>OY998259.1:11015838-13555838 GCA_963922045.1 Persicaria maculosa | reverse complement strand
TAATTTTTTATGTTCTGTTTAAGCTAATTGTTTGAGAATATATCGATTCGCCATCTGCCGACTTGTCGGCCACTAGAGGAGTTAGACATGTCTGACCCTCGAATGCTTACCTTATCAAAAAAAAATGTTTAGTTTAACATAATTTTGATTGAGGTTGTTTGGATCAATATATATGTTATTGTAAAGTATCACAAATCATTATCAAAATTTAACTAACTGAATTTTAAGGATTTTATTATATTTTAGTTATTATTTATTTTCTATTATTATTTGATTTTTTATTAATTATATTAAACAATTTTTATAAAAAAAATCAAATATTTATAAAACATTATATCAAAGGATATCAAAATGTAACTTATACAATATATTTGATTATTTACTATTTATTGGATAACTAAGTACAAATAATGTAACTTATGTAATAAACAATATGTAAAGAAGAGTACTTACTCTTATATGATATACTAAAATATAATTTATTAACAAAACACGCAAGGGGGGTAAGGGTAACCATTACAATTTATTCATTAAACTTATGTGTGTTTCCATTTTTTTTTAGAAACAAGTTAAAATCAAGCTCTCATTTGTTTTTTCAAAATACTTTAAAAATTGTACTCCCGTATTTAAACAACGGGAGGCATAAAATGGCTGTACTCTAAACACGAGAGTTATACTTATACCTACTTTTACACTCTCGTTTTTAAAAAACGAAAGTTATATCTAAATCTCCTAAACCTTTTTAAAAGGGCTTTAAAATTGTATTCCCATGTTTGAAAGAGGTGTAATTAAAATTGTACATCCGTTTTTGAAATACGAAAGTACAACCCAGTTTTAAAAACAAAAGGCAAAAATAAAAGTTGTACTCTCGTTTTTAAAAAACGGAAGTACAACTACTATTTACCACTCCCATGTTTAAAAAACAGAAGTTATAAATTTATCTTTCATTTACACTTCCGTTTTTAGGGCACGGAAGTATAACACCTTTTTGGGTGCCAAACCGAAATATTTTGTGGTGGAATTAGAGGACTCGAAGTAAATTCAGGGCAGCAAAACACCAAACACCTGGTGAGCTAAAACACGTAATACTGCATCAACACAGACTACTGACATAGATCATAAGTACCAACGAAAGTATTAAACTGTAAAGGCTCGGATTTTACAATCTTAATTTTCGGATAAAGCAAATTAAAAATAAAATTTAATCGTATTTAATTCGGATATTTCAAGTAAAACTCAATCCAAATTTTAATAAATCGAACTTGAAATTCTTAAAGCGAAATCCGGCCGAATTTTAACTTTAAAAATCGATTCCATCCTTCACCTCGGCATTCAAACTTGAAATGAAATTCTCGTCTTTTCCTCTCATCCTTATCCAAAAATTCAACCTTGATTCCCCATATTTTGAGGTTAAAATTTAAAATGGAAGTAAGTACTTGCCTATTCCCTTTTTCTCCATCTAGCCTAACACCTACAAGTCGCTTTTCTATTTCCCTTCTTCACACCCCCTTCATTTGGCATTAAGACAAACACCCCCCACTGTCCACATTTTATTTTAAAAAAAAACTAAACGCCAAAACCTCTGTTCACCTTGGTTTGACTGTGCAACACTTTCAATTCTTACTCTCTCGTTCTTAAGATCCTCCTCACCCTTCTCCATTTGTAAGGTCCAAACACAAACCCAGAAAATCACCCTTGCAACCTCCATTTGCAACCCCCTCCTCCCCTTTGAGCACTGCCGAGAGCCCTGAGCTCCAAAGCTGCCACCTTCTGACGCCAGCAGCACCGGCAACACCCCCCATAACCTCCATTCTTTCCCGAGCCCTGTTTCACCTTCCCAAACCCAGCCGAGCACCCCATCTTTTCCCTTCTCCGAGCTCGTGCAGCAACAACTCCTAGCACCACCTCTGAGCTCCGACGTCTGAGACGGAGTCCAAGCCGAGCTGGGCATTCCGGAGCCAGCATCGCCGACGCCATCCCCGAGCGCCTTCTTTCCCTGTTTTTCCGGTAAGCTCCCTTCCACCTTCGATCGAAAATCCTAACCAAGGTTCCTCCTTTCTCACTCTCACCTTCAATATAGGCTAAGAAACACGTAGATACGCCTCCGACGAGCCCAATCGAACTCCGAAGAGGCACATCGAAGCTCCGATCGAGCGGTTTCCGGCGAATCGAACTCGGTGAGCTCCTTCCCTTTTTCCCTCTTCCTAGGTTGCGTTTTGAGTGCCCTTCGTGTCAAAGGGGGACGGGTCGCGTGGTCGGAGTCGGAATCGACGCCGGCGGCCCATCCTCGTCCTCCTTCCTTTCTCGTTTGTTTTTTTTTAACAGAGAGGGAGATTGATGGTGATGAACAGTGACTCCCTCTCTCTTTCTTCAGCTGTGGGCCATGCCACATCACCGCCACCTCAGCATCGTGGGCCCTTTCCTTCTTTTTGTCCAAAAATCAGAAAATTTAAGGTTGGGGTGGAATAAGTGTGAATTTGGGCCTAATTTTCGGGCCTTAAGGTTTTTAGAAGGGAATCAAGAGGAAGTTGTGGGCTTATTATGACCATCCCGCATCGGTTGTCCGCGATAAGGGAAACCACAGAAAACGAATCTCTAACGAAGGTTATAGATTTGGTCATTTTTATTAAAAAATTAAATTGAAGAAAGGAACTAGCTAACTCGAGGGAACGTCGAAGCTAGCCAGCTTTGAAGGAATAGGAATTAGGTACAGCTATTTATCCACCCGATATCGATATATAGGGTTGGGTCCGCATTCTCATTTTTGTAATTATCTAACATCCAAATCTGATGGGTTGGGTTTTGTAGATCCGAAATTTTAAAGATAAAACTTGGGCCTAATTCCTATTGGGCCTGATTTTGATAAAATAAGCCAAATAATATTATGTCTTTAGACTATAAAAGAGATTTTCGATTTAGTAAAATATATTAAATAAAATGGTTGGGTTATTTTGATAAAATAATATACATTAAGAGTATTTAAAAATAAATAAATAATGGCCTTGTAAAATATGGGGATTTAAAATATGTTATCGGGTTTAAATCGAAAGAAAAGAATTTGATGAGCGTTTTCAAGGATCGGAATTTCTAACTAGTTGATTCGGATTTTAAAGCGGTTTCGGGACTAACTCGGGAATTATATGATTGGTGACTAAATAGCATGATTGATGTGATTGGTTGACTAATATCATGATTGGTGTGTACTAATGGCATGATTGATTGAATAAAGGCATGATGAAGTGTTAGACGTGTGTATCGTTAATTTATGCTTTCGAGATATGATGAACTTGATATATGTGATGTGCGGATTATTATTGCGGATATATTGTGGCTGAATGGAATGATGAGAATGATATGGTCTTGTGGAATGTGGCAATATGATGAATGGTTGAACTTGATGTGATGATGATTGCGATATGATTGTTATTCTCGTTGAATGATGTGTGCTTGAATGCTTGTATGATTAGACATGGACTTATATATATGTTCTGATATGTATCTAGGTAATACCTTGTGACTTTGAATGATGTATGATGGATCTTCTATTATGCTGTTCTGCATAGCCAGGTGAGTTCCTATATGAGCTCACTCAGATTCGAAAAGAGATCTCCCTGCTTGTAGCCATGTGCATACTAGGTGCTTGCATTCATAATAAAGCATGCCATGTAGTATCCTGCTAGGATTGCACTCATGATTGAGCATTCGTTTACTCATTGCTTTTGTAAACAGAACGGCCGTTATCTGTGAAGTAACTAGAGTCATTGCTAGGGTTATAGGACGACCTAGTCTCATCGGGTCCCGTCCTGAGTCAATCGAGTCATGAGCTTCCTTATATTATGAGATGCCTGCGGGCTTTATGGTGGATACGGGTTGGGCATGCGTGCCACCCGATTATATGGAATGCATTCACGAGTTGGCCAGTCTCCGCCCTATCGGAAGGGGGTGGAGGTAGGAGAGGGATATACCACTTGGTATTCGGTGCTAAGGCCTTATTATATTTATGCACTTGATCTTAGGACCATGCTAGTGTGTTAATATTCCGCCTTGCATCTAGAAGCATCTTTATTAGGACTAGCGTGTGTATATGTCTGCTTGTTTGGGATTATATTGCGTAGGGCTTCGATCTGACACCGCCCCGCATACATTTTTTTTAGGTTTGTTTTGCAGCATGATTATTCATTGTTTCCGTGACGTGGGAACTCTCTTGGGCGATCTCAAAGAAATGGTTTAACTCCACTAACATTGTATATTAAATTTCGGTAATTACGCTTATTGATTTGATTTTGACTCGGCTCTGTCATGTCACCCCCTTGTATTACACCTTGATTCTACTATTTGCATGACTGTTGGGTTTCCACGCTTAGACTTATGACAGGTACAGGGGACTTCCCCGGGGATTCCAACGATCCCTTCGAATTTTGGGTATGAAATCCCACTTTAAAATGTTAGGATAGAATTTCAAACCTTCAACCTGTACTCGGGGCGCAAGATCCTAACAAGGGGTTTTATCCCTCGAAACGTAACCCGGGAATCATAATCCCGGGCCGTTACATAAACATTGTTCAACCTTGCAACAGAACGCCACAAAATGCAAGGGCACCAAAGTTAAAGGAGTAGGTAGCAAAAACAGGGGGAAAACAACTGTACTGGCATCGGTCAAGCAGAGTGTTAACTTATACTAACTTTACACCTTCACTGTCAATTACTTCCGCCTAACAGAAGAACATGGAGCTGGACAAATTCTCCTTGAGCCTAGGGAGCTGAGGAACAGGCGCTGCAACAGCTGCTGTCACATTACAAATGCAACTAATATGAAAAACAAAAAAACATTGGATGTTTAGTTAGGGTCAAAACTCAAAAGCAGCATGAAAATGGCAAAACAACTCCTGATTTGTCCAACAATCACACCAAAATTGAAAGAGATAGCCAAAAAAATAATATAAACATGGCAAAACCATTTTAGCCCCACCCTGAAGCCAGAGACAAATAAAACTGAGTCTAAGCAAAAAAATATAAGTATTTTAAGCACAGAATTATGAAAAGATAACAGGTTTACAACCCCGAGCAGTCTTTGAGAGAGAGAAAAAACCCACCGATCGCCAGTTAATCATTCTGTGTATTATGCCTCCGGGCCCTCTTATTCTTTAAAGAGGATTTACCTGCATTGATAGAAAACAAATCAAGTTTTTAGATATTTCAAAGGGGTAGTAACACAGAGTAGCAACACAATAAAAATTATAAACCTATAGAAATAATCTTTTTTGCAAAATACGGGGAAGCTGTTTTGCCACACTGCTATAAATAAACTTTTTTTTACATTATAATGTAAAAAAATTTAATATAAAACATTAATATTTTATATAGTTTTAAGCTCCTTAAAACTACGTGCACAAAATCCAATTGCCTTATATTAAAAATCGGAGGGAGTACTATATCATTATTCATTACTATATAAGAGCCTAGGTTGCACATTACTCTTCATCAAGTAGGATTACCAATCTACCCTTCCTTAATTTCCCATTTCCTCCCTAAATTGAGGGTAGTATTTGGTATTTTATTTGTCTTGCTGTATCTTTCCAAACATGGGTAATTCACTTCCCTAATTCTCTTCCTCTCTAGATCTCCGACCGACTTCTGGCTTCTACTCTCCTATTCTCTTCGCTCCCCCTTACATTTTCATCGTCGACGTCGCCTCGCCAATCCCAATAGCCTCCATCGCCATCGCCGCAAGCATCTACCTTCTTGATTTGGGTTGCAATTAGTTTTGTGTGTGTGTGTGAGGGTACTGATACACACACACAAAGTGTAGCTTTAAGAGAGAGATGGAAACCTACCTTTATTAGTTGTTGAAATTGGGTTAGGAAATATAGTAATACAAAGTGTAGCTTTAAGCTTTTATATATGTATATATGTATTATGGACATAAACAGATTGTATTAGTAATATTAGAAGAAAGGGCGTGGTATATACAAACCCTTTGACATATATACCTGATTATAGAAAAGCTATTTAAACAGGTTAAAAAACTTATGTATAACTATAAATTTAACATATGTAATTGTGGTATATCAGTAATATATATTACAATTTTAAATTGCTGTTCCTCTCGTGTTTTTTCACTAATAAAGTAACTACCCTACATAGTTCCAGAAAAATGATGCGCCTCAAACAACATCAAAGTCGTGGGATAGAGAAATACGTTGAAGAAACTCTCCTGTCATTGTACGATCTGTATAAAGGAAGAAAATTTTAGTATATATTACCCATTTTTATGTGAAACCAGGATGCTCTGACATGATATGGAACTCAATTTCAAGCAACCGTTTGCATGAATTTGATTTATTTGGTCATTTGATGAATTCGATCTTAAACAAAGGTAGATGGTTCTTGACAATAGATTACATCTTTTGTTAGCTCTTAATTGTTGTATGTGACTAATAGGTTAAAGTTCGGTGTTGTTGGTGTTATTGTTTTTATTACTTTCTCTTTTGATGATAAATTTCATGTTAACTCCTTTTGAAGTTGCAACAACTCTTTTGTTTGTTAAAAACCTTTGACCTACAATTTGCTAACATATAAGATGACAAGGTTCCCAACACACTTGCAAACACTAGATGCAAGATGTCATTATAGTTCTTTTACTTATTGGATTGTATTATAAATTTAACATGTTTTTGTCATCTTCCTGTTTCAGTACGTGCATTAAACTGTAGTAATTGAGATTTAAGGAACCACCATAGATTTTGCAAAAAGGTTGGAGGCACAACGTAACCAGTTTTAGGGGGGGGGGGGATTTGATAGGAGAAATGATCAGATTGAAGGCCAGGAATGAAATCTTGAAGGAGAAACACGTGAAATCAAAGGACATCTGAGTAAGCAGAAAGAGAAAAGGGGGAAGATTAGCGAGAAAAGCTGTCGTTTGATGCTGGAAAAGAAGATATTTGATATTGATTTCAGGGAAGCTGAAGCCGAGGTCAAGCGACTTAAAAGTTTATTGGAGCAAAGTTATATATAGATTAGTCATAAATTTGTTAAGGAAGATCAACTAGTTAAGGAAGATCAACTAGTCATAAATTTGTTAAGCAAAGTTGTATATAGATTAGTTGTATCCCCACGCACGTGGGGATACAACTAGTTAAAGTAAAAAGCAAGAGAATACCACATCATATATATGCTCTCTTTCATTTAATTGATTTTCATAAAATTATCTTTAGTGAAATCTATTAATCTTTTAAATAACATTACAATGATAGTGATTTTTTTTATCTTTCCAAAAAGATTATTTTAAAATAAATAAATATATATATATATATATACATATGTACTGTTTAAATGAAAACCATTTTTAACGAGGTTTTATCATCACATTAATTAAAGTTTTTTCAACTAATCAAATTATATAATTTTAATATTATGGTAACTTCTATTAAAATTCTGTAATATTAATTTGTCATTGATTGGGTACACTATACTAGCTACATTTATATAACAAAAATAATTATCTTTTGACAAAAAAATAGTATAATACTTCACTAATCAAGCATTTGCAAATTCGCACCCTTTCCATAAATAAATATTACTCCGTAATAGAATGGCTATTGAATGGAGTTTGTTACAAACCCGATGAATTTTATTTTGTCCAAAAAGATAATCTTTTAGGATATTCGGATACAGATAACATTTTTAAAAAAAAATATTTAATACTGTATTATAAGGTAGTGTAAGTTAATATCATACAGAGTATGGATTTTTATATAAAGAAAATCTAAATCTAAATATATTAAATAAGCATAATTGTTAAACCACGCGTATTTTTTAATAGCGGTATTGAAAACCCAAATGTAAATGTAATAGCAAAAAATACCTCCACGCTGCGCAAGTCTATTAAGATGGTCTTCAAGATTTTTTAGGGAATCGGAAGCAGGATCACAATACGCGGGAGAGGCTAAAGTCAAACAGATTAAAATTGAAAGCATAGACGCTGAAAATTCATGCAAAACTTTGTGTAGGAGTGTTGTCTCTGTGCTTGCTGCTGATGAGGTTCAAATTGCCATTAAAATACAAAACAGAGAGAGTGAAAAGGAAAAGGCCAAGCTGAGAAAAGTGTTGTGATAGTAAAATCTATTGAGGGTGTGTTACGTTGGAGGGATAGTGCACTTTTCATCGATCAAATGAATTTTGTTGTTAAGACTTTTCATCTATCAAACCAAATTTATGAACCAAATAATAGTCATGGGCAAGTGTTATTTCCTAGTACAAGTATCGACGAAAGTGATATTTCCTTGCTAAACAATTGTTTCAACGATAAAAATATTAATCGCAATATGGCGAGGAATTTAAACTTTTCTTGTTAATTAATTTGAACCGCTTTCTCTATTTCACCCAAGTCAATAACGACGAAAATGGAATTTCCAAGTTGATTAATACATTTAGTGACAAATTTTTCATCGAGAAACACATACTTTTTACGAGAAATTACAATATTCGCCGCTAATAAATTTGGCGCTTTTTAGATAATTCCCACCAAACATTTAACGACAAAATTGAAAATTCCTCGTTGAATATATCATTAGCGATGAAAATATTCCTCAATAAAAGCTCTAAATTCGTCGTTATTTTTCATATGGTTTATGTGACCACATTACAATAACAATTAGCGATGAAGGAAAAAAATTGTCGTTAAATGCCACTTTTAGCGAGGAATATAGGATTCTCACTAAAGTTCATGTGCTCTTTTATGAGGAGCGGGTATGTTCGTCGCAAAAGGTCACATTTACCGAGGAAAAATAATCCATCGCTAAAAATTTGGTTGCTAAAAAGCATTTCTGTTGTAGTGGTCCTTCACAGGATCGCCACCAGATCCGGTGTAAGCGCCGTAAATTTTGTCCATTAATCTCAACGTTGGCCCGAAATCATGATGAGATTGATTAATAAAATCACGCTACATTAAAAAACCAAACAAATACATTTTTCAAAATAATACTCCATATTAAACCGATAAAATTCAAAAGATAAGTTTAGAAACTCACCACGATTTTATTATAAACGCAGTACGTTTTTCGTATGTCCTTATTTTTTGCCATTACATCCTTGACAATGTATTTTGGTTCAAGCCTGGACCAAATTAGGATACTCGCCCACAAGTCGAGCGAAGTCCAGCCAGCTTCAAAATTGTTCTTGTCATATGGGGGAAGGTAATACCTGGCCTTTGAAACTTCTCTTAAGAGAGGTTTAACTTCCATCTCGAAATCCCACGTACCTCTAACCCTGCGGGTAAACTCACGCACTTGGTCCTCCATCATCTCATCTGCTTCTTTCTTTTCTCTCAGTTTCTTCTGAGTTGGTGACATTCGAGGAGGCATGTTTCCTGAAAGAGATACAATTTGGAGTTTAGTTAACTTAAATGGAATCCTGAAAGAGAATATACAATTGAAGAAAACAATTCAAACGACAGAGATATGGCAACAAAAACAGAAACTGTAGATTATATAGAGTATTTTGATTAGCATGGTATAATCAGATATAGAAAACATTCATGGGCGCACAAAAAAATTACATTTAACAACACCACAAACATACTTTAGGTTGGGTGTCTAAATGGAGGAGGTTGCAGCGGAAGAAAGGGGTCGGAGTCGATTGGAGCACTAAATGGAGGAGGATGGAAAGTGTTTAGGGGAAGCGTGGGGATTGATAAAGAAAAGAGCAGAGCATCCACAACGTACATCCGGGGGATGGAGATCACCTGTGCCTATTTAGGCTGTCTCTCACCTGTGCCTTCTCATACCTTTTGATTTTTTTAAAAGAAAATTAATCAAAGGAAAAACTAATTAAAAGAAAAAAAAGAGAGAAAGGGACGAGGAGGGATAGGGAGGGATAGGAGAGATTTGGGTACAGCAGATCTCATCTGACATCGCATCCGGGTGTCTTCCATGCAGTTCCACATTTTTAAATTAAGTCATTGCACTCTTTCCTATGCATTTCCACATTTTTTCTTTTTCTTTTTTCAACCTTTTGGAATTTAAAATTGGACAAAAATAGAAAAAAAAGGTGTAAAACCTTCCAGTTTCTTGATGTACTACTATTCACCCCACCACTGCTTCCGTGTGCAATTTAAAATTTAACTTGCTTCTACTCCGTAATTACTGTAATCACTTTGACAGATTTTAAATTTTTGCTCCAAATTATAGTCATGGAAATTGAAGAGTTTGTACAAGTAATTAATGCACTTTAATCATATCACCGCATTTCCTTAATTTGTGCGTTCTCCTCCACAAATGACCTATATTTAAGAACTGAGGGAAATACACCCACTTTTAAAACTGCCATAATTAATCCATAAGAGTGACAACTCACTCAAATGGGAAAACCAAAGCATCAAAAGTGAAAAATGAGCTTGGGAAAATGGGAAAGTGAAGTTAATAAATGCATATTTTTTTTAAAAAAAATCCGATAATTTTAAAACATCTTAAAATGAACTTAAATTTATAAAAATCAAAATTGTTTATTAAAGTATAGAGATATAGATGGGCAATTAAAATGAACTTAAATTAATTAAATTGAAGATTGAGTTTAAACGAATAACTAGCCACCTATAAAATCTAGGTTGTTTTCATGGATTTTAAATTTGAATTTTTTAAATTATTTGAGCATTTTAGATATTTTTACAACTTTATCACAACTCAACCGTTCCAAAATTTCATTTTCACACACTAACACACCATTAATTAAGGGTAATATACTAATATATGACCTGATATACAAATAAAATATTTAATAATCTTAAATTTAATTTATTATTAATTTGAAAATAATTTATTAAATATTTAGTTAATTTAATTTATTATTATTGTGCAAACCCGATGAATTTTATTTTGTCCAAAAAGATAATCTTTTAGGATATTCGGATACAGATAACATTTTTTTTTAAAAAAAAATTTAATACTGTATTATAAGGTAGTGTAAGTTAATATCATACAGAGTATGGATTTTTATATAAAGAAAATCTAAATCTAAATATATTAAATAAGCATAATTGTTAAACCACGCATATTTTTTAATAGCGGTATTGAAGACCCAAATGTAAATGTAATAGCAAAGAATACCTCCACGCTGCGCAAGTCTATTAAGATGGTCTTCAAGATTTTTTAGGGAATCGGAAGCAGGATCACAATACGCGGGAGGAAGAGACATCGGCCCACGGTCCTTCACAGGATCGCCACCAGATCCGGTGTAAGTGCCGTAAATTTTGTCCATTAATCTCAACGTTGGCCCGAAATCATGATGAGATTGATTAATAAAATCACGCTACATTAAAAAACCAAACAAATACATTTTTCAAAATAATACTCCATATTAAACCGATAAAATTCAAAAGATAAGTTTAGAAACTCACCACGATTTTATTATAAACGCAGTATGTTTTTCGTATGTCTTTAATTTTTACCATTACATCCTTGACAATGTATTTTGGTTCAAGCCTGGACCAAATTAGGATACTCGCCCACAAGTCGAGCGAAGTCCAGCCAGCTTCAAAATTGTTCTTGTCATATGGGGGAAGGTAATACCTGGCCTTTGAAACTTCGCTTAAGAGAGGTTTAACTTCCATCTCGAAATCCCACGTACCTCTAACCCTGTGGATAACTCACGCACTTGGTCCTCCATCATCTCATCTGCTTCTTTCTTTTCTCTCAGTTTCTTCTGAGTTGGTGACATTCGAGGAGGCATGTTTCCTGAAAGAGATACAATTTGGAGTTTAGTTAACTTAAATGGAATCCTGAAAGAGAATATACAATTGAAGAAAACAATTCAAACGACAGAGATATGGCAACAAAAACAGAAACTGTAGATTATATAGAGTATTTTGATTAGCATGGTATAATCAGATATGGAAAACATTCATGGGCGCACAAAAAAATTACATTTAACAACACCACAAACATACTTTAGGTTGGGTGTCTAAATGGAGGAGGTTGCAGCGGAAGAAAGGGGTCAGAGTCGGTTGGAGCACTAAATGGAGGAGGATGGAAAGTGTTTATGGGAAGCGTGGGGATTGATAAAGGAAAGAGCAGAGCATCCACAACGTACATCCGGGGGATGGAGATCACCTGTGCCTATTTAGGCTGTCTCTCACCTGTGCCTTCTCATACCTTTTGATTTTTTTTAAAAGAAAATTAATCAAAGGAAAAACTAATTAAAAGAAAAAAAAAGAGAGAAAGGGATGAGGAGGGATAGGAGAGATTTGGGTACAGCAGATCTCATCTGACATCGCATCCGGGTGTCTTCCATACAGTTCCACATTTTTTAATTAAGTCATTGCACTATTTCTTATGCAGTTCCACATTTTTTCTTTTTCTTTTTTTAACCTTTTGGAATTTAAAATTGGACAAAAATAGAAAAAAAAAGGTGTACAACCTTCCAGTTTCTTGATGTACTACTATTCACCCCACCACTGCTTCCGTGTGCAATTTAAAATTTAACTTGCTTCTACTCCGTAATTACTGTAATCACTTTGACAGATTTTAAATTTTTGCTCCAAATTATAGTCATGGAAATTGAAGAGTTTGTACAAATAATTAATGCACTCTAATCATATCACCGCATTTTCTTAATTTGTGCGTTCTCCTCCACAAATGACCTATATTTAAGAACGGAGGGAAATACACCCACTTTTAAAACTGCCATAATTAATCCATAAGAGTGACAACTCACTCAAATGGGAAAACCAAAGCATCAAAAGTGAAAAATGAGCTTGGGAAAATGGGAAAGTGAAGTTAATAAATGCATATTTTTTTTTAAAAAAAATCCGATAATTTTAAAACATCTTAAAATGAACTTAAATTTATAAAAATCAAAATTGTTTATTAAAGTATAGAGATATAGATGGGCAATTAAAATGAACTTAAATTAATTAAATTGAAGATTGAGTTTAAACGAATAACTAGCCACCTATAAAATCTAGGTTGTTTTCAAGGATTTTAAATTTGAATTTTTTTAATTATTTGAGCATTTTAGATATTTTTACAACTTTATCACAACTCAACCGTTCCAAAATTTCATTTTCACACACTGACACACACCATTAATTAAGGGTAATATACTAATATATGACCTGATATACAAATAAAATATTTAATAATCTTAAATTTAATTTATTATTAATTTGAAAATGATTTAATAAATATTTAGTTAATCAAAATTATGTTAAACTAAACATTTTTTTTGATAAGGTAAGCATTCGAGGGTCAGACATGTCTTACTCCTCTAGTGGCCGACAAGTCGGCAGATGGCGAACCGATATATTCTCAAACAATTAGCTTAAACAGAACATAAAAAATTAAAAACTGAATATTTTTTAGGTTGTATAAAATAATGGGGATTTAATTTTGTTCACTGACTTAAATCATGGTAAAGATAAAGAAAAATAAATAAAAGGGAAATTCCGTCTTGTACCCTTGTGCTTAATGCAACTCCGGTTGGTGTCCCAAAGGTTTTGTTTTTCCGTTTGGTACCCCCGAGCTTTTGTAAAAGTTCGGCACGTGACCAAATGATAACTCCGCTTCTTTTTTTTAGAAAAGTAATAATAAAATATTAATAAGGCATGCATCTCTATTGAAAAAAATTTTAAAAATTTTAAAAATTTTAAAAATTTTAAAAATTTTAAAAATTTTAAAAATTTTAAAAATTTTAAAAATTTTAAAATTGAAGTGAATGCACTGTGAAGCACAATCTGGAAAAAAGAGCATTCACAATCACAACCGATCAAAACTTTAATTTTAAATGAAATTCAAAACTTATCTTTGAACGCAAAAGAAAAGTTTATTGGTTTTGCGAACCAACATTCAAAGCTTTTGATTTCTTGTAGATTTTATTACATCATGAGTTTAGAATAAATTAAACTCATCGGTAGACAATACTAAGAGCAACCCCAACAGTGACGGTATAATAGAGAAAATAGGAAGTTTTAAAGGAAAAGAACATTTTTTTTATCACAAATATGTCATAATAAGTATGTAGAATCTAAATATATTTTTAAAATTTTTTTTAATATTAATTTAATTGCAAAATAATTACGTGGGACGGGGTTGTGGGGCGGGGGATTGGGGCAGAGGAATCACACTGGTAATGGTTACCCCCCTTGCGCGTTTTGTTAATAAATTATATTTTAGTATATCATATAATAGTAAGTACTCTTCTTTACATATTGTTTATTACATAAGTTACATTATTTGTACTTATTTATCCAATAAATAGTAAATAATCAAATATATTGTATAAGTTACATTTTGATATCCTTTGATATAATGTTTTATAAATATTTGATTTTTTTTATAAAAATTGTTTAATATAATTAATAAAAAATCAAATAATAATAGAAAATAAATAATAACTAAAATATAATAAAATCCTTAAAATTCAGTTAGTTAAATTTTGATAATGATTTGTGATACTTTACAATAACATATATATTGATCCAAACAACCTCAATCAAAACTATGTTAAACTAAACATTTTTTTTATAAGGTAAGCATTCGAGGGTCAGACATGTCTAACTCCTCTAGTGGCCGACAAGTCGGCAGATGGCGAACCGATATATTCTCAAACAATTAGCTTAAACAGAACATAAAAAATTAAAAACTGAATATTTTTTAGGTTGTATAAAATAATGGGGATTTAATTTTGTTCACTGACTTAAATCATGGTAAAGATAAAGAAAAATAAATAAAAGGGAAATTCCGTCTTGTACCCTTGTGCTTAATGCAACTCCGGTTGGTGTCCCAAAGGTTTTGTTTTTCCGTTTGGTACCCCCGAGCTTTTGTAAAAGTTCGGCACGTGACCAAATGATAACTCCGCTTCTTTTTTTTAGAAAAGTAATAATAAAATATTAATAAGGCATGCATCTCTATTGAAAAAAATTTTAAAAATTTTAAAATTGAAGTGAATGCACTGTGAAGCACAATCTGGAAAAAAGAGCATTCACAATCACAACCGATCAAAACTTTAATTTTAAATGAAATTCAAAACTTATCTTTGAACGCAAAAGAAAAGTTTATTGGTTTTGCGAACCAACATTCAAAGCTTTTGATTTCTTGTAGATTTTATTACATCATGAGTTTAGAATAAATTAAACTCATCGGTAGACAATACTAAGAGCAACCCCAACAGTGACGGTATAATAGAGAAAATAGGAAGTTTTAAAGGAAAAGAACATTTTTTTTATCACAAATATGTCATAATAAGTATGTAGAATCTAAATATATTTTTAAAATTTTTTTTAATATTAATTTAATTGCAAAATAATTACGTGGGACGGGGTTGTGGGGCGGGGGATTGGGGCAGAGGAATCACACTGGTAATGGTTACCCCCCTTGCGCGTTTTGTTAATAAATTATATTTTAGTATATCATATAATAGTAAGTACTCTTCTTTACATATTGTTTATTACATGAGTTACATTATTTGTACTTATTTATCCAATAAATAGTAAATAATCAAATATATTGTATAAGTTACATTTTGATATCCTTTGATATAATGTTTTATAAATATTTGATTTTTTTTATAAAAATTGTTTAATATAATTAATAAAAAATCAAATAATAATAGAAAATAAATAATAACTAAAATATAATAAAATCCTTAAAATTCAGTTAGTTAAATTTTGATAATGATTTGTGATACTTTACAATAACATATATATTGATCCAAACAACCTCAATCAAAACTATGTTAAACTAAACATTTTTTTTATAAGGTAAGCATTCGAGGGTCAGACATGTCTAACTCCTCTAGTGGCCGACAAGTCGGCAGATGGCGAACCGATATATTCTCAAACAATTAGCTTAAACAGAACATAAAAAATTAAAAACTGAATATTTTTTAGGTTGTATAAAATAATGGGGATTTAATTTTGTTCACTGACTTAAATCATGGTAAAGATAAAGAAAAATAAATAAAAGGGAAATTCCGTCTTGTACCCTTGTGCTTAATGCAACTCCGGTTGGTGTCCCAAAGGTTTTGTTTTTCCGTTTGGTACCCCCGAGCTTTTGTAAAAGTTCGGCACGTGACCAAATGATAACTCCGCTTCTTTTTTTTAGAAAAGTAATAATAAAATATTAATAAGGCATGCATCTCTATTGAAAAAAATTTTAAAAATTTTAAAATTGAAGTGAATGCACTGTGAAGCACAATCTGGAAAAAAGAGCATTCACAATCACAACCGATCAAAACTTTAATTTTAAATGAAATTCAAAACTTATCTTTGAACGCAAAAGAAAAGTTTATTGGTTTTGCGAACCAACATTCAAAGCTTTTGATTTCTTGTAGATTTTATTACATCATGAGTTTAGAATAAATTAAACTCATCGGTAGACAATACTAAGAGCAACCCCAACAGTGGCGGTATAATAGAGAAAATAGGAAGTTTTAAAGGAAAAGAACATTTTTTTTATCACAAATATGTCATAATAAGTATGTAGAATCTAAATATATTTTTAAAATTTTTTTAATATTAATTTAATTGCAAAATAATTACGTGGGACGGGGTTGTGGGGCGGGGGATTGGGGCAGAGGAATCACACTGCTCACCAAGTACCCATTGCATTTAATGTTGTGTCAGATCTCTTTTTTTTCCAGGAAAAGATGAATAGAAATGCACCGTTTGAAAGCCGAATAAATCAAAACCCAGTGTTGCCCAAGCAAATGCGGTGCAAATCTTCTACCCCAACCCCCTACCCCACAAAATTATTTTACCTCTAAATTAATATTAAAAAATTAAAAAAATATATTTAGATTCTACATACTTATTATGACATATTTGTGATAAAAAAATGTTCTTTTCCTTTAAAACTTCCTATTTTCTCTATTATACCGCCACTGTTGGGCTTGCTCTTAGTATTGTCTACCGATGAGTTTAATTTATTCTAAACTCATGATGTAATAAAATGTACCAAAATTGATACCAAATGTAGACTACTATAAGTATGGTGGAGGGTAGAAGCAATCCTGATCGTTTTTATGCTATATATTTTTTTTTTTATCTATGGCCAATATTAACCCTCCTTCCACCGACTTAGCCGCTTTCTCCTCCTCCTCGTGTCGCCTTCTCTGCGACTTTTGTTCTCCGTACTGTGCTCTCTAGCGTGTCAATCGATTACAAATGCACCTTCACCTCCTTCCCGATTTCCTCATCCCTCGTGGTCACTGGCGTCCTTGTTGCACCGCCTTTTTGCTCCCTCTTACCTACATATTCCCCTATTAATGGTCTCTCCTGCTTCCTAAATTGATCGTCATTGCCGTCGTGCCCTCTGCCTTTTACTGCTTCTCCGCTCCTTCCCCTCACTTCAAGGTAAATCTGTTGTTCTGATTTTCCTATTATTGTACATAATTTATGTTCTCCTCAACCACTTCTCTCTAGCGATTTCAGTATCCCTTTTCTGTAAAGGCTCGGATTTGTAAATCTTGATTTTTGGAAAAAGGAAATTAAAAATGAATTTAAAGTCGGAATTTGAAAAAAACTCATTAAATCAGATTTTTTTAGAACTCATGGAACGGATTTCCGGCCTAAATTAAGATTTTGAAAACTAACTTGACATGGCGACGTATTCCACGAATCTTTAAAAATTTGTCTTGAACGAATCGAGAAAAGATCGAAAGAGCGGGTTTCGGGATTTAATTTCGGAGAATTCAATATGATATTTTTGAGACCACTTGGGTTGTCTCATTCCCCATAGCCCTTGCTTTCTTTCAGATCAACCAAGCCACATCTCTCTCTCCCCATTTTCGATAAGGAGTTACAGTGCAAACACTCCTCTCCTGGTCATGTTGATTGACTTGTTTCATTCCAAAACTAGCCCAACATCTACTCCCCTACTCCTTCCTCACACCCCTTTTTGTTTCTTAAGTTCTGGCAAGAAAGCAACACCACCATCTCCTCTTTCTTCCCTTGTGATTCGGCAGTAGCCTATGACAGCACAAGACAGCTTTTTCCCCACCCCACCTCTGCTTCTTCACCTCTGAATTTCCACAAGGCAACAGATATTTTTCTTTCATCCCATTTCAACCCCTTACCTCTTCCCTTTGAGAGTCTGCCAAGAGCAAGCTCCCTTCATCCCCTCTCCTTGTTTCGCCATCACCCACCCTTGTTTATTCCGAGAGCCGCCGAGCCCGGCAGTCGCACCTTCGAGCCTCCTCGTCCGAGCTCGCGACCAGCACACCCACACCACCATCAGAGCACCTCCTCCTTCCCCGAGAACGCAGCAGCTGCACCCACCACCATTCTCTTGATTCTGGCCGGCACCTGAGTACCTCGAGCACCTTGTTCCTGGCCGCCGAGCCGAGCAGCAGCCCGGGAGCTCTCCGCCGCCAACGCCGCCTCTCTCTCTCGTGTGTCCTGTCTTCCCATTTTCGAGTTCGGTAAGCCTCCGTTTCTCCTTCATTTCCCCTTCTAATGGCTTAAAGGTGACAGCTTTAACCCCCTCACATCCTCCCTAGGTCACCTCCTGCGAAGATCCAACTCCGACGAGGCCGGACGAGCGCCAATCGAGCCCTCGGCGAGTTCTCCGGTGAAGTTTCGAAACCCCTCGGTGAGCCTATATCTTCTCTCTTCTCCTTCTATCCCTTTCCGTGTGTATGTGTGTGCTTCGTGGTCGGATCCCGGGTGGCCGGAGCCCATCACCGCCGCCGACGACCTCCCCTCTCTCTTCCTTCCTTCGGCCGACGACCTTCGGCCTCTGTTCTTCCGTTCCATTCGAAGAGATAGGGAAGGGGGAAGAAGAGAGCCTTGTGGGCCCCGTTGCCACCTCAGCCGAGTGGACCCTCCTTTTCTTAAAAAAAAAAGCTCCAGCAATCTGAACAAATAAGTGAATGTGGTGGCCTTTGGGCCTAATTCTTTTGGGACGAGTTTGGTATTTTAAAAAGGGGAATGTTGGGCTTTTTTTTTTCTTCTAAAACAAAACCGGATTTGGGCCTAATTTTTGTCCAGAAAATTTGACTTTGGGTTTAACAAAAAGAGAGCTCGGTTTGGGTTTTTTTAAAATAAGAGGGGCTGGTTGGGATTTTTGCAAAATAAGAGGGTGTGTTTTGGTAAATTAAAATAAAGTAAGGTTGGGTTGGTAATTTAAAAGGTGATGTTTTGATTTAATGAAAATGGTTGAGTTTTTAAGGAATTAGAAAATATTTTATAAAAGTGTTTACAAGAAAATGGTGTTAGAAATATTATGTAATATTATTGAAATTAAAATATAAAATGTTGTTTTGGAGATTTAAGATATAATATTGTGGTGATTTATTATGTGTGCTTAAATGTTATATGGTTATGATGAGGATGTGCAATTATATGCTAAGTAAGATTGTGAGATGATAGCATGCAAGTTGGCTAAGTATGAATTGAATTACCTTAAGTTGGTGAATTGGAGGATTATAAATGAATATGTTACGAGATAAAGTTAAGATGATGAAAATGATGATGTGACGGTTATTGTGTTAAGTTGTGAAGTGGCGTGTGTGATAATTCTATGCTTGTGTGCCTTAGAGATAGACTCATTCATGTGCTTATACTTGTTAGGTGACCATCTGTGACGTGCCAGATTTCATATTGCCTGGTTGATTGCTTTTTGTTGTTCTGCGGTACCAGGTAAGTCTCTTCGGAGCTTACTCAGATTGAATAGAGCTATTCCCTGCTTTAGGTGCATGATATACTAGGTGCTTGCATTCATGATCAGCATGCCATGTAGTACCATGCTAGGTTGCATCGACCGTTGAGCATTCTATTTCTTTATGCGTATGTAAACAGAACGGCCGTTATCTGTGAAGTAACTAGAGTCATTGCTAGGGTTATAGGACGACCTAGTCTCATCGGGTCCCGTCCTGAGTCAATCGAGTCATGCACTTCCTTATATTATGAGATGCCTCCGGGCTTTATTGCGGAGCGGGTTAGGCATGCGTGCCGCCCGATTATGATGGAATGCATTCACGAGCTGGCCAGTCTCGTGAATGTTTATGTAATATTATATGTAATATTTATATCATATTTTTTACATAACTTTAATAATATCTAATAATTTTTTATTAAATGAGGGAAATCATAAGTTTTAAATGGGGAACCCGACGGGGAAACCGCGGGGAATGCAAACGGGGAAAATTACGCGGGGACGGGGATTCCCCGATGGGGACGGGGGCCATTTTTGATCCCCGAACGGGGACGGGGACGGGGGGACTTTTTGCAAACGAGGACGGGGACGGGGAGGGTACTCCCCGCCCCGAACCCGCCCCGTTGCCATCCCTAGTTATGGCCTTCAACCTGATAAATGGGGAGAGTATTAAATATTTTTTTAAAAAAAAATGTTATCTGTATCCGATTGTAGGCCCTCGTATTATCACGTGTCATCCGTGTCTTACTTTGTGAATATGAATGTATATGATGTGATAGGTACAACTTAGTGTGCTTGCCTTGACCCCATGATATTATGACCTGCTTATGTGTGTACCTAAATGAATGATAAGTTGTGTACATGATACCATTGATGTTGCTAGGACTAGCATCACTCATGCCCCACATGTCCCCTGTCAGTTCGTACATGAATATTCTTGGTCTGTCAAGCATGATTAGTGCATGAGATGATAAGTTTTAGCCTGTTCTGCGTGCATGTAAAGTTGATTATGTGAACATGCCATGGATGCGTAAGACGCTATTCCTTTTAATAGGTACATGCTAGTGTGGAATGATATGATTGAGATATTTTATGATTGTTGTGTGTTTGTTTGCCGCACATGTAACCTCATAGAATACCCTAAGGGCATTGTTGTAACTCTCAGTTTCGCGTCTTGTCTTGAGTCTCGTCACCTCTAGCCATGGTCTATGTCTGAACCCTTAAGGAAGTTGTGTCGTCCACCCTTGTCTCTCCCCTATCTCCGTAACTTCTAATCCTTGCAATCCTTCAATGAGCACCGACATGAACGAAAGAACCGACGACCAAGTGGCACCGGAACGACGCAAAGGAAGCGTGGTGGATCCATGGCCCATAGACTCCAAGGACGACGTCACCGATGGCAAAAAGAACGGATATGCTTCAAGAATGGCAGTCGGGAGCAGGATCCTTCTAGCTGACTCGAGGAAGAGCATTCTTAATTCAAATTGCGGATTCTTCTATTAATCGGGATTGATTTTGTGCGATAAGCCTAGAACTGACATGAGGGGATTGGTGGTGACGAATATACTGAACTAGTAGTGAACAATTGTCTGACTAACTTGTGCTTGCGATGATGTGCCTTGATGCTTGAGTGTACTGACTTGTTGGTAATTAGGTTACGGGCTATATATGTGGTGGTGTTTTCTTCTTGGGCATGAGTCGAGTGATTCCTCAGTGAGATGGGCCGGAAAGTGGCAGGTAGGTTGAAGTCTTTGAGTTGGGTCATTGGTTGTGTGAGATGAGGTGCAGGAAGGATGCGTCAGCTTGAGTTGAGCCGAGTGAGTTAGGAGTGGAGTCCGTATGGTGAGATCCTGAGGGAGAGGTCTTCGTTAGAGGTAGTGTGGGGCAATAGCGTGTGCGGGTAGTGTACTTCTAGAGGTGGATGAGTGAGACAAGAGTGGATCGGAGAGATTCTTAAAGGGATGTGTTGATAGATGAGCTAGTGTGCCAAGAGAGAGTGTCTAGATAGTCTAGGAGCGGATCGTGGGTGGCGTTGAAGATGATCGGTTAAGGAATGTCTAAGGAATCGTAGAGTTGAGACTAGGTTGTAATTGCTGTGATTAGGAGCAGTTTTGGTAAAGGATGAAGTTGAGGAATTGCTAATGATCAGTAGTATAGGTTGCTTGGGAAATCATCGATCTTGGGGGTTAGGTTGTCCATATCAAGGTTGTGTGTGTGATGAGTAATTGGGTTGTAGAGATAGGATTGGTAATGCTCGGAGAATTTATGAGTAACGGATTCCTAGATGCATTGTCAGAGGATTTTAGCATAGGAAATTAATCAGGATTTATGAGTGGAGGTTACCGTGGTGATTGAGGCATTCGAGGATGTGAGGCGAATTTTCGAGGGAGGATTGGTAGCTAGGTAAGAGTGTCGTGAGATTTTCTAGTAAGATTGAGGGCTTGAGATGGTGATAGGGATGTTCTGAGCATGAAATTGGGAACTAGGCAAGAGTAATGTATTGAGAATGCTAGAAGATGAAGGATTGTGGCAGGTGTGGCAAGATTGCGGTACTTGGGAGATTCAGATGAGAATGTCATATGAATTATGTGGAATTGATGATCGGTACATACGAGCTTAAGCGGTAGAAAGTTTCAGGTTCGAGGAAGTGTGAACTGGAGCTATTTGGGAACGTGCGGAAATGAGGAAATTTGGGAATATGCTGGGAAGAGGATCTTGAGTAGGTCGGCTTGAGGAGTCGTGATTGGTTTGGGTTTCATGAGATTTGAAATGGGGCAAGTAGGTAGAATCTGTGATTAGTCATGGAGGATAGACGCGGGTGATGAGGGACTCGGTGATTCGTGGTTATGAGTTAGCACTAGACAGTTTTCTACGTTAGAGTTGTCGAGAGTAGGTGGTTGAGTGGATTCTAGCAAGGTAGGATGCTTGTGTTGGTGATGCCGAGGATAATGATGGGAGTATCAGGTGTGAGATAGTTAGTATGAGTTGGGTTCTTAGAGGTGGATGGTTAGTGAGAGTGGTTAGTGGTGCGAGAAGTATGATCAGGTTAGCAAGGTGATTTGATATGTCCCCTTGGGAGATGGTGGTCAGGCGGAGTCTTGAGAGCTTGGGAAGATGGGACTAGTAGAGGACCTCTAGGATGAGGGTATGCTTTATAGAGAGTCTTGGTAGTCGGTCGAGTTGTTAAACTTGTCGGAATAAGGGAATTGTGCAATTGGGAACTCCGAGATATGGTTTTAGGTGGTCAAGTAGGGTTTGAGGTTGAGATGTCGAAGTGGTCTGGTCCTTAGATGGCTCGATGGCACGAGAGTTGGGATACCTAGTAATTGGCTTGGGATGTAGGCCTTGAATTGTGGATAGTTTTGAGGTTATAGAGATTGTATGCTAAGCTGAGTGCAATGGTATATAAAACTAGTATTAGACTTGAGTTGGTAGACCTAGGTGAGGTTGATCTTTATGCGAGAGATGATGAGTAGTGGTCGTGTATGCTATGGTTGATGGTTTTAGATAGGCTCTCTTGAGGATGTGATCTAGTGTTATGCTTCACGTGAGGCCGAATGTTGTGCGATTTCTACGCCATAGACAATAGTGAGCCTGTTAGTACTAACATAATTATTCTTTGAGCTTGATGTAAAGCTGGTGTGTGACAGTACTTATTTGCCTCTAATGTGATAATGCTTAGTGGTTAACGCGAGGATGATATGATTTACCTGATTATGATGACGTGCAACTTTTGTGGTGTGATGTGATTAATCCTACTATGTGTGATGTTATACTGGATATGATATGGTGTGTGTTATCCTTGATGGGACTTGGACATGCAATTGAATGTGCTACATGATTGTTGTGTTATATGATGCTTTGAATTGTGATTACTAGGATAATAGAACCGAATTGATGAGACTTGATTCTGACTTGGAACCTAGGAAAGAAATATGGGATTAGCCCTTAGAGGTGGATGATTCCACCTCCTAAATTTGAAGCTTGCCTGACTAACGTCGGGTTAAGGGGTTTTGAATGATTTTTAAAAAGAACTAACTTGGATTTTGGGAATTGAACGCGATCAAGAACTTCAATGATTTTGAAAACAAACCTTTTTGAATTGAGGAAACCTTTTGAAACTTTTCCAACCCGAGCTTGCATTATGACCCCCCACGAAGTGGATACAGGCATTTTATAGGGGCCCTTATAGACTGCTTGCTAAGACCTAGTGGAGACGCCGTAATGCTTTTCGAATTATGATATAACCTAGAAGTCGGGGTAAGGATGTGGTAAGGACCCATATCACACTCTTGCTACAACCTATCGGGGATATTATGGCCATGACGACGATATTGTGAGAATCTCATAGGGGCACTTATGAGGAACTTACGGAATCAACGGAATGGTTCTTTGACTCACCTATTCCAACTTCATCCCCTACCTTGTTTTGGTTTTAGTCTCGGGGACGAGACTTGTTTTTAGAGGTGGATGATGTAAAGGCTCGGATTTGTAAATCCTGATTTTTGGAAAAAGGAAATTAAAAATGAATTTAAAGTCGGAATTTGAAAGAAAACTCATTAAATCAGATTTTTTTAGAACTCATGGAACGGATTTCCGGCCTAAATTAAGATTTTGAAAACTAACTTGACATGGCGACGTATTCCACGAATCTTTAAAAATTTGTCTTGAACGAATCGGGAAAAGATCGAAAGAGCGGGTTTCGGGATTTAATTTCGGAGAATTCAATATGATATTTTTGAGACCACTTGGGTTGTCTCATTCCCCATAGCCCTTGCTTTCTTTCAGATCAACCAAGCCACATCTCTCTCTCCCCATTTTCGATAAGGAGTTACAGTGCAAACACTCCTCTCCTGGTCATGTTGATTGACTTGTTTCATTCCAAAACTAGCCCAACATCTACTCCCCTACTCCTTCCTCACACCCCTTTTTGTTTCTTAAGTTCTGGCAAGAAAGCAACACCACCATCTCCTCTTTCTTCCCTTGTGATTCGGCAGTAGCCTATGACAGCACAAGACAGCTTTTTCCCCACCCCACCTCTGCTTCTTCACCTCTGAATTTCCACAAGGCAACAGATATTTTTCTTTCATCCCATTTCAACCCCTTACCTCTTCCCTTTGAGAGTCTGCCAAGAGCAAGCTCCCTTCATCCCCTCTCCTTGTTTCGCCATCACCCACCCTTGTTTATTCCGAGAGCCGCCGAGCCCGGCAGTCGCACCTTCGAGCCTCCTCGTCCGAGCTCGCGACCAGCACACCCACACCACCATCAGAGCACCTCCTCCTTCCCCGAGAACGCAGCAGCTGCACCCACCACCATTCTCTTGATTCTGGCCGGCACCTGAGTACCTCGAGCACCTTGTTCCTGGCCGCCGAGCCGAGCAGCAGCCCGGGAGCTCTCCGCCGCCAACGCCGCCTCTCTCTCTCGTGTGTCCTGTCTTCCCATTTTCGAGTTCGGTAAGCCTCCGTTTCTCCTTCATTTCCCCTTCTAATGGCTTAAAGGTGACAGCTTTAACCCCCTCACATCCTCCCTAGGTCACCTCCTGCGAAGATCCAACTCCGACGAGGCCGGACGAGCGCCAATCGAGCCCTCGGCGAGTTCTCCGGCGAAGTTTCGAAACCCCTCGGTGAGCCTATATCTTCTCTCTTCTCCTTCTATCCCTTTCCGTGTGTATGTGTGTGCTTCGTGGTCGGATCCCGGGTGGCCGGAGCCCATCACTGCCGCCGACGACCTCCCCTCCCTCTTCCTTCCTTCGGCCGACGACCTTCGGCCTCTGTTCTTCCGTTCCATTCGAAGAGATAGGGAAGGGGGAAGAAGAGAGCCTTGTGGGCCCCGTTGCCACCTCAGCCGAGTGGACCCTCCTTTTCTTAAAAAAAAAGCTCCAGCAATCTGAACAAATAAGTGAATGTGGTGGCCTTTGGGCCTAATTCTTTTGGGACGAGTTTGGTATTTTAAAAAGGGGAATGTTGGGCCTTTTTTTTTCTTCTAAAACAAAACCGGATTTGGGCCTAATTTTTGTCCAGAAAATTTGACTTTGGGTTTAACAAAAAGGAGAGCTCGGTTTGGGTTTTTTTAAAATAAGAGGGGCTGGTTGGGATTTTTGCAAAATAAGAGGGTGTGTTTTGGTAAATTAAAATAAAGTAAGGTTGGGTTGGTAATTTAAAAGGTGATGTTTTGATTTAATGAAAATGGTTGAGTTTTTAAGGAATTAGAAAATATTTTATAAAAGTGTTTACAAGAAAATGGTGTTAGAAATATTATGTAATATTATTGAAATTAAAATATAAAATGTTGTTTTGGAGATTTAAGATATAATATTGTGGTGATTTATTATGTGTGCTTAAATGTTATATGGTTATGATGAGGATGTGCAATTATATGCTAAGTAAGATTGTGAGATGATAGCATGCAAGTTGGCTAAGTATGAATTGAATTACCTTAAGTTGGTGAATTGGAGGATTATAAATGAATATGTTACGAGATAAAGTTAAGATGATGAAAATGATGATGTGACGGTTATTGTGTTAAGTTGTGAAGTGGCGTGTGTGATAATTCTATGCTTGTGTGCCTTAGAGATAGACTCATTCATGTGCTTATACTTGTTAGGTGACCATCTGTGACGTGCCAGATTTCATATTGCCTGGTTGATTGCTTTTTGTTGTTCTGCGGTACCAGGTAAGTCTCTTCGGAGCTTACTCAGATTGAATAGAGCTATTCCCTGCTTTAGGTGCATGATATACTAGGTGCTTGCATTCATGATCAGCATGCCATGTAGTACCATGCTAGGTTGCATCGACCGTTGAGCATTCTATTTCTTTATGCGTATGTAAACAGAACGGCCGTTATCTGTGAAGTAACTAGAGTCATTGCTAGGGTTATAGGACGACCTAGTCTCATCGGGTCCCGTCCTGAGTCAATCGAGTCATGCACTTCCTTATATTATGAGATGCCTCCGGGCTTTATTGCGGAGCGGGTTAGGCATGCGTGCCGCCCGATTATGATGGAATGCATTCACGAGCTGGCCAGTCTCGTGAATGTTTATGTAATATTATATGTAATATTTATATCATATTTTTTACATAACTTTAATAATATCTAATAATTTTTTATTAAATGAGGGAAATCATAAGTTTTAAATGGGGAACCCGACGGGGAAACCGCGGGGAATGCAAACGGGGAAAATTACGCGGGGACGGGGATTCCCCGATGGGGACGGGGACCCGACGGGGATGGGGACGGGGGCCATTTTTGATCCCCGAACGGGGACGGGGACGGGGACGGGGGGACTTTTTGCAAACGAGGACGGGGACGGGGAGGGTACTCCCCGCCCCGAACCCGCCCCGTTGCCATCCCTAGTTATGGCCTTCAACCTGATAAATGGGGAGAGTATTAAATATTTTTTAAAAAAAAAATGTTATCTGTATCCGAATATCCTAAAAGATTATCTTTTTGGACAAAATAAAATTCATCGGGTTTGTAACAAACTCCATTCAATAGCCATTCTATTACGGAGTAATATTTATTTATGGAAAGGGTGCGAATTTGCAAATGCTTGATTAGTGAAGTATTATACTATTTTTTGGTCAAAAGATAATTATTTTTGTTATATAAATGTAGCTAGTATAGTGTGCCCAATCAATGACAAATTAATATTACAGAATTTTAATAGAAGTTACCATAATATTAAAATTATATAATTTGATTAGTTGAAAAAACTTTAATTAATGTGATGATAAAACCTCGTTAAAAATGGTTTTCATTTAAACAGTACATATGTATATATATATTTATTTATTTTAAAATAATCTTTTTGGAAAGATAAAAAAAATCACTATCATTGTAATGTTATTTAAAAGATTAATAGATTTCACTAAAGATAATTTTATGAAAATCAATTAAATGAAAGAGAGCATATATATGATGTGGTATTCTCTTGCTTTTTACTTTAACTAGTTGTATCCCCACGTGCGTGGGGATACAACTAATCTATATACAACTTTGCTTAACAAATTTATGACTAGTTGATCTTCCTTAACTAGTTGATCTTCCTTAACAAATTTATGACTAATCTATATATAACTTTGCTCCAATAAACTTTTAAGTCGCTTGACCTCGGCTTCAGCTTCCCTGAAATCAATATCAAATATCTTCTTTTCCAGCATCAAACGACAACTTTTCTCGCTAATCTTCCCCTTTTTCTCTTTCTGCTTACTCAGATGTCCTTTGATTTCACGTGTTTCTCCTTCAAGATTTCATTCCTGGCCTTCAATCTGATCATTTCTCCTATCAAATCCCCCCCCCCCTAAAACTGGTTACATTGTGCCTCTAACCTTTTTGCAAAATCTATGGTGGTTCCTTCAATCTCAATTACTACAGTTTAATGCACGTACTGAAACAGGAAGATGACAAAAACATGTTAAATTTATAATACAATCCAATAAGTAAAAGAACTATAATGACATCTTGCATCTAGTGTTTGCAAGTGTGTTGGGAACCTTGTCATCTTATATGTTAGCAAATTGTAGGTCAAAGGTTTTTAACAAACAAAAGAGTTGTTGCAACTTCAAAAGGAGTTAACATGAAATTTATCATCAAAAGAGAAAGCAATAAAAAAAAATAACACCAACAACACCGAACTTTAACCTATTAGTCGCATACAACAATTAAGAGCTAACAAAAGATGTAATCTATTGTCAAGAACCATCTACCTTTGTTTAAGATCGAATTCATCAAATGACCAAATAAATCAAATTCATGCAAACGGTTGCTTGAAATTGAGTTCCATATCATGTTAGAGCATCCTGGTTTCACATAAAAATGGGTAATATATACTAAAATTTTCTTCCTTTATACAGATCGTACAATGACAGGAGAGTTTCTTCAACGTATTTCTCTATCCCACGACTTTGATGTTGTTTGAGGCGCATCATTTTTCTGGAACTATGTAGGGTAGTTACTTTATTAGTGAAAAAACACGAGAGGAACGGCAATTTAAAATTGTAATATATATTACTGATATACCACAATTACATATGTTAAATTTATAGTTATACGTAAGTTTTTTAACCTGTTTAAATAGCTTTTCTATAATCAGGTATATATGTCAAAGGGTTTGTATATACCACGCCCTTTCTTCTAATATTACTAATACAATCTGTTTATGTCCATAATACATATATACATATATAAAAGCTTAAAGCTACACTTTGTATTACTATATTTCCTAACCCAATTTCAACAACTAATAAAGGTAGGTTTCCATCTCTCTCTTAAAGCTACACTTTGTGTGTGTGTATCAGTACCCTCACACACACACACAAAACTAATTGCAACCCAAATCAAGAAGGTAGATGCTTGCGGCGATGGCGATGGAGGCTATTGGGATTGGCGAGGCGACGTCGACGATGAAAATGTAAGGGGGAGCGAAGAGAAAAGGAGAGCAGAAGCCAGAAGTCGGTCGGAGATCTAGAGAGGAAGAGAATTAGGGAAGTGAATTACCCATGTTTGGAAAGATACAGCAAGACAAATAAAATACCAAATACTACCCTCAATTTAGGGAGGAAATGGGAAATTAAAGAAGGGTAGATTGGTAATCCTACTTGATGAAGAGTAATGTGCAACCTAGGCTTTTATATAGTAATGAATAATGATATAGTACTCCCTCCGATTTTTAATATAAGGCAATTGGATTTTGTGCACGTAGTTTTAAAGAGCTTAAAACTATATAAAATATTAATGTTTTATATTAATTTTTTTTACATTATAATGTAAAAAAAAGTTTATTTATAGCAGTGTGGCAAAACAGCTTCCCCGTATTTTGCAAAAAAGATTATTTCTATAGGTTTATAATGTAAAGGCTCGGATTTTTTAAATTCTAATTTCTCGGAAAAAAAAAGAATAATAATAATAATAATAATAAAAATAAAATAATTGAATTTCATTATTACTTTCTGATCCAGTATGTCGATTTGAAAATTAGATCGATTCCGTCTTGCCCCTCGGGTATTCAAATTTTTGACTCGAAACCACAATTCCGTCCTCTCCTCCCGTCCTTATCAAATTCCAGCTCATCCCTCTTAATTGGGTAAAATTCTATCTTATATCTCTCTCCCCCCTTCTTTTTGATTTCACCTATTTTTGATAAACAACTCCCCCTCTGTTCGATTGCAGCAAAAGGAGAAAAAGACCACACAGACCTTTGACCTTGCTTTGTACACAACACTCCTATTCAATTTACATTTCAAATATACCCTATCTCATTTCAGAAACCCCACCCCCAAATTTCTATTCATCCTCCTCCATCTTCTTCCTGAGATAGCAGCAGAACCAGCAGCCCTCCCTACGCCTTCCCGGGCACCACAAGCGCAGCAGCAGCCGGAGCATTCCGCCGCCACCACCACCCGTCGTCTTCTTCTTCCTCCCTGTTCCGTGAGCGAGAACCGAGCCCCCAAAGCTCCTACCTCTTCCTTCTTCAGCCAACAGCAGCACCGGCGTTCCCTTTGTGCCTCCTTGACATCTCCGAGCCGCCAGAACGCACCCAGGAAAGCCCCCGGAGGTCCAGCGCCGCCCGGTTCCTCCGGTTTCACGTGGTAAGGCTCTGCTTCCCTTCCCTTGCCCTTGAACCGAGCAAAGCCTCGCCTTTAACACTCCTCCGCCCTCCCTAGGAAACCTCTGACGAAGTCCCGGCTCCGGCGAGACAAGACCGAGCCTAATCGAGCCCCGACGGCGTTTTCCGGCGAGTCAAAATCTCGGTGAGCACCCCGCAACCTCCTCTATTCGATTTTCAACTCGAAACCATGTAAAGGCTCGCCCTTAAACTCCTCCTCCCCTCCCTAGGCCATCTCCGACGTCTTCCGAGTCTCCGGCGAAGCTAATCGAGGCTCTGAGCACCTCCGGCGAGCCCTCGCATCCGCATCTAATCCCCTCGGTGAGCGCCTCTCTCCCTTCCCTTTATTTGTTCAATCTCTGGTCCCTTAAGTCGGATAGGGTAGTCGGAGTCCGGTCCGGAATCGCTGCCGGCGAGCCTCCCCGCTCCTCTTCTTCTTCCGTCGGATGCAGGGCTTGTCCCTCTGCTTCTTTTTATTCCCCGTGAAGCCATAGGTAGAAGAAGAGCCGTGGGCCCTCTTTGCCATATCATTGCCACCTCAGCCGTGGGACCCTTTCTTTGTTTTTTCTCCATCTGAATTCGGTCTTACAGAAGAGTGGGGAATGAGAGAATGGTTGTCATTGGGCCTATCTTTTGGGCTGAAATTTTTATGTTTTAAAGACAAATGAATCTGGGCCTAATCTGTAAAAAGGGGGCTGGTTTGGGACATTTATAAAATAAGGGTGGTTTTAGTAAATCAATAAGGGGCTGATTTTTGTAAAATAAAAATGGTGGAGGTTTTAAAGGAATTTGGAAATGTTTTATGAAGGTGTTTAATAAGGGTATTTAAAATAATGTATAATATTGTTATTGAGATTTAAAAGAAGTGTTTGATTTTCTAAGTGACTTCCTTGTGAAATTATTTTGAATACGAGTGGACTTAAATTGGGGCTTAAGAGTTTGGAAAAAAAAATGGTTAGTACGATTTTATCAATGGGGTTGATTGGAAATGAAATGATTTTGGTTGATGTTGATCATATCGGAAAGGTTTTGGAAAACGGTTTTACTATCGGTTGGTTTTGAATATGTTGAGAACTTGGGTGCGTGTGTATGGATGTTGGTCCGGTAGCTTATGGAAATGGCTTGATGATAGGTGTGTATTGCCTTTGGATTGCTTTGGACTTGCATTGGGCCCTTTCTTGTGTTATCTTGCTGTTCTGCATCTTCAGGTAAGTTCCTTAGGGGGCTTACTCAGATTGGACATTCATGCTTGTTGTTGCATTTTATGTTAGGTGTTGCATATGCATAAAAGCATGCCATGTAGTATCATGTTTAGGTTGCACTAATTGATTGAGCATCTGTTTACTTTATGCGTTTGAAACAGAACGGCCGTTATCTGTGATAGTCCTAGAGTCTTTGCTAGGGTCATAGGGTAGCCCAGCCTCATCGGGTACCCTGAGTCAATCGAGTCATGAACTTCCTTATATTATGATATGCCTGTGGGCTTTATTGTGGAGCGAGTTAGGCATGCGTGCCGCCCGATTATGATGGAATGCATTCACGAGTTGGCCAGTCTCCGCCCTATCGGAAGGGGGTGGAGGTAGGAGAGGGATATGCCACTTGGCATTGTCTTGGGCCCTTTACAGTATTTCTGCACATTATTATACCTAGGGGCATGCTAGTGTGTTTGACTTTCGTATTGCATTAGAGCATCTTTATTAGGTATAGCAAATACTATGTGGCCTCAGCGAGGACTGCCGGTCCCGCATGAGTGGCTCGATCTGACTCCTTTCCCCGTTCTTTTTTTTAAGGTATTTTCTGCAGATTCTGAGTACTCGATGTCTATATGACGGGGTTTTCTTTGGCGAACTGAAGAACCTGGCTAATTCTCTAACTTAGTATAAGTGGTAATCATTCGCTTACGTTTTGGTTTTGACCCGGCTCTGCCGTGACACTTTGTATCTTAACTTTGTTCCCACTTTACTTTCATTTGAACTGAATTTCGCGACATAGTCTTAGGACAGGTTAAGGGTACCCAATGGCCCTTCGAGGTTTTTAGGGTTTGAAATCCCTCCTTCTACTAATCTTAAATGAGTTTGAAACCTCGACCCGTACCTGGATTGCAAGATCCGAACAAGGGTTTTCATCCCTTGAAACGTAACCCGGAAATCATAATTCTGGGCCGTTACATATAATTCTTATTGTGTTGCTACTCTGTGTTACTACCCCTTTGAAATATCTAAAAACTTGATTTGTTTTCTATCAATGCAGGTAAATCCTCTTCAAAGAATAAGAGGGCCCAGAGGCATAATACACAGAATGATTAACTGGCGATCGGTGGGTTTTTTCTCTCTCTCAAAGACTGCTCGGGGTTGTAAACCTGTTATCTTTTCATAATTCTGTGCTTAAAATACTTATATTTTTTGCTTAGACTCAGTTTTATTTGTCTCTGGCTTCAGGGTGGGGCTAAAATGGTTTTGCCATGTTTATATTATTTTTTTGGCTATCTCTTTCAATTTTGGTGTGATTGTTGGACAAATCAGGAGTTGTTTTGCCATTTTCATGCTGCTTTTGAGTTTTGACCCTAACTAAACATCCAATGTTTTTGTGTTTTTCATATTAGTTGCATTTGTAATGTGACAGCAGCTGTTGCAGCGCCTGTTCCTCAGCTCCCTAGGCTCAAGGAGAATTTGTCCAGCTCCATGTTCTTCTGTTAGACGGAAGTAATCGACAGTGAAGGTGTAAAGTTAGTATAAGTTAACACTCTGCTTGACTGATGCCAGTACAGTTGTTTTCCCCCTGTTTTTGCTACCTACTCCTTTAACTTTGGTGCCCTTTCATTTTGTGGCGTTCTGTTGCAAGGTTGAACAATGTTTAATACTTTCGTTGGTACTTATGATCTATGTCAGTAGTCTGTGTTGATGCCTTTCCACGTAGGTAAATCTTTGCCTGCTAGTCAAGAGGATAGCAAGTTACAAAGCTAAAAGGTTGGATTGCATTATAAATATCATTCTAAAAAAACTTATAAATATAACTTAGAAATAACTTCCAGTTTATGTCTTAAAATATTTTTTTTAACTATAATATGATTATAAAAACAATTTCCATTTATTAAATTAAAAATGATATTAAAATTATTTATTTGTAGTTTAGAAATTTTATTTCAACAATTAACCTTTGAAAAAATTACTTGAAGAACAATGAGTATGACATGAGAATCCTCTACTTATTATATTTTAGTTAACGGAAACATAACATAAATTGGTGATGGGTGGTGATTTGTTAACGAAAACAATTTAAAGGGTGGTTTACTGTAATTTTAAATTTAAGGGGTGGTTAAGTGAAAAGACCAACATTTAAGGGGTGATTTCCCCTTAAATTTCCTTTTTAATTTCACTTAGTTTTCCAATCTAAAGAATTTTTTTCAATCTAAAGATTTCCCTTTAGGGCTGCTTAATGCTCGAAATTTTTTTGACTTGGGCTCGTTCATAAACGAGTTAAATATGAACAAGCAATAAATAATATGCTTGTTCATATTTAACAAGCAATACATACTATGTGCCCAGTCGATGTAGCCTAGTGTTAAGGAGCAAGGGGAGGAGTAAGGAGGTCCCGGGTTCGATCCCTGGGTCGAGCCGGCCGGCGCAAGCCGGTTTACCTGTACGTGGCTCTTGCCGGATGGGTCACGTGCTCGGGGTTTACCAAGGGTGAAAGCCTAAGGTTTACCTTGCTCCTTACCAGTGGGTCGAGCCGGTCGGCGCAAGCCGGTTTACCAAGGGTGAAAGCCTAATGTTTACCTTGCTCCTTACCAGTGGATCGAGCCGATCGCCGTAAACCGGTTTACCTGTATGTGGTTCTTACTGGTTGGGTTACGTGCTCGGGTTTACCACCGAATGTGGATTCCTCGTCATAAAAAAAAAAAAAAAAAAAAAAAAACTATGCTCATTTGGTTCGAATGTCGGCCCAAAAAAGAAAAACGGGCCGGCCCAGAAAAAAAGGAAAACGTTCGTTCCCTATTTTAAGGTTTTGGCAGAACAAGAGCATCGCCGTCTACGAAGAAAGCACCGGAAGGAAGTAAGAGCTAAAGAAGAAAATGGGGGCTGTAGCGAACCCCTCGCCGGCCCCGGTGGCGGAGGAAGTCGATGCCTTACTCGAGGTACTGTACTCTCTCTCAACTGCACATAGTTTCCTACCTGCTTATCAAATTAAGCTTTCCGTTCTATCGCCACAGATTATTAGATTAGTCATCTTTCACATTCTGATTGTTGATTGATGATTGACAAATTAAAAGAGTCCCTTTGCAATTTCAGGCTTCTAGATATGATGATCTTGATGATATCAAAAGCTTAGAGTCATCCGGGGTTTCTCTTGATTCGAAGGATTCTCAGGGCCGCACAGGTGTCTTCTTTCGCTCCCAAATTGTTAAATTCTGCCTCTTTTGGTGCTTTTCGATCTGCTTCTTTGTTGCTCTCTCTCTATCTCAGATGATCAACTATGGACGTTGCGAAATTGGTTACTTCCTGTATGAAATTCAATGTCGAATCTTGTTTTAAACTGATGCTCCTACTTGTTACTTGTCATTTTAGAAAGATGTTCCTTGAATTTGCGAATAGATCTCATATCATCCAGTTAAATCTATACAATTATTTGAGAACACAGGATAGGAGCTTGTATTGTATTATTTAAGATGCAAATCCTTGGTCTTGACATGAATTTGTGCACCGGCAGTGATTCCTCATTATGTATTCAAAGTCATTATTTAGTATTAAATTGATTTCTTAATTTCAATTTGCCTGCAGCTCTTCACATGGCGGCAGCTAATGGGCATATTGAAGTTGTTGATTACCTTATGAGTAAAGGAGTGGTAAGGGATGTCAAAACTTGTTAACTATGGGTCATTTACTGACAAAACTCTCTTATTTAGTCTGGCATCTAGTTTAAGAATAAAAGATGGTAGGTTAAGAAGAAATGGAAGAGGTCTCAATTTATTGTTTCCCGGTAGAACAAAAATCTGATTGATGTACATATGAACAGGATCTAAATGCTTCCAATGAGGAGAAGAATACACCTCTGCACTGGGCTTGTCTAAATGGCCATATTGAGGTAATTTCAGTATTAGCTGTGGGTTTTCGTTGTATGTTCTTTAGGGCTCCACTGAAATCAGCCATTCCATTGTCTTAGGTGGTGAAAAAATTGGTTCTGGCTGGGGCAGATGTATCTTCACTGAACAGGTAATGCTCGTGTATATCAGAAGAAGAAAATCCCAATTGCACTGCATTCGTTAATCAAGCTATCTTTCTACATCTCTTCATTGGCGAATATGCTAAAGCAGTTATCTTGTCTTCCGTAGCCATGATCTGACTCCAATAGATGAGGCCTTGAGTAGGGGAAAGACGGATGTGTTAGATGCAATCAATACCGTTCTTGCTCAATTGGAACTTACACAAGCAACTGTCTCCTGAATTGCTACGAGATATTTCATCCGCCAACGGGTAATCAGACATGATATCTTCTTTTTCTTTGGTCCCTGGTTTGTACGGTATAATTTTCCCGAATTAGTGTTGAATGAGCTACGAGTGAAAAGTTACCTTTTTTAAGGAAAGAAGTAATGTTTGTCCAATTAAGTAAAGCAGTACCCTTTTCCTGTACATATTTCAGGCTAATGAAACTTGCTATTTGCAAAGAGTCCGGTTATATACACAGTCAAAATTTCGTCAAAGGCACCGCACAACCATTTAGTGGCTTATGGTGAAACCACTTTGTGTTTGTCTAAACGGAACTGTGTAGATAGCAAGCCAGTTTGCAAAATGGTCATAGGTGGCCGGAGAGCACTTGTTCTCATTGTACTCCAACTCGGAATCCCGATTGGAACAAACCCCAATCAGAATTTGATCTGCCGATATTGAGTGAATGGCCCCTTGAGTAGGGGAAAGATTTCCTCACTGGTACGGAGTATTTAGTTAAGAGTTGGTTTCACATCATCAAGTCTATTCATAACTAAACTTTACCAATTAAGAGAAAATGGAGTTTTGCTTTTGAGGGGATGAGAACAAAAAATATAAATATAAATAAGTTGTATGAGATGACAATTACACGACAACTTATCGAGGTTTATGCACTCTTTCCCTCGAATCATTAGGAGAGTGTTTCTGATAAACCTCAAAGACAGGCGAAAAAGGGCACTTAGTAATAAGGCATAAGCAACACAAACAAAAGATAAAAGGCAACTATGGAAACAAACAAAGGAACACAAATAGAAAGCATAATTAAACATCCTGGAAACAAACAAAGGAACACAAATAGAAAGCATAATTAAACATCCTCTGTCGATCTGGATTCGCCTCCCAATAATCCGATCCAAGGCCATATCTTCGATTAGTGACAAAAGTGTCATGTCCTGACGAATTACTTTTATCCAACACTTTTTTAGGTATGACTCTGTCTCGTCGGAACTCTCCAAGGTAAGGTCTAACACTCTAACCTCTCACACCACATAGGAGTCGTAGAAGGCCTCCTCTCTAGATGCCCGAGCCAGGGTAGCCTAAACTCTCGCATCTTCTCCCCAATGCTAGACACGCCAAATTTGTATCGGGTAATCGGATAACTTCATCTCTGATCATGTCCAATCTTGACATGCCACACATCTACCGCAACATTCTCATTTCAGCTACTAATAACTTATGCTCCTGGGCCCTAGTAACTGGTCAACACTCAGTGCCATATAATAAAGTCGGACGAACCACTGTCTTATAGAATTTCCCCTCAAGTTTGACTAACACCTTTTTGTCATATAACACCCTTGACGCATTCCTCCACCCTTGACGCATTCCTCCATTTCTGCCAACCTATTTGAATACGATTCTCGATATCTATGTTTGTCCCCCTCTCGCTCTACACAATCGATCCCAAGTACTTGAAAAACGGCTTACTAGTGACAATGTCTTCCCCCAACGTGATAACTGCATCTGGCTCACTAAGGGTGTCAAATTCAAAGTAGACATACTCAGCCTTGGTTCTACTCAATAGAAAACCTTTAGGTTCAAGCTCCTCTCCCCATCTGTCGAGCTTAAGCAACAACCCGACTCTAGATTCATCCACTAACACAAGGTCGTCTGCAAAGAGCATACCACGGAACTTCTCCCTCAAGGTGGCCAAATATCATGTCCAACACTATGGTAAAAAGGTAATGGCGAAGGGCCGACCCTTGATGTAAACCAACCTACACCTAGAAGTACTATGAATCCCCTCCTGGGCCGCTAATACGGAGTATTAATTAGCGCCCCCTCATACATATCCTCAATGATTTTGATATACGCTCCTTAAACTCACTTATCTGCAAGGCTACTCCATATCAGATATGCTCCTTGGGAACTTTATCATAGGCCTTCTCCACATCAATAAAGACCATGTGCAAAATTTTCTTCCGGTTAGAAAGTCTCAATCAATCTCCTCAACAAGTGGATTGCTTCCATAAATCAATAGATGACCTACATAGCATAAACTCAAGACTAATTTTTAGATATGTGCACGTGCTTCGTCAATCTCTGTTCAATGACTCTCTATGACAGAGAAGTTTGATGCCCCTCTAGTTTCCGCAATGTTGAGCATCTCCTTTGTTCTTGTAATTTGGGATAAGCTTGCTACGCCTCTAAATATCCACTTTAGTTTGATTAGTTGATCATTAATTCTTCTTCAAGTTAGTTGAGATAATAATTAAGTTTGTCTCTCTGTTTATAATTTTAATATTTTTCTAAAATGTAATTTATCATGATAAAAATTTATAAACATGTAAATATAATTGTATGAAATTAATACAAATACATTTTTTTAAAAAAAATTAAGTAAAATTATATCCCAAATAATTTATGGTGCATTGAGAAGTGTATTGTGCGTTGCAAAAGATCTGTTCTAGTACTATGATGGGCTACAAATCGTCCACCCCAAAACCCTATCCCCAATCCCTATCCCGCAAAATTATTTTACCTCTAAAGTAATATTAAAAAAAATACTCTGTATTAAAGAATATTTTTAGCTTATACATAGTCATTATAACATATCTGAGGAAAAAAATCTCAAAAAATCATCTTACAAATTTTTTAAAAAATTATATCATGAAATAGTTTTTTTATATCTTTTTATATATTTTTAATTATTCAAATTTTTATAATTCGATTTTTTAAGATTGTTTTTTCCAAAGATGTTATAATAATAATTTATACGCAAAAAAATATTTTTTATTTTTTTTATATTACTTTAGATAATAAATAATTATGTGGGATAGGGATGGGAGATAGGGTTTTGAGTTAGGAGATTTAGAGCCACTATGGTGGTGATGGAGGTAGCAATGGTTTTCCAAACTAAGATGCTGATTCCAGCTACAAAATTTCTCTATAATTCTCCATTAGCTACTAAAATGGCCGGTGTCAATGGTCTCCTCCTAATTTCATAGATATTTATTTACTTTTTTCTTTTTTTTAATTGTTAAATTTTTATTATAAATATAATATAAAAGGATCAATAAAGTTAAAATTTATCAAATTTAACCGAGATTTCAACAGAATAATTTCGGAGGTGGTTGTTTGATGATGAAGAATATTTGAAAGGTGTTTTATGGAAATATCAATTTGAGTGGTGGTTTTCGGCAAATGGATATATTTAAAGGGTGGCTCAAAATAAGGTTTTTTTTACAATAATTACATATGGACATTTAATAATGGGGCGTCTGGTTAATAAGTTTTTAAACTTCCGGTTTCTACATCAAAAATTGGCCAGAAAATTAATTAAAATCTGTCTCTTATTGAATTTGGTTTAATATGAAATAGTTTATATATATTTAGTAATTCAAAGGTTTTTTTTATAATGTTTCAACATCACATTAGTTGTAGATTTTTCAACCAGTCACAGATTTTTCTTTTACTATTTTTTTTTCCTTTTATCTGTTTAAACAATCACATTTTTCACTTTTATTTGTAATTCATTTACTAACCAATTTATATATTATCTTAATTTAAAAGCCACCTTAATTTTTTATTTTTGTTTTGCATATTTTTACTTTATCAACTCCACCTTTATTATTTTATACAAAATTTATTAATATTTTATTTAATTTTATAATAGTAATTTGCTATATTATTAATATTTTATTTAAAAAAACGCATATTGTTAGTATTATTTTCGATTTTTTTTAGAGGGATCGGTAGTAAATGACCCTTTTTTTTACGATCCAAATATCCCTTTTTTTTTTCCAGAATGGTACCAGAGCATCCCAACAACCTGCGTTGATTCTACGATCCAAATATCCCTTTTTTTTTTCCAGATTTCCTTCTCTTCTTCTTCATGGAAACTCCAAACCCAGATTTGGCTATGGCCAACGCCATTGCACAGATTCAAACCCAGATGTCTCAGGTTTCTCTATCCCACTCTAACCCACCCTTACCCAATTTCTCCACCTTAAACACAATCAAACTTTCCCCAACAAATTTTCCCACATGGCTTAAACAAATCACGCCTTACCTTAGGTCTCAACGCCTAATCGGTTTTGTTGATGGCTCCTCTGTTTGTCCTCCCGCCGGAGACGACAACAATACCCAGATCGAGGAGTGGCAAGCCAAAGACCAGCTGGTCGTCGCCATCCTCTCCGCCTCCCTCACGGAACCCCTCATGACACAGATTCTCGACTGCGAGACAGCCAAACAGGTGTGGGATCGTCTTCATCATCTCTATGCCTCCTGCTCAGGCGCTCAGGTGGTTCAAACTCGCCTTCAACTTGCCGGCTTGAAGAAAGGGGGGGACGAAACAGCCACCGACTACTTTAATCGCGCTTCCGCTCTCGTTCACCAAATCCAAGCAGCCGGACAAACTATTGGCAACGACGAGTTCATCGCATACCTTCTCTCTGGCCTCGGCTCTGACTTTGATGCTATGGTCTCCACGCTCATCACCCAGCCAGCGATGCCACCACCACACCAAGTTCTCACCTATCTGTTGCTTCAGGAGGGTCGCATCAAACGCGGCAACACATCTCTTCTCCCAGACGTCACTTCTCCGGGTTCAACCACTGGTTCCGACCAAACTCCAGAACTCCACTTCACAACTTCAAGGGGCAGAGGCCGTGGTAGAGATTCTAGCTCCAGGGGTGGTCGAGACAACCGGGGAGGTCGCTCATCCACTCGAGGTGGCCGGGGAGGTTACAACACATTCACGGGGGCTCCCGACACCAGGCCCACCTGCCAACTGTGTGAGAAGAAGGGCCACACCGCCGCTCGCTGTTGGAGTAGGTTTGACCACTCCTTTCAGCCTCCCCCTCCACACTCCTTTCAGGCAAACAACACTAGCACCAACTGGTTTCCCGACTCCGCTGCGACTCACCACTACACCCCTGATCTAGCTAACCTACGATTCGATCGGATTCCATACGATGGCACTGATTCGGTCTCCCTTGGCGATGGTTCCTCGGTTCCAATTCGACATCACGGTTCCACTTTCTTCTCCTCTTCCTCTCGTACTTTCAAATTGTCTCAACTCCTGCATTCTCCTTCTCTCACCAAAAACCTTATCTCTGTAAATCGTTTTTGTTCGGATAATGATGTCTATTTTGAATTTCACAAGCATTGCTTCTTTGTGAAGGACTCCAAGACGGGAACAACTCTGTTTCGGGGAACCGCTGAAAATGGTTTGTATGTCCTACCTGTTCTCACGTCGTCTCCAACTTCTGCACCTTGCAAGTCTATTTCACCGTCGCTCAACGTCGCCGTCTCACAGCCGCCGTCTCTCTCCTTGTGGCATCAACGCCTAGGTCACCCTTCCTCAGCAATAACAAACCTTGTGGTCATGGGCTTCAACCTTCCCAGACTCACGGGCCCTTTAATTAACCCTTGCATTTCATGTTCATGGGCTAAGGCCCATGCCTTGCCCCATCCACCAAGTCCATCTGTTTCTACTGATATTCTACAGCTTCTCTTTTTAGATGTTTGGGGACCAGCACAAGCTACTACTATTAATACAAATAGATATTTCCTATCCATAGTTGATGATTTCTCAAAATTTGTATGGATATTTCCAATTCAGTCCAAATCTCAGGTTCCATATATTTTCACCAATTTTGTTAAGTTGGTCACCAATTTCTTTCACAAAAATGTTATTGCTATCCAAACGGATAATGGGACCGAATTTAAACCTCTCAAGGCCTTTCTTCTTACATCGGGCATCACTCATCGTCTTACATGTCCATACTCTCATCAATAAAACGGTTCCGTCGAGTCGCGACACCGTCGCATTGTGGATATGGGCCTCACTCTCCTAAAAAATGCATCCCTTCCTTTATCATATTGGGACTTTGCTTTCCAAACCGCCGTTTACCTCATTAATCGTCTACCCACACCAATTCTTTCAAACAAGTCCCCCTATGAGATTCTTTTTCAAAAAACCCCTGACTACAAGTCACTCAAAGTGTTTGGATGCCTAACCTTTCCCAACCTTAGACCATATAACACACACAAATTAGCCTTTCGATCCAAACCCACCATCTTTTTGGGATATTGTCCCAACACCACCGGGTTTTATTGCTATGATTGGGTTGAGAAACGTATGTATATTTCACGAGACGTCATTTTCCACGAGTCTCATTTCCCATTTTCTCCTCCAGCCCAAATCCAAACGCCAAGACCTCTCTCAACCCAATCTCCAGCCTCCCAAGCCCATTTACCCATTTTACAACCCTTGCCCATTCCAAATCAAGCCCAGCCCATGATTTCACAATCCAACACCCCGTCTTCCTCATTACCCTTGACTCCCACGATTTCACAACCCAGCAACCCATCTTCGTCGGCGTCATCCCACTCTCAGCCTCCTGCCCCACCACCTCAGCCTCACCCAATGATGACGAGATCAAAAACCAACAGCCTCCGACCTCTCACTCGGACCGACGACACTGTTGCCTGGCCTCGCTGCCACCTTACCACAACCATACCTGAGGAACCAACCTGTTTCTCAGAGGCATCCAAACACCTTGAATGGCGTCAGGCCATGGCTCTCGAATTCCAGGCCTTGATCGACACTAATACTTGGTCCCTTGTCCCGCCCAATTCCAATGTCAATGTCCTTGGCGTCAAGTGGGTTTTCAAAACGAAGAAACGCAGTGATGGCACAATTGAGCGACGGAAAGCGAGACTCGTGGCCAAAGGCTTCAATCAGTTACCCGGGGTCGACTACAACGAGACCTTCAGTCCGGTCGCCAAGCCGTCAACCATTCGACTACTCCTGTCTATGGCTGCCATGAACAATTGGACAACGAGACAGTTGGACATTCAAAATTCATTCCTTCACGGTTCCCTGTCGGAGGATGTTTACGTCTCGCAACCCCCAGGTTTTGTCAATCCCTCCTTCCCTACACATATCTGTAAATTACATCGATCTCTCTATGGTCTCAAACAGGCTCCACGAGCCTGGTTTGCCCGTTTAAGTGACTTCCTGATCTCAATTGGGTTCTCCCATTCCCCTGCAGATTCCTCTCTTTTCTCCTATCGCCAAGGATCCGATTGTGTGTTCGTTTTGGTTTACGTCGATGACTTGTTAGTTATTGGATCTAACCATAAATTTTGTGCTCAGTTTGTGTCAACTGTCTCCAGGCACTTTCCGGTTCGGGATCTTGGTCCAGCATCCTTTTTCCTTGGTATTGAGATCACAAGAAGCGCCTCGGGGTTTTTATTATCTCAATCAAAACACATTGCTGATATACTTCAGAAAACAGGGATGCCAAATTGTAAGCCGATCTCTACTCCGATCGCAACGACCTTTGATCCTCTTGAAGACTCGCCCCCTGTTAAGGATGCTCTACTCTACCGCAGTACAGTTGGCTCCCTTCAGTACTTGGCTTTCACATGACCTGATGTGGCTTTCGCCGTCAACAAACTCTCTCAATTTATGCACTCCCCATGTCAAGTTCATTGGCAAGCTGTCAAACGATTGCTTCGCTACCTCCAGTCCACCATTTCCCACAAATTTTGCATATCATCATCTCCGAATCACTCACTCTCTGCCTACTCGGATGCAGATTGGGGGAGCGATAGATCCGACAGACGCTCTGTCAGCGCATATTGCATCTTCCATGGCCCGAACTTAGTGTCCTGGAGCTCCAAAAAACAGTCAACTGTGTCTCGCTCCTCCACCGAAGCAGAGTATCGTGCCCTTGCTTTGGCAACTTGTGAACTGATCTGGCTTCAATCGGTATTTGCTTCTGTTGGAATCCAGTTGCAGCATCCCCCTGTGCTATGGTGTGACAATCTGGGAGCCACTTATTTGGCGGCAAATCCTGTGCTTCATCATCGAATTAAGCACTTATCCATGGATTACCATTTTGTGCGTGAACGAGTGGCAAATCGCTCTCTCAAAGTAGCCTTCATTTCTTCCAAAGATCAGTTGGCTGATTTGCTCACCAAGCCCCTGCCATCTGCTCAGTTCCAGCAAAACCGATCCAAACTTTGTCTCGCCTCGTTCGGATCGCCGGGGAGTACTAGAGCACTGACCCAATCCAATACAGAAGAGCCTATATCTTCGGCCCACATCAAAGCCCATACAGATGCAAAGGAGCCGGTAGACACAACTTTGTCTTCTAGCTCATAGGAAGCTTCTAGGGATTGCAGCTTATACCTCCTTGTAGTCTATAAAGAGACAACTGTGTAAAGGTTTTGAATCAATAGAAATTATCTGACCACACCAACAGCAATGGTGGGTTTTCACGATCTCTGATATTCAGAATTTCCCATTCATCTCCAATGTCGCTGGTAAATTCCTCCAGATCTGGAATTGGTGATGATTTGAATGAGAGGCCGGAGGACATGGACGAAGAGAGTGGCCTTCGATGGTGGCTGATTGAGCGTTGAATGTGGGCCCGAAGAAGAAGGAAGCTGCAGATCCGGGAGATTTGAACAGTGACGAGCCTGTGGGAAGAAGGTGAGCGAGGACGATAACATCGGCAACAGGTGCTAGAAGAAGCCATTGTTGTTCGATTTGAATCAGACTGCGCCGCTGGAGTATTCAGGTCATATAAATCCATCCCTCGTTTATTGTTGACAATAAAATTCAATAAGTGATTTGGATTTGATTAAGTGATTTGGATATAAATTGTTTCGGTGAGGTTATTAGTATTTGATTAAGTGATTTGGATTCTTAGTTGAGCCTGATTTATTGAATATTATTGCTGATATGGCTCAATTGGAATGAATTGAAGAGCTTGAAACTGCACTTGAAGCTTTTCCCTTTACTACAGATGTTGATAGATTAGTTGTGGTCTAGAGACATCTAGTCTCTAGATTTTGCTTCTGTGATGTTTATATTTGATTGGTTGGGTGCTTGCTCTTCACTCAAACATAGGCAGTTGAGAAAAATATGCATTAGGATGAATAGAAACTAGAGGTATTTAAATATGCAATGTCATAGAGAAGATCATGCACCAGATTTATATACAAGAATTATATAGGGTATGTTCCAGATTTATTCTTGCAAACAAAAAAACCCAGATGTTGTTGTTAAGTTTCTTATAGTCGCAACTTGTATTTAGTTCTTCTTTTCGTCATTTCTCTGTTTGGCCTTGTCTGTTGTAGGAGATAATGCAGAAGGTTGAAAATGTATGCCCATGTCATGGCGAATGTTGTCAAAACCCCAGCTGAATAAATGCCTTGAACAAATTGCAAAGCTTATGACTTGTGTTTGTGTTTGATGCCTTCATTTGGAACTCTTTTTGAGTTATGAAAAATGTTGAAGTTATTTTTGTAAGCTAAAGTGATTGATCCATATGTGTGATGTTCTCTTGACAAACAACTGATGGATTTCTGATTTGTTTAACAGGTTGGAGAAAATGAGCCATTTGTACAAAGATGTGAAGAATGGATGCTTGGTAGTGAACTGATTTGTGCAGGGTGCAAGATCGGTTGTTGTATGTGCATGTAGGCTGAAGGAGCTGTCATATTTTATATATATATATATATATATATATATATATATATATAATATGCCTTAGTAGTGAACTGATTTGCCTACCTCTTGTACTGTCATAGGGAAAAAAAGAAAAAGATGGAGGTATAGGCAACCATATCTACCTCTTGTTGACTTATTTATAAATGTGTAAATGTGTGTTTAATATGTATATCAAGTTTCTTCATGAGAGTTAAACCATATACATATACACAATATATCTATTTGCTTCTTTATGGAAATTAGGCAAGAAATGTTTGACTTTTTTTTAAATAGCTTCATGACAGGAGTCAAATTGCACATGACAGTTACGTCTTCTAACATGTCACATGCACAGTACTACAAGATAGAAACCAATTTTGATCATATTGGAACAAGCTAAGATGTTCTTAAAAAGACAGGTTCAGGTGCAACTAAATAGCCACAAATATTTTTGTGAATCTCCATGCCCCTTGCCGCTGCTTGCCAGTGACACTTTCAATTGACATAACGGTACAAAGATATCTCTTAACAAAATAAAGACCGATAATATTCTTCGTTGGGTACAAGATTTGATGAAATGGGTTTAGACGGCATGTGTTTGGTAATTGTGTGAAAGAAGAGGTAAAGTATTAGTAAATAGCAATATATAGCATCACAATGTTAGCCTATTAGCTCAAATGGAAGAGCGATGTGCTCATGCACAAAGATGCGGGTTCAAATCCCACATAGGCTAATCTAAAATTATGTATAAAATTTTTCTTTGTAAGCTGATTTTTAGGTGTCAAGTAAAAAGGAATATAATATGTCTGAAATTCAGGTGTCAAGTAAAAACATTCATGTGTCAAGTACAATACATTATGTTTCATGTAAATCCGGTATGGGTGACATGTAAATTCAGTATGGTTTATCGGTTATCGGTTAGATTTCTTAACCCATAAAAGACACCGGAAAGAGATCGTACTGTCTGAAATTTTGCTTTATGTTCTTAATATAAGATGAATGCCTAAAACAAGAACACTACCATGTCTTGTAGCACTTTGTTTTCTGAAAGAAAATAAAGTTCTGAAAGAAAATAACATGACACGTAATGCTATTAACATGACATGTTATATTCTTTAACATGACAGGTAATGCTATCGATCCTCTACTCCTTACTGAAAGAAAATAACATGACAGGTAATGATATTAACATGACAGGTTATACCCTTTAACATGACAGGTTATATTCTGTTTCCATGGCACTATCAATTGTTATCTATCTGAACATCTCAGTATTCATTCCTTGAACATGGTATAGGAGTATGCTATGCTTCAACTCGTGACATATGTATTTCATATTTAGCCATGGCCATTTTTCACTATTGTTTCTTCTGTATGACAGAATCGACAAAGCTACTCTCAGATGCTTGCAAAGAACTAGTGTAGACTCCATAATTTGGCAAATAAACATAAACTACATAGATTATGTACTATTATAACCCAAATGTATGAAATGCATGCAGAAATCGTTATAAAAATAAGTGTAAAACATGGCAAATTAGGCTCACAACAGTCATATTGTTTTCTGTTTTTATTGATATCTGAATATTAAATTTATTTCAGAACTTTCATCAAATAGCAAATACCTTGAGCCTTTGCCCTATGACAATTTTTATTTTATTTTTATCTTCGTACCCCTTATGAAACTTTTATGCTCTCGAACCTTTGACAATTCTGAAAATTAGACGAGAAACCTAATATGGATCCATTTGATTAAAAAAATTAAACTAAATCATGATAAATATATATTAGGAAATGAGAATTAATTTGCTCTTCTTCTGTTATGATTCCCCATCATCATTATTGGTCAAGTTGTCAAGAAAATACCATCATCATTCATCTTATGATTTTCTCATCTTTATCGGTCAATTTATCAAAAAGTGAAGGAAAAAACTATCATCTATCAGAGGCTGGGTTCTCCAGAGTCGATGCTTATCTATTCTTATCATGGCTTTATATAATGATAACTGTTTTTCACCTATATTTGTGGAAATTTGGCATTTTCTTTGGTGGTTGTTCTAAAGTTAGCATGGATTGATTTTATTTTTTTTATTAGTCAAGATTCAATTTTGGTTAAGTAAAGATTCGAACAATACTTGATCTAAAGTTAGCATGGATTGATTGCCTCAAGCACCTGATGCCACTGCAAGTGAACACAACAGTGTAGCTGATGCTGTTGAGTCTGAAAAAGTCCCACTGAAGTGGCCAAAGAAATCAAACATCTCAAGTACGGAAAATTGCAGGGTGGTATGAAAACATGTTGTATCATTGTTGTAAATTCCTGTACTTGTTTTATTTGTTTTTTGCCAGAAAATTGCAGGGTGGTATGAAAACATGTTGCATCATTGCTGTAAATTCCTGTACTTGTTTTATTTGTTTTGTGCCAGAAAATTGCAGGGTGGTATGCAAACATGTTGTATCTATCGGGTTTACTCTTAACTAACACATGACTTGAATACTATCTTAGATTAACTGAATAAGTGTCAGCAGCTCAAGAAGAATGTATGACAGCAAACTTTGGTAGAAAATCAGTGTGTAGGTGGAGATAGTGTTTAAGGTCTTTAGTGTCATGTAAAACTGAATAAGTGTCATGTAAAACGTTGGCAGGAAATCAGTGTGCAAGTGGAGATAGTGCTTTAAGTCTTTAGTGTCATGTAAAACTGCATAAGTGTCATGTCAAACTGAATAAGTGTCATGTAAAACTGAACAAGTGACATCAGATGCCTTGTATTTCAAGAAGGTTGATGCCCATGCTCATCAGCTAGGAAGCAACTCTAGGTAATTTGGGGATTGAAACATTATCTCTGAAAGCGTAGATTTTGATCCTGAAGTGGGTTGTTGTCACTCTGATAGGGTTTGCAGTTTTCACGTTCACAATTTGAGCAATAATTCGAAGATACGGCTACTGCCAAAAAAAAAAGGCAGCTCCTACAAGCGTAGAAAGCGAGCTTTTCAGTCTTATGGGAGAAGTTTCTAAAAAAAGTGGCCATAAGAAGGCAGCTGAGGGTGTAGACAAAATAGAGGTTCTTGTCCTTAAGAAGAAGGCACTCATGCTTAAGTGTGAGGGACAACAAAGTTGCATGATCCAACTTATCTGCCTTCCTTTGATGTGGGAGAAAGTGACATAATAGATCAAGATTTGCATGATCCAACTTATTTGTCACTTCTCAAGAATATGGGTTGTCACCTGTTTATTCAGACATGACAGACATTAATTTACTACATAACACATACACAGATCAACATGTCACATGTTTATTTAGACATGACATACAACAAAGTTGTAGCAATTTAGTTTGTACATAGTTGCCGTAATGATTTTCATTCAGTGACTACAAAGAGTTTCGTTTACGAAAACTCAAACAAAGAAACATGCTAATCCAAGCACTTATGCCACTAAATTCTGTGATAGCAGCACTAAAAATAACCCATAACCCATACTGAATTTACATGTCACCCATACCGGATTTACATGACATATAATGTATTTTACTTGACATATGAATTTTTTTACTTGACACATGAATTTGAGACATATTCTATTCTTTTTTATGATTCAGAATTCCTTCTGCAAAACTTCTTTTTTTGAACTTGGTTTCAAAATCAGTCTTGGATGATTTTTGGGGTAAGTCTTTTTTTGAACTTGGTTTCAAAATCAGCCTTGGATGATTTTTGGAGTAAGTCTACTCACTCTGACTGTCATGTTAAGTGACGTAGGTGACATGTCAAACCTATTACCTATCATGTTAAAAAAACCCATCTTATGATGAATTCAACACACATAGAAGATTAATGTCTTGGCTTTTGATTTATTTTGATATGAAACTACCTATAATTTGGTGATGTAGCAAGCTTGACTTGTTCTAAATATAAGTTGATAGTCGGCGTTGATTAATGAATAATAAGCCTATGTGGGAATTGAACCCACATCTTTGTGTATGACCACAATGCTCTCCCACTGAGCTAATAGGCTACATGTGAAGAATATTTATGTCCAAAGCAACGCCTAGAAAGTGGTTTTCAATTGTTAAAATTCTAAATCAAGCTTCCATGCCTCCAAAAATACTCTCAAAACATTTTATCGGGGCATTATGAGATTTAGAAACTTTATGAATGACAGAATGAATATATAAAAAAAAACAATTCTAAACATGATACCATCTCTGATTATTCCTTGCAGATGTTATACCACTGAAACCTTTGCAAATTTAGGATATTTAGAGATCAATAAAATTCCACACAACCACGTGAGATCTTTATAAGACTTCACTTCTCTAGAGTAGGAGAAACACTAACTTTTAGAGTTCATTTCTCAGTTCTCACTAACATATATACCAAGAGGGAAACACGCCCAAATCATCCAAGTACTAACAACAAGATTTGCTTAAAGGGACCCAAGTCTAACAACAAGATTTGCTTAGCATGACTTCAAGTGATAGTTCATTGATGAAACTGGTATCCTTCATTCATATACATGAAATGATTACCATTTTTTTTCCTACTCATGGGATGGCTGATCACATAGACTTTCACAAGCTTAAAAATACAACTAGAAACTAAGCAAGTACTAAATATTCAGCAGCGCCAATCGGACTAGTAATGTCTATCTACACAACTCTAAATCACATATTCTATTTTGGCCAAAGATGTTAGCATTCATATAATTGTAAAACATTCCTTAATCCATCCCTTTTTTTCCATCAATCTGTTATTAAATATCATTTCCAATTAACGAAAAGTCTATGAATCCACCATATCCCAGCCATAGCTAACTTTCCTAGTAATGTCTACAGAACTAATTAAAAATATTAGAAACATAGTGCAATCATAGCAAGTTCAACACATTCAACAGAGCCAATTAGCCTAGTAATGTCTACACAGCTACAAATTGCATATTCATTTTTTTATCAAAGGTGTACAACTGTAAAACAACTCATCCCGTTGAACTTTCTCGATGTGCATAAACATCCATGAAAACTCTACACTGTTTCCTTTTTAATTTCGATTACTATAGAGATATATGGGATTGAACAATTTACTGAACATAACATTTGTATTTCAATTCATATGTTTTCCGATTGCATTGTATTGGGCCTTATATCCGGTTGTGATATGGGCTGTTAGTTAGTGGGCTCGAGTTACTACCCTTACTGTATAAAAGGGAAACTCAGCTCGGTTAGTTGTAACGAATAAAACAATAATTCATCTTCCACATTTTCTGGGAATCAAGAAACTCTCTCGTCGCCTTCATCCTCCATCACCATTTTCGATTGTGCGATCCTCGGGATCTTTATGGTATCAGAGCTTAGGTGGTGATTCGGAGGTTGATGTCGCAAAGGGAGAAGATGGAGAAGACAGCACAAGCCGTTGCGCAGCAGATCGCACAGATCAACGGGGCTTCGCAAGGGGATCCTCTTACGCTCGCAAATTCGGATTCACCTGGGAATACGCTCACCAACTTCCAATTTGATGGAAGCAATTTCATCGCTTGGAGCAAGCAGGTTCGAATGGCACTTGCGGCCAAGATGAAGCTGGGATTCGTGGATGACACGATTTCGAAGCCAGGAGGGGAATCGGGAGATTTGCAGAGGTGGCTCAGGTGCGATAGGATGGTAGGGTGCTGGATCTTGAACTCTATGACCACCGATCTTGCGAGCTCGTTCATACATGCGAACTCTGCAAGAGAGCTGTGGATGGAAATCTTGGAGAGGTACAGTCAAAGCAACGCACCGGTGATATACCGAGTGAAGCAAGAAATGATGAGGCTCACACAAGGAGATCTGACTGTTACAGCCTATTACACCAAACTCAAGCGGTGTTGGGATAAAATTCAGAGTTTGAATGGAGTTCCTCAGTGTTCGTGTGGCACCATGGAGAGGTGCACTTGCCGGATTATCACGCGCTTTCTTGAGTTGGAAAATCAAGAGCGCGTGATGCAGTTCCTTGTGAGTCTGAATGGGGAATTCGAAGCTGTACGAAGCCAAATCTTGGCTATGGACCCTCTACCACAGATAAATAAAGTCTTTTCTCTGGTTGCTCAGGTGGAAACGCAGAAGCAAATCACCAACAAGATTGTTGATGGTGCTGGATTCTTTGCGAATTCAGTCAATCAGAGAGGGAGTTCCTCCAATTCCACCAAGAAAGAGCATAAAGATTACAAGAAGCCGAAATCGGGAGAGGACAAAAGGTGCAGTCACTGCAATTTGAAAGGGCATCCATCGGACCAATGCTTCGAGGTGATTGGGTATCTGGATTGGTACAAGGGAAATAGAAACAAAAGAGGAATGAAGATGGCGGCAAATGTGGTGAACGATCATGAGGGAATGATGACGCCACTGGAGTATGAAGAAGGAGCCAATGTTGGAAAGATGAACAACATTGATCCAGACCTGGTACAAGCTGTGTGCCAAGAAATGCTGAAAGCATTCAAAGGAAAGGGAGTAGCGAGTGCAAACTTTGCAGGATTCGCAGGTAATTCCCTTACTTCCTTAAATTCGATTGAATTACGAAAAGATGAATGGATATTAGACACAGGGGCAACAGATCACATGACTCCACATTTGGAGTTGTTGATAGATGTGAGGAATTTGGTATTGCCTATACGTGTTAAGCTGCCTGATGGTTCAATTCAGAAAGTAGATAAAGTGGGATCAGTCCAGATTAGGGATGATTTTGTGATTCAAGATGTGATGCTTTTACCTTAGTTTAAGTTCAATCTTCTTTCAGTAAGGAGAGTCATAGTACAGAAAAAGGTCTTGGCTATTTTTGATGAGGATCATTGTGAATTTCAGGACCGAGTGAGTAAAGCTGTGATTGCAATTGGAAGAGAGCTTGGAGGTCTGTACACACTGAATTCTAAGGATGATCAAAGAGCTGCTGCTAAAAGGAATGTTGCTGTTCATGGAGTTAAAAGTGACAGTTGTTTCCTTTCATTGAGTAGTGTTAACAGTTTGTTACATAAGAGGCTTGGTCACATTTCCTATCATAGTATGAGTCATGTGCCAGGTTGTAATAATGTAGGGAACCCAAACAATTATATGTGTGATGCATGTTCTGTAGCAAAATTTCATAGACTTCCATTTCAGAGAAGTATTAATACAAGTAAATGTTTGTTTGATATCATTCATGTTGACCTTTGGGGGCCATATGGGGTGGCAAATGTGAATGGGGAGCACTATTTTTATACAATAGTGGATGACATGGGTAGAGCTACCTGGACATATCTTTTGCATGATAAAACACAAGTGATAGGTGTTTTGAAAAGATTTATAGCCATGGCAAAGAATCAGTTTGGGAAGGTGCCCAAAGTACGTAGTAAGGTCAGACAATGGGACTGAGATTTGCAATGATGAGTGTAAGCAGCTATTTGATGAGATGGGGATTGCTCATCAAAGATCAATGCCCTACAGACCACAGCAAAATGGGGTTGTAGAGAGGAAGCATAGGCACCTATTGGAAACTGCAAGGGCTCTGAGATTTCATGTAGGCTTGCCCAAGCATTTTTGGGGAGAATGTATACTGTCAGCTACTTACTTGATCAACAAAATGCCACTTGCAAGCATCAGTTGGAAGACACCATTTGAACTGTTATTTGGCAAAGTACCCAGCTATGAGAATCTCAGGGTGATTGGATGTTTAGGCTATGCATATGTGACACAGAGAGGCATGGATAAATTTGATGCTCGAGGAAGAAGATGTGTGCTTATAGGGTATCCTTCTAATCAGAAAGGATACAAGTTGCTGGACTGGAATACAAAGGAGATATTCTGTAGTAGAGATGTCAAATTCTATGAGAATATACTCCCTTTCAAGACACCATCAGGTCAACTGGACATTCCTCAAAGGATTGAGGAGGATGTAGATGTTGAGATGATCACTGACAGGTCTGCCAATGGAAATTCAGACACTGGAGAAGATTTAGATGATGGGGAGGCTCACAGGAATGAGCAAATTGAGCCTGGGTTAAGAAGATCTTCAAGAATGAGAGCACTGCCATCATGGACTTCAGATTATGCCATGAATGTGATACATGATCATGAGTTGATCAGTCATGCTACTTTCATGACACAGGTTGGGAAAATTCATGAGCCAATGCGCTATTCATTTGAAAAAATGGAAAGCGGATGATCATGATACTTCCCAAAAACCTCAATTATTGATCAATGGAGGAACAATATCCCCGTTTTTACAATATCATAAACTTTCTAACAAAATGACACAGACCTAAATCAAATATTTGTTCTTCCGATCTTTTGTCTCATGGTAGCCTGCTCCAGTCCCCTTACGAAACTTTCGTTATTGGGTTAGCCATACACTTCACATGTTTCTAGCGATTCACATGGCATCATCAAATGATACAAGTCTTGGATAAGAATCTACAACGCACTAGAACGCCCTTGTTGACGATCCTTTACTCCGACAGCATCTAGGGTTCCTCGAACAATGTGATATCTCACCCCGGGTAAATCCTTAACCCTTCCCCTGCAATGAAAGGTTTTTATGAATGCTTGCGCCCTTTCCTCTGACGGGGACTTCCACAAATGTCGAGCATATATGCTCGACATTTGTTGCCCTGCCTTCAAGGAAAATGCCTTGAAATTCATAAGATATAAGATAAAGGATTTACTTGTCTAAGTATCGTTCCGTTCGGTTTAGGTAAGTATCTAATGCGTTCCCCAACCGGAGAAGTCATTTTTGGAGGAGAAACTATGCGTTTTTGGGATTTGCGTGCTCCTTGGTTAGAACCTCTAAGGGGTCCAAATGGGTTGGACTTGAGTCGACGCTCCTTTATGGAAGATGGATAAATTGCCGGATCCAGATCTAGACTGGGAACAAAAAAATTAACCCATAACATCTATGTCAGCTTTTGCCTGAAAGAGCAAAAGGAGGAATCCGCCCGAGGAGGGGCTCGCGTCTGATTAGCTAGTTGGTGGGGCAATGGCTTACCAAGGCGATGATCAGTAGGTCGAACCGGTAGGTATATATATAAAGTTCTTTTTATTCTGATAGGTATCATCGAGTTAAGAAAAGAAAAACGAGGGTCTCATGTCGCACGACCTCTTAACATTACACCACTGAATCCCTCAGAGGCTAAAGGGCATCCTGATTGGGAGGAAGCTATGAGCAAGGAGATCAAGGCTCTTGAAGACAATGGAACCTGGGAATTAATGGATCTGCCTACTGGACACAAGGCCATAGGGTCTAAATGGGTTTTCAAGGTGAAATATAAATCTGATGGCTCCATTGATCGATACAAGGCAAGGCTAGTCGTCAAGGGGTTCAATCAAAAGCTTGGTAAGGATTACAAGCATACATTCAGTCCAGTGGCAAAGCTGCCAACAGTTAGAGTTGTGATTGCATTAGCTACAGCAAGACAGTGGCCTTTATTTCAGTTGGACGTTAACAATGCGTTCTTACATGGATTTATAGATGAAGAGATCTATATGAAACCACCTGAAGGCTATGGTGTAGCTAAGGAGGGTCAGGTCTATTGCTTGAAAAGATCCTTATATGGGCTTAAACAAGCCTCACGATAATGGAACCAGGAATTGACATGTTTTCTGGTGAGTTTGGGTTACAGTCAGTCATCAAATGATTATTCACTATTTGTAAGATCTGTGGATGGAGCATTCACGGCTATTTTAGTGTATGTTGATGACATGTTACTCACGGGTAACAATGTAAAGGAGCTGGATAGAGTAAAGCAAGCCCTACACCATCAGTTTACTATTAAAGATCTTGGCTTGGCCAAGTATTTTCTTGGCATTGAGATTCAGAGAACAGTTGATGGAACTTATTTGTGTCAAAAGAAATATATTTCAGACATATTAAAGAGCATAGGAATGGTAAATTGCAAGTCAGCTGAAGCACCTCTTGCCACATGCCTGAGATTGAGCACTGACAATGGTGAAGTACTAGCAGATGCAGAGAGCTACAGATGTACTGTGGGCAAGTTGTTATATCTTGCTCTCACGAGGCCCGACATCTCGTATGATGTACAACATTTGTCACAGTTTGTGTCGTGTCCAAGACTTCCTCACCAACAAGCAGTCAATCATGTGCTACGCTACTTGAAATGGACCATCAGCAAGGGAATATATTTTCCTGTGCAGTCTGACTTGAAGATAACTCGGTTTTCTGATGCAGATTGGGGGTCATGTTTGAGCACGAGGAGATCCCTATCTGGTTATTGTGTGTTTCTAGGTCATGCTCTTGTGTCTTGGAAGACAAAGAAGCAAGCCACTGTGTCCAGATCGTCCACAGAAGCTGAGTATAGAAGTATGGCTTATACCACTGCTGAGCTGATGTGGTTAAGCTATCTTTGCAAGGATTTAGAAATCCCAGTACAGCCTCCAGTCACACTATTTTGTGACAACAAAGCTGCACAGCAGATTGCAGCTAATCCTTGCTTCCACGAGAGAAGAAAACATCTTGACATAGATTGCTATTTCACACGGGAAAAGGTACAAGGTGGTTTTTTGCAGACTGCCTACATCAACACAAAGCTTCAGCTAGCTGATCTTATGACTAAGGCCCTTCCAAGCACTCAACATGAGTGTCTCAGTGTCAAGTTGGGTCTTACCGATGTTCCAACTTGAGGGGAGGCTATAGAGATATATGGGATTGAACAATTTACTGAACATAACATTTGTATTTCAATTCATATGTTTTCCGATTGCATTGTATTGGGCCTTATATCCGGTTGTGATATGGGTTATTAGTTAGTGGGATCGAGTTACTACCCTTACTGTATAAAAGGGAAACTCAGCTCGGTTAGTTGTAACGAATAAAACAATAATTCATCTTCCACATTTTCTGGGAATCAAGAAACTCTCTCGTCGCCTTCATCCTCCATCACCAGTTTCGATTGTGCGATCCTCGGGATCTTTAATTACTGGCAATCTTTTGCCAGATTCACTATAATATTTTAAAAGGGGACAAATGCACAGTTCCTGCAATTTGAGTAAATTTACAATTCAGCATCCATCAACCTGTCCTACAGCAGCAAATTACTAAAATCATTAAACATATTGAATTGAAAACTATGCCAGAGAGTCGTTGGCCATATGAATTCGAATCAAATAATCCGTCAGTCAAGACAGCCATGGTCAAGTGGAAAACACATTTCTCAGTCAGAACATAAGAATTACCACATCAATTCAACGGGAGGAACCTCGACAGTCGAGGAAGTAGCGGGGCGAAGGATACGACGATCCGACGGGATCTTCGAGTCCACCCACTGCAGCACTGCTCTCGCCCCTTCTCCAACGCCTCCGCCACCGCCGCTCCCTTGACTCCTCCGATCAGAATCGAATCCACCTCTGCTTCCGCCATTTTGCTGACGAATGGGAGATTTGGGCGTCTTCTTCCTCCTCTCAATACCGGATTTCTTTCCCTTTTCCCCTCTTTCCTTTTTTTTTTTACTCTTTCCTGACTCCCCTCAATACCGGCTACAGGTTGGACCTTGAACCCGGATATCCGGTTGTGTGCAAATTTTTTTCGGATTGGATTAGGCATACAAAGATTTCCCCAAAAGGGGTTTTTTTGCAAATTGCCCTTTTTTTTTTTGTTGTAAGGTATAAGAATCTTAACGGCTCTAGCCCGGTAAATTGAATCTTTTAACGGCTCTAGAACCCCAAATCTTCCCCCCTCACTCTTTATATGGGTCTCCTTGCAATTCTCAATCTCGGATAACCCTGCAGATTTCTGTTTTATCCCTCTTTTCTGTTACCCTTTTTCTCCTCGATTGATTTTTGATGAACAAGATGCACAGCTCTACATGTAGATTGTGGTAAATATCATCATAATTAAGGTCAAGGAAGCAGTTTCAATCGCTTATTACATTCTGATAATGAGCGTGATTGCGGAGGAAGAGGGGCAGAGGCAGACCCATGATGAGGGGAAGGTAATTCCAGAGACCCCGGCGGTCCTCGTGTCCGCCGCCGCCCCCAATTTCATTGCAGACGACGTCGTTTTGGAGCCGCCCAACAATTTCTCACCGGTCGACGAAGGCGTCTACAGATCTGGGTTTCCTCAGCTTTGTAATTTTGCATTCCTTGAAACCCTAAATCTCAAGTCGATCTTGTAAGTTTCCATTTCTTTACCCCTTTCCTTGGATTGTGTTGTCTCGTCCCTTTGTTCTTATTGATACATTAACATAGATACATCCAGATTGCCTTTTGGATTGAATTATTAATGCAGACTCAGAGATTGTTTATTCGTTTGGTTTATCAATTACATTAGATTTGGGGTTTAATTTCATGACAGATATCTGTGCCCTGAGCCTTACCCGGAAGAACACAGCAAATTCCTAGAATCCCACAACATTAAGTTGTATCAATTTGGGATTGAAGGGAAGAAGGTATTTTCCATGCTTCAATGCCAGTGTTTCTTTTCTTTACAGTTACAGGTTACAACTACAAGATTCCTGTCCGATATGCTTTCTTTGACAGAGTCCCATTTCACAAAATGTTCCTCATTTCGGCCTATCTATTGACTATCTGATTAAATGATGTGTACAAGTCCTGCTTCCTTGTCAATCTCGATCTTAATCTCTGACCTTATTTTCAACCCTCTGACCATTCTTCAATCTTCATTGCTGTAGAAGTGTGATAGAGCGAACTGATTTATTCATAATTGATGCATGTAAATTTGGTTTTTACATACAATGTATTGTTGCACTTGGGTTATTTCTTGATATTTTGGTTTTCTTCTTAATCTGTTATTTTGATCTGGATTTGTTCTACCCTTATGCTTGTGGATAATGGATAATGGTTCTAGTTAAAGTTTTTGTTACTGCATTATCATGTAAATACAGCGTCTAGGTAGGCTAGTCTATCTGGATTAGGTTACGCCTTATCGTTAGTGTTGACAGAGCTTTGTAATATTAGCTCATTTCAGGTCAATTTGTGGGATAGATTATTTATTTTTGTTTGCTGTTTTCTAGTTGGTGCTTGAATATCAAGATCTGGGTGAGCATTCAAATGAATTATCATACTAAAGTAGCAGATGGTTAGATACTTAGATCCTTCTACATGTACAAATTGTATGTCATACTGACATTTTTTCCCCTTGTTCAGGAAACTTCTGTTAATATGCCTACAGATGTTGTCACAAATGCTCTTAAAGTTTTAATTGGTAATTACATCTGATAGCTTCTTATAGTTTCCACACTCAGGAGTTAGGAGCCAGGAGTCAGGGTTCTTTGTACGCCTACACTTGTCTTACTCTACTGATTGTTCCAAATAACAATTAATACTCCGTATGTATTTTCATGCTTGCAGATGTGAAAAATCACCCAGTTCTGATCCACTGCAAGCGCGGAAAGGTATAATCTTCGACTCCCAAGTCCTAGCAAACACGCTTGCAGTCCTATTTGAACTCCATTTTGTCATATTACTTGTAGTAGATCATTCAGAAACCTCTTCTTCTCTGGTTGAAAATTTCAGCACCGCACTGGCTGCATTGTTGGGTGCCTGCGGAAGTTGCAGAACTGGCGTTTGTGCTCTGTGATTGATGAGTACAAGCATTTTGCCGGTGCAAAAGCCAGGCCAACTGACATGAAACTTTTGGAGGCGTATGACACTGTGAATATCAGACAGTGCCTCTACAGCCTCATGTACCAATATCACGGCTGCTCCAACGAGAGGCGTTTGCTCTGCAGAGACGATAGCTTGCCCAAACCCAAGATTAGATCAAGTTAGTCGCATTTCCAGGCTGGTTACCTTGCCTAAATTCCTCAATTGTGCGAATTTTAGCAAGTTTTCTTCTCTTGTGGTTACTGGTTAGTAGTCATATATTTCATCTTGGCCAATCTCAGCTCTTGGCTTATTTGATGAAAGATTGAGAGTGTTTTGATAGTTTCTCTCATATTTTCCCTTCGTTCTTGTTGATTGTCTTGCTCCAAGATTTGAGTTGTACTCATGCCAGCAAGTTGTTTGGTTATAACTGAACAAGAGACCCCAAAGAGAAGTTTGTCCAACTCTTGCATAGTCCATCTGAAAACTCGTTGCTGATATTGATATTTTACAAACTTTGTTTCTTTTTCTGTTGTAAAAACACTCAAGATTTCCTGGCTTGGCATTGCAGATTGATTGGCAACACTGGGATGAAGAAAAGGGTATTGACAGAGAGCGCTGGGATGTAGAAGTGGGGTGTTCAAGCTTTATATGAACAGGCAGCGAGATGCCGAGATCCGATCGGCGGGCAATGAAATTACCTAATTGATATTTAGGCTCTGAAGGGTATCATAGTCATGGACACTGTAACCAGTATTATCATGTAAGCAATTAAGCTTAAAAAGTGTATATTATTATACATGATAACCTAATCACATTTTCACATTGTACACATCCGTTATAAAATTCATAGTAAATTCCCACCAAAAAATATTCATAGTAAATGGAACAAACAAGTGTCTGTCCCTAACAAGCTCTCTTAACATTATTGAATCGAGTTCGCCGACTAGACTGAGTTTTTCAATTGTTCTCTTTATGCAAACTATAGTATTTAAAAAAAAAAAACTTGACAAACATCAAAGTGATCGAGAACAATGACATTAAGCTTCTGACTGTGATGGCATGAGCTAAAAGGACATTAATCTTCAAACTGACGATCACCAGCTGAAGCCTGAAACAATACCAGAATAAAAGAGCCCCTGACCAGAACAAGGGCGACAACCACAATACCATTTATTAGATTTGATAATGTGACTTGAGTCCCGGAGATCTGCCAATCATACATGCTACTCTAATTAGAAATTTAAAACTCAGCACATTACTTGTATGATAAAGCCACAACAAATTTACCCTAAGACAGCTTGTGGATAGTTTCCATGTCAACGGCTTCGTTGAGGGTGCCCTTCTCAACGTGCTCCCACCACTTGAACAAGAAATTATCCACCACCAACCTGAACCAAGGGGACAGCTTCAGGCCTTCCTCCCCTGCGTCAACTTTCTTGCACAGTTCCTTCAAGTCTTCAGGACTGACATACTTCACATCAGCAACCTCGTCGGGGTTCGGGTTCACCCTCACATCTTTGATGATGAACAGCAGGTAGTCAACTATATACAACAGCACAAAATTCATTAAGGAATAATTCCAAGAGATTACTTTTGAAGTAGAGCATTTCAAAAATTTGCAAGGCAGTTTTCAAATTTGACCGACTATTTGTGCAGTGGTCTTCTATGAATTAGAGGGTGTGAAGGACTAACGTTCATGCTCCCCCCATTTGCCATCAGATGGTGCCTTGTAAAGTATGCGGCCAAGAGTTACAAATTCATCAACGGGCACATCCTCAGCTGGAATACCCAGCTCATCCAAGAGCTTCCTCTGAGCAGCGTTCCTCACCCCTGACAGGTAACCAAGAAGCTAAGAAAAGAAAAAACAAAAAGCAAGGTAGAAGTGATATTCAATAACAATGAAATACCAAGAGCATTGTCTTCAATCAGTTCAGATTCACGGTAGAGTGGGTGACTGCAGCAGGCGTTGGTCCAGACCAATGGGAAAGTCACCTTTGTAGCAGATCGTTGCTGTCATGAGGAACATAGATGAATTTGAACCATATTGATGAATTCTGAAATCACATAGCTAGATTCACAGCAAACTGTAAATGGAGAATAAAGCCTCTATTAATTATCACTGCAACAAACAGCAAAGCATCCTTGTAAAGATTATCACAGTTCAGAAATTTGCATAGCAAAACTGATATGCAGCACCATGAATGCCTTGAACTTGTGCTCCCTCAGGAACTCATAGGCCAAAGAAAAGGTTGGGTTGAAGAACAGGAATAGAGTAGCATAAACCCAGATGGAGCTGTATACAGTATAGTTGAGTGCATCTATGTTTATCATCTACACTGAATTTCTTCAGAAAATCATTTCAATTTTTTTTTAATTGCCTGGGTGGAAAGAAATTTCAGAAGCTCTGATGTCGTCATCTATGTATGTAAAAAGGCTTGAACAGAGTACAGACTTTCATCTCACATCTATAGGTATGAAGAATCCCAAATACCAAAAGAGATAGCGCACCTGAAGCAGTAATTCATATTTAGAATTGAATAAAAAGACACTGAAAGCTCGATGAAGTGCCTTCCCAGTTTCAATATTTTCCATCAAGTGGCCTGCAGATTCGAAGGAATAAGCACTTTATAAACTATTCCGTATAAAAGTAACATACTTCATACTTGATTATCTAAAGCATAGCCTGTTGTGTGTGTGTGCAACTTGCAGAATACAAAATTCGAGCAAAAAGCTCATGCCACAGGACAATGATCATATTAGAAACTATTAAATCCAAAAGTTAAGGACATACATGCTAGACAACATAGTGAGTTTGACCAAAAGTCTCCCAGTTAAAGGAAAGTTCAAACTTTATAGAAGCTCAAACAACTTACAGTTGTATTTAGAATCATGACCCACAACCCGATCATTCTCATCCACTAATATGCATCTGCAGAAATCAAAATGAATCTACACAATCAGCACAAACAAATATTACCAAAAAAAGGAATTTATCGTTTGATTTCAGGGTTAGAAATATAGCAAGGCTTAGATACACAAACAAGACAGCTCAACAGTAAAAATCCTCACATAGAAGCGCTACGGGCAAACAAAAACCTTAGGTACATCATATTCCAAGGCCAGACATTCAAAAGACTTGAAGCCTATAAAGACTTGAAGACACTGAAGAAAACAAGCATGTTAACAGCATGAATTCAAATAGCTCTCCACTCGTCTGAATCCGATATTGTGCTAGGAAAACCATGAATTCAGCACTTGGCAATCGTATGGTTATCAAAAACTTAGTAGCAAAGAATCTTCTACTTCAACAGCCCTAGTAGGTTATGCTTTAGATAACCGAGTATGAGCAGAAATAATTCAAACAGAAATCAACAAGCATTAAGCAAAATATTAGGCCGAATCGGAACGGAAAAAACAAAAGAAAGACGATAATCAATCGAAAACTTGAATAGCTCACTTCAAAACATATCAATTTCAAGAAAGGATCAATGAGCTCAACTCTAGAAAATCAGTTAAAGCCAGAGAGAAAGAGCCGAAATTCCAAGAGCGAACCGAACAATCAAAATAGAATTGGAAACAACTCACTCGTCCTCAAACATGAGGCGTCTCTGCACGGCGTCCATGGAGGCGGCGACGGTGTCGGCGGTGGAAGCCATGGGAGGACGAAAAGCAGTGGAGGAGGAACGAGAGGGGAAAGAGAGAGGGAAAGGGAGACGGGAAGAGGAAGAAGGAGAGAGAAAGAGAGGGGTGAATTTAAAGGCTCGGGAGGAGAGGCTTCTGAGACGGGACGCAGCCAGAGAAGACATTTGAGCACGGAGAGGGGAGACTTCAGCCATTGTTGCTATCTTTATTCCTGATTTCCTTCTTCGTCGATCACCCTCTCTCTCTTTTGAATTTTTTTTTATTATTTATATTTAATTTTAAGTAAATTAATATTTTTTGTGTTCCGAGATTTTCACTAATTCAATAAATTTCCGATGCCAGAAATATTATTTCATTTCCAAAAATAGGAACAGATTAATTTAACAAATGATGATTAGGGATTTCAATATATAATCCGAAGTGGAAATTTGATTTTTTGGGGTCAGATCCAATTTTTGGCTAAAAGCCGAATTTTCAAATTTTACGGTTCCTGAAACCGAAGTATACTTGAACTGAACCGTAATCAGGTTTTTCGGTTCGGTTTCAGTTCGATTTGTTTTTTTAGCAACCCTAGATACAATATCTAATTGGACGTTAGGTAACATCTGTTGTGACATTGATAACCTGTCGAGTCTTCATCTGAATTATATGAATCATTTATGTGCATTCAAGATTACAATTGATCAGATTCAAATTACAAGATTTCAATTATATCTTATTTTTGCACTTTTTTTAATGTTATAGGATAGATTACAATTTACAAGTATTCAATTTGTATCTCTGGTGTAGTAATTATTGAGCTTTAAAAGTCTCTTAGCTCAATGATAGAGCAATCTGCTTTTGCGCAAATATGTGGGTTCAAATCCCGCATATGCTAAAAATTATACTAATTCTAGTAATTTTCTAATAAATGTTCAATGTTTAATAATAAGATATATTAATGCAATTTTAAAATATAGATGCATGTGCATATCCTTTCCATAAGGTTGTTTAAACAAACAAAATATAAAAATTATATTTGCATAATAGAAAGTGCTGACACGAAAAAAATGCTATATGAGCACAACATAAGGTTATATTTTTTGCACAACAAAAAGTGTTGAAACTAAGAAAAAAAAAATTACATTTGCACCGCATAAAGTTATATTTGCACAACAAAATGTTATATGAGCACAATATACCGTTATATTTGCATAACGAAAATGGCTGAAACGAAGAAATAAATAAATAAGCTTGGGCAGGGACGGACGATTCACTAATTTGTCCAAATGTGTGGATAATTCACTAATTAAGCCATGTATTTTGGACATTTTGCTAACTCCCCATACCAAAATGAGAGTGAAATAAAATGGAATGTGAAAAGTGGAGAGTGAATACCGACATGGAGAGAGGCGATAACCAGTATTAGGGTTTAGAGTCTTATATTTCTAAGAAATCAGTTGGACAAAAAAATATTAAAATTCTCAAAAAAAATCCAAAATCAAAATGAAGAATATGTTCGAGATGCCCTCTTACAACCTGTTTTTTGTGAATTATGCCTACAGAGCACTTTCAAAACAAACTAGGACAGGGATTATACAATTCCAGATTTGCCATTGCATCTGCAAAAAAGAAGTGTTTTGGGAACCATGCAATTGCAAACCCTTTCCATTCATGAAATGGATGCAACATTCACCAGCTGATAAAAGGTAAGAGTTGTTTGCTCTCCAAGACTCCAACCATTCACCAGGTGGTGTTCAAAAGATGACAATGTCGAACCCGATTACTGTAAGTGTTTTGACAAAGATAACAAGAATACACTCAACTCCTGCTTTTCCATTATAATTCGCCTGGGTAAGAAGGCACATGTTCTCTGTGCCTATGGCTAAGTACTGATGGAAACTGACTTCAATTTGAAGGTAAGAAGAAGATTGAAATGAAAGCTGTTACTTGAAGATCAACGCATCCCTGCCGGGTCCAACGCCAATGTAATGGACGGGAACTCCTACGAGCTCTTCTATCCTCTCAACACAGCGGCGTGCAGCCTGTGGTAGATCGGCATAGTTTCTGACAGACGATATATCACTCTTCCACCCGGGCAAAACTTCATACTCCACCTGAAAAATGGTCATTTGAGAAGAAACAAATGTGAGTTGTAGCACGAACCTTGGTTATCAAAATTTGTCTCCGGTGATTACATTAAGGAATTTATTCTCACCTTCAAACGTTCGAGGACACGAAGATCAGAGGGGAATGTTTTGATTGGGGTGCCATCAACATCTTTGTATGCAACACCCAGTTTGATTTCAGGAAGATCGGATAGAACATCCAGTTTGGTCAAATTTAGAGAAGAGAATCCATTAATCTGACAGCTATACTTTAAGGCAACAATGTCAAGCCAGCCACATCGACGAGGACGGCCAGTGGTGGTTCCAAATTCTTGTCCAGCAAACCTGAGAAGGTCGCCCCCTTGACCCAATATTTCCGTTGGAAAAGGACCTGAACCAACTCTAGTCGTATAGGCTTTTACCTGCATGTATGTATGCGAATCAATATTTCAATAAGATACTAAAGGTACCCCAAATCACAGTGCTTAGTAGAACACCAAACTAGAAAGGCTCAAGAGAAAGGGTATAAACTCTGCAGATTCAGAGAGTAGAGACAATTTGAGAGCAAGAAGCTTGAATGATATGTATGAGTTGCAGGTGAGATTCATAATTTAATATACGATCACTTACCACCCCGACGAGATCACCTACAACCCGAGGAGCAATTCCAAGACCAGTGCATATCCCACCAGCAGAAGGGCTTGATGAAGTGACGAAAGGATAGGTTCCAAAGTCGATATCCAACATTATTGCCTGGCCACCTTCAACTAGGATCCTCTTCTTATTTAAGATGGATTCATTCATGACATAGACCGTATCAGCAATAAAGGGTTCCAACCTCTCAGCAAACCTTTTGTACTTTTCAACTTCTTCCTTAAGCATTGCAGTGCTAAAGTTGAAGTCCTTGAATCTGCTGGCCGCATCCAACATTAAAAGCTCGAGCTTTTGTGGAAACGTATCCATGTGTCTCAAGTCCCCTACTCTTATGCCATTGCGAATTACCTTGCTAGAATAGCAAGGTCCAATACCTCGCTTTGTAGTTCCAATGAAGGATTTAGCAAGTTCGGCTTCTCTAAGCCCATCAATAGTTTGATGAAAGTCAAACAACAAGTGAGCTCGATCCGATACCAATATCCTGCCATTGCAGGAGACTCCATTAGATTCAAGACCGTCGATCTCTTTAAACAGTCCCGGAACATGCACAACTACTCCATTTCCAATGACACACATGGTTTCCTCATTGAGGATACCGGATGGAACAAGGTGAAGAGCAAACTTTTTACCCTCCGAGTTGTAGATGGTGTGTCCAGCATTAGCTCCACCCTAACATCAGATAAATCAACTGCCTGAGGCTCTGAAGTACCATAAAACACAACCTCAAGGAATGTAAAATGCCACCCTAGATATGATATTTTCACTTCAAAAGGCCTAACTATTTATGTGTATCAATGTCTCCAAAGCAAAAAACAAAACTTATCCAGCTGCATCTACAAGGGATTGGATACGAAAATCCATGAAAGAGCTACACAAAACAGTTCAAACATTCCACCAAAGTAAGAAAATCAATCAGAGTTTCAGAATGGTGATCAGCTCCTGTCTTCATAAATCAGTTTAGGGTTTCAAGTTATCGTCAAAGCCTAATTCAATAAACAAGTCTTGTGAAATTGATTATGGATGGAGAAAAATCGAATCTTCCCATAAACTTAGACCTCATTGTTAGACTGTACTTCTCCTTCACAACCATCAAATTATAAACATTCATTCTCACACTCAAATAGGGGAAGTATCAGATATCTCATAACTCATAAGCAATGCTCGATACAGAAATTAATCGAACGAATTGAAATACAAACGAATGCACAAGGGAAAAAATAGTAAGGGAAAAGAGGGAGCATCGGACCTGGCATCGAGCGACGACATCGAAGTGCGGGGCCAAAATATCAACGAGTTTGCCCTTACCTTCATCTCCCCACTGGCAACCAAGCACACCAGAGACCTGGCTCAGGCCACCGACTCGAATCAGCTCCTCCCGCCTCTTCTCCGACGCAGCAACCGAGCAAACTACGAGCCTGCGAACACTTCTAGAAACAGCGGAGGAAGGCGAGCGGATCAAAGAAGCATTATAGTCGACGGAGGACTTCAAGTAGAGGCCACCGTTTGAGCAGAGTAAGCTCGAATCCATACTCAGAGCCAAGGCGTTCATGGCGACGGAAAAGAACGGCGGGGATGAAAGAGCGAAGACGAAAGCGGAGCGGGCGGGGGTGAGGGTTTTAGTTTAGGGTGAAGAGTGATAGAATCACTCGTTGGTCACCGGAACGTAGCCAGAAATCTTAGAGGGGGAAGTCGTAAAACACACAACAGCATAAACGGATTAGAACACGAGAAGATAAGAATCAATTCGAATTAGAACACGAAGCTTCGAATCAAGTCGTAAAACACACAATAGCACAAGACAATAATCTTAGAGGGGGGTCACCGGAACGTAGCCAGAATTTACAACTCTTCAATTTTCCACATGAAGCTTCGAATTAGAACACGAGAAGATAAGAATCAATTCGAACAACGGATTACCTTACTGTTCAGTCTGAGATGAGATACGAAATGGGGCGGAGCTCGGGGGAAGGCGAGGCGGAGGCGGGATGCCGATGCCGATGCCGGTGCCGGATTGCCTTTCACGCCTTCACGGGATACTGCGAGCAGGACTTGGAGAAGGAAGAAGGGACGGCTTCACGGGAAGACAGACGCGGAGCAGAGATGGAGTTTGATTAGGGTTTCTTTACACAAGCAAAACGACGTCGTTTTGCTTTGGTTTTTTTTTTTTATCTATATCTATATTTATATCTATATTTTTTTAAATCTTTTTAAAATACCAAATCAGATGCCGCTGGTGCGATCTCGTGTCCATGAAATTTTCTGCATTAAACGGGACTATTTTTGCTTACGTGTCATATTCTGGATTAAAATTGTATTATTTTTTGTGGTTTTTTGCTAAGTGGACATTTGAGACCAAATTTTAAGTCATAAAACACAAGGGTTACAATATTAGGTAAGTGTCCACATTTTCCAATTATACCCTTGTTATTATAATTTTTTTCCCCTTGTCGTGCTTCTTCTTCCCCCATCTAATTGAGGCAAACAATGGATGGAAGCAGACAATGAGATCGAGATCCGCCACAAACCCGATGCCGACAATCTCTTCCTCGGGAATGGATTTCCGATCGACTAGGACCGGTTCATTTCCGGCTAGCGGTGATCGGCGTCGGGCAGGAAACGACAAGCAGCTGGGCTCGGCCTCGACTCCGATCGGAGGCGTCTTCCCGTGCTTCTTCTCCCCGTCGCGAACGCCGCCACAACACAACCACCGATCGACAGCGCTGTCACCACCACCCCGTCCCCCAATCGTCCGCCACTGGAGCCGTCGTGCCTCGCACATGCCTCACATCCTTCAATTTCCAGTACAGCGCCGTGAAGGCATCGACATTTTCGCTCCCCGTGGGTGTTTTCACACCTAGATCTGAGAAATTGTGGACAACCCCAACGCAAGGTCTTCACCTAATTTTCGATTTCCAATTGCATAATAGAATTCGTCTTAATCCTGTGAATTTTGATCTCCTTAATCTTCGCCAAATTCATTACTGGAGTACCGTAATGAAGATTCAACAAGTAAAGTCAGAACTCGCGGGAATGAAACAAAAAGGTATGCCGATTGCGACTTACTATGGAAAATTGAAATGTCTATGGGAAGATCTTGAGCACTATGAACCAACTCCTCTCTGTGAGTGCAAAGGATGCACCTGTGGAGTTAATTCAAAGCTTGAGAAACAAAAAGAAGCCGCTTGTGTTCACCAATTCCTCATGGGATTAGATGATGATGATTTCGGAACAATTCGATCCACCTTGCTCGCTCGAGATGTAATTCCCTCCTTGAATCAGGTATATTTTTCTCTAACTCAAGAAGAACAGGTTCTAGAAAATAAACGCAAAAAGGAGAACAGCCAAGAACACATGGTTCTAATGGCGCAAAACAGAGGGCGATCTCGATCCAAGGGAAGGTGGGAAGGACGTGACCCCTCGCTTGTTTGTACTCACTGCAAGATGACTGGTCATGAGGCCTCAAGATGCTTCAAACTGATCGGTTATCCTGAGTGGTGGGGGGATCGTTCAAAGACTACACCTAGAGGAGAAGGGAAAGGGCAAACCACCGCAAACAAAGTCAGGCACCAACAATGGACTCGACAGAGGTGCCAACGCTCGAGCCAACATGGCCCATCACATGAACATGTTTGTTGCCGGTGGCTCGAACTTGGAGGCGGAGGCTCGAGACATTCCTGGTCTCAATAGTGGTCAACTTCAAACACTCATTGATTTGATAAATACTCACAAAAGCTATGCACCTGATAACATGACTGGTGAGTTATTTGATACTATATGGATTGTCGATTCCGGTGCTACTAACCATATGACAGGTAAACGAGAGCTTTTTAGTTCTCTTTGAAACATTGCAAGCATTATGATCGGCCTTCCCGATGGAGATCAAGTACCAACTTCCATGGAGGGAAGTGTCAAATTAGATTATAATTTAACCTTGAATAACGTTTTATATGTACCACAATTGAAATGTGATCTTCTCTCAGTTACGCAGTTGATGGATGATATAAATTGTTTAGTACAATTTACTCCCAATTTTTGTGTCATACAGGACCGCACTTCGAAGACGCTGATTGGTGCGGGTAGACGGAAAGGAAGGTTGTACTACTTCCTACGTGTGGCTCAAGCGAAGGCGTTGCAAACCGGGACCAATGGGGCTTCGGAGTTGTGGCACAGGCGTTTGGGACATCCGTCGTGGGATGTACATCGACTAATCTCCAAAACAGTTGGTAATCCTAGTATCGAAAAACTAAATAAAGCGTGTGATGTATGTCAACGCTCCAAGCATATTCGTAATAGTTTCCCTTTAAGTCATAGTGTTGCGAACAGTAGCTTTGATCTTATTCGTTGCGACCTCTGAGGTCCTTATAGAAAGGCCTCTTCCTGTGGTGCTCATTATTTTCTAAGTATTGTTGATGATTATACTCGAGCCGTTTGGATTTTTTTGCTTACGGACAAGAAAGGTGTGATGAAAACTTTGATTCAATTTTTTGCATACGTTGAGCGTCAGTTTAGCAAGAAAGTAAAGCTTTTTCGAAGTGATAATGGTACGGAATTCACATGTATGAGTTTATATTTCCTTGAGCATGGCATAGTTTTTCAAACATCTTGTGCAGGCACCCCACAACAAAATGGACGGGTTGAGCGCAAACATCGACATATTCTTAATATGGCACGTGCTCTTCGTTTCCAAGGCAATTTGCCCATCGACTTCTGGGGTGAATGTGTACTCACGGCCGGCTATCTCATAAATAGAACTCCTTCACGACTCCTCCATGGCAAAACTCCGTATGATCTTCTATATGGTAAGCCTCCTAATTATGATCATCTGCGCACTTTTGGCTCCTTGTGCTACGCCCACATTCAACAAAAAGGAGGTGATAAATTTGCTAGTAGGAGTCGGCGATGCATATTTGTTGGGTATCCTGCTAGTAAGAAGGCTTGGCGTCTCTATGATATTGAAGCTAACGTGTATCTGGTGTCTAGGGATGTTGTGTTTTTCGAACATGAATTCCCCTTTGCAGCGCAGCCCACTTTAACATCTTTTTCAGGTTACCAATTTCCTTCTAATGTCGAGGAAGATGATGCTCTTCCCAGCCCATCTTCTGTTCTTGCAGACTCTCCACCCCCCGAGCGCAGCCAATCAGCTCTCGAGCCCATCCAACACTCACTTGATCCTGTTTGCTCCATGGAAGAGCCCAATGTTAGTGCAGCTGCTCAAAACGAGGATCCTGTGCTTGAGGTAGTTTCTGCTCCTCAACCCGGACCACGCCAACGACGTCTTCCAGCTAAGTTCCAAGATTACATTATGAACTCAGCTCAACAACTTTGCCTGGCTGATCATACTCCAGTCTCAAGCACGAAATCGGGTACTTCTTACTCTCTACATAAATATATATTTCTCCTGATCGTTTTTCGCCTCGCCATTGTGCTTACCTTGCAGCTATTACGGACGGTATTGAGCCTCGATCTTTCAAACAAGCAATGAAGGATTCCCGTTGGCGAGACGCCATGAAACTCGAGACAAACGCTCTCGAGGAAAATCAAACGTGGACTTTGGCCCCTCTTCCTCTGGGTAAACGAGCATTGGGATGCAAATGGGTATATAAAATAAAATACAAATCAGATGGCTCAGTTGAAAGATACAAAGCTCATTTAGTGATACTCGGGAATCATCAAATCGAGGGAGTTGATTATGCCGAGACCTTTGCCCCAGTGGCCAAAATGGTGACAATTCGGACCATTCTTGCCATTGCAGCCATCAAAGGAATACAATTTGTAGCTTAATATTTACTTCTGTTTAGTTACTCTTGTAGTAATATTGGAAAAATATGTCTCATGCCTTGTTTGTCATGGCAAGAAGCAAAAGAAGAGAACCCCATATCTAGCAAACACTCCACCATCTCCTGCTTCTCTTTAATGGGTCCAGTATGTGGTTTCAGAGAGGAAGTCAGTGAACTCTACTTTCCTCCTTCTAGATCTGTTTTTTGTGAGAGAGGGAGCTCCATGGTGAAGGCGGTGCTGGTCAGTTTTGTGGAATACAATCTTTCATGGTGACCTTTCCTTTCCTTTCATCTTGATTTGTGGCAGGGTGATGGCAGTGAATGATCATGGTCTCTGGATTTATGCTCACAAGCTAATAGTCTTGAGGGTTATTTGCATTTGGGAATTAGTTAGATATGTAGCTACTGCAATCCTAAAAATTGTTTTAGTACCTATGTGACTATGTCATCTTGATAATGTTCTCATCTTTCATGTATACAATATAGAAAAGGTTTTTGTTATGTTTTGTTTCTTTCACAACTTAATGCTATTGGTTAACTAATCATTACTCTCTTATGGAATGGTTTTGGACATTAATTTCATTATGGCTGAGAAGATATGCTGAAGGGCTTATTTGTGGAGGTTAAGTTTGAGACAGCCATGGGCATACTTCGCCAGGAGAAGATCACGATTGACCCAGAGGATCCTACTGTTGTCCAACAATATGCGAAGGTCATGAAGACAGTCCATGAAAAGTAAAATCTTGCTCCATATATCCTTGTTTTTGTGAAGTAGAATTCCCTATTGTTTATTTCCCATCAGCTTTATACAGTTTGCTACATTAGCAAACTTTCTGCAAGGGGTATGAATTACATATGAAGCTAAACCAATCAACAACAACATCAATGTTAGTGGCATTTTGATTTTGTTATTCATCTCTGCATCAATGTGTATGTATCTTTTGGTTTAGATTTTTTTTGCGAATGAGCTGTATATGTATCTTGAGGTGAAAGTGTTAGCTATGCATATTTGTTCAATAATTATATATAATTATAGTTCTCTATTCAGTTAGCTTTCAATTGCTACTTGTAGTCCTAATCGATTAATTTGAGTCTTCGCGTGCTTCGCACGCGGTGACCAACTAGTATATAAAAAAACCCGAGTTCTCTTATGAACAATAAAAAAATCATTCCCATTTTACCCTTATGTTTTGATGTAATTACACACACCATTTGGAGCTTATACAATCATACTCCATATAATCAGCCCAAAATTAATGTTATCCACCTAAAGCCTAAAAGTCCAGCCCAAACAAACAAAAATAACAAGCAAAATTAACGAAAGTAACCTTTTAAATATGGGATTTTGCAAAAACTACACTTTAAAACTAAAATTACACAAAATCACCCGTTAAAATCATTTTCTTAGCAAAGTCATATCCATCACCCAATTTTCGTTTATTTAATATTAAAGCGTTTGAAAAATCAATTATACCCCTTGTTTTTATTATTAATTTATTCCATCCTATTGGTATTAGTTAATATATTAATTTTTAAGATGTTTTTCAAAAGCAAAAAACTCTACAAAATATCAATATATATACACACACATATAATTTCATACTTATTAGTAAAAACACTAATATTATTTTGTAAGTGGGTGAAATGTACAACATTATATACACTTGGTAATTTTATAGTCCTACTTGTAATGACTAATGAGTATACACCAATATTTTTGTTTTGAATATAATAAATTAAATACACCAATCAAGCTTATTTAAGGGAAAAAAAAATACCCTTACCTATTGGGAAAAAACATAACATTTATAAAAATTATTATCACATTCATTTATACAAAAGTAAATAAATTGATACTTTTCATTAAACGTTTTTATCAAGTGGGTGTCGACACGCGCCAACTAGTAAAAAAAAAAAAAGAGTGTGATTGGAAGTGGGCCTGAGCCCACGGTCTGGTCCATTAAGGGTTGGAGCCTGCTACCTGCAACAACAGCCATGAAGATTATTAGATTTAGAAGAAGGCGATGTTATTGTGAAGTTGTCCACCGCCGCAACGCTTAAACCCCCAAACCCCTCTCTAAACCCCTTTCTCCCCTTCTCCGGCGTATTTCTTCCCGGCGACTACTATATCTCGCGCTCGCTCGCTCGCTCGCTCACATCTCATCGATTGGCTACTGAAAGTCGTTATGGAGGTACTGTACTACTTCTCTGCACCTTTCGTCCCCTCTCGTTTAAACCCTATCTCTGTTAACAAAGCCTGCTTTAATCTGTTGCTGCGAATTTGTATGCATCCAAACTACTTTTAATTTTGCATATTTATTAAGTATGAGCTGAAGCTGGTGATGTTAGGGTTCGTTGATTGACTCTACTGTTTATGATTTGTGCGTGGCCAGTTTGCTTCTGAGTCGGTTGAGGGGGTACGGTTTGGTTTTATGTCCGAAGAAGAAATCAAGAGATTGAGTTTCAAGAAGATTACAAATCCTCTTTTCCTCGATCCTATCGGTGGCCCGATATCTGGTGGCCTTTATGACCCTGTCCTCGGCCCAATGGATGAAAGCACCAAGTTAGTAAAGTTTCACCCCCTCTGCATTATGCACTTACACAGTTACACGTTATTGAAATTCATCTTCAGCTGCCTTATTATCTACTTCCACAGTTCCACTTATTTATGCTTTGACTGAATTCGTGTTTTCCCATTGATTTTATAACAACATTATGAATATGAATTGCTGGTACTTTGGTACATTTGTTGGCTCCTCTGGTATTTGTTAGCCATTTGGTGCTACAACTTACAAGTTGGCTAGTTATGGTAGAATATTTTATTTTATGGTCTTGTACAAGAGTTCAAATAACAAATAGTATGGATCTGGATCATTTTGTTAAGTAGATATCTGATGACAGTCAGCCTTACTTATTCTGTCTGTTCACTTTCATCAAGGAATAAGCTTATTCTGTCTGTTCCTAATTTCCACATCTTTCATCACCTTCTATTGGTGAACTGTATATGTTTAATGAGATCTATTCTCTGATGCAGCTGTAAATCTTGCGGGCAGCGTTATTACAATTGCCCTGGCCATTTTGGTCATATTGACCTTGTCTCAGTGGTGTACAATCCACTACTGTTCGGTACACTTGTCAACATTTTGCGGAAAACATGCTTCTTCTGCCTTCAATTTACATCAGAAGAAAACGAGGTGCATATATCTTGTACTCCTATTTTTGTAATTTTCTGTCAACTACACATTTGCTCATGTCATTAGTATTTTTGTTACAAGCTCAAATTATTTGTTGCATGTCTTGTTGGGCAGGTGAAGAATTGTGTGATGAGACTTAAACTCATATCAAAGGGGGATATTGTTGGAGCCAAAAAGTTAGAGTCAGATGCGACTTCACCGTTTTTGTCAACAAGTAATCTTTCTGGCAGTTCGGATAAGCAGGAATGGACTTCGCTCCAGCTCAAAGAAGCGCGCTCTGTTTTGCGTGAATTCCTAGCGTTTAAAAGCAGAAAGTGTAACAAATGTGGCCAAAAAAATCCTTCTCTTAAGAAGCCAACATTCGGATGGATTCACATGGTACTTCTCTTAGGTATCATTAGTTTTCATTGGCTACTAGAAAAGATGTCTCTTTCTCCGTGAGAAATTATATTCATCTTTTTGTGCTTAGTTGATTCACTACTTGTCTGAATACAACCTAGACGTGGAACTCTTTTTATGCAGCTTGTAATAATAACCTCTTATTGAATTTGTATCATTTAAGGTTTCTCTGTGTGAGTGAGTTAATTGGATGAGATAATATTTTATTTCCTCGTGTGATAGAGGGAGGTAGTGTTCTTGGGCACTCCCTTGTGATTTATGCTTTTCCTTTGACACCATGTCCTGAAATCATGCAGAAGACAGCTTTATAAGGAGAGACATTAGAGTTAAAATGTGTAGTTATGTTTCCATTTGTACTTAAAGATCTTTTTGTTTAAAGAAGGAATCAAAGAAAATCCTATAGTCATATTGCATTTTACTTGTAACATCAATGTGACACTAATGTTTTCAATGACTATGTAGAGTGGCATGTCGGATGCCACCATCCGAGCTAATGTCATCAAGGGGCACAAGATAGGACATGCACTTCTTGATGGAGATGATGATAAATCAACAGCATCAGAGGTTGACAATAATGATGATCCAGTTAGTGGAGTTGGTATTTCTACAGGAAGTGGGGCTTCATCTATTTCTACCCCTGGAGAAGTTAAGAAGAGAAAGAAGAAAGAAGAACCAATAACTGAATTTTTGGAACAAAAAAAGCTATTTGCAGGCTCATTGTTGCCATCAACAGTATGCTACTTTCTTCTCTCACTTTAAGTGTGAAATATATTACTCTATTAATTGGCTGCTGATCCCTGTTGTTTTATTCTATTTTTTTCTCTCTTAGAATTCAACCTGGCAAATAGAGTAGGGATTCATTTCCTCTAGTTTACATAATTGCAGGTGAAAGAGATACTTAGAGTTTTATGGGAAAAGGAAAGTGAGTTATGCTCCTTCATTTGCGATATTCAGCAACAGCCTCATTCAAGAACTCAAAATGCTGGTTATTCTATGTTTTTCTTAAAGAGACTTCTTGTCCCTCCAATAAAGTTCAGGCCCCCGGCCAAGCAAGCTGATTCTGTATGTCCCTTCCTTTATTATCTTTGATGATCTTTCACTTGCCCTTAATCTTTTTATTTCCCATATTTGGTGAGATGAACTGTAGTAGTTCATTTGCTAATGGTACAGTGATTGCTTGTTTACTTGCCTAACTGATATTATATGGTGTGGAGTGACAAAATAAAATGACGAGCTTGTCATTGGTTTAGTGTTAATTGAACGAAAAATTAAATGTTAAGCTTGAGTGAGGTCATGAATGTGGGTTGGAGGAGGCTTTGTAATGTTGTTTCAGCGTAAGTAACAGTTGGGCATAACTGTTAAAAGTCTGGCTCTTCATCCAAGGCCTGATTGTGATCCACATGTGTAAGGGCTGGTTACTTATTTAAGTTTGGGTCTTATTTTCCATATTTTGATGTTATTAACATACTGATGTATCCATTTTTTTATATTTTTAAGATGACAACTCATTTCCATTTATGCTTTAGCTTATTGTCTATAATCCTTATATTTTTTCATACAAAATTCTACGATGACTCGAAAGATTGAAGCTTCCCTCTTCTAGTGTGCTTCAACGTATTATATTTCAATATTTCAAATCATGTTGGCTGATAGAACTCTCTCTCTCATAACGCGGCCAACAACTATTATGCCTCTCATCTTCTATCACTCTTGTCAGGTGATGGAGCATCCACAGACCGTGCTACTTGGAAAGATTATAGAGTCTAATGCAGCCCTTGGGAATGCTCGGGAACGAAATGTTGAACACCAAGCAGTACTTGGTCGCTGGATGAGTCTTCAGCAAGCTATCAATATTTATTTTGATAGCAAGACTGCTGTTGGTAAGCTTCTGTTTTCTGCTACTCGCGATCTATTATGTTGTGTTTGTTTCAATCAAATTCACTTAAAACAACATAGAGTAGTTTCATATAATCTATTAAGGATGAAGTTAAATTAAGAGTAGTTTTTAGAATCAACTTTTAATTCTTCAACTATCAATATTTATTTTGATAGCAAGACTACTATTGGTAGGCTTATCTTTTCCGCCACTCGAAAGCGAATATGTTGTGTGTTTGTTTCATTTAAGTTCACTTAGAATAGCAGAGAATAGTTTCATATAATCTATTAAAGGTGAAGTTAACTTAAGAGGGGTTTGTAGGCTCATATATGTTTCCTGATTTTTTTTATTTAGTCTCATGTGAAGCATATTATTTGTCATATAACTTTCTTTTACTTTTGCAATATTCACTTATATTTTTTTTTTTCCAATACATAAATTATTGTAACTTTTTATTTGCTTTGCATTCATTCCATTTTTTGAAAAATTTCTTTTCCTTCTCACTTTTTCCGTATGTTGTAATTGTTGAATATCTTCTTATAATATTTTTTTTCTTGTAAAACATTTTAACCCTTGGTCAATATTTTTAAATTTCATGTTTGAGTGGGATAAATATATATTATAGTATATTATATGAAGAATGATATCAAGAATTGTGTATAAAAATATTAGTTTGTACACATGTCAATATATTACTATATATGGATTTCTACTTTTCATATTTAATCAATTTCAATCTATGTAAATTGCGGTAAATATTTTTTTGATATTATTTTTTGACGGGAGAAAATTTTGTGAGAATCAAGTCAATCAACCATAACCCGGCACCTAGGATACCATGCATCGGTTCTCGTATAGTATATAAATTGCAGTAAAAAGAAATTGAAAGGACCAACTTGTTCTGGAACGTGAACCACTTTGATTCTTCTTATTTCGAAGGTGTAGACTTAATTATTTTTATTCACTTCAATAACATACATGTGATTTTACTTCCTGTCTCGTTTGAATGGATAATATTGGAGGTGGAATCAAATAAGCCTTGTATGCAGTTCTGGTATGGTGATCGACTTCATATTCCTTCAGTATTCACTTGCAGTTCATAGCTCATAAAAAGATGTAACTCCACTTGTATAAGCTTGCCATTTAGTGACTCTTTTGGTTGCAGTCTGGTACTTCACATGAACTTGAAAGTTCCCAACTGGTTATGTATATGTGTTGCCAGGTCAAAGCCAAAAAAGTAGCTCCACGGGTATATGTCAACTGCTGGAAAAGAAAGAGGGTGTTTTCCGTCAGAAAATGATGGGGAAAAGAGTTAATTATGCGTGCAGATCTGTCATATCTCCTGATCCATATTTGGCAGTCAATGAAATTGGCATTCCTCCTGCATTTGCATTGAAGTTGACTTATCCCGAGGTATGGGTTCTTTATTAGTTTACTTGAATCTTGAAAATGATTATGCTCATGATACATCAATCAACATGGGAGAAGTCATGGTTTAAGGTTTTGTCATTCTTTTAGACAAAGTATTCAATTGTATTCCTGTGTAGAGTAGTAGAAATGGCTAAAGTCTATATTTGGAAAGTTAGCTCTTGTTGGCTACTAGAATTGTCACTCTAGTTTAGATCTGGATCTTACAGTCACTTTCATTGGTTTTGGTAGTCTAGGTGTAGAAGATTCTGAAGTCTTTGCTGTTGACATACCTTTTGTTTTCTCTGATCCAAATAGGTTTAATCATCACATACTATAGTGCATCAGCAACTTGTTATTTCAGCATTATTTCTTGACTATTTATCTTTCTGAACTTCTTTTTGAAGAAGAGACCTTATCCCAAATGTATGGGAGTTGTTTCTTCTTTTCCTGTATTTTATTTTATTTTTTATTTTGTTTTTTTAATTGTTCCGAGTTCTGATAATCTGGTTATAATGTCCTTTGATCCTTACAGAGAGTCACTCCCTGGAATGTAATGAAGTTGCGAGATGCTGTTGTTAATGGTCCTGAGAATCATCCTGGTGCAATTACTTATATTGATAAGCTTACTTCAATTAAGTTGTTAGGAAAGAACACACGGATTGCAATTGCAAGAAAATTATCATCTTCTAGAGGAGCTGTCACTGAAGCAGGGAAAATTAGTGAGAATGACTTTGAAGGAAAAATTGTTCTTCGTCATATACGTGATGGAGATGCTGTGCTTGCAAATCGGCAGGTATACCAAAATTTGGATAATTTATAACACTTCATTAGTTTCAATTTTTGTTCTGTTTCTTTATTTTGGGAGATTCAACTTAACTTCGCAACCGCTTCTCTCTTTTTTTACATCCTTGACAGAAATTGTATGCCCTTACAATAAAAGCCCATGATATCTGAAATTTATTGATGTTAACATTATTTATCCAGTTGCAGTTTCATCTACTGTTATATTCCTTGCCTTGAAGTCTAATTTTTGGTCTGTTACTTTAATTGGCAGCCTACACTGCATAAGCCAAGTATTTGTGGGTTTTTTGCTCGTATATTGCCGGGAGAGAAGACGATTCGCATGCATTATGTGAACTGCGAGTTTGTCTGCCTTTACTTTTCTTATTTATCTAAAAGAAAAGTTCATGGAATCTTCTATGCAATCTAATTAACTTCAAATATTTTCTCTTTATTTGCAGCTCTTTTAATGCCGATTTTGACGGCGATGAAATAAATGTGCATTTGCCACAAGATGAAGTCTCACGTGCTGAGGCCTACAACATTGTAAATGCTGATTATCAGTATATTGTTCCAACACGTGGAGATCCTAAACGGGCTCTAATCCAGGTTTTTTCCCATCACTTTTTGCTCATTTTATTCAGGTCTGCTTTTCTTGGTTGAAAAGATTTTTTTTGGAAATTTCTGTAATTATTCATCTTTGACATTCTACAGGATCATATTGTGAGTGCTGTGCTTCTTACAAAGAGGGATACTTTTTTGACACGGGAAGAGTTTAATCAACTCCTGTATAGCTCTGGTCTGAGTTCTGCTGGGGCTCGGAATGCTAATGTTAAACCCGGTCGTAAAGTTTCAGTTATCAATACTGAAGATTTTGTGACATTACTCCCACCTGCTATATTGAAACCCCATCCTCTTTGGACAGGGAAACAGGTCTGTTGATCAACTTATCTCTGTTAGACATATTATTCTGGGTACGTTATTTTATTAATTTTTGTTTGTTCCTATTCTCATATATAGGTTATGACTGCTATTTTAAATCATATAACCCATGGTGAACCATTTACTGTCAAGAAGCGTGGTAAAATTGCACGCGAGTACTTTGGGAAGGATGACTCTAAAAGAAAAGGCGATCAGATCTCAAAGAGAAGTATACATATAGGGAACCCTACGGAGAACATGGATGAAGACGTGGTTTTTGTCCATAAGAATGAATTGGTGCAAGGGGTTATTGACAAGGAGCAGTTTGGTAAGTATGGTTTGGTTCATACTGTGCAGGAGCTGTTTGGCTCAAATGTTGCAGGCACTCTACTCTCTGTATTAAGCCGGGTTTTAACAGCATTTTTACAGGTTAGTCTAAAATATTGTATGATTGTTGAATACTTGAATGTTGATATCTTCTAGGTTTGATTACCTTGTTGCATGGGTCGTATTTGTTAACTGAACTTTGATGACGTTGGCCATTTTTCAGTTTCATGGATTTACTTGTGGGGTTGATGATCTTCTACTTTTCCAAGATTATGAACATCAGAGGAAGCAGTTGCTTGACATTTGCCAACACTGTGGTGAGGAAGTTCATAAGCAGTTTGTTGGGTCCGAGCATAAACAAATTGGTATGCCTACTGCCAACTTTGCACTATCAATATGAACCTTATATTTTGTGCCACTAACATGAAACTTATTGTTGTCTGTAAGTGCGACTGATGAAAATCAATTTTGCTCTATGAAATGAAGGTCATAGACTATGCTACTGTTTTAATGTCCGATTGTGTTTCTAAATGGTAGACTCCATAGACATGCAAGTGGAGATTGAAAAGGCTATCCTTCGTAATGGAGATTCAGCAATAGCCTTACTGGATGCAATGATGCGCAATAAACTCAATTCTTGTAGCTCTGCTCTCGGAAAGCTGTTTCCTGATGGCCTGACCAAACCTTTTCGGAGAAACTGCCTTTCACTGATGACTCTATCTGGAGCAAAGGGTGGCACGGTTAGTTACTGGCTTTTGTTTCAGAAATCTGATTTTAATGCCTCATTACTCTTGAAACATGATGATTAAGAATGTGCCATGTAGTCATCCTATGAGTGGTCTATTGAGTGACTCTTGAAACTTGATGGCTAAGAATAAGCTGTTTACCCATCCTATGAGCTGTGTATTGAATGACATAACTTTCTTCAACTTGGTTTGAATGCACGTTATTAGGTTGTTTGTTGATTGGAATTGTCTTAAATTTGATGATGCTATTTTTATGTGGCAGTTTAACTTCCAACAAATCTCACTATTGTTGGGTCAACAAGAGTTGGAAGGAAAGCGAGTACCTCGAATGGTTTCCGGGAAGACATTACCGTGCTTTCCTCCTTGGGATACCTCATCTCGAGCTGGAGGTTTTATTGGTGACCGTTATCTCTCTGGTCTTCGCCCTCAAGAGTTTTATTTCCATTGTATGGCTGGTCGTGAAGGGTAAAACATTTTGTAGCCTTTTTTCCCATGTGGTTGATGCTCTTTAATCTTATTTTACACTTATCTAGATGAAGAATCTTATTTTGGCGCAGCACTATTATTTAGACTGGAAGGAGAGTTGAAAGCTTATGCTTTATAGTTGGTCCTTTTCCCCATTACAGTAATCATCCAATGTGTGATAATGTGCTTCTTTTCTTGTTTTACCAGCTGAGGAAACATGCATTCTAGTCTACACTCTTGCTTCTCGAATATTAGATGCCTGCACTTTTAGTTGGACACAATCAATAAACATACTATAATTCATCCATGCATTCATGTCCCTATGTATTTATCATTTTTTTTTGGTTGTGTGTTAATCAATATTGTGATACTCCTCGAATGACCATTGCCAGTTGTCCAATATCTAACTTAAGGCTTTGTTCATAGGCTGGTTGATACAGCTGTCAAAACATCTCGCAGTGGATACTTACAAAGATGCTTAGTGAAAAATCTTGAGTCCCTTAGAGTTAACTACGATTATACTGTTCGTGATGCTGACGGATCCATTGTTCAGTTTTACTATGGTGAAGATGGAGTTGATGTCCACAAGAAAAATTTCATTGAAGAATTTGAAGCGCTGGCACTGGTTGGAATCTGGCTTTTTATTATTCATTTATATTTTAGCTGTGTAATAAAAATTCCCGATTCTGCAGAGTATTGAAGTGCTCACCTTGTACTTGTTTTTTAATGTCTTTAGAACAGGGAAATTGTTCAGAATCGTCTTTTTGGGAAGACGGATGATGTTTGCATTTCCAAATTTATTGAAGATAATCAATATCCTAGCTTGCTCGCTAAGAAAGCAGAAGATTTCTTGATGGATGACAGAAAAGCAACAAGTTGTGGCATTAGACGTAAAAAGGAGCACAGAAGTTTTATTAAATTGTTGAAGAGCAAATTTTATCTGAGCCTTGCTGAACCAGGGGAACCTGTAGGTGTTATTGCTGCTCAATCAATTGGAGAACCATCAACCCAAATGACGTGAGTGCTCCTCCTTTTCTTTGATGTGTTTGAATTTCAGTAGCCATGTTATTTTTTGGGAGCAGTTGATGGATCAAAAAAAGGAGAAATGTTTTTCTTGACTGGAGAATCTTTGTGGATGTGATATTTCCTTTGACGTCTGCACCTTTTTCATTTCTAAGTTGGGTAATTTTTATGCTATATGGTACAAGTCGTAATTAGGGCATTTGATTGTCTATTTTCACCATGGTGAGTCGTGACGCATTTTTAATGACAGTTTATAGATTAACATCTCACTTTTAGCATTTTCCTGTCATTCAAGAATACTTGCAATGGACTAAGTTTGCTACCTTATACTCCCTCCGTCCGGAAATACATGTCCTTTTTTTTCAATTTGTAAGGAGGAGAGTAGGGGTGATGTAAAAATTAGAGTAATGATTAGATCTAAAAGGTAGGTTAAGTGTAATCAGTGAATCTAACAGGACATGTATTGGCGGACGGAGGGAGTAAGTTGATATATTAGGTTTAATGAAAGTCGGCATATATCTTTCTAAATGCTCTTTTGGTAATAATGTTTTGTTGTGTTTTTCCTCCTGGGAACTCTTTAACTATCACCTTCATTGGGAAAGCTGAATATGAAATTATTACATGTACTAGTATAAATACAAACGCTTAATTTCCCAACGATTAAATTTCAGGTTGAACACGTTCCATCATGCTGGTAGAGGAGAAATGAATGTAACGTTGGGTATCCCACGTTTGCAAGAGATTATAATGACTGCCTCGAGTATTATTAGGACTCCAACAATGACTTGCCCTTTGCTGAGGGGTAAATCCAGGTAATATGTGTTTTTGTTTCTTCCTGAAGCAATGTCATGAGTGATAGTTTTGTATAAAAACAGAGAAACGTGTGAACGAGATGTTTTCAGAATAAAAGAACCAGCATGAATTTACTGGAGAAATTGCAGAATCTGGACAGTTGACTTCGATGAACTCAGTAGAACTCTCATACAAATTTTACAGATTGTTGGCTCTTTATCTTGTGTACTGACATTCGCTAAACTCAATAAAACTAATTAAAAATGTAGATGCTTTGGCAAGAATCTCATTCAACTAAAAGTCACCCATTTATAGCAAGTGTATTATCCTCCCTACGAATAAAAACATCAAAACATATGGCAACTCTAGTATATTCACACACTAATTTCACTGAAGGACGCCTTGGTGCTTTCACCAATAAAGCTGTAGACCTGTGACTCTGTGAGGCATGAAGCTCTAACCATACACTTGCATTGCTGAAGCTCTGAGCTGTCTGCATCCCAAACAAAGGCACATAGGCGGCCTCTGCCAGTTAACTGCTAACTTAATATCCACAAAACTAGCGATTAAAGAAAAGTAGTTTCAGCAGGTCTGACCTGTTAGTGTTTTTATCAATAAGGATAATATAATTAAATTAAATTTATAAATGTGTTTTTTTTTATCAAGGTCTAATCCTATATTAATGATCGTCAAAATGGGGTGATGCTAATCTTAATGATCTTTTTATCAAGTGATGACGCGGAATGGCTTGCAGCAAAAATGAGGAAGGTTTCTGTTGCAGACCTGCTTGAGGATATTGAAGTATGCGTTGTGCCATTGACGGTTTCAAAACATGATGTGTACACCTTATGCAAGCTTCAAATGAAGCTTTATGGACCTGAATCCTATCCGTTGCACACTGACATATCGCTTGAAGATTGCAAAGAAACCTTGGAAGGCGCGTTTATGAGGCAATTGGAGGATGCTATTGAGAGGCATATGACATTGCTGTCAAAAATTAATGACATAGCACACTTTACGTCCAAGTCAGAGACAGATGCTTCAAATGAGGCCGACGATAATGATGAGGGGGCCAATTTGGAGGGAAAAGATGCGGGCAGCGATGATGATGCTAGTGAAGAAGGTGCTGATGATCTAGGCTTGGATGTAAAGAAAGGCAAGCAACAAGCTACAGATGAGATGGATTATGAAGATTCTTCGGACAATGAACAAGGAGGGTTGTCAACAGACAGAAATAATAGTGAGGGTGATCAGAGTGACCAAGGAGAAGATGATGATGATGATGATGATGTTGTTCCTTTGAAGCATGATGAATCCCCTGTAGTGGCTCTGACCAAGGATTTAAAGGATGAAACTCCACATCCACTGAAGTCGAGGCAAAATCCAGTGAAGAACAAATCATCTGCAGAGCAAAATAAATCCGAATCAGGAAGGTTTGTGGAGAAAAAGACTGATAGAGCAATCTACGTCAATTGTGATGGACGGCATTTTGAAGCCCATTTTAGGTTTAAAGTCACTGATCCCCATATAATGCTGACACAGGTATCCTTCATCATTTCGGGACTACTTTATCACTTTTGCACACTTGTGCGTCATATCCACAAGTCATTTAAACTAATATGTTTTGCTATATATGCAGATTGTACAGAGGACTGTAAAGAAAGTTTCTATCAAGAGCCCTGGAGATATCGACCAGTGCAAAGTAGTTGAAATCCATCTAGATGATTCCGGAAGCAGCAAGAGCGGGGGCATACCAATGCTTAGAAAAGGTAAAGAGTCCCGCATAGCGCTGCAGACTGCTGGGGTGGACTTCTCGGCATTCTGGGAGTTGAAGGACGATCTCGACGTGAACTACATTAGTTCCAACAGTGTGGATGCTATTCTAAGAACATACGGCATTGAAGCAGCCCGAGCAACGATTATAACAGAGATCTTCCGAGTTTTTAATCACTATGGTGTGTCTGTTGACATGAGACACCTGATGTTAGTTGCAGATTTCATGACCCATACAGGGGATTACAGGTCAATGAACAGGGTGGGAGGAATAGCCGAGTCAAATTCACCTTTTGCTAGAATGTGCTTTGAAACAGCTTCCAAGTTCATAGTTGAAGCTGCGACTCAAAGCGAGAAGGACGACTTGGAAACCCCATCTGCTCGAGTCTGTCTTGGGTTACCCGCAAAGGTGGGCACTGGCTGCTTTGATTTGTTACATGAATTGGACATCTGATTACGTTCTCTTAAATTTTGGTCATATTTGGCTGGTTTGTTGTGTTCTTGTCTATAGTCTATATATTGCTTGTGCTTTTGTTTGCTAGAGTGGCCAAATTTTGTTGCGCAATGAGCCAGAGGAACTAATACATGTTGATGCTAATTTATTTACTACTCCCTATGTTGTAAAAACAAGGAAATCCGAAGATGTTTTGACCTGAAGAGTTTAAATTCATATCAAACTTTTGTGCTTATCAACCAAACCAAACCCAGGGTGCACTGGTGACCTTACCTTTGGCTCTCACCAGGATCAATCTGAACAAGATTGGCAGAGGTTGTGGTTGCGATATATTCTTCCACCTGCCCATGAATCAGTGAGTTTTGGTTGCACATCTTCACTGCAAGCTATTTTATGTGGAAGGTGGCCTCGTTCTGTGGGCGCCATGAAACTCTTTTGTGGTCTCAAAAACTCGTTTATATGTGAACCTTTTCTTTTACTACATTTTCGTGTGAACTTATATGCGAATTGACATCCGAACCGTCAAAATTTCACCAATACATGTGTCGGTGACGGTTTTGAAAGTTTCGGAAAAATTATTGGCCACTATTTTATAAACCTTGAGAAGTTAGGTTATCACGGTTTCGCAAATAGTGAGAGGATTCAAATTGCTTTCCCCTTTGATCACCAGACGGAAAATATGTGGACTCCTACGGTTTGCCAAATTGTGGTAGGTAATTTTTACTTTTTTTTTTAATGACCCACTTTGATAGATCTAGTTAGAACAATATTCTAACGGGTTATGGATCACCTCACAGTTTCTGAAATCGTGGTCACCTAAATCTTCCACAACTTTGAAAAATATTGAAAAATCGTGGTCACCAAATATTAGACAACATTTTCACTAAAGGTAGGTGTACCAATTGTAAAACACTCTTTTGGTTATGTGCATCAATCTGCCCATGTATGGATAAGAATCAGTTTCATTCTCCCCTAACAAAATTCAATAGTGACAATTTGATATATTAGCATTAAGAAATGTGAATATACCTCCTAGGTCCTGATTTTGGTAAATAGAGATGGAATTAATGGCAGTAAAGTGGGGATCAATCCTTATAAATTCTTCATTTCTTTATTTGCCACCTGGTTAATTTCGTGGAAGACAATCTCATTCGATGTCGATGCATTGGAAGACGAGGACTCTTGCTACCACTAGGCTGGATTGGGGCACCAAAATTTCTGCCATCAATGAGGATTCATCAGCACTAGGGAAGCTATTGGAGACCATGATCGAGCCATTGGCATCCCGGATGACAAAACAAACTATAGCATGATTTGATTGGAGCCTAGAGCCATCAAAAATGATTTTGAAGCGTCTCACAATGAGCCTTTTCCAACTTATGTTTTTTCTTAGTCCTAGGCTGAACATGTGGTTGCAACTTTCATATTTTCTCAAACGACCATTTTGGAGTTGTTGAGTTGTTTTACAAGCCATCGTAGATACATTTTTTGTTTTACGAGCTGTGGTAGATTTGTGCAAAGTTTTTGTTTCCTAAATTACTTTGTATTTTAGGTGAGCAAAAATGTCATTTGTAATTTGTTTGATGGTTCATGTAGTTATGGACCTTATGGTCATGACTCGTATAAAGTTAACCTCATTTGTCAAACATTGCACGTACATAACTGTCCATTATTTACAAAACTTTGCACAACTCTACCAACTTATTATGTAAACAAAATTTGTTAACCTATAAATTAAAAAAAAAACTTTATAAAACCATACTTTGCGTACAACAACCTTTTATGCTTTAAAAATTGGATAAAACCACTTCTTATATATGTAATAAAAGAAGGGGTTATTCATTTCTTTTGCTTGGATTACATAGAACCTAATAAGACAAGAATGATTAATCTTTTATTATATGTTTCTTTTACGAGAGAAGAAAATGATATAAATTTTCTTTTCTTTTTCAAAAAAATTATAACCATAGTGATTTTGTTCTATTTTTTTTTAAAATCAAGGGTGTTTTGTGATAAATTTTTTGGAAATAACATTTGATCTTGTTAAATTTTAAAAATAAAAGTGGTTTTGTCAATTTTATGTTGAATTTAGTCAAATAATAGATAGTTTTGTTCAATGTTAAAAATAAAGTACAATACTAAACTTTTGACAAAACCCAGGGTTACCAACTAGACAAAAAAAAAGTGCAAAGACATCAACCGGAATTGTAAAAAACCTAGGAGCAACAAACATAACTTTCCAAAAAAAATAAGATTGATGATTTATGTAGGCTTGCACAATAAGAGAAGATCTCACCAATAGTCTCCACAAGAACAAACTCCATCCTTGAAATGATGAAATCGATTAGAATCCCTAACAACTATCTCTCGATTCTTAAGCTTTGATATAAGCTTGATTGCAGAGTGACAATTGACACATGCTCTAAGATTCTTAATGATCCGAAGAGTTTCTCCGGGTGGCGTACACATAAGACCATAAGCAATGGCTAACCTCTCACTATGATTGCAAAGACTGGCCTCTATATCTTCAGGGTTCACATCATGTAGAACAGATTCAGTATCCGGTACAAATCCGGCCTCTTTCAGCCGCTTTTCAAGATTGCAGAGTTCCTCTATGATCTCTTTGAATCTAGGATGCGACGTGTCTCCTACACGGAAAACCTGGCATTTCCCCTGGAAGTAGATTAAGCTGTACCCCAGATCCTTGCTCAGGCCTTGCTCCGTCATTATTTTGCGTACTTTTGTTACATCATCCCACATACGAGCTGAAGCGTAAAGATTCGAGAGCTGGACATAATGACCTGTATTGGACGGGTCAATGGAAAAGAGTTGCTTTGCAGCATATTCTCCCATTTCCACATAGCGATGGATTTTGCAAGCAGTCAAAAGGGCGCCCCATACACTCGCACCTGGCTGAATAGGCATGTTTGTAACAAACTTGTAAGCTATGTTGAGATGCCCAGCTCGGCCAAGGAGATCAACAACACAAGCATAGTGCTGGTGAAGTGGCTCAATTCCGTAATTTCTCATGCTATGAAAAAAATCCCACCCTTCTTTGACAAGACCTGAATTTTTACAAGCTGTAAGGAGCCCCACAAAAGTTATGTCGTTTGGACAGATTCCAGCATGTGTCATTCCATAGAAAAGATCAATAGCTTCCTCACCGTGACCGTGTAAGCCATATCCCGTAATCATTGCACTCCACATGACAACATCCTTATTGTGCGTCATGTCAAATACTCTCCTTGCCATGTCCATGCTTCCACATTTTGCAAACATGTCAATAAGGGCAGTCCTAACAAACAAATCGTGTCTATAGTCACTTGCATAAACAAAATCATCCATCCATCTTGCCAAATCCAGTAAACCCAATTGAGCACAAGCTGAAATAGTAGCCCTAATAGTAATAGAATCCGGTTTTATATTATTTCTTACCATCTCCTTAAACAAGGCCACTGCCTCTTCTGCATACCCATTCTTTGCATACCCAGAAATCATAGCATTCCACAAAATCACGTTTGGAATTGGCATCCGGTCAAATAGATTTCTTGCAATGAAAACTTGCCCACACTTTGCGTACATAGCGGTCAAAGATATAAGCAAGTCTTGTTCCAACTCAAGCCCAAGCTTAATTATATAGCCATGAATGCATTTACCTTGTTCCAAGTCCTCCAAATCAGCATGAGCCCTCAAAACACTCACAAGGGAAATCCAATCAGGTGTGACATTCATCTTCCTCATTTCGGCAAAGATTCTCAAAGCTTCAGCAGGCTGACCATTTTGTGCAGAACTAGATATAATTGAAGTCCAAAAGATCACTGATTTGTTGCACGAACCCTTAAAAACAGCCTTGGCATAATCAATCCTGCCACATTTAGCATACAACAATACAAGTCCATTCTGCAAAAAGGAGTCCGAGTGATATCCATACCTAAGTATCTGTCCGTGGACTACTCTGCCCATTTTGAGCAACAACATGTCGGTGCAAACCTTAAGGGCATACGGGAAGGTAAGGCAATCTGGGTGAACTCCTGTCCAAAGCATACTCCTATACATCTCCACTACGTCAGTTAACATATTGCACTTAGAATAACCCCTAATGATGGCATTCCACATAAAAACATCTGGTTCAAGCAACTCGTCGAACACCTTCTGCGCATGATCAATTTCCCTGACGTTTGAATACGCATGGATCAATTTACCCATAAGAAACCTACTTGACTGAAGCCCAGAGGCAAGTAACTGAGCATGGATCTGCTTCAAATGTGAACCGTTTGTGGAGTTATCAATGATAGAAGAAAAGAATGAATTGTAATTATAACCGGTGAAATTATGAGCAGCACTACCTGGGGTACCCCTACCAGGGGTGCCACCAATTCCACGACATCTCCCTCTGACACTAATACCAGCACCTATATCAGCACCACCCAACTGTCCCCTGTAAATTAACAACTTCAGAGGTAATGAATCTTAGACAAAACAATAGATGTAGTAACGCCAACTTTAGAACTAACAAGGGAGGATGGTATTTTAGAAAGGATTTCATGCTAGTACGATTAACAATATATACATATTTATGCCAATCTCTTAATTCCATTCAAGCCAACAAAGTACTTCATAAAGTTGTTTAGCCACTTATAAATACACTCAAACATCCATGGTTTATTAAATAAGGTAGCACAAAGCATATCGAAGTTGCAATTCATTATGTCACACCTCTATACACACAAGGCTTTTAGGCAAAATAAAAACATTTAAAGGTGTTTTAACAAGAAGAGGTCAAGTGAACTTACAATGTTCTTGCAATTCTAGTAGTACTAACATGAGTCATGCTTGATGCAATAAGATTAGCAAGGCTGTAATATGAAATTTTGGCCTTCAGCTGTTTATTGAGGAGGATACTGCTTGCCTTGGTGTCTCTGCTTGCTATCAAAAAGTGCAACCTTCAAATGGAACAAAGGACTAAAGTTACCAAGAAGAGTATGTCTAAGGCTATTGTTCTTAATATATCCATAGACTGAAATCTGACTGTGTTAAATGTTATGGTTCAGTCGTAATCCTATTAGCTAAATATCAAGATTAATCTTGGTACAAAAGATCAAACATTTGTTTTGTAAATTAATTCATTGACCAAAAGGGCACATTAAAAAAAAATCCTCAAAACCAAAATTTGTAATGAAGTGACAATACTTGTTAATCTAGCTAATGTTGGCACATAAGCTTCAAATTCAAACACTACCATGAGAGGGAGAGTATTAAGACCTATAGGGCAAATGAAGAATAAAAAAAGAAATGGAGATGAAGTTGTTCTCTAAGAGGAGCATTCACAATAAAAGCACATCACCAAAAAAAAAAATTTTAAAAAATACAGATTTTAATTGTGCATTTTAGGAAGACAACATTAACATGTTAAGCCAATGGCTTGCCGAAGGGTAGCAGTGAAGTTCATGTGTGTTTCCTTGTTGATTTTAGAGAAAAAGAGAAGCAAATACAAAGAAGGCCTCGTGGCTTTTGTGCTCTGCAAATCGTAGAGAGTGATAATAGACATAATTGTAGATAAACATCTAGTCACATTAGACAAAATTGCATCAAAACCTTTCTCCTTTAAGAGTTTGAAAAAAGCAACTTTTCACAGCTAAGCATTATAGTAGTTCATAAGAAAATGGAAAGCATACATACAAGTAGTCACTATTTACAATTAAATTTGATATGTAGGCAGTAGGTTCATGCTAATTTGCCAGGGCCTTTTGATGTTATGATGGTTCATGGTGAATTTTGTTGGTTAAATGGAAGTATATTTCATTCTGTTTATGTTTTTATTTGATTTATTATTTTTTGTCAGCTTAGTAAGTATGCTCTCAATTGAAAACCCAAAACCAACTACGACACTGAAAGTTAAGGAGAAACTTTGAGAGTGAGAAAGGTAATTTCAAATACATAAGGTACTCATGCTTTAGATCTGTTATCTTAATCTATATGATATTCTTTCTATGTTTAACTTTTGAATTGTCGCATTATGTAACCAAATTATATAGTGAAATGGTTAATATTTAAAAATAATTTTCTTAGCGTTTGGCTTATATATATTTGAAAACTATTAAAGAAATATTAAGTAAAGGGTTAATCCTGAACTTTCATTCACCTAAATCCAATACTTAATGTCGTTTCAATTTATAATAAAAAATTCCACCAATAACTAATCTTGGCCTCATATGCATTTCTAATTGAATGAATAAATGGAGTAAGTAGATTATTTTATCTTAGACCCAAAGGTAATACAAAGCAAACCAAATAACAAATATTTCCAAGTTGCAGAGGTTACATGTATGAGACAACACACTATGCTTGCAAATGAACTCTCCCTTTAAATAATCTAAATGAATAGTCTTATTTAGTATTTAAGAGGTCAAGCAAATTCCTTAGTCCTTGTATTTGGGATGGAGAGTTTCTGCAATCATTACTTAGTACTAAAGAAAAATAGTATGCACAACCATTTGAGTTTTATTCAAGACTCTCATCTTTCATTCAAAGGCAAATCTGTGGTTATTTTTCCTAAAATTATCTAAAACTAAGGTGTATCCTGGATTATTATATTTCCTATACCAATATCAGCAGGTAACAATTATAGCTCACTCCACAAGATGTATACCAATATCCTTTTTTATTCTAACATCACAGTTAATCACAACTCCATTTCCATTCCACACAATCAGATAAATTTTAAGGCACATCTTCCGAAGTTAAACTCACAGACTCACAGTTTCAGAATATGTTACTTCAGTAATTTAAGCTTTTTTCATATAATATAATTAGGAAAATTATAGAAGAATTACTTTGTTGATGGGTAATGTCATACGACAAGGATGCTAGTAAATTACAATGCTACAACACAAACCTGTTAAAGAAACAAAGAGAAGTTCGATGAATATCTCCTACAGCTTTCGAGGTAGAATTGAGATTTTAGAAGTGCAAGTGTTATTTGTTAAGAGATCCAGCTTTAGAGCATATCACCATCCTCCATTCCCGGTTGCAATAGAAAAGAATAATAAGAGCTTGGTGTTATCATAAAGATAACTAATGAAAATAACTTTGTGTTTGAAAAGGTGAAAATGAGAGTAAGGATATGGACCTAACCAGGGGTTTGTTCTACAATGGCATTGAAATATATCAATACTATCACAGTAATCATTCATCAACTTATTCAGCATTGTCCCAATACATAAATCCTTAAATAAATACCTAAAATAAATATATTACTGCTCAAACTTAAGATCTCAGGAACAATAAATAAAAGTAACCTTTCTATCAAATAACACATCAACAAAATTTGGAAAATAAAATATTATCAAGATATTCCACAAGTTACTAATAGTCTATATGAATGCCATAGAAATCATGCCTAACAGATGTCAGCATCCCCAAACATCGGTGCCCAGTATACTTAGAAGCATCCAATTGATTCAAAGGTCATAAACAATTAAGCAATAGAAGAAGTGATTTCGACTAAACTCAAAACTGAAGCAATCTCGCATCCCATTTCCAACCCTAGCTTTCTCAACTTGAATCAGCAAACTAAGCACCTAATATCGCATCTCCCAGTCCAACCAAACACTCAGAAAAGAATCAAAAGCAAAGACGTAATGGAAAAAAGCAAACCGTACCTTGGATTGTTGAAGGAGCCAACTTTATTAGCGTAGAGAGGAACTGAATCCCCAGATTTAAAGCGGTGATCAAAAGCATCAGAGCGCGCTTGCACTGCCAGCAACGCCAACAAAACGAAGGCGACAAGCCGGAGCGAGGGTGGCCAGGGAGCCGAGAATCAAAGAGTTCAGTGAGAGAGACAGAGAGGCGAGAGCGAGCGAGGAAGATGAGAATGAGGCGGTGGTTACATTGTGATGGCAATCAAGTAATTTTCTTAGTAAGCTGAAGATATAGAAGGGTAAAATAGTAACTCAATTTTGATCCCTATATATATGTGTGTCTATACTATTTTGCCCTTCTACATCTTCAGCTTACTGAAAAAATTACTTCATTGCCATCACAATAGGCAAATTAAAACAAAAATATTTTGATAAATAATTTGGATGGATGATTATTTTGTTAAATATTTTTTAAAAAGTGAATAATTTGAAAAACAAATCACTTTTAGCTTTTAAGGGTGAAAGGTAAAAAATTACACAATCCAAAAAGAAGGAACAAACCAAGATGGCGTCCTCCTGAACCGGAGACCTACAAACTCAACTTTGACGGAGCCTTCCCCCCCTCCAACAAAGCCCACTACAATCTACGAATTTGTTATCAGAGACCATACAAGTAAGCCCATGTTTTTTGGTGTTGGACCCTCTCCTTTCCACTCTATTCTGGGGTCGGAAGGTATTGGTCTCTGGTATGACATTAATGCAACACAGGAACTAAGCATTACTAGACTAGTAATTGAAGGTGATAACCTCACCATTATAAATAGCCTTAAAAGTTGTGGTGTGCTATCAGGAGACTCCGAAATGATTGTCTCTGACAGTCTAGTCTCCATTGGCACCTTCATCAAATGTGAGATTCGTCATGTCTACCGAGATGTAAACTGAGTTGCGGACCGCCTTTCACATCTTGACCTTGTCCTCTCCGGCACTTCGACGCCTGACAACTCAGTGCTTCGCGATTTCATCCACATGGATGCTCTTGGCATATAAGATTCCCTTATTGTCAAATTATTTCTGGTTCAAAAAAAAAATTACACAATCATGTTTTACCTGGGAAATAAATTTTGCAAATCAACCACCTATATTTCGAGGAACAATGAATACAATATTTCGAGGAACAATGAATACATAGGTCCCCACTCCCCGATTCGAACCCCGATGGACGCTCATTATTTACTAAATTCAAGGAACAATGAATACATACCCAATGAGCAATCCCACAAAAGCCAACCTAATTACAAAAAGGGTACCACTCCTTAGACACATCTAGTAATCATACGAGATTAGGTTGTAGTAGAGATCAAACAAAAATGAGGTTAAGTTGCTTTCTTCCTCTTTTTATATAGGTTACTGGACAAGTTGTAAATAATCATAGGGAAAAATTGATTCATCTTGATCTGAAATGCATTCTCCTGGATCCTGATCAATGATCATACACATAAATAGAACTGGAAAATTGAACCGAGCAGAGAGAGATAATGTGTGGTAACCAAGTTCGTTGATGCCGCCCTTCAAACAACTTTCTCATGGTTTCAGCTTCTTCTTTCCAGATGCTCTCCCAAGTGAAGCAGGGCGCATGTTGTTCTTTACATAGGTTCTTAGCTTTCCGAGGATTCTCCTTTCACTAACGCGCAGCATTAGCGAATGATACAGCTTCCTCTCTCTAATGCAACAGGTGTTTTTCAGAATCTCAAGATCACCTTCCAGTGAACCACTGCCATACAAACTCTCCCTCATATCAGCTAGTGAAAGAAGGGCCTCTTGAACATTCTTCGTCAGCAAAATTTCGCTGCTCATCTCATCAGATGCTTTGGTCTTTGAAATCGTGCCTGCACATGACAGGTGATTTATTAAAGACTCACTGGAATCCCCACCAATAGAGACAGCAACATCCAGCTTATTGTATGCTTCATCTGGTAATGAGATCATGTAGAGTAAAATCAACAGCTCAATTTGCGGTTCCCCGTTGTATGAAATCTCAAAGTACTCAGAGTCCTGGGTAATGCATCCAGAATAACCTAATCTTCTCCACAGAGACATTCTTGCTCTAGTGTGACGGGCAGAAAATGTGGATGAACCCCATTCGGAAACAAGATCCATGTCAATATTCACAATGTCATACACGTTATCTGGTTCTGTAAATCCATATCTGTGCAGCAATGCAGCATTTCCCACCAACCCATATGTGTTGAAAACCTGAAAGTGTTGATGAGAAAACACGAAAATAAGATCATTTTCTTCACATCAGGGCCTAAAAATAGATAGCAAAATAGTGCCTGACCTCCTCTCCGGATTTAACATCCCTAACAAGAATCATTTCCAAGACCATGGGATCCTCTGTTGCAGCAGCATCAGGTGAGCTTTCCGTAGTAATAGGACTGGATAAACCATTGTCCAAAGAGTAAGAAGTTTCGACACTCATTTTATCACCGTCACTATTACTATTACTATCGTCATCATCATTGCTCTCATCATCCGACTCGTCATTGGATGGTGTGGTGGTAAAATGTACATGCTCAGCACCAGTCTTGTGATTAAATCTGGAAATTTAAGAACTTGTTAAAGTTTAAGCATAACACAAGGCATCGAACAAAATGTAGAATCCAAGGCAACAGTTAACATATCTGCTTAGGGATAGAATCAACAGCTAAAAACCATTCCAGGCAAAATGTAAATCATATCAAAAGATAGGGTAGATATTCATACAAATCTGCTAAGGGAACCATCCCAGATCCATAATAATCATCTATCTCGAAAGATCGAGAAGCAACCAGACTCTTAGCAGCAAAGTACTCTTCCACGCCAAAAAACTTAGGATCAATCTGTGGTGGTAGCGAATCAATTAGCGGAACGATACACTCCTTCCAGTCCGAATAGATCACATCCTTGTCCTCTTTAACCGTCTGCCTACAGGAAAATCCAGCACCAGCCGAATAGAGCAAACCATACGAATTACCTCCAGGAAATTGATGAAGAAAAGCAATCAAATTGATCGAAAACTAAAAATAATAACAACAAACCTAAACTGAGTAATCTAAGCAGTAGGAAGGGACCTTGTGAAGCTCTGTGCCGGAGAGGAGAGAGTCAACGTCGTCCAAGGTCCAAAGCAAAGGCAAAGGCTCAGACTGGGGGATGAGCTGGAGATAAGCGGCCCAGGGAGAGGCGGAACCGAGGCTCTTCTCGTACATGAGTGCGACGGACAGCCCCAGAGAGCCGTCTAAGCCGGAAGATTCGATGAGGTGGCGTGCGGCGGAGGTCTTGATGGTGAGGCACGCCCGCCTAGGGATAACCGCCACCAGGTCGCCCTCCTTCAAATCGCAGCGGGATCGAACGAGTAGCCCTGCATCGCCGGCATCGACGAGCATTAAAGCATCGCTGCAGTCGATTGCATTGCTAGACATCCACCGCCTGAACGCCCTAAGCCGCCTCGTGCTGCTAACCATTGGTGCGCGCCTGAGGGAGGTGAGGACGGCGCTGGAGTCGGGTTCATAATGGTCCGCTGAGGCGAGGTTTTAATTTAGGGAAATTTACAGAAAACCACCCGTTAAATACGAAGGTTTTCACTTAACCACCCACTAAATATGAAATTACAGAAAACCGCCCATTAAAGGGGTCTTGTTTACCATAAGACGATGGTGGATAGACTCGATAGTTTTAAGGAGAGTACGATACAAGGGTGCTTGGAAGATGATAAGTCATGTATTCAACGTGCTAGAGAGGTTTACGAACGAGCCCTGAGTTACTTCCGGAATTCTGCGCCAGAACTCAAGGAGGAGAGAGCCATGCTTCTGGAAGAATGGTTGAACATGAAGAATGGCTTCGAGGAGTACATAGAGGAGAGAGCCATGCTTCTGGAAGAATGGTTGAACATGAAGAATGGCTTCGAGGAGTACATAGATTACGTGTTCCCGGAGGAGAACGAGCCATCGAATATTCAGATCCAACATAAAGCCCTCCAGCGGAAGAAGCAAAGGATGGCTGAAGGGATCTACTGAGCCTTCTTTTTCATCTTAATTGCATAAGCCATGAGCTGTTGTAAGGTGTTCTTTGTTGTATGACTTTATAATTTCTATTGACAATTCATATAATTTCTATGGATGGGGCAAACTATTAGGAACTGAAGAATACAATCTGAAGAACACCTTATAATTTCTCTTGACAATCCATATATTTTTTTTTTGTGAACCATTTACAGTGTAGAGTCGTTCGATCTTGAAAAACTCTTGTGCCATAAACACTCTATCCAGCGCTTTCGAAGTTTGAAAGCGCTGGATCAAAGTGCTGTGCCCGACCAGCCCTTGGTGAAAAAAGCAGCACGAAGCACCTGGCTACAAGCCTAAGAAAATCCTGATTGAGAATAGGATATGGTTTATGCTTTTCTACCATAATTGTAGAGCAAGGGCATGGATTAAATAACTAAGGATGACTGTTTAATTGGAATGATTAAATATCTTTCTCCTCCCGTTTACCATACTGAAAAAGAGATGGTCTCTGTCAGAATGATCAAATATCATGAAACCAACTGCTTAAGTGCAAGGCAGTTCCTCACGCTGTCATAGTTCATAACATCCTGCACTATTATATACATCAACGATAACGGTAATCTCAGAGCAGCAGGGCGCCTGAAAGACGCGTTGCAGTTAAAATCTCAAAGATGGCAAGAGGACACATGTTCTCACTCCAAGGTCTTTAGCAGCCTGAACAATCCAGCAGCTTCTCTTATCCGTGAGAACTCAATGCAGAAAGCTTGGACTTCAATGAAGAGGTCTTGAACTGTTAACAACCACAAAACATTAAAACAAAACAAAAAAAATGCAGATCAAAGGTATTGGACCAACTGACACCTTTGAGCATATTCTACAAATTACTATTGTGATTATAAATCTTGGAACTGATTTTTGGGCCAGCGCAGGATTTAATGAGTAAAATTGAACATGATAGGAGTAAAGCTGTACAATGAATTACGAAAATGAGTTAATTGATCAGGTGAATTTAACTAACAACACACTTTTAATGAATAGCTTGAGTTTATTTAGTTTCCTAATCAGCATCCATCGTTTAAACCCATCTTCATTTTTTCCATCTCTCTTCGTAAGATTTGTACACCTCATTTTTCAACATCTCCGCATCTTCCTAAGATTTTACCTACATCAATAAATTTTCCCCGTTACCTACTCTTAAAATTTATCTACACCCCCATCACCCCTCAACCAATCGAAACATAATTTATTTAATTAAAAAAAAAAAAAAAAAAGTGGGATCCATTTTCAATTAAAAAATCAAGAAAAGCCATCAAATTGGGATGGGGCTACCCCTTTCCCTTTTACTTAGTCAGGTTGATGCCACATTCATCATCCACCTTAACGTGAAGAGAGAGTGCATGCGCTAAGATTTCACTCGACAATTTTTGCCAGATTGGAAATGGTTCCAGTTTCAATATTCATCTAATTGTGAGATCAGGTGGTCAAAGCAACTTATCCTAATTTGAAAAAGAAATATACTCATCACCAGGTTTAGACAGCATGTAAGCCCACACAGACAGCATATATCCAGACTACAGATCAAAGTTTAGACAGCAGGGCCCACAATTTATCCACAATAACAATAAATTCAAGAAAAGATTTACATCCCCTTGTAAATTATTCAAATCACATGGTTAAAGAAGACAGTGAACAGGGAGGCATACTAACCATTGATAATCTTGTTTCTTATTAAGCTTTGTAGAAAAACACACACAAGTCTCACGAGCCTGTTTTGCATATATTTATCCTGTTCAAATCAAATAAAGCAAGTGTTCAGAAAGATCACAGAGAAACTAGACAGAAGAGAAGCTGCTCATAGTCACACACAAGTGGAGCAGGAGTTGAATAATAGGGGAAAAACACTAAATAAATTTAATCTGAAATCCATAATCAATGAATGAATAAGTTTTCACAAAACCAAGTAGACAATAAAAAGGCTAAAAACATACTATAAATTGTCAAAACCAACAATCACCCAAGTATTAGAAAATGAAATGCACACTAATATTTAAGTTCAAAGCACACAACAAACACTCTTAAAAGATTCTTTTAATAAATGTTCGGACATCACTCTTAAGCAGATAACTATAGGTTAATTAACACTTGGACAATCTTCTAAAAGACACTAGGCGGACTCTAGGGGTGGCCCAATTAATTAGGGGCTTCTTTCAATTTGCCCTAAATAGAAAGGCCTGGTCTTCTTCGTTCACCATAAACAAACCCAAACCCTAGTTCATCTCCGTTCACCATGATACATGTTTCTCCTATTTAATATTCCCATCCTCTGCGCGAAAAGAAAAAAAAAAAAAAACAGAGAGAAATGAAAAAAGAGCAACAGTTTCTATGGATTTGAAGCTATTCCCTGAAGGTATTCTTTTAACCTCCCGAGTCCCACATACTACTTCCTCAATCATCCGGCCGTTGCCATCCAGATCCTTCTGGGTCCCCTAGCCAACCCGCCCAGTCTTCCCCCACATAGCCATATCTGCCCAGGCCCAAAATGGGACGGCCACCCCCGGCCCAGTGCCTAGGTGGCAGCCAGCAGCCACTGAGACCAACTTTTAGAACACATCATTTAGAGCTCTTGAATCTGAAATCCATCAATCAAGACAAGAGAACCACGTACAAGTGCACAAAATTGCAGTAAAAACATTATTAAAATTGGCTGATGCTTTCAGAATTTCAGACTACAAAATTCAAGCATTTATAGGAGAAGTCAGTTTACAGAAAACCCACGCGTCAAAATCTCATCCTAGTGATAACTTTATGTTATAATGGAAAACTTTGCAAGTATTGAAATATCGAAGAAAAAAAGAACTGATCTAAACATCGCTCACGAATGGAAACAGGTAGAAGACTTGGTGGAAGTTGAAGGAACCTTGATATTTTCACAAGACGATATGCAGTTTGTTATGTACAAATGTACGAAATCTGTTGGAAGGTCGACTGCAGTTGTAAGCCTGTTAACAACTTCCATAGAATGTAGACTCATTTCCATGTTGACAAGAACGGAGTAATAACTGCATGCAAGAAAACGATTGTGTCAAGAAAGTTTCGAGCAAGAAATAATAGCTTGTAATTAGAGAGGAGGTTCAAAGGATTGCAAATATACTCTTGAATTTCAGGAGAGTTGATCAATCTAATAAGAACTTCAACTGCAATCAGAGGGTTGAAATCTACCAGCCCCTGTGAATAAATAACTTAGAAACCTCTTAAAATTAAAAAGTTTAGTTAATTGTGGAGAAAATCATGGAATTGCTTACCGGAAGCTTTTGCGGAGTCAATCCACAATGATACACCAATTTAGGATCATTTGCCAATTCCATGAACAGTTGCTAAAGGTCGAAAGGTCATGGTGAAAAGGATGCAAAAATTGTAAACAAACAAAAAGGTTATCTCTCTGCCCAAAGACATGAAATGGCAGCAAAATGAAGTGCCCAAACAGATCTCTTTAATATAGGTACACCGCATCAACACGTATCAAACACATGAAAATGCACCAATTCTCTGAGTTAAAGCAAACTTCCTTTTGATTAACCTTATGATTCTCAGTGCCACACCTCCTACATCACACTCTTGCTCCTAATCTAATATAATCATTTGCCTATTTAATTAAATATGCCTAAAACACACAATTAGATGACTAGAGAAGTTAGCACTTAAAATTGTGTCCATGAAAAAGGAACTAACCAGAACATCAATTGAAGAAAATCATGGATTCATAAATGGTTCCCAGAACATCAGTTTAAACAAGGGAATACGAGAACTGTTGCAAGTATTTTTCAAATTGTCACTAAGCAGGATTGAATATCAATAACCAGAGCATCTGTGTTAATAAGAACTGGAGCCCCTTGATGAAATCAAAATAGGAACCTTGAATTTAATCACCGATGCAGGTTACAAGCAGAATATCTGGTCAATACAATACTACATAGCTTCCACTTCATCAATTTCCAATTAATGCTACTCAGAAACAAGGAAAATCCACTTTCAAAACAGCCTATCAGATAAAAGAACGATTTTTTAAATATTATATTACATGAACAAGCAAACACATTACAGGGGGTAGGCAATCACCTCTTGTTGAGCAGGAGCGAGTGTTCCCTTCAAAGCTTTTGCAATAAGATCCCTTACAGCAGCCCCTCTACTTGTGTCAGCACACATACCATAATCCCATAGAAGCTCATGATTACTGTCAGGGTTGAGCCAAACCAGCTGCAAATGGCTACAATCTTTTAGCCTACTATGTGTCCAAATCGTAATATTCAGTAAATTCAAGTGTTAGATTGCCTAACCTCGCCATCTTGAACAGGCAGTCTTGGTGGAAAAGGCCTGATCCACTGAGGTCCAATACCGTCAGGAGAGAGATTTTGCAAAAGCCCTACTATTGTTTCATCTCTATTACCAGACCCAATTTTGGGCTTGGATCCCGGCTGGAGATCAAACCTTATAGAAAGCCATCATACACACAGAAAGTGTTGGGGATAAATCAGAAACCAAGAGCTTAAACAAAACATAGCACATTATCAGCACATTAGATGACAGAACCATACTCTGGAGAACTTGCATCACATTGACGAGGTACATCAGGATCTGGTAACACATTTTTAACAGACGAATCCCTAAATAAGGAGTTATAAGGCTCTGTAACAGCCTTATTGCCATATTGCTCTTTCAACTGTTCCTGGGAGGGAAAAGCCTAAAACCACAAAACACAATCAGAGACAAAAATCATAATTTGTACGAGAATGCCCCAGTGATTCAATAGACAAATAGAAGGGTAAATACGCACAGGCTCCACTATCACTATGCAACAAAAAGACATACATATACTTACATGTAACGGGGAAGTAAACCCTTTAATATATTCAGCAGTGCACTGCTTAAGAACCTGCATAATTAAACACATGCAATAAGACAAAAACACTTCATGTAATGATGTAGAACTTTAGAGAGAAGGAACATCTTGTTTTTGTCTGAGGAGAGATCAATAAAGATTCTAGCAGAATCAATTTGGTAAATAGACAGCAATAAAAGCATGCATGCATAGCCTCCTAACAGACTGGCCAAGACTCAAGACAAACCTCTTTACTACCACCAGACGCAGATGCCCCCAGCAATTGAAGAACTAGAGCCCTTTCATAGCTTTGAGCTTCTTCATCACAGACAGCCTACGAAAAAATTAGTCTTGAGGGAGAAGTCTTTCAAATTTCAATTAGACAGACAGCACTGCTTCTTAAAGATTACACCAAATACCAAGAAACCATAGACACCAAGATGACATTTCGAGTAGAGAATTATATTGTATACCTGATACCATTAGAACTTATATTTTTTCAAGTTGATCCATGCTTTTCCATGTTAATGCTTAAAGAAACAGCCCTCTAACAGCTAAATTGTGTAAGAAGAAAAAACAGCAGCACTGAGTTCCAAAGCTTGGCTCCCTTCGTCGAGAATATTTCTACAACATTTTTCCATTTATAGTGCTCGAAAGAAATCATAAAGTAACCTTGATACTCTTTCAAATGGAAAAATTATCAGCTTATTCTAACCAATATATATACCATTCACAAATCTCACAACTGACTTACATTAATAAGAAGAGAAACAAATGGATTTGCAGATGATGGTTGAGAAGAATAGACGTGGTGAAGTATGCAGAATGCAACCAAGCTTTCAGATGATCGAAGCATCTTATCCTGAAGAAACCAAAACAAAATGGGTCACATAAGTCAAATTCATAAGAAATGTATAAAATAACTAATAAGAGTGGCAGAAAAAGGACAACAGCAGCAAACATTTGCAGCAGAGTAAAACAATATATACGTGAGGGTAAAACACAAAGGCCTACTTCGAATGCTACAGTTTTATGTCTAAGAATCAAATAAATTGACGAAGCCACATAACTACTCAATATGAAATTGGAGAAAGTTCTTTAAGAATAAACAGATCTAAGGAAAAGGATGGTCAAAAGCTTCTGTATGCTCACATTAATGATGAAAAGATATGTATGTTTGATGACCTAGTTCAAAAGCATCCGTTGTTAATGAATGAGGCTGAAGAACGAATGAGATTACAATATGTCAAACACCCCAACTTTCGGATAAAAACATAAAACGATTATTAAAAGCTGCAATGTCTTTAGTGTTCCCATTGCTGAAAGGAACAATTTCATAAGATAAATTGGGGAGTTCATCTTGCTTTCAAACAACAGAAACAAACATATATATGAGCCAATCCATAAAATTCGACGACTAGGGTAGCATTGAGAACTACCACAACATCGCAGAAACCCTAAAAGAATCAAATCTGATATGAATCTTCAAAACCCTAATTCGGTATGAAACCTCAAAACATAGCGGATTCCAATCCAAAAAGGCAGAAATCCCCAATCCACCACAAAGTTGATAAAGAAAGAAAGATAAGAGAGATGAGAGGGCAGAGAGAGCAAACCTCCAGAAGCGTGGAGAGAGCGACGCAGATTCTGAAGCGTAAGGAGGAGGAAGGAAACTTGGAGTCGAAATCGGACATGATTTCTTCCAAGGGGCGTTGGTCCGCGTTAAGAAGGGAGAAGAGCGCTGCAGATTCTTCGACACTGATCATGGCAGCGATTTGGTCGTTCGCTTCTACAACCAGAGTGGAGACTGGAGAGGTGGGAGATGAGAGTAAACGAGAGGGAAGCAGCTTTGTTCGACGAAGTCTCGGCGCTAATAGATGAGACCAGCACTCTGGTAGTGGCGCCCACATGTATGACCGGTCCGGATCCGGATCTGACTTCCGGTATATCACAAAATTATTTCGGGTATATATAAATATTAAAAATTTAGTTTTTATATCTTATATTGAAATGTTTATAATATTTTATTATGAAAATTGATATTTAAAAAAATAATAAAAATTATTTTCTAAAATAATTTATATTTTAATTATCTATATTTTAAAGGGAAATTTACAGAAAACCACCCCTTAAATGTTGGTCTTTTCATTTAACCACCCCTTAAATATGAAATTACAGTAAACCACCCCTTAAATGCTTTCCATTAACAAATCACCACCCATCACCAATTTACATTATGTTTTCGTTTAATAAATTATATTTTAAACATTTTTCAACTTAAAATATGTGTTTAATTATTTTGATTGCGAGTAATAACCTATTTTTAAAGGTTATTTACAATTTTTCTCCAAAGGTTAATTATTGAAATACAATTTTTAAAATATAAATAAATAGTTTTAATATTATTTTTAACTATATAAATGGAAATTATTATTTATAATCATATTATACTTAAAAAATAATTTAAATAATGTTTACAAAATTATTTTAAGACATAAACCAGAAGATATTTCTAAGTTATATTTATAAGTTTTTTTTTAAAAAATGATATCTATAACAATCCAACCCCTTCAATTCAAATTTTAAATATATTTATACATAAATTTTGAGTTTAAAAATATTAAAATATAATATATCTAAGGATGGCTTAACAAAAATAGACCAAGGGTGGTGATTTGTTAATGGAAAGCATTTAAGGGGTGGTTTACTGTAATTTCAAATTTAAGGGGTGGTTAAGTGAAAAGAACAACATTTAAGGGGTGGTTTTCTGTAAATTTCCCTATTTTAAAAACATGATTTTTGATGATAAAATTTTATAAACATGTTAATATAAGGGTATAGAATTAAATATTTTTAAATTTTTCTTCAATATTTATCTATATCCAAAATAATCTATATCTATATATCTATATCTATATATCTATATAAAATACTAAAACAGAGACCGCTAGAGCGACCTCACTGTCACGGAATTTTCTGGATTAAACGGGATTATTTTTGCCTGCGTGGCGTTCTCTGAATTAAAGTGGTATTATATTTGTGGGCCACATCAATTAATAAACCAATATAGTTGGGTGAAAAACTGATCTTTCTAGACCAAATAATATATCCAATATAACCTTATATCTTAATTAGTTTTAGTTTTTTTTTTCAAATAAAATTTTAGAAAAGAAATATATGTATAACCCTATAGTATAAAATATATATGTACCATACCTATTTAGTTATATTGATACTCCGAAAAGTGGATGGGTAGAAGTTATAATAGTTTTGACAATTTATTCATTATATATATATATATATATATATATATATATATATATATATATATATATATATATATATATATTAATTGCATATTTCTCTTTATTTTGATGGGTCATATTATATATAAGGATATTTGCCACATATTATACTACCACTTATTTTAGTACGTTTTTTATATAATAAAACTACATTATACCTTTGCTCGATTTTTTTAAATTATATTTTAAAAAATCTGCGCACCAATTTTTTTTTTTAAAAAAATCTTAAGTTTAATTTGATGACTCTAATTAAAAAAAATCTTACTTCTTAATCATATAATGTTGCTCAATCTAAATGAATATGACATGTATGCAAACAAACACCATTTAATCCAGCAAATGTTACGTATGCGGATCGCATCAGAGACCGTTTTAAGACCAGGCCTTTGTTTTAGTGTTGTGCAATTTTTTTTAATAAATTTTATTATATGAAACAACTTTGAATTTATATAAATTACTATTCCATATAAAGTAAATACAAAAATAAAATAAATTTATTACTAGCCCGTTGTGTGATTTTTTAATAAATTTTATTATATAAAATAATTTTGAATTAATATAAATTACTACTCCATATAAATAAATACATCAAATTGAGAAATAATATCAAAATTTTTAAAAAATAACTTGGATTTACGATTTAATTATATGATTAAGATGATGCTACCGATTGATACCTTACAATATAAATTTATTAGAAAAATATTATATCAAAGTTGAAATTAAATTCATCAACGAAGGTGGAAAGAGTTGATAAGCAAAATATTATATCTAAATCGATCAAGGGAAAGTTGATTGAATAAGCAGATGAATTGTTTGAAAATTTACTATGGATTAGGTATGCTAAAAACTCTACTTTGATATCTAATTAAAATTTATCTAAAATGATAAGTTTTTTTACCTAATTAAGATATAAGGTTGAATATTTATTTAAAAAAAACTAATTAAGATATAAGGTTACATTGGATAGATTGTTTGATCTAAAAAGATAAGTTTTTACCTAACTATATTGGCTTATTAATTGGTGTGACTAAAAAAGATAATACTATTTTAATACAGAATATGACACGTATAAAAAATAACACCATTTTAATCCAGAAAATGTCACGTATACTAATCGTACCAGAGCCCATCTCAAGCCAAACAAATATGATTAATGTAGATTCAAAAATGTTTACATTCTCAAACAGAGGCCAATGACGCGACCTCGCGGCCACGGAATTTTCTGAATTAAACGGGATTATTTTTGCTGATGTGGCATTTTCTGGATTAGAGTGGTATTATATTTCTGGCCCACATCAATTAATAAACGAATATATTTGGCTAGAAACTTATTTTTTTTACATAATCTATATATTCAATATAACCATATATTTTAATTACATAAATATATCATATATGTGTACTCCACTTATTGTTGAACCAATATAATTTTGTTATCTCAAATAATGGGCCCTTTTTTTTTTTAAATATTCAACCTTATATCTTAATTAGGTACAAAACTTATCATTTTATATAAAACAATATATCCAATATATAAAAAAAAACTAACACCACTATTCATTCGATCTATATCCAAATAGCAAAAATTTTACATAATTTGACAAAGATAAAAATTTGTAATGCTAAGATATTACAGAATCTGTAATGCTAAGATTTTGAATCCAAATTATTAGATGATAACGAATTGTGCTCGCTCTGCAAAAAGATAAAGCATTGATCGTCAAACTTCATCCATCGTCAAAATGTACAATACAATACACATCTTTTATTATTTAAATGGGTCAATTATGTTGATGGTCCCTAAACTTTGTTTACTTTTCCTTATTAGTCCCCAAACTTTAACTTATTCTATTAAGGTCCCTAAACTATCGTACTTGTTGCAATTATAGTCCTTCCGTCTAAAGAAATGTTAAATTGGGTTAAATTGTTTATGTGGTTGTGATACGAAGAAAAAAACAAAAAGCTAAAAAAATGAAGGGAAAAAAAATAAAAACCTATGAGAACAAGCGTAAAGGAACCGAATGATAAAAACCGCACAACGGCTCCTTTCCACAAATCCAATGACAGCAAATTTCTCTATCAATTAGCAACTTCAAACAATTTCAGTTAAAATTATTATTTTTTGAATTAAAGAATCCCAACAAGAAGGGGGAGGCCGGGTTGTTCAACATGACGGAGGTCGGGTTGAAAATGAACGGACGGCGGAAGAGGATGTCGGAAGGAGGAGGGGAGGGGAGGGAAGGGGAGAAGTCGAAGTTGCTGCCGCCAGAGGTAGAAGGGGAGGGGGGCAGCTGCTTCCAGAGGAGGAAACAAAGGCGGAGGGGTCGCCGGAGGGGTAGGGGGAAGGGGGGCGAGCGGTGGGCGGTGGACTGTGGACTGTTGTTGCCACTTGCCAGTGAAACAAAACCCTTCATTTTGTTCTTATTCTGCATTTTCTTTTCTTTTTTCTTTTTTTCATCTACCACATATGTAATGCAACATAACGGTTGTTTAACGTTTTAAGACGGAAGAACCAAAAATGCAACAAGTATAATAGTTTAAGGACTTTAATAGAACAACTTAAAGTTTAGGGATTAACAATTTAACCCAATTTAACATTTCTTTACACGGAAGGACTATAATTGCAACAAGTACGATAGTTTAGGGACCTTAATAGAATAACTTAAAGTTTGAGGACTAATAAGGAAAAATAAGCAAAGTTTATGGACCATCAACATAATTGACCCTTATTTAAATTGATATTTACTGTATAATATATTTATATATAATTTATAATTTATTATCAATTTTGTTATTTACTGTATTATTTTATATAAAAATATCCAACACTATGGATTTATATCGTTTGTATGATTTGGTTGGTTCTCTCAAAGTTTCACCAGGACACAAAATTAAATCAGTTTTTTACATTGGTATACAATTAAATTTATATCTTTATCAATATCTATATCTATATTTAATACACTAAAGCAGAGGCATGAAATGGGCTCTGATGCGATTCACATACGTTTCATATTCTGGATTAAAATTGCGTTAATATCGCATACGTGTCATATTATATTAATATGCTATTATCGTTTTCTTATCTATATCAATTAATAAATTAAATTATATAATATCACAAAAATATTTTAATAAGAGAACACATGATTAGTGTAGATTCAAAAATGTTTACATTCTCAAAAACATAACAAACTGAAAACCATATATAATATATTTACTTTATATGGAATAGTAATTTATATTAATTCAAAGATATTTTATATAATAAAATTTATGAAGAAACCGCACAACGGGCGGGTAACGAATACTAGTTTTGTAGTACATCAGAGGGACTACCAAAGGACCAGAGGATCCAGACTCATGTATGACATGGAGTGGATTTTTTAGTGAGTTTATTGGTAAGATACTTAAACGACTATTAGCAAGATAGTTTTCATAAAATTGCATAAAAAGTCATTTTTTATTTCATAAAATACTTATAATTTATAAATTGGACCCAGAGTAAAAGGAAAAATCGTAGGACCAAAAAAAAAAGTAAACGGAAAAACCTATCTATGTTCTATGTAGGAATGGCAATGGGTCGGGTGGTGGGTGGATGAACCCTCATTTAACCCGACCATCACCCCACCTGACCCAACATCCATATCCACTTCACTCATATCCACTTCACCCCATGAGTGGTCTCGAACTCCCGCCCATTTAATTTTGTCTATTTTCGTCTAATCCGAAAGATAAATTGTTCTATATACAACATATGACTATAATTAAAAAAAAATGTTAAAAAAAAATGCAAGTCTTAAATGACATTATACCTTATAACATACATAAAAGGTCAATATTATTATTTTGCCTTGAGTTTCGATGTCAAATCATATGTAATATTATAAATTTAGGGTTATAAAGGAAAATAAATAAATTTATATATTTTTATTCATAAATCACAATAATAAAATAAACAATAAACAAATAGATTATAGGACCCAATATCTATCAATAAAGATATTATATCAACAATAATAACTTATTATTATTATTTAATTATCCAATTCCTAATACTACTTTGTACGTGACCTTATAAACCCAAATAAAATAGAAATACATTAAATCCAATTTAGCAAAGCACTATAATTACTTAAATTATTCAGATTATAAAAATTCATTTTAACCATAGTATATCATTAGTATTTTATACGCTACCAATGACCCCTTGCCCTAGTGCCGTAAGGGAGAGGTAACCCTTACAAGAGGTCAAGAGTTCAAATCTCATTATTTACACCTTTGTGTAATTAGTAGGTGCTTATTGCTTAAGCCTTCATTGGCTTAACCCCCTCGTCACAAAAAAATAAAATAAAATAAATTTATACACCAATCCCTTTAATCTATATGTATGTATTTGTGAGAATGGACTGAGATATTGTTTGTACTGGGCCATGGGAATGTGCCGAGATTGGGCTAAAGCCATGGCCCAATACCAATACCATATGGTCCATATGTATATGTATGTTTTCCAATTTTCATTACTGAATCTTCAAGTTTACATATCCCCAATTTGGCATTGTGTTGGCCAAATTGTGAGAATAGTAAAAGTCAACGGATGTGAGTTGTTTATACCGAATACTAGTGTTGTTTTTTTTATGACGAGGAATCCATCTTTGACGGTAAACTTCTAGCACGTGACCCAGTTGGTGAGAGCTATGTTTCAGGTAAACCGGTTTGCGCTGACCGACTCGACTCACTGGTAGGAAGCAAGGCAAACCTTGGATGGAAATCTCAAGACGGCTGTTCTTTTGAAGTTTGGTAGAAAGCATGCATGAGTCTTGCCGTTTTAGAATCATTGATGAAGAAGACGGGTCCCCAATTGTTTTGTATAAATTCGGAGTTTAAAAAAACAATTCCCAACTTGTTCTACCTTATCTGAATTGACGTACACGGATTGAAGTTGTCTGCATCTATGTATGTAATGTAATTTTCAAGTTATTATGTATACAATGAATTGCAATATGAATTATAATATATATCAATTCCCTCCTTGTTTATAATCGAGCCCATAGATTTTAAAGTTGTACGGAGTATTAAAAATTCCTCTTTTTATGTATTACTCAAAAATAAAAACTAACAATTCAATGACGAAAGCTAGAATAGAAATATATAATAAACCCGCGCCACTTGGTTAATAAATTATATTTTATTATATTGAAATTAATTTTTTTATTAAATTTCATGTGAAAATTAAAATAGTTTATGTATGTGAAGATTGATATAGAATTATAATCTTATCCATATATAGATGAAAACATTTTTACCGGTTTTTAAATATTTTAAAATGATTTATATATTTTTATTTAAGTAGATATTTTTTCAATAACCATGTCCGGAATTATCTAATACGTTGGTGGTTCGCACTCTCGCAAGTTTTGCCTTTTCGGCGCCGAGACGCCGTGTGAGTCATTGCACTCTCCTGTGTTCTCGACATTCGTCACTCGCCTTGGATCTTTCTTGACTCCCCGCTAGCTTACGACTTGTATGGTTCATTGGGTTGTTTGAGTTTTTCTTTTATCTATTTTAATTTGTGTTATTTAGTACATTATACGTTCAACGGTTCATCGTCAGCCAGTGTCAGACCCATCTAACCCTTAAATTCTTACCTTATAGGATATATACACAATCCCTTTCAATGAAATAATCAGACAAAACCGTACCACCAATACCATCTATATATTTCTACATGTATGATACATCATGAAACTTGCTCTTTTCCAACTCCTCCATATACAATCCTCTATAAACTCTGGTCGATTAGCTTTTAATCTTCCAAATTAAACAAGGTCGATCAGAGGTAGATCGATGGAGATGGATCATGGAACGAGCCACACTTCTTCTTCCACACACGTCATGTACACACACATGACCTTCTTCTGGGGCAAGAACTCCGAGATCCTCTTCTCCGGGTGGCCCGGAACCCGCACGGGCATGTACGTCCTCGCCTTGATCGTCGTCTTCCTCCTCTCCGCCCTCGTCGAATGGCTTTCCGTCCTCTGCAACTCCTACAACAACACAGAAGAGGACGACGGTGGCAGCAGCGTCGCCAGAGGGATATGGAAGACCGCGCTGCACGGGGTCAGGATGGCGTTTGGGTATCTGCTCATGCTGGCCGTCATGTCCTTCAACGTCGGCGTGCTTCTGGTCGCGGTTCTTGGTCACGTGGTGGGCTTCTGGGCCTTTTCTAGCGGCGGCTTCGTCAAGCGTCGCCCTATGCCTCCACCGGCGGGGAAGACCTGCGGCCATCCCTCTTCGTCTCCTCTAGGTTGTTGATTACCACCGTGTAGTACTCTTACTCGATCTTACTCCATTATTCATCTCAAAATATTTACCGTTTGATCGAAGACGTGTTCCCGCACAATGTTGTTTATGTCAAACTATTTTCTTTCGATGTTCTTGTCTAATGTTTCAATTATTATTCCAAGGATATATCTGACAACTTCATATTGATATCTTCTTTAGTGCTAAAAACATCCATCAATAAAGATTTCAACCTACTTTGTTTCCTTTGGCTTACAATTCAATTTGGGAATACAGAAAAAAAAAATCGGATATTGATGAATCTCTACCACCTCAAAATCCTATATACATGTAGCCTCCACCAATTATAAGGATTGGTTGAAGACTATTGTGGAGATTCAGGCTACCAAGAATTAGAAACCTAAATCTGGACTTCGTGGTTATTGGAAGAACACTCAGGTTGTGCTACAGGTGTGGAGCTAGATAAATACTCTGTCAGTCACAAATGCAAGAAGTCAACGGTAAATAGTTTACTGGCTTCAGAGGGGAATCAAGGAGCGAACACAAAGGTCCTGGAGGGTGTAGAAAACATGAACAAAGAGATATATATTGCCAAGTGGAATTGCATAGCTACGTACTGGAGCAGTTCAAGAACGTCTCCGAGGAACCAAAGGGGTTGCCTCCCATAAGGGGCTATCAGCACAGTATGTAGGATGATGATCCTGCTGGAAACAGCCCTCCCACTTCCGATGTGGGATTCGCAAGTGTCCACAAGTGTCCCAACAAATCCCCCTCTCACTTGCGAATCCATCACGATTCACAAGTCTAACCCGGTTGGAATTGAGACCTCCACGCAACGGGTTCGACTAACCCGTCACTGATACAGATGTGGAGTCCATCTCAATCATCGGTGCAACCGGCCCACCCCGGAACCCGGCTCTGATACCAGTTTGTTAGGGGGAAGTCTTGTTGGGCCCGACCAGAAAGCCCAATATATAAGCCAGACCGAGGCACCATCCCAAAACCAATTGGCATTAGGTTGAGTAGCCCATCCATTTATATGTTAGGTTCAGAATCCTCCCACTTCCGATGTGGGATTCACAATGTTTGATATAACGAGAATGATAAAGCGAAGAACAACACAGAGATTTACGTGGTTCAGCAACGGTGTGTTGCCTACGTCCACGGGCAGAGAACCAGTTTTCTTATTAGAGGAAGCGAAACAGATTGAGGTTACAAAGGGGTCGGTGTTCCATGAGTATATGAAGAGACTCATGGAATCCTAAACAGACAATGGACTAAAAGCCCAAAATAGACAGACAATAGGCCCGTTTACAATAAACATCGCACACCGTAAAGGCGAGGTGGCGCTACCCCCTAGCCCCCCCCCCCCATCAAGGGCGCGTCGCCCCCCTAGCCCCCCACCGCCGAGGGCCTCCGCCCCCCGGACCCCCCGATGCATCGCCGGTCAACGATCATTCAAGGCACATTAACAAATATCCACCTTGACTTGAATCCTCTCAGAAACAGATGCACCTATGACAAGTGCCCAGACGTTCTCTGCCTCAGATTGGTCCTTGAAGAAGGATCCGGACTGCCCCGTAGGGCAACTCAACAGCTGGTGATATTAAGCAAGTCCAAACAATGTTGGAACTTGCTCTCTGGAACTGGCTTAGTGAACATATCAGCGGAATTATCAGCAGTTTCTACCTTCTTCACCCTGATTCTCTTCTCATTCCTCAGAAAATGGTACCTGACATCAATGTGCTTCGTCTTCTCATGATGGACTTGATCCTTGGTTAAGCATATTGCACTCAAGCTGTCGCAATACACTAAAGTCTGATCCTGATGTAGGCCTATATCATTGACCAAGCCTTTAAGCAAGATTCCCTCCTTAGCAGCTTCTGTCAACGCCATGTATTCTGCCTCTGTGGTAGACAAAGTGATTGTAGGTTGTAGAGTTGCTTTCCAACTCACTACAGAACTCCCAAGAGTGAAAACATAGCCAGTCATTTATCTCCTACTGTCCACATCGCCGACATAATCAGAGTTTTAAAACCCAGCAACCAAGCACTTTGGATCATTCCCATAGCACAGACCAACATCAGTAGTGCCTCTGAGATACCTGAAGATCCTCTTCACAGCTTGCCAGTGTTCCTTCCCAGGCTGAACCATAAAGCGGCTTACCACACTAACAACAAATGCTAGATCTGGTCGAGTGCAGACCATAGCATACATCAGACTCCCTACTGCGCTGGCGTAAGGGACCTTAGACATGTACTCCTTCTCCTCCACAGTCTGAAGTGTGTACATTCCCAGCTTGTTGTTAGACACCATTGGAGTATCTATAGACTTAGCCGAAGACATTCCAAACCTGTTCAATATCTTCTTGATGTACCCATCTTGAGATAAGAAGAGTTTTCTCTGCTTCCTGTCTCTATAGATCTCTACTCCCAGAATCTTTCGAGCAGCACCCAGATCTTTCATATCAAACTCTGCACTTAGACAATCCTTCAGCTTCTGGATATCTGACTTGTTCTGAGCAACAATCAACATATCATCCACGTACAATACTAGGTAAATACGTGAACCATCATCCAGACTGTTGTGGTAAACACAACAATCATATGAACTCCTGTTGTATCCCAACTGCACCATATAGCTATCAAATCGCTTATACCACTGCCTTGGTGACTGTTTCAACCCATACAAAGACTTCTTCAGTCTGCAAACATGGTTCTCTTTTCCAGGAACCTGAAAACCATCTGGCTGAGACATGTATATTTCCTCCTCCAACTCTCCATGTAGGAAAGCTGTCTTCACATCTAGTTGCTCAAGCTCCAAATCCTGATGTGCAACCATTGCTAGTAGCACCCTGATAGAAGTATGTCTGACCACTGGTGAGAAAATCTCATTGTAGTCTACTCCCTCTCGCTGATTGAATCCTCTTGCAACTACTCGTGCTTTATACTTAACACCCTCAGCAGCTGATAGCCCTTCCTTCTTCCTGAAGGCCCATTTGCAAGTAATCACCTTCCTATCAGCAGGCAATTTGACAAGCTCTCAAGTCTGATTCTTCTGAAGAGACTCCATCTCTTCTCCCATTGCTGCGAGCCACTGTGCTGACTCACCTCCAAAAATAGCAGCCTTGTAGGTGGACGGAGCATCATCCTCCACCTCCTCGGCCACCTGCAAGGCATATCCCACCAACTCATCAGACATATATCTCGCAGGAGGCCTGATGTCAGCCCTTCTTGGCCGATCTAGAGCAATACTGCGATGTGTCGCTCCACCTACTCCTGTGTCTAGTGGTATAGCCTTTGTCTCAGCAGTGTCTGACTCAATAGTACCTGACTGTGATGATTGGTTGGTGAACAAATCAGGTATCTGACTCTCAGATGGAGTGAAGTCTAACTCCACCTCCTCAGCAACAACCTCTTTCTCAACTGCGTCACTAATCTTCTTCCTAAAATTCAGCAAAGAACTCTCATCAAAGACTACACTTCTGCTAAGTATAATCTTGCTATCAGACCAGATCCTGTACCCTTTCACACCAGTACCATAGCCCATGAAGACTCCCTTCTTAGCTCTTGGCTCTAGCTTACCCTCATCAAGATGATAATAAGAAATGCACCCAAAAACCCTCTGATTAGAGTAATCAGCAGCCTTTCCAGTCCACACCTCATAAGGTGTTTTGCAGTCGATACCTGTGTGTGGGCTCCGATTCACGAGATAGCAAGCCGTTGAAACTGCTTCTGCCCAAAATCGCCTGTCAAGGCCTGAATTGGAAAGCATACACCTTGCTTTTGCCAGAAGAGTCTGATTCATTCGTTCTGCTACACCATTCTGCTGTGGTGTGTATCTGACTGTATGATGTCGAGCTATGCCCTCATCTCTACAGAACCCATCAAACTCAGATGAACAGAATTCCAGACCATTATCAGTTCGCAGCCTCTTGACCTTCTTTCCAGTCTGATTCTCTACTAGAGTCTTCCACTCCCTGAACTTACTGAATGCCTCACTTTTATGCCTCATCATGAATACCCAAGTCATCCTAGAGTAATCATCAATAAGAGACAAAAAATACATGTGACTGCCCAAGGATTGAACACGTGAAGGACCCCAGCAGTCCGAATGGATGTAATCCAGTGTGCCCTTTGTCTGATGAACTACTTTAGGAAATTTGCTGCGATGTAATTTCCCAAAGACACAATGTTCACAAAACTCAAGGCTCTGGGCCTTATGGCCTCCCAGAAGATCTGCTTTCGAGAGAATTTGTATCCCCCTTTCACTCATATGAGCCAACCTCATATGCCAAAGCCTGGTCAGATCAGCTTCCTGAACCCCAGCAGAAACAGCCGCTGCAGCACCTGTAACTGAGGAACCTTGTAGGGTGTAAAAAGTTCCCTTTCCCCGCTTGACTCCCTGCATAACCACATCAGAGCCTCTGAACACACGCAACTTTCCCCCATAACCTGTGTACCTGAGCCCCTTGTCGTCTAACACTGTTAGGGATATCAGATTCTTCGTCATGGATGGCACGTGCTTGACATCCTCCAATGTGTGAAATTTCCCATCATCTGTCCGAAACCTAACTGAGCCAGTCCCAACAACCTTGCAGAGAGCGTCATTTTCCATGGATACATTGCCCCCATCAGCACGGCTATATGTTGCAAACAACTCCCTTTTAGGACATATGTGATAGGATGCCCAGAGTCAAGATACCACACTTCAGCCCGGTGTGTGTGATCATCAGCTAACAAAACAATATCCTCCTCAGAAGTATTGCCACGATCAGCTACTGCTGCAGACCCAGATTTCTCCTCCTCTTGCTTCTTCTTCTTCGGACAGTCATTCTTCCAATGACCTTTCTCCTTGCAGTAGTTACAAACATCGTTTGGTTTAGAGCCTTATTTGCGATCTTGTCGATGCTTCTTCTTATTGCCCTTTCTACCATCAGATTTGCCTCCGTTTGCCACAAGCCTAGAAGCCTGATTGTCTGTAACCGACGCGGTTGCCTTCAGACGCAACTCTCTGCTGTGAAGCAACGATCTAACCTCTTCCAACGTGATGGTATCCTTCCCAGCGACGAACTACTGAACGAAATTCTCGTATGTGGGGGGTAGGGATACCAGCAGAATTAGGACAGCATCTTCGTCCTCCACCTTAACATCAATATTACGCAATTCAAGTAATAAAGTGTTAAGTTGATCAAGATGATCTCTGAGTTGTGTACCTTCCTGCATACGCAGCCCGAACAACCGTTGTTTTCAGAAGCAACTTGTTCGTCAGAGACTTTGTCATGTACAAAGACTCCAACTTTAGCCACAGCTTGCCTGCGGTTTCCTGATCAGCAACTTCTGTTATGACATCGTCTGCGAGACACAACATAATCGTCGAATGAGCCTTCTCCTCCAGAAGGTCGTACTCAGCGGTGGTTGTATCTGCCCCCTTCTTGTCGGCGGCCAACGGTGTCCATAAACCTTGCTGTTTCAGCAAAGCCCGCATCTTGATCTGCCACAGACTGAAAGAATTTCTTCTAGTAAACTTGTCGATCTTCAACACAGAACCAGACATCATTCTCGGCGGAATGCAACAACCAAAGCTCTGATACCAGTTTGTTAGGAGGAAGTCTTGTTGGGCCCGACCAGAAAGCCCAACATATAAGCCGGACCGGGGCACCATCCCAAAACCAATTGGCATTAGGTGGAGTAGCCCATCCACTTATATGTTGGGTTCAGAATCATCCCACTTCCGATGTGGGATTCACAAGTGTCCCAACAACAGCAACTTTAAAGAGCGTGAGGGATGTAGGCCGAGCCGTGTTTCTGTGAAGGGCGAAGGCTGCGGTGAAGCGTGGTATGGGAGCCACTGAATGAGAAACGTATTTGCCCCCGACAGTGGTGCATATCGTATGCGAGGCAACGTCCCTCAAGGATTTCACCAGCTTCTCTCACAAGTGCACTCGAGGGAGAGAAGATGGAACTGGAACAGGCGCTCAAAACGGGAAAAGGGTAGGAGAAAACAGGAGAGGGATAGAGGCGATTGTGTTCGCTGTGTGTTGAAAAGCGGAACCCTAACCCTCCTTATATAGGCTCCGAAATCCTCCTTAGCCCGCAAGCAAAGGAGAGATTCGAGTCTATCAACAGAAGGTTTGAGCTCATCCAAAACGGTTTAAAAAGATTTCGGAAAAGATAATTTTCCAGTGAAAAAACAGATATTCGCGGATAAGCACGAACAAGCTAATCCGTAATATCTTCGGCCTCAGAATAATTTTTCCGCAAAAAATTAACTCCGAGCCCGAGCCAGAAGGGCGGCGGCGGCGGACGCGCGTGTGGGTGCCCCATCTCCTCCTCAACCTCTCAATGTAGGTAGTGGAATAGTCTCTTTAAAAACCCTTTAGGGTACCCTTGAACTTTTCATGTGGGATGTGGGAAGTGCAAAGGACACATTCCTTAAAACCACCTTCTATATGCATTAACTCCAACACAGTATTCCCCTGAAACATGGTGCAACACCAGTTTGTTCGGGGCCATACAGGGGGTTGACCCAACCCTTACAACTCGGGCCCAACCCGGTTGGTTGAACCCTTTTAGCCAAATGTCCCTTCCCAAGAGGTTGACTCGGTAGCCCTTCGACCCGCCAGGTGACACGAACCCGTCGTTCCGTGAGATTCTCGGGTTAGGGCTCGAATCGACCCCCTACCATTTGACCCGAGCGAGTCGAATCCATGACCACGCCTACCATGAAGCATGAAAGAATGAAATTAAAACACTTGTCTTCTCTATGACAATAAATCAAACATCTAGAAAAAATGTGACCTTATTCCTAACCCATGTCACAAAAACACACTATACAAATGAACTAAATCATATCCATTAACTATATTAATAAACATACAGACAAATAAACCCCCAAATTGTAATCAACTTCTTCGATTTTACATCAAGTTAACCGGCCCCAATTTATTTAATTAATTTCTAAACCCTAATTATGAATTGATCCAAAATTCTTTTTTTTGATCTCGGTCCAGTTCGATCGACTCACTCGCTCTACATCTGGACAAGCCCGACCCATGGTCCATACGAAACGTGCAATGATACGGGACCTCAAAATTTTGAGGGCCTCATATAGATTTTAGAGTATATATATATGTATATAAATTACAAGTTATATCAAGATGTTGCGATGGATTAGTTGGTAAAGGACCTCCCTTGTTTGGAAATGTGCTGAGTTTGATTCTTAATATCCGGTTTTTATAAGCCCTTCTTTTCCATTTTTGTTTATAATGAGTTCTCTTGTCATGGATTGTCTTTCAGCTCCTCTACAAGAAGAGGTCCCTTGGTGTATGCTGTTTGCAGACGATATTGTGCTAGTGGACAACTCAGGAGCAGGATTAGCACGTAGGCTTGAAAACTGGAGGGTGGTGCTGGAGTCTAAGGGCTTCAGAGTGAGTAGGACTAAGACCGAGTATATCCAGTTCAGTTTTGGAGTGGGGAGAGATCAAGGATATCAGCAGTAGCATTGGGGGAAACTATAGTCCCCAGGAAAGAGCATTTCAAGTACTTAGGCTTGTACGTTCAGAGTGATGGGGGTATCGACAGGGACATCGAGCATAGAGTACAAGCTGGGTGGCTTAGATGGAGAAGAGCGTCTGGGGTGCTTTGTGACAAGAAAGTTCCGGGTAAGCTGAAAGGGAAATTCTACAAGGTGGTGGTTAGACCGACCATGCTGTACGACTCGGAGTGCTGGCCTATTACAAAAACTCAGGAACAGAAGTTGTCAGTGGCAGAGATGAGAATGTTGCGTTGGATGAGTGGGCACACTATTCAGGACAGAATCCGTAATGCAGACATCAGGAGAGAGGTTAGAGTGGCGAGTATTGTGGACAAAATGAGGGAATGAAGACTGCAGTGGTATGGGCTCGTCAGTAGGAGACCAACTTCGGCCCTAGTTCACAGGTGTGAACTCTTGGATTTGGGTGAGACCCGTAGGAGGAGAGGTAGACCAAAGAAGACCTGGATGGATTTTATCAGACATGACCTCAGTCTATTGAACCTTGTAGAGAATATGACTATGGATAGAGATCACTGGAGGAGGCGCATTCGGGTAGAGGACGGGTATGGTGGAGTGCTTTGGTTTGGTTTGCGGGTATCCGGGGTGTCTCTTCTGTTGTTTCTTGATTAGTTCGTTCTTCGTATATTCTTGACCATTATGTTGCTTTTTCCTTCTGTGCGGCCTACTATTATGTGGTTCCATTGTTCTAGTGCCCTATTATTCTAGATCTATCGGAAACACTCTCTCAACTTGTTCGGGGAAAGAGCGCGTACATCCTGACCCCCAGACCCCGCTTTAAAGCGGAATAAACTGGGTTGTTGTTGTTGTTTATAATGAACTTAAAGTAATCCGTCCCCCCTCCTCCAAAAAAAAAAATTACATACAACAACCCTTTTTGTTTTGTTTCCAAAAAAAAAAAGAACGAACATCAGCCCATTTCAATTTTTTCCAAAAAAAAATACATAAGCCTGATTTTTTTTTTTTTTGATTAGGAAATAATTCGAGACCAGACAGGCCCGGACCTCGAGAGGCCGACAAAGTCGGCAGACGGCAAGCCGTCAAAATATAGCAAAAGAAAATACAACAAGGAAACAAAATACAGTCACCTAATACAACAAAATAACTACACAAAAAACCCCGGAAAACCCCAGACCCTAAGCACACAAGCGGACACAGCAGCGAGAAGAAGGAAACCCGACAAGGAGAAGTGGATAGCGAGCGCATGGGACAGCATAACTGACACGATGTCTCGCCGTCGGAAAGACGGAAAGCAGAAATCCACGTAGGCAAAGACGACTCCTGGGGAAGTGTGGATCACACGACGTTCCCTCCACCTAGATGAAGGATCTTCGGAGACCACGAACACCACCAACACGATCACTTCGATCAACCAGAGCCGCAAAACTGCTCCTCAACCGAAACTAACCACGAATCCAACAGACAGAACTCCAACCAGCCCGAGAAAGTGAAGCACCACCGCGAGAGGACAAAGAGCGCAAGAAAACTCCGGAAATTAATTGCGCAAGTTATTTTATTATTTACTTTATTTTTTATTATATATATACTTAATATACTATCAAATATATATATACTTTTTTTTTTTTTGGATTAATGGACCTGCTTTGGGCCCAAGGCAAAAGCCTTGGGCCCAAAGAACACAATTCGGGCCCAAGGGTTGGAGCAACCCTAACACTGAAACTTCTTCAGGACAACTAACAGCCGCCGCCCCAAGGACCAAATCGCACCCGGAGGCAGCCAGGCGGAGGGACGGGGACTCCGATTCGAACCACCCCGGAGAAAAAGGAAGAGGGTAGCAACCCTAATCCGAACCCGAAGCAGTTGAGGGAGGAGGAGTAGAGGAATGGGCGGCACCGACGACAAGCGCCCACGAACCAGGCCGTCGTCAGAAGAGCGTCTCCCCGAAACCGGAATACAAGGGAGGTTATACATCAACCGAAGGCGAGCGGCGACAACCACTAAACACCCACGGGAGCCAGCGACGCCACCACAACACCTCGGCGATAGCAATTGTAGAGCGAGGCCGATGGGCAGCAACCGAGTCCAAGGTAGGAGAATCGGAATAATAGGCTCAGTTTGAGCAGATGGATTGATGATCAGCACACCCAAAACGAGTACGAGAATGGGAGGTTGAGCGAGGAGGAAATGAGGAGGCCGAAGCCGAAGTTCATCACGCCGAGGAGGCGGATTATTGGCTCCCGGAGGAGGGTTAAGACACCCAAAGAGGGCGGATTGGGGCTCCCGAAGGAGGGTTGAAACTCCCGAAGGAGGTTTGTCACTTACAGTCTAGGAATCCGGCCACCGGGAGGCTGAAGAATAGAACCACCAGAGGAATACCCCATAAGCCTGATGTTTTATTTCTTTGCCTTCACTAACCTTCAACAGCAAGCCTTTATGTATTCCACCTCTAGAAAAGAAAAAAAAAACTAATATAAGGAAATCAATTCAACTTATTCATCTATTACAATCGTCCCATCAACCTCATGAATTTCGATAGGTAATCTATAACTATATTCTTTTGCGTGCAATCGTCCCTTCAGTTTTTCGAAAGTATTAGCATTGCATAAGATAGATTATTATGTCATTTTCTAAAGGTTTAGTTTTAGTTAATGATTCTTTATAATGACTTTGCATCTATGAGAACATCTCTTTTGTTATTGAATTTGGTGGATTATTTTTTGCCCTTTGAATTAGTTAAAAAAACACTTTAGATCCCATGAAGTTGTTAAAAAAAGACCTCAATATATAAGTTGCACAAAGCCTCAAAATATAACAGAACGGCCCTTCATCTGGATTGGGTACGGTATTGCCCATTTAAGGGGGGTTGACCCTCCCACTCACAAGTGTCTCCATGTTTCCAAAGAGGTTGTGAAGAGATCCGAACTTCGAACCTCTTGGCATGAGAAGTAGCCCCACAACCACTACATCAACTTATGATTGGTATTGATCCAAAATTCTTAAAATCAGATTGATTGATTTCCAATTATCTCCCTTAGAAAGAGTGAACACGACATATAATAAGATCGAATATCAAATAAATTATAATTGAAAATTTCTCACCTCTTTTCCAGAACTCAATAAACTTCATTATCAATGATTTGGTGAAGTTATAAACAATAAGAAAAAAATTTGTATATATATAACAACGAGAATTACATGAACACCTAACAACAGGGATACATATAAGACTGCAATTACACAATTGGAAACAAGTAAGCACGTACATGCACTAGTAAGAAATTGAAGCTAAAATATCATATATATGTATCCCTAAATATTAAGAAGGATTAAAAAAAACATTTGTTTAAAACAACCTACGGTGGGTTTGGATTCCATTGCATTTTAGTTATAATGCAATTATTTTACCTCGTTTTATGTGAGCGTTTGATTTTACAAATAAAAATTTCATAAAAACTTAGGTAAAATCATAATTTAACCAAATAATCACATAAAAAGAGATAAAATAATTGCACTATAATTAATACATCATGAAATCCAAAAAGACCATAATTTATACACTTTAGAAATTATGTTAACCAAACACCGTCTTATCGCTTTGCATTATAAACATAATGCATTTGGAATCCAAACACACCCTAAAAAATATTTCAAATCAATTTTGTTCAGTTATTAATTTTATCTTTTGATCTGTGAGGATCTTCTGTAACGAGTGGTACATCACAAAATTATTCAGGGTATAATTTTACTTCAATTTTTTTTTAAAAAAAATTATATTTGTGTTTCATACACTTATATTTACATGTCTATAAAATTTTATTATGCAAAAATATCTTTTAAATATATATAAGAACGATTATATTAGTTTATATTTTCGGTGTCACTGCTTGGTGGTGCTTGGCGTTAGCTCTTAGTCTAAGTTGTCCCCAGCATGTTTGGGTTAAGTTGCTTGTTCGACTGCATCTGTGTGTTGTCCATCTTTTGTACTACACCTTTTTTCTGGTTCTTATGTTATATGTTTTGACAGTTCGCTATTCGCCGATTTTGTCTGCCTCTCGAGGTGCTGGGTTTGTCTGATCCTCGAATTATTTCCTAATAAAAAAAAATATTAAATTATATTTTTTTAAAACAAAATTTTTCATGATAAAAATTTATAAATACATAAATATATGTGTATGAAATGAAATATAAATATATTTTTAAATTTTTTAAAGTAACTTTATACCTCAAATAATTTTTTGCTCCCTACTATAAATTTTGATAGATGCAAATTTTGATCTTAAAGGGGCCACCAAAAATTTAATGTTTTACAGTGTTTAAAAAAATCTCTTTTCATGGCAAACCCTAGGTGTCCACCGACCGCCGTCATTGTCCTCGACAATCTGCCCCAAACCAGGAGCCCGAATTCTGCCTCTTCCCAGCACAACCATCTCTCCCGTGATAGGATTGGAAAATCCAAAAAGCAATATCAACGATTGCATCTTAAATTCCCCCAAATCAAAGTCCTAAAAAATTCCGTTTCTTAGACGGGCAACTTGCAAAGCAAGGGTAAAACCCATTTCGAGATTTGGTTTTGGCAAATCAAAAGCTATCCTAGAAGGAGATGGTGTTGGAGGCACTTTCGGGGCAAACTTGGTTTGGTTCGGCAGTGGTGTCTCCGTCGTCGAGTTTGGGCTTGGCATTGGTGGCACAGACACGGCGGCTCAGTTTTAGGAAGAAGCTTGTTGGCGCTTCTGTGAGGTCGTCTAATCGACCTATACACAATGAAATCCTCATTCCAGGTATTATCCACCCGATCTGACTCTACAGTCACGTTTTTTTGGCAACAATCGCCTCTATTTGGGTACAACCGAATTGGCTTACTCTGTTGGCTTCACAAGCCCGTCCATTGATCTATACACAATACTTGGTTTGCTTCCTTTAAGGACTGTCATCCAAGGATCCTTGCGTTGTTGCGCTGTTCTTGCTTGCTGCGACTCTTCTCCCTTGTCCAGGTCGATTTCCAATGGATTCCGGGGGTTAAGACAGCCTTTGCTTCATCTTGATATTGCTGAACGTGCTATCTCCTTGCTGAGGTTTGATCGTCTCCCTCCCTATCAAATGCGACTAACTGCTGTTGCTTCTTATGGCTCACAAGCCTTGATTAACTTTTATCGAATGGTTCATAAGCCTTACAAGGCACAATGCTTACACCTATGTTCATTTACCAACTTGTTTATTTGTATTACTCAATTAAAATTACAAAATCTGATCACTCATTTGCGGGTTAAGTATTACCTCACTCATTGGTTTATCTTGATGCATCCTCGTTGGGCTTTTAAGATCGTTCTCTACAGTTGCCCATTAGCTATCTTGCTTCTGTCATTAGTCGGGTTTGGCCGACTAATTGCTGTTGCTCCTTATGGCTCCCAAGCCTTGAATAACCTTTATCAAATTACTCATAAGACTCACAAGACTTGAACCAATGTTCAATTACAAATTTGTTTACTTGTATTACTCTTCTAAAATTACATACTTTCGGCTCGTTTTGCCTTGGGTTTTGTCTTTGGTGCATGGTTCCTGCTGTCAAGGTTACTGGCGGTTCTTGCTGCTACTACAGGTGGTTTGCTGGGCTGCTCGCGGGTGCTTGCTGCTCTGGACTGGCCTCGTCACTGATCTCTCGGTTTTAGTCTACTCGATGACACTTAGTCACCAAGACACAGTTTATGATCCTTTGAGATCGAAAATGACCTACAAGGCCTTACTACTTCAATGTTATCAAAATAAACAATTAAGGGTGCAGAACACCAATGTTGACCAACCATCACACCAATGCTGCGTGTTTGCGCTGGGAGATACCTGCTGCTGCTCGTCTCTTCCTTTTTTGCTTCTCACTGTCGAGTTGCCTAGACGCCTTCCTCGTCCTCGGTTCACAACCTTTGCTAGAAATCCCTTCTTGGATGTTGTTTTATTTATTTGGTTTGGGTCTTGTTCGAACTGTAATTACTTATCTCTTGTTAATTTCATACCTTTCAATTGTATTTCTTGGTTCATTTGGGAGGTGCTTGTTTTGCCCTCCTATATGCTTGTAATCTTGTATGTTTTCCTAATTCAGTTTACACTTTCCACTAATTTTAGATATACATATCTTGATGTTCCCCCCTAATTGTAGACATCTTACACATAAAGGTCACACAAGATCAACTCGCTACCACCTTGAGCTGTTTACCAAGCCAACTTGGTGTTCCAATGCCCTATTTGGTGTCCAATATAACTTTTTATATATTCAAGAACATGGTTTCTCTTCGATATATTTCTTCCAAACATTGCTTAGACACATTAGCTTGGATCAGCTTTGAATTTGGACTAAATATTTTCATCAATCGAACTATCCTTTCTTTGGTTAGTTTCATTCAGACTGAGCAAGTCGGTCCTAGATTAGTACAAACAGTTTGCCTTCAAAGGTTTTTATGAATATATGCACTTGGAACTCACTCGGCACCCGGAGCCGTAACTTCTGGACTAATGTCGATATTTTCTGTCAAAATAATAATATCAACGTTCTGGCCCTTTTAGAGACTAAAACTGATAAGGTTCCTGCAGAAAGCACTTTGCATAAATGTGGTTTTTCTAATGTTGCATTTGATCCGGCAATCAAATTTTCTGGAGGGATTTGTCTCATGTGGAAAGATATCCATGCCTCACAAGGATCCATTGAACTTATTGTGGTTCATCACCGATTTATTCATTTTAACTACTCAGACTATGCATCTCAGCGGAGTTTTGCTATTCTTGTGGTCTACGCTCCTCCGGATGAGCGTCGCAAATCAGCCTTTTGGGAAAGGATCTCCCTTTACATACAGTCACTTCTTATTCCCTTCTGTATTATGGGAGACCTTAATGAAATAGCAACCCCAGCTGACAAACTTGGCGGAGCCTATCCCTCGTCGTAGCGTTTCACGCGTCTGCTAGATTTAAAGAACAGACTATCACTCCTAGAAGTTCCATCCAACGGTGGCCAGTTTACTTGGCAACGTAAATCAAAAGTTGTGGTCATTTTCCTGGAAAAACTTGATCGTCTACTAATCCACACGGACATGCTTACCATTTTCGATTCACTTCGTACACAGATCCATCCTTTTACTAGATCTGATCATGCTCCAATCTCCACAGATTTTTGTCATAACATTCAACCTAAGAATAGGCCTTTCAAGTTCGAATTGGCTTGGGCCGCAAGGGCTGATTACAGAAACTTAGCTTCACAAGCTTGGAGAGCAAACCCACAAGGTTGCTTAATGTTTAAATTGCTTCAAAAGGCAAAAGTCCTTAAAAAACTTCCCAAAACATGGCATAAGAATACTGTACGTAATATTCATAACCAAATACTTGTAACAGACCAAAAGCTTCTGAAATTACAGGCTTCCATCATCTCTAACTATAACATCAAAGATGTTCAAATCCTAAAACAATTACTCAACAAGAGAGAACGTATGCTTGATTTTCACCGCCGCTATTGGAGCCAGCGGGCCAAAGTGAAACATATCAAGCTGAACGACTCCAATTCTGGCTATTTTCATAAGATAGCGACTGCAAAAAGAGGCAGAAAAATGATCAAATCTATCCTACTTCCCGGTGGGGAGTCCACATCCGATTTCCATACAATCCAAGAAGAATTTGTCCGAGACTTCAAAGCTCGGTTCAGAGCCTCGCCGACCCCTGTCTCGGATCTGACTCCGGACCTAGCGGTCATTCCAACATTAGTTTCACAAGAAGACAACGATATGCTATCGACACCTGCAACAAACAATGAGATTAAAGCGGTTGTGTTTTCCATGGGCCCGGAAAAGGCTCCGGGCCCTGATGGTTTCCCAGCTGGTTTCTACCAAAAATTCTGGCCTACAGTAGGCCCTTCTGTAATTAAAGGCGTCAAAGCCTTCTTCACAAGCGGCAGGATACTGCGCCAGATAAACCATACTTTCATTACTCTGCTACCGAAATGTGATGACCCGACTGCAGTAAACCACTATATACCTATCAGTTTATGCTCTACAATTTATAAAATCATTGCTAAAGTGATCTCAACAAGGTTAACCAAAATTTTCGACAAACTAATTCACCCCCTCGATGGAGCTTTCACGAAAGAGAGATCTATCCAGGACAACATCCTGATTGCTCATGAAGCGTTGCATTCGTTTCAGCTGAAGAAAGGCAAAATGGGCATGGTTGCGATTAAATTAGATATGAAGAAGGCTTACGATCGCATCGAATGACCCTTTCTGTTCCAAGTTTTATTTAAATTTGGTTTCAACGACCTTTTTATTAACAGAATAAAGGAATGTGTCTCAACTGTATCCTACTCGGTCCTTGTTAATGATGAACCAACCACAGTATTTCAACCCACTAGAGGTTTGAGACAAGGAGACCCACTCTCCCCTTTTCTATTTATTTTAGCTTCTGAGGTTTTAGCACGAACTTTACATAGCCAAGGCCTAGTTAGTAAGGACCTTGGTATCACTTTCGGGAAACCGGTATCAAGGATCCTTTCCTAGCTTTTGTTGATGACATTCTTATTTTCTCCAAAGCTTCCCATTCGGAATGCACATCTGTACTATCCATATTAGACAGATACTGCTTAATTTCGGGTCAAAAGGTGAATCTGCATAAATCCAGCTTCCAAGCATCTCCTAATACGACTACTACCGCCATTGCATCTACCATTGCAGTACTTGGTATTCCTCAGGCAAACAATTTCGACAAATATTTGGGTTGCCCTGTCGTTAACGGTAGGACCAATAGGGATACTTTCGTGGATGTGGTTCTCAAGACTAAAAACCAACTCACTAAATGGAAAGCCTCGAATCTATCTGCCGAAGGGCGACGAGTGCTTATCAAAGCAAATCTTAGTGCCAAACCGATTTTTCTTATGCAAGCCTTCCTGCTCCTTAACTTCCCATATTCTCCATGAGCTTGACAAAGTGTATAGACAATTTTTTTGGAACAAAACCTCTACAGCTCCACCGTTGATTAGCTGGGACAAAATCTGTTCGGACACAATGAAAGGTGGTTTGGGGATTCATAAGGTGGAGTCTATGAAGCTTCAGATAAACCAGACACAATGAAAGGTGGTTTGGGGATTCATAGCTCTCCAGATGAAGCTTCATTGGAAAATTATTTCTGAACCAGACAATTTCTGGGTTCGCGTTATTTCACAAAAGTACCTTAAAGGAAACGACCTATTCAGTTGTAACAAAAAAGGTCACCCCTCGTGGCAATGGTCCCGCCTTATGTCAATCAGGCCTCAGTTCCTTCCCGCTCTTCAGTGGCGGGTCGGAAATAGGGAAACCATTGATTTCTGGTCCCATAACTGGGCTTTTAAAAATCCGTTGAGTTCCAAAACACTGAGACCCATTCCGGATAATCTCAAGGGTGTTTCGGTAGCTCACTTCATCACCAACCGACAGTGGAACAAAACATTAACGAATGACTCATTATTAGATATCCTGAAACAAGATGACATATTTGACCACATCCTGAGTCTAACTTTGCCAATTAACCCTATCACGGATCGTCTATATTGGGGACCCAGTAAAAATGGTTGGTTCTCAACCGCCTCTGCAAACTCCTTCTTAACAGAAAACATCGGTCTGCCAGATTACGATTGTGGTTGGATCTGGTGCCTTGATGTGCCCTCGAAGGTGCGACACTTCCTATGGAAACTCTCCCGCGATGGTCTACCGACTAAAATCAGGTTACTTAAGTCGCACGTGGCGGTTCCTGCTGGGTGCTTTTTTGTGGGAACACAAATGAATCGGGTGATCACCTTCTTTTTCAATGCCCTATGGCTACTGATTTGCTTAAAGCATTACAGATCCACATTCCAGGACATATCACTGCTTCTGTCGCCAAGGGCAAGGTGATTCCACTTACTGCGATTAAAATTGCGATTGGTACTAGCAAATTTGTTGCTTTAGCTTCAGCATGGTGGGCCATGTGGTTCTTTAGGAACCAACTCGTTTTTTATCAGATTAACAAAGTAATTATCAATGAGATTTTGCTGTTTCACAGCACTACCACACATTGCTGGAATCAATCAGAGCTTTTAGACGACGATCCGACCGGACCGTTAATCACCAATTATAGTCTTCAGAACAGTACACCTAACCAGTTTATTAGGGGTGGGGTTACGAATACGTACCAGGGCGAAGGATCGGTCTGGGAATTGGGACAAACCACCCCTGAATAGCTATAAACTCAATTTTGATGGCTCGGTTCTCCCATGTGGCAAATCCTCTTATGGTTTTATCATCCGTGACTCTGATGGCTTAGTTGTCTCTGCTGGTAGGTCAGCTTGCACCAATATCTCGGTCGTTTATGCCGAAAATCTCGGACTCAGAATGAGTTTGCTACGAGCAAAGGAGTTGCAACTATCTACACTTCTGATAAAAGGAGATAACTTACTAGTGATAAACGCTTTACTGGGGGATTGGAAATGCCCCTGGACAATAGAGATGCTACAGCCTGATATTCTGTATGATATTTCGTCATTCTCTTATATTGTTATTCGTCATATTTTCAGGGAATCCAATGCGGTGGCTGACTACCTTGTTCGTAGTGCCAATGCATCCCCTGCCGACGAGGCCTGTGAGGATAATCCAGAACTTCTTGTTCTCATTCATAAGGATGCACTAGGAAGAGCATCTGCTACGGCCGACCCGACCTAAATTTTATCTTGCATTAAAAAAAAGAAGATAGATGCAAATTTCGAGGGTCCGACTAATGAGTAATGACGACACACATTTTGAGAGGGTGGTCATGAAAATACTAGTACTGTAGTAATCTCCAATAATTTGGACAGAGGATCCCGGGGGAGGGGATTGCAGGCAAATAAAATATTCCGTATCACATTTTCTACTCTACTCTTTACTTTACTTATTTATTTTAATCTTTAAAAAAAATTATTTATATTCCAAACATTTATTTTATATATTTATAAATTTTATTTAAAAAAATCATGTTTTAAAATTTTAAAAATTAAAAAGACAGCATTTTATAAAATATAATTATTAAAAAATTGAAAACATGATTTTTAAAATAAAATTTTATAAATATATAAAAGTGGAGGTTAGAAATATAAATATAATATTTATTTTAGAAAAAAATTAAATAAATGTTAAAATAAGTAGGCAGAGTAGGATCATGGTCGAAGGCGATTGTCTTGCGATAATCAGTGCTATTAATAACGTCTGGAGTTGTCCTTAGAAGATCGAAATGTTTATTGCTGACTCCAGGCGATTTCTCCAGAATTTTCAGTGCTTCTCGTATTCACATGTCTTCAGAGGGCTCAATCAGGTCGCAAACAAGATGACTCACCTTCGGTATCAACTTGATCAAGACTCGCCCTTGCACTATTATGAGGTTCAAGCTCTAATCCGAAAAAACGCTCTTGGGTGGTAGATCAGTAGGGTCTGACCCCGTTCAAAATAGACTGAGTAGAAATTGGTGTAGGAAATATATGTTCTAGAGGACCCTCGTTCGGTTGCATGAGATATGATTCCCAACACATTAACTTTTCAATTTGGTTTGAAAACTTGGATAGTTGAATTGAGACAGCCCACTCGCTGCTTACCAAAAAAAAGAGACAGCCCACTCGTAAATTTAGCGACAAGACACAAACACGGGGGAAATACATCAAATCAAACCATTATAGTAATAAAAAGGGAAATTTACATAAAAATACCCATTAAATATAAAATTATAGAAAATCGCCTATTAAATATTTTTTGTTTTCAAATCACCACCCACCATATATTTCCATTATAATTCCATTAAATATAATAAATTTTAATACTTTACACTTAAAATGTTAAAGTTTAAATTTGAATATATTCATGGTAGGGATAAAAAAAATTATATTAATATATTAGGGGCAAAAAATGTGTAAAAACTTTAAAATTTAAATTTATTTGGAGGGAAAATGTTCTAAATGCATGTGGAAAATATTATTTTATTTTATTTAAAAATTTAAGCAAACTTTAATAAAGACACTTTTAATAAAAAATACTTTTGAGGTTGGAATTTTTTTTCTTCCATTTTTAGAATATAGTATAGGTGTTTACAAATATGAAAGAAAATGAGACATTAATTATTAGTATAAAATATTATTAAATTTAAATAATGCTAATGACTTATAAACTTATTTTAATTTGGGATAATTGGGTCAATATACCCTTTTCAATTTTTTTTATAAGTGATTATACCAATGAAAGTTTTTTTTAATAATTATACCTTTTTGGTTTTTAAGGACTGATTTGCCCTTAGAGAGAGAAAAAAAATTATTGATAATAACTTCCATAAATCACGTATTTTGTAATCGACTTCTTCTTCCTAGCTAAATTGATTAAAACTAGGACTAATTGTTCAATACACCAGATTCTTCTCATCTATCCATTTATTTTGATGCTTCTTTGAGTAGTGTCAATTGAAATCAAGTTACAAGATTGAAAGTAATCAAAGTATGTGGTCATATCTTTTATATGCTATAATTATTGCGGTATATTCGATATTTATTTGCGATTACTTACTCTCCGTAGTAATATATTTGAAATCAATGGTGTGGGATATTACTTGATTTTGTAAATTCAATTGGCCAAGCAATCGATACACACTTCTAGTAACTATATTGTTGATAGCTTCAATTGTGTGTTAATTATATAAGTTACATTAGCTTAATCGTTGAAAGATTCAATCAACACTTCCAGTAACTTCCAGTAAATATTTTCTTTTCGTAATTATATTGTAACAATATTGCTTACAACTTTTACAAGTACATTACAATGAATTAGTTACACTCTATTGTGTGTATTTATTGTAACCTATTAAAACCTTAACAACGATGTTAGTTACGTTACAAAATAGGTACAAATAATTAATTACAAGACTCAAAACACGTACATACAACAAAATGGTAACAATAATTAAGTTTCAAGAATAATGGTTACAAGAATTAAGTTTCAAGAATAATGGTTACAAGAATAATAAGGTTTCAAGAATAATGGTTACAATAATTAAGTTTCAAGAATAATGGTTACAACAATTAAGTTTCTTATAGTACTCTAGGGTTACAATCGGTTACAGTATATTACAATCAAATTTGAATTACATGTAACCCTAGATAATTCACCAGATCACCAGATGATTAATTGAATCTAATGGAAGAAGTACCGTATGTACGTACAAATTAATAATCCGAGTAATTTTCCATTTCGAAGCGTAAAACAAGCTTATCTACAATATAAACCATCTTATCTATATCTATTTACTTTTATTTTAATTTTAAAAAGATAAATCTTATCCATATCTATTTACTTTTATTTTAATTTTAAAAAGAGAACATCTTATCTATATCTATTTACTTTTATTTTAATTTTAAAATGATAAAAATTCTACCTTAAGGGTATTTAGGTAAAATCCACCCTAAAAAGGTACTGTATAAATACTAAAAAGAAAAAACAAAGGGTATAATTACCAAAAAATAACTTGAAAAAGGTACACTCTATCAAATTTTCACTTTTAATTTTGATTAAAAATCATTTAATGTGGGATTTTCTATAATTTTGTATTTAATGGGTTGTTAAGTGTAAAAGGTTGTATTTAACTGGCAGTTTTCTGTTAATTTCCCTAATAAAAATACCCCCAAGTCCTCAACTTTAACGAGTTTAATCTGTAGGAAACCCCAAACATGAAACAACCCTCCAAAAAAGTCTTGATGTTCATGGTGTTGGAGACTGAAGACTGACACCCCCACGAGCACACACAATTACAAAAGAGAAAAACTAAACCCCACTCCAGTCCGGGTTCCGATTAGACACTTTGTTCTTGTTTGAATACAATACATATTAATGGAGTACGCCAACCCAACTCACTTAACCCAGCCACCTGCACCTGCACCTGCATCTCCACCTGCAACTCTCCCCCTCCCTTCTCTTTAATTCAGAGTTCAGACCCATTCATCCACGCAATCTTATCGTCACACCTAACCCGCCTAATCCATCCAACACACACTCAGATCGATCTTCTGGTGTGCGTGCGCTTGCTTCAATTAATTACAAACCCCGACCATCTTTTTCCATCTTTTAGCTAGTTACACTTTCTCAGAACTTGTTCATGCCCGGCCCGTTCTCATTCATACAATCACTGATCCCGTCAGTTATGTGACCAAAATTATTATAGTTTAGCATATGCATGCATAAAATATATGATTGAAAATACATGATATATTAATTGTATTACTGATCATATATATCATATCGATGCTTGTAAGAGGACCCAAATTCAAATAAGACAGACAGAGCATTAATTAGAATTCTTTTCTTTCTTTAAAAGATTTTTTTTTAAAAAAAAAACTCTATTATATACGTACAATTGATTTAAATCAAAATGTTAGTTAAACAAAGGCATTTCAGTTATAGGCATAAAAATGTTAATTCTTCGATTGAATTAATTATATTATAGAAGGTATTTTTGCTCTTAAAAAATGGAAAGTGTACGTTTTGTTAAAAATAAATAAATTCTACTAGTATTATATAAGGTGTAAGAAAAATAAAACCAAAATTTTACTTTATAAAACAAATATATATCGAGCAATATTACATATGTGTAATGTAACTCATCTCGTTAATACAAAGTTAAGTTGATGTCGTTACATTACTTACCACTTGTTTAATGAATTTATAAATAGAATGATCAGATATATGTACAAACTCTCAATGTTCAAATACTTTAATGCACAAAAATAAAACACACGACTTGTTTGAATATTTTGTCAAAGTTCAGCGACTATATATTGGTGGATTTTCGCTCTTTTTTATTCATAAATTTTCATCAGCTATCCTATCCACTAGATTTATCAAATATCATACCATCTTATTAATATATATTTGTTCAGCTGCTCAATCAATTACAATTACCCCATCAGCTACCTTTTTTCCCGTTGGTTTTCACTTAGTTTCTAACCCGCCTGTGGGATCCTTGCAGTTTATTGAGGAAGACAATAGGGGTAGGGCTACGCCCCGCCTCACTCGTTCGTAGCCCTTGTTTGTTTTGTTCCGTTACGCTTTTTATTCTATTGAGAGCTTGCTCTCGGTTTTTCACCAAAAAAAAAAAAAAAAAAAAAAAAACTTTTTTACCAAACAAAACCATGATATCTAAAATAACAACAAAAAAACATTAAAAAAAAAAACCAGTGGGATTAGATGGAAATAGTGATCGGTCTGAGGGAAGACGTGCGGGGGTTACTTGGACACATCCAGAAACTTTGAACAACATAGTAGTCCGTCTACGTTAGACCTGTCAAACGGATCATTCGGGTCGGGTCACTTCAAATTTCGGGTAAAACAGGTTCCGGGTAGACTAGAACCCGGGTTTGACTGGGTTTCGGATCGATTTCGGGTTTGTCAATTTTTTATTTTTTAAATTAAAAAATCATGATTTGATAATTTTACGATAAATTTTAAGTATATATAAAAAAATTAATTATAAATCAACCGGGTAAATCGGGTCAAAATTACCAGGTCAATCAGGTCACCGGGTCGAAACCCATATCACCCGAAAAATTTCCGGTTTTTCGGGTTCGGGTGGAAAAAAAATTCCGGGTCTTGACCCAAAAAATTTCGGAAGGTCGGGTCGAGTTTTCGGGTCGGATTATGTTTTGACAGGTCTAATCTATGTACATGTTTCCGTCTGTATAAAAATAACTACTAAAGAGTAGGGGTGGAAATGGGGCGGGTTATGGGTGGATGAAGCCACTCCATCACCCGCCCCGCAGGTAAAAAATTTCACCCGCTCCATCCATCACCCGCAAACATTTTCACCCGCATCCGACCCGCGCGGGTGATGCGGGTGGAGCGGGTACCCAATGGGTGAAACAAAAGAAAAAATCAAATCAACACAAGTAGACCAATTCTAACTCGAAATTACAAAGGGGGTGGGTTTATGTATTTTTATTTTTATTTTTGATCAGCAAAGCACTGAAATTACGAACTAATTGAAATTTCAAAGTGGAAGGGTATATATCTCTATACTAATCATATACTAATCCAGTATATCCCTTGCTATAACGTGGAAAAGCAAGCCGAGACCATATCCATTCTAAAGGAAATTTGGTGGGCAAAGCACTAATCAAGGATTAGGGTTTGTAGAAGTTAAACTTGAAAAGGGTAAAATAGTAAAATCACACACATTATATATATATATATATATATATATATATATATATATATATATATATATATATATATATATATATATATATATATATATATATATATATATATATATATATATATATAAATTTTATGATTTTATGCGGGTTTGCGGTGCGGGTGTGCGAGGCGGGTTAATGGGTGGGTTAATGGGGCGGGTTATGGGTGGAAAATCTTCACCCATAATCCATCCATCACCCGCTCCATCCGTCACCCACTTTTTTGCGGGTTTTCACCCGCAAAATTAATGCGGGTAAAGTGGGTGGAGCGGGTACCCGCGGGTTATTTCCAACCCTACTAAAGAGCTTGTTTTTGTTTGTATAAAAGTAACTACTAACGAGCGGTTTTGGGGAGGGGGGTGCATGTCACGTGGTTATACATTCAAGTGCATGCTCAACCTGACTAATGGGATTCCATCCTAAAATCAATTGGTATCAGAAAAGTAACTCAATCGACTTATATATAAGATTTGGATTCTTCGTATTATCAATGTGTTGGATGTGCTTATTTCACATATTCCACACATCTTGCATGTTTGAACTTTTTTTTTTTAACGGGGGATTCCGAGATTTTCGACTAATCCATGAGCTCGACCCGTAGCCTAAAAAGGCTTGAATCGGTGAGATTTAAAACTTTAACCTCGTGTAAGCATCTCTCCCTCTCCATTATAGAAGAGGCCATTGGTTTACCTGTCTTGTCTTGTATTTACTATCCTCGCAGATTAATGCTACTAAAACTCATGGAGTATTATTTATTCCATGTTTTTTTGCTCGAGGGGAAAAATTCCTACCCAGTCTGAGAAATATACAGAAACTAAAAGAATGATGTGAAATTTATATATTATTTTCCTTTTAATTTCATTATTTTTGGTTCGAGTGAGGAGGGGTTTGTTGTTGTTTACAATATGAGTTGAATTTTGTTAAATACTCCTTCCGTTAATTAAAACTTGACGTTTAATATCATACTTATTATTATTAAGTATGAATTTATAAAAATAAATGTAAAAAAATTAATATTTTATATAGTTTTTACCATTCTAAAAAAAACATGCATGAATAGTAAACGACAAATTTTAATTAACAGAGGGAGTAAATACTCTCAACATAAACCAAGAAAAAAAAAGGGTTTCTCTAATCAATTTCATAAGAATATAGATTAAACAAAATCATATGTTGGAAAAGATATTATCTATAATTGGATGCTTAAACCTTACAAAAGCAACTAAAAATAATAGCTAAAATGAGTTAATTTAAGAAAATATTTATAAATTTAGCTTTTTGATCTTAGATTAGAAAAAACTGAAAAAAAAAACAAAAAAACAAATTGAGCTAGATAAGAACATGTAACCTAAAACCATGTTTTTAACGGATAAAACAATATCACCAACAACAATAAACAAATATTCACATGTCAAAACATTGTACAATTCAGTTTAATATTTAAAAAAAAAAATTGGAACTAAGATTGAAAAGCCAAACTCATGAACACCTAATACTGCCCTAATTGTTATTTTAACCTTGATAATTTGGACCCCAAGATCATGAAATACCCTAATTGTTATTCTTTGCTCCTTCCCTCCCCATTTTATTGAAAGCATATCTTTAATTAATTAGAGATTGGAGGGATATGAATTCGCTCAGATCCGCGCCTTGTAATTAACCTTATTAATAACTCTGATAGATTAGCCCTTCAATTCGATGGAAATACACAGATTAATTAATTAAAAACCAGTGTTTTAATTTAATGGACCAAAATTAGTAAATACCCAAAGGACTGGATCGGAACAGCAAAAATGCGTACAAAGATTTTGAGTTTAGCAGCAACATAATTAAATATATTCACGCGTTTAATTATCCGAATAATATAATTAAATAAGTGCTTCATCATATCACACAAATAATAATTAAGTACTTAAATCGGCAGAAACAAATAATAGCTTATAGACAATAATATATATAAGCATGAATCAGATCTTAAGTTTCCCTTCACCTGCAAAATGATCGAATTACCTCAAAGAGTGATGGATGGATGGAGCACCATCGATCACAGATCGATTTACAGTAGATGAACAACTAGATGGAGCTCGATCTCGATCGATCCACAGGGGTAATATGGTAATTTAAGCAATCAATTCAAATAACTGTTCGTAGGATGGATGGATCAGGGCAGGAAGAGTTTGTTACGGCACTTGCAGCGCCACGCCTCCGGGTAGTAGTCGAGGGGCACGCTCACTCCCGGGTGGATCGTCACTCTCACCGCCTTGCACGGCCTGCACCTTCCGCAGCTCCCCCTGCACGCCGGCGGCCACGACCCTATCAGCCTCCTCCTCCTCCTCATCATCTCCTGCTGCATCCCTGCAGAATCACCCCTCTCCCTCTCCCTCTCCCTTGTAATTGCTGCTGACTCATCTGCAGCTGCTAGGATCGCCGCAATTGATACCAGAATGATGGCAGTGACGATGAAGGTGGCGATGGGGTAGTTCTGACGGCGGCGTCGGCGCCGGAGAACGGCCATTTAGCTAGGAATTTGATCGACCAGAGATCTGAGTGATTGGGGTTTAATTATTTTTAGGGCTGGTTGTAATTAATCAAGTGTGGGGTTTGTAATTGGAATTGAGCTGGGTTGGGGTTGGGGGTTGCCTTGAAATGGAAGTGTTTAAGTCAAATTGAATGACAGCTTACTTAACAAAGTTATTTGATTTGTATCAAGGGAGGGGGGCAAAATTTTGGAGAATCTGAAATGGAGGAAGCCCACCTGCCTTAACTGTTTATATACCCCTAAAGGGGAAATTAAGGCCGGTGACAATAATTTGTTTTAGCATTTGTGTTTAGTTGCTGTGCATATATCAATATATATGGTTTGGTTGAGTGTCATATCTACTTAATTAATTTTTTTTTAAGAAGCTGAATAGTTAAGGACCTAAGGTGAGCTGTAGAAGATGAAAATGAATTAATAAGCTATTAATTATTATAAGAGTTAATGCGTGTGTTATAATGGAGAAACGGGTGAGTATTTTTATTGAAATTTACCGTTTTAGTTCCCCCTCGTACTATGAATATATTTCATTTCATTTGAATTGGTGTCATGTTATCAATTATAACCCTCGTTATAATACAATAACACTTACAATCACAAACAAAATTCTCATAATTACGGTCAAGTTTGATAGCTTAAACAAAATATTCGACATATTAATTTTCTACTAACATATTGCTCTTGCTTCTTGTTATGTTGTTCTTCGAAATCTTTGATTATCATGATGAAATATTTTTTTATTGAGACAATCGATACTTCAAATTTGACAAAAAAAAGTAAATCACCCGCTTCTACGCTTCTCTTAGTATCCATCCTAATTGAAGACAAAGAAAAGAAACCTTATAGTTTTTAGCTTAAGAAAGCCGAATTCGGATCCTTTATGATATTTTAACTATTACACATCATTCTACACTTTTTCAATTGATCTAAATTATAAACCAATTTGATAAAGATACCCTAAGTTTAAATGTATAAACCCTATATAGCTAAAGAATTTTAAAAATGATATTTAGTGTATAAACATTAAGAGGCCAAAACATTAAGGAAAAAAAGGAACTCTATTTGTAAGTGTATAAACATTAAGAGGCCAAAACATTAAGGAAATTTATAGATATCAAGAATCAAGGCTCCAATTATTGATCGGAAGAAACATAGTTTTAATTTATAGATATTTTTAATTTTAAATTTCTGTAATTGTAATCTTAGAATTTTTTTCTTCTTTTACTGGCGACCCTCTGTGTAGGGTCATTCAAGCCATCTTTTGATGGCTTCAAGATCGCTGGGTCGATCTTCTAGATCGCCGAGTCGATCTACTTCTTGCCTACTGTAAAAAAAAAAGAGGCCAAAACATTAAAAAAATGTTATACCTCTCAAATTGATGGAATGTGAAAATTAGTTGTGTAAAGACCCAAAATTTTAAAATATTATTTTATGAATTATTATTTAATTTCAATATTAAATTCTTTGAGATTTATGTTGCTATTAATTGGGTAGAATTTCTATGAATTAATAAATAGCGGGTTAATTACGTAAATTCTTAGACCTAACCCTAGAGATCCCGTATAAAGGCTTCATACTCCTCCTTTTGGCCCCAAAATAAGCCGCTGCTTCCTCCCCCGTTTTATCAGATCTGGGAGCCACCCCTCTCCTGTGAAATTCCAGATCCCATCTCTTACCTCTGCCGCCATTGAAGGTCCCCTCCGTTCATCCCTTTTCTTTCCCATTGCCTGGTTTTCGTCCGCCGTTGGAGGACCTCCTCGGGTCTCTCTCTCACTCTCGACATCCCTCGCGTCCCCTCTCCCTCTCGTTCCGATCTGAGATGCCCCACTCCCTCGCTCTCTTCCTTCTGTCGAAACCAACGCCGGCAGCCACCGAAGCAGTCCTAAGACGAACATCGCTGACTCCTCCTCACCCCGTCTCACTTTAGGTGGTCGGATTTAGAGCCGGTGTCGATGACGAATTCGAAGGCCACAAGAAGTTGCTGCCTCGTCTCCACCTCACGCCCAATCTTCTCATGTTATCTCCTTCGCCAATGACCACCGACGGAAGTTGTCAAGGCTGCTCCTCGCTCCTCCTCTTGCCTCCAACCGATTGCCGCCTCACGCCGTTGCCGACGAAGCCGCCTCCTGCCACTCACCCTCCTCCGACCGCCACGCCTCTAGCAACGACTGCCACCACTGATGGAAATAACGATTGTGAGGAAGAAGAAAATATAACGTGAAGAGAAAAGAAACCAATTGCAAGAGGTGAAATTCATGGTTACTTCAATTTCAGAAAGGGGATTTGAGCACTTGAAGAGAACGTGGGTTGAGAAATAATTTGAGAAACAATTTCAGTTTTTAGTATTGGTAACCAAAAGAACGTGGGTGAGAGAAAGTGGAAAACTGCTTTTTATTTTTGCTCAGATAAGGAGGACACGTGGCTCATTCTTTTACAAAGAGCGTGCTTCTAAAATAATAAGTATAAGGGGTGGATGACTTTGTAGTCTAAGATCATCTTAAGAGATGGAGAAATGACTTTGTAGTCTAAGATCATCCTAAAATAAGTTAAGCGTTTAAATTCCACTAATTTTTTTTCCGGAAATTTCGCGAGGTACCCCTGAGGTGTTGCAATTTTCGCGAGGTATACAACTCTTTTTCATATTTCGCGTGGTACCCCTAAGGTTTTGAATTTTTTCGCCCCGTGCCCTTCCTTGTTAAGTTTAACGGTTTCCGTCAGTTTTCAATTAAAAAAAAAGAAACGGAAAGAAAGAGGAAGGGAGACGGGAAAGAAAAAAAATACGGAGTAGATGAGAGAGAAAGTGAAAGGGAAAGCAAGGAAGAGGCTAGCAAACCCTAGCCCCTTCGTCGACCGCCGCCGCCGCCACCGGCCTGCACCCGCGTCCTCAGCCAGATCGAAGGTAAACCTAGGGCAACCGAGAAGAATCCCTGGTGGAAGAGTGTTCCCCTCGAAAACAAAACTCAGAAAGGTGGAATCGAGAGCGTCCAAGCTCACCCCAAATATCAAATTGCAAATCCAATGTAAAAATAGAGAGTTTTGGAGAAACAAAGAAGAGGGATCTGAGAATCGTGAGTCAAAATCGATCGGTTGTTTGAGGAAGGAGAAAGAAGCGACGCCATTACCGCCACCTCAACTACCATCGACTGTCAAAATGGGCTGCTGGAGTGCTCCGAGCAAACGACCAGCGACGCCGACCCAGTCTTTGAAGAGTTTAGGGATCGATGCTTTTTCGTACAGGGCAGTGGGGATGACGAAGAAGATAAAGAGATGATTGATCTGAATCTGGCAAAATCTCCGCCGATTATAATGACTGCGATGCCAAATCCAACGCCGCTAAGAAACTGGATTGGCTTAGATCTGCACCCTCCAGGCAACCGAGATGAATCTGGCAAAATCTCCGGCGGGGAGGACGAAGAAGATAAAGAGATGATTCATCTGAGTCGGGATTGCACGGAGGTTCCTGAGCGGAGGGAGGAGGACGGTGTCGCTTCTTTCCAGTTTCTTCTTTCCTGTTTCTTCTTTCTTTCGTTGTTTTTTTAATTGAAAATTGACGGAAACCGTTAAACTTAACAAGGAAGGGCGTGAGGCGAAAAAATACAAAACCTCAGGGGTACCACGCGAAATATGCAAAAGAGTTGTATACCTCGCGAAAATTGCAATACCCCAGAGGTACCTCGCGAAATTTCCGTTTTTTTTTTTATGACGAGGAATCACTTCAGTGGTAAATTTCACTAATTTATGCACTAACAAGAAGTGGGTGTCCAAACCCTTCATCAATTTGAGTAAGCTTGTCTCACAACTTAATTGTTGCTTAATTTTCTCGATTAACTTAGAATAATGCTCGAACCCGTATGAATGGGAATGAGAAATTCACAAATCCAACCTAAACATCCAAAAATTTAAAGGACCGAATTCAAGAGTAAATCAATTCATTCGTTCAAATTAAGAAAGAAGAATACACAAAATCAACATACAATTTCTTGATATCATCACAAAAATAAACAAATTTTAACAAATTTATAATTTGGAACTTGATGGTGGCCGATAGTAAGAGGAAACCTAATCCAACCCAACAAGAGGACGGAGGACAATCTTGATTCGATAACAAAGGAGAAAACAAAGGAGAAGACGAACGGGTGTGTTTATTTCATTTTGTTATTTGAACGCTTTGAACTTTATATTATACAAAATGATAGTTTAGATAATACATAATGATATTTGTTTAGATTAGATGATTGATTTAACATTTATCTTTAGTATTATACGAAATGATTGTTTTGAGAAAATAGATTATTTGAAATTGACTATATCATAGATTAGATTAGCACAGGGAAATGAAATTAAAGCATATATAATTTTTTATATTTTTGTGTAGATTTGTAATGTTATAAATGAAGAAGTAGATAATATTATATGATAGGTTTCACAACCACAAGAGCATGGTCTGATATGAATTCACTGAGAAGTTGGGCGTGTAAGAGAGCTCGTAGAAGAAACTTTGTGATTACCACATTCAAGTCGTGGAATAGTTCAGATTGGAGGTATGGAAGAATAGTTTTAACTTGTGAGTACTATGGAAAGTATCGAAAGGGTTATCGTCAAGTTGTTGGAAATGGTGATGATGTAGAGTGTAGACGATGAAGATGCCATTCTCAATACAAGAATTGGAAAAAAAAAAAAGCAAGTGCAAACTTGAGTTTGGATTGTCGAGAGTATCTAAGAGGTAATTGGAAGGTCAGGGTGGTACATTATGTTCACAACTACGTACAATCATTCTCATATGTTAGAATAGGCCATTGATTTGCCGAGTGTTTGAACGGAGCGCAAATGTATTACATTAAAAACAACACTAAGGCGGCCAGGGGCGAGACCTAAAGATATGCTCGCCAAAGTTATGTTACAATGAGCCAACACAGACTCGAGGGATCAAATATACAATGCACGGGCTCGAGTGAAAAAGAATATATTGAACGAGCGAACACCGACTCAATATCTTTTGTCAAAGTTGGTGTGCAAGAAATACTCCTTACAATACAGATTAGACGTTATTATTGAAAAACTATTTTTTCCCCACAAGGATTACTTAAGTTGTAGAATATGGTTTCGTACGTTCTTGTGATGGACACGACTTACAACATAAAGAAGTACATGATTCATACCCTTTGTCATACTAACTGCACATTTTATCTTGCCTAGCAATACTTCTTATTTGATTATCCAAACAATTGTCTTGTAGGGTCGAGATCGAAGTCGTTGCTATATATGGTGGGCGTGGCTAGCACATTACAATCATTTCAATTTAGTTGTGCAATTATGACAAATGAAAATGAAGAAACATATACTTGGGTGTTGCAGCCAGTGGAAGGAGTGTGCGAGCATATCATCCGGGGACAATAGTTACCAATAGGGATCTTGGTCTTCTAAATGCAATAGTAATTGTTTTCTCAACGGCGCACCATATGTTGTGTGAGTGGCATGTAATCACTAACGTTGAAACTATGGCTAGTAGAAAAACAACGCAGACTGTTCCTATTGTAAATAGGTTCACTTGGCAAACTAGACATTTGATCATATATACATTAATTTAAAAAATCAGTTAAATATACCTTTTCAAATTGGGATCAAGTATCATCAAATATTGTGTACTCTATCAGGTTGCGAGAACTGAAGAAACAAATAACCGATGATTAGCTGCAATATATGAGAGATGAGTGGGGAATTCAATATGATGGGTTGATGGATTACCTCGAAAATAAACGACTTGTACATATGGAGAAGTTGGTTTATTGTTGGTCGGACACCTATCTTCATTTTGGTCAGAATAGCCCCGGAAAGTAATACAATGATTTCATTAATATTTACATTATGCATTTCTTTATAAATTGAATTCAAAATAGTATAAAAAATTCTAACTTTTGTTTGTAGGGTTGAATGATCAGTTTATGCAGTCCTTAAGAGACAAATGCAGTCGAGTACCAGCCACATCGACACTCTCTTTGAGCATATATCGACAAAATGATTGTTGATCGGCTTCATAATGTCCACGCTGAAATAGATCTAGAACGCTAAATTTGACTAAGTTTGAGGAGACCGAAGACCATTAGGAGGAGATTATATATGTTTCATGATCTTATTCAAAAAGTGGCGAACCATTGGATCACAAGTATTTTTAATTACTTGCGGCAGGTTTGACATGTAACAATGGTTGACCAATTTTTCATGGCTTCCATGACCAACAACTGGATACAGAATTATGATCAAAGCGTTGACAGAATGGAAGCACAACAGGTCGAGCACATTGAGTAGTTCCAAGTAAACCGTGAATTTAGTGCAGGTAGAACTTAGGCTCATGACATTTTCCTACATTGTGTGGCTAAGATAATTAAAATTGTATAAACTTATCTTCATTATTAATAAAATATTTTTGGACTGTGATTTAAGGCTCAAATTGAAATTATTCAACTTTTGATGAAAGTTGATCGGTATCAAGGGGCTGTACTTCCCATTGTAATACGAGTAAAATGTTGGAGTAAAATGTTAAGTTGGAGCTTCTCTTTCATCTGATGATAGGGAAAAGCAAATGATTTGATTTGGATGTTACTATATACACCCGAGACAGGTTCTATATACACTACATAGGACGGATCGTAGATCCGTCCGTTAAATAAAAAAATTACATAGGACGGATCATAGATCCGTCCTATTAAACAAATAAAAAGCAAAAAAAAAAAAAAGAGGGAGAGAACAAGGCCGGATGATAGATCCGACCTTGATATTTTGAAAAGTGAAAAAGCTGCATAGCAGCAACAACTTTTGTCCTCTTTTTTTTTTTTTCAATTTACAATAGGACGGATCCTTGATCCGTCCTATGTAAAAAAAATTTATTTTTTTATAACGGACGGATCCTAAATCCGTCCGTATATTTTTAAAAAATTTACAAAGGACGGATTATAGATTCGTCTTTTGTAGTGTATATAGAACCTGTGGTGGGTGCATATAGCCACCCCGTTTGATTTTCTAGGTTTCAACTTCACTATTGAGGATTTATACTTCCCATTGTAATCCACATCGAATTGTCGCTTAAGGGTTACACCATGAGTAGATATACACCCTGGGTACGTATGTGTTAACCTTATGCGCACCCAGGGTGTGGGTAAAAGTTTGAGGGTTAGGGGAGATTGAGATAGGGTTTAGGATATATAGGTGCGCATATGTGTTAATGTAGAGTAAGGGCAATATGGTCATTTCAGCTTTCAAATGGTTGTTAGATCTCAACAACCGAATTTCCCTCCCTCTCTATAAGTACAGCTGAACCTCTTTGTACAGAACTGAGTTTTTCAATTGTAAACTTTGAGTTTCTGAAGTTTGTTACAAATCTCTCTCTCTCTCTCATTCCATTCTTGAAATGGTATCAGAGCTTTTTTGATCTCCTTGAGGTCAATTACTGTTTCGTTCTTCGATCTACAGCGTTTCTGCATCTCTGTTCGACGATTGTCGAGTTTTCAATTTGATTTCTCGATATGGCTGGAAGAGGAAGTAATCAAGCTTCTGGATCTGGTAATGGCGGCATCGGAGGTGGAAATGGTGCCGGAAAAGGGATCTTTGTCACGCCTCCAGCAAATGGATTTGGAAGAGGACACAATGGAGGTGGAGCTGCTGGATTTCCAGGAATTGGCCAGAATCTGATTCAATTCGGCGAATTCGTGCAAGGTATGAATCCTGTGCATATCAATCCATACTTTCTATCAAATTCCAACCATCCAGGCACGCAGCTGGTGTCGAATTTGTTCAATGGCTCAGACTTCACTTCTTGGAGTAGAGCTGTGCGAATGGCGCTTGGCGCTAAAGCAAAATTAGGATTCATAACTGGAGCTTGTGTTAGGCCTGAGGAAGATAGTGATGATTTTGAGAGATGGAGTAGAGCCGACTATATGGTCATGTGCTGGCTTGTGAACTCTATGAATAGCGAGATAGGTGAACACTTCATGTATGTCCAGTCCGCAAAGGAACTTTGGGATGAGATTAGGGAGAGATTCTATGAGTCAAATGATCCGCTCATATATCAACTTAGGAGAGAAATTGGTTGCTTAAGACAGGAGAATCTGTCAGTACCTGCATATTATGGAAAGCTTAAAAAGATTTGGGATGAATTACAGTTTCTTGATCCCTTACCTATCTGTACATGTGATGGAATAAATCATTGTAGCTGCACTATTTTAAAAAAGATTGTGGACAGGGAGACTAAAGCCAAGATCATGCAGTTCTTGATGGGACTGAATGAGGCTTATGAGCATCTTAGAAACAACATACTGTCAATGGATCCCATGCCAGGTTTGAACAAGGTTTTTCAAATGGCAATTCAGATTGAAAGGCAGAAAGGGATCACTGGTTTACATGTGGATATAAATGCCTTAGCTGTGAGCAGGAACAGTCAAACTAATAGCAATGCCTTTGTTGTGGGAAGCAAGTCATTTCAGAGTAAGGGCACTGATCAGTTTAGGAAGGATTTTAAGAAGGCTAAGTTTGATAGACAATGTGATTACTGCAAAGAAAAAGGGCATACCAGGGACTACTGCTTTAAATTGGTTGGATACCCTGAGTGGTTTAAGGGACCTCGTGAAGGTGATAATCAGAAAGCCAGCTCTAGTAGGTTTGTTGCAAACACTGAAGGGCAGCAGATGATTGAAAGTCAGTATGAGAGTCCTTTGGACATGGAAGCAGCTAGGCCAGATCCAGGAATGGTGAATGCAGTATTCAATGAAGTCATGAGAATGATGAAAGGCAAAGCTCCAATGGATGGGGCAGACAGCTCAGTCAATCATGCCTTTGTGAACTTTGCAGGTATTATGAGTTTCTCATTTCTTGTTGGATCTAATAAAGGAGATAGGTGGTCATGGATTATAGATTCAAGAGCTACTGATCACATAGCCTTTGACAAGAGTATTTTTTCTGAATTGCATTCTTTGGATAAACTTGTGTCTTTGGGCTTGCCTGATGGTACAGCTTTTTTGGTTAGAGAGTCTGGTACAGTTGTTATATCAGATTCCTTGAGTTTGAGCAATGTGCTATTTGTGCCACAGTTTCAACATAATCTTCTATCAGTTTCCAAGTTGTTGAAAGTCAGGGCTTGGGACTTTAGTTTTGATTCAATGTCTTGCACATTACAGGACCCTACAACTAAGTGCACTGTTGCTAGAGGCTTTGAAGATGGTGGGATGTACTACTTGAAAGGAAACTCTTTGGATAGCACCAGATCAACCAGGAAGTGTCTTCAAGTTGGAAGCTGTGTCACTTCTTTTAATAAACACATTAGGTGTTTCTGTAATAAGGTTGAATGTTTAGAAATGTTTCATGCCAGATTTGGGCATTTGTCTGTTTCCAAGATGAAGCAACTGGATGTTTGTAAGGGCTGTAACTTCAGTACCTTTCATTGTGATTCCTGTGATATGACAAAACATCACAAATTGCAGTTTTCTAAGAGTGATTCCATTGCAGATTCAGTTTTCAGTTTGGTTCACATGGATGTTTGGGGTCCTTATAAGGAAAGAGCCTTGTGTGGTGCTAGATATTTCCTCACAGTTCTTGATGATCATTCTCGGGCAACTTGGGTGTACTTGTTGCAAGATAAGACACAAGTGTACAGGATGATTGTGGCTTTCATTAACATTGTCAGAAATCAGTTCAACACATCTGTTAAGATAATTAGAACTGATAATGGGACAGAATTTACACAGAGAATGTGTGTTAATTTGTTTGAGCAACATGGTATAGTGCATCAGAGGTCAGCCCCAGGTGTTCCTGAGCAAAATGCTAGGGTTGAAAGGAAGCATCGTCACCTAATAGAAACTGCTAGAGCTATCAGGCATTTTGCTAACCTTCCCATCAAGTTTTGGGGAGAATGTGTGCTCAGTGCAACACACTTGATAAACAAAATGCCCTCTGCCATCTTGAATTGGAAATCTCCTTTTGAAGTGCTGTATAACAAGGTACCTTCTATTGAGCATCTTAAAGTCATTGGTTGTCTTTGTTATGCATACCAACCCAATGATATAAAGGACAAGTTAGGTACTAAAAGCCAGAAGATGTGTTTTCATTGGCTACCCTCCAGATCAAAAGGCATTTAAAGTGTTTGATTTAGATAGAAATGTTGTATTGATAAGTAGACATGTGAAATTTCATGAAACTATTCTGCCTTATAAGGGCACACAGTCTGGTAATGTGACTGGTTCTGGTCAGTCTCAGTTGCCTTTAGTTACTCCTGTGGTTACAGAGGATCCTCAGTTTCTTCAAATGGCTAGCAACAGCAAGCATTAGTCCCCCACACCTAACATGAATGTGGTTGGTTCACAGTCTTCTGTATGTCCTCATGATTCTTCAAATGAGATGGTGATCAGTGACTCAGTTCCTAGTCAGGTGGTTGATCAAGCTGAACACAGTGTGGAAGTTAGGGATACACAAGTAGTTGAGGGTGGTCATTCTTTACCAGTTAAGAGAGTCATACACAGACCACAGAGGTTACTTGACTACATTTGTAAGGATCTCCCAACCAGAAGTGAAACACAGTCTCAGTCTTTCTCAGTATTCTCTACACAACACCTTGCTCATCTCTCATCCTCTTATGTCAGTTCTCTAGTCAATGTATGTGGTGTCTTTGAGCCTCGTACATACAACCAAGCCAAGGATGATGTCAACTGGCAACTAGCTATGAAAGCTGAGATAGGATGCTCTGGAAAGCAACAACACTTGGTCCATCACTGATCTTCCTCCTGGTGCTAAAGCTATAGGGTCTAGATGGATCTTTAAGATCAAATACAGGCCTACTGGAGAAGTTGACTGATTTAAAGCTAGACTGGTGGCAAAAGGTTATAATCAAGTCAAAGATAAAGATTATAAGCAAACCTTTTCACCAGTAGCCAAACTTTCAACTGTAAGAATTGTTTTAGCCTTGGCTGCAGCAAAAGGATGGACATTGCACCAACTTGATGTTAACAATGCTTTTCTCCATGGATTTCTGGATGAAGTAGTTTACATGATACCTCCTTTGGGTTACAGCAAGGCAAAGTCTGGGCAAGTTTGTAAGCTACACAGGTCCTTATATGGTCTCAAACATGCTAGCAGGCAATGGAACCTCGAAATTACTAAGTTCTTAGGGAAGCTGGGATATGTTCAGTCTCTACATGACTACTCTCTTTTCACCAAGTCAGTTGGTAATTCCTTCACAGTTGCCCTCTTATATGTAGATGATATGCTCTTGATGGGAAATGACAGTATTGAAATCACTCAAACCAAGGCAGCACTGGATAAACAATTCACTATCAAAGACCTTGGAGTTGCAAGATATTTTCTAGGGATGGAAATATCAAGATCCTCAACTGGCATTTTGCTCAATCAGAGAAAATATATTCTAGATACACTTAAGGATGCAAATATGTTGGAGTGCAAAGTAGCATCTTTTCCAATGCAGAGAGGTACCAAATTGTCTTCCATTGATGGGGAGCCTCTTGACAATCCTGAGTTGTATAGGAGACTAATTGGTAGACTCCTCTACCTCACATTCACAAGACCAGATATTTCCTTTACTGTACAACAGCTCAGCCAGTATTTACAATGCCCTCGTCAACCTCATTGGAATGCAGCATTATACCTTCTTAGATACCTGAAAGGAAGCTTCAATCTAGCTCTGTCTTATCCTGCTATTTCAGATCTCAATTTGTATGCTTACAGTGATGCAGATTGGGGTAATTGCCCTGATTCTGGGAGGTCTTTGTCTGGATACTGTGTATTCTTAGGGGGTGCACTCATTTCATGGAAGTCTAAGAAATAAAAGGTGGTCTCTAAGTCATCAGCTGAGAGTGAATATAGGAGTATGTCTTACACTGCCAGTGAACTGATATGGGTACAAGGGTTACTCTCAGACTTACACATTCAGTTGTCTCTTCCTATCTCACTGTTTTGTGATAACAAAGCAGCGCAAAGCCTTGCATCCAACCCAGTTTATCATGAAAGAACAAAGCATGTTCGTATTGATTGTCACTTCATAAGGGAACTCATCCAAGAAGGCTTTCTGGCCACTTCTCATGTCTCAACACAGTTGCAGATTGCTGATGTTATGACCAAAGCACTAGGGGCTTACCAGCATCATAGTTTGTGTGCTAAGCTTGGACTTGTCCTTCCATCGACAAGTCCATCTTGAGGGGGGTATGTAGAGTAAGGGCAATATGGTCATTTCAGCTTTCAAATGGTTGTTAGATCTCAACAACCGAATTTCCCTCCCTCTCTATAAGTACAGCTGAACCTCTTTGTACAGAACTGAGTTTTTCAATTGTAAACTTTGAGTTTCTGAAGTTTGTTACAAATCTCTCTCTCTCTCATTCCATTCTTGAAAGTTAACCTTATGTGGTGGATTATTTATATATATTGAAATCCATCTGCCTATCCAAAACATCGTTGACCCTCGGTTTCCAATGTTCCTTATTAGCTCTTTTTGTAACTTATCTTTAAGGTTCATAAGTTTACACCATTGTCATGATGTTTTCGATTGTTTTGTTGTTTTTAGACACTTTTCCTTGATAATTCTAACCTAGATGTTTTCTGGTTCCGCTAATACTTTTTCTACAACAATTTCATTTAGATGACTTCATTCATATCCTTAGATTTTCTCAATCCTGCACCTTCTTGATATTCGGGTCTACACACTCTATACCAACCTATGAACAGTTTATGGTTAATTAAGTTACTTGTTCCAGAAGGAAGTTATGCTGATTTGATCTAACTCATGGTGAATACTAACTAGTAACATTAAACTTTGCATTAAAAAGTTTGATTTTGTCGTTAGATTTTCCCTTACTAGTGTGGTTCTTCCTTCCTGCTATAGCCTATAGTTAGTTAGCTTGTCATTCCCTTAATTGGTCCTTGGTTTTACATATAATTGTACCAAAGGTATTCTGGTTAACCCTCCTATATATTGATAATAGGACAATCAAGATACTTTTCTAAGACAATTGAGTTTGGAACTTGTGTATTTTCTTAGAATAATAAGTTTATAAATTATAAGAATAATGTATTTTCTTAAAATGCGTATCATTTGCGAAAAAAATCTTATGTTGTTGATCCCTTGATCGGAAGGGAGGGAGTGTAAAAATAAATGTTTTGTTAAGAAGCCCTAATTAAGTTACAAATCAAAATGATCTAAAACACTTGGATATGCAACCCTAGCCTGTGTTTGCTGAATCAAATTAAGTTGCAAGTCAAAATGCACAGTGTAATCATGTGGGATCACATGTGTTGGAAAAAAAAAGGGTATCAATTAATGCAGTGCGGATCTCCCGCATCACTACGGTGTACCACTCAGTGTATCACAAAATTATTTAGGATATTATATTACTTTAAAAATATATTTCTATTGCATACACTAATTATATTCAAATTTTTATCATAAAAATGGTGTTTCAACCAATATAAAAAATATAAAGTAATATAGTCGTTCTTTAAATTATATATATTTTTAAAACATATTTTTTTCATAATAAAATTTATATATTTCTATTGCATACACTAATTATATTCAAATTTTTATCATAAAAATGGTGTTTCAACCAATATAAAAAATATAAAGTAATATAGTCGTTCTTTAAATTATATATATTTTTAAAACATATTTTTTTCATAATAAAATTTTCTAGACATGTAAATATAAGTATATAAAATACAAATATAATTTTTTAATTTTTTTCAAAGTAAAATTATAGCTCAAATAATTTTGTGGTGCACCGAGTTAGGTTGTAGTCTTGTAGAGATATGCCCTGCATTTAATGTACAAGTAGAAGAACTAGTGTAGCAAGCTATAAATACTACTGTAATGGAGGGGAGGGGGATGAACTGCAAATAGAGAAAGGGGAAGGGGGTGAAACCACTACTGTAAAAGCTGGAGAAGACAGGACACTCGTGTGGAGTGTCGGGGGTCCTGTTTTATAGCGTGCGTGGATGTGAGATTGGAGAGAGAGAGATATATACAGACTACAGAGAGAGACTGAGACTCAGAGGGTTAAGAAAACTAGAATATATCCCTCAAAGGCTGTGCTGCATTTGGTAGACCATATACTATAATATTATTGTCCATATTTATTGACCATTTTCCTAATCTTTCACCACTTTTTTGGATCACTTTTCCTTCCATTCATATTTCATGCAAACAATAATAAACCAATTTTCGGCAATAAGACATTGTGTCAACGGCAGCTTTTTATGCACTCATTATTCCCTTCTTGCCGAGTCTTCCATCCTTACTTGGCCGGATTTCTGTTTAGTCAGATTGTTTTCTTCGTGTTACTTGATCGGTTAGCTCATAATTTTTGTTTTTATTTATATCATGACGGTTTGCTCGTCCGGCGCTCCTTACGCCCTCTTGATTTACCTGACATGTGTTCGGTATTTTGAATTTTTATTTGTTCAAAATAATACTCCATCTACTAATTAAAACTTATCGTTTACTATTCATGCACGTTTTTTTAGAATGATAAAAACTATATGAAATATTAACATTTTTTTAAATTTGTTTTTATAAATTCATAATTGATAGTAACAAGTATGAAATTAAAAAGTTAATATTTTATATAGTTTTTAACACCTCAAAAAGCGTGCATAAATAGTAAAACGTCAAGTTTTAATTAACGGAAGGAGTAGTAATAATAAACCAGCATATAACTACTTCTAGAGAAATGAGAGAGCTTATCCCTCCAGAAATAAAAACCCCTTTTTGAGAAAAAAAAAAAAACATCCCAGCTGACCGAAAAAAAATAATCCCATTTGCAGATTCACCACCACCACCATCTTGAAGTTCTAAGATATGAAAAACTCCGACCTTTCTCTTGTTTTCGAGAGAGAGAGCCGTGTTGGATTGAACACATAGGTGTCCTCTTTGGACACCTTCAATTAACCACCAGCAGCGGGGTGACCCCCCACCGCCATCATCGGCGAATAAAGTCACCATCTAGGACCATTGTTCACCGGTGAGATCTAGAGATCCCATCTCTCAATCCAAAAACACACACATCAAATCTCTCTTAGCTTGAAATCAGGATGAAATTCATGGAGTTGGGGTCCCTGATACTCTGCCATGTAGATTCACCCCAGTACTATTTTTTCAACACTGGATGTCAATCAGGTGCACTGCTTCGTCTACACAGATCCACACCTGGGTAAACACTGGTGGACACCGGAGGGGGCCTCGAACCTGGCAGCCTCAATGAAGCTTTTGATTATTATCCAGAGAGAGTTTGTAAACATACTTTTTACCTGTCTGTGTAAGCTAGCAAATGCAGCACAAATAAAAACACAATTTTCCATCCAAATATGGTATATATTAAATACCAACAGGGGTATCCAATCATAATATATATGTAGCATATAAACAGACTATACTTTTCCGAATCCGACATGATGAAGAACCATCAGTCTGAATATTTACAGCATCTCTTCCTCTGTTTGAATCAACCTAGAGCAGCTTCTGTAGATAAACATGCAACTCGCATCTTTCATTAGACGAGTTACAAGAGATGCATGCTTTGCAGGGGATTTGCGTGTTTAAACTCATGAGCAAGAACACCGTGTGTTATAGGGCGAACCGCCAAATATTGGGATGCTGGAAGGAATGTCACCTACATGTTATTCTGTCCTTGAAACATCACATTCGAATCTAGTCTTGAGAGTTCAAGTTGATTTCATCTCGATGTCCTCTTTATCTTCAGGTAAGGGATCTGAATCATCTCTTGGGAGCAGGCCCAGAAGTGGCAAAGGAAGCAAAGAACTTAAGTTACAAAGGATTATGAGGGCAGCCAAGTTGCTGAAATTGTCCTTGGTGACGCCGAAGACCTGAGTGAGACCAGCACCAATAAACCCACCCAAAACACTCCCGCCATTTGATATGGACATCAGAGTTGCGAAAAGCGTGGCTTCCATTCCTTCTGGACATAATTTAGCCGCCAGCACAAGTACAGGCATAAACGATGCCTGCAAAACAGAAGCTGTTAGTCAGCTAAATCATAAGTAGGACACTATTGTATGAAAGTAGACCAAGAAGCGAAGGTTAGTCGGTAGGTGTCACACTAGGAAATTTCAATGCTTGCACTTTGCAGTAGCAGCTGTAGAGGATGAAAACTGAAAGAAAAACATAGAGCTGCAGAGAGGTGCATTTCTTTATGTTCATGACTTTCCCAATGCCTTCAACATGTGCTAGCCTACTTGAGAAACAAAATTCAACACACATCCATCTCTTCATATTATCTATCACAAAGTAAGGTTTTTCTCTGTATAAGAAAGGTAGTAATTCCCTAATAAAAGAAGATAGGAATCCCTATAATAAATGTAGATAGGTCAACAGAAATATCTTACACGATTGGGTTCAGGATTGGCTGCATTGGAAGGCCTTTTATATGAGCTTATGTTTATTTTCTTCTTTCTTTCTTTTTGAGGGTGGTAATCAAGTCAGGAGAGACACAAAGCTGATTGAGAGAGGTCATGATCTCTGTACTTTAGGATTAATATGACAATTTCCTAGTAACAAGTTCAGACTAAAGAGCAGACACAAGACAGATTATTGCCACTCATGAAACTGCTACTGCACACATGATTTCCAATGATGTTCCGTGCCTTGAAGTAAGATATTCATGAGATATATTATTGCCCCTCAAGAAATTGCTACTACACATGAGATACCTATTCGGGTTCAATCATATGTCGGGTATACTGTATGTTCGGTTGGGTTCGAATAGGGTAAGTGTTCGAATTAGGCAAGTTCGGGTCAAATGGATTTCGAGTTGGGTCGGGTTCGGTCAAGTCGGGTCACAATTAGTTTTATTATAAAATGATGATTATTTTTTGTTTATCTTAATTATTGAATGTTAAACTTCATTTATTTAGTTATATTAGATCTTATAATATGTAATTCACGTTATTTGAGTGTTTAAAAATAAGAAAATTAAAGGATGAGTCGGGTCTTGTTCGGGTCGGATTAAGGACGGGTCGGGTCGGGTTTGTCTAAGTTCGTGTCCATTCGGACATCAGGTCAAAATGGTTCGATCTCGGGGCTTGGGTTGTGCACTTGTGCATGACACTAGATTTTTGGGTTTCAGTCGGGTCTAGGTTCAGGTCGGGTTCTCGGGTTGGGTCAGATTTTGGCAACTCTAATATCAATGATGGCAGAGCATCCACAAATACTTGTCATTGCAAAATTTTAATCAAACACTAGATGCTAGTGTTCAACTTTAATCAGAAAATATTAGAATCATATATACTCGTGTAAAAAAATGATGACAATGAAATTTTTTCCAGTTTGACAAATACATGACTGCTTGACCAAGAAGACAACAACACATTTTCATGGAAAATAACCCATCATACACTAGCGCAAATCACATAATAACATAATTTACTATAGTTGATAGGATGAGATCTGCAAACAACATGTCATACTTCCATTCATATGAAAAATTCCAAGAGATGAGTACAAAAAAAATAACCCGCAAAACTTTCAAAGTCATTATTGATATGTTTGTTGAACTATATATCACACAAAATTAACAAGCAGCAAGAATAAATGTACAAGCACCAATGGCATATGTAAGATACTCATTGGACACAGTGACACTGCCACAGCAGAATAACACCTCAAAAATGCAAAAGCATAGTTGAGAAAATAATTATTCTTTCTATGCCAACGGCGTTCATGCAGTTGACTGTCGTCCTATCATAGTATGACATTTCCTAAATACAAACTGAAGTATACCGAAATTCCAACAAATATACTGGGGAAATGGGTACCTGACCAAGAACGGTTAAGATCAGTGAATCCCCAATTGCGAACCATTCATCACTTATACCAAGCTGTCGATTCAATCCAGTAACAAGAAAAACCTGAAAACAACATCTATATTGAATGGTTGACATCCCAAGTATCAACATTTTAACATGCCCAACATCATAACACAAACCTGAGTCATCCCAAGGGTACTGCCCACAATTGTTGTTGCTAGAAATATCTTTCTCAAAGGAACACTCTTCAGAAATCCATTGTAAAGCCCCACACCAAGCAGAGATGCCACAGAAGTAACAAGCTTAACTCGTCCAAGAAACTCAGGTTTGAATCCAAGCTTATTAGTGCTGAAAGTTAAACAGGACAATTTTCATATGAGCATAAAAACTATATCCAACTAGAAGGATTGCATAATGGTTGAATAAACAAAGAAATCATACGTGAAAAAAAACATAGCAGAGTCTGACTGTGGTGTTGCTTGCCATAGAAAAATAAATAAGGTTGGAAAGAACACATTGGGCTGCTTCACTGTATACCACAATTGCACAATACGTTCTTTTGAGCTGTCAATGAAGCTAACACATTCCTTGCTTTGATTATATTCTAACGACGTAGCAGTTACACGCTGCTCTTTAACAAGGAGAGCAACTGCGGATGTAATTAATGGAAGCAATGCCGTCACACCAAAGACAAATCTGAAACAGAAATATAATATACAGTTATTTCATTGACATCATACAATTGCAATGTACAACTGTGCTGTGAAAAAACCATCAAATATACCTTACTCCATAAGCATCCACCAAAGACCCACTAAAATATGAGCTCACAATACCCCCAAAAGCTGAAAATCCCCAACATAATGATTGCAGGGATCCCGACATATTTTGTGACTCACCACGGGCTCTCTCCACAACCATGGAATCTACAACCTAGCTTGATAATTTTGACAGATGTCATTTCAAAGATTTTGACAAAAACAACAACATAATAATAATAATGGGCAAACAGTATGTCAAATTTAAACACACGGGCCTTGCCTGAAGAAATCTAATGTAAAAGTAATGAAAAGAATTACAATTCGTTCATAAGAATCTTTTAACATGTTAAAGGCTAACTAGTTTCAAAGGGACCAGCTTTCCACCAGTTTACAGCTAAAAGATTTCAAGATTTTCTTTGAATGTCTATTTAATAAGACCATCCACTTTGGTTGAGTGTACAAATGTGAATATTTGAATGTGTGTAAAAATGCACACCACTTTTTATGCTTTTACTCCATTGGTTATAATGTGTATTTTTTGCATATCTCAATTTTATTGGTTAAATTTGAATCAAATTAATATAAATTTAAAAAAAAAAACAATGGAAGTAGGTGAATGTTGTCTCGAAAACTAGGAAAGTTTACTGACTAGGGAGGTTGGGTGTTCAAATTTACACACTTGGTGATCAAATGTTCACATCTGAACACCCAAAAAGCAGGCAATGGAGCACATTTTGTATCAAAATATTCATATTTAAACATTTACACACCACCATTGGAGTAAGTCTATTTGCTTCAAAACTCCCTCCCCAAAGAAGGCCAAATGAAAAAAGGCTGTTATATATGCAACCTTTATCTCATAGTTGAAAAGTCAAAATGGAAGACAGGAATATTTAATATTAGTGAGTATATGTCATATCCTAAAGGCAGTTTGTGGCATTGAATAAATTTAGAAAAGGCAAGAACACTTCATAGTTTCTAGTTTCTACAACATCAGAGAAGGCAGCAGAAAGCGATCCAAGAAAGTAGCCCCATAAGTACTGTGTTGATAAACAGCAAAGCTTGTACAATATGCTTACAACATCAGAGAAGGCAACAGAAAGAGATCCAAGAAGTATACAGAAAGCAGCGCTGTATTTGCCATCAACAAAGGTAGCCATCAAACTCCATGAAAGTGCTCCGAGTAGTCCCGACAAAAATAAGTATGATCTTCTCCGATATCCTAAAAGAGGTATGGAGTCACTGCAACAACACAATTTTTCTAGACATAAAAAAAGCATGCACATTAAATAACAATAATTTAAGGAAAACAACAGGTGATTACAAACCTTATAAACCCATATAGAGGTTTGACAAGCCACGGAATTGAGGCAAACCCAGATATTAAAGCTGTCTAGTCCATCATCCACAGATTAGTTAGGCCACGAAATGAACACACAAAAAGAACTTCATATACAATAAAGGCCAAATCCACTCGGTTAGCTAGACTTATGAACAAATTGTTTTCTTAAGGTTAAAATTTCCCAGTACACCTTCTTTTACTAACAAATATATTAAAAGGCAAGAAAAACCATGCAAGAAACACCTCTAAGACACAAAATGAGAGAAACAGAAGAAGAGGGGGGGTAGCAATATCAAAAAAGAGGGATAAAGGAAAGAAAGGTATCCAGAATGAGTTTCAGATAGCTAGAATTAGTGTAAACTTGTATAAAATGGTACGATTAATGTGACAAAGAAGCCAGTTAGATATTTAAACATACTTCTGCAGGATCAAGATGTAGATCGTCTTTGAAATAGAAACTGACAGCCAGCCTTGAGAGCCCTAAAACACCTTGGACAAAATAAACCATAGCAACAGCAACAGTATCTGGGGACATATCCACCCCGAAGCATCTGATAGGCATCCAAGAACGATTATTCTTCCTTGGCCCAAGTTTGCTAGGGGAGGTAGCCTCATCTTCCTCATTAGTTGTCAACAAGTTCCCTTCACTTGAACCTGGATTACAAGGATAACTCATCACATGCAGAGAGAAAATAAAAATAGATGGCACGAGAAACTCTGCTAATAGGATCCTAGAAAAAATGGATACCAACAAAATGGCTACGGCACCTCAATTAAAATTAGAGAAGAGTAATTAAAAGTTTATGCTCATTATAACAAACACAGAAAAATGGTTATGTTAAAAATAAAAACACATTGAAGGTGTAGATCAGCCACAACATTTTATCCAAAACAGAGATTTTCTACTTCAAAAGGCTCCAGCTGTTACTGTTAATTAAATCCCTAAATAGCCTAATCAAACTTACTACTCACCTAGGATGCCTGAACATATTTACATAGAGAAAAAGCGTGGAAATTTTCAAACATTCGGATAAGTCATAACTCATTCTATTACCTACATCAGTTAACCATTATTCTTTTAAGATGTACATAAGATTAATTCAAATTACCTAACAAAGCACATCAGGGAGTTGACGTTTTTCAATAAGGCGTCAAACAAGTTTGGAATATGTACATTTAACTAAGGTTTTATAAGTGATTGGCAAGCATCTCCTAAGTTGTTCTTTCTCATTGTTATGTGCATCTAAGGCATGAAAGATAATTGCAATGTCCAAATTATGTTGTAGTCTTGTAGACAGAAATGACTGCATATATAGTATCCTTGTTCATGGAACCTTACTGCTCTTTACTTCGCATCAAATTTGATGATCTGTAGCCAACAACTAGCATGTGGCAACGAGGACCCACAAAATATCTTATGTAGACTTCTTTTTAATAATCCTTACATATTTAGATGTCAAATCAAACAGAGTTGCAATTATGTTAACTCATCTTGTCACTCCTCTTTCCACTCCTTTACGAGTATAGCTCTTTAAGCAAATGTCCATTGAAAAACAGAATTTCTCTTATTGTAATATGCCAACCATGCAATGTACGATTATTGTTTCTATAACTTGCTCATAATTTAGAAACTTTGGTAAAGGAAAAGATTCGGAAATCAGAACTAAATTACAAAATCTACCCATTAGAGTTGACAAGAAGCTCTCCACCAGAACATCACCCAACGTTACCAAATACATGGTTCGCGAATTAATTGTCGAATTAACCAATAAATATAAACTACATGAAAGGAAATTATCATCAATAATAAGATTAAGTTGAGCGAGAAATGAGCTCTACATCTATTACACAATCGCACTCCCAATTCGATCGACCAATTTTATGGATCTTTAAGAAACCTTTAAAGAATTCATTCCATTATTGAATCCAGCAAAAGGCTTCTAGAAATCGCAACAAACCCTAATTATGATCCAAATCAACTAACATTTCCACGTTTATTATCAGTCAATGCCAGAATCAAATTCAATCTAATTGAAACGAAACATCAAGCCCAGCGGAAGAAGCTAGGTCAAAAGGAAAGAATGAAAAGGCGAAACCTACCAGTTCGGCAATGCAAGAGCAGCTCAGTCTCGTCTTTGTCCCGGCGATGGGCAGGCGGAGGCATAGGAACGGAGACGGACATGTCGGTACCGGGAGGTATGAGAAGCCGTTGCCGGCGGGGAGATCTCCTACGGATGGAGATGCCAAACTGGCGGAGGATTGGAGGAGGGAAAGAGTGGGAGGAAGCCGAGATGGTGGGAGCTGGACTGCTAAACGACGACGAAATCGAAAATGAAAACTCGTATTGGGATATCATTTTTTTATTATTATTTTTGATATTTTAGGTGGAACGGGAAACCCTTTTACTCGATCTAGATTTCCTCCACAACGCCTTAAGTAACATGGGGCCTTCCTTCCGCGACCAAAATTGCAGCGTTTCTCTTTGAACCACGTAATTAAATACTACTCCTGTGTTTAGAAGCTACAGTGGAACCAGAAAATTTTCGAAAGAGACATAATTATATAATTGTAATACGGAGTATTATATAATTGCAATATTGTTTTGAATTAACACGGTTAAAAAGACTATATAATACGATAAAAAAAAATATGTTATTTTATAATAAAGGGTCGTTAGTTAATGATAAAATGTCATCGTTTTATCTCGTCAATATGTAACTTGTTAATTTTTTCATGGGGCTCGCCAAGTACCACTTAACAAATTTGTAAGAGTGAGTGAAATAGCGAATCCCCTTCTATATCAAAAATGTGCAACACCAATTTCTTTTGCTCTCATAACCTCTTTTAGCGTAGCTAAAACTAGTGGTGTAATTTGGTTTCCAACGCTTTTCTATCCAATTGTGATTAGTGTGCCTACTGTCTCTGATGACGTATCCCACCGTGGTTTCACCTCATCGAAATTGAGTTTTACCATATTCGCTAATGGTTTATTCCAAGTTCCAACCCATCTTCTTCGGTTTCTTTTGTGTTCATGTTCTCAACTAGGGTATCCATCGAGTGATATTACAACCCAAAAAGCGCTCTTATCCACACCATCCAAGTAGCTCGTCAATCTATAAGTACTACTATTGTACTAGTAGTAAATATTCGTACCATATACTCCCTCCGTTTACAATTAAATGACGTTTTGAAATTTATCACACAAATTAAGGAAAATGCTAAGTAACATTAATTACACATAATAAGTAAAAAATCCATAGACTTATGAACTCCTAAACTTTTTTTGTTTGGAATATAATACTCCTCTTTATTTACAAAGAGAAGGACATATGTGGGAGTATTTAAGTGGAGGAGACTCTACCCTCTCTCTCCTCCCCGTACAAATTCGGTAGAATAATAAAAGAGATGGAACATGTTGATTTCAAAATCTGGAAAACGTCAATTAATTAGGCAAATACAAATACCCTTAAAACGTCATTCAATTGTAAACGGAGGGAGTATATATATCTTGGTAGGCCTTGGAAGCGATTATGACGCAATGATTACTACACATACCACTTAGTCGATCCTTCCTAAGCCCCATGAAGTGCTCTCCTATCTCCGTTTGTCAACGCAACAACAACACCATCGAGCACACTCCTGAACTCAACTTCACCTCAAATAGAGGACGGTGTAAAATAATAGGGGACTCATCCAATAGTCAAGAAGGAGGTCAACACAATCGCGGGGGAATAACTCCCTATCACAGACGAGACAAATATTAGACGATCATAAGAGCTCTAAACACAAGACCTATCTATCCATTGTGAGAGAAGAAAGGCCATATATGTTAGCGGCACACCATTAGAATATGAATTTGGCCAATTTCCAATAAAAATTAAATAAATGATATATGTATCTATATGTATATTTCTAGTGTTCTTGAAAAATACATATACGTATCTTGTGTTGTGGAGCTTAACAATACATATAGATTTTTCTGGATGTTTTTGTTATTTTATAAAACAAATGGCGAATCTTTGGAAAATACCCTAAATTTCGTGTGGTTTTCTGAAAATTTTGTGTCTATGCAAACAAATATGGAGTAATTTGTGAATTGTGATCGATTTTCAAGTTCATTATTTCTAGAACTTCCCGCGCTCAGATCCGATCCTCTTCAACAAGTTAAAACCTCCCGTGCCCTTCGCAGCACCACCTTCCAGTTCAGCCATGGCCATCCAAGTCTTAGATCTCTCTCTCTTTGCGATACTCCTTCTAGCTGGAGCCACTTCCGTCGCTTCGGAATCGCCGGCGCCGTGTCCTATCACAAGCGCCATGGGAGAAGACGATTGCAAGGATGCGTTGGTCTCCGCATCGCCTTGCCTCCCTTTCATTTCGGCTCCTCCGAACAACGAATCGTCGTTAGTTCCACCGGAATGTTGCGATGCATATATCACCGTTTTCTCCGCCGGCGAAGTTTCGTGCCTCTGCTATTTTCTTAAGGAGCCTCCGGTGTTCGGCTTTCCGATCGATCGTTCCAGGCTCTTCACTCTTTCTTCGGTGTGTCCGCTGCCGAACAAGACTTCGCCGCGAAACGGTGCATCAATCGAATTCATCTGCTCAGGTTTTGTGATTTTTCGAGCCGTTCGATTTTGTACTTCCGCTTTCGTTTACTTGCTTTGGTGTTGACGTGTTGTTTGTGGTTATGGTAGATGAATTTGCACAAGATTGAGCGTTAATTTCAGATTAATTCAGACAATTTTTGGCAGAGAGATAGTCTGCAAGAGCTGTGTATTTCTCCCTGTTAGGTCACAAGATCAATTTGATGAAATTTGAACTGTTGGAAGAATTTCTTATTTGGGGAGAAATGTCGATGAGATGATATAGTGCTAGCTCATTTGGGGAAAAAAAATTGAATTGCTGTGCTTGTATTTGGCATAAAAGCGAGATCCATTTACTTCAAAATTTATCTGAATCATTTTCTGCTATAGGAAACTTTCGTGATCTCTTTTAGTGAATGGTTGCAAGTTGAGGGGAAAATAGAGTGAAAGCAGCAAAGCGATTCTTCACAAGTGATCAATTTTGGCATATCCACCTCAGATCTTAAAATGGATCAACGAATTATCATTTTAACTTTTCATCTCATGTTTTGTACTAGTAATTGAAACATAAAACTGGTTTATTGATCTTTCTACGTCTGTGGTTTATGCTCAGCACTCAGCAGCAGTTAAATTGCACACGAGGAAAATGCATTTGCGTATAACTCAAATTTGGGAATTTAGTTCATCCATCAACATCTTACTAATTGTGTTGTTTGTTCCCACTTCCCAGTGACTAGTTTGAATTTACCATTCAAGTTGTACAATTTCCCTCAGGTTGTCCAAAGTGAGTTACTAATTGCCTTCCCTTACTCTACTTTTGATCAGTTATGCAGGCTTTGCCTCCCCTTGGAAGAGCTGGTATGTCTTTTTCGACCATTTTTACTTGTGTTGTATCGATCAAAATGGAAGTTGTTCCAGGCAAATTATAATGAATATGGCACTAAAAAGTGTGTGTGTGTGTGTGTGTGTGTGTGTGTGTGTGTGTGTGTGTGTGTGTGTGTGTGTACTAGTAGGTGATGGAGCTCTACCATTTCCTGTTGCTGGTGAGATCCCCATATCCTTTTCTTGTTGTATCTGCATCAATTGGTATTGGGGGAATAGTGGTAACATAGCTACTGAAGCACAATCTTCCCAACTATCATTTCCAGCAGTTCTAATTACTCATCTTTTATCACATTATTATCATGCTTTGAAGGTTCAGATATGAGATATTTTCATGTTAAGAATTTTCCATGGTTCTCTGAAGCTTTTCTTCCTATCTTCCAACTGAAAATGACCTCAGTTTTAACTAATACGTAGTAATATGTTGTCTGTGCAAAGGGTGAAATTTGTACAAAGATTAGTTTCCAACTACATTTTGAGGAGATTCTATATTTCTATGTACCCTGAGTTTGTCATATTCATTAGACTTCAGTCACTTCACTGCGACACCATCCAACTGGGCAAAATCTGACACTTCTTTGCACTATGTTTGACAGGTCCTGAAGCTTCTCCTCCCGCCATTATCACTGCCCCAGAAAACTCTCCCTCATCTATGACCGTTACACCGCAAGCAAGTATTAGTCTTCCATATCCTCCACCAGATGTCGACACTGAATATCCACCAGATGTTGATACTGAATATCCAGAAGCTTCGTCAGCCACAAGGCTTGGAATCACGTACAGTGGATTTATGAATTTGCTTGGCGATCATCCAAAAGGTTTGAGATTACTACAACATTTTTGTTATGGTTTTGAATTATTATCTCGTGTGTTTGGGTGGTGGGGTTGGGTTGGGGAATCTTGATTGATTCTTCCTCCAGCACCAGCAGTTCGTTAAAAAGCACTCTTAATTGGCAGGATGATCCATTTTCAACAACCCAGACAAGGAAACAAGAAAGAATATGACATTCTTACTCCAAGAAGAATATGACATTGTCGTCATTTTCGGTAACATCATTGCTTTCTCTCGAAGAGAAGACAAATCATTCCATGGAACAAATTTGTAGATTCCTTTCTCTTGTAGGCAGTCCTCTTTGGTTGAATGTGCAGCAATAACGGACTAAAAAGTTTGAGACGGTAAGGATTTTGCTTCCACACAACCATTGTGAGTTGTGACCATGGTGGTGTACTGGTGTGTGATCAAACAATCAAGAGCTTTCTATGTTGGTTGACTGTGGACCCTTTCCTTTTATCCAAATTAGATCAATTGAATTGATGAACTTGATAATTAAGAGCAGGGAATTGAAGCTAATGCAACTGGTTAACTGAGGATGGTGCTGCAGGTTATGCACTTGTAATGGGGGTGAAATTTCTTAGTGTTACCGATACCCTCAATTCAGAGAAGTTACTGACAACATAGGTAACATGAGAAGCATCAAGAAAACATAGGTACCCTGAGGTTTCACCATAAAATGTCAACAGAGATTAAGAAGAAGTCTCTGTTGAACTTCAACAGGTATATGATTTTGATACATAACACAATCTCATCCTAAGCTTAAACTCTAAACAAGTTCAAATTTGAAGGAATTTGGGTAAAAACAAAGTGGTGGCGCGAGTAACACAACTATGCAGCAGCTACTGGTGCATCTTTGACGGTTTCACGCCAGGCATACTCTCGTGCTCCATCTTTGTCGACAATCTTGATCACAAAGTTCGGGGGTGCCACAACAAGCCTTGATCTGATCTCTACTATGCACTTGTCAACCAGATCGATAGCCTCCTCAACTGACATGCCACTGTGGTAGTGCCTGTCCATCATGGAAAGGGAGAAGTATGCCCCATACCCAAATGCAGCCTTGTCGACCTTGTGAAGGGTTGCAATGTAGTCAAGAAAGTAGAGCGATGGTCCTATTTCCTTGTCGTACCCAGCCAAAAGGATGTTAACAGAGTAGGGGTTCTGCAAGATGAAGCACAATCAGGACAAGAATTTTATCATGCTTCAAAAGATGAAGAATTAGTGTTGAAAATCCATATGACCTATTTTTCTTAACATGGAAATGGAGTGATAATCTCAAACAATGAAGCTAAAAATTACTGGTGTAGTAGCTGTCTGGAAATATAGATTTAGCCTAGACAGAATAAGCACCAAGTACTACACTGCCTGATGGCATTAGAAAAGCTTATGAACCTATTCAATGATAAACTACACGTTTCGATTGAAAAGAATAGGCAAATGAGGCCCAAAACTCTCAAGTTTAATCAGCTGCGATCATTTTAATTCTCACTCGTTTCTAACAGCAGCTTACTTCAAGCGTCTGTTTGGATAGCACTGAAGTGAAAAAGTTTTTTGGTCGTCACCATGTCTGCATATTTTTACCTTATCATTAAGACATTATAAGTGACCTGATAAGAAAAAGTACTGTGGGCCCATTTTCAATATGACCTCTTTTTTGAAAATGGGTAACTATTTTTACCTTATCATTAAGACATTATAGTTTTTTGGTCGTCACCCTAAATGAATATGACCTCTTTTTTTAAAGTGTGCAAGAGATATGAAGAATGAAATATCCCTTTTACAAAAACCCCATGGGCCCATTTTCAATAGTCTAAACTTAAGACAGCTCCAACTTTCAAGCCAGAACTATAGAAGATTGTTTGAATAAACAGTTATACATGGAAAGTATAGTAAAATAGTGAACAGAGTTCACATTTGATACTCCTTAATCAATCTCAGATAGTAAATAAACAGAGTTTCAAGATACAGAGCTAGGGTCATCCTGAAAAAAATGATGCCAGTAAGCATTATAATAAAAACTACAAGAATATCATGCTTTTAAAAGTGCCAAATGAATAGATCACATAAAATGTTTACTGTAGTTGGAGTATTTGGGTGAGCGCGCATTCATACAAGACTTGTGTTGCTCACACACAAGGCATGGCTCCTCCTTAACACCTCATTTCACTCTTGTTGCAGTTAAAGATGATATATGTTTTATTTGCAGATTTGCAAGTGCAAGTAACAGCATAGCTCTTTGTCTAACATCTCAAGAGTTACCTATTGAGCTAAGAAAGCACATTGCCTAAAATGGTAAAACTGAAATTAGTCCTTAAATTAGAACATAAATTTTCTTTCTAACAAGCATGATAGAACCTAAAGCAGATGAACTGTTACAAGGAGAACCAGATTTCATGAATCTCGCTCATGTGCGAGACGAAGTATAACTTAAAGGAAGCAACCAAGGGAAAAGATAAAATTAATGGAAAGCTTAGTACCACTATCCGATAAAAAACAAGAAACAACAACAGAAGCCTACTGTATCCCACTTAACAAAATTCTTGAAGGCTGTAATTTGCTCGACACGAGTTATCAAAAGGGCCCAAAAAGGAAGAAAAAATCAGCTCTCAACTCCATCACCATTTCTAATGGTTCATTTATTCCAAAGGAACAGGGAACCTATTTTCATATTGATAGCTCAAAACTAAATCACTGTCCCAAAGAATTTGATCACTTGCATTACAGCAAAAGCTAAGAAGAAAAAGCTAGAGGTCATAATCCTTCATACGACGAAGGAAGCTGACAGAAGTTAAAAGAAAGATGTAAAATTTGTAAATTCAAAACATCTTCCCAGTTAACTCTAAGCAAGCCACTACGCTGGAAACTGTCAAACTAGGTTGCACATTCTACTTTTTTTCCCCTTGACATCAGATCTTCAAGTTAATTATTAGAAACTGAAACTAACAAGTAACAACTCTTATCTCTTCTTTAATATCAGCAGACCAAGATACAAAGAGAGGGCTTTTTGGTATCCATACCCTTATCAAGATATCAGCTACCGATTTGGGTATGGAATTTTCAATTTTGATAGTTGGAGTTTGGTTGAATTTCGATACAAAGATTAAAGAGAGGGTTTTCCTTCAGTGGTTCTTTAAAGTCAAATGCCAGTATGGGGTTGGGAATCGGGATACTAGTACCTATAGGGGCAATTTGAGTCGCAATTATAGAAACTGGAATGGGCGATTACTGATTCTCCTTCCTGGATCAGGAATGGTACCAAACAGACCCTAAGGTACTCAGAATGTAAGAGAACTCCCAATTCAAGTTACACACTAGTTAAAGGAACGATATTGGATCTTCACATGAGAAGAAGAGAGAGAGACCTTGCGAAGGGCAGTGGCGAGCTCGCCGCGGGTGAAGTTGGCGGCGGCAGCGGTGGTCAAGGGGATCCCATTCCTGTACTGGTACAGCGCCACGTTCCTCTGGATGTACTCCGTGAACTGAACTCTGCAAGAAAAAAAAAGACCACATAGATCGATCAAATCGAAGGATCTGAAATAGACCACCAAAATTAGGAGAGAGAGAGAGGGAGAGGGGTACCGGTCGCCAGGTTCGCCACTGGCGCCCATGAGCTTGTGAGAATCGAGGAGCATGACCTTGTCCTCGTTCGATTTGTGAACCAAAATGCTGTGAACCGCTGACGTATCAGCCGCAATCACCGCAAATCCGTTACCAACAAGGCCGAACACGCACTCCATTGTTGCTGTCTCCTCTCTGTGTCTGTGTGATTTGCTTCTTCCACAGATTTGGAGGAAAAAAGTTTGCTTAGCGAGCGAGCGACTTGAAGAGCAAGTTTGGATTTTGGAAGACAAAGGAGAGAGAGAGAAGATCCTAAGTTTGGGCTGTCACGATGGCCCAATCTTTTACTATAGCTTTGGGCTCAATCCAGCCTTGAGGATGGCCCAAACTTTGTCCTTTTTTTCTACTACTAGTTTATTGGTAAGAAATTGAAATGTTTATTGGGAAGAAATTGAAATGGATATTGACAAAACGAATTTCACTAAATAGCACAAACGCGTCTTTATCATTTTTAGAAAAAAATATACAATTTGGTATGAGACCTTAGTTAAGGACTTAGAGGATATCCTCCTCTCCCTCATTCCTACATGTCAGATTGCCTACCGACATTCAACATCACATACGCAGAGAGAATTGACGGGATTTCAAGGATGCTTATGTATCCTTGGGCCAATATGTCAAGCTTCATGAATATGCATAGATCTAAGGTGTATTTCTTAAGAGACCTTAGAACGAACATTGAAGTGAAATGAAATTCGATCAAAGAGAAATCGACATTGTTGGTTTCGCATTTGATCCTTGGCATCTATATTTCATCTAATCATGTAATCTGATCTGAGTATGGGATTAGAGAGTCACATTGTTGGTTTGCAAAATTCAAGTAAAGAAGAGACCCCTCTTTTTAAAAGGAAGCATATAGAGTACATAACTACTACACAAGTATGAATGAAATCAAACCAAGATTTCAAATTATGGAATCATCATATCATAAGTATTTGTTAAAAGACACAAAAACTCTTTATTTTGGGACATGTGGTCAAAACAGATTTCACCTCTCAAATTTGGAAAAATGACCAAAAATAATACAAACTATCACTCGTGAACCAAAAATAATACGAACTTTAAAAATGACTAATTCATATACAAACTATTCTCTAATAAACCAATTTTGATATGTCCAACCATTTTTTACTAAAATTTCAATAAAAGTGCTAATTTAGTAAATAGAGATAAACTTTGGGCTTAAAATAAAATTAACCTAAATTTTAACCTTCTTCCTCCCTGCTGGTCGACCTCCCTCATGCCCAGCAGCAGCCATGGAAGACACTATAAATCAACTGTTCGCCCCCTCTACCGCCCTCATTGCCACTCACTTCTGGTCTTCGTCTTGAAATCAAACCAACTCCGAGCAAAGAGCCAACCATGGAAGCTACCCCGCCCTTGCTCGGATTCTTCTCGATCATCGTTCCTTTTGGGTTCAAAGCCATCTAGAGTTTGACTTAAATTTTGAGGGGGATTTGCTTAGAATGATGTTGTTGATGTTTTTTAGGATATTTTTGTGGATCATTTGGAGAAAATTGGTTCCAATTTTGCATTTTAAAAATTAGGGTTCTTGAACACAAAAATTTAGATCTAAAAAATTGAATCGATTTATTTGAAATTGATGATGCTAATTATGTGTTTAAGCATGATATTAGATATATACATCCCTATAAAAATTCATATGGCATGGTTTCTTGTTTCCCCTTTTCAATCTTCCATGGGCTGCTACCTACTTGGCATAGCAGGAGGGAGGTCGACAAAAGCAGGAGGAAGAAGGTAAAAATTTAGGTTAATTTTATTTTAAGCCCGAAATATATCTCTATTTACTAAATTAGCACTTTAATTGAAATTTTAGTCAAAAAAGGTTGGACATATCAAAATTAGTTTATTAGGGAATAGTTTGTATATGAATTAGTCATTTTTAAAGTTCGTATTATTTTTGGTTCACGAGTGATAGTTTGTATTATTTTTGGTCATTTTTCCCTCAAATTTATCACATTCCACCTTAAGAGACAAAAGGAAGTGCATCAAAGGCAACTAACATCAGTTCCCAGGGCTTCATTTAAACAAATAAGACACAATTATAAATGCACTTTTTTTTAAAATTATAAAAGTAAAAGGGGAAAATGTGGGCCTCCAATGGTCTCAACCCTCATTATTTAGAAAGCAACCTGATAGCAAAAGCTAAAAAGAAATCCCAAGCTGTTGCTACAACCACAGTCTACAAACAAGTTTAAAGCATTTAACCGCTTGATGACAAATTTAGCCACCTCTGAGTTGTTATAGTAGGTTTTATTTGTACTTTTGACTCGAAACCGTCACCATAGTGCATTACATTTACATCACATAAAAGCCAATCCAATTCAATCCATTTTGACCCAACAATCAAATAATATGATAACTAAAAATGACCCAAACCCAAATAAACAGAATTGATACTATTTTTATGAGTCGAAGGTCGATTAGGAGGAATCCATGGAGAATTGAGATAGAAAAGAAGAGATTTAGAGAGGAAAGAAGAGAAGTTCAGAGAGGGAGGTAAGAGAAACAGAAGAAATTACAGAGAGCTAAGAGAGAGGGTAAAATGATTTATTTCTTTACTTGCATAATTCTACAATTACATTTACAATCAATAGGGCATAATATATACCCTAATATCTACACAGAGACATAACAATAAGATTGGACGGAAGCTTGAGGTAGTAAAGGCAATGCTATAGAAGACTAAGCAAAGTGGGTTCTCATTCAGCACTCACAACAAGTCACAACAACAGCCTTGTAGGATTAGTATTAGACTATGTTTCATCTTCCATTTGCTCCATATATCCAAACAAAAATGTCAATGGCCAGTAGACCTACAACAGTCTCTCAGGCATGTTTTGCTGCCCTAAAAAAGTGGATGATGTACCCACTTCATAAAACAGTATCATCAAACTCACCCAGTTAAAAAAAACATTCACTCAATTTTCATTTATTTACTAGTGAAATTTTCCTGCCACTAACACTAGTGACTGTCTGGTGCTTTGCATTGCACTCCTTGCAGGGAAAAAGCAATGTCAATGGCAGCCCCATCAAACATGCTTTGGGGGATGATCAAGAAAAACCCCACCTCCCCCCTTCCAGTCAAATCATTAGCTAAAGCACAAAGAATTATCAAGATTTGCCCCTTTTGTAAGCTTTGAATCAGTTAAGACAATGAATGAATGTGTGTCATCATTTAAAACAAAAAGGCTATTTCCTACAGGCTCCAAAATGATCATATATTTCTCAATAAATTCCTTTCAACACAGCTTTTGTTTTCTGTTACAAAAACTATACATATCAAATGAGAAATCAGATCAAAAAAAGAGCAAAAAATCTTCCTCCTATGGCTTGCAGATTGCTGCTTTTGTGCATATGGGTTAGCCTGATCCTGCAAGATCAAATTGAGTTGAAATCAGAACAAAAGAACTGAGGGTTTCATGATGCAGCAGTGAACATGACTAGCATAGGAAATGCATACCTATAGTACATACATCGACGAGCAAATCACTAGAGTACACCAGAGGTTAAGTTGTTATAGATCTTCATTGAGTCAGTTGACGAAACTGCGGAAAAGGAAAAATTGACACCTGATGGATGAGGCAAAGCAATGAAAGAGGGTTAGGCAAGGGAATGTGGGAGGCTAACACGATCAATACGAGTGGGAAAGGGACGCGAGAAGACCAACCTTTCTCGGTTTGTGGGCAATGAGATGTCGACTTCACAACGCATCCATATATGGAGAATGAGGAGAAAGTAGTTCTCTTCAAAGACATGGTAGCCTGAAAAAAATAAGGGGACCATTGTCAAAGAACAGTAGAAAAGGAAACTTGGTAGTGAAATCTGCAAGTTGATGTCTTGGAGGACCCTTTTACTTTCACATCCTTTACCACATTGCTTGGTAAAGTTGTCGAAAATTTTGTCTTTTAACTAACAAAGTGTTTCAAAGTGCGTCGCCATCAGCAAGAACCGCCCCAAGATTCAAGATCGAATCAAATTTCACAAGGAAACATATGCATATGGCTTTGGTCAGACGCGAAAATATGGAATGATCTTTGAACAGAAAAGGTGTTTTCAAAGCGATTTACCCTGAAGAAATGCAGTAGGTTCGCCTCGTTGCCTTTAGAAGAAGCAGAGCTCAGTATAGCCATGAGAGTACGGTAAGAGATCCGCCACTTCAACTCTAGAACTCGAGCAGCTCATGGCTCTCTTCAACCGACCCTGGACTGATTCAACCTCAGCCCAGAACATTCCGCAAACTGGCCTGTGATCTGAGAACCTTGATTCTGCGCGGAAATAGGACAGCTGATGGATTCCCCTCCCATACCACAATATTCTGTCACACCTTCATAAAAATTGAAAGCAAATCAGATAAAAAAAGCAACTGAGGTAATCAAGAAATAACACTCTGTTGAAGCAAAGAGTATTTACCAAGCAGGAGTCCTGCGTTTCTCGCTTGGCGGCATGTCATCGCCTGCATATCTGTCGGAGTTGTGTGAGTATTTGTAAGTTGGTGGGAAGTATATATTCCCCTCGAACCAGTCAGTGAAGGCGCGGCCCCTCTTTTGTTGTCTCCGGAGCTGGAAAACGAAACAAATGTGAATAGAAGCTTATGAACTACTACTACATGAGCAAGGAAGGGCAAAGTAAATGTACCTGGTCCCTCTCCAACAATGCTTTCCAATTTTGCATCTCGACAAGGGCTCTTACTGACCGATATGACAGATCTATCCGATAGTTCAAGTCTCCAAGCCAGATAATTCGACTGCAATGAAATACATAAGTTAGTAAGGCTGTTAAGATCAATGACAGCAAAATTTTATGAATGAAGAACTTACTCATGATCTGTTATCATCTCTGGTGACTTCTCATCCGGCATGCTAGTAACTCGGGGAAACCTTGTCTTCTTTAGGATCTCCATAACATCAGAATTCCTCCGCAACTCGTCCCCCTCCTTTTGTCCCGAGGTCAAGTGACTGCAGACAAAGCAGAAACTGGTCTCCTTCAGTAACATGCTGACCGAAATCGAACCCTGCAAACAAAAAGATAGCACTGTATTAAGTAACCAGTTTTCCAAGCTGATGATTGACTGAAAAAAAGTGGTGTGAATCGACACAATTGATCGAGTAACAATACCTTATTTCCAAGATAACCCATCAAACCTCTGCCAATACATGAAACTTTTACATTCCGGACATGGTCCCTTAAGTCCTTCCTGATCCAGACAGTGAGGAAAACGCCAACCATTTGCTTGCTCACCACTAAGCAGTACCTTGACCGCCTTGGATGTCTAAACCCATCGTCAATGCGAGTAGATCCACCACACGGCATTGGGGAGAACAACACAGTGCTAGGAGATTCCCCTTGCCCAAAATCATCATCTGATGAACCCCATCTCGAAAAGTCACTTCGTCTAGAATCACTAGGCCTATAGTCACTTCGTCTAGAATCACTTGGCCTGTAATCACTAGGCCTAGCGTCGCTAGGCCGATAATCACTAGGCCTATAGTCACTTGGCCTGTAATTACTAGGCCTATAATCACTTCTCCTATGACCAAACATAACTCGATCACAGACACTGTATCGTCTATCAAGGCAAGGTTGTGGGACTGATGCTTCATTTTCCATTCTCGAGCTACTAGTTGCCTGAAATGACCGGCGAGGAAACACAGATCCAGCTCTCAGCCTACCTGATCCTTCAAAATCAGCACTCACTTCTACCACTGGATACGGAACAGGTGACGGTGTGTGGCAGGCGCTACTCCCAGCCGTCCCAGGAACGTTGTTTAAGGTCTTCCTGATGAGAGCTATCCATTTCTTAGCAGGACCATTATCTTCTGCTCCCAGTATGTTACTCGCATTTAGCGGAACTACTTCTTGAAATCTGAATAACCAAGAACATATAATGGTTAGATTGTCACTTGAAATTAGAAGAAACACAGAAGACAGATAGACACACTACACATACCCAAGAACATATATATCTGCCGGAGGAGCGGCATGAAGCCAGTCGTCGAGATTCATGTGACTCGGAGGGGATTTTCCGCCAACATTCCATGTGCCTACAAACACACTGCCCTCAAGCACAAGACAATTCACTCAATTTACTCATCCCAACAAAGAAATTGAACTAGAAAGCACATAAGACATAGGCTAAGACCAAAATTTACCTATGGTTTTGCACATCTATGATCCTAGGGTGCTCAAGATACTCTCTGCCTTTGTGAATCTGATCACCGTTGCTAATGGACTTGTCTGCAGTTATCCAAGTTGACAGTAAAGAGTAAATACCTTCCTCAACAACTCTACATTAAAGAGGTGAAATGGTCCCTGTGCTATGTATCTAACCTGTTTTGCTCTTCTTGAGTGTATATGGCTCCCTCTCTGGGAACCCATTTCGCCATTCAAACAGACCTTCTGAATTCAGTAACTCAGCCAATTTAATTTCAATCCAGTTGCTTTTCAATTAGAAAGCATTAATTTGAGAAAGATGTGAAAACTGAAAACTTTACCTCCATGGGAAACATCATCAGCCTCATAATCTTCAGTTTTGCCCCTGATGTTGAACCACTTTCTGATCAGTGATTTTGACCAGGAGAGCTTCATGCAAAATTAGAGCAAGAAATAACCAATTTAACAACTCAAGTATGAATGTGTGCAGTACAGCAACAACCAAAGAAAAAAAAGGATCAAACACAAAAAATTACCTTGCTTTTCTTTGAACTGCCATCTCTCATTGTTCCCAAACTCCTTCATACAGCACCTGATTTTCAATTGCCCCCTCCCACCCAGTTGAAGGTTTCCGGGTTTTGTACCCAATTCAACCAATTGACTCAAATTGGAACCAGAAAACACAACACCAACACCCAGAGGCAGAAGCAAAACCAAAACAAGAACCCAAATGCCAAATGATAAAGGCTCAGTAATGAAACAAATAAGGGCAAAAAATGGAAATGGGGAATCAAGTTGAAGCCTTTGTTAGGTTAGCAGCCAGCAATGGAGAAGAAATGAAGAACCGGGTAGGAAAAAACTTTATAGCAGCAACAAAGAGCACAGAGTTGTAGCCTTGTAGAGAGAGAAAAAGAGAAAGATTTGCACTTTAATGCGTGGAAGTGAGACCAGATTCTGATGGTTCAAAACACAGTTCTAGCTATCAAGCAGAGAGGGAGAGAGAAAGAGAGAGAGAGAGGGTCCCACAGCCCTAGTCCTCGGTATCAGTGAAAATACAAAAACAGCAAAGCATTTTCTCTCATTTGAACAGAATAAAGCGCAGAGAAGGGGGAAGAAAGAGGAGAAAGAGGAAGAGGCCCCTCTCTCTCTCTCTCTCTCACTGGAGAAGCTTTTGTTTTTTGGCTTTAAATTACTACAATCCGAACGCCAATTCCGAGAGACCCAAAGCAAAGAGAGAGACCCACCAAAGCAATGGAAGTGGCAGTGGCAAATTGGCAATGGACGCAGGCCCGGGCACCCACAGTGACACACAGGGACTCTCCCAAATGAAGAGTGACGCCGTCCCCTGCAAACGGGGTAATGGTCCGGTAGGGTAGGGATACCGTAACAGAACAATTCAATCCAAATAAACAAGAAATAAAGGAATACGGTAAAGTTGAATCCAAATACTTTAGCAAAATGTCTGGATATTTCACGAATTTTGTAGTTATTATACAATATTTACTTCTTGTTATGTAATTAATAGTATAGAATTAAAATAAATTCTTATAATATATACATATATATTCTTTGATTTTTTTTAATTTAAATAAATTTAATATTAATACACATTTTACTAATACAGATCTTTGATCTATATTATGCCTAACATATCATGTGGTGCGTTGTGTTTGATTTTAAAATTTCACCAAAAAAATTAACATCAAGTATCAACCTTGAACTAAAAATAATACGAACTTGTCTAGTATCTCAAAGTCTTACCTGATGGAAATTTTTGGCCAAAAAAATATAGATGTGATTTTAGGGAAATTTTTGGCCAAATTTGTCACATTTACATCGAAAATATATGTGGCATAGCTTTTTCACAACTCACTACATATCGGAAATAATGTAGACTTGATGGAGTGAGACATAACTCCCATTTCGTACCCGACCAAGGTATTTTGCAATATAACATAATGAGATTTTAATTTAAATCTATTTTAGCTTTTAATTTAACATTTTTAAGAATCAATAATTTTTCTTAGTAAAAGTAGAACTCTATAATTGAACTCCAAATCAACTTGACCATCTAAATTCAATTAATTTCTTGTAATATTTATGCTACATCAAACTTGCTTGATTATTGATTCAAAATTTGGTAAAAAAAAAAAAACCGGAAGGCATTGATTGACAGTGATACAGAGTACAGTGGTAAGTAGAGTACGTTGTAGTAGCTGCTGATCTACTTGTTCTACCTGGATGGGTGGATGTACGTTGCTGTCATCTCTTTAGCTAGTAAAGGAAGATTAATGTTTGTGGTTAATGGAACTGTAGCATGTGTCCTTTGTTTGGCATTTGGTCTTCCAACAAAGTGAAAACACAAAATCAAGAAAAGCATGATAAAAGAGAAAGGGATCATCAATATTTCATTCTAACTCTCTTTTCGTCTAAATCAAGATGAAGATCTTCTTCTCTTTTTCTCCTTTTCTTTCTTTTTTTTTTCCTCTTTATTTTCTTGGATTGTGGTTTGCGTTCAAGAATCAAATCATATAGGAATTTAATTAAATGGGTTTGCCTTTAAAACATTAAACGGATTTCAACGGTAAAATAATAATAATAACAACAGTCTTTATATCATATCTCCCAAGACCATCCACAATGGTGGTGTGCAAATGTGTATTTTTTAGATATTTTTTAGCTCCATTGGTTGTTTTGGGTGTGTGCAAATGTGCACATTTGAGCATGTGATGTGTAAATTTGAGCACACCATCTCCCCCACGTGCAAAAACTTTTACAAAAAGCAATACAATTTCATTGATTTATTTTTTTATGATTTTATTTTCCTTTTTTGTTTTTAAATGAATTGTATTTCAATGATGTGTAAAAAATGCACATTTCACCAATGGAGCAAATTGCTTAAAAGTGATGTTTATTTTTACACATCATGTGCAAATGTGTATATTTTGCACAAAACCATTGTGGATGGTCTAAGGACATAAATTGGGAAAGATATCATACTAAAAATAAACGACTCTATCAATCTAATTTAAAATTTGATTAATACATTTTAATTAAGGATATTTTTATAAAAAAACGGAAATCTTATTTAGGGAATATGATAGAAAAATCGTAATAGTAATAACTATTTCTCATTCTTATCCAAAAATTAATTAACTATTAGCTCATTTAAGAGCATATGTAGCCGATTTTGTAAAAAATCTCTAAAATAGGGAAGAAAATACTAAAATCTTTAAAAAATTGTGATCAAACTCCAACAATTCCTCTATTTTACATATTTCTACATTTAATAAATGTTGTAAACATTACTACTTTTATATATTTAAAACAAATATATAAAATTTTATTTGCATTCCTCCATTATTTATTTATGGTTGAATTCAAATCTTGTGCTCACATTTAATGAAGAGTACGTGTTTAGATCATTTCTAATATTGCTACAAACAAATATAGAGAATTTATTAATCTCTTTCCTAGTTTTTCTATTTTAGAGATAGAAGAGTACTTGTTCATCTTTTCTCTAAATTTTTTATTTTTCTCTATTTTAGAAGTGATATTGGAGATACTATAACAAGTTGAATTATGATTTACAATATATTTTAATCCAAATAAATTATATTAGAGATTTTAGCGGGTAAGATGAATAGAGTTGGGAGAATTTCAACTGTTGATTTTAATCAACTGTTAAAAATTCTCATCTCTTTTTTCTCAATTTCACCAATCCCATTTTTTTATATTATATATTTCATATTTGTAAGAAAAGTAAGAAACCCTATTAGTAGAGTTTTCCTTAAATCCTATCGGATCAAAGTCGGTAGTGATCACTAGGTCACCATTTTGGACTCCCTCCTCGATCCTATTGTAATGGTCAATGTTCTAAAAAACGCTCGGCGGATTCTTGGCGGCAGGGTACCGCTAAGCGCCAAGACGGTTTGGCGGCCTTATTAGCGGTTCTTGGCGGATAAAACGGTTTTTGATTATTTTGTTATATTTATCCCATAAACTATGTATAAAACATATATTATGTGATAAACTATGTATTAATTTTAAGTTTATAACATATCAAATAAAAAATCATCATGACCCTTTTTGAAGTTGTCTGAATCAAATATAAAATCATATAGATATATTCAAATAAGTATCATGATTTCATAATAGAGAAATTTGAAAGCATAAAAACTAAATAATCTCAATTTAAAACCGCCAAGCCCGCTAAGCCTCCGTCCCGTGCCCGCCAAAACTCTTCCCCACCAAGCCCGATTTGCACCTGCCAAGGCCGCCAAGTCTCCGTATTGCACCCGTCAAGGGCGCCAAGGTGTTGTTCCATTCCCGCCAGGACCCTCCCTCGCCAAGCTACACCGCCAAGGCCGAATTCGGGACGGTGTGGGTCCGCCAAGCGTCTTGACGCCGTCTTGACGGCCGCCAAGACCGTTTTTTAGAACACTGGTAATGGTTTAACTGCGTATGGAAAAAAAAAGGAAGAATAAAGGAAGAATTAATTGAAGAAAAAACAAAGAAAGAAAGAAAGAAAGCGGGTTTGTAGGGTTAAATTTAAATGAATAAAGTGTTTGGTTAACACTTGAAATGCGGGCTTTAGTGGAGTATTAAAAACAAAAGCGTGATTGTTGTCCAATGATTAGGAAATGGCTGGTCTGTCTATCTAGTATCTACCTATGAATATGATGAAAGGAATAACCATGCTTTACTAGGTTTCCTCAATTGTGCAAATTCTTACTACTTGCCAAAATTAAGGGGGAAATTGCTCACTCTGTCATTCCTTTCTCTCGGTCCGATAAAAATTGTAAAAGGAGATAAATTATGGTGAATTAATCGGCAACAAAGGCTGGAACTAGTACTCACTGTATACAAGGAGTCTCCTCATTTGAGAGATTGCTTTACGATGAAAGAAGAAACTTGAGTTAGAATAAACTTGAATTTGAGAGATTGCTTCACTGTATAGCTAGTTGATTATTCAGTTTTAGCACCTTTAGATTATTCCTAGGTGGTCGTCTAGCTAGCCCTATGCAGACTTAATTAATTAGAATAGACTTGAATATTTTCTTATATTCGGTGTGTTATTCCTACTATAACCAAATAGTTTTACGATGAAACTTCGTTATGAGCACATCCAGGTACAATAAGTCTAACTTGTACAATTGAAACAAACTAGTACAATTCCCGCGCCATGACGCGTTTTTCTATAAATAAAATTTTAACGACATAACAAATTAATATTATAAAATATTAATAAAAGTTAGGATAAAATAATGAAGGTAGACTTACATTTTTTAAGAAAATGGTAAAAATATTTACCATAAAGTTAGGCTTCATCAAAAATATTTTTAAATTAAGATATTATATTGATATAAATTATTATTATAATATGTAAATATATATGTATTAATAGTAGACATTAGATTTAATTCAATGTTTTGAATTAAAATCAATGGTTAGTAAATGTTTAAAAAAATAAAAGGGGAAAAATGGGAAGGAAAAAAAAGGCAAAAAGAATAATTAGAAGAAAAAAATCTCATTGGATAAGAAGGAGTGGGTTAAGGAGGAGGCGACACACCAGCGAAAAATCTTTGGTTTTAAGTAATTAGAGCATCTCCAACAGCTCCTCTAAAAAATCTTTAAAATAGAGAACAAATTAACAAAATCGCTAAAAAAATTATAACCAAACTCCAACAACTTCTCTATTATACATATTTATGCGTTTATTATATATTCTAATAAATGCATAAATTCATAATATAATTTGTATTTTTTTTAACTCTTGTATCATTTGTTAAACAATGGTAAGTTAAACATGAAGTTTTCTAATGTAGTTGAACACAAAGAATATGTTATACGAACATACGAAAAAGCTACTTTGTTCCCAGCCCTACGAACATACGAAAAAGAAATCGACTAAAAAAAACTAAAACAATATCAAACGTACTCACAACTGCAAATACTTTGTACAATGATTCCTAAAACAATATAATTATCTTGTCATCCGTAATCAGAAGCTGTTAATTAGAATCTTATAGGCCGATCAAATGCTTGAAACCCTAATCGAATGCAACAAAGGAATGCCCATCAAATAAATTGATTCAGCAAAAGAAAGGAATGTCGAGCAAAGGAATTACTCAGACTAATCGAATGCACATAAAAAATCAGGGGGTGGATTGATACAGCAAAGGCTACCCATCAACAACACAAATTGAATGCCCAACACCTAATCGAATGCACAAATCGAATTGGAATGATTTGAATCACTAGGAACAAACCCTAGAACCCGAAAGACTCGACGGTAGGATTGTACCAGTTCTCTTTGGATCTCGATCGCAACGTGGCTTCGGCTGGCGTCGGAGTCGACCATTTCCTTGTCGGTAGAGTCGAATCGGATTTCTATCATGAAGATCTATGACATATGTGGACCGTTCCTCACAATCGAAGCCATCTCAGCTCTTTCCAGAATTGATTGGCATCAGATTCCAAGAAATATTAAAGTTTAGCAATCAAAATACATTTGCCTCTCTTCCTGTAAATATAGAGGTTTCATTCTAAAATCAATTGACAAAGAAAGGAGTAGCTCACCGACTCATATACTAGGCTTGATAGGTTCAACTTTCCGATGTGGGACACTTTTTGGTCTCATTCACATCTCAACACGCTAAAAAGAAATGCAACCAAACCTAACCTTTTACTACTAACTGGTGAACAAAAATGTTCGGACGCTTCCATGGGTTGTTGATACGGGGTTAACCGTAGGATGACCCGATCTTCGACAATCAAACAAGACTCAACAAGAACGTAAGCAAAAGACTCAAGAATACCAAGCTTTCACTCGATATCGACAAGAAGGACTAGAAACGCAGCAAGAAACGAAGGACTCGATGTGACTTTGAGGAACTCGAGATCGACTAACAAACAAAACAAAGACTCGAAATTTCAGCAACTATAGACTCGGCAAAACAATGAAAAAGACCGATAAATTGGGTGATTCGAACTAAGATAGAGCGAGATAAAGACCCCAGGCCTCCTAAGAGGGCAGGAACCAAGTATCAACGACTACAAAGCCCGCCTCTACAACCTTACACAACCAAACGGACAACTTGGAGGCACAAGGAGGGGACTTGCACTAGTACAAATGTGTAGATTAAAAGCGGAAATTTGAAAGCGTTTATTAAAAATGTTGTTAATTAAGGGGAAGCACATCACTTTTATTAAAAACGTTATTAATTAAAGGGAAGCACAACGCTTTTATGAAATAACCGCTATTTTACTACTTTTTCATTGATATAACATCAGTTTTATTAAAAAAGCGCTATTAATTAAAGGAAAGCATAACGTTTCTTAAAGTAAAGCGCTATCATTGATAATTAAATTTATTAAAAAATAATACTAATAAAATCTTGAATCCAATCATTAAAAAAACCCCTAAAAGGCTAAACCCTTGCTTCGGAAAATAAAAACCTAACAGGCTAAAATGCTTCTCCACTACAATCTCTCCTCCTCGGCTGATTCCAACACCTCTCTAGTTCTCCGGCAGGTGTAATGCTTTTAGGTAAACCAATATTGGATATTCATATATACTCTCTACTACAGTATATTGTTTGTGTGCCTGATGTAAATTAATCTCCAGGTATGGCTAGAGGCACCACTGCATTTGAACGTCACTCATGTTAGCCCATGGATGGTTGAGGTGGAGAAAGATGAGCAGTAGGCCATACCTTTGAAATTAGCTGATATGTGGAGGTTTAGAGAAGGGTTTTGAACTTGGCCTATGTTGCTTCTGATTATTGCTTGAAGAGACACCTTCTAGTTCTAGATGCAGGGTACAGAAATAACACTCTTTCTCTTCTGACACATTTGATTGAACCAGCAACAGCCTTTGTTACCTCATAGTTCTAGTTGATAGTTTTTACTAATCAAACAAAGAGCATTTGAGAAAGCCAGTAGTATAGAGCACTTTGTAAATGAAAAATGTATGATGGTCAAACATAAGAAATGAGGGATTACGCCCATTACTGGAATTAGAAGCTGCAAACTGTTAGTTGATGCAAGTCATTCCACGAAATTTTCCTTGACTTTACTCTTTACCATCATGCTATTGATAGTTGCTATGTTTGACAACAAAGAATGTATTCATAGGAAGAAGACGGATCACCAGATTAAGAGACAGAACACTCGCTCGAATCTCCTACCTTTCTTCTCCTTTCTCCCTCCTCTTTTTTTTTTCTCTCTCCTCTTTTCCTAGTTGCTCGGTAGATCTCCCTTTGGAGCTCTCGTGCTCCTCAAGACAAAGGCAAAAATATTGCCTTTTGTCTTATCAAAGAAGCCTAAGCTTCACTTTGGGATGGAGTCCAAAAATGGACTATTGGCCCAACAGGTCTTAAGAGGCGTCAACTAGCCTTCTCAGGTCTGTTGTTCTCACTTGAAGTCTGAAAAGAAAGAGCTTTTGTAACATGGGTAGGGCTTAAATCACTTATAAATCACTCCGTACATCCTTATTATATCGAATGTGGGATGAGAGCGTTACATGAAGAGAGAATAATTGTTATGTGTACTAACCTTATCCACATAATATTTGGAGACTGGTGTCATGTTTCTCTATTTGTCATTTAAATCAACATTGATTTTATCTCAAATATATTGAAGTACACACCCAATATAAACATCTAATCTCCTGTACCAAACTTTATTATACTATCTCTCAACATGTCTTATTCCAAAACACTCCATTTCTTTATTGGCCTCCTTCTGGTCAACCTCTTCATTTCGTATTTCTGAACCAACTAAATCACCCAAGTTGAGCATCCCACATTTAATGATTTCCATGTTTCCAGTTGTTATATTTTTTATATGGATGGTGATGGAAATTAAAGCATGTGACCGACTACAAAAAAGAATAATATATGACTATTAGAACAAGTAGCGCATTAGGTTTGATGACAAACTCGAATTTTAGAAAAATAACCTTGAATGTTTGTTTAAAATGGTCTTTTCTGAATGCTCTGCATATCCTCTCTCAAGGAATGAAAAAATCTCACTTAAACTTGTTACAAACTCTTTTTTCAAATCTCTCACAAGAACGCTGCCTTTTCCATCTTCCATTAAGTGAAGCGGATTCTTTTGCTTTGATAACCCTCTTGGAGCCAGAAAATCAGTCATCTCTTCATTGTACAACTCTAAAAAAGAGACCTTCACAATGGATTCAACATTTTTACTCTCAAGGGTATCAAAGATTTATTTAACTGCGTGAGGAATAACTCATACTCCTGACGGAAGATCACCCTCTAATGCTTCACTCTACTGCACTGTGTTGAACATACATGGTTTTGTGGCAAAAAGTCTACAAAGATTGATAGAGTCATGGTTAATGAAGAAAGGAATGAGAGAAACTACTATTGTAGAGCACAGTTTCTCACACCCAAGTCATGCTCAGATCACTCTCAAATCATAGTGCATGTTTTAGAATAGCAAGCAACTATTCAAAGATCTTTCAAATTCTACAACGTGTGGGTAGATCACTCTGAATTTCAAGCCATAGTGGAAAGTGCACGAAGCTTCAAGCTTCAATGATTAAGGAACAACACGTATAATATTAACTATGCAAAAGAGTGCACCAAATAATTATTTTCGATATATTTTTACTTTGAAAAAAAAATTATCCCATATAGTAGAATTAATAAAGCAACTCTAATACAAAGAGTGCACCAAATAATTATTTTTGGTATATTAATATATTTTTACTTTGGAAAAAAAAAATTATCCTATATAGTAGAAGATATGACCTAATATTAGTAAAAGCAAAAGGTAGTTTTGTTCAGAGGTTTAGAAGATCGACCTTTGTGGCTCTGTCCTATCCATTAGACAATGGACGCTTCTGGATCATTACGATTTGAAATTTGTTATTTTCCTATTTATAATATGGATCAAATATTAACAAGTCTTATGCTGTTAAATGTTAACAAATATTGACCGTTGATCGAAGTAAAATGGAAGGCCACGATTAATTCTTGATTTTAATTATTTCTATTTAAAAAACAAGTGAGCCCCATGAAAAAACCTATCCCACCCCTATTATTCTCAGGGTGTGTGTTTCAATCTCCCTCGTCCCAATTCACAATAAAATTCTATTTATCAAACATCAAGCCTCCTTCGTCTTCCTCCAGTGAAAATCGCCCGCTCGATCTCCTTCCTCTAGTGGAAACCGCCCACCACCTCCCGCTCACCACCGGCGACTTCCCCAAGACTACCGCCCACGACAACCCTCGAATCATCCTCCTGGGTCTCCAACTCTCCATCTTCTTTCACACGATATCTACTGACTCCATCATTGGAAGTCCACGAAGAAAATGAAGGGTGAATTTCATATTTGATTAATTTTTCATCTATTTTGGATTTAGAGGATGAATTTTAGATTTTAATCCCATCCAAACTCTTGATTTTAAGTTACTACGCTGTGTTTGATTGTTCAAAGGTTGTTGTTCGTAGTTGTTCAATGGATTGTTGTTCGATTGTAAGTTGATGTGTTGTCCTCCGATCGACTTGATGTTCGTAGTTGTCCTTTGATTTGTTATTAGAGTGTCCTCTGATTTTAAGCAATTGCGTTGTACTTCGCCTTGTTGTTCAATTGACCACTTTTTGTTTCAATTTTTTGTTTTACTTGCTCATCAATTTGTTGTTCGCAATTGGTTCAATTGCTGGCTTTAAGTTGAGGTATCTTGTTGTTTGTAGTTGGTGTACTAATTTGTTGTATCAACTATTCGGCAAGTTCAGTGTCATTATTCATTGTTAAATTGCTAATTTGCAATAAGACGTACATGGATTATTGATTGTTCATGCATTTATCGAATATTCTGCAAATTCAGAGTAATTATTCGTTGATAATCAGGATTTATTCATAGATGAATAGTTACACTATTTGTATTATTCCGTTAAAAAAAACTATCGGCACTATTTTAAGGATTTGGCCTTGTTTCGAATAGTCGAAGAGGTCGTCCCTTTAATTACACAATGTTTTTTCCTTTAATTCTTTTTTTCTTTAATTTTACTAACTATTGAGCTTAATTCAAAACATTGTGATGCGAGACCATCTTCTACACCTCCGGACACGCCAATCATCTTAGGAGACGGACCTATGACTCGAGCCCGAGCTAAGAAGCTTCAACGCGACTCATTCTTGTTTGTGAGTCACGCCTTGTTCTCGAGCACGGTTCAACTCCCCGAGCCTACATTGAAGACCTATATGTGCATAGAGATCCAAGACTCAGCCGAGCCCCCTTAGTCATGTATAGCCGATTTTATCCAAGTGTGGAACATTACCTTATTTCCTATTTTGGTAACTGTTCTACTTACGTTATTTTAGGAAACTCTTACGGTTATTTTAATATTTTCTTAAGTTAATTATTTTATTAATTATAGCCGAAAATCAGCCCTAGACTAGGTTAAATAGTCGGCGTTCCTCTGTAGAACATTTCACGTTGAAATTTATGAAAATTCTCTTTTTGTGTGAAACATATAGAGCGTAAGTCAATCGATTCGAAGCGTTGCTCATCGATTGCAAACTCGATTAATTTGTTGTATCAACTATTCGGCAAGTTCAGTGTCATTATTCATTGTTAAATTGCTAATTTGCAATAAGACGTACATGGATTATTGATTGTTCATGCATTTATCGAATATTTTGCAAATTCAGAGTAATTATTCGTTGATAATCAGGATTTATTCATAGATGAATAGTTACACTATTTGTATTATTCCGTTAAAAAAAAACTATCAGCACTATTTTAAGGATTTGGCCTTGTTTCGAATAGTCGAAGAGGTCGTCCCTTTAATTACACAATGTTTTTTCCTTTAATTCTTTTTTTTCTTTAATTTTACTAACTATTGCGCTTAATTCAAAACATTGTGATGCGGGACCATCTTCTACACCTCCGGACACGCCAATCATCTTAGGAGACGGACCTATGACTCGAGCCCGAGCTAAGAAGCTTCAACGCGACTCATTCTTGTTTGTGAGTCACGCCTTGTTCTCGAGCACGGTTCAACTCCCCGAGCCTACATTGAAGACCTATATGTGCATAGGGATCCAAGACTCAGCCGAGCCCCCTTAGTCATGTATAGCCGATTTTATCTAAGTGTGGAACATTACCTTATTTCCTATTTTGGTAACTGTTCTACTTACGTTATTTTAGGAAACTCTTAGAGTTATTTTAATATTTTCTTAAGTTAATTATTTTATTAATTATAGCCGAAAATCAGCCCTAGACTAGGTTAAATAGTCGGCGTTCCTCTGTAGAACATTTCACGTTGAAATTTATGAAAATTCTCTTTTTTGTGTGAAACACATAGAGCGTAAGTCAATCGATTCGAAGCGTTGCTCATCGATTGCAAATTGGTTCTTGATCTTGCTTGGTTTGCTTTGAGTTCATCAACCTCGCGAGAGCTTGGTGATCCTGGTAATCACAAGTCCCCTCCTTGTGCCTCCAAGTTGTCCGCTTGGTTGTGTAAGGTTGTAGAGGCAGGTTTTGTAGTCGTTGGTAGTTGATTCCTACCCTCTTATGAGGCCTGGGGTCTTTATCTCGTTCTACCTTAGTTCGAATCACCCTTCTATCGGTCTTTATTTCATTGCTTTGTTTGATCGAGTCTTGTTCCTTCATTCTTGTCGATTTCGAGTCCTATTAAGTTTAGTCGAGTTGCTGCGTATTGTTTCATTGGCGTCGATATCGAGCAAGTGCTTGGTATTATTGAGTCTTTGCTTCCGTTCTTGTCTTTGAGTCTTGTTTATCGAAGATCGGGCCATCCTACGGCTAACCCGGTATCACATTGAATTTAATCTAATACAACTATCAGACTTAACTCAAATTTATTTACTAACTACTGAGCTTAATTCAAAACATTGAATATACCTATTGATTATCACACCTCACATTTAAACAATGTTATAACGATATTGATATTATTATTACCGAGTAATTTAAAATATCTATATTTATGTATTATACTTTGAATAAGATTTTTAAAAAATAATGTTCTAAGATAATTATAAGATACATTTGTTGTAAAATTTATTTATGATTTTTATCTTAACATTTATTAATATTTATATATATAATATTTTAGTTTTTAAAAAACGCGCCATGACGCGGGAATCATACTAGTTGTAAATTAAATGTCATTTAACTCCGTATATATATGGGTCCAAATTTTCGAACGCCAAAGCACTCATTTGATTAATGCCCATTAGCATCAACACAAACTTTTAGCCCTTTCAATTTCATTTAATAAAATTAATTGTGGATTATCAAAAAAAAAAAATTAATTATGATGAATGAAAGGTTGTTATTAGCGGTAACACTCCATTGCCGGCGGTAGTGCATCTATTGTTCCCTAATCATCACAATTTTAGTTTAAAGTTCATTTAACGCTTGTGGTGACATCAACCACTTAGCATTATAGCCTATGTGGGCTCAATTAGTTGTTGTTAATAAATTTTTGCTCTAAATCGTTAGTCTAGATGTGGACTGAATCTGTTTCTCTAATGATGGCGGAATACGATATGAATAAAAAACGTATTTGCTCACGACAAATGTGCAAATCGAACATGGAGAACTTCCCCAAACATTTCACCATCTTCTCTTACATGTCCACAGATGCACTCGAGAGATGTTGGAACTCAAAAACAGATACTCTTCGAGGATGATAATGGGTCAGATGTTGAGTAGATGACATGCTTCAATCCACCACCCAAAAATCCTCATCCGATCTGACCTATTACCCGCTTCCAGATTCACCTGCCCCATATGTGTGCGTGCACGTGCGTGGTCTGTGTTAGGTGATGGGTTGGGTGACGGGGAATACTTTCACCCGAATCTGATTTGATTCATCACCTGCTCACCCATCACCTATTTAATCAATATCCAAATTATATCAGATTTTCACCCTATTTTTTTTTCGAACCAAGTGAAATGATTATCCATCATGAGTGAATGAGATTGTCATTCCTACCTTGAATTTGTAAATAAACCAGTTCGAACCGAGGATCTTTAGATACTACCCGCAAATCATTTCCAGTTAAGCCATTTCGGAATGGTTTTGTGATTCCTACCCATAATTAGAGATAAGGATAGGTGAAAACAATAGAGAGGAAGGAGGTGCAAAACTGAATTTATACTTGATACAACCGTCTCCATATACTTATGGATAGATAGATAGTGCAATATTAAGATCTGGGGTCAATTAATTAGAGCCTTATCCAATTAACCCTAAATTTAATTAATTAATACATGGCAAGTACCACTATAAAAGTTATAGTTGGGAGTGCTTTCCCTCACTGTCACTACTAACCTTATCGTGGTTGGAAAAGAATGTTTTTATGAGTTTGCATATCTACTTTATTTGGTTGTAAAATTATTAATGATCAGTCTTAAATCTTTATTGATTCGTTAAACTTGCTCTAATTATTATTGAATTTTGCAATTTATTTAACTACAAAGTGTCAACGCAGTATGTAATTTCATGTTGGCCCACGTTCCTTCCCAAATGATTAAACCTACCCACTTGAAGAAGCAATTAAGTATACAACAAGCTCAAGATTTGATTCTTAACATCGGGATTATGTGTGTTTTAGTTTGATTAACTATGATCAGAGATAATGTTAACAATAAGCATTCCATACTGATGGCGCCTATACAGACATACAGTAGTTAGTCATCAAGAATCAGATGATACATGATCGACTAACAAGGAGGAAGATACTACACCAAGCCCAACATCACTAAGGCCCATACACAAATAGAGGACCGGCCCACGTATAGAACATGGACCATTCCTAAATGAATTGTATTCTATAAATACCCGTTCTTTGTATTCAATTTTCCTCATTCATCCACTTTGTTTAGACGTGGGAGAAATCGTCAGTAACAAAATTCCGGAATGACTCACCGGAAATGACTCGGGGTAGTACCATTAGTTCTCGATTCGAACTCCGAAATGACCGCTCTTTATTTATCAATTTAAGGGAGAAAACGTCGTAATATTGTATTGTATATCTTTATATCATTTATCATCATCCACTTCGAAATTGAAGAAAAGATTCCAAAGCTATAATAAAAGAGAAAGAACGAGGGGATAAGACATTATGCATTGCATATTAGTTTATGTATTATTATAAATTATTCTACGAATAATATAAACAGAGATTGATTCCAAAGTTATAAAAGAAAAGAAAGAGGGATAAGACATTATGCAATGCATATTAGTTCATGTATTATTACGAATAGTCAATTCATATCCGACGAGTTATTGACCCGGCGTGTCACCGACTCGTGCCTATCCAATGGTTCATGGGACGGGTAACCCGTGATTCGTGGCCATTTAATTATTAACATGACATAATAATGAATAATCATGGATTATATTATGAGTTTAATACAAGAAGATTTTTATTTAATAAAAAAAGAAAAGTAAGTTATTTAGAAGGGATTCGGGTTGAGAAGTGTGGCCTCTGGCCATATTGAATCGAACAAGGCCAAAGCAACTCGGGAGGTTGCCGCCTTGCGACGCGAAGTAGGTGCTGGCGACGACCACGCAGATTCTCCGACGCCAAAGTCGGGGTTTGTCATCGTCCCGACCTTCCTCATTTCCCCCTTTCACGCTTTGCCATTCTCATTCAGGAAAACAATTTCAAACGAAAGCACCCATTTTCCATATCATATAATTTGCCCTCTCTCGCAAATTGGCTCTCTCGTCAAAATGCTCTCCACGCTTTTTCACCGCCGGACAATTTCACTCTTCAACTCTTCTGGCCTCATCAAAGGTTCGTATTTTCATCATTCAATGCAATCGAGAGTCTGATTTTGTCTATTTGGTCAAAACGTGCAAGTTCTATCATGTATCAACGGGTCTCCATGACCAATTTTGTGAGGTTCGGGCAGGGATTTGTTGAGTTTGATCCGATTCCAGACAAACAATTGGATTGTGTTGTGGGGTATATCATGCGTGGACTTGAATGGTTGTGGTTGACTGGGTCAATATGTCGAACACCTTGTGCGCGCGCGGTGGGAAGCAGCTAACTTGGCAAGCAGGAAGTGAAAGGGATTATCCTTAGAGCTTTGACCAATTTTTTCCCTACCTGATTATGGGTAAAGGGATCGGTTGCTGAGTTTCATTCACATTAGGACTGTACTTATAAGCCAACAAGATAAAATCATTTTTGAGGCTTTGATTAATAGGCAACATGATTGGTATTAATAGGATTTACATGTAAGTTTCAGAGGACAACAATTAAATTTCGAGAAAGTTTCCCCTTTTATTTGATAAAACAAGCATTGAGCAAAATCAGCAAAGATTAAGCCAGCTATCATCAATCAGACATGAGAGGAAATGAGGAATATAGGCAACGATATTCACATTGCCACTAGTGTGTTTGCAAAGTATGTACTTTGAAGATTTACTCCTTGATAGATAATGGATGAAGATTATGTGTGATAAAATGATTATCCAAGCAGTTAGAAGTGGCAATGTCGCATGCTGTATATAACTGACACAAAACTTAAAGAGCTTACACATATTTTGGAGGGGAAAACTTTGCTGTAGCATTTACCAATGAATTGAGCTGATCTCACAATAAACTCCCTTTCACCACTTTAGACCCTTCCCCTTCCAATTTATCTATTATTATCTTGATTGCCCCTTGTTTAGTTTTCTGATGTTTCATCGTTTTTTCTCAGGTAAATTTGAGACCTTTTGCTTGCATGTAGAACTAGGAGATGGGCATTTGACTGGCGCAAACAACAATTTTAGACATTACAGTAAATCTGCTAGTCTGTCCACATTTGATTTCACTGATTTAACGTAAGTGTCTCAGAGTCCGTGTTTAATTTTTTATTTCCTGCTTAACAAATCCCTGGCTGATTTAGATATCCTATGATTGTAGTTCTCCTCATACATGGTATCCAAAAGCCCGAAAGAAGATTCGAAATGTTACTCTGCATGTTGGCCCCACTAATAGCGGTAAAACATATCATGCACTGAAGCAATTGGAGTCGAGTCCGACAGGTACATTGGAGAATCTAACTTGATTTGCATCTATTATATACGGAGTATTTATATACACTCCACAAGATGGAGATTTGAATGTCTTTTGACCCACTCTGGCTAGAAGTAATTTTTAATCTATATACAAACTTTATCAAACAATATGAGCATAGCTAACCAATATATGCTTGTGAAATTTTTTATGCCCTTATAGGTATTTATTGTGGACCTTTGAGGCTCTTAGCTTGGGAGGTGGCAAACCGAATGAACAAAACCCATGTTGCTTGTGATTTGATTACGGGACAAGAGAGGGAGGAGGTTGAAGGTGCAAAGCACCAAGCCGTGACAGTTGAAATGGCAGATGTGACTTCTCACTATCACTGTGCTGTGATTGATGAAATTCAGGTAGGTTCAGGTTTTCATTTTAGTGTTGAGAAATAATTTGCAAACATTTCATCTTTAGACCTATCATGAAAAGAGCTGGACTTTGCACTTGTGTAATGTAGGATAGGACATAATTGATACAATCATTGAAAAATCTGGAAATATCGTGTCTCTTGGTGACAAAATAAACCAATGTATCAATATCCTGCACCTCTTAAAATAGAAAAGAAATTTGCTTGTTTAGTCTAGTTTCACGTGTTTTAGGATTTCACTAGTCCCTTGTACAGCTATGGTATTACTTGATGTCCTGATTGCAGCTAAGTGTGATATTGAGTTGAAATTTGCTTCGGTTAAGGAACACTACTTTTGGAATCACTATGAAATTTTAATTTTCAGTTTGCACTTGCAGGTTCTCATTTTCTTATAATTATTATGGTTATTACTTCAAAGAATATTATAACTCTTTTAGCCTGTTTAATTTTGAAACCACTGTCTCAAAACTGAAAACAACAAATGTTGTTACCGGCAATCTATTTTCAGTTTAATAAGAACTAAAAAATGAAACATGGAATTTGTTAATAAGGAGCCTCCCACCTCTATAATGCTGATAAGAAACTTTTCTAGAGATTCCTTTCCTTCCCTTATTATCTCGTTTTTTTCCAACTGCAAAACAAAGTTTGTGGAACATTCACTTATTCATGTAATGTAGCATTTTTTTTTAATAATTTTTGCTTCCATACACATGCCTCTTGTTGAAACTCATTTCTCTTTATTTTTATTTTTTTCCCCCAGATGGTAGGATGTAGGACAAGAGGTTTTTCTTTTACCCGCGCTCTCTTAGGATTGGCTGCTGATGAACTACATCTTTGTGGGGATCCAGCTGCTGTTCCCCTTATTCAGGAGATACTGAAACTTACCAATGATAATGTACAGGTAGTGTTCAATTTTTATGGTGAAGTTGTGATGTGAATTATTTTCTGTTGTTTTTTTTCCATTTGCCCAGTATCTCTTGTTTTGAATTATTGTCATGGATGATCTGGAACGGAATTAAGACCTTGTGAAATCCAACAATTCAATTGTGAAAGTTGAAGCGTCAAAGAATACAAGAACAAGAAGCAATTCTCTCACTTATTGAATCAATAGAAGCTCAACTTTTACTAGTCTCAAAGTATTATTTTGATAAAATTAAGAGGTGAGTTTAATGAACAAAGACCTAGCTATGCATAATGAAAGGTTAAATCTATCAGACTAATCCTAATTAAAAGAGAGAATTTTGAAAGTCAAAACGCTATGCAAGTCTGAGTAGAACTGTAGAACTATGAAGCGGATGTTGGTGGACTATTGCAGCATAATCTGGTGGAAAGGCATAGAGGGCTAGTTAGGGACAATGCAAGCTGAAGAAGAAATGCATGGATCGTGTGCTTTAGGCCCAAGGCTGTACAGACTGTCCAGAGACATCTCCCTTCTGTGTGGCTACATGGGAGTGTCCTGGAAATCCTCTTGGCTTCTCCTCACATTGTTGTTCAATACTTCAATCACAAACCCAAGGTTGTCATCATTGATGCCTTCCAAGTTTCTTGGGTCTGGTTCTCCTCAATCTAATGCTTAAAGAAACCTTTGTATAACACTCTTGAACAGTTTGTTCTTCAGTCTTTTTAAGGGTTCTTCTGGAAGCTATGGGTCTTACATCAATGGTACATCATCTAAAACTTCAAGATGGGTTGAAGGATCCTAGAAGATAAAAGTTGTTAGTTCTTCCAATACCAAAATGCTATTTGAGCAAACAATTGCTTTCCGGATAATGAAAAAGTATATAGTTGAAAGTTTGGTTAAATAAAAACAATGCAATTAAGCAAATCCTGGTTGTCCTTTCCATAACCTCTATGGAGCATGACATTTTATTACCTTGAGGATTAAAAAATGTATGAATTAAAGAAGTCAGTAATTCCAATATTAATTACTTTGATGTGATTATATATTTTGATATAAAAGTCCTTGGATTATAATTTTGTGACCTTGCTTTGACCATATATATTTCATTTTCTGTTCAAATAGAGTGCACTGGGGCATGACAGATAAAATTGAAAACTGGAAAGGAATGTTGTTGGATTTCAAAACTTTTATGTGATTTGAGATATGGGTGAAAAGGGCTCCTGGTTTGCATTGAAAAACTGTAAAAATGTTTTATGCTCGGAGCTTCAATGTACTCTCAAGAATTTGCTAACTTTTCTAAAATATAGAGTTTTATAACTCATTAGTTTTTACATGCACAGTTTATTTGAGAAGATGTATTTTTAATAAATTGTCAGTGGTCTAGGAATCTCAGTTACTTGGAAATTTTATGCTGAAAATCTAAACCATTTCTTGATTCAAGAATCGAGATGATATGTTGCAACTACATCGTTTCTTTTTTATGCATGCCTGGGCCTCTAAATCTGTTTGAATTTCTGGTTTATTGTACACTCTTTATTCTTCTCAACCTTCTTCCACATGTATGCTACTATGCCAGTGCACTAGTGTTGATTTAATTTAATATCATTGATTTATTATGGCGAGGGAAGGGTAATTTAATAAATAATTATTGGATACATGTGTTGATTTGTGATTTGTATCCAAGCATTTAAGAAGAAACATATTTGTCATCTGCATTATCCTTCAGTATGCTAGATCCATTCAATCTGTTGTTTCAATTTGCGCAGCACATTGTTCCGATATGTTTGCAGAAATTAGGGAAAAAAATGCTTAGGCAATTTAGCAAAAAATTAGTACTTCTCTCATTGGGTCCCAACTTCTTCATTTACTTTCCTCTTCATCTCCCAATTTCGAGTAACCAAAAATCAGTTGATGAAGTGATCATTCTTTTATTAGCATGAAGCAGAAACTTAGTAGTATGTGGGACATAGGCGAATCTGGTAATATAGTATTATAGTGCGGCACTCTTGCAACATTTGTTGATTTACTTTTATATTTTTGGGTGTCTAGATCTTCCTTGTACCTGAAGGAGGTGTTTTCCTATTGTATACAGTACACCTGTACAAGTGAATCTAGCTTTTAATATTGAAATAAAGTGTTATCCAGCTATCAGCTATTTTTGTGAAGATGGCCTTTACTTAACTACATACTTGATACTCCCTCCGTCTAAAAATACATGTCTTTTTAGGAAGGAGCACGGGAATTAAGGAGTAGGTTAAGTGTAATGATTAGATGTAAAAAGTAAGGTAAGTGTAATGATTAGACTTTGGTATTAGAGTATTTGTTTCTTTTTTTTTTTAATTTGTGAGGAGAAGAGTAGGGGTGATGTAAAAATTAGAGTAATGATTAGATGTAAAAGTAGGTTAGGTGTAATGATTAAATCTAAAAAGACGTATTTTTGACAAAATTTTAGGGGCTAAAAAGACATGTATTTTGAGACGGAGGGAGTACTTCTTTTGGAGTGACGAAACTGGGAGCTTGCTTTTGAAGTCTAAATCGATGGGTTTATATTTTGTTTCTGTCTAATATGTGCTGCAAGATCTGAACTCTTTTTTTTCTAAAACTTATCACCCTTGCCTCTCGTGGGCTCCCTGGCACATTTTTAAAAGCAGGGTGTTGGAGACTTGGTTCTGGGTTTAAAATTTGTTCATTTGATAGTGTTTTCCATGCTTGATTGTATCAAATGAGTTGTCCTTACAGATATATGAAATTTAGTGGATACGATTCATATCCCATGTGTACTTTAGGATGTCGGCTTTCTTATATTCATGTTGCTTTCATGTATGTGTTTAGTTCTGACGTTTTTTATTTAAACTTGAATCATTACAGATTAAATATTATGAAAGGCTATCACCTCTTGTACCATTGAAGGTTCCTCTCGGATCATGTTCCAATATAAGAAAAGGAGACTGTATTGTTACCTTTTCACGGCGTGAGATTTATAAGTTAAAGGTATAAGAGAATGCTTTGTCGTGCTTCCTTTTTAGTTTTATCCTTTGGGTGAGTTTATGCTATTCAATGTGTTGCAGTTCTAGGCCTATAACTTCTTATGCTTTGTCACCTCATCTCATGCATGAAAAAAGGGTTCATCTTGAAGAAGAAATAGTTTATTGTCATGCATGTGCAATGCAAAACTTTCGTTTCTTATTGTTTCTTTGTTTGGTGGTGCTAGAAAAAAATAGAGAATGGAGGCATGCATCTGTGCTCTGTTGTTTATGGTTCACTTCCTCCGGAGACTCGAACAAGACAGGTAAAAGCAATGTTCCTACTTAGAATGTTCTGTTTGTTGTTTTTTGTTTTCCCAAAATGGTGTTTACTTTATTATAAAGTTATTTCTCCTTTTTAATCCCGAGATTTTCTGTGATTCCATTGTAAGCAACAAACTGAAATTGATGTAAAAAGAAGAAGAGGAAGAAGAAAAAGAAGAAGAAGAAGCAGGAATTAGGCCACTAAGTTTTATTGAGTTCTGGTTTCTTTTCCAAGCTTGGTCAAGTCTATATGTCTTTTTGCTTTCTCCAATAAACATGTGTACATACATTTCTCGAGTATATACCCAATTATTGAAAACCTATAACTTATAAAAACAACATTTTCATTCTTCATACTCTTCATAGTCCCTGCCTTTTTCTGACTGCTTATCTTATACAACTCTTGCTCACTGTCTTTTGGCCGAAAGCATCCATTGCCCCTACCTTTTCTTTTCTTCTCATGTTAGGTTTTTGTTAATCCCCTAAATGCCTGTTTGGTCAAAACTTATGGGAAGTGGAAGGAATAGAAAGTTGAGATACTATAATTTAAATAAAAAGTAAATAGGCTCTTATCTGAGTGCTTAATTTCTTAGAATTTGGCAGAGGGAGGGAATCTTTCCCTCATTTTTAAACCCCATGTCCAATATGGGGAATGAAATGAGAGTCATGAAATGAAACCAAATTTGGTATAAAAATGAGAGAACGTGAAATTGAGATTAAAAGTATGATTAATAAATAATAATCCCTCCATATCACAATAGTTGTCTTTCTATCAATTTTCACTTCTTTTGGGAAACCATCTAATATACCTTTATATCCTTAATTAATACTTTACCTTTTCACTTTATTGAAACCCCCACTAACAATCTAGCAATAATTACAAGGGCTAATGTGTAAAATACAATATACCTAAAAAAATTCTACAAAGACAAGTATTGTGGGGAAAAATAACAAGGCTAAGTGGACAAGCATTGTGATAGGAGAGAATATAGCCCATGCTAGATGTGGGCCCATTCATCATTCTTTGCTAGTTTAAGATGTATAATCTTTGGGTTATGCTTATCATAGAAGCATTACATAAGGTACTCTAAATTTATCTTTGCTTAGGACTACAGGCAACAATGTTCAACGATGCAACCAGTGAGTTTGATGTTCTTGTGGCTAGTGATGCAATTGGGATGGGTCTCAATCTAAACATCTCCAGAATAATCTTTTCCACATTAAAGAAATTTGATGGAGAATCGATGCGTGAGCTTACTATCTCGGAGATCAAGCAAATAGCAGGTATTGAATTGCATTAATCATGTGACTGTTGTTTTCTGTTTCTGTTTCTTTAGTTCTTTTTTCTTGGAAATTATGGTGTTAAAGGTCTTTTTTCATCTCTGCATTCTACTCTGTTAACTGTTATCTTTTGATCAATGGGTGTTGACGAGCTAGTTACCATTATGGTGTTTCTGTTTGTCTGCTTCTTGTTTTCATCATAGCTCCGACTTTTAGGAGATTATGTTTGGTAAAATCCCAACACTCTTCTCCTACGTGAGATTTTGAGAATCATTTTTCGATTCACAATTTGTTTGACCCTACAATTGTATATTATCATTTGTATCAGTGTATGTATATCTGATTTTGTTTACAGCATTAACTCTTTGGATACTGATTATGAAGAGGTGTGTTGTTGAAGGATTGTGAATGTTCAGTAGCCAGGTGTGAGTTCTTACTAACTCTTAAATAAAGGTGGGGGATTATAGGAATTTCTCATGGGTATGTCTTGCTCATAAGGTTAGTTTTACTTTCTGGAGAGGGACATAGGTTTGATTGTAAATACGGTAATGAATTTACTTTTTATTCATCTATTTCTTTCAGGTAAGAAGACTTAATAGTGTGTTTTTCCATGGTTCTGAGTTTTATCTTGTAAAATAAATAGTGTTTGATTGTCAAATATTATTACTTTGTTTCAGAAATACTTCCTCGATAAATGTCCTACATTTTACTCATGTACACTGCAAAGCTACAGAGTGAAATTATAAACTGTCGTCAAGTTAATATGCTACTTGCTTTATAAGTAAAAGTGTGTATAATATTCCTTTTTCTAATTTATATTGAGAGATTATGCACATTCAGCATCTTTTAATTAGAGATTTGACCATTGTGCAAATCAACTTTGATACGAGCTAAAAGTGAAGTAGGAAATTATGAAACCAACTTTATAAAAGTTCAATTTTTTAGAGAGCTATATACTGTTTAAACTTTTCTGGCCTCGAATTCGAGGCAGTATGCAGCCACTCAGACCTCGAATTCTTCTGTGTTGGCTTGCAAAGTTGCAGATGAAGATACTGTTGAACTAGGTTTTAGTGTCTGCGTCTTGTGTTTTCTGCTTTCTGGTCGTTTGCTTTCCCTTTTGCCTTTGTTTGTTTGCCTTTTGCTGTTTATCCCTTGGCCATCCGTATATGTTGTCCTTGGTCTCTCGGAAACACCCTCTCTTCAGGGTAAGGGTAAGGGTGCATACATCCTAACTTCCCATATCCTGCTTTATTGCAGGATATATTGGGTGGTTGTTGATGTACGATGTCTGCTTTTTCCTCTGATATGTACATCCTGCTTTGGGGTTTTGTTTGCAGGAAGAGCTGGTAGGTTTGGGTCAAATTATCCTGCAGGTGAAGTGACTTGTCTGCATGGGGATGATCTACCATTGCTTCACTCATCACTGAAGTCTCCATCTCCAGATCTAGAGGTAAAAAGTTGTACTCAGTATGCGCTGTGATTATGTGAAGTATGTGAATTTCGTTTGATTTAGGTTGCTTTCCTGTTTAGTTTTAGGCTGCTTTCCTGTTTAGTTTTAGGCTCCTCGCTTCCAATTTGACTACTTTGTGTCAGGACTCTTATACTGCTTCAAGCGCTCCCTAACATGATCTTATCTTAATATGCAGCATGCTGGACTGTTTCCTACTTATGATCTGCTGCACATGTATTCAAAAGCAAATGTGCAAAATGGCCTTTACCGGATATTGGTTGGTTATCTAATTATTTGTCCCTGTGATCAAAATATCCCTCCTACATTTTCATGATTTCATCTGTATGCCTTTATTGAGAAGCAAGAATCTGATATGTGTTCTAAAGATCAGTTGTTCTAGGTTCTCAGCTTTAACAGTTGGTGTCAAGCCATGTAAGATTTTCTGATAGGAAGTGTTTTGACATCTGCTGGATAAAAGCAGTTTAATAGGAAATGGTACCTGCACAAAAATATTGAATGCAAAAATGCTTGCAAGTGCTTTTGTGTGTGCTTTGATACCAGTTTTGTGGATACTTGAAATTAACCTTAACTCAATTCTTCCACCGAAGGATCCGAAGTTTTTTACACACACGTCACACCTTCTATATTCTTGCTTTATCATCCTCCATATTCTTTTATTCAAGGACTAAGAAGCTGCATTAAACTGTTGATGAAGAAGCGTACTCCATGCTACTGTCCCCTACCTGACCCCTTCTCTGTTAGACATGCTCTTAGTATAACGAGTTCCTCATAATTTAGATCATATTGGTCAATAATGAAGCGTACAAGGCATGCAATTGTGTTATGCCAGGTGTTTATTTTCCCATTCCCTTTGTTCTTTTGTGGTTTGTGATGCTTCTTTGTTTAGTAGTTATCCACTATTTGGACAACTGATAACTGCAACATTACAGTAACTTGTAACTTATTTAATCCTACTTCCTTTTCTGTGCAGGAGCATTTTGTCGAAAATGCCAAATTGTCTGAGCAATACTTTATAACCAACTGTGAAAACATGATGGTATTTCATTCTTTTATAAAACTAGCATCACCCTGTTTATCTGTTCCTGGGATTTCTGTCCTGTTCTAGTGCAAAATCATCTAAGTCGAAACATTTTGAATGCTAACCTACCATTGTTATCAGAAAGCTGCCGCAGTCATTGATGAGCTACCGCTTGGCTTACAAGAAAAGTATATGTTCTGTATTAGGTATCAATTTCTGTCCATTTTTATTCGCATCTACTATGTCGCTGCTCCTTGTTTTCCTGTCATTTCTGGTAACCTCTTTTAGTGACAACAAGAAAGTCAGTCATGGCTTTGCCCGTGTGGACTAGCTAATATCGAATGGAAGGACGTTCCATGAAATGACAGTGTTAGATTTTCCTGTCATATTTCTGTTGTGAAAACTCATGAGTGTTGTTCACTTGTTCGCCAAATGCAGCCCAGTTGATATGGATGATGAAATTTCCTCACAGGGCCTCGTTCAAGTAGGGACTCGCTTTGCTTCGGTTATTATTTCTCTCTTTGCTACTTCTGTATAACATAATAATGACAGGTTTTTTTCCCTCTTTGGCCAGTTTGCACAAAACTATGCAAAGAAGGGCTTAGTTAGGCTAAGGGAGATATTTACGCCTGGAATGCTCACGGTTCCTAAGACGCCTGCTGCACTCCAGGAACTTGAATCCATCCATAAGGTACTCGTCGCCACTTTCATTGTATGATTATATTAAAAAAAAATGGATTACGCCGCTTGTGAATGATCAGCCTCAATGTTTTAACTCTCCACTTTTGGTTATTGAAGGTTTTGGAGCTGTATGTTTGGTTGAGCTATCGACTGGAGGATTCATTCCCAGACCGTGAGATGGCGGCTTCACAAAAGGCTATTTGCAGCATGTAAGCGCCATTACAATTTGTTCACAATGGGATCTTCCTCTTTCTTGTTCAATGGCCATGAAAGGATGTCTTACTTTGTGCATTCTATTTGCAGGTTGATAGAAGAATTCTTAGAGCAGTACGGGTGGCAAAAGCCGCAAGCAAGAAGGCTACCATCCCGTTCCAGACTTCCCCTGTTGTCCCGGGATATACGCCCACATCTGTAAGGATTAAAGAATCGAACATCTTGCTTCACCAGTTACATACACTCATATTCACTTCACAACCACAAATGAGGCACAACCTGTTCAAATGGAGTAAAGAAGAAAGCCATACCATTCTCAAGGATCATCTGCTACCAATTTTAGACGGCCTCGTCGAAAGCATCTCACTTGCTGCTTGCTGGATGTTTCAGGAACTGTTGTATATAGAATCTGTTGATTTCAATGGCTATTGTGTTTTTTTTCCCTTTCTGGATAGATTTAGGTTATCAAAGAAGGTGCAAATTAGGCCTTTTTTCTGTCTATTTCAACACAATCAAGCGACTAAAGACATGGACATGGATGATCCTCTTTCAGAATTTATACTTCATTTCAGTACAGTTTATCTTCATATCACTGCAACAGAAATTTGCATCAAATAGGTCAAATCAAGAGTCTAAATCTAATCTTGTTCAGCAAACCTGGAGAAATCGTCGGCAAGTTACGAGAAATCGAATCCATTTCAATTACTAACTATAGCCACACGACTAGTACCCTGAACCCTCTATGTTGCAGTAGGAGTGATCTTAGCTTGTGACATCAACCTTTTGATTTCTTGCTTTGCCTTTTCCATGCCTTTCTCCTCAAGCTTCTGCACCAAGAGCTCATATGCACTATCCTTCGGAACCATCCCCTTCGAAACACATTCCTCCAAATAAGAACAGGCAAGCTCTAGTTTTCCGCTCTTGCATAGTGCAAGCACCAAGAGAGTATAAGTCCCGGGATCAATGCCAACACCCTTCCGAAACATGTCATTTAGCAGAAGCTTCAGCACTTTCATCCACTTCTTCCTACAACACATCTTCAGCAAAGGAGCGTAAGTTTCAACGTTTGGCACACATGCTCTCTTCTCCATTTCCATGAGCAACCCGAGCGCCTCTTCCTCGTGTGAGATTGCACAAGCTCCAGAGATCATCGTGTTGTAAGTAAGCACATCAGGAGCAAGATTACGCGCCTCCATGCCATCAAACACCTCACGGGCATCCTTATACCTGCCCGATTTACACAGGATGAAGATCAACGAGCTGCAAAAAAGAGCGTCAGGGGCGCAGTTGCGTTGCTTCATCCTCTCATACACCTCCAGTGCTTCATTTATCTCCTTAGCCTTCCCCAGAGCATGCATGATCACGGTGTAGGTCACCACACTCGGAGCGCAGCCATTCTGCTCCATCTCATCCAGAACTTGATCTACACTACGGAAATCCTTCTCCCGGCAATGAGCTTCTACGAAACAAGTGTACGAGACCACACTAGGCACAATGCCGCGCTTCTTCATCGCCTCCATCACTTCCTTTGCTCTTCCCAATTCCCTAGCTTTGCAATACCCATGAATCAAAACATTGAAAGTGCTCAAATCAGGAGGTATCTCTTCGGTCAATTCGTCGAACACCTTCTGTGCACTCTCAACACTGTTCCCTTTCACCAATGCATCCATCAAAATGTTTAACCCAGAGGTGTCTCTTTTCACCCCAAACCTCTCTTCCATGCCTCTGAACACCTCAATTGCATCCTCCCACTTACCAGCCTTACCAAGCCTCCTCATCACCTTGCTCATCGTCGCAATGGACACGAATCCGCCAACTCCATTCATCTCCTCCAAGAGCTCCTGCACCAATTCGAACTTCCTACACTTACCCAGTACATCCACCATCATATCATAGCAGTTCGCCGAATGCACATAACCTGTTTGTGTTTTTGCCCAGCTGAAAAACCCGAAAGCCGGGATCCAATTATTTCCGAATCTCCTCAGAACTTTCTCCACTAACCCCTCAGACAACAAGCTCACCCCGCCGGCTTCGGACTCGAGCGCGGCAACCACGTCGGCCGGCGAACTGAATCTTCCTTTTAATACTCTGCTTACCAATTCAATGTCGCCGTCGACGATTTCTCTAACAAGGAGCTTGGCTTCCCTTGGATGGGAATCGTATAGCTTGTGGGTGTTCGCCCAGTCGGCGACTTTGGGAAGCACGAAGTCGTCATCGTCGGCGGTGGCGGTAAGAGCCGAGGGATGGTGCTCGGAGAACTTGACCCAATTGGGGAGCTCCGGGGACTCGAAGACGGCGGGTGGTGGCTCCGCAGTGGCGGCATCGGTGAGTGGTAGGGTTTGGGTTGCATAGAATCGGAAAAGCGAGGGGATTGGGGGATAGCAACGGGCATGTCGCCGGAGGAGGTGATTTAGTACCATCTTTAAACAAGGTGCTTGCTTGAGTTTCCGAACACATTTGAATATTTGATTATCCGAACGGGGCAGGGAATTAAGGCAATTTCTGTAGTTTTTGCCCTTAACGGCGGTTTGACGAAAAATTCCGTGTTACGCCCGTTGACTATTGGGCTGTTACAGTTGCACAGTTTTACCTAAAAGAGTAGACTCCTCTCTCCTCTTTACCCATCCCCTCCTCTCTCTCTCCCCTCCCGATCCAGACGCCGACAGCCGACCTCACAGTACTCCGGCGGACGGATAGCTCGCCCTATCTTTCCGACGGCATCTTCCTACCCTTTCTTCGAAGTGTCTGCGACTCTCCTCTCTCTCTCTCCTTGTTGTTGGCAGTCGACAAATTGGAGAGGAACTGATCGGGGAAGGCTTCAACACAATTAAGCAGTCAAAGAACTCTTTTTCCCAGCAGAACTACGTAACCTTCCTCCTCTCCCCTCGTGAATTTCTTTAATTTCTATGTTGATCTCGCCTCTCGGAAGTTCAATGCACTACTCGTTTTAGGATTCGGCGTCCTGACCTCTCCTTTTTGGTGCGTTTTGTCAATTTATTTCTGTTTCTCGGCTTGAAATGTTTGGTTTTGCATGTTTAGGGCTTCTCATTGTGTTTGCTGATGGATTAGAATGAGTTGATTTAGCAGAAGTGTCAATTAGGGTTTCTACATTGCAACTCTCGTCTTGTGGACAGAATTCCTCCGTTTGCCTCAATTGCCTTTTTCTTTCGTCTTTCATATCCTGATACAAAAACCGATGATTTGTTTGTGCTGTGAATTTGTTGTTTCTGATTTGTATTGATTCTTGTTGATCAAAATCTTGATTTGCTGCTGTAGGTGAGACTGGTTTAGGGCCAAATGAGGATTTTGCTGCTGGTTTACTTGTGTCTTTACTTGTGTTGATTTTAGGGTTGACCTGTTGTATAGCTGCCATTGTTATGGGACTGTTAAATTCACTTGTGTCAAACTGTTGATTTTCTTTCCACATTTCTTTGTTTTGCTGCTGCTATTTGGGTAATCTTGCCTGATATATTGGTGATAATTCGTGTGCGATGGTGGAATGGCTCCACCTACCCGTCACTGGTTCGTCCCATTGACAACTCTATTTTCATCACAAGACAGATCCGAAATTTCTGAAGTGTTTTTTTTTTTTGAAGAAACACCAAACGGTTATTTTGTGGTGTCCTACCCCCGAAAACTTAGAAGAGCATAATCGGTTTTCATCTGTTTCACAGAAATCAGTGATTTGTTGTGATAACAAAATCAAGACCATGAAGAGGTCCAACCCATGGAGTCATCAGGTTGATCTTGTGTCATCTGATGACTCAGATTCAGAAGTCCAAGAGGCCTTATCCGCAGAAGCTGAGGCCATCCTGAAGTCTATAAATGATAGAATAAAGAAACGAAGTGCTCAAGGGAAAGTGTGGGATGGTAATTTCTATAGTTTTTGCTCTTCATAAAAACCTGTCATTTTTATTTTCTATTAAAAAAAATTAAACTCTATTTATTACAGGCTAATTATTGCTTTCCCTACTGCAAAACATTTGGCCTTTTGTGCTCCAAAATCTCCTAGTTGAAGTATTCAGAGTGAGGTGGTTTTGGAATCATTTCACATTGCAGTGCATTTGAAATGTTTCTTAATGATGCAGATAAGACAGCTCGGAAGGCAGCAATGTATCAAGATTACATGAGTCGTATTCCAATTCCAGCCAATCGAGGATCAGTGATTCCATGCAATTCATGGGTGAGATTGGGCAAGTCAATTAAGGAGCTGTACGGACAGCCGCTACATTACCTCACCAATGTTCTTCTGAAACAGTGGGACAAAGCTAGAATGGATACTGAGGACGGAAGCCAGCCATTGGATTCAATCATTCACCCTGCTAAGGCTGAAGCGAATATATGGCTGATTGAGGAAGTTCACAGGCGTACAACATCATACCATCATCTAGCAAATCTATGGAGGCAGGATCAGATGTATCTTGCATCCACCGATCCTATTGTCTCGCCTTTGCCTAAACAGGAATCATCCTAGTCATAACATGAAAACAGTCTGTTGGCTGTGAACTGGACCGATACTTAGTAGCCACAGGCTGATTCTCACGTTTTGCTAAGCTGTAGGTTTGTCGAAGTCTGTACTGCATAGCTCTTTGTTTGTATCAATGCTGTGCTCCATTTGGGTGCCTAAGTACACAGCTGTCGTTCTTTGAATTGAACTGGAATAACTCGATGAATCAAGATTCGAAATAATCCATCTATGCACACCAAAAATTCACCCAGACTCAAAATGCTAGTCATCAAACATAAATCTAACGGTACAGAAACACCACTTTTGACAAAATTTTACGTAGGGATGTATACACTTTACATGCATCACTGCCACACTGTCAATGGCCTATAAACTCTTCACACTGATCAAATACATACTATCCAGAGAACAAAACAGACTAATTGATATCTTTCTCTGTGCATCACACAATTGTAAAGAAACAAAAAATGTTTTCACTCAATGGGAATCGACATAAGTACATTGCAGGACTAAAGAATATCATGGGCCACGCGCAAAAAAGGGAATGCAAGAGCAGCCGGCCTTGTCTTCTGGTATCATCCCACCCCCTTTGCTCGTGTCGATTGCTTCAAGCAGCCTCACCACCTCATCCATATCAGGGCGCTTTTCTGGATGTGGATCCCAGCATCGTTTCATGATGTTTGCCAAAGAATGAGGGCAGCATCTTGGGATTTGCGGTCGCAAGTTCTGTCACATGACATGAGACTGCCGGGTCAGAATAAGGAGTTGTATTTATATCCAAATACTAGGAGATTATATTAGGAAAACAATCTGCGAACGTTACGCATCTGCTATTGCTTTGCTGAAATGAAAACCATCTTGGCTAGAATGTTTCTTAGATACTATTTGGTTAGTCTAAACTGCAATTTACTACTTACGTATCAATTTAACACAATCTAAACTGCAGTTGACTTATCATTTCCAAATCATAAACCTAACCTTATATCTTGTCACTTTCCCTTTTCCATTTACCAAACTATGCCTTGGTGGAATAAATCAAAATGTGAGACCACGTAAGAGGACAAGTGAAGAAGTGTAGGCTGGAAGATTAAGACACTAAACAGTCTAAACAGAATATAAAGCTTGAAAGGCTCAGTTTTAAGATTCAGGAAATTTCTATGTTTTTAGGCGCTATTGGGCTTACTGTTTCAAAAAAGAGGTGATTTAGAAAACCCAAACACATGCTAGGCTACTAGAAACCAAAACGAGAAAGTGCTGAGAAATCATCATCTAAAAATGACACTAACCTGCCTCACAACAGCAGATGAAACTTCAGCGAAGCTCAGATCAGCATATGGCATGTCACAGCAGTATATCTCCCAAAGGCAGATTCCAAAGCTATATACATCACATTTGTGATTATAGGGCTTTCCATCAAGAACCTTCAAAAAAGCATTAAGCTAGTTTCAGAGAGAGACAACTATTACTAATCAAAGAAATATATCTAGAGAATTACATAGCAAAATCAGTTCTAGGAAAACATAACAGGGGGCAGCTGATGTACTGTTTAGCATTGTGCAGAGGCCATGGTTAACAAGATACATGAATATAGTTCAAGGTTCAAATGAATGGCAGTAATGACTTCCCAACAATGTCTTATCCATGTGAGTCTCTATTTGCTTGTTCCCAACTCAACAACGGATGATATAGAAATATGCTTTTTGGCAGATTAAAAAACATAGTTTTCCAACTACAAAATCACATCTGTCAACTAATTTTCCTGCAATTATAGAACTAAGTGGTTGTATGACGTTTTCTTAAAACTACTAAAACTTTTTTCAGTACATCCATACCAGTAGTTTGGCATGAATTTGCTAAGTTAAAGTGACCCTGAAGTAGGCTTGCTACTAAAATCATGAAATTATAACCTTTTTATAATTATATAGATCCAAGTACAAGAATTACCTCAGGGGCCATGTAACCAAGGGTACCGGTTTCACCAGTCATATCCTTTGGATTCTGAGCTTCTACACGAGCAACACCAAAGTCGGCAATTTTTAGGTTTCTTTGAGAATCTAGCAACATGTTTTCTGTTTTAACATCACGATGGACAATCTTCTTCGTATACAAATAGTCTAACCTGAAAAATATTAGAAATAAATAGATAAGTTTGCTTTCAGTGTCAAATTACACCGTTCATAATATTTCACAACAATTTTTTCTCTTTCAAAGTTCAGCAATATGGCTTACCCTCTGGACAGATCTAACGCCAGTTGGATCACAGTTTTGAAGGCAAGTTTCTTCTTCCGGTTCCTGATCAGGAACTTCTTGAGTGTGCCACCAGGAAGATACTCCACAACAACACAACAGGCTTTTGTAGGAAGAGAACTTGGAGCATCAGTTGAGGAACTTTTGGAGGGAATTTTGAGATTTGAAGTACCCATCGAAGCACCAACAAACTTAACAATCCAAAATAAGGAAACAAGATCCATTACTAATCAATCAAATTAATAGAAAGTAATGTTGTATTCAATCACATTAAACATAAGTTTGTAGTAAAAAACAAATATAAGCAAAAGAACATCATATATTGATTCAAATACTCAAATCAACAAAAGAAAAACTGATCAAGAATAGAATGGCTTACTTTGGTAATATTTGGGTGATCAAGCTTATGCCAAACTGCAACTTCTTGCTGAAATGATGCTCGCAAAGCAGCAGCTTCAGCAGCAGTAACCATACCATCCTCTCCCCAGTCCAGCACCTTCACTGTTATAGTCAAAGATACATAAACAAGTAAGATGGTTGGAACAGAAACTGACATCTCTTTTTCCTTCCCGGTTAAACACAAGTTCTTTTAACAAGGATGCAAACATTCAAGCCCAACAGCTGCATCTCAGTCATGACCACGAAAATCTTCATATTAGCAACAGCTCTATACCACAATCATTAATTGAAAATCGAGTCATAGATGAAAAAATGTATACTAACTCCAACAGATCTATTATCCTAATCCTTTTTATATCCCCGTTTTCCCTGAGCCCTGCATCTCCATTTACATGGGGCTTTTATACTGAACAAAGCTTCAACAAGTTGTGGCCTTAAACAAGGTCAAAAATTACAACCAACCAAAGTTGAGCATAATATCGAAAACACATCAAACTATCTAAATCAAGCAGGGTACAACTCTAGCATCTGGTTTGGAGTTGTTAGAGAAATTGTGAGTTTGGAAGATAAAATTGGTCATAGTTTTAAGAAATCAAGGCAAACATTCCATCCCATCATAACTAAAGTAACTAATCATTTATGAATTTCCAAAGAGAGAAAGAGAAAACGGTATACCTGCAACGTCTTTATCTCCATAGGTTCCGCGGTAAATGGTGCCATAAGTCCCCCTCGCAAAAACGTACCTCAGCTCCAAAGCTGCCAACTCAATCTCCCACTCCTCCTTAGGCCTGTTGGTCTCGGCCGCAGATTTTGACCAAACCTTGTTCAATTGCTTCTCCAGCTGTAAATCCAGGTTCTTGAGATCGATCTTATCAGCCCTAAACATCCCCTCTTTGTTGGCAACACTGGTCCCCTTCTCCGGGGGCTTCCTATCCCCTGATTCACCAGGCGCTTTCCCCTTTCCTGCCCAGTCGCTCATCGCTTCACCTACAGCGAAATCGATACTGCAAGATCGCTAATCGGAAATCACCCGGCTGATGGAGTGCTTGAGACTTGAGATTTTAATAGTACTCCGTATTTGACTGCCACCGACTCCAGAAAAGCTAATCCAATTCAACAACGCCACGAAATCGCTTTTAGAAAGCGAAATTAGGAATGGTTTAAATCAACTTTGATCTTCGGATTTGACCGTAATCAGTAAATAAAGATAAAAACCCTAGCGATTCCCGAAACGGAAATTGATCCGAGAAGGGAAGAAATAGAGGATCGAGACAAATAAACAGAAAAAGAAACAAAAAACAAAAACAAGTACTCCGTAGTCCGTAGGAAGAAGCTGAGGAAACAGCAATCAAAAGGTCGAAGGATGGAGGGAGGGAGAGAGAGTCAGAGAGAGAGAGTTGACCAATTAGCAGTTCAAACGGAGGTATAAGCAGGATATAAAAAGCCGTCGACTTTGAATTGCGTGGAGAGGGGACAATGAAAAGCGCGGGTTAAACTCTCCCCTAACAATTTATAATTGTCAAATTATTAGTTCCAGCTGACCAAATAATTTTCTCTTTTCTTTTTATACTTCTTTCTATCTATCTATATATTATAAATATCCTCCGTTCGCCGTATGTCGACTTTATTGGCCCCTCGATGAGTGGGGTATATCTGACCTTCGAATTTTTATCTAATAAAAAAATAATCTATATCTATATATATTTACTCTATTTTAAATCAACAGCAATCACCCAATACATTAAATTATCTATCTATATCTATACCTATATCTATGTGCTTTACTTCAACAAGTCAACAACCAAATACAATAAATTATACTCTCTTAGGTCACCAATATGTCGTTTGACTTTTCAAAAGGTTTTTTTAATGGGCTAAACTATATAAAATATTAGTTCAGTACCCGCAACTTGTGCGGTTTTGTAATATAAATATTAATTAATGTGTTTGAAATTAAAAAAGCACATAAAATTTTTTCAAATAATCTTAAATTAAACCCTAATATTCTTTCATTTTTGGAATTTAGATAAATTTTCTAATAACATCCATTCAACTAATTAACATTCTTTGATTTTTTTATTGTTATATCAATTTAAAACAATTTATATCTATTCTTTCAAAAAAAAATTGAATTTAAGTAAATTTTGTATAAAACTCATTGGATAAAAAAGTTGGTAAAATTATATCTCTAGCAAAGATACGTAACAAACTTGCAATTGTAAATAAAGTCGTAAATAATTACCTGCAATAACAACACCAAAAAGAAGGGAGACTACGTCAACATTTGTGAAATAATATTAACAATCTAAACTATATATAGGTCAAAATCTAAAAATCTATCCACAATTATATACTCTATGTATAAAATCCAAAAATATATCTCATAAATATATCAATACTTTCAAGATAGGAAAATTTTATTTCTTTATCCATAAAAGCGATAGATATTCCATAAAAAATCGTGATTAAACGTACTCTTCCAAAATTATATCCATATCTAAAAATTTTGGGGAAAATATATTTACAAAAATTGAATTCCATGGATTGATAACATTTACACGGCTAAATATTATTTCAATTTTGTCAAAATCTTTTATCTTCTAAAAATATGTTCATATTGATAAAGTTATCAATTAGCACTACCATGCTAAATATTATTTCAATTTCGTCAAACCTTTTATCTTCTAAAAATATGTTCATATTGATAAAGTTAATTAATTAGTATGTACTGAAGTCCGTTGCTAATCATGATCGAGGGTCGTGTGCACACGTGCGTCCGTGCGCTAATAGCCTAGCACATAATTCGAACGGGGTTCTGTTAGGACCTTGAACATTGATCTGCTAACTAACGAGAGAGAGTAACCGAGAGAGAGAGCATGAGAGCTGATGAGAGTTTCTCATAGAACTGTAATTTTGATTGATGATTGAATAAGCCTCTCAATACCCAAGACCCCTTATATACAAGTCCTAACATTACTCCCTCCTTTACAAAGACCTTGCCCACAAGGTCTAATACATTGGAAAATCTGGAACCCCAAGTAGCAATGACAGCACAAATATATTCTAAAAAAAATGAGCTCTACACATTGCTTTTGTAGGGTTGGTAGCAGCTACTTCATACCCTTGGAGTTGGTAGAACCTATTGTAGCTTTCAATTGAAGCCTAAATGTATACCAAACATTAGGGCTGTTATATGAGCTGAACAGCTCGAGCTCGGCTCGAAAAAAGCTCGACTCGAGCTCGTTCACTTACCTAAACAAGCCGAGCTTGAACATGATTTTAAGCTCGGTTGAAAGCTCGGCTCGTTCGATTTAGGCTCGAATAGCTCGAATAATATGAAATTTCTAGAATTTTCTTTAAGTTTATATGTTATAACCAAGTAAAACTACTTAGAGCTCGAAAAAAGCTCGGCTCGAGCTCGTTCATTTACTAAAACAAGCCGAGCTTGAACAAAAAAGAAAGCTCGTTTAAAAATTGGACTCGGCTCGGCTCGAGCTCGTTTAACAAATGAATAAGCTTGAACATGCCAAGCTCGGCTCGTTCGGCTCGAATAACACCCCTACCAAACATTTGGAGTAAAGTTATAAGGTAGCTTGTCCCCCATGAGCTACTGTCATGCTCTTCACTTGTAGCCTCCTGAGAAGATGAATGCTCCACTTGGAATGCAAATCAACGCAGCAACAATTTGTCACAGATCTTATTTCAGGTTGCCCATAAGCACAAGGTCTATCACTGAACACCCCTTATAACCACTGAACCTGCAGCACAAGGTCGTGACAGAGTGCATATGGTGTCCATGAACCTGCAGCAGCCTCCTATGACAGCTCCGACACACCTTACTCAAAGCCATATATATATATATATTTTTTCAACAAAATACGAGAGCCTCAAGCAGCAATTTCCAACAGCTTGCACCAAGTTTATATCACAACCACCTGGATCAAAAACAAGAGTCTTATTGGTAGCCTTGTGAGTGCTTCCAAGGGATTAAGGTCTCTTCAATTCGACAGCTAACTTAGCAATTCCAGGATCGAAAATCAGGTCCTCAACAAGGGATAGATCCACCCAAGAACGGACCTTGTGTTTGCTGCTCAGACCATCCCGATGATCCACGAGGATCAACCAAGAACAACCATACAATGCTTCTTTTCCTGATTTTCCTCTATCGTAAGGCAATTTTTGATCAATTCTTGGCTCGATTTCCTACCCAAAATCACACTTCTCATCTTAAAACTAATAAGATTTGAGGGACAATGATCAACTCTTAAACCAGCCATCACATGAACACCCTTTGTAGGCATTTTGACAAACACCTTGTGTGCACTAAGTTTGCCCAGACTATCAATCGAATCCCCTGTCAACCTAGTCCGGCTAATCTTCTTGGCACTTTCTAGCCTAATTTCCATCAATTCAATTAAAAGCACCACCAGTTCTCCTATTTTTTCAGCATTGTAATCAACCGAAGGTGTCTCAAAGAAATCAGAATTTACCTTTGATGGCTCAAAGATTTCTGGGTTTGGAGATTTCTTGACATCATCCCTCCCTGATCCAAGCTGAATCCACAATTCCAGATTTGTGTTTGCAATCTGAGCTCCAACATGATTCGTGTCCGCAGCTGGGGCCTCAACCTCCACTTCCCAATCTCGCAATTCATCAATACTTGCGAAATCAAGAACTGTCTGATTTGGGTTTTCGATCTTGCTTACCCCGTTATCGATCACTTCGGCTCCTGAGTCACCAAGAACACTTTCCGAGGGTTCCTTGAACTTCCGATCGACGATCCTTAGTGAACCCTTAACGATTCGAGCTTCAATATTTGCCGGTTGTCCTCCATGGCCGCTGCTCTTGGTGATTTGGTCGATCCCTTCCCATTCGCTTTTCCGTTTTCCCTCGTCGATTAAGAAGAGCTCATCCACAATCGGAAATCCTATCTGATTCCCTTTGACTACACCAGAGCTCGCATCCATTCCCCATGGCCAACGGTTCCCTATGGCCAAGATCGGAGCTTCTCCGAAATTGAATTGCCCATCTTCTTTCTGCGACAAGGCTCGCATCCATTCCCCAATCTGTGCCATCGACTGTCGCAGCTCTTCCGATGATTTCTTGATGTCCAGAATCGTTCGTTGCCGTTCTTGGAGAAATCTACCATGTTCATCTTGCTTCTGAATCATGTCCATCAATGTCTCGCGCGTCGTCGTTGCTAATTGCTGAAGCTGATGCAGTTGCGACTCCACCTCCTCCGTCGCTTCGAGTCCCGTTTCATCCGCCATTGCCGAAGATCTTCAAGCTCTAATACCAATTGTTAGGACCTTGGACATTGATCTGCTAACTAACGAGAGAGAGTAACCGAGAGAGAGAGCATGAGAGTTGACGAGAGTTTCTCATAGAACTGTAATTTTGATTGATGATTGAATAAGCCTCTCAATACCCAAGACCCCTTATATACAAGTTCTAACTGGTTCCATCCTAAAATCAATTGGCAATAGGAGGAGTAACTCACTAGTCTATATACTAAAACTTATTCGTTCATACTATCAACTAGCTTAGTACCCCGTGCATTGCACGATCTTTGTTTTAAAATATATGTTTATATAATGTTGTTCATTATTTTTGACATAAATATTATAAGTATCACAATGACATAAAAAAAATAAACATTCTTTAAGATATTGAATACTAAAATAAAAAAATATGCTAAATAATAAGAAACTTTAAGCATTAGAATAAAGTATAAGCATAAAGTTATGCAATATTGGTAAAACTTGTAAATATTATTAGTATCAATATAATGCTAATAATATTAGAATAATAATGAAACTAAAAAAATAATGCAAATTAAAAAAAAACCTAAACAATAAGTTTGAGATACAGTTGAGCTAATTAAAAAAAATCGAATCTTCCAAATGGATTAAAGTATATAATGGTGATAATGTTTTGTCATGTAGATGATGTTTTGGTAATCAAGAATGGTGGAATGAATTTTCTTCATGAATCACGCTGATATAGAAATATTTATATGAAGAAATTAAATCCATTCCACCGGGGCCGACCCTAGGGATTTTATTTTTTGATCAATAAATATATTGATATTGATGGTATAATTAGCAACATAAACATCAAAAAGTTATAAAAATTAAAATTAGATGGAAAATATAATGCATTTCTTCATGAAGAAATTAAATCTATTCCACCTGGGCCGACCCTAGGGATTTTATTTTTTGATCAATAAATATATCGATCTTGGTGGTATAATTAGCAACATAAACAATAAAAGTTACAAAAATTAAAATTAGATGGAAAATGTAATGCATGATAGGAAAATATTTGATTTTAATCAACCGAGAAGATCAAAAATTTGTTAAGATATGTGTGAAAATCAAAGATTTGATATTACCAAAAAAAATCAAAGATTTGTTAAGATAAATATAATTTAAATTTTATCTTATCCCGAAAATATCTAAACCAACCAACAAAAATATCGAGAATATCTCAACTGATTTTGTATTTAAAGGAATTAAAATTAAGAAAATGAAAAAAATGGAGAAAATGAGATGTATGATTTTAAATTTAAATTAATGAATAATTTAAATTTAAAATCCTACATTGAAGGAGAAGGTGCCCAATACCCAATTTCAATAAATCGAAACTAATTAAAAGATAGACAGTATAAAGTACGAAGAAATCATTAATTGATACGCCTAAAGACTAATTCGCTTAAACACACTAATGCTATAAAGGATGGAAAAAAAACTAACAAAAGGTGATCTATTTATTAGATGAAGTGCGTACAGATATGATGATGATGATTTTTATATATTTTTGATTTCGTAGTCTAGGACTTTCCGAATGGTAGTCACCAAAGTTGAAATATAACAAACCTAAAGACAAACAGTATACACACTAATCAATCTCACTACCAAAATAAAATAAAATAATCAATCTTTAAACACAAATACCTTTTCATCTATCAAAATAATGTCAATCGAATGAACTGTTCCAGGATCAGTGTAGCTTAGGGTTTTCGACATTCTTAAAATACGAACAATTATATTCCATCGAATTCTTGAGGTGTTTTCTTATTGTGGTAGTATCTCGTCCAGGTAATGAAATTGTCTATCGCCTAAAAAAATCAGTTTTATAATAAAGAATCAATGAAGTGAAAAAGATGATTGCAGTGTTAATAAATTAAGTAATTAACGATAATAGATTATAGGGATATAATATTTAACGTACCTCTCCTTTTCACATTACCGTTGGTCTCTATCAGCGTCTTGTCTTTGTTTTTTGACATTGCGTGATTCTCTGCATATAGCCGCAATTAGATCAAAGAATGCATAATTATCTACAAATGCTAAAAATCTCAGTATGAACACATATTGGGATAATAGCTAGTCCCAAAGAATTAACACATATTGGGATTTGGGATAATAGCCGGTCCCAAAGAATTAAAATGAAGAGAAAACAGAAAGGAGATTGACATCACCTTAGTCTTGTTCAACCGGTTGTCTTAGGGGATCCAAATAAATCAATCAAACAAATTTGTTCAAGAATTTAAATGAAGAGAGCACGGAAAAGGGATTGACATCAAGTTGATTTTTAAAGATTTAGCCGGTTAGGATCTCCTCTAAATTAGGTTAGATAAGATTAGATTTTAACGATAAATTAACAAATAATTAAAATAATTCAATTAATCTTCAAAATACAAAAAATCTACCGATAGCAGGTTGAGGGGATCAAAATCAATCATATATATTTACATCACATTGATATTTGAAGATTTGGTTAGGATCTCTTCTAAATTAGATAAGTATAGATTTTAACAATAAATTAACAAACAATTAAAATAAATCAATTAAAAATTAAAAAACAATTAAAATTAATCAATTAATCTTAAAAAAAAAAAAACTACTGAATAGCCTCATCCAAATCAATCCTATATATTTACATCACCTTGATTTTTTAAGATTTGGTTAGGATCTCCTCTAAATTAGATTAGATAAGTTTAGATTTTAACAATAAAATAACAAACAATTAAAATCAATCAATTAAAAATTAACAAACCATTAAAATAAATCAATTAATCTTAAATAATAAAAAAACGCTACATTAAAGGAGAAGCCGCCACATGTCGTATGCGACTTCTCCTTTAGTATTATAACTAGTTTAGTACCCGCACTTTTGTGCGGGCTTTTTTTAAAATTAATATATTTAATATTAGAAAATGTATAAATAATTTTTCCAAATAAACTCTAAACTCTAAGTACCACTATTCACATCTAAACATTGTTAATTATTGCATTGTTGATTAATATTTGTACTTAATTGCATGTATGTAAAAATAATCATAAATTATATATGAAATGTACTGTTATTTAGAGTTGAAATTGTTTTTCTTTAATTTATTCTTCTTCTTTTCGAATGCATTTGTCATATTTGAATGCATCTGTCATCTTTCAATTATACCGTGGAACAATATAAATGAATGTATTATTTATATTTGAAAATTGTTTAGTAAATTTATTTATTTATTGTGGTTTGTTAGGTATACTTGAGATTTGTTTTTATCTCTTAGTATACATAGTTGAGATTTGTTTTTGTTGTACATATATATTAAAAGAGATTTCATTAACAATTGCATATATTTCAAATCAAACATAATAAAGGGAGAGATGGGAATTCACAACAACAACGGCAAACCACAAACATAACGATCTTAATTTTTATATAAATGTGAGTGCAAGAGAATCGATAACCGGTCGAATTGGATTACCTATAACATCTTTAACACACATACATATTTATTTTAATAAAAAAGAATTAAGATTTTGAAAATATAGGAAATTTTTTATCCCAATAGAGAAATGAAACCATCCACATTAAGTTAAAAGGTCCTAGAAAGACATTAATAGTTTAATTTGTAAATTATAATTATAGAATAGAAATTTGTACATTACTCACCTCGAAAACTATGACGTTATTGAGTGGGGGTAGAAAAACATAAATTGAACTAAATCAAGTCAATTCCCAAAGTTTTACTTTTACGCTATCCTATCCTATAAACAAACAATTGCACGCACATACTAATTAAGAGCCAATTCGAATAAATTATAAACAAACAATCAAAGTAGAAAGATAAAATGCTAAAAATTAGATCGATGACAAGATTGCAAGAAATTTAAAATAAATTAGAATGATGAATAAAAACTTACAGTGAGAAAGACACATTGAAGGAGAGATGATAGAATTTATAGAAGACACAAGGGTATTTTTGTATACGAATCTTATTGAAAAGATCCAATATAGATTTTGTTAGCTATTTAAGTTTATCCGAATTGTTATTCAAATTCAAAATCGCAATAATATTCAATTCAAAATAATTTTAATGAAATTAGTAAACACAAATTTAAAAAGAAAATCAATCGGTTAAGATTTAGGGAAAATGAATGAATGAATTAATTACGTATTTAAATAAGTAATTTGATTTATAATAAATAGTAAAAAGAAAACCAATTAGATTTTTTAGGTTATTTAAGTTTATCCAAATTGTTATTCAAATTCAAAATTGAAATAATATCCAATTCAAAGTAATTTTAATGAAATTAATAAAAAGAAAATCAATCGGTTAAGATTTAGGGAAAAATGAATAAATTAATTAATTACGTATTTAAATAAGGAATTTGATTTATAATAAATAATAAAAAGAAAACCAATTAGATCTTTTAAGTTATTTAAGTTTATCCGAATTGTTATTCAAATTCAAAATTGCAAAAATATCCAATTCAAAATAGTTTTAGTGAAATTAATAAAAAGAAATTGAAAAAGAAAATCAATCGGTTAAGATTTAGGGAAAAATGAATGAATGAATGAATTATGTATTTAAATAAGTAATTTGATTTATAATAAATAATAAAAAGAAACTACCGATAGCAGGTTGAGGGGGTCAAAATCAATCATATATATTTACATCACGTTGATATTTGAAGATTTGGTTAGGATCTCATCTAAATTAAATAAGTATGGATTTTAACAATAAATTAACAAATAATTAAAATAAATCAATTAAAAATTAACAAACAATTAAAATTAATCAATTAATGTTAAAAAAAAACTACCGATAGCCTCATCCAAATCAATCATATAAATTTACATCACGTTGATTTTTTAAAATTTGGTTAAGATTTGGCTAGGATCTCCTCTAAATTAGATTAGATTAGTTTAGATTTTAACAATAAAATAACAAATAATTAAAATAAATCAATTAAAAGTTAACAAACCATTAAAATAAATCAATTAAATAAATTAATCTTAAAAAAAACGCTACATTAAAGGAGAAGCCGCCACATGTCGTAGGCGACTTCTCCTTTAGTATTATAATATAGATACAGATGTGACACGCCCTCACAAGTGCAACTAGTTTTCGCCTCTAGTTAAGACTTGGATAACGGGTCTAGCATTTTTTAGAAGATAAAAGGTTTGACGACCTCTGCAACTGGTCGTTGCGACTCTTTTGCAAATTGTCATCGCGACCACCTATGGGTTTGGTCGGTGCGAGTGTGCGACCATGTATATTTTGAAACAAATGTCAACTGGTTGCAACGACCAATGGACATTTGGTTGTTGCGACCACCTGACCCTGCACTAAATGGGAATTTACCCTTGCGCTAAACAGAAATCGCGTAATTATATTACAAAACATTACATGGGAAATACACATTAGAAAACTATTTCAAGGTTGTTTAAATGGACAAAAAAACAATCACCTTTGAATATATATCAAATCTTTTTTATTTATAAAAAATGTATAAACACAATTAATTTGGAATGATTTCTATTTAGAACTAGGGTGGCAGACCCGTGCTATGCCCGGGGTAAGATTTTATATCAAATAAATGAGTTGATATTATAAGGTGAATAACCAAAATTTTTAACATGGCATATCAATCTGGTGAATAACCAAAAATTAACATGGCATAAATTTTATAATAGGGTAATGAAATATCAATAACTTATTTAGCAAATTTTAAACAAAATATTTTAATTACTCATTTTTATTAGCATAAGTTACAATTGGAAAAATATTTAGATATATTATATATGCACTCTTTTAAACTTATAATATTCTGTTTTAAAATTAAGCACGTTGATTTGCTTCAATCGAGAAGTTTCTTATATGGTGAAACATTTATTGCATGTATTTTTTTATTTAATGATTAATATTTTTATAGGAAGATATTTTTTAAAAAATAATAATATTCTAACAATTTTCAAAATAAAAAATATCATCTTAATTTATAACAATTCAAAAGGATAAAAATGCACTCTTTAAATATAATTAACTTTACTTGTAAGGAAGTTAAAGAAATGATAGCATAAAAACGGATTAATTTTACTCTCTTGGCCTGAAGACTTTGGGGATGAAATTACTACTTGGAATCCAAATAAGTTGACATTTAATTATTTGTAATATGAAAAGAGAACCATTTATTTTTTGAATTTAAGGCATTAAATTTAATGTAAAAAATCAATTTCAATTAATAAATAAACATGGGGAAGATGAAAGATAGCTATTATTTTTTTAATTCAATAAAATACAAATTAAAATTTTAAATTGATAAAAAAAAAGGATTTTAGGTATGCATTTATAAGATTGAACACAACTTTTCTAGTATTACTAGGGTGGCATGCCCGTGCTACGCACGGGACAATTTTTGTGTCAAATATGTCAGTTTAATCGGATTTAGTCTATAAATAACTGAAGAAATAACACGTGAGATTTAAAATGTTGAGATATTCATAGATTGCAGAAAAAACGACTTGAAGTAATCACCAAGGAAATATGAAATCGCGCAATGTCTTATAGTAGACCTTATTGAATTGTCACCAGTAACATAGAACACATGAGTTAATCTCTCTGATATCATTGTATTATTATTATTATTATTATTATTATTATTATTATTATTATTATTATTATTATTATTATTATTATTATTATTATTATTATTATTATTATTATTATTATTATTATTATTATTATTATTATTATTATTATTATAGTGTAATTTCAATATATATACCAAAATGTGTATTGAATTGGCCGGGGTACGAAAAGTGTAGATAATACACTATAAGTCCACACATATATACTACCACACTGTGTATTTTAATTTATAAGTCCATGAATCAACTTCAAACTTATTTGTGTTCATGAGATGCCACACATATATACTACTTTGTTTATAGCAAAAATATCTATCATGTTCAACATCTATTATAATCTAATTATTGAATCAAGTAGTCAATTTGCACCACTTTCTCATCATGCTCTCTCCTCATGAGCTCTCTCCGCGCGGCCTCCATCATCTTCCTCTATTGTAATGTTAACTAAAGTAAAATAGATCTCAACATATGTTTTAGATTGTACAATAACAATTATAAAAACAGAAAAGGAAGAAACATGTGATTGAGCTGAGGGTACTATCACCAAATATATATTGTATATATGCGAACAAATTTGAGAAACTACTTAAATAATATTTAGATGAATAAACTTTTAAAAAATAGATAATCTCACCAATTCGGTATATGATCACAAATCATTGTATAAAATATTAGAGTGTGGGCATTTGATCTTTCTTCGAGCATTCTTACCTTGGTATAGGTTGATATGGTTTTGGCAATCAAATAGAACCGGTCTATAATTTACGAATAAATAAATAAAATCACTGTTTCAAAACCATTAATCCATCATATACATACAATTTAGTTACAAAATTGCTAAAAATATGATTAATTAAATCAAAATGGGTACCTGATGCTCGGTTATTTCTTTTCACCATTCTCCTAAGCTTTTGTGTGTTTTTAATTTGTCCGTTCCACTAAAATAAATCATTCGATCACCTCCCTTTGACAAAGAGGTAGTCCCCAACAACTATAGTCATTGAGCTAAAGAATGCAAGTTGATCCAAATTGAATAAGAATACAAAAATAGTGTAAATTTTCATGAACTTAATAGTATCAATAAATTGCCCTTGAACACAACTTTTTTTTATATATTATTATAATATTATTATATAGATAGATAGATATTATAGATAGATAGATAGATAAAAAAAAAATAGTATATAAGCATTTTTTAACACTACATCATTATAATGCCAACGAAGGCTTACATTGTTTTCGAATTGCAATTAACAATGTTATAAATTTGTTTCTTTGCAATTGTAATAATAGGGGATTACAAATCAAAAGAAATTGCTATTTGATATCTATTTTTTATTTCAACAGAATATATAGAGATATATATACAATTAAACCTACACATTATTATAAATATATACAAATGCACATTTTAGCTTATTTTGAGGAATCAGAAATTTAAAATGATACTTACAACTTAAACATCATGAATTAATCAACATTGATGTGCCCGGATTGAATCAATTCATCAATTCATTAGTACTAAACAAAATTGAAGGAAGAAAAATGATATCATGAGAATGGTACGTCCTAACCTATCTCTTAATTAGGTATGGTTCCCCTTATGTTTATAAAATTTATCCAATTTCATGTTCAAGTGGTTAACACGTTTATAATTCGCGGTAAAAAAATCATAGTTAATCATATAAAAGCATTATAAAAAAGTAGTTAGTTCAAAATAACATACCTATAAGTAATGAGTATAGAGATTGTACTTGACGTACATTTGAACTTGTGAAGCCATGGTTAGGAACAAATCCAAAGCTTTCTCGATTTACTTTGACAAATCTAGAGTTTTCTCTCTATTTGATCTGTTGATCGATCATATCCCTTTCTCAATCTACATACTTGACAATGACAAACATATATACTTATAGAACTCTATCAATGGACTTTTACTGTTGTAATTTAAGTCTTATAAATTAATTAGGAAGATAGAAAGTCATGCATATGAGTAGTGACTATTTTATAACTCTTAGTTTTAACGTTTAGTATGAAGGTAGAGAGTTAGGTCAATTAATTATTTTTTTATAACGGTAGATCTCTTAATATTCGATAATCCTTTTTTTTTTTAATTATTGTCCAATGCCTCAAATTTGTAACCGGGGTGAAAATTACTACTCAAGACCTCAAATTTGATAAGTTAATTAGTAAATTGTTAGTTGTGATGTTTTGATAAAGTAAAACAAATAATGTGTTTTTTTTAAAAAGGCTTATAAAATATAACAAAATTCTAAACATAAAATTAATATATCCAAAACAACAGAGAAGTAAATTTATTAATTAGATTAGATTGTGATTAAGTAGAAAAATGACAAAGTAGGAAAATAAAATAAAAGATGTAGTTGTTGATGTTTGAACCTTGGATGATGGGATTCTCATCAACAACTACTACCATTGGGCCAAAGAAGTTATTTTGATGCAAATTGAGAATATAAGAAAAAATAGCAAAATTTTTGTGGAGTTAATGATGGCAATAAATTGCCCATGAACACAACTTTTAAGGTTTATATAGATATATTATTATTAATATTATTATATATTATTATTATTATTATTATTATTATTATTATTATTATTATTGTTATTAGATATATATTGTGTATAGATATTATAGACTATATAGATCGGTAGATAGATGATATATATAGATTTATAAATTATTTATCGGACTTGTATTTATAGACATGAATGAAATGATTAAATTAGTATAATAGACTCCTTATAACATATATGTCCTCTTTACAAATAAATGAACTTGGTTAAAAAATAAAAATTAATACATAAAATAGTAATATAAAAAATAAAATAAAAATTAATCCTCAAAAATAATAAAAAATAAAATAGTAGAAGTTGCATCATCCATGTAAACAAATCAATGCTAATAAAAAATAATAATAAATATTTATATATAAAAATTGAAAATGAATTAGAATCATACACTATATATATTTATAAAAAAAATATTAAAGTGTTTCCGAAATTGAATATGGAATGTTTATACAACAAATGGACTACAACCATATGCAAAAAAAATTACGAATTAGAAAAATAACTATGATGTAGGTATACAAATTTTAATGATGATAAAATTTAACAATAAAAAGAATATATAAGCACATAAAATCCAATGTTAAATAATAGAGCAACAACAAATTGATTAATCAAATAATGAAAGATCGAAGAGGGAACAAAAAATTTCTTACGGGTCATCGAATGATCGAGGGAAGATATATATAATATAGCTCTCCCCAACTAATATGCAAAATAAAAGATAAGAATAAAAATTAGAAAAATAAATATGATATAGGCATAAAATTTTGAATTGTGATTGATAAACAATAGAAAGAATAGATCAACATATCAAACCCAATGCTACGTATATATGAGGAAGTGTAAGAATATATATATATATATAGGCCTAATTGTGTAAAATTTGCTAATGGGCCTAATTTAATTACTATTGGGCCTAATTTAATTACTAATGGGCCTAATTTTATTAGTAGAATATCTGCCCGCCCTTGCCCATGCGTGCGCCCCCCTTGCCCCCCCTTCTCGGACCCGATATATATATATATATATATATATATTTTTTTTTTTTAATTTTTTTTTTTTTGCCCAGAATTTTTTTTTCGTGGTAACACTTTCTACTGTGCAAGTATAACTTGCTTTTGTGCACATATAACATCTTATTGTGCAAATATAAGTTTATTTTGTGCAGACAAATAATTCATTATGGGGTAAATAGGTAAATGTGTCTATTTCAATTATAAAAATTTATAATTGAAATATGTTTAATTTATGGGTAAATTGGTAAATATGTCTAATTTTATGGGTACATGCACTTTTTCCCGTTTTCGATACCTTTTGTGCAACTGTGAAGTGCATTTGTGGAACTGTGGAGTGCATTTGTGCAACTGTGAAGTGCATTTGTGCAACTGTAAAGTGCATTTGTGCAACTTTAATTGTGCAATTGTGCAAATTTAAAGTAGGATACAATTGTGCAAATTTAAACTACAATTGTGCAAAATTAAGATACAATTGTGCAGATTAAGAATACAATTGTGCAAATGTAAGATCATAATGTGCATTAATAAGACAAAAGATGTGCTTTTGAAATCGATGTTTTAATTTTGTTTTTTTTTTTTACTTTTGAGAGTTTGGGTTCACCTCTCGGCTAATTTAGGTTGATAGATGTAAGTTTGAAATCGATTTTTTTACGTATAAGCTTTTAAAATTAAAGTGCATAAATAAGATTAAAATGTGCATAATTAAGGTTAAAAAGTGCATAACTTAGATTATAATGTGCATGATTAACAATTTGCGATTGTTGCGCTCTTGTCTATTATGTAACCTATGTGGGATTTGAACCCACATCTTTTGTGCAAACGCACATTGCTCTACCAATTGAGCTAATAGGCTAAATTATGATTTTTATGCTAAAATAGAAGAACCTAATCGACCTAAAGCATATTGGAATAAAATTTTAAAATTCAATAGCTCATGATTCACAAACAATTTGACAATGCTATAAACATGAAATTAGCTCCAAATCAACCCAACAACACAACCATAGCATCAATTTCAGTCAATTTGGCCGTTGGCAAAAAACCCCAAATTCTAAAGCAAATCGCAATATAAAATTCCAAACTTCAATTAGATCATGATCCATAAACAATTTGACAATGCTATAAACATGAAATTAGCTCCAAATCAACCCAACAACACAACCATATCACCAATTTAAGTCAATTTTGCTTTTGGCAAAAAGCCCCAAATGCTAGAACATATCGCAATATAAAATTCTAAAATTCAATTAGCTCGTGATACATAAACAATTTGACAATGATATGAACATGAAATTAGCTCAAAATCAACCCAACAACACAACCATATCATCAATTTCAATCAATTTGGCTTTTGGAAAAAAGCCCCAAATTCTAAAACATATCGCAACCTAAAATTCTAAAATTCAATTAGCTCATGATCCATAAACAATTTGACAATGATATGAACATGAAATTATCTCAAAATCAACCCAAAAACACAACCATATCATCAATTTCAATCAATTTGGCTTTTATCAAAAAGCCCCAAATTCCGCTCCTAAATCAAACCCTAGGTTTTAAATCTCAACCTAAATCATTCAAACAATCCAAATAACTGTAATAAACAAGTTTAGAGTTAGAAATCATACCAAATTCGAGTGGAAACAAGGAGAAAAATCGGGATTTCGAAGGTTTTCCGAGCCAAAAAGAACCGATTAGTGCTGTTGGGGAAGATGGCTCGGTGTGGGCTCGGCTGGGCACGAACCAAGGGGGTTCCGGGCTCGGGGGGTGCGCCTGAGGGAGGGGGTTCGAGCTGGCCGGGGCTGGTGGCCGGAGGTGGCTCGTGGGTGGCGTGGGAGGCCGACAACCGAAGCCACTGGTGGCTCGACGGTGCTGCGAGAGGTGGGCGCGTCTGGGCTCGAACCAGGCCAGTCCAGGGCTCGGGGGTTGCGCACCGGGGTGGGATCGAGGGCGGCTGGTCGCTGGTGGCCGGAGGTGGCTCGAGGTGGGTGCGGGTGCGGGAGTCCGAGGGCTCGGGGGTTGCGCGCGTATGTTTGTGTTGATTTGAAAATTTTACACGTTAAGCAAATTTTACACGTTAAGGATATTTTACATTTTAAAGCTTCCCTATATATATATATATATATATATATATATATATATATATATATATATATATATATATATATATAAGCAACAAACAAATGATTAATCAAATAATGAAAGATAGAAGAGGGAGTAAAAAAATCTTATGGACATAGAACAACAAACAAATAGATGAAACCCTAAACCCTAAATCTGGCAACTTTTCATTTTCCCATTATAATTTAAATATAAGCTTTATTTATGTAGCTATATGACTATATATATGAGCATATATTTATTATTATATCATCTATATATACATATAAGCTTTATTTGCATGATATATTTTAACTATATATATATATATTGAACTATAAATATAAGCTTTATTAAATCATTATTTTATAGCTTTTAAAAAAAAGAAAATAAAATGGGAAGGTAAATCAATTTTCTTGTAATTTAGCATTTAATAGAGTTCAATGGTACGTGGGTATTGAATGGACAAAAAGCAAAAAATATATAATAATATAAGATAAGATATATATAAGATTATTACGGAAATACGGAGTATTATTATTGGAAGAAAAAACTTTTTAAAAATTTATTTACTAAATTTGTCTATTTTTCTCTTTGTTGATTGGGTCGATTTGTTAAAAAATCTTAATAATCACCCTAACACCTTTTTTTGGGGGGGAAATCACCCTAACACCTACAACAATTAATACTAACTAATCATATTTATAAAATCAAAATATCACTCGTTCAAAATAATAAAAATAATATGCATAAATTAGAGTATATAAAAATGTCAATATATATATATATATATATATATAAGTTCTTAATTATAACTTGACACGAAAATGAAAAAAAAAACATCAAGGTAAGATATTGCAATAATATTACATTACATTGCAATTTTAATTTTACCTCAAGCATAATCAAAATGGAATTTATCAACATAGTGATGAAGAACACCGGCCTTAAAGCTCCACTTTCCCTGATTATCAAACAAAAAAGGGTGAATGAAACCCGATCAATATAAAGAAAGTAATAAGAACCATAACTATATATAAGCAAACAATTAAATTTTACAGAGAGAAAATGAAGCAAAAAAAGAAAATATAGATTTCCATTTCTTGATAAAGATCGGATTTAGAGGTTTGTTTTTTCACAACACAATAGGGATGATGTCCATCATTGATCAATGGAAGGATCAATTGGTATTTATACTACACATTCAAAAGGCTATAAATATTAAAATTAATGTGATTTAAAAAAAATATTAATTAGAATGTGAAAAGATATATCACATGTCACAATAAAAACCGACTTAACTTTTCATATATCTTTCCACCCAAAAAACAAAACTCTTCACCTACATCAATCTCTTTAATACGTAGTATATAAAAGAAGCCAAAAAGTCATATATGCTTTTAAATAATAAAAGGAATATATATTAGGTATGGACAGAAAACTCAAAACGCACTATTAGAATTCTTTGAATAGGCAATATAGATTATTATTATTATTATGTAAGTATAAAATATATGCTACGTATTAAAGAGATTTATCTAGTGTTACATGATCATAAGGAAATGGTGCAGGTTATTAGGTATTGAACCGTTACATGATAATTTTTCCATATAATAATTTGGGACAATTTTATATCTTTAATAGTGAGAATGCAAAAGGTTAGAAATTAAAAGCCATATAATAATTTACACAATTAATACCATAACCGTTTGGAATCAATGTAATTATACATAATTATCTTGTATAATTTTGATAATTAATACCACAACTTTTTATGTATAAAAAACTGCGAGAATGCAAAAGGTTGGAAATTAAAAGTCATATAATAATTTACACAATTATTAATACAATAACCGTTTGGAATCAATATGCAAAAGGTTGGAAATTAAAAGTCATATAATAATTTACACAATTATTAATACAATAACCGTTTGGAATCAATGTAATTATATACATAATTATCTTGTATAATTTTGACAATTAATACCACAACTTTTCATGTATAAAAAATTGCAAAATATGATCAATATGTAACTATTAGGATTCGAACTCAAGACCTTATTCCTACCAAACAACTCTACTAACCATTGAGCTATGAAGATGTTTGTGATTATTTGTGAAATTGAAACAAAAAATATAAAATATGAATAATTAAATAAATGAGTATTAAATTGACCCTGAACCCAACTTTTTATGTATTATTATATATATTATATATAGATATAGATTATAGATATAGATATAGATAGATATAGATTTAATTTTCCTCTTTTCTTTACAAATCAATTTGCTACCCTTCTTAAATCACCTAATTAATCTATATTCATTTTTTGGAAAATATTTTATTATAATCTTAGTTATATTGTCACACTAAGATTGTGTATATACAACTTACGGAGTATTTTTGATTTTTTTTTTCAATTTCTCTCTTCCACATAATTTAAACTAAAATATGATTATGTATGCTAATTTATCAAAAAATCTTGGTTACATAAGAACTTTTGCAAAACATGTTACCTACCACGCAGAATTTATCAAAACTTTGTGTATCAGAAATTTATAAAAAATCATCGTGCCACGAAGAATGAGTTTTTTTTTGAAAAAAAAAAAAATTAAGGCTCACAGTCTCACACTCTACACATACAACGTTTTTGAAAGATCGATCAAGATCATATGTGAAGAGATAAGACAGTAATGTGAAACAAGTATACAAACTGCAGCGATTCATTGCATTCAACAAACGATCAATTAATATGTGTCTACAGCTACGCAGAACAACCAACACTCCGACAATCGACAGGATAAGTAAGTACCGCCTTGCACTCACTGTGTCTCCGTTGCAAAGGCCGGTTAGGTATGCAGTTGAGCCTATCATCCTTCGCTTTGAGCCTTAAACACGCCACCGGCTCACTCGTGAAGAAGTTCGACGAGTAGGTGAAGTTGATCAAGCTGCGCAAGCTGCAAATGCTCGATGGTATGCTTCCACTCAACCTGTTATCCGCTACATCCAGCTGCTCCAAACTCGTCATCTTGCCCATAGCATTCGGCAAAGGCCCCGAAAAAGTGTTGTGGCTCACATCAAAGACGGTAGCCCTCTTTAGTCTCCCCACCTCCGATGGCAAGCAAGACTTCAAGCCGACGTTCAAGAGCACAATCTCATCCAATGTGTTGGCCATCTTGGATATGCTCCGCGGGAGACATCCAGGGAGGTTGTTGTTGGCCAAGACGGCGACTGAGACAGGAGAGTTGCCGATGTTGCGAGGAAAGGTGGATTTGAATTTGTTGTTGTTGATGAACAAGGCGTCAAGGGGAATGTTGAAGAGGCCTGAAGGGAGGGCGCCGGTGAACTTGTTGTATCGAATGTCGAGGAATTTGAGGGATGGGAGGGAGAGGGCAACGGAGGGGAAGGGGCCGGAGAATCTGTTGTTGCTAACATCGAGTTCAAAGAGGAGGTGGAGGTTGCGGAAGGTGGTAGGCAGTGAGCCGGAGAAGCGGTTGGTGTTGATGTGGAAGAGGGCAAGGTCGGTGAGGAGGCCGAGGTGTTCTGGCAAGTAGCCGGCGATGTTGGCGTGGTTGAGGTCAATGCCGGCTACGGTTTGGATGTAGGAGTTGTCCGGAGCCGGTGCACAGAAGACGCCGGTGTAGGAGCATACATTGGGACCATGCCAGTTTGAGGTGAAGTTGGTTGGGTCTGAGGACATTGCTTTCTTCCATGATTGTAGGGCGGTGAAGGCCCTTTGCAGCCGGGGATTCGACAAGGAATGGGAAGGCGTTGAGAAGAGGAGGAGGAGTGACAACGCGCCCCAGAAGACGAGGGCGAGGGCGCGGTTGAAGCTCCTCATTAGGCTTTGTGGTGTGATCTTATTAACCCTTTAACATAGAGGCTAAGAGGGTTTATATAGTAAGAGACAGCTATATGTTGGGGAGATGATTGGAAGTGGTCTTGGATTGGATGAATGTGAATTGCTATCTGTATATATGATTTGAAGGATCAAAGATGAGAAAATCTGTATATTTGTTTATTAGTAGTAGTTGTTGGCACATTTTTTATTTTTTATTTTTGGCATATAATTTTATATAAGATAATGAGTTCTTATGTAGACTTGCCTCATTTGAGGAAATGGTAAATCATCATGATTAGGTTTATAATATGCATATAGTGGTGGCCATGAATTGTTAAAATCCCATAAACAAATTAAAGGTTCTTTATTTTATGGGTACTTTTTAAATACAACCTAGGGATGTACATGTACTGTACTGTATTAATGGTGAATGGATATTTGACCATGTATGTTATAGGAAGACATTGCAAGGGTTGAACACATGTCCCCTAATTTGGTGAAGATGAACACTTTCGCTGTAAAGAGCTGCAATTTATGCTGTTCTTGTAACTGTGGTACTGTCTAGAGTGGAGAGAGCTCGAAATTGATGAGCTAGTCAGCAGTTTCTTATTCTCAATTCTCAAATTTGCTAATGCAGGGAGGTAACTTGTGAAGTTCAGACGGAGATGTTTCGTCAGTGGATTCTGGGTCTAGATGATTCTTCAGCGGCAAGAGCGGCTATGATGTTGAATCCACCATTGCTGAGCTTAACAAAGTAACTTACTGAAGTTGCTCTTCTTTCTGCATTCAATTGGTGATTTTATGCTATTTTTTTCATGTTTTTTCTTTTGCATATTTTGCCTGCCTATAAATGCTGTTTGAACATCCAAGATTTTGTGATCTATGAAGATGTGATTTGTTACCTTGTCGAGTCTAAAACGAATTGCTTAGTTGCTTAGTTAGCGGTGTAAATTGAATACGCCTTTCTCCTATTCACTGCTAGCGTTAGTACAGCTTGATAAATGTCCGAGGTTCACTGAGTTTCTTGTTTCTTATTTCATGCGGGACTTTTGCAATCTCACCAATTGAATAAACCCTTGAATGACCGCGGTAATAGAGAGCTGATAGGGATGCTGGGCCCTTGTACATGGTGCCTCACCATTGCTCGGTGACCCTGGCAGATGAGATGCAGTCCTCCAGCAACATATCGTTCATGCTTAGATGGCACGAGAAAGATGAATAAATATGGTTCCAACTTAGTCGTAAGCTCTAACTACGTTGGGAGAGTCAAAGCTCAAAACATTGCATATACTGTCTCTTTCTTATTCTCTATGATACACAAAAGCTACCATTGAACATCTACCAGTACTGCTTGTGGGACCAGCTCAAAGATCTACCAGTACTGCGGTAATGGTGAAATATACCGAGGGCTTGCCTCTTTTTCAGTTTTGAGGAATCGAACACAGGATCACACAGATTGAGAGAAATAAAAAGAAAGCCAGAGGTGCGATTATGGAGACTTTAGACCTTCTGGATATGTTTTTCCTTTACAATTTATCAATTTCACGTACAGAACTGAGAACCCTAACCCCCAAATCCTCCGGAGGACTCCCCTTGCTCCGGCAACCCCCAGCCGCCGAGCTACTGTGAAGGACTGACAGTGACACCGCTCAATTGCAGTCGAACAAGGCGATTTTTTGTTGGCCCTCTCCGTCTCTGTCTCTGTCGTCTCACCTACCGGGGCCTCTACTTCGTCTGTCGATCGTCGCCGGCCATGGTATGCTTTTCATCTCTTGAAATTCATCCAATTAGAAAATGCTATGCGAATCTGCACTTTGTTCTCTCCATCTCTCTCCACTTATCCCAATTCATACTCTGTTGTTTCTTTTTCATTGCTGGATTTCTACACTGTCTGAACTGGACGTTTGCTTGAAATTGATTAGCTACTTAGAAGAGGAAGAAACATTTGGTGTTTTAGCTGTCACTTCCTTACTTGTCTTGTTTTAGCGGCCACCTGTAGTTCATTTTGATAGCTTGTGGAGTGTATGCCAAATCAATTATTAAAGTCCTCACCTTTGTTTGCAGTGTATTGCCTTTGCTCTCTTCATTTGACATCATGTGGTAGCCTCCTCACATTCTAGTTCTCTTCATTTATTCTCCTATTGCAATAGAGAATGGCTTCTAGAGTCGACATCAGAAAACTCTCTTCATTTATCTCTCGTAATGGCAAAAGGAGGGCACTTGACAGGTTTCTACAAATTGACTGCAAATCGGGTAAAATTGACATCAGTGATGCCCATTACTTTTTCCACCACATGCTTTCTATGAGACCTTCACCCCCAATTTCAGGTTTTTATACACTATTGGGTGCTCTAGTTAAGTGCAAGCATTTCTCTCTTGCCATCTCATTCTACAAGACATTAGATGTATCGGGTGTTCTTGGGTCGAGATCGAATCCCATCATCTTGAATATTTTGATCAACAGCTATTCTAGAATGAGACTAGGGAGTGCTGCATTCTCTGCTTTGGGCCTTGTGTTGAAGAATGGGTATCGCCCGGACATCATTACTTTTTCTTCGCTCGTCAAAGGATTGTGTTTGGAGGGGAAATTGTTTGAAGCACTTGGTTTGTTTTCAAAGATGATTCGATTGGGCTGCACTCCTGATGTAGTTATTTACAACACTATAATCGATGGTTTGTGCAAGACCGGGAACACTGCCACAGCCCTTCAATTACATCAAGACATGGTGCATGGTAAGGTGGGAATTGCCAAACAGAATTGTAAACCAAGCACAGGGTCTTATGTTCTGATCGATGGTCGATGTGTGGAGTGGCCTACATCTGATACTAAAGAACACAAGGGAAGAATTGCTCCGAATGTTATCTCTTATAGCTGTTTGATTGATGGGTTATGTCGATCAAGTTTGGAAGAAGATGCTAAGTCTCTCCTTGTTGAAATGATAGATAATGATGTTCATCCTAATGTGGTGACTTTTAGCATTATGATAAATTCACTTTGCAAGAAAGGGAAAGTAGAACAAGCAATGGAGGTTTTGGAAATAATGATATCGAGAGGCGAGCACCCAAACAGAGTTACATATAACACTTTAGTGGATGGTTTTTGTAGAATCGGGAAGATGGAAGAAGCTATGTGTGTGGACAATGATATGAAGCGTAGGGGAATATTAGCTGACAGTGTGACCATAAACTCCCTACTCAAAGGTCTTTTTCACTTGAAGAAAGTGGAAGATGCTACGAGTTTATTTAGCAACATGAAAAGGATGGACGCCAATGGTGCTTGTGGACCCAATCTAGTTACTTATGCTACTATGATTAGCGGACTATGCAAAGAAGGGGATGTTGATAAAGCAGAAGGGCTTCTCTTGGAAATGCAGGGTAACGGGTTTTCTCCGGATGTCATTATTTATGCCTCTATGATCGACGGACTATGTAAACAGGGGCAAATCTGTAAGGCTGAAGAGCTCTTCTCAAAAATGCTCTTTACTGGTGTCTCTCCTAGTGTTATTGTATATAATTCTTTGATTAATGGATTGTGTAAAGAAGGGCAATTTGACAAGGCTAAAAAGCTTTTTTTGCAAATGCAAAGAAGTGGCATTTCTCCGAATGTCATTTCCTATAATTCTTTGATTGACGGGCTTTACCAATATGGAAATGACGCGGAGGCAAACATGATACTGGAGAATATGATCGGAGATGGTATTGTGCCAGATGTGGTGACTTTCACCATTATAATTAACAATCTTTGCAAGAAAGGGAGTATTGAAGAAGTAAAGAAAGTGTTAGAGTTGATGACCCGAAAGGGTGAACTTCCTGACATGGTCACTTATAGTTGTTTGATCAAGGGGCTTTGTTTAGAAGGAAGGATTAGTGATGCAACGAAAGTGTTTTCTTTGATGGAATGTTGGGGCTTTGAGGGTGATGTTGTGACTTACAGCACACTCATAGATGGGTATTGCAAAGCAGGGATGTTGGAGGATGCACACGATTTGTTCCTTCAAATGAACACCAAGGGGTGTTCCCCTAATGTAATCACATTTCACACATTGATAAACGGGTATTGCAAAGCAGGTTTGTTCGAGAATGCACACAATTTGCTTCTTGAAATGGAAGCCAAGGATTGTTCCCCAAATGTCGCAATTTATAATGCATTGATTGATGGTTTCGCCCGTGAGAAGAATGGTACAAGAATTGACGAGCTAGTCCAGAAAATGCATGCCGATAAGATTCTACCGGACTTGGACACAATGTCCATTTTATCAAAATATAGCAAAATGGTTGAAAATTGCCAAACGTGGATAAACTCTCTCCCGGATTTCTCTTCATTTGGAAACCCAAACAAGAAACGCATTGAATCTCAATGTGAGTTTGCTCTTTGATCTCGATTCTAGCTATGTGTTTTCTTAATTCTTCAATTGCTTATCTTATACTTCTCCCAGTGCCTTGCAAAGCATTGTCTGTTATTGGATATGTTACTTGCAATGACTCATTTACAGGTTCGAACTCTTATAAGAAGAAGCAAAGAGGTAGATGATCAATGGGTGTAATGTAAGTGCTGATATTGGAGATCGATATGATGTTTTCTTCTTCACAATGAGCTTTTTTTTTTCTGTATCTCATCCAGAACAATTTCCTGAATCGGTGGTGAATTAATTAAGGCATCTCTCTCTCTCTGACTGATTAGATCATTTATAATTTCATTTACATAATCTTTTGTGTCTATTTTCTCTTATTTTTGAACTAATAATGTCTTTAAGAATATGCAAGATCTGTTAGCTTGGCCAAATCAATATTTTATCAGATTTTCCCTTCTTTGGCCTATTTGATATACAATATTGGTTACTGGCAGTTCTTATTGAAATGGGTTTTGCTGAAGTTCTGCGAGGATCTCCGCTGTATCTTGTGTCTTATTTCAGGGGAGTCTTTTGCAGTGTCCCAAAGGCGATTTCATGGAACAACCATAAATTGTCGATGCACAGGCATACTGCAGTGATGGAAATCGAGCCGGATGATTGCATTTAACTGGTTGCTGATGATGTCTGAAACACTGATTTTTGGCCTGGTGTAGAGCCGTAGTGGTGTGTGACATCTTGATTCAGAATTTGGTACTTTGTGCTTGATGATTCAACTCTATAAGCTTGAATAGATACTTAAACCTTTCAGTGATGATCCTATTGTCATGAAGCCATAAAGGAGTTTATTCTCGGTATGCACAAGAGAGTGACCGAGCTCAAGCTCTCCTCTGGAGATGACACAACAAATATAAATAGCAATGAAGGAGTTTTTTCTGTGTAATAATAAATGACATTGCTATTTCTCTTGTTGATTCACATTTGGTTTCAACTATTGTCCTATGTATACCCGCAAAAGGAAACAAAATGATGTTTTAGCATAGTTGTTTCAAAACCTTTTCTACATCAATGTAGTTTTGGTATTCAGACTTTAGCATACGAAATGGGTTTTGCTGCCCAGCTGCATATCTGGATAAGCACCTTGTCTATCAAACTCGTGTACTCCGCCACAACAACACGTCTTGAATGTAGAGGAATGCCCAGGTAAGTGACAGGGAAGGCCCTCTTTCGATCAGCCTCTTCAACGGAGGTGCCCACCACATACAGGGTTACTTTTCTCAGGATTAATCTTCATTGCGACAGCTTTCAGAAAACCATCTAACCATCTAAACCATCCCTTCGCAGTTTCACAGAGGTGTTATCGAGCGCCCAGGGATGAAGGCACCCTGAGCATCTCCAATGAGTGTAGCAACTAGGGGCCTTATGCGATTCACAATAGCTGCTCATAATACTTGACTCTGTGGAACATATTCACTGGTACTATTTCGCATTTTCGAAATCGTGATTCACTTTGAGATCAATATAATGTAGTTATTTCTTTGCCATTCATGAGTGTCATAAGCTATATACAACTTAATGGTCAAACACATCGAAAAAAGCTAATAGTCGCTAGAAGATCGAACCTAAAACAAGTGATACCTCTAGTAGATCCAATATATATGAACAAAACATATTTCTTTTTGGCAATAAATTAATATAGAGTGAGACAGTGACACTTATTAGGCAAATAAGACTATGCGTTCTCCACCTGATAAGTGAAGGCATGAAGTCACATTTTCTTTTATGGGCTCAACCCCCCTGAGGACAGTTGATCAGTTCGACATTTTCGTAAATGTGAAGCTTTGACATGTGATCAGGGTTGCGCTTCACACTGCAAGGAACAACATCAAACCCGACACTCTCAAATCCACTCCTACGGATGGTCTCCTCCATGCCAGTGAATCAATCCATTCGGAAAACCCAATCAACCCGAAGCTCATAACCGGAAGCGGAAGGTTATCTAAAAACATGTTGACTTGATGTAGATCACGGCTTCTCTGTTGCAGAAGCTCAGCTTCAGCTGCAGCTATAAAGGGCCCTTCGACGCACAGGAAAAACTGTCTCATTAACATTCATCTGGAACTGATATGAAGAGCTCTCCATCTGATCTCCCATGAGACCCCTCCTTGTGGCCCACAATGAGTTGATCTACTGATATTGGATATTCATTCACCTTGCCAACTGTAAACAGAAAATGGCATTAAGGGGACCAGGTGATTCTTTTGTGCATAGTTGCGATCTGTGTAAGAAGGAAGATGAAGCTGCACGCCATGAGATGAGATATGAGCACAAAACAGAGTTTGAAAAGGTAATTTATTTCCAGTAACGAATTTAGGCTTTGTTTCTTCCATTGCTACTGATGTTCTTAAATTGTGTAGATACTAGAAAGTTTAGCTACATTCTGTAAATAGGACTAAAGCTACAGCAAACAGTGTCGTTTCATTTCTGTTTTGTAATCTGATTTCTTGATTTGTGTTGTTCATTGGCAACTATGGTTGTTGCTCTTGGTTGAGATCTGTTTCAATCTCTTTACATTCCTTCATTTTTGGATTCAAAAGTTAACTCAAATTAACAGTTACATGTATATGTGTTGAATTGGGTTTGTTTTCCATGATTTATGACTCTTTTTTTTTTGTCGTTGCAGAGGAGCTTGTGAATTTGATTGTGCATGCTTTGATGAGGAATCTGCAAGTTTATTTATTTTGCATGGCTCATCTTGTTTTCAATGTATTGCTCTTATTTTCAAGTCTTTTGCTTACTTCAAATTTCTTACAAGATTTTACATTCTTTTTGTATTCAATATTTACTTATTCAGTATTTTTAGATTATACAAGACAAACTTTCAATATTTACTTATTCAGTATTTTGTTTTGGTTTCAATATGCTTTCTTTCCATACCTAACTGAAATATTTTCCATACCTAATTGAAATATTTTCTATACAAGACAAACTTTCAATATTTACTTTCCATACCACAAGTCGTGACGACTTGTGGTTGGTATGTGATATAAAAATTTACGTACCACCAGTTAGTGGTTGGTAAGTAGTAATCTTATTTTTTTGTGGTTACCGTACCATGTCAACCCTAACCATCGATACCAGAGCCTCCTCCACTTTTCGCACTAAAATATCGATGTTCATCTCTACCGCTGACGCCAGGGCTGCCACCTCCCTATCCCTGACTAAATCCTCCGTGGTCATCTCCTTCTTAGCCATGTCATCCTAACATTGTTAAATAGAAGACGGTCGTCCCCTGTAAATCAACCGGTTTTGGAGAGTCGCTGTTTAAAACAGCGACTCTCCATTTTATTTTATTATTTTCATTTATTTTAACAATAAACCGGGATTTTAAAAAAATATAACGAAATATACGTAAGTCGATGTTTATAACAGCGACTTACATTTTTTAATATTTTTTTAAAAAACTTTAGGTAAGGTCGCTATTTGTAACAACGATTTTACCTTGTTTTGGCTAAATCGCTAAAATCTTTCAGAATTTGGCTATTCCCTTAATTATTTTTCGATTTTTGGCTATTTACAAAAAAAATTCCTCAAATATCCGCCTCTTCTTATGGAACGATATTGTCTAAGGCCATATTTGATTGCTATAACAATGTAATTCGCAACTCTTACTAAATATAATTTGCAACATCTTATGAAAATTTGCGATGTATCCTTTAAAAATTAGCGGATAGCATATCTTTTTAGGAGACTCTTTAAAGTAGTAAAATTCGACACGGAAGTTGAAAAGATAAATCAGGTCCATTGCGGAATTGCATTTCATCCTAACACTCAAAAACAGTATGCTCGTTTAATCAGAACAAACAAAAAAAGAAAAGAAAAAGTATGCTCATTTAAAGATTTATGGAGTGGATGTAAAATCTCAAAGGCTTTCTTCAATTCAAGTTCTGTACACTGATCACTGATGGCGGGTGGCGATTGAGGAGGCATCGGTGGCGGGCGGTGTTGCGTCGGCGTTCAATAGTCATGTACAAATAGAAGAACCCTAGGCCAGCACCAGGTGGGTAGTGGGCGATTCGGCGACTAAGCTACGAATTCGGTGAGTCCAAGTAATTTCAAAGGCGAGTCCTTCAAGTTTCAAACTCTCTCTATTCCCCTTTTGAAAAGTCCAGATTGGAGTTTGACCCGGCTGCTTTTGATTGTTTTAGCTCCGTGTTTGTTGACTATCGTTTCGGGTCGAACTTGATTGCTTTTTTGCTTGAGTTGAAGCTCAAACCTGAACTTGTGATTTGGGGTTTCTTGTTTATATCAAGTTTCCTGTATATTGAATAGTGTTTGTCTCTTTGAATTGGTTGATAGGTACTCGATTTTGGACGAGAATGGAGATTTACTGACAAGGCTTATTCTGTGAGAATTGGGGTTTTCTTTTTTCTTTCGGTTTTGATTTTGTTTTGAGTGATTTCATTCATGGAGAAACAAAACGGCTTCAAGGTGAAAAAATTAGAAAAGCAGGTTAGCTTCAGTGAAGAGGTAGGAAGAGAGGGGACTTTTGCTAACAGGAAAAAAAATAGAAATGGGGTGATGGAGAGACAGAAGAGCTTTAGTGTGGTGATGGAACGCCAATTCAGCATTGGAGGGGCCGAGAGGAGGAGCAAGGACTCCCCGGGAAAGCGGGGTGATACACTGCTCCATCTTGCAGCCAGAGCTGGGGATTTGGCGAAGATCAAGCTGCTCATTGAGGGTTGTGAAAAGGGTTCTTCCAAGGGGTTGTTGAGTAGGCAAAACCAAGAGGGGGAGACTCCTCTGTATGTGGCTGCTGAGAAAGGGCATTCTTTGATAGTCATTGAGATGTTGAAGTTCTTGGACTTGGAATCTGCTTCCATTGGTGCCAACAGTGGTTTTGATCCATTTCATATCGCTGCAAGGAATGGTCATGTTGGTAAGAGTTCTATTCCTTTTGGCATGTTGTGCACTGCTCTACTTCTGCATCTGCATACTTTCTTGCTGGCAAAATGTTGGGTGTTGGTGTGGTAAGTGAATAACAGAAAGACTGCTCTCTGTTATTTAAAGAGTAAATTTAAGAATGGAAGAAAAGGGATGATGGCAGTTAAGGGAACTCTATTTCATAAGCAAAGTATACCTAATTTTATCTAGATTGTAAGGATGGATGGCATTAAAGTTAATTTGTGAATCGTAGGGAACCCTTTTCTCTCTTTCATTTCAAACATTATGTGGACAAGGAAGAAATCCATGCTTACCAATTTCAACACATACCAAGCTCTTCAATCTTCTACCTTCTTTATTGTCCACTTTACTTATATTTCATTTATGGCATCTTGATGTATTAGCTTCAAGATAAGGGTAAACTGCCCAAACTACCCCTTGAAAATTGAATTTGACCTATGTTTTGTTTACAATTCATCACCTGTACCCATTTTATCATTATTTGAGAGTTACAAAAAAGTATGAAATATTCAATGTATCTCTTACTAATATATATTTAGTCTTTGCATTGTTGAGAGATTTATTGAATATCATACGTTATTTTAAACATAAATAGGTATGTGTGGTGAATTGTAAATCAAACATAAATAAAGAGGGTTATTGTTTTTATGTTAGGTGGTGTGTGTGCACTTTTTTCTTTTTGCAAACAAGCTTAAATAAAGGGTGCTTTGTGTAATTTACCCTAAACTGAATCCCAAAAATCACATGGAAGAAGGAGAACAAAGATACAAGTTGAAAGCTTGCTGGCTTACCTGTTGTGCTACTCTGTGTTTTGAACACCTAAAAACTGTTGATTACTATTTCAAAATCAACTTCGCTTAAGGAATATCTTGCTATGGTTCATAAAATCCAATATTGTAAAAGCATTTCCTATTCGCAAGGATTTCGATGATTGTGTGAGAAAAAAAAATGTCAAATACTTTATTGTTTTACTCTGCACTCTGATGTTGCTGAACTTGCAGAAGTGTTGAAGGAGCTTCTTGGTGTTTTCCCAAACTTGGCTATGACGACGGGTCCTTCCAATGCAACAGCATTGCTCACTGCTGCTTCCCAGGGTCATATTGATGTGGTAAATCTGCTGTTAGAGACTGATTCAAACCTTGCTAAAATAGCTCGAAACAATGGCAAGACTGTCCTTCATTCAGCTGCGAGAATGGGACACCTGGAAGTTGTCAAGGCTTTAATACACAAGGATCCAAGTATTGTTTTCATGATTGATAGAAAGGGCCAAACTGCATTGCATATGGCTGTGAAGGGATATAATACAGAGATAGTTCTTGAGTTGGTTAAGCCAGACCCTTCAGTTTTGCATATTGAAGATAGCAAAGGGAACTCTGCATTGCACATTGCAGCCAAGAAGGGCCGTACCCAGGTGTTTTCATTGTTTCTTATTAAAATTTTCCTTTCAAGTTATCCTAAAAGTTTTCCATGCGTTCTCAAAAAAAAAAGTTTTCCATGCCACCTAATATTTGTTGCAAATAAAAATCATGGCATCTTATGTAGTTTTGTGTGGAAAGAAAATTGTTAGTAGAGAATGACCAGGGGAAGACTTGTTTGAGAAGATCAATTTATAATTTATCAGAAGATACCCACTTTCATTGAGCAAGTGCAGACTGCAGAATCTGTTGGTCGTTCTGTGAACCAATGTAACCAGATCTATTTGTAGTTATATATAGTGGTTAGCAAAAATGTTTTACACAAGACTTTAATATTCATCAGCACTAGAGATTGATTTCTAACAGACCTTTTGCTAATATGGTTTACACATCGAAGTGGACATGCTAGTCAAAAGAGAAAATAGAGATTGCATATTTGTGAATAGAGAACACATCATTCTTTTAAGTGATTTTAGGTGTTTTTTTCTAAGTAAAGATAATGGCTACAAATTATTTACTTATGGAGCAAAGCATTTTTTTACATCATAATTCTTTTTTGCAGTATTTATGCTCTAATCCTGTTTCTCCCGTCCGAAAATTCTGTTTTCATCTTATGTTCTTTGTAATACTTGAAAATGGCTTCTATTAATGTTTTAAAAAACTGCAGATTGTGGAATGTTTGTTGTCTGCTGAGGGTATCAACATCAATGGGCTTAATAAGGCTGATGAAAGCCCACTTGACATTGCGGAAAAGTTTGGACCCCCAGAAATGATCACACTCTTAAAGGAGGCAGGTGCGTTGAACTCTAAAGATCTCAGCAAACCCCGGAGTGCAGAGAAGCAGCTTAAGCAGACTGTCAGTGACATTAAGCATGATGTTGAATCCCAGCTTCAACACTCCCGCCAAACTGGTTTCGGGGTCAAGAAAATTGCACGAAAACTAAAGAAGCTCCACATCAATGGCTTAAACAATGCCATTAACTCTGCAACCGTGGTTGCTGTTCTCATTGCTACAGTTGCCTTTGCTGCCATCTTCCAAGTGCCTGGCCAGTACGTCCAGGACAAAGAAAAAGGGGTTTCCCTTGGAGAAGCTGAAATTGTGAGCAAGCTGCCTTTTATGATTTTCTTTGTGTTTGACAGTATCGCATTGTTCATTTCCTTGGCTGTCGTGGTGGTTCAAACGTCTGTCGTTGTGATTGAACACAAGGCAAAGAAGCAGCTCGTGTCTGTGATAAACAAACTGATGTGGTTAGCTTGTATCTGCATCTCAGTTGCCTTCATATCTCTGACTTATGTGGTGGTGGGACAGAAGGAGAAGTGGCTAGCCATATGGTGCACCTTGATTGGTGCCACGATAATGCTTACAACTATTGGGTCCATGTGTTATTGTGTGGTTCAAAACAGACTGGAGAATTCAAGGTTACGGCGTATCAAGAAAGCTGAGAGCCGCTCCATTTCGTTTTCTGTCTCAGCGGAAGCATCAGATCCAGAGATGTTGGATAGTGAATTCAAGAAGATGTATATACTTTGAGCTTCCAGGAGCCGATGGTGAGCAAAATGGGATTGGCACAGTTAACAAATCCTAAACGGGGCTAAAGATGAGCTTCTGTAGAGTTTGAAGATCATTGAAACAGACTCGAACCTGATTTTGAGGCCCAAGGAAGGTAAACTTCTGTTTCTTAAATGTGCGGACAGGTAGCCTGGACTGGAGTGGACCTTTTCGGGGGACTTACAGCTCGAGCAGCTGGAGGCACCAGCAATATCCTTAAAACTTAATCTTTGATGAAACACAGTATAATCACCTTTAGATTCTATGTCATCTATTCCTGTCAACACCCGGCCATCGGACAGAATCTGCTGATGCTTCGGTTTGTGTGTGTGTGTGTGTGTTTGTTGTATTACACAGTTGTAAGTTCGTTGCAAGATCACGCCTACAGCTTACATTGTAATGTAACATCGAACACCAGTTAACACTAACATGTGGCATAAATAATTCTAACAATTAAAAGAAAATTAGTAGTAGCAGCATTGTAGAAAACTCATAACAATCAAAATGACGGTTGCAGATAATTTTCAGCAAGTGAAGCAATAAAATCTTTTTAATAATCTGATTCAAAACAAATCAAATCACTAGTGAATTGCTACTATGAATACTCCATCCGTTTCAAAATAAAAGTCGTTTGGAATTTAGTGCACGCTTTTTAACGAGGTAAAAACTCTATAAAATATTATTTTTTTAATCAATTTTTTTAGTAATTTTATACTTGTTATTATAATATTGTGTAGAGTTTTTACCTCATTAAAATATGTGTTGAATAGTAAAGTGACATTTATTTTGAAACAGATGGAGTAACATTTAAACTGATATTGCATTTGAATGGAACGTACTAACGGATCATATCAGTACACCTCTGACCCTCGCTCAGATTGTCTTCTACTTGTATTGAGTTTTGTACCTTTTGTTCTGTAACTAAGGCTCTGTTTGTTATAATAAGTAGTTTTTCAGAGCTTGTGGTTTTGATATTATATAGTTTTAAATGAAATAAATATAATATTTTACTTTAATTAGCTTTTGGAATTATAGCTTTTCATCAACTACTTACCCAAAGCTTAAGCTTTTCAGAACTTATGATTTTTTATTCCCAAATTTCCATCCGCTAACCTAACAACTAGGTTTATCAAACACCATATTAGCTTATTAAGCTATATTTAACACAAATAATCTATCAACTTCAGCTAACCCACGATCTTCTTCCTTTGACATGAACACATACATTAAGTCCAAGTCGTAAAACGTGATAACGTGAGGGGGTCCACACGTCCGAGCGCATCATGCGCACCCAAGCCGAAGCCGAGTGGGTTCCATCCTAAAACCACTTAGCAATAAGAGTAGTGGCCCACTGACATCACAACACGCCCCCTCAAGTGCAAATGACGTTTTGAGCCTTAAGGCCGGCTAGCACAGTAGTAGACCAGGGTCTCGGACCACACCGCTCTGATACCATGATAAATCCCGATGGGCCAATATAACGTGGGGGGTCCACACGTCCGAGCGCATGCGCACCCAAGCCGAAGCCGAGTGGGTTCCATCCCAAAACCAATTAGCAATAAGAGGAGTGGCCCACTAACATCACAACACGCCCCCTCTCAAGTGCAACTGACGTTTTGAGCCTTAATGCCGGCTAGCCCAGTAGTAGACCAGGGTCTCGGACCGCACCGCTCTGATACCATGATAAATCCCGATGGGTCAATATAACGTGGGGGTCCACACGTCCGAGCGCATCATGCGCACCCAAGCCAAGCACACAAGACCAGCGGGGTTCCATCCTAAAACCAATTGGCAATAGGAGGAGTGATCCACTGATTTATATGCAAGACTCGGGTTATCGTGTTTTTCGATGTGGGATAAATGTTCCAAGACATCACAACACAACGTCATATCTACTACTAGCTTCAGTCTCCATGATTTTGCTTTTCAGAGACCTATATTTAATGTCTTCGTCTATCCACGTTGACTCCCTTCAAGGACATGAACTCTGTATTTATATCTTCAAGAATGCCCTTAATTTATAGTCTAACAAAGGGGTCAATTACACTAACGATCCCTAAAGTTTGCAAGCTTTTTCTTATTAGTCCCTAAACTTTAAGTCTTTCCAGTTAGATCCCTAAACTATTAAAATGATTGCACCATTAGCCCTTCCATAAAAAAAACTGCCGGATCTCCATTAAATATTATGAATAAATTACACAAAATTGCCTTAAATTAGGAGAGTTTTCACAAACTACCCATGAATTGGAAAAATATAGGAAATCCCCCAACTTTGAGATTTTTAGTTTTGAGATATCAAACTTACCCCCCATCTAATATTCCAAAATGACTAAATTGGCTCGTAAGAAAGCGAAGAAATTAAGAAAATGGCCCATAAATAATGAAAGTATACAAAACTGCCAAAAATTAGTTGAATAAGAAAAACACTAAACCCTTTCAATGTTAGCAATGGTTAAATTAGTTGAATAAGATAATAAATAAATTACACAAAAAAACTCCTACCTACATTTTTTTTTACTGGCCCATAACTAGAAAAAAAAAAAAACAAACTATTCAATCTAGGGTTAAAGAACCACACAATCCATATCATTTAATAATTGTTTGAAAAACATTGAATTTTTCAGAAAAAGGTCAAATAAAATAAACAATGTTGATTAAACATTTTTCTAGACTTTGAGATATTAAGTGATAATGTAGCATTTTTGTTTTTATATTGAAATTTTATGGTGGTTCTTTAGTTGAGTTATTTGTAAAAAAAAAATTGAATTTACAGGTGGTTTTGTGAAAACTTCCTAATTTATCGATATTTTTGTATAATTTGGACATTACTTTATGAACCTAATAAAATTATTTCTAAATATTGTAAAGGTTTTGGGTGGTTGATTGAAAACAAAACTCCAAATTATTTTATTTTATTTCAAAATTTTAATTTATGAGTGTTTTTGTAAACATTGACAAATTTATTGGTGATTTTTTGTAATTAGCATAAAATTTGGTGGAGATTTATGGTTGGAAGGATGGATGGTGCAATCATTTTAATAATTTAGGGACTTTATTAGAATGACTTAAAGTTTAGAGACTAACAAGGAAAAACATGTAAAATTTAGGAACCATTGATGTAATTTACCCTCTAACAAAGTCTAACCTTTTCCAAATTATCACATGTATAACTAAAAAATGAAGGCAAAACCTCACTTTACAAGTAAGGATTCTCTTGACTGGTTAGGGGCATCTTTTAACCCTCACATGTAGACAACTCATATTCTCCTTTCAATTTAGACATATCTCACAATTTATCTCTTATTCCATTCTAGATTGGATGGTGGAGACTCTTAAGGTCAGGGTTTCATCATTTTGACTATAAAATAATACCAGTGCAAATTGTGACTAACCAAACAAGCTTAATACTTTTATCATAACCAAGTTTAAAAAATGCATAAATTAGGGGTCGGACAGTAACCAAGCTTAATACTTTTATCATAACCAAGTTTTAAAAATTAATAATAATTAGTTTCCAAAATAATCGATATTTTAATTTATATTTTTAAAATATGAATTTTCATAATAAAATTTTATAAACCTACAATATGAGGGTATAGAATCTAAAAAAAAATTTAAATTTTTTTTTCAATGTTTATTTATACCGAAATAATTGTGTGGACCACAAAGGGACCATGGAATTGGACCAGGAGATCCACATCCCTCAGCTATTATTAGCACCAGCAAAGGTATTTTGGGCATAACTTGCCATTTTATTTGTTTTGCGTTATAACTCAAAATTCAACCTATCAAATAAACAAAACATTAAAAAAAAGACATGAGATAGGCAAAGAAATGCTATGCCTTGTAGATTAGCCAATAACTCTATATACCCTATAATATTACATAAAGAAACCCATTTCATCTACATAACCCTTGAAATATCTCTACTAACAAAATACCTCCCATACCAACAGAGAATGACTTTGCCTAAGAAAATCGTCTTTCATTTGTATGAACAACAGTGTAGTATGTTTCACCACAAATCAAAAGATGTTGACACCGGAACAGGGCCTTCATTCAAGCGTCCGCTAAGCGTTTTTTAGAACACTGCTTACTTGACTTGCAGGCGTTCTCGCATGCTCTGCACCACGGCCTTCCTCCTTTCCTCCTGATCGACTTTGTCCAGATCAAAGGCTGTAACCAGATGCCCATAAAAGATCTTCTTCCTCTCTCCAGTCCGTTCGTCCACCTTCAAAAGTTTCGGATGGTTCATATCGTCCGTTCCCAACAGCATTGATTGAACCTCAGCCCATGCTTCCCTGCCATGGTTGTCCTTCTCAAAAAACATGGCCATTCGAATGGCCTCCCTCAAGCCAGACTGATCAGGGTCAAACTTGACCAAGACAATACCACGATGGCCTTCTTTGCTGTACAGGCTTCTGCACTTGCCTTTGCGAAACCCAATACCTGAAAACACAAGAAAATACATGGTATTATTAATCAAAGATATAGATAAGACAATTACCTTGTCAGAAATATAGTATTACTGAATGTCAGGAATAAGTCATTACAGGCTTCTAGTTTTTCACCAGTAAAGCAAGATGTTAAGTGAAGGGAAACCAAAGAAAGATCAAATCAAGTAGGAATTACGTTAAAAATATCCTGCATTATGAGTACTGAAATACAATCATCGTAAATAGGAGATTTCAGCAAAAGATTCAATGAATCTTCAAGAGGAAAAGTTAAGCATTACCTCTAACTACAGAACAAAATATGCTGTGAGAAATATGCTAAGTGCTTCAAATCCAACTGCTTATAATGTGCAAATATATGACAGATCCAAGATTGAAAATACAACCTTGATGTGAAATGCTTCACGCAAGGCATAAATAAGAGTTGCAACCAGATAAAATACACAGCATAAAGGCATGCTAATGTTACAATAATTGGCACCTGCATATAGCGACTCTTGATATGAAAATACAACCTTCTCATGAGATGCTTAATGCAAGGGATATATAAAAGTTGCAACCGGGCAATTCACAAAGCATCAAGGTAAACTAATGTTACAATGGGTCTCCACATATATACCACTCTTGATCAATATCCAGAGAATCTCTTATTTCTGTCATCAATATCTGGAGAAAATGATGAATTTCTATATCCTTGAAGAGTGATTATCTTCTGCACATGGCATGTACAGCTACAAATACAAAGAAAGCTTTCCTTTAGTCCCTCCTTGGTCAATCTCAAGCTCCAAAAATATGGACAAAATGGATTCACTTGGTCACTAACATGACATTTTACATTTTTCTTAATTAAGGAGCACAGAGAAAATAAACTTGGCTACTTTGTTCTTAAATCAAAGAGCACCTATTTCATTCCCTACATACTTGCTCTTTTAGTGTGGAAGAACCATAGATAATTAATTATGAGACTAATGAAGCAAAAGTTTATCAAAAATTTCTGTTCTCTCATTTGTAGTGGTGATGGCAGTAGAAAAAGGAGTGTGAACCAGGAGGAGATTGACAAGGAAGATGGTAGATCTTGAGGTTGCATTGGTTAGGAAAAAGAGAATAAAAAAGAAGGATGACGTAACTTAGTGACTCTCAAGTGGAAAGCGTTTAAATGTCAAAGTACCAAAGCAGAATTAACCCGAACCCATATATAGAAATTTCCCCTAATGCCATACCCCCAAGTGAAACTTGTCCTTTCCTTCTCATCAACTTCTTTCTTTCTTTCTTTTTTCTTTTCAGGAAGACGTAAGAATTTCAACATAAGGGAATTAACTGCTATGTACAGCTGCACATAAATCCCTCCAAGAAAGCAGGAGAAAGATACCTACACCAAAAAAAAAAAATGGTGTGAAATCCTCACAGGCACTAGTACTGAATCAGGGGATTGAGTACTTTGGCTTATATAGTATGATATACGGATCACCAGTTAAAAGGAAGGGGAAGATAGCAAGAATTACCAGCACCCCCTCTGAGGAAAGAGGAGACCAATCCTATGATTCCTCTATCAGCAAAAAGAAGGTGACTCCTACTTTTTAGAGTTTTTTTTTTTTTTTGAACCGACTACTTATTTGAGTTATCTCCACCTAGCAAACCCGAGAGAAACAAAACACATGGAATGCTACAGACATCCACCCATGATAGACTTATGAGATTGCATATCAATAATGAGAATAATGCAGAGACCATAGAGCGCTTAAAATTTCAATGCCCTTTATTTAAATATGTACTTGAAGTTGTTGTGTCTTAGATGCATGGGTTCACTTGCTCCCCCAATATTATTAGAAGGCTGCAAGGAATTATGTTCTTCTACCTTGCAGCTTCTTTTACTGTCTCTATTTCCTTCACTTCACAAGGCAGAAAGAAACCTTGAGGTTTTCAAGCAGCAAGTCATTTCAGCAGAAGAGGGTACCAAAATCGTAATTAATATCAAAATCAACCTGCAGATCAAGATTCAAACCTCCAACAGGAAAACAGATCCTAGCTTCACCTGCTTAGAATTTATTTTGAATTGATCCTCCAATGATCCATGTATTACTTCTACTTTATTTTGAGGGGGTGGCCTTGCTACCTGTGGTGTGTAATTGAATGCCTATGTGGAATTTTATCTGGGAATAACTTTACCATTTCAAGATGATTAAGGCGTCCCCAAAACTAAACTCTTTCACCTCAAACACGACATCAATCTCTAATAGAAGATCATTTATGCCTATTAAATCCATCATAGAACTTAATGGAAAGAGGCTCAACTTGTTCCTAAAATCCATCCTGCACTCGTACTTATAGCCAAAAGGATCCAATCCTTGCAATAAAAAACTGTCCCTTCCTTGACCAAAACTGCTGATTCCCATACCTCCCATGTCCTAAAGAGAAACAATTACTCGCCACGGAGGGTTATGCTGAATGTCAGAGACAACTACTGAAGATTCACACAAACAAACAACAGAACCAGAACCAGAACCAGACAATCTAATCCTTCAACATATTTTAAACTACTAAAGACATAACTCGAACAAACACTCATGAAAGAGGAACTCATAGATCACTATGCTAATTTCATTCATCAACTCTATGTAACCATTGCCTTAAGTAGCCAGACATAGCTAGTCTCCATGAACTAAGATTTCCTACAAGGATATGTGTATCTAAGACAAACTTAATTAAGAAAAGGAGAGTGAAAAAAAAAGAATGATGAAGAACATGAACTAATGTACAAACCAAAATTAGATGATGCTATTTTATTACAGATACACTGTTTTCTCGTCCTGTAATCCAGGTTAACCAATTTTTTTTAATCATTAAAAATATGTTAAGCATTTGTTAGGAAAGACCTACATCATATCTAATCAGAGGTGTTTCCCAAGTGTTAGAACATATTGTTTTGATGTTAATGCTTCAGGTTCGCCGATTTTTTAATTGATAAAGAGAGAACATAGCCACAATCATCAGATCAACTAAAGGGGATGTCTCGTTGCATTTTTAACCTGCGGGCCACAAACTATGTTTGGCCATCCCCTTTGTATAAGAAATGGTACAGAGAAAAACAGAGGACAGGGATGTCTAAAGATTTACTGGATATCATTCATATAAGGGGAAGTTTATCTAGCAACGAGCTTGGAATTTAGAATATGCAGTTGCGTTTTGGTGCTAGGTACTATGATCCAACTGGTGCTCAGTTTTCAGATAATTTTTCTAGCGTGTACATTTTTCATCAATGGAGTTAATTAGAGAATAAAATGATAAATACATACATAGGCGTGTGTATGTTGGGGGGTATATTACAATTGATCCTAACAAATTGTTACCAAACTCTTGAGCAATAACTCTTATTATTTTGTGTAGAACCAATTGAATTTGATGGTACATGAAAACCCAATAGGTTGAAAGATACAGCCATGCTCTCCGACATCACTATATGATAGAAAATCCAACTAGGCACCCACAAAAAACAAGCAAGCTGTTCATACTATTAACTGTTAGGGGGCACTGTATACCTTTCAATATTCTTTTCATTGCCTTATTTCCGTAACCATCAATGCGCCCATCTTTGACCTTGCCAGTCCTTGTATTATAAATCATTATGACAGGTGGCCATAAAATCAGGTCGGCTTGGTTTGCTGCTGCTACACCAAATGGGAGAAACTGATATGCCATTGAATTATCTGGAATTCTCATGAAATTCCACCCCAATAGAACACAAAGTGCTTTGTGCAAGCCCAAGTGATCCGCACGCAACTCATCATTATCCAAGTTGTAAGCATGCAGTACAAGAGCATGGGCATCTGGAAAATCCTCAAAAGATCTGTAAATTTTTTAAATCAAGTGTTGAATAATACAAGTTTCAAGCTACTTCTTGAAATGTTAACAGCCATAAAGGAAAGCAAAAGAAACAGTAGGGCCAGTCAGTTAACTTGGGTAATCATCATTCCAAAAGTACACTTGTCTGGGGTAATCCACCAACAAAAACTGGAAGAGAACTCTTGTCACAGTGACACCAGTTCCCAACATTTATCACAAAAGAGAAAGGACTGTGTCATCATTCCCACTTCAAAGTATCTGATTTGACTTGTAGTTAAAGATAACTCTTAAGCAATAGACAACGCAATAGGCCCAGTAAGATGAATAGTAAGATCTTTACTACCATCTTACCATTGTACTAAAAAAAACTAGGAGGGTCCCAGCCTCCCAGGTGGTGTGGGGGTCACCTCGCCTAGGATGCCTAGAACCGAAGGCAGATCAGGGGTTCTTGGGAGGCTTCAGCCACCAGCCCGAAAGAGAAAAATAGCAAAATAAAATAAAATAAAGAAATAAAGAAATAATAATAATGATAATGATAATGATAATAATAATAATAATAATAATAATAATAATAATAATAATAATAATAATAATTGTTACTGTTATGTGTTTTTTGTAATTTTTACTAATTTCAGGGCTAAAAGAATACATAACAAGTAATAAATTACAAAGTCTTCTTAGCTTAGTTGGTAGGGGGTGGACATTTAACCCTTGAGGTCATGGGTTCAACACTTCAACCCCTTTGGCTATATTTTTTTTGATAATTTTTGTTTCTCTTAGTTTTTTCAACTAAAAATGACTATTTAAATCACAAATTTAAGATTTTTTCCCCATATATTTAAACAAAAAATTATATACCTAAAAAAAAAAATCACCCGAAAAAATTCAGCCCCCCTAAAAAAAATTGTGGATCCGCCAGTGCCTTTAGAATATTGCATCTTACAGTCTTACTAAAGAGTATATAACAAATGCTTCAGAGCAGACAACATGAAATATTGCTCAAAGATTACCATGGGCCAACCTGGCCAATCCAAGCTAGCTCGTTCCATCGACCCGCAAATAAGAGTAGGTACGGGCAATAAATTATGTAAATTTAGAAAGGCCAAGCTATTTAGCCCAGCCTGAACCTGCTGTTTTTAGCCCAGCCTGAAACTGCTGTTTTCCGGTATGTGTAATTGTGAAGCCCTACAGGGTTGATTAAGCCCAAATTTAACCTGTCTAGGCCCAGTTCCACTGGAAAAAGCTTTATTCATGCACAAATGGAAAAAGGATCAAATGTTTCTTCCATGAAAGAAAGAGACGTTTCTAATCAAATAAACTGCTGAATATACGAGCACCAAGGATACCTATGGCAATAATATTTTTGTGTGTTTTTGTGTAGAGATGAGGGGGGGATATAATATCCCAAAATACCGAACCTACATCAAAGAGTCATCAAATGGAGTATCAACATGCCAAATGCCTCACATCAGATCCCTTCTTTCTCCTAGTTGAGGTAGGTTGATGACTAAAAAAAAAGCAATTTTGTAAAATTCCAGTCCAGAGCCAGGTACTTCCTGACATAATCTAGACAATATCAAGATAGGAAAGAAAGGGAAGAAGAAAGAGGATCATACTGAAGTACCCTACAAGGCTAGCATGTCCAAATAATCTTAACTAGCAAGGATTATCAACTAATAGAATTATCACTGTCAACGAATAGCCTAGCATGAAAATGCGATCTCAACTGTCACAGAAGTACCCATGACAATACTGAACTATCACTAGTACAGCATCTCTTCCATTTTACCATGAAAGGGATAAATCACTCTTAATAAAAAGAGCCATTCCAGAATCAGAATGAATCGCAAGCTCAAGAACAGGCTGCAAAACTCTGCCATTTTCAAATGTGGGTACAACATTTGCTAACAAACTACTGACCAGTATCTTCAAAATTAATTCATAGCAGCAGGAAAATTTAGAGCATCAACACTAAAATATTACGATTTTAGACAGTAAACCCATATAACTTGGCTAAGTCTTGCATACACAAACTTCTGGTTTTATCAGCTAGCAGGCTCTGACAATTATTCCAATAAAATAACCAGTTTTGAGTTGAGGAATAGAGTACAGCACTAAGGATAGAGGGCAGTGGTGCAATTAGTCAAAAACGGTTAGTGCTCATCCCCATATCCAATAAGGAAAATGGAAAAAATGAAACTTGAGAATATTTTAAGAGATCTCGGCTCCATAAGGTTCTTGCAAATACGAACCTTCTTCAAAACATCCCAACCTCAAACTTTAAAATATTGAATGATCCAAATACGAGCATCATTTGATTATCTAATTGTTTAGAGCTCTGTAAGATCCAAATACGAGCTTTGTAAGCATGACTTTCTTCGCAAGTTATGCCAACTTGTTCAATCAAAATTTTCAGAAAATGCAATTTGTACCATGGGCAAAAGGCTATATGAGCATAGAGTGGGCTCTATATAACACGACCCTAAAATTAAGCATCATATGATGTCTGAAAAGTCAGCAAGAAAATTGCAGCAATAAGCACACTTCAGATCATGTAAAGGCAAGCTAATGGGACAGAATCAGCAAAAGACACAAATAAAATGTTAAGATGGCTACAGAGTACAAACCTTTCACAAGCAATGCAGGGAAGATGGCCAAATTTCCCATTCTGCAAGGAGTTCTTCAGACGCAAATTCTCATTCAACAGTTTCACAAATTTAAGAAACGCCTTCTTCAAAGCATCCGGATCAACTCTATGATAATGGTGAGAAGCTTCAAAATCATCGACAGAGGAATCAAAAGCACCAACTCTCATAATCTTTGCAGGCTTGCTACTACTAGTAGTGTCCCCTGAATTATTAGCCCCAGACAAGTCCCCAAATTGCAAACCTTGCAGTGTTTTCAATGGCAACTCATGATTACTCCCATCTCCCTCCTCCTCTCCACGTTTCCTCTTCATAGACACCGAAGGAGGACCATAACCAACCCCACCGATTCCGAGCAGATCGCCATGAGGCTCATCGCGGCTCCACGAAGACTGCTCGTACTGGCGTCGAGACACATCCGGGCTCATCAGCCTGAGTGGAGGAAACGGAGCGCCAACTTCGGGGGCCGTTGGCTGAAACCGGGGTAGAGGAAGCAGGGCCCTGGGTGGAGGGATGAAATCCCGGTAATCCGGCGGCAAAGCCATGAACGTTCGAACGGATCCGTCAGATAAGGCGACTGTGCGGCGTTCAAGCATGTGCAAACCGTAGGAAGGTTGTGGGGGCGTATCCATGGGCGGAGAAATTGGGCGACAGGGGGTGGATTCGGGCAGGGCGTTCGCGTGATGTCTGGTCCTAGGGCTAGGGTTGATCTTAGCAGATTCGATACCATCATGTTTAGGGGTGCGATTGTTGTTGCTGCAACTAGGGCTAGAATTAGGGTTTGGGGAAGAGAGTTTGGGATCGTTGGAGGCGGAGACGGTTGATTGGGGGATGAGGGTGGAGGAGGAGGGACGGTCATTTCTATGGAAGGCGGAGGACGGGGAGGGATCCAAACGGGAGGTGGCGTGGCGGGAAGGCGGCGGATTCCTTGATGAGGCTTTGGGGTTGCCGCCCGCCATGAACGTAGCTGTGCGGTGAACTGACCTCCCAGGCTCCCTCTCTTTCAGACTTCTTCATTCTTTGTATGATATTACAGTTTTGACTCTTAGTTTTAAACTATTAATATTCTGAACCCTTAGCTTTCAAGGTTTACGCTTTTGTCCCTATTTGAGTATACAAGGATCGACACACACCAAACATGATTGTGGATAGCATCAATTCATTAATGAGGATCGACACACAAGTCAAGTCAAGCTAGGAACAACTCACCGAAACCAATCCCACGCAGAGGAACTCAGTTCCTCAACAAGATAAATACTCTCTTCAAATATGATTTTTTAGCCCCTTAAAAATCAGTCTAAGGGGTTATTTATAGGTATAGTACAAATACTAAAATACATCAAACAAGTGGCTAAATAAAAATTGTATAAAATGTCAAAGGGTGCTTTGTAACAAATTATGTACTTGATGATGCACGGTTGGACACTTGAGGCTCATTGGACCTAGAAATTCATTTGGATGACCCAACCTTCGACATCAATGACTCAAATGAGAACAACATGGAGAGATGAGTTAGAAAACTATGAAAACAGAAGCATGACGCAACGAAAATCGAAAGAAAACATGAATGAACAAGATAAATTGATAATACTATTATACTAAGGATAACCCATTGAAACTACGACTAAACCCACGATTAATCGAAATCGAGAACCAAGCAAAATGATCAAAAGACCAACTTTAACACAATCCCACACAATAAGGAATCAACCTTGAAAGCACGAGAAGGGGAACTCAGTTCCTTAACAAGAGAAATACTCTATTCAAATATGATTTATCGGCCCCCTCAATACTAAGCCTAAGGTGCTATTTATAGGTCTACTACAAATACTAAAATACATAAAGCAAGTGACTAAATAAAAATTGCATAAATTGTTAAAGAGTGCTTTGCAACAACTTTCGTACTTGATGATGCACGGCTGGACACTTGAGACTCTTAGGAATGGACAATCATGGCTCGGAAAATAGGCTCGTCAGACCTAGAAATCCGTAGCTTATCTTCTAAGCGAATTCCGGACTCGTTATTCAATGAAATCGGGCTTGCTTTCTTCATGAGAGTTGCAAGTCTTAAAGAGTAGATGAATTTGAGCAACCACCATTTGTATTCCGTAATAGGAAATGTTGTATTGAGTTCTTCACATTATTAATTGTAGATCTTAAAGCATATACAATGTCCTGACCAAAAAAAACGTCTTGTACAATGTTGATGTGGACCACTCCATTCTCCCAATTGAAGACCTCATACACCTTCCGTAATGGTAGATGCCCTTGCTTCTCATTATATGCCGAATTTTGTTGTTATTTGCAATTTAGATCAAAAGCATTCATCGGGATCATCCTTCATTACAACATAGTCACTACGTATACAAAAAACACCCAACTTGTTCCAATCTCAATTTCAACTAATACCCAAGCTTTATCCCCAAAAAAAACAAACAAACAAACAAAACAAAACAAATCTAAGAACTCTTTTAGTCGTTGATTAAGGAACCTTTATAGTTGATGAACTGATTCCAGTTGACTGGAGTTTGCACATGTCAAAGAACTCATGAAATTGAGAAGAGAACACAAAACTCACTCAAAACCCCAAATTCACATGAGAACCCACTTTCAGAAAAATTTCAAAGAATGAAATACTTTCGCTGCCTACCTTAGTATGACATCAATGATCAATCCATGCGTCGGCACCAGTTCTTGCCAATGTGCCAAGACAGACAGTTCATTGTTTCACTCGGTACAAATACTTGCAGCTTAAGCTAACACACAAGGTGCATTCAAGCAAACAACAGGTCATCTAGCATTACATTATAAAAATGGGTTATGAACAGCATCGACATACCTCCGACAAAATAAAATAAAACAATCCATCGGGAGATCCAGAGAGAGCAATCAAACATTTCATTTAAAAACTCGTATAAAAGACAAATCCTGTGAATGTGAAAACACAAGGAAAATCTACACATCAAACCCATAAGAGACAAGTTCTTTGTAAAAAGTTCATAGACTGTATAAACAGCTTATCAATACCTGTAATGTCCACAATACATTTCCATACTCTAATTGGGGGGTAACAGATAGAAGTTCAATCTTTGAATAAAGTAATACGAGAAAATGGCAATTAACACGCACAAAATCTAAAATTCTGTCACCTGCAACAGATATAACAGCTCTCCCTGCGGGACCTCGAGCACGGATCAAAGCAAGAAAAATAAGTAACAATTCACTTTCACAGGTCTCAAGTACTCAGGCAATAAGAAGAGGTAAAACACTTTTACCTAGTTACTCCTTGGCTCTAATTTCTGCTTATATCTTGATAGGCTTAAAAGATCAGAGCAGATCAGCTTTTTTTTTTGATGCTACAGAGCATAAAAAAGGGGGGAAATTCTTCGTTATTATCAGAGTATGCTTCAACATTCTGAAATCTGTGTCAAACCATCACTAGCAGAATTACAACTTGGCCCATTGCCAGCAACTTCAATATGATTGTTGTGGGTGCTATCTGATCCATTCTCGATAGGATCTGATGCCATTTGTTCGATAGGAGAATCTGATTCAAGGGTTTGCATGCCTTGGAATTCATTATTACCATCCCCACCAGAGATTGATGTAAGCTTCGTATCAGGAACAGGTTCATCAAAGTGCTCCATTTGAGAATGATCAGCTGCTGCCTCAACCAGCACATGGGGCCTGGGCTCATTAGTACCGTCTGCTGAACAAGGAACAGAAATTAAAGTGCCATTCGAGGAGACACCCGAAGCTTCCACTAGATGATTTGAATCAGCAGCTTTGACTTCAGAAGCAGGATATCTTTCACCCTCAGAATGCATATGAGCATTATCAGACGAATCGGGTTTGGATTCTTTTGCTTGGAGTGCATGTTCATCAATACCATCTGAACAAACAAGTGTTGTCACAACAGAAGCACCTGAAGGTTCCAAAGTGGAATCTGCACGAGTTTTGGCACTGATTACAAGACTGGCATCCAATTTACTCTCTAAGTGAGGTTGAATGATATCTTCCGCTGCAGAATCCAGTTCAACACTTCCAGTCAGGGGATCAAATTCATTGGAATCATCCATGCAAGGACGTATCATCATCGGAGAAGTGGGTACTAGTTTTGATGCAGAATCTACTTCAACAGTATTGTCATTAGTTTCTGAAGGGGCATTGATAGCAACCTCAACAGCCTGAACATGAAATTCTGTTGGAGAATCCAGTACAGGTTTTCCCATCAATAGAGAATCATGACTGGCATCCAGAGAGAAGGGCTTCTTTACATCAGATGCCAAATCAGGAATGTCAACCATAGATCCATCAACCACTTCTGATACTGAATGAATGACCCCCTCTGTTGAGGCATGGAGATTTTGAGTACTAGCTTCTGAAGGAAAATCAACCTTTATATTCTCAGGCAGAGACTTAACTAACTTATCCTCCAAGTCTGATGAAATTTCAGTATCCTGACTCGCCTTGCACTCTCTTAGCTCACCCTGGATGTCACTAGGAACATCTAAAGCCAAAGTAGGAAGAGAAACATCATTTAAGGAAACACATGAATGTTGTAAACTAATAGCAGCATCTGATTCCTCAACAACGTGATCATTTTGAAGCGCATCAGGCTTCTCAATTGACAGATCATTGTGAGGATAAGGGTCACCAGCACTGGCTTCACTAGCAGAGGTCTCCATATCAGATCCCTTTGTTAAATCAGGCAAAGGAGAGGAACCACCATCATCTTCACATAAATCTGCACCTATAGGATGAAAGTTGAAAGGTTAAGAATTAATAAAGTTATATAATAGTTGCTATGTGAATATCCAGTAATCAAACCTTTGCATGCTGCTACATCCTTCTTAGATGTTACTGGTTTCACTAGCTTCTTTTGTAACATATCAGTTCCAGGAAAAACCAACATATTCAAGGATTTCATTTCTTGCTTGTGTGAATCCCCAAGTTCATTGAAACCAAAAACCTTTGTCCAAGTATGCATCATATCAGATATGGCAGGAATTATCAGCTTCTCTACTTTAAGAGAGCGGAGAGCCTGAAACATCAAATGCACAAGATCTTAATCACCAGGGAGGGAAAAAAAATCCAGAAACTATCGTCCAAATTTAAAATAAAAGATCTAGTTCCCCTCAAGATCGAGTTAACAATTCCACAAACAAATACTTTACCAGCATCTAAGGATCAAAAATACATATAACATATTTAATGATCAAGTGGAAGAAGATCGATAATAAAGGTTATCATTTCCCAGCAGGTCTTGGCAACTATCTACAATTAAGTACAAATCGTGGATAATATTATGAAGAGTTGAAATGATAGCTTATCATTGCGTTCCATAAGCAATACGCCAACACATATAAAACATAATATACGGAACTGCTTGTTTTAAAGGTAAAAGATCATCCTTCCAGACTACAAACAGCAATTCAAATTTATGACTACATGCACAATCTGATCTTTTAGATTTTCTTGTATAAAGGAAAAGGATGGGTTAAGTGAGAAGAAGCATAGGCAAACCAAAATATTGGTTTGACATGTTGTCCTCAAGCACTATGGAATACATGATTGTGATGTCAGGTATGGCATTCAGTCAGTGTTCTAAAAGGCACCCGCCTAGATCCTTGGTGGCTTGAGACCCAAGAGTTTAGGTGACTGGCAAGGGGGCTGTTTGGTGGGATTTTTGGCAACCCTGGCGAGGGCCTGTTTGGTGGCCCTCAGTGATTTAAGTTGGCTTTGGTGGCCCACAGTCTTTCGCTTTCAGTCTTTCTTTCTCAGTACTAACTCACTAACTACAGGAACTCTGTGTACTGCAGAATCCTGTTTAAGCTCGAAGCCACTTCCCGAATTCCGCAAAGCTTAAGTTTGAAAGAGTTCTTAGTTCTGCATTGAGTAATTCAATCTGCAGGCTACTCTCTTCAGCAAACAGTTTTGAGTTACAGACATCTTCCCATAGTCTCCCCTTACTAAATTTATTTAACGACGAAGAAACTAATTCAAATTTCTCTCCCTATGGCTATTAAATACAAGATATGAACCATGAGGAATTGCAGGCACCATTTTAAGGCCATAGTTTCTACAACATACCAATTCAATTGCAAACAAAAGCCGACGGCACATCCCTTGGCGCCGGTATATATGTCGTGTTCCAATGAATGGCATCTCAGCTAACTGGTTACCATGGATCCTGAGAAGATTAAAGAAACCTATTGAGCAGACCACTAAATAGCAAGCAGCCCCTTCAACTCAAGTAAGACAAGGGAGCATGCCTATGATATACATGGAACTTTAAATGGGTGGTGGTTATTAACAAACTCTATTTAATGGGTGGTTTTGTGTAATTTCTAATTTAATAGGTGGTTAAAACTTGATATTTAGGCAAAAGTATACTTGAATTGGCATGGGTATGATAAACTATGAATTCCAATATTCCATTTAGCAATGTTTTGAGGTTTGGATAAAGTATGATTACTAGAACTATGTAAATGATTATATCATCAATGTCATCTACAGGTAACCCAATTCCAAATAAATAGGAACATCATATGGGGTATGAACGAATACCTGATAGACGCTGCAGATATTATTTCTTCACCCCTCTCCAAGATAGCAGTATAAAAGCCACCATAATTCAACCGGTTGAAGTTAGATCTACAGCAAACAAGAAATTTTAGTTCATGACTAAAGCAACGAACACACAAATCATAAATAGAAATATGTGCCAATACACAAAATAACTAAAGCACAAATAGAATTTGATTTCCCAAAAGACAAATATGACAGATGAGAACTTGTTCAAAATATTATTTGGAAAGCCTATTAACTTCACACATTTAAATTCTGGAGTAAAATTATGTCACCATGAGATACAGTATGCAATCCCAGTCCACATCCATGTACAAGGTTTGTTCTTTTAATGTGGTAATGATGTAAACAAAATTCAGCAAGAATGCTTTCCTAGCATGATAGTAGTCGTTTGATAACATCTACCAAGAAGAGCCCTCTTACTCTTAGCTAATATCATAAGAAACATCCCGAAAGAATTATTGGTCAATGCAAACATAAGGTATGAAGTATGTTATTTAATGTTAAATAAATAATCTTATGGTGCATTTCATAGATTCCATTACATTTTCAAGGAAAAAGTCCCTCGCTACTCATGCTAAACATATAGGTTTTTTTGCCCATAATTCTAGTTCAAGTTGCAATTAAAAGCACAAAGCACGAATACCTGAACTCTTAAATACTCAAGTGTATCAGCTTTTCAGATTATGGGTTAGCCCTCTATGATAAATGGAAATTCCTCAATGGTGGCATTTCCTGTCTCCATTTCAATTTCCCTGTATTCAATTATCCTAATCATAGGGCCATTCCTAAAATTGTCGTGTTACCTACTATGTATAAATGCTTCCGTGTCCCTACAACTTAGCCCTTTGATATTAGGAATAAATCTTGGGTTCAAACGAATTTGATTTCAAACATGATTCAAACAAATTAAAATGCTAAGCCAAAACAAATGGCCAGCAAATTTCAATCTCCAACATCATAACACACACATGATACACATGCTATACACAGAATAAGTTGTATTGTTCAAGTGTTCCCAATCGTGGCCACCAAATCTGCCTACACCCCACCTAAACCCTTGGTCCCACTCTACCACCAAGGCTGCCAAGACCCACCACGAAGCGTCTTATAGAACATTAATATTTGTTTTCCTGGTCATAAAATGAGACTTAGAGATACCATACTCATTTCGAGCTAAAACACACCAATAGCTCAATGAAATGCAACTAGTAGCAACTGAAACCATTATAGCAGCAAAGTATTTCAATTAAAAAAAAATAGCCCCAATAGGCAACAAAGCTCACCAGGCACAAGTAAGACCATTTGATTTTAGAGCAATATCCAATGATATATTAATCCATATCTAAGGATAAGTTGCTGAGAAGGAAAACAGAATAAATGCTGACACTCATCATCCTTGACTAATATTATTACCTGCAATTATAGAGGACATTTTGAATCAGGTTGATGCCACTTCTTCGATCATTAATAGGCAAAAAGCACTCATCCATGACTGTCAAAGCAATAGCTAGCTTAGCATTCCATTCCACTTTCTGTGAGAAACTTCGGTGTGAAGGATCAGCATCTAAGTCATTACGATGAATAAGAGACCATGAAAGTCCTGATTCTAGATCATGCTTGACGCCCAGAAGCTTCTGTAATTGCTCAAAGAGCTGCAGAAGAAGCATACAAATTCATTTAAGTCACTTAAGAGTGTTAGACACCTGGGTGTGTCTAGAAAGATCAATAAGTCTCCATGGCAAGCAGGATATAATTCAAAAACTGAAACAAATAGCAACTCTAAGAGATCAAATATAAGCATAACAGCCACAGAAACCAAAAAAAGTTACCACCAAGTCCTCCACACAAAATCTATGTTGTAAATACTGTATTTTAATGTGATGAAACACATGTAATGACCTGAAGGAATGAAACTCCCCTGATCTATCCCTTCATTCTGAGCCAAAATTTCCAAACACAACAAAGTAACAAACCCTCTTAACGAGCACGACAATAGACAAGTAAAAACAAAGAAATGCATATATGAAGTCCAATCACATTCAAAAATAATATAAACAATCAACAAGTGGCGTTTCTGCTGCTGAATGGCTTGGATGATTATGATATATGAGTTTAAGACTGCAACTACCCCGTGATAAGAACTGGGGATATATGAAACAAACATAAAAGAATTGCCACTTAAATATCAAATACAAGTCTGTATTTGCATTGAAGAGAAGTCAAATATTTATCCTTAAATAGGGCTCCTAAATGGGGCAATGTGTCCAAAATGTTTAATCAAGACCACCCGGTATAGCAAAAGGTTGCAACGTAATATTTTCACTGGCAAATGATCCCACACAAGGGTTAAGCATGCTTCAATTCCCCCAGACAGCAATAACATAAATTCATAAGAAGCACTGGCTTATATAAGAGGTAGTAGCTCTTCACATTTGAAGATGTGCTAAAACAATCACACAGACCAAAAGACAATTATCTTATGAAGAAGGGCAGACAGTTAAAAGAACAAAAGGATCAAAATATGTTTATAATCTCATCAACTGCCATACCACAAGGAAAGTCTGAAACATGATGAGATAAATCTAGCTTTGGCACTAAATCATGATGATCTCAAAAAAGTTCATTACCTCCTGACATTTCCTCCCGCAAAACGAAATTTGATTGGTGGAATTATTGGAAATAGAGGTCTTCTCTGGGATGCATGTCTTGTGATCTACAAGAAGAATAAGTTGAATAACCATTAACCTTTCTAACACTGCAATGAGATAGTAATAAGAAGCTGAAACATTATTTTGAAAGAAACATACATTTTCTCTCACAGAGACTGCATTCCACTAGTTCATTAGAAGTGCTTTCATCAGTTTGAGAAGTATCAGCATCTGCGAGGCCACAAAATTTGCATGAACAATGTGGGCAGTGCCAGTCACCAAGAGGAAGCATCTGCAACAACAAAAAATGCAATTGCACAAAGACAAATAAACACGCTATGTGGTATCAAAACCATCCACTGAGACAATCTCCGAAATTGATAAATGGACTTTACGTACCTCTATACCTACGCAGCTTTGATGGAGTGTTGATGGACAGCCATCACAGCAAATTAAGTTTCCACCATCACCACAAATCCCACATGTATCATCATTCGGATCATCACCATCAACATCAACTCTATTAAAACCCGTGCGCTGAGATTCACCTTGGCTATTCCACGCATCAACCTGACATTGTAGCAAGGATTCCCCAGATGGCAGGCATATGTTTTGATATGGCTGTCGCAGTTTGCCTGCAGCATGAATCTCAAACTTGGAAACAGTGACAATTTTACTACAACAACTACAATGAATTCCATCTCTTGTGATCCAACCTTCTAGCATGACCCTCGTTCGTCTACGGTTCATATAAAGGACCTTCTCACTTAGCTTCACTGTTCCAGAATCAATTAACCAGGAAAGTATTGTACGCTTTCCTTTGAATGGGACAAAGCTATCTTCCGAATTTAGCTCTTTGTCAGCATTGCGGACCAACAATGTGCATCGGCCAATTTTTTTAGTTTTCCTTCCATGGAGAGATGCAGCTTGTTTTTCAATTCTTTGCTGCATCTTAGCAGCTTGATTTCTTCCATTCCCATTCCGAAATTCATGCAATCTTCCTTTCGAAATTCCACTTTGTTTGATGAAGGAACTCAACTTATCCTCATCACTACCACTATCTGTGCAGTCTGTTTCAGGATCATCATTCACAAATTTACCTGAGGCGGCCTTTTTCTTCCGTTTAGATGCATTCGCTTCTCTGTTCTTCCTCTTCATCTCCTTCTCAAGCTTCTTCTGGGTTTGCCGGGTTAATTTACTGAGCACATCATCTGATATCAGATCGATCCCAGGGTTCTCTCCATCAATTTTGGCTTTATCCTCCTCAATTTGCTTTTGCAGAGCATCATAAGCCTTTATAATGGACCAATAAGCCGTACCCCCAGGATTTATGTAGACAGCATCAAAGTAGTCCCTGTTCCTTCTAGGCCTATAGTCAATAGTCCAGCCAGCACCCACAAGCATACTCCTGATTTTTTCACGTAGGAGTTGCTTCTCAGTGCCACTACCACGCTTGACTTTAGCCTCCTTTGATTTTGATGCCTGAACACTTTCAGGTGAAGGGGTAACTTCAGTCTCACTCCTTCCCCTCTTTGTGGGCCTGGGAGTCTTGGCATTGCTTGATAGTATCCTTGGTGGCTCTTCACTTTCTTCTGGTTTTTCATCACTGTCCTCTTCTACCTTTGATGGCAACAATTTTCTTGACTTCATTTTGCCAATTTGTCTCTGACTCTGATCAGCGTTAGTTGGATCATTGAGAACCTTCTTTTCTAGATAGACTGGGCGGCGCGCCATTGAATTCTTTGGAGTTATTTCCCTGGACCTAGACCTATTGCTTCCTTCAACTTCTTCACATTTTTTAGCTACTGATGGTCCACCAACCTTATTTTTTACCATAAGTTTCAGAACACCATTTTTGCCTTGCAGCCTAATAGCTTCATTAGAACTAGACTCAAACCTTTCCTTCTGAACTGGAACCGGATGCTTACTCTTGATACCAAACCCCCCATCAAAAGAAGAGCTGCCACCTCTTATCTTCTCACTACTGGTACTGTCAAAAAACGGCCTTTTCCTATCACTCATCAGCACATCATGTTTGCTAGAGCTAGTTACGAGCTCTCTCCTACTCCCACTCCTCATTGCCATTTTTGCACCCGCAAAGATCCGACCACTGGCCTGAGCAGCAAAATACCCCTTGTCCACATCATCTAAGTCATCATACTCGTCGAAATCATACACATCTAGTGTAGTCCTCTTCCTAGCTTCTGGAAATATGTCATCTCTAGCAAAATCCAAATCCATGCCTTTCTTCTGCCTAGCAAATTCACCCCCCTTGGGAGCTCCCTTCTTCACGCGAGAACTATCACTAGTACTAACCTGATTTGACCCTATCCGCCTCCTGTAGAACTCGAGCAGTTCATCTTCGCTCGATTCTGAATCACTCTCCGCCAATCTCTGCCTCTTCTTCTCCTTCCTCGTATACACAATATCCGGACCCGAATAGCCACCCGGCCCACCCTCACCACCCGCCTCATCCACCTTCTTCTTTATAATCAAACAGCCAGTTGAATTCCGATTCTTTATCACACCACCAGACACTCCAGCATTCCTAGCTCCCTCGTCCATCTCATACACTAACCATAACAGAACCCCCCAAAATCCCTAGCAAAATTAGATCCAAACCCAAACCTAATTCATCAATAATCAACCCCCACCCCAAAATTGATCATGCAGTGCCAGATCTGAACACAATTCGATCAAAATGGCCAAGAGATTGCATAAGAAACCACCTACCTACCGAACAGTAAATGGAGAAACAAAACTTCGAATTGCTTCACCGAGAAACACGGCGTGCCCCGACAACTAAGGATAGAGAAATCGGCAAGCAGTAATTGGCCGAGGAAGCAACGGAGACAGCAACCTAATTCCGTTTCCGGCGATGGTGATCCGGTGAGAACGAGAGATGGGTAGAGGAAAATGGGAGGTGGGTTTGGGGGGGGGGGGGGGGGGGGGGGGAGAGAGAGAGAGTTTATACGAAGGAGTTGATGTAAGAAATTGGGAGTAATGAAAATGTTAATTCGGAGTAAAAATATAAACGTAAATATGATGCTAAACTAATTTGTGGTCTTGTCAATATTAAATTTTTTGTTTTGTTGTATTTCAGATAAAATATTTTATGGATATTTTTGAGATTATACTATAAAAGAAAGATTTTTGATGTTGTAAATTAAACAAGAAATTAGATAAACAAATTGGGAGTAATGAAATGTTAATTCGTAGTATATATAAACGTAAATATGATGTTGAACCCATTTGTTGTTTCGTCTATATGTAAATTTTCGTTTTTCGGATAAAATATCCACAAATTTAAGGATATTTTTGGGATTATACTATAAAAGAAGGATTTTAGATGTTGTAAAATGAATAACAAATTAGATAATCATGTTCAATCAATATGATTCTCCTATTTTTTTACCACAATAATCACACATTATGAGCATGAGATCTAAAAATCAACTGAGTTTTTTAGATGTGAATGTAAAACCCTTAAATTCCCACTCTTTAATTATGAAAAGTGTTTTACCAAAATTGATTTTTCAATGAGTATGGTATGTAGTTGCCCGAATTGGGATCCTCTACACCATAAACTCATAAAACTCTCAAATCTTTACGTTTTACATCATTTTTTTTCACATCGATCAATTTTCAAAACTTATAAAACATATATAGAACACAAAAACAAGCTTGGCACGGTTTCATGAGTTTTTATACAAAATCGAGTGTTTTCACTTTTCATAAATAAAATACGAGAAAGCTTCTTTATCGAGTTTTGTTAAATCATTCACTTCAAAACAAAATTAGTAGATCCGGAATTATTACAAGAGATTTACTAAGAAATTACACAATACAATACCTTTTTAACTCCGTTTTCAAGCATCACCTCGTCAGAACTACATCCGGAGCTTTTAGTAGCAATGACATTTCTTGACAACACACACATCGTAAGAAACCACCAAAACCACTATCACCGCCATACAAGCCAACGTCTTTAGCAAAACCCAATCGTTCTCGGTCATTTTTTTTGTGGCGTCGGAAAACTAGGGAGATCAGCGATAGGGAGACAAGGAGGATTTTTTTTTAACAAGGGAGACAACGAGGATGAATGTGAGTGGTGGTTGGTGAGGGGAAAAGTGAAAGGGGTAGAAATAACTTATATTCCCTCCGTTCTAAAATATAAGTCGTTTTGACTTTGTGACACGTTTAGAACGGAGGGAGTACATTTTAGAATGGAGGGAGTACATTTTGTTCTCATGAGGAAAAAAAAAGAGAGAATATAGCAGACATATGAAAAATGTATAAATGTCATTAAACAGTCATTCACTTATAATTATCTTTTGAGAAAGCATTTTCAAACTTTATATACTCTTGATTCTTCGGATGAAGTCCATAACCATTTCCATTTTATACTTTTAATTTCTGATTTGTTAGCTCGAAATACCTCTCCACTTTAATTAGAAAGAGAGTTTTTTTATATTGCCTGCGAAAAACCATAAAGACATACACATCTTTGAATATATCTTCTACAACCAACTCTTACGTATTAAAGCATTTGAAAATTTGAAGTTTCATGATTCGATTGGACAAAAAATACCATATAATATATACAGGCCCGTGCCAAAGGGTGGTTCAGGTGGCCCATCTGAACATGGCCCCCAAATTTTAAAGGGCCCAATTTCGTTTTAAATTTAGGTTATAAAGAAAAATGGTCTAAAAAGTAGTATAATGTGTTTCGCGCCCTACTGGTTGATTGATCTACAAAATTTCCCATCAAATCTGCCGCCCTTGTGTTTAACTCCCAATGGCAGCAGCATTTTTTTCCCTTTTTTCACGACTTGCTGTTCTTTCCCTTCATAAGCAATACTATTACTACTATATTGAGTATATAAATATTTAGTTTTCATTTTTCCATTCTTACCTTTTTAAGGGCCCTTTTTTCCAAAGAATTCCCATCTTTTAATTTATTTTTTAGCAATTCAATTTGCTTTTTTTTTCTTATTCAATATTTTCCTATATATAATTATCTGATATTTTAATTTGGTTTTTTAATCATCCAAAAAAAATTATCTCTTTCTTTTTTTTAAAAAAAAACTTACAAAAACTATTGCTTAGATAAATGGTTTTTAAGGAATCATTCACAACCATTTTTATATTTAAAAGAGTGTTCAAAGAATTCAAATTTTCACGTTATTCATATTTTGATTAATTTAGCATTTTGATATATTTTGATGCATTTTGTAAGTATAAATGGGATTATTGTGGATTTTTTTTTAAATAAAGGCATAACTATATACGCCGTATTTTTTATGATAGCAAAATAATTGACATAATACACCTTATAAAAAGGATAATTTTACTAACACAACAAGCATGATTCTCGAGAAGTCAGTAAACCGACAGACGAAAACATCGTTACAATCAAAGACAATCAAACAAACGAAAAACTAGCATTGCCACTTTTTTTTTATACAAGATAAGAGTTTGGGTGGTGTCATACTCTGCGGATAAGGATCCTCTCCTAATATTTACCTAATGATGTAATCTCATCCATCCAAAAAATTAAGGGGTCGAGATCTAATCTTCTTTTAACTTAAAGGGATTAAACCTGATCCTCTAATGATTTCCCTATCTCCCTCACTGTAATCGTTCATCCTCCACCGCCCTCCTCCTGGCGCCATTCTCGCCATCCTTCACCATCCATCCCCGCATTCTCTTATTAATCCAGATCCTCTCCGTTCGACCGTCGTCAACCTCCTGCAAGCCATCGGGTGGCAAACCAATATCGTCCTCCTGCAACCCATCTGAGGACCTCTCCCATCGGATATATATCACTTGCACAGTTGCACTCAGATTTAAGAAGAAGATTCTTCAATACTATTTGAATTGACTAATGAACTCATGATCCTCATAAATCATATCTTAGTTGAATGCATTATTATCCATATATTAAACGTAATTGACAATCATAATATTACACTCCCGCCTTGATGCTTCAGTTTTTTTCGGTAGAAATGCTTCGGTTCTTTGATATAAGTTAATGTAGTACTAGAATAAAATGTTAAATTCCTTCAACTGAATACTCAAATATTTTGGTACAAGTGTAATCTCAAATGATAGGCAACCCATTATGTACAAATCATACCATTATTTAACTGCAAAACTTTATCCCTAACTACCGGAGATTATGGAAATTGATAATTAAAGCAAGTGTCAATGTTTTAATCGATGTAAAGGAGGAAAGAGCTATGACATTTGATGAGTACAATGGGTCGGTCCTTGATATCCAATGGGATGCGGACGGACGAAGATTTGCCATCCCATGGCCTGCGGGAGGTTGACGGTGGTCGGAGCAGATCCAAATTAAGAAAAGATACGAATGGGTTGTGAGGGGCAGGGATGATGGCAACGAGTGTGGAGGAAACAACGATTGCAGCGAAGGAGATGGGGAAATTAGTAAATGATTAGGGTTATGTTAGAGAGATTAGATCTTAACCATTGAATTATTTGAATGGATGAGATTACATCATTAGGTAAATATTAGAAGATTTTTATAAGGAGAGGATCCTCATCCATACTCTGCTGACCCACCACCCAAGAGCGTCCTTATAGACTAAAATTTGGAGCTTAAGATAAGACACAGGAAATTCACGATTGAGGATGTGCTGAAGGTGTGCCATTTCATCCACAACCAGATTAATCTCCATTAATGCATGGAAGTAAGAAACCACAAGGAAGTCCTGAAGCAGCTTCCGAGAATCTGCCATGATAATCTCGATTTTCGAAGGACACAACTCCAGACATCATTGGCAACATTAATAACTAGGCAGTCACCTTCAACCTCGAGCCTCAAGATCCCGAGATAGCGGGTTGCAACCAAACCCTGGTGAAAAGTCAAAGCCTTATCCTTGAGAGCGGACATCTTCCCGCAATGTGAACCTTGGCAGAAGACAATCGAGCCACAATGGTCTCGAATCACAATCTCAATAGTCACCTCGCCCGAAGAACACACCGCCACATTAAAGTTCAATTTGAAAGATCTTTCCGTTAGTTTTTTCCATCTCAGGTTCTTCATTTTCCTTTGGGTCGGTTGTGTTGTCTTTTCCTTGCTTTCCTCCCATTCCTAGAAGAGTTGTTTTGATTCTTTCCATTGTCATAGTTGGTATTTTGTGTATTGTTCTTGTTTTTGTTGATTTTTGAAGTTTTAATCATCCTCAAATATTATCTTGCTCCTGATTGTCCATATGCAGCACCAGATAGTGGTTAGATGTGTTTTTTGGTTCGTAGATAGTTTTCCAAAAATCTCGGTGGTCGCCTCCTTTTATGTTTCTATTTTTTTTGTTACAAGGTGAAGATTTGGGGCGTGTCAACCACGGTTGTACCACCACCCAAGAGCGTCATTGCGAACGAGAGTCTGGAACTCAAGGTCGGAACTCCAAGGGAGAGTAATGGAATCCAAGGCCAGGTGAGCAAGACGATCAGCTGCCATGTTGCCCTCCATGAAGACGTGGAGATGGAGACCGTCTCAAAGGAACTGAGCAAACGAAGAGCATTCGAAATAAGCATTTCGATCTCCCAAGGCGTCGACCAAATTCCTTTGATCGCATTCACGATTGCGAGACAATCACCTTCCATAGCAAGTCTACGAATCCCTCTCTTCCGAGCTTCCACCAGTCCAAGTTGCAATGCAACTGCCTCGGCTTGTAACACCGACACCTTCCCGCATCTTTTGGCATCACAAGCGATCAATTTTCCTTCATCATCTCTTATTAAGAAACATGCAGAAGCGCAACCAGAAGATATTTTAGCTCCATCAAAATTGAGCTTGAAACTACCTTCCTTAGGTTTACACCATCTAATGATGTTTCTTTGGCGAGGGTTATTCTTTGGTTTGATTGTTTTCGTGATTAAGTCTTCTTCATCTGGGTTGTAAAGGCAGAATATATTTTAATATTATTTTGATTAAATAAATTACTATTTTATTCGATCTGTAAAAATGAGAGAAAACTCGTCCTAGAGCCCAAGTTCGATTTTAAATTCATTCCAGTATCGTTTAAAATATTGGATTTTGACGGATTATAATCCCGCCTTGAGCTCCGAATTTGGAAAAATTAATTTAATTTCGATAATAATTTACAAATTCGATTAGGGTTTATTAGAGTCGTATTTTGGGATCGAGAGAGCGGGATACGAGATTTATTTTTGGGTATTCAAAATGGGGATTTTGGGACCACTTGATCTTGTCTTCTTCCCCTTTGTTCACCCACATCGCTCTGCAAAATCTGGATTCTCCCTCCTTACCCTTGACAGTAAGCATCAACAGAGCAACACCATCACCTTCCTCACACTTTCCTCCCCATCATTTTTGGTTAAACAACTCCCCATCATCTCCTTTCTTCGCCCTTTTTTCTTTTCCAAATATGGAAAAATGCCAAATTGGCCTTGTTTGGCCTGATTTGCCACTGCAACGTCTGTTTTTTCCCTTCTTTATTTGATTTCAGAAGTAGGCCTCTCCTCCCCTCATTTTGATTTTCCAACTACACCATTCTCCATCTTCTCTCTCCCCAACAAACCCATAGCAAGCTTTCTCTTCTGTTGAAGCCGCAGCACCACCGTGACCACCCCTACACTCCCCTTCTGTCCGCCAGTGAAAGCCCCACCACCGCCTCTATCTTCTTCCTCCTAAGAAAGTCGAGAGCAGTACCCCTCAGCCCTCAGTTATGTGAAGACAACAAGGCTGAGACTCCTCCGAGCGCACCACCGGCTTCTCCTCCTTCCAAGTACGGACCAGCAGCATCCCAGCCACCGTTCGAGTCACCAAGGAGGAGCCGGCGCCGCCGAGTCACCACCCTCTTCCTCCCTTCCTCTCGCCCTGTTTCCGAGTAGGTCCTCAATCGACCTCCTCTCGAGCCCTACAGTTGGAAACCTCCATTGCAGCCGGAGCTTCCCTCGGAGCCGGAATCACGTCGATCTCGGTGTATATTGCTTTTGGATTGCTTTGGACTTGCATTTGGGCCCTTGTTTGTGTTATCCTAGTATTCTGCATCTTCAGGTAAGTTCCCTAGGGGGCTTACTCAGGTTGGACTCTCATATCTGTTGTTGCATTTTATGTTAGATGTTGCTGTTTGGGAGTAAAAATTTGTGTTTAATTAAAAGATGTCGTGTAAGCTCATGAAATTATTTTTGTGAAGACTCTCAGGTGACATTAAACACGAATACAAATAGGCTAACAATGATTACAAACGAGCAAAGAGTGCGTAAAATACGTACATATCAAATACACCATTTTAACATACTACAAGCTCATAATCTAAAGTATACAAATTTAATACGACAACCGAACATACAAAAAAAAAAGTTAAGCAGCTGAGAGCACAAATCCCATCACTTGGGTGGCAAGTTTCTCGAAGTCCAGCACTTGCTCAATGACCTGTTCTATCTGCAAAAGCGAAGGTTGAATTAGTGGGTTTAAAAGAAAAAGAATCCACACAAGGTTGGGCTTGTTAAATTGAACTGACAGGTCCAATGCAATAAAGGAAAAAGGGAACAACGAAGATGGCTGCCAGTTTTTTTAAAGAAACAGAAAATCAACAAATAGGTAAATAGATAGCTAAAAGGAAAGAAAAAAAGCTGTCATCATTATCTAAAAAGAGAGTCGGCCAATCACCATATCAAAAAAAAAAAAGATATGCAGTTAGGAAACAAAGGATACATATTTTATCTTAAAGGAAAAGAAATATATCCATAGCCCTATGCCTTCACCCTATAAAAGGTGGCCAAGTCTAGGGTTGGAAGGAGGATAGAGGGCTACAAAAAAAAAGCACACAAAGAAAGAAAAAAGCTGCTGCAGAGGAAAAAAGCATCACCACAAAGCAAAGCAACAAGGTAGTTCTCCCCGCATTGGTTCCTATCGACTCTTGGAACCCCGCCCTTGCAAAGTCACTGGCTTTCGCTTGCGGCCTGGGTTTCGGAGTCAGCAAATTGCCCAAACAAAGTCGAATTGCTGCCGGAATCAATTCACGAAACCCCGCCCTTGCAAAGTCACTGACTTTCGCTTGTGTTGTGAGCTGAATCTGCCATGTTTTACAGCAAAGTTTATATCGATTTCTGCATACATTTCATTTATTTGGGTTAAGATAGTACAGAACCTATGTAGTTTATGTTTATTTTCCAAAATATGGAATCTACACCAGTTTCTGTTTAATTCGCAGAATTCGAGGCATTTTACAGCAATTCTAAGGAAGGTCAGAAAAGCTCGGAAATCCACTACAGAAGTCCAAAGTCAAAGAAGCAGCGGAACCAGTCGAATCGAGCTGTGAACCCAGGTTACTCGATCTCGAGTAGACCTTACTCGATCTCGACGAGCATGTCCGAGCACTGACTTGTCGACTAGGAGCAGTGTCGAGAGCCAGACCAACCCAGCTCCGGAAGTCTACTCGATCTCGACAAGACTTAGTCGAGATCGACGAGGCCTAGACACCACACCCGGAGTCGACGAGTTGTGCCAAGCCGAGAAGCCGAGGACGAGGACACCGAGCACATCTCTACTCGATCTCGACTAGACCTTGTCGAGATCGACGAGCCACCCTGTCCGAGTCCATGCCGAGGAGCTCTAGTCGACATCACCAGTCCAAGCATCGTCGACCACCTTAGTCGATCTCGAGGAGGTCCTAGTCGAGATCGACGAGCGCCAGGAACCCAGATCCGAGCCTGTCGAGCAGATCTAGCCGAGAAGTCCAGTCGACGAACAATTCTAGTCGAGGTCGACGAGTCCCTTGTCGATGTCGAGTAGACTGGATCCCAGAAACGCGTCGACGAAGAGCTGTCCGAGTAGATTTGGGATTCCTTGGCGCCGAAGGAGGAAGATTCTATCCAAAATCTATCAAGTCTATCTATGGAAGGGAGATCTATCAACACATGAAGACTTACTTAGTTTAGATTTATCTTTTCCTTTTAGATTTAATTCCTTTATTGCTTTTATTTATCATTAAGCCTTTTAGATATAATTTTAGACATAGATAGATATTTCTATCCTTGATTAGCAAGGAATAGAAGGCTATAAATAAAGCCCTAGGGGCTGGTTTTTCATTCATTCCAATTCACACACAATTCAATTTCAGTAGGAGAAAGAGTAGGGGAGAGAGAGAGAGAGAGTGAGTGGCCAAGAGGAGTTTTGTGAAGCGAGAGCGGAATTGACTTCCTTTGGTTGTAAGCTCTATTTTATTTTATTAATGCAAGTTTATTTCCTTTTATTATTGATGTCTTTAATTATGATGAAGCGCGAGTAGTCCACCCACTTATAGGGTTGGGGCGAGCCCGACGATAGCCATGCATAATTGAGGTAAAGATCCGACCTGAGCATTTTCCTACTTGTTTATGTGTTTATTGCCCATCTAATGGAGATCCATGTTAACAACTTGGATTATAAACATAAAATCGGTAGAGACAATTAGGGTTTCTTGAAAGAGTTGTCTAATTGTTGGAAAAGGCGAAAGCTTAATCCTTAAATGCAAATTACATGATTATCTGTTTGGTTCTACCTTATGCATGCTTGGTTATTGTCGTTGCAAACCCCAATCTTGGAAGTCTTTTTACATTAAGTTTAGTCGAATCCCCCAAAGCATTTGTTTTTACTTTCTTTCATTTTCATTTTAAGTTTCTGCCCTCGTCGACCTCGACCAAGCCCTGGTCGATCTCGACTACTGATCCTCGACCCAGAGTCGCCGTAGCTTACTGTGTGCAGGAACTCGATCAGACCCACTCGACCCAGACGAAGGCTACTCGATATCGAGTAGGGCCTTGTCGATATCGACCACACCATGTGCTTGCTGCTGCACTGTGTTCGACTGTCCGATCTTCTGTCGACTACCCTAGTCGAGATCGAGGACCCTGTTTCGACTTCTGACCGTGAGATTTCTCTGCTGCCTAGGATCCGCTGACACGCTTCCTCGTGGATCGATCTTGACTTCCCACTGCTACATCAGGAGGAGGTCTTGTAATTATTTGCAAAGGGACGGAATCTGGTTTGCCTTAGTTTATTTACATTCTATTTTGCATACTCGATTTCCTTCTACCAACAAATTGGCGTCGTTGCCGGGGAAGCTATCATTCGCGCCTTAGGTAGTTAAATCTCACGTCTGCTTTGAGTTACTTTACAGGTGTATGCGCCGTTCTGGTCAACCACCTGAGTTTGACGGCTTAGACGAACCCGAGCGCCTTCTACACATCAGAGCTAAACTACAAAGAGCCATGGCGGCCGCTGAAACACAAGAACAACTGATTGCCAGGCTCACAAGGGAGCTAGCCGCAAAAGATACCACTATCGCCAATGAAAGGGCAGCAAAGGAACAAGAGAAAGCGGCAAGGGAGCAAGCAGAAGCTGAGCTTGCCCAATATCCAACTACAGTAGAGGATTATATGCATCCAACTCTCGTCGTGCCTGAATCGGCGATTCTAATCCCTGAAAACTCTTTTGAAATTCGCACTCAGTTTCTTATAGAACTTAAAAACAATGCTTTTCATGGAAGATTTAATGAGTGCCCTCTTGAACATATTACCAATTTTCATGACATGTGCCGTACTCTTGCTGAAGGTACAACTCTGGAATATGTCAAGATGAAAGCTTTCCGCTGGTCGCTCGCTGGACCTGCACTGAAGTGGCTAGAAGGACTGAAACCAAGATCCCTTACAACATGGGCACAAGTAGAGCAAGAGTTTCTCAACAAATTCTTCCCTCCTGCCAAGACAGCATTCCTCCGCCAAAAGATCACAGCTTTCAAACAAAAGCCTGGGGAGCCGCTAGCAATGGCATGGGAAAGGTACAAGGAACTACTACGATCTTGCCCTACTCATGGACAGCCACCCTACGTCATTCAGGAGATCTTCTTCAACTCTCTTGACCAAGTCACTAAGGACAGGATCAATCAGTACACTCGATATGAGTACCTGACGATGCCACCAATTGACGCATGGGGTGTGCTAGACAAGCTCACGGCATATGACAACAAGTATGAGACTTCTATAAACTATGATGAGAACGCCTATGCCAGACCAGCACCATCTATGCCACTCTATGAGCCAGCAAAGGAGATTGACCCAGATGTCAAGGAGCAGTTCTACAGGGACCAGAATCGCAAGCTCCTCAAGCAAGTCAAATATCTATCTGTCAACCAGTCTTGCATCGAATGCGGATCACAGAGGCACACCACTACTGAGTGCCCACACACCGAGCAAGTCAGAATGGCAGAGACACATGAGGAAGCAGCCTACGCTGGGGTCCAAATCGCTATATGGGAGATCAAAGGTTCTATCAGCCTCAGTGGAACCAAGGTCCTCCTAGGTACCCCCCACCCTACAGAGCTCCAGGACATCCAGAAAGGGATCAAAAGAAGGATGATCTGCAGCTTATCCTTGAGGAGATGCGTCGAAATCAGGGCACCATCAACAACCAGTTCCAGAACATCACCACCAAATTTGGGGAGCTGGACATCTGGAAAAGGGGAATAGAGACCCAGATGGGTCAAATCGCTGCACAAATCCCACGACCGCCCGGACAGCTCCCTGGGCAAACAGAACCAAATCCTAAAGGGAAGACCGAACATGTCGCAGCCATCAAACTCAGGAGTGGGCATCAACTACACGAGCCAGAGGTCGGAAAACAGCAAAGCAACGCAGAGCAGCAACTCGAGTCAGAGCAGAGCCAACTCGATCTCGAGGAGGCTGTACTCGACATCGACAAGACACTACTCGACCAAGACCAGAAGCTGAGCTCGGACACCGCTGCGCAGACCAGCAACCCGAGGTCGACAACTCAAGTCGAGATCGACAAGCCCCTAGTCGAGGTCGACAAGCCCGTGGTCGAGATCGAGGAGCAGCAAGCCGAGGTCGACGACTCTGCAGCATCTCCGACAGCTGATCTGGCTCCGAAGCAGAAAAAGCCACTGCCTTTCCCTTCTAAAACTCAGAAAGATCCCACTACAGGTAGGTTCAATAGATTTGTTAATATGCTGCAAGAACTGAATGTTTCTATTCCTTTTACAGAAGCCCTGCAAGAGATGCCTGGATATGTCAAGTTTCTGAAGGAAATCTTGAGCAAGAAGCGATCCATCTCAGAGATCGCAGGCGAATGCAAAGTACTCCACTTCCCTGAAAAGAGGCATGACCCTGGTAAGTTTTCTATTACTGTGGGTTTTGGACAATATAAATATGATTCTCTATGCGATTTAGGAGCAAGTGTGAGCATCATGCCTCTGTCAATCTGGCGGAAGGTCAAGATAGGATGTATAGAACCTGTGGATGCCAAATTATACATGGCGAACAATACAGTGGTCATCCCTACAGGTATAGTTGAGAACGTCCCTGTCCAGGTTGGTAAATTCTTTGTCCCAGCAGATTTCCTTATCATTGACTGTGCTGAAGATCCTACTAGCCCTATTATTCTTGGTAGACCATTCTTAGTCACTGCAGATGCCAAAATAAGTGTCAAGAATAGATCGCTCACCTTCACCATAGGCGATGAGGTTTTGGATTTCTCTTTTGGCCCTACAAAGGAGGAAATTTCATGGCTGGAGGTGAAAAGCATCAGCAACCACGGGACTCAGCAAACAGCGGAGGAGAGCACCAGAACTCTACTCGAGGTCGACAAGACCAACTTGACCTCGACGAGCCTTCTACTCGATATCGACGAGCCTCAGTCGATGTCGACAAACACTGATGAGCCAGGAACTTGCCTAGATCCTAAGTATGGGGTCCCTGTACTCGATCTCGACCAACAGTACTCGACATCGAGTAGACCCAAGCCCAAAGATTTCTGTTTTGGGTCCGAACAGGTAAGTTCAGGTATGAATTCTACTCCCCCTCGGTCCATAAAGAAAATTATCAATGATTTAAGGGGAGATAAGACACCATGGCAAGAGAATCTGCGAAAACTGAGAGCTGGAAGGAAGAAGAAGAAAGAGAAAGGAGATGATGCAAGCAACCACCTGTCAGCTGAGCTTGCATACTACCATCAGGACCTAGATGATCCAGGAGAAGGGCCAAGCATGAGTGGGCCCCACAATAATGATCCTTGAGCTAAATGGAGAAAAGTCGGCCTAGCGACTCTAAAATCTAGAGCATGTATATAGAACTTTATGAACTTTTGGGACTTTTTGAACTTTTTGGTTTTTGGTTTTTGTTTTAGGTCTTTTAGAATACTTCATGTGGATAGTCTTGTTCTTTGGGGCAATCTAACACTCTTAGGTCGGCAAGAATATAAGGATCGCGAAAGGTGGAAAGAAGAAGTCCCTGAAAAACAGTCAGAATCGACGAAGGCCAAGTCGACGATGACAAGGAGGAGAAGCCCAGAAGTTACTCGACCTCGAGTAGACGTACTCGACATCGACAAGCCCAGATGCTCCTCGACTTCAGAAAACCACCAGACGCAGACGAAGCTACTCGATATCGAGTAAGGAGTACTCGATATCGACAAGAACACTTACTCGACCTACCCAGTTCCGCCTTCCTCGATATGTTATCCTGTGAGTTCCTTCCTTTACTCTTATTTTTATACAGTGAGGACACTGTAAATTTTAAGTATGGGGTGGGGGAAGGGCTTACTTTGTGCATATTGGATTTATTTCCAAATTTTGACATATATGTGAATTTATTTCTTTGAATTGCTACATGGCTATTTTGGAATTCATTATTGATTTATGTGCTTACATGCATGATTTCCAAAATTTAGAAAAATGACCCAAAATTTGAGAAAAATGACCCCCATTGAAATTTTGAAATAATGTCATGGAAGCTTATATTGAACTCGACGATGCAAAATTAGATTCATTAGAGATATAGCATGAAATTGCCTAGTAAAGGGAAGTCACAATGAAGTGCATTATTTCTTGAAAACCATGAGAGGAGGTAAAATTTGATATTGCTTTTGACATGTTGCATGATAAGATGATGGAGGACTTTATATTTCCATATAATGCTCATATGTTATATCCTAGCCATACCTATGCTTATGCATTTCACAAAAGCCATAATATGCCTTATTTCAATTATTGCTCCACATGATCTAAATATTGCCATTCTTTACCCTATCCGGGGATTATGTTGAGAATGATGTTACATTATGGAGACGTTATATGGTTGTTGTTGTTGTCATCATTATTTGGAGTTTGGCGGAATTGTTTGGAATATATGGAAAATTTAATGAGTGAAAGAAAATCCGATCAAAGATCGACCCTGCTCTCTGAGATAATAGTTTGGAGAGATGGGACACATGGTGAGGAGTCCGACGCACTAAGTATCCGGGGCCATTCATGACACCCATGTTTGCGACTCGCGAGAAGGCAGTGCTGAGGTTAGAGAGGTAAAAGCATTATTATTGAGAAAAAGCATTATGAAAGGTGATGAATGTTATGGAGGAAGAATGTGGTATGAAAGTTTGGAAAGTACTCCATTTCCCCGGATCATTAGCACCACATTGCCAAAAATTGCCCACCTTTAGCCTTTTACCAATCCACTCCTTATTGAGCTTAAATTAAAGTCCTCTTGATTATTGTTGCTTTGTCACATAAAAATTGTTTTTGCATAACCCTCCTTTTGTGAGTAGATGTTGCTTTTGTATATTTGCACATACATGGATCTGTGACACTAGTACCTTTTCGAGGATGGTAATTGATTGCAGGGATATATGAGATTGAATCTAAGATGTTGAGAGTTTGAATTCTCCCCCTGAATGACAATTAAAAGTATTGCTTGAGGATAAGCAAGCTTAAGTATGGGGTGTTTGTTATGAGCTGAATCTGCCATGTTTTACAGCAAAGTTTATATCGATTTCTGCATACATTTCATTTATTTGGGTTAAGATAGTACAGAACCTATGTAGTTTATGTTTATTTTCCAAAATATGGAATCTACACCAGTTTCTGTTTAATTCGCAGAATTCGAGGCATTTTACAGCAATTCTAAGGAAGGTCAGAAAAGCTCGGAAATCCACTACAGAAGTCCAAAGTCAAAGAAGCAGCGGAACCAGTCGAATCGAGCTGTGAACCCAGGTTACTCGATCTCGAGTAGACCTTACTCGATCTCGACGAGCATGTCCGAGCACTGACTTGTCGACTAGGAGCAGTGTCGAGAGCCAGACCAACCCAGCTCCGGAAGTCTACTCGATCTCGACAAGACTTAGTCGAGATCGACGAGGCCTAGACACCACACCCGGAGTCGACGAGTTGTGCCAAGCCGAGAAGCCGAGGATGAGGACACCGAGCACATCTCTACTCGATCTCGACTAGACCTTGTCGAGATCGACGAGCCACCCTGTCCGAGTCCATGCCGAGGAGCTCTAGTCGACATCACCAGTCCAAGCATCGTCGACCACCTTAGTCGATCTCGAGGAGGTCCTAGTCGAGATCGACGAGCGCCAGGAACCCAGATCCGAGCCTGTCGAGCAGATCTAGCCGAGAAGTCCAGTCGACGAACAATTCTAGTCGAGGTCGACGAGTCCCTTGTCGATGTCGAGTAGACTGGATCCCAGAAACGCGTCGACGAAGAGCTGTCCGAGTAGATTTGGGATTCCTTGGCGCCGAAGGAGGAAGATTCTATCCAAAATCTATCAAGTCTATCTATGGAAGGGAGATCTATCAACACATGAAGACTTACTTAGTTTAGATTTATCTTTTCCTTTTAGATTTAATTCCTTTATTGCTTTTATTTATCATTAAGCCTTTTAGATATAATTTTAGACATAGATAGATATTTCTATCCTTGATTAGCAAGGAATAGAAGGCTATAAATAAAGCCCTAGGGGCTGGTTTTTCATTCATTCCAATTCACACACAATTCAATTTCAGTAGGAGAAAGAGTAGGGGAGAGAGAGAGAGAGAGTGAGTGGCCAAGAGGAGTTTTGTGAAGCGAGAGCGGAATTGACTTCCTTTGGTTGTAAGCTCTATTTTATTTTATTAATGCAAGTTTATTTCCTTTTATTATTGATGTCTTTAATTATGATGAAGCGCGAGTAGTCCACCCACTTATAGGGTTGGGGCGAGCCCGACGATAGCCATGCATAATTGAGGTAAAGATCCGACCTTTATCAAGTTTTGAGCATTTTCCTACTTGTTTATGTGTTTATTGCCCATCTAATGGAGATCCATGTTAACAACTTGGATTATAAACATAAAATCGGTAGAGACAATTAGGGTTTCTTGAGAGAGTTGTCTAATTGTTGGAAAAGGCAAAAGCTTAATCCTTAAATGCAAATTACATGATTATCTGTTTGGTTCTACCTTATGCATGCTTGGTTATTGTCGTTGCAAACCCCAATCTTGGAAGTCTTTTTACATTAAGTTTAGTCGAATCCCCCAAAGCATTTGTTTTTACTTTCTTTCGTTTTCGTTTTAAGTTTCTGCCCTCGTCGACCTCGACCAAGCCCTGGTCGATCTCGACTACTGATCCTCGACCCAGAGTCGCCGTAGCTTACTGTGTGCAGGAACTCGATCAGACCCACTCGACCCAGACGAAGGCTACTCGATATCGAGTAGGGCCTTGTCGATATCGACCACACCCTGTGCTTGCTGCTGCGCTGTGTTCGACTGTCCGATCTTCTGTCGACTACCCTAGTCGAGATCGAGGACCCTGTTGTCGACTTCTGACCGTGAGATTTCTCTGCTGCCTAGGATCCGCTGACACACTTCCTCATGGATCGATCCTGACTTCCCACTGCTACATCAGGAGGAGGTCTTGTAATTATTTGCAAAGGGACGGAATCTGGTTTGCCTTAGTTTATTTACATTCTATTTTGCATACTCGATTTCCTTCTACCAACAGCTTGTGGCCTGGGTTTCGAAATCAGCAAATCGCCCTAAAAAAGGGCGAAACGCTGCTGGATTTTGACTAGCCAAGTCAACTAATTCATACACACAAATTGCAGGTAATTTCATACAAGGCTAAAGGAAAAAAAATCACTGCAGCCATGAAGTTACGATAAAAAAAAAGAAAGCAATCTCAAGTCTGGACAGAAATTGACCTAAAAGCAAAGCAAGTCTCTGCAGAGACTTTGCAGGAATTTCTTCAATCAACCCAAGACAGCCCCACAAGTAAATCGGGCAAAGGCTACAAGCAAATTGTGTCCCCAATGTTTTCACCAAATTCTTATTAGAAAACAAGGGCGAAACGCTAGACAAACAAGCAAGCAGAGACAGATTCACTGTGAAGAGCACTAATTCAATTTTGCATAAAACAAATTCATTGAACTGGAGTCATTCTCTGTCCTAAACAAATCAGATGAACTGATGTCCTAGTACTCTAAGCAAACAAGCCTTCTGCTCAAATTGAAGGCACTAAAGTACATCTAAAGGAGCCAAAATTCAATCAAAGAATTGCAAAGAACTGCAGGAAGAGGGTGCTAAGTAATCCAGGGCAATTCAAATGTGCTAAATAAAATAATTTCAGGGATTTTCACCCAAATTTTGGTTAAAGAAGAAAAGAGGCAGTCCCATATTGAACTGTTCAAATGGAGATATCAAACGACATTCTACAAGAAACAGATGCATCCAAAAAAAAAAAAAAACTCAGTAGCTGTAAACATATCTCTACGGTTCTCTCTCGACTGCCCTAAACAAAATAATCTCAAATTGCAAATAAACAAAATCAACCCTAACTGTTGAAACCCAATTCGTTCAAATCCGAACCAATTAAGGCAAAGACAGGAATGAAAACAAACCTGTTGCGTCCTCTCCTTGCAGGAGCATGTCCGTCTTGACTGCTGGACGCTCGCCCTGTGCTCTTGCTCTTCTCTGCCGATCGACCTGAGTTGGAAAAGCCCCAAAATTATAAATCGCAGAAAAAAAGGCAACAAATGAAATAGGCCAAAATCGGGGATTGCAAGACCAACTAGGACTTGTAATCACCCAAATGAGATATTTGGGGTTAGAAATTAAACACAACAAATAACCCTAAAAGTTACCTGAGCAGGAGATCCGAATTGGGACTTGCATTGGATCGATTGGACGGTCGGAGCCTTGCGCTCTCTTTCCTTTCCCCTCTCTTCTGATTGCCTGAGTCCCAAACTGCCGGGCGGTTACGGATCGACGAGCAGAAGAGAGACAACCAGTTATGCCGGTCTCGTTCTCGAATAAAAAGGAGGAGGAAGATTTTGAATTAGCCAAGGAAAATAACGTCATTGCTTTCATTGAAACAAAATGAATAAGGGTTGAATTTTGTAACTTGAAAGTGGGCTGGGCTTTGAAAAAAGAAAGAAAGGAAACGGGCTCGGATCTGAGGCCTTGTAACTAATGCAAAGAACACACAAAATTTAATCAATACATATACATACATCCACCATGTCCGAATAAAATTTGGATAAGGTTAATTATTAATTACAAAGTTGGCCCATCAAAAGATAAGAATTATATGATTGGCATTGGGTTTAACAAAATCATAAAGTTAAACCCGTAAAATTTCCTTGCCAGTTTATTCTAGTGGGGTCGGTTTCAAAATTGACTTCTAAGTAAAATGGAGTTAGAAACCTGAATCAAATTTCCCCAAATTCAAATCGTTCTAAAGAGAACTACGTAAAGACTTGACACCTCATTTCGGCTACTTAGGTAACCCGATATGAAATCTTAAAAATATATCGGGCACAGTCGTCAACCTCTAAATTCACTTCTAAATGAATAGGAGGTCAAAGTCTAACCAAATTAAATTATTTGTTCTCAATAAGAACTACACCTGATTTGATTCCGAGTTGTCGAATACGTAGGCCACCGGACATAAAGCTAAAGCTCGTCTGGTTCAATCGTCAAACCCAAAAAAAATCAAATTAGTTCTAAAAAGAACTACGTGCAGACTTGATGCTCTTTTATGAGTTACGTAGGAAGTCCAATATTAAAATTCAATATATATTGGATTCAGTCGCTCACCCTAAATAAAATCAAATTTGTTCTATAAAAAGAACTACGAGTGATTTGATCCCTTTCTAAACGGGTACGTAGGACATCCGGCATAAAGCTTAAGCTCGTCGGGTTCAATCACCAAATTAAAAAAAATTAAGTCAATCCAGATACTCTGAACTATGTAAGGCTTGATTCTCTTCCAAGAGATACGTAGGCAACCCGTTAAAATTCGGGTGCAGCCCAAGTCACCAAAACCACTCAAGTCTTGGTGTCGATACAACTTCGAATCAAGAGGATAACCAAAAGGGGTCGAACTCAAATTCTAAAAAATTAAATAAAATATGTTTTACAATTATTCGCGCATTTTTGTTCAACAGTTGCATATGCATAAAAGCATGCCATGTAGTATCATGCTAGGACTGCATTGAACTGAGCATGTGGTTACTATGTGGGTTTGAAATAGAACAGCCGTTATCTGTGATAGTCCTAGAGTCTTTGCTAGGGTCATAGGGTAGCCCAACCTCATCGGGTGTCCTGAGTCAATCGAGTCAATATGAGCATGTTACTATAGTCCAGCACCATCGGGCAAGATTGGTTACTTTATGATGATGTTTATTCCGTGGTCCGTGCACAACCACGAGGAAATTGCTATGGTATAGCACCGACTGGCCAGGCTCTGCACTAACGGGAAGGGGTGCAGAGGTAGGAGAGGGATATGCCATTTGGCATTGTCTTGGGCCCTTTACAGTATTTATGTACATTATTATAACTAGGAGTATGCTAGTGTGTTTGACTTTCGTACTGCATTAGAGCATCTTTATTAGGTATAGCACATACTATGTGGCTTCAGCGAGGACTGCCGGTCCCGCATGGGTGGCTCGATCTGACTCCTTTCCCCGTTCTTCTTTTAAAGGTATTTTCTGCAGATTTTGAGTGCTCGATGTCTATATAACGGGGTTCCCTTTTGGCGATTATTGGACTGAAAGACCGACTTCCATACTTATAAACTTGGATAATTTGGATACTCATATTTACCATGTTTTTGGTTTTGACCTGGCTTCACCGTGGCAAGTTGTACCTTCTTTTCATTTTCGCAGTTACTCTTAAATGAATTTCCGCGACTTAGCCTATAGGACAGGCTGAGGGTACCCAACGGCCCTCCGATTGCTTTGGGGTTCGAAATCCCTGCTTTAAAAGGATAGTCTTTGGTTTGAAACCTCGACCCGTACCTGGATTGCAAGATCCGAACGAAGGTATCCAACCTTCGAAACGTAACCCGAATATTTATATTCGGGCCGTTACAAGGTTGGTATCAGAGCCGAGGTTGTGCAATTCGGGTACACAAGGGTCGAGTGTATGTTTTGGAAAACCGCCCATGAATTTCAAAGGATTTGAAAGGATTTTAAAAAGGGCAAAATGAACTTAAGATGCCTAACCGAAATTGGACTAAGTAATGAACTCGACTTGTAATGAAAGAGGAAAATTGACCAAACGGGGACACGAGTGGGTAGCAAAGACGCTAGACCCCCCCTATTGGGTGTAGTTGGGAACGGTAGGCAAAATACTAGCTTGCTCTTTACAGAGGGTCCGGAAGACTCCAAGGAGAATGCACCAAGGTGGTTGGAGTGGCGAGTTAGTTAGGATCGCGAGGTTTTTGCCCCTCCGGTCAGTCGCTCCTCGAAGAGCGACATTAGATAGCTTGATTTTCTTTATATATTGAGCCTGAGCACGATCTCCCTTGAAGGAGGTCATTATAATTGTCATTGACTGATTCTATGTTGAGTGCTTGATATGCTAAAGTCTGATTGGTATGCCTAACAATTAAATGTTAACCACTTTTCGGTTCTATCGAATCTTTTTCCCGGATGTCAGTATTTTTCACGGGAAATCGGGTTGGTAAACCCATTGTGTCGGGGATCATGGTTGTATATTAAGTTTGTCTGAGTGAGTGTTGGAAGTTCTTGATGTCACTTTAAGTTAGAAGTAAGGTGTTTCTGGGGCTGTCTTTCCTTATTCTTATGATGATATATCAACCAGTGTCTTCTTGCCATGAAGAGTCGTACCGGAGTCCCACGGGAAAGAGGGGTAATGAGTCGGTTGGGAAAAGTCAATGGTTGCCCTTAGGGATCTCTGTACGATTGTAATGATAACTCTCTCAAAATTGCATGACATGATCTTATAGCCTCCTGCATATACCTTGCGATGATCATTAGTACATATTGCTCATGCTATTACATATGTGATTGATTATATTGCTTAAGTCTCGTGTTGTGTCTTGCCTTCTATCATGACTGTATGTTGTTATAACATGTTTACTTGGCCTATTGATCGTATGATTGATTGGAAGCATAAACCACATGATATGAACCTACATGATAGTTATTTTCTCCTGGGTTAAGTCCATGATAGTGTGATAAACTCTTTTTCATATGAATGCCTGTAAATGATCTCTTTAGCACACTAGCTGATGACGCCTTGATGCTTATTACTCATTTTGTGACACAAATCTACAGCATGCCCATCTATTCTGTATTCGTCAGATTAACCCCTGTTGGTTGTTTTGCAATTAATATTGTTGTGTAATTACTTGCGTTGGATGGAGAATATGTGGTATAATTGAGTCTTGATGAATGCATGTTTTATCCTAGTATGTGTTGATTCGAGTTCATGTCCTTGAATTATAGTCGTCTTGCCATTACTTAGACTCGTATTGTACATCGTTAAACTTTCCTCATGCTTCTATATCGTCGGAACGTGATTGAATTCATTTCTTACGTATCGTCATGATTAGTTGCATGCATGTATCGTATGTTAAGTTGAGCCTTTAGCATCATGTAGGGTCCTTGGTTGTGACTTGTGGGAATTTATATCTTGCCTACCGTATTGTTGATCTCCTCTTGAGCTAGGTCCCTGATAGTGTGGTTCTTCCCCTTTCTATCATCTTAAATTGTTGTACTCATCCTGATTAGTTACTGTTGAATTCGATGATTGACTTGCTTTCCGTAATGGGTAATCCTAGCATGCTTACATGTTATCGCTCAGTAGTATTTCCCTATTGCTCTATGACATCCTCTCGTGCTTGCAACATATATAGATGTATGACTTGGCACCTCGCATGATCACACACCACGCTATACCATGATTCCGCATACGCATGACACATGAATGTTAGAATAAATTTAGTCGGATTATCTTGATCGTACTCATGTTCGATATGTGCTATTAGTATCTTGTAGGGCTTATCCTTTCCAATATGACTCGATAGATGGTTACATGTCGTACTTGTTCTACAATGTGATAGCTATTGGACCATTTATGTGCTCTATGACGGTTCATTCCTAGCATGATTATAATCTATCGCTCGTGATGTTATATTGTTTACTCTGTGGTGATTCTTTTGCTTTCATGTACATCATATTAAACTCATTTAATCACTCTTGACTATGCCCATGCCTATCATGTATCGCTAGCATCATATAGGACATATGCTTCTTAAGTGTATCCCATAGTATGATTACATACCATTCTTAACCTATTATATGATCCTTGTTGTTAGATGTGATGATTACTATGCCGCCCTTATGTATTCTCGTATGATGCTTAGCTGATTGTTACGATGTACCTCGCCATGCTATAATTGATCTCATTTGTTGATTTGTATACCATGCTTGTTCATTATTCATATACATGATACTTTCCATCCTCGTTAAACCCCGCATGACCATTACTAGCTCTGCGTAATTTGCTTGAAATTACTAAGCATATCTGCTTTCATGGAATAATAAACTGCTAGTTCGTCTCACATGCATCAATGTGGGACTTGATTGTGTCTTTTGGAATGAATACGCATGATGTTTCCTTGAGATAGGTACATGTTAGTGTGGGTTAGTGTAATTGATATGCTCCATGATGAATTCGTGTTACTTGTCGTGATTATAACCTAATAGACTTTCATAAGGGCATCGTTGCTATTCTCGGGTCGGAGTCTAGTCCCTAGTCTTGTCCTCCTTAGCTTTATCCGTGGTTGTTTCCAAAAGAAACATTGGGTTGTCCGCTCTTGTCACTCCCCTATATCCGCTCACTTGGACTCTTGCGCGATACATTGGACGAGCGACCGCATGGGAAAAGAGAATGAGGAGTTGGATAGCGATAGAACAGCGCAACGGAAGTGTGGGCCCATAACCCACGGGCCTCAGGATCAACGATTTCGGCAAGACAAACACGTTTTAAGGGTGACGATTACTGAGTACGATATGACTTGCAAGCGGGAGTGTCCTCCGTTCGAACTGCTAATCCTCTCTGAATTAGTTAATGATGGTATTGCACTGATATGGCGATGGAATTTATGTGTTGATGTGCTGACCTGGTAATGAATCTTGCATGATTATCCATTGTCTATGATGATATGATTCGATGTCTTATAGTTTTCCTGTACCATGATGTTTTGATGTTTTGCTACCCTATATTGCTAAGCATGATCTAAACGCTTGTCCCTATAAAAGTATGAATTGCGAATGCTGAGAAACCTGAATTGTTATCTGATAAGGTTATGATGAAACTTGTTAGCTTGAATTGACTATGTTCATATATGGTGTTTTGCAATAATATTGAGCATAATGGTAAATTGAGTCTTGTTGCAATGATTGATGATGAACCCGATATGGAATGATGCTACATGTTGATATGCAATATTGAAATTTAGTTGAATGTGACAAATGCTATCATGATGTATTGATGCTTGGCTATCTTGTTATGTTGTTTTAGAAGCATGATAGGATGTGTTGTGATATGATACATGAGACAATAATGTGTTATTATGTGAAAGCATGGTTTTATATTATGTGGTGATAATCACGATGTTGTACTATATGGTTGGCAAGCATGATTATTGATATGTTAAATGATGAATATGACTTGGAGCATGAATATGATTTGTATATATGAGATAATGGTGCATGATGACTAGATGATCGTTATATGGTATTGTAATGAGTTGAAATGATTTTTTGTGAGTATGATAGCATTTTGATGTTTGGTATATGGTTGGATCTTTCCTTTTGCTGAAGCTTAAATGGCATGACCTTATGTGTTAATGCGTTGACAATTAGTATTAGTATGTTGACCTTATGATGAGATTCTGCTATGACTACCTTTATCATGCTAATGTTTGAATTGACATGCTAAATCTGTTATGACAATGCGGAATAGAATTCAGATAGGTTGATAAGATGATTAGGTGAGTTATGTGTTCATTAAGTGAAAAACCCCTGCTATGACTGGTTCTACTGGTATTGCGATGTTGATATGTGATCGTGAGATTTGACTTGTAGTGATGTACTAACTCCATGACACCTAACTCATTGATCTCTTGGCATGTGTGCTTGTGTGATAAGTTATGAGAATTCGATGATGCACTTGTGATGCTTTCAGTAGGATATAGATATATTTTATGACTCGTGATATGATGTTGAGACCTTGTTATTGCTTTTGTTGTGTTTTAAGATGTTTTATGTTATGGGTAGGCATGTTATGCGGATGAGATGTTGATTCGCTGAGATTATCATGGTTGATGTTGAGTTTTGCCATGTGAGAGATGGCTAATGATGTTATGAGTTGATGAGTTGATTGGCTTATGTTTCATATTGAGTTGAGAATGATGATTGAATGATTTTGGAAACTAGGAAGAGAATATGAGATTAGCCCTTACAGGTGGATAATTCCACCACCTGGCTTCTGGATTTGATTGATTGTTATGCGGAAAACTGATTTGGTTGTGGAGGATTTTGACGAAATTTTGATCGAAAGGATTTTACTTGTTTTGGTGTAAAGTTTCTTGGTCAAACGTCTTATTTGAAGATTTTGAGCGGTTGGAAAAGGAATTACTTGGAATTTTAAAGAATAAACATTACCGAGAATTTCAACGATTTTGAGGCCAATCTTTCCCAATTGCGGAATCCCTTTTTGAGAATTTTCACACCCGGGCTTATACTATAAATTACTATTTTATTCGATTTGTAAAAATGAGAGAAAACTAGTCCTCGAGCCCAAGTTCGATTTTAAAGTCATTCAGGCATCGTTTAAAATATTGGATTTTGACGGATTATAATCCCACCTTGTGTAACGGCCCAGAATTATGATTTCCGGGTTACGTTTCAAGGGATGAAATCCCTTGTTCGGATCTTGCAATCCAGGTACGGGTCGAGGTTTCAAACCCATTTTTATGGTCAGTAATAAAGAGGGATTTCAAACCCTAAAAACCTCGAAGGGCCATTGGGTACCCTTTACCTGTCCTAAGACTATGTCGCAAAATCCAATTCAACCGAAAGTAAAGCGGAAGCAAAAGTAGGATACAAATGCCACGACAAAGCCTGGTCAAAATCAAATCATAAGCGAGTGGTTACCATTTTACCAAGTTAGAATGTTAGCTAGGTTCTTCGATTCGCCAAGAGGGGAACCCGTCATATAGACATCGAGCACTCAAAATCTGCAGAGAATACTAAAAAAAAAGAACGGGGAAAGGAGTCAGATCGAGCCACTCATGCGGGACCGGCAGTCCTCACTGAGGCCACATAGTATGTGCTATACCTAATAAAGATGCTCTAATGCAGTACGAAAGTCAAACACACTAGCATGCTCCTAGTTATAATAATGTGCAGAAATACTGTAAAGGGCTCAAGACAATGCCAAATGGCATATCCCTCTCCTACCTCCACCCCCTTCCGATAGGGCGGAGAGTGGCTAGCTCGTGAATGCATTCCATCATAATCGGGGGGGCACGCAGAACCGGACCCAATTAAAAGAACCGGACCCAATTAAAAGAAAAACAAAACCGAACCCGCCTCCCTCCTCAAGGAAAGAACAGATCTGGGCGTTGGCGACGGAGAAGGAGGATGAGATCCTCAGGCCACCGGCGGTGCTCCCACAATCAGGCCACCCAGTCTCGACGGCGCCGACCCACACCCACAGGGAGGAAGGGAAAGAAGGAGAAGAAAGGAAGGAGGCTCACCGAAGGTATTCGAGATTCGCCGGAAGGTTTCGAGGTCGCCGGAGTCGAGTCGAGGCTCGCCGGGGTCGGAATCCGTCGTAATTGGCCTAGGATGGAAGAGAATAAGCTTAAAGGTGGAGCTTTGCTTGGTTTGAAGGTGAAAGAGAGGAAGAGCGAGCGAAACGGAGCTTACCGAGGTCGAAATCAAAAATAGAGCGCAAGGAGGATGGTGGCGGCGCTCCGGCGGCTCCTGGTGGCTCCGGATTCTGCTGGTGGCTCCCAGAAGGTGGTGCTGCTACCTCGTATTCGAGGAGGGGAGGAGCAAGGCGGGGCTGTGCTTGGTGTTTCCTGGCTTTCGGCAAAAACAGGGCGAGAGGGGAGCTTTGGTGGCTTTGAGCGGCAGCCTGGTGGTGGAAGCGAGGAGGAGGAGGGAGGGATTGGTGTTGTGGGTGCGACAGTGGTGCCCGGAGGATGATGCTTCCGAAGTCAAATGGAGGGATGCAGTGCGTGGTGGTTTTGATGATGGGGTGTCCTCTTGTGGTTCCTGGGTTTTGCAGAGGGCAATGGTGAGAGAGGGGAAGGATTATTTTGTGGGTTTACTGGTGGGATGCTTGGACAAAAGGGTGAAGGCAGACTGTAGAGAGTTGCATAAGAGGACAAAAAGGGGCAGCTATACAATGGCAGGCAAAGAAGTGGGGAATGAGTTAAGCTTAAAATGGAATAAAGAAAGTTTGAGGGAACAACTACTACTACTGTGCTATGCAAACATATCACCGATTCAGACTATTCAACATATGGAGATTCGAGAGAGGATAAAGAAAAGCAAAAGAATACAAATTAGGATGGTCCAAAAATCCCAAATTTCAAATTCTCGGAATATAAATCTGAAACCTGCTCACTCGATCTTATCCCGACGCGTTTAAAATACTTCTCAATTTTCCAAATCTGAATTTAATAAATGGAATCCGAACATTATTTTTCCAATTTTCGGTATATAAAAGCAGAGTATAACATATTTTAATTTTTCAATTAATTAATGCCGGAACTTGTTTCGAAAGATTTAGAATAAATCCAATAGCTCACGGACAGAAATTTCAAATCTCCTGAATCTTAGAAATCGGAATGATTATAAACCGCTATTTTAATAATTTAATATTCTAAAATTTCCCGGTCTTTACATCATCCACCTCTAAAAACAAGTCTCGTCCCCGAGACTAAGACTAAAACAAAGTATGGGATGGAACTTGAAATTGATGAGTCCAAGGACCATGTCCAAGGATCTTGTAATCATCTCGGTTGCGTCTTCCGGGATTCTCACAATATCCTAGTCACGATCGTGACATCTCCAATCGGCCTTGACAAGTATGCGATAAGCGCCCCTATCACATCCTCGCTTCGACTTTTTGGAAGTACCACAACTCTCAAAGTTCTATAATAGCATCACTAGGTCTTAGCAAACACCTTATAGGCGCCCCCATAAAATGCATGTATCCACTTCGTGAAGTATCATAGAGTTGCCCGGGTTTGAAAAGTTTCAAAAGAGATTCCGCAATTGAAAAAGGTTAGCCTCAAAATCGTTGAAACCCTCGATAGCGTTTATCCTTTAAAAACCAGTTATTTCCTTTCTAAACCGTTCAAAATCTTCAAATCTGACGTTTAACCAAGAACTTTACACCAAAACAAGTCAAATCCCTTCAACTCAAGATTTCGTCAAAATCTTCCAAAACCAATTTAGGTCCCCGCATATCAATCAATCAAATTCAGAAGTCAAGAGGTGGAATCATCCACCTCTAAGGGCTAATCCCATATTCTCTTCCTAGTTTCCAGAATCAAAACAAGCTATCAGTCTCAATTCAAGCAAGCTTCACAAGCCATAAGAAGTGCATAACCAAATAACCAACCAATCTCCAATCAGTACATCATATGACAAGTCTCAAACATATGCATGCCAACACAGTGCCACAAGGTCACATCAAAATCTCTACATCTTACTATGGGTCATAATATGCATCTCAACCACATAACAAAATCATAATAACGTCTCGACATCACACCAGAAGTCATAAAAGTATCACCTCATCATAGAGTCAACGAACCAAAACTCATTGTCAACATGTCAACACAACAAAATCATGCCATTAAGATTCAGCAAAAGGGGAGGTCAAGCAGCATATCAATCATCGAATGTCAGCATACTCACCAGACATCATCTTAACTCATCACAACGCCATGTAGCGATCATTTAGTAATCAGACATCATTATCTCATATATATATAAATCATATTCCTTTTGAAAGCCACATTCGTGATGCAACATATCCATAAGCATGCTTGCTAAACATATACTACCACATCCTGTTTACTACCACATAATATAACATCATGCTTTCACCCCATAACATAACATCACACTTTCACATAATAACACATCATTATCTCGTATATCAGATCACAACACATCCTAACATGCTCCTAAAACAACATGGCAGAGCAGCAATATATCATGATAACATTTGTCACTACCAACTAGATTTCAATATTGCATAACAACATGTAATATCATTCTGTATCAGATTCATCATGGTCGTTATCTAATTATCATGCAAGCACATATTAATAAATCACAATATCAAGAAGATCCTCACATCATCACCAACCAAAATAAAACACAATCTCCACTCTCAAGCCAAGACTAATCCTCTTCTAGACTCGCCAACGTCAACTCAAACAAAAATTCTCCAAAGAAATCCCAATTCATCTCGATGCTCAAATCTCGCCCCACATCCCATCAAGCACTCCCACACGCCATCCACCTCTAAGAACCCAACTCCTATCTCTAACTTCACACCCGAGAACCCTCTCATACTATATCCTCAATACTCTCAAAAGTCATTCCCCCACTTCATATACTACTCAAGACATCACAAGCATCATACCCAGCTAACCACATGGATCCCTCTCTCGCGTCTTACCTCGTAATACCATCGATCATCCTAACCACCTAGAATTCTTTTACCACTCATCAACCACTCCACAAGAGAACCCTCACCCACAAGTTCAAGAATAAGCAATCATGGACATTATTACACATAAGGACCACATCATATCCACTAGCATTTATAGCATCATGGGTTCATCATCAATTATCGCAACTATGTCAACAAGTCTCAATGTATCGGCATGCTTAATCATTATTACAAATCATCATATATGCACATAATTAAGTCAAAATAGCAAGTTACATCATAACCTTATCTAATAAACAATTCAGAATTCTCAGCATTTGCAGTTCACAATTTACGGGCAAAGGAAATTAGGTCATGCTTAGCACTCAAAGTATCGTTGCATCAAGACATCATGTCACATTAGAATTGTAAGGCATCAGATCATATCATCATAGGCAACATGCAATCAGGCAACAATCATCATCAAGTTAGTACATCAACACGTAAATCTCATCGCTAGAGCAGCGCAATATCATCGTCAAAAAGTTCAAAAGGGTTAGCAATTCGAACAGAGAACACTCTTGCTTGCAAGTCATATCGTAATCAGTAACCGCCATTCTCGAAATGTGCTTGTCTTTCCGAAATCGTTGATTATGAGGCCCGTGGGTTATGGGCCCACGCTTCTGCTGCACTGCTCTATTGCTATCTAACTTTTTGTTCCCTCATCCATGCGGTCGCTCGTCGAATGTATCGCATAGGGTCCAAGTTAGCGGAGATAGGGGAGTGACAAGAGAAGACAACCCAAAGTCCCTCTCGGAACCAACCACAGACCAATACTAAGACGACAACTAGAGACAAAACTCCGGCCCGAGAATAGCAACGACGCCCTTATGAAAATCTATGAGGTTACAATTTGTGACAAGCAAAATGGATTCATCATGGAGCACATTAGTCATATTAATCCACACTAACATGTACCTATCGCAAGGAGAACGACATGCATATTCATTCCAAAGGCACAATCGATTCCTACACTGATGCTTGTGAGACAACTAGCAGTCTATTATTCCATGGAAGCAGAGATGCCTAGCAACTTCAAGCAAGATATGCGAAACCAGTAATGATCATGCAAGATTCGAAGTCATGCGGGATTTAATGAGGATAACAAGTATCATGTATATGAACGATGGACGAACATGGTATACTCATCAACAATTGAGTTCAAATATAGCATAACGAGGTATATCATAACAATCAGACGAAGCGTCATACGAGCACACATAAAAGTAGCATAGTAACTATCACGTCTGACAACAATGATCATATAGTAGGTTAAGAACAACATGTAATCATACGACGAGATACATTTAGAAAGCATAGGTCCTGAACAGTACTAGCATTACATGACAAGGCATGGGCATAGTCAAGAGTCATTTAAAAGAGTTCAACATAATGTTCATAAAGCATGAGGCATCATTACAGAGAGTAACCAAGAGGAGATCACCAGTGATAGATTAAAAGCATGCTAGGAACAGCTGTCACAGTGCACATAAAACGGTATAACAACTATCACATTATGGGACAAGCATGTTCACGTAATAGAATAAGTATGGTAAATCATCATTTAGCGAGTCTTATCGGGGAGCATAAAGCCATACATGATACTACTAGCACATATTAAAACATGACTACAACCAAGGTAATTCGAATAGATTCATTCCAACATTTAGGTGTCATGCATATGCGGAATCATGATATAGCATGGTGTGTGATCATGCGAGGTGCCAAGTCATATATCTATGCAAGCACGAGAGGATGTCATAAAGTAATAGGGAACACTACCGAGCGATAACATGTAAGCATGCTAGGATTACTCATTACGGAAAGCAAGTCAATCATCGAATTCGACAGTAACTAATCAGGATGAGTACAACAATTTAAGATTATAGAAAAAGGGGAAGAACCACACTATCAGGGACCTAGCTCAAGAGGAGGTCAGCAATACCGTTGGCAAGGTATAAATTCACACAAGTCACAACCGAGGGTCCTACACGACACTAATGGATCAACATAACATGCTATACAAATAAACATTTATTCGATAATTACAACGGTACGCAAGAAATCAATCGCTCATATTCTAGCAATATAGAAGCATGGGGGCAAGTGTAGCGGTGTATAATACAGACCTAGTAATGGGACAATATAGCTATAATACGGGGACATGAGTTCAAAACAACACATAACATGGTAAAGCATGCATTAATCAAGACTCAATTTTCCACATACTCTCTATCCAAAGCATGTACTCATACAACAATATTAACTTGCAAGATCATCAATAGTAGTCAATTTAACGAATACAAAATAGATGGGCATGCTACAGATTCTTGTCATAAGGGAATAATAAGCACCGACACGTCATTATCTAACATGTACTGGGAATTACATATTGCATAAGGCATGTTGACATCCAATTGCAACACGTATCCATCAAGTAAGGAACTCACTCTATCACGGTATCAAACTGAACGATCACACTACCATGAACCTATTCACATGGAGGACATCAATTATGCAGCTTTCAAACATATGACGTTTACATTCATGCACTTGTATGATGATGCAGCATACTAAGTAAAACATGTTGGATTTATAAGAATGTAACAATTGTAACTCGGACCCATACAATGGTCATTATGAACATCAAACATGTAAGCACAATTTCACATTAAAGATTAATCCGTAGGTCAAAGGGTAGTACATGTAGAATCATACGATCAGTAAGCCAAGTAAACATGCTATAACAATAAACACGTAATCATACAACATGATATAAGGCAAGACACAACACAAAACTTGAGCAAGGTAATTAACCACAACATGAGCTTAAATAATAAAACCATGACAGGAGGCAAGGCATAACATAAGCAACTTCTTACTAATGATCATTTGCAAGGTACACGCAGGAGGTTACAAAATCATGTCATGCAGTTCAGAGAGAGTCACCATTACAACTGGACAGAGATCTCTAAGGGCAACCATTGACCTTCCCCAACTGACTCATCACCCCTCTTTCCCGTGGGACTTTGGTACGACTCTTCGTGGTAAGAAAACACTGGTTGATCATCATAAGAATCAAGAAAGACAGCCCTAGAAACACCTTGCTTTTAACTCAATGTGACATCAAGAATTTCCAACACTCACTCAGACAAACTTAATATCCAACCATGATTCCCGACACAGTGTGTTTACCAACCCAATTACTCGTGGGAGACATTGACATCCAGGAAAAGGCTAGATAGAACCGTCAAGGGGTTAACATAGTGGAACGGGCTATTACACATAACTGGGTTGACCATACAGAACAAGGGTACTCCCGCTATCCCGTTTGCACAGATTAGTCAATAAACAACTCATTGTTAGGCATACCAAATCAGATATCTTGCATAGCAAGCACTCAACATAGAATCAGTTAATAACACTCATAATGATCTGCTTGGAGTTTCCCAACCCATCTGTAAAGAGCAAACTAGTATTTTGCCTACCGTTCCCAACTACACCCAATAGGGGTGGTGTAGCGCCTTTACTACCCACTCGTGTCCCCGTTTAGTCGGTTTTTCTCTTTTATTACAAGTCGAGTTCATTACTTAGTCCAATTTAGGTTAGACATCTTAAATTCATTTTGCCCCTTTAAAACACGTTCAAAACCTTTGAAATTCATGGGCAGTTTTCCAAAACATACACTCAACCCTTTTGTACCCGAATTGCACAACCTCAGCTCTGATACCATCTTTGTAACGGCCCAGAATTATGATTTCCGGGTTACGTTTCAAGGGATGAAATCCCTTGTTCGGATCTTGCAATCCAGGTACGGGTCGAGGTTTCAAACCCATTTTTATGGTCAGTAATAAAGAGGGATTTCAAACCCTAAAAACCTCGAAGGGCCATTGGGTACCCTTTACCTGTCCTAAGACTATGTCGCAAAATCCAATTCAACCGAAAGTAAAGCGGAAGCAAAACTAGGATACAAATGCCACGACAAAGCCTGGTCAAAATCAAATCATAAGCGAGTGGTTACCATTTTACCAAGTTAGAATGTTAGCTAGGTTCTTCGATTCGCCAAGAGGGGAACCCGTCATATAGACATCGAGCACTCAAAATCTGCAGAGAATACTAAAAAAAAGAACGGGGAAAGGAGTCAGATCGAGCCACTCATGCGGGACCGGTAGTCCTCGCTGAGGCCACATAGCATGTGCTATACCTAATAAAGATGCTCTAATGCAGTACGAAAGTCAAACACACTAGCATGCTCCTAGTTATAATAATGTGCAGAAATACTGTAAAGGGCTCAAGACAATGCCAAATGGCATATCCCTCTCCTACCTCCACCCCCTTCCGATAGGGCGGAGAGTGGCCAGCTCGTGAATGCATTCCATCATAATCGGGGGGGCACGCATGCCTAACCCGCTCCACAATAAAGCCCGCAGGCATCTCATAATATAAGGAAGTTCATGACTCGATTGACTCAGGGTACCCGATGAGGCTGGGCTACCCTATGACCCTAGCAAAGACTCTAAGACTATCACAGATAACGGTCGTTCTGTTTCAAACGCATAAAGTAAACAGATGCTCAATCAATTAGTGCAACCTAAACATGATACTACATGGCATGCTTTTATGCATATGCAACACCTAACATAAAATGCAACAACAGGCATGAATGTCCAACCTGAGTAAGCCCCCTAGGAAACTTACCTGAAGATGCAGAACAGCAGGATAACACAAGCAAGGGCCCAAATGAAAGTCCACGCAATCCAACCGCAATACACACCTATCATCAATCCATTTTCATAAGCTACTGAACCAACATTCTCACACACACGAACCCGAGTTCTCAATATCCTTAAAACCAATCGACAGTAAAACCATTTATGAAAACCTTTCCGATACGATCAACATCAACTAAAATCATTCTTCAAATCAAACCCATTGATAAAATCGTACTTAGCCAAATCCCGCCATTAAATATTTAAACCTTGAGCCAATCTCTCAAAATCATATTATAGAAATAATTCCGGCATTTTATTTCAAAATCTTAACTTTAATGTTTCAAGTAATGTAAGACATTGATAAACATTTCCAAAATAACTCCATCTTTATAAATCACCCTTTATAAATCCCAACCGACAAATCACTTTAAAATTCCTAAAATCACATTTTTAAATATTACACATTACACATTCAAATAGTATCACTTTCCAAAAGAATATATTTTATAAACTCGGAAGTAATATAACCATAATAATAATAATAATAATAATAATAATAATAATTCAAGAAACTATCAATAATATAAAGTATGACATATAATCATAATATAACAAGCACAATGTTATAACATTCCCAACAAAATAACTTAATAACTCATGGTTTAAAACAACCCAAGAGGCCCAACACTCACCCGGATTTCAAGCCCCAACCCGAAAAGCCCATACCCGGCCCAAAAACAATCTGAAGGGGGTGAACCGGTTTTGAGCCCTATTTTATTTTAAAATCACAGAACCGGACCCAATTAAAAGAAAAACAAAACCGAACCCGTCTCCCTCCTCAAGGAAAGAACAGATCTGGGCGTTGGCGACGGAGAAGGAGGATGAGATCCTCAGGCCACCGGCGGTGCTCCCACAATCAGGCCACCCAGTCTCGACGGCGCCGACCCACACCCACGGGGAGGAAGGGAAAGAAGGAGAAGAAAGGAAGGAGGCTCACCGAAGGTATTCGAGATTCGCCGGAAGGTTTCGAGGTCGCCGGAGTCGATTCGAGGCTCGCCGGGGTCGGAATCCGTCGTAATTGGCCTAGGACGGAAGAGAATAAGCTTAAAGGTGGAGCTTTGCTTGGTTTGAAGGTGAAAGAGAGGAAGAGCGAGCGAAACGGAGCTTACCGAGGTCGAAATCGAAAACAGAGCGCAAGGAGGATGGTGGCGGCGCTCCGGCGGCTCCTGGTGGCTCCGGATTCTGCTGGTGGCTCCCAGAAGGTGGTGCTGCTGCCTCGTATTCGAGGAGGGGAGGAGCAAGGCGGGGCTGTGCTTGGTGTTTCCTGGCTTTCGGCAAAAACAGAGCGAGAGGGGAGCTTTGGTGGCTTTGAGCGGCAGCCTGGTGGTGGAAGCGAGGAGGAGGAGGGAGGGATTGGTGTTGTGGGTGCGACAGTGGTGCCCGGAGGATGATGCTTCCGAAGTCAAACGGAGGGATGCAGTGCGTGGTGGTTTTGATGATGGGGTTTCCTCTTGTGGTTCTTGGGTTTTGCAGAGGGCAATGGTGAGAGAGGGGAAGGATTATTTTGTGGGTTTACTGGTGGGATGCTTGGACAAAAGGGTGAAGGCAGACTGCAGAGAGTTGCATAAGAGGACAAAAAGGGGCAGCTATACAATGGCAGGCAAAGAAGTGGGGAATGAGTTAAGCTTAAAATGGAATAAAGAAAGTTTGAGGGAACAACTACTACTACTGTGCTATGCAAACATATCACCGATTCAGACTATTCAACATATGGAGATTCGAGAGAGGATAAAGAAAAGCAAAAGAATACAAATTAGGATGGTCCAAAAATCCCAAATTTCAAATTCTCGGAATATAAATCTGAAACCTGCTCACTCGATCTTATCCCGACGCGTTTAAAATACTTCTCAATTTTCCAAATCTGAATTTAATAAATGGAATCCGAACATTATTTTTCCAATTTTCGGTATATAAAAGCAGAGTATAACATATTTTAATTTTTCAATTAATTAATGCCGGAACTTGTTTCGAAAGATTTAGAATAAATCCAATAGCTCACGGACAGAAATTTCAAATCTCCTGAATCTTAGAAATTGGAATGATTATAAACCGCTATTTTAATAATTTAATATTCTAAAATTTCCCGGTCTTTACACCTTGAGCTCTGAATTTGGAAAAAATAATTTTATTTCGATAATAATTTACAAATTCAATTAAGGTTTATTAGAGTCGGATTTTGAGATCGAGAGAGCGGGATACGAGATTTATTTTTGGGTATTCAAAATGGGGATTTTGGGACCACTTGATCTTGTCTTCTTCCCCTTTGTTCACCCACATCGCTCTGCAAAATCTGGATTCTCCCTCCTTACCCTCGGCAGTAAGCATCAACAGAGCAACACCATCACCTTCCTCACACTTTCCTCCCCACTATTTTTGGTTAAACAACTCCCCACCATCTCCTTTCTTCACCCTTTTTTCTTTTCCAGATATGGCAAAATGCCAAATTGGCCTTGTTTGGCCTGATCTGCCACTGCAATGTCTGTTTTCCCCTTCTTTATTTGATTTCAGAAGTAGGCCTCTCCTCCCCTCATTTTGATTTTCCAACTACACCATTCTCCATCTTCTCTCTCTCCCCAACAAACCCATAGCAAGCTTTCTCTTCTGTTGAAGCCGCAACACCACCGTGACCACCCCCACACTCCCCTTCTGTCCGCTAGTGAAAGCCCCACCGCCGCCTCTATCTTCTTCCTCCTGAGAAAGTCGAGAGCAGTACCCCTCAGCCCTTAGTTATGCGAATCCAACAAGGCCGAGACTCCTCCGAGCGCACCACCGTCTTCTCTTCCTTCCAAGTATGAACCAGCAGCATCCCAGCCACAGTTCGAGTCGCCAAGGAGCAGCCGGCGCCGCCGAGTCACCACCCTCTTCCTCCCTTCCTCTCGCCCTGTTTCTGAGTAGGTCCTCAATCGACCTCCTCTCGAGCCTACAGTCGGAAACCTCCATTGCAGCTGGAGCTTCACTCGGAGCCGGAATCGCGTCGATCTCGGTGTGTATTGCTTTTGGATTGCTTTGGACTTGCATTTGGGCCCTTGCTTGTGTTATCCTGTTGTTCTGCACCTTTAGGTAAGTTCCCTAGGGGGCTTACTCAGGTTGGACTCTCATGCCTGTTGTTGCATTTTATGTTAGGTGTTGCATATGCATAAAAGTATGCCATGTAGTATCATGCTAGGACTGCATTGAACTGAGCGTGTGGTTACTATGTGCGTTTGAAACAAAACGGTCGTTATCTGTGACAGTCCTAGAGTCTTTGCTAGGGTCATAGGGTAGCCCAGCCTCATCGGGTGCCCTGAGTTAATCGAGTCAATATGAGCATGTTACTATAGCCCAGCACCATCGGGCAAGATTGGTTACTTTATGATGATGTTTATTCCGTGGTCCGTGCACCACCACGAGGAAATTGCTATGCTATAGCACCGACTGGCGAGGCTCTGCACTAACGGGAAGGGATGCAGAGATAGGAGAGGGATATGCCATTTGGCATTGTCTTGGGCCCTTTACAATATTTATGCACATTATTATAACTAGGAGAATGCTAGTGTGTTTGACTTTCGTACTGCATTAGAGCATCTTTATTAGGTATAGCACATACTATGTGGCCTCAGCGAGGACTGACGGTCCCGCATGCGTGGCTCGATCTGACTCCTTTCCCCGTTCTTCTTTTAAAGGTATTTTCTGCAGATTTTGAGTGCTCGATGTCTATATGACGGGGTTTCCTTTTGGCGATTATTGGACTGAAAGACCGACTTCCATACTTATAAACTTGGATAATTTGGATACTCGTATTTACCATGTTTTTGGTTTTGACCTGGCTTCACCATGGCAAGTTGTACCTTCTTTTCGTTTTCGCAATTACTCTTAAATGAATTTCCGCGACTTAGCCTATAGGACAGGCTAAGGGTACCCAACGGCCCTCCGATTGCTTTGGGGTTCGAAATCCCCGCTTTAAAAGGATAGTCTTTTGAGGTTCGAAACATCGACCCGTACCTGGATTGCAAGATCCGAACGAAGGTATCCAACCTTCGAAACGTAACCCGAATATTTATATTCGGGCCGTTACATAGGCTATCTTGTTTGGATTTTTTCTAGTTTTTCATGTGATGATGAATTGTTTCAATCACTTCGTCTATTGTTCTTATGCTTTGGTTTTCAAATATGATCTTGTTTCTCTTAGTCCAAATACTCCATCAAGAGACGAAGAGAGTGGCTTTTTGTTCAGAGCTAAGTTGTTGGAAAAGTTCGTTGGTGACAGTCTTTATACTTTTATTGCTCTTGTCGGTATTTCTAATTAGTCGCTCAATATTCTTGTCCAAGCCTCCTTTATGTTTCTATTTGTTGTTTGTGTATTATATATTATTTCTCCTAGTTGATGTTCAATTTTTTGTAAGTGGTGTCTTGTGCATTGACAGTTTATAAATAAATTAATTGAGCCTTAGTCGCATTGGTTGCATAGGTTACAAGTTAGGAAGACACGTACCCACCCCTTTGTCAATCAATCTCTTTTTTTTTTGTAGGGATTCCATCCAATAATAGTTTCCAAATAAATTTTTATTTTATTTTTGTGAAGCATTCAATCTTTCAAATCCATTCTATTAGTTGATCTTGTGAGTTTATGTTTCTTATGATGATTTATAGTGTCAACGCTGTGGTAAACCAACTGTGTCTACTTGTTAATTTTCCAATAGAGGCGATCTATTTTTGTGTATTTAATTTTTTTTTTTCCACTATATTTGTTTGGTAGGACTTTCCTTAGTTCGTCTTGACTTCCATTATCTATCTCCTCCAATAAATTTCTACATTTTTTCCTTTGTGTTAATTGGGTTAGATGTTACGTTATAGTTAATTTTATGTTATGTATTATATAGTTCATCCCACCACTGAGCACACTGATCATTTTAACCCAATTAATAAGTTTATGAAGGAATATGAGATCCTAGTTTAATATCTACATTACTACATATATGACGTTTAACTTCTTCCGAATACTCCACATGTTAGAATCATAAATGTGTGTTTCAATTCAGTTCTTTACTCCTAAATTTCCGATCCCACATTTCTAATCATGCATAACCATCTCTAGCTAGCCACTAATATTGATGGGGTAAATGGTGTGTTTCGATAATGCATAACCGTATCTAGCTAGCTAGCTAAGAGTACTTGCAGCAGTGAACCCGAAGGTCCATAAACCTTTCATGTGGAAAAAATGGGGGGGGGGGGGGGGGGCGTATCTAGCTAGCTAGCTAAGAGCACTTGCAGCAGTGAACCCGAAGGTCCATAAACCTTTCATGTGGAAAAAATGGGGGGGGGGGGGGGGGGGGGTGGAATTTCATGAACCCGGATTATGGGATTCGTCTGCAACCACTATTCTAAAAAACCCTTCAAGACCCGCCTAGACCTCCGCCTAAGCACTTGAACTCGCCCCGCTACCAAGGCCGTCAAGGTCATCAAAACCCGCCTAGAATGTAAAGACCCGCCATGAAATCCGCCTAGGCCCTTGACCCTACCCTACTGCCAAGCGCCCGCCAAGCGTTTTTTAGAACATTGCTGCAACTACCCCAAAAAGTGGGGTTCATGGGCAGCAGATAACACATGGGGAGAGGAGGAAGAAAAAACGTGGGTGGGGGTATGCAGCAAAGGCGAAGGGGGTATTATGGGCTGCAACGTGGCCTAATAGTTTGTCACTGTGTAACAGTGACTATATATATATATATATATTCAAATTGATTTTTCGGTATTTTTCGAAATTGAAAAAAAGAAATAAAAAATATTTTTGAATGTAATTTAATTTTATCTACCCATAGACACCCATATTGTATATACTTGAGAGAATTTTTTTTTGAATAAATAATGCCCATATGTTCTTTTTCAAATATTAAAAAATAAAATTTTTAACTCATATGTTATTATTAAATAAATAACAGAGTAATTTATTAAATGAAAATGGGAATAGTGATAAGATATGAGTTCGAGATTCGGGCTCACGAATCACGAATGAGGGTGAAAATTCAAAAAAATTGGAATAGGGTTCTTAAGCTGAGGTGACGAAGAAAAAGTAAGTATAGGGTTGTTAGAGCAATTTTATCGGGCTTGCACTGTAGAGAGATACTAGGAGATATAACATTAAAATATTGCAACAGTGCCCTGATCGATACTACACCGATACTCGGCTAGTATCGATACTAGAGGGTTGAAATTTAATGTCCAACCTGCAACAAGCTGTCGCACCTGCAAAAGGTTGCAACAAATGGGACACATGTCGCGTCAGGAGTAGGCTGCAGGATGTGAGCCATAGGATTGCGACATGTGTGTTGTGTTGGACAGCTTAGATCTTTCATGGTGTTTAATTGTTTTACACATTAAAATCAATATTTCGGTAATAAAAATGTAAAATAAAAAAATTACCACAATACTAGATTCGATTTTTTTTTTGATAAGGTAAGAATTCAAGGGCCAGACAAGCCTGGCACCTCGAGTGGCGGCGAACCGTCAAACATACAACGTAAAATAAGAAGGTACAATACAAATAGTGGCAAGCTAACAAAACTAGGCGAACAAGCGAAACCTAACTCAAACAAGCTGGGGACAACGTAGACTTACTGGATTCATTTTTATCTACATGTAGACATCAATTTTGAATATGTTTGGCTACATATTTTTTTAAATATTTCTCTTTAATTATAAATATGCAAAATATAATCTGAAAAATTAAATTATAATTATGGAATAATTTAAAATAATAAATAATGCAAGATATGAAATAAATAATTATTCAAAAATATATTTTAATAATAATAAATGAATATAATAATATAATCGAGAATGAAAATAATTGTTGGAGAGGGGTATATTTGTAAATTGAGTGGGTATGAAAAGATGGGTTTTGGGATACTACTTACCAGGTATGCTAATATGCTATTGATAAAGTGGGAAAAATGAGAATGAGATGCTAGGATGATGCGACGGGGAGAGAATAATAAAATATTAGTATTCCTAGTATCATTTGATAAATATGGTCTTATATGAGCTCAACCACCCGGACTCGGCTCGAAAAAAGCTCGACTCGAGCTCGTTCACTAACCTAAACAAGTCGAGCCTGGACATGATTTTAAGCTCGGTTGAAAGCTCGGCTCGTTCGATTTAGGCTCGAATAGCTCGAATTCTATGGAATTTCTAAAATTTTCTTTAATTTAATATGCTATGACCAAGTAAAATTACTTAGAGCTCGAAAAAAGCTCGGCTTGAGCTCGTTCATTTACTAAAACAAGCCGAGCTTGAATAAAAAAGAAAGCTCGTTTAAAAATTGGACTCGGCTCGGCTCGAGCTCGTTTAACAAATGAACAAGCTTGAACATGCCAAGCTCGACTCGAATAACACCCCTAATGTAAGTTTAGGGTCCGAGGTTGGGCTCACAAATGCATAACCATCTCTAGACTCTAGCTACTAATATTGATGGGGTAAAGGGTGTGTTCCAATAAATGCATAACTCCCTATCTAATGATTTTTTTTAGGGGGGGGGGAGAGAGGTTAAAGCGGATGGGATCATTTGTCCCATATGGGACAAGCGTACTGAATTGGCCTCCCCCAAAGTAAAGGAAAAAAAAAATTAAAATGTGAAAAAAGAAGAAGAAAGAAAATGCTAAAGGGGTGGAGATTTGTGAGAAGGGATAGGGAGACGAGGGAAATTGTGATAACTGATCCTCATCGGGTTTAAAGAGGGTGTAAAGTGTTTTAATTCCATCTCTACTATTGATATTTCGTATACTCGATGAATTCTATACAAACCTTCGTTTTGTACAACTTTTTTTTGTAGTGATTGTACAACTTATTTATTCAATTGAATACAACTTCTCCTTCGCCTTTTTCTATCTCTCTATATCTTCTATTTTCTTCTTGATTCATAATCTCCAGATTCAATATATTGAGTGGGCAATTGGCACTAACACACGAATCGGTATTCATCCAATGTGAAATACCTAAGCAAAAAAGGTTTGGAGATGGGGTGTCATCCCCTCTTGTATTTACACCACATGGGCAAATATTTTGCCTAGTTGAAGCCATAAAGGCCCACAAGCCGTGGCTGGAGGCCCGACTCAGGGAAGCTAGAGTTGTGGCTTAGAACATCCAATTGGACGTTGTTGTCTGCTCAACCTGCCCCGCCCGGGGCAACGTTGCATAGTCCAAATTACAACATCCAATTAGATGTTGTAGTATAATTGATCCTACAACGTTAAATCTGACGTTGATTATCAGATTTAATCTGCGGATTTGCGGTGGATATAGCCATATAGGGGTGAGTCCCTTGACGTTAGATTTCATATTACATATGAACTCAATTTTTTGGGTCAATATTAGATCGTTGTCATGCAAAAGGCTGATCCTGGCCAACTCCCTCACATTTTGCTTCTATAAACAAGTTGTATCCCAGGCCACTTGGATAATCAGTTATTTATATGGCTATTTGTGACGATAGAACACGTATGAATACTAGAAATGGTATGCCTAATAGCCCAACTCAACTATGATGCACTTCGAATCTGAGGCACTAAGAGCATCCTCAAATTTTCTTGAAAATGGAGAATGAAAATCCATCTTCCCTAAAAAAATATTAACCTAATTCCAACAGTTTCTCCATACTGGAGAACTGTAATTTAATTTTTTAATTGTAAATTAATTTTTTTTAACTGTAAATTAAATTCCAATAGTTTGTCTCTGCAAAGATACACAGTTTGGTCAAATTTGATGATACCGAAACAAAGAATTGCTCAAAATCAAATGGATGAGATCATTAGATCAACTAACTGTTGGACCGGTGTAGTGTGCAATTTGCCTGCAAAATTGTGAATTCAAAGATTAATGACAGAGTTTAATAACGGGAATTTGGGGAAAAAAAGAAACCCAAATTAGATTTAGTACCAAAGAGAGCTTTGTAAAAATTGAAGAAGAACTCGCCTGCATATTCGTTTTAGGCATAGAAATTGGTTGAATACTTCCTTCAATTGCAGTTTTTTTCCTGAAGAACGTGGGAAAAGGAGGAAAAAAGAGCCGCCAAACAAATTTGGCGTTGCTGCAGATATAGGGCAAGCGCTTGTATTTCCCTGGCAAATCTCTATTTTGGAGATTGAATTGGGGAAACTGTTGGACCAAATATAAGCCCAATATTCCCCAAAAATCCAATTTTCTTCAAAATAGAGCATCTCTTGGGAATGCTCTAACAACATAACAATATATGCTTGAAGTTTTTTTTAAAAAAAAGCCTATCGTACAGAAGATTCGACACAAGCACTACACGTTTGGTTCAAGTTCAACATGAAAATTTCCAATTTCCAAACTGCCCCACCTCAACCAACTTCGTTCCTGGCCATGCTACATTGCAGGTTGAACCTCAAAAGATCAAACTCAAAACATAAATGTACTCCTCAGGGAATAAGCCAATGTCCAGAGACTGAACAAAATTTTGATGGTCTCTTATTTTTTGCCGCGAAGCTCCTTCCAGGATGAAAAATGATGGTGAAGGAAAAGTTTAAATACATCGGCAAGCTTCAATTTCCCTACGCTTGTGCAACAGCAGCAGATGGGCATTTCCCCAATGTATTCCACAAGATGTAATCCCCTGCAGAGACCTGATTTTCGGAGCAATTTTGTTAGTAAGACACCCAAAATACATCACAGTTAGCAACTTATAGAACAGTGTAGATGGAAGGACAAATTCTGAGCACAGAAGCACATTAGAGCATCTCCAACAACTTCTCCAAAAATTTATATGAAATGGAGAAGCAAAAATCATATTATCCAAACTATTTTTGCAAACTCCAATAACTTCCCCATTTTGAAGAATTGGAGGAGCATTTATGATAAAAGCTTTCTCCAAAAACTTTGGCAAACGTTGCATATTTTGGCTCTATTTTTTTTTCTCCTCCTTCCCTATTTTGGAGAATGGGATGAGGAATCTATTGGAAAAAGCCAAACATTCTTCAAAACCCCAAATATCAATAAAATGGAGAAACTGTTGGAGATGCTTTAACATCTATATCAATAGCAAATATTCATTTCATATACTCGTGACAAATTGTGCCAATAACAATAAAGATAGTGACAAAAGTGGAAGGTGGAATTCCGGGAAATAGCCCAAACTTTGGGATAGTTACTTGAGAAAAGTTGGGGGGAAACAGCCCTGACTACGGGGAGTGTTGCCAGAACTAATGTTTACAATAGTCTTTTGAATAGTTCTCTGCTGTAATTATAAAGAGAGGGTTTTGTGCCCAGCAATAGATTATCACTTCCTTCATCATTCTCTCTCAAAAACCACCACTTATTAACCCTTGTCTGCATTTTAGCCAAAGAAAAAATGACCATGTCCTAACAGTAAGAAGTACAACTGATTCAAGTGAATGATTATTGGGGGTCAAAAATTAAAATACAAGACCCATAGTTGTTCCAGCAAATATCATGAAGTCTATTAAAATAACATTGACTATAATGAGATTCAGAACACTAAATATGAAATTACCTGATTTGAAATCTCTACAGGTGCTTTGACAGCTGGATAGATGCTGACCTGCATGAACAACAAAAACCAAGCTCAAAATTACTCACGGAAAATAGTGAAATGGCAATTATGCAGACATTAACATACTGTATTTTGTGTGTGAGCACAATATATGAAACTTGCTAGACAATGCAATCGAATTTCCATTTGCCACATCACAATCAAGTTCCTGCTATATACTCATTGATTATCATCGACAATTTGATATATCCTCGAGGAGGAATGTGTTCAATTCAAATGAATAAGAAACAGGAAAAATAACAGCCAACCGTATTTGCTCCTCATATTTCTCCTACCTACACCTTTCTCTTAGAAGATGTAACTTGATCCTGTACCAATAGGGGTGCACAAATCTTGCAAATGCAGTCCCATTCCAGGACGAGACTGTAAAATTCCGCGAATCTCATCCCGTTCCACATATATATTAATATAATACTCCCTCCATTAATTAAAACATGCCGTTTTAGACATTTGCACATTTTTTAAGAAAACAAATAAAAACAAACAAAAAATACACTTATACCCCTAATTATTACTTTACTTTTTCACTTTATTGAAAACTACAACTAACAAATCCCTAATCATTACAAGAGTAACTTTGGAAAGTGAACGCCAAAATACCTAAAATGACATGTTTTTCTTAACAAGATTTTACTAAAAAAACCGACATGTTTTTCTTAACGAAGGGAGTAATATATAATTACTGTACTTTTGTACTTTATGCGATTTTAGTTTCAGTTCTCTTTTGTCTTTTGTGCTTCTGTAATTCAGTTCTCTTTTGCACTTTTGTAATTCAGTTCTTCTATTTCAGTTTCAGTTCTCTTTTGTGATCAGTGTTATTCAAAGGACAAGGTCCGTCCCATCCCGGTCCCGTCTTGTGAGTGATAAGGCCTGTGCGGGATTCGGGGGGAAAAATGCAAATCCCATCCCGGTCCCGTAACGGAAAAATTACATGGGACGGGGCGCAGGACGGCCCTCATCCTGTCCCATCCCATGTCCACCCCCATGTACCAATATTCTTATGGCTTATCACAAGAACAATCTAACAAAAACAAAAGGATAGAATTAAAAAAACTCACAGATTTAGGATCAATGGACATTCCAGACAATGAAGCCCCTGTAACCTTGAAGGATACCTGTCCACATGAACAAGAATGTTAGAAAGAAAATGGCCATTCAAGTACTTCAACAACTGTAAGAGCTAGAATGAAAGCAATATGAAGTCTCCCACACAATCTTAAACAAGTTGTTTATTTAAACTCGTCCATTTCAAAACTTAGTAAAACATGTACGGAAGAAAAGTAGCAATAAAAGCCTAATCTCTCAGAGGAAGTCCAGCAACCCCAAGGGTTAAGTGCACACCTTTGCATAATCATATGCTTGCCAGCAAAATGGCTCCTCTAAATCGGCAGGTGGAAGATCTTTGCTCATTTTCTCCAATAAAAATTCCTCTATATTGAGCATGTTATTTGAATTCCCAGTTTCAGTGTCACTATCTTCATCAATTGTACTTCCAATCAGAGATCCAGAAGGTAGTGGCTTTTGCGGCTGTAGTGGTGCAAATCTAATTGTTCCCGGGAAGGTTGCCTCGATACTCTTTCCTGTGACACCTCGCCCACTTGGTATAATTTTCCATTCCACCAAGTGATCCGTAGTTGATACTGTCCCTACAGAAGGTGTACCACTAAAAGACACAAGCCTCCTCCTAGGAAAAGGCATTATCACAGTGCAAAACTCCATTGTTATTGGACCCTTGTATCCTTCCATAAGTATCAACTTGAATAAAAATGCACCTTCATTCTCTGACACCATGGATAACTGATAAAAACCCTTAACTGGGGGTCCAACTGTACAACTTGCCTGATAACGCAATAAGATAAAATTACCCGTGGGTGGCGAAAACATCACAGCATGTTGATCAGCACCATCAGCACCCTGCTCAGGTACTTGAACACAAGGGTGGAATGAGAAAGAATCAACTTTAGCAGTGGTTACTCCCATCAGGGGTAATGAAACATCAGGTAATCCTTCCAGCTCAGCTCTACAATTTACTTGCCCTGCGATTGAAATATTATCCGGAATTTCATCACGATCATACATGGCAGCATTGATTATCTCACAAACTGTGAATAGCACTTTTTGTTTGCCCCTGTATAGATATGGCTTCCAAGCTGGCTGCTTGCCATCTGCAGGTGGCATGTCAAAAGTAGTAAATCCATTCATTTTGATAGCCGAAATATTTGGGTAGTTGAGATCCAACGGCATTCCTGCACAAAAGCCAATGGCATTTATACCAAATAATATTTTGCTTCAGTGTCCGTGTTTTAACTTGAATTGAGGAATAGCACAATGAAAAGTTACCAACCAAATGGCATTGCACTGCTGATGAAAGTCTGCAGTGCATCCTTGTCCAAGATCCTGGAACCAGCTTTAGGAGCATCTGTTGCCAAGGATCCACTAGCTACAGGAGCAGGGGTAGCTGACCCTGCAACTGGTGCAGGGGCAGGTTTGGTTCTAGAAGAGATGCCCATGCCACCTGCCAGTGAATCCAGCAACCCCCCAACTGAAGGAGATGTATTAACAACTACTTCAGGTTCAACAATATCCCCTGTAATTATGTCACCAATAACATGTGCCACCATAAATGCCCTGCAAGTTTCAGAAGAAACTTCATGGTGATACAGTAACACACGTGACAAACACAGATTATCTCATCCTCAGCAAAAATTACAACAGGTAGTCAAATGCATATACATTTTGATAATAAATAGTCCAGATTTATCGCATGAAACTAAACAAACAAGACAGATTCTTGATGAATGAAAACCATGACTAATTGCATGACAGAAAGAACACTAAATTATTCTTTGAGATTCCTGTTGAAATAATCTATGCCATGTTGTGAATTCATGGAGCCACTCTTGCTTATCAGGGATTGAACAAATAAACAATCTAATACATCCTTACAGTTCTAATTCAAAACAAGAAGCAATCCAGTAAAAAGAGGCAAAAAATATAAGAATCCTAATCGAAAAACATTTCAGCATTCAACTGTTCCAAAATATTGCATCTAATGGAATAGCTTTTGCTGATGATAAACATGACTGCTCTTCCATCTGATGTTCGAAGAATTACCAACACATGGTTCCCTTCTAAAAGCATCTTTTTAAAATATTCATCCAAAAGCAAACTAGAGTAGCTGGACTAGTTACAACTTATCTACAACCTGGCCTGTAAGTCCTAAAACTCAACCAGTACCTCAGAATGCACCTATCAAGTAACCCATGAATTAGAGTTTTTCATTCATGCAGTTTCAGGATATCAACTTCCTGCCTAAGAGCTTAGAAAGATAAAGAATAACAACTGGATTTACAAGGTCTTCAATAAGACTTTGTGCCACCAACTATGAAATATTTCATTACAAGCACCCAAGTATTGATGGCTAATTTTACAAAAAAAAAATAGTTGATAATCAAATCTTTTATTGAATTAGCAGGAATTGCTATCCTGGGGTATTTTTAGGCCTATTCCTTCAATGTGATATGGAAAGAAAAGCCATATCAAGAAAAGGAAACGACAAAAGCAACACATTAGAAAAGCAAGACATGGGGTCAAATGTTTATTTTTGGGAACATACCCTTTACTTGTATACATTCGTTTAGAAGGAAATATGTTCAATTACAAGGTAATTTGTTCATTTTAAATAGGTTAAATTACTAAGCAATAGGTAGTGTTTGGTTAACAAACGCTATAATACAGGTGATTATCTATAATTTTCCACATAAGGGGTGGTTGTGGGTAGATTCCCATACTATACAAGTGGATTTATATAAATATTCTAAACAATTAAAGTGTAAGGGTAAGGAAGATTCAAGCTTGAATATAAAGTTCTATTTTGATCGATCTAAAGAAATATAGCAACTTACTATATACCCTGTGATTGATGGAAGATCAAGGAATAAGGCTGACAGGTTAGGATCCTCTCCAATGGCACCTCCACAATCAGATCTTCTATACAATCTCGCATATGCTACTAGATGCTTGGGCTCAACTAAAGGCAAAACAAGAATGTAAAAAGGGCCTTTCGTGTGCAAAACTAATGGCCATAATAAGTGATATTCCCCTCCTATGTTGCTAATCTGGAGACTTATAATATGGCGGGTAATTGGATCATCAACCCAAGCATCTGATCCTTCAACTGACTGCGGCATACGCATCCCAAAACCACAAGGAGTCCCTTCCCTGTAAAGGAAGAGAACAAAATAGTCACAAAACCAATATATATGAACAGTCATCGTACAAAAGAAACAATTTCAAGAAGAAAATTAATGAGATTAGGCAATGAACCTTGTCCCAGCTCAACAAACTATTTCAGGTAAAGCAGATTTACCTTCCACTGGTAGATGATTGATATGATGGTATATTTTCATAATCAAATGATGGAAAATTACTTCCATTTTAATTTCCAACAGATTAGTCCCTATAGCTTACAAGGTGGAAAGTATCGTCCACTTGACACAAACAATTACCAAATTCTGCCAGTGTTTATTGACAGTGAAATATAAAGCGTGACACAACACACATATTTCATCAATTCCTTACACACGAACAACAATTGGGGGCAAAATTTTCAAATTCATATCAGTATATATAATCGTGTAAAGAAAAACACCTCCTCTTCCGTTCAACGAACGCATCGGCGACCTCCGAATCAGTAGGAACAACGGAGTTGAGACGATTGCCCTCTTCCTTAGCAGCGGTAATGCTCTCCGCCTTGCAGGACGCGCGCCATTGGCGCTCAACAACCGGAAACCTCCTGATCGGTTCAGATTCGCCGCCAATTCGAAAATGAAATCAGAAATCAACAGCAAACAAAATATGAAAGAAGAAACAGAAAAATGGAAGACGTGATCGGGGAAGAAATTCAATAGAGGAAGTGGACCTAGAGAAGACGACAAGGTCCTGCTTATTGAGGATCCATAGAGCACGAATGCTGCTCCTGCGCATTTTTCTCCCTCTCGGATGTGTTCGTCCGAGTAGAGGTCAGGTCAGGTCAGGTCAGAACTGGGTGAAATTGAATTGTGCTTGAAACCCTTTGCTTGCATAATGGTGTTGATCTTTTGATTCTTTTCCAATCAGTGAGTGAGTGAATGTGTGATAACTGATAAGTGATAAGGCTTTTCACTATAGTTTTGCAAAATTTAATACTTCCTCCGTCCTAAAATACATGGCATTTTAGGCTTTGAAATTTTATCAAAAATACATAGGTTTTTAGACTTATAGGGTAATTATTACCGCTAAAGTCATCCCCCACCATAGGCTATAAAATGGGTTTTGACTATTTTTTCCTCCCATCATAGGTCAAAATGGGTTTTGGCCAAAAACTTTTTGGCCTATTTCTAAAATGAAGGCCAAATTTGGCTTAAAATTTTTTAAGGCCAAATGTGAATTTCACCCTTTTTTATTTATTTTTAATTGTTTCATATTAATATAAATTTATAAATTACACAATTAATTGTATATAAACTATCTAATTATAATTTTTATCAAAACTAAAAGTTATAGTTTTGTAAAGATATTGATGAGTTCTTTGATATGACTATAATATTTAATATGTTTGGATTATATTTGCATAAATAATATCTTTAGAAAAACATATTTATTTTTTATTATTATATCTTCATCAAAATCATACCTCATAAATAAATATCGAGTTGCATAAACTACTTTGTTTGAAAATAATAATAATAATAAACTCCTAAACACATCAAAACAATAATACGAAGTAATATCTAATATGATTGCAAATTAATATCACTCCCTCCAAAATCATTCCTTGTTTCGAGGTTATCACACTAATCGTCGTCATGTGAATTTTTAATGGCTTGTTCCAAAGCTACTAGGGAATTTTGAATATATATCAAAATTTTCACAATGACATACACCATGTGATTCACTTTGAAATTAGTTAAAATTAGTACAACCAAATGTATTAGGTGATGTATGGAATCAATGAAAATATGCATCAATTTATAGATAGTTTTAACAATTTTAGCAGGCTAAAATTGGCTTATGAGGGGAACCAAAATAATAGATGGTAGGTTAAAAGAGAATATTCTATATAATATTCCTTTTTAGTAGGCCATTTTTCATGTCCAATTTAGCCTACGGGGGAAGATGTCCTAAAAAAGTACAATAGTAATTAAAATTAAAGAGTTCCTATCTCTATAAAAATAATGAGATTTAAATATAAATAAACGTGTAAAGGTCTAAAAGACCATGTATTTTAGGACGGAGGGAGTATAGTTTATTATGTTAAATAAAATTTTAATCATTTAATTTATTTGAAAGATAATCTATCCATAATTTTTTTTTATTATCAAAATTGTAGTATTTAGATTAGGTCATACACTGTGCACACTTCCTCCGGTACTTCATGCACTTTATTTTTGCCACGTCAGCATATTGTAAAACACGATTTCTGTTTAGCGCATGGTTAATTTTCCGTTTAGCGCAGGGGCACGTGGTCGCAACGACCAAATGTCAAATGGTCGCAACGACCAAGGGTGAAATTGGTCGCAACGACCACTCGTATTTAGGTAGTGGGTTGATAACTTGATATGGTCGCAACGACCGTTTTGAATTTTGGTCGCAACGACCACTTAGAACCGAGCTAAAAACTTCTTTCCATTTATAAAGAAAAAGATACTTTTTAGTACGGTTCTTGGGAGAACCGGGCTAAAATGTAAAAAAAAAAAAGATATAAGCCCTTCCTCCTCCTTTTATGCAACAACGGATTCCTCGTCCTCGGCTCCTTCGACCACCGCCTCTTCGCCCTTGAATCCTCCATGCCTCCCATCCAGGCAATTACTCTGGCCTTCTATATACCTCTCGTCCCTATTCTTCCTCAATTTCTTCCTCTTCCTCTCTCAAAACCGACGAATTTCGGTGGCTGATCGATCCCGAGTTGAATCCGATCGAAATTCCACCAATCAACAAACAAGATTCACCAATTTTTCTTGTTTCTCCTTGATTTTCTATCCTTGTGTATTCAATGGGTTCGATTCTTCGGCAATTCAAAAAGATTAGTTGTGTAACGACCCAGAATTATGATTTCCGGGTTACGTTTCAAGGGATAAAACCCCTTGTTCGGATCTTGCAATTCAGGTACGGGTCGAGGTTTCAAACTCATTTAAGATTAGTAGAAGGAGGGATTTCAAACCCTAAAAACATCGAAGGGCCATTAGGTACCCTTTACCTGTCCTAAGACTATGTTGCAAAATCCAATTCGACCGAAAGTAAAGCGGAAGCAAAACTAGGATACAAATGCCACGACAAAGCCGGGTCAAACCAAATCATAAGCAAGTGGTTACCATTTTACCAAGTTAGAATATTAGCTAGGTTCTTCGATTCGCCAAAGGGTTTCCCGTCACAGAAGCAAGGAGCAACAAGATCTGCAGAAAATACCTTAAAAAAAGAACGGGGAAAGGAGTCAGATCGAGCCACTCATGCGGGACCGGCAGTCCTCGCCGAGGCCACATAGTATGTGCTATACCTAATAAAGATGCTCTAATGCAGTACAAAAGTCAAACACACTAGCATGCTCCTAGTTATAATAATGTGTAAAAATACTGTAAAGGGCCCAAGACAATGCCAAGTGGCATATCCCTCTCCTACCTCCACCCCCTTCCGATAGGGCGGAGACTGGCCAGCTCGTGAATGCATTCCATCATAATCGGGCAGCACGCATGCCTAACCCGCTCCACAACAAAGCCCGCAGGCATCTCATAATATAAGGAAGTTCATGACTCGATTGACTCAGGGTACCCGATGAGGCTGGGCTACCCTTTGACCCTAGCAAAGACTCTAGGACTATCACAGATAACGGCCGTTCTGTTTCAAACGCATAAAGTAAGCAGATGCTCATTCAATTAGTGCAACCTAACAGGATACTACATGGCATGCTTTTATGCATATGCAACACCTAACATAAAATGTAACAACAGGCATGAATGTCCAACCTGAGTAAGCCCCTAGGGAACTTACCCGAAGATGCAGAACAGCAAAATAACGCAAGCAAGAGCCCAAATGCAAGTCCAAAGCAATCCAAAAGCAATACACCTATCATCAAGCCATTTCCATAAGCTATCGGTCCATCATTCATACACACATGGCCCAAGTGCTCAAAATCCTCAAACCAATCGATAGTAAAACCATTTTCCAAAACCTTTCCGCTACGATCAACGTCAGCCAAAATCATTTACTTCCAATCAATCCCATTGATAAAGTCGTACCAACCATATTTTCCAAACTTTTATAAATTCCAAATTAAGTCAACTCATATTTAAAATAATTGCTCAAAACGTACTTGGCCAAATTCCGACATTAATCATTTAAATCCTTAACCAATTTCCCAAAGTCATATTATAGAGATAATTCCGGCATTTTGGCTTTCCAACATAAATCCTTAAAAGGACGTTTCTAAAAACTTGAAAAATCCTTTTTAATTAATTTGTCAACAATACTTAATTAGTTAAAATATCAAAATTAAATCCTCTTTACAAATCCTGATTATAATTCCAAGCGAATAAATCATTTTACAAAATACATATTCCAAACACTATTACCTTTAAAATAATTTCATAATATATAATAGTTTCAGGAATCTATTTTCATAAAATCAGATTTATTACGATAATCTTAATATTAATAACGAGTAAATACCATATGTAACATAACACATATATAATTATCATATCACATTTTGCAACAAGGGTAATGAAATGAAAACACACCCACCAGGCCCGAAATGAAGGGAAAGAGATCCGGCCCAAGACAAAAAAATAGGCCCAAGGCCTCACGTTAAAATGGGATCCCATAAGAACAAACCCCAAATCTGATTTTTGTTAAAATGAACCGGTCTATTAAATCAAAACCAACTGAACCGGATCAAAAATAAAACCAATCCACTGAACCCATCTTCTTCCCCAAATTAATTGAACAGAACTCTGTGAGTGTAACGAAACAGAAACGGAGGAAGAAAAGGAGTCCAGCCCCCGGCGGCGTTCACCTTCCCGAATCCGACTCACTCCCAACCTTACAGACTCCCTTCCCCGACCACAATTTACCCAGCAAGATTCAAACGCAGTCAAAGGAAGAGGGAAACGAAGGCTCACCGATGGGTCGAAATGTCTTGCCGAAAACGTTCGCCGGGGTTCGATTGGGTTTTCTGAGGACAAGGAAGAGCTGCGAGAGCCTGGGTCGAACGGAAAAGCTTATAAAGGTGCACCTTTTCATGGTTTTAAGTCGGAATAAGGAGATCGAAAGCTTACGAGGCCAAATCGAAAATCGGAGGAGCGGGTGCCTGCGGTGGTGCTCCTGAGTGTTGCTGCTACCACCGGCGTCGGAGAAAGGAGGAGGGAACGAAGATGCTGGCTGCTTGGTGGTTCGGCTCGGAGGGATGCTCCTTCTTCTTCCCCCTTTTTTTCTCACGGCAACAGGGGAGGGAAACGGGCTCCTTCTCGGCTTGTTCACAATGGCGAGGGCTCCTGGTGACCCTGGCTGAACGACGGAATGGAGGTGGTGCGGTGGAGGAGAGGTGGTGAATCGGCGATGGTGGTTGTGACTGGAAAACGGAGGCAGGAAGGTGGGATTGGAAGATGGTGGTGCTGAATCGGTGAGGGCGGCTAAATCAGAATGAAATGGGTGTTTGAAGCTTGGGAACTCCGGCAATGGGAGCTGTTTAGGGGCTGATGAGGAGAAGAGAGATTGGAGGATTTAGGGATAAGGTTTAGGGTTCCAAGATTCTGCAAATGTATGAAAGTGTTGTGGATATTCAGCAAGGGGACAAAAGAAAGCAAGCTGTATTGTGAGGCAAGGAGGTAGGCGGCGTAGGCCTGAGGCCTCAACGGAAGTTCTGAACGAGAGAGAGAGAGATGGGAAAAGAAAAGAAAATAGGAGAGGGGTGGTCCCACAACAATAGAATTCAAAAATAACGAAAATAGATCCAAAATCTGCTCACTCGACCTTATCCCGACGCGTTTAATAAATAAAAGCCGAACATTATTCCAATTTTCGGTATATAAAAGGAGAGTATAACATATTTTGAATTTCCAATTAATTAATGTCGAAACTTGCTTCGAAATATTTATAATAGAACCAATAGCTCAATGACGGAAATTCTAAACCTCCCAAATCTCAGAAATCGGAATGAATATAAATCACTATTTTAATAATTTAATATTCTAAAATTCCCGGTCTTTACAAGTTGCCGGAGGGATGCGCGGCGGCCATTTTGATGTATTTGGAACCGAGAGAAGGGAGAGAAGGCGTGATGGGATTGGGTAGGTTAGGTGTGTAATTTTATTTATATTTAGGGGTATTTTTGTCCTGTTCTATAAAAGAAATTTACCCCTGCTCTAAAAAGCAAACCCCATTGTAAAAGTGCTAAGCATGGGTATTAGACCATCCGCAATCATAATGTTACATCTTCTCCATTTTTTCTTATCTCTCTTCATAATATTTTGACACCTCATTTATTTTTTCTTTTATATAATTTTTCACTTTATCTATCTCTTTATTTAAGGTTTTCATATTTTTAATTCACAACCATGAGTTTACCTCATCCTCACCTTTTTCTCATATATCTATATTCATCGCATTATTTCCACCAATCATAATATTATTAGGTAAATAGAAAAACATAATAAATAAATAAAGCATCAACTTTTGCACATGGTCCAAAACACACCATACCTCTCCACACCAAGGTAACCCCTTCCCTCCCTTTACCTTAAGGTTTTGTCTACAATCATAAGGTTACCTTTTAATTACGCGTTTGATGTTTACACCGCAAAAAATTACTATGTACACCACAAATTTCGTTAGCTCGATTTTAATTATAATTCGTACGCATCTTAAGTCACAGGTCTGCGCCTCTTATGGCGTAGATTTTTTTTTATTTTTAAAACCCTGCCCCTCTTGAGTCATAACTCTATGAATCAAGAGGCGCAAGTTTTTTTTATTTTTTTCAACCCTGCCCCTCTTGAGTCATAGCTCTATGAATCAAGAGGCGCAACGTTTTTTATTTAAAAATGTGATTTATTTTTTAAAAATGTACAATTATATATATAATGTATAATTATTTAAATTTTTTATTTTATAATAATAAATTAAGATAAAAATAATTGCATTGGGTAAGTTAAAAAGAATCAAGTTTTGTCCAATATAAAAAGAATAATATATGATAACATTTTAATTTTATTTAAATGCGTGAATATATTTAATTAGATTAATGTAGATTATTATGGAGAATTATATTGATATTAATTAAAAAATAAAATTTTAAAAAAATAATGTAGTCGCAAAACTTTTAAGCCAATTAGAATTTGCCATGTCAATTAATACATAACATATAAAATATTTATCCACCTATTTATTATTTTTATATTATTTCTAAATTTAAAAACAAAGCCTTATCTTTCATTTTAAAGTAAGAATCAATCAAATTATATATGTGTAGAATTTGAACTTATATACTAATTATATAACACACGTTTTTTTAAAACAAATTTATTATTTTAAAAATATTTATTAGTTTACCAGTTAAACTAAAGAAATAATAATTCAAAAATAGTTTGAAAAGAAAGACAAAACTCTAAGGTGTTGTTTTTAAAGCTAATTTTTTTTAAATAAGTCAAGATGGGATAAATACTCCTTAATTATAGATTTAGTCACCAATTGAATTTATAATTCACATATTTATTCAATCTCTTGGTGTGTGTTATTCATTTTGAACCATTCAATCGATGCATTATCGAACAAAACCATTTTAAAGCATATTATACCCTTACCAATACTCATTAAACTTCCTCCGGTCGGCCTGCGCGGCTGCCTCCCGGTCGCCCTGTCTCGCCTCACCAGCGAAGCCGAGGGTTCTCCGATGGCACTGCGCGGCTAGCCCCTCCGCCCCCAACCTTCCTCCTCCGTTGACCCTGAGATCTCTCGCTGAAGTGAAAATCTTCGTCGCCGCCTCCAACCTGTAGATCTGCTCCCAACACCTTAAATCCTCAAAAATCAAAGATGGATTCTGAGGGATCTGAAATAAGCCCAAAATCCAACCCTAAATACCCAACCCTTCTTCAACCCTGATCTCATCTTAAACCCGCCGCCACTGCTGGTGTTCCTTCGTCGGCCCCGAGTGGCTCCCATGTACCCCCACTATCTTCATCCGCTTCAGCCTAGAATGGTTCCCCCTCCAAGCTCCCGTCACTGCCGTTGTTTCCTCCTCCGATGGCCTGAGCGGCCCCTCCGACCTCCTCTCCCGCATGCAACCTTAGATTTGCTCAGATTTGTTGCCCTAATATGTGGATCTCTCTCCCTCCCTCCTTCCCGGTGAGCTCCTGGCCTCTCGGTCGTTGCTTGATGGTGGCGTTGTACCCTTGTGGTGGTGCCGCCTCCGCCGATTGAAGACCCCACGACTCCACCTATGGCCCCTCCCTCCTATAGCTCCCACTAACGGGACTTCTCTTTCTCTTCTTCCCTTTTGTTCAGTTCAAACCCAACCAAAAAACCCAAAAACAAACTTAACCCGGGGACCCTCCAGATGCTTCGTCGAGCACGGTATCCGAAACCAGTTATCAAGAATTCCTTGCTTGCATGCAACCAGTTATCCTGAATCAAGAATTTTATTTTTTGATTTTCTTTAAATATTAATTTCATCTTTGTTCTTTAAATACAGTATTAATCTCATCTTATTGTAATATTAGACTTAAGTTAGTTTTTTTTAATTTCATCTTATTGTAATCTTAGACTTAAGTTAGTTTTTTTTTCTTTTGACTGGCGACCCTCTGCGTAGGGTTCATCAAGCCGTCTTTTTTGATGGCTTCAAGATCGCGTTGTCGATCTACTTTTTGCCTACTGTCAAAAAAAAAAAAAAAAACTGTTGTATGTATAAAAGAAATCTTACTTTTTGTATATAATAAGTTTATTGTAAACTAAAATACATAAATCTGCAATGCATGTACAGGTAAGTGTTAATTATGGTGAATATTATAAAGAGGAAATTTTAGTCATTAAGAAATTTATCAATACATATTATGGTTTATTTAAAAATAAATTTCTTTCATCCTCACATTTTATCAGATACAAAAATATATAATATTTTTTTCTTGAGAACAATTCCAATGGGTTGTTATAAAATAGCTAGATTTATATTGGTTTGCTAAGGTAATATCATTAATTGAAATAATTTTATGATGAAAAATGTATTTTTGTTACAGAAAACCCTTAGCTAAAAACTTTGTATTTAACTAAAAACTTATAATTATAATGATTTGCTAAAAATGTATTTTCGATTCTCTTTAGGTACAATACTTTTATAATTTTTTGAAATTATACTAGTTTCATACCTTATTTCCATATTAGATAAGAAAACTCTATACTTTCATACCTTCAATTCTTTTCATATACCTTTTTATAAAATAAGTATGTTTTTCTAACACACTAATGAATATATTATATATTATGAAATGTTTAAGATACATTATGAAATGTTTAGGTAACGAATATATTATGAAATATTGAAGATGAAATATTATGCAATGTATGGAGGAAAAAAACTATAAGTCGTTATTTAACTTAGCTAATGAATATATTATGAAAATTTTAAGATAGAATATTATCTAATGTTATTATGAAACGTTTAAGATAAGATATAATGAAATGAGTATATATTATGAAGAGTTATTAGATATTTTTATATAATTTTACCCAATTCTAGCTCTTCATTCTAAATAACAATTGAAAGAAAATAAAAAAAAATTATATAATATAAAATTTTTATATAATATAAAAAATTTATAAAAATTTGTTCACGCGTTTGATGTTTACACCACAAAAAATTACATCACATCTTATATATTCTCTCTTTCATGATTTTCATAAAATTACCTTTAGTTAAATCTTTTAAATAATATTACAATGATAGCAAATTTTTTTTCTTTCCAATAAAATTATTTTAAAATATCTATATTTATATACTTGTTTAAATGGGAACCATTTTTAATGAGGTGTTATCATCACATTAATTATAGTTTTTTCAACCAATCAAATTATATATTTTTAATCTTATGCTAAATTTTATTAAAATTTTATAATATTAATTTGTCATATTATTATAGTTTTTTTTTTAAAAAGCACAATGGCGCGAGTACTGTACTAGTAAACTCTTAAAACATAAGAGTTTTTGCTTATGTGTCACGTCTAGGTTAATCCTCTCATTTTTCCTTTTTCAATTGATTTTTATTTTTCACATAACAATTCTATATCTATATATCTATATCTATATAAACTCTTAAAACAAAAGAGTTTTTTTTTTTGCTTATGTGTCACATCTAGGTTAATCCTCTCATTTTTCTTTTTTCAATTGATTTTTATTTTTCACATAACAAACTTATTATACTCCGTATACTAAGTTTATTTTAAATCAAAATACATAAATCTGCAATGTGTGTATTGGTAAGTACGGAGTATTAATTACAGTGAATATTTTAAAGAAGAAATTTTAGTGATTAAGAAATTTATCAACACATATTTATTGTTTGTTTAAAAATAAATTACTATCATCCCCACAATTTATCAATTACAAAAATATATAATATTTTTTCCTTAGAACAATTCCAATGAGTTGTTAATATAAAATAGAATTATAATGGTTTGCTAAGATAATATCATTACTAGCTTGAAATAATTTTATGATGAAAAAATGTATTTTTGTTAAATAAAACCCTTATCTAAAAACTTTTTATTTAACGAAGAGTTGTCGTGATTGTCAGTGTGAGTTTTTATGCAATGGAAAGGGTTTGATTCTCTTTAGGTACACTACTTTTATATATATATTTTTGAAATTATATTAGTTTCATACTTTCTTAGTTTCTTTTCATATACAATATTAGATAAAAAAAAAACTCAATACCTTCTGAAATATTATTCAATTTAATAATATCCCTACTAATATTCGTAACAAAAATAAAACTTATTTATTGCATGTAAAAAGTTTCATACACGCCAATATAAGTATGAACATTGGCTATGTTTCCAAAATGACTATAGTTTTTTGCCTAAATAATAATAATAACAAAAACAACAATGATGTTTTAAAAACCAAATATTGTTAGATGAGAAAACTCAATACTTTCATACCATTATGCATTTCTTTCCATGTACCTTTTTATAAAATAAGTTTATGTTTTTTCTAAAAAACACTTATGTACGTTAAAAGAAAATTAAAATTAATTCTTATAATATCTTTTCAGTACGTCTAACTTCTTAGTATCTTGTTCAGGCTAACTAACTCAAAGATGATAGTCAAAGGAGAATATATTAATGTAGATACAAGATCTTTTAATTTGTTATAATTGAAATAAATTTGGCACTAACACCCAATTTATAAATTAATTTATTCAAACATACACAAATCTATGTTAAATTCGACGGCATATATGGAGAATTTTAACTTAGCTAATGAATATATTATATATTATGAAATGTTTAAAATACATTATGAAATGTTTAGGTAATGAATATATTATGAAATGTTCAAGATAAAATATTATGAAATGTCTAGAGTTAAAAAAAATTTAAGTCATGATTTAATTTAGCTAATTAATATATTATGAAAAATTTAAGATAGAATATTATCTAATGTTATTATGAAACGTTTAAGATAAGATAGTATAAAATGAATATATTATGAAGTGTTATTGGATATTTTTATATAATTTTACCCAATTATCTTCATTCTAAATAATAATTGAAAGAAAATAAAAAATTATATAATATAAAAAATATTGTTATTATTAATTAAAAAGGAAAAATATTGTTAGTTTGTGAAGTTTTTACTCCTCAGGAGTCATAGACGTACTCCTCATAAGTCAAAGAGTTGCTCCTCTTGAGTCATAGCTCTGCGCCTCTTGAAAAGCACACATCAAAGCTTTTTCACAACTTCAGATTTGCTGAACAAAATAAAAAAAAACAAAAAAAACCTACGCCTTTAGAGGCGCACGAATTTACAAATAAAGGGAAGAATTTTTTTTTGTGGTGCACATAGTAAAATTGTGGGGTGTAAAGATTATCACCCTTTAATTATCTTAAGGTAGTGAAAACCCTTGGTTGTGGATGCTCTTAGATAGGTATTAGACTAACCAATCACAAGTTGATGTAGTGGTTGTGGGGCTACATCCCATTATTCCCACGCCAAGAGATTCGAAATTCGAATCCCCTTGAAAACATGGAGTCGCTTGTGAGTGGGAGGGTCAACCCTTAAATGGGTCATACAGTACCCGATCCAGATGTAGAGCGACTGAGTCGATCGAATTGGACTAAGATAAAAAAAAAAAGATAGGTATTAGACTAATCGTATAAATACTCATTAAGTGTTGTAATTGAGATTATCGAAGTATTGAATAACCAAACCCTACCTTCTCTTGTTATATCTCTCTTTCCAGTTTCCAACGTCTTTCTCATTTTTTCCAAACTCTCATTCTCAATCCCCTCCCTTTCACCTTCTCTAATTCAACCTTTATCATCCCAAATCCCTTTGGGACATAACAATTTGGTATCAGAGCAGTCGGATATGGCGACCTTCGTCATGTTTTTTATTTCCGATTTTTTGTAATCTGGAATTACAAAATGGAGGAACAACCATGGCGACTATGATTCCTTCACAATCAGATGCTTCAAGAGGCAACAAATGGAACTTGCGTTGGCAGGAGGTTGAGGAAATGATGAGGAATTTGCAATCGAAGGAGAAATCGACATCAAAATCAACTTCAGTTCGCATGTATCCGAATTGTGAAAAGAGTCGGAGGATTGAACACTCCTCGTCAAGATTCATTTACAGAAGTAATCGATTTCATGGGAGGAATTGGGTCGAGTATTTGATAGGTTTGAAAGGATCGAGTACATTAAAGTTTTTTGTCCTGGAGGGGATTATAATTCAAGTATTCACTTCCAAGATAAAGAAGCAGCCTTCAAGGCCTTTGAGTCTTTCAATGGTAGAAATATCTACGAAAATTGTTGCCGAATGGAGTTGTTTCTTGATGCCAGATTCGATGGCATGGCTAGAAAAGTCGAAACCACAAATCAGAAGGCTCTGGAGGAAATCAGAATGGATGATCAAGGGACACAGATGTTGAGTTTTGCTAGTGTCGACGAATCGCAAGATTACCAAGCTTGAACAGACATGAATCCATAAATTGATGCTTCGCTGAATTCATAAGTGGATTCAATTAAGGAAAACAACAAGTCCTTTGAAGGCGACGAGTTCATTGAATTTCCTGACATCCAGGGCAAGGTGAGGTAATTTTCAAATGCTTAAAGCCTGTGATTTTCGATGAAACTGCTAAGAAAAGTGATGCATTGTCGGATGTTTCAAATGCGTTGTTTGAGATTGAATCCCTAGAATGTGGGTGGGCTAGTCTCATGATGAATTCAACGTGAGACTTGAGAACTTTTAGTGCCCGCAAGGTATTTGTAGAAATGCCAAAGAATGGTGATGAACTAGTAGTACTTACACCATATGTTATTAGCTATTCATGTGCTGTTGTTTTTTACCCTGGAGGTGGCAGTAGTCGACAAGGTCTAAGCAAGACAGTGAACAATTGTTGGGTTTGAATCGTTATCAGTTGTGGTTGTGCTTGTCGATAGCCATCGGGCGATGGTTGGACAACAGGTTTTTGATCCTGGAATTGAGTGTTTGGGTATGAAACTGAGGGTGTCTAACCACTTTGATAAGCACTCTGGTTGTATCTTTTCAATGTTTGAAACCTACAAAGCAAGTCTGTCTCCAATGGTCATTCGAGAGAGGACGAGTTTAATTACACTATCTCCATCGATTGTTGGTCTACATATTTAAAAATAGGTCATTGCTTGAGAATTTTATTTGAGCCAGCTGGGGGAGCTGATTCTTGCAGGGAGATTTGTGCATTCAAACTGCTAGTTTTTGATCCAGGAGGAGCACTAGTTGGTCACATGCTGCTGCAAGTTGGAGCTCATGGGTGGTTGAAGAAGATTTTGGTTCTTGATTTGAGCATACACCAAGAAGATAGGTGGTCCTCATTGTGCAGCCTCATAATGGTGATGATAGCCCACAAATCTGGTGTTCAAATTGCATTAATGTTCAACTGTTGGTATGGAATCCAGTGCAGGAACATTGAGAGGCATAGCATATTGGGCTGGTCATTGCAGGTTTGAAGTTGGTATAGAGGAATTGGTGAGGACATCAAATCCATGACGGGGATTTGATAAGTAGGAGCATGGGAGCAAGGAGGTAGTTGCTATGCATAACAATGGAAATGCAAATTGACAGGAACTAGCCTTTGTGGACATTGCTAGCTACTAGTTGTCTCGTTGTTGTCATGTATTAGTAGTATTTTTTGGAAGCTTGTAAATTTCATTTTCAATTGATTGTGTAATAAGTTTTGAGGACAAAACTTTATAAGGAGAATATAATGTTAGATATGGGTATTAGATAGGTATTAGACTAATAGTATAAATACCCATTAGGTGTTGTAATTGAGATTATTGAAGTATTGAATAACCAAACCCTACCTTCTCTTGTTCTATCTCTCTCTCCAGCGTCTTTCTCATCTTGTCTAAACTCTCATTCTCAATCCCCTTCCTTTCACCTATTCTAATTCAACCTTTATCATCCCAAATCCCTTTGGGACATACAAAAAGCTTTGAGGAAAGTTATGCGGAGCTTATTCGGATCCATTCAATTTTGAATGAACGAAATGGATTTGAGTTGGAATAAAGAGATTTATTATTGGACTTGCTATTGGCACGGCCAGATCTCGCCATCTGCACGGTGTAGCCCTCGGCTTCCGGAGTCGGTGAGTGAAAGACGTTCAAGAGGAAGAGAAATAAATTGTGTTCTGTATATTCCTTGGAGAAGAGTATAGAGTTTATAAACATAATTGTCTCCAACGTCTATGCTAAAAGCAAGAGATTTGCTTTATCTACTTTCCTAGAATAAAAGATTTGGATATGAATTACTATTAATAAAAGATACAATTTCATTCCTTAATACGCCCCCTCAAGTTGGAGTGTATGTTGGAAACTCCCAACTTGGGCAAGAGGATTAGGAATTGAACGGGACCAACTGGTTTGGTGAATAAGTTTGCCTTCTGATCAGCGGTGTTGATGTGGAGTGGACGGACTTCACCTCGATTAAACTTCTCTCGTATGACATGACAATCTATTTCGATGTGTTTCGTTCGCTCATGGAAAACGGGATTGGATGCTATATGAATGGCGGCCTTATTGTCAATATAGGATAGCCGGCTGCGGGTGATCGACTTTGAGGTCTTTGAGTAAGGTACGAAGCCATGTCAACTCACAACATGTGCTGACCATCGCACAGTATTCGGCTTCGGCACTTGATTGATAGACGGTGCTTTGCTTCTTTGAGCGGCAAGATACAAGAGCACTGCCTAAGAAGATGCAATAGCCAGTGACAGAGCGGCGAGTGTCTCAACAACGAGCCCAGTCAGCGTCACAATATGCCGTGAGGTGTGGGCTGGCATTGGCAGGGAAGAAGAGTCCTTGACCCGGCATGCCTTTGATGTACCGTAGAACCTGATGAGCTGCGTCAATATGTGGTTGCCGAGGTTGGCTCATGAATTGGCTTAGGATGTGCACAACATACACCAGGTCGGGTCGGGTGACCGTGAGGTAGATGAGACGTCCTACCAATCGTCGGTATTGGGAAGCATCGGGGATGAGATCACCTTCTTGGCTTGTCAAAGTGGTGTTGGGATCGAGTGGAGTCTTGATCGGTTTAGCTCCAAGGAATCCAGTGTCTTCTAAGATGTCGAGGGCATATTTGCGCTGGGAGAGAGAGAGAGACCTGTCTTGGACCAAGCTACTTTGAGGCCGAGGAAGAAACGTAGGTCCCCAAGATCCTTAAGTTTGAAGCTACTTGCCATGAAGTTTTTGGTTTCTTCAATCTCCTGCAAGTTAGTTCTAGCAAGAATTACATCATCAACATAAATTAATAAGATGAGGATATTACCTTTAGAGTGTCGAGTGAAGAGTGAATAATCAATCCATGATTGTTGAAATCCAACCAATTTTAAGGCACTCCAAAGCTTGATAAACCATTGGCGAGAAGCTTGTTTGAGACCGTAAAGCGATTTGTGCAATTTGCAAACTCTGGAATCTCCTTTTGGGGAGAACCCAGGGGGTAGCTTCATATAGACATCTTCAAATAGGTCGCCATGTAGGAAGGCGTTGTTTACATCTAGTTGATGCAAATGTCATCCTCGAATAGTGGCTAGGCTAAGGAGGACTCGAACAGTGGTGAGTTTGGCGACGAGAGCAAATGTCTCACGATAATCGATCCCTTCGACTTGGTTATAACCTTTGGAGACGAGTGGGGCTTTGTATCGTTCAACTATGCCGTCGGAGTTGTACTTGATTTTGTACACCCATTTGCATCCGATATGTTGCTTGTTGGGTGGAAGAGGAACTAAGCTCCAGGTGTGGTTCTCCTCTAATGCTTGAATTTCAGAAGCCATAGCTTGACGCCACTTTGAATCTTTGGAAGCCTGCGAAAAACAAGTAGGCCTTTCTCGAGCAAAATGTTAGAAACAAAATGCTTATAAGAGGTAGAAAGTCTGTCATATGATTAAACAAAATTAAGTGGGTATAATGTACCCGAGGATACGCTATTGGTAGAGGACGACTGGGTCGAGCGAGAAGGTAGAGTGGCTTCGAAATGAAAGTCATGTAAGATGGTCGGAGTTTTCGTAGGTCGAGTGGAGCGGCGGATAGTCAGTTGGGACGGTTGATCAGGAGGGAGTGTCGATTCAAGGGTGTGTGGAATAGGTATATCAGAGGTGGGTAATTGCAATGTGGTAGGTGGAGTTGAAGGGTTTGAATTTGAGGAGGGTAATGCGGGAGTTATATAATCATCATCATCCATGTAATTAGAGATGGTGGGAATGGGCAATGACACGTTTGGCTCATGGGATTCAGGGGGCTTTATGGGAATGCTTTTATATGGGAAATCGGTTTCATAAAAGATAACATCACGGGATATAAAAATTCGTTTATCATGAATAGAATATAAATTGTAACCTTTGGTTCCGGATGAGTAACCAATGAAAACACATTCGATAGCGCGTGGATCAAATTTGTGAGGACGAAGATGGTGACTAGATGCAAAACACCGACAACCAAAAACACGAAGGTGGGAATAATTGGGGATTTTAGAAAACAAAAGTTCAAAAGGGGTTTTATTTTGTAATATGGGACTCGTCATTCTATTGATTAGGTAGCATGAAGTGAGTATTGCAACACCCCAAAAAGCTTTTGGTAAACTTGATTGAAAAAGTAGAGCACGAGCCACGTTAAGTAAATGTCGATGTTTGCTTTCTGCTACTCCATTTTGTTGTGGCGTGTTAACACAACTTGTTTGATGCAAAATTCCTTTTAAAGTATAAAAATCCACACATTTAAATTCATGGCCGTTGTCACTTCGAACTATTTTGACTCTTTTACCAAACTGATTTTCAATAAGAATAATAAATTGGATGACAAGACTACGAGCTTCCAACTTATTCTTCATGAGGAAAATCTGTAACGGCCCGGGATTATGATTCCCGAGTTACGTTTCGAGGGATAAAACCCCTCGTTAGGATCTTGCGCCCTGAGTACAGGTTGAAGGTTTGAAATTCTATCCTAACATTTTAAAGTGAGATTTCATACCCAAAATTCAAAGGGATCGTTGGAATCCCCGGGGAAGTCCCCTGTACCTGTCATAAGTCTAAGCGTGGAAAACCAACAGTCATGCAAATAGTAGAATCAAGGTGTAATACAAGAGGGTGACACGGCAGAGCCGAGTCAAAATCAAATCAATAAGCGTATTTACCGAAATTTAATATACAATGTTAATGGAGTTAAACCATTTCTTTGAGATCGCCCAAGAGAGTTCCCACGTCACGGAAACAAGGAATAATCATGTTGCAAAACAAACCAAAAAAAAATGTATGCGGGGCGGTGTCAGATCGAAGCCCTACGCAATATAATCCCAAACAAGCAGACATATACACACGCTAGTCCTAATAAAGATGCTTCTAGATGCAAGGCGGAATATTAACACACTAGCATGGTCCTAAGATCAAGTGCATAAATATAATAAGGCCTTAGCACCGAATACCAAGTGGTATGTCCCTCTCCTACCTCCACCCCCTTCCGATAGGGCGGAGACTGGCCAGCTCGTGAATGCATTCCATATAATCGGGTGGCACGCATGCCCAACCCGTATCCACAATAAAGCCCGCAGGCATCTCATAATATAAGGAAGCTCATGACTCGATTGACTCAGGACGGGACCCGATGAGACTAGGTCGTCCTATAACCCTAGCAATGACTCTAGTTACTTCACAGATAACGGTCGTTCTGTTTACAAAAGCAATGAGTAAACGAATGCTCAATCATGAGTGCAATCCTAGAAGGATACTACATGGCATGCTTTATTATGAATGCAAGCACCTAGTATGCACATGGCTACAAGCAGGGAAATCTCTTTTCGAATCTGAGTGAGCTCATATAGGAACTCACCTGGCTATGCAGAACAGCATAATAGAAAGTCTAACACACATCAATCATAGCACAAGGTATCACCTAGATACATATCAGAACACATATATAAGTCTACGTCTAATCATTCGAGCACTCAAAGCATACATCATTCAACGAGAATAACACCTATATCGCAATCGTCATTTCTTCAAGTTCAGCCATTCATCACATTGCCACATTCCTCAATACCATATCGTTCTCATCATTCCATTTAGCCACATTCATATATTCATAATCATATATTCGCATATCACATAGCTGAAGTGCATCATATTCATCATATCTCAACGCATAAATTAATGATAAACAAGTCTAACACTTCATCATGCCTTTATTTAATCAATCATGCCATTAGTACACACCAATCATGATATTAGTCAACCATTCACATCAATCATGCTAGTTAGTCACCAATCACATAATTCCCGAGTTAGTCCCGAAACCGCTTTAAAATCCGAATCAACTAGTTAGAAATTCCGATCCTTGAAAACGCTCATCAAATTCCTTTTTTTTTTTTAATTCCGATAATATACTTTTAAATCTCTAAGTCTCATGATATTATATTTTCCTCTATTCACCGTAATATTATATCTTTAATCTTTAAAATAATGTTTTATATTTTAATCTCAATAATATTATATAATATTTCAAATACTATTTTCTTTAAACATTTTCATAAAATATTTCTACATACCTTAAAAATCCCAACCAATTTTATTTAATAAAATCAACCTCTTATTAATTTACCAAAACCGCCCTTATTTTATAAGAATCACAAACCGACCCCTTTATTTTGTAAAATACCCAAACCGAGCCTTTAGTTTATGTTACTCAAAACCGAACTCAATTTGTCAAATGCTCAATCTGTTTTTATAGAACAGGCCCAACTCATTTTACCCTTTTTAAAACAAGGTTCGACCCACACAAAAAAATTAGGCCCAAGTGAAGACTTCATTTTGCCTTTCTCCTTTATCGAATACAGAAGAAGGAAAAGGGGGCCATGGGGGTGACGTGGGAATGAAGGGACCCACAAGCCTCTTTCCTCCTCTTTCTGTTGGAAGGAAAGAAGACAGAGAGCTCGGTGCTCGGAAAAGAAAACGGAGGGAGAGCCGCCGGCGGCCTGGGCTCGGCTACCGATTACTCAACCCGACACCAAGGCCAGAAAACAAGCAAGGAAAGGAAGGAGGGGGAGGAGTTCTCACCGAGGGGCGTCGACTCGCCGGGGTTCGTCGGAGCTCGATTGGGCCTTGCCGGAGATGCATCGGAGGCTTGACGGTATTCGTCGGAGGCAGAGCTTGCTCCTCGGACCTAGATCGAAGGGATTCGATGAGGAAGCTGGGACTTTTCATCGTTTTCGATTGGAAAGATGAAGGGGGAGCTTACCGACGTTTTCGAAGAAGGCAGAGGTCGTCGGGGGGCTTGGAGGCGCGTTGGGCGGCGGCTGTGGCTCTCCTGGGTGGCGCCGGACTCAGGGGAGGTGGAGTGCGTGTGTGGGGGCTGATTTCGAGTGTAATCAGGGAAGGAGGTGCTCTCGGACAGCAGGGGAGGGCGGTGGTGCTCGGGTTGGCGTTTGGTGACCGACGGAAGAAGAACGAGGGATGTGTGGGTCGGATTTGTGCTGTTGGTGTCGCCGGAAAATCAGAAGATGAGGTGGGGGCGTTGACTGGTGGCTGGGAAGGTGTCGGAAGAAGGTGACGGTGGTGAGGTGGAAGTGAGCAGGGAGGAGGAAGTGTTCCTCTTCTCTTGGCAAACCAATGGGAGAAAGGGGTGTATTTTCTTTTGAAATGGAGTGTGAAATGAAGAGAATGGGTTGTACTTCTGATTTTTTTTACAGGAAAAGTGAGCCTTGCAGAGGGGTCTTTGGTCATTTCAGAGGAGAGAGGGTTGTTTGTTAACAATTAAGGAAACAAGTCAATGGAGAAAGGAAATTGGAAGAGGGGTTGTTTAGCCAAAGGAGTGTAAGAAGAGCTGGAGAGGTGAAATCAGATGATAGGGAGGGTAGAGAGTTGGTGAGCACGTCAAATCAAAAGTAGGAGGAGACAAAAGTGTGGTCCTAAAATACCCGAAAACAACTTTGGAATCCGCTCTCTCGACCTTATTCTGACTCAGTCAAAACAATTTTTAAAATTTTCTAACCTGAACATCATTTCATTTTTTTTTTATTCCTCGGCACCTGAAAGCGGAATAAAATCTATTTCGTATAAATTCCAAAATTTTGACCGGAATCCGTTTTAAGAGTTTTAATTTTGATTTAGTAATTTAAAGACGAGTTTTCCTTGAAATATCCTAATTAAATCCGATTTAAATTCATTTTTAATTTCTTCTCTCGAAAATTATGATTTAAAAATCCGAGCCTTTACATCAAATCCAAGTAAAACGAGAATAGTCATAAACAATAGTTAAAAAATAACGGGCTTCGGAAATAGATGGAACGTGATATCCACCCCAAATATCCATGTGAATAAGATCAAAACAAGATAGAGTGTTGTTGGTAATATGCGAAGGAAAAGCAATACGTGTATGTTTTGCCAAGGGACAAATAATGCAATCATGATCATAATTATTCTTTAAAAAAGGAAGCAAACTTGAAACTTTTGAAGAAGGATGACAAAAACGTTGGTGAAGAACTTGGTTGGTGGGCTGGGAAATGGCATTGCAGAAGCTTTCTTGTGGTATGTCAAGGAAGTATAGGCCCTCTTTCTCAATTCCCGTCCCAATCGTCCTCCCTGAACGTAGGTCCTGGACAAAACAAGTGTTTTTTACGAAAACAGTAACATGAAAAGAATCAATGACAAGTTTGCTAATGAATATTAAGTTAACAAAAAAACTTGGCACACAAAGCACATTAATTAGGCAAAAGTGTCCACAATCCGATTGTGTACAATTTTAAAATCGGTAAGAAAACGAGTATGACAAACGATATGATCACTAGCACCACTATCAAATATCCATGATATATGTGCGGAATTTGCCCAAAAAATATTACCTGAGAAGTGTTCATAACTAGAAGAAACATTACCAACAAGGTTCACGGATGATTGGCCATCAACATTCATAGTATCCATGAGGAGGCGTTGCGGTTCACTTGTTTTGGCTCCCATGGATTGTAAAAGATTATCATTCTTTGTCAATCCTCTTTGGTGAAAGGCAAGTTTTCACCTTTGCTCCCTGCATAATGCACGATGGAGTTGTTTTCGGCGCCCTCTAGGGCTCTTTTCTTCTTGCGACAATAGTCATGGGTGTGTCCTTTAGCATTGTAGAATGTGCACTTGAGATGTGATCGACATTGGTTGGTGTTGTGGTTCCGCATTTGACACTTCTCACAGAACTTGGGCTCGTTGGATCGATTGTCATGCCTAGTTCCGTCCTTCTTTACGGAGAATGTCGTTGTCTCGGTTGATGTGGCTACCATCTTTCCACCAGGCTTGGGTGCTTGTTTTTCTTGCCTTAGGACCATGGAAAAAGCCTTGTTAAAGGCTGACAAGGGCTCAATGGCGATTATAGTACTTCGGGTTTGGGCGTGGTCGCCGTTGAGCCCCATTAGAAACTTCATGGTCTTCCTGGTCTCCATGAAATGTTTGATGTTGCTGGCTGCTGCACAACTACAAGGAGGAAAGGCACACAATGCCTCTTTCTCATCCCACAATGCCTTGAGTTTGTTGAAGAAGGTCGAGACAGAATATGCCCCTTGTTCACAATCATGTATGGCATTTTCAATGTGAAACAAAGAGATAGTATGAGTAAGCGAGAAGCGTTCCTTGAGTTCGAGCCACATGCTCCTCGCACTTTCGCAATGAATGACGTTGCTTGATATGCCCTTCGATATGGATCTGAGGATCCATGTTTTGACAAGGACATTGTATCTCTCCCATTGTGACACCTCTGTCGGTTTGTCTTGGGGTTTTGTAAGGCTTTCATCTACGAAGCCTCTTTTGTTCTTAATCGTGAGAGCCATAAGCATCGATTGCTCCCATATGAGGTAGTTATCCTCCATTAGGGAGCTGCGATACTAAAGTGGCTCCCGGTTGATCTGAATGATGGATGTATAAAGGATGTGAGGACTTCTCCCATGACTCTTGGTGTTGTGGAGTGATTTTGGCTTTGAAGGCCGGTTTGGTTACCGATTTCATTGTTTTCTACCATGGGGTAATAATGTTTGAGGAGGAAGAAGATTAAGGATCTTTAGAGCCTTTGCTCTGATACCATGAAAGACGTTCAGGAAGAAGAGAAATAAATTTTGTTATGTATATTCCTTGGAGAAGAGTACAGAGTTTATAAACATAATTGTCTCCAACTTCTATGCTAACAACAAGGGATTTGTTTTATCTACTTTCCTAGAATAAAAGATTTGGATATGAATTACTATTAATAAAAGATACAATTTCATTCCTTAATAGTGAGCCCCATGTCGACCTCGGCTTCAGGAGTCAGTGAATTGTTTGCCAACCTCATCTTCAGAAGTCGGTGAAAGCAAAGCTTGAATTAGCAAAGATTGCCCCAAGGGTATGTAAAGAGAGAATATTAGCAACTTAATTGAATTAGCCGATGAAGATTAGAATCAAACTATGGAGTGCATATTGGGGGCTGAATTAATTTAACAAATGAGAATTAGTAGATTGAGGGGTTGAAGTAGAGAGAAATAATTGGCTACTTGAATTAGCAAATGAGGATTATAATTAGCTAGTTGAATTAGCAAATGAGGAGAACGTTGAGAGAGAAACCGAGGAGCAGAGAGATGGAGATTGGATGTGCATCACGCTGACTTCGAGATTCGGTGTCGAGGTAAACCCCTTCATGATGAACCTTTAAACCTTGTAGTACCGAAGACTGAACAATAAAATATGCCGACTTCGAGCCATGGTGTCGACATCCAACTTGCCGACTCCGGGTGTCGGTATCTACACCGTGCGAATGGTGAGAAAATAACCGTGTACATAATAGACCCTTTATTACTGTTGTGTGATGATGAATGTTGATGGAAGAAGGTTATATTTATTGGGGGGAATTAAATTTGATACGTAGTATAAGTTATTACTAATCACAATTAGTTACATAGAGTAATTTGATTTTTTTTTTTCTAAAACATATATAAAATGAATGTCTACGGATAGACAAAATTAAGGGCATTTCAAAAATATATTTTTTAATTATTATAGAATTTTTGAATAAACGCAAATAAAAACGGGTTAAATATATAACATTTTATCAAAACACGTGGTGAGATGTCATTGGCTGGGTCATTGCCAATAACATCTCGACACGTGTCCCCCTTAAGTCAAATTGAAATTCACCTCCCTGCCGCTGCTCCAAATTGCTTAATTCTCCTCCAACCACGTGTAGGTGGGCTGCTACTTTTCAGAAGGACCTTGATACGTTTACACCTGGTGTAAAGATGTGACTTTACACTTCCAATAATATTTAGCCGAGTAGAAGATATTTTAAGTAGTTTATTTGATTTTTTAGTAAACAAGAAGAGAGAAGTTAAAGAGACAGTGATAAAAAAGGTGCAAGTGATTACAAAAAAAAAAAAAAAACCCTCCATGAACAAACCCACCTACCCCCTCACTCCATCCTTACCAAGCTCGGCCACTGCATCGAACCAAACCCGTCAAGAAGGCTAACCCAGCATCAACACACTTCCCTCTCTCATATCGCACCAAGCCCAGTCGCACCATCCCATCGCACTTTACCAGAGCCCAAATCCCCCTCGCAGTGCGGTACAACAGCAATAGCCTAAGCCTAGTACACCTCCCAACTTCGCCTGATATGTTATTCCGAGACCGGATCATCCTTCCAATCCCATTCATGGCACCCTACCATAAACTCTAACCCCATCAACAATCGCCACCTTTTAAGGAGAAGTTGTAGAATTTATACCATTGGTTCAATTCAAACAAGAAGTGGTCGAAACTCGAAACTGATGCCCATGAAGTTAAATTTGAACTTTAATTTTTCTGGTTCAATTTACTCAAATAGAGTGAACGGTATGATCGAGGAGGAGGAGAAGATGAACAATATGGGAATGAGAAGATGAAAGGTTTTCTGGTGTAATTAATTAGTGCTCCTCCATTTTACTTTTCCAAAGTATATACGTGGATGTTTTTAAGTAGAAGTGTAAAAATTGGCGTTTACAACTGGTGTAAACGAGAACTTTTCCTTTTCAAAAGGTTGAAGCAAGTGTCATGTACTTCATAAGGCCCTTGCAGAAGCACAGTTCAAGGGTGCACTTCACTGATTTTTTTTAATTTAAATTTGATGAAAAACAGGGAAAAAGTACACCGTTGTGTATGCCCTTGTAATCACCCAATTGGTAGTAGCTTTTTCGACGGAGGTGGAGATTCAAGATAGATGCTTTAGCATTTTTTTTAAGCAAATTTGTTACATTGGATGAGAAGGTTCATGAGGTTATTCTCGAAGATGTTTGATTTTTTTTTTCCCGTATTTGCCTTTGCCAAGGTCATATATACCATTTCAACAACTTCGAGCGAATGAGAGGTCTTGAGAAGAGAATGAATAATCTATAGCAAAAGTAACCATATGGTGCAAAATTCAAATTACAAAGATAAAATGAATGAATGAATGACACACGCACAATATGGAACCGATCATATGAGAGTACTAAGAATCATATATATCAAAATCACCATGAATCTAGTAGTGGATTATCAGTCTTTATGTATGTATTTATCATTCTCCATCGATCAATAAGGGCCGAGAAAGAGCTCATTTACTTAGGTTTGAGAAACAATGGATTGTATGATTGTCATTGGGATTCAAGTTTCAACTCCTACGCTTATGAAGACGAACATTGTTGCAAGCCATTTTTAGTAGCTCTTTCACCACCGTCATTATCAAGCTCATTCGTCTTGTCGTCACGCTTCTCTCATAAGGTTCTTCAAATGTTATGACAGGTGGGTTACAATGAAAGAACAAGGAGAATTTTTCCATGAAACAATTTGACACTCAACGGGTTGTATTGTTCAAAAAGTACGTGAGTTGGCATTAACAAGGGGTATTTAAGACACATTGACCATCAATAATTCAATATCTATATATATAGACTTGGAGTCTCCTTTGGTGCAATTTGTGTATGTATCATGTTCTTAGGGGTCGTTTGATATCGATATCAGTAGGTTAGATATCAGATATCACCCTCTGATATCAGTGTTTGGTACGGGGAGATATCGATATCAAGTGATATCCTTGATATTCCCTTTTAACTATATCCAACCCAAAATGATATACTAATTTTTTGGGTAGTATGATTTGATATCTCCAGACCACTATTGCCATTCTCTTCTATATTCGCTTTGTGTTGTGCGCTTATCTTCTCTCCTTCGTCTCTTCTCTTCTCTCGTCTTTCTTTGCTTCATTTCTGGCTTATTGGAATCTATTATGAAACTTTTAGCTTCGGGTTGTGAGATTTTTGGTTTAGGGTTTAGGGATCTAGGGTTTGCAAATCTAGGATTTATTGTTATTTGCACCCGTCATTCGATTGTGTTTGCCTTGTTGTTCATATGTGTTGAAATTTGTGGGTCTTCTGTAAAATCTGAAATTCTTGTTTCTGAACCCTTCTTTTTACAATCTGAATTCTTATTTGTTTAAGCCACATTATAATTATTGTTATTTTTTTTTTGTTATGTGAATTTGATTGTGCAATCTGAATTCTTGTTTATAAACACTCGTTCTTATTATATGCTTGCAAATGTGTGCTAATTGACTCATATTATAATTATTGTTTGTATTCATGAAATTGTGTCAACTAACAACAAATATACACATGATATCTAATATATATCCTAAAATTTTATTCCAAATTGCAAATATCAGATATACTGGTATCGATATCGATATCTCATATATTGATGTCTAGATATCAATGCCAAATGACCCCTTATGCAATCTGACCTGGGTTTTTGACACATTAACTAATGATGATACAATATATTTAAGCCACATTAGATAATGACCTCATCTATTTTATTCAGTTGTCATCCTATATGTTTATCTCATATCTTAACTGGTTACAAAATCTACCATTTTCCCGTAAGTTATTTTATAAATATTGTACTTTGAATTATTTTATCTTTAGTAATTAAGATTGATTATTTTAGTTCATTATATATAATGATAAGATTTTATTATTAGTTAATTATCTATTGAACAATAAAATCTAATCATCAAAATGAATATAAATATTTTGATGATTAGATTTTATTTTTATGATTGCTTGAAAATTTTTACTAAAAAAATAAATAAACTATTTTAATCTTCACATAAAATTTAATATAAATAATATAATAAAATAATGTATTAACAAAATACGCAAAAGCACGAGTAACAAATACTAGTTTATTTACAAATCATAGCCCCTAGCTTTTTCCATACACCTTGTAAAGAAATTTGAATGATTAAGTAATAGTTAGAACAAAATTATAAATTTTCTTAACATCGATCTAAAAGATTACTTTTTCAAATAGCTGATAAATCGGGTAGCCACAAGATTTGATCAATAAATAAACAATTCTCCTATAATTGTATTTTAAACTTTGAAGGGTAAAAATCAAACCCCTAAATATGCGATCGTTATTCATCCTCGACCTTTAATTCAAAATTAGAAAACAACGCACGATCGTTAAATCAGTTACTTATTTCAATCTCACTCATCTATAAATAAAAAAGTTGTTCAATGATCCATCATAACACAATTAATTATTATTATCATCACATCTTGTTTCTGAATCTCCTTTCTCTCTCCGCTTCTCTCTTCAGCTCGGAATAAAGAAGAGGGAGAAGAAATCGCGATCGATAACCCAAAGAGATCGACAATGGAGGCCGTGAACAAGAAGCTCTTCGCAATCGTGTTGATAATGACAATCATGACGACTCTAGCACTCCCAACGTACGCAGCTGAACCGGCTGCAAAAGAGGCGGCAGCCGCTCCAAAGGCTGCGACACCCGAATCAGGGGCTTCGGCGCCCGCCCCCAGCGGCGCTACGACCGCCTTTGTCCCGACTGCCTTCGGTTGCCTCTCCGCTTTGACCGTTGGCCTCCTTCTCTGAGGCTCTTTTCACATTTGATGGAGGTCGGTCGCATGTACCGGGAAGAGGCTAAAAAAGACAACTTATTATTTGTCTTTTGTTTTCAATTTATATGTTTTCTTCATCTTTCTTTTTAATATATTCCTTTAATCCATTTATCTTAATTGTATGACCATATCTATAATATGAATTGAAGTAAAGATTACTACTTTATATGTCGTAATTGATTTACTTCAAATTAATACCCCGATCGATCTTAATTCCCTTGACCGTCATGCATCGAAAAAGAGAATATCATCTACTTCCATTATTTAACCCGAGTCGACATTTAATTATTTAAATTATTAATTTTTGTCATGTGACCGGTGGAAGTGGACCCGGTTCACGCTAGCTAAACCTGCAACGGCCGCTTGTTGGAGATCGAAATCAAACAAGTTGGTTTCTCATCTCCTGCAACCGAACCGGTCAAGAACCGGTCAACTATCTCCACGCTAGGGTTAACAACCACCTCCTCCCAGGCCTCCTCAACGGCTTCCTCCTCCTCCTTTTTCCCGCGCTTCACAAACACCTCTGTAGCGTCCATGTGGTGTAGGCCCCACCCCAACTCGTCCCTCATCCTCTCTATCTTCTCCCGCTGCCTACACGCCAGCTCATACGTGTTCGCCTTGACCCGGTCAACGCCCTCCTTCAAAATCTGAGCTAGGGTTTCTTTATCAACATCCTCGTCTCTCTCGGCTTTAAAGAACGAGTCGAGCTCGGGGACTCCGATCGCCCTCCTCACCCCTCTTGAGTAATCGGCATCAGCCTCATACACCGCCCGGACCTCGTCCACCAGCCCGACCTCCACCATCCGATCCACCCGCTCCGAAACGAACCGTTCGAGGACCGGCAACGAGACGTCGATCCACAAGAAGCACATCTCGTACCTCCTCCTGAAGTATGCGTCATTGTTGACCAATGCCTCGATGAACGAGTTCGATCCTCCGGCGATGATCGGGATCTTCCCCTTGTCGGTTATCGAGGCAACCGCCACCCCAACATCGCGGCAAAAGTCGTCCACAGTGAAGTCCTCGTCGGGGCCGACGATCCCTAATAGGTGGTGCGGCACTCCCCGGCACTCCTCCTCGGTCACCTTATTCGTCACAATGTCGAGCCCTTTGTACACCTGGATCTTATCGGAGTTGATGATTTCCCCGGAGAAACGAGTGGCGAGATCGATCGAGAGCTTCGATTTCCCTGACCCGGTTGCTCCCATGACGATGATCACCTTGTCCTTGTGGTGGCTTGGAGTTGAAAGAAGGGGAGAACTCATCGTTTTTACCTGCCATGAGTTATTAAAAAAAGATTAATTTTATTATATACTCTACATGTGATAACTGATAAGGTAACCTTTGTACATATATTATATATTGAACTTAAAACACTAAAATTATTGGGTTATATTTTGTGAAAATAAAATCATAAGATAGGTTTGTTGAATTGGTTATCATTTTTTTGTAGGAGGGATTTTATGTAAATTAATTACAATGACTTTTGGATGATTTTTATACTTATTTTCAATAATAGTTGTACTCAATATATATATATATATATAATTGAACTAGGAACTCCATATAAAATGAAATAAGTGAATTCATGGGTAGTTCAAATCTTGGGTGCATGATTTATACTCTGGATTCATCAATGTAATAAAAATGTTTACTATAAAATGCATTATTAAACAACTAATGTAGTAACAATTAATTAATTAAAATATCATTGATATTTCTCAATATAGTAAGAGATAATGTGTGAGGCAAATATCCAATTGTTACTATCTAGCTAGGTATGCATGCCATGCATTGGGCCATATTTGTTGTGCCGGGAAGCAGGGGACGTCAGACAAACCCCTTTAACACACAAGAATCGGGATGGACAAGAACTGTAAACCAGAGAGCCAAACTCAAGCAACCCAAACCAACAATCAGATACAAACAGAAGATAAAATAACCAAGCACAAAGAACACCAGATTTACGTGGAAACCCCAAAACGGGGAAAAAACCACGGGAGACAGAAACTTCCACTATCAACAATAACAAGTGGGTACAATCTTCCCTAGACAAAGCTAGAGGCATACAACATCATCAAGCATCAACAAGCTTGGACAAATCTCCAATTTTATCACCCAATTGGTGGAAATCAACAAAACCCAAGAAAGAACACAAGCAAAGGGGATCTGAGATTGGAGGCTCAAAACGACGATCCAGCCGTACAAAATGAAGCCTATGATGAGGTGAACAACATACCAGAAAATCGTCCCAATCGGAGGTCGTTTGGTCGTCGATCGGGGCACTTCAAATTGGGCTGAACAAGGGCATATGAGATTTCTCCAAACTCTCTCTTTTTCTCCCTTTCTCACTCTTTGTTTTCTCTCTCTTACTTTCCCAAATGGAAAGGCATCCCCTTTTATAAAGGAGGTAGGGTAAAACTTCACATAGTAAAAACCATATGGTAAATAGTCCATTGGACTCTTCCCCCATATAGGAGGGAAACCCAACAATATTTACGTAACTAGCTTCGAGATAAAACTATTAAAATGTCTTAAATGATACGGAGTATTTTATTGTATATTTTTTCAGATATGGAGTATAAACTTCTGCAAATGTAAATATTATCAACACATCACTTTCATTTACAATTACAATGAAAAAAGGGAAATTACCGCGAATTTTATGAAATTAATCAAATTATGCATTTTTAATATTTAACAACAACCTAACAATTTTATGTAGTAAAAGAGTTTATTAAACTTCATCAAAATTTTCTTGCTTTATTCAATATAGTTTGTGTTTTTGTTCTTCAAAGTTTAAAATAATATTTCGATGACCTTTATCAAACTTTTCCTCCTTCCTACCCCCCAAAAAAATAATCAAACTTTGAACATTTATATTTACACACATGGATAAAGGTAGATTTAAGTATATTTATATTTAGGTATAGACAATTAGATAAATGTAGATTAATTTAATTTATTTGAGAAAATATGAAAGTAATGGATAAAAATATAAAATAATTATATTTATATATCTAATAAAAAACTAAAAATTATAAAATAAAATATGTTTTTCAAACTTTCTTTTCCTATAACAAGTACTTCATGTTATATAGAGTTATTGATAAAATAAACTTTTAAAATTACAAGATTGAAACTATATAAATTTATACAAATAATATAAATTTTTGTTTATGTGGAATATATAGTATCAAATTTTATTAAATTTTTTAAAAAGTAAACCCTACGTAGTACAAGACCGTCCACTAGTGTGTGTATAGATGGATGAATGAATTTTTTTTTTTTTTTTTTTTTGATTAGGAAATAATTCGAGACCGGACATGCCCGGATCTCGAGAGGCCGATAAAGTCGGCAGATGGATGAATGAATATATTGATATGAGTTCTTTTTTGTTTATTGGAAAATAAAAAATGGGGAAAATGGACATAGGGAACCAAAATGAACATAAACCCTATTCAACCTAAATGAACATTACCCAAAACCCAAATGACAATGACATACATATATATAACTCAAATATCCTAACCCATACCCAACCCGACCCGCTCAATTCTAACCTCTTTATCTCTTTTTTTTTTTACAAGAGGCAAACTCCACGTCTTCGTTTTGCTTTTAGTCCAACGCTATGTAGTTAATTCATTTTGCTTCTCCTGCTTACCCGTTCCTGATTAAACTCTACGTCTTCGTTTTCTTGGAATTTTTTTGTTTTATCCCAATTTCTTTAGAGATTTAATAAACTCACCGGGAATTAGCTATGCTCTATGGTAATTCCTGATTAATTAAATTAATCTCCAATGTCAATTTCAAGGGAAAGCAAATGTACGTACAATGTTTCTAGTAAGCTAATGGAAATTATAAAGTGGCATATACAGGCTAATTTCATATTTTAGGGGAAAGCAAATGTATAGGTTAAAATGGAAGTTTTTATTTAAAACAAAACTCGTGTAACATTAATGCAATTATTATATAAAAGGTTAAGTACAATGTATTAGGAAATACAATGCTTTTAGTCCAACTCTATGGTTAATTTATTAACTTGATTTGTTAAAATCGATTTTTTAATTGATTTTTCAAATAATTACTATCACCTAAAAATGCTGCCTGGTGGCCTTTTTGCCTATCGATTATTTAAAAATAATTTTGCAAACCTTTGCTTATGAAATTTTACCAAAAAAAATGTTATTCTTTTATTATTATTATTATTATTATTATTATTATTATTATTATTATTATTATATTTTTATTTTATTATTATTATTATTATTATTATTATCGACAGAATATTTTTACAAGAAATTAGTGGGTAGCCGAGATATTATTATTATTAATAATATTATTATTATAATATTTGATTTTCAACACATTTTTTAATGAACTAATTTTTTTAAATAAAATATTAACTTTTTAAATAATTTTATAGATAATAATATTATGTACAAAAATATAATATTTTTTAATAAAATAATTAATATTTTATATAATTTTTTATTACATCTAAAAATGCTTATCGAAACCAAAATATCAAATCTTTTTAGTTTTTTGTCCCCTTCTTTCGATCGTAAAAGGATCTACCGCTGCAGATGAGATGGGCATTTGGGTTAATTTGTAGATGTACAAACAAACAAATATATATCTTTAAAAAACACTAATAACATAAAACAGTGAATACGAATAATTAAAAATAAATTAGAAAAAAATAGCATACCTTTGAAAAGTTTTCGAATCCTGTATTCCTTAAGCTTCAACGTTGAGAAGTATATCTATATTCACTCACAACTTGAGAACCGAAATGAGGTTCTAAGATTGGAGATTCCAATTGGTTTTCATAAGGGGTCTATTTATATGTTAACCACTGGCCAAAAAATGCTAATATATGTTAATTAACCTCACCTTGATCTTACTGTAAATTAGATTGAATTATTTTTATTGTGGTATGTCAAATAATATTACAATCATAAATGTGATTGATTTATTACTATAACAAAAATGCCACCTACCAACATCTCTTTAAGGAGAATGCATGGATCACTTGTTTCAATTAATTCGTTAGATATTTCAGAACCTCAAAGAGGAATTCGCCAGGGTGACCCTCTAGCTCCTTACATCTTTATCTTAGTCATGGAAAATTTAGCTAGAGAACTGCAAGCTGAAGCTTTACTTGAGGAATGGAACCCCTATTCCCTTTCTAACCTTTGCAGATGACACTATTATTTTTGCTCCTGCAGCTCACAAAAGTATTCATACCATTAGGAATATGCTTAATATTTTTTTTAACCTTTCTGGTCTTACCATTAACTACAATAAAAGCTCCCTCCAAGTCTCTGAGAATGTGAGTTCGGCTCTAGCAAACTCTTTGGCTCATGAAATGAATATTCTCATTGCCAGAAACTTAAAAAAATATCTTGGTATACCCCTACTGAGAGGGAGAGTTAAAAATTGTATGTTTGAAGAGGCTATCCAAAGTCTTAAAAAACAACTCTCTAAATGGACATCCTCCTCCTTATCTCAAGCTGGCCGAATTACACTTATTCAGGCAAATCTTTGTTCTAAAACAAATTACCTCATGCAGAACTTTCTTCTTCCAAAAGGGGTTCTTCAGCAAATAGACAAGATTAACAAAAATTTCTTTTGGAACAAATTAGAATCTGAACGATACAACCCCCTCATAAGCTGGGACAGAATTTGTCAACCAAAGGATCAAGGTGGTTTGGGCATTCGGCTAGCAGAAGACATCAATACCAGTCTTCAGATGAAGCTTCTTTGGAAACCTCTCAATTGCCATGATAACATTTGGGTCAAAGTTATCAAGGAAAAATATTTGCAAAATGAAAACCTTTTTGAGGTAAACCCAATGCATCCGTCTTGGCAGTTTAGTCGTCTGTTACAACTCAGAGCAACATTTAAAAATGGTTTACATTGGATCATTGGCAATGGAGAGTCTATCAATGTGTGGAAGGACTCCTGGATTTCGAATGTGAGTCTGGTGTCTTTTCAAGCTCACCACGACCTAAACCTTCGAGTCAACCGACTGATAAACCAAGATAATCACTGGGATATTCAGAAACTTAGAACCTTTTTCCCCGAGACCATTGTGAGACAAATCGTTGAAATCAACATACCCTGCTGGAAGCCTCGGGACGAATTAGTATGGAAGTTTAGTTCTGATGGGAGATTTACTACAAATTCTTGCAAGAATCTGCATCCTAACCATGACCAAACCCCTTTGGAGAATGAGTGGATTTGGAAATTAAACCTCCCTCCAAGGGTGAAGAACTTAGTCTGGAAGATTTCACAGGATGCTATTGCGACAAAGGAAATACTAAACCGTTACTTTATTAGAGTTCCAGCAGAATGTATCCTCTGTAATGGCAACATAGAAGACAACAACCACCTCTTTCTGCACTGCCCTTTTACTAGAAGAGTCACAGCTAACTACGAACAGTTAACAGGCAAGACCTTAGGGGCACCTAGCAATAATCGAAATACTATTCAAGAATTCATTTTATCAAAATCAAATAAGCACAATCTCGAACACCTTTGCCAGATTTGGCAAAATGTTTGGGAAACTAGGAATAATGTAATTTTTAACCATAAAGACCCTGATTCCCCCTCACATGTAGCCGCTAAGTCTTTAACTCAGATTAGAGAATGGCATTTGGCCATGCAACATGAGTTGGAAAAAACACCTAATCAGGATAGATGTAAGAGAAATATTGGTTGGAAGAAATCGCCTAGGGCCACCTACAAAATCAATGTAGATGACTCAACCAAACCCACTGGCGCCTGTCATGTGGGGGGGATTCTTAGGGATAGTACAGGTTGTGTCATGGATATTTTTTAACAGCAGGTTAATAGCGGTTCAGCCCTTCAAACGGAAGCTGTTGCTTTCTGTGCAGATTGTGTCATGGATATTTTTTTTAATATTGTTCGATTCGAGCATAATAATTATAAAAAAAATCATAATGTTAAACTATTTATTAAAATATTCAAAATTATCAGAAAAGCTTGTAAAATACGGAAAGAAGTAGTCTCTCTCGATCTCATTCTCTTTATATAGATTCTAATTAACCCACTAACTCGAAAAAAGAGAGAAGAAGGAATCCCTAAATCCTAGCTCGGAACATCGCCGCCTCCACCATAACACTACAAGAAAGATCTCAAATCTAAAATCAAATCTGCACCCTTACCATTGATCTCCTTCTCCCAGTTTGCTTCCTCTTTAGTGTAACTATAGATAGGGCTCAAACGCTCTCTCATAGGGCTCTCGAAAAACCTGTCCTTCGAGGCAGGGACAAGCTGCGATTGCAGCCCTGAATCACCGTCATATGGTTGTCGATTCCTTCCGTTGGAGTCCTAATCTTTACCCTATCACTCCCGTTGGGCTGAATTAACCTTCTCTCTTGGGAGTCCGGTGCTATCTCCGGTCGTCTTCAAAGACGGATTTCAAGATTCCTTGAGCGATTGGTTTCTCATCTCCTCCTATAGCAACCCAGCCTCCTCCTTCCTCCGGTTTTCGTTGTCCCGGTGGCATGTTGGTCCTTTGGTGATCGGCGCTGTTGCAGTCCACCTCCCTCCTCTATCCATTAGTCCTCACTTCAGGTCATTGCCGGTTTCGTCCCCTATACTCCCATTTTCTTCGCTGGTTTCATTCTTTGGGTGGTTGTCCGGCGATTTGACGTCAATCCCCTCGATTTTTGTCTTCGATCTCGACGCTCCCACCTCCTTTCGTCCGTCAATTTCGTCGTCATTTTGGCCATATTCACCGTCGCCGCCTTTGCACGAGCCTGACTTCAGCCTTGGTTTCTCTTTCAATCTATGTCATGTCCCTCTCGTTGTCCTCTCGACCGCCAGTGTTCTCCTGGCCGCCACCATAGCCCTTCTGTTCCCTTGCTTTGTTCTGGTAGTGACTTGGTATGCTGGCGGCCTGTAGGTGTGCCTTGACGTGCAAGGGTATTCTTTTGCCTTGCATGCCAAGGACATTCTTTAAAAAAAGGCTTTAAAATACATATATAAATCGCTCGAAAGGACTTAATTTAAATCCCGAAAGGGCTTGAAATCCCACTCGAAAAAAGCTTGATCGGGCGATGTGTGGCTTTGCTTTGGGACGGATACACGTTCTTCTTCTTCTTCTTCTTCTTCTTCATTGGGGTTCTGGCACTTAGAGTCGGGACTGGATGGGATTGAGTTGGTGTGTACGATGCGACTCCATGATCAGAAAGGAGCTTCTTGGAGGTTGGTTTTCACTACCCATAGGGATCATGATGCATCGCTGGCCAGCGGTGCACTTCCAGAGCGGTATTTGGCTTTGTGTGTAGTCTACGTCCCCAATTAACGTGATAGACTTAATTTTGCCTAGTTTTCGTTTATTGTATGGCGTGCTTCTGCACTTGTTTGTTTTTGCACCTTTTGTATTTTTTTATTGTATGTTTTGACGGTGTTACGTCTGCCAATTAACTTGTCGGTCATCGAGATTCAGATATATCTGATCTCGAATTCATACTTAAATAAAAAAAATACAAAATTGATCTCCTTCTCCCCCGTCTTTGCTCTTGGAAGCCACAAATTAATGAGTGTGAGACTCCCGACCAAAAGATGAAAGCCTTAATCTAAACATTCACCGTCACCACCAAGCACAAAACGAAGTTCAATATAAATCTGACGTAGAAATTTGACGCTGTCGATATAGGTCAAATACAGATTTGATCGAGTCACCGATATTGGTTCATGGCGTGGTATGTGCACTTTTTGCCCTCGGGTTTGACTGCCTTTTCATACCATACTGGGTGAAAAGGAGCCCAATAAAAGTGCAACTAAAGAAAGACAGACAATGGAGGCAAAGGAAAAATAGACAAGTTTCAAGAAAGCCAAAATATTCAAGGCCGTAGAATCCCCCAATTTGGCAAAGATGGATCAAGTGACAACCATTTACGGATGGATCTTCGAAATTTAACGCCCTTGTTGAGTGTGGTCTCAAGACGGAGATGCCCGCCTCTGTCAGATTGCTCCCTTAATTACACGTCCCTTCAATGGGACCGACTTCTCTTTGAACCCATCATTCTTATTGATTCGTACTTGAACACCACCACAAAGGGTAACACCCTCTTTGATCACCAAGAACAAATTGACAAATTAGGGCATTTTCGGTATCCCTGACATCCATAGATTCATATATTGTGTCTGGATCTATTTATGTGTGTATCCAATCTATGCTATCGTAAAAAATGTTGTATGAGCACATTTTGAAAGAATTTGTGATGGTTTTGTCTCCACATGTTGGTATTGTTCCAGTGGTTCATACCACCTTTAGTCACTGATTTTCAGCCCTTCCAAATTTTTAATGAAAATCAAAGGGAAAAACAAAGAAAAATTTGGAAGAAAAAAATTATACCAAGGCTTGCTCATCGAGCATTACAATTGTGCAATGAAGTTGTAAACATGAAGCTGTAAAAAAAAAAGTTGTAAGCATCCCAAATCTATAATCTCAACTTTGTGTCCTAATTTTCATCCCGCACATTTTTCCCTAATCGCGCGTGTCTTGCTTTTTTCATAACTACATCTGTCTCTATATTTGACAATTCTGTAAACTATTTTACACATTATTAAAAAAATTATTGATGTAATATAATGATTTAATATCTGTTAATTTTTTGAAAGGCTTAAATTACATGATGTCTAATTGCAGTATTCTAGTAGTGTAAGAGCACGAGTTATGTTGAATTGATGAGTTGAAGCATGATGGATGATATATGAATATGATATGATGAGTTATGATGAGATGATGTAATGAGTTGTGATGAGATGAGTTGTATGATGATGGTATGGAAGTTTGATGCCGAGATCTTCGATTTATGTGAACTTATATGAGAATTATTTATGCTTGTGTGTGTTTGAATATAGACTTATGTGTATGCTTATTAATACTAGGTGGTCGATCTTAATCTATCTCCTTGTCATTCTTATTGATTCGTACTTGAGCACCACCACAAAAGGTAACACCCTATTTGATCACCAAGAACAAATTGACAAATTAGGGTATTTTCGGTACCCCTGACATTCATAGATTCATATCTTGTGTCTAGATCTATCTACGTGTGTATTCAATCTATGCTATAGTAAAAAGTGTTGTATGAGCACATTTTGAAAGAATTTGTGATGGTTTTGTCTCCACATGTTGGTAGTGTTCCGGTGGTTCGGACCACCTCTAGTCACTGATTTTTAGCCCTCCCAAAATTTTAATGATAATCAAAGGGAAAAAAAAAGTAAAATTGGAAGAAAAAATTATACCAAGGCTTGCTCGTCAAGCATCACAATTGTGCAATGAAGTTGTAAATACGAAGTTGTAAAAAAAGAAGAAGAAGAAGTTGTAAACATCTCAAATCTATAATCTCAAATTTATGTCCTAATTATCTATCTCTCTTCTTTCTAGTTTTCTAGAGAGAGTGGTTGTAAACATCCCCTGGCCCTAACTCTAGCCTGATTGTCTCAATCGGTGCTCCCAATCTCCATTATCATCTCCGTTCTTCGGTGGCGGTTTGTTTCCATGGAACAGGGGTGTCAAATCTTTCTCCTTCTTGGTTTGGGTGGTTCCGGGATTGCCAATTGTCACATTCGGTCCCCTTGTGCCCTTCGGTTTAGGGTCATTCTGCAATTGCCCTCATTCCAAATTTGTGTCCTAATTTCTCCTTCTTGCTTCGAATTTGGTTTCGCTTCGACTTCTTCCTCTATTTGGGTCAGTTAACTTGGCCGTAAGCTCTCTTTCCGTTGCTTGAATTCATCATCTCCGATGGGATCACCAGTTGCCTCTTTTGGACGAGGGACCGATCAAAGTCATACTAAGATAAAGTTTAGTAATTAATATATTATTAAAATTAATTAATTTGTATTTATATATTATCGAATCGGGTCAGTCGGATTGGTTCACAACTTCAATTCCTCCCAAGACAATTTTTTCCCAAATTCTTAAACGTGTTCGCTATATACACCCCAAATCATGAAGGACGTGCATGGTTAAAATGAGTTAATTATTTTTTTTTAAATGTTAATTAGTTACAAGTCTTGCACATTTTTTACCTTGGATTTGTGGTGTATTTTTTTCTTAAATGTTACTCCCTCCGTCCTAAAATACATGACATTTTAGCATTTTGCACAAGTTTTAATAAAATAATTTACTTTAAAAAAAACATCATCATTGCACTAACTTTTTCATAAATTTTATTATTTTTTAACATCCACTACACATTTTAACCAATCAAATTATTTTAAAAAGTCAACAACACATAAATCAACACAAATCATTACAACTTCCTATCTAGAAAACATAAAAGCCCATCTATTGTTGAACAAAATTTTACCTCTAAAACCATGTATTGTTTGACGGAGAGAGTATATACAAATGATTACAAACAATTGGTCGAATGAAATCTTCAAAGTTCAAACGCAAACACGAAGACCTCTCTCTCTCTCTGAAGCTCATTCATGAATCATGGCTTCCACTGCTCCTTCACGATCTCACAGCAACTGATACTCCCGCACCACCACCATGGCGGTTTCTGCAATCTGATTCCCCAATCAATCTCCCATCCTCATCGCCGAAAATTTTCGAAGATGAACCCTCCTTCGTCAGCTCCTCCTTCTTCCTCCTCCCCCTCCTCATCCGCCACCTCCTGGTTCTCCGGCATTGTCCGTGGCCGTTCCAGCAAATCTATTGACGCCAAGGCCGCCGCCTCTTCCGTCTCTTCCTCCGGTGACGCCGGCCCCGTCCCCAGGAAGAATCATTTCCGTGGGATCCTCTTCAAGTATGGCCCCAAATCGGTCCAGGTTCGCTTGTTTTCTGTTTCAAATTGTTGCGATTGATCATATGTATAAGGAATTATTTCTGTAGCTTATTCCTAAATCGCTCCATTGTTGGTGTGTTTCTGTGTTTGGAAATAGTAATCCCGCTTGATTTTTGGGATAGTTTGGAGATTGGATTGAAATGTTGAAGGTTCATATCCCGGGCCAAGTTTATGATACTGGATCTCATTGTTTCCATTTGATTTTGATTATTAGGTAGTTGACTACCAAAAATTCGAGGTCTGATTTGATATAGAGAAGAAAAGAAGCTCACGGCATTTTTTGTATAGTTATGGATACAATTTACAGCATATATTGAACAGATATTTAGGATCTGGGTTTTGCGATTTCGATGAAAATTTGAACTTTCGATAGCATAAACTTGTAATTCTCTTAATAGCCGATTCATTTCACGGGGACTTTCACATTTGTCTGTGGGATTCAAAGAACAATACTATAACAACAACAACAACTACCCAGTAACAAAGAACAATACTATCTTTTATAAAAAAAATGAACCATACTATCAACGGCAGAGGCCATCTAGGTTGCTAATTTTGACTAGTCAATTACCGGTTCTTTAGGAAAAATCCTCTTGACATGGTCAGTGAAAGAGTGTGTACACCTTAACCCCTAGACTCTTCTTTATGGGATATATTGGGTTTATTGTTGTTGTTATTGTAATTATGAAAATCATTGAACAAGACTTGAGGATGACCTACATATTTTATTAGAAGATGGTCAATGTAGCAACTCTCATTATTGCCTTTTACTTCCTATGAGTTACTTTGTTCATTATTATGTCTTCTTTGCATGAAGAGCTTGTGTGAGGGGGCATGATTCAATGTTTGTATGATTGGAAGTTTGGAAGAAAAACAAAAGTAGACAAACTTATTTGAAGAAAACGCTACATCTCAGCTACAAACGCCACTCCCCTTTTGAGTTTTCTAAAGGAAAACAGTATGTTCCATAACTGATCAAATTCCTCATAAACCTTGCTATCCAAACAGCCAATATATAAATTGTTATAATTGTATTATTGTTTAGCTTAAACTGCCAAATTCTTTCGATTGACATACTGCCAAATTCTTCTGGCTGAAATAATGCAATAAAGGTCTGTTAACACAGATCCTTTAAGCACTCAACAGGTCCTTGATGAGTAAAAAGTTTATCACTTTATCATCTTGCTGTTTTGTATCTGAGTTGTTTTATTGGCATGTGTTGAATTTGTTCCATGTCAATCTTGATTTTTTATTTATACTCTCATAGCTCCCAGTGATATCTTGACTATGTTTTACCTTTTTCTCTCCTTTCAGGTTGCTTTCAAAACAGGTGATTATAATCAACATGTGGTTTTTATTGGTGGATTGACTGATGGCTTGATGGCAACTGAGTATGTTTATTGCTGTTAATTTAGGTTATCAGTGTCTTTGTACTAATCTGTAATTTTGCAATGTGTGTTTTTTTAAATAATAAATATTCTTTAATTTAGATTATTGCACTGTATTTATTTTACAAAGTCATTTTAATTTTTCTGCATGTTTATGCTTTGTACTTTCTTTTTAACTTGATTGAAATCCCAATGTTTTGATCCATTTCACGTTCAAAAATTTCCACCAAAAAAAAGTACTGATCTTCACTTTGCTGGATGAAAACAGCTCATTGCTGATAATCTATTTCCCGTGTTTCTGAATTAACTGCTCTTTGTGTGGAATCTTTCCCTACATACTATATCCATTTACCCTATAGTTTTATTCATAGAAAGTATTACTCAATCAATGTGATGTTGGAATTTCAGCAGTCCTCCAAAGTTGGCATTTGTTTACATGCACTAATTATGGATCGATGGCCTGGCAAATCCAAATGAAATTCTGTCAAAATAATTGTTGCAAATGTATAAACATACTTGTGTGCTACCAGTATTTCTCATGAAAGTTATTGGCCTTTTTTAGTCTTTTTTTTTTTTTTGTTTTCCATCAGTTGCATTCTATTTTATAAAATGTTTATTATCCTAACAAGGGTTTATTTCACTGTCCAGATATCTAGAACCACTAGCAATTGCTTTAGAGAATGAGAAATGGTCACTTGTTCAGACACTTTTTTCTTCTTCATACAGCGGATATGGATCCTCTAGCCTTGATCAGGTAATTTCTTCAATTAAACTAACTCATTAAGCTAACATGTTAACCTAATTTCTTTTGAGTAAAATGATGCTTCGTCTATCATAAAATATGAAATGTGTATTGAATAACTTGCTTTGATAAATTGTTGCTGTGAATGAAGCTGCGTTGATTTTCTATGCAGATTTTGTTTTGATAAAATTCTAGCCTGAAAGTTTCTCAGTCTTTATTCACTGAACCTGCTTTGATGATGGTTTTTACTTTTTATGGGTTCTCAATATCCTTGAATTCAACCTGATGAAAAGAAACACTAAACCAAGTTGTTGGTTGTATAGAGTTATACTTATGTGCATGTTGCTACTTTTTTTTTCCCACATTTCTTTTCCTGCACCATTCAATGATTAAAATAGCAGCGGTTAAGAGACGCTTTGCTCTTAACGTGAGGAGCAATAATTGGCTCGCTTCTTCACGCTTTATCCAAAAGCGAGTTTTCCTATTTTTTGTGTTGTAAAATATCACCTCAGTGGTAGCTTATTGTTTGCTTTCTCACTAATAATCCTTTTGTCATCATTTTTGTGTTTGATCATAGTACTAGAATCATCTATTTTTGTGTTTTACTATTTTGCAGCAAGTTATATTTGAATATCAACTTTCCCTTGCATTTCAAATACATATATATGTTCATTTTACATTTTAAAGTTATTACTAGTTTATGATCCTACATGTGTGCACAAAAAGCACATTTTCTAGAGGTACAATTCCCGTCCATGAAGCATGCGCTTCTTGTAGCTCACTTCTCTCTTAAGCGATAAGCACTTCATCGCCCTTTTGTGCTTCAACTATTTTCTTCACTGGCACCATTCTTTGGTGATGCCAACTATAGAAATTAAAAAAGAAAAAAAACTTAATAAAATTCAATCAAGATTTATAAAATAAGAATTGTTTGAATATTATAGAATTCATAGCTGCTGCTTTCGGTTAGGAATACATTTATCCATGTTGGATGATGCATGAATCAAATTGTTTTCGTTGTTTATGCGTTCTGTCACACATTTATGTTCAATTTGTTGGAAAAATGACCAGGATTCAGAAACCCAGCTTCCCCAATTTTTGCCTTTTCTTTGGTTGTATGGAACTTTTGTAATCTGCAAAGGACAAGCATAAATAGTATTCTTTCAAAGCCTTATTTGGTATAGGATTTTAAGAAGAAATAATCAAATATTGATGTTGTTATTGAATGCATTATGTACTCCCTCGGAGGGAGTATATGATAATATCATCCGGAAATCAGTCATGAGTCACTATTTGGCTTGATATGCTTTACCTTTGCTAAAAATGGTTCTCTTAATCAGGGAATGAATGAAATTTTTTTATCAAGGTATATTCGATGGACCTTAGGTTATTGTTAGTGTTTTTTTACCCTTTCTTCTTTAAGGTCATAAGAAGACATCTACATTATCTGATATAAGATGGCTATTGAAATGATAAATCTTTCAATTATATATTTATAGGCAAATTCTTCCATGCTTAAGCATCTTCCCCGTAAGCTATAATGGCTAGGAAAAATAGCCTACCAAAAGAGAATATTCTATAAAATATTATCTTTTGGCCTATTAAACGGTTTTGTTGTTCCCACCGTAGGTCAGTTTTGCCAGGCTAAATTTCCTATAAATACTAATATAATTTAGAACTTTCACATCTCATTTCTGTCACTCGATTCTATCTTTAGTACATTAAGCAACATAAGATTTATTTTTTATTATAATTTTGATGAATCTATGATAAAAAAATATTAATGTCATTTTCTAAAAATATTATTTGTGCAATTATAATTTAAATATGTCAAATATTATATTCATAACAAAGAACTATTGAATATCTTTACAATACTACAACTTTTATTTTTAATTAAAAATCATAACTATATAATATATAGATTTATAATTGTATTATTTATAGATTTACATAAATATTAAACACTTAAAATTAAATCAATAAACAAATAAATAGCATTTGGCCTTCCAAAAGAGGAAGCCAAATTTAGCCTTTGTTTTGAAAATAGGCCAAAAACAAAAAAGTTAAAATGGGTTTTGACCTAGGGTGGGAGCAAAATTAGGCCAAAACCCATTTTTTGGCTTACCATGGTAGATGCTCTTAGCTTGGTGCATTGCACTTTTATGGAGTCCATTAGGGAAGGGGCTGCTGGCTTTTGCTTGCTGTCCATTTTTAGGAATTTTCTACTCTAATAATGTAGGATTTAGAGGAATGTCTTCTGACCTTGCAAATTCCATTTACTAACATTAGATTTTTCTTGTGCTTGTCTAAATCAATGATACCTCTGATAATATTTTGAACCCTGTTGTGGGGTAAGCTTGTAATGTCAGATATGCTTATATTTCTATGGGCTTATATTCTAAGGATGCTTTGGAGCTTGATCAGTTAATTAGCCACTTGATAAACAAGGAAGATTCTCAAGGTGTAGTGCTGCTTGGTCATAGTACTGGATGCCAGGTACATGTTTTATTTATAACCCAAACACCCTCTGAAATTGACTGATACATGTTTACATTTATCAGTCAAAGAAAAGCTCTTCCCGAGGTTGAAATTTGAATAGTATGATCTACTACATGTATATCCACTGACAATTTGTCTGAATGGATAACTTTTTAGGACATAGTTCATTATATGAGAAGAAATTCAGCATGTTCGAAAGCTGTCCGTGCTGCCATTTTGCAGGTATTACCCATTCTGAGCCCCTTTCATATCTGTATGTAGCTGCTATTTGCATGCTGATACCTTGAAATACTTTGGCATCCTAAATAATTCATACAATGGATATTTAATGAAAAGATTCATATCTGTTGAAATGCTGGATATTGGATCCTGTAATGAGAAGCGTGGCTCTGTATTTATGTTTTATTCCTTCATAATATCTCGTGGAGCCCCAAAGTCTGTATGGAACTTCAGGTTCTCTTATATCCATAGCATTTGTTACTACCTACACAATCTAGCTGTTTTATTCATTCATGATATCTTGTGGGGAGTTGCTTAAATTATCTTTCGCATACAATTATGTAGGAAGCAGTTCCTAAAGTGATTGGTAATGATAAATTAATTGGCCAGCTAACAAGACTACTGTGTGGTCTGAATTCAAGATATGTGAAGTAGCTATGTCCTACATTATATGTCAGCATACTGTTTACCCTTGATAATTTTAAACTTATACTTGAAAAAAGGAATTAAGAAAGAGATGCAGTATCATTACGCACATGCAGTTGTGAGTGTTGTTCAAAAAGGATATTGTTTTTAATGACCCTCAGTTGCTTTATAGTCAGGAATGAAATATATATATGCATTCATTTCTTCATTAGCTTGTGTGTGTAACTAATGTATTTTTATCATCTTTTGGTGTTTAATGACACAAACTTCATGTCAAATTTCGTCTTAGTGTTGGAAATAGTTTGCCATTCTCTTCATTATTTTCTCTGGCCATTTCCTTGAAGTTAGTTCACAATTTCTATTAGATTGATTCTTTCTTTTTCTTTGGTGCTTTTTTGGAAGGCTGCCTTTATCATGTTTTAGATTTAAGGATCACTAAGAAATCAGTATACATGTTGCATTGACTCATTATTAACCGATCTCTTAACTCCTGGTAAATCAACTTCCTGTCTATAAAGATATAATTTCAAGTACAGTCTCCTGCATTTGAATTTAGGTTATTTTTTCTAAATTTAATGCTCCGTGAGCTGCTAAAAACTTGAAAAATGAAGAAACTTGCCAATGATGGTTCATCTTTTTTGTCCAAAGATACAAAAAGTGCATTATGAATATTGTAAGCGATTTGGATGCTGTTAGATAACATGTCTGCAAATAGAAAGCGGTTATTTTTTCCCCAATTTGGTAGATCTTTTGACACATTGCATTTCATATTGTTTGAAACATTGTAACCTCTAATCTTTGAAAGCACAAAATTACTGGATAAACTGAATATTCATGGCGATGATAGTCTAATGCTATTGGATAACTTTGGATGGAGTAGGCTCCAGTTAGCGACCGGGAGTACAGAGCAACACTTCCTGAAACAGCTGCAATGATCGATTTGGCTTCAAAAATGATTAGTGAAGGCAAAGAATTGGAACTAATGCCCAGGGAAGCAAATCAAGATGCACCAATAACTGCATATAGGTGGGTGAATATACTTTGCTCTTGTTTCATTTTCTTGGTTAATGCATCACTTTCTGCATTTAGCATTTGCATTCAGGACCTAACTTCTTTCCCCTTGTTGGACTTCGGAGCCTAATGGCTTTAATTTTCTATTCATGTGATGTATGTGACCTTATATTTTAGCCAAACACAGTATCTATGGTTGCTACCCTCATTGTATCGCTTCTCTATGCTTCCACGTTTTTGGATTTTGCCTTCCATGTCACGTAAGCTAATGCTTGCCACCAACACTGTTTTCTATATCACATAAGCTAATGCTTTCCATATCACATGAGCATGTGAGAGCTAAGCATGGGAACTATTCGAACTCTTAGTCTGATATTGAAGTAGTTACTAAGGGTGGACTTTTGGAACATTTCACCTTGAAATGAAAGCTATCTTAATAGTAGCTAGTTTTGAGCTAAGCATGTTTGTGTGTATGTTTGTTGTCCCTACCATATGACTGGATAATCAAGCGATGAATATGAACTCTCTTATTCTGAGCCCCTTTAGATCAGATTGTGACCATGAACTCTCTTATTCTGAGCCCCTTTAGATCAGATTGTGACCATGACCATTCATTACAAATTGTAATATGAATATTCATGATGACAGCTATGCATGTCATTTGGTCACTGTTAATGCTCTTTTCTTGTTATTTTTTAATATATGTTTTCCACAATTAGAGCTGATTTTAATTTGAATTATTATATGATGAATTTCCCCTCTTAATCCATACTAATCCTCATCAGACCAACCTGACTTCTACCTGACCTTAATCTGAGATTCCTTGCAACTCAAAATGGTTAGGCTACACATGGTTGACTATAACATTAACATATGATCAATAGTTGGCTGTTTCAAATCTTAGGAAACAAATACATAGTTGAAGTAAAAATGTTGGGAGTTGGCAGGATGTACTTACCCAGATCCTTATTGATCTAGCTAGCTGGGTTTGTTAACTTGGGAATAGGTGTTATTGGTTCAAATTAGGAAGCATATAGTGAAGACTTAAGACGGGTGTCAATTTTGGGAGTGCTCAGGAATAACTTACCCTGATCTTTAGTATTGAGTACATGATATAGATGTTATTGTTTCAAGACAGGCAGCGCTAGGGAAGGCTTAAGATTGGAAGCCTGACATAGGGAACGATGTTGTTTGATTATGATAGAAACATTATGCATGCATTCTCTAGCTCAAGATCAACATGGTGTTATTGTCACTGCTAACAAATACATCCCATAAAACTTCTTCAAATTGTTAGAGGCGGTAAAATCCAAAATTTTATTAGAGGTCGGATGAGGATGAATGGTAGTGAAAAGAAGAAAAAATATCATTTGCTCTTTTTTTTTTTTGGGTTTGCAGAATTATTTACGAGTATTGAATCGAGCTTCTTTAGTACTTGTCACACAGGTAGCATCTGTTTTTTGACAAATGAGCCCACTGATTAGTATATGTAGAGCTTGCTATCTAGCTTTTCTGAATGGCTGTTGTTTGATAATGCTGTTGTAATTGCTTGATTGATGGTCAATTAATGTGTTAGGTACAACTCCCTGTCTGGATACATGGGAGATGATGATATGTTCAGCTCTGATCTCAGTGATGATCAATTAAGGATGAGACTGGGGCACATGTCCAACACACCTTGTCAGGTATTATTTCCTGTATTGGAGGTCTAGCCGTTAAATGCTTGAGGAAATTAACATCCTCATAGTTCAAGTGTTCAACTTGATTTGGGAAACTGCTTTGGATTGGGAGATCTCTATTCTCGACTCAGTTTCGTAGATTAAGTAGAACAAAATATGGATTATGAAGTTATAACACTAGTTGAATAAAGAATTTAAAAATCAGCAACAGTTAAGTCCTTTGTGATAGGCAGATCTCTACTATCAAGTATCAACTCAGTTAATGCTTGCTTATTAAACGAATTGACAGTATTCTTGCTGGTTGTTTTTATTCTGAACAACTGCTGCTGAATGGCTTGATATTCATGTCATTGAATGAATTGCAGGTTATTTACTCTATGGCAGATGAATATGTTCCTGAGTATGTTGACAAGAAATTGCTAATCGAAAGGTACTTCATCTCCATTCCCTTGTCTTATCTTAAATCACTTGATGGTATTATCTTTTCAAACTCCCCCCATCATTTGAAGTACGAAGTTATTTGCTTTCTCCAGCATTTAAAACAGTCTTGACAGCATCTTAGCCTAGGAATTCTGGTTTAAAGTTCTTTTCAAAATGTTTTTCCAACAAGCTCTACTAGGCAACCAAGGATGATTTTTTTTTTGGTAAGAAAGAAACTTAACTGTACACACTTCAGATGATAGACGACCCTTAGTTAAATGGCTATGATTTTCTTGTTTAATGCAAATTTCCCTCCTCATGTACCATAATAAAGCTTATATCCCGATGATACCACTGGCTACGAGCTTAAGACATGCTGAATCTCCTTTCTTTTTTTATTTTGCCGGAATTATTGATAACAGCTATAGGCTAATCTTTTATTTCCCCTACAGCAAAAGATCAGAAAACCAAACCCATGATCTTATTATGAGAGAGTGGAGTCTTGGTAGATTGTCTAGAAACTTTGTAAATAGACACTCGTCACAGAAGGTTTTTTTTTTTTTGCCTATTTGCTAATTGGGAATTGTTGGATATGCCTATCCTTCAGACTAAACAAGTTCGATTGCCTATTTGCTAATTGGGAATTGTTGGATATGCCTATCCTTCAGACTAAACAAGTTCGATTTAGGCATATTAATCAAATTTTGTTTCAAACTGCTGCAAGTTTTACTCCTGTCATAAAAATGGATGTGAAGAAGGTAGGTTGTGGTATGTTGCAGGCTGTGCAGGGCATTGGGTGGGGCGGAGAAGGTGGAAATAGAATGGGGAAACCATTCACTGTCCAACAGATTAGAGGAAGCTGTCCAGGCTATTATTGACTTTGTTAAAAGGGAAGTTCCAAAGGGTTGGGATGATCCTTGGAGCTAAGGCAACGTCGTCTTTTTGCTTCGTTTGAGGTAACCTTATACTACTGTATATCATAATTCTTCATTCATCTCCTCTCCCTTCTCCTTCGTCGTGGAGAAACCTAGGCATGATCGAACTTCCTTGGTTTGTAGACAAGGTGTTGTCGAATGAATTTTGTTCGATAGGTTTTCAAAGTTGAGGATGGAATTTTGTTTACGGTTAGTGATTTATGCTTCTTTGATTTTGATTTTCCAATCAAATATTTTAGGAGAACAATCAGAACATTAGCTTCTTATTAGCCAATACGATACGAGTATTTGGTGTTCGACTAATCCCACACGGGTAGCTCGGGTAAATCGCTCTGGTCCCTGTGACCATTCCTTGGTCTCGAACTGGCGACTCAAGGAAAGCCATTGTGAGGTGAGTCGACCACAGACGTTTGACGATAGCCTTCATTTTGTTGCGTTTACTGAAAGCGATTATGATGAATTAGACACGGTCGATAGTCATCTTAGAGCATCATTTAGAACGAGAATAATACGAAGTTCTGTTCCGTTATTAGAAGACAACAAGCTTTCAAATATAAATCTCTTCAACAATGCTTAAATATACACATCGAGGACCTAAAGACGCTCCCTTTTGAGGCGTTCTTTGTTCCGCTGCCCCCTCCCACTCCTACTTGCCCCCACCTGCCATTGGTTCCGCCGCCGCCTCCTCTTTGCCTTCAATGGCTTTCTCCCTTTCACTCACCGGGTCCGTCCTCGGCTACATCCCACATAGCTCTCGGCTTACCACCGCCGCTCATAGCCTCCCTTCGTTGGCCGCCGCCGCCGCCACATGTTCTCTTGGTTTCGACTTGTGCCCTCGGCTCTCCCCCAGGTCACAACCACCTTTGCCGCCTTGGCTTGCTGCCGTCCTAGCCACCGACTCCGCAACCTCCCACCGGTGCCGGCCTCCATAGCCTCCACCTGGCTCACCAGCCACTACCTCCACAGCCCGACCTCCCGCTTCCAAGCCTCATCAGCCACCTCGCCATCATCTCCCCCACCTTAGACCGCTGTTGTCATCACCCTTCGATTGCTCTCTCACCGAGCTTGGGGTGCATCCACCGCCATCTTGGCCCACCTCCGCTGGGGTTCCTTGGCTTGGTGTCGTCCTTTGTTGTTAGCCCCGGCTTACTTCTCTTGACGTGCCCACCCTCCGGTGCTCCGGGGAATCCTCCTGCACCACCAGCCTTTTTGATTGTTGTAGTCCGCTCATTCATTCGCTTTCTGGTTCATTACTGCTATTTTGTCTTCCTTGTCTTGTTTTTTATCGCCTCTATTAAGGCTTATCATTGTGGTAGCCTGTCCACGATTTTATTATCGTCCTTGAGGGTTGAGATGAGTGCTTGGGGTTTGATTGAGCAATGGTGTGGTTTGTGGTTGAATTTGCGGGTTAGTGTATTGTGCTGTTCTTGTTGTGATGCAGACTTCTTGTGAGCGATAGTTGATGTGTCATGTTCGATGACGTCGTGGACGTGCGATTGACATCTGAAGGCTCTTCGAGTCCATAATCTGAGGTGTCCGCTGGTCCCCAGAGTTCGCTGTGTGCATTGTCTCTTTGACCGTTCGTTTCGTTCTTCATTTGGCTTGTGTTTCGCAGTGTAGGATGGCTTGTACGTTCCTTGTTTTTTTTTATTTATGTCATTTGCTTCTGTAATTTCATTTATGTCATTTGCTTCAGTTATTTACTTCTAGTTGTACATGATGGTTAGTACATCCACCGGCTTGCTGTTGTATGCCCCTTTCGCAATGCTTCTACGGATGTGCTGTGGACCACGGAAATTCCCTTAAGAAAACGATTATCCTATAATAATTGTCGGTGCAAATGCCAAATGGTAAACTACTCCATAAACCTTTTTATTATTATTATATAAAATTAAAATAAATAATATATATTAATAAATTATAATTGGAGTTACTTTTATCAGTTGTACTAGTCCTATTATCACACTGTGATTTATTAATAAATTATATTTTTATTTTTATTATATTAATAATGTATATTTAATTTTTTTTATTCAATTTTTATGGTTAAATTAAATAGTTTGCTTGAATATTTTTTTTAGGAATATTCCAAATAACTATAAACTCAATCAAGATTAAATTCGATTAAAATCAAGAATCATGTATGTATTTTATAGGTAAATCGACTGATTTAAATCATGGATAAATTTAAATATAAAAAAGAATAGAATCATAGGAAGTATAATAGTATATACGAAAGCTAATTTGGGGATTTATTCCGTAAGATACCTAATTTAAGAATAATTTATTATTATTTTTATTAAAATTGAGAATCTCTTGAAATATCATGAAAAATTTATTAATAAACCATGTTTACTCTAACTTGTTCTGCATTTTAGTTTGTAGGATTCGTTAGCCACTTGTTGGGGTTAAAGGTTATAAGTTGAAATGTTATCCTATAAAATACAAATGGTTAGATAAGTGTTAGATTGTGGCTTAAATGGATCTAGAATCTATACGTCTGAGTGCATACAACACTTGTGCTCGGCGTATGTAGCAAAAACTTGTATGGATTAGTTAATAAAAGAAATTAGTGGATGAGGCGACGGTGGAATTCAAATCAAAATGGATGGGATTGGGAGGACAGAAAACCAAATCCAACCAGGTCGACAGACATGTTATAGACCAGCTGTTCCCACACACCACATGAATTCAATTATTAAGGCCGGTGGACCTTTTCACTTAATGATCTTTGGAAAATAGATTTTTAAAATAAAAAATTATATAAAATAATAGGAATTATTTATTAATAGATAAATATTTGATAGGTTTTATTTTATAGACATACCAAAAATATTAATAGATGAATATTTAATAGGTGTTATTTATATATATAGATTATTTTTTGCTTGAAATAACTATTCATATCAAAATTAATGATTTGATAATTGTTATTTTATATATATATATATATTATTTTTTGGTAGAATGGATTATTTATATGTAGATTAATTTTTATTGTATTTTTACCTCATATTTTGATCGCTGTTAATTTAATTCTCACATTGTAATTTAGATTTATAATTTTTAGCATATTTTTAATAAGTTTTTTTTTCACATATAATAGATGTAATTTTGGAATATTATGTTAATATATGTTTGTTTAAGGGACGGGATACGCACTAGTTTTTTAAATTATATATGCTCAAACTCTATCAACTCCCTCATTTCGAAGATTTTGAAAAATGCTGTTGATTTTTATTTTTCTAGTGCTTCCCTATTTTAAAGAATGAGATGAAGAATTTATTAGATAGAAAAAAAACTTATAATTTTCCAAAAAATTCTAAATAAAATCATCCAAATGGGAAAATTATTGGGAATGTTCTTGGTAAAGAAGGGAATTAAGTTGAGAGTAAGAGCATTTGGGTACTATAGCTCAAGTTGTGACGAGGTCGGACAATCGCGAGGAGTATGTGTCCACCCAAAAGATCGAAGATGTTACTTTTCGAGATATCCATATTGTCAGTAAGTTTCTAAACTCAATGCATTTGAGATTAGTAGAGTGATTTCGAGGTCTCTGAATGAGCTTGATAACTTCTACATTACGCAAATGATCAGTGGAAGAAATTATATGTGCAATGCTTTGTTGTTCGACTTCATGGCTCATTAGGAGGCTTTGGGGGTTGTAGGGTTATAGAAGGTACTAGCAGGGGCGGATGCTATTGGAAGAGTTGGGATGCTCAAGCATCCCCAATTCCCAGGAAAAAAAATTAGTATTAGTGTTAAATTTATTATTATTATATTAAAACATCCCCTAATTATTTTGAAAAAAAAACAAAGAAAATAACTTACCTGTTGCCTCACGTGCTTGAATTTGAGAAAGTGGGAGAGAGGGTAAAGGGTAAGAGTGCGGATCTTATACTTTTTAAAATATATATTTTCATAATTTTTTTTATAGATTTGTAGATATAAGGGTATGAAACCTAAATATAATTTTTTAAATTTTTTTAGAAATAAAATTATACCACAAATAATTTTTTGATAGACCAAGTGGAGCACCAAGTGTTGTAGGTGATCTTTACTGGGGTAAGGCACGCTCTGTCATTCCAACTCTTAAATCCCAATTGAGTTTTCCAATTTCCATTAAACCTAGACCATCGACCCAATTTAAGGAGGCGGCGGAGACGGTAGGCGTGATTGTGGAGGGCAAGAGGCGCCGACGACCGGGAGGCGTGATCTTTGAAGCATCCCCGGCCTACTAAGTGGTCTAGGATCCGCCCCTGGGTACTAGTGTGGTTTTGTAGTGTATTTGCACAATCATTTTCTTGTCATTTTGTGAGCAAATATATGCCTAAACTTCTATCAAATGTGTGACGCTATGACTAGCCTTTATTTTTGCGCATTCATAAGATTTTATGTTGATAGGTGATATTTGCAATATAATCGGGTGTTCCTCCATTTTCCATCATGGGAGCCAATGAGCTATTGTCTCGCCTTTGTTTATTTTGTCAATTAAAGCATCACGGTGCCTCATTCTTGATTGGATAAATCATGAATATCGATCACCAAGGATATGCATGCCTGCTAGACCAGTCAAACAGGTCGGGTGGGTCGGTTTTGGGTCGGGTCGTCTCGGGTTCAGATTTATTATGGATCGAGTCATTTCGGGTTACGAGTCATAAAATGCTTAACCCAGACCTATATTTAACGAGTTCGGGTTGACCAAACAGGTCAAGAACGTTACTCATCCAAAAAAATTTAAATGTCATTTACTATTTACACACGTTATTTAATGATAATAAAAATATGTAAAATATCATTTGTTTTATTCTTTGTTATAATTTCATTCTTTTTAGTTTGAAGTATGAAATTATATATAATATATAAAATGATATTTTATATAAATTTTATTATCCTTACAACCATACATGAATAGTAAACGACATTTAAAAGTAAACAGATGAACTATTTTTAATGACTATTTATATAGTTCCTAACCCTAAAATTATTATATTACCCTAATAATAATTTCAATAATAATAGTTATATTATTGAAAAGAAGTAATTAATGTCGTTACAATAGTAAAAAGATCTTTCTATTATATGCCCTTAGGGCATAAGATAAACAACCCATATTGGGAAAAATTCTCTATATTTGGATGCATAGACCATAGGAAAGCATTATTAAATTTAAAAATGATTGAAATAATTTAAATTTGAAAAACATTTTTAATTTTAGCCTCTTATCCTTTAGAAAAACCGATAGTAAAATTATATGTAAAGCCAACTTAATTAAGATTGTAATCATGTTCGGTGGGTGGGAGGATGATCAGCTTATCCCGTAAATAAGAACATGTGATTTGAAATCCAAAACTAATTACATCCTCCCAAGTTTTAACTCAAAAATGAGAGATTGTTCGAAAAAAAGGGTATTCATTGGAGGGTATATATCGATCATTAAAAAGGAATATAATGATTGGTAATATCTGATCCGATCCCATCAAACTAACAAGTATAAAAAGTGTAAAGATGTAAATCCCATTAAAATATCAAATTCATTCATAAACACAATAATCAAATTAATTTGATCTCCAAGATAGATGATAGGTAGGTGCCGTAAGGCCGGTGAAGATAGATAAAGTACTCGAGCAAAGACGAAGCCACCGTGTTCAACCGTTGGGGACCTTCGTCTAGAGGTGGCAATAGAGTGAGTCGGATTATATTCAGGCGTTCAAGTTCGTTTAATGTCGGATCTGGTCATATGTTCGAACTTGCACCGCTTACGGGATCCACTTATTCTTTAAAGGCTTTCAATCCGATTCATCTTGTTAGGTTCGAATCGGGTCATATTTAATTTTATTATAAAAAAATAATTATTATTTTTTGTTTATATTTATCGTTTACTGTTAAACTTCATTTATTTAGTTATATTAGGTCTTATTATAGATAATTCACATTATTAGTGTATTTAAAAATGAGAAAATTAAAGTAGTTACAATGATGAGTCAGTCATTTTCAAGTCAAGTCATTGATAGTCAAGTGGAGGTACGGGTTGAGTCGGGTCAGGGTATATCTGTAATCGGATATTAGATGGAAATGTGATTGATTGAAAAAGAGATGATTAAGGTTGATATATCACGTAGGCTAAAACTCTTATGTTTTTAGAGGTTATACAGACACAGATGTAGATATAGATGTAGATGTTTTGAATTAAGCTCAATAGTTAATAAATGTATTAAAAATATAAGAGAGGATAAGACATAGACATAAATTATTATATATATATATATATATATATATATATATATAGACTATGAATTGTTATGTATAAGTATCCATTAATCCATAGCATTAGCAACAAAAATTAAAAAAGAAAAAGAAATGAATAGAGAGGTGGTGGGAGTACAGGTGGGACCACCTGAGGATGTACGTATCTCAATTCTCAACAGTAATACCCCTCTGTGCCAATTCCACCATTAGCATCCAATTCACTGTCTCCTCCATTACTCCCTCTCACCTTCACCTGTGACACCCCCACTTTCAACTCTTTCTTCCCTTACTATCTCTTTCTGACTTCCAAAGATCCGATCTTTCCCTTCCTTTTCTCTCCAATATCTCCTCCCCCACATCCTTCCAATCATCCTATCTTCCTCTTCTTCTACCTCCATCCCTAATTCCAGATTTCAACCCTAAATTCCACCAAGTTTGTTTTTCTGCTACTTGCCCTTTCTTTATTCCTCACCAGTACCGGAGTATTATTTTTCTGCTTTTTAATCAATTTTCTGGAGCGAATGAATGTTTTTTCCGTCCACCCGGCTCCCAAGTAATTGTGACAGCCCAAAAAGGTGTCTCCTTTTCAAGACTCGTTTTCTTCTTTTGACCCGTCTTCCTCATCAATGGCGGTGATTGACATCCCCGATAAGCTCGCCAACAGGGCAGCCCAATGGCGGATCCTCGGCTCCGTCCGTCAATTCACCCTCCTCCTCGCCCTTTCCCTCGCGCTTATGTTCCTCTTCTGCACCATCGATAAATCCACCATTACCTCCCTCGTCCAAGCTTCCACCCGCTTTCACAAACCCCCAAACACCACTCTTCCTGTTGACGATCCGCCGGGGTTGGGTTCGGGTTCGGGTTGGGTCTCCGTTGAGCTCCGACGGAACTACACCGACATCCTCTACTCACATTGGATGGAGCCGGGCGGGCTACCTTGCAGGGAGTCCAAAACCGACGGGATTCGAATCCCGAGATTCGACCAAAACCCTAACGCGATAATCTCTCTCGAGACGGGGGCGCGTCACGAGATCTTCTTCCACGCGCTCGACGACAACTCCACCGCGCGCTGCCTCGGCGGCGACTTCTTCGAGATCGACCTCTCCGGCGAGAACTGGAAGTCTCGCCCTCCGATTACAGATTACGGCAACGGCACTTACTCCTTCACTCTCCAAGTCCACCCCGATTTCTCCGGCGAGTTTAACCTCACCATCACCCTCCTCTACCGCCACTACCAAGGCCTCAAATACACCCCCTCCCGCTTCGTCGTCGACAAGCAACTCCTCAAAGCTCCAATCTTTTTCACCCGATCCGGCCCCGAACTCCCCAATCTACCCGCCTGTACAAGATCCGACTTCAACCGCACCCTCTGGGCTGGGCGCTGGACCCGCCACGCGAACAACGACACCTGCGAGATCTCCGATGAAGGCCGCTACCGCTGCCTCCCGCCGGAATACCCCTGCCCCGACCCCTGGTGCTCCGGCCCGATCGGGTCGCTGGAGAGCAACGGGTGGGTCTACTCGGCGCATTGCGGGTTCAAGCTCTTCACTCAGGAAGAAGCGTGGGAGTGCTTGGATAACAAGTGGCTGTTCTGGTGGGGCGATTCGAACCACGTCGACACCGTCCGGAACCTCCTCTTCTTCTTCCTCGGCGTGCCGGATCTCGAGGTGGTCACCCGGAGATTCGATAAGACGTTTGTGAACCCGCGGAACCAGTCGCAGTCGGTTCGGATCACCAACGTCTTCAACGGCCATTGGGACGACAAGGGCAACTACGAGGGCCTGAATTCCCTCTCCAACGACACCTACAGAGATCTGCTCCGCGGCTACTTCAACGGGTCGGGCCCGGGCCCGGACGCGGTGATGTTCAATTCGGGGCTCCACGACGGGGTGAAGTGGAAGAATCTACGGCGGTTCGTGGTATCGGCAGAGTACGCGGCGAAATTCTGGGCGGAATTGATGAAATCGGGGAACCGGAGACCGAGATTCGTGTTCCGGTCGACGGTGGCGACCGGCGGGTACGCGCGGGGCCTGGCGTTCAACCCGAGCAAGATCGAGGCGTACAACGGGGTGTTGTTGGATAAGCTGAGGAGGGAGGGAGTGATGGACGCGGTGGTCGACGACTTCGACATGACGTGGCCGTGGCACTTCGATAACCGGTGTAACGACGGCGTGCACTACGGGAGGTTTCCGGCGAAGCTTAAGTGGCGCGATGGCCAGATCGGACACCAGTACTTCGTTGACCTGATGCTCGGACACGTCTTGCTGAACGCCATTTGCGCGTCGTGATTCAGATGATGTCGGTGAGCTGGGTGGTGGTGGCAGCGGCGGCGGCCAGGTTGGGGATGCGGTGGCCAGGGAGGAATTTTTTATTATTATTAATTTGGAGGGTTTTTTGTTTTGTTTTGTTTTTTAGTAATATATTGTTTACACGTGTAAACTAATCATATGTGGGATGGTGGCCTTGTATGATTAATGTATTGTTTTTGTTTCACCACTATACAAATTGATACTCCCTCTCATTGACCATGTATGGTGTATGACATTTTTATTTTTAATTTGAAGTTTATGGTGTTAAATTTTTTTATTAATAGCAGACCAAAAAAAAAAAATTATATAAAGGAAAAAGTTTTAGAGTAACATTCTTTATTTATTCTTTATTTATTCTTGTGTGACTATGTCAAATTTGGGTAGGTTTAGTGACACCAACTTTATTTGTCCTTACCGTTTGTGTGATTTGATTATTGTATTATTTTAAAAAAAAGGGATGTCTCAATGGGTGGAGACTATGATGGAACAAATAAAAAAGTAAAGAATAAAAGAATAAAAACATTAATAAAGAGGGAATTTTGACAAATAAAGATATGGGGTGATAATGTAATGTTAGTGCATATGGGCAATGACAAATCCTAAAAAGTGTAAGGCTTGTTGTCTTCTAACCGTTAATAGAGGTGACATATGGATTTATGTTTTACGAATGTGAAAATTTTAAATTTTTAATCAATTGTCAATGAGTTATCTGGTTTCGATCGCATATACGACATCTCGTACATCGGTAAAAAGTACACAGATTGGATCATGATATTATAACCAGAATCAACCTATCATAACCCAAAAATTAAAACAGTGAAATGTTATTTGTGAATGCACTTATTGCCCTTATATTAAGAATAAATTTATTTTTTTCTTTTGTAATAAACAACTTTATGATTATTATAATAATTTTATGTGCATAGTGGTAAAATTGTGGATAAGAGAGTTGGTAGCTTTTTAAATATATTTTTCAAATTTTCCATTTGAATGTGCAAGCATATATGAAATACAACAACAACAACCCAGTTAATTCCGTTCTACAACGGGGTTTAGGGGGTCAGGATGTACGCACTCATACCCCGAACAGGTCGAGAGAGTGTTTCCGGTAGACCTAGAAAAGTAGGACAGTAGAGCCACATAGAAATAGGACACAGAGTAGGAAGCAGGGAATAGGGGAGGCTCAGGGGAGTAGCACGGAAGTGAACAGAGGCACGAGAACACAGCTCAAATAAAAACTATAATATATGACACTAAACATCAGCAGCTCGAATGCTCCTCCTCCAGTGGTCTCTGTCCGAAGTCATATCCTCCGATAGGTTCAGCAGATTTAGATCATGTCTGATAACCTCCAACAAGCTCTTCTTAGGCCTACCTCTTCCCCTACGGAAGTCTCCCAAATTCAGAATTTCACACCTACGAACCGGTGCCGAAACAGGTCTCCTACTGACGTGCCCAAACCAGCGTAATCTGGACTCTCGCAATTTATCCACAATACTCGCAACTCTAATCTCTCTCCTGATCTCAACATTTCGGATTCTGTCGAGTCTCGTGTGCCCAGTCATCCATCTCAGCATTCTCATTTCTGCAACTGACAACTTCTGTTCTTGCGCTTTAGTAATAGGCCAGCACTCAGAGCCGTACAACAAGGACGGTCTAACAACCATCTTATAAAACTTTCCCTTCAGTTTAGTTGGGACTTTTTTGTCACAAAGCACTCCCAACGCTCTTCTCCATCTAAGCCACCCAGTCTGAACTCGGTGTTCGATATCTCTATCAATACCTCCGTCCTTTTGAACATACGAGCCCAGGTACTTGAAATAAGAGATATAAATGGATGATCATTTTAGCATTCATCATATTAATCAATGGTTAGTAAAGAAGTTAATTGTTGTAGATTTTTGGTTGAGGAATTAGGAAAGGATCATTTAAACCTATAAAGACCCGGCCCAAGAAAGAAAGCAAGCAAATTAGAAAAGTAGGCCCGACATTCCCATAACCTACTACAAATTTGTTTTCTATTCCCTTCGTTCGGTAAAACATATCACTTTACTATTTACGCACGCTTTTTTAGGAGATAAAAACTATATAAAATATCTAATTTTTTTAACAATTTCGTAGCTATTATTAATAAGTACAAAGTTGTTAAAATTTTGTTATAAAAAAATAAATATTTTATATAGCTTTAATCATTCTAAAGAAGCGTGCGTAAATAGTAAAAGACATGTTTTGCCAAACGGATGGAGTATTTTTTTTTTTTGAGGGGGAATGGAAGAAAATCACCCCTTAAATATGGCTCTTTACAGAAAACCGTCTTTTAAAATTGAAATTACAGAAAACCACCCCTTAAACCCATTATGTTTGTAAATCACCACCCACAACCTTTTTTTTTCGTTAGCTTACAGTTAAAAATGATGAAAAATCATTTTTACCCTCCCTATTAATGTTATTTTAACGAGAGAAATATGTATGAATTGAAATAAATTAATAAAATCTATTTATCCACCCCTATTAATGTTATTTTAATATAATAACATACCTTTTTCTCTCATTAAAAGGGATGAATAAATAGATTTTATTAGTTTATTTTAATTCATACATTTTTCTCTTGATAAAAAAAGAAAGAAAAATTAAATCATCAAACCCAAATCTAAAATCACATCACAATCTTCATTTGCGCCTATATAAAGTATATATATTGTGGCTGAAATCATGGTTATTGTAGAATAAAAAGGATGTGATCAATCAAGGTCAGGTTCGGTTGAGAACCACCGTCAACATTATAATGTCTTTTTTTTTTTTTTTTTTTTTTTTTTAACTCGCTTAAACCCTTACTGGTATTTAATGTTTCTTCAATTACTCTTTTACCTACAAACGCTGCGTAGGCATTGGGTTCGCACGTAATGATATCTCCCAACATACCAAAACTAGTTGTCACACCTCCAGTAGTAGGGGATGTAAGAATTGATACGTATAATAACTTTTTATTTGATTGATAATCACATAAAGGCGACAAAATTTTAGCCATTTGCATCAAACTCAAACTTCCTTCTTGCATGCGCGCCCCGCTGGAAGCACACACTATAATAAGGGATATTTTGTTATTAGTAGCATACTCAATCAAACGAGTTATTTTCTTTCCTACTACAGATCTCATACTATCTCCCATAAACTTATATTGATTGAATTTTACTTTCTCACAACCCAAAAATTTTCGAATTCGGGAGAGGGGTCATTTTTGGATCTGGGACGAATAGGTTCAAGAGATGAGAAAATTAAGAATACCTACTAAAAAGAAATGTATATTGAGCCGATAATTTCTAATGTATATTTAGCCGATATATGGACATGTACGGTTTTATTTTCAATGTTAGGGAGTATTTATCTTTGAAATGATCAAATCTTTAATTGTAATATATATCAGATTATGCTAATGGAAAATTTATCCTTGATTGATCAAATCCTTTTTATTTTACATGGTATCCGAACGTTAACGATCCCTTTAACCAATTCTCCTCCTCAACTCTCTATGGCGAACCATCCAAATCAAATTCCCAATCCGGCTGATCCATCAAAGTCATTCCAAATTATAAATTTCACAAATTGGCTCAAGTTAATCCCAACCAACTACATCACGTGGCTCAATCAAGTTAAATCTCTTCTTGTTGGCCACAATCTACTCTCCTATGTAGACAGAACCACGGTTGAACCTTCTCCCCTCCTCGGCACCAGTGACGCAACCACGAAGAACCCGCCCCACCAGATGTGGTGACGCGAGGACCAACTTCTCAAAGGCACCCTCTCCCAATCAGTAGCTTCTCTTGTCACCCGGGCCAAGACATCCCGTTAGGTATGGACTATCCTTGAGTCCACCTATGCAAAACCTTCTCGAGCTCACATTGCCCTCCTCAAAGAACGGCTTAATTCCGTCACCAAGGGCACAAAATCCATCACCAACTTCATCCATGAAGTCTCCGGAATCAGTGATCTTCTTCTTGCCCAATTGGGCAAACCTCAGGACCGGAAGACATAACTGAAGCCATACTCAAAGGTCTTGATTCTTCTTATCAAGCCATACCCAATTGGGCAACCACCCCTCTTTCGCAGCCATGGTTGGTTGACAACGGTGCCTCACATTATGTCACTAACGACATCTCCAACCTCACCCAGCATTACCCATATGATAGACGTAGACCCGACAGTTTACACGTCATTACCAAGGAGGGCAACGTGAGCTCAAGTGGTTTTGCATAGGTAGACTCAAGGATAGTCCATACCTAACGGGATGTCTTGGCCCGGGTGATAAGAGAAGCTACTGACCGGGAGAGGGTGCCGATGAGACCCCCTTTGAGAAGTTGGTCCTGGCGTCGCCACGTTTGGTGGGACAGGTTCTTGGTGTCTGCGTCACCGCCCACCGGTGCCGAGGAGGGGAGGAGGTTCAACTGTGGTTCCGTCCACATAGGAAAGTAGATTGTGGCCAACAAGCCACGAGATGTAGTTGGTTGTGGTTAACTTGAGACAATTTGTGAAATTTATAATTTGGAATGGCTTTGATGGATCAGCAGGATTAGGAATTTTGATGGTTCACCATAGAAGAGTGGAGAAGGAGAATTGGTTGAGGGGATCATTAAAAAGGATTTGATCAATCAAGGATAGATTTTCCATTAACATAATCTGATAGATATATATCCATAGCAGAGTGGTGGCCAGTGTGGTTGAGAAAAGTTCTCAACTGAATCTGACCATTTCAAAGATAAATAACATTGAAAATAAAATATTAACTAAATATATTTTATTTCCTAATAAGTTACAAGATCCCATATGCTCTTAGTCCGTGACTTCCTTATGTGAACTTGTGAAGTGGGCTGAAATCACTGTTAACGATCCCAAGTACTTGGATATATAATTATATATGGTTGATCTAATAATGTGTATTATGAATAAGTTGGAGGGGTTTGGGTCACATTTCAGCTGCTAGACACCTAGACATATTGCATATATAGTTTAGTCATTGTGTGCTTATTTAATATTCTGTGTCACTGTGTGTGCAAGTTGTGTATCGTGTTACTGCGTTTTTTCTGTTTCACACACATCTTGAGAGCTCGTGTGAAGAACATAAGGAGTGGAGCCATGAAGGGATGAACACGGATTTGTTTGACCAAATCTGACCATTTCAGGAAACCTTAGCCCATTAACAGCTCCTGAAAAGTGATAACCTTTAAGATCTAGCAACCAACCTGTGCTTGGCAATTAATGGCTCAGCAAATCCCTAGATTTAGATTTAAGAACCAGACAATTAAAGCCAAGATGATCCATAAATCCGAGCATAAACGGGTCCAGACAGAGTTCATGTAAATTCACAAGGAATCATCATGTATCTGGATGAGCCAATGGAGACAAATAGCTCCAAAGTGTTGGTGATTGTACAGCTCATGCCCTATATAGAGTTTTACAATGAGCAGAGATCGCTTCAATTTACTGTTGGTTTAGAAGCAATAAAGCAAAAGGTCTGCATATCCTTTCAGTCATTTCCAAATAAGCAAGTACGCAGCAAGCAAGTGTTTCCCAATTGGTATTGGTATATATATATATTTAAAATGGCAAACAAAAGAGAAACCTCAGGACCTCCCAAACATATAAATCAACACATATAGTCATAAAGTGCCTTCAGTATAGGCACGTGTATACAAAGTATAAGGATACCATGATGCAGGACGCGGAGCAGGTCAAGAGAGATGTTGGGATCCATGTTAGACGTCACTAGCAAGACAATATCCAAGATGTAGAGCTGCTGGGTTTTCAGGCATCGACAGGTTCCCTGGCATCAATTTTCATCCTATCCGCCAAAAAATAAAAATTAAGAAAACAAACATATAAATATAATTTACATAACTTTAGAGCAATGTAACCACCATTTGAGTTGTCTTATAAAGAAGAAAAATTGCAGAGTAGAAACATCTGCATTTGCAAAGGATGCACAGCACAACATGGAAAAAACTTATGTTTATCTCAATCCAGTGGGTATATTATCAGAAAATTTATATCATTAATGTCATGTTAGCCTCATTGAAAAATCAAGAAACAGTAACGGCAGTTTAGATAATAAAGCTTTGAAAAAACTAAGTTAGGAGAATGAGATAATGCCCCGTACCTTCGCATGTGAAACTCCTTGTGGGTTTTGGTTGGAACAAGTGGAAAGAGATGGTTTGTCAAGATGTAAACCTCGTGCACTTTCCATTTGAAGATCTCTACTTGGAGGATCAGAAGCAACGTCTTCTTGCACTTGCTTCCCTTTGGAAAAGATATCAAATGGCCTTTGAGCGTCATTAAATATTTGACTGCCACGTTTGGATTTAATTTCCAAGCGATCAATCATCTTTGAGAGACCAGCTATGCCTGCACTCATTTCACGCTGAACTCCTTTACTTAGTTCCTTCACTGAACTATTATTTATAGAGAATTTCTCTTTGAAGTTCTCTTTGAACTCTTGAGTACCTTTTGAAAAGGAATTTTTATATCTGTTTGCAAAAGATCCATGTCAAATCAATGTTGAGAGAAAAAGTCAAGTTAAAAAAAGGCCATAAAAGGAGCACAATTTACCTTGCTGATGCAGCCGACAGTTTGGATTTTAGAGAACCAGAGAAGGCAAACATCTCAGATGGCCTGGGTCTCTGCTGACCCTCATTAGGCAGTGACTGGCTTGAAAATGGTCTACGAATGAAGAGATGGAAAAATGGTATATTAACAAAAATGGCAGTGTATAAAAAGGCCAACACAATAGAGTTACACTCACAGCATATTGCTACATGTAAGCACCAACATAACTACTGGATTCAGAATCTCTGATTAAGGAACATAGTTTTCAATAGCCAAGGATAAAGCATACCTGACGATATAGTGATCTTCTCTACTAAAATCAGTGTCATGAGATTGGTTGATAGTAGGTGTTGTGGGTGATAATGACATTGGAGATGAGCTTGAACTTGGTGAAGTATAGCCTGTTGAAACATTGGGAGAATGACACTCTTCAGGTGAACTTGTGTGCATCTGCCTCCTATTTGGCATTTCAGAAGAACCAGGCTCCAGAGGGTTTTGCCTCTGGCTCCTACCAACATACTGAGCTCTACTCATTGCAGCAGCTACACGTTGGAGGATACGATCACTGAATTCAGAGCCACCTGTATAAGGAGGTTCCTGAAAAGTGAAAATATCCATCTCAATAAATTTATAATCATCAAGGGATCAATAATTCATGAACATAGACGACTTACATATTGAGTCTCATGACCATGAAGCACGGGTCTAGCACTGACAGACCGTCTTGGCCTAGAACTTCTTTCAAGTTGAACTGCAACAAGAAGCTTTTGGCTACAGGCAAAAAAGTCGCAAAAAAGGAATACTTTTCAATTAGACAGACCCTTCGTGGGAAAAATGGAAGCTATAGATTCTTTGGATTCGGCCAAACATTTACCTGGCAGAGTCCATCAAGACAAGAGATTGCCAACAGATGGGACATTCTTTGCTTCTTTGAGCCCTAAAGATAGAGTTTGCACATTAAGATCAAAACCAGGACAGAAATTAGGAGGCACTACGTATTTGAATTGTGGACTGTGCAGTTCATAGATTCACTGCAAAACCCGAATCCATGAACATGGCTGCTGCAGAGAATGGGATAAAATATATGACAAGAGGATGAATGGACGCACCATTCAAGAATACACTGAAGATGATATTCATGCTTGCAAGTGGTAACCTGAAAATAGGGGAAAAAATATCATCAACACTGTCAAAGGCCAATTAACTTGTGGAGGTTAAACATAAAAAGTCATTGTCAGATATCATCCAGAATTAAATGTTTACTGAGTTGAATGTCAATACAATTCCCTGTTAAAGTGTTAAACCGTTATTCATCCAAAAATTTGAAGGCATTCCATGGTATATGATGAGCAAGCTCAGCTGGCAGGAAACTAATCACCTCATTGTTCTTCTCTTGGAACGAGGGGGTAAATCCCGTTCATATTTATATAGCAGAGTTTCGTTTTGTGCTAAATCTCAAAATTCATCAAGGTTCGTCCAGAGCTCGTGGTAAATGAGACAATATCATCCAACGCTGAACTCCAAGCAAATCACGAGGTGACATGATAAAATTCTAGCCTTAAATTGCGGTAAATATCAATTCTCAGGAACCTCAGCAAGGAATGAAATCAAATTCAAATCAAGCTCAAGTTCAATACCGATCATTAGAGTCAACAACTGATTCAAATGCTGCACAGAAAAATCAATGACCACCTACAGAGTCAATTTTGACTTTCAAGTCCTTACGTTTGAACTTGAAGCCTCCACGGAAATACAGATATTGCATCAGAATTCAAAACAAGCAAAAAGAGAAATAGCGATCGAGAAAGAGGAAATAGCAAAGAGGCAATGACACAGGAGGCAGACAACAGAAGGAAAGTAAAAGCCGAAGCGATGAAAGCCGCATTGTTAGAGAAACCGATAAAGAAGGAAGTCGAAGAAAGGGATCATACGGCAGCAGGATCAGTGGAGGCGAAGGACTCGAGGCAAATGCTGCAAACGTCGTCGACGGGGTCGTCGGAATACGCAGGCAGTGAGGAAGAGGATCCCGGAGCGAAGGAGGGAGGCACGATCGGTGGATCGGTGTTGATGGGAGTGGAAGAAAAAGTCGCCATTGACAGAGGTGGAGAACCCTAGAAGAAAAGGAAGGAAGAAGAAGAAGATGGGGAGAATAAAGGAGGAGCGTAGAAGAAAAGAGAAGCCGGGAAGAATCCGGTTTAACTTTTCAGAGAGAGAGAGAGAGAGAGGTGTTTTGGGGGGTTTATAGTTTTGTTAAGGGAGTTGGGGGGGTGTTTTTCCAATAAGACGGCGGGGCCCATTCCCTTTAAAGACGGAGGAAACAAAGTCGGTCCTATCTCTCTCACGGGCGTCAGCCGCGTCAGGGCGTGTTTCTGACTGCAAGAAAAATAAAAAATAGATATTTTTATATAATTTTTATTATATTCTAAAAAAAATATTATGTACAACTATAATAAACGATACTCCCTCCGTCCAAAAATACATGGACTTTTACTATTTATGCACGATTTTTTAGGAGTTAAAAACTATATAAAACTAGTTTTACTACCCGCCCGTTGTGCGGCTTCTTTATAATTATTTTATGTATTTTTATATTATGTTTTTTTATTAAAGTGTGAAGGTTAAAATAATTTTCTTGAAATATTTACGTAATGATAACATTATAATATATATATATATATATATATATATATATATATATATATATATATATATATATATATTTAATTCACATGTAAGTACATACGGTTCTCCCATCTGCTGGTTTGGCCGGCCTTCGAGTTTTAGATATGTCTGAACTCGAAGCCTTATCTAATAAAAAAAATGTAAGTACAATTACACTTATACACTATACACGTATGCGAAGCGCACCAGATGCCGTTTTTTATTATAAATTCTTCTTAATTAAAAAAATAAATAACTATTTTAAATGCATCGATATAATATAATAAAAATAAATAAATTTTGAATATGATTCTTAATTAAAAAATAAATATATAAATACACTTTTTCTCATAAAGTGACAATTAATTGGTGACTTTTTTTTTTTTTTACAGTAGGCAAGAAGTAGATCGACGAAGCGATCTTGAAGCCATCAAAAGATGGCTTGATGAACTCTACACAGAGGGTCGCCAGTAAAAAAAAACTAACTTAAATCTAAGATTACAATAAAGATAAATTTATAATTAAAAACACGAAAATTAGAGCTTTAATTCTTGATATCTGGACTGATGTTGAAAAATCTTGCATGCAAGAACTCTGAGTTTCTTCAGATCTACACTGATGGCATAGACAGCTTGCTTTGGACCAGTAGGCATAAACTTGATTTTTGAAGGTGTGAACGACGAATACATGGATATTTTGTAAATAGGTTTTGGTTGATGTTTTAGGTAAAAGGGTAGAAAAAAAGGGATTTTTTGTGGGGTGTGGAGGAAGTACCTTCAACTGTTGAGATTTATTTAGGATATTTGTTTTGATTAGAGATTTGAGAGGCTGGGGTGGGGGATTTGTTTAGATCTAGGATGCAACTGGATTTGGAAACGAGATTTGGGATGGGGCGGTTGAGGAGTGGGGCGTCGGAGGATGGGGATCAGCAGCGGGCTGCCAGGTGGTCGAGGGGGATCAACCTAGCCATTTTTTGCATGTGAGGATTTGAGTCTAAATCATGGAGAAACCAGATTTATAAAGCACTAATTAATTGGTGACTTAAACACATGGATTACTATTATCAATATTTAATTTGAGATTAATTAAATGGGATCCAAGGTGGATTTGATTTTTAAATACATGAATTTTTCGAGATGGGTTGTTTCAAATATACTTTTACAAATATAGAATTCATTCGTAATTCTATTCTTTGTTATATTGATCATATGATTCATATGCGATATCTATTTAACAAACCAAACTTAATAAGACATACAAATTTTGGTATATTTATATTTAAATATATTATATTTAATTTTATCTAAAAGGCTTAATTGACTAAATATTAGATAGTTTATTTGATCTAAAAAGATAAGTTTTCTAACTAATTAAGATAAAAGGTTGAATATTTATAAAAATATGTAAGATTATTTGATCTAAAAAGATAAGTTTTTTATCTAACTATACTGACCTGTTAGTTGACGTGGCTAAAAAAGATAATACTATTTTAATCGCATATCTCAATCACTTAAATTGAAGATCTTTTTAACAAAAAAATATATATATATAATTGATTGAAATTACACGTAGATAATTGATTAGACAGTTGTATGACATGGATTAAGTTGATTGGACATTCATTAATTGACATGTCAAAAAAACCCGGTCAAAATGCACCAGAAAAAGACACGTAAACAAATTGCACCAGAGCCCGCCACATAGGATTTCCATGCCTCTGTTTTAGTATTAGATATTGATATTAACTTTTTTATTAATTTTTTTTAATAATTACAAACTTATTATCAATAAGTTTGTAATTATTAAAAAAATTAATAAAAAAGTCAATATTTTATATAGTTTTTACCTTCTTAAAAAAACGTGCATGAATAGTAAAGGCAATGTATTTTTGGACAAAGGTAGTATATTTTTATGAACAGAAGAAGGGTGTCTTAGGATTCTATTGGATTTTAATTATAATGTGATTATTTTACATCGGTTTATGAGAGCATTTGGTCACACAATTAAAAATATCGTAAAAATTAAGGTAAAATCGTAATTTTATAAAATAATCACATAAATTAAAATAAAATAATTAGACTGTAATTACTACATTGTATAATCAAATACACTCTTAATTTAAACACCTTAAATTTTATCTTTATCAAACACCACCTTATAATCTATTTACATTATAAACCTAATTCAATTGGATTTGGAATCCAAACACACCCGAAGTATTACGATGCCACTTGGTACTTGCTCCCTTTCCTCCTCCCGGACCTCCCTCTAGTAAAAATTAGTTCAAATAGATTAATTACAGGTTTTTATGGGTTTTTTTTGGCAGCTAGCTCATTATGAAGCTGCAATTATAGCTATATAGCAGCCCAACAAAATTAATTAGGTAGCATAACACCCCCTCCTAAAACACACCAGCCCACGCGCGCGTGCCCCCATCCACATCACTTTCAGAGAGACGAAAGCTTCATCAAACCTGATGCGATGGAGATCAAATCAACCAGATCTAACGATTGAAGAACTGAAATCAAGCTTCCATCCATATAATATTCCTAGAAAAAACCGAAGATCAATATGAATCCAACACATGAATTCATCGTTTGAGTCCACCTCGAATTTCCATCGCCTGGATATTTCGATGAAACAGTCATAGCCAAACTGCAAGGAATTTCGAATTCAGTCATCAATTGCGAGGAATCAAAGCATCAAGGAGTAGATTGCGAGAACCAGTGTGCAAGGAATCTGAAAATCAGGAATCAATTGCGAGAACTCAGGGGCAACGAATAGACACGCACTGTAGGAATCAAGGTATGCCGCATAACTTTCAACCTAAATTTGAATGTCTGACTCTAAATTGCAAATCTAAATTATCAATTCAATAGCATAGGGGTAAATAACTGTTAACCGATATAGAGTAATTTGTTATTTGGAATCTGAATGTGCGAGGTAATAGGATATTGATTTGTCGATCTGTGTGTATGGATACATAATTTGATGTTGAATCCAAAATCTGGTGTTGATTGTGGCATTGGAATCTTTGAATTCATTCCAACCAGGTGCTGAAATATGGATTTGAAAATTCTGAAAGTCTGTTTTGGAGGAGAGTTGAGGATGACAAATGGGTATTGCGAGTATGTTGGTGAAATTGTATCTAAGGCATTTGTCGTCAAACAGACTATTGAATTGCAAACATTGATAGAGATGATTGGTAGTAGATTTGATATTTGCCTAGCTACATATGAGGTCAAGTTAAGCCACTTGCATCCTTTGCAAAAGTTGAAAGATCCGTTTATAATCAGCAAAGATGACGATCTAAGGGCTTTCATGGATATAAATGATTCACCTCAAGTTGAATGGTCGTTGCTGTTGAATGTATTAGCAAAGAAAAGGATTAATGGGAATCATATAACAAATTCAGTTCAACAAACAAGTGTGGTGACAGATTCTGATGATTGCATTCAAGGTACAAGTGTTGATGACACCTTGGCTCTTGCTACTACTAGTTTTGTAGAGGAAGATACAGGAGCATACAATGACAGATATCAAAATGAAGGCATCAGTGAGAATGAGATAGACGAGCTCGATTTCATTAATGTTGGGCAGATTTTTGAATCAAAAAATCAGCTAAGGAATGCAGTGGCTAACATGGCAATTAAGGAGAACTTAACTTCCAATTTCGAGTGGATAGATCAACAACAAAAAAGTACAAGGTTGTGTGTATTGATGTTGAATGCAAGTGGACAATGCTAGCTACATGTTTGAAGAATTCAAGCTACTTCGAAGTATGAAGGGTGAACGAAGAGCACACATGTTCATTCTCAGCTAGGTGTAAGGAACGACGGAAACCATCATACCAAGCTATAGCAGAAAAGATGAAGATCATGTATAATCTATAAAAATCATGTTATTTAATACTATCTGTCATCAACTGTTCAATATATTTGCATATGTAAAACACATTTACTGCAGTAACTACTGGAATAGGTGAAAAAAGAAGAAGTTGTGTTTATGTTTGGATACAAAATTGAGAAGTTTTGTGCAAATCTGATTGCATATACCTCTAGAAAAGGTAATGCTTACTTTTACTATGTGTAATGGATGAAGGTATGAAGGGGTGACAAAAGGGCCAGATGCTATGCAGATTAAGAATGCAATGCAAAAGGAATTTAGGCAAGATGTGAGCTACTGGAAGGCTTGGAAAGCAAAAGAAGAAGCACAAAACATGATAAGAGGGACTCCAGAGGGAAACTATGAAATGTTACCTTCATACTTCCACATTATGCAACAAGTAAATCCAGGGACATGCATGCCTTAAGATTGATGGATATAGCAGGTTCAAGTATGCATTCCTATCATTCGGCACTTCCATTAAGGGATTCCAAGCGATTAGAAAGGTACGAACTATATACATTGGTATAATAAACATTTTATAAACAAAATAATGTAACAAGTGTAATATTCATTATATAGGTTATCATGGTGGATGCTGCATTTTTACATGGAAAATACCGAGGGGTTCTCATCTCAGCAACCGCACGGGATGCTAACAGGCATGTATACCCTATAGCATTTGGAGTGGCAGACTCAGAGAACGACAACGCATGGAAGTGGTTCATCCAGAGATTGGCTCTCATGATACCAGACTCAAATGAGCTAGTATTTGCATCTGATAGGCACCCGAGCATCAACAAAGTTGTGAATGAAGTATTGATAGCATGCATTTAGGTAGGCATATTAGGTTGCATTTAGCTTAGTTAAGATGCATATCATGCATGATTTAAGTAGAATTTGCATATTTGCTCTCTATGTTGGTGGAGTCGGAATCTACACGTTTTTATTGATTATTTCAGGTAACTGTGGATCCGAGGAGAAGACATGAGTTGATAACGCATTTGATGAGAATGTCTAGTTGATCGAAGAAGCTTACATGAAGATCTCAAGAGGTCCTGAGAAGAAGAAGCGAACTTAAACGAAGAACAAGTCTGCAGAAGTTGTCGCCAGACATGCTGAACTTGTTTTGCACTTTCTGGAGGCCTCGGTTGTCCGATTGACTATTATGACCATGCGTTGGAAAGCTCTTTCAGAGAGCTACAACTTTCATGTTGACGTCGAGAGCTGATTCAAGACGGAATTTTCGGGAAAACCCAATGCAGCGGCCGCCGCATAGTTTGCTGCGCCCGCCGCCAGGGGCGGTATTCATGCTGCGCCCGCCGCAGCTGCCGTCAGCGCACAGCGTTTTTGGAAAAAAAACCTAGATGTTCTAATTTGTTTTGAGGGCCGACTGGGATGTCTTTTAGGCCGACTTTTATGTTATTTTTCATTACTTCGATTCTATTCTTACGTTCTATCAGACAATTAGAGAGAGAAGCGATGTTCGCCATGGGCGACTAAACTCTCTTCGTTCTACTTGCAATTTGAAGCTTTATTTGGATTGATTGTGAGTTTCTGAATCTTGTTCCTTATTTCCTATATTGAATGCTTCAACTTCTTTGTGCTTGATTGATTATTGATTTGTTCTATCTTGTCTGGCCAACTTGTTAGATCAATTCAATTGCTAGGGTTTTGTAGATTCCTGGTTGCGAACCTTAACCCAAGTAGCAAACTTGTTCCTTTAGGGCTGGTTGAACTATTTGAATGAGTAGGAAGTTGAATGTGTTGTTAAATCCCTCTTTAGGGACTGCAAATACCTTGGCTAATCTCTGAACTTAAAGCTATCAATTGGGTTAAATCCTTCTTTAGGGACTGTTCGATTGATAAGGGTTGCTAGGACTGGTTGGACTAGTAACTATATTAGGTCGGGACAAGGGCATTCATAGGAAGACTAAAAGGACAAGAGGAAGTTACAATATCAATTCAAACAAATGAAGTGGATAGTTGTAGGTAGAGCGATCTTCTCTAAATTGTTTTGCATCAATCTGTTTATAGTTTATTTTGTTTTCTTTCTTATTTCAATCAACCAAAACCCCCCTTTCTACTAATTGGTAAATACACATTGCTGAGAAATACTTGATTCTCTGTGGGATCGACCTCCTACTTGCTTGCTATACTAGTTTGTAGGTTTGAGTTTTATTTTGATACGGTTTAGGCGACTAAAAACCGCTCATCAAGTATACAGTTCAGCAAAGCATGTAATATGCACACGACATTTGAAACAGAATATAAAGGCAAGATTCAAAAACCGAGGGGTCAACCACTTTGTCACCAAAGCATCAGAAAGCTACACAATAAGGGAATTTGAAAGCAACTTCCAAAGCATATGCAACATCAACAAAGAGATTGGCAAATACCTGGAGGACGCAGATTTTCAGAAATGGGCAAGGGCACACTTCCAGGGAGACAGGTACAATATTATGACAACAAATAATGTAGAGTGTATAAATGCAATATTGAAAGAAGCTCGAGGATACCCCATTGTTGCACTGTTTCAGTATATCAGAAACAAAATGGCAGACTGGTTCACTGAGCATAGAGAAGCAACATCAAAGAACACTGATTTGCCCCCTAAAGTGAAAGAGATTTTACAGGCAAGGTATGACCGGTCAGGAAGGTATGAAGTGAAGGTGTTGAATGAGACAGAATATCAAGTAGATGGGGGAAAATTTACTGGAGTGGTTGATTTGGGGCGAAGGACATGCAACTGCAGGGTATTTGATGTCGATCATATGCCGTGTGTCCATGCTATTGCTGCAATTCAGCGGATGAAGCTAAATATAAATGATTTTGTAAGTGAATACTACAAGATTCAGTCTTGGTGCTTGGCATACCAAGAAACCATATACCCGGTGCCTTGTGAGGACAACTGGTATGTCCCAGACGAAATCAGAAACATCAAATGTCTTGCTCCAACAGTCCGGAAGAAAAGTGGCAGGCCAAAAAAATGCAGGATTCCGTCGTTTGGGGAACAGAAAAAGAGGAACGTGACATACAAGTGTGGCACTTGCGGGGAGAAAGGCCATAACAAGATAACATGCCCCACCAAAGCATTGATCAGCTCATACATAGAAGATGAAACATAAAAATTTATAGGAAATTACATATCATTTGTCAAGTCTTTAGAGTTTATTTTTGAATATAGGACAATATAATAAGATCTTAGTAGATACATGGTGACCATGTTTTTTTTTGGCATATAAACATTGAAGTTACATGGATTTATACGGTTTATGCTTATAAATGAATGCATATGTTGAGTCAAATATGAATTTATACACTTATTGTTGGCATCTAAGCGACTTTGAGAGATGAACATGTTGCGATAAGACTGAGGCGCTTCACAGCTCAGGTTGTGACACAACTTTGGAATGTGATTTTGACCAAAATAAAGGGCTGTTATATTGATTCCACCATGCCATTACAATAACAAAGTGCGGAATTTGTAGACAAAATGGAATTCTGATTGAAAATAGAGCATGCAAGCTCTAATCAATAGTTCTTAGCAACGAAACAAGTGGTAGATACCATAATATATGCAAAGTTGTAATAGGGACAAAATGGGAGCATACAAGCTCTAAGGGCTAAGTGTTGTTGGGTTATCAAGTCCTACGTAATGTCAACTAGATACCGTAGATACAAAATCAGAGCATGCAAGCTCTACACTGCTTTATAATAGCCGCCAATACGAGTATCCAAACATAAATAACACCGGATAAAACAGATTACAAAGGACACACAGTCCAACACTTCTTATAAAGCTCAATAGCCAGCTTCTCACGATATGCTTGAACGTGATCGTCATCAAATGCATATATATTCTGACCAAAAGCTAACTCTTCAATGGCTTTGATAGTAAATACACCACAGCTACCCCTAAAAAAACACACACACAATGTAAAACCAAATGAAAAGGCATCATTAGAAACAACAAATTCAAACGAGACTCAAACAATAAAAGGTTATGTGACTTTATCAACTAAGGAATGCACATACCCATCACTGTTTTGTGGAAGATCACCGAATCGCTCAAGTTTGAAAGGAGATTCAAGGATTTCTCCCAAATGTGAAAACCGGCCTGATTCTTTCAAAAGTGCAGGAAGCATAACACAGAGAGGTTCCAGGTGTGACTGCAGCTGCGAATCAGAGTAAATAAACACACTGGAATCACACACATTTACCTTCCCTTGAATCAAGTCAATTTGCAAAGCAACCCAGTATTTATTTTGGATGTTAAAAGGTGCATAGACAGTGTTTGCACCAACCCAAGACTTCCCACAGAATCTTGGCAACAACATGTGAACATAGCCGAAAAAACCAGAGGTAAAAGGCATTACTCCCATCTTATAGCGCTTAAAAAACCCATTGGTGAACTTTGCAGACCACACCCAATCCATTATCACAATCCCACTGTATTTCTCACCATTGTCAGCAATGTACTTCCTAAAGTGAGACAATGCCTCTCCTATATGCTAAAGACACATATATAATGATGACAGTTAATATATAGGTCAACAGATAACAAAAAGAAAAAAATGAAAATTGTTATAATACAAGATACATACGTCATCATGAAGCCACTGATGCTTGCCAACAAGTTCAGAGAAGAATGCCTTGTCCATCAATATCTCATTGCCTTGAATCTGAGGACAATCATCCCTACGCAAACAAAGAAAAAAAATCAAATAATAAAAACATACAAAGTCAGTAAAAAGGCATATTAAAGAATAAAGAAAATGAATAATAAATCAGTACAAGTATATATGTTGAAAACAAAGGATAAAACACATGTCATAATGAAAGAAGAGAGAACCACTTACTCATCAGAATTGATCCAATCATAAAACTGTTTTCGATCTTCCAATTCGAAATATGAATGCTTAGGCCTCTTTGGCATTGCACGCTTCTTGAAACCTCGAGTATAGGGAGACCCCAACGAAGCAGCAACTCTGCCAACCCTAGTAGATCTTCTAGTCGGAGCAACTAAAACCTTAGGCTTGGGAGAAGTCTTAATCTTGGGAAGATCAGAGGGTTGTGGGGAGGGGGAGTCTTGTGAGGTAGGGTCAGAAATATGAATAATAGGATGGGAAGGAGGCTCATTATCAGAGCATGGAAGCTTGGACTCCACAATAGTTGCATCAATGTCACCAGAGTTAACAATAAGGGGGGGGGGGGGGGGGGTCTTGGAAGCACCCTGGTTGGACTGGACAAGTGAGATGATTAGATCAACCTTGGATTCAAGAGCATCATGCTTGGAATGAAGGGAATCGACCTTAGAATGTAGTGATTCAAACTTGGAGTGTAAGGAATCAAAGTCTGATTGGACACGATCAAACTTGGAATACATGGCATTGACCGCTGATTTCACCGTCATAACTCTCACCTCAGCACGCATAACACATTCGCCAATCAATGCCAACTGTTGTGTGATTCGGGGTAGGCATTCTGAATCCAGAGGGGTGATTCCAGATTGCCAACACCCATGTTCTTGTCACCAGCGTGCACTTCAGCGCTTTTCTTCTGCAACTGTTCATTTTCAAACAATGGGACACCTCCAAATTCTCCTTCAACACCAGTAGAAGCAGCCTCATTCAACTTAGCAAAAGCATTCTCAGTCAACTTAGCAAAAGCAACATCCTTCAACTTAGCAGCAGCAATTGCATGCTTAAGACTGAGTTTCTTACTGTGATAAGATACCTTTGCAGGAGACAGATGTGAGACAGGTTTCTCTAGATCAGACACACGTTTGGATCCTCTAGCATCAGCAACACATTTCGTCTGTTGTCGGCCAGAAACAACGGAAGGAGACATCGAACTCTTTCGCTTCCTAGATGGACCAACCAATTCAAGCACATCAGAGGAGGCATCATGTTGCCGGTCAGACACAACAGCAGGAGACATAGAGCTCTTCCGCTTCCTAGATGGACCCGGCAATGCAAGCGCAACAGCAGGAGATGACACCTTAGAGCGTGTGCGTGTAGCTACAGACTGAGGAGAAAGAGCAACAACATTATGACTCGCAGACGGAACCAGTTGATCAAAAATACCAGGGGAGTGAATATTTTGGTGAGTCAAATAGATAATGGGTTCAAATGCTGGGATAGGTGCCCTTTCAGAAGCTTTTTGAGTCAACCAATCAAGGTATGCATCAACCTTTGAGTCCTTTTTCTCACCAGATAAACACATCAAATGTCAGTCCAAATACTCACCATAAGTGGGATAGATAGTATCCTTCAAATGCACAAAGAAAACAAAAATGTCACCATGCCATAATAAGCAACATAATCAACATATGAAATAAGGTAAAAATAGATAACAAAGAAAAACAAAATGAAACTGGAACAAAGAAAAAAAAGATAAAAAATACCATGCGAGTCTTAGAAAACTCAAGCTGAATAAGGCGAGCAGTGATATTCTTAGAGGATGGCAAAGACCATTTAAGGTAAGACCTATCATTATCATCTGGCACATAGGTATAGCTAATGATGTTTGGACTTTGGGAAAAGCCTCCAAGATCCAAACCTAGGATAAAAACAACATAAAAAGGCCAAATGTAAGAAAACTGATACAAAATGAAAAAACAGAATACATTAACTTCAGGGAAAAAATATAGGGACAAAGATTGAAATAGAGGACAAACCTGCAAAGCTAGTGGAAACCCTAAAAGATTATGGCCAGACCTTGCCTTGGGGACTTTCTCCTTACTAGACTTCTTGGGAGTCTTCTTAGCAAGCTTAGCGAGTTTACGTGAAGAGAAACAGTTGACCTTCATCAAGGATGTAATAGTTTCTACATAAACTAATCTACCCAATGGATAATCATTTAAACGACTAAGATCAGAAGCAAGTGCCACAACCTGATCCCTAACACATCTATCCCTATGGGGTAACAAAACCCCATCAATTATCAATATATATGCAATAAGCAACTTCTTTGGTGAATTTTTTGGTGTTTTACAGAAAAGAGCCACCAACTCATCAAACTTAATTTCATCTACACCCAAAACAGTTTTGGTATCGACAGAAGGGATGTCAACAGGGTGATCAGAGTAACATTTCAGACCAGTTACAACAGCAAACTCAGACATTGAAAACCGACACGGATGGGATGATTCCAATTTAAACCACATTTCCCGAATTTTTGAGGTTTTAAGTTCATTAATCATGAAATGATTCAAAAGTTGTTGGGACAATCTCATATTATGGCCAAACCAGATAACACGACGAAGAAAGAAAGATGACAACAAGGACCAATCAGAGGCAGACAATTCCTTCTCTATAACAGGAATCACATCAACCCGGGAGTAAAGATTATACTTCCCATAATAAGTATCACGATCTGGACGAACATAATCAAATACCTACATATAACAAACAAATATTGTAGTCCAATAAAAAAATATAAACATCATATAACAAGGAAATACACAAAGTTAAAAGAGAGAGAAAAGGAAGGGAAGTGACAAAACCGGACAAGACAAGTCCCCTTTGTCATCACCAGCAGTAAGCATGAGAGCTGGAAACAACAAGAAGGATGACACAATATCAGCAAGTGCAAACAAGTTCTAATGAGGCCATTATTTCATAAAAAATAACAAAAAAAAAATGTTACCTAAATAAAAGCAATAAAACAAACTGGCACCAACATTAATAACAACTACATGGACCCAAACACCACACACAAAGACAACTAGGTGCCATCACTGTGTTCAACACATAAAAAAGAAAGACAACTAGATGCCATCCCTGTAATCAAACACGAGGTCATCTAAATGGGAACATTGACATCAAACAAGATGCCACCAGACATCAAGAACAACTAGATGTCACCAAACATCATACACAAAAGACAACTGTATGCAATGACTGTCATCAAACATCAGTTCATTTGAATAGGAAAATTGACATCAAACATCAATGATGCCTTGTCTGTATTCAAGCAAAACAACCAAAAACCATTAACAACACAAAAGCCACAAAATATGTAGACATACAGAACAACAATCTGGAACCAAGCAACAAAATTGAAGAATAAAAACAACTATCAGCTTAACCCCTAATTTATCAGTAAATAACGAAGCAATAAAAGGAATAAACAACAATGTCAACTGAAGTGGACACAGATAAGTTGAATCAAGAAGACTATAAGCTACTAAATGGCATCAAACACAAAGAATGAACCGCAATGTACAAGATATGTCCACATAACTCAACCAATTTCAAAACCCTAACTCGGAATAAAAACCAAAAACACTCGAAAACCAAAAAATCAACATAAAATCGAATACAGAGTACAAATACACAGTAGGATTGAACGAAAACAACATTAATAAATGGAGATATACCTAGAGAACCTTCCATCTGACACAAAAATGGACGAACAACACCACGAGGAAAAGGCAATGCTAGAAAACGACTACGAAACCAGAAAAAAGAAGAAAACGAAGAGCAGTTAGAGCAGGAGAGGACAGATACAACATAAGAGGAAGATAACAACGACTGGAAGAAGAGGAATCGAGGAAGAAGATGAATCGCCACCACCTGAGAGCGAGCTTCCTCAAAATCGCAATTTCCGGAGAGAAGAGAGAGGAGAGAGTAAAGGTGCTAAACGCTTAAAAAAAATTAAATGGGTGTTACAACGGCCAATAAATAAAGTGAAGATGCTATTAAGCTAATTAGATTAGGAAAGAGTGATATTTCAGCAAATTTTCGCTTTTTATTTCATCTATTTTGCAAATATTTACCTCTTAAACATTGTCTTTATGCTTTACCACGCCTTTTGTTAACTCATACGTAGTGGTAACTTTCAATCATTTATTTATCATAGTATATTTTTTAGTTTTCAATACAAATTCCAAATACAAAATTATTCTTTTGTATAAATAAATAGACTTTCATCGCCCATATCTTACTCTAAATAAAGGTTTTTTTTAATCATGTGTATTTTACTAAAACATTAATTTTTAGATGGATGGAGTAATTTTTATAGTTGATTAAAAAATAATGCAAATTTTTACCCCATATAACTTTCGCCTTTGGGTGGATAGTTAACTTTTTGCTTAACATTAGATTGTACTCCGTATTTGTTAGTGTTAGACGAACAATTTAGTACTCCAGTTTATAGGGATTCTTTCATCCACTTTGATGATCTATTGATTCTATTTGATAATTTATCGTTTGTGCTATTCACACGGCGGGATTTTATAATATGCACGGTGCCGATCTCAAAAACCGGCACTTGCGGTATGCCAACTTGAATTGGGAAGTCGGCATCGGCAGAAGTGTCGACTTCATCCAACGGTGATCTCCCACTCAATGAAGGGTTGCCGACCAGTGCAATTAATACTGCTGACTCCTTGCCGACTCGAGAACTCAACATCGGCACCGTGCGAATAGAGAATAAATAATTGTGTGAATAACAGAAACCTAATTTATTCGTTTTATTGTACAAAAACCTTTAATATACTAAAAGTAGTTACAAAATTTATTCTACAAATACACTTAGACCACTAAAGTGGACTAAAAGGTCTCCACCATTGTAGTAACATATTCATTTGATAATCTATTCACTGTAAACTAATACAGTATGAGTTACGTTTTTTAGTCCACTTCTAACCTTTTTTCTATCTTATATTTTGAACATATAATTTCTCCAAATTAAATTATTTTAAGTTTTAAAAAAAATTGATTTCTCGATCAAGACCGATGGTTCAATCAAGATATATAGGATAGAGATATTGTATTATATATATGGTGGGCAATCAGACAATTCAAGATCACTGTTATCTATACTTCCAACTAATCCACCATGATTTCATTTTCATTTCTTAATTTACAAACAGACTAAAAAGAGGTGCATACAATAATATAATGGTTTAGTTCCCTGAAAATTTCAAAGGCTTAGGTCATTTTAGTATAAGTGGCATCCACATTTCTCAAGTCAACTATATCAACTTGGAGTTAGACATCTTCATCCATAATTTGTAACATAGTATCAATCGTTATTTTTCTGAAAAAATATAAAAATAAATGTATATTGGCTTTTACCATTTTAAAAGTGTACTATTCTAATTTATAAGACAATTATTTATAGATGTGATAATAGATACACAATAGCTAGTTAAGTACTCGTATTTTTGTGCGATTTTTATAATATTAATTCATTTAATATTTAAAAACCATATAAAATAACCTGTAATTAAACATTAATTCTAAATACCACTCTACTATATATAATTTATTTATTTAAAATTGAAATAAATTTTGTATTAGTCCCCGTTTAACTAATTAATTTACGCTAATATGTTTAATTGACTACCAATAAAAGACATATAATATAATATATCCATATTTTACAAACATGGGTAAAATCTCATAAAAATATGTTGATATCTAACGAATTTTGGTAAAATATCGTCTCAATAAGTACTTTTGAAATGAGGTTTCTTATCAAGCGAACAAAGGGGTGAATGTCGGATATTGTGACTTTATTATCATGATGCAAATTTCACAAAAGATCAAATAAAAAGATAGATAAAACCAGACCACTGACAAACAAATACTCCCTCCGTTAAGAAAAACATGTCGTTTTAGGAGTAATATCTTGTTAAGAAAAACATGTCGTTTTAGGTATTTTGGTGTTTACTTTCCAAAATTACCCTTGTCATGATTAAATGTTTGTTAGTTGTAGTTTTCAATAAAATGGAAAAGTAAAGTAATAATTAGGGGTATAAGTGTATTTTTGTTTGCTTTTATTTCCTTTCTTAAAAAATGTGCAAATGTCTAAAACGGCATGTTTTAATTAACGGAGGGAGTATAAATCAACAAAATCCATGTCAAACTAAACCCCTGGAGAGCTGGACTCAGTAAAGGGAAAGAAAACCACAAATCTGAAACCCCAAAATCCAAACTAAGGGTCAGTTTGGCAATGGGTTATTTTTTAAGGGGTGGAGATTATTTTTAAGAGATTATACGAGGTGGAGATTATTGTGTGAGTTATGGAGATGGAAGAGGTTGAGATTTTTTTGACAAAATAATCTCAGTAAGGTGTTTGGTGGGTAGAGAGTTATTTTAAGGTTATTTGTTACAAAATTACCCCCTCCTCCCTTCTTCTTCCTCCCCATTCCAAATTCCAGATCTGGGTGCACCAGCAAAATCGCCGCCTCCCTCCGTCGCCTCTCCGCGCCGCCTCCTCGCACCGCCTCCTCTCTTACAAAATTACCCCCTCCTCCCTTCTTCTTCCTCCCCATTCCAAATTTCAGATCTGGGTGCACCAGCAAAATCGCCGCCTCCCTCTGTCGCCTCTCCGCACTGCCTCCTCGCACCGCCTCCCTCCGCCGCCTCCTCGCGCCGCCTCCCTCCGCCGCCTCCTCTCCATCTCTTGCCGCTCCAATGTTCCCCCTCTTCCTCCCTTCTTCCCTGCATTCCGCCAGCAGCGCCACCATAGCACCTCCCTTCTTCGCAGTTGCAGCGCCATTGTAGCACCATCTCGCTGCCCACCAGCGCATCCATGGCTGCGTGTGGTCTGGTCTGTGGAGAAGAGGAAGCCACGGGGGCACCAATGTCATAAACGAGGTTGTTGGATTCGACAATCCCGACAACTTTCATGGGCGAGGGTTGGATTGTGGCAAAAAATAACCCTGATTAATCCCCACCTCCTAAAAAACTAACCCCGAACAATCCCTTGCCAAACACTAGTGCCGGGATTGTTGTTTTTAAAAAAAAACCCAACAACCCCTTGGAATCCCCTGCCGAACGGGGCCTAAAACTAAAAAACTTAGCAACCCCAAACTCAAATTGCAACCCGATTTCACACTAAACTCTAATTTTCAAAAAAAGGGGTTCAAAGTCTCAAACATACTTGACAACCTCGCACAACCCTCTTCCGATGGATTCAGCTCGGTGTGGTGCAACCTCCTCTACCCTTGTGGCAGCCTCTTTGGTGTGTCGCTCCTCCACCACTTTGTCGCATCCTCTAGGTCGGTTTTTTCTTTATCCCTTTCTTCCAGTTTTTTTTTAATTATTAAAATATAACGGAGAAACTAACACGATGTTAATATTAATTAGATAAGAACACGAGGTAAAATTTGCTATAGACTCAGGAATATCGAGAGAAATAGGCTAAACTTTTATACACCGTGGAAAACAGTCAATTCCTTAACTCCAGGTTCGAACCCCGGAATAACCGCTCTTTATTTACCAATTCAGGGTATCATGCGAAATTTCCGTATTCAATCATATGATAGAGTGATAGACCACTGGGATCAACCATTCAGCATTCCGAGGCCCAGTTAGGCCCAATTTGAATTGAAAAGAGCGGCCCACTTTGAATATATCTCATCTCCACTGCCAACTGCTGGCTGTTGCAAATTTGCAATGCGAGCTTGAATCAGCAGTTGGCCATGGCTACCGGCACCGCTCACTTGCCCCCTCCCCTTCCGATGCCCATCTCCTTCTCCCAAAGAACTCAAAGCCTCTTAACGCCTTTCTTTCTGCAGAAATTCACTCCGAAATTTATAACATTCCCAAAATTTAACTTCCGAATTCGTCCCTTCGTCCCTTTATCCGCCTCTCCTAATCCTAATCGACCTTCACCAGAGGCAACCGGCGATGGATTTCAAAGCTCTCCAACTCTCAGGGAACTCTGTCACGGTCACGTTCCTGACCATGTCCTCACCAGGTATCCCTAATTACGGAATGACTACTACCGTGTTTGCAATTCCGCCACTTTTTGGGATAAGTATCTGTTTTACATTTTGATTTTAATATCACGCAATTATATAAAAATGATGTACAATTAGCATGTAGCACATTGCAAAACCTTGGAAAACTCTAAAATTAGGGGCTGTTTAGTTAGACAGAGTAAAGTACTACTGGTGGAGGAATGAGGAAGATGTTTCAATTTAACTTGTTCATCTTCATTTTCCATGAACTTTCACATTTTCTTTCTTTTCATCTAATCAAATTGACCTTTTCACCCTTGATAATGGAGTTGAATTAAAGTGACAGGCCGAGAGCCAAATGCGTGTAGATCCATGATGGTCAATCACTGATGTTGTTATAGCTGATAGACTTGTTTAAGACTTCAGTTGAATGTTTTGAGGGTCATTCAGACTGAAGTGTATGGACACAGTTATATAGGAATTCTTCTAGCTATTCTTAATTTTTGGGGGCATGCCCACTGGTGTCCTGTGACTGATAAATTGGGACATTTGTGTATCAATGCCATTTCATTAGTGATGTTATTAATGTTACAAGTTGTCTGATCTAAGATTGAATAAAACAGAAAAATGCATGGGATGGTGAAATGGAGAATTTAAAGAGTGCTCTGATGTGAATCTGCTTTAATTTTGAAGGATGGAAGAGGTTGGATTTGTTTTACCAACTGATGTGCAGCTTCAAGCACTCCCTATACTTTTCTCTGGTCGAGATTGTGTACTTCATGCTCAGGTCCATTTCTTATTTTGTCTACTTTTCAGTTTTCAGTTGGTGAATCTTGGTGGATATTGTGTTCTTTGGTTGGTCTTGATTATGAAAAAAAAGAAGCTATAAAGTCAAAAGGCTAAACTGGATCATCGCGGGTCAGCTGCTAGCTGCTTTCATTATCATGCGCTTGTAAACATCATTTTAATTGAACATGAATCAGTATCTAGAACAAGAATCGGAGTGGTCCGCTTCACTTTACTAATTACCATATCATGTTAATGAAGATAACATGATACCAGTTGTTGAATGAACGAACAAAATAGTATTTCCTTTGTTGCTCTTTTAATGGTTTATTGAATGAGAAATGTTTTCTTGATATTGTCTGTTCATTTCTTTGTTTGAGCAGACCCTAGTTTAAACATTGCCAATAATTTTGCAATGTAACATAGACTAACCAACTAAGTGATTTCTATGTAATTTGGTTCATTTTAGAGGATAGTTATTGTGTTTAACCAAAAAAAAAAAAGAGGATAGTTATTGTGATTCATATCTGGTCAAAGTACCTGCACCAGTCAAGTTTGTGTTCCTTCTTTCTGCAATCCAGTTTGCTTCATTTTTTTTTTTTTTTGCCTGTTTTGTGGCATAAATAGTTGGGATGAGGTTTGTGCACAGGCTGTGGGATCGGCAGGTGGAAATTACCAAAAGAAAAAAAAAACACTTTTCTCCTTTCTCGTTGAACTACCAAGCAAAGGAAAATATTGCAACTGTGTCCTTGACACTTGTTGCATTTTTTAAGCCTGACCCAAAAAGCATCTTGGTAGACTCATTTGAAGGGTTTCTTCTGATGTGCACCTCTCCTGTTTGATTTACACTGCTTTTGAATGTGATTACTGATATTCCTTTTCACGTATGTCTTCTCTGCTTTCTTCTTTAGACAGGTTCAGGGAAGACCCTGACCTACCTTCTCCTGATAAATTCGGTGATCAATACTCGAAGGTCAGCTGTGCAAGCACTTATTGTGGTTCCCACAAGGGAACTTGGCATGCAAGTAAGACATCATACTCTCCTTGTATTAGCAATCCAGGAAAATTCTTGGTCGACTGATTTTGTTGATAAAAAATAGTTTGAGCTAATAAACTAAAGTAGAGTTTTGCCATATTATTAGAGAAAAACATTTTTAGGAAACTAACCCAAATTGGCATTGTTACCCTATGATATGCTTAGCTTTAATTTTCGTCCTTTTTTTTAAATGTGGAATGACCCAAGAGTTTCACTATCCCTGCTCCCTGGCAAGTCCCGATAGTTGATATTGTTATTTTCTGCTCTACAGGTCACAAAAGTTGCTCGAGTGTTAGCTGCAAAGCCTACAGACCTTGATTTGCAGGATAAACCGTACACTGTTATGGCTCTTCTTGATGGAGGAACTTTGAAAAGGCATAGAAGTTGGCTAAAGGTACTTTTTGTACTCACATTATCGTAAAAAAGTAGAGCAATTTAATATATTTTAGTTATATAACCAGTTCGTCAATATCAGGAAATATGTAACATCATCATAGTTGTATTCCTTGGACACTTTAGTTAGCAAAATGTGGAACATTCGTGAAGTCTTTCATCTCTATATTTCATCAGGATTTTTTGACTGATGAAGCATTAAATTTTTTATTGCTCCTAACAAAATATTCTTTCACTTTTGAATTAGAAGTACTCTTATTGTTTGCAAAATAAGGAAAAAAAATTTCAAGTAAGGTGAAAAGAGTCCAGACTTGTAAACATGTCAAGTTTTTGAACTAACCAGGCAGAACCCCCAGCAGTAGTGGTAGCCACGGTAGACATTTTGTGTCAAATGCTTGAGAAGCGTGTATTTTCGCTTGATGCAATGCAGGTCCTGGTAATTGATGAGGTATTTCATTCTCTTTTTCCCCTGTTATCTTTTGTGTTATCTTATATCAGCTTTATCCCTATGTGTTTATATCACAAATAATGTTAAGAGTAAGAGCATGGATAGATAAGATAAACTCATAAAGACATAAACCTCCTGGAATTCAGGAATGAATCCAGATAAAGAACTCCAGTTACACAGTAACCTCTCAGAGGAGACACTCTCCAAAGAGCCCAAGGCAAATGCTCGACTGATGATCCTAATTCCCCTGACATTGTATGAAATGAAAGAGGAGGCGTAGCTCCTTATTTATACGACTCATACCTGTGATCACAGTATGTGGTATTAGCAAATCCTACCAACTGCTTCAGCAGATAACAAACGACCCTTATACCCCTGCCCTACATTCCTTTTTCTGTATATCCTGAATTCCTAGTGAATTTTGTGGAATAGGTGTGAAAGTCTGAGGATATGATATCAGCTGCATTTTGTTTCCTTTAGAATGTTTTGTGCTGCTCTTGCTTTTTGTTTGTAAGAGAATTTCATGTTAGGGATAGGACTTACACCCTGTAACCAGAGGTCTAATCTGTTTCGTTTGGAAACCAGCTAACTTTGTTTTGTTTTTCATTCCACTTATGCCTGTCGATTTCCAAAATAATCGTGAAGCCTGAAGGGACTACAGGAGTACGGGTCTACAACAAATTGTGATGAACACTAAAATATTGTTTTCACTTCAAAGCCCCCAAGTACCATCCTTCATTTGTTTTCAATCAACGCTAATTCGGAGCATGGAATATGAAGAGACTTTTGTTCTTTTATTGTTAGATTGTAGTGTTGATTTCTGCAAGTTTCTAGTTGTTAACATACTTGCATGCATGCAACTGTTACTCTATTTCTAGGTTATTAGGCCCTTCAGTGTAATTACTCCTAGTTATCTTTTACAGCTTTTAGAGTTGTTTACTTTTCCTGCTCCATTGGTACCTTTTAGCTTCTTTCATAAGCTTTCTAGTTAGTCTTTCTCTATTTATTTTCTAACCTTTCTCAGGAATAAAATATCTTAGTTTTCTCTTCTCCCACTCTCCTTTCTTTCCTCAAACTCTCTCATTTCATACACTAGTACTGTTTTCTATATATTTTTTTTGGTAATGGTTGTGACAAAAGCAAAGCAGTTATCATCATTGTCACACCCTTTTTTCCTTACATGTTTTCCCTCTCTCACAGCCCATCTTTTGTTAATATTTCTTACTGGAATTAGTTATTTTCTTCTTACATAGAATCATCAAATTTTCATTTTTCAATTTTGCAGAATGTTACTATTTGACCTTTTACGGCACTTTTCACAGGTTGATTTTTTGTTTGGCTCCTCTAAACAAGTGAGTTCCTTGCGTAAACTATTGACCACCTATTCTTCATGCAATGTCCGTCAAACTGTTCTTGCAAGTGCATCTATTCCTCAGCACAGACGCTTTGTACATGACTGTATTCAGCATAAATGGACCAAGGTTTTCCAATTAATTGCTCGCTGCTGTACTATCTTGCCATTTGACCAACTAATGTACTCTTTTCTGATGTATTCGTTGTTCCATGTCTTTGACAGAATGATGTTCTACACGTTCATGTTAATCCGGTTGAGCCAATCCCTGCTCGCATTCTTCACAGATATATGGTATGGAATATACCTCTTCTCAATTATTTTTTAAACTTCCCCATTATTTTCCCTCTTCATGGTTGCTTGCATATCTTCTCTTTTATAGGAAGAAGGAAAAGTTATCATGCTGAATAATATGATGATAATAAATTGACGGCAATGTTCAACTCTTGGTGGAGGAATTGGCCGAGCTGTGAATTTTGAAGCATGCCTTGTCCATTTTTTAGGACTGGCTGTATAAACTAATCCATACACAAACTAGTAGGCTCGATGTTTTAAGCATAGCAGTGGAGATGCATTAATCTTGTTACTTCTCCTGCTAAACTTAGTAACTTACCCCCGCCCCACCTGAGAAATAAAATACACGCATAGGTACCCACAACCTGGGGGTGAATAAATAAAATGTTCCTTATCACATGGAGTTGCTGTAGAGATTGTGAATTTGCATGTGCTACTATTCACTAAGAAATTCCTCATAAAATTTATGAAACACGTGGAATTACAGATATGCCCCAGAGACCAAAGATTTCAAGCATTACTGTCCTTGTTGCAGTCTGATGTTCCAGAGTCTGCCATAATTTTCGTCAATGAGCAGGTCAGCATTGTAGAATTTATCTTCTTTGACCTAAATTCTACTCTTTCAGCTTCATCTTTCATTGTAGCTCTTCATGTACTGGTAATAGTTCAGTTATGCAGTTATGTAGTTTACAATAGTTCCATGTGAAGCTGTTTAATGTAACATGCACGCATGACGGCCTTCTACTATCAGTAGGGTGATGTTTGGTCACTGTACCCTACTTCCTATGAAGATTAGATTGATGAACACACTTCTTGTGAAATATACAAATAATTTCCGTCCACACAGCTATGGAAAATTACTTTTTTTTTTTTTTGGTGAACGGAGAGGCGGAGCTATGGAAAATTACTGCTGCTTACATCATTTTCGTTTTCCACTTAACCTCATAGGAAAATTAGAAAATTTTCTGCTGCTTACACCAATTTATCTTTCCAATTATGATTAACATAAATAAATCATCCTACTCCTAAAAATGAATATCTTTTTTTTTCAACAGTCTGAAAAGTCAAAAAAAGCTGGAGAAGCTCCACCAGAAACACTTTTAGTTGATCTTTTGAAGAACAAATTTGGTGATTCAGATGTCTTACTTTTGGAGGAAAACATGAATATTAATTCACGTGCAGCTTCTTTACTAGTAAGTCTTATTCCTCTTTCAAGTTATTTGTTAAATTTAATTTTGACCCATTACTATGTCAGAAGAATTAGGAATAGATGTAAAATGACATCGATTTGTTTCTACTCGTTGAGGAAGAACATTCTATAACATAGCTCAGTTAGCTGTCTGTAAGACTATATTTCTAAGATTAATTTGGAATTTGTTTCATTGCTGTAGCTCTTCAAGTTTTGAGATTTTTCTTCCTAATACTTTCACGTTTAGGGATCTTTTGAAAACAGCCTCTTAACCAGTTTGGGGAACGGGTGCTTACGCTTCGGCACCTCAGACCCTGCTCTGGTAGGACATACTGTGTTGGTGGTGGTGGTGTTTATTTTGTGTTTGTGTTGTTGTTGTTGTTGTTACAAATCAGGTATGTAACTGTGTATAAATAACGGATTATCCCTGAATTTGGAATGAGAGGGAAGATGAGCGGGGGATCAGGAGGGAGAATTGGTATGATCAGTGCAGTAAGCGATATAGCAGGTGTATAAATAATGGATCATTCTCAATTGTGGATCAAGCGTGATATCTTGTAAGAAAAGGCATTTGCTGAACTCTCATGGTGGTGTAGTGGAATCGGGTTTAGGGTTCCCTTGATTTCCATTTGTTTGTGATTTCAGTTGCTGTTCAGTTGCTGCTCATTATTCATCAACTGGTATTGATGATTGCAGTTTCCTTGCTGTTTGCTAGAGCATTAGATCATGAGTTCATCTGACTCCAATCACCTTTCTTTGATGGAGTTGTGGTCATAGTTATTTTTACTAAAGTTTCTTTTGTTAAATACTAATCCATTGGCCATCTGAATTTGAAAATCTTTTCTTTATTTAATACAGGAGGCAAGAAAGAAAGGATGCTGTTTTCTCGTGGCAACGGATATAGCAGCCAGAGGGGTTGACCTACCTGAGACAACACATGTATACAATTTTGATCTGCCGAAGTCTGCTGTATATTATCTACATCGAGCTGGGAGGACAGGTAGGAAACCATTCTCAGATGATAAGTTTATTGTCACAAGCATGATAGCTCCAGAAGAGCGTTTTGTGTTGCAAAAATATGAAAATGAGTTGAGATTCAATATTCAAGAGCTGGTCTCATAATTTTGGTTTGCCTTCAAAGTCCACTTCCCTTCTTCCTCTGCTTGTTCTATTTTCCCCCAATTTGATCCCAGGGAGGATGAGTTTCATTGGGGCTGCATATGTTGAACTCATTCACTAAAACCTCGGGTCATCCATGCATCATAGGAATCATATAGGTCATGGCCATTGATAATATATCCTGGTTTGATCTAATTCACTTTAACTCATTCCCAGTGGTACAATTTCACTAACCATTAAATAAAGTTGGATCTTTACATTTCTAGGATTTCATCTCAGGGTTTGGATTAAGTGATCGAGTTTGATATGTATATATTAATTGCTCTCCATAGTATTTGAGACAAGCTTCATATAAAAGTTAGGGGTGCTGATACTGGTAAGAATTTATTTTAATTAAAAATAAAAATAAAAATTTGAGGTTGTGTACTTGGGTGCTCAATCTATATTATGAGGTTGTTAAAGTTAATCTTCTTTGAAGAGATCAGTTAGTTTGTGATGTAAAACTTGCAGTATTTAAACTATGATATGAAGTAGAAAACTAGAAATTGAGAAAAGAGAGTTTTAGTAGAGAAAAATAGAGAAAGAAGCCTCTAAATCCTGGAAATAATTCACTATTTTCATACTATGTAGTATGTACAGGTCCATATTCATAAACCAATGGTCATTACAGTGGATTAAAAACATTACAAGAAGTACATTATCAGGGGTATTATTAGGTGAAATTGCAGGATTACAAATTATTTGATTTCAAAGGACTAGGTGTATATCCATGTATAATAATGTCATTTATCATTACTTTCAATTTGCAACTCCCCAAAGTATATATTCAGATCGGTTTGAGAAGTATTTACACTGCACAAGAAGATCACTCAATCTCAAACACCATCAATGGCAACTTGTGCTGCTGCTAGCCTTGCAATAGGAACCCTATATGATCATAAACTCTCATTAGATGCTGTAAAATGAACTGTTTGTCGAAAACACAAGCATTAAGGTAGATTCAAACCTGAATGGTGAACAAGAAACATAGTCAAGTCCTGCCTTGGCAAAAAAGGCCACAGACGAAGGTTCTCCACCATGCTCTCCACATATTCCAACCTGCCCAATTAGTCCATAGGTGTATGGAAATAGCTTGTGAAGATATGGATATGGAAACATATCTTTGACATGTCTTTGTACGATTTCGATGAAATTGATAGAATTAACTGTAGCTTAAGCTGAAACTAACGATAGTGCAGATTTGTAAGAACTCAAGAGACGGGTCATGTGGATGGCTTTGAGATGTTCAGTTTTTAGGATGTTATTCATGTCAGTAAGAATTATTTCTGTTATGAGTTCAAGTATGAACACAAAACTCACAAAGGCTAATGATTCAGAGGTTAGGGTCTTGCAATTTTACCTTCAAATTAGGCCTTGCAATGCGTCCCTTCTCTGTCGCGTACTTGATCAGTTGGCCGACGCCCTTTTGGTCAAGGACCTGAAATCACATTTTGTTAGTAATGCAGTGAATGATATAGTAGACCAGTACACTTTTTTTGCTTTAAAGATGTCATATGCTACTTATTCTAGAACTAACCTCAAATGGGTCATGTTGGAGAATGCCTTGAGACAAATAGATAGGGAGGAACTTGCCGACGTCGTCTCTGCTATACCCGAAAGTCATCTGTGTAAGGTCATTTGTCCCAAAGGAGAAAAACTCTGCTTCCTTTGCAATCTATCACAACCAGGTAACATCCTTTATGTTCAAGAAAACAGTAGCCGAAATTCCATTTAGATACTCATGTGAAATCTATGTCAACTTTTATTACAGTAGTTAACAAAGTTAGCAACTGTCATTAAAGTGCTATGGATTCAAAGGTTACCTAGATGCTAATATACTTAGATGCATGAAAATTTGTAGAACAATACAATACAATACTATGTGAAGAACTCAAAAGGAATAGACATTAGATAAAAAAAATTACCTCATCTGCAACCAAAGCTGCCCTTGGAATCTCAATCATAGTACCCACCTTATAGGTCAGTGAGGACCTCAGTTCAGCAAATACCTTCTCTGCTACATTCCTTATCAACCTCACTTGATGCCCTAATTCCTGTTATTACCCTAAATATGTCAATTTTTGTTCAAATATGTGAAGTGATTGGAAAACAAGAACCCTAATCACACCTCAGGTGTTCCAACAAGAGGCACCATGATTTCAGGGAAGACTTTAACCCCATGGTTGCTCATTCTTATAGCAGCTTCAAAGATTGCGCGCGCTTGCATTTCGGTTAATTCCGGATATGATATCCCTAATCTTGGGGAAGGGAGAAGACAAACAAATTATGGACATATTCAAGAAACTATGTTGTGTGATATTTGAAGTTCTACAAGGAAAAGTACCTGCAGCCCCTAAAACCAAGCATGGGATTGACCTCGGATAGTTTCTCAATCCTATTATAGACTTCATCTTCGGTAACACCAGTATCTATGGCAAGCTCGTCTACAATCTGTTCAATGTCTCCTTCGGGAAGGAACTCGTGCAATGGAGGGTCTAGCAATCGAATGGTCACTGGAAGGCCTAAAGTACCCAAACAAACCAACAGCCAATTGACAACAGATCCATATAATTGAATCAGTGAAACCAAGATGAAAGGAACTGGGAACATACCATCCATGGCACGGAAAATGCCCTCGAAATCAGATCTTTGATAAGGCAACAACTGGTTTAGGGCTTCTATTCGCTCTTCAAGCGTTGATGCCATGATCATCTTTCTAACTGCCTTGATCCTCTCTTCCGATGCGAAAAACTATACCAATGTAGCATCAAGTGGTAATTTATCATATCATCAATTCCCAGGGCTGGAAATCACCCGTGGGTGACCGACTCACCCGACCCACCCGACCCGATTATTAGGGTGAAAACCCGAAAAAATCCGGGTGACGGATGGGTGATGGGTCGGGTGAAATGGGTGATGGGTCGGGTGATGGGTGATATATTTTCCACCCATTACCCGACCCATCACCCGACCCATTACCCGACCCGCTTAACCACCCGTTAGCCCACCCGATTATTATAAAAAAAAGAGGCTACTATATAAATAATACTATGTATAATTTAACATGACTAACATATTTCTCCTTTTCTACCTCTACTTTCTCCATTTTTCAAGTGTTATTGTTAAAAAGGTCTAAAAAAACTTGCATTATTTAACTCCATGTCTTTTTAAAATAATAAAATTTCTTTTATTTGTTTTGGATATACCGATAGAGTGTACACAATTTGGCTCTTTCCAACGACTTTGTTAGCATTTACTGTATTAATACATGATTAACCGAATCATATTTTCTCAATTTGTCATGAGACTCGTAACAATAATCCTCTTAATGCAAATTAAGATATTAAAGAAATTACCAAATCAAGATAAAGAAATGACGCATAAATATGTTTTCTAAAGACATAGTTTTTCTATACCATTTTTTTATATTGAGTCTATTAACCGAGTTAAATTCATCTCATTCAGTTTGATATCAAACTTCTAATACTAATTTTGTAAGTTAAGGATAGGGATATAATGTATGGATAAGTATTTTATTAATTTAGTAAGATTCATACGTTGACATGGTTTATAAAATTATTGAATATAAATGATTTTTAGGTATGTCTTGTGGCTCTTTTTTTTTTAATTCCTTCACCTGATTAACCACCCGACCCACCCGATTCACCCGACGGATCGGGTGATGGGTGAAACATTAAACGGGTGGGTGATGGGTCGGGTGAATTTTTTTTGTGACGGGTCGGGTGAAAAAATGGGTCCACCCATCCATCACCCGACCCATTTCCACCCCTATCAATTCCTAGACTTTGCTGTATTCAAACAAATTTACTGTCATCACTAGGTGTTTAAGGGTTACCATGTGTTCTGTTCTACAGAGTCCAATTCCTTCTGCTCCATTGTTTCTTGCTGCCAATGCATCCTCGGGCGTGTCAGCATTCGCCATAACCTCCACAATCACACACATATATTCGTCGTTAGTAATGTCTTTCTTTACATGTCGAATGAAGGCAAAGAAGTCCAAGTTTGAAGAGGTTATCATGTATAAGCACCTTAAGGTATCTTATCTCATCTACCCAAGACATGAAGGTCTCCAAATCGCCACTAAGAGCCGGAGGAGAGAGCGGTTGCTTTCCGAATATGACTTCACCAGTGCTTCCATTCAGTGACATCCACTCGCCTTCGTTGATCACTTTGTCTCCAACCAAAAGAACCTTAGTAGTATCAAGTAAAACAGGCTCAATCTTCAGTGTCATTTCAGTTCGAAAACATGAGACAACCGGTTCTGGATTTGCTAACCTTGGCAGCTTCGTTAACCCTGATATCCGAGCAGCCAGAAACGCAGCACTTCCCCCAGCCACGAGCTACGACTGCTGCATGAGACGTCATGCCTCCCCTGGCCGTCAAGATACCAGAAGCTGCGTGCATACCCCCAACGTCCTCTGGACTCGTCTCCATCCTTACCTGTTCGCGCATTTTATGATAACAACAAAGAGCATTCATTCTTAGAGCACAGCTCGAAAATATAACTTCATACATAAACTATGGAATGTGACAGATAATCTCATACCAGAATGACACTCTTCCCTTGCGAGTGCCAAGCTTCGGCCTCCTCAGCACTGAACACAACCTGTCCTACAGCTGCCCCCGGTGAGGCTGGCAAGCCAACTGCAATGACTTCGTCTTTGTACGCAGATGGATCTTCAAACTGTTACAACAACAGATTATTTAGCTTAGATTTTTGAAGATCTTTTCTTGCATCTGTTTCAGTTGGGTATGTGTATTTACTTGTGGGTGAAGAAGCTGATCTAAATGTTGTGGTTCCACCATCTTCACGACAGAGCGAGCATCAACGAGCCCTTCCTGAACCATGTCTACCGCTATCTTCACTGCTCCTTTCCCTGTTCTCTTTCCGCTTCGACACTGTAGCATCCACAGCCTGTTTTCTTGGACTGTGAACTCAATATCCTATGTTGGTTATAAGCCAAAGTCAGTACCTGGAGCTTATAAGTTATAAGGCAAGAGTTTACTAAGAACGAAGACGCACTCAATGCCTTACCATCATGTCCTTGTAATGCCTTTCCAGGATCTCACAGTTGTCCAAAAGCTCCTTGTAAGCCTCTGGCATGCATCGCTTCATCGTCTCAATGTCCTCGGGTGTTCTAATTCCGGCAACCACATCCTCTCCCTGTGCATTGATAAGAAACTCTCCATACAACTTCTTCTCACCTGTGCTCGGGTTTCGAGTGAAGAGAACACCTGTTCCTGAAGTGTTTCCCATGTTTCCAAAGACCATACATTGAATGTTAACTGCTGTTCCTTTCAGCCCCGTTATCTGGTTGATGCTTCGGTACTTAATAGCCCTTGGACTTTGCCATGAATCGAAAACCGCTTGAATAGCCAACGACAATTGCTTCATTGGATCTACAATTTAGTTTCAAAAAAGTTGTCATTGAACCAGATGAAGCTAAAAAAGTAGTCCACAGTTGGCAATGAATTCGAATCAATCAGTTACCAGAAGGAAACTCTTTGCCTGTAGCTTCAACATACACTTCCTTGTACTGAGCCACTAGCTGTTTGAGATCAGATGCACTCAGATCAGTGTCAAGATCCACCCCTTTTTCATGCTTTAAGCTTTCCAACTTGTCCTCAAACGACGAATGTGGTATTCCCATAACCTTCATGATCATCCCCAAAAGAAAGAAACCATTACAGTGATTACTGATTAGGATATGTTTTCTATGACAGATTCTTGATTCAATTGAGTTGCATTTGTTATACTCACAACACCACCAAACATGTCCAAGAAACGTCGGTAGGAGTCATAAGCAAAGCGCTCCCCACTCTTTGAAGCCAGCCCCGCGACCACCTGATCGTTAAGCCCAAGATTGAGGACTGTGTCCATCATCCCAGGCATTGATATCTGCAGATCAAAATAGACCAAATTAACAAGAAAGAAGGGAAATCGATAGCACGAACCATCAAGTGTTGAATGCACATATATACCGCTGCACCAGAGCGAACTGATAGCAGTAGAGGCCTTGAAGGATCACCAAGGTAAGAATCCATTTCCTCCTCGACGCACCTTAGGCCTTGCAGCACCTCCTCCCACAGTCCATCTGGTAACTCCTTGCCATTCTCTTGATACTCTTGGCAAGCTTGCGTCGATATGGTCAAACCAGGCGGAACTGATAGGCCTATGCTTGACATCTCTGCCAAGTTTGCACCTTTCCCTCCCAACTACAATAGCCCATATGCAAATGGTCAATACATGTTTGGTTGACATGAGCTAGTGACTCTTAAGACCTTGAGTAAGAGGCGAAAATTACCAAATGCTTCATGCTCTTATCGCCCTCGCTCCTCCCTTTCCCGAAAGGAAAGACCCTCTACATCAAGCAGAAAAGAATCACACCCTTAATTTTTCAGCAAAAAAACATACTGTCACTGATCATAAGAGAGGCTTATACATATATACCTTCAGGGTTGAAGGCTTTGAGTCACTAGAAAGAGGAGCCTCGACGTGATCCACAACAGCTTGTGAGCTGATCAGCCTCCTGCAGGCAGTAATCCTCCGGCTCCCGGAATCAGGACACTGCAACACCTTGATTTTGTTAGTGGAGGAGCTCTTGCATTGGACAAGAACAACCCATTCACTTCTTGAAGCACAAAGAGTTGGTTTCTGCAGCAGCCCATGTGTATTTGCAACATTTGTCCCCAACATCTTTACTGATCAATTCCTTCTATGCCTTGTATATCAATCTCCTGCACATGAATTGTGTACTTCAGTTCGCGGCTTATTCGATCATAGATATATACACATGTATAGGTTTCTGATTCATCAAAATCATGCCCAAAAAGCTGATCAGCAGGAAAAATAACTAAGCAATCAACAAAGGCAAAAATCTGTCATAAGTTAACACAGAAACTGATCAAGTAGTGGATGGATGAGATGAGAAGATCATATCATACATACCCTTTAAACTGAAATGATTGATCAAGAGGGTGATAAATTGATCAAGAAGGTGGAACTAGGAGTTGTATATATTCTGGAAGAGTGTATAATGATGGGCATTTGTGATTTTTATTCCTTTGAATTTCTGTATTTTTTGTGGATGAAATGGGAGTGGATGAATTAAGGCGCTAAAATGGGATTGTGGATCTCACAGCTCAAAATCATGAGCTTTTGGTTTGTCTGTGACGTCCAAATAAAACAAAAACAAATAAAATGAAAGTCATATATATGCTTTGCCAATTGCTGGTAGGTGTTTGATGTGATGAGAGAAAATTGCAAGTCCATTTGATCACTCTTTAAGGCTTCAGCTATGTCCACACCTTTTATGCTGTGATGATAATGACAAATTCAGATTTTTTTTTAAAAAAAAATAATTTGTTTTTCCATTTTGTGAAAGAGCTGATTCATTGGGGAAAAATTCAAGAAAAGGATAAGTACTCCGTATAAAATTTATGGAGTTTTAAAGCACTCCAACTATGAGGGAACTGTGGACACTTGTGTGATATATGTGTCATTTCATAGATCTAATCTTTTTGAAGTTTTCTCTTGGATTTTGGAAGCTTGTGTTTCTGTTAAAGCCCTACCTTTGTATTTTTTAGGACCAAACTACCCTTAGCTTGAATTTTGGGGGTCTTATGTTATTTGTGATAAATCAAAATCCTATCCTCAAATCAAAGAAATAATTTTTCTTTTACAGTTTTCAACTTTGAGTTTATTGTCCAAAAACTACCCTCATCTTGAATTTTGGTGCATCTGAGTTTGGCCTCACATTTCGTTGCTGACTACACTCCAGCAAAGATCGTTGGTCTCGCATTTCGCTGCTGACTACACTCCAGTAAACAAGCTTCGATTTCGCACATTGAATTCATTCGTTTTTCTTTATAATGGACAATTTCGTTGCTGAATTACTTCTTTGACTGCAACTATCAACAATTTCTCGCTTAATTCGGTCTTGCACACAAAGCATCTTCTTCGACTTCATTCATTGCTGAAATCAAAGTCATTGAATTACATTTACATTCGTTGCTGAATTTGCAATCCACGAGGCCGACGAGGGACATCCTACGGTAAAAAATATCGAGTATAACTTTGTAATCCACGAGGGATGTGTACTCACTACTGGAGTCTCAAGGCTGTCATGAGCTTCACACTAGGAACTCCTACATCGATGAGGATCTCAATCAGGGAGTTTTACAAGGGGCTGCTTCTCGAGGAGAAAGGTCGAATTTTGATCAAAGCGTTGGATTAGACTCGTATGAATTATTTTGGATAAATCAAATTAAATTTTAGTCAAAGCAAACTTGATTTCATCATTTCTCAAAATAAAAAAAAAAAAAACCCTTTGATTTCATTAACGTTTCAATTGATTTTCAAACCCAAAATCTTTGAATTTTTTTTTGAAATATTCATAAAATAATAAATATTGACGTAAATATTCAAAGGTTGAAACAAATTACAAAAATATTCATTTTTTGCAGGTTAATCAGAAAAACGCGGCCTGGGTACGCGTTTTATTAACAAACGTGGAAAGGGATTTGGGCGCCGGGAGGAAATTGAAACTTACGAAAGAAACGCGGCCTGAGGCCGCGTTTCTCATTAGAAATAAAAAATTTATTTTATTTCAGAGAGAAAAATGCCTATCATTAGAAATAAAATTTATTTTATTTCAGAGAGAAAAATGCCTATGTGGCAATAGAAACGCGGCATCAGGCCGCGTTTCTAGTCTGGATCTGGGCCCCATAGCAACTGCAGTTGCTGACTGGATGGGACGCAAAAGAAAAACGCGGCCTCAGACCGCGTTTTTCTGTGTTCCAGAAAAGCAACGTCAAAGATTCTTATTCTTTGAGTGTGGTGCTATATAAAACGCGGCCTCAGGCCGCGTTTTATTGAAGCCCAAGATTCGCCCTAATCTGTTGAGGGAATATGAAGGTTGAGGGCGGTGTCCGAGTAGTTCACCATTACTCTTCTTTCCTTTCCAATTGCTTCTTCCTCCTATGAAGCTCTCAAATTCTTAGCGCCGGTTAACTTAATCAACGCTTCAATTACATATTGTCTCATAGTTGATCAAGGTTTGGCTAAGGTTAGATTTATACTCTTGTTTAAGTTTTTCTCTTTTATTTAAATAAGGAAGATGTTTGGAATCCTTAATAATCTCCTATGTTTGCTTAAGATTGTGTGTTTTGAATCTTTAATTATGATGTTGTTACTATTATGATTATGATGTAGGATTATGTAGTTGTGTTATTGCTTTTCATTTTGAGGATATTTTTGAGGATTTTTGTTGATTATTTAGTAAATATTTGTTGATGAAATAGATTGAAATATATGAGGGTGTTTATACGATTACCCATTTTAATTTCATTGTACTTAATGACAAAATAGTTTAATATTTATGATAAACTAACGTAATGTTAATTATATTATAGGATGAATGAGTATAACAACACATCTCAGCAAGGGTTCGAACAAGTGAATGAGATCTATGTTGATGCTCTTGGTGTTGATCACGAAGACGACCTAGATGATTCTGAAGAGGACGATGATGCCACTAGGGAGGCGGCGATTATGGAGGAGGCCTCTAATCCGAATTGGAATATTGTTGAAGCTGATCCTATGATAACATCTTCATGGCAAGGGCTAAATTCGCACGTGCAAGTAGATGATGAAAGACAGTTTTTTCGTGGACAAATGTTCAACTCTCTGGAGAAGTTGAAATGTGAGTTGACCGAGTATTCTGTGCGCATGAGTAAGCCGTACAGGACAAAGAAGGCAAGTCCGGAATGGTACACAGTTGTTTGTGACAGGAAGGACAGCTGTGGATGCAGTTGGCGACTGTCTGCTCGTCGTATTGATCGAACTTTTGATATGTGGATGGTCGTCAATTACAGTGGGCCTCATGACTCCAACTGTGTTGGAGAGGTTTTGCAGTTGGATAATCGCAATGTCACCTCAAGTTTTATTAGAGGTGAGATTCTTGGGTTTCTTCGCAAGGATCAAGACACGAAGCCAAGTACCATACTCGAGCATCTGACTAAAAGATATGGGATCTGTGTCTCATACATGAAAGCCTGGAGGGCCAAACAGAAAGCTATTGCGGAGATTTATGGTGATTGGGAGGAGTCGTACACGGAGTTGCCTAGGTTCATGGCTGCGCTACAAGCTACAAACCCGGGAACAATGGTGGAATGGTGCAATCTGGATTCTCCAAATCCACATGAGAAGATATTCGGTCGTGTGTTCTGGGCTTTTGCACCGTCGATTGCCGGGTTTGTACATTGCCGGCCTCTGATATCGATCGATGGCACCCATCTGTATGGAAAGTACAAGCATGTCGTGTTAATGGCAATGGGCGTCGATGCAAATGATCAAATTTTCCCTCTGGCATTTGCAGTTGTGGAGAGTGAAAATGGAGATAGTTGGGCTTGGTTCATGGATTGTATTGGGCGCCACGTCACTCAGAAACTTGGATTATGTGTTATTTCAGACAGACATGCTGGCATACTGAAAACCATGGAGGAGCTGCCCAGATGGAGTACGCCGAATGCACATCATAGGATATGCATTCGACACTTGAAATCCAATGTTAACTCCATGTTCCACGATCGTAAGGTGAAAGACATGGTAGGTTGGACAGCTTACCAGCTTACCACAAGCGGGTTTGAAAAGGGGTGTCGTGCCCTCCAGCAGATGAACAATGATGCTTGGGAGTACTTATCTGCTATTGAGCCAGAGAAGTGGGCGATGTGTAAGGATGGGGGGGTGAGGTATGGTGTTATGACTACAAACTTATCTGAGGTTTTTAATGGTGTGCTGAAGGGTGGGAGGAGTCTTCCGATCACAGCTCTTGTTCGCCAAATCTTTTATAAGGTCAACAGTTACTTCGTGAAGAGAAGAGGGGACGCTGGTACTCGCATCTCGCAAGGTTTCCCATTGACTCAGGCGACTGATGACAAGATAGGATTACTTATTGAATCTGCAAGAAGTGCACATGTCACATCATTTGATCTGCAGAATGGAATATTCGAATCCTGCTGCCTTTATGTACTGCATCACCCTCTGGTCTGGAGCTAGATCTCGCCCAAACTTACGCAAGTGTAGTCTATGTTGGATGACACCATTCGTCTACAAATATAACTGTCAAACACTAGTTTTTTTTTTTTTTTATCTATTTTTACTGTTTCATGTAATTGTAAGGGTGATAACAACATGTACTTACATATTCTTCGCGATTCCAAACATCAGTTGACCTATGGAGATGTTGTCTATGGAGCACCTCATTCACCAGCGGACCGGGATTCACTTGCATTGCCATTTGTACCCTAAGCCATAACATAATTTGTTCAGAAGGACTGAATGAAATTCTGAATCTTAATTTTGTATTTAATTCTAAACTTCTATAAATTTTTTTCCTATACAGAATCTATTCTACTATTATTTTATGCAATCAACAATATTTTCTAAAGCTATTCTACTATTATATAATACAATCTTTCAAGTATATATATACACAATCAAAATTTACTCTTCTACTATTTCATGACACCTAAAATAAATTTTCTTCTACTAATCATACAATCTTTGATATAGGACAAACATTACACAATTCCGGATCTATAATAATCTCTAATCTATATTCGTTAGAAAAAAACATACAAATATCAAATTTTTTTATCAACTATTAAAACATACCACCATCAATTTTTTTTTATCAACTATCAAAACATACAATTATCAAAATTTTGGATTAACACAATCACAATTTTAGATCGGATCTACAACTATCACACAATTTCGGGTTTGTAATAATCACTATTCAACAATCAAAAACATACAAACATCACACAATTTCTACAATCAACATTCTCGTCCATATTCGTTCAAAAAAAAAAAACGCACCTTCAACCGGGAGAGAAACGAGCAATAGATGTGAAACTTCCAACGATTTGAACGAAGGATGGGTAGTCGGTTTGCCTGGAGGAGTTGAAACCGGCGGCCTGAAACTTCGACAGCCTCTCGCCCTCTCTCGCCCTTGTGCCACAACGAAGAAGATGAAGTGGGGAGGAGGTGGTTTGCCTAGGGTTATGTCAACATAAAACGTGTGCCCAGGCCGCGTTTTATGTGCCACCCACCTACCCATTAATTATCTTTGACCACATTTAATTTTTTTTCCGGAAAATACAGAAAAACGCGGCCTCATGCCGCGTTTTTCTTTGCGTCCCATCCAGTCAGCAACTGCAGTTGCTATGGGGCCCAGATCCAGAATAGAAACGCGGCCTGAGGCCGCGTTTCTATTGCCACATAGGCATTTTTCTCTCTGAAATAAAATAAATTTTATTTCTAATCAGAAACGCGGCCTGAGGCCGCGTTTCTTTCGTAAGTTTCAATTTCCCCCCGGCGCCCAAATCCCTTTCCAGGTTTGTTAATAAAACGCGTACTCAGGCCGCGTTTTTCTGATTAACCTGCAAAAAATGAATATTTTTGTAATTTGTTTCAACCTTTGAATATTTACGTAAATATTTATTATTTTATGAATATTTCAAAAAAAAATTCAAAATCTTTCGGGTGTTTGGTAGGTTTTTTTGGGTTAGATCACATTTTGACCGGGTCTATTTATCACTCATAGATAAAAAAATATTGTTTTTAACTTTTTTAAATACGTGATAAAAAAAATTAAATGGCTTATATTTTTTAACCGATGAAGTACAAAATAATAAAGAAATTATGACATGTCTAAAAATGGAGAAGCATCATTCCAAACCTCTAGCTTCAACTTTTAGTAATTTTAAAATTTTATATTAATATTAGTTCATAGTGGATAATTTCTATTGGCTATATGTACTGAGTATAGGTGTCATATGCACTCAATACGAATAGATTCTAGATTCGTTTGAACTATAGTGTGACACGTGTCCATCATTAGATGCGTCTGAAATTAAAAAATGTTATGAACGGATCAATGATCCATTTCATTTCATGTGTAACAGAATAACGGATCCTTGATCCGTTTGTATTAAAATTTGCAAAAAAAAAAAAAAAAAGTTGAATTTTTAAAAAATCCAAAATTTTACGCTTTCGGATCAAGAATCCACAAGGATATTTTTTTTTAAAAAAAAATTGAACTTAAATAAAGTTGAATTTAAAAAAAAATCTAAAAAATCTAAAAATCTAAAAAATCTAAAAATTTAAAAAATCTAAAAAAAAAATTGAACTTAAATAATGATCCATTAGATGTGTTTTTTTTCCCTAAAATTTTACACTTGTGGGTCTTTGATTGTTCGTGATATGAAACTAATCTTTGATCCATTCGTAATTGTTTTAACGTCAGACACAGTTTTTTTTATACAAGGTGAAAATTTGGGGTGGTCAACCTCGGTCGAACCACAACCCAATAGCGTCCTTGCGGACGGAATCATCGAGCTCGGCAGGGCAGCGTGCAGAAGTGAAGGACGAGGACAATCTAACTGTAAGACTTGAGGTCTTAAGAGGCGTCAATCCATGTTACCTGGCCCTCTCAAGTCCGTTATCCTCACTTGGAGCCCGAAAAGGAAGAGCTCTTGTTACAGGTAGTGCTTGAATTACTTATAAATCACTCCCAACATCCTTATGATATCCGATGTTGGACGGGGTGTTACACTAACATGCGTTAACCAGTCTGCAACCTGGTTGCCTTCTAGGAATGTGTAATTTTTTGTACTCGGTTAATATAGCAACAACCTACTGTATTTTTTTTTTTTTTTTTTTTTTTTTTTGTTCCAAGCGCTTTAGCCACCCATCTGTCCCCATGTCGCTACTCCACCCTGCAGAATGCATATATAGAGGCAGAGGTAATAGACTAGAGTTATGAACAAGCAAGATAAAGGAGGGGATCAGTAGAGTTATTAAGAGGTGTTTAGCTGTGTTGTTTGGTAATAATGACATTACCAACAAGTCTTTGGGTTAGCTGTCCCTTGATTAATTAGTACATCAAAGCTGCTCAAATCTTTGATAAATCTCTCCTCCTTTTATACAACAAATTGAGAGAACCATATATGACCCTTATTGATACCCTAAATTACACCAAATACCAGCATAATTCCAAGATAATCACAGGGGCAAAACTGTCATTTGGGAGGGGCATGCCATGCAAAATTGTGATAAGGGATTTGGGTTGGGAGGCCTCACATGCCTACTGAGAAATTAATCTCATGTGACCACATGCTTAGCCTCATTTATATTAGGGTGAATTACATTTTTGGTCCCTAACCTTTATAACTTGTTTTACTTTAGTCCTCAACCTTTGAAACGTTTCAAAATAGTCCTAAACCTTTCTATTTCGTTTTATTTTAGTCCCTAACCTTTCAAAGGTTGTAAAATAGTCCTTAACTTTACATTTTTTATTCGTTTTAGTCCCTGATATTAAAACATTATTTGAAATAATTATAAAAATTACCCTAAAGTTATCATAATGTATATAAATGAGTAAATTACCCATATAAAGAATAATTATAAAACAAATATCCAACTTTATGATTTTTTTTTTAAAAAAGATCTCTTTTATTATTCAAATTCATTATTTTAATGGATTAATACACATATATTGGATCTATATATTAGTAAATAAGAAAAAAAAACATATCCCACCATCTCTCAAATTAATCACAAGATCTATAAATTGTATGAGAGGTTTTGTGGAAAAAAAAATTATGAATAATTTTTATATAATATGCTCTTATGATAAATAGTAAAATAGTTCGAGTATTTTTCAAAATTAAAATTATAGAGTTAGATGATTTTTTAGAATTTTTCTTTGTATGAATGATTTTATTTAAATTATGATAACTTTAGGGTGGTTTTTTTTATAATTATTTCAAATAATGTTTTAATATCAAGGACTAAAACGAATAAAAAATGTAAGGTTAGGGACTATTTTACAACCTTTGAAAGGTTAGGGACTAAAATGAAACGAAATAGAAAGGTCAAGGACTATTTTGAAACGTTTCAAAGGTTGGGGACTAAAGTGAAACAAGTGGTAAAGGTTAGGGACCAAAAATGTAATTCACCCTTTATATTACTAATATTTTGGAAACAACAAAGGTCATACTCATACCTTCTGCCTTTGACTGCATCAGTATCATTTTGTCTAAAGACTAAATCATCTTATACTATTGTACAACTGTTTCATGCAACAAATGTTTAATTCAACCAATAGAAATAAGATTTTTACAAGTTCTGAAATTAGTATCAAAATCCTGAATTTTAAATTCATCATTGAAATGTTTCAAGGTTTGTTGGAGTTTGTCTTTTGATATTTTTCTATTGATTTTGGTGGTTTTAGATAACTTTTTTAAATTTTCAATTACATTGATTGGAAAGGAGTTCGAAGATCTGCGTCGAGGTTATAATATTAGCTCGGCTATATTTCATGAGCCTATTCCTTTCCCTCAATGGGTTTCAACAAGCTTGATCTTTTTTCTTGACCTAGTTCACCGAGGGTTATAGTTATACCTTACATTTGTAGTGATAGATTAGTGTAAAATCGATCCAAAATTGCACGAAATGAAGAAGGATTTGTGGAGGGAAGAGATCGATCGACGGTTGTAGGAGAGAGGATGTCGGGTGTGCTTGGTTGAATGAGATTGAAGATATATCATATGTATTGAATAAGGCTTTGAGATGTGAAGAGACCAAAAAGATTCCTACATCAAAAGTATGAGGAAAAACAATGGTAGTATATAAGTCAGTGGGCTATTTTCTCCCTATGACCTGAGGTGGATCCTTTTTAGGGCCAGAAGTGGCAGTCGGCAGTCGTCCTCCCCTCCAAACAAAAATAAAATTTAACATACATATTTCTCTCGTCGATAGTTTCAATTTAATATATTATAAGCTCGAATCCAATATCTGATCAAAAAGTTATAAGCATTTTCAATTTTCAGGACTGAACATAAGTAAATTATTTCTTACATCATTTACTAAAATGATATACTTTTATCGTAATTATTATTTGTTAAATTTCATGCCTCAATAATATAATTATACCAGAAAACTTTAAATTATGAGGTTCTATTGAAATATTTGAAAACAATGAAATAAATCATGAACAATTTATGTATGTATTCTAGTTAAATATCCATAATATTGATGATTTTTTGGAAAAGAAAAATTAGGGTTTAATGAAAAAAAAAATTATGGTAATTTTTCGCCCCCTCAATCAACAATTTCAGGATCTGCCAATGTCTATGACCAATTTATATTAGGATGAACCTCACTCGACTTATGTTCTAGACTATTAGCGCAAGTACGCCCGGAACCCTCCGATTATTTGGCTAAGACAACGCCTCAATCCCAAGTTCCAACGGACTTAAACCGAAGGACTAGAGATAGAGGCCTATTTTGACAACTCAGTTGAAATTGTTGCTCCTATCTCGCACCTAGCTACTAGGTTAGGTATCTTAGCATGCCTCATAACGGACAATGGAAGGAAAAATCCAATGGTAAAATTTTCACCATCGTTTGAAAAATCACCATAGATATTAAAAAATGAGGAGAATCTAGATGGAGATAAGAGTGAGTGAGTGAGGGGTGTTGTAGATCTGATATAGACATTAGACTCAGTGGCGTTTACCAACACAACAGAGATCTTGTTTCTTCTTTACCATGTTCAGTCGCTTTCTCCTCGTTTTCAACTTTCACCCCATCCATTTCTCCATCTCCCTATCTCCTTATTTGTTAGCAAGTTTTCCCTCCATCTATTTTGTTTGTTTACATTCTTTTGCTGGCTATGTAATTGTTACACGGACACAGACACGGATACATACACGGGAAAATGATACGATACGGAACAGCAATCCTAAAAAGTCATCAATTATACTCCATATAGTGTTTCAAGAGGTCTAGATAGTAATAGAAGATGGTTGAAAACATGTACAAAACACTAGATCGATGTGCGATACGCCATCTTCTAGGTGTGTCAAGGTATCATTGTTTTTCGGTTATTCAACTATAGACCATGTATCGGTCTCTCTGTTTACCAGACATGTCTGATGTATCGAATCTTTTACTATTCCCTGATCGATCAAAAAGGCATTAGTAATATTGAAAAAATCATGAGGTTTAAAGACAGTGCATCTTTATTGGCATAAAAAAAACAACCACATTTCCATACACTCCTTCACTCCCTCCTCCTGTCTCCTCTTCACCAAGAAAATGAAAGAAAATATGGTTTCCACAAAAGATTCACAACCAAGTTCCACATTGGTGGATCCGCCTTCGAGCCCCCGGATCTCGTTCTCAGCCGACTTCCTCGACGAGAGTGACTTCATCTCCATAAGCCCGGGGAGATCCCCATCAGTGGTGCTAGACAAAGGTAGCGGGATCATCAAGAACACCGACTTCGAGTTCTTGTCAAGCAAGAGCCTGAACAGCACCAGCACAATGTTGAGTGCTGATGAGCTCATCTTTGAAGGGAAACTCCTTCCCTACACCCAAACCCAACCGGCTCCCGAGAAGCCAGAGAAGACGAGCTCGAAGAGCTCAACCAAAGACGAAGACGACAACGACAACAAGGAAGACGGGGCTGGAGATCAGCAGACCAAAACAACAGCAATAAAAATGATGAGCAACAGAATGGAGGAGCCAAGAATATGGTACATCGACGACGACCCGTCTCCAAGGCCACCAAAGTGCACAGTCTTGTGGAAGGAGCTGCTGAGGCTGAAGAAGAACCGGTCTTCAGCAGCTTCTTCGCTTTCCCCTTCGTCTTCCTCGTCGTCGTCCTCGTCGTCCTCGAGCTCGCTCGGGGATCACGTTGAAGCCATGGATGAAGGGAAGAAATCGGGACAAGGGATGACCACCAAAGAGAAGCACCTGAGGAGGATAAAGAAAGGGCTGGAGAGGACAAGATCATCATCAGCAAGCATTAGGATAAGGCCAATGGTGAATGTGCCTATCTGCACTACTCAAGGTATCAAGACCAGCTCCTTGCCACCTCTGTTTCCTCATAGGAAATCCAGAGTTCCTGAGAGGTGAATTCATGTATCTGGGTAACTTCAGAACCAACTTTTTTTTTTTGTTGCTGTGATGATTTTATGTAGGATTGATGAGTATTGTTCATGTCTATTTACCTTGCTTTATCTTCTTCCTCCGTTCTCTATAGGACGGTTTTTATCATGCAAAGGGAAATTGAGTATGTTTGTTTGTTTGTTTGTTTGTTTTAGTAATGGTGGATCTGATTGATGTTGTAAAACCTTGACATTTGTTTTGCTTCTGGGTTTGATGTGTAGTTACTGTAAATGTCATCCTTTCTTCTGCCTCTCCATCACATTCCAGGTTTATTTAGCCGTTACTTTCCTCATATCTGCTAAAGAAGAAAAGGTCTTGTTTTGTTTTGTTTTTTTAATTTCAGTAGTTAAATTGTTTTTGAAAATTTAGAAAATCCAAAACCCATTTTTGGAGTTTTTGAAACTTTCAAGTGCCTGATTTTCAAATAAAAGATGTATGTTGATCATCTAGTTCATAACTAATTTGAGTTTATTTTAGAGTATATTTGAATCAAAAAGTACTTTCAATAATTTAAACTTGAAGAAAAATAATTTCTTCTATTATTATTAATAAATAAATAAAAAGAAAAAGAAATGCAAAGAAGCAAGAAGACATCCTGACGCAAAGAGGTGCAGAAATCACATATCCCTCTGAAGGGATGCTCAGAGGCACCATGATATTTTACTGGAGGTGGGCTCTTCTTTAATTTAATATAAATATTATTATTATTATTATTATTATTATTATTATTTATAATATTAAAAGTGGTACAGTAGTAAGGAAGGAGATGGCACTTTCATGTTAGGAGAAAGAGGAATCTCTCTGAGCTGTGCATTTTCCATGTGAGGGTAAGCACAGCACTTGCTTCAGAACTTCTCAGATAAGACAGCCCCAATTCCAGTCCCTCTTAAATTAGTGCTTCAGAGTTTGACACCATCCTTGCTTCCCTATTTATTTTGCAAGGCCCACTTTCTTGGACTGTAACTAATTTGCCCTTTACTAATAAATTACAGGCCTTTTGGCTCATAATTTATACTCTTTATATTATTAGGACATATATTTTTATTAATAAACTACATTACCTGCCTAAGTTTTCAGTTCAACAGTTGGTGAGCCATCCATTTACTGCAAATTGGGTAGCAGAGTACAAGCTGCATATTTTGGCAGTTGAAAAAAAAAAATACTCATCTAGGATCACTGTTAAGAGAAGAGTCACAACAATCAGTATATACTTCCTTTGTCAACTAACATTCAATTTCAATGGGGGGGAGATTACATCACAGCACTCTGAATTAGGTATCACACTCAAGATGGAAGAAATAAATACTATGCTGAAATGATTGATGAGTAGCCAAGTACAGTATGAGGACAAAGTAGTAAATTCTCTACATTTAGCCTGTCTCCTCCTCTTGTTTGGTTTTGGAGCATATACAATGGAAATGTTCAGTATGCCAGAGAGTATGACCAGTATCCAACAGAAAAATGCAGCATGGAGTGTCTCCCATATCATTTGTTATCAAGTTCAAAGCATCAGCAAGAAGATGCCACAAAGAATGAACCATTTCCGTAAACTTAACAGGAGTGGAATCGCCAAAAATGTCTACAGAGGTCTTTTACTTACAGCTTTATCTTCAGTGAGCCTTGGCCATATCAAGACGATGATGGCGCTGGAGCCGAGAGATTGTTACCAGGAGAGAACCTGAGGAATTAATGAATTTGGTTGTTAGTTTGAATGAAATGACATTTGGGATGAATGTGACGAGCTCTTGCAGGTTTGAGTGCTTACGTGAAGTTTAATCCGGGTTTTCCAATAAGGCTGCTTGGAATTGTTCCAGAAAGATAATTGTTCTCCAGATGTCTGAACAGTTGAAGTAAAATAAATAAAAGTTACTTGAAAACTGCATGAGATTTAGTGAACGTCTGAGATCACAATGGGAATAAAAATAATAGGAGAAATTCTACTAATGGATGCTTTACTAACGGGCAAGTCAATCTTCAATGATGGTTAAGTAAGTTGCTCTATTCACAACACATTCTAACAATCTTTACCATTTCACTCTGGCATCTTATCTATATCCACCAAAATGGACCCACAATCAGATTGACCTTCAATATTTTAACTTCAGAAATAATGCTTCTTATATGATAGATTTCTCACATATATGGTGAGCATTTATGAAGAGTATCAAAAGCTATCATTTCAAATCTTAACATGTTAAGAAGTGCACACTAGGGATTGAGAAACAGTAGACCCGATCAACTTTGGGTAGCCCGACCCGATCTCATAACTGGTGATAATACTAGGCACCGGTGCCACAAACAAAAAACTATCAAGCCTCTCCTGTGATCCAATAGCCGTGAATCTAGGGTGCTTCTAGGGTACTAAATTTTTGTGCAACAATGAAACCCTAAGTTTAATAGGAAAACGGGAAATTGTAACTGAAAACACTAAATGAAGCCTGCAAATATGCTGCCTCAGCTTTCTATGCATATTGCATCATCATATTGGACTAATTGAAATCTATTGGTGTTAAAATTCCATAAAGCACTTGAGAATAACAATAAGAAGAGATGATAAATCATGGTAACTGTAGGACTGACAAAGCCTTTCGGAAATGGTCCTCCATGGTAAACAAACTGCCCCCTAATCTATAGAATTTTTTTGGATGCCAGGGATAAATAATGATGCATTCTGATGTCAATGAAACAACTATTGTAAGATCTATGATTTTGGGTGGGCAGTGCTTTCTCAGATACGTCCATTTTGGCAAGTACATAAACTCCATTCTCTTTCATTCGACACCATTCATTTTGTCATCATAAAAATGATGCCCAGCCAAATCTTACCACAAACAATCAAGTAAACTCAAAACCCAATATGAATTCTAAACTCATAGATAGTTCTTAAATTCCTTCCAAACAAAGTTGGATGATAAGATCTTATTTGCAAGGAAATTTGAAACAAACAACCTAATAGATGTGAAACTCCAAGTTGAAGTGGGAAACATAAAGACTTCAACTACCCTCACATACTACAGATAATTTTATTTGATTTATACACAGATATGCAAGAAAAGGATCAACAAAGACAGGGAGCAAGCGATTAAAGCATTGTTTTACATGCCTCCTTCAATGTTAAACCTCTATCGACTAATTATCCTTCTAGGATTGTGTGCAATGACTGGAATGCTGTGTATGATCAAATACCAGTCCAATATCCGTACTCCATATCTATCGACCATATGCTAAAGTTAATTGTCTTATAAACTCAGTGTTATGACTTATGTTGTTAGCTGATGAGACATCAAAAGATCAATATTCTGCTTGTCTCTTTTGATAAAAAGATGTAGTGAATAAAGAAGTGGCCTATAACAAACCAGCTTGTGAACTCACACTCTATTTAATGAATAATCTTGACACAAGATAGTGAATAAAGTCTCTATCACCCTAAAAACAATTTCGGAAAAACAAAAATACTGTCAAGCTAAAGGTAGACAGACCCTTCCATCAACAGGAATGATGATATTTCCAATAACTATTGTATGGTTAACCAGACCAGACTCTGTTCACTCAAATCCTAAGTCATTGATCCATCTTGGACCACTCCAAAATAGCAGCTCGTAAATTATCGGCTCTTGATTCATTTTACAGAAACAACCTAATAAAAGATCTAGAAGCATCAATCTTATTCTCTAATAGCTTTAAATATGATATTCTGCTCGAGGAGAAGATCAAGTAAGCCATTAGAAATTGCCAAAAGTTCAGTTCCATGATTCTAAGGCAACTAACAAAAGCTTATGAATAATGAATGATTCAATACAAAATTTTGGGACCACTTTCATGTTGCTCACTACACCTTCACATCTGAAAAGGAAAAGAAGATGAGTAAATCAACAAACACGTTTAAAAAAGAGAAATGACTTACAGCTCACGCAAATTGCTGAGGTCTCCCAGTGATGAGGGTATTGTTCCATTCAACTGATTGTTTTCCAGGCTCCTGTGAATTAAGACATATATTAAGCCGATAACAATGGAAACTCTAGCTGCGGACCACAACAACATTTGTAGAAGATGTAAGAGCACAATAGTGTTGTAATTAAGTACAAAACTACAAACAGTTCAAGTCAATATGGTTTCAAGCCACTGATCAGAAACACCAGGAAAAAAGGAACTTAAACAATCAAGGAAACTTACAGTGTTTCAAGATTCTTCAATTTAATTAGATCGGGTATTGGTCCAGTTAGGAAGTTGTTTCCCAGCTTGCTGTAAAGGCAAGAAAGCTCACAACAAATTAACATACTTTCAGTCATTTGGACACAATTAAAAATAAATCTTCTAAACTTACATGCTGTTTATTGCAGTCAAGTTGCCAATATATGATGACAAGGTTCCGGTCAGAGCCATATTTGACAGATTTCTGGAAACAACAAAGAAATAAGAGACATGGCATTGATGATTCTAGTGAGAAATTGATGAGGTTTTTCATTGCACCAGAACTCACATGGAAACTATACGTGTTCGGTTCCCAGCAGCACATGTAACACCAGACCAGGAGTACCCAACAGGATAACAAGGATCGCCACCCCAATCTTGTGGAGGATTGTTAAGGCTACTCTTGATGTTGTTCATGGCAATAGCTGCAGAAACAAATTGCAGTAAGTCAACATGAAAATAAATGCCAGTTTCTACGGACAAGAATACAATAGTAATTCTTTGTATTCTGCTCTTCTTTCCAGCAGTAATGCACCATTCAAATCAGTCACTACATTAACTCAGAAATATTACACACAATAACAAAGTTTCTTTTATTAAGGAAGGTTGAGAAAACATAGAAACTGACTTGACTGCTTTGTAAGATCTTAAACCTAGGAAGGCCAGTGTTGAGAATAATGGCATCAAAAACCTTTAGCAAATGACAGGACTTTTAAATCAAATAGTCTTAAGAACTTTAATTGTCAACTTTTACCAACCTGAGAAAGTCATAAACATTTAATCATGCAGCTTATATCTAGTGTATTATGTTGAATTATTAAAACACTCTCAGATATTAGTTGCACATTTGGATTGTTAAGGTAAATGAACAAACCATCGCGTGTGAGGGTTTGATTTCCACGTGGTAGCAGAAAGAAGGCCTCCGCAGCATTAATTAAAGGGCCCATATCCGATTCCTCAGCAGGAGACAACTTTATAAGTGTCAAACCAGAAAGCGGCCACTTGCTTGCAAAGACAGCAACGCCAGATGGAGTCACACTAAGTTTGTCATAATATTGCACATCATTGATGCTAATGCTGAATACTCTTGAGGCTTCAGGTGAAGATACACGATCATCAGCAAAATACAAGGCAATATAATATGTTGTACTTGGTAGAGGTCCTGGTGGCCACTGAATTTCTAATGGTTGTGATTTATCAGCCACAGTCAGACGCGTTTCAAAAACCCTCAGAGGTGGTTCGTTCCAGAAACCAGCCACAGATATGTTTGCAGTTCCAGACACAGGACTGTAGTCACCATATGGCTGCCAGTAACGATCAAACTGATCATCTGGATACCTGAAATTCCAAAATTCGCAGAAATATAATAAGTGAGGAAGGATCATCTCAAAGTTGCCATACAGAAGTTAAAGTCAACATAGATACACATCAGAAAAAACTTCTAAGCCTTGAGCAACATTTTACATGGATATTTTTGTTACATGTAGCAAGGTTTTTTTTTCAAAAAATACATAATGCATGTGAAGAAAGAATGTAGTCCAAAGGAAGGAAGCATTGCAACAAATGAAGGCAAAATGGTGAATCATTTGCATTTATATACACCAATTCCTTCTAGTTTGTTTTTTCCCGGGTTTCAAGATTGATAACATGTATATTGATGAACCTTTTAATCCAAAGAGCACATCAAACCTAGACACGCAATTTTGACCAGGGGAATGAAGTCCAATCAATCAGCGAACAATCATCACATTGAAAATCCCAAGAAAAAATTATACAGTACTCCTTAGATTATCAATTTATCTAAAAGACGATCAAAACAGAATTGATTAACCCAAAACCTTTGGAAACTTACCTCACGATAGAGCCATTGTTCCCGAAACTATGCCGGGAAACCAAACCTAAGGCGAAGTCGTCAAAATTGGTGGAATTATAAAGCGAAGCATCCAATCTGATGACCTCAAGAGCGGAGATAAAAGGATCAGAATCGGTGTACGTATTGATCCCAATACAAACAGACAAGGTCTTCCCAACGGCCCTGAAAACCCCCTCGTAGTAAGTCGTCAGGTCGTGCGCGTAATCTGAGGTCGTATTGACCACGCTCCAGAGCGTATCATCGACGATCTGGTCAAACACCGGGGGCGGACGATCCTTGCCGTTGAATCCGCCATAGAAGTAGGTCGTCCGGACCAAGTAATCATCACCACGGTGAACAGGAACCTCGTAGCAGAACTTCCTATTAAGATTGCCGGCCGCGGGAAATGCGCGGACGGTTTCGAGGACCGGGAGGAGCCCTGACGCGGGAACCCCCACCCCAACGCCGGCGGAGATATAATTGGAGTCGGGAAGCCACTCGTGGCCGTTATAGAAGGTCGATTCGGTGGCTCCGCAGTCGATGTATGTACCTGCACGAGAGAAACAAACAATCAGAAATCGGGAACCGGAAAACCCTAGATTGTGAAATTGAGGAGGAGGAGGGACCTTTGGGGGGTTGGGAGGCGGCGAAGGAGAGGGAGAAGAGGAGGAGGAGGAGGAGGGGAGACATGGAGGTTGGGAGGAGGAGGAGAGAGGAGCATCAGGGATATGGAGGAAGAGAGATTTGAGGGGGTGGGGGGGTTTTGGAGGAGAGAGAGGGTTGAAAAGGTCGTTGGGGTGTGGAGAAATGGATGAATCATTCAAGCAAGGAATCCAACACACAGGAGACGGAGACGGGTATGGGGTTGGTTGGTTGGTTTGGTGTTCGGAGGAAGGAACCTCCAAACGCGCCAAAATAAAAAAAATAACAGAGCAGGTGTGAAAAGATATACCGGTTGCCGGCCGTTCAACATTCGTGACGAATTTGCTGTGACCTGAATTTCGAAAAAACCACCCCTATTTTTGGAATTCTCTTAAAATCACCCTTATTTCGAAAATGTCATGTTTTTTTACTCTTTTTTTTTTTTGGTTAAATTTCATTCTACTTTCTCTTAAGTAAAATATGACATTCTATCACTTTTCACACTTTTTTAATAAAGCAAACAAAATAATGAAAATACACTTATACATCTAATTATTACTCAATTTTTTTAAAAAAGGAAAAACTACAACCACCCTTTCTAACTTTTCATTTTTGGGGGATTAAATCCTCTGTCTCGTTCATGTGCCCCTTTCTAGTCTCTTTGATTTAAAATTAATTATTTTATTTTTATTTTTAAATAAGAGTTTGTGAGGGGGATGGAGGAGGGACAAAGGATTTGGCGGGGGTTCGATGTTTCAATTTCATAGGTAATATCCGAAAGTTGTACATTTGTATTGAGGTGGTGATTGATCAAGAACAGAAAATTATTCAATGAGTTGCTTTTTTTTATGAAATTCAATGAGTAATTACTTGGGTTAGACTAAAATAAGGTAAGATTGTGAAAGAAAAAAAAGTATTTGTGGGTTTTTGAAAGATAAAATAATTTTGAATTATTTACAAGTGGAAAACACTTAAAATAGGGGTGATTTTTGTTTTCTTCTCTACTGAACCCATTTCCTTTTTGATAAAAATGAAAGATAACCTATCCTTAGCAATGTGTGATTTCAAACATAACATCTAAATAATACTCTCTCCGTATCGCAATACTTGTTGTTTTAGCTCTATACACGCTTATTAACAAAACCTATATTTACTTTACTTTTATAGGTTAAAACAACTAAAAGCAACAATTATTACCTATAAAAAGAGCAATCATTAACTATAAAGATAATAATTATAGCTAAAACAACAAGTTTTTTGATACACCTTTACTAGTCTAAAACAACAAGTATTGCGATACGGAGGGAGTATTTGGGAATTTGATGAAGTTTTATTTTTTGTCCTTTGACTTTAATATATAGTAGTGGATTAGGGCAGCGTGAAGAAGTCAATGTGGGAAGGAGGAAGATTATGGTGGTGTTTGGTTGGGTGAATCCCACAAGTCCAATGTCAAGCTATATTATAATTATAATAAGAGCCGATCCTAGCTATCATTTTAGAGGCCCTGGCCCCTGGGCGGAAAAAAAATTTGAGGCACTATTTATATATAAAAATATATATATTTAGTTTAATTTTTTTTATAAAATATCTTACATCAATTTAAAGTACCAAACATCACTTAAACTCTAACGTCATAACATATCTCATCCAACAATTAAAAAAACGATTGGTCACTAATACAAAATGTACTCCAATTCTAAAAACATCGTTCAATAAAGAAAAAGAGAGAGCTCATTTATAAATTGAGGGATTTCGAAAGTTAGGGATTAAATTAGGGAGGTTGACATGATATATGTTTATTAAATAAAGAAAAAGAGAAAGCTCATTTATAAATTTCAACCATCTCTAATGAAGACCAATTCTAAAAACATCGTTCAATAAAAAATAAAGAAAGAAGAATAGTTTTGATTCACTTATTGGATTTTAAAGGTTGGATTGTATGTTTATTGGGCTTTTAAAATGAGTAGTAATTTAATTTGGGCTTTTTCTAAACATTTATGAAATAAGATAACATATTCTATGCAAAATATTTAGATAAATATATAATTTCGGATTGGACCCTCATCCGGATTGGAACTTGGGCGATTACCCAACCTGTCCTTGACTCCGGCCCTGCTTATAATTAACTATTAAAGTTGACCTTATTGCATTATAAAATATAAACTCTGAATATTTGATTAATTTCACAAATGGGCAAACCGCAAATGAGTCCGCAAGAAACCGCCATTAATTAGGGTTACAATAGATCGAGTTTTTGTTTTTTCTAAAAAAAATGGTAGAGTTTTTACCCTGACTTCATTGGAATAAGACCATTTAAATTTATACTCCGTAGTATAGAAATAGTTGGAGGTTAATGTGGAGATTCTTTGGCTTCAAACTAGAAATGTCAAAACACAACCCGACCCCGTTGACTCGACCCGAACATCCGAAAATTTTTTGACCCGAACCCGAAAATTTTGACCTGAAAATTTTTTTCAACCCGAATCCGAAATACTCGGAAATTTCCTGGGTAATCTGGGTTTCGACCCAATTGACCCGGTGATTTTGACCCGATTGATTTATAATTATATATGATTAAATTTTTTTATGGAGATTCAAATTTATTACATTTTATAATTACAATCACTTGATCTTTCATTTTCAAAACAACTTTTATATTTATTTGTATTGTGTAATACTCCGTTCGATCGATAGTATTTGATTTTTTATTTTTCAACGGACTTTTTTAAGAAGATAAAAATTCTAAAAAATATTAAAACAATTATATGCTTATTACTAATTGCATGAAATTATTTTTAAAAAATTATTTGAAAATTTGATATTTTATATATTATTACATTTTATTAAAAATTACGAGGAATAATAAAAATCAAATATTTTAGATCAAATATAGTTTATAATTACAAGCACCAGAACTTATGAACAACGTCTTTAACTTTAGAATTTTAAATTTATCACAAAATTATCAAATTATGATTTTTTTTATTTAAAAAAGAAAAAATTGACCAACCCGAAATCGACCCGAAATGACCCGAAAACCCTGTCAAACCCATATTACCCGGGACCCGAAGTGACCCGACCCGAATGACCCGTTTGACAGGTCTACTTCAAACTCTTACGCATCTAGCCTTTAGTGTACTAATTACTACTCCATATAAGAAATGGTTAGAGGCTAATGTATTCGGACCACAAAAAAAACCTAAATTTAGACATCATTTTTATGGAAAGATACTTCTTTTAGGTTTCTATAAATTAATTTTTAATGGGTCAATTGAGCCTTGTCTGATCTTATATTAGATGTATTATTCGAAATGAGTTTGGTAAGATGATGGATATTGTGCCTCAAGAGGTACCTTTTACATTGGTATTACAAGTTGAAGCTAGACCTTTAGAGAATGAATTAAGATGACAACTCAACTTGGCATCAGAAAGTTGATAATTAAAGGAGATATCTTAGGATCATCAATGTCATTGACAAGAAATGAAGCACTCCATGGGAGATATTATGTATTCGGGAGGAGATCAATATTACTCTATCATAATTCGAGATATTTGAGATCTGCCATTGTTTTAGATAAGCAAATCTAGTAGCTGAAATCTACCATTGGTACTCTTCATTCTCTTAACAATCCCTTTACTTTCTCGATTGAGACACGTTCTATGGAACAAAAATGGACTAAAAAGGGAGGTGAATGGATTGGGTTGAGAATTAAGATGCATGAATGTGGATGAAATTGATTTTTTTTTTAAATGAATAAAGTGTTTTTATGCTGATGTGAGTCATATGACGGAAGAAAAGTGGGTTAAAGGTTTGAAAAGTGTTATCGGTTATAATCTTACATACAACCTAGATTATAATTATTGAAAGGAAAAATAACTATAAATAACACGAATTTTTAAAATTACAAATTTATATACAATCTTTAATATTGATACAAAAGCTAGAATTCAAAAACAAAAAAAAAATGAACTCAAACATAATCAACAAGAAAGTTTTGGGGGGGGGGGGGGGGGGGAATGAAACATTAAAATGAAATTAACGTGTTCACCAATCGCCATCATCCCATCGACCCGTCCCCTTTCATTGATCTACAATTCTACATTGATCAATTTCAAGGTTGAAACTTAAATTCAGATGAGCTTATACACGTGTACACCCCTTTCCCTCAAATTTAGCCATGTTGCACATAAAAACTGTTGGACAATAATTCATATTTCAAATAAATACATGAATGTGTGTTTTGGGTTAAATAGTTGAATGTTCCGGAAGAATGTGGAATGTAGCGAAAGTCCCCGAAACATGGTGGAGTATTCTAGGAACATATGAAAGAGTGTGGAAGACTCCGGAAGTGTGTGGAGCCTTATAGAAGGTTCCGAAACCGTGAAGAGTCTAGGTGTGCCTAGACTTGTGTAGATTTCTCCAGAAGCTTGGAGAACCTTAGGAAGATGTATGGAAGAGTCTAGAAGAGTAGGGAGGATTCTAGTGTTGGAGTATTCTAGAGATGTTCTAGGAGCTCCTTGTAAGGGATGACATGGCCTATAAATAGGCTTAGTGGTGTGTGAGTTAGGGGTGTGTGAGTGAAGAGTGAGTCTCCTCAAGTTGTGTAGTGTGTGGAGTTGTGAGTCGAGTGAATCCTCACAAGTGTAGTGTGAGTGAGTTGGTCAAGAGTGGTGAGTGTTAGTGAGAGTCTTGTATCGAGTGTACAAAATATTTTGTACATTAATACAAATCCTCTTTTGTAAGGAGAGTTTGTCCATCAAAGTCATACGTGATCAAGTGTTAGCTACCTGTTTTCCCAACAAAAACTAATTATATCAAATATTAAAGATAACAATTTGGGGATACAAAGGGTCAATCAAAGGTCAAAGTTTTACATTCTATCATTCTCGGCTACTCATAGTGGTCTTCAATTATCAATAATGCCACCAACAACAGTAGATATGATAGGCAAAACTCGCTCATCGTCACCAAAACCCTAGCCATCGGATTCATTGACCTCGCAAGCAGAGGAACCCTCAATATCGACGAGGTAGTGGCGTCTCTTGGGATAATGACATTAACGTTGAGGATCCAAAAGGCCTCAAGGTAAAGAGAGGCAGATGATTGTAGATTGGCAACAATGATTGTAGATTGACAACGAAGAGGCGAGAGGAGAACGAGAGGGAGGAGATCCGGGGGGGAGAGGCGTTTGACCTCAAGGGCGGAATGCCAAAAGGCTCTTGTTCCCCAATACGGAAAAAAAGTTAGAATAGTAGCATTCTCCTAATATTATTAGTTATATTCGAAGTTGAAACTTTATTTGATAATAATAAGTAGCTTTTCAGAGATTATGATTATGATATTACATAGCTTTAAATGAAATCAATATAAAATTTTAATTTAATTAATTTAAAATCTAAGTTTTTCAATGACTAACCACCCATTTATAATTTTTTTTTGATAAGGTAAGAATTCGAATTCAGACATATCTGAAACTCGAAGGCCGGACAAGTCAGCAGACGGTAGAAGTGTAGAACTATCTAAAAACCAAACATACAATAAAACATACAGGTGCAAACACAGAAACACGACTCTGCAAAAACACAACCAGAAGACACCCTATTATGTTAAAGCTAAATAGTAAATACCCATCGTAGAGACGTAGACCCCAACCAAAGGCCCAAAACAGGGCTTCCCCTTGTGCCCTTCAATTCAAGGCTTCAACTTCGGCGCTCGTTACCTCTCTCTCAGCTGCCTCTGTCGTCTCTCGCCCCCGTTCACCCCGCCTTTGCTTCGGTGAGTAACCCTTCATCGCCCCTTCCTACCCCCTTCTACAAATCAACATTTTCTGGTTCAATCCGGACCTCATCTTCGCACACGATTGTTGTTTCTCTCCCTCCCTTTTCACATTCAAATTTGCAACTGTTCTTCTTCCAAACCCTAATCTGATAACCCTTGTTTAGTTTTGCATTTTTTGTCTCCTCAATTCCAGTCTTCATTGCTTCGCTTTTCCTAGTTTCTCCCATTTCACCCATCTTTTTTCCGTTTCTGATGTTCTATATCATCTGGCTTAGGTCGAAAATTGATTACATCTTCTATTGTTTGGATTTGCAGGTGAATGTTTATTACTTTGAAATCAATTTGATTTAAACTGAACTGTTGGGGGTCTGTCTGGATTTGTGTTGTGTGTAATGAAATTTCATTGACAATCCTGATTATAAGATGCGAGCTTGTTTACTTGCAAATGTCAATACTGACTACGGCTCTTGTGCCCGAAAATTGATTATTCGGCACCGGAATTTCGCAAGTAGTTTCATAGTTTCAGTTGCTCAATCAATCACAGCTACCCCATTGTCAGAGGCTCACGTCCTGAGTCAGAAAGGGTACACTTATTCCTCCAGGTTGAGGAAGACCTTTGCTACTAGTCGTTGTTTGCTAGAGACCCCGCGACCTTTACGAACTCCCATGGCTGCTTCTTCTAGTTTCCATCCCAATTCCAGAGATCTTTTGGTGAATATAGGAAGAGGAAGTAGTAGCAGGCGTGCTTTTGCCCCGGAGAAACCGGCCCTTGTTTCCTTTGCAAAAACTGGCTGTAATTTGCCTTACTGCCTTGCTTCTGGTTTGCTTCTGACTGATTTGGCGTTGAACGCTCATTTATCCGAATCTCGCTCCTTTTCTTCCCGATGCTATGCCAATGGTGCCGCTCCTGATGTCCCTTTGACTGATGAGCAGCTTGGAGTATCTGTAGATTCACCTTCAGAGTATGTGTCTCTTGTGCTTTACTTCTTCTTTCTTCATTGATTTGTTGATGTCATTCTCCTTTTGGTACTCGAGCATTTTCTGTATGCTATTGAAGTTTGCCATGAATTTTTTCATCCAAGTGCTTCATATGTGCATATAAAAATGTGAAAGTGTGTCTTTCATTTTATCTACGCCATTATTCTTATTGGATTCAATGACTGATATTGTTCATGTTTTGCTCCTACGGGTGTGTATGGATTTGAACCAGATTCTTTATACATGTTTATATTGATGATATCTGTTAGGATTGTTTCAGTAGTTAGATATTGTTCACATTTTGATGATGCAAGATGTCTACTTTATAGGCATGTTCCTCTTCTCTTCTGTAGGTTTGTGATTGAAATTGATTTGGACTCTTCAATTGCATCTACTTTTAATGAATATGTCCTGGTAAATTCTATTTCAAGCTTTGAAGCCTTTTCTTGTACTTCTTTTTTAACAACCATGGCTCACTTTCTTGTTCGGTGTTGAATGAAGGAAAATTTCAGACCAGGCCACCTTGAAGCTTATTTCGGGATCATGCTATTTACCTCATCCTGACAAGGTAAAAACTGGTGGAGAAGACGCCCATTTTATCTGTGAAGATAAGCGAGTCATTGGAGTAGCTGATGGTGTAGGTGGGTGGGCTGATGTTGGCATTGATGCTGGAGAATATGCTCGTCAGCTCATGAGCAATTCTGTATCTTTTATAAATAACGAGTCAGAAGCATCCATAGACCCTCTGAAAGTATTGGAGAAAGCTTATGCTGATACCAAGGCTCAAGGCTCTTCAACAGCTTGCATTATATCTCTAAATGACCAGGTAGTTTTTTATGTGTGTATTACTAACCAGGCTGTGTTTCTTTTTGTATTTCAATAGATATTTGCTGTGCAATAATTGCAACATAAGGTTATCTTTCTTTAGTCTAAGTGTGCAGAATATATCGAGTGAATCTTTCATTCTTTCCCACAGTGATGAGATTTCCATTTTATTTTTTGCTGATTAACTTCTTTGCACAGGGTATCCGCGCGATCAATCTTGGTGACAGTGGGTTCGTAGTGATTAGGGATGGAAGCACAGTTTTTCGGTCTCCTCCGCAACAGTATGGATTCAATTTTCCATTTCAGCTGGGGAATGACTCAGGGGCAGATGTCCCGAGTTCTGGTCAGGTGAATCAATTTTCAGCTTTTATCTATTTGTAGGGATAAAAGACGCATGATACTACTTAGAGAAGTTGCTTCTTGTGGATTTGAGGAAAACTTGCAACCTTACTCATCCACTTGTGGGTAAAATACCAAACAAAATGTTAAATTATTGTGATTTTGAATTGAAAACAGGTGTTCGAGTTCCCAGTCAAAGCCGGGGATGTGATAGTTGCTGGCACGGATGGATTATTTGACAACTTGTACAACAATGAAATCAGTGCGATTGTTGTCAGTGCAACAAGGGCTCATTTAGAACCGCATGTCACTGCTCAAAAGATTGCAACCTATGCACAGGAAAGAGCGCTGGATCGCGCAAGGCAAACACCATTCTCTGCTGCAGCACAGGAATCTGGGTATCGGTATTACGGGGGCAAGCTAGACGATATCACTGTCGTAGTTTCTTATGTGACAGACACAAGCTGTAACTCTTCTGAGTGATGGTGGCCTTAGCTTTATAAGGATACTTGGTAAACCATAAGGTGAAGTTGATCTTCTCCCAAATTTTGACGCTTTTACATGTTTTACATCACATGATAACCAATCTTCTGGCGAAAAATTATTTTATGGTATTCCTTATCGCCTTATCGGCTCTCATCCCATCGAGAAAACTTATATGGAGAGAAACTTAAAAGGTATTTTTGGTCTCTACATAACTTACTGCTCAATGATTCATGTTTTTCTTGGCATCTTCAATTTTAACTCCCTTGATCCATATGTTTCTCAGACAAATCTAATTGATGATAACCCTTTGGAGTTGTACACATTACAGTATAGTACTTTTGTTTTAATAAGTGCGAGCACTTTGCTATTCATCTACTCTTTGAATTTAGTTCCGACAATAACATAAAAGTTAGCTCTCGAAAAGAGTTTTTCAATGCATGCCCATAATAGTCAATTGGTCCTATGATGCCTCAAGAAAGTGTATTACAAAATCAGCTTGTTGGGTGGGCAACTTTGTTAAATTGTTTTTTTTTTTTCTTTCTCCGGCTTTCTTCTTCTCGAGCCTCCACTCTTTTCTCGTGCATTCATTAGCCTTCTTGTCTCAATTCAGATCTATTTGCACCTAAAATCACCAATAAAAACGTGTAGATTACGAAATTGATAGCAATTCTCCCGATCTTCTATCTCTTCTTTGTTAGTGAAACCGAAATTGAACAAAAAAATTGAATCTTTTTTTTGACGGAATTAAAAAAAAAAAGTATATCAGGTATTCAGGTATTATATGATATTTTAATTTGGATATTCGGATGGATAAATTGATTCTATTGGCGAGTTGCTATCAATTCATCGACGAGAGATGAAATTGATTTTGAAGTTAAGATCGACATGCCTCTAGCTATTAATTTAACCAAATTGTTGATACCAATGGGTTGTCATATTGATAGTATGCATTTAGATGATAATATTATGTCATATTTACTTTATTTATATTACATATGGTGCATTAATTAGATAGAATTTGCATATTTGGTCATATTTAGATCAATTATAGTCCAAGTAGATCCGAGGTGGGACAATGAGGTTAATGAATGAAGGAATGTCAAGAAGAGTCCAAAACGAAACGAGTGGAGGCCCGAGAAGACGAAGATAGTCAAAACACAGAACAACTTAATAGAAGTTATCCGCCCAAAAAGTTGATTTTGTTACACACTTTCTGGAGGTCTCGGTGGTTCGATTGACTATTATGAGCATGCGTTGAAAAACTCTTTCCAAGAGATACAACTTTTATGTTGACGTCAGAACCAAATTCAAACATGAGGTGAACAATAAACCATAAATTCACATTTTGCGATCGCAATTGACTGTGCGCTCGCAAATTAGGCCAAAACCCATTTTTTGGCTTACCATGGGAGATGGCCTTAGGCCGATGTAAGGTCGGTTTTCGGATAGACAGCTTTGACACATTTTCAAGTTTTTGTTTGTTGAGATCTTTGGCCCATCTGTAGGCAAACTACTGCGAACAGTACTCAATCACTGATGCCCTTCAAGAGCTGGAAAAACATTGTCGGAGAGATGCAAATCATGCTCGTCAGTGGCAACATAAAACCCTAAAAACAACAATTAATACATGTGCATCGTCTCAAAGAAGTTCCTCCAACCAAGGTATACAACATGCAAACAACAACGAACGAATAACGATGCCATTTACTTTCATCTGAACAGGTTCAATCGCCCACATTAAGTTGATCCAGTTCCAAACCAGAGGGCTTTCCATAAGAGAAAAAAGGTTAAGCTTCAGCTCATAAGAAAAAGTAGGACCCGAAAACAGCAAACACCAAGTGGTAGATCAGGCAACCAGGACTGGAAACAAAACCATCTCCAGTAGCGGTTTCAAAGCTGCCACCTGATGTGTTCGTGCTCAAGACAACAACAATCCAGTCGCCTTCAGAGCTAATCCCAGCTCCAGTGTACTTGGTGTCGTTAAGAGAGCCAGAGTATTGGCTCTTGGTGAAGTTTGTGAGCACCAGACTTGGGTCTAGCCCTGGTACACACGCAGGCATTATGGTGCCATCCCTCGTGTTGGTTATGTTCAGGTGGCAATGAGAAAGGAAGTCTGGATAGTTGGGAAAGTTGTTCTCGGTGCCCAGCACGGTGTCGGATCCAGTTGTGTTGGTACATGGTTGGCCCTTGTATTGCTCAGCGATTTGCTCAGCTAGACATTCTGCATTGTTGTTCTGCTCGAGTGACGTTAAATTCAGTGACGTTCTGTATGTGTTAATGCCTTGGAATAGGTTGTCAGCTTCATCTGCAAGCAAAATGCATCTGATAAGCATCGGGAGTTGGATAAAGACAAGACTACAAGACAAGTAGAAGAACAGTCGAGATCTGAAGAAAACAAAGGCCACGCTAAATGCCACACATTGGAAGGGCTTGATCGCCACCAAAGAGTCAAAGAGTATAACATACGACCACGATGACCAAAAACATTTTTCAATTTCCAATAACATCTTAGACGACTCATAGGTGATTAAGTAGGAGATCGAATACATTCAGGAGAGTGATAATAACTAACTCACTATTTGAGCAAATATAATGGAGATACAGATGAAGCTGAATACCTGAATGAACAAGAAATGCAGGTATATTAAGAACGCGGAGGCGGATGGAATGGATCCAAAAGTAAAATGAAATCGTTTCCATATCCTTTCTACCTCTAACTGAGCCCTATAACATATGTTTTGCTGAATAACAGCAATACCATTAATCAAAATGAATCATCATTACCTTATCATCTCCAATGCTTAATGTCTCATTAGCAATGGCTTTGCTATTCGTCTAAAATATACATCATCTATTGTTAGTTACTACTACGTATTATACTTTCCCACTGAATCAAACAGTTTTTACTTCATATTTGTGGACATCCTGAAAAGCCACACAAATCCTGAAACCTAGCTTAACTGAAAGAGGGAAAGATGCATAGATAGGTCTGACAATGTTCTGGAATTCAAAAATCATGAAACAAGGGTTTGATATGATCCAAGGATCCAGATCTATCTCGGATTGGCATGTTCATATTCAAATTCAATCTACCGATGAAAGAATAGATGAAGCCCTTCAAAATGAATCAACAATGAGGTACCGCAATTAACCGATTTCTCCACTATGGATTTCAGATCTAAAGCATAAAGATGAACTTACAAAGATTAAAGTTTTCAGATCTCAGCCTAATTAACTCGCTCCCAAAAAACCGATCACAAAAAAAAAAAAAACGATCTAGGAAAAAAACTAAGGAGAGATAATGCAATCAATTGGGCAAGAAATCCAGCTATGATGAGTCATTTTCAGCGCAAATTAAGAATATTAATCACAGCTAACTTCGCTGATTGCGAGAAACGCGCAAACCAAATCTACTAATTGAACAGGAAACTGGGAAAAGAAGTAAAGAGATTGGAATGCGGGGTACCATCAGCTTGGACGGAGTGGCTGATGAAGATGACGGCTAGGAAGATGAGCCACAGTTTACAGGACGCCATTGCCGTTTTTTTCTCGAGTGGGCAATGAGGAGATTCGGAGGAAGTGGAAGAAGTAAAGACGGTGTAGTCGGTGAAAGAAACGACGTCGTAGAGTAGTTGGTATGGTGTATAGTTTTTTTTTTTTTTGAGCACTGGTATGGTGTATAGTTTGTATACTCCTATATTTTATTATTATTATTATTATTGTATACCTCCTATATTGTATTGTCGACGCAAACCAAATCCTCCTGCGCTCTTTGCCCTCTCGCGGTCGTGTTTCATTTTCTCGAGTTTTGATGGAGTTCTGTTTGTTGGTTCGTGGTTAGTTTCGGTTGAGGAGCAGTTCTGCGACCCTGGTTGATCGAAGTGATCGTGTTGGTGGTGTTCGTGGTCTCCGAAGATCCTTCATCTAGGTGGAGGGAACGTCGTGTGATCCACACTTCCCCAGGAGTCGTCTTTGCCCTACGTGGATTTCTGCTTTCCGTCTTTCCGGCGGCGAGACATCGTGTCAGCTATGCTGTCCCATGCGCTCGCTATCCACTTTACCACGTCGGGTCTCCATCTTCTCGCTGCTGTGTCTGCTTGTTTGCTTAGGTTTTGGGGTTTTTCGGGTTTGTTTCGTGTAGTTCTTTTGTTGTATTGGTATTTGTTTTCTGCTGTATTTCTTTTGCTATGTTGTATGTTTAGACGGCTTGCCGTCTGCCGACTTCGTCGGCCTCTCGAGGTCCGGGCCTGTCCGGCCTCGAATTATTTCCTTATAAAAAAAAATGACAAATGAGTCCAATGACAAAGATCACCATTGCTGTTTTTTTTATAGGGTTGTTTCTTTCATCTGGTTTATTTTGTGTGTTTGTATGTTGATGGATAGTCCGTCTGTTGATTAGTCGGTCTCTCGAGCTTCAGGCTTGTACGTCTGAGCTCGAATCTTTACCTAATCAAAAAAATAAAATAAAAAAATGACAAAGATCACCGTCCACCGACCAACCGGGTTGTTCATTTCTTTTTTTTTATAAACGTAATGTTCGAAATACGGATGGACTAACCGTTTTAAAATAAAAAGAAAAACTTGGTATAAAAACGAAAATGAGAAAAAAGAGATCTGAATCCAACTTGGCATAAAAACAATCAAATTAATTTACGAAGAAGTCTAGAAAGACTCGTAAATGGATTGTGAATAACGAAAATATGAGAAAGGCAAACAACATAAAGAACAACTACCACGTCCTCACCACCTGAGATGGGAGAAAAAACCCACAACACATGGGAAAATGACGTTCCAAATTGGTTATTCGCTTATATTTTTTAGTATTAATTAAAAATTCGAGTTCAGATAAGTCTAAAGTTCAAGAGGTCAATAAGTCGGCAAACGATAAACCGTCAATCATACAATATAAATATATAAAAAGGTGCAAAAGATCAGGCAATACAAACAACGAAAGATAAATCATAACATATCTAAAACTAGCAGGGGGAATGTAGACTACAGACAAAGTCACAAGCACCATCATGAGATAGCACGATTGGTCAGCGACATCCTCGTGGGCAGTGAAGACGAATATCTAAGAAATCTTTCCATACACAGAGTCACTCCGTACACACGACCACGATCCCAGCCAATTACGACTCCGAATATATGCCAGGACCCAACAAAGCAATAGATCATCGCCAAGACACACCAAGCGAAGCCGAACAGAGCTCGAAAAGACGCACCCAAAAATTATTGCTAATCCAATTATATATTATCAATCACTTGTTTGTTAGTATATCTCTTTTCACATTTTTTTTTAATTAAAAAAATGTTCTAAATTAAAATTATTAAATTAATAAGCATAAAATACACTTAGCTGCTTGCGATGAGATATATGCCTATATGAATATTAATAGCATTGCTGATAGAGACATAGAGTTATCTAACTCAAAACACATAATTCTAAGAGTAAATTACACATAACCATCCTTAAATTAAGCTAGTTTTTACATAACCACTCATAAAATTATAAATTACATAAAATCACCCCATAAATTACATTTATTTTCAAAATACCACCCATCCTTTAAACCTCTATTTGTTTTGTTTGAAAAGACTAAAATACCCCTAATTCAAACTTATTTTTTAAAGGAAAGATTGAACTGGCAATTGAGCGAGTCGGGTCGGATTCGGTTAGTCGGGTTTCGAGTAATGTCTAATAATTTGATCATTTGGTTGGATCGGGTTCAGGTTTCAGTTGTATCGGGTTTCGATTGTCTCAGGTTTCAGTTATTTCGGGTTTGGATTGTCTCAAGTTTTCATTATTTCAATATTCATTTAATTTTTTTTACTATAATCTATCTTAAAATTCGGATTATATCGGGTTTCGGTTATAACAGGTTCGAGTCTTAATGGGTTTCGGTTGAATCGGGTTCGGTTAATTCGGATTTGGTTGAGTTTCGGTTATCGGTTATTCGAATTTCAGGTCCAGAATGGGCCGATTGTCCTGAACATCGACCCAATCTAGCCCATTTTGGACCCGAAATCTGAATAACTGATAATCAAAACTCACCCAAATCTAAATGAATCGAACCCGATTCAACCGAAACCCATTAAGAGTCGAACCCGATATAACTGAAACCCGATATAACCCAAATTTTAAGATAGATTCTAGTAAAAAATTTAAAATGAAAATTGAAATAATGAAAACTTGAGACAATCCAAACCCGAAACAACTGAAACCCGAGACAATCGAAACCCGATACAACCAAAACCAGAACCCGACCCAACCAAATGATCAAATTATTAGACATTACCCGAAACCCGAATGACCCAAAACCCGACTAACCGAATCCGACCAAACTAGCCCAATTGTCACCTCAGTCTTTCCTTTAAAAAAATAAGTTTGAATTAGGGGTGTTTTAATATTTTCAAACAAAATAAATAGAGGTTTAATGGATGTGTGGTCTTTTAAAAATAAATATAATTTATGGGTGGTTTTCTATAATTTATAATTTTATGGGTGATTATGTGAAAACTAGCCTAATTTAAGCGTGGTTATGTGTAATTTACTATAATTCTAAAGCTATTTGAATACAGATACAAAATTACAAATTTTCATCCCAAATGGTACTCTCAACTGATCTACAACTAGTTATAAATATTTAAAAAAAAACGATAGAAAATTATGGAAACAAATCCAATAATGATAAATTGAATTTCTAAAAAATGTGCATATATTATTAATGCATCAATCAAACTTCTTGTTAATGGTTGGCGTCGGTGGCATGGTCAATTGTTAATGAAAGCATGAGCATGTCCAAGAAAGGGTTTTAATACAATACAAGTACTCCGTAATTATTTATGAAAAGCAGTAGCTTTTTTGGTGGTGGTCTTTTTGAGACGTTTTGTTGTAGAGTTTTTTTTTGCTTGTTTCATTTCGCTTGTTTTCTGTATTCTTGTATTTTAGGTTGTTCGTTTGATGGCTCACCGTCTGTCAACTTTGTCGGCCTCTCGATGAGTCAGATCTGTCTGACATTTGAATTTTTACCTAATAAAAAAAAACTTATAAATCAACACTAATGCAGAGAGATAGAGATAATAACTTTATGAGATGAGACTTTTTAGTTTTTATCATGCAACGAGGGAAGAATTGTGTTAACTATTTCGGAATGGTTCAACCGGAAAAAAATTGCGGATAGTGACGATGCCCTGAATTAATATAGAGAGATAGAGAGAATAACTTTTTGAGAGGTGACTCTTGATGTACCGCTGGCTTGCGGTGCTATTTTAGGGTAGTTCTTTGGTCCGTCGTCTACCTCCTCATCTCATTTCGTTTAGTTGTGTTAGTTTCGCTCTTGTAGAGTGCTCTTGCCTAGTCTGCCGACTTATCGACCTTCAAAGTAAGGCATGTCTGACTTCGAATTCTTATCTAATACAAAAAAACTAAACTAATTATTTTAATCAAAATAATACTCTTTTCATTAAGAAAAACATGTCGTTTTATGAGTAAAATTTTGTTAAGAAAAACTTGTCGTTGTAGGTATTTTGATGTTCACTTTCCAAAATTACCCTTGTAATGATTAGGGATATGTTAGTTGGAGTTTTCAATAAAGTGGAAAGTAAAGTAGTAATTAGGAGTATAATTGTATTTTTTTTAAATATGCAAATGCTTAAAACGACATATTTTAATAATCGGAGGGAGTATGAAACAGCAATCACCACGTGAACTCGACTAATATGCAGCCCAAAGATGTTCGGCTTGTGCATAGAAAGCTTGGTCCGATTATAATATTAACATCTTGTTGGGCCATTTGGCCCACTATCCCAATCCTCCTCATCATGGAATATGTTTAGAATTTGATATTCCTTGTGCTCACGGCTATGGTAACTTAAAACATTTCCGATGTTTTTCCAAAATACCTTAATTATAATAAAATACGAGGGCAGGCTCCGAATAATAAATGATATCAAATAAATTATAAAATATATAAAAATTTACGAAATTAATATGCAAATATATATTTAAAACATGAATAAAATGGCCGCTATCAACTAGATTAAAAAGTGGCATTAAGTAATTGGATTAATAACTGGCATCAAATAATTAATCGAATTAATAAGTAACATACCCATATGAAAAAATGGCATCGAACAATTATATTAGAACAATTATATTAGAAAAGTGAAATCAAACTATTTGATTAAAAAAATAGCATCAAACAATTATTTAGAAAAAAGTGACATCAAACCATTACATTAGAAAAATGGCATCACATTAAAGAAAAAAAATCATAAAAAAGTGTTATAAAGATTTATAAAAATAAAATGAAATAAAACAAACATTCAAACGGTGACCATGGATCTTAATTACTAATTGAGTGGTGGGGTTATCCACCTAAATAAATTTGTTTGGAGTCTAATTATCTAATTGGATATTTCAAAATGTATAATTAGCTTATTCATCCAAAAGTTATTGTTTAGTTTTTTTTAATAAAACTTTGAAAAAGATTTTTTTTAATTGATGAAAAGAAAATAAGGTTGACAAGAGTTACAATATAGTTTGTTTAAAAAAAAAAATTTGGAAAAAAAAAACAATTTTTTTTTAAAAAAATGTAATTCAAATTGATTGCAGTATATTATCATATTTTAAATAAATAATTAATAAAATATGAAAATATCATGTTAATCTTTTTTCATATACGAGACACATGGACACTAAACTAAATTAGTAGTCTATATATCCACTTGTTTAAGATATTGAAAAAGTGTACAAACCCCTTATCTAGCGGCTAAATAAATCCAAGAGGCGAGATAATTAAGCTCTAACTTAACTTGATTGAAATAAAAACGCGTGGTTAAGTTGACTTAGCTTCTAAAGTTTATAGCTCATCGAATGGGTAATGTAATTGTAAGTGTAATTACTTAATTACTAATTAGAGAGCACGTAAGGTGGATAGCCAATGCCAGATTTTTGTTATGTTGTTTGGGTTAACACTCCCAACAAGTAAACTGTTTTATTCGATTTGATCGACAACCCTCTAAAACAATCAAATCTTTACAGTCAAAAGGCCTTATAATTTAAGTACCTTTTCAGTTTAAGAAAAGGTCGAAAAATCAAAATAAATTATCTGAACTCAATTCCCGAAATTTAATTTGAGATTGTTTTCAACGGTAAGAGTTTGGGTATGTTGAGATGTGAATAAGGTCAAAAGTGTCCCACGTCGGAAAGTTGAATATAACAAGTCATAGTATATGAGTCGTGCACCTGTGCACACGACCCTGACCCTAGTCATCGGTCCGAGTTGGACTTTGATAGGGTAGTGTTCGTGTAGAAGTATATGGGCATGGGCTCCTAGCCCAACCGAGCCACCCAAACATAAGTGGCCTTGGGCCCAATGACAATGTGAATAAGAATAAAGGTGATTAGGACTAGTTTAGCTAGTTAGTTAAGTGTTAGTTGGTTAATCGTGTATATATAGCTCTTTCTCTGTAATTGCTTCATTACATTTTTGCCTAATACAATCTGAAATTCCACAATCAAAGTTTTATATGGTATCAGAGCGAGTAAACTCATAACTGATTTTTGCGAAATCGTTTGTTTCGCAGAGGATTTGTCGATCTAGGAAGCTTGATTCCAGATCGGCGTTGGTGATAGATCTGGAGTGTTGATTCTGGTTTTTGTTTTGAGGAATTATGGAAACCATAAATGAGAGAAACGAAGAACCTGAGAGAGTTGGCGATAATCGAATTGGAGAGATCTTCAATCAAGGAGTAGCTCCGGTCTATAATCCGTACTTCCTTTCAGGATCTGATCATCCTGGAATGGTGATTGTAGCCACGAAGTTCAATGGATCCAACTTCTCCAGCTGGAGTCGCGCGATCCGAATGGCGCTAGGAGCAAAGGTGAAGCTCGGATTTATCACAGGTGCGGCTATTAAACCTCTTGATAATCCTGATGATCTAGAAAAGTGGACTAGAGCTGACTATATGGTCATGTGTTGGATAATTAATACTATGACACCGGAATTATCTGAGAATTTCATGTATGTGGAATCTGCAAAGGAGCTGTGGGATGAGATCTGTGAAAGGTTCTCGGAATCTAATGCACCTTTGATCTATCAGTTGCACCGAGAGCTGAGTAACATTAGGCAGGATAATTCTAGTGTTGCGACTTATTTTGGAAAACTGAAGAAATTATGGGATGAACTAACAGCACTTGAAGGATCCATAAACTGTGAATGTGGAGCAATCGCTCAGTGTCGCTGTGCTGTGATCAAAAGGATAATTGAAAAGGAAGCTAAAGCCAGACTGATGCAGTTTTTAATGGGACTAGGAGATGCTTATGAACATGTTAGGAGCACAGTGCTGTCAATGGATCCTCTGCCAAGTGTGAACAAGGCTTTTCACATGGTTATTCAGATAGAGAGGCAAAAGGAAATTGTCTCTGGTATGAATTCAGGAATTGAATCTAGTGCTATGGCTGCTAGCAGGAGGTTTCCAAGTCAGAATCAGAGGCCTCCGGATATGTCTCAGTATGAATGGTACAAAAGAGAGCAAAAGAGAATTAAGTTTGAAAGGCAATGCACTTACTGTGGTGCAAAAGGACACCTTAAGGAAGGTTGCTTCAAGTTAGTTGGCTATCCTAACTGGTATACTGGACCACGTGATGAGGAGGGATCTAAGCCAGTGATGAAGCCACAGACAAGGACCTTTGCTGCTCAGCTAGAGGAAGTTGCAGTTGCTGAATCTCCTCTTCAGCAAGCTCCACAGAGGGTGAATCAGGAAGCAGTTACAGCTGTGTATCATGAGATTCTCAGAATGATGAAAGGAAAGGGAATTGCAGATCAGGGAGACAGTGAGTTCAACTCTGCAATGGTTAACTTTGCAGGTAATATTCATACTCCTATAGATGTTTTGAATCAAAAGGGTGATAAACATGTCTGGATTATTGACACTGGGGCCACAGACCATATAGCCTTTGATGCATCTATTTTTACTGAAATCCATGCATTAAAGAAGGTGGTTCTGCTTGGGCTGCCAGATGGATCAATCAAGCATGTCAAACACTCAGGAACTGTGGTTGTTGCCAAAGATTTTGTGCTTCACAAAGTCTTGTTTGTGCCAGGGTTTAATCACAACCTGTTATCAGTTTCCCGACTGCTAACTGGAAGTAACCTGGAGCTTCGGATTAATGCTATTACTTGTGTTATTCAGGACCTTATAACTAAAGCTGCAGTAGCTAAAGGAAGAGCTGAGGATGGTCTATACAAGCTTGTTGCTGGTGGTAGCAGTTACCTTGGAAGTTTTAATGATTTGAATAAGTTTGCAGTTAACACATGTAAGACAGTTCTTGCTGAAACTCCCCTACATGTTATGCATGCCAGATTGGGTCACTCATCAGTGTCTAAGATGAGACAATTACCTTTTTGCAATGACAATGGTTTAAAGGATTTTTTCTGTGAAATATGTGCTTTATGCAAACATCATAAATTGCCTTTTGCTAGAAGTGAGTCTAGAGCTAAGTTTGCTTTTGAGTTAGTCCACATGGATCTTTGGGGTCCATATAGAGTTGCATCCTTGTCTGGAGCCAAGTATTTTCTCACAATACTTGATGATTACTCTAGATGCACCTGGACATACTTGCTTAGAGATAAGCTACAGGTTCCTGCTATCATAGAGAACTTTGTAGCTCTGGTGGAAAATCAGTTCAGCACCTCCATTAAATGTTTTAGAACAGATAATGGGACAAAATTTGTCCAAAGAAGGTGCATTGAGTTCTTTGCTTCTAAGGAGATTGTTCATCAGAAGTCAGTCCCTAAGGTTCCTCAACAAAATGGTAGGGTTGACAGGAAGCATCGTTATCTGGTTGAGACTGCTAGATCTCTCAGATTACAAGGACACTGGACACCTACCTATAAGGTTTTGGGGAGAGTGCATTTTGAGTGCTACTCACCTAATCAACAAACTCCCTTCTGCTGTCATTGGGTGGAAAACTCCCTTTGAATTGCTGCATAACTGCCCTCCTACTTATGATGAGCTAAGAGTCATAGGTTCTCTTTGTTTCTGCAGTAAGAGTAAAGCTCTTAGAGACAAATTTGCTCCTTCTGCCATTAAAGGTGTTTTGGTGGGTTATTCTCCTGGTCAAAAGGGCTACAAAGTCTATGATCTACAGAGACATACAGTGTTTGTGGCCAGGCATGTTGTCTTTAGAGAGAATGTCTTCCCATTCAAAACCATGTCTTCTGCATCCAACTCTGATGTTTCCTTACCTGAGGTTGACATGGCTGTTTATGATGAATGTTTTGATGACTTGCCTCCATTTTCTACTCAGGGCTCAATGCCTCCTGAGAATCTTCTTTCCCATTCTCCTTCACCTGGAAGACAATCATACATGGCAATTGACCTCTCTACCTCCTGGCAAGAGAGCAATTGGTTCCAAGTGGGTATTTAAGGTCAAATATCGTGCTGATGGATCAGTTGAAAGGTATAAAGCGCGGTTGGTGGCAAAAGGTTTCAACCAAATCAAAGACAAGGACTATAAACACACGTTCTCTCCTGTGGCAAAGCTACCTACTGTCCGTGTGGTCCTTGCTCTTGCAGCTGCTAAGCACTGGCCTCTTCACCAATTGGATGTAAACAACACCTTCCTCCATGGCTCTCTCGATGAGGAAGTATATGATCCCTCCTGATGGCTTTGCTGTCACCCCAGGGCAGGTCTGCAAACTCACTCGATCTCTCTATGGCCTCAAGCAGGCCAGTCGTCAATGGAACATCACACTGAAAAGGTTCTTGTTGGGCAAAGGTTTCTCCCAATCCCAGTCTGATCATTCTCTGTTTACAAAGGGCTCTCAGGGTTGCTTCACAATCGCTCTTGTATACGTCGACGACATGCTCCTCACAGATGATTCACCCACTGAGATTGCTGGGCTCAAGGATGCTTTGCATCATGCCTTTACCATTAAAGATCTTGGTCAGGCCCGTTATTTACTGGGAATGGAAATCTCTCGGTCTGATCAAGGCATTCATCTGAATCAGCGAAAGTTTGTTCTAGACATTCTTTCTAATGCTGGAATGTTAGACTGTCGCCCTGCTTCTTTCCCAATGCAACATCGTCTTCAACTGAATTTGACAGATGGGGAATTGCTAGCTGATCCTGAGCCTTATAGGCGTTATGTTGGCCGATTGCTCTACCTTACCTTGACACGTCCTGATATAGCCTTCACGGTTCAGCAACTTAGCCAATTCGTTTCTGAGCCTCGTCTTCCCCACTTTCAGGCCATGATTCACTTGCTTAAATACCTCAAATGTTCTTTCAATTACACTCTCTTTTATCCAGCTTCGTCTTCCCTTTGCCTGCGTGCATACAGTGATGCTGATTGGGGGAGTTGTGCTTTCACTGCTCGTTCCTTGACTGGATATTGCATCTTTCTTGGTGAGTCTCTAGTCTCGTGGAAGACCAAGAAGCAGCGCACAGTTTCTAAGTCCACAGCTGAGAGTGAGTATCGGAGTATGTCAGCAACCTCGAGTGAACTGGTCTGGCTCCATAGTCTGCTAAGTGATCTTCATGTTGCCATCCAGCTTCCCATCACTCTGAATTGCGACAATAAGGCTGCCATTCAGTTGTCTATCAATCCCGTATTTCACGAGAGGACGAAACATATCCGGATTGATGTGCATTTCATCCGAGAACTGATTGAAGATGGCTTCATTGTGCCATCTTTTGTGCCCACTGGCTTGCAACTCGCGGATGTTTTCACCAAAGCTTTAGGTGCTGTCCCGCATCACTCACTTTGCACCAAGCTTGGTCTCGTTGTACCCCTACGTCCAGCTTGCGGGGGGGATGTAGAAGTATATGGGCATGGGCTCCTAGCCCAACCGAGCCACCCAAACATAAGTGGCCTTGGGCCCAATGACAATGTGAATAAGAATAAAGGTGATTAGGACTAGTTTAGCTAGTTAGTTAAGTGTTAGTTGGTTAATCGTGTATATATAGCTCTTTCTCTGTAATTGCTTCATTACGTTTTTGCCTAATACAATCAGAAATTCCACAATCAAAGTTTCATAGTTCGGCTCTACTGACTCACTACCCAAGAGTGTCCTTATGGAGCTCAAGATGAGACACGGGAGAGTCGTGATTGAGAGTGTGACGAAGGTGCGCCACTTTATCCAAAACCAAATTAATCTCTCTTAACACATGGACCCAGGTCACGCAGGAAATTAAAATACATGGAAGTCATGAAGTAGCTTTCGAGCATCCGCCATGGATAATTTCGATTTCTCAGGGACAGTTCCAGACATCATTATGTAGGGTTGTTATTCGATCCAAACGACCCGATCGAGTATTTCTTGTTCATATTCCGTTCATTTAGGATATGAACGAGCTTGAGCCGAGCCTAAACTTTGACTCGAGCTTAAAAATGTGCTCTTACTCGGCTCGTTTAGGAATGAACGAGCTTGAACCGAGCTTTTTTCAAGCTTTAAGCAGTTCTACTGGCTCATTATACAATAACTCAAATGAAATTTTAGAAATTCCATAATTCGAGCTTAATTCGAACGAGCCGAGTTTTGGGTCGAGCTTAAAAATGTACCCATACTCAGTTTGTTTAGAAAATGAATGAGGTCGAGCCAAGTTTTTATCGAGTCGAGTGCGAGTCGAATACGAGCTAACTCGTGTACGTTCACATAACACCCAAACATTATGATAACATTAATAACCACTAGGCAATCACCTTCAACCTCGATCGAGCCACAAAATCCGGAGCTGACGGGCTGCAACCAACCTCTGACGAAAAGCCAAAACCTCCGCCTTGATAGTGAACATCTCCTCAAAATGCGAGCCTTGACAGAAACCAATTGAGCCACAAGTCTCATTCACAAAAGTTGTATAAATAGGCTGCAAGATATATATAGATTGTATCATAAGCTATCTAAACAAGATTCACACCGGATTGATATGCCCCTAGAATAGGCTATAATAAAATAATAAATATACTCATTAATTAAATTAAATATATAAACAACTCACTCCATTAGTCCATTATATATACTCCCATGCAAATGAATCCACTTCACAATCCCAGAGCCAAATTAAAAATAATGAAACCCATTCCACCCACTCCGGCCAACGGCGCCATCCCGGCCGCCGCCGCTGGCCCTATCCACCGACCCCGGTGGCAACCACCCTTGTTAAAGCTCGGCTATCACTACCTGATAAGCCATTTCCTACCCCTCTCCTTAATCCCTCTACTATCATTCATCATCTCCCAATTATTAGCTCAGCGGCCCCATCTCCAATACGACGCCGTTTACGCCCAGCTCTCGGCGCTCCTTGTGCTGGGATCCCTCTCCTTTTACCTGACCCGGCCCAAACCCGTCTACCTCATCGACTTCTCCTGCTACCGGCCGCCCGCCCACCTCCAGGTCCGGTCCGCGGACTTCATGGCCCACGTGGTGTTGACCGGAGACTTCGAGGAGCCGGCCATCGAGTTCCAGGAGCGGATCCTGAGGAGGTCCGGGCTGGGGGAGGAGACGGTGCTGCCGGAGGCGCTGCACTTCATGCCCCCGCGGCCGTCGATGGCTGCAGCCAGGGCCGAGGCGGAGGAGGTGCTGTTCGGGGCGCTGGATAATCTGTTCGCCGCCACAGGGGTGGACCCCAGCAGGGATGTGGGGGTGCTGGTGGTGAACTGCTCGGTGTTTAATCCGACGCCGTCGCTGTCGGCGATGATAGTGAATAAGTATAAGATGAGGGGGAGTATAAGGAGCTATAACCTTGGTGGGATGGGTTGCTCCGCCGGGGTTATCGCCGTCGACCTTGCCAGGGACTTGCTCCAGGTAACCGTAATTGTTTTTATTATTATTATTATTATTAAGTATATGGATATATGGGGTGAGGGTGAGGCAGTAGAAGTGACTAAAATTATAAACAAGTTGACATTAAAAAAACGTGTAAAATAGGGGTTGAAAATTTTTGAAATAATATAAATTCCGCGTAAAAGAATTTATTTGTAAAAAAGTTAAGTTTATTTGGTTATTATTATGAGTATTATGGTAAATTTAAATCAAATAAACTAAAAACACCCAAAAAAGATATCACTAATAGCTTTTTTTAAACACCCATTTTAATAAAAAAGGCCAATTATAACAAACCCCATACACAACTTAATATTTTAATCCTTCATTTTATTAGTTTAAAAACTATATATACTTCAATTGTGCTCCTGCACAGTAGAGAAAGCGACTAAAATTATAAACAAGTTGTATTTTAAAAATAATTTGAAATAAAGGTTGAAAGACTATGAAATAATATAAACTCCATATGGGGCGTAAAAGAGTTTATTCGTAAAAAAGTGGAGTTTATTTGATTATTATTAAAACATGAAGGTATAAACTCATCGATAGTTCCGTCGGTAGCATGGGGTAGTCCACTAGTAATTATCTATAAAAAAAAATATTTTTTACAATAATTGTAATAAAACTGAATTATAATAACAATCTATTCTATCTAATGATATAAAATTAATTATAGCATTTACTATTGATACTTTATTTATCATATGGTTAATACTAATAATTAATTTTTAAAAGTTTTTGCAATCATTATGTTTGTGTTATAGGAAATTATTCATTTTTTTTATTTCTTCTAAAAAATATTATCTCAATTTTTTTATTTTTTTTAACAAAACCATAATTTTTTTTCTATTCACCAATAACTTGAATCTTGTAAAGTTTTTAATTCATATTTTAGGTTCGTTTGTTATACAATTACTTTATTTATTTATTTTAATATATGTATTAGTTATGAAAAATAAGTGCAATTAGATCAGTTGGTCATAATTTTTTTTTTTTTTTTTGATTAAGTAAGAATTCGACGCCCGGACAGGCCCGGGGTCGATAGGCCGAAAAACTCGGCGACGGATAAACCGTCAAAATAAGCTAAAGACATAAACCAATAATAAGACAGAGCCGGAAAATTACAAGAGTGCAAATAAAGGCAAAGACTAGCAAATGATGAAAGAACCAGCAGTGTGAGACAACTCATCCATCAGTTGGTCATAATGTAATCCGAGAGGAAAAATAAAAAAAAGAAATGAAAAAGAAGATTTATAACAAAAAAGAAAAAAAAATGCAACTTGTCAAAATTCCTAAATTAAATATGAGAAAGTCATTTCATACTAAATTTTTTTGTTTTAAGAATTTATATAAATATATATATAGACGGTATATAATCGATCAACCAACATTTGATGTTTGTAAACCTTGACAAAGCATCAAACATTATTTTTTGGTATTTCAATTCAACTTAATGAATTTCAAACATTAATTTGTATTGGTTTGCGATGGTGGACACCAACAATATTAATCACAATCATATTATATATTGTTGATGTCGTGCAGGTGCACCGAAACACCTACGCCGTGGTGGTGAGCACAGAGAACATGACTCTCAACCGGTACTCCGGCAACCGCAAGTCCATGCTTATCCCCAACTGCATATTCCGTGTGGGCGGGGCGGCAGTCCTCCTATCGAACCATACCTCCGACAGAGCCCGTGCCAAATACAAGCTGGCGCACTTGGTCCGGACCCACCGCGGGGCCGACGACAAGGCCTACAAGTGCATCCATCATCAGCAAGACGAGACCGGCAAGACCGGAGTGTACCTCTCCAAGAGCCTCATGGCCGTAGCGACCGAAGCCCTAAAGGCCAACATCGTAACCCTAAGCTCCTTGGCGCTCCCAATCAGCGAGCGGTTCTTGTTCTTCGCAAACTTTGTCTGTCGTAAGCTTCTCAATTTCAAGATTAGGCCTTATAGGCCGGACTTGAAGCTCGCCTTCAAGCATTTCTGCATCCACCCTGGCGGGAGGGCTCTGATAGATGAGCTCGAGAAGAACTTGGAGTTGTCACCGGAGGATGTGGAGGCGTTGAGGATGACGCTCCATAGGTTCGGGAACACGTCTTCTAGCTCTTTGTGGTACGAGCTGGCCTATATCGAGGCCAAGGGGAGGATGAGGAAGGGGGATCGGGTTTGGCAGATCGCGTTCGGAAGCGGGTTTAAGTGCAACAGTATGGTGTGGCGGGCGTTGAGGAACGTCAAGGCTTCGCCAAAGAGCCCATGGTTGGACTGCATTCATAGGTATCCTGTGGAGATACCCAATTGAGTGTGGTTCAATTGATGGGGAGCCATCAAGGCAATGCCCTAATTTGGTTACTTTTAATTGGAAATGTATACTATATAGTGATTTTTAGTGGAATAAGTCTATGTGGGAAAACAAATTGTGATTTGTGGGTGTTAACGTTTGATTGTATTATTTTCTTAAGTAAGCAAATTAAAAGCAAGTGTTTTTATATATGGTTCATCAATGATGGATCATCTCAAGCTTATATTATTGTACTGAATTGTGAATTAATTAAGTTTGGTCAATCGGGATTGAGATATTCAATTCCAACATGTATTTAGAAAAATGAACCCGGTCGCCTACTTCCTTGCTGATTTCGCCTTTTCTATGTCTTTTGGTTTGCATTTCTTTTCTAGTTTGTCTAGGGGCATGCCACTTCTTTTGAAAATGATGTTGGGAAGGGCTACTCTCCGTCTCACTAGCTCGTTTGTAACTCGATTTGTTTTGAGTTGTCCTAGAAGCCTAACTCTTATTTTTTCCTTATCAAAACAAAAAAAAAAAAAAAAACTTTGGACAAAATCATATTTCATAACAACTCTGGAGATCGAAAAATATGATGTATCATGTATGTGATTCGTTGACACAATAAAGGGAAAGAGGCTCTTTTTGTGATCTTTTTTCCAACTTCATAATTTTTGGTCTTTTTTTATTTTTTATTTTATTTTAAAGGTTAATATATTGCTTGAAAATAAAAGGTAGTTACAATGTACAAAAGGTCGGACCAGGTGCTATAGAAGCACATGTCCAATTGACAAAATCATCGAACAAACTAGTCGTTCGAGTCAATGTGGGTGTGTTGAGCCCTAGGCTCGGGGTAGCTCCATTCTCATCAAGCCAAGGCTATCAGAACTCGGCCCTACCCCCTAAGATTGTGTAGTCATAAATCCCCCTTCGGCTCGGCCATCAAGGGATTTACAAAAACACAACCTTAGCACACCAGATTCCTATGAGTAGAGATACATGTAGGGATGTCTAATATTACAAAATGACATCCTTGGCGTGAGGGCCTTGTCATGTGCCAAAGTTATAAAAGGTTTAGGAAGTAGATCACAACACTATATAAGTGCATCAGTCCTTTCAATGAGCATCAGCATCATGCATGATCAGCAACTCCCTGGGAGTGGTTAAGACCTTGTACTAGTTCTGGGGATGGTCTGAAGTGTAGGGAGAAATCATGGGATAGCACCTTGTATACATGAGTTTTGATCAAATGAATGACTTCTTCCACACTCTTGCTTGTTCCTTCAAAAATCTTTTCATTCCTTGCTTTCCAGATAAAATATACAGTGGTAGCCATGGCTATTCTCTTTGCTTTTGATTGCCATCCTCTCCCTTTTGCCTCCTTCTTTAGCCATTTTAGGCAGCTCTTGAGGGTGCTCATTCTTCTCCATATTCCTAGCCATTTTTGAATCTGTGACCAAACATTTCGAGAGAAGTTACATGCAAAAAATAGGTGCTCATGGGATTCAGGTGTAGTACTACAAAAGTGGCAATTTAGATTGACTTCCCTTGTTTTAATTAGATCACTGGTAGCAAGCCTTCTCCTTGCTGCTAGCCATAGAATGAAAGCTTGTTTGGGGACAATAGATTTGTCCCAGACCACTGTTGTCCAAGGAGGTTTAGGTGCTTGTCTTCTAAAGTGGTTGTATGCACTTTCTATGCTGACTTTGCCAGAAATATACCAACTGTTGAGCATGGTGGTGGCTCCTTGTGCACTTCCTGTAGAGGTTAGTATAGCATCTCGAATATATAGAATTTTTTTGATTAAAAGAGAGTCATTTTTATCATGGATTTGCCAATTCCATAGATCTTCATGTTGTAGGTAATGGTGGTGCACCCATTTTACCCATAGGCTATCTTTTTTCCTATCAATGTCCCAAAGAATTCTTGAAATAAAGGCCAGATTCCATGTTTTAAGATCTTTTAGGCCTAAACCCCCTTCATTTTTAGGTAAACAGACATCACTCCATTTAATTCTGTGTGATTTCCAAAGGAATTTTGCACATAGTCTATTTACCTTATCAATGAGTGTAGCAGGGGAAGGGAGAATGGAGAACCAAAATGCACTAATACCCTGTAGAACAGCTCTTATGAGTTCCACCCTACCTGCATAAGATAGAGTTTTCGAATTCCAATAGCTAATGTTTGTTAGAATTTTATCCAAAAAAGGGGAGCATTGGGAAACAGTTAACCTCCCTGATGAGATTGGAATGCCAAGGTATCTGAAAGAAAATACTCCTTGTGAGAATCCAGATCTGGCTTCCAGGTGTTGTTTGTCATCCATTTTGACCCCTGCTATGAAATAAGAAGACTTCGAGGTACTGATTTCTAAACCTGAAACTTCAGAGAAATGTTGGAGGGCATCTAGCAATATATCCAAAGAAGTTTTGTCCCCTCTAGACATCAAAATAATATCATCAGCATAAGCAAGGTGAGATATTTGAAGATTTTTGCATTTTGGGTGAAACTTAAAACCTGGTAATCTTGTTTTACAGTTCAGAATTCTAGACAGATAGTCCACAGATAAAACAAAGAGGAGTGGGGAGATATGATCTCCTTGTCTTAAACCTCTCTTCCCATAGAAAAAGCCATGCAGTGAGCCATTGATGCTAATGGAGAAAGTTGGAGAGCATATACACTCAAGAATCCAGTGAATGAAAAGAGGTGGGAAATTCAGGTGCATAAGCATTTGTCTTATAAAACTCCATGAGATAGTATCATAGGCCTTTTTTAAGTCAAGGTTTAATATACATCTAGGGCTGATTCTCTTCCTAGTGTATTTCTTGATAAGCTCTTGTAGGAGAAAAATATTTTCTGTCATGAGTCTACCTTCTATGAAACCTATTTGGGCAGGAGAAATAATAGATTTCAGTAGAGGAGAGAGCCTTGCAGCAAGTATCTTTGTGATGATTTTATAAAAGAAATTACAGCAAGAGATTGGTCTAAAATCACCAACACTTTTTTAGGATTAGCTGTTTTGGCAATGAGGGCAATAGAAGTGTGATTTGTCTGTTTGAGTAGGCTGCCAGAGCTAAAAAACTCCAAGATGGATGCAGTGAGCTGATCTCCTGTTGTGGTCCAAGTGTCCTTGAAGAATTTTGACGTGAAGCCGTCTGGACTAGGGGACTTGTCATCACCAATGCTCCAAAGTGCAGATTTAATTTCTTCAGGAGTGACAATCTGGAGGAGCGCAGGGTGTGTGTCTGTGCTCAAAATAGGTCCTCCCTCCCTGACAAATCCAGCATCAATATCTGTAGTTTGTCTCTCAGTACCCATGAGGCCTGTATAGAATTTAGCAAATTCCTCAGCCACTTCATTTAGAGATAAGGTTTTCAGGCCATCTTCTTTGATCAGTGAGCTAACATGATTCCTGTTCATATTTTTCTTCATGACTCCATGAAAGTAAGCACTACATCTGTCCCCCTCAAAGGTGTGCTTTGTCTTTGCAAGTTGTGACAAAAATTTGAATTCAGCTTCCTTTAGTCTATTGGCTTTTTTCTTAGCTGCCTCCATTGCTTGGATCAAATCGGGGGAGGTTGAATCATTTCTCAAATCCATAAAAGCCTTTTCACAGTCCATCTCAGCACTCTTGGCTCTATTACTAATGTTTGAGAACTGTTCTTTGTTCAGAGCTTGTAGAGGTTTCTTCAGATTTTTTAGCTTTTTGCAGAGCAGAAATTGTTGAGATCCATGTCCATTAAAAAACCAATTTTCAGCCACTATTTGTTGAAAGTTCTCACTATTTCCCCACATATTAAAATATTTAAAGGGGGGCTTTTTGCCTCTTTGTTGTTCTAGAACCTCTACTAATACTTGGCAGTGGTCATAAGATGGTTTTGGGATTAGGAAAGTGGCTTTACAATACAGGTTGAGTGTATGTGTATCCCAGCATCCATTCACCATTACTCTATCTATTTTGGTTGACTTGGAAGTTGGAACCTTTAAACCAGGTGTGATCTAAACCATCACTAATTGTGTCATGTAAATCCAGCTCAGCACATAATTCCCATAGATCAGATATCTCATATGCAGTGACAGTAGCTCCATTTCTCCTCTCACAGGATCTCATTATTGCATTAAAATCACCCTGTACTAACCATGGAGAGTTTGTATTTCCAATTTCTTCTACCAAATTTCTCCATAGTCCTCTTCTCTGGACTATAGTATGAAGCCCATATACTTGTGCAATCTCAAAACATTTGCCAGTGATCTTACATTGGATCTGCCCACAGATGAGTTGATCTGTTGTTCTTCTGGGTCTGAAATCCACTCTCATAGGATCCCATATAATGACAATTCTCCCAGCTGAGCTCTGCTCAAAGTTTTGGTCTTTTTTTGTAATCCCCTTGCTTGTTGTTAGGTGTTATATTTTTTGAAATTTTGATGTGGTGTTTTATGTGGTCCTTATTGCTCATAGGTACCCTAAACTCCTTAGCTATTTTGGATTCAATGTACTACCATATCTTCCTTAATCTTGAGATAATAAGGTTTTTTAGTTTGTTTCATTTCTTTGCAATTTACTTCACTTGTTTCCTACATTTCTTTGCAATTTCAATAACTGGAGTTATTTATAAGTCCAAATTTCAGATCAAAAGAAGATTTTCTTGTTTGGAACATAGTTTGGTTTCCCATGAGCATCTCGAAAATCCATTGAACAAGTTGATGACCATGAGACTATCACCCTCAACCTCGATCCGGTGAAATCCAATGTCTTGGCCATTGTGAGCCTTGAGTGGAGGGCCAATGCCTCAGCTATAAATGCAAAGACTGATCCACACTAAGTTGCATTGCAAGCCTTGACCGTCCCCATGTGGTCTTTATTGACAAAGTCAATGGTTCCGTATCCTTTGTCTAAGAATGGGTTTTAGTCTTTTAGTTGTTGCAACTACTCTCTCGGATATATTTCTTGTTACAAGTTGTTTGTATATGTTTGGTCATTGAAGACAATTTTGTTCTTAAGGGTTCATAGTCCCTACTAAGTATTGGCTATAATGGCTTTATGAGATTTGTCAACCTTGGTGAAGATTTTGTTTTGTAAGTTATTTTATACGTATTCTTATTTGTTTGGTTGACACATTGTATTATTTGTTTGATTTTGTTAACGATCTTTTAAATCATACAAAGTGAGAGGTGACAACTTAGGAAAATGTGTTCAACATCCTTGTTTGTGTGATTGCATAAGATATATATAAGGGGCATTGCCACCCCATTTTCTATTGGCATCGTATGCTTTTTTCTTCTTATTAGGAAAGGAATTCGATTATCTAGACACGCTTAAATAAACTGAGAGACTGGACAAGTCGATAGATAGATTAATCATCGACCATGTACAATAGAAACAAATGGCATAAATGAAAATGTCTAAGGAAATAATATAAAAGCCATGCAGGGCAAAAAATCACACCAAAAAGAAAAGAGAAATAGGTTGACAGACTACCCAAGCAACACAGAAAGACCGGGGTAAAATTTACAGACACCTCAGATTATGGACTCCCTAAGAGCTTTCAAATATCAATCACAAATCTATAGCTTAAGCTTAAGCTAGTAAACAACCAAATCCAAGACATGAGATTATCCACTAAAAGAAGTAGCGTAGTACCAAAAATACAACTTAAAAAGACATTACTATTAATTCATACCTCGTTTTTGGTAATTTCAAAAGAAAGTTTTCAACATTTAGAAAGCATCTTGTACCAATGTTGCAATTTTGATGGGATTTTATCAAGGCCTAAATAACGACCCGGGTCAAAATACGCCCGGCCCATTCCCAAATTGGCTTAACCCGAATTGGCAGGCATGAAAAGAAAGCGCAGTAAAACAAGCTGAAGCTCTTCCAAAGCCAAAACCCTCGTTAAACCACCAAGCCGCCGGAGAGGGAGTTAAGAGAGATTGAGAGAGCCATGAGTCCTACTGAACATCGTAAACGGTCGAAATCCGGAGCCACGGCGTTGGCGCCGGCGAAATCTGACCGGAAAGGCGACAAGTTGAATAAGCGGAAGCGAGTTCCTGGCGACGCAGAAATCGCCAAGAAGAAGTCGAAGCCTTTGGCTTCCAAGCCCTTGCGAACTGCTCCTCCCAGCAAAGGCAAGGTTCCGAATCTGGTTACAAGCAATCAATCCCATGGGAGCGACGGCGCTCCCTTGTCCAATCGAGAACGCCGCCAACGAGCTAAGGTTTTTGTTTGTTGCTTCGGGATTTTGTTTTGGTTCTTTCGGTTGTATTTTCGTCTCGTGTTTTATTTTTGATTTTTTTTTTCCAGGAGGTAACGGACGCTAGGAAGAAGAGGAGGAAGCGGCATTTCGATCTCGAACAAGTGAGCACTTTCGTTTTCCCTCTACGTGTTCTTCCCTTGTTGAATTCAGTTAGGTTTCATCTGAGTTCCAAATTGACATGCGCTGTACGTACATTCGATTCAACTCTGCTGTTAGGCAGTCTCTGGTGATATGTGCAGAACCATTAATTTAAGAAAATTGCTTTTAATTGGGTTTGGGATGAAGTAGTCCATCTAAGTACCTAATCTTTGGGGGGGGGGGGGGGGGGGTGTTCATTCAAGGGTTAGATTTGAGAATGTTGAGGAGCTGGAGAGAGTTCGTTTGGTTGGCTAGAGGTGTTGATTTCAATGGGAATTGTTTGGACATTTCATACTTTTTCTTAAGGTTTTTCTAACGGCGAACTGAGTTAGGGTGTTGAATAGCTAACAAAGTATAAACCGATGATTAATTAAAATTTCCTTTGCAATATGCGGTTTTATTTATTTTTGTCAAAAAGGGTTTTAGAGGTATGGTTACCTCTATCCCGTGCTATGGAGAGAGTACAAAGTGACCTTAACTACATTGTTTTTGTGTAATTGTGAATGAAACATATGCCTGCACTTCTAACTTTCTGATCATTTCTGGTGTTTGTCATTGCTGACTTAATGTATGAGTATGAATATCAATTTTTAGTCGTATACTTTCATGGTGGAAACTTTGTATGGTAAATGGAAACTAGTTTGAAGTTAAATTCTGCGATTTATAATTGTTGGGCTGAGTTTTTATTTTTATTTTTTATTGTTGGATTCAAATTGTAACTTGCTTTATCTGAGAATTTGGAATCCTTGCTTGGGTATGAGATTTGATTTCTCGATTCTCATTATAATTATTGTCGATTCTTTCATGTTGTTATATGTTCTTAAGGGATGAGAAGTAGTTGTTCATATCAATGCTAATTAGGCATCTTATTGTGACTACCTAAACATACCATCTAATATTTTTCAAATGCAGGAACTTGCCTTGCTATGGGAGAAAATGAGGCGAAGAAACATTGACAAAATAGAAAGATCCAAGTATGTTATTAACAAGAAACATTTTTCTTCTATATTTTATACTTCCTCGGATCAACTTTAAGTGTCGTTTTATGTTTTTAAATTTGATCGTTTATTTGTTGTTTTAGGTGTTTTAGACAAATAATTAGCATTGAGTTACGAGCTTTTGATTGAAATTTTTGTTGACTACATTTTTCCCAAATTGTTTATTAATTGGCTTTAAAAGGGGTTGGGCATTCAATAGTGTGATGAGATATTTGTAATAATAACAAAAATGTAAGTGAATTGATATCGTTCTTAAAACTTGTGCACAAACCTAAAACAAGTATGATACATATGTATCACATTGGTAATAATCATTTCTGCCTACATGTTGATAGGTTCATAACTGAAGCTCTACAGAAAATGAAGGGAAAAAGTCATGAAATTGCAGCCTCTCATGTGTCATCTCGTGTGCTGCAGGTACTTTATGCTTCTTTTGCTTCAAGCTGAGCATATTTTTTTTAATTTTTTGGCCATCGTGTTTGTAATTAAATAATGCTGCTCTATGTGCTTGATGCTAGACTTGTGTTAAATACTGTTCTGAGGATGAAAGGAACAACGTATATGCAGAGCTACAACCCCATTTCCTCAGTCTTGCTGGAAACAAGTATGCAGTGCATCTTGTCCAGAAAATGTTGGATAATGGTAAGATTATATTTGGGAACTTAAAAGGGATTAGATGGATGCATGTTGTAGGAACTTTTTCTTTGGTTAATATGTTGTGAGTTAATCTACATTTTCTTGATGCAGCCTCTAAAAAGCAGCTGGCTGGCTTTATCTCCTCACTGCGTGGGCAGGTTGCTTCGCTACTTAAGCACACAGTTGGATCAATGGGTATGTATTTTTTTTAAAATGAGATCTATCTATACGGTCATCACTTTGGTTATATTCTTATTAGCAGTTACTAAAAAGTGTGAGGCAGTTCCTAGGTAGTGAGGGTGACGATTTTAGAACACTACTCTATCCGTTCGGCAAAACATGTCATTTTAGAGTATTAATTTTGTTCAAGAAAACGTGCCATTGTCGGTATTTTGGTCTCTACTTTATGAAAATGCCCTCGTAACGATTAGTAGATTGATAGTTGTAGTTTTTGAGAAAGGAAAAAAGTAGTGTAATAAGTGAGGGTATAATAGTATATTTCTTGATTTCCTTAAATTTTGTGAAAGATGCTAAATGACATGTTTTGGCGATTGGAGAGAGTATTTAGTTTTGGCTCTAGGTTACACAAAGTGTTTCAAACTCAAGCTATCTAAGAACCCCTCCCCTCTCTTGATCTAATGGAGCAAGTGTACAAATGTAATTTCGTTCCTCTAGTCAGTTATTAACTGTATAGTCATGCTCATTTCTCTTTTCGTATTTTCAGTGGTAGAAAATGCCTACCAATTGGCCAGTGGAGCTCAAAAACGTGAGATGTTGATGGAATTATATTCTACTGAACTTCAGTTGTTTAAGGATTTGTCAAATATAAAGGAAAGCAGGTGAGTTTTGTTCTCTTCCTGATGAAGACACTAAAGAATACTCCTTTTTGTTGCTGAACAGGTCCTATTATTTTCCTTATTGCTTTTGGAGTTATTTCAGAAACTTGTTATAGTCTAATAGTCTATTTGTTCAGGATCTTTGTTTCCACTTTCACTAAAGCTAAAATTGGGAGAAGGTGGTGAAGGAGCATCTAGTTCCCACAATCCCAGTAACAGATTTGATAAGGATGTTTAGGATTGGAGGGATTGGCAACTGAGTTTGATTTGATTTGATGTAAATTTTTTACTGTATAGAATCAGAACAGGAATATGGTTTGTTGTACAGTTTCCGTAGAAGCAAAGAGATTCTTGTTCTTAAGTTTGTGTTTGGTTATACAAAGTTGATAGGGTAGCTGAAGTTGTTGGGATAGCACGTAAGTGTGTAAAGTAGATGTTAAATTAAACTTTGAATTTTTTTATAAGTTAGTAATATGTTTTGTAACCTAGTGGATAGGATAGCTTATAAAAATTGGGGGATGAGAAAGAAAAGAAAGAATAGATTTGTGATTTGTGAATATAAAAAGAAAAGTTTCAAAAAAGTTAGAGATGAGTGGCCGTCGAAAACCGTCATCTGTATGCTCATGAAAGATTATTCTTAGGTTTAGCTCCTTCAAAACAAAAAAATAAGCTAAGAAAAGCTATTAACTTTACCAAACGGACCCTAAGTAGCTTCAAAATATAGATTAATCTTTAGTACAATACTGCTGTGACAGCAACCCAGTATATCCCTCTGGAGGCAGGGTTTGGGGGGTCGAGGTGTATGCATCCATTCCCCAAACAAGTCGGGAGAATGTTTCAGAAGATATATAGCCAAGGACTATTACTAATATCGACTCTAGACTTGGTTTAGACTATTTGATGCCTTCCTGCAGTTCTAGTTATGTTGCCAGGTTTAAATTTTACTCTTGTTTCATTCCATTTTCAGGTTATTAGATATTATTCCTAAACTAGGCCTTCAGAAGTCGTCAGTTGTGCGGCACATGACTTCTCTGCTTCAGCCAGTTCTCGAGAAAGGAATAGTTGACCACTCTATCATACACAAAGTTTTGATAGAGTACTTAAGCATTGCTGATAAGGTACCATCCTGTTTGAAATTACATGTGTTCGTTGCTTTTCTTCCCCATTTGCTTCGTGGATCAAATCACCTTAGGCAGTTCCTACCTCTGGCGTTGTTCAGTTTCGATTTTATCCATTTGGCACTTCAATTCAATTTTAGTAGCCCTCTTATTTACTTTCATTCCTGTTAACTCCTATTTGTGGACAGACTTCAGCAGCAGATGTTTTACAACAACTGTCTGGTCCTCTCCTTGTTCGTATGATTCACACTAGAGATGGTTCAAAAATTGGAATTCTGTGTATTAAGCATGGGAGTGCTAAGGTTAGTTTCCCGTTCTTGGGTGGCTGCTGCATCAAAAAGGAGAGTAGGATTTGCTATTAGCTATTAAGTTTGTTGATTTTTTTTTTTTTCAGGAAAGAAAGAAGATTATTAAAGGAATGAAGGGACATGTAGTGAAGATGGCCAATAATGTTTGCGGTGCCATGGTAGGAATTCATATTGTCTAATATTATGATTTTGTCTTATGGTGTTGCTTGACTTCTTCTGGTGCATGAAAACTGTATTGTTAAGTTGGACTCTGTTGAAGAGCAATAAACATCAAATCTATCTAATAAAACCACATGATATCCCAAAAAAGACAACATAGCTTACAAAACCTAATTGAAAATTTGCAACTTATTTACTGTATTCTACTCTTTTATTTTTTCTACTGTTTTGTGAGATTGTTTGCTGGACTTACTGTTGCAGGTGCTAGTCTGCCTTCTCTCAACAGTTGATGACACAAAGCTGCTCTCGAAGGTTAGTAGGCTCTTTAATGCGATGTAGGTTTTTTTTTGGCTGCTTTTGGATGAGCTATTAGTTGGTTAGCACTCCTGATGAAAATTTTCCGATCTCAGGTTGTCATCCAGGAGCTTCTATCTATCCTTAAGGAGCTTGTTTTGGACAAGGTTTTGCATATTTTTTTCTTCTTTTTATGATTATTCTTTTGCTATTTGATTTTGTAGGTTATAAGAATAAAGGTTTTTAGTGCTTTCCTCTGTTTTCAAGTGTAAACACTAGATTGTCAGAACATGTTGCAGTCATTATGCTGTTGGCAGTTCTTTATGTTGAAAGTGTTTAAGAAATAATCTCCTTTTTAGGGGATGTCATCATAGTTTGACTTATCTTTGTTGAATTATTTCCATTGAAGCTGTTAATCTATCAATTTTTCTTGCACAAGCTAAAAATGAGATTGATTAATTCAGACCTGACCTTTTTAATTTACATTTCAGAAGGCAAGACATCCATTCTTGCAGAGTTGTAGCTACTCCTTCCACTTTGAGCTGATTTTTTTTTTAATTGACATTTCAGAATGCAAGGCGTCCATTCTTGCAGCTACTACATCCACTTTGTCACCGCTATTTTAGTCCTGATGATTTAGCTCCCCTGAATTCTTTTGTGCCTTCTCTACACTCCAAGGTTTGTTGCTTGTTTAATGTGTGTGTGTGGGGGGTTGGTGTTGTGCGTGGATGAGAATGAAGGAAGCCAGGCAGTATCTGATATTGTTTATCATTGTTGTCAGGATGGAGAAGAATCGCAGCTAGTTGGGGAAAATCAAGAAAAAGCTATTGATGGAGTGAATGAGGAAGATCATCTTGAAGCCAAGGCCGAAGGAGATGCTCCAATAAATGAAGGTGTTTCCTTGGTAGAAGGTGGGAAAAAGGATCCTTCCAAACGGAGGCAGGAGCTGCTAGTTAAAAGTGGTCTTGCTGAGGTTTGTTTACCTTCTTGGCTTGTATCATCAGCGTTTACCAACCTTTTCCTTTTGTTTTCCCTGAAGCAGTTATATTTTAAGTAGCTCAATTGATAACAACTTAAAATCTAGATGAGGTTTGCCCAACTTTCTGGATGTTTTTATTACAATATTCCATCTTAGGATGATTTTTTTTTTGCCATGGGTCATAATACCCATAAAAATTTGTCTTATGAACCTGTAGAATTCTATTCACCTGAAGCCGATAATTTATTGACAATACCAAGTTTCCAAAAATGAATTGCTCCATTTTGAATGAAAGACAAGGTTCAGTATGACTTGGTCTTGAAAGACTGAACTATGTTAAAATAGGTTAATTGTTTGGTGGAGAACAGACAAGTTGGATGTTTGTCACTGTTTCCCTGTCTATGAAATTTTGGTTTCACCACCGGTTGTATATTAGTAGATAGAAAATCAAAATCTAAAAACTGAAAGCAGAAGGTTGGTGTTGAACAAAGCTAAAAACTGTAGCAGAATGTTAGGACTAGCTGACTTGTTGATGCTCTCTTTGTAGGGAGCCCTTTAAATATTTTGCACCGTTTTCCTCTGCTTATATATACCGTCTATTTGTACACATACTGTATTAATGGTGGCGGGTTTTCTGGTGAGCCGAAATTGCCAAAGAGTAAGATGCCTCATCATTTATTTTTTTCTTGTATATTAATATTAATATGATGCCTCATAGACTCAGTTGAGCAAAGGAGTTAACTACTAATGTGCTGTGATGCAGAAACTTATTGACACCTGCATCGAGAGTGCAGAAGAATTGTTAATGTCAAATTTTGGCAAAGATGTTCTTTATGAGGTACGGAAAATGCAAGTCAATCTTCGTCCTTTTTCATCCTATGTTATTCAAGTAAACTCCTGCATTCAAGAGTCATTTCAGTCATGCCTATTTGCATTCTGCAAATGTAACTGGACTCTTGAGAGTTTGCAAATCAAAAGTTATTATTTGCTTATACCTCTTCACATTTAGGTTGTGTTTGGCATGACAAACTTGATAAATCAGAAATAACCGATAAGCTATCTATAGACAAAAGAGTATCTAGGGCTTAACAAACATTGCCTCGCTGTCAATCATTTTAAGCTTTTTCTAGAAGATTGAAGACGGATGCTAAACTATATGTGCAGGTTGCTACAGGAGGCGCCGATGGGATTCTTCTATCACCCTTGGCTGATAAGCTGACGAGCTTGTATAATCAGATCGCTTCCCTTGTAGCTAAGACAAAATCAGATGATTCGGAACATCTTCTTGAAAATTTCCATTCCAACAGAACCATCAGAAAGCTTGTATTGGACTGCCCTGCTTTTGCTTCCATTTTGTGGAACACAGCGCTCAAAGGGAAGTGCAAAGAATGGGCCAAGGGTCACAGGTGCGATTAAATCGTTGCATATTTCTTCAAACTTCATTCCCCGTATCTTTCTTCAATGCACCTCATGTCTTTTGACTACTGTTGCAGTTCGAAAGTGATTTCGGCCTTCATGGAATCATCAGATGCTAGCACACGTGAGCTAGCAAAACCGGAGTTGCAGCCTCTGGTCGAGAGTGGTGCCCTCACAATTCCCGAGGCCAAGAAAACAGGGAAAGCGGAGTAAGTTATATACAGCGACGAGTGCATGAGCATTGAAACCTTGTGACAGTTGATCGTCACAAAGATGCAGAGTCTACCTTCCAATTTTGAGACCACATAGCTTCGAGTTTGTCGGACAAAATCAAGGCGTAAATTGGTCAGTCTCTAATAGTGCTACAAAATGCAATCAAACTTACTGTTGTGTTAAAGTGTCAATTTTGTTTTAAAAGAAACCTTCAGTTTCGAATTCGCCTGTGAAATTTTGTTATGTAAGAGTAGAAAGGTGACTATTTTTGCTCTTTCTTCCATCATATACAGCCATATTTGCAATACTTGCGATTCTGATATGATTCCCATTCCTATTGATCGTTAATAAATTTGAATACTCAAAAGTTAGCTTAAAAAAAATATTAAATAAAATACATTTTCCAAGCTATCGCTTTTATAAATTGAGATAACTATCGTGTATTGGGGGCATTATTAGGGACAGTTTGGACTAGGTGGTCGACATTTTTCACTAGAAAGGTAGGATGGGATCTATTCTTCAAACTGAAGCGGGTGCGTTTTGCTTAGGAGTTCAACAAGCCATTGCTAGAGGGTTAATGAGGGTGATCATCCAATGAGATAATTTAAAAGTAAAGGCTATAAATGACAACTCAAAGGTATAGAACCATTGAGAAGATCAATCTGCTGAAAGAAAATTTTGACTTTATACAATTTCGGCATTGTTATAGAGAATCAAATACAACAGTGACTTTATAACTAAGTCTAGAGATGATTGTAATATGTCGAATCTCCCCTTGGATGGGGATCTTTTAAACATCCTTGAAGAAATATTTGACTAACAAATTTTTGGGCCGGAAGCTGGAAATGGAAAATGTGGGCATAGTCCAGGTCCATCCCTACAGGCTACAGACTGGGCGACTCTTTTAAGTTATAACCTTTTGCAATGCACGACCAAACATAGAAAGTCGTATCTATGTGATATCATATCCATTCTTGATGACCGAGTTTCACACAACCACACCAATTCAATGCCTTCTTTATTCACAAATCAACCACATCAAAGTCTATCGGAGTGTGTTTTTATGAATTATAAAAAAAATAACTATAATACATATAAAATAACAGGTATAACATTATTACCAAAAATTATACTTTCTAATGTTTAACTTCCTCCATTCTTATTTAATACGGAGTATTAAGGGTGTGTATGGCTACAGAATAAACAAGTTAAAAAGTGTGAAATTATTAGCTGTTAAAAAAATAAACGGGTTTAAACGGTGTATGGGAACAACAAATAAGCTTTAGTCAGTTAAAAAAAGGGTTTATAAATAAGCTGCAGATTGAAGCTTATTTTGAGGTTTATATTCCATAATTACTATCTTACCCCTTCTCTTTTATCTTATTTGGTTTGAAAGTACCACAATTCCCCTAATAAAAACCAAATAAACTCCACTTTTTACAAATAAACTGTTTTTCGCCTCATACGGAGTTTATATTTTTTCATAAACTTTTATCTACTTTTACCAACAGTTTATAAATTTTTACCTTGTTTATAATTTTAACCAGTTTATTAACCCGTCCCATACGAACCCTAAATAAAATTATCTCTAATTTTATGATTTTTTGTTTGTGTGTGCAGTTGAACACACACAAATCAGAGTCAAATAATTACAGTATAATTAATCCATTTTATAACCAAACAACACCTAAAATATTTTGAACAAATGAAATAGAATAAGTCATAATTATATTACGTCATTTCACTGTGAAAATACGAATGCCATTTTTCTGTAAAGATTGTAAAGTTATACAAGCTTAATTCACTACGTAATACGGAGTATAAATAATAAATATAGTTATTTTCTTGTTTCAACGACATGCAACTATGCAAGTGGTAAATTTAGAATGTACCCACAATCCATTCCATTTATTTAACCCTAAATTTTTGTATCCCTACGTAGATTTCATCGTTATTTATCTATTTATCTGGTAGGTTTTCTCCTACCTAAAATTTTTCCCCATAAAAAATACTACTCCGTATATATTTATCTATCATAATATTAAAAGATGTGAACAATATTTTTAGTTTTTTAATTCTAGATGATGAAAAATTCGTTGTAATTTGCCTGTATTTCTTTCACTTGTAATTTACATAGTTGTTGTCGAGGGTGGAAGAAGTGTTCTTCTTTCATATTTTTTTGTTATACTAATAGAGTAGCAGATAAGATTGTACGCATTTGCCACTCTACTGGAGACTCGATATCTATAATACTATTAATTTATTATTCCATCTGTCTCGGAAAATTTGTAGTTTTAGCTTTATACACACTTATTAATAATACCTATATTTCATTTACTTTTATAGGATAAAATACCTAAAAGCACTAATTATTACCTATAAAAAGAGCAATCATTACCTATAAAGATAATAACTATATCTAAAACAACAATTTTTTTGATACAAGTTTACTACTCTAAAACTACAAGTTTTGCGATACGGATGGAGTATATTATTATGATTTTATTAAAAAAAAATCAACATTGAGATTGTACTGGTATTAGTCAATACATAGGAGTAAAGATCTCGTGCAGATTTGAGACAATTGATGGGTGGTTGCTTTGGTTTGCTAGTGAGATCAACGCTACTCAGAAATCCCAAATGTTCCAAGCGAAACTGCAAGCATTCCAAGCTCTAATTTATTTTACATGGCTTGCTAGGAACAAACGTGTGTTTAGTAATGAATTGTTCAATACATCTATATGTGCGCCACAAATTATAGCTAGCCGTCAATCCCGGTTTGTCTCAAAGTGAAAGTGCAAATCACTCGTGGAAACCTGGGATTGAAGGGTTACTTGATGAATGTATGGGACATAGATTCATTCTCCTGATTTGATCTCACTCTTTTTTTGTAAGTTTGGGTAATCACCTCATGGTAGGGATCAACAAATATTGTATAGTAAAAGGAAATGACATCCCAACACAATGATAAGAAAGGCAAGTTGATGTCTCCAATTTAGTACAGTTAAAAAATTAATAATAATATTTCCCTTTTCAACACCATTATTATATTTTAATTATTCCCCTCTTCCTTCCCCGCCTCTTCTTCCTCTCTCAAAACTCCTTTCATGTCTTTTTCCCTTCCCCTGCCTCTTTCGCTAATCTCCTCTCCGTTTACTTTAATTTCTGTTTTAATTCCCCCAAATCCCTTCTGCAACCTCCCCACTCCACTTGTTCAGGCCTCTCACTTCTTCCAATTGAAAAACCCCAGTTGAGTCCGTCTCACCCCCAAATCCGAGTTCGATCCTAATTGTGATACGCCATTTTCCCAAATCAACTCCAGTATTTCTTTTGTTCAATTTTGGATTGAATTTTTTCTCTGAATTTTGAATCCCCCCTTTCGTTTTTTGCTTACTGGATCAAAGTCAAAGCTTCTAGCTGGTAATTTGTGAGATGAACTTGGGTGGCCGGAGAGGAGTGGGATTCATGTCTGGCCCGACCCGGAAACCCCTCGATGGTGCTTCCGATGAGTTCCCGGTTGGTCTCCGGGTTCTGGTTGTCGACGATGATCCTACTTGTTTAAAGATCCTAGAGAGGATGCTCATCACCTGTCGATATGAAGGTATTACTAATTAACATACCCCTTGAAGATTTCCCCCCCCCTTTACATCTTTGTTTTGTGGATATTTATTTGTTTTAGGGTTTGAGAAATAGGTAGTCAAATGGCGAGGCTCAAAATCTCAGTGTTAATTAGTCATGGAATCACTTTACTTGCTTAGAAGAATTTGTGGGAAGTTTACAAGGAAAAAGGATAGAATTTCTTGCTGATTCATGTCACCTCATGTTGAGAAAGATAAACGGAAGCGAAATGAATCTAGTCTATTTATAATTCAAGCGTATGATAAATGCGCAATGAAGTTTGAGGAGCTAGGACACTGAACTTGTTACTTCCTCTTGCTTAACTACCAACATATATGCTTTATTCTATTGTCATTTACTGAAAAGCATGGTTTGCTGTATTTTCAGTTACAAAATGTAACAGGGTGGAGTATGCCTTGAATGAACTCCGGATGAACAAGAATGGTTTTGATGTTGTTATAAGTGATGTGCACATGCCTAACATGGATGGTTTCAAACTTCTCGAGTACGTTGGTTTGGAAATGGATCTACCTGTCATCAGTAAGTTTAAAGAATTACAAAAAAAATTGTAGTTAAAACAGCTTTTGTTCGATCATCTTGTGATGAGTTTGTGCTTCAATGATGTTAACAATACAGTGATGTCAGCGGATGATAGTAAGAATGTTGTGATGAAGGGAGTGAAGCATGGCGCTTGTGACTATTTGACCAAACCGGTTCGTATGGAAGCTCTTAAGAACATATGGCAGCATGTTGTTCGTAAGAAGAAGAATGAGTGGCAGGAACATGAGCCGTGTGAGAGGGCACAGAAACATGATGCAAACGAGGACGACTGGAGGAGCTCAAAGAGGAAAGGAGATGATGAAGATGCGGATGAGAAGGATGATTATGCTTATTTTAAGAAAGCAAGGGTTGTTTGGTCGGTTGAGCTTCATCAACAATTTGTGGCTGCTGTCAACCATCTAGGAATTGATAGTAAGTCGTTATCGTCAATCCTTGGCTTTATTTTGTTGGCTCCTGAGTCCTGACATTTTATTTTTATAGTTTGTATGTAGTTCTTCTTTATGTTGCTCCAACACATACATTAATTTCAACACACTAGTAAAAAAAAATCCTGGACTCGCAACAATTTGTATGTAGTCCTTGGCTTTATTTATTTTTCTGTTTACCAGAGGCTGTACCAAAGAAAATCTTGGAGCTGATGAATGTTCCTGGACTAACAAGAGAAAATGTAGCCAGTCACCTGCAGGTATTATATTTTCATACCCATAAAAGATAAAAAAAATTTTTTTGTTAAGTTACATGTCTCTTTGGATCTGTCGTTGAAATGTTGAAGGTTTTCTTGATTGCTCGGTGCAGAAGTACCGATTGTGTCTCAGAAAGATCGATGGGGAATCTTGGCATCTTGGTGGCCTGAACAATACTTTCATGGGGTCTCCAAATCCAGGCTTCGGAACAACGTCATCCCTGGGAGGGATTGATCTCCAAACTCTGGCTGGATATCAACCTATTAGGCTTCCTGTAAACCCTGGTATATCCATGCCATTTCACCAGATGAATGCTTTAGGTCTTGAACCCTCTAATTTTAGGGATTCGGAGCTGCAACACCTCCCACAGCTCAGCAACAACAATAAGCCGAGTTGTTTGCCTAATGGACTTCCGGCTGCAATGGATCAGAATCAGCTAACCAGTTTTTACCAATACGCAGAGTCATTGGGAAGTATGAGCAAGCATACGAATCCCCAAATTAGTCAGAGTTTCTCCTCACTTATGCCGATGGTTGGCTCACAGTCACAACCTATATTGTCAACTGGGGCACTTGTTGGGGCTTTACCGAGAAGTGGTATATCTGACTACAATCAAGGAACGTCTTATACTTCACTTTCTCAATCTTCTCCTGTGGTGGATTTCTCAGTAGATCATCTCCCAGCTTTTACTGGAGTCATCCAAGAGGAGGCGAGCTTGAATACGAAAGGGTTGGGAGGATTTGATCCAAGTTATGACCTGTTGAGTGAGCTTTTTCAACAAGAGCCTCATGGTTGGCAGACATCCTCTATTGGGAACGTAACTGTCTCGCCTTCACTTATGGCCAATCAAGAAAACCAGGGACACAGTGGAAATCATATCGACGGCAACAACAACATGCCCTCAACAGGTCATGAACTACAACAGGGGGATAACAATCTTCTTGTTGACAACGTCTCATCAAGTGTGAAGCCTGCGGAACTAGTTCAGGAATTAAGTTCCGCGAGCAACAATCATAGTTTTCAATTTGACCAGGACGATTTACTCAGCATAATGCTCAAACAGGTTAGTGCATCCACTTGATCTTGATGTTCAAACATCAAATTATTGATCTGTTGCAGCAGCAATGATACAACAATACGTCTAATTGGTTTGCCATGATGCTTTTCGCTTCACATTGCAGCAAGATGAAGGCATCGGGCCAGTTGAAGGCGAATTCAACTGTGATGGGTACGCTTTGGATGATCCCCTTGTACGATCAATCTTAGGCGATTGCTGATTCCGCTTCCTCGTGAAATTCGGTTAGTCTTATTCGCTATTGTTGCCTCTCTGTATTAATTAAGTCTGTAGAAGTCATTGCAGCACAGTTTGGTTTGGAATTTGTATATGGTTCCAGTGATCTGGTTAGGGCAATAGATTGTTGTTGAGTGAGTGCAAAGAAACAAAATGACCATCTGACTGCTTAACAGTTGAGCATTGTAATTTTTTACTGTCTTTTTTCCTTCATTTAGCTGTTCATGTTCTTTTTTTTGACCATTTGTCTTTATGCTTCTAATCATGGGGTATTTTTTGGTGTCTATGAACTGCAGTTAAGATACACTTTGTTGTTTGGTTTATGGTGAATTCTAAGTTTAGTGTTACAGTAATGTGAAGGCTGATGTTGAGGGTTTAGGGTTCAAGGTATACAAAAGAGATGGTAACAAGTAGAGGTGGCAATCGGGCTATTCGGGTCGGGTTCGGGTAATACCCATTCGAGTTTGGTCATATGTCGGGTTGGGTAATATGTCGGGTATACTGTATGTTCAGTCAGTCAGGTTGGGATGGTTTGGTAAGTTTTCAGGTCGGGTACGTTAAATTTGAGTCAAATGGATTTCGGGTTTGGGTTGGATCAAGTCGGGTCACATTTAGTTTTATTATAAAATGATGATGATTATTTTTTGTTTATCTTAATCATTGACTATTAAACATCAATTATTTAGTTATATCAGGTCTCATTATAGGTAATTCACAATATTAAACATCAATTATTTAGTCAAGGACGGGTCAGATATGAATCGGGTCGAGTTCAGGTTCATTCAGGTATCGGATCAAAATGAGCCGGGCTCGGGTTCGGGTTGCGCAACTAGATTTTCGGGTTTCGCTCAAATCTGAGTTCGGGCGAGTCGTGATCTCGGGTCGGGTCAAGATGCAAATCATTCCCATTACCATCAAAGGTTTTGGTACAGAAAAATCAAAGAAAGTTATATACTTCTGCTACATATTGAATACAACAATATGAACTTCCTGCAACTGTGAAATAATAAAATAGTTCGCCATTTCCGATCAACAAAAACACTCAAATTCAGTATACATTATGACATATTGCTGTATATGTAAACCAAGGATCAAAATCCATAGTCAAGTTTATGAAACAAACGAACAAAATTAATCGTTACAAACTTCAAATAACATAAGCTATTAACACATATAAACCCCATTAAACATTCAACATGAAGCCCAAGAAAGCTATGGCAATACATAAGACCACCGAAACTGCGGTACGTCCACCTCCGCTGATCGGAAGAATGCCCGGAAGAGCACACTCCTCCCCATTGAAATACACCTTAGTCGGAAACCCGTCTCCGGCAACCACATTGATCCCGGGGGTCAGCTTCTTGGTGAACGAAATCACCGACTGCTGCTTCCCCGGGACCCTCGGATCCTTCTTTGGATCCGTCCCATTGGTCTCCCCGAGCAGATAGTTCAGCCCGGGGAGGCCCTGCATCAGCACCGTGTGGTTGCCCTTGACGTCCTCCATTAAGGTTCCGTTGAACGAGTAGACCTTCTCGAATCCAGCGGCCGCATTGTCGAGCTCAACCGCGACAAACCAGTCGACGAAGGCGTTGTTCTCCCAGTTAAACAGCGTCATCCTCGCGGTCCACCCTTTCGAGTAGTCCGTGAGGACGTGCCAGTTGATGCTGACGCCGCAGTTGTCACCGCACGGCAAAGGGTTCGGGACGAGCTGGTGGTTCAGCGACGCCCAAGCCAGGGCGAGTTTCGTCCTGTTGTCGTACGGGACGAGCTGCGCCTCTGGCGGGATCAGCATTGCCTGAGCCTTGGTGCTGCACGTGCGGCTCGCGTCGCCCGCGCACCCGCACGCGCACGTCGGGCACGGGATGATCGAGTCGTTGTAGAAAGCCGAGAACGAGACGCAGCATTTGGGGCTCGAGTTCTTGGCCTGTGTGATGTTGCACACAACCTGCCATGTCGCGACGGCCGTCTTGTTCGTCGGGAGGCCGCCGGAGTCGACGAACTCGCTCGGCATGACCCGGACGGGCGGCCCGCACTTGTAATCGGGGTTGAGCGTGCCGTTGATCCGCCAATTCTGCGGCGGGTAGAGCGCCGACTGGTTGAAATCCGGCGGCATTTTATACACCTGAAGCATGAAGGCGGACTTGGATTTGGCGGGATCCATAGAGGGGGGCAAAACGGTGCCGTTTCGGCAGCAGAAAGGAACGTAGCCTAAGGTAGAGTCATTGGCCTTAGTCGGAGGGAGATCGACGAGGACCGGACTGCGTTGGCAGTTGAGGCCGGTGTTGAGATCGGGGCTCGAGTAGATAAGGGCTTGAGGCCCGAACAAGCAGTCATTCATGTCGATGACGTAAGGGTACGCCCCCCGCATCGAGTAGATGAACTCGCCCCGCATCCAGTCCCACTTGAGCATCCAGTAGTCGAGGCGGCCGAGGGGGTTGTGGTTGGCGATCGTCACCTGCGCCCAGTAGTTCTGGCTGTACGTCTGAGTCACGTCGTAGAGGATAGTCAGGTCTCCCTTCTGTAGCGGCATGAATTTGGTCGACACTGTCGGTGTTGGCTTCGCGTTTGGATCCTTTAAGCAGCACACGTTCATCGTCCTGTTACCTGCAGATAATAGCCGTTACGCAATTACTTAAGCTTTTATGTCGCGTGCTCCGCCCGAGGAAATCCAAACAGGTTAAAAACTAATAGAGTGTGTAAAAAAAAGGTAAAAATTATGTATAAACATGTGTTTATTTTATAAGTAGTTTAAATGGGTGTATGAGAGGTAAAAAATAAGTAAAAACTGTTAAAAAAGAGTTAATAATTAAGCTACAAATCGGTGCTTTTTCAGGTGTTTATTTGGGTGTTTATTTTCTCATTTATTTTATTTGGTTTGAAATTACCACAATACTCTTAATAACAATAAAATAAACTCTACTTTTTTTACAAATAAACTAGTTTTCTCTCCATACGGAGATTATCTTATTGTTTAAATTTTTAACTATTTTTACCAACAGTTTATAAATTTTACCTTGTTTATAATTTTAGTCCGTTTATTAAACTCGTCTTATACGAAGCCATATTCTTTCCATTAAAAATGTTATTTACTATTTAAATACGGTTTTTTAAGATGATAAAAATCATATTAAATATCAACTTGTTTTTATATAATTTCATACTATTTAAATACGTTTTTTAATATCCCATGACACTGTTTTTAAGTAAAGTATTAATTATCATTGGTTTTATACATTTTTTTCTAAATCTTACTCCGTATTATTTATTAAATGCTTAACAATTTTTTTCAACCAATAAGTGGAGAGTTTGAAAGAAAAAGTAGTTAACAAATATAAATTTCAATAACAATTTTCATTAATAACTCTATTAAATTGTCTAGAAAACATAAAACGATACTTATTTTCGATCAAATTCAAAAGTCTAGAATGACACTTATATTGGATCGGAGGGAGTATAATTTAAGTAATCTATATTGCCTATTAAAGGGAATCAATTTTCCAAATAATTTCTTCTCCTTGAAATACTTAACTAATTTGAAATTTTTATCATAAGCAAGCATCGTTTATATTTAAATTAAAAGGCAGGGTTCTAATCAGCTATTTTTTTTAAAAGGTTTATAAATTGGTAATTTTTTAATAAAAATTTACAATTTATCTATAGCTAGAAAATGATAATCCACTAATTGTATTAATAATTGATAGGTGTAACTTTGTAACTTTTTTTTTTGGTATAAAGGTGCAACTTTATAACTAATGACAGATTTGCATAATATGTATATTTACATTTTAAACTACGAACAATTTGAAATTAATTAATATTATACTGCGTATTTATAATAGAAATCAATGTTATACAGTTTTGGATCTCATTTGGTAGAAAGTGATGATATGGGCTCCTTAAGTCCAATTTGAGACGCCCACATAACATTGTCCCAATTTGGTGAATATATTCACAAGTAAGGTCAAAATGGGAAATAATTTACTCTCGCTTTTATATATGTAAAGAAATGGTGGATATACGATAACTGACTTACCCTCCATGGAAGGTTCGGGGCAGATATATCCGTCATTGACGAGCGAGATGTTGGTAGGCATGGGGACGTCAGGCGGGGCGACGCCGAACTGGGTCCCGACCATCATCGACGTAACGCTCATCTGGGTGAGATCTCCGGCGGTTTCGATGGCGGTCTTGAGGTCGGTCTGGGGAAAGCCGGTAAAGGAGGTGCCGTTCCCCACGGCAGCAGGGAGCGTGGTGGTGCCATCGGCGATCACCACATTGGTGGCGGAGACAAGGAGCTCGTTGTTGTCGAAGCCGACGAAGACCTCCCAGGCCTTGAGCTCCTCCCGGCCGTTATTGACGATGGTCAACGCCGACTGGAACTTGAAGGGCTGGTCGGTCAGGTCTTTCTTGAGGCGCGGGGGCAGCTTCTTCCCCGTGAAGTAGGTGTAGCTTATGAAGATGCCGTTGCAGGAGTCAGCCGCAGGGGCCGGAGCAGGAGCGGGCGCGGGTCCCATAGTGATCGGTGAGGCGCGTGGGGCGAACGCTGTAGGGGACGGCGGTGTGAAGGGCGTCTGGGAGAGGGCACCGTTGAAGAGGGCGAGGAAGAGGAGAAGGAGGGCGACGGTGGCCATGGTGGTCACCTCTATCAGTGGAAGAGAGGAGATCGATGGAGGATTTTGAAGCAAGTTAACACACTGTATAGCAAACAGCTGCCAATTTTTGAATTAATTAATTGGTGGGATGGTCGGTAGGGAAAAGAAGTGGGTTGCTCGTTGTTCGTATGTGCATACAGAGTGCTTTGAACGGGCGCGACGTGCAGGGCTTGAATGTTTCGGATTTCGTTCCCGATTTTACCACAATCATTGTTCTATTTTTATTTTATTTTTTTTGGTAAGGGAGGTAAACCTGCAATCATCATCCAAGAATGACTCAATTCTATCGCGAGGCTCAATTAACACATGGAGGCCTCTCGGAAAGGCTAGGCGTAGTTTCACGAGGGAATCTGCGAAACAGTCTACTTTCCTGAATACATGATGAACTTGGATCTCCTAATTCCTCTTTATTAAGTGTTGTCATTGCAGAGTCAATTTCAATCACAAGGAAATCAGCTTCGATCCTTGGATTAATCATAAAAGAGCAATCCCTGAAAACATGGAGAATCATCGAGCACCATGGTTCCGACGCCATATGCCTTCTACACCTCTCCTCGTTAGTGAGAGCGACTCCTCGAATAACCAACCAAAGAAAGCTTTATAGTACTCCGAATAAATTACCGTCCGACGTCGCCTTCTGGCTCAAGCTGTCCAGGGCATCGCCGTTCTCAACAACCGTCACTGCTGCAAGTTTGAACAATGCACTTGCAAGGAGTCTACCCGATAGCACCTGCCACTTCCATCCTTCTCCCTCCGTCCAATACGACCTAACACTTCTCGACATCTCCTCCTCTTCAAGGCTAATTATGATTGTTTGCCAAGATCATTCTCTAGTAGCCACTCATCCCTCCAAAAACAGATAGATAAGCCATCCCCAACGTGTAACGTCCCTTTTTATAATCCAAATGGGATATTGGAGTGACAGTAATTATTCAGACTTGAACGTCTTCATAATTACCTTAGACTTTATAGAGACATGCAACCGTGCTCCGATAAACAATGTGATAATGAATTATAACAGAAGACTTGAAGTCCTATTTTTATCATTAAACACGGTGCAAATCCTTTATACAGAGTATATGTTTTCCGTAATCTTGTAACAAAAAGTAAAGAAACTCGGAAGGCTTTATTATATAGCAAAACGTTTAAAATCTTTTGTATAGACTTTAAGTATTTTATATAGATATCGATATGATCCTCTAGGATTGCTAGCCTTGAGGCGATGACCTATTTGGCCTTGTCTCGTGTCCGGGCCTGTTTCTACCTAGGGTGGTATATGAACACAAGTAACTCGAATTCGACTCATACTCGGCTCGATAAAACTCGGGTTCATTTTATAAATGAGTCGAGTATGAGCATATTTTTAACCTCGATCCAAAGCTCGGCTCGTTCGAATTAAGCTCAAATTTTATGAAATTTCTAAATTTTCCTTTAAATTACGGTATAATGATCGAGCAAGTAGAACTGCTTAAAGCTTGAAAAAAGCTCACATCGAGATTGTTCATTTCCTAAACGAGCCAAGTATGAGCACATTTTTAAGCTCGAGTCAAAATTTAGGCTCGGCTCGAGCTCATTCATATCATAAATGAACAGAATATGAACAATCAACACTTTGCTCATCCGACTCAAATAACAGCCCTATCCCTACCAAACAGACCCTTAGATCGGTAGTACCCAAGCCGAGCTTGTATTGCTTGTTATACTCAAACCAAGCTCAAGGGCTTAGAGTAAATAAGTAAGTAAATGTCCCGACTAAATCCGCAAGGGCTTAAACTTAATCCCAAAAGGGCCTAACTACATCCCGTATGAGTTTGACTAAATTCCGTTTGGATAATTCTTTTGGCGTGTTTAGGCAAGCAGTTTGTAGCTCTACTTTCGACGGTTCTTGGAGGTCTTATGTTTGGTTGGGAGCGTGAAGTTTGGAGTCGGGACTGGCTGGGGTCGAGGTGGTGCGTTAAGGGCAACTCTGTATTCGGGAAGAAGCTCTCTTGGAGTTTCGTCTGCACTTCCCACAAGAGGTAGATTCCTGTTGTACCGTGGTGTTATTGTTTTGGTGGTGCTTGACTTCGCTCTTCGCCGTCGTCCGCAACTGTTGGGATGAGTTCTTTTTAGACCGCTCTTGTTGTAGAGTTGTTTTTGCTTATTTCTTAGCGCTGTTTTCTGTTCTTATTTGTTTAGGCTCTCGGGAATCGGACTTGTTTGATCTCGAATTCATACTTAAATAAAAAAAAAAGTAATTAATTATCTCCCTAATATGAGTTATAAGTACGTGCTTAGCTTAAAAACGCCCATATTCAATTAGTTTGAATATACGAACGAGTCCGAGTTGAAAGTTTACCTTTGGCTCGGATTCATGTTTCACATTCTTTAACACAATCACTGCACAGCAGCACTTTCAACTGGGGATCGACGAACATTACCCAAAATCTTTATGTTAATTTCTTGCCTTCCATGTAAAATAAAGGAAATCAAAGCACACAAGGATAGCAATTGACACTGAAAGATAACATGGTTTGATTCTTCCATTTTCCATGACTTCTAAACCTGCAGCCATGGTTGAAGAGTGTTTTCTCTTGCACCATCACCAATCCACCCCAAATGATCCACGGTCTCGATCGAATTGGAAGCTATACATGTGCCAGAAGCCAAGTGATCAAAACTCCATCTTCTACTTTCGAGTTCCTACAAATGTAGCAACATAAACACAAACCAACAAGAAAAGGCTTGCAGGATACGAGATCGAACCACCGGACAATACAAAGAAAGCAAGTCTGTCGAAACGATTACAAATAGAGGTCAAGAAGGAAGTGTTCTTGTTCTGGACGAGAGAGGTCGACTGTCTTTCATGGAGGAAAATGGGTCTGCTTCCCATGTCTCCTCCTCGACGTGGGATGCAACAATTGACCAAATCAGAGCTATCCCAATTCAAAAACACGACCTCTCAGCGAACACAGAATTCCCCAGTTTGCTAGGATCATTATTTATAACAACAGGATAGACCAATTTACCTATAAAGAGTAGTATAATTTAGGTCTTTACGACTCACAGCCGACTCCTCTTCACGGGTCCCATCTCCTTCGCCTTGCTCCTCAGCTTATGCTTCTGTATCTTCCCAGTCGCGGTCTTTGGCAATGGCCCAAACACCACCGATTTTGGTACCCAGTAAGCTGGCATCTTTGATCGGCAATACCTCATTATGTCCTCAGCCAGACGCGCGGTATCAGACTGCTCTATGTCGGGCTTCAGTGTCACGAAAGCGCAAGGAGATTCTCCCCACTTCTCATCGGCCCTTGCCACCACCGAAGCCTCCAACACCGCGGGGTGATGGTAGAGGGTGTTTTCTATCTCCAAGCTGCTTATATTTTCTCCTCCGGAGATGATGATATCCTTGGACCGGTCCTTGATCTCGATATACCCATCCGGATGCTTAACCGCCAAGTCCCCAGAGTGGAACCATCCGTGTGCAAAGGCTTCCTCGTTTGCCTTTGGGTTCTTCAGGTATCCCTTCATCACAGCGTTCCCTCTGAAGACGATCTCTCCGACAGTCTTTCCATCAGCCAGGACAGGCTTCATGTCCTGAGGGTTGACGACCTCGAGCTGCTCGAGGCCGGTGTACCTCACGCCCTGGCGAGCGTTCAAGCGGGCTTGGGTTTCAGGGGGAAGAGAGTCCCACTCAGGCTTCCATGCACAGATTGTGGAGGGTCCGTATGTTTCGGAGAGGCCGTATGTGTGGGTGACACGGAACCCACGTTGGGTCATGGCAAAGAGGATTGAAGGCGGGGGTGCAGCTCCAGCAGTCATCACATGAACAGTTCTCGGAAGTGGGAGAATCGCATCTTCCTTGGGAGCATTGACAATGGTGTTGAGCACCACTGGGGCAGCACAGAAGTAGGCTACACCATGGTCAGCAATAGCTCGATATATTGCCTTTGCAGTCACCTGCATAGAGATTTGAAAGTACTGAGTTATACTAACAATGCAAGAAACATATATTCTATATAGATTATTGGGTCATTATCAAGCATATTTACCAAAGCAAATAACGAAATTCGTTTTATGAGGTCATGAATATTCACTTGATACTCAAGGGATGTCAAAATTAAGTATTTCTCAAGCCTCAAGGCAGCATAAAATAGGTCAACTGGTGAGGCCCAAGGCTTAACATGTAATTGCATCAACTTCACCAATAAACATAATTCAAAGTGTTCCTGATCAAAATATCAAAATTTTCATCATAATAACCAAGAAACGATGATCTATACAGTTGTAAGTGACATGGTTCACAGAGCAATAGCTTTTGCCTAGGTCTCGAGTCAAGTTTACAGATTAGCACCATGAGATGGGCTGGCTGCTGGATGTTCTGATTATTGTAATTCACTTTTGTACCAAGCATAAGACCATGCACTAAAGGACTCCGATGTAGCCTATAATGCAAACTTAATAGCAATTATCACATATGGCGGAACGTCAAGACCCAGTAGGTTACCTGTCTGAGACATATGCTAGTTCCAGAGAGAGCAGCAAGAGCCCAGGTATAACACCACCCGTTGCAGTGAAACATGGGCAGAGTCCACAAGTAGATAGCTCCTTCAGGCATTCCCCACACGAGAGCAGCACTTAAAGTCATGACATATGCTCCACGATGGCTCAGAACTACTCCCTTAGGGCTGGCTGTGGTGCCAGAAGTATAGCCCAGGGTGATACTGTGCCACTCGTCTTGTGGCGGTTTCCAAGCAAAATCTGGGTCACCCATCTGCAAGAACCTCTCATATTCGATGGCTCCTTTACCCAAGGCGTTCTGCAAGTCTTTAGGATCGCAGCTCTCATCAGCTATAACAATCAAAAGTGGGGTCTTGAAATTTCCTTTGCTTTCCTGGGCTAAAATGTTCAGCGCTTCCTCTGCTACAGGGAAGAATTCTTGGTCCACCATAATGACTCCAGACTGAGAGTGCCCCAGGAGGAAAGCAATAGTTTCTGCATTTAAACGGATATTGACAGTGTTTAATACCGCCCCACTCATTGGAACTCCGAAATGAGCTTCATACATGGCTGGGGTGTTTGGAGCAATGATTGATACCTGCCATCATATATAAGCTACATAACATTAATTGCCACCATTCAAAAGTCAAAACAGTCAATAAGAACAAACACTCTTAAAAGATAATCAGTAAACTTCATCTCATATTCTCCCATAAACAAGAACATACTTTCAGCAATAATCTCATCTAGCAAATATTTCCCTATATGTAACCTCACTAAAATGTAGAGGTTACTGTCAATCATGCAATAATAAAGCTAAATATAGGCATAGAAAAGAGGCTTTAAAAGTAAATACAAACACATAGGAGCCCTGTGCAAGCACGGACAAACGTATATATGTGTGTGCAACCTTATATATTCATTGGAAGCCACATATTTACTGGAAATATGATCAATCCAACTACATATTAAACCAAATGCCAATACCAATACTTGAGAAAATAGGTTATGAATACAATTAGAAAAGACATTTCTTTGCAAATCAGTGGAATTCAACCATTACAGATCCAGCCTAATAAAACCTGCATCAACTATAGCACACAGACAATGATCAATAGATCATCTGACCATCATATACATCGTCACCATAAATCAATAAACCAGGTACAAAATATGGTTCAGAAAGCACTTAAAAGGCAATGGAAATCATCTCACAAACAAAATTGCTAAAAAAAGCGTACTGAATGAACTTGATTCTTAGATTGATCTTTAAAGATGATAGGAGGACATATTCAAACAAGGGTAGAATTAGAGTCCTAAAAAGTGAGATAAGTTTGAAAAAAAGAAAGTCTTTTTAGTTCCTACTGTATAAAACAGTGATTGCGAAATTTCTGGTTTAGATGACTCAATTCATTCCATTGACTTGAAACACCGAGATTGATTTCTGCATTTTAATGTAAATTTTCAATTGGAGACACTAAACTAACAAAATCCGATGTCTCCTTGACACAATCGCCAAACCCTCCCTTCATCAAACATCCAATTGGAAACAGCACGAATCATTTTCAACAAACAAAAAGAAGGTAATCAAAATCAAAGAAGCTGGCGAGTACGGAGGTGGCAGATTAGTTCAAGTGAGAGAAAAAAGAGGGATGACCGTGGATGAAGGGCCGAAAGAGTGGCGTGAGAGAGCAGAGGCCAATCGGCGGCAGCGATGGTAAGTCTGGAGCCACGTGTAGCGGAGGGGGCCGTGGATGACCGACGTACGGGTGGGGTGCACCGTCGCCGCTCTCTCCAGAAACCATAGAGGAGTCAGAGCGGTGAAGTTGGCGTCGTTCTTCGGTAGCTCATCTATGTCTCCTTCTCCTCCTCCTCCACAGTACCGCATCTTTCTCTCTCTCTCTCTGAATTTTAGAGATGCAGAAAGAATTGCAGATGCAGTGAGGAAACGCACAACCAAAAGTGTGAGGAGGGGCTTATTTATACTGTATATTCTAGAGGAAAAAATATAATTTTTTTTTTATATACAAGTCGAAGATTACGGACGATATAGTTTACTAATTTATTTGTTTCCTTTTTCAAGGGATGGATACATTTCTGTATAGTTATCTATTTTTAAAAATATATTTTAGGGAAGGATAAATAGAAAATCGAATAAATTCTACGATCTTGAATAATAACCTACTAGTATAATTCTCGTGTCATGACACGATTTTTAATAAATATAGCAAATTATATTAAAAATTATTGATAAAAAAGTTAAGATAAAATAATGAAGGTAGACTTGAAATCTTTAAGAAAATGGAAAAAAAATGTTTACCATAAAGTTAGGCTTCGTCAAAATGGTTTTTAAATTAAGATATTATATTGATATAGATTATTATTATTATTATTATATATATAAAGATTTAAATATATATTAATAATGTAGTAGACATTGGATTTAATTCAATGTTTTGAATTAAACCCAATGGTTAGTAAATGAGTAAAAAATAAAAGAAAAAAAATATAAATGTATGAAAGAGATATTATATTGATATAGATTATTATTATTATTATTATTATCATTATTATATATAAAGATTTAAATATATATTAATAATGTAGTAGACATTGGATTTAATTCAATGTTTTGAATTAAATCCAATGGTTAGTAAATGAGTACAAAATAAAAAGAAAAAAAATATAGGGAAATTTCGCTTGGTAGCCACGAGGTTTGGTCTTTTTCGCATGGTGCCCAAACTTTTCACGAATTTCGCATGGTAACCACGAGGCTTCGACGAATTTCGTGTGATAACCAAACTTATTAAAAATCATATATAAATTATATAAAATAACAAATATATTAATTCATTAACATAATCACTCAATTTTGGTTTTCTACTTTTAAAAAACCATCAACAACCCTTTTAATATTTAAAGAGACTAAATTATTTACATAAATAATGAGAAAATTATAAAAAAAAATCACCTAAAATTAAAAAAAATTAAGTACACAAAGAATGAGTAAATTATTTAAAATATGTACTGAATTCATTTTCAAATCCAAAAATTAAGTACATATTTTAAATTACGATTCATTCATATTTGTTCTAATCCTAGAATGTTTTGGTTAAAATAAACTTTGTATTATATATCTATTATGTAATCTTTTTAAAACATTTGAAAGGTTATTATAATGACTCTTTGAAAAGAATCAACTACATTGGTAATTATGTATATTTTTTGACAAATTTGTAACTTTATTTTTTGAAAAAAACTACCATTATTTTTTGTTGTTTTGTATGATTTACTCATTTATCATGCAATTAATGTGTAGCACTATAAAATATTTAAATGGTTGTAGTTAAGTTTTTAAAAATAAAAAACCAAAATTGGGTTGTTGCATGTGTGAAAAAAAAAATTATGATTATCTTGTGATTTTATATAAATTCTAAAATATTTTTAACCAATTTGGTTAACATAAGAAATTTGTTCAAACCTCGTGGCCACCACACAAAATTAGTCGAAACCTCGTGGCTACCATGCGAAATTCTTAAAATATTTGGGTACCATGCGAAAAAAGCCAAAACTCGTGGCTACCAAGCGAAATTTCCCAAAAATATAAATGTATGAAAGAGATGAAGAGAAAAATGAAAAAGAAAAAGAAATAATAAGAGAAAAATGTGATTAGTTAAAAACCCTTAAATTTAGGAGGAGTTGACACATCATCAAAAGCCTTCTAAATTAAGGTATTATATAGATATAGATATAGATTTTTATAAACGGATTTTCTCTCATATACTCTTAGGGCATAGAATAAGACTCTAAATTGGAAAAAATTTCTATCAAAAAAGTAAACGACCCTAATAATCTAATAAAAAAAAGATAAACTAATTAAAATTTAAAAAATATTTCCATATTAGTGCTATTATCCTATGCCCAATGACATATGATAGAAAAATCGTTTTATAAAATATGGTGTAAGAAACGGGTACTGAACTAGTTTGGTTTTTTTTCTATCTCATACTACTTGCTACTCGATCGATCTTCCTAGTTCATGTTTTTTCAAATTTCAGTAATATTTTTAGTTTATTTATGACTATATGTCTTGTTTAAACTGGAAAATTAAATAATCAAATCAAATAATTGCAACTTGCAAGAATTTAAATTTGTTGACATTGGCGTGGGAAATGATGGAGTACTCCCTCCGTTCTAGTTTATTATTCGCGTGTGTTTTCTTATGATAATAATAAAAAAAAATTATATAAAATATTAATTTTTTAAAAATCTCATACATTTTAGTACGGAGTAATAGGTATGATATTATTAATAAAAAAATAGATATTTTATATAATTTTTAATACTTTAAAAATTGTACATAAATAGTAAAAAAGACAATTAAAAGTGGTGGAAAAAACTGGATAAAGCTAATCAATAAAACCATCTTCAACAGCTTTCCTAAAATTTTTTCAAAATGGGGAAACAAAATACATATTCTTCAAATTATTTTTACTTTAAATTCAACAGCTTCTCCATTTCGAAGATTTGAAAAATCATTTAGGTTAGAAAATGCCGCAAATTTGGGAAATCCTCTCCATTTTTTTTTTGCTGCTTCTCCATTTTGAAGAAAGTGATGTCTATTGAATAAAAAAAAACCTTAAAATTCTCCAAAATCTTCAAAATGGAGAAATCGTTGAAGATGCTCTAATAGATAGACAAATTAATGAAAACTAGTTGTACTTCTTCTCGGCCGTTATAATCTATACACTGCATAAAATTAAAGAAAAGAATAAAGATAATTAAAGAGGGAAAAAATTAATAGAATCCACACATTAGTTTCCCTGGATAATATTTAAAGCTAAATATATAATTTCCATTTTAAGATTCTCATTTATTTTTTTTGATCCTTTTCAGTTCAAGTGGGCTTTGCCCACTCTACATCTGGATCGGGTTACTGTAGGCCCATTTAAGGGGCTGACCCTCTCACTCACAAGCGTCTCCATGTTTCTACGGGGATTCGAACTTCGAACCTCGAGACATGGGATGTAGCCCCACATCCATTTGTTTTTTACTTTCAACAAAAAAAAAATGAAATGATTTGACAGAATTATCAGGTTGTGGAAAATTACTTTGATTATTGAAAGGAAAGGCACATGGAGTGATGGAGGCAGGCAACTTGGTACCTGTCCAAATCCTTTACAATTACATCACTCACTCTACTCTACTTTCTACTACACTAAATTATTTTTACATTTATCTAATCTTAAAAAATAAAAAACTTATATTTATATTTATATTACTAACATATATATAATATTTTTAAAAATATAATTAATAAAAAAAATTCAAATATGATTTTTTAAAATATTTTTTTTATAAATATATACAAATAGATTTTATGAATATAAATATTATTTTTTATTTTTTAAAAAATTTAAATAAATATAAAAATAATTTAATGTTATAAGAAGTGGGGTAGATAAGTTTTGTAGAAGAGTTTGGTTTGGTAACTCCCCTGCCGGAACAGAAGTGCCAACTGCCAATTGGATTCATTTTCACAAAATGAGTGATAGACAAAACTGCAATAAATATAGGTTATAAATTAAACGTCATGTTTAGAAATACTAAAAATTACAGTATTATTTTTATTTATCTTTTTTTGTTACGTCATCCTTATATTTTTTAATTTTTAATTTTATCAATATTATTTCTAGTATCTCAAAGCACAGATTTTCCTCCAACTCACTTTACAAATATATCCTATGCAATAATTATTTCTATTATAAGATTATATTACTCTCTCCGTCCTAAAATAGATGAACTTTTAGCATTTTGCACAAGTTTTAATAAAACATTTTACTTTTAAAAAAACTTCACCATTGCACTAACTTTTTCATAAATTTTATTATTTTTTAACATCCACTACACATTTTAACCAATCAAATTATTTTAAAAAGTCAACAACACACATACCAATACAATTATTATAACTTCTTACCTAGAAAACATAATTCAAGTTAAGGGATATTTGACCCAATTTCAACTCCCATTCTGACCATATAGAGCATCATAACAAGTTTGGTAAAAAATCTACTCGTATAAAACAGAGAAGAAAATTACAAAATCTCTATAAGTTTTACCTTACAACTCCAAATAATTACTCTATTTTACATATATTACATTTATTATTTTGATCATTCATTGATTCAATTTAAATTAGCGGAACACTTCTTATTATTTTTCTTTTCCTTTTTGTGATGTATGAATGATGGAGTTTTGGGAGGCAGTGAGCATTTGATTTTAGAGGTTTTCTCAAATACTACAGAAATTTCCTCATTCTCTGTCATCTACCACTTTCACCTCCAACCAAACACAAGGGCAGAATAACCATTTCGGAATAGCTCACCGGAAATAACTTGTGGGTAGGATAGGTCTCCGATTCGAATCCCGAAATGACCGCTCTTTATTTACCAATACAATGACAGAATAATCCAATCCCTGGTTAATCTATAACTTCTCTTGTTTTGTCCGTGAAACGAAGGGCGTAGTTTAGGTTGTATCTAGAGCAGTCTGGCCCGTGCAGTTGCAACTTGGTAAGTGGTAAAGCTCAAGTGAACTGATCCAAATTTGCCTTTTGTGGTTTAATTGCTTTGTATGTCGCCAATTTGGATTTTGTTACCTATTAAACTTAAACATGGGGTGCATTAAGGTTTTTCTATAGTTTTTATTTTGTTTACAAATTATTACCAAAATCTTTATTGAGTGTTTATATATTATATCTATGAGTTTAAAAATAGTCGATTATTTTTTTATATAAGGAAAGAAATTTGATTATGTAAACAAGTCTAGAGAAACTGAGAAGTTAGATGGACTGATCATAACAGAAAGAAAATAATAAAAAGAAAAGGAGGGAAAGGAGGGAAAGGAAAAAACAGAAATAAAGTGCAAGTCATCCTACACCGTAAATTATAAGCTTGCAGGACCAAAACCAACCAGTCAAATAGAAGACGCTCACAAAGAACTCTTAAAACCCCTTGCGGATACCGCAACTTGAACTCCAAACAAATCAAGGTATCGATCGCATTTCCACGACGTCTGTTCGCTTGATAAATCAACCATCGTTCACATAAAACATGTATCACAAAAAGAAAAGCAAAATACACCAACCCGTAAACCAAAACTATAGCCATACTATTGCTAAAGCAAATTCCCAAAACTCTGGATATCACTAGCGGTCACTAGTGGACACCGTTCCCTTGGTGTAAGACCTTATTTCTAACAATATGTATTTTATTTTTTTTTAAAACAAATAAAATGGTCCTTTTTTATTTTATAAAAATGACAATTTATTTTAAAATAAAAAATAGTAAAATATACTCCATCTGTTCCATAATAAAAGGCACTTGACTTTTCGACACGCATCTTAATGAGGTAAAAACTCTATAAAATATTATTTTTTTAACGAATTTGTTTTTATAAGTTCATACTTGTGACTTCACAGGTATGAAATTATTAAAAAAAGATTGATTAAAAAAATAATATTTTATAGTGTTTTTACCTTCTTAAAAAGTGTGCATATAAGGACAAACGACATTTATTTTGGAACGGATGAAGTACGTTAGGGCATGTACACCCCTGTACATTTGGAGTGTACTTAAGCCAAAAATAATTAAATAAAAAAGTAAATGCTCAAGTATACTTTAGAACTGTTCTTATTTGAGAACATGCTGGAATACACAAGCACCATAGGTTTTATTTATTTCAAATCCAATTTTCAAATGTTTAAAAATATTAAAATAAATAAATAAATTTATATTTGAATAGACAATAATTTTATCTTTTCATAGACACCCTTTTTGACTATATTTAAGTAAAAATAAAAAATGAGTATAATTAAATCTTTGCAATTTGAATATATATTTGGATATTTTAATGTGATATGTTATTTTAATAATTGTTAAAAAAAATTATCATTTAAATAAAAATAATATAATAATCCAAAAGAATTTTAAAGATTAATTTAACAAACAAATAAATTTAAATTTTCATATAATAAGACCAAAATAAATGATTAAATAACCAGTGTAAGATTCGAGAATGGAGTACACACATGAGTGAATTTCATAAGATAGTTGAAGGAAGAAGTATTCTGACGCTGATATGACAGGAGTATTCTGACGCTGATGATATGACATGGCCTTACAACTTACTGTACAATTCATCGCAGCTTCAAAGGAGACGGATTCACAAATGCAAAAATTGAATGATTGATTGCGACAAACTAACAATTGATGGATTCCCGTACCATTGCAAGGCGGCGGAGCAACGGAAAATTCCAAGATCTCAAAAGATGCTTCGACTGCGTATAAAGGTGGTGTTTGGCATTGTCAATAATTTTGCTTTCAATGAAAGGTGAAGAATGTCGATAGAGAGAGCAACCTTTGTAAATGGCAGATCGGTTATAGTCAACGATAGCATCCTCGGTGGTGACGACGGTGTGCAAGGCGCCAAGGCATCCATTAATTAGTGGTGATTTTTCCAAAGATCCGATTGACAAAGAGAAGAATGGGGTTGGGTCTTTTGATCGACGGTTCAATTCGGAATTTGCAGAACAATTGCTAGGGTTTTGACGGGGGTTCTTGAACTGGGGGTGTGTGGTGATGTGGATGGAGATTGGGAATGCATAAATTAGGGAGATGAATTTGATTGGAAATGGGGGAAAAGAGATGAAAATTTTAACCCCTTTTGCCATTGTGGATGAACCTCCGTGGAAAAAGCTTTAGCCTTTAGAATAAGGGATATGAATCTGATCCCTCTCCCTTCCTAATCCAAGGGGGGAGAAGAGACGGCCAATGTTTGGATCCCTTCTGCACCCAGTCGTCTCAAATTCATCGAGCATCCCTGCACATCCTGCGCAATTTCTCCCATCCGCGGAGGTCCCCAGGCAGCTTCTGGGACGCTTTGCGTAAGCAGGTTTGCTTCTCCCTCATCGATTCCTATCCCGATCTTCTTCTGTTGAACCCTAGCAACTTTATTTCGATTGGATTTCGAACGATCTGCTCCTCTTTTGTCGAAATTCAATACATTTGCTTGTGACTGTCGGCAATCAGGATGGACATCTCCGTTATTGTTTTCTGGCTTTTATTGATTGCGATTTAGTGAACAGTGGATGAAAATGTATTTTGCTAAGGTTTTGTCCCTATTGTTTGATGGTGTTTTCTCCCTTGTAGATGCGATTTTGATTTTGGTTGTCAGGGTTGGGGCACTGGATTTGGGAACCTCTATTGTTATTGCTGATATGGTGGTAATTTCTGCTGATTACGTTTGAATATTTCATTGATGGTGGGCATTTGAGTGAGATTTCAGAATGTACTTTGGTTTGGTATTGATCAGATGATCCATCAGGACTTATACATTGTATTCTATTTTCAGTTTCTGAAGTTTTTGACATGATAAGCTTCTAAAGGTGTATAGTGTGTGCACTGTGATGGGAAGATCTGGTTTTTGGCGTATATGGATGCTGGATTTTGTCACTGATTTTCTGAATATTTTTCTTTGCATCTCATATTGAATACAGGCAAGGAAACTTGAAGCTCAATTGGATAAAACTGGTATCCACAAAAGTTGAGACTTCTAATAATGAGACCGAGTCTGGAATTGATCATTTACTGAAGGAGCTTCAGCAAGTAAACAACCAGATGCAAGCATGGGTTTCTTCAGGAGGGTCATAGATGGTTTCACAAACATTGGCCAGACATCAAGAGATTCTTCAAGATCTAACTCAGGTATCTTGGCTTCTTGATCAACGTATGAACACTTAAGATGATGCTCAACAGCTGAAGTTAACTCATTTGCAGTTGTGCAAAATGCTCTCTCTTGCTTTGATTAAGACAGTTGATGGATGCCTCACATTTAGTCATTCAAAATTTATTAGACAGTTGTTTCAACAAGTTTTAGGCTTGAGCACATGTTTCATCTCACTCTCTTAATTAATATCACTGAGCCCGGGATTACTTGGATGGAGTAGTTTTATTTTGATAGTTGATCTCAATGCAGAAGTTAAGTGGATTAAATTACTAATGTATCTGGATACTGTTGCAAATCTCTGTGCTGTTGTCTACTCGTGTTTTGTAACCTTTAAACAACACAAGCCGAGTATCTAATCAACAAGAAAATAAAAGAAGACAACTAAGAAAAGAGTAGAGACAAAAACTAGACTTAGAATCTCAATTTACAGCTCGTCGTGATCGTCGTCTTCATCCTCGCGATCAGCTTCTGAGCCATTCTCATAAGCCTTCCGGATCACCGGGTTGCAAACAGCTTCAACTTCCTTCATCTTCTCCTCTAGCTCATCCTTCTCTGCAGCCGAGTTCTCCTCGAGCCACTCCACCGCGTCTTTCAAGGCTCTCTCAACTTCTTCCCTGTCGTCCTCATCAATCTTCCCTCCTCCTAGCTTGCCGCTGTCTTCGAAGGTGCTCTTCATGTTGTAGATGTATGACTCGAGCTTGTTCTTCGCCTCCACTCTCTCCCTCGCCGTCTTATCCTCCTCCTCATACTGCTTCGATTCCTCCACCAGCCTCTCAATCTCCTCCGCTGTAAAGCCGCCATTCTCGTTGGTGATGGTAATCGACTGCTTCTTCTTCTTTGCCTTGTCCTCCGCCGTCACTCGGAGTATCCCATTCACGTCCACCTCAAAGGTCACCTCTATTTGAGCCACTCCCCTACACATTTCAAACACCATATATGTATGTTTAGTACACTTTCACTAGCAAATTAAACGACTCGTTTCTGTTGAGAGATGTGAATGAGACCAAAAGAATTCCACATCGAAAGTTGAACATAATAAGCTGGTTTTAGAATGTACCTTGGAGCCGGTGGGATGCCGGAGAGGGTAAACTTGCCCAACTCGATGCAGTCCTTTGTCATGCTTCTTTCACCTTGAAACACCTTGATCTCGACCGTGGTTTGCTGGTCTTGGTAGGTTGTGAACACCTTTGAGTTCTTTGTCGGTTTCACGGTGTTTCTCTTGATCAAGGGTGTCATCACCCCTCCCACCGTTTCAATCCCAAGGCTCAATGAAACGATATCGATTACCATTGGCAAATCTTTGTCGTCTCCACGAATGATACCGCCTTGAACGGCAGCCCCAAAAGCCACAGCCTCGTCGGGGTTGACACCCTTGCTAGGCTCCTTCCCTCCGAAGAAGTCCTTCAGCAACTCCTGAACCTTCGGAATCCTCGTACTTCCACCGACTAGAACGATCTCCTCGATGTCCGATTTCTTCAGTTTGGCGTCCTCCATGGCCCTCTTGACCGGTCCCATCGTCTTCCTAAACAAGTCGGCATTCAGCTCCTCAAACTTTGCCCTAGTCAAGGTCTCGGAGAAGTCGACACCATCGAACAGAGACTCGATCTCGACCCTAACTTGGTGTTGGCTACTCAAAGCCCTCTTAGCCCTCTCACACTCCCTCCTCAGCTTCCCAAGCGCCTTGTTGTCTTTGCTCATGTCCTTCCCGTGCTTCTTCTTGAACATCTTGATGAAGTGCTCCATGATTCGGTGGTCGAAATCCTCGCCTCCCAAGTGAGTGTTCCCACTCGTCGACAAGACCTCGAAGACTCCTTGGTCGATTGCGAGGATGCTTACGTCGAAGGTGCCGCCACCCAAGTCATAGACTAAGATGTTCTTCTCGATCTCCTTCTTGTCGAGGCCGTATGCCAAGGAAGCCGCGGTTGGCTCGTTGATTATTCGGAGCACTTCGAGGCCGGCTATGGTGCCTGCATCCTTTGTGGCTTGCCTCTGGGCGTCATTGAAATAAGCTACAAAACCAAAAGTCCAAAACAATGAAGATTGATTACATGCTACTTAAGTAGGTAGGATTAATATATGTTTGTCCAAAATAAATCTTAATGAGTTAATCGATTTTTCTATCCTATACTCGGCCCTAAATTTAGAAAAATTTAATTTTTTTTTAATCAGTTTAGCTTTTTTATCCTATGCCCTTAAAAAAGGGTTAATTAAATATTTACCTGGCACGGTAATAACGGCATATTTAACCTTCTTGCCCAAATAGGACTCGGTGGTTTCCTTCATCTTGCCTAAAACCATGGCGCTGATCTCCTCCGCGCTGAACGCCTTCACCTCGCCGTCTTTAACCTTCACCTCCACATAGGGCTTTCCTCCTTTGTTTACCACCTTGTATGGTAACATCTTCATGTCCCTTTGCACCTCCTCATCCTCAAATCTATTCAGTATGAATATATATGGATATATAGTTAGTACAAAATAACAAACCTGTCTGGCTGCATTACATTTGTTTTTTGTTTTATCAAGTAGCTGACATTTGTTTAACGGTCTTTTTATCCTATGCCCTAACATTGGCCAAAATAAGCCTTCAACTATCAAGAGATGAGTTATTCATTCATTTGAATTCAAGCATTAATAAGATATATATCGATTCTAAAACCTAAAAATTAACCCTAAACCTGAAATTCGACGCTAAAATTTTAAAGTTCTTGTTTAAGAGTGTTATTCGGTACTAAAGATTTCACAATTTCAACAAATTTTATCTTGGCATTGAAAAAAAAAAACATAGTTTGAGGACAACACATATAAATCTTAGTAAGGTTTAAAGTAGATAGAGAAGAGGACATACTTTCTGCCGATGAGGCGCTTGACGTCGAAAACGGTGCGTTCGGGGTTGGATGCGGCCTGATTCTTGGCCGCCTCTCCGATGAGGCGCTCGGTGTCAGTGAAGGCGACCCACGACGGCGTTATACGGTTGCCCTGGTCGTTGGCTATGATCTCGACGTTGCAATTACGGTAGACTCCCACACACGAATACGTGGTGCCGAGATCGATACCGATGATGGTGTCTTTGATCCTCTCTCCCTTTTCCGCTCCCAACGCCGTCGTAACGCCTATATGGAACTCTACGGCAAACAGCAGAAGAACCGCCATGGCTATGGTCTTGGACCTCGAATTCATGGTGATGGTTGCTTAAGAACAAGTTTGTGTGAGGGGAAGTTCTTAAGCCTTGTATTTATAGCATTCAGGCACCCAACAATTCTAGCTTTGATTGGATTTTATCTACGGTTTTATCCAATGAGATATTGACACGTCCTAAAAATATGTTGTAATTTTTTCATATGTATGAATTTTTAATTTATCATCAATAGAAAGTGTAGGATTTGCTATTTACTACCCAATCAGAGCTTCCCACGTGTCATTGAATATCCAATAGTAAATTGGTGAGTGTGTCATAATTATAATAAAACTCTCTCTATCTTTTTTTTTAATTTTTTTTTATTATTGATAGAACATAATGTATTATCAATTATCTTAAAATCTCTTGATTCTATCTTATTGGTATGTTTGTTTAGAGCTGAAGTTACGTAGGTGTAGAATTTTCAGTATTATTCGAATATAATACGCGTACTTTTTATCTGAATGAATGAATAATTAGTTTATTAATTAATTGATTGATTTTTATCCACCCAAAAAGGAAATGATATTTTTATGAACAAGTTCTCTTGGGTCTGAATTTGGGGTCGAAATTAGGGTTTATTTTCATCCGAATTCCTATTGGTCATATCGCCAATTTGATGTTTACAATTTGATAAAGATGCATTACATTCATACATTATGCTTTCTGGAATTTGATTGGCAATGCTTGTAAAGGATACAAGTGATTGGAATGCCATAAGACATAAGTAGGATATGAAAACGGGAAGACTAACTTATTTTACCAACCTCCATGAGCCACTGACTCAGAACAAAAAGGTCCCCATCAATCCTTGGCACAAGGCCCTTGCATTGCTCTAGACTTGAAGTTCAATAATCACGACCTTTTGAGTTACTTGTATTCTTATATTTGTTATCAATAATAAATTAATAATGGATTGAACATTTTTTGGGCTAGTTATTCCAGTTTCATGTTTTGAAGAAATTAGTTATTTATGTGGTTATTGCTGGGGATTTATAATTTCAAGCATCTGTATGTGATACAGGATAGCAGGCCATTTTTTCTTACATTATTCATAGAGAGATGCGACATTTTGTTTTATAATCAAAATTGGCGTAGAAGATTACTGATTAATAAGTTTCTCCAGGTTTGAATTCAGCAAAAGCCCAACCACAAGAATCTGGAGTGAATGTAGCCGCTGATGCCTTTACCCATTTCAAGCATCTGCTTCTTCCTATCACTGACAGGAATCCTTACCTTTCTGAGGGAACAAGACATGTAATACTCTTCTTGCAGATCTTTCAAGTTTTAAGGTCAAATACAAAAAGCTATAGAAGATCACGGAAGCTTACAATTAAGAAGAATGTGAAGTTCTATAGTAAAAACGTCTTCATAAAATTCAACAATCTGAAATAGTTTAGCTACATCTATCCCTTTTCCTCCCCTTATCTGTTCTTGATTCTTTATAAATATTTAATTGCTTCATTCTTTTTTATGGTGGTAGAAAGGCGCACTACTAGAGCAAAGGTTTGTAAGCACACATTCCTTTTGGTTCGTGACCACCTTGTGGAACTGGACACTTACCACTAGACATGAGCACGGGTCGGATCCATCGGGTAAAGGGTCGGGATATCCCTGACCCTAACCCTGACCCTTCCAAGCCACGGGTCAACGGGTTGTGGTGACCCGTTGGGTTAAGGGTCGACCCTTTGACCCGTAGGGTCATGACATGTAATTTATTTGTTATTTTTATTTTTTTTTAAAGTTTTTTAAGTTTAAAAAAAATTAAAAAAAAAAAGAAAAGAAGAAAGGCATGAACCGATTTTCTAGTTGTCTACGTATCTTTCGGGAAAAGGAATCAAAGCTTATGTAGTTCTTTACATTTGTTCTGATCCCTACTTACCTTATCTCATGCTAGAACTCTTCTCCTTGCTTTGCATCTGAGCTTCTGACTATTGTGTCATTGTCGAGTTCTTCATCCGAGTCTGACTCGATTAAGTGATCATTATTTTGAATTCGCATCTCCGCCCTCTTCCAATCATTTAGGGAAACTTGACCTAGAGTCTCGGACAAGAGTCTTAATCTCTTCTCGCTTAATATTTGACCACATTGGCTAAAACGTTGTTCCACCACTAGAGTTGAGCAAGGAGCGGCGAATATTTGACGAGTGATTGCCTATAGAGTCGGAAATTGGGATCTCTCTAGATGGCTCCGTCATTCTATAATGTTGAATTTCTCTTTCTCTTCACCTCGATTTTTTGAAAAAAAATAGATGACCCGGCAGGTCGAACCCTTCGGGTTCCCGCCGGGTCTACCCTTCACCCTTGCTCATGTCTACTTACCACCACACTACTGATCATTCGAGTTGTAATGCACATTTAGTTATTGTAAAGCTTCAAATTACAGTGTTCTTGTAATATAGAGTGATGTTTTTTTTTACCGTTTTAAGCATATTAGCTCAATCGGTAGAGCAATGTACTTATGTACAAAGATGTGGGTTCAAATTCCACATAGGCTAATTTGATTTGTAATGAGTAATTAATGATTGAAGTCTTTTTTGAGGTACAGATTCAAATTATGAAAGTACACCGACAGATTCAACTTGTGAAAGTTGAGAAACACACAATTGATCTTGTGTATGGTTACATTACAAAGCTATAATACTGTAATTGAAAACTCTTTTACTCCACATCCCAAAATCCATCTCCTCATCTGCATCACAACATTATAAACCGTTTTTATAACTCTAAAATCAATGTTGCAGGCAATACTAAGACTATGTGCAACCATGAGTTTTACTTACCTTATAGGTCTTAAAAAGTAAACCCATGGTTGCAAGCCAAACTTTAAGGGAAGAGGTTGGAAAGGGTTACCCCTTCACACTAAGGTAACCTCTTCCACTACAAGTGGCCCCCACCATTTTATTACTATATTTATTTGATGTATTAATTATTCAAACGTATTTATAATATATATTTATTATTATTATTTTCAAATAATAATTATACCATTAATTTTATTTTATTTTTCTCCATAATTTGAGTATAATTTTTTCCTATATATACTTATTTTCACCTATTATATTGTTTACACTTCTTTTTCATATTCCATTCTCATACATTAATGTAATTATTTTTGTTATTTGCTTAAAATATAATGTTATTATTATTTTTATTTTTCATCTAATGTAATAAAAAAAATTAATATCAAGCACTTTTTAATTTTAATTATAAATAAAACTAATGAGATGGAAAAAGTAATTGAACAAGGTTACCCCATGGTTGTAAGGTAAACCTCTTAGAAAAAGATAGAAAAGGTACAAAATTATTTAAAGAAAAAAATAAATGAAGTGTCAAATGATGATAATGGGGTGAAAATAAAAAAGAGGAAGAGGTAACCCCATGGTTGCTGATGCTCTAAGAGTTACAATTGGCATTTAAAGTGATAATTACTAGGGGTGGAATTGGTAAAATACCAATTAGTTTTTGTCATTATCACGTATCAACCAATTATAATTGGTAATCCTGAAATTCAAACCATTATCAAACACCCAAGGGGTTATACCAACTTAATTGGTTACCAATTAAGTTGGTTGGTATGTGTACTTGGTAATGGTATTTTACCATGTTTTGGGTGTTAATGAAAAAAACATACAAATAATCAAAGACAATACAACTTAAATAAAATTTAAAGTTTATAAGTAGCAATAACATAAATACTTAAATTGTTCATACATTTAAGCACAAAAGCAATATAAAGACTTAAATAGTCCCGATAATATTCAAAATAATATGTCCACTAGCTTCTTAATAAAATTTAGGTTTTAGTCTGAACCGAAGTCGAGCTAGTATTCCTCCCTTGATTAAAAACATTTTATAAAAATAACAAATATAAAAAGAAACCAAGTTAATAGGTAATACTAGTATAAAAAAACAAATAAAAAAGAAATAGATAATACGAAGTACTTATTAACTTGAATAACAAACAACACTAATAAGTTTGTTTTCATGATTATTCAACTAGAGTGGTCGGATCCTCATACTCCTCGTCGAAAAAATGTAGCCCCCAAAACCTAGCCGCCGCCTCCTCTTCACTTCATCCTCTTCAACCATGGAAACCGGATCTCCAGCCTCCGGCCTCCTTCGGCGGCCTGCTCCCCCTCCCCACCTCACCCAACCCACATCCCCTATAACACAGCCAGTTCCGGCAGCCCCGCTCCACTCCTGGCACTGGCAGTGTTAGGCCCTCGGGGTCGGTGACTGGCGAGATGTACTCCGCCACTTCTACTCCCTCCCCAACTCCTCCCGCTCCATTCGGCAACCACCTGAAGCATTTCCAAACCCGAAATCCTATCAAACCTCATATGCAATCCTCTACGATCCAAAAGCTCCGCTGTTGTTGGCCGCCACAACTCCTTTCTTCGGCGTTTCTGGCGGCTGCTGCACTCCCCAGATTCTGGTCGTGTTGGGCCCCTTCGGCGCTGGTGTGTTGACCCTCGTCGGCCGCCTGGTTGATTGGCCTCCACGTCCTCCGTTGAACTCCTTCTCCACGGCTCCACCCACCCTCCACCGTCTCCACGGCTCCGACCGCTATCTCTCTAGCGCTGGTGGCTCTCCTGCTCCGGGCTGTTGCACCTCGGCGCTGGTGGCTCATCGTCGCTGGTACGTGGCTCCAAACACTTCAGCAACATCCTCACCTCCCCGGCTGTGGTGGCTAATGCAGCCTCCCCTGCCGTCTCTCTCCCTCCTTTCTCCCCCAACTTTCAGATCTGATTATCAAAGCTACCTTTAATCCTCCACAAACCAAAATTAACCTCAACCCTTTAATACAAATCCAAATCACCAACCCAAATTTCAACAAATCTCACCTACAACACCATTGATAAGAAAAGTCATTGCCTTCTAAGCCAAAAATTCCATGTCTACTGCTCTCTCGCTTTGCATGCAAGCCCTGGCTTTGCCGTGTAAGCCGCCAGTTTTAGATCCGAAGATACCGAAGTTTTAGTTTTCTAGATTTTTCAATTTAAATTTATGTAATTGTAATCTTAGATAATTTTTTCTTTTTTGACTGGCGACCCTCTGCGTAGGGTCTTTCAAGCCATCTGTTGATGGCTTCAAGATCGCTTTGTCGATCTACTTCTTGCCTACTGTCAAAAAAAAAAAAAAAAACAAACAACACTAATAAACAACAAGTCTTAGAACCCAATACTCCAACTTAATGTAATCTTAAAACAATTAAAATATAATTAAAAAATAATTTAAAAAAAAACTAAATGTATATTGGTAGTAGTTGGTTGGTAATTACCGTACCAACCAATTGCAAATCGGTTGGTAATGGTAATCCCAACTTTTCTATTTTGATTACCATTACCGTACCGACTTCTGACAATTGGTTTGGTATACCGAACCAATTAAATTGGTTATCAATTTAATTGGTTCGGTTAACACGTGTTGGTATGGTTTTCGTGGGAAATTTTCCCCATCCCTAAATAACTATTGTCATACATTATTCGGTGCTTAAATGGGATTGAAAGTTGTTATGTACATGGTGTCTGAAATGTTCTACCTACATGCCATGGTCTGAAAAAACTACTGCTCCTATAAATCCTTACTTGTATAAAAGATCACATTCTTGCCTTAATTCTTTTGCCATGTGAATGATGTGCAAAATTCAGCAACAATGTTAAAAGTTAACTGGCTTCATTGTTGCATCTAAAATGACCCAATATAACCAGAATAACTTTCTTACAACTACATTAATCATAGCCTATACGGGATTCGAACCCACATTTTTGTGCTTGAGCACACCGCTCTACCATTTGAGTTAATAGGCTTATAAATACCCTTCTTCGTGCTCATTGCGAGTTTATGCTCATGGGGATGTAAAGCAATCGAAAGGCAATTCAATCCACATTGGTGATCCATCAGTTTATATATGAGACTGGATAGGTGATGGGTAAGAGGAGGATACTAAATACTTGGGCGCAATCCATGTCGAATGCAATTGGGCTAAATCAGATGGTATAATATGCACAACATGCATATAGTGTTTGTAAATGGTGATATTTTGTGTTAGAAATTTAAAACTCAATAAAAAAAAAGGTTATATTCCATGAGTGTGATGGAATCAATAGAAAATCAATGAAATTACAGGATGAATATGAGTGAACTAAACCCTAAACCTCACACTCAAATTTTAAACCATAGCACTCAGATTAGTTCATTGTAAAAAGAATTGCAAAATCAGAATTTGTCAGACAAAACCAAAACTCAAAACCCACAATCTGAGCATTTCACATATTGAAACCCCTAATTCGAAACCGAACTCAATAATTTACCAACCCTCAATTCGAATTTCAGACATAGAAACCCTAATTTGTGAAAAGAAGTTTGAAATAAGAAACATACTTGGCACCTCCACGGCTCCACCACCGGCACCTCTCTGCAGCAAGATCGAAGCTTCTTCTCGTCCACCTCCGGTCGCCGGTTGAGGCAATGGATAAAAAGGATGTTAACTTTTATTATAATGCTTTATATGCATCCCTTTTTTAGTTCTTGGATTGTTTGTTGTGCACTTTGTTATCAAGAGAAGAACAACTCTCTTTTACTTGCTCATTTTAAGCAATATTTTCATACTGCAGGCCACAACTACATTGGTTTCGAGCATTTTCTTTCGGGATTCCTTTGTGAGGGTCAGGTTTAGCTGCACGTGTTCTTGACAATTTAGGTCCACGCCCAAGCAACATTCCATGCAGGTGAGAATGTTCGAACAATCTTTTATAATGGATTATAATCCTTCATTCTATTCAGTTTGAAAATGATGCATTATGCTCCCATTTATGATCAGGTTATTCACATGATGGGTGAAAACACATAAACCGTTAGTGTTGGTGTTGGTGGAGGCACCTCAGGCAACAAGATACCTACCTTGGAGGAGTATGATACAAACTTGTAAAAGCTGTCCGGGAAGGTCTTTTGTTTCTTCTCATTTGTATTAAGAATCCTTGAATGTATTTGTGATGTAGGAGTTTGTAAAAAGACGATTCTCATTTTCATTTCTTTATGACAAATTGGACCCTATAGTTGAAAAACAACCACAAATATAACATGTCACACTGAGAGAAGCAACCATCCAGCCAGCTAGGTCTAGCATTTGTCACTCCTTGCCATTTCTTTATTTGTAAACACAAAGCAGTGACCACGAGGGAAGGGAAAGAAGCAATTTTAGCTGTAGATTTCGGCTATAGTCGTTGTTTCATACAAGGTAATTTCTTTTTCCTCTCGAATCAAGCTCTCTTTATTATTCTTTCAGTTTCTGGTTTTTCAATTACTTATTCTGATTTATTCAGCAAATTTATTTTTTCCTTTTTTCTGTTTCAGATTTGATTCCCAAATTCGTCTCCAGCTCTGAGGCGGCACCTCTGTGTAGGTTCGTCATCTTTTCTTTCTGGGTTTACATATTGACTTTACTTATTTGGTTTTTTATGGTTGCTGCATGAATCATTTAGTGTGTATTTTATTCTCTCTGTCTCTCTGGTTTCTCGCTGAATTTCAGTTTGCTTGTGCTGAATTGTAATTTTAGGTTTCAATTTCGGTTTTCACCTAATTTCGTTATGACCTAGGGTTTACATGCACCTGAATAATGATTTCTATAATTTGATTTGGAATTGATTAGATTTTACCCCTACTTTCTGGTATTTTTTGGCTTCAGCTTCAATTGTTTTCTAATTTGGATTTAAGTTTTGTTTTATCTCTTTCACCTATGTCTTCTATTTGTTCAATTTCTCATCTTAGGTGTTTCGTCATGTGAAAACTCTGAACAATTTATTCATTAGATATTCGGTTCTTCTATTAGTGTTTCTATGGTTATCTTTTAAAGCTGTTGATTATACAATTCATTATGTAATATGCTTTTATTGGATCTTAACAATTTCAATTTCGTGTTTTTTTTCGGGTGGTAGATCATGATTTATGACTAAAAGCACCATTAGTAGCATAACTTGAAGTTTGTATAAGTTAAACATTCATATTTGGTTTATACAATGAATGTATCCCATGGGAGGATTTCCCTTTTATTTTAGGGGCTACTAAATTTTAGTTCAGTTCTGTGAAGCCAGTTTGCTGCAGTGTTTTAGCCTGAACTCTTATGGTAGGGGTTACTACTGTTTGTCTTCTCTTTCGGCTGCGGCACACTTTCTTGGGGATGCTGTTTTCAGTCATGTTTCTTGGCCATTAGGTGACAATGCTGGCTACATTTTTGAGCTGCTATAGTTGTTTGAGCTAGATTTTTGGTTATTGGGATTGCAGCCTCCATCACCCACCTTTGACATGATGCCTTTAAGTGATTTCTTTCCTTTTCTTCAAGAAGTCATGATCAGAAGTCAAGGGCTTCTTGCTGTTCAGTCTTTAATCTCTGCCTCGCTGCAATGATTCCCAAATACTAAGGCCATGTTTATCAAGGGATACTAGGGATACTAGGAATAGTAATATTTTATTCATCTCTTTCCGCCACATCATCCTAGGATTCCATTCTCATTTTTTCACTTTATCAATAGCATATCTAGTATCCCAAAACCCATATTTTCTTACCAACTCAATTTACAAATATAACCCTCTTCAACAATTATTTTCATTCTCGATTATATTATTATATTTCTTTATTATTAAAGTATTAATGTTAAATTAACACAATATTATTTTTAAACTACATAAGACTAACTATATATCATTAACATTTTTCAAATATAAAATAATATTTTATTTCAAAAAAATTAAAACTTCTTATATTTTAATTCTTACCATGAAAAATAATTAAAAAGAATTTTTTGGGTTTTATTATACATAATTGTATTCAAAGAAAAATAAGTTTTTAAAATATAGTCAAATATATTCAAAATTGATGTTCATATGTAGAGAAAAATAAATCTAATATTGTGGTAATTTTTTTATTTTTTATTTTTACATTTTTAATGTTAAAAATTACATATTATAGTTATAAAAATACAACCGTTAGGATAAATCCTAGCCTTCCACTTGTCAACATTCCAAAGGGGCATCTCTGCCGATGTGCTGCACATTCAACACGTGTACCCCATCTTTCCAAATTGGCTTGATTTGTGCAGCAACGTTTTGCCCATTTTTTCACTTATACGACATCGTTTTGTTTAACCTTTTTCGAAAAAAAAATAAAAGCAACACATCATTGTCATGCATTAATTGCATACGATACTTGCTCGGATACTTGCACAAGTATCCCATTCTACCAATACTTGCGCTGTTTGCAATTTTTTATTACAAAAAACTCAAGTATCCCACCCTAAATTCTACCGATAAACATGCCCTAAGCACTCTCTTTGCATGTACATATGTTATTTGGGGTCTGTTTGGATTCCCATGTATCCACCCCTTATACTTATAATTTTAGAAGCAATGTTTTTGTAAAAAATTGCAACACGTGTCATTCTCTGAACAAAGTTAAGAAGTAGTTTTCACATTTCTCACCCACGTTCTCTTGACTCCCAATACCAAAAACTGAAATTAATTTTCTCAACCACGTTTACCTTCTCCTCACAATCATCTTCTTCCTCATAATAGAATTGATAAATTGATTGATGGTTGTCGTTGTGGAGGCGGGGCACAATCGATCGGCGGTCGGTGGAGGGCGATTGTGGGCGGCGATGCAGTCGACGACGGCTAGCTAGAGGTTGCTTTCTCTCTTAGTTGCACGGGTAATCTCTCTTTCTCTCTACTATCTTCATTCTCCCAATTGTAAACCCTAAGTCAATTTTCTACTCTCTTCTTTATAATTCGTCAAACTCGGTTGCACTGATGACAAGTATTTGGTTGTGTTTGATGTGGTGATCAGTCGGGACGGTTGAATTGGTGGTTAGAAGTGGAAATCGATTGCAATCAAAGGGGGGATGCGTCAAATCGAGGTAAAACGCTAAGTTTTTTTAACAACGACAAGGATAGGCAGAAACGAATTTATTCTCTTTGTCTCTATTCTCTGTTCATTCTCCCAATTGCAAACCCTAAGTTGATTACTTGCTTCATGAAAAACGTCTTTGTGAATGATTGGGGATTGAAAATTTGGAAGAAATGAATGCCTTTAGTTTCTCAATTTGCCTCTTATATAATGCATGTAAGGTGTTCGACAAAATGCCTAAACGATCACAAACAAAATCAACAGGTCTAACATCCCAAAGATTTCTACTTTTCGATGAACTATTAGGGATTGGAAATTTGGAAGAAGTTAATGTTGTTAGTAATTGACTGTACTGATATTTAAACTCTTATGGGAATAGTTAAATTTGCATTCATGTCCAGTCCAATTTAATGAAAGTGTTTTAATGATTGCATGTTCTTTTATGGATCAAGTGCTTACATTTACCTTGAATTCTAGCAATTAGATTCTCCCAATGTGAACCTTAATGAATTCGATCTCATGTCCACAGAGGTTTGAAGTGTCCCTATCTACTAATTTGGTCTTTTAACATCTGGATCATTTTTCTTTTCTATTTGTCCATTCCTATTAGCCTCAATACGCATATGGATTGCAGAAACTTGATACTGAAGATCTTTGCAAGCACTACACCAAGGATTTTGGAGTTCAATGCTAAATTGGAAGGTTCCACAACATTTATGGTACCTTTGGTACATGGAAAAGGTAGATATTCTAACTCAATTCATCATACTATCAAAATTTTCTTCCCATTGTTATTACATTGCATTGATGTTAAACTTTATGCGAGTGTTATTGATAGGTGGTAGGGGGAAGGCACTTGCTGCATTTTGTAGGAAAGTTCTTACTTCAACCAGTAATTTTGAGTCTTTGAGATGTGGGAAGACATGTTACAGACTCGGACTTTCACCTTCATTGAGGAATGTGTGTAAGATCTTTGGTTTTCTCTCAAGTAAGAGACATGTTAATCAGGTGTAACTTAGGTTGTGATTTTTCTACTTAGAGAGTTAGAGATGAAATATTCTAGACTAAGTTATGCCTGATTAACATGTCTTTTTTTTTATATAGCTTTTTAGCATTTATGGTCAATTTGATATGCATTTTCGGGATCATCTCCCGCCTTCCTTCCTGATCGAATGCGAGTGTGGAAACTATTTTAGACTATATTGTCGACACCCAAAACTATTTCAACAAACTAAAATGTTATTCGGTCTATAACCTTATAAATAAATTATTAGGGGTTCGCCAATATCAGCCATCTCAACTGAAATATAGAAAAGAGTCTCTTTTTCCATCCAACCTTATCAAAGTTTTTCACAATCCTTTAATTTATGGTTCTTCTTCATTATTTTCAACCATCTCATATGAGAAAGATGGATTTTTACTTCAAATGATGATTTATAGGTTTTTTTGCATATAAGTTAGGAGCTATTTGAGCTGCTAAATATTTTCATTTTGGGTAGTTGTTTGGTTGATGTCTTAATGGTTGTTTTTGGGTTGTTGTATTGGTGATTCGAGGGCTATTTTGGGTTGATTTCTTTGGGTTTGTGTTGTTTGCTGAATGGTTGGAAGGTGGCAATTCCTAGCTGGTGTTGTTGAACCTTTTGATGCACATTGTTGTTGGTTCTGTTGGGTTGTGAATGGAGAACATGTTGCTGGAATTTTCAGCATTTTCACCTCAAGGAAAAGGCTGATTTAGGGATGTTCTAGAGTTGTTATAGTATTGGTACTGTCTATATTTTGGGTGATGTTTCTACATAAAGTGTTGTTAAATTTTTTGTCATGTGATGCAACCTCTTATAGGGCGACTTGGCTACTTCTTAGACGAGACTTGCATAATGATATGTACAGTTATTTTGGAGTTGTTTGAGCTGTATGAGTTCATATCTCGATGGTTGTGTTAGTTTTTTGAAGTATGTACTTCAACTACACTTGTGATCTATGAACCAATTATGTTTGGTAAGGATACTCACTTTGTATCTGATGCCTACATTCTCCTAGGACTACAAGTTCAACTTGGAACAGGAATACATGGTAATTGTCTACTCGTGGAATTTTGTTTGTGGTTCAAGTTGTGAACAACTTTTGTTTGATGTTTGCTAAGTAATATAAAAAAGCTTTCTACTCTGGAACTCGATTTTAGGATATTTCTATTTATAGTCTTAGGATCTAAAGTGAAACTGACAGGATGTGGTGTTATATACTATGCTTGCTATTGTGTTGTATGACTTGATTGAACATACATTTTATTCAGCCTGATTCACAGGCATGGTGTGAACTATATTATGACGATGAAAATTAGGTTTCAATATTAAAGAATAACAAGTACCAAAAATTTAAAAAAAAAACTAAAAAGAATAGTCTATTAGAGGAAAAATGGAGTAATTGGGCTCCAATTAAAATACACACGGTCGTTAAAATGAGTGAAAACATAAATTATTCATTTTCTGCAACTCATTTCACAAGCATGGTGTGAAATCTATTATGGTTATGAAAATTGATTTTCAATATTAAATACATTGGGAAAAAACCCAAAAATATTCAATGTTCAACCTATCATATATTTAAGCATGTAGCTTTGACAAGGGTTCCAATATATTTTCGTTGGAATTTTTTTGGGAAAAATATTTAGATATATAGCAATGCATAAATTGTTTACTCCATTGATGAAATTTGTGAAATTGAAGATTATAGAAGATTATAAATTATGATTTGATGAGTTTAATCATTGCAATTAAAGTATGTAATCATTGTGATTTGATGAGTTTAATGTTATGGCCTCTTAATGTTCATAATTAAACATATAATACTTTTTTCTAATTAAGGGTCCAAGGCATTAAAAAAAACACACACTAAATATCATTATTTTATTCTTTAGCTATATAGGGTTTATACATTTAAACTTAAGGTATCTTTATCAAATTGGTTTATAATTTAGACAAATTTAAAAGGTGTAACATGATGTGTAATCGATAAAGTATCATAGAGGATCCAAATTCAATATTCTTAAGCAAAAAACTATAAGGTTTCTTTTCTTTGCCTTCAGTTAGGACGGATGTTAGGAGAAGTGTGAAAGTGGTTGATTTACCATTCTTTGTCAAATTTGAAGTATCGATTATCTCAAGAAAAAATTTCAAAGAATAACATGAAAAGAAGCATGAGCGATATGTTAGTAGAAAATTGATGTGTTGAATATTTTGTTTAATACGTCAAACTCGATCGAAAATATTATGAAAAACCCGAACAAGGTTCGGGAAGAGAACTAGTTATATTTATAATGAAAATACATGTATTAAATGGAAAAGTTAATTATAAGAATAATTTATAGTTTAATTCTTAAATCATAATAAGTACTGTTTGGATAGCTAAAATAAAAACATAATTATAATCACTTTCTTCTCCTTTTACAGATCCGCCCGAAAGGACTTTGCCTTCGCATTGCTCTGAACGACAGCAATGGTAGTCGAGGAGTGAAGCAATTGGCAGCTTGATGTTAGTGACAGCCGTCAACCTCTCTTCCTCCATGTACGTTTCCTCGCCATATCCTCTCACATCCCTCTCTCTTTCTCTTCTCCTACCTTTCTCATTCGGTTCCCGGCTTTCGCTTGATTGGAGCAACGATTGGCGGCACAGAACAAAAGGAAAACATAATTCCGCTCTAGACTCTAGAGTCCCTCACTCATCTACTTGATTCTTCACTCTTAATTGAGAATCGCATAAGAGATTTTTGAAGCTCCTGTTTTTATTTTGCTCCTGCGGCATTTTCTGGTTTTGCTCGAATCTCTGTATGATTCAGATACGTTGCTTGCACTATAGATCTGTTCTATGAATCTGATGCCATCTGAAATCAGAAAGTCAGATTATTTTTCTTTCACAGATATCGATTGCTCGTTTACTTCGTATTTCCTAAATCACTCATGAATTCGTTGTTGCCCCAGTCTTATATGCATCTTTGATGCATTTTGGTGATTGACAGTCAATGTCCAATCCAGAAAAATCAAAATTTTAAGTTTTTGGGTTTTAATTGGAGAAATGAGGATACCCATCCAGCTAAACTGATTCCAAATGAGGAATTTAACATGTACTACCATCTGAACTTCAATTCAATTCTGAAATTTGATATTTTATGTTTGGGTTTTTGTGTATTGATTTCAGTTGCCTATGGTATCTAATGCTCAGACTTGTATATTGTCTTGCCATTTCGTTTTACTGGCAAAAATTTCATTCAAAGCAGTCATTGCGACACAGTTGGCTAATTGTCATAAGCTTTTTGTTTAAAATATTGCTTACATATCAAAGTTCCCCTTTAGTTTTTGCTTTGATTGTATTTCAGTTTGTTCTTTACAAGATCTTGGTGGATATGTTGATTGCAGTTTTGTCGGTGTAGATGAGGTTTGTCCTTCCCCATGACTTGTGTGCAAACCCCTAAAGAACCCAGGATCAAGGCGAGCAAGGTCCTTCGCCAAATGGTCGCAGTCTGTCATTGGGGTGTCTGGATCAGGAGTACATAACTGACTGTCCAAAACATTGGATTCATGTTCCACATTCCTAGAGGTAGTATCAGGTGGGAAATCCATTCTTACTCTCTATTTAATAGCTATTAATAAACTAAAGGTCCATTTTTTTGTCGGCAATAAAGAAAATTTAGCTTTGATGAAACTATGCTTTCACTTAATTATTTCATTATATAATAACCCGGTTGTCAAGGTTATCTGTGCACCACATTTCGCTTCACGATAAAATATAGGCTACGTGTTTAGATCTTCATCCTAAGTTCTATTAGTAGTTTTACATGCATTGCTTTTTCGCATGTGCAGGATATTAATGGGTGGTCTCTTATATGAGAAATAACCCTTTGATTCTGCCCAAGACCCAAGGTCTCTTTTCCAAACACTTCTTCACATGTTAAATAGATTCGCTTTCAAACACGGAGTGTCTATCCTAACTATGGCTATTAGGTACATACTTGATCAGGTAATGTCATTCTTCTACGTTGTCATTCCAAAACACAATCTCCATGCTTCTCTGAAACACCTTCACTGAAAGAAGTTTGTATTCAGAGTTTCTTTCCTTAAATAAGTTGTGAATCCTCGGTTGTGAATGCAAGCAGCTATGGTGGGACCAATGATTGGTGTGAGGCTTGGGCTGCCAGAGCATTTTAAAGACGCTGATGCCATTTTTTGGCTACCTTTGGACGAGGAGGATGTGGATAGCATCCTAGAGGTATCCAGAAAGGAGAAGGATCTGTTTAAAATGATTGAGGACAGGATGAATACATACAGGTATTAGTACTAAAGATTAACGTTTTATATATAATATAAGGTCAACCGTTTATATATGTTCATACTACACGCCACAACTACATGGTTTTGAGCATTCGCTTTCGGGATTTCTTTTTTTAGGGGGAGGGTGTAGTTGCACGTGTTCTTCACAATTTAGGTCTAGGAATCCAGGCTCAAGCAACATTTGCACACAGGTGAGAATGCCAAAATGGTCTTTTATAATGGATTCTAATCCTTCATTCTATTCAGTTTTGAAAATAATGCATTGTGCTCTCATTTATGATCAGGCTATTCACATGGTGCATGAAAACACAGAAGCTGTTAGTGATGGTGTTGGTGGAGGCACCTAAAGCAACAAGATACCTACCTTGGACGAGTATGGTACAAACTTCACAAAGCTCATTTGTATTAAGAATCCTATAATCTATTTGCGATTTAGGAATTTGTAAAAAGATGCTTCTCATTTTCATTTCTTTAGGACAAATTCGACCATATAGTTGGAAGGCAGACACAAATACATGTTACACTGAGAGTAGCAGACACGATTTATTGTTCAGATCTTCCTATGAATCAAGATTAGGGTTCGTTGTTTAGAATGTTGTTGTAAGTCCTTTAGTTGGTTTCGTCCAATTGTAACAAAGAGGTTACGTTCACTGGTTGATTTCATCTATGCGAGTAATTTGTAATCATTATGCTCAACAGTCAACACCTTCAAATATGGTCCTGTAGAGTGGGCTATAGATGCAGGCAGCCTTCTCAAACCAGCTTTGGCAAGAGATGAATTTTAGGTAGGCAAATTTCCCCGTCTCTAATCAATAATCTGAAAAAAAAAAAAACAATTCAAGAGAATTGAATTGTCCCATGAATGGATAAGGTTAGGTTTGTTGGAACACCTCTCTGCAGTGCATTGGTGCCACCACACTTGATGACAAGGAGCACATTGAAAAAGTCCCAACACTTGAAAGAAGATCTCAGCCAGGTAAAGTGCCTAAACCTATAGCAGATGAAATTATACAGATTATAAAAGGACTTTGTGAACGTTATAAAATACACCATAATAGCTGATATACATATGACTCACTGCTTGCAGCTCCATGAAGAAGCTATATAGCTTGAGAAAGAGCTTAAACCTATCACAACAGAGAAGAAGAATGAAGCAGTTTGCAGACATAATTGATAACTACAACGAGGTGACCTTTTTGTTTTTCTTGTCTTTTAAATAACAAACAAAGAAATCATGCCCGCCTATCTTAGGGTGGTAGAGAGCTCCTATTATACGAATTTGAACAAGGTAAAATGTAAAATATCCAAGCCACACGTTTGGATAAGTTTGGATCATGTTTGCTATGCCTTCGTTAGAATGCTATAACCTTTCTATTAGAATTGGCCTACAAATTTGATATTGATAAACATGTAATATCTAGGCTAGCTAGGTATCTCATCTTCGATTCATTTAATTAAGCAACATCAATGGATTAGTAACTAAATTAAATGGATATTATTTTTAATGTGGAGATTGCAAGTTAATAACCCTTAAAATGAAGGAGGTATTTATGGTAATCTTGGGTGCATTGCATTATTATTTCTCTAACTTAGCTATTGATCTATTAAGTTCCGAATGTACTTACATGTCAATCACTCATTCGGATGTTTGAATACACAAGGAGGTGATTCCTACTCTATGCTATCAATTGCCTTAATGATATGTACTTTTCCATCTTCATAGAGAGATCGGTTGAGGGGTTGCCCTCAAGTTGCTTATTTGTTGCTATGAAGAAGCTCAACATTTAACGTGAAAGTTATTTTTTTTTATCCCATCAATATATATTATTTTATAGTCCATTTGCTCCCCATGTTAGTAATTACAACATTTGGCTCACTAAAGTAACCACGTCATTTTTGCTATCTTTTTTAAAGACACTTGTAAGCCGAAGGGTCCTGATTATTTGAAAGTTTTGCTTTCATCTGATTAGATAAAAATAATTTGCCAAGTACCTTGGAAAATGGATATTCTTTAGTTTATTACAAGTACTTCCATTCTGTGTGGCTTTTTCATCCAAATTATATTATTTTTCCTTTCCCCGAATTCCATTTTTTATTTCCTTTCATGATCTGATTTGTGTGTGTATAGTTTATATAGTGTCGGTCTTGCTGATTTGTGTGCTTATACTGAGCACCCTTTTTCTCAGCTTGGAATGGGGGTCTCATGTTTTTTCTTGTGTAGATAATTTTCCCAATTTTTCTTTTGTAGCAATAGAATCAACTACTTATTTTCATGTAGTGTATTTATGCATAGCAGAATTGGTGTTGCTACAAATTGGCTTTTTAAGTCTTCAATCTTATGACCACTGAAGATGTGCAGTAACCGATGGCCTTGAACCTTGGGACGTATGCTACTCATACCTTATGTGTCATCTTCTTTCTTTTTTCCTTATTTGACACAATTGTATACGAGATATGTCTTGCAGGCAAAAAAAAACATGCATTGGTTTTGAAAATTACTTGTAATTCTAACCAATAATCTTAGATAAATTTACCTCCTTTGTACTTTGTAATGTGTATTCCTTTACACCTGTTCATTGTAATGTCGTAGATATACGATTCTTTGTAATTTTAACACATTATTGTCTTAGATATACTCGGATAAAAAAAAAAAAAATTTGTCTTAGATAATCATTCTTTCAAACTGCTGGTATCATTGCAATGATTTTTTTAAAGATCTTTTAGGACTTAACATTCATCAGGAATATGTTCTCAACGCGAATAATCATTCTTTCAAACTACTGGTATCATTGCAATGATTTCCATGTTACTAGACATTGTTTGCTATATTGCTATCATGTTATTGGGATTGGGTGGTAACGGTGGGAATTAGAACTTGCTTGCTTGTATGAATGACAATTCGAATTTGGTGCAATGCAGGTGCTGAGAAAGGTTCGCAGCATCCAAAGCAAGAGAAGGTGGGAAAGGTAACTGTCGAGCAATTGCCTGTGATCACCCAGGAAAAGCTACCGGATTTGAATTGCACGACGACTGAATCCGCAATGAGGATTCTTGCAGGAACCGCTTGTAACATGGGCATTGACGTCGATCCTCCCTTTCTGGAGCCGAAGAAGAAAGAGTTGTTGGTGTAGCAGCTACATATGGAATAAAAGAATTTCGTCCAGCTACATATGCCAATTCGTAGGATTTATCACATATCTACAACATTATTATACCACTGCTATATAATTTCCATTAACTTCTAACAGCCCCATTCTTGTGCGTTTGTGCATCCGACAACTCTTAATAGCTACTGAATTTGTTCACATCTTATTAGTACTCCGTGTTGATTGTGAAGTTACAACACATATTTTGTTAAAAACTTGTGATTCTATATAGTCTGTCATGAAAATCTTTTGCCGACTTCGTAATATAATCAATTTATTCTCATCCTCCTCTTTTTGGTGAGGAAGACCCTGTCAAAGGCGGGAGCAAGAACTGCAGAATGGTGAGGAAGCTCGGCGACGACTTCGACATCATGGCTGACGATGTCTTCAAATGATGTTAAGACATGAGACTGGGATAGTTGGCTGCTTAATTCAAATGATGTACATTCAGTTAAAAACCACATACCCACCGTGCAAACACTAGTATTGCAAACACCCCATTGTCTTACATTTAGCTGTATCACCTTGTATATAAGTAGAAAAGAGTGTCTTGACTTTCATCATCTGTAAAAGAGTCTCTTGACTTTCGACAAGGGTATGCAAGAAGAGGGTCTCAATGCCTACTAGATGAACTCGCATCCAGCGGAGATCAAACACAGCAATCAGTAAAGGCCCAATCGAGGGGAAGGTTACACCATTCATTGAATGAGTTCCAATACCAGAGAGAGCTATAACCAATCTTCCATATAGCATTAGAATCCAATACTCCTACATGAACTACCACCACAAACCATAAGGGTCTTACACTTTTTATAATACAGCATCCTGCAGCCATAGAAGCTATGCCAATTACAGTGGCAAACAGGGAAGATTTACACAACTTAGGGGTGTTTCCCTCCACTCCCTTGAAGTTGGATTTGAGCTTACCAATATCAGGTAAGGCCTTTTTCTTGATCTTCTTGACAGAGATCCTCTGTTTGAAGTAGCAGCCATGATGAATTCAAGAGAGTAAGATAGAACTGATGTGATCAGTGAAGATGAGAGGAGGAAGGTGTGAGTAATTTCTAACACCCCTCCTGATTCGGACATAAAGGCTGTGTCTGGGTACAAATCATACCCGTTGTAGCTTCTTTCTTCCCAGGATGGTTACTCTACACAGAGCCCCGTCTTCCGATTAGATCTGTAACCCAGGAAAGGGAGGTTGGGCTTCCTCACAGGCCTTTTCAAGGGACAGGAACAAGAATCAAAAATCCACCACCACCAAAGGGACAGGAACAGAGAATCTTTGCTAGGATGAGATACGATCAATTTAATTAGTTAAAATGAATTGAATTTAAATAGGAGTAGATCCTGACCCTCCGTTTACTTTCATTTTGGACGGATGAGATTGCTGCATTAGACAAAATATAATCGACAGGTCACATGGAGAGCGAGAGGATCTAGATCCCTAATTGATTGACCTCATCTTCTCCCTCAAGCGGAGAAGCAAGGAGAGACGGATTTTTCATTCCCTTGGCGTTCTGTAAGTCGTTCTTCTCCCTCTCCTACATCTCTGTTCTTCACCTGCTATTTATTTTCTTCTCGCCCTCGCCGATTGGCTTCGCCGCCATTGCCGATCTGATCCAAACTCAGTGCTTTTGATTATATGTCAAATTCTGCTATTTATGTTGACAGTGGAGTGATTATAGGTGGGATATCCTTAGGTGGAACGGTTTGAATTGAATTCTTCAATTGCATTTGATTGATAGTTTTTGCTTGATTGAGATTTGAGTATTGATTGACGTTTTGCAGTTGGACATCAAAAAATAAAACATGCAAGTTCCAGGCGTAGACAGCAACAGCGGGTATTGGAATGTAGGAGTTTTAGTGTTGGCTACCCTGGTAGCTGCCAAATTGGTATTATCATTTGTAATGCCAAGATCCAGAAAGAAGTTGCCCCCAGTAGTAAAAACTGGTTTGCCGATCATCGGTGGACTGCTACGGTTCTTGAAAGGCCCCATCATCATGCTGAAAGAGGAGTACCCTAAGCTCGGTAGTGTTTTCACCTTGAATCTGGTCAGTAGGAACATCACCTTCTTGATAGGACCAGAGGTTTCTGCACATTTCTTTAAAGCCGCTGAGTCCGATCTCAGCCAACAGGAAGTTTACCGGTTTAATGTCCCCACTTTTGGCCCTGGAGTCGTATTTGATGTCGATTATTCTGTCCGCCAAGAGCAGTTTCGCTTCTTTACGGAGGCTCTTCGAGTTAATAAACTTAAGAGTTATGTTGATCAAATGGTTTTCGAGGCTGAGGTCTGTTTCTCCTGTCCTTTTCTTCTATATCTCTAACCAAATTCCATTATTTATCTCTAATATGTGCTCTGCTTATTCAATTGAAATGAATCACTTCATCAATATACAGTGGTATCATGATATTCTATCATTTTCATGAGATTGTCTTGATTTGATGATGTTCTCTCCACTCCTAAACACTTCTGTTTAATTTATTTGTATGAGGATGATAAATAAATGAATAAAGCTGGATGGAGAATGACATTTTTTCATATGCTATATTTTTCATGGTGGCATGTTTTGTAATCTGTTGTGTATCTTTGACAAAATCCTCCTGCATTGTGTAATTATGTAGGACTACTTCTCCAAATGGGGAGACAGCGGAGAAGTTGACCTGAAATATGAACTAGAGCATCTCATAATCTTGACTGCAAGTAGATGCCTCTTGGGTCAGGAGGTCCGTGAGAAGCTCTTTGATGATGTATGCGCACTCTTCCATGATCTTGATAATGGGATGCTACCGATCAGTGTTATCTTCCCGTACCTGCCCATCCCAGCTCATCGCCGCCGTGATAGAGCTAGAAAGAGGCTTGCCGAGATTTTCGCAAACATTATAACTTCTCGTAAGGGCTCAGGCAAGTCGGAGAATGATATGCTCCAGTGCTTTATTGATTCAAAGTATAAAGATGGTCGGCCAACAACCGAAGCAGAGGTCACTGGGATGCTCATTGCTGCTCTCTTTGCGGGCCAACACACCAGTTCCATCACATCAACATGGACAGGTGCCTACCTTCTGACTTACAAGGGATACTTGTCGGCAGTGCAAGATGAGCAGAAGAACCTAATGAGCAAGCATGGGGACAAAATTGATCATGATATTTTATCCGAAATGGATGTCTTGTATAGGTGCATCAAGGAAGCCTTGAGACTCCATCCACCTCTAATCATGTTGATGCGCCACTCGCACAGCGAATTCAGTGTAACATCTCATGAGGGTAAGGAATACGACATCCCAAAGGGCCATATTGTCGCAACCTCACCTGCCTTTGCCAATCGCCTCCCACATATATATCAGGATCCAGACAAGTACGATCCGGGGAGATTTGCTCCTGGAAGAGACGAAGACAAAGCAGCAGGGGCGTTCTCTTACATCTCATTTGGAGGGGGGAGGCATGGATGCCTTGGGGAGCCGTTTGCATACCTGCAAATAAAGGCAATATGGAGCCATTTGTTGAGGAATTTCGAACTGGAATTGATCTCGCCGTTCCCAGAGATTGACTGGAACGCTATGGTGGTGGGAGTTAAAGGGGAAGTGATGGTGAGGTATAAGCGCAGGAAGCTTCCTCAGGCGTGACTGAGATGGGTTAAGCTGCTGATCAGGTTTCTATGCTATGAATGTGGTGTGCATCTGCCGATTTAAGAAGTTGTACTCTCACTTTCTTTCTCTCCTGATTGCTTGCAAAGATTCTGTCTTTTTGGTTTTGGAGTATTTTGCTTTGCTTGTTTCTGAGAATTGCCTGTAAGCCTCTTTTAGATATCATCTTCTTCTCCTTCCTGCTGGTTTATGTTTATCTATTCAGATTGGACTGTAAAGGAGAAGTTAGGCAACAAGTATTCAATTCAGTTCTTGGTTGATTGTTTGTTCTTGGTTTATGTTTATCCATTGCTTGTTTAGTTTCCGGGTTATTTAGGCAAGAAGGTTGATTGAAGGATGTTTTGCTTGATATGGTCCAACATTTATGAGGGAATAGCACTAAATACCACAATTTGAGAAAAGTTTGCAAAAATGCCACCGTTTTAGAAATATTGGCAAGAATGCCATTTTCTCGAAAAATTTGCATAAATGTACAGGTTTTGACCCCCCCCAAACCGGCTATCGGTTGTAATTAATGCAAAAAAAAAATTGAAAAAGAAAATAGAGGCATCATTACCTACCTAGTAGGGGAGAGGCAAGGCGGGAAGGAGTAAAGGCAATCCCATCACCATCTCTCTTCTCCTTCCAAACCGATACAATAGCAAAGAGAGAGAGGCAGTTGCAGAGACGCCAGAAGAAAAAGAGAGAGAGGGCGGTTGCGGTAGCGGTTTCTTCTTGCATACACCAAAGGAGAGAGAGCGGGGAAGTCCATCGTCGCCGGAAAGGACACAGCAGCCAAGACCCGACGACATACAGAACAGGTACTCCCTTTTACTCTTCTCCCTTTGGTGGTAGGGTGCGCGGGTGTGGGTCGGGGAAGCAGTGGGTGAAGGGGTTAGGGCAATGGCGGCCTGAATGGTGGGCCGGGGTGGTGGTTTTCTTGTTTGGATAATGGTAGGTGGTGGTGGCATGGGTGGTTTTCGGGTATGGAAAGGGGAAATCGGTGGTTAGGGTTTCCAATTGGGTGACAGTGGTTTTCGGAATGGGTTAGGGCAACGGTCGGGGAACTATGGATAGGGGAAATTGGTGGTTTGAGGTTCGAATTGGGTGACAGGGGTTTGACATTGGGTGACAGGGGTTTGACATTGGGTGACAGGGGTTTCCAATTTGGAGAGAAGGGTTTGTAAATGTATTGTGTTAGGAATACGAGAATTGGCGAGCTGTGGAAATTGGGATATGTGGATGTCATAGGTGTCCTATTGAAGGAGGTTTGAGGTATTGGTTATAATAGGCTTCCGATTCAAAATGGGTGACATGGGTTTCACACTGAGTGACAAGGGTAGAGTGACATGGGATAGTCTGTTAGGTGACAGAGGGAGACGAATATAAATGGTAGAAGCTGAGTTTGTTCGTGTGATGGAAATTGCAGGAGAAAAATGGTGAGGACGAAGAATGTGAGCGCGAAGAACAAAGAGCCTGACTACCTAGTCCCCGAAGCTAGGCACTTCCGGGCCCGGGTCAACCAGGGCTCAAGACTGTCAATGCTGAACAACATTGACGATTATGTTGACCCTAGGGACTGGCAGAAGCTGCTGGACTCCCAGCTTGGTGGGGTTGTGCGGCTGGCGCACACTGTGAAATTTTCTTCACAAATTGTGCATTATGCACTCCAGCGACAGCTTACAAGCGAAAAGGAGTGGGAGACGTGGTACCGGATTAAGGGGAAGCTCAGGAGGTTCTCCCTCAAGGAGTTCGCCTTAGTAACCGGGCTGCGGTGCAGTCAACCAGCAGCTACTGAGATGGAGGAGGACGAGAAAGCTATAAAGGAGTTTTTTGGAAACGAGAAGATGACGGTTGGTGAGCTCGAGACCGAGCTGAAAAACTCACTAATGGTGTTGCGGAGCCTGCGAAGACGATTCAAGCTAGTGCTGCTGTACATTGTGGAGGACGTTTTGTTAGGAGAGGACCAGAGGAAGGGGCTGAGGAGCTGGATCGTCCGATTGGTGGAAAATATCGATAGGTTTTTGGCATTCCCATGGGGGAGGGTAATCTATGCTGCCACACACGTGTCGCTGAACGGCGCCGTAAAGCGCCGGGAGGCTGAGATAAAGGCAGAAGATCGAAAGAAGCGCAATGGTTATGGCCTGATGGGTTATCCGGTATCCTTTCAGGTAACCTTCTCGACCACACCCATGATCAATTTGTAAATCATATGCTGAAAATGTACTAATTTGAGTGGGGATACGGTGCAGATTTGGTTGCTGGAATCCATGCCGAAATGGGGGGTCCGGTTTGCGACGAAGGTGTCGACGACGGCATTCCCTCGTTGCATGAGATGGGCCCTCAAGGACGAGAACCTCGCTTATAAGGGTATAGCCAGCCGCACCGAAGCTGAGGGAGAGGAGGCCATAGAGATTGATGATAACCCAATACTCAGACCAGAGGAGGTTGAGCTGGAGCTGATGGATGGGTGTGTGTACGATGATGAGAAGTCCGACCCCTTTTTCGACGACCTAGTTGCACCGTTCCTGAGACATTTCGAAGCCCCTGGTGGGAGGTCCCCAAGGATGGGAAGAGGAGGCAATGAGAAGGATGGCGGGGTGGGGGACATGGCCAAGACTTTGGCACAAGTTATGGACAAGCTTCAGACAATGTCAACAGGGATGGAGAAGATGGATGAAAAGGTACGCAATAACTTCCCAATTATTTGTCCTGTGGAGACTGGGGATAACTGTGAACTAGGGTAAATGGACTCCTGACACGTGAAATTGGACAAGTGACAAGTAGTGTAGATAATGAACGAAAGTGGTATGAAGGGTGAATTGTGTTGATTTTTCTCACCGTATGGTGATATGAAGTAATAATTTGATCACCTGCAGCTCAAATTATTGGAGGTGGCCGTGACTGAGCTGCGGGATGTTCAGTGTAAGGGGACGGCCTGGCAAGAAGCAACCGATAAAGAAGAAGATGGAGATGAGAAAAAACTGGACGAGTTGATAGAGTCAATTGCGGGTAAAGCCGGTGAGGGTGGACTAGGTGGTAAGGTTAGTTGTTGGTAAACATCACAAGATTTGTTATTTTCAGCGACACTGGAAGAATGTGACAGGAATATTGTAGCCGTGTGACATGATTTGTTATGTTAAGTGACACTGGAAAAAATGAGCCATAATTCAAAATTGAATTCATTTGCAGTTAGGAGGTGCTGTTGAGAAGGGAAGTGAAGTGGATGGTGGCGGGGATAAGCACACACAAGTGGAAACTTTGAAGGCAAGTGATGAGATATCAGGAGAGAGCAAGCAAGCTGGTCATGATGTCGGGGACAAGAATGATGAACCTGAATCTGTCAAGGCAGGGGATGGGGGGGAAGGAAAGACCAACGAGGTAAGGTTTATTTATGAAATAAAGGTGATTTTATATGTGACATGATAGTATAGGTCAAGTGACATGAGAATATCTGTTATGTGACAAGGGAAAGTGTAAATCTTAGCTGAAGTTTGATATGTTTGCAGTTGGGAGAGGTTGGTTTAAAGGCGTCCGGTCATGAGGAAGGTGGAAAGAAAAATGAAGTTGAGGAGAGGTCGAAGCCCAGGGTAGCTCAGGTTTATGTATCTAAGGCGGCGAAGAAGATGAGGAAGGCTGTTGGAGAGGAGTTGGGTCCCCCGGCCAAGAAACCGCGACCCCAGAAGGCAGCCACTATTCCCGCCGATGCTGTTCAGCTAGGAATGGTGTCAGCGACGGACAACGACGCCATGACAAGTTGGTTGGCAAGGTACATAGGTTATGTGTCTTACACTCGAATGGACGACGAAGGTAGATAGTTGGACGTCCACAATACCTGACAGAAACTTAACGTGCAGTGGGGACGCGGAGGTGCGCACGTCACCCTGCGGTGTGGATATGACGAAGGAGTTACTCAACCGTCTGAAGAAACCCCAGGATTGGTTGGGAACTGTGGTATGATGACTTGTCACCTCTAAAATTTCCCGTGTCATGATTATGGATTGTAATTGCGGTTCACTTCATGCAGGAGATGGAGGAGTGTTGCTACCTTCTGCGCAAAGCGGTCGCAGACAGAACGGGTGACATGGGCAGTGGAGTCATCATAGTCGATACGTGCTTAGCGGGAATTTATCTACCTAGGGAATGGAAGGAGTACACCGGCACCCCCCAAGCGTACAAGCCTAGTGATGCATTGATGGCGTACTTCAATGGGGGGTCGCCGAAGCCGTTGGGACGAGCGTGGTCAGGTGCGGACCTCATCCTCCTCCCCTTCAACGTCAAGAACAAACACTGGGTTGCCCTTGCCATCGATCTTAAGGAGTGGGAGGTAAGGGTGTATGACTGCGACGTCCACACGGCGACGGAACGCCAACTCCAAACCCTGTTAATGCCTGTGACGAGCCTGATCCCTGTCGTCATGGGTGCACACCCAGATCTGAAGGTCAAGTATGCCGATAAGGTCCCCACGCCGTTTGCCATTCGCCGGGACAAGAGGCTTCCACAGAACAAGCTAAGGTAAGTAGGATGACATGGTTCAATTTCGTTTGATTGGATGGGGAATCGGTGTCCGCGTTCTGACCGATTGTTCCTCTTTGCAGCGGTGATTGTGGCCCGTACACCATTCGATTCATGCACCTCCTGCTGGAGACCGCCCCTAACTTCGATGGATTGGACGACACATACATTGAGGCATACCGGCAGATGCTAGCTGTTGGGGTATTCCATGGTCGACTCGGATGCTAGACTTCGTAGTTGAACACTTGGCTCCAATCTTAAACACCCTCCTGTAATAGTGGAAGTAAAACATTTGGATATTTTGCAAAAATTGGTAGTTGTCGACTGTGAAAAAATTGTATATGCGGACATGTTAAACTTGGCAGTGTAGCTACATGTATCTATCCAATTTGGTGACAAGGTATTTGTCGTAAGGGGACACGAGGATTAAAAGGGGTGACATGGGTCATTTACACTTTACGTAGGAATATGATGCAGTTAATAGTGACACGAAAAAACCTGTCAGGTGACACATGCATGGAAAGACGGGACCCGATACTGGGACAACAAAACAAAACGACAAAGGAAAAGGAATCTTTGACAGGGTGGCAGTTGGTTGCACAGTTCGATTGACCTAGTAAAAAAAAATTTTAAAAGAAAACAAAATGCTGTGTTCCTCGAAATTAAAGGTAAACAAAAGAATAGTAAGTAACTTGCATTCATTGCAGTTGGCGAAAAAAACCACCACCTACACAAGGGAAGGAGAGAGAGAGATAGAGACCGAATATTAGGAGTGAAGGGAGACGGTTGTGAAGTGAAGGGAAAGGGGAGAGCCCGTACCGGAGAGGGAGGAAGACGCCGGAGAAGCCCGTACTGGAGAGGAAGGCGCAGGAAAACAGGTACAACTCAATTGGATTTTAAAATCCGTCCTCACCCATCTCTAAAACTCTGAATCTTCACTTAATTTGCATTCTTCCCCACTTAATTTGCATTCTCCCATTGTTTCGTACCGGAGAGGGAGGTAGTCGCCGGAAAACCGACCAAGCCGCCGGAGAGGAAGGCACAGGAATAGAGGTACAACTGAATTGATTATTGAAATCTGTCCCTACCCATCTCTGCTATGCTGAATCTTCACTTCATTTCCAATCTTGCCCACTTCATTTGCATTATTCCACTGTTTCGTTGTAAGGCATGCAATTTGGGATCGGAAAAAAAAAAACGGAAATTGGGGATTTGGAATTACTGTCATTTGGGGAATTCCTGTCATTTGGGGAAATGGGGATACGGGGAAATACAGATCTGGGCTAAAAGGGGTGTGGGGAAGTGAGGAATTGACAGACAAGAGCGAGGGAGGTTGAAGAAGAGCGTCGGAGGCTTGCGGGTCCTTTTACTCAGATTGGGAGAGTGGAGAAAAACCCCTGTCAGAAACGGGTACTGTAGGACAATTGGGAGAAGACAATTGACAATCATGACACGAGCTATTATGTTGGGTGACAAGGGTTACTTCAGTAGGTGACATGGGCCTTTTATCGTGAAACAGTCGCAGACAGACTTATTCAGAAGGGGGTGAGTTTGTGTGGATATTGATAATGTTCATGTACACTTAATTGCAGGAAGAACATGGTTCGGTCCCAGAATTTGAGGAGGAAAGGTGTCCGGGCACCTAAGAAGGTGGAGCCCCGACTCGTAGTGCCGGAAGAGAAGCATTTCCGAGGCCGGGTCAACCACTGTTCCAAAGTGTCTCTGCTCGTCAACATGGACGACTGGGTTGACCCCGTCGATTGGGAGAAGCTGCAGCGAAGCCAATTAGGGGGTATTGTGCAAATGGCAAACCGGGTTCAATTCTCGTCGCAACTACTGCATTACGTGTTACAAAGACAGCTTGTGACAGAAAAGAAGTGGGAGACTTGGTACATGCTTCAAGGCAAGCTGCGGCGATTCTCTATCAAGGAGTTTGCGCTCGTGACTGGGCTGCGGTGTGGTCGAGTTCTGGGGGAAGACACAGAGACGGAGGATGACAAGAAGACAAAGAAGGCTCTCAAGGACTTATTCGGAACGGACAACATGAAGGTTGGTGAGCTGGAGAACGCCTTCAAGAACTCCATCTTGAAGGAGCCGAGTGCTCGAAAGCGTTTTAAGATCGCTCTCCTACTCATCGTCGAAGGAGTTCTGCTGGGGGAAGAACCCAGGAAATCCATACGAGGGTGGATTGTGAAGCTTGTGGAGAACGTTGATCGATTTCTGGATTACCCCTGGGGCAGGGTTGTGTACGAGGCCACCCACCAGTCCCTGTCGGGCGTCATAGAACGACGTGTCGCTGACCTGAAGCCGAAGGCGAACGACAAGGACGATCGATATGGATATGGGCTTATGGGTTTTTCGTATGCGTTCCAGGTAAGCTACTTGACCGAAGTTATGCTTGAACTAGTACGCGCAATTGATGGACTCATTCGAGTGACATGTGTGGTTGTTTTAGATTTGACTGTACGAAGCTGTGCCGGGGATTGGGGAGGCGTTCGCCAAGCGGGTCTCGAACACGGCGTTGCCTCGCATGCTGAGGTGGACAGCCGATGACGACAATCTAATGTATGAGACGATCCAGTCCCGCATGGACCCTGAAAAATCTGATAGAATCAAGGTCGAAGACAACCCGATACTAGTACCGAAGGCCGGCGAGTATGAATTGATGCGCGGGTGCTTCTACCAGCATGAGGAGCCTGACCTCTACTTTGATGACATTGAGGCTACGTTGGCACCGAGTTATTACGGTGAACGCTCAGCCAAGTCCGGCCCGAGTTCGGAGCAACGAGATGGGACAAGTGAATCCTGGGAGGATAAGTTGGTGAAGTCAGTAGAACTGATATTGGAGAGCCTGGGAACCATGTCAAGTTGGATGCGGAGCATGGATGAGAAGGTACGTGTAACGTTTGTGGCATTTGTGACACCAGTATATTTTATATGTGACACGGATAACTGTCAAAGGTGACACGGGTTACTTATCTCCCAATGCTGAATAACATTCGCTAACCACCCCTCATTTATGCACTTTCTGTATCAGATGAAGGTGTTGGAAGGTTTTGTGAATGGGATGCGAGATGGGCAGTCGAATGCAGGAGGTGAGCAGAAACCAATGGGCGATGTCCGTGGAGAGGATAACGACCGAAAGAACGGGGGGACAGAAGGACAAACTAGGGTGGAAGACCAGCGACCAGAAGGAGAAGAGGAGGTAATTTGGTTGTTACTTGACATGGTATTTTCTAAAACCACGGTGAAGGGGTTATAGAATCAGCAATTTTTAATGTGTCACTATTTTGCACACACCGCACACGGTTGTTAAAGTGAATCGACACGTATTAATATGTAAAGTGACAAGGGAACAAATATATGATCTTAATCCCTTGACATAACCGTAACCAATTGCCAGATCTCAGCGGCGGTCAAAGACGATACCGTTGGAGGAACTGGGGGAGACGTCAGTGGCCAGAAGGTCGGGAACCATAGGGATGGTGAGGACATAAGCGGTAAAGCCGGTTCAAGGTTGTACCACCTACAGGGAACGACGAAGCGACGCGGGAAGGACAGGATGAGAACAAGGTAAAATGGCTGTTACATGAGAATATCTGTTATGTGACAAGGGAAAGTAACACGACTGACATGAAAACCCCTTCAACCTGACACGGTAATACAAACAGGGTGACAGGGGTTCTTTACATAATCCATCCACATAAGTACTGCGATGTTCTTTACCACATACCACTAGAGTTTAACCCGTTTCCAAAAGTAAATGTATCCAAACAATCAAAGGAGAAGACTGAAACCAACGTTGTTCACAACAAAGGACAACAAATCAGTTCCATAACGAAATTAAAACGACTGACATGAAAACCCCTTCAACCTGACACGGTAATACAAACAGGGTGACAGGGGTTTGTTTACATAATCCATCCACATAAGTACTGCGATGTTCTTTACCACATACCACTAGAGCTTAACCCATTGACAAAAGTAAATGTATCCAAACAACCAAAGGAGAAGACTGAAACCAACGTTGTTCACAACAAAGGACAACAAATCCGTTCCATAACGAAATTTAAACGAGTGACATGAAAACCCCTTCAACCTGACACGGTAATACAAATAGGGTGACAGGGGTTTTTTTACATAATCCATCCACATAAGTACTGCGATGTTCTTGACCACATACCACTAGAGTTTAACCCGTTTCCAAAAGTAAATGTATCCAAACAACCAAAGGACAAGACTAAAACCAACGTTCTTCACAACAAAAGACAACAAATCACTTCCATACGTACACCCAAACGACGATCAGATTATGCGTCCACCGAGCCGACCATTGAAGATGGCAGCCGCTAACATCTGTCTGTACGGCCCAATAAACGTGTCGTCCAGCCCATCAAAGGGGGGATCGCTATCCATGAGGAGCTCCATGAATCTGATCGTGTAAGGGCCACAGTCACCACTGCAATGACGGAGATATTGTCAAAACAGAGGCGGAGATATCATCAAGTAAAATGAAAAACAGGGGTCCGGAACGCGCTTGTCGCGGATTATGCGAAACGGGCCTGGCAGCTTCGATGCATACTTCACCTTCAACTCAGCGTGTGCATCCATGATGATGGGGAGGAGGTGGGTAACGTGCATCAACAGGGGTGGGAGTTCGGCGTCTCTAACGCAGTGCACATCGCAGTCGTACAACTTCAACTGCCACTCATTCAGATCAAGAATAACGGCAACCCAATGTCTTCCCCTCAGGTTGAGGGGTAGGAGGACGAGGTCCCCGCCTGTCCACGGCCGCCCCATGGGCGCCGGGGCCCGCCCGTCGAAGTATGAGAGGAGTGTGGCACTCGCCTCATACCCCCCGACGTCTGAGTTGTACTCCTTCCACTCCCTCTCCAGAAAGCTGGAGAAGTAGGCGTCCAACACAATGACTCGCCGCCCATTTTCGAAACCCCTCTCCGCGCTTTGTTTCCGTAGCAGGTAGCATGACTGGTCGAAGTGCTGCGTCAAGTGAACCCCCATGACAACCCACAACATAGTCCAACAGCAACCGAATTGCGTATACAAGGGCAATCATAATAAAATGGCACAATTACAATATACCTCTGAGTAGATGCAATAGCGGGGCGTCTGGAGGATGGTAAAAAACGCCTTCGACAGGTCCTTGCCGGAAGCCGTTGACAGGTTCTCACCCTCGGCACTGGACCGTACAATGGAGTGGAATCAATGAAAGGGTTACTGTGCCGTATAATGAAGACTGAAATGAGACGATGGGTTACCTTGCGAGCCACCCCTGTAGGGCCTCATAGTCGGCCGCAGAAACTAGTCCCATGGCAACGGCTTCACCGGGAACGATGGCGTCCTTCCCTTTAGAGGCCCGCGGTTTCGTAATCTTCGACGCCTTGCTCTCACACTCCTCGTCCACGAACAACCTCTAAATGCAAACAAAAATTTCCCATGTCACATAACAAACCGACCCCCGTCGCCTAGCTAACATCCCCATGCCACTGTTCAAAACATAACGGATGAATGGCACTAGCCACAAGGAGCGTACCTTAGCAACTTGTCGGGGCTGCTCCACAGCTTCAGCACTATCCCCCTCTGGTACATCAACATCAACAACCTTCAAAACCGATCTACAACTTAGATGGATTCCAACATGTACATACTCCTTATCACTATCCCTTACTCTTTGTTCCTTGCCTCTTCCAATCAATTTTCCATCCCGCATTTCATGGACCTTCTCCTCCAACACTTTTATCTGCACACAAGAACTTGTTACAATAAGTCCACATACTGTAAGTCCCATGTCATTATTCTATTTACCGTGGTCGCTGAACTTAAGAACAATATGAGAGTGAATAATGCGAAAGACTGAAGTACCCTATCATCCATCTTCTCCAAGGTATCCATAATCTTCTCCAGTGTCTTCCCCACGAGATCTCTAGCGGCGTCCGTCTCCTCGACGTATTCGGCGATGTTGGCAAGCATCGCCACACTCGACCCTTCGGTTACCCGTGCGCGTAACCGCTGATTCTGTGGATGTGTATATTTTGTCCGAGCCATTTGTTTCCTGCAGTTTAAGAGCAACCATAAGTTATCGAGAAAGTTTATAGTCAATGTCACTACCTTTGTAAACCCATGTCACTCAATTTGGAAACCCATGTCACAAATGTCAGAACGTTCCTATACCAATGACGACATACATTCCACATCAACTCCCCAAATCTGAATTTGAAAATAATGGAACCCCAAATCGTCCCCATTGAAATCATACCCCTAATCTACCCCATTCCCTATTTCGGCCCCCACCGTAGGCATCCTCTTCGGCCTTACTAAACCCTAACCGCGGGTTTTCCAATCACCAAAACCAGGCTCCTTGTCCTTCATTCGCAACCACCTCCACCATCGACAAAACCGGCCTCATTAACGTTCAATCCCTAACCACCCCGAACCCAATATTCGAAGATAACGGACAACAGAGATAGGGGGCGTACCTTTTGAGTTTCCTGGCGGCGTTCTTCTCTTATCCGACAGTCCCCGGCGGTATCTTCTTCGACCCGTTGTTCCTCGTCGCCGGCGTCTCTTCTTCCTCCCCCTTTCGAACGGTTTTGAGTTATGGAAATTTAGAGATGGAGTCCCGATAAATACAGGAAATCGCACGGTTTTGAACGGTTTTGAGTTGTGGCATGATATCCGGGACGCGTGTCAACTTTTATTCGTTGTTGTTTTCTTTTTGTTATCTTTTTGTTTTATTTTTGTTTTCTTTTTGTTTTGAGGTACGGGCAACCATTTCGACCAAGTTATAATTGTCGAAACTTTCGTTATAAGTTGTCAGGAAATCGCCGGGGTCACCCAACTTACAATCCAGTGACACCTTACATAATAACCCCTTCAACATTGTCATGAAGGTGATTTCAATATGTTCACAAGGGTGAATTCCTAACACCACTACCACAACCAATCAGGACTGTAAACATTTTGTCAAATAACTGCCAATGCATTGTTGAATTCATTATCATAGCTTCAACAGACGAAATGTCTACCATGAAATTGAAAGCTGTGACATGATAACCCCTTCCACCTGACACGGGAATACAACTAGGCTGACATGGTTTTTGTTCTGAAACCATCCCCAAAAGTACTACGAAGTTCTTCACCGCTTAACTGTAGTGTGGAAACCCTTCCCAAAAGAACAGCAGACTCCTTACAGTTTGTCATATGCACAAACAGCGTAATTACACTACCAAATACGTTGCCCCTTCAAAAAATAACATAGACGGATAATGGTCCAACCACTGACCCGATACGGCAAATGCAAAAGACTACCCAGCTGCTGAGGTAAGGCGTTGGACCACCAATGGAGGAACACATCTAAGAACGAAGGCGCTTGGAACGGCTAAATTCTCCCCGAGATGGGTATCGACAAGTCTTAGGGCGACCAGGGCGTCGCTTCACGTCAGGGGGGAGACACACCGCGCTGGACATGGCTGGGGGGATTCGCCACTCTTCTTTTGGAGGGACCGGATATAGCACATTCTCGTAACACGCCTTCCAGGCGGCGACTTTGTAGAAGTCATTCACAAGAGAGAAGAAATTGCTACCTCGATACCTTGAAGCCGCTATGGCGTGCTGGCACGGAAACTGGTCAATCTTGAACCGCTTGCATGTGCAGGTCCGGGCACACAGGTTCACAACCCACGTGCCGGACCCTCTGCGGACAGTGTACTCGTGTGAGCTGAGGGCTCTGACATCCAAGAATGTTGCCAACGAATAGCTCGTTTGCAGCTCACCTTGAACGTAATCGCTGACCGTCGACGCCGATTTGGTGATTTTTTCCCGTCGATCGTAAAACCACTTGGATATTATTTCGATGACAGCATCAATCAGTGCTGTGATGGGTAGCTCGCGGGGCTCCTTGAACACCCAATTCAGACACTCGGAGTTGTTCGTCGTCAATATGTTGTAGCGCATCCCCAAGAAGTATGCCCGGGCCCAGTTCTGGAATCCAGCCTCTCTTAGGTATTGCCCCGCACCGGGTGCCTGAGCGCAAAAATCAGCAAAGTGCTTCTCAAACTCTGCCCTCGTGTACGCCTTCGCCACCTTTAAGAACAATGTGTGCAGGGCCGTCACCCCCCTGTACTTTACCTTGGCATTCTGAAATAGATGCCATTGGCAGGCCCCTTACTTACAAAACACATAATTGTCCCTCAAACCTTTGACGATACTAAGATGCCGATCTGAGACAAACATTAAGTCGGGTGTATCCTCGACGACATGTAGCATGTTCTTGAAGAAGAAGCCCCATGACTCGTGATTCTCACCATCGACAATCGCAAAAGCGATCGGGTATATACTGTGGTCTGCATCTTGAGCTGTGGCAAAGAGAAGCGTGCCCCTGAACTTCCCTTTCAGGAAACTCCCATCAACTGAAATCACCTGGACATGGATATCGACACCAGTTGGTTACGTGACATGGTTATGTATGTTAGGTGACATGCAATAGTTTTGTACCGACACGGGGTATTACCTTTCGAAGGTAGGGAATCGCCTTGCGCCATACCCCGAAGCTAATAAAGGCGTACTTGAATCTTTGGGATGCGTCCAGCTCTAACTTTGTATATGTCCCAGGGTTCGTCTGCTCCAACATGTGCAAGTATGGAATAATATCTCGGTAGTTGTCTTCGTACGTCCCATGCTTCACCTCCATCGCTGTCAGTCGTGCCCTTCGTGCCTTCCAGTAGCTACACGATACTCCATACTCGGCCTTCGTCATTTTCTGGACTTGCTCGGGAACGAGGTCCTTTCGAGTCCCGGTGAACCTGCATATAATGGTGTCATGGTGAATTACGTAATGTGACATGGGGAATAATGTTGTGTGACAGGAATAGCTGGTCGCAACTAAATTAACACTTACGTGGTCACGAGGTTGCGTCCAATCATGTTCGACGTAGCATGTCGGCTATGGTTGTGCATCATGCTAATGTCACATGTATGCTCCTGGACATACTGTCGGATGCACCACATTTTCGTGCGCCGGTAAGTCGACGCCCTTAATATCCACGTGCACTTGGTGTCCAAACAACCAACTAAATAGGTTTTCTTACACGACCTCTTCACTACGAACTCGAAGCACTTCTGCACTGCAATCCACTTCAGGCGAGTCTGCAATTCTACCTTCGAGGCGAACATTTCTCCCTCCGAAATTTCTGTCAGCTTCCGTCGTGGTTCCTGTGTCCGAGGCGTTGCTTTGTCCAACATAGCTTCTACGTTCTCCATCGACGGTGGGGATGTGCTGGACCTAGGAACCCGATCTTCTACTTCCCTAATCACCTCCTCCTCAACTTCGTCCTCCTCCGACGACACCCTCATACCCTGGTCTTCCTCATAATCCTCCCAGTCATAATAATATGATAAATCTTCTTCCCTCTTCACTCCGGAATCGAAGTCCTCCTCCTCGTCCTCCTCCTCACTGCTAATGGCTATGAGATCCACCCCCTTATACATGTCACCTTCACATTTTTCCGTGTCATCTGAGTAGGAGTCCGTGTCACCCAAGTGGATAACATCTAGACCATCACACCTGTCACCCTCAAGAATATCCATGTCACCCTCACGAATATCCATGTCACCAGTTCCAGCCCCTATGTCACCTGCGTGCTCTTGGCTCTTCCCTATCACCCCACCCAACTGGATCATTTCCGAACCTTTACCCTTGTCACCTACACTCTTAAGGTTTTCACCAGTTCCAAACCCGCTCTCAGTAGCGTCCTCCTGTCTCTTCCCTATCACCTCATCCATGTGGTTCGACTCTGGACATTTACCCTTGTCACCTTCAAAAATAAGTCTGTCACTAGTTCCAAAACCCTTTTCAGTAACGTCATCCTGCCTCTTCCTTATGACCTCATCCAAGAGGATCACCTCCGGACCCATAACTTTGTCACCCTCACATTTATCTTTGTCACCCCTTCCCAACCCCGTTTCCACATTGTTTTTCACCCTTATATCGTTGGTCATCCCTATTGACTGGCTAACCCCTCCTCCACCATATAACCCCACATCTACAACCATAGGGTTTGGTTGTGGCTTACCTTCTGCCTCCAGCTCGTCCACCTTTTGAGAGTTACGAGGCCCACTCAAGCATTCTTCCCCGACGCCGGGTTGTGGTACTTGAAGCCTCTCTTTCACCACTGGACCAATATATATCGCCATGGGCCATGGATGTTCCCCAGACATCGAGTTGACAAACTTATAAGCCTCAAGGTCGTCGTCATCACCTATCGTTATCGGATGACCCGCTTCTTCCCCCTTTGGCATGTAAGATAACCGCCAATCTTCACATGAACAATCATGGCCGACCTTCCCCCTCAACAGTTGAGTCAGAGAGGCGAAGTCGATGCCCTCTTCAATTATCACATTCTTCCGCTCTGTTTCACCATAATACACCCACCCCGCAACATCGAACAGCCAACGCCCGTTAAAGTTGAGAGTCACACATACTTTGGCGTTTTGCCCTACAATTCAAAACTCGGATCAGCACCATTGGTAATGGGTATCTACTCTTCACGAAACATGAGGAGAAATAGAAGAGAAGCCTACCCATTGCAACTGAGAATTAGGGTTTCTCAGATATCTCTGTGACACGGAAGTTTACGAACACTGACACGAACAATTTATGAGCCCGACACGTGCTCACCAACTGGACCTTAATGCGGATGGGTTCTTCTCCAATGGTGGCCTTCTTCTCCAGCTCTCTTTTCCCCGGGAACACCGAAAATGATGGCCTCTCTCCTCCTCTCTTATTACACATTAAAAATGGAGGGAAACCCTTTCTCATCACCTCACATCCTCTCTCCAATTTTGGCGCCAAAATCCCCCACCCAATCCAATGTCCCATCTCTCTCTCTCTCTCTCTCTCTCTCTCTCTCTCTCTCTCTCTCTCTCTCTCTCTCTCTCTCTCTCTCTCTCTCTCTCCCCCCTTGGGACAACCTGCAACCGGCTCAACAAATTGCCGCTCCTATTTGCACTAATACCACATATGGTATTCTTGCAAAATTTCTTAAAAAGTTGTATTTGTGCAAACCCAAAAAAAAAAGTGTATATTTGTGCAAATTGCCCAACATTTATTTACATTCATGTATGTACGGAGGGTGATTCAATGACACTAGTGAGGTGGAAGCTCCATGTCATTCATTTTAATGACATGTCATCCCACATGTATCTTATTATTTGATTTGATGTTAAAAAAAATTAGAAGGTAAAAAAAACCCCGTTGAATTGAAGGTCTACGGGTGCAGTAGGTGTATTCGGTTGAATTGAAGGAGTACGGGGGCAGTACGTAGGTGTTCAAGTGAGCCGGCCTTACGAGCAATCGTTGGTAAGTACTAAGAAATTGCACAACGCACTTGTAAATCCGAAGGTTATTGAAATGTTTGAGTTCGAAAACGTTGGCATTCTACTTATTTTGAACAAATTTTTTTTTTTGTAAATTCAAGTAGAATATAAGTTATGATGTGTTTTATGGTCCCGATCGACTCAAGCACGGTGATGGTGGGAGTATCCCTCAATAATATTAAGTCCTTGTCGCAATCTGATTGGCAATGCAAGAAGAAACCATATGGACTGGTTATGTTTCAGAATTTTATTGGTTATGTTTTCTATTCTTGTTTGTGTTTATACTTATTTGCTATCTTTTATCTCTCAACTACTTGTGGACTGGTTTGGTATCTTTTCCCCAATCTATCTGTGTTTTTTAGGTTAAGATTAGCCTATACGAGATTTGAACTCGCATCGTTGTGCATTAGCACATTGCTCTACCATTTGAGCTAATAGGCTTCAAAATTGGCTATAAATGTAGACAACACTTTGACCAGCAAAAATCTGGGTTTATGACAGCAGATCAAAAGGAAGGGAATTGGTTTATGACAGCACATTACAATATGTGTTTTAGAAAGAGCTCTACTCAAATTCCCAATCTGTGCTGCCAAAACAAGCAAATACAATTCAGCAAAATGAAGATCTCAGTGTACCTGTGCTTGTCAGTTGTCAGCAAGGAAGCTCTCATTGTGAAAAAGTATCAAACCAAGAGATCGCTAATCAATGAACTGAGTAAATTCCCTGTTAGAACTGTAAGAAACAAAACAGGTTATGTGTGAATAGATCATCTGCTAACACTGCAATCCAAGTCGCATAAACTCCATTTTGCTTAACACACCTCAACAGCTGACTGATTAGGCCTATGCTTGTTTATTAAAAAGAAAATGATGCAATCCAGCACCAAGATTCATCACTTGCTACTCGAATGTGACAAACTCAAACACAATACTCAGACAGTGCAGAAACACAGTGCAAGGGAACTAGGGTTATAGAGATAAGTAAGAATGTAAACCAAATCCTTTATTTTCATACCTCATTCATCAGAGAAAGAACACGAAGAAATCAGACTCAGCAGATGCATTCGTGGAGGTTCCAGTGCAGAACAAAGTGGCTTCAATGTTGGGCTCTTCAAGCCAAAGAGCCAGATCAAGAACCCACAATTCCATTAAGCAGAAAAACACCACCTGTGTACAAGATACCATGATTCAATGAAAAAGAAAACACCACAAAGTGTACAAGTAGCCAAGTGGCTTCCCAAGGAATTATTTGCGAAGTATATTGAATCAAAAGCTGAAATCTAATCATGATGTGAAAAACACACAGGTTGATGGAGAAATTGAAAAGGTAAAAATTATGATAAGCATAATTGGTGATGGGGAGAACTCACAGCTTCACTTGATTAGTGTTGTTTCTAGTCACCTAATTGGTGATGGGATCCACCATGGCACAAGTGAACTCAGGACTGGAGAAATCTTAGCATCAGGAGTTTGGACAACCCCATCTTGATCTGCATCGTGGAAGAGTTTATTACAAAATATAGCCAGCTCGAATTTTGAAACATACACCCTTAATCCACTGTGCAAACTAATTTCAAGCCCATGTATAGTATGATATATATTTAAAAAATACTAATAAGTTTTATGCATCAAGATTCTATTCATGAAATTAAAGTGTCGGTGGGGGTCAGTAACTTGCTTTATTGAGATAAACACAATAAATTTTATCATACCCATTAGACTACATGATTAAAAAGATCGAAAGATTCAATCGTTAGACCCCAATTAGAGAAATCATTAATGGGTAATTGAGGGGAAAAAAAAGGAAAAATGCAAACCAATACCCCCTTTGGGAATCGAATCTGAACCAAGCACCCAAGGAATTATGATCTAGAAATTATAAAAGCAAAAAATAAACCAGGCAAAGAAAAGGAGAGGAATGGAAATTCAAATTAAGTTCAATTAAAGAAATCACTGTATTGTCTACATCAATGTTTAATCATACTTTAAAGAATGCATCCACATTTGTACCTAATACCAAAGACAAAGTACATAGCTAAACTGGAATGCAGATATGCACTAATTAGGAAGCAATGCACAGGAAGATCTAAAAGCGGGAAAAAAAAATCTAAAGTGAAGATTTCCTCCGATTATTTCCTTTGGTAAATTTAATCATTTGGTAAATCCATATTTGTACCTAATACCAAAGACATAAAAATACTTTAAATATAGACATACGTCCATTATAGCCAACTGAGCAGCAGAGAAGGTAACATCCTACAACTACGCTTATGACCTTAATGATAAAAAAAAAAAAGACATAATCTTTGAGTAAGAAACAAATTTTACCATCTTTACTGTCTTCAGCTCCAAGCCCATTAAAAAGACCTAATACCAAACTCCGGGAGATATATGCCCAAGGACTTAAGTCAGTATCTAAGTCATTTTGATTTGAAATTCAATAAGCTAAACATGTCTTCTGAATGAATAACATGGCAATAAGCTATTGAACATATGGAGTTTTTCCGCAAACACACTCTTACCTTATGATTGTGTATGGTACATCTGAGTTCGCCAAATACTCTTATGCCTTTCTTTTCAAAATCTGTAACACAATCAATGTCATCACAACAGTTCCTTTGCAACTTTAACACCAGCAGCTTTAGCTGCACATTTGGATTACAACATCATTTTAAAAACGTACACTTGTTAGGATTATGAGGGCATCAATACCTTGGATTGCAGGGATAATGCTTTCGCTGTCTCGGATGTCTCCGATATACACATCATCTCCTACAAAAGACAAATTTTATGCTAAACGACCAACTAAACACCTTAGACACAAAATTGAAAATTGACACAAATGCTATGACCTACAGTGTTTCAAATAACAAATTGGGGAAGTAAAAGAAGATGAATATAGGAGCCCACCAAAAAAAAGATGAATATAGGAGGTACTTGCTCAATAGATGAAACGAGCTTCTAACCACCATGTTTTTTAAGCCAAGAAAAATTGAAAAAGGAAGCTGTAAAAGTGGGATTAGGGCTTTTGGATTCGCACTGAGTCTGTCACAGAATAAGCATAGGCTAAAACTGAAATGCATAGCTGACACAAGTAAAACACATGCTCATGAATTGATAGCCAAGATTCTAACTTCTACAGAGTTACCTGGAGTGAAAGAGTATAGCTACATAACGGGGGAGAACTCGACCAAGCCGATATCCATTACATAGCCACTAACCGGCACCTTCATATCCTTCAAAACAGGAAAAGCATCAGCGATTCGATTCTTGGGAATCTTTAAGGAGAAATTAGATCTTCGTTAGCAATAACCTTCGAAAGGGAACCAAATAAAGTATCATTGTCGAACGGGAACCAAATAAGGCAATTAGATATTGGAATTGAGGTACCTTGAGAACATCGGCATCAACAGGTTCGGATAAAAACACGTACCATGGCCGGCGATGGAGGGAGTGTCGAAAGGTTTGAATGAGATAGACAATGAAGCAGGGAGGAGACAGAGATGAATGCCTGTGCCTGCAACATACAGTAAAGGAGGAAGATGGAATCTGAAATCGAGCAAAAAAGTGAGTAGAAATGGAGATTGAAGAGTCACGATTCAATAACTTAAGTTGACCCAATTTTCAGACTATAAATAGCTAGGAGTAGAAGCAAAACACACCTACTGCATCTGCATGACCTATGTGACATAAAACCGTACTGCAACTTCATATGATCCATCTTCAACTTACGAACCGATTGCAAGCTTGGAATCTTTGGCGTTAGGACCTCAGAACCTTGGTTATTGCTTTTATATGTGCAACTCTAGAATTGATAGAGTTTCTATAAAACCCACAATTCATATAATGTCAATTTATGAGTTAAATACATGAAACAAAAACAAACACATTGGTGAGAAGAACTTAAAGGGACAAGAATCAATTGGGGCCAAAATTTGATAAGAGTTTCTATAAACCCCCAAATAAATTCATTTCAATTCTCAAACCCTAACTTAACAAATCTGAAACCTCAAATCTCAAATCTCAAACCCAAACCTAACAAATCCATTTCAATTCTCCAAATAAATTCAACATTTCAACAAAATCAATTCAATAAAGTCTATAAGCATTCTTCAATCTCGAATTAACTGAAATATTAACAAAAAAAATCAGACCTAAAATAGAGGAACAGCCTCGCCCGTGCGGTAGCGGTGCAGCAGCACAACACAGAAGCCCTCTCCCGTAGCCGCCCTCGACCGGAACCTCCCTCTACCGGAACCGCCCTTGCCCGGAGCAGGCCTCGCGTCGCTCCCCCCGCGGCCGACCCTGGACAGAGACATCGAAGGATGGAGACAACCGGGAGTCGTCTGGCACTCTGGCCTTCATCTTTCATTTGGGTTAGCGCGACTGCGAGAGAGAAAGAGAAAAAAAATAATATATATATATATATATTAATATTATTGTAGGGAGTATATAATAAGATAGGATGTTATAATTTAAATAGTTATAATATAAGGTAGTAGTATAATATAGTGTTGTAGTAGTTTTTTTTTGGTTTTTTTGACGTTGTTATAATTTTACTTTTGTGCATATTTTAGTTAGAAGATAAAAAAATCCTAAAATATTACCCCTTCCTATCCTAAATATAAGAGTTTTTACTTTTGGAAGGACTAAAAAAGAATTTTTACTTTTGTGCATATAGTTTAAGCTACAACTACATTTTATATACAAATAAATAATCTATATACAAATAAATTGTTGATCTTAAATTAATAACGATTAAAGAGTGTTAAAATTATAAAATAAAAATTAATCTAGATATAAATAATTCATTTTACCGAAAAATAATATAGATATAAATAAAATAATGGTTATAAGATAATTTTGATTTATATAACCCTTTCCACCAAAAAATAATCTATATATAAATGAAACTATACCTATCTATCTATTACTAACTGTTAAAACAAAAGTCTTACCGATGATGTGTCGACATCTCCTTAATCCTAGGCCTTTTAACAAATCCCCTTAGCATAAATTACAATTTTAGTAGTTTTCAAAAAAACATCTATTACTAACTATTAAAACAAAAGTCTTACAGATGAGGTGTCGACATCTCCTTAATCCTAGGCCTTTTAACAAATCCCCTTAGCCTAAATTACAATTTTAGTAGTTTTAAAAAAACAATGGGATTAATTAAAAACATAAAATTAATAATAAGTAAACATAAAATTAATATTAGTAATATGTATCTATATATATAGAGAGGAATGATCATTTGTAAACACTCCTTATAATGCAATTTGTGAACAAATCTTAGCCATTGAATGGAGAGAAATGGAGGGTAGAGATTTAATCCACATTTTTTATTTTTTTTTTAATTAAGAAAAACGTGGGGCCCACATAAAGAAAAACCCACCCTCATCCTTGTATGCGTGTGGCGAGTGGGGTGTTGTTTTGCATTTTTTTTAAAAAGAAAAATCCGAATGCGTAGTTGTGGGTTTGGATCCCATGAATTTGGCTATCAAATTCATGGGTAGAGTTGAGATTTACACTCAAAAAAAAGAAATAAAAAAAAATAAAAAAAATGAGTGAGGGTGGGGGTTAAAGAGGGGGTCAAATCTAACCGTAAGTTTGTTTTTTTACGGTTGAGATTTGCCCAACCCCATTGGTGGAGTTAATATATAACTTCACCGGATCCAACCCCACTAATTATTTTTTGTTTTTCTTTTTATTTTATTCCGAATGCATTATCATGGTTTTATATTTATTTTCATCCGTATAACGCTTTGTATTTGTATCTAAATGACAATTGTTTACTGTATACATAATTTTCCAGTTGAGTTTTTTAATGAAATAATTTGGGCTAAATACTAAATGTCATAAGATTGGAACATTGCTAGTCAAATATTTATATCACAATACGCCACATAAAACTTTATACATCGGCTTAACTGTATATATCTATATAAATAATAGAAGAGAACGGGGAGTAGATATTACAATAACTAGCTGCATAAACAATTTGTAATCATAGGAATGAATAGGGTTTAGGGTTGCGGCGTTAAGGAAATTCTAGAGAGATGGGCTCTTCCCTCTCTCTAGAATTTTTGTCCAAAAACCCCAAATGTTAACCTAATTTTTGTCCCAAATCCTTGTGAAAATCCAATTGTCTCTCTCCTCCAATCTCTTCTAATTGGAGTTGCAGATATTCCAATTGTTTACCCGATCCGTTTTTCCCTTAATTTGTTTTTGGGTGATGGGTCTTTGTAATTCATCCGTTCAAATTGGGGTTGGGTGAGGATGTCCAGTGGTTCCTTCTTCCCCTTTGTGTCTTCATCCCCGCCGAACCGAGGTCGTCCTCCTTCACCATCATCCTCGTTGGGGTCCGTCCTTGCCGGTTATGGACCGTCGATTCTCCTTTCCGGCGGTTTCTGGGCCTTCGCTTCCTCCCGTGCGCCTTGCTGCCTCCATCCATCTCGTCGGTGGTCTGCTCCGGTGGCTGGTTGTGTGGCGTCATTGTCTACCTCCGCGAGTGATCTTGTCAGCGTCTAGCCGCCGCCGTCGATCAAAATCCGGGTCTCCTCTCTCCGTCAAGGTCCTTTCCTGCCGTGTCGTGCACGGGTGAACGACAAGTCCTTGGCGTGCAAGTTGTCAATTTGACCTTGCACGCCAAGCCACAAGGGGAAAAAAATCCCGAAAGGGTCTTGACATGACTACCCGATAGGGTCTTCCCTAAGGGTTTTGAGTATAACCACCCGAAAGGGTTTGAGAAACTCCCGTAAGGGCTTGTTGATATTTTGTAGGTGTAAGCTTATTGGCGTTTTGTTTCGAGCAGTTTGCGGCTCTGCTTCTGATGTTTCTAGAAGATCTTCTGCTTGGTTGAGGGGGGCATGGAGTCTGTAGTCGGGTCTGGCTGGAGTCGTGGTGGTGCGCTCAGGGCGGCTCCATATCCGGGATAGAGTTTCCTTGGAGTTCGTCTGCACTACCCACAAGAGTTAGTGTCCTGATGTACTATTGGCCCGCGGTGCTACTGTTCGGTGGTGCTTGGCTGCGTTCTTCGGTGGCTTCCTTAGCTTTTCGGGTGTTTGGTCTTCTTAGAACGTTTTGTTGTAGATCGAGTTTGTCTCTCCTGGGTTCATTTCGCTTGTTATTTGTATTTCTGTTTTTAGATTGCTATGTTAGACGGTTCGCCGTCTGCCGACTCTGTCGGCCTCTCGATGAGTCAGACCTGTCTGACCTTCGAATTTTTACCTAATAAAAAAAAAGAATAAGGTTTAGGGTTTAGGGTATATGTTGTAGGGTTTAGGGTTTAGATAGCATACAAGTTTCAAAGTTATATTAACTTGAGATATATGAAGGTGTGGTATTTTATCGGATTGGAATTTATCCACTTAGTGTAGCGTACTTTGATATTAATTAATACGTAGTACTTATTATGTAATACACAAATTAATAAGGGTTTAAGGTATATGTTATAGGGTAATTAGGGTTTAGATAGCATACAAATTTCAAAGCATATATATTAACTAGTACTTGAGATATATGAAGGTGTGATATTTTATCGGATTGAAATTTATCCACTTAATTAGTGTAGCGTACTTTGATATTTAATACTTATTATGTAATACACAAATTAATAAGGGTTTAGGGTTTAGGTTATATGTTATAGGGTTTAGGTTTAGATAGCATACAAGTTTCAAAGCATATTAACTTGAGATATATGAAGGTGTGATATTTTATCGGATTGGAATTTATCCACTTAGTTTAGCGTACTTTGATATTTAATACTTATCATGTAATACACAAATTAATAAGGGTTTAGGGTATATTTTATAGGGTTTAGGGTTTAGATAGCATACAAGTTTCAAAGTTATATTAACTAGATATACGAAGATGTGAAATATTTTATCGGATTGAAATTTATCCACTTAGTTAAGGGTTTAGGGTATATGTTAGATGTTATAGGGTTTAGGCCTTTAGGGTATATGTTTAGGGTTTAGGGTTTAGATAGCATACACATTTTCATGTATTGCCCATTCATTTAACCATTATTATTATTATTATTATTATTATTATTATTATTATTATTATTATTATTATTATTATTATTATTATTATTATTATTATTATTATTATTATTATATATTAGGGTTTAAGTTTTCTTTCTTTTCAAATTTATAAAAAACCTTATTGTACACCATAATTGTTAAATAAGTGTTCATTAACTATAATTTTTTATATTATCAAATTAATCAAAATTAAAATTTTAGTTTGAATAGAAAAATTATTAAATAAAATTAAGAAACTTATTAGAATAATCAATCGAGTCATTGGAGAAGAAAATTGAAAGAATAAAATAAGGTAAAAATTTAAACAATAAAACAACATTATTTATTTTGAATAAAATAAGAAGAAAAATAAAAAATAATGTTATTTATGTTTTATTAAAAAAATTATTAGAATAAATATTACCGTAATATAGATACAAAGCAAATGCTCAAAGGTATATACCTAAGTATGTGATCAAAATTGTATTTTATGAAATTAGAATAGATAAGGTGATGCATTTTTAATTTATAAAATTGTATTTTATGTGATGAAAATGAAATTTCCTAAGTACTCCGTATTGAAGAGATTTTTTTTTTGTTCTATGTATTGAAGAGATGATAGTGTCCACATAACTACCCAAAACCCACACCCCGCGCGCCACCAGATCTGGAACCACCGTTGGTCCACCACCACCAGATTCGGAACTGCAGCCACCGGCCGACACCGCATCCACCAGCGCCAGAACAACCGCTGCCACCAGAACCGTAACCGCAGCCACCAGCGTCAGAACCACCGCCGCCACCAGATCCAGAACCGCAACCACCAACGCCGACACCGCAACCACCAGCGCCATCTCATTTCGTCGTTCGTGTCGCCGGTCGCCCTCCTTTGATGGGGAGTCCAGATCGACCCTTAAATTTCGAATTGAGAATTTCGAATTCACCATAGACAAAGATTTGAACTATTTTTCTTGTTCCTGAGGCTTCTCTGGCGGCAGTGGTTTTTATTTTTAGGGTTGAAGACTTGTAGAGTCTCCTTCTTGAAAGAATAAGCCTCCCATCTTTTGACAATTTTTTACGGTCGAAAAGACAAATAGGTATATTAAATGACCCCCTAAGACATATTGGTATATTAAAATATTCAAGAGACAAATAGGTATATTAAAAGTGTTTTTGTGGACAAATTGGTATATTAAAAAACTTTAAGGGACAAATAGCCCTTTTTGCCTTATTTGACTTCATGTCATTTGATTTTTCTTAATAAAACATTTTATATATTTTAAAATAATTATTTCTTTATTTAACCCTTATTCATTTGACTCTATAATCATAAAAAAAAAGGATATATTTCTATCAAATTATAAAACTATTTATTTTTTGCCATATGTTTGTAACTAATAATGTTGTATAAAATATTACTATTACATTAATTTTTATTGGTTTTTTGTATAAATACAAAAAAACACCTATTTAATAGTTTGTTTACAAATCGCAAGTTAAAACACTCACTGCTTAATTTTAGAAAACAATTAATAATAATAATAATAATAACATATGAAATATAATTTTAACTTATTTCATATTGAACGGTTTTATAAAAAATATCATATTTCATTTTTATTTTATTTAACATTTTTTGTGTGGTTTCTAAACAAATACTAGCTCATATTTTTGTGGGATGATTTAATTTGTGCAATTTATATAAACAACCATTATAATAAAGTTTTTATTTAATAAAATGTATATAATATATATTATTAGTGAAAAAATAGTGATAAAAATCCAATAGTTTTATAATTTGATTGAAATATATACCAAATTTATTTTTTTGTGATGATTATATAACCAAATGAATAAGATTATATGAGTATGTAACCAATTAATCATTATACAAATATATTAACATGATTTATTAAAAAAATAAAACGAAAAGGAAGTCCGATGATGTAAAAAAAAAGTTATTTGTCCACTAGTCTCTTTAATATACCAATTTGTCTATAAGAGCACTTTTAATATACCTATTTGTCCCTAAAGTATTTTAATATACCAATTTGTCCTTAAGGGGTCATTTAATATACTGATTTGTCTTTTTGGCCAATTTTTTACTCCTTAAAAGAAAATCTTATTTAATTAAGTTTCTTTTATTTTTCAACTAATGACTTTCCACCCACTTGCCACATAGGAGCCATGTCACTAGTGTCAAATGACACTAGTGTCAATGAAACCATTTCCTGTATGTACTTATCAGTTATCAGCCACAAAAGGGCCTAATCCGAATGGGAGATGTTACGCATTATCCTTTTTTAAAAAGAGCATTATTTATTGGAACCCTCCTAAACGCCTTACTCTTGTGGTCGAGGAAGCAGATCTAATGGCCGACGCTGAAGCGCTCACAGTTGGAGCACTTTCCAACAGCAATGGAGGATGAAGACAACGAACACTCCGACAACGACAACTAAATCTAAGCTGAACCATTCAATGCACAGGCCTATTTCTTATTCCTTGATTTAGTGATGAACTTTAATAGAGTAAAAAGATATCTTTTTGGCGCGCATAAATGATGGTTACATCAAACAACATACTTGCGTTGTTCAAGCCATCACCGATAGAGCCAAGGTGAGCCTAACTTGCTTGTTTTCCAAGTAGTATATGATTGGACTCTTCATCTTCAAACTGGGTTTTGTGAAGACATGGCATGGAACACAACTCATAAGGTTGGAGGACCTCCAAAAGTGCAAGAATCTCACACCTACTCCTAGCATTCACCATGTCGGATCGACAAGGCTGTGATATCGATTATCGCTGATCGGCCAAATTAGTTGAAGAATACTTCGGTTCTAGAAATTTCCCTCCATTGGCAAAAATATGTTTTACAAAGCATCCCCTCAACTATTTATAGATCGGCGATACTAGATCCTAAGCCAAAATCTAGAAAAATAGGGCCTTTGGTTTTGCATCAACAACTAACTCAGACGAATAGTTAATCGTAGATAGAATGTGTCAGCCACTCCTTGTCAGCATATTGCATTTTGGCTAGCTCAAGGTGCTGCATTCTATCTAGCAACATATATATCCATCACAAATAGACTGTCTACTACACAAGTGTCAAACTTGCCACACCACTCATGTAAACCGCTGCTTCTCGACAAAGTCTAGATCGGAAACCTCCAATAGTCCAAACAAAAACAGATCGCTAGAGATCATCTAGAGCCCCAATACACAATTTCACAGCCCTTCATACATAAAGCACTTGAGTTGACAAGTTCAAAGCGAGAATTATGCTGGGTCAGGTTAGAAGAAATGAAGGACATAGATCAATCTCTCCAACGATGGCCACAGTTGGGGTTGCAGCAAACAAAGAAGAGTGTCATACCTTCCTCCCCTCTTGAAGTTGCCTGAAAAATCAAACCCACAAAATAGATGAAGAAATATGAAAGACAAGGCACTTGAAATATTTAGCTGGCAGGAACCAAACCATACACGTCTGCAGTCTAAATAACACCAATGGACTTTTACTTCATTAAGGTTAGGGCTAATTATGGGGTTGCAGCAATCACACCCCCTGGATGGAAATCATTATGTAAACCAGTTTGATTTCAAAACTCCTACAGGCTACAACATTTTAGATCAATTACCAACTCAAACAATTTGCATCTAAGAAGCACATATAAGCTGGGATCAATTGCCAGCCAACTGGGATTGCTCCAAATCCAATGATTCACATCTAAGAAGAAGATTTAAGTACCCCTGACACTTTTCAGCATTGATTCTCTGTGCCCTAATTTCCACCCCACATTTTCTATACAACTTAATAATTACTAACTCCACCATTTCCATTCTCTAATCAACATGCCAATACTGAGGCCATGTGAAGTTATATCTGCTACTTGTCAAAATACCTGGAAAAAGACAGCTTCCCCATGATTGCATTGGGCACAGCGAACAGATTTGGTACGAGGCAGAGTTGGATCAGCAGCTACATCCTGCAGCACTTGAGTGCGCTCCCCAACCGAATGATGGATCTCATTTCTGTAGACACAGTTGTTATCAGCAACCTCCTGGATAAAAAGAAGAGCAACTGGTAAGAGATTCTTCATGGTATATTAAAGAAATATACACACAACCTCTTGAAAAAATAGCAAAACCTCACTAAATCACACATCGTGATAAAATGCAAGTGTTTGGCAACTGCAACTTTTAACAATCCTCAATTGACTGCACCTCTCCCTCCCAAACTTTAAAGAGTTACCAATTCCCTAAGGCTGAATGGTGAATCATGCAACACAGATTACACAATTAATCCTTCGATACGCAGCTGGAACCTTATCCCAACCCAACCCATCGAAAAACATCCACGGATTCAAATGCCTAATCGGTACCCACCATGAAAAACTCATGAAATATTAAACAAGGTATTTTATTCCAGCATACAAAATGTAGGAGCTGCAGGAGATTATCAAAGAGCTGCCTTTAAGAAGCAGAGAAACCCTAGAAAAACCCTAATTCAAAACAGCCGAATTCCACGAGTGAAAGATTAAGCAGAGACCTGATGATCGCAGTTCCGGCAAGCATAGAGGAGGATCTTTTGGTCCCTATCCTCCTTCGGATACAGAATGTTGTTGCTGTTCAATTCCACCGAACACCAAATCAAAAGGAAACACAAAAGCATAAAATTCAGGCTAACACAAAAGGCAAAATTGAGAAAAATGAAGATACGACGATAGCAGCGATCACCATTTGTCCAGGATTGAAGAAAAATGGGTGGAAAAAACAAAATTAAAGGTCATTCAAAATTCGAGAACGAACGGAGCGAGTGGGAAGCTAACCATTCACGGCAGAACTTCATGGTACTCATCTTGAAGGATCTGAGGAGAAGATATATATAGAAGGAGAAGAGAGAGAAATTGTCGATTATCTCGGACGGATTTTTCGCCCCCAAATCTCGCTCTATCACCCTTAACAGAAATCTCCGATGGCTTCCGAAACCTCCGCAGCTTTGCCCGCTTCCGGCGAGATGTAAGTAAGCAGCGTAATTTGTAAGCGCTCTCTGCAGGGTCAGTAAGCGCGCTCATTTGGGCCTACTGGGCTTCATGTTGATTGTTGGGCCTTTTTTCGAAAAATAGCCCAAACCCCGTTTCATGTCGATGTTATTTATTTTCTAAACAAGCCACATTTTTATGCTCACTTCAAAACTCGGCTCGCTAGATTTAAGTTTGGCTCGAGCTTCTTCATTTTCTCACCGAGCAGTGTAGGAGCACATTTTTAAACTCGAGTCCAAATTTAGACTCGGATGGAGCTTGGTTTGTTTCTAAACGAGCTAAATATGAACCAGCAATACTCTGTTCATTCGGCTCGAATAACAACTCTAAGAGAATGTGAGACGCTTTTTAGGGATATTTTTAAGTTGTGCGTGAGCGTGATCTTTTTAGTCATGTGAGAATGTGAACGTTAGAGTGCGTTTAACACCTGTCTTCAGTGAGTGCATATAACACCTGCTTCAGTGCATATTGGATTAGCCGTTTTTGTGGCTGATAGTCCATATAGGATTGGGTGTTCATACCGGGTTGGTTTTATCTTCGATTTGTGTCAATTTGTTGCTAAGGTTTGCACAGGTTTCGTTTGAATTGGGGCTGTTGTTTGCTGTTGCACCGCCAAGAGTGTTGGTGGGGGTGGCTTGGGGCTGTGTCGGACCTGAGTGGCTGCTGTGGTGCCACCTCCCATTTCCCGTCACCGTGGCCTGTATATCAAGAGTCTTGGGCTGAATACATTGCAGGCCGTGGAGCATCGGGTGTGTGGTTGTGCTGTTGGTGCTGTTGTGCCGGCTCTCCATATGGTCCGGTCCTGTTTCCCTTTGTAACTTTGTTTTACCATCTATCTATTTACCGATTCAGAAATAAGTGTTGGAACATATCAAGCAAACATATGCTTCAATCAACCTTGTTGCTTAAATAACCCGGAAACTAAAGAAGAACTGAATTGAATACTTGTTGCCTAACACTCCTTTACAGTCCAATCTGAATTAGATAAGCCTAAACCTGCAGGAAGGAGAAGAAGAAGATGATACCTAAAAGAGGCTTACATTACAGGCAATCCTCAGTAGCCAGCAACACAAAGTACTCATAAACAAAAATACAGAATCTTTGCAAACAACTTAAATTGGCAGATAAACACCACATTCATAGAACAGAAACCTGATCAGCAGCTTAACCCATCTCAGTCACGCCTGAGGAAGCTTCCTGCGCTTGTACCTCACCATCACCTCCCCTTTAACTCCCACCACCATAGCATTCCAGTCGATCTCTGGGAACGGTGAGATCAATTCCAGTTCGAAATTCCTCAACAAAAGGCTCCATATTGTCTTTATTTGCAGGTATGCAAACGGCTCCCCAAGGCATCCATGCCTCCCACCTCCAAATGCGATGTACGAGAACGCCCCTGCTGCTTTGTCTTCCTCTCTTCCAGGAGCAAATCTCCCCGGATCATACTTGTCTGGATCTTGATATATATGTGGGAGGCGATTGGCAAAGGTAGGCGAGGTTGCGACAATATGGCCCTTTGGAATGTCGTACTCTTTCCCCTCGCGAGATGTTACACTGAAGTCACTGTGCGAATGGCGCATCAACATGATCAGAGGTGGATGGAGTCTCAAGGCTTCCTTGATGCACCTATACAACACATCCATTTCGGATAAAATATCATGATCAATTCTGTCCCCATGCTTGCTCATTAGGCTCTTCTGCTCATCTTGCACCGCGGACAAGTACTCCTTGCAAGTCAGGAGGTAGGCTCCTGTCCATGTCGCTGTGATGGAACTGCTGTGTTGGCCCGCAAAGAGCGCAGCAATGAGCATCCCGGTGACCTCTGCTTCGGTTGTTGGCCGACCATCTTTGTACTTTGAATCAATAAAGCACTGGAGCATATCATTCTCCGACCTGCCTGACCTCTTACGAGAAGCTATTATGTTTGCGAAGATCTCAGCGAGCCTCTTTCTAGCCCTATCACGCCGGCGATGAGCTGGGATGGGCAGGTATGGGAAGATAACACTGATTGGTAGCATCCCATTGTCAAGATCATGGAAGAGTGCGGATACATCATCAAAGAGATTGTCACGAACCTCCCGACCCAAGAGGCATCTACTTGCAGTCAAGATTATCAGATGCTCTAGTTCATATTTCAAGTCAACTTCTCCGGTGTCTCCCCATTTGGAGAAGTAGTCCTACACAATTACACAATGCAGGAGTGTTTAGGAGTGGAGAGAACATCATCAAATCAAGACAAGCTCATGAAAATGACAGAGGAAAAGGAGATGAGAAACAGACCTCAGCCTCGAAAATCATTTGATCAACATAGCTCTTAAGTTTATTAACTCGAAGAGCCTCAGTGAAGAAGCGAAATTGCTCTTGGCGGACAGAATAATCGACATCAAATACGACTCCAGGGCCGAAAGTGGGGACATTAAACCGGTAAACTTCCTGCTGGCTGAGATCGGACTCAGAGGCTTTAAAGAAGTGTGCAGAAACCTCTGGTCCTATCAAGAAGGTGATGTTCCTACTGACCAGATTCAAGGTGAAAACGCTGCCGAGCTTAGGGTACTCCTCTTTCAGCATGATGACTGGGCCTTTGAAGAACCGTAGCAGTCCACCGATGATCGGCAAACCAGTTTTCACTACTGGAGGTAATTTCTTTCTGGATCTTGGCATTACAAATGACAGTACCAATTTAGCAGCTACCAGGGTAGCCAACACTAAAACCCCTACATTCCAATACCCGCTGTTGCTGTCTACGCCTAAAACTTGCATTTTTTTTTCTTCGATGTCCGACTGCGAAATGTCAATCAAGACTCAAAATCTCAATCAAGGAAGAAGCAACAATCAAATGCAAATGAAGCACATTTAGTCTAAAGCACTGAATTTGGATCAGATTGATAATGGCGGCGAAGCCAATCGGCGAGGCGAGTAGAAAATAAAGACCAGGAGAAGAAGAGAGATGTATGGAGAGGGAAAAGAACGACTTACAGAAGGACAAGGGTTTCGTCAGTGTCTCCTTGGTGCTTCCGCTTGAGAGAGAAGATCAGGATTAGGAAATGTGGGTTAGGATGTGATCTATTTAAATTGAATTCATTTTAAGTAATTAACACTATCTCATTCCTTCCCTGCCATGCCAGCAAAGATGCTCTGGTAAGATGGGAACTCCGGAAGATCGAAACCAAAACCATGGGAAAAAACCATGGACTAGACAAGGTCACAAGAGACAAGAAAAGACAAAAAAAGATTAAGTAATAATATGAAACAAAAACTATGGACGGAAACAGACTCTAAAAAAATATAAATTATTGCACTACTGTCTACTAAGACAACCACAAATGGATTTGATCAGACCAAATCTGGCTCTATCACCCTTAACAAAAATCTCCGATGGTTTCCGAACCCTCCGCAGCTTTCCCGCTTCCGGCGAGATGTAAGTAAGCGGCGAATTTGTAAGCGCACCCATTTGGGCCTACTGGGCTTCATGTTGATTGTTGGGCTTTTTTCGAAAAATAGCCCAAATCTAGTAATATGGAAGTTAGTCTTGTGGAAAGAATCCCAAAACACCTATACAATACATATACATCTATGATCTATCCTCTCATCATCTCTTTAATTATCTAGTCCTTAAACTGCTCTTTAGTTTACCCACCCAGAGCTGGTCCTAATCTTCTAGAGGCCCTGGGCAAAATAAAATAGATCCCCTATCATACTAAAAATAAAATTCAACACAAAATGTACATTACTATATATCTTATATATATAAATTTTGACTAATCGATACTTCATATTAGGAGGGGTGTTATTCGAGCCGAACGAGCCGAGCTTGGCATGTTCAAGCTTGTTCGTTTGTTAAACGAGCTCGAGCTGAGTCGAGCCTAATTTTTAAACGAACTTTTTATTTTGTTCAATCTCGGCTTGTTTAGGAAATGAACGAGCTCGAGCTGAGCTTTTTTCGAGCTTTAAGTAGTTCTACTTAGTTATAACATGTTAACTTAAAAGAAATTTTAGAAATTCCATAAAATTCGAGCTATTCAAGCTTTATTCGAACGAGCCAAGCTTTCAACCGAGCTTATAATTTTGTTCAAGCTCGGCTTGTTTAAATAAGTGAGCGAGCTCGAGTCAAGCTTTTTCGAGCCGAGCTTGAGCTGTTCAGTTCATATAACAACCCTACTCCATATTACCCCAATGTAATATTAAAAAATTAATACTCCTTCCAATCTCAGAAATAGTTACTCAAGTCTCACAAGAAGTTTGATAAGTAGAATTAGAACATTAGAAAGTAATGTAGCGATAATCAACTCATTTACAAAACCAAGTTTAAGAGGATATTCGAAATCCATCAAATACGATCTTAAGTCACAAGGACAAATTCAATACGAAAAAACATCAGTCTTTTTTGCTACCAAAGGAACCTCGACCTTCTTATTAATAGCAACAAGATTGACGACGATTCAGCAATATAATGTCTTGGTATCATTGTATCATAACAACTTGAAGCTTCTCTTTGTTGGTCACCCTTGGTAAGTCGGTTTTTGGAACAATTCCAGTTAGGTTAGTTGAAATGTGCGGTGTTATTTTAGATTAAGGGTACAGTACATATATAACGTTCTCTACGTACTACTATATAATAAATGATACTATTATTTTAAGATAATATGACTTCGATTTATAGTCAAACTATATTGTTTTTTTCATTAAAAAAATATAAATAAAAAAATGAAATAGCTAAAGAAAAGAAAACTAATAAAATAAGGATAGGAAATGCAATACAATAAACATTTAGTCAGCATATAACTCGTTATATTCTTAACATGTAATAGTGTATAACCAGATATACAAAATTTAAACTTACGTAACTTCTTACCAAATTCTCAAAATAAGTAATATAACTTATGGTTTTGAAGCTCTCGAGTTGAATTATAATAAGTGAATGCCAATTTAAGTAAAACATATATTGATAAAGTTATTATCTTCTAAAAATATGTTCATATAGAGCAAAAAATAGATAAAATCTTATCTTATATAATAGTATTTAAAGTTGGTTAATATCTTCTAAAAAATTTATCTTATGCATATACTGATTATTTAAAAATTTTGTGATATGTTTATATGACCAATATCCATATCTAATGAAATTTTGTTAATATCTTGTAAAAATATATCCATATCTAATAAAATTGGGTCAAATTTTATCTCATACATATATTAATTATTTCAAAAATTTGTGCTTGGTTCATACAACTAATATGCATATCTAATGAAATTGGGTCAAATTTTTATCTTATGCATGTATAGATATATTGATTAAATAGAGTTAAAATAAATTTTATCTTATACATATATTGATTATTTCAAAAAATTGTGATTGGTTATACAACTACTATTAAGGAGAAGTCGTCACGTGTTTCAGCCGACTTCTCCTTTATTTTATTATATATATATATAATAGATAGATATCAAAGTATTATAGTCTATTTAAATAAAACTAAAATGATTAATACACCTACAATTTTCAAACATTCATAACTTTTTACTCCGATGTCGAATTATGACGTATTGTATATCAAAACGAAGTCGTCGTATCGGAGAATACATATAGATAATATAATTTGTCGGACGAGGGAGGGGCACGAGCTCCCATGCCCCCTTAACTCCGCCCCTGGTGGACATTTAACTAATTAGCAATGTTTGATGTATTAGTTTCTAAAATATGGACATATGGTTAATTACCCCTTAAATTAACTCTATCATCTTCATATATAGCAACTCACATGTACTGATTGACGTACAAACCATGAATTAATTAGTCAATATAATCAAATCGCAATGCATTACTACACAAATCGATCGATCTCGATCGATAATCAGTTGATCAAGGAAGCAATGGCCAGGCAGTTGCTGCACAACATGGTCAAGTTCTTGCCGGCATCCGCCATGGGCGACGGCTTCCCGGCCTCCCCGAACGAGTTATCGCACGTATCGTAATCCGATATGGCGGAGCTCAGCATGTCCTTGATGGTCCCGACATCCCTCGCCGCGATCGCCTCCACCGCCGAGCTGTAGTTGTCGAGCGCGTCGCTGTAGACCTCCTTGCAAACCCCGAGAGCAGACGCCACGTCAGCCTTGCCCCCCGGCTTCGCTATCAGGGCTGCCAGCGTGGCCTGGGCCGCCTTGGTCGCCTCCACGCTCGCCCTTATCTCGAGCCGCAGCACGGAGATGGCGTCCGCCGGGGCGCCCGGCCCCGCCAGGGGCGAAACCGAGGACACGCACACCTCCGGGTGGTCCGTGGACCTGCATATCCTCTCGAGGGCTGTGTTCGCGGGGCGGTGGTGGTTGTGGTGGCCGCGGCGGTCGTGGTGTTTGTGGTGGCGGTGGTGGTGAGGGGCGGGGGCCGGGGCGGAAGCGGCGGCGACGGCGAAGATGAGGGCGATGAGGATGAGGAAGATTTTGTGAACCGGCATAATTAATTAATTAACCGGGCCAAGGATTAATTAATTAACCGGGCGTGGCGGGAGATTTTGTTGGTATGGGATTGGGCGGTTAATTAGTTATGCGGATCAACAAAATCGAGGGAGATTTTGTTGTGATGGTTATATATATAGGTAAATTTTGTTGATGCAAAATTAGGGATGGAGCGAGGTTATGTGTGTGTGTGGCTGTACATTGGTTTCGCTTCGGTGGTCCGTAAGAAACTCATGACCCTTGATTTTGGTATATAGCCAATCATTACTTACAAGACTCTATTTAAAGATCAAGCCATAATATTAAGAAAGATACCAACATTCAAAACAAGAATTCAACTTTGAGGAAAGAATTTATATTATAATACTAAAGGAGAAGTCGCCTAAGACATGTGGCAGCTTCTCCTTTAAAGTAGGATTTGTTAGTTTTTTTTATAGATTTTTTAACTAGTATGATTTGTTAGCTTTTTTATTTAAGATTAATAATAAAAAGAATTAGATTTAAAAATTAAATTACTAATTAACCTACTTGATATGCCATATCTAAAATAACTAACTAACTAAAACGTAATCTTATTGTTTGGATGAGGATATATGCAAATCCAGAATCTAGAAACCTACGCAGATCTTATCACTTTATTTTTTTTTTATCACCGATCTTATCACTTTGTAATGTAAAATCTTCTACTGGATCTATTGCAATCTTATCACTAAAATAATTTTAAAAAAATCAGATTAGTCAATTCCAAGTTTCAGATTATTATTAATCAGATTAGTCAATTTTTATTTTTATTTCCAATTATTTATTAATTCAAAGTAGATATCTAAAATCAATGATCTCTGATTTGGTTAAAATTTTGAATTTTGAAATTAGTTTTTTGTTTTTCCAATTCTTTAGATAAACTAATCTGATTTGGTTACAATTTTGAATTTTGAAATTTTAAAAAAAAAATTCACATCGCCAAAATCGTAGTATACTACTATTATAAATACTACCCTAACTCTTCTTGATTCAATTGTTCACATTTTTATATTCATTTGTTTTTGTGATGCTGTGTTGCTTTTATATCTTAATCTAACATAATCATATTTGCAGATGCAGTTTATTGATTCTACCCTAATTTACCTGATTTTAATCCCACCCCAATTTCCCTCTCTTACTTTACTTCTCAGTTTATTCGATTAATTACGATTCCATTGATTCTACTTGGAATTATGTCCAGTTGTGCTTAACTACTCGGAAAATTGATGTGAAATCAATCGACTTTGTGTTGCTACATGGAATCCTTAGTCAAGATGTACGTGAAATCATTCAACGTAACACTAAATACTTCCAATGCGATTTGATTTGAAGTTATCTAATTAATCTTTTGGTTTCATCTTATAAATATAGGGGCAAGCTAATGCGGATTTCATTTATTTTATATATGGTTTTAGTTATCTGCATTCATTCAAACATACTCCGTATATTCTCATTCTCTCTGGTGTTTTTTTTTCCTGGTTGTCAATTATGATTATCGGTACACAAATCGGTGTGGTTTTGTTCAAACATACTCCGTATATTTCATTATCTAGATGAGTTACTACTACAAAAACTAAACAATAGATGAATCCGATGGAATATTATTGTTCACGTATTAAGAATATTAAGATCACTAAACTACAATGATCCTGAACAAGTTCAATTCGGTTGGCAGGATTTTAATAGATGAAAAGTTAATTGTGTTTAACAATTGATCAGTTTGTTTACACTAAATTTATTTGCATGTGTAAACAATTGATTAGTTTGTTTACACTAAATCCATTACAAAAAACTATTTAAACAAAGTCGAAAACATGAAAGAAGGGCTTATATTTTTATTTTTTTTATTTTTTTTAACTACTTAATAATACTTATAATATTTTTTAATTAGCTCAATTTGATTCCAATTATTAAAGTTTCTTATTATTTAGAATTTTTATATTTTTTCATTATTCAATGTGTTAGGGAATGCTTATTTGTTTGCTACTTAGTAATACTTATAATATTTATGTCAACAATGATAAATGAAATTATATAAACATATATTTTTAAACAAAGATCCGTGCAATGCACGGGGTACTAAGCTAGTTCAATATCCTAAGGATGAAGTAGAAGAAATAAAAAATAATTACCACAAGAATTCAAGTTAATATGGTGGCAACTTTACCATATAAATACCTTCATTTCTTACGAAGAGGGCATCTTCAATTTTTTTTTGGTTAATAAGAGAGTCGGGGCTCTCCACGCATCTAGCCGCGTTTTTTTTAAAAATGAAAAATGGGCTAAATAGTCATCACATGGGGATAGCCCGACCCCTGATATTATGATGCAGGAAAGAAAACACACCTTCAAGCGGGTCAAACAATACATAAAAACCACAATGTCATAAGCAAAAACTAAACTAGCTAAGTGATCCGCTACACCATTAGCTTCACGAAACACGTGCCAAACTGGATCAACCAGTCTCTTTTCACTAAGCCTTGACACTTTGTGACAAAGCTAGCAAGCTAGGGGATGGCCCCGGATGATCTGTTGGTTCCTAATTGAGGGTTTCTACAACCAGCGAATCTGTTTTCTAAATCACCTGCTTGTAGCCACTCTCCCGGGCCAACTTAAGTCATTGGTACACTCCAATAAGTTTTCAAAAGTTAAAAGACTTTGTTGGAAATTGTCAAGAGTTTTTCACTTGTAAATTTCTTTCACAAAATTTGATAAGGTACTTTTACAAGATTATTCAAAGCAATAAAAATAAGTTCTTTTGGGAAAACTTTGTTTACATTATTGCTACTTTTATTGTTTTCTTACCATCATCATTGTTCATTATCATATTATATTCCATCATTATCATCATCATTATTATATAAAGTTAAATCTTGGGTATAACTAGTATCAGAGCCACGACATTATATGCTTCAAGAAATTTAACTGTTATAATTTTTATTTATTATTGTGTCATATTTACTTTAATCTAGTCAAATTTATGCATAAAGAGCGTTTGGTCAGTCGTAAATCCGCTTGGTCATCCCGTTTAAGTTAAGTTTAAGGGTGGTCCTACTCCTGGTCGATGGTCTCGTTTGATATACATGGATAATGACTTTATTAAATTAAATAAGCACGATGTAGTAAATGACATTATGGCGTTAAATCTCATAAGGATTTATGTAGAAGCTCTAGTAGTTCTCATATACTTCATAGTAATGAGATGCATTTTTCACAAGATAATAGTGACATACCTAATTGCACAATACTTGAGCAAAACATTGGATCTATTTATAGAATTGGTGCAATAGATTTTAAGACTGCATTTAGCATAAAAACACATGAGGAAACCATAAGTATTCAACAAGAACAACACACTCTGCAATTACTTTCTCCTTTTTTTTTTAAGAAATACTTAGCAACATGATATAGATATATTCACTTTGGTTTAATTCAAGTGGCAATAAAACCTTTATCTAAAAAAGGAATAGACTTTCCTGTATATATATCACCCTGAGAGATGATAGACTAAAAGGAAATAATATTATTATACAAGAATTTTTTTTGGTATCTTATGTCTATAATTTCAATTTAAAAAAAAATAATAATCCCAAACTTGATTAATTAATTGAACTTCTTCCAATGTTTTTTCTTTAAAAAAAGGGAGTATATATAATACAGATAATTTTTTGCCATAACAATAAAAGTATTTTTATTATCAATGTATTAAAATTGGAAAGGGAAAAAGAAAGAAAGAAATAATATAATTTACAAGAATAAGTAACAAATGGAGGGTTCTCAAGAAAAAATGGAGAAATAGTTTTGAAAATGATGAGTAGGAAAAAGAACAAAAAATGTATTAAAATTAAAAGCAATTAGGAGGGCAGGGTTTAAACGCTAATCTGAATACAAAGGGGTTCTTCTGATACCACTACGGCTTTGTTTGGATTTCAAAGACTTATAAACATAAACACTTTGAAAGTGTTTGTCTAATGCAATTTTTATGTATTTCAAATAATATGAATTTTAAATAAAAACATTACATATATAGATTGTATAAATCAAATACCCAGTATTTAGTTTGTAATTACCTTGTAAATTTAATATAATTAATTTACACAATTTATAAGGTATTTTATTTTAAAATTACGTTATTTTAAATATCTTATAATTTTTTTAACCAAACATTTTACAAGTGTTTATGCTTATAAGTAGTGGCAGAGCGAGAAACTTTTCGAAGGAGGGAACAATTACATATGTGCGATGTCATTTTACATTGCAATGACATAAATAACTCTATATGAAAACAAATGATGTTATTTTAGAATAAAAAATGATCAATTTATGATTAAATATCATCGTTTTTTACCGTTAAAATATATAAATAAGTAAATAAATGAAATGGACGGAGAAAAAAACTAACAAAATAAACTATAAAGATAGGAAACACAATATAATAAACATTGAGTCTTATAGCTTGTTGCACTTTTAACATGTAATAATGTATTACTAGATATATAATTTTTTAAGTTGCACAACTTCTCGCCTAATTTCCTCTCATTTTGAAGATCTAGAGATGAATTAAAGTATGTGATGTCAATCTAAGCAAAGTATAAAAGCATTGTAGTTTATTGTAATAAAATTAAAGTGATTAATATGCCTTTAATTTTTAAACATTAATAACTTTTTTTTACTTGGATGTCGGATTATAGCGTATTATATATCAAAAACAAAACTATTGGCGAGGAGAATAGACATAGGTACGTAGTTTGTCAGATGAGAGGGGGGCCACATTCTCCCCCATGCCCCCTAGCTCCGCCACTACTTATAAGCACAATATATACATTGGGAATCTAAACACACCTGTAGGGTGTGGGTGTTTATTCAATTTCGAATCCAATAAATTCCAACTTTTTCAAAATTTGGTTCAACCGTGGTTTGGGGGTTACAACCGTGGTTTCGACCTCACAGTGTAAATGATGTTTCCAAGGTGGTTTTGAATGATATATTCGTAAGAACCGGAGTTATCTCTGGAGAGGTATCCGTTGAAATTTAGTTTGAGATGCGTTTGGGGTGGCTTAGACCATTTGACTTTTGTGCGTTTGGTTGAAGATCTAGTCGGCGTTAATGATGGTTAGGTGTCAGAGATATCATCTGATAGATCCCACAGTTGGAGTTGTTCTTTGATGTAAGCAACTGTGGTCTTAGGGTCTTGTGGAAAAGAGTCTGGTTCCTGAAGAACCAAATGCTCCACCAAACGGTCGCAAGTAGGATGAAGTTCGTAGTTTTGAGTTCACTTCTGATGTTGTTTAGGAGATTTTGGACAGGGATGTCAATGTTATGAAATTTAGTCATAATAAGGGCCAATTTTGGTTTTAAGAGAGCAATCGTTTGTCGTGTTAAGGGACAACCTAGAAGAATATGGTTTAGGTCTTCGAGTTGGGAGTATTAGGGCAGCAAGAGGAGTACCCACATCCATGAGAAGCCAACTTGGCACCCGTGGGGATACCGTCTTTAGATATCCACCATAGAAATCCTTTAATCTTGGGTAGAGTGTTGAGCTTTCATATCCAATGTAGATCAGATACAGAGTGGTTTTTCCGATGGTGTAAGAGTTTAACAATGTGCATTTTAATATTTCAAATATCTATCTTTTTTTTAAAAAAAACATTATAGTATTGGTCCAGGTCTTCAAGATGATTTTTGAGATTTTTTTTTTATGAAGAGGAACCACCTTCAATGATAAACCCCCAACCGACCTACTCACATCCTTACTCGACACCATTAGGACACCCCGACTGGGGATATTTTTTATTTTTTATTTTTTATTTTGATATGAAAAGGATGGGCGTCATGTGTGGACGTTGTCACTTGTCAGTTGGGTTAGAGAGAGACCAAAATCATTTCTTAAATTGCTGTCAGTGGTCAACAGATAGATGTGAGAATCCAGATCGAATGAGTTCGTAGACGAAGCTCCGATCATCGATCCAAAAGTATTTCAAAAAGGCCTGGAATCTAGGGTTTTCCTTTCTCTTCTCACAGTCAGACGACGACGAGGATTACTTAGGTTTCAGCTCACTTTTCAGTTTTCACCCCCAAGCTGTCCTTACCAGGACCTCAAATGGCGTTCTGGTGGCCATTGCTGGTTCTCGCCCTCGCTTACGCCATCTGCAGATTCCTCCTGATGCTCATCCCTCCCAATCTGCCTTCCATTGAAGTTGACACCTCCGATGGTTCTCTCTCCCCCTCTCTTTCTCTAATTTTCAGCCTCCTCTTCTCTGATTTTTCGGCTGATTGGCATTTGGTGTTGATTGATTTTGTTTCGTTGCTTCAACCAATAATGTGCAGTGTTGGATGATGGAAGTCAAACTAAAGACAACAGCTTCATCTATGTGAGTCTATCCCTGCTTATTCTGGCTATCTCTCGATTCATGTGCTGTGTTTTAGGGCAATGTGTTCAATCTTGGAAGTAGAATACCAATTTATCAGAAAAATTAAACCTTTAAGTCTCCACACGAAGGATTTGTGCTTGTGCAGTTCTGACTTCTGACACCTAAGAAGCTATCTAATTTCCAACACTTGCTATTCATTTCAAGCTTCCTGCATTGATCTTACTGAAATTAGTCCAATATTGATTAACATCCATTTTGCATCTTATTAGTTATTGCTTGTACTATTTTAAGTTTCTTATAATATGACCCGGGGAGTGAAAGTTTCTTTGTGTAATTAAGAATTTTACGGTACTGTTCCAGACTCTAGTCCAGTATGCAACATTGCTAAAGTAGGGGGGAAAGAATGTGGCAGACTGTTTATAATGATGACCTTATGGCTTATCATTAAGGGGTGTTTTAAGGTTTCTGCTGATATTTATCCTTCTCATTGGTGTTTCTGAGCAGATTCCTAGGAGGGGAAGGCCGACTGACAAAGTGCAATGTTATGAGCCTGCAACAATGAAGTACTTGGGATTCTTTCCCGCATTAATGCCCGATGAGGTTGGTGCTTGTGCATTATTTTTGTACAATGTTATAGTTCAATCAAAAGGAATTGCCACTTACCACTCTTGATTGTTTACACGATGAGGTTAGTGCTTGTGCATTCTTTTTTTTCCTCCCTCCACCCCCACCCACCCACTATTGTTTTAATTTCCTATTTCTACAACATAAGCCTTCACTTCTACTGGCTTTTCTTCATTAGACTAAATTGTTTGGAGATATTTGCAAGATTTTGGTGGTTTCATACAAAATTTAAAAAAAAGGTTGTAAAGTGGGAAAATACTACAATTTATGTACTTTGATCATTTCATTTATGGGATGGATCATTGATGAGGATTAAAGAAGAAAAGGGGGGAAAAGGATGGAATTGGGCTGCCGACGGTATGAGAGGACTTATTTTTTTTTATTGATGGCATCCTTGACTTAAAGATGTCATGTCTTCTGCTGCATTGAAGAGTTTCTTGTGTTCTTAGATTGTAAATCACATATGTTTTGATTTATTCAGGTTAAAGAGCGTGTGTCACAAGCAAGGAAGGCCCAAAAGATGTGGGCAAGTAGCAGCTTCAAGCAAAGACGACAATTCTTACGCATTCTCTTAAAGTACATTATTGAGCATCAGGAGCTGATATGCGAGTGAGACTTTCTTTCTTCAAATGATTAGTGTTTCCAGTTTTCAAATTTATGGCATGTAATCATCCTTGAGAAGAGACTTGAACCAGCCTTTTCTTCTTGCACCTAAGTGTGGTGGTTGGGGGGTTGGGGGGGGGGGGGGGGGGGCTTGTGAAGGAGATAAGAAGGGAAGAATGAGAAAGAAGATCGAAGAATGATAATGAAGAAATGAATGGACTAGAGTGGGGTAGAGACATAGGTAATTTGATGATTAACCATCATCATTTTCTGTTAACGTGTTTAAAGGCCCCCATGGGGATGGGGGTATATGGTTGATATCTAACACACAAAAATTCCTAATTCTTAAACTATATGAATATAGTCCAAAAAATATATGTAGTCCTGTATAAACTGATTAGGAATTGAAGTATATCTCTTAAAAGTGTTAAAGGCTCTGATATAAACTGATTAGAAATTGACATATACTAATATCTGAAACTAATTATCGTATAAGCTTGGTTTTGCTTTCTTCTGCACTTTTCCTTTGTTATGTTTGGTCTTGCTTTCCCCCAGTTTGTGTTGTTTTTGGTCCATGTCCTTGCCCCTTTCGGTTTTGTTGCTTCTCGGTCTTTCAGAAACACCCTCTCCACTAGTTCGAGGAACGAATGTGTACATCCCGACCCCCTAAACCTTGCATCGTGTCACGTGAAATTTGAGGGCTTCAGTGGAAAGGAAGAAAACAGGCTAGAGTGAGTTAGAAGATTGAAGAAGGGTAAGGAAGGAATAAACTGAGGGAGCATATAGGAAAAAAATCTCAATTTTCTTTACTCGGTTCTGTCATGATTGATAGGTCTGCCCTGCTGCTGTATTATCAGCAGCTCACTTGAGTTGGACTCCATCTTGGTCCATCTAGAGACTTGGTGTGTGTGACCATTGGGATGTTTGACATAATACTTTGCCTGTCAATACTGCTAAAATAGAGTGTCATTATGTGCACCTTCACTGAGCACAACATTTTGGTTGTTATAAATGAAGCATATGCTAATAGGCATTCCCTACTCTTCTCAATATGTCATTTGAATAATATTTTATGATTTAGATGTTGCTTCCAAAGTCCTAGAGAACTTTAAACTTTAGGGGCTTGGAATGTGTATGGGCATCCATCATGGGTCATGCAAAATTTGATCTGTAAACTTTAGGGGCTTGAGAACATTGATGGTTGATTAATTTCTTGCAGAATCTCATCACGTGACACTGGAAAGACAATGGTGGATGCTTCCTTGGGAGAAATTATGACAACATGTGAGAAAATAAATTGGCTTTTGTCCGAAGGTGAACGTTGGCTGAAACCTGAATACAGGTAGAACGTAATTATTCTTACTATTTTTTCTTGTAACTGGTAGAATTTCACGAATAGTCTTCTGTGTAAGTACTAAGTATTGTTCTCTATTACGATTCAAGCTCTCCAACTCAGGCTTAAATGACAAGACTGATTAATTTGTACTACTTCTAAGTAGAAGTGGTTTGGTTGTCATGTACACTGCTGCTACATAAAAAAGTAGGCAATTTGCGTTAGGTCGAGAGATGAGTACTGTTTATCCACCATCTTATTAAGTCAACTATTTATACTACCTCCGATCCAAAATACATGTCGTTTGACTTTTCAACACGTATTTTAAGAAGGTAAAAACTATATAAAATATCAACTTTTTTAAAATTATTTTTTTACAACTTAATATTTGTTGGTAATAAGTATTAAATTGTAAAAAAATAATAATAAAAAAGTTAATATATTATATAGTTTTTAGCTCCTTAAAATACGTGTTAAAAAGTCAAATGACATGTATTTTGGATCGGAGGGAGTATTTAGTTTTATCAAACTAAAATTCTCTCGTTTCCTTGATTTTACAACTTGTGTGTCTAGAACATGTGCACACACGCATGGTACATATGCTTATGTATATATTCTGTATGGTTGTACTTTGGATCGCTTCATTAAAATGTAGTCCTTGCTTTTGTCTGTTTAATTCAATTAACAATTTTTGTCTTATTATGTTGCTAAACCTCGATCATGATGAAAGTTTCTCTTACAGTTGTCATTTCAAGAAATATTTATTGATTTCTTGAATTTGTAAGTGTGAATTAGATTGTTGAATGCAATTGGATGATTTATGTTGTATATGTACTCTTAGAACATGGATATGCAAAATATTTATCAATAACTTCTAAAATAATATGTCGTTTTTAGGAGCTCCGGAAGATCGATGCTTCATAAGACATCCAGAGTTGAGTTCCATCCACTCGGAGTAGTTGGTGCTATCGTTTCATGGAATTATCCATTTCATAACATCTTTAACCCAATGTTGGCAGCTGTATTTGCAGGAAATGGTATTGTGATCAAGGTTTGCTAATCCTCATCCTGTGATTATTTCAATCTGAATTCTGTTCATGACCCCCCCCCCCCCCCCCTAAATTCATGAATATTGTTGCCATTAGAATGTTGCTTTTAATGCACATAAAGATCATGAGAGTGATGGACCCCCAAAGACAGCATGGCACAAAGGCACATAATTGCTTAACTTCAGAATTCATGGAAAGGCTTTAAATCTGTAAATATTTGGTTCTTGATTGTTGTATGCTATTTACATATTCAAATAATCTAATCATTACGAGACAACAATCCAAGATCGCATAAACTAATTGATACCAACAATAAATCTTGTGTATGTTGGTATATAATTGTATAACCAGCTAACCTTCCAATAGGAATATCACAAAAATTGTCATTTGCAGTCATTCTAATGCAAATATCTCTTTACCTTCTTTCCGATCCTTCAAAAACCTAAACTGTATTTTCATCATCCACTCAAAATGATTAATCAAAAAATTTTGGTGTTTGGTTGTGAAGGTAATTTTAGTTTCTCAAAAAATTTAAATGGAATCCCTCTGCCACTTTGTGTCCATCTCAGTATTATACGTGAGCCTCACAGGAGTTGCATCAAGTTCCATAAATGGCAGACGAAACTTTTCAAATGTCCTGCAAAACATCTTTGCAACCAAACACATTGCAATTCAACACAGGTTTTATCCAGTCAAGATCAAGAGTTTACATTGTAGTCATCCTAAACCCCCATTTGTGACAAATCAAGACCGAAAACCCCTTACTCTTATAATTTTTGAACCTAACCCACATTCAAACACAGCGGTTTTTGATGTTAAGAGTTTAATAAATACTTCTATATCTTGAAACCAACACATGAAAGTTGAATGCTGTAATGAAATCGTTTTTGAGAGAGTGGGTAAGAATGAAGATGAGGGGAAGGGGTACTTTTTTGGTTTAATGTGATGCTCAACTACGGCTTTCAGTGGGTGTAATTGGAGTGTTGTTTGAGCAAGCAGTTTTTTCAAGTATTGATATTTTGAAGGCATAATTAGATATTTTGGATATTAAGCCTTCTGTTTTCTGTCGCAGGTTTCAGAGCATGCAAGTTGGTCTGGATGCTTCTATTTCCGGATAATCCAAGCAGCATTAGCTGCCGTTGGAGCTCCTGAAAATTTGGTTGATGTAATTACTGGGTATGCAAGAATTGTAATGTTCACATGGAACCAAGAATGTGGCAGGGTGTCATACTCTCAGGTCTTAAACTGCTATTATTCTCTTCCTTTGCAGGTTTGCTGAAACAGGGGAAGCATTGGTGTCTTCTGTGGATAAAATCATTTTTGTGGGTTCACCTGGTGTAGGCAAGATGGTATGGTGATCTGTGAGGATTGTAACATAACTTATGCTTCCTTCTCTTGCGCAAATGTTTTGAAATGCTATTCATCACAAGTTCACATCTCAGGCTCAAATGTTTTAAAGTTATATACATTGCGAAATTATTGTAAAATGCATGATATAATATCTAGCTGATTATCTCTGGAAGGATAACATTCAATGATGTGAGTCCACTGTTGGAGTTGTCAAACAATTCATCCTCTAATTATTCATGAAGGATATTTGTTCCACGGCAGCATTCTGAATATCATGAGTTGTCCCGTAAAGATTAAGTTATTTATTACAAGTCAGGGGGCAATTATTTTCATGGAAAAACTTTCTGCATAACAGTTTTTAGGCTATTGAGAAGAGTGTCATAGAGAATTAGAATGTATTTGATGGTGAACAATGATGAATATTGTGGAAATTGTATTGGAGAAATTGAACACATTGCAATCGTCCTGAATTTGTAATTTTTCTTTGTATTTTTTTTTTTTGGGGGGGGGGGGGGCGGTGAGGGCTGCTTCTCTTTTATAACTATCATGCCGACTTTCATAAGATAAAGGGAAAGTAGTTCCACATATTGTGTGCAACAGTTGTTCCTTGTGCAGTTTCCTCCTGTAAGAATGCTCTCTTCTGCAATGAGATTGTGACTCGTTATTATTATGTCTAAGCATAAGTACTCAGCTCACATTCTAAGGTGTTTGCTTGTACAGATAATGAAAAAGGCTTCTGAGACGCTTATTCCAGTCACACTTGAGCTTGGTGGGAAAGATGCATTTATTGTTTGTGAAGATGTTGATGTGGCTCATGTATGAATAATTCTTTTTGCCTCAATGATATAGAAAAGCTTGAGCCCTTTTGCATTCAAAAGGCTGTTGTGAAAGTAGAAAATATTTGTTTAATGTCATATTGCTTTGATTTCGATCTGAGAAATCTCCTGATTTTACATTTAGGTCGCACAAATAGCTGTTAGGGGTGTTATTCAATCAAGTGGTCAGAATTGTGCTGGGGCTGAGAGGTTCTATGTTCATCGGCACATTTATAATTCATTTGTTACTCAAGTGGTCAAGATTGTAAAGTCTGTAACTGCTGTAAGTATCTTCCAAAGGAAGGATTAAATGGATATACATAGTTACTATTGTTCTTTCTACATAATTAATGAATTATTTCCTCAAAGGAATCCATCAGATGCTTGTGCTTTGTTGTAAGTAGTCGATTGCATTGTGCAGGGTCCTCCTCTTGCAGGAAAGTATGATATGGGAGCTATTTGCATGCAAGAACATGCTGAAAGGCTTCAAAACCTCGTAAATGATGCCTTAGACAAAGGAGCAGAGATTGCTGGTCGTGGAAGTTTTGGCAACTTAGGCACTGATGCTGTGGATCAGTTCTTTCCTCCTACAGTTCTTGTGAATATGAATCATTCAATGCAGCTGATGCAAGAAGAGGTTGACTCATCTTTTGCGATGCAATTGTGTTTTTACACGTTCTTTAGCTGCTTTTTTTTTTAGGGTTTCTGACTGGAATTTCTAATTCATATTTTCGTAGGCTTTCGGACCAATCATGCCAATAATGATATTCAATACCGATGAAGAAGCCATTAGGCTTGCAAATGATTCAAAATATGGACTTGGATGCGCAGTTTTCTCCGGTAGCCAATCTCGTGCTAAAAGAATTGCTTCTCAAATAGAATGTGGTGTTGTAGCCATCAATGACTTTGCATCAAACTATATGTGCCAGGTAAACATCTCTTTAAGTCTTATTTTGGTTTAAATAGAGAAGATGTTGCTACCACCATTAGCACACATCTAGCAGGGAAAGAGCCTAGGAAATATATGCCTCCAGCTGGAAAATTAAACCTAAAGCAATAGTTGCTAACTCAATAAATACAACAACCAACCAACTTGTGACAAAATATTAAAACCAATTTATCCAACAGATCTCTAGACTTGAACTCCATGGAGTTGATATAGTTACCCTAATAGGTATTAATCAACCCTAGAAAAAGGTTTTTCAAAAGCTAAATGGATGTAAATTCTCAACCACTAAATTTGAAATGAATGGTTGAGATTTTATGAACTATACCATGGAGTTATTTGCCAACTCCATAGGATTTCGTTCCAGAGTGTGGATTGTGTTATGCCATTTTTTGAGCTTGGATCATTTTCCAAGTTTAGATTATTCTCTAGCAATTTTACTATATTTATTTTTTTATGCTCATCCATGAACCCTGGTAATACACTCGATTTCTTGCTGTATATTTGTATCTGAGATGCTATATTTATTCTTGGCGATGCTGGTGTATTGCCCATATGGAGGTGTGTGACAGGATCTTCTCAAGGGAAACATTTACTTGGGTTATTGGAATACTCTTGCATGCGTGCATCGTAGGATTTGATGGAAATTTTGGTACATTTTGGGGGGAGTTTGTCATGGAAGAGCTGCAAATAGAGAGAATTTAAGTTTAGAGGTAGAATAATGAAAGAGATCCTTCAAGATTCCTGATTGAAACCCTTTTACAAAACGTGTTAAAGCTATGCAACCGTTACTGGATGTTCAATTCTATTAAATTTGATATTAGTTTTATCAAATAACTTTTGTAATGTTTTGGCTTCTTAACTCAAACATAAATTCTATTGTCTATATTTTGTCACAAAGAGCAAGTTCTATATTTGGCTTCTATCAAAATTTGAATGCAGCAATGGTCATTCCTGGGATTTAGTTGTCATTTTTATTTATGATTTTCCAGCATATTGTTGCTAAACATTTTGCTCTTAATTCTCTAAGTGAACTACATAAACTGATGTTCTCCTTAAACTTTTCCAGTCCCTGCCATTTGGTGGTGTCAAAGACAGTGGTTTTGGGAGATTTGCTGGTATAGAAGGGTTGCGGGCATGCTGTCTTGTTAAATCAGTGGTACAAGATAGATGGTGGCCTTTCATCAAAACAGTTATCCCCAAACCGATTCAGGTACACTTGATTTCACTATTTCCTGGGGAGTTTTTCACTAAAATGCCTCAAAAGTAGGGCATTTTCTTATAAATTACTAATAATTTTTGTTTAAAAAAAAAAGCCTTCTATTTTCAATGTCATGAAAATCACACCATTTAACAGTGTTTTTTTTATTTATTTATCAAAATGACAGTTTTTCAAGGAGACTAATGATTAAAACTCATAAATTACGATGTTGCCCTTAACTCGTGAATAAAGCAAGGCTAACATCGTCATTTATATGTTTTATTATCATTCTTTAGGAAAGTTGTTAATAGGTATGATTTTGATTCAAACTGAAAATAGGTGGTTTTATGGACTTATCCTTGCTTCCTATTTGAGAAGCGGTTTTATGGATTTACCTTCATTGCAGGATACACTGGAATGTTGTTGTTTTATGGATTTATTGCTTCCTGCAAGAAGCTTCTTGTTCTTAGCTGACTAATATTGCTATTCATCTGCCTTTGCAGTATCCCGTTGCCAGCAATGCCTTTGAATTTCAGCAGTCGCTTGTAGAAGCACTCTACGGCTTAAACATCTGGGAACGGCTACGAGCATTGATAGAAGTTATAAAAACACTGACAGAACACAAATCCACCCCTGCCCATGGCAGAAGAAGGGAGTAAGAAGGCAGTTTGTCTCCAGTGAGAGCGTGTTTGTTAAAACTCTTTCGAATTCCTGAACCTTGGAAGGAAGCCTCATGGCATCACCAATGAATCTGAAAATTTTTCACCTGGGTCTTTTAGGATTTCTGCTTTCCTTTCAAGGTTTACATCCTTGTCTAATGATGTTAGAACTTAGAATGTCACAACATATCTTTTGAAATATTTTGCTGCAATGAATGCCTTAGGCACCTAAAGCTTGCAGAAATAGCATTTCCTTAATTTTTCAGTTTTTTCTCAAGGATGCAATGTGCAATCATGGTGTTAAAAAAAGCACGACAGGATTGCATATTTGGAGTTGTAACTTGTAAGATCGTGGGGTCTGTTTGGCGCAAGCCACTTACAACCCTACGCATCAACGCACTCATGAGGTGCTGATACATTCTATAGTAGCACCATAAGAACAATTGGAAACCTATGCCTCTGGTGATTGTCAGCACTGGTTTTACAATCATGTTCCCTGCATCCAACACATCTTTTTGCATTTGTGCCTTGTTTAAAAGCTAACAAACTCATTTTCCCATACCGAGCATATGAACAGAGTCAAAATCCCATTGTCCGTGGTTGCTCATCTCTTCCCTCTTGATTGTACAATTAAAACTGTACACTTGCTCCAAACTCATGAAAGAATCTTCTGCAAGTTTGCATTCCCATTCACAATTTAAATGCACGAGTGATTTCCCATGGAGCAGCATCTTCCCCAGAAACACGATCCCTGTAAACTGTGCCTTGCTGACAACAATTCACCATGGAAACCATGTATCTTTCATTCTCGAGCATAAGTGGGTACATCACCTGTTCTTCCTGATACATCAAAATGCACAAGGGCATGTAAAGTCAAAGTGCCCAAAGTTGCTCGTAAGCTGTAGGAGAAAGGAAATGGCACGAACCCTGAATGATCTTGTTGACTGTCAAACAACATACTGTTTTTTCATTTACTAGGAACCAAAAGGCCATGAAAGAGTTGTATGCCCTTGAAACTCAGCCCATTCGAAATCTTTTTTTATAATCAAAATACATTATTTGAAAAAGATACAGCTGGATAACTGAATTGACTCGAATGTCAAACATACCCGACCTCAAACAACTCGACCCAAAATATACCAAACCAGAAATTTACCTGACGCTATCTGAGCTAGAATTAACTTGAACCGTAAACAGCCTCAAATATATGCACTCAAATATGCTAGTGCACATGTTCCAACTCACAAGGAAAAAAAAAACCTGATTCCGATCTAAATCAATGTTTCTCTTGTAAGAAATTACGGGAAATTACAGCATTCCAACCCTAGCCTCAGTGTAATCATCACCCTTGCCAATATATTCTCCCCCCAAATGGTAAAAAGAAAGAAAAAAGACATTATCAAAATGTCAATGAAAAATAATGAAGTTGCTTCACCAAGTCTATGAGCCTTAGCAACTCAAGTGTATATATTAATCCTGAAACAAAAATAGGAAGGAAACAACGTTGGAAGTGAAAGGCAATACCTCAGGCAACTCATCAAACTCGTCAGGAGATATCTGGAGGAGTTCCATTGCAGTTTGACCAGTGCACCATGCCAAAGCTTTTGCACTCTCATCTGCAACAGTTATCTTCAAATGGAAAGCCCGCCTAATTTCAGCATCCGAGCAGCTGCAGCAGCAAAACTCACATTCTGATGACCCCAATGATGTCTTTACCAAATGGCCACAAGTTGCATGGCATAATGTAGTATTGACATGCCAATTTTCAATTTGGTCGAGCTGAACTCGACAAACCTGCACAAATATCAAGGGAAATTGATTGACAGAATAAGATTGATAGAAAACTGGTTTATGTTTGATGACAATATAAAATTGCATGTGATAGAAATGCATAGAAGGCACTGGACCGATAATTAGAACATGCTAAGTGATAATAAGCACAAGGGTCAAATAGATGGCCTTAACCCTGTACTGAACTTACATTGTTGAAAATTGAACTTACATAGAAAGGAGCCTTGTGTGGAAAACTATGGCAATATCAATAAGAAATTCTTTCAGAAGTTTTATTCAGATCAAATAAGATTCAGTATCCATGTTTTTTAGCAAAATGCATAAAACATTTGAACAAAAAGATAGCATGAAAACTATGATTCATAATTCTAAAATTCGAGCTAAAGTGGGAGCCACATGAATTTTACCATAATGTCAATCAAAGAATGCACTTTACCCAGAAAGGTGATGCAGAATCAATATTGAATTGACAACCACTAGATGGCAAGATCATTGTAAAAATAAATATAGTGAAGTGCAAGCAGCTCGGGTAACAACTTTTAAATCATCAAAATCCAAGATTTTAAGTTCATAAAGAGAACACACATGAGTACCAACTCTCTTCATGGACAAGTCCGCAAGACAGGAAAGTCTATGGAGACAGGATGAGTTCAGCATTGCAGGCAAGCAACTAAGATTGACAAAAGAAGCCTTGCCATCAGTCTCTACCCATAAAGCTTCTAGGCTGCCAGAAAGCTGTTTATTATCAGAATATGATAACTCAATAACAGCAATACACATTCTAAAGAAAAACAAAAAAGGGGGAAAAAAGAGAAGAGAGAAATATTTAGCAACTCAAAAGTATTTTGACTCCATGGATAAATTTGAATAGCTATTGAGCACTGATAAAAATATAATGGAATTTGGAATTAAGATCAAATGACATGTTGAGTTCACTGACCACTTTTTTTTCGTCATACAGCATGTCAAGCCTGAAATGTATACAGTATGGCCTATGCCTAATCTTCCCAGTGACCTGAGTAACAGAATATGGCAACTTGGTGAACTAAGACAGTTTTTCTTTATGAATATAATTTTGATGAGAAAATCACTTAAAATTACCAAAATCCAGTAAACTGTAACTTTGCCCAAATAGATCCAGTTGAGTCTTCAATCTTCAGGCAGAAGATAGTGCTAGCAGTATCTTTTGCTCGAAAGATGTCAGTGACAACACCATATAAGCTGATACCAGTCATCTTATCATGTAGATCAGTTATGAAGTACTGCAAGATTCAATAGTACAAATCATAAATAAGAATACTAACAAATTCATTCATTCAATGCCAAGAACAAAACACAGCAAGAACTGAGTTTCTACCACCTGCACATTAACTTCAGTCCTCTGTTCTGACTCTTCATCAAAAAAAATACAACACATGACAGAAGATACTACCATTTTTTAAGATTAATATCTCTGGATTTTGTCATTTTCTCATAAGATTCAAGATGAGGTCATGTGCCTATATGAGAAGAGAAACTAAATATTGCAGGCTAAAGAGGGAAATTAATGGCTGTTTTGTGCAATGCAATTAAATATTTCATGTACGCGCTTGTAGTTATCCTTCCTTCAAATGTCACTTTTAGCTCTTGCACACCCAGCTGTCACCACAGCCCACCTTTTTCTTGCTACTACCTTTCATTTTACACCCATGACCCACTGTTTTGATTTGTCATTCTTTCTGTTTTTCAGTAAAATTAAATTACTAAACATAAATACAAATAATCATAGGTAAAACCGTAAAACACTACGTTTCCTTTCACTTTTGTCCAATGATACTACTTTCTTCCAAAAATATTATAAACGATTATATTTTATCATAGTTGGACACTATACTAGATTTGAAATTCGTAAAGTTTGTAAAAAAACGAATTAAAAATGTTCATTATTATCTAATAAAAACACTAAAATCGATAGTCGAACCACCATATCTAACTCAGATATTCAATCCAATTCGGGAGGATATTTGGGTAGGATATCCGGGTGACAACAGGTCATAGAACGGTTCACCGTTTTTTGGTATCCGAACCAATTAGTCAGGTTTTGTGGACACTTCATCATTTTATATCTTTGACGAGTGATCAGGGATAATAAGCATCAAGCATCTGTAAATAGAAGAGAGAAGTAAGAGCCTTGGGGACACCTGAAATGGGCAGTTACTAAAATCAACAGTGCCAAGAGAATCACAAGGTAATGTCACTTGAGATACTTTAGGACCTTGCGTGGGTGTTAAAGCAGTACAAATATTTGATCTGCGAGTACGGCTTGGTGTCAATGATATGTATACCTGATAAAGACAGATGTCAATATGAGAATAATGATTGTTCAATGCTGCACAAGATAACATATTTTACCTGTTCCTCTTTCTGGGTGAACGGTACCAAATATAACTGAGTGGTGCTTCCATATTCAAGGCATACTTTCTCGTTAGTTTCAACTGCACTCTCAGCAGAACTAGCAACAAATGGTCTATCTATTGCAAGCATACTTCTAACACTGTAAGAAGAAACTACAACAGAATTATATGATAAATAGAAAGAAACCATTTATTAATGCAACAAGGAGCAAGATTCTACCTTAATAGATTGGCTAGAATAATTTGCTCACCCCACAAGACAAACTTCAACTGCATACCATCATTATCAACGAGATTGACCAGTAGCCGCTGTGTTCCGCCAAAGTGCCCCACATTCTCCACTGACCCTATGGAGTCAATCCTGCACATCGTATGAGAACTGAGAACCCTGGTAAAGGAAATATCAAGCCAAAAGATATTTTCTTTGAAGTATTTGAAAGAAAAGGAGAAAAACAAGTGCTTTTCAATTTATGCAGCATCATGTGTTTATTATAATAAGTTGCTAATCCTCAGAGAATACAGCTTTGTTAAACCAAAAGGAGTACTTGCTATGTCAACAAAAAGATGTCAATTTCAATTTTGACAAACCAAGGATAAGTTAAATATTCTTAAAGTTGCCCTAAATTTAATTGCAAACCTCATGGTCAGCCAGTGAATGGAGTTGTTATGAAAAGTATCAAAGGTGCAATTTTCAATAATAACCATCATAATTCACCTATAATAATTGCCTAGAAAACCTAAAATGGATTTTTTTTATCTTAACAGGGAAAGTAGATTTATTTTTTCTCAACGAAGGGAGCATAAAATAAATAAATAAATAAATAAATATATATATATATGGAAAGAGATTCCTGCAACGCACAAAATCACAATGAAAGAATAAACAAGAGACATACACAGCGTATCAAGTACCTTCAGGAAACCTGTGGACATTTTTTAATCAAGCAACAACATATCAAACTCAAAAGGCTTCACTTATCCTAGGACTCTGAATAATGACTGATGTTATCAGGAAATGAATATTGATTAAGCCCTAATCAAGGTGAAAATACTATACAATTTTGAATTTTCATAATCATTTCCCATGTTCAAAGGAATAACAGATTGAAGCAAGCTAAGCTGAAGCCGAGGTGGAGATAGTTAGGCATAGTAGGTTGTCAAGCTGTTAACTTAAGTATTCTTCATTCCCTTAATCCTTGTAAATATAGTTTGAACAATGAAATGAGAAATGACTGAATTCAAGCTGTCAAGCTGTTAACTTAAGCATTCTGCATTCTTCATTCCCTTAATTCTTATCTCTATATCTCCTTGTCTTTTCTTCTTTCTGCATTCTCATTTTCTTATCCTTTTAAGATTTTGTTTTTGTTATCCTTGCAATTAATCATGCTAATTAATTAGCTCCGCTTTTAAGATCTTATCAGATGCAACTATGCAGTACCTGGCATATAATGAATAAGAGATTCCTTTATTTGCCGCATCCAGTGAAATGGAAGAGAATGAATCTGTACAGAATTGAGCTCCTAATAGCATTGCATCATCATCTTGATCCTACAAAAAAAATGACAATCATTAAATGACAATCATTAATCAGATATAAAGAGCATGCCATCCAGTCTGGTTCTGTTGTTTCACTGGATTAAGATTTGCAGTGGACAATGCAAAGTCAAGTTTTAACAAGCATGATACATCGCCAAAGGAATCATAAAATAAGTGTTTTACGGTGGGGCTCACTAGCAAAGACATTGTCAAGAATCTCAAGATAGCAATCAACCAATGCAAGGATAAGGACTGGAACATTTAATAAAGCATAGCAAGTGTAAACTGACATTATAACATATAGGCTGTATAGCAATGTAACAGCCAACATTGAGCTTCTGAATTGAATTACAGAATGCAGAGAAGTAGCTACCTCATCCAACAATATCACCATATAATCTGTTGGCAGAAGTCTTGGGTGGCCAAAGCCTTCATTAGCACTTCGAAGATAACACCCTGTGAGAACGACTTCCCTCTCTTTCCTCAAAATCCCATAATCAGAGGATGCTTGTTCATAATATCTGCCAAAGGAAGAATTCTAAATAGTATATTTTAGACTGCTTCATAAATTGCCAGTCAAAAAATATACAAAACATTCAAGATACACTTATCCAGTTCATGTGACTCAACTTGGTTCTATGAATGCCACGTTTATAAGTTATACTTGATGGTGTTGAATCAATGCCCTCAAACCAGGTAAAACATCGCGATTAGACCAATGTTTTTAAACCAAGTTTGATTTATTTAAAGCAGCATTAGGCTTCAAAAGCACAAAAAATTTCTCATAGAGATAGGAAGTGACATTAGTATACAATTGCCACTTTAATTTCTTGAACAATAAATTCAACAATCTACAGAGAAAGCACATATTTGGTTTTAACATAACCAATATAGGTCCACAGAAGTAGACAAGTCGATGAGAAGTGGAACTACGTAAAATACTGAATGATTGAAGACACTGAATTATACATAAGAAAGGGGCAAGTGGGTAACCATCAGATCAGGTAGTTTCTTTTGACCAAAAAAAGATCAGGTAGTTTCTTGTTTTAATTCTAAAAACACATGACTGCACACTGCATTTCCACAAAACTGTCATGACAACCATATTAAACAAAAAAAAAATGGATATATCTCCACATGTGTGTCCAACAGAATCCTTCTCCAACTTCTCATGAGTCATAAATCATGTTTTCCCAAGGTAAAATGAGCCATGGGATCTTATCATTAAAACCCAGCAAGTTCCTTTCCAAGGATATCATTGCATCCACTCACCTCAAACTCCGATCAAATTAGTTTGTATCAAGGTAACTTCAGGTGCACATCACTAGTATGAAACCTTATCATGGAACAACTTTCAGGAAAATAGAATAATGCTAATAGTATATTGTAGTCTTCTTTGTTGTGGCTTAAAAAAAAGACCAAAAGCATATACATGAAGTTTCAAAATGTCACCTGCCTTAAGTGGAATTACCTTCTGTGGAGATAAAGATCAATGGTATTGGAGCTCCAAAAATCCCCCAACCGAAGCATATAAATGTTAGTACCTGAAACAAAACAAAAGAATCTTCTGAAGTAATTTCCATGAGAAATTGATAGTGTTGTCTCAACTTCCAAAGCCTACCAACATAAAATTGATATTGTCATCACCCTACTTCTACAAGGAGCGGAAGAAACCAGAATTTTCTGAAGTAATTTCCATGAGAAAATCTTGGAAATACACACTACCTGGAAGCACGAAGGCATCGATAATAACAGCCTCCAACACACTATTTAGCGACAGAAAATTCTTCTCGTATATCGAGTCGATTGAGACCCAATTTGGAAGCTTCGATCTCTGATGCTTCTTCTTCAGCTGGCTTAGGCACTCAGACCTCTTCCCAGGCGCGTACATTCTCCTTTGCTCACTCCAAGCCTTCCGGGGGGGAAAGGAGAACAATAAGCCACAAATTTTCAACTGAAAACCTGACATCGACAAATACAAAGACATGTAACCAAAGACCGACCTGTGAGATCTCGGAGAGGATAATGGCGGCCGTAACACCACTAGAGTAAGAAACGCAGGTTTTCAGGATTCGAGAAGCAGTCCAGGACCAACCTGGCCCATCGGCCTCCACGTTGGCGACATTTCCAGGGGAATCTCCTCCTCCGTCTTCAGTTTCCTCTGTGGCGCAAAGAATCGACCTTGCATAGTCGATAAATTTGAGGAATGGATCCTCGCCAGCTAATTGCATCTGTTGCTCGACGTCCATGGTTGAACATCCGTTGGACGAAAAATTGGACATCGAACAGCTTGCGGATAGCTAATCTATAGCAAGAGTTATGTAGAAATACGGAGAAAATCTGAAACCAGGAAGATGGGAAGATTGAAATTATTGTGTAAACCCTAGGTCTGGGTCACGACTCACGAGGAAGTAAGAATGGCGGCGAGTAATAGCGCGGGAAAGATTTCAGACTTTTCTTTTCCGAGGGGCAAATTGCACAAAATAACCCAGACTTTGAGGCTACTTGCGGAAAATAACCTTAACCTTTCAACTTCAAGTTCAACCACTGATTTGTGTTCCAATAGAGTTTGTAAAAAACTCTACCCATAGAGTTGAGAGGATCTCAACCACTGATTTTAAAATTAGTGGTTAAAAATCCCCCTCCTTTCCCTCCCCCACCACCATCCTCAATTTTTTTTAGTTTTTTCTTTTCTTTTATTTTTTGAGAGAGGAATGGAAAACTCTATTTGGTAGAGTTTCCCTTGAACTCCACCGGATCGGGATCCGATCGAGACCGAAAGATAGAACAGTCAAAACCAAACCCGACCCTGCGGACCCAACCTTAACGCCCGGAAGATTTAGGGTTAAGATCATGGCATAGAAGTTGAACTAAATTTGATAGCTTCACATGTTTAATTAGTATCGAAAATTGAATATTAAGAACGCCACATTAATCTTCCCGGCCATTTAGTGCATTCGATTACTATCCTCCTATTTACGGAATTTTTTATTTTAACATATTATAACCTACTTTTGGTGTTACCTACTTTTGTTGTAACATGCAGTTATGACTTATGCAAATCGAGTCCAATTGTAACCTACTTTTGTTAAAACGGTATTCTTGAAGATATTATTTATCCTACCGGCCTGCATGCTACTGGAAACCTAATTATTGTAACCATTGTTGTGTCTACACTCAATGTACCTAGGAGAACCTTAACAATGAGGTTAGTTACGATATAAACTAGATACAAGTAATTAATTACAATAATCAAAATACCTACAACGAATTAGTTACAATAATGTGTCAATATTGATTACAATGACAGTTTCAATAAATTAGTTACAATAAGTAATCATGGTTATCATGTATTGCTTGCCCCGCCTGAGGGGATTTCTTTATCGTTATTTGATGATGTTAGGGGTCGGGCTATCCCCCGCTTGATGACTACTTAGCCCTTTTTTTCTCGTTTTAATAAAACCCCCCTTGAGGGGACGGAGAGCTCCTCCTCTCATTTCACAAAAAAAAAAAGGTTACAATAAGTAATAATGGTAGTGTATCGGGTTCAATTATTGTAGGTACATTGAGTGTGTTTTTTGTAGGGCAAAGGAATATTAGTGGGCTATAAGACCATCCACAATGTTTTTGCTTAAAATATACACATTTGCACAAGATTTGTAAAAATACACCACACTTTTTGGTAATTTGCTCCATTGGTAAAATGTGCATTTTTTACATATCACTCAAATACAATTCATTTAAAACAAAAAAGAAAATAAAATCATAAAAAACAAACTAATGAAATTGTCTTGCTTTTTGTAAAAGTTTATACACATGAGGGAGGTGGTGTGCTCAAATTTGCATATCACATGCTCAAATGTGTACATTTGCACACACCCAAAACAACCAATAGAGCTAAAAAATGTCTAAAAAGTACACATTTATACATTTGCACACCACCATTGTGGATGGTCTAAGAGCATCCACAACGGGTGTTTTTAGGGGAGTTTTAACATGAAAAATGATATTATAATGGGGGAGAGAGAGAGAGAGAGAGAGAGAGAGAGAGAGAGAGAGAGAGAGAGAGAGAGAGAGAGAGAGAGAGAGAGAGAGAGAGAGATGGGTGTTAAGAAGTGAGGTTGACATGCTCTTGTAGAGCAACTACCCAAAAACCATACTATTCACGGCTTTCATTTACAGTTCTCAATTAAATAGGACCCACACTGATGACATGCACCAAATCAACCCATACTATTCATGACTTTCCTTCACAGTTTTGCGTGATACTGATCTTTTTTCATAAAAAAAATTAATCAAAAAAATTCTTTTTATAATTATCATTATTATATTATTTTATATGGAAGTATAATTTATGTATAAATGATGTAAAAAATAATATTATTATAAATATTTTAATATAATAAATAATGAAAGTGAAGTTAAGAAATTGAGATGAGATTTAACTATTTAAGGATGTGGGTGAAAAAGTAAGTTGAGTTTTTTAAGGAGAGAGAAAGTGATAGAGTTTTTTAATTAGAGAGAAAGTGATAAAGTGAAGTTAAGAAACCCTATACAGTTTTACTGATTCGGATGGTCTAAGAATTATTGTAACCATTATTGTAACATAATTATTGTTAAAACAATATTCTTGAAGATCCGCCTACAATCGTCAACGGAAGAGGAGCTTCAATTAATTGAAGAAGCGTGGAATGGAATGGGCATTAATGGAATAGGAATTAATTAGGTATTTGTTACAATAAAATCATGGGCTCATCTGTCATTACAATAAAAAAATAACTAACAAAAATAAAATCTTCAAGGTACATTTGTTAATAAAAAAAAATTGAAAAAGGGATAGTTAGCTAATTATCCCTTTAAAAATTGGACATATATTGCTCGCTTTAATCGTCTTTTTCCCCATGCGGGATTTACTGGCTGGACTTTTCCAATATACTGAAATGTTTTTATATTATACTTAATTTAATTGTCTCATACTATAATTTAGGTAAAGAGTTTCGAACTGACCATTTTTTAATCAATTTCGCAACTAGAGGATTCGGGTTGAATCGTGATGAGGTTGGATAAGGTCTTAAGGGATCTTAAAAAGGTGGCATAAGTCGGCCTTCAATGGTGTTTTTAGAAAGTTGAATTTTAGAAAGTAGAAACCATATTAGGGAAATTAGTAAGAGGGAGCATTAGTTGGAAAGAGCTGAAAGAGGAGGAGGTGAGGCTCATGGAGGCAAAGGAGCTCATTTGGTTTTAGAGGGCAAAAGCGAATGAATTTAGGTGGGGGGTAAAAACACGAGATATTTTTCATCAGAAGGCGAATAGAAGGAGATGAAAAAAGTTACAGTGTGTTACTTTTAAAAATTATTCGAAACAAACCTGAATGTCAGTTCGAAATCGACTTTTCTATGCATCCCCATGCTATCTCGAAGGAGGATAACCAGGAGCTCATACGTCAGTTCACAGGAATTGAGGTAAAAAAAAACCATCTTCTCGATGCATCTCATAATAACAACATTGTTTCACCAACGATACTGCATATTGTTGAACAAGACATTACAGAGTTTGTGTTTGAGAATATTGATAGTGCTCCTTTTCCGGATGAGTTTAACCATACATATATAACATTGATTCCAAAGGTTTCATTCTCATTTAGGATGAAGGACCTAAAGTCGATTAGCCTATGTAATGTGTTGTACAAGATCATCTTGAAAATGTTAGCTAACCATTTGAGAGTGTGCCTAAGGAAGGGGATTTTGCCAAACTCGAGTGTGTTCTTACCGGGCAGGCTCAGCACGAACAATGTTTTATCCGCTTTCTAAATTTTCGACAATATGAAAAACAAGGTGGGTGAGCTAGGACATATTACCTAATCTAGTCAAGAGGATCTTTCTCAAAAACTCAAGGGCAACAAAAACCAAAACGAGATAGGATATGGAGCAAAAACAACACAAACAAGGGTAAAAAGTAGGACAAAAACAAAACGCAATAAAAGGAAACGATGCAAAAGAAAGCAAAGTTAAAACGAAACAAATTAAATAAAAGTCATGGAAAGCAAAAATAAACATCAACAATCCGAATGTGACTCCCCAAGTGATCCCCATGACCATATCCACTGAGAGGACCAACAATATAAACTTCTAATGAATATCTTGAATTCGACACATCTTTGATTTGCTTTTTCCACCTAGAACATCCCCAAAGTATCAAACTCTAGCACTTTTGTACAAGCCTCCTGCAAGAGCCCATTTGCACGAGCCCAACACAATGAAGTCTAGCCTCCTGCAAGATCCACAATGTTGGTTACAACAATCTTATTCTGAATGACTTCATTTCTCTTGTACCTCCACATCCAACGCAACACTATCATCTCAGCCCCATCATTTTTCTGACGGGATGAACAACTACTCTATAGAATTTTTCTAAGCTTAAGAGGAACTTTTTCACCGCAAAGAATTCCTGACATATGTAAAACCATCTGAATCTACTACTCAATATCTTTGTTTATCCCCCATTGCTCCAACATAACTTCTTCCTCCAGCTTTCAGAAATCTCAAAACTGTGCTGGATGTACTTGGTCTTTGTTCTTCTCTGACGAAAGCCCTTTGATTCAAGCACCCCTCTTCTTCTATCAAGTAAAAACAAAAGGTAGCATCCATCCAAGTCATCCCACAGGAACTATGCAATTTACTTGTTTAACAAAATATTGAGAAAAATGGTACAGTACTAGTAGACCGTCTTAAAAAAAAAATTTGACGCCAAAATATTTGAATTCTTTAATTAGAAATGGACAAGTCAAGTTTTGGGCCATTTTGTGATATGCAACTGTGCAAGTGTCCCCTAAACCTCTTTAACAATCAGCATGAATGCTACAAGGGACACATTTTCTTGTTCCTATTTTATCTGTCTTGACACCGTTTTTTTTTTCTGTATTGGGCCTGCATTGCATCTGCTTGACACACCTGCTGAGACAAGGGACAAGGAATCCAATTAGAAATTGTGTTTTCATCGTGCTTTTTGCCTCAATCTCCATGGCTTTTTGGTACTCTGGGATCTCGCTATGGATGTCAAGGAAGCTTCAAGTTGATCATCGATGTTTGAGGGGTCCAAAGATAACTTCTCTTTGATGAATGCATCCAAATCAAAGCCAGTACCGCCCTCGGCATTGCCTCCAAGAGAAGGGGCAGATGCCACTGAAGGCTTCTGGTCCATGTTCAGCTTGTTGTATGGAGAGTCCGGGTCCAAGTTCAGAATTTTCTTCAAGCTGTCAAGAGCAGGATCAAAGATGTCCAAGAATCCCGTGACCCACAAAGCATCGTCTACAACCTCTGTCCGCTGGTCACCATAAGAGAAGTGTGATTAGTGAATTATAAAGATGCACTAGTCCAGCCACATTGACTGAAATGTGATTTAATGGTGTTTCTCATCATATCGTAAAGGGCAAAGTTTTATTTTATTTTAAAACGAAGTAGGACTATGAAAGATGGCTACTTGAGAATTCAGGAGGAAGATAATACCTGCTGAAAATAGAGGTCACGAATTTCCTCTGCCCGCACAGAATTTCCTTGGTCTTCTTCCATGGTTGCCCACGTCATCCAGGTCACGTAACTCTGCGAGTTTACATTCAGAGAAGATCTGAATAATCTCCTGGCTGCTGATAAGTTGCCAGCTCTTTGCTCCAGAACACCCCAAGCCTGAAATTGCATAATAACTCTTCAAGGTCAATTCAATATTAACTTAAAACTTCATGAGGTTTTACGCTGGGGCTATCAGGCATTAGATAAAGGATAATTACACTCAATTTGAATCCCTACATTAATAAACTCTGATTATCATTTCCAAAATAGAAAATGTGCCATCTGATTTCCCTTCTTTCAAATAGGCTGTGACATGGGTGATGTGGTCCAATGAGGCAATGACCCTAAGAACTGTGATCAGTTCTGCTGAAAATACTTGAAAAAAATTGTGATCTTAGAATATGAACAGAAATGAAGCTGTCACCTGAAGGCATCGTGCAGCACTTTCAGTTGTTGAATCAATTGACAATGCCTTCTGGTAATATTCTCTTGCGGTGCCAATGTTACCTTCTTTCCACTCCATCCATCCCCAAGCCTTGGGCAAACCAAAATAGTTTGGACGTTAAAAAGTTAGAATACAATCCAAGGAGAGGATAACAAAATGGATTTTCTCAGTCAAAGAAATATCAACTGTTCAGCATTAGTCGTAAAATGGAATTCTAAAGCTGCAGAAGATAGGAAAATGATCAACATACCAAGTCCAAGCTTAACATTAAACTTAAATATCAAGATTACTTGGTAGTTGGAACTGCTTTAATAAAAGTTCAGGCAGACAAACAGGGGACCAACTGACTGTCAATTCCTATCCTTGCATTCTAAGATCTTTGCTGAAATTCGGTCAATCCTTGCAGATTTCTTCAGCAGCTTAATTTGAGAGTTTTAATATTCATCAGGGAGTACAGTATTGAATCAATCCAAACCTGAAACTAGATAATTAACCAGCAATAGTTTACAAAATTAAGTTTTTTGAATGTCGTGTCAATCTTGTTGAGCAGTTATTGACATGTTATCCATACCACTTCTTTTGAATTACTGTAGATACAAGATAGATTAGTAAAACACCAAAAATATGACTGACCTGTGTACTTGGACTTTTAAAAACACATGTATATGAGAGATCTTGTAGAGGATATATTAAATTGACAGAAAAAAGAACGAAATTCGCCAATGTAAATAGTAAGAACAGCAGAAAAGAAGGCAAAGGTTCTCTTACAAACCACACTGGTTGATGTGTAGGATCCAATTCTGACGCTCTTCTAAACAATACTCTTGCAAGATTTGCTGTTGCGTATCTATACTCCAGCAGGGCCAAAGTCTGAAGGATAACAGGATCCTTTGGATTGACAAGGTGACCAATTTTTAAAAGTTTTCTCGCTTTGTCAACATTGCCAAAGTTGGCCTCAAATAGCCCCCACACATGCCAAGCGAACCTATTTTTGGGGCTAGCCTGGACAGCTCTCTGCACACAGGAAACAGATGAATCGCATTGTAGGATCAGACAATTAATTTGCAAGTAAAACATTGCAAAGCTAAACAAACACAAATAAGGCAGTTTTACTGCCATGTCGAAAGACTACTATGAAGATCAGTTGTTTGAGTTGTTGACCTCAAAAAGCCGTCTAGCAACAGGGTTGTTCTCTTGTTGCATCTCGAGCTGTGCCCACGCCTAGCATGAGAGGATATGAAACAATCTGCTAAGCTACAAATTGCCAAATAAAAGCAACAATAACAACAATGAATCATCTACAAATTACTGGATCAGCACTTACAAGCCAACTGGCACAGCTTTTCGGGTTGCATTTGGTTGCCTGCCTGAACAACTGGCAAGCTTGCTCATACCTACCAGCTCTGGCTTCAAGCAAGGCGAGAGTCTGGTATATGTACTCGTTCCCCCCACAATACTTAAGACCTTTCCCAAGGAGATTCCTAGCCTTCTTAATATTTCCTTGTTTTAATTCCAAAACTGCCCATCCATGCCAAGCTGCAATATGCTTTTTATTGGCAACTGTGGCAGCATCAAATAACTCTCTTGCTCTCCTCACATTCCCTAACTTATTCTCCAGATCAGCCCAACACTGTTAAACAAAAGAACAAGCTAGGATCAACATCAAACATATCAGCTAATAGGTAGAAGAACAAGAACACATATTTGACGTCCCTTATTGTCAAGTTCTCACTCAAACTACTTGACAGTACTGACATTACAATACATTGTCAACTATATCTTCCGCTACATTGAGTCCCCATTAGTTGAGATTTTATGCAATGGATTGTAAACAAAATTTTCTCCTATCTCTGATCAGTTCCACACAACTAGAACTGCCTACACTGAAATCCCACTCTGAACAAGTTTCTCCTTTCAAGAACTCTAAACAATTAAGAGTTTTAAGAAGTAATCAGCCAAGAGATGAAGTAATGATTTGTGTTCAGTCAGATGATTAGCAGTTGCAGATGTACGCAATTTAAACAGTTACGACCTGCCAGATGAAAGCGTTTTCTGCTTGAGTCGCTTGACAGCCCTTTTCATAGACGGCTCTTGCTTCTGCCATCCTCGACTGCTTCCTCATAACCTTCCCTAAGGCCACATAAGGCCTCCCATCTTCTGGCCAGTAATTTATACACTGCCAAAACCGGAATTCCACAGCACATGTCAAGCAGCCGCGGATTAAAAATAGAAATCAAGCAAAGCTACTGAACCACTACCTGTTGAAGGAGCTTCTCCGCTTCTTCAAATTGGTAATTCCTAGTCAAGATCTTAGCTCGGTAGAGAGCCAGATCCAAGTTCACCGTGAGAGGCCTCTCCGTGGCGCTTGATTGCTCGTCTCCTTCTCCTCCTCTCTGCGGCTCGAATATCGGAAGTTTCTTTGCGAACTTCTCAAGACTGGCGTCGATCGGAGTTATTTTTTCGTTCTGTTCTTCATCATCGCCGGTACTTCCAGTTTCTTCCCCTCGATCATCACCATCATCTCCTTCCTTATCTCTGTCTACCGGATCCTTGACAGGACGACGGACGACAAGCAACTGCTCCAGATTCTCTCTATTGGAGACGATCTCATCGGATTCCGGCTCTTGGAGGACGGGGAGGAGGTCGTTGGAGGAGCACGGAGGGAGAGTGAGCTGCGAAGGCGGGGATCGGATCCAGACGGGCTTGAGGGGGATTCGCCGTGAAGGCCTGGTGAATCTGGGAGTTGAGTGAGCGGCAGAGAAGAGGTTGAAGGTCGGATTCGAAGCTGACGACGGAGATGAGGAGGTTGAAGACGAAGAGGAGGAGGAGGAGGAGCAAGAGCAGAGCTGCATTTCTGTCGCTCGCGTGTTCCTCTCTCTCCTCCTGCGAGCTGCTGTTTAACGGATAGAAACTGTTATTGCTGGTTAAGTGTCGACCACAAAAACACCCATGAAGTAACAAGGCGCGCTGGCCCCACCTTATTGTAAAAGTGTTTCGACATGGTTTTACCATTATACCCTTTGTTATATAATGTAAATTATGTAATCCTAAATTTTGTCTTTGTAATTTCATAGATCTAGGATGATGGGTTTTTGATGCAAAGGACTTGAAGAAACACCTTAAAGAGCTATAGCTAGGTTCATGGGCTTGGTCTCGAACCTTCTGAACACACCTAAGGGACTCCAAGACCATCTTGGTTCGGACTCTAGGTGTACCAAGGCTCTTGAAGACTAACCTATGGTGTGTGTGAGAGCTATATCTGGTGTTACAAGTTTAAGGGCTTCTGGATTGTGGGTCGGCCCATCACTTGGATAACATTCTCTTTTAGAGAATGAAATCCAAGCCCACGGCATGCTTCCTTCATCTGAATCCCTTTGGAGACGTTAACCCTAAGTGGCCACACCCTCCTCTATATATTTGCTCCTGTTCACAAGTCAGAACGATAATGAGAGAGAAGCTCCGACGGCACAAACCCTAAATCCAGAGGAGAGAAAGAAGAAGGAAGAGCCATGCTCATCCATGGGAGCCTCGATTCCTATTACCTAGAGTCTGCAACGTCTTCATATGGATTGAAGAGCTGTGAAATGGAGCTCTTGTCCTTCAAATCTCTGAACACTTACCTCTTTTACTTATATGTGATTTGAGTGCTAGCTTCATAGGTGTTTCTCTTCCAATATCCAAAACTTGTAACCAGATCTTGTATCCTTGTTCAAGTTAGTGGTGTTCTCAGGACCGGGTCTCCCCTCTTGAGGCCCCACGGAGTAGGAAAACCGAACCGCATTAACAAATATCCTCGTGCCCTTTAGATTTACTTTCGTTTATCTTGTTTAGAACTCGAATCGATAGTTGACGCAATAGGGTTTTACACCCTTGTATATTGATTGATACTACACATTTGATTTCATTACATTTAGGGGTGTTATATGAACACGAGTAGCTCGAATTCAACTCGTACTCGCTCGATAAAAACTCGACTCGAGCTCGTTCATTTTCTAAATTAGCCGAGTATGAGCACATTTTTTAACTTGGTCCAAAGCTCGGCTCGTTCGAATTAAACTCGAATAGCTCGAATTTTATGGAATTTCTAAAATTTTACTTGTTTAAAATTTTCCTTTAGTTACAGTATAATGAACAAGTCTAAAGCTCAAAAAAAGTTCGGCTCGATCTCGCTCATTTCATAAATGAGCCGAATGTGAGCACATTTTTAAGCTCGAGTCAAAATTTAGGCTTGGTTCGAGTTCGTTCATATTTTAAATGAACTATATATGAACAAGCAATACTCCGCTCATTCGACTCGAATAACAGAACTAATTACATTTGTCCCCGGGCCCGGGGTGTGCATGGGAAATTCATACTTTGAGTTATTTGCTATGTTTATAGAGGAATTACCGTAGAGAAAGAAGAATTAGTAGATAATTTGACTACAAATCGATTATTAGTTGTTATGTCTTACTTATCTAATCGGTTAGATTTTGATAATTAAGATATAATTTGATTACGATATGGATCATTTGACTAATCTTCAGGGATTTATCCCCTAATCTTGTAACTGTATATGTACTCTAATCATTGAATATAGAATCATCTCATTCCTCTCAATTCAAATTACAGTGATTATATTAGTCAAGAGGATTTGAAGTGGCTTATCACACACCAGGCTAAGTACATCTTATTTGAGAAAATTCAATTAGTTAAGTACTTGTGAGATTAGGGATTTCAAGAGAGACAAATTAAACTTACTAAATCTTATTCAACAACAAGCTTAGAAATGATCTCTAAGACCAAAAATCAAAGCTAGCTTCTTGTCTACTTTTCTCTCTTACGTTCATGGTCCCTCCTTTCTTTGGCTTATGCGAATGCTTCTTTAGGTCCTTATGATGATGATGATGCTTATAGGGAAAACTAATTAAAATATCCCCACCTTTGGGGTATGGTAAAAATATATCCTCAACTTTTAAAAATAATAAAAATATCCCGACCTTTGATAGTAGTGGTAATATATTACCATGAGTTTTCTTACAGATCAAAAATGCCGACAAGACATTCTACATTGATTTTTTACAAGGGTTTTCTTGAACTGTTTCCTTAGGGCAAAAAAAAAGAGTTGGACCGGGTTCATACGCAACGCATTTTCCTCCCTCCTACCTTCTTTCATGATCGCCTCTTGAATTGCCTTCCGGTCTTCCAGGAAGCTCATAGTTCCTCTTCAATGATAGTCTTCCTCCCTCGTAGTACGTCGCCTATCTTGAGCTATCTCTCTGATATCTTCTTCCTTTTTGATTCGTTCACAGACTTAGCTGAACAAGTCTTTTTTTTCCCTCTTTGTTGTTGCTGTTATTTTCGGTTTAGTTTTGTTGTCGGTTTGGGGTTAGGAATAGCCGTGTTGTGTTAATTTGAGACAATTTTGATCGGATTAGTTGTTTGGTTGAATAATTTCGTTTTTTCGGGTTTAATTTTGTTGTCGGTGTATTTTTTTCCCTAAGGAAACCGTTTAAGAAAACCCGATTTTAGTGCTAATTTGTAAAAATGTGCTTCTACATAAGCTGTCTTGTAAAAAACAAAATCCATGTAGGCTGCCTTGTCAACATTTTTTACCCATGAGAAAACATGTGGTAATATATTATCACTACCCTCAAAGGTTGGGATATTTTTATTACATTTAAAAGTTCAGGATATATTTTTACCATACCCCCAAAGGTGGGGGTATTTTAATTAGTTTTCCCATGCTTATATGAGTAAAGTTTCTTATAATGTTGTTGTGGGTTTTGTGATGTATGCAATGATCTGTTTTAGGCTAGGCTTATCTTTGCTATAAGTGTTTTGAACAGGTTTATGGCTCTGTAAATATAGGATAAGTGTTTGGTAGACACTCTTCTGTGAATTTGCAAGGTTTTGGGGGTGCAGATTAATTATACTAGTAATAAGGACAATAAGAAGTCCCCTATTTACATGAGCATGAAATTGTATCACTTTCCATTGCTTCTTACCTATTTACATGAGCATGATATTGTATCACTTGAAAAACACAACTATAATCAATTCTAGACCTATCTTCAACTGAAGCATAAAACATTGTAGGAACTGAAGCATGTAAGAGGATATATGGTTCCAACTTCCAAGGCCTATTAAGGGAGATTTATGAAAAACCTTGCACTTCTACCATAAATATTGATTCACAATCCACAGTTCTACACTTTACTTATGTAGAGACCCTATGTATCTTGAAAGAACTAAACACATTGATGTTAGATATCATTTCATCAGGGGGAAATTGAGAAAAAAATATTATTAAGGTAGCTAAAATAAGTGGTGATAAAAATCATACAGACTTTGGAACTAAAACCGTGACAATTAATAAATTTTCATTTTACAAGAGCTTCCTCCATTTGGAGGAACTAACTTGAAGTTGATGGTGCAAGAATAGTAAGGGTTGAGGATGGACTTGGCAACCCTAGATCCAACTGGTCCTTAGGACCCTAACTCTGTTAGCAGACACACTTGCTAACTTAATAGATACATGGGCAAATCAGAGTTTTACCTCTTTCTTAAGTTTAAATAAACTAGATTGTATAAATGAGTAATGCAAATATGTGTATGTGTTGATGGTTGTATATATGTTTTTGGGCTTAAGTCTGGCCTGGTCTTAGTCATTTTGGGTGTTGCCTATTTGGGCTGCCAGCTAAATAAGCCCAAAGTCAGCTCAACGCACTTGTCGCTCGGAGCTCCATTGGAAACCCTAAGCGAAATGATGCATTTCATCCTAGAGTTGCCTCACACTCCGTCTATAGAAGGACCCTTCAACCTGCTTTTCGTCCAGCACCTATGTAAACATCATTTAAGATGCAAAACGTGAACAAATCTTCATTACACTATCAAAAGAAATCAAAGCCTACATTAATCGTGATTTAAAAAAAAAAGGAATATTAGTGGACCCCACGAACTCACACACTCACGCGCAGGACTAAATCAAGCATTCCACTCTTTAGAGCACCCACATCGGGTGATTGTAAAGGGTTTTTAAGCAAAAAAAAAGTCAGAAAAAGTAGGAGAGAGGGGAGGGGTGCATTAAAAAACAACGTAACCTATGTAAAGAATTCAAAGAGGCATTTTCTTTCATCTCCTTTAAAAACAACGTAATTACAAAAAAAAAACAATAATAACTACATAGTATTAGTCTACATCCGCACACCCTTTATTACAATCTTATCGGTTTTCCAATATTGAAACGAAAGAATTCGAATAGTAACATAACGTCCCTACAGTTACTCTAATAATAACATCAATTCATCAATGCTCAATGATTTTCAACTCTATATAAACGTGTTTATTGAAAAGTTTTTCATTGTCAAAAGATGTTCGTCCATACTTTTCTTCCAAAAAATCATTCATAATTTTTATGCCTTTCATCTATTTTATTCTATTGTTAACTAGATCAATTTCCAGCTTAATTAGATTAACTATTACTTTATTTTGATATTTTTACTGACTATTTTTTTTATTTTGTTTTTTGTTTTGTTGCTAGATTTTGTGACCAAATTCAAAGAAAACGCCCAAGAATCCAAGATGAATTGCAACAATTGCTTTGGGTAATACATCCTAACTCGGAAAGTTGCAACAATTGTTTTGTTTTTTATATGTCTACCCATTGATTTTGTCTTATTCATCTATATCTATATCATTCGTGCATCTGTTTTTTCTATAGTTGAACAATTTATTGGTATATTTTTCTAAGCTTGAGCTTAATTTTATATACATTAAAGTGTCTAATTGGTAAATAAAAAATCAAAGTGTCTAATTTATACAAGTGTTAGTTATTATTGCTAATTAATTGATTTTTTATTATCAATTCTCTCATTTAATTCTTCAAAAAATGGCTTAACTTCAGGTTAACCCAATATAATATAGTTTTTCATGCTATTATTGATCAATTCATATAATTAGTATAACATCTATATATTTTTTATTTTAATTGAGTTTGCTCAATATAGATAAGATAAATTCAAATGTAAAAGTATGGTTCATGCATGATAATTAAGCACATACGTGCTAATTTGTTAATAATCATATTAGTTATGAAATTTAAAGGGTTTTCTTTAATTTGAATTAGTTTAGAAGGTCTTAGTTGAGGCTTTGGGGCCTAATTATAATTTATACGGATCGAGTAATAAACTTTGTAAGAGAATGAAGCTAGGTAGGTATGCATTAGGCATGTTTACAAATACCTCTAATTAATTATCTAAAATTTGATGGCCGAATGATATTGATTATATATATGAGAGACACGCTTACTAATTACTATATATATACTCCGTATGTTTTTATTGTTTTGGTTAATATTCTATTATTTTTCACACTCACATTTGAAGTATGTAGGTTGAGAGTCAAAGAACATGCTAGAAGCTTTGATATTAATTAAACTTGCAAGCTAGCAATGAAGATAAGAGTGAATGGACAGATCTACATATGTACAAGCTAGGAGCAACTATATATGAAGACTCGATCAAATATTCGATCGATCACTTTTTTTTTTAATAAAAAAATAACACAATAAATCTACTTTTACGAATTTCATGCGAAAAGATGATTAGTTTTCCCCCTTTCTCATGCCTTTATATACGTATGTACAATTATCCATTTTTGTTTAATTATATTTATTATTGACACTAGCATATTATGAATTTTAATTCACCCAACCTTTATAGTGTTATTTTATATCATATGTTTTATTTCTTATTTTGTACAAATAATATTTAATTACTATTTTTTCTAATCCGTATTTCTATTTTTAATTGAAGTGTTACAACCTTCGATCCATTGTGGCAAGAAGAGTAATATTTACCACCGATGTAATCTTCTTAATCATAAAGTGGCCGGAAATATTATATGAAACTCTTATTCCTCTCCCTCTCTCTCTCTCATTTTGTTTCAATTTGCTAATTTTGTACATTGGAGATTGTGAATACTATTTTTTTTATATATTTTTAATATATATGTTAATTATTTTGTTGAAATGATTTATAATTTTTTTATTCCTAAATGTTTTTATTTGTAGTTGAATCATACGAAGATGAAAAGACATGATTGATTAATTTTACTTGGAATCCAAAGAAATTGTCATTTGATTATTTGTAAAATAAAAAGATGTTCATTTAATATTTTATAATTAAGGCATTCAACTTAATGCATTGAAGATAATATGAGGAAAAAATGAAGTTAAATTAATAAATATACGTGAATTAGAAGATGAAAAGATATTCATTAATTTTACCTAAAAATAATTAAATTAATTGGTCATTAAATCATTTAAAATATGAAAAGATAGTCATTTAATTTTTTACTTTTAAGACTATAATTTTATACCTAATAAATCTCATATTTATATGTTATTCAAAATTATATACTCTTAGGTCATATCTTATAAATTAATTTATTTTCTTGCAAAACAACCCAATATATATTTGACATAGGTTAATTAAGAGGAACACAAACATGTGAATGAGAAGAATTCCATAGTTACCCTAAAACAAGAAGAAGTTCAGAGAAAAAGAGACTCGATTGAGAAAAAATAGGTATATATTACTTTTTTTTTAAAAGAAGAAGTTCATATTAGTTTTGCATCTTATTATTCGTTTTTCAAAATTAATATATGCCAAAGAAGAGAGGTTTAATTTAAAATTAAATCAATTAAATGGTATTAAAGTACATTATTATACCAATATCAATAAAAATTAATGCCAAAGCGCGTGTATAATAATAGTTTGATTATTTTTAATATTAATTAAAAATAAATAACGTATAAATCAAATATTGCATAAAACAAATTACATTTAACGGACTAGACATACCTAATAGAGTATATCAGCTAACTAAATGAGCAAACAAGGTAACTACAACATGTCCCGTGCATCGCACGGGCATGCTCACTAGTCTACATATATGGTTGGCTTTTGCATTTTTTTAATTTTTTTTGCATGGGCCCCATCTACATATATTGTTGGCTTTTGCGTGTTTGGCAGTGGGAGGCCATTTTTTTTACCCGTTAAATATATAAACAAAGAGAGGCATATGGTAAGTTGTGACACTTGTCACATATGCAAGAATGTGATGATAAAATTAAATTTTTGTATACTTTTATATTCATTTTAGCTAGCTAGTTTTTAGTCATTAAATATAAGAAATAAAAAATAATCTTTTTTATTAAAATTCATAATTAATTTTAAGCTAGCTATTAATAGACATCAATATTATATATGTTGAACAAAATATAATACATACATAAATCATGTACAACATAATATTTTTACGCATATTGTATTATATAAAAGATGGTAGTCATCAATTGGAGAAGAATTAAGTGGCCCCCCCATAGATTTTGTACAAATTGTGGTATTTCATTTACACTTGTAACTATTTTCGGGTGTTTTTTTTATCTTTTTAAAACATTTTAAAATTATTTTAGATATTATTAATTTTTTTTATCTATTCATAGACACTAATATAAAATTAAATAAATTTTTTAAAGATGGTACAAAGATGTGAAGTATTTCTTCCACCGAAATTGTTAAAGATGAATTTATGAAATATAAAATTAAATAATTTGTTTCCCTATAAATATGACCATCTCCTTCTATTCTTCCACACATTCATCTGTCATCTCCTCAATTCCCAGCTTCCCCTATTGAATCTCTACAATCTTGAGATGGGTCCAAATGACCCACAACACCCGTACAACTTTCGAATTTTTTTACTAGTATGGAGGATTCCTCAAATTTGAATCCTCAACATCTTTCCTACTCTCCAGAATTTTCCAACTTATATTCATCACGTACAATCTTTCATTACCCATCGCTCTAATGCTCAAAATTTCTCAAATCCCAACTTGTATTCATCGCAATCACCTATTACCCCTAGATCGCATGGGAGCTCTTCTGGGGTGAATATGTGGAGCCAAGTGGAAGGAGTGGCAATTCTTGACGATATTCAAGATTCACCCCTAGAGGCTAACCATGCAAGAGGCATTCGTGGGGGAGCAGCTCGTGGGAGGGCCACTCATGGGAGGGCCACTCGTGGGAGAGGGGCTCGTGGGAGATCCGCTCGAGGAAGAGCAATTGGTGAAAGGGGAGCTAGAAACTCATGGAGAAAAGGTAGAGATTTGTTACTCATTAGTGGTTGGATTAACACAACCACTGATGGTCGAACAAATACTCAACAAACAGCAAGGGCTTTTTGGGAGAGAGTTCATAGACGGATTTAGGTGGGGGCAAGTGGGAGCATACGCCCCCCCCCCCTTTCATCCGACGAATCATCTATATTTATTCTACGCGTCGATAGCTTCGTTTTGATATATTATAAGCCTGAATCTGATAAACGAGTAAAAAGTTATGACCATTTGAAAGTTAAACACAGATTAATTATTTCAAATGTCTTTTAATAAATCACGATTCTTTTATATTTTACTTAATTTGATATTTTGGCAATATAATTCAACCAAAGAACTTCGAAACAATAGGTTATATTATTAAATTCGATAATTATATAAGAAATTATGCAAGTTTAAAGTTTGTATATCTTGTTACACGTTATTGCATGCTAACAGAACAACAAGTTGCATATTGACTTTGTATGTTTCAAACGATATATTTTTAGATGAAAAAAAATATTGTTATTGATTAAAATGACATCATTTTTTCGTTTAAATAGAAAAAAATATATAACAACTACTGACACAATTTTAAATTAAACATCGTCGTTTTGAACAAAAAAACATTGTGTTTTGAACTAAAAAAAAAACTTTGTTTAAACTAAAATATCATCGTTTAATCTAAAATATCATAATTTTGGTTCGCTAAACATACTATAAAAAATCTGTCGAAGAGTGAATCGACAACTTGTATAAAACTTCGCCCCCCCCCCCCTCGATAAATTTCTAGCTCCGTCCCTGAGAGAGTTGCTGATTACTACAACACCAATAGGGATGAAGATTGGTCAGAGATGGTTCTTTCCATGATTAAACCAAGATGGTATACCATTTCCTCTGTTGTATCCAAATTCGTAGGATGTTATGCGAGTGCCAAAAATCGCCAAGGCAGCGGGGTAAACAACTGTGATGTCATGAGGAATGCACACGCTATCTACAAAGGCGATCATGGAAATGACTTCCTATTCGAGCATGCATGGCATGAGCTCAAGACTGAGCCGAAATTCCATAGGTAGGTTGCAGCAAATGCTATTGCTAGTGGAGGAGGCTCGAAGAGGACCAAGGTTAATGAATTTGGATCATACACATCAAGTGAAGGGTCGGGTACCCCTTCTAGTGTTAGTGGATCCGAGAGTACTCCGGTGCGACCTGAAGGCATAAAGAAAATGAAGCGAAAGGGAAAGCAGGTGGTTAGGAGCTCAAGTGATTCTGCCAGCAGAGAAGCTGAAGAGGTTGTGAGGGGATTATTTGAACAAGGACTTCACATGAACGGCCAAGCAGAATCCGATAAGGCAAAAGCTGCACATGAGTATGCAGTCGCACAAAAGATTATCTTGCTTAATAAGTTGATCATGGAGACGAACTTAAATGACGCACAGATATTCACTAGGGATTCCCTCATTAAAGAATTGTTTGGCAAAAAATGAGATTTGAAGGCAATCATGCCTGTGGTTATTGATGTTGTTGTTTCAAGGGTTTATTTCCCTAAGTGAAGACTAGCTTCACATTGTTACATGTTGGTTGTTGTCACTTTGTTTTAAATTTCCCTAAGTGGAGATTAGCTTCACATTGTTACATGTGTTTGAAATGTTTTATTAGTCTTCTGCAAAGATGCTCTGCAACAAAAGGACGAAGCGCTCCAGTCGAAGGTGTACAAAGATGCTCTGTGACAAGAGGACGACTCTCTCTGCTCAAGGGTCTGTAAAGATGATCTGCGACTAAAGGACGAATTGCTCTGCTCGAGGGTCTGCAAAGATGCTCTGTGATAAGAGGACGAATTAATCTCTTTGCTCGAGGGTTTGCAAAGATGCTTTGCGACAAGAGGACGAATCTCTTTGCTCGAGGGTCTGCAAAGATGCTCAGCGAGTAAAGGACAAATTGCTCTGCTCGAGGGCCTGCAAAGATGCTCTTCAAATTAGTATAAATCAACTCAAATGTCTACCATTCACTATCCATCTATTTAGTTTCCTCTAATTTGCAAACAAAAACCTCTAATGGATCCTCAAGAAATGTATGACTACATCACCCAATCTTTAGGTCCATCCATTGATGAGCTAACCCGAGCTTATGCCAAGTGGTTGTATCTGTCCACAAAAAATAAGTTAAGCGTTGAGGCGGGAAGTTCTAGGCCAATGAGACCTCGAGCTTACATCGAAAGAGAACATGAGAAGGGCCATGATCAGCTTGTCGCGGATTATTTCTCAGAGGACCTACCTCCAGTGTATCCAGATGCAGTTTTCAGAAGATGGTTAAAAATGCGAAGGCCATTGTTCTTACGCATTGTGAACCAACTCTCAAGCGAGGTCGATTATTTCATGCAAAAGCCAGATGCCACTAGTGGGCTTGGGCTATCTGCATTACAAAAATGTATTGCAGTTGTGCGCATGTTGGCGTATGGCGTAGGTGCAGATGCGGTTGATTAGTATATTCGACTAGGAGAAAGTACAGCCAGACTATGCTTATCCAATTTTGTGGATGATGTCATAACTTTGTTTGGTAATACATACCTCTGGAGAACAAATACAACAGATATAAAACGCCTTCTTCATGTAGAAGCACAACACGGGTTCCCAGGTATGATCGGTAGCATCGATTGTATGCACTCGGAAATGGAAGAATTGTTCGACTGCATGGAAAGGCCAGTTCGAAGGCAAAGACGGAAGACCAACCATCGTGTTAGAGGCAGTAGCATCATATGATCTATGGATTTGGCATGCATTCTTTGGCACCTCGGGTACGTGTAATGATATCAATGTTCTTGACTGTTCTCCTGTATTCGATGATGTGCTACAAGGGATATCTCCACCAGTTAACTTTGAAGTCTATGGCCATCAATATCATTTAAGCTACTATATAGGTGATGGTATTTATCCAAATTGGGCGACTTTTATATATACCATCTATCAAGCTCCCACAAGGAGAGAAGGCTAGATTGTTTGTTCAATACCAAGAGGCTACTAGAAAGGATGTAGAACAAGCTTTAATTTGGATCGTAGCTCTACGAGAGTGAAGCTTAGGTTCCTCGGTCCTTGTTGATCTTCTCCAGAAACGCTTGGTGGTCTACGTACGATGGTGATCCTCACTGTTGTGTTAGGTTGTGGAAGATCTTCTTCCCTTTTCTTTTATTGTTGCTTCGTTTACTTGCATATTTTGACCTGTTTGTTCGTTATGAATTGTAATACTTTTGTATACCTTGGTTACCTTTTAGTTAGTGGATTTATGACCCCATATTTGATCTAACCTCGTAAATAGACTCTCGTATTCTTTACTCTTTTTTTTTTACAGTAGGCAAACATGGAGTCGTTGCTAATAAAGCAACCTAACTCCCGGATCATCCTGAAGGATGATCATCCTGAAGGATGATTTTACAGAGATCCCTATAGGGGATAGAGAGTAAGTTACAAATTACACCTGATTTGGCTATATAGTCCGTAGTATGGTTTGCTTCTCTAAATATATGTCGGATCTCCACTGATAAGAATTCAGCTGTAAGCCTTTGGATTTCTTCAATTTGATGTAGAACTTCCCATCTGGGCGACTGTTCTCTGTTTGATGCTTTTACCAGAATCTGGTTGTCACTTTCCAGAACAATTTTCCTTAGTCCCTTTTGTCTTGCTCTTTGAAGACCTAGAATCATGGCAGGGGCTTCTATTTGGATTGCTGACCCAACATTAGCTTCTTTAGAAAAAATATCAATAATATTGCCTTCAGAATCACGAATTATTCCCCCAGTCTGGCTTTTGCCAGAGTGGGTAAAAGAACCATCTACATTAATCTTGTAGATAGTCCTAGGAGGTCTGGTCCATTTGGCTCTCACCCTTCTTGTAGCATTTGACTGTTGTTTTGTGTTGTGTTGCTCTTCCTTAGTCCAATCCGTGATGCTCTGGTTTATCATCTGAATAAGTGCGGAGGTTCCAATCAGATCTTTAGAGCTGAAAATTTTGTCATTCCTAACATTCCAAATTGATTGCCATATAAAAGCTAGATCAGTAAATTTAATGTTAGAAGTTTTGATTCTACACAGATTTTCATTCAGCGGGCCATGGAGATTAAGGTCGTGGAAATACATACCTGATTTCTGTTCATATTGGCCTATGACTTCCCTTGTGAAGGTGCATTTAGTGAATAGATGAGCAACATCTTCATTTGCATATATGACCACAAATAGAGCATTGGCTAGGGACTCTGTTAACATACATGTTAAGTCTGTCAGTCGTTGGAAGACCATCAATCTTGATCTTCCAAAGGAGGTTTTTGATGCGAGGGGGGACCTTAAGCTTCCAAATCCAACTTTGCGAGTTATGTTCTTGGGGTTGTGTGGCCAGAATTTTCTTCACCGACCTAGTAGAGAAATTACCTTCTGGGTCGGGACTTTAAATCAGGTTATCTTGAGCCTGCCACTGGGGGATTTTAACTGCAGAATCTTGTCGATGACTCCTTGGGGGAAGGTCTGTCTTAATACATCTTCCTTCCATAGCTTCCTGTCACTGATAAGAGATTCAACTGTCATGTTAGGATCGTTTGTACCTTTGTAGTCTTTAAGGCTGATCGATGGGATCCAGTTGTCTTCCCATACGTTTATGGCCGAACCATTACCAACAACCCAGAGGAGTCATTCTTCAAATTTTTTTCTTAGGGTGAGGAGCCTTCCGAATTGCCATGAAGTATCTTTTTTGTTGAAGCTCCTTGTGTTTTCTTGTTGGAGGTATTTTTCCTTTATGATTTGTACCCATATGCTATTTTCATTCTCGTATTCTCTACTTGTTTTTCTTTATTTGTGCTTCGATCTAGACATTTGGATATCATAAATGTATAGTATGAGAAAGCTAGAGATTGTACGTAGAGTGGCTAGTTATTAACTAATTCATTTAGACTCACTCATAAGGATGGAGCAAGAAAAAATTTCAAGCTTGGCTAAATTCTTCTATAAAATTAAAACATTTAGTAAAGGAAAATTTAACAAAAATAATACCAAGTATCAACTTTTGGCCAAAAATAATACGAACTTTGTAATTGACCGTTTCATATACGAACTATCGCCCTATTAACCGAAAATAATACATATGGGTATTCCAGTGAACTTTCCGACCAAATACGCCACGTGGACGCCGGAAAACACACATGGCATAAATTTTTGCCACGTCACCAAACTTGTAAGTTATGCCATGTCATAAATTTATTTTTCAGTTTTTTTTTTTAAAAAAAAAGAAAAATTAAACAAATAGGCAAATAGGTACCGTACCTTTCGAAACAATGGAGGAGAGAACGAGCAGATAACATTGAGAAGAAAGTGAAGACGCCCACCCTCGATTCCATTGTTTCGAAAGGTACGGTAGCTATTTGCCTATTTGTTTATTTTTTCTTTTTTTTTAAAAAAAAATGAAAAATAAATTTATGACATGGCATAACTTACAAGTTTGGTGACGTGGCAAAAATTTATGCCATGTGTGTTTTCCGGCGTCCACGTGGCGTATTTGGTTGGAAAGTTCACCGGAATACACATATGTATTATTTTCGGTTAATAAGGCGATAGTTCGTATATGAAACGATCAATTTCAAAGTTCGTATTATTTTTGGCCAAAAGTTGATACTTGGTATTATTTTTGTCCATTTTTCCTTTAGTAAATGAGTAAAAGGATAAACTCATAAAAGAAGAAAAATATATAGCGATAGAGATTTGAACCCAAATAAAATAAAGGGAATAATTTATACACCCAAAATTTTACTATCTACACCACACATCTCATTTTTTAATAATTTTTAAAAATAGACTCTACTCCTCTTGAGTCACAGACGTGTGACTCAAAAGACGCATGATATTTATATAAAATACCGATCATGCGCCTCTTGAGTCACACGTATGTAACTCGAGAGGGACAAAGTGTGATGTATATAGTAATTTTTTTTGGTGTAAATATTATAAATATGAGAAATGAAAGATACTCAAGTTAACTCATTCATCAAACTTATTATCAAACTTTTACATATTTTATTTCTTAAAAAATAGGATAGGTTGGATCAGCCCACCCCTACTTCCTCATGCAAATAATCACCTCTATCCCTTTTAATATGTTGTATATTGACGGATAATCCGTCTTTCAATTCTTCATGCTCTCGAACTAAACTCGAAGTATTATACCTATTTTTTTATATTAAAAAATCACTTTTTTTTTGACGTACTAGCTAGCCTAGGCTAGTAGATCATTGGCCACGAGGGATTGTTGACTGATCAGTAGTAGATCGAAATAAATTCTATGTTCTTGGGCTGTACATCATCGTGTTAAATTAATTAAATGATTTAGCCGCTGAGTGTGAATTGAAAAATATATTGTTGGAATGGTTTAGTCAAGCCCGCCTTATCTCTCCATTACCTCGACCATTCATCATATCATATATACTCCACTACAAATCGATCGGCAAAATATTTCTAACGGTCAAAATTAAAGGTCAGTTGTGTACTACAATACACATATACATATGATCGGCCCACTGGTCACTAATCAAACAGTTTGTGCGAGCGAGTAAACAGTTTTCTTAACCGTAATTTAAAGGAAATCACCCTGATGGAATACTCTATCCGATCGGAAAATAAACGATGTTTGACTTTTGTGCACGTAGTTTTAGAAGCTACAAACTATATATAATCTTATTTATTTAATTTTTTTTCTTCATAATTTAGTACTTATTAGTAATAAGCATTAAATTGTGAAAAAAATAATTAAAACAAATAAGATTTTATATAGTTTTGTAATAAAATATCATATTTATACTACAATTTATAGTTTTCTTTCAATATATTTTTTTAAAAAATTCTTTATTATATATACCGAGGAAAAATAATAATTTCGAAGCATAAATTTCGCCCCCCTCTCTAATAACTTAAATGAGAGAAGTAGTCTACCAATCTTATAGGTTGTTTAAACAATCTTATGATAATATTTATGTTGTGAGACAACCACATTCCAACACATTAGTGGTGCCTTAAAGTGAACTTAGACTCGTGGAGTTGCTGTTTTAGCTCCACAAGTAAAATTGAAGAGACTTTTGTCCTTGGGTTTGAATTTCCACCACGGTGGCTCCTTGAGCAATTTAATTTGATTTCCCCCGCCTTTACGATTTTCCCCCAAATGTAAGGGATGTTGATCTATGGAATGGAAGGACTTGTTTGACTAGTTAACCTGACTCATTTAGTCATTTTGTGGTTGTTTTATATCTAATGTATAATTAAAATATGTCGTTTATTATTTAAATACTTTTTTTAAAAGGATAAAAAACTATAAAAAATTAAAAAGTATTCAATTATTTTTTTAAGAATTTCATAGTAACTATTAATATTAAAAATATATTTTATATATATTTTTATCATCATTATAAATAATACGGAGTAAATGAGAGTAGGTTGAGTACGTACTTTCTTATAATTTTATATTAGTAATAAGTAAGGGTAAAAAACATACAACTCTAGCAAATATCCAAAGACTTCAAAGGTCAAGCCATGGAAAGTCCATACTTGTATATATTTTCCACATGCCCATAATTGAATTTAATATTATTTATTTGTTGAAACCCAGAATTTAAATAAATATCGAGTCGAGTAAAACAGTCGTCAAGTTTGAAAATATTTACTACAACTTTCATTAGCAAGGAGAAACACCTCCATTTTTTAAAAATATTGCATTTATTATTTATATGCATTTCAAAAATGATAAAAATTTATTTTAAATATTATCATTTTTATAAGTTTTAAAAATAATTTTATATTTATTACTAACAAGTATAATATAATTTAAAAAAATATGTATATAATGTAGATAATTTTTAACTAGACCTGGCAAACGGGTCATTCGGGTCGGGTTCGGGTCGGGTCACTTCGGGTTTCGGGTAAAACGGGTTTCGGGTATTTTCGGGTTGACTCGAACCCGGGTTTGACCGGGTTTCGGGTCATTTCGGGTTTGTCAATTTTTTCTTTTTTAAATTAAAAAAATCAAGATTTGATAATTTTGTGATAAATTTTAATTATATATAAAAAAAATTAATTATATATAATTATAAATCAACCGGGTCAATCGGGTCACCGAGTCAAAATTACCGGGTCAATCGGGTCACCAGGTCGGAAAAAAAATTCGGGTCAAAATATCCGGGTTCGAGTCAGAAATTTTTCGGCCCGTTTGGGTCGGGTCACCAGGTCGGGTTGTGTTTTGACATGTCTATTTTTAACTTTTTCAAGTGTAGGAATAATAAAGTGACATACTACCTTCGTCTCAAAATATAAGTCGTTTTATTTTTTGACATATTTTGTAAGGAACTAAAAACTCTATAAAATATTAAAATTTTTATTAGTTTTTAAAAATAATATCAGACTTTCATTAAAAAACGTGTCAAAAAGTAAAACGACCTATATTTTAAAATATGCTTTTAAAAAAAAATGAACATAGTACTATTTATGACCATGTGCTAAAAGAGTCGAGACATATGGATCTCGATCAAATCAATTATATTGATGACACGAGTCTACCACACGAGCAAATCTTTTTTTTTTATATGACAAGGAACTCACATTCGGTGGTAAACCCCGAACATGTGACTCAGCCGGCAAGAACCACGTATTAGGTAAACCGACTTACGCCGATCGGCTCGACCCAATAGTAAGGAAATCGTTTTCCATTTTGATTCAGCTACTCGTATACTCTTTGGCATACACGATCATCTTAGCCATGTTTTAGCCACAAACAAACTCAATTATTATAATTTCCACCATCGGTGTCGTTTGCTTGAAGTTTCTCGTTTCACCAAGAAATAAGCTTGACTTTGTCAATGTAGTAGACCAGCTTTAAGCTCTCATCTTGCACGTCAATTGGAGAGCTACAACAACATTGATAGGCTTTGCTTTTGATCGAGTGAATGGATAATCGAGGAGGTCCGTCTTTAAAGGTTTGACATGTCTACAGTTTCGGACGTGAGCAACCTGACAATCTAATGTGATGGGATGGGACACTCACCCCTAACTACACCTCATAACCACAACCAAACACCATTAAATTTATTTGCAAGATTATTTTAAAAAAATCTCCAGCTTTCACATCTCTATACTTTGTATAAAAAAATATTCACCTCCAAAAATACTCCAAACTCCCAAAAAAAAAACCGGTCCGGATAAATACACCCCAAATTTGCACGTCGGAATGATTTGCGGTGTATCTAATAACACAAAAAAAAAAAACAAAAAAAAAACACAGCTTAGTGGGGGCAGTTTTCTGTAAATAGTGAAACTTAAGCAAAACCATTCTGATGATTCAACAACTTGTGAGCTAACTGACAGGACAGCGCCCACGCACGTGACCATCACTCTCTCTCTCTAGCTATCTATCTACCAGAGAGAGAAACCTCCTCGCCTTCGCCTACCCCTCCCTCCTCCACACAACTATATAATCCGCCCCTCCAAACACTCCGCCATTGCCGTGCTCTGTTGTCTCCCCCGATCTTTACGAGGCTCCTCCTATTTTGCTTCTGGTTAGATTTCTCCACTCCTTTCCTTTCTCCACCTACTCTCCGTTATCTCCCCTTGCTTGATCTGAATTGTTCTATGCTCAGATCTGAATTTGGATTTCCTCGTCAGTTCTCCGTTTCCTGGGTTTTAGTTTTGATCTGTCGAGAGCAAATGCCTCTGTTTCTGTGTTTGGTGGAGTTGTGGTAGCTGAAATGTTTGTGGACACTATTAATTAGGTTGAGATCTGGGGTTCTGCGTCTGGTAGGGGTTAGGTGGGAGCTGTTTCTCTCTAACATTCCGATTCTTGACTTTTCTTTCGTTGATTTGAGCTGTTTTTTCTTTTGAGTAATTCGTTTGATTCCATACGAGGAGATCAATTTGATTTCGGAAGTTGAATTTTGTCCAAGTCATTAGCAGTCCACGCTGAGCGAACTGACTACATGATCGCTTTTCAAATAAATCCGTTGCCATACAAAAATGTGATCAACATAGTTTTACATGAGAGATTTGAAAAGAATTCAGTCATCTTAGCAAATCAATATGGATGGTGGATCCGTCACGAATTGGCTTGTGATCGGTTTATGTGCTTCTTATTTCTAATAATTGCAGTGTGATACCTTGTACTCAGGCCTGTTTGAGTATAAACCATGGCAACCGGGCAGCTCTTCTCGAAGACAACACAAGCACTATTCTATAACTACAAACAACTCCCTATTCAGCGGATGCTTGATTTTGACTTCCTTTGTGGTATGTAGGAGGGCTATACATGCCTTCTTTTCTCACCTTACTGTGCAGGGCCCGTGAAGTATTTCACCTAATCCTTTGGAGTATGATCTGGTATACTTTGTTTGTTTAGGAAGGGAGACACCATCAGTTGCGGGAATCATCAACCCAGGTGCAGATGGATTTCAGAAACTATTTTTCGGTCAGGAAGAAATAGCAATCCCTGTCCATCCAACGTATGCACTCTTCATACTAGAATTCTAGATCTTCTATCCCCTGATTGGTTGGATTTGATATGATGCCATCGCTATCATAAATTATCATTTGAAGACGGTGTTCAGTAATGTTAATCTCAATCCTAATTATCTTAAACTGCAATCTGAAACAGTAAGTTGAATGAAGAAAATACAAAATGAAAAGAGATTTCAAGTTTTAGATTAAAACCTCTAATACGGTTTTGCTATTGCAAATGTAATCCTTTATAACAACTACTGAATGGCGGTATTATAGTCTGAAATAATTTCTGATTTGTAGCTTTCATTAAGTAGAACGTGAAAATTTTCCAAGGACACAAAATTTTGAGATTAGGAATGCGTGGCAATGAAAATGTAGATTATTATTATTGAATAACAAGAATGAAATTGCAATCAATCAGTGGAGGGTCTGGGATGCAAATAATGCATGATGCTTGCATCAATAAGTAGGAAACTTGGAGTTTTTATCAGTCAATGATTGTTTTCAGGAGCATGATAATTCACTCTATCAGAAACAGCTTTACTTTGTTGTTTGATTGAGGAGTGTTTTTGCTGGAAAGCAATGTATGGCATTTAAGGAAAGACAATACAAAAACTTTGAAAAGATTTTCCAAAGGTCTTCAACAGTATCGAGTAGGTGGAATGAAATAAAATATAATGACTCTTGATCTTGTAAAGAATGTATTTGTCATTCCAATTGGGCTAGATTTAGCTTTTCTGGAAGGTTATATCTAATGTGTAAAGAATGATATTAGCTTCCATCAAGATAATATTTCTTATGCTTTTCCAAATACCTGATTATAAATATATAATGTTTCTTTTATCTCTGCATCTCATGCTAATATGACTACATCAACTTTAATATGCCTCTCCTTTTTAAGTTTTTGGTGAATCATTATGAAGTCATCCAGTTACCTATTTTAAAATTGCTTATTTATAATGAGGTCATCCATTTGTATTATTTTCATACTGGCTGGTTGGTTACAGAGATTTACCAACAGTTGTATATTTGTCTTAGAACTGACTACAATTTTTGTTACTATGGTATAAATCCTTTTGCAGCATTGAAGGGGCTTGTGCTGCTCATCCTACTGCTGACGTGTTCATAAATTTTGCATCATTTAGAAGGTTAGTCACCCACCAATCTTCTATTACTACTATTAAACCTGAATTATTTCCATCTCACATGGCATCACGAGAAGCCTTTGTTCCACATGGCGGAGTCTGGGATATGTCACGCCAACCACTTATTTCCCTGTCATTAAAAAAGCATCCTTGTTGTAAATTAATCCATGTCATCTCACCACCTCACCCACTCCCTTTCTACACGATCCTCACTGTCCTACTAATCACCCCATTATTCTAATTAGTAATTGCCACACCCCGACTAACCACCCCACTACTCAAGTATAAAATCATATATAAATGCTATGTGTTTTAGATCATAATTATTTTTATTTATTATTCATCTCTTTATTTTATTATTTTTATTTTTTTCAAATCATTTTTATATTTCCTAATTTATAACCTCTAATATTTAGTTAAAATTACAACTTATAAATCTATATTATCAAATTTAAATTGATAATTTTTTTACCAACCCGAGTCTAAGGCCAGAGCCTCATACTAGTGATATACAAAAGAAGATTTTGGAGCCTCAACTAGAGAGAACTTCTCTAAAATATGTTTTCCATTTTCTAAAAATGTAGTGCTGCTGCTTCATCATTGGCCGCTTTGAAACAACCAACAATAAGAGTTGTTGCAATAATAGCAGAAGGTGTCCCTGAGGCAGATACCAAGCAGTTGATTGCATTTGCAAGGGCAAATAACAAGGTCATTTTGATATCATAGTTTCATATGCAGATGAGGTTTATTCAATATTGTAATATCAGCTCTGGTCTAGCTGCTTTAGTATAAATGATCAAAATTCGTTTTTTTGTACCTCAACTTTACCGAATATATTTTATCATGTGAAGGTTGTTCTTGGTCCAGCTACAGTCGGTGGCATTCAAGCGGGTGCTTTCAGAATAGGCGACACAGCTGGAACAATTGATAATATCATTCAGTGCAAGCTTTACAGGCCTGGGTCGGTTGGATTTGTTTCTAAATCTGTATGTATTTCTCTTCCTACCCTAAGCATCATGAATTGCATATCACCGGTCTTTTCTTACTGTTCTTGAAATGTGCTCACACTAATACTTAACTTCCTTACTACTGCAGGGTGGAATGTCAAATGAAATGTACAATACAATTGCACGTGTTACAGATGGTATTTATGAAGGTAGTAACTAATAGAATGACCTTAATGTTATGCATTGTTCTGCATTTGTCACATGGGCCATGGTTGTTCACTGTATGCTAACTCAATAACTACAAAAAAAAAATCTTAGGTATTGCAATTGGAGGCGATGTTTTCCCAGGCTCAACTCTCTCAGATCATGTTCTGCGGTTCAACAACATCCCTCAGGTAGATTTCCTGCAGTGCTGATTATATTGCACATGTTGAAAGTTATTGAGAGAAAGAGTTGAGATATGAAAAACGGGAATCAGCTTTATTTCTGTGATAAATTTGACCTTAAAATCAAGCGATGCCCTTAGCTCATGACTAATTACTTAACCCTGTAATTGGCCATTTGCTAAAGCTTTGGGGGTGGGGGGCTTCTTACTTGAATGAAAAAATTGATGTTCATATTATTACTCTATTTCACCTTGGTCTTTTTTTTGGCAGCAAATTTACCTTTTGAAATGTGGTAGTTTTATATCTAATCTATGTCTGCTTAAATTTTAGTATTTAGTATTAGCTATTCCATTTTACGTTTGATAACAGTTTCATCATAATTATTTCCTTCTTGGCCATACCGGATTACCGGCATACTGGCCCGACTTTATAAATAAAATAAATAAAATTTCCCACATCTTTAGAGAGGGATCAATGCGGTGGCCGACAAAATTGCCTTCTTGCACCAATCGCTCCCCCAGAATTGTATCTATAACCACCCAAAACTTAGTGTTCTCATATGAAAGGATGCCTTTGGTTGGCAATATTGTAGAAGTTGGCATCAGCCAAAACTTTTCCTTGTAAAAACAGAATGATAATAAAAATAAAATTTCATCAAACAGTCAGATGTGTATTTTTATGGGATGTGAGCAATTACCTATTTGACTTTTATTTATGTGCTGTAAAGAGTTATTACTGTGCACTTCTACATGCATTGCAAATACAATACTTTTAAGTCATAGTTTACACCTGAGATGGCTCTGTTCATACCCATATTTGATGCCTAGTTTTCCTAAAATAAGCCTATTATTAATACTTTTATATAATCAGTTAGCTTTACCTAATATTTGTTGAAGTTGTTGCTGTTTTGATTAGCTAGCCCCTGTTTATGTCTCATGTTGCATTTTCTCCCTTGATCTAGATCTTATGTTAACCACTTCAACGATTTAGGTGAAAATGATTGTCGTTCTTGGAGAGCTTGGTGGAAGAGATGAATACTCCCTTGTTGAAGCCCTGAAGCAAGGAAAGATCAATAAACCAGTGGTTGCATGGGTTAGTGGAACATGTGCCCGACTCTTCAAGTCAGAAGTGCAATTTGGACATGCAGTAAGTTGCTGGCAACTAGCCATCATAATCTACCACTTTTTTTCGTTTTTTTAAACATATGTTAATTTATTTGATCAGGGTGCAAAAAGTGGTGGTGAAATGGAATCTGCACAAGCCAAAAATCAAGCACTGCAGGAAGCTGGGGCTACTGTTCCCACTTCCTATGAAGCCTTCGAATCTGCTATTAAGGAAGCGTTCCAAAAGCTGGTACCTTTCCTCATATATTGAACCATATATATCTTCAAGGCTTCGGTTTTTCCCCTTCTTATGCTGTACTGTACTGATATCTCACCATGTCCATGGCAGGTGGAAGAAGGGAAAATTGCCCCCGTTAAAGAATTTACTCCACCACAGATCCCTGAGGACCTTAATACTGCAATCAAGAGTGGAAAAGTTCGAGCTCCAACACATATCATCTCAACCATCTCTGATGATAGAGGTTTGGTTTGGATTGCACATATTGACACGCATTTAGGTGTTTTGGACTTTGGAGAATGAGAAAATTCAGTGACGTGATACATTTATCTTTCCCCTCCTTCCTTTTCAGGTGAGGAACCATGCTATGCTGGTGTTCCAATGTCATCCATTGTTGAACAAGGTTATGGCGTCGGGGATGTTATCTCTCTTTTGTGGTTCAAACGCAGTCTTCCTCGTTACTGTACAAAGTTTATTGAGGTAAGTTGCTGAGGAGTTCTTGATCTTGTACCTTTTTTCCCTTTGTACTGATCGCAGAATTTTTTGTTATTCTGATAGGCCTTCCATGAATTTTTGTGAGCTAAACCATGGATTTGGATTTTCATTTAATCAGTTATTATTATAACAGATATGTGTTATGCTGTGTGCGGACCATGGTCCTTGCGTCTCGGGTGCTCATAACACTATAGTGACAGCAAGAGCTGGAAAGGACCTTGTCTCAAGTCTTGTCTCAGGTGTGTAGCCTTCATTTGTTTCTCTGATCACAATGCTCTAGAGATATGCAAACACTAAAAAGCAAAATTCTGGCACAGGTTTGCTCACAATTGGTCCTCGGTTTGGTGGGGCTATTGATGATGCAGCTAGATACTTCAAGGATGCTTATGACAGGGTATACTTCAGTATCTAGTTGAGTCAGTTTTTGGCCTTCCTTTTTTTCATCTCATCCAAAGCTGATCTTGAATTTTCCTTTTGAATAATAGGGTTTAACACCATATGAGTTTGTTGAGAGCATGAAGAAGAAGGGGATTCGTGTCCCTGGAATTGGGCACAGGTAATATAGCTGCTCAGGCCTCATAATTTTTTTTTCTCTTCACTAGCATAAAAAAATCAGTACCATGCTAAAGATGTGCACATTGCTTACCTTTTCGAATGAGATAAAGAAAGACATACACCCATTCTGCAACTGGCTCATTTTTATCTCTACTCCAACTGATGGATGCTTTGTTCTAAAAGGATTAAGAGAGGTGACAACAGAGACAAGAGGGTAGAGCTTTTGCAGCTATTTGCCAGAACGAATTTCCCGTCTGTCAAGTACATGGAGTATGCTGTTCAGGTTGAAACCTACACGCTCTCAAAGGCAAACAACCTCGTCCTCAATGTAGACGGTGCAATCGGATCTCTCTTTTTGGATCTCCTTGCCGGAAGTGGCATGTTCAACAAACAAGAGATCGATGAGATTGTTGAGATTGGATACCTGAATGGACTCTTTGTCCTGGCGCGGTCAATTGGTCTGATTGGGTGAGTTAAATTGTGTCACACTGAATTGAGCTGAATCACCATGAAAGCCAAAAATATTGTGATAAAACTTAATAGCTAACTTGGTTCATGGTTAAAATCTCAGGCACACCTTCGACCAGAAGAGATTGAAGCAGCCACTTTACCGCCACCCATGGGAAGACGTTCTCTACACCAAGTGATGTGCTTCATCTGACACCCAAATTCCAGACTTGCTCTCAGTAAGCATTTTTCCTTTACCACTGTAATGCTCAGCACTTGCAAGCTATTGAGTTGTTCTGAAATCATTAAGACTAGGATTGCCTTTTGTACTTCAAACCATTAGCTGCGTTGCATACATTTTGTAAGTTAGAAGTAAAAAGACGATGAACGAAGTCTTTTGCAACTACCAACTACCAAGATGCTGGTCTGTCTGCTTACATCCACGGTATCACTTGTGTTAAAGGCTTCTTCCGATGTAATGATGCTTGGTTACTGATGGTAGTCATTCCTTTTTAGCATTTTGAAATGAATAATAGTTTTCCGTTGAACTGTAATATCAGCTTTGTAGCATTTTACTGATCAATAAGACGCGTCTTTATTTAGATTTTTCGTACTCTTCTACTACTATTACTACATTACGGTTCATATGGGCATAAAAATTGACATAACCGGTGAGGATGCACGAAAACAAGGTAGAAGGAGTGGAAAATGTAACGAGGAACAAGCTCAAAGATGGGATCATCAATGGGGATGGCTTTATTGATCAAAACTGAAAATAAAAAGCATGTACATGAGATCTTAATCTCACTTATTGTTCTTTGTATTACATATATACAATGGCGCAGGTGCTAACAACTCAACAACTAACTTCCTCTCTAATCACCGTGCATTTCACTACTCTTCCAACGGTCTTGATCATTTCTTGAACCTAACACCGGACCGCTGACGTGGCATCTTGTTTTATTTCTTGAGAATAAAACGACGGGGTTGTTGTCAAGTTCTTCTCTTCTTCATCCGTCTTCGTCTGGAATAGTACTTCATAGTTCATTACCCCCTACAAGCTAGAGCTAGGGGACAAATACATGCACAACTTAGACAATAACTCCTTGTGCTGAGATGATGGCAATATTTTAGTCAGAACATCGGCCAACTGATTGCGAGTGGGAAGGAAAGATATCTTTAACAAGCCTTCAAGGACCTTCTCGCGAGTAAAACGACAATCGATTTCTATATACTTCGTCCTTTTGTGGATAATGGGATTGCGAGCAATATGGAGAGCTGGTCAATTGTCACAGTGCAAGGTTGTTGGAGTAGGATTTCGAAGCCCTAGTTCCTGCAATATTCCAACAAGCCAAGTAACCTCCGAAGCAGCTTGAGACATGGCTCGGTACTCAACCTCTGAAGAACACTTGGATACAGTAGGTTGCTTCTTTGACATCCAACAAATCGAATTCGGTCCCATCAATAGAACATAGCCTATAATAGCCATCAATAGAACATAGCCTATAATAGCCATCAATAGAACATAGCCTATAACAGAATGTAGGGAGATCGAACATGAAGCCCAATCAGAGTTTGAAAAGGCTTGAACTACAAGACCATGACCCGATTGAAAACGAAGACCATATCCAGGAGTGCCTTTGACATAACGAACCAAATGCAGAGAATCAATTTCGAAGGTGAGTGTGCCCCAATTACATTTTCCGGCTGCCACGTCACCCATTTCACCGGAAACCACCATGGTATTATTTTTGGTTAATATGGCAATAGTTTGTATATGAAATCATCATTTTTAAAGTTCGTATTATTTTTGATTCAATGCTGATAGTTCGTATTATTTTTTATTATTTTTCCAATTAATATTGGATAGTTGTTATTATATATATATTGGTTGAATGAATTATATTTAGATTAATTTTATTTTATATTTCCCACACCTTGATCGATATAAGTTTAGTTTTCACATTTTAATTCAAATTTATTATTTTTATCATATTTTTTTTATAGATGATAGATGTAATTTTAGAATAGTGATTTTTTTTGTGATCGAGAAAGAATTCGAAATCAAACAAATGTTATAATATTATTATATTGGTATGGATAAACACTAGAAACCCTAATTCCCGTGTAAACTCCTATATAAAGGGTCCCTTGGAACCCCAATAAACACATCAATTCCTCCTCCCTTCTCTCTACATCTCTTCTCTATTCTTACGGTTTATCATACGTTATCAGCACGAGTTGCTCCAAGGAGGAAAAAGGTATAATAAAGATCGAATCTATCTCGATCCCTTCTCTTCTTCTAAACCCTTCTAACCTACCTAGTTGATTCAACATGTTCCCTATACATGTATGATGATGACTTCGGTAGCATATATCTTTTTATACACTTATTCGTTTCGTTGTTTTATTTATTTATCGTTATCCCCTGAAGTGGATATAAACCAATTTCGACCCTGAAGTGTTGAATTAATCAAAATTTTCATATCCCCTGAAGTGGATATAAACCAATTTCGACCCTGAAGTGTTGAATTAATCAAAATTTTCATATCCCCTGAAGTGGATATAAACCAATTTCGACCCTGAAGTGTTGAATTAATCAAAATTTTCATATCCCCTGAAGTGGATATAAACCAATTTCGACCATGAAGTGTTGAATTAATCAAAATTTTCATATCCCCTGAAGTGGATATAAACCAATTTCGACCCTGAAGTGTTGAATTAATCAAAATTTTCATATCCCCTGAAGTGGATATAAACCAATTTCGACCATGAAGTGTTGAATTAATCAAAATTTTCATATCCCCTGAAGTGGATATAAACCAATTTCGACCATGAAGTGTTGAATTAATCAAAATTTTCATATCCCCTGAAGTGGATATAAACCAATTTCGACCCTGAAGTGTTGAATTAATCAAAATTTTCATATCCCCTGAAGTGGATATAAACCAATTTCGACCCTGAAGTGTTGAATTAATCAAAATTTTCATATCCCCTGAAGTGGATATAAACCAATTTCGACCATGAAGTGTTGAATTAATCAAAATTTTCATATCCCCTGAAGTGGATATAAACTAATTTCGATCCCGAAGTGTCGAATTAATCTACCGTATCCCCTGAAGTGGATATTATTATTTTTAATGCAGTTATGTTATATTTATTATATTGATTACTCGGTTGATCACTATTTGCATCTTGAACATCTTTACATCTTTACATACGGCAAATTTTGTATTTACGGTAAATTGAACATCGGATTTTATTTCGGATTAAATTATATACGGCAAATTGTTAATTAATTAGTTGGCAATCGAATTGAATACCTGTTTGATACTGCATGCAAACATTCTGTTGTTTTATACATTCAGTTAAATTATATACATTACGGCAATTGCTAAATTATATCTTTACATATTGGATCTAAATGTAAATGACGGACATGTTACTTGCATACGCATATAAATGAAAATGATCGATTGAAAATGCCTGAAGCATTAATGTCAAAACCCCGTTACATACAATTGATTAAAGATCCTTATAAGAGTACCAGAAGTACTTATAATTGTGAAAATGGTGACATTGCATTAGGTCCCGAAGTACCATACAATGTTATACTCTTTTCCTTGATCTTGGTTTTTATCCCATTGGGTTTTTCCAAGTTAAGGTTTTTAACGAGGCAACTTAGACACCATTTAATACACTAGATCCCCCATGATCAAATGGCACACTGGGTCCTGAAGTACCTTATGTTTGTGCATTGAAAGCATCTCAACACCAGCAAATGGAAGTCAAGCATTCGAAGTCAATTGTAATGTATGAAGACATCTCAACTTATACACGTCAAAGGAAATGTTGAGACTTGGCTATGCAGCTCATATAGTCAGCATCATCAAGAAGTTCAAAGAGCCTACCCGAATGAGAAGACTACAAGGAGGGTGTTGAATTCAGGGGGAGTATACGCATTGCACTCTTTTTCCTTTCGATCAGGTTTTGTCCCACTGGGTTTTCCTGACAAGGTTTTTAACGAGGCAGATCACCAAAGCGTATCAAATGTCATATGTATTTGTTCTCTGGATCCTAGTTTTGTCCCATTGGGTTTTCTAGGCGATATTTGTAATGAGGTAGTATTTAGGGATGTTTATCCAAGAGGGAGTGTTATAATATTATTATATTGGTATGGATAAACACTAGAAACCCTAGTTCCCGTGTAAACTCCTATATAAAGGGTCCCTTGGAACCCCAATAAGCACATCAATTCATCCTCCCTTCTCTCTACATCTCTTCTCTATTCTTACGGTTTATCATAACAAACAAATTTTGATAAATAGAGAGAGCGAAAAAATGCCAAACAGACAGACTGTCAAGATACAATGCATCAAACCAAAAAAACACCGGGCATAGCAAAACAACCCAAAACCTATGAAAACTAGTAGAAAGTCCGGTAGATCGAAGTGAAGGACTCGGTAGTCGGTGTGGATAGTGAGACCATCCACAATGGTTTTGATTAAAATGTACACATTTGTACAAGATGTGTAAAAATACACATCACTTTTTAGTATTTTACTCCATTGGTGAAATGTGCATTTTTTACACACCATTCAAATACAATTTATTTAAAACAAAAATGAAAATAAAATTATAACAAAATAAACCAATGAAATTGTCTTACCTTTTGTAAAAGTTTATACATGTGAGGAGGTGGTGTATTCGAATTTGCACATCACATGCTCAAACGTGTACATTTGCACACACATAAAACAATCAATGAAACTTAAAAATGTCTAAAAAATACTCAATCCGTCTCAAATTAAATGTCTTTTTAGTTTTTACTTTTCGGCACGCTTTTTAAAGAGTGAAAAACTCTATAAAATATTATTTTTTAATTAATTTTTTTATATAATTTGATACTTAGTAGTAATAAGTAAGTATAACATTGTGGGTAAGTAAACCCCACGAAAGAGAAAATCCAATTTGAGGAAATCAACGCGCGGGGGTCTTCCCCCACGCGCCCCCAATCCCACCACCTGTTGGTGGACGAAACGTCTCCCGACTGGCCCAACCTCAGCCTCACCGCCTCCGCTGATCATGTCGCACCCTGGGAGCTTCCGCCGTCTTACCTCCCCAGCCTGTACCTCCTTCAAATCTCTTCTTGTTTGAATCCCCAAATCTTCTTGTGAATCCCAGGGGATCCTCTCCTAGTCCTATTTTTTGGTGAAATCTGCAGATTTGTGGTGGGTTTCCTTCTTGTTCAACTGATTTGGGTGATTTCCTTTTGAGATTTGGGGTTTGTGTTGGTCCACCCTGGATCGGCTCCCTTTTCAATCTCGATTAGTGTATCCGAAATTTGTCACATCGTCTCCTGGTGTCTCCAATCGCCTCCCTTCATCTTCTCTCAGCCTCCTCCATCCGGTCTTTGCTCTCTGGTCCATCTTCCATGGTGGCTGCCGGGAGCCTTGACTTCATTTCACCCCTTTCCTCGGGTGTTGTCGATATCCTTTTCGCCCTCAAGTCTCCTCTTTTCTAATCGGCTATCCTGGGGCTTTTTTGCCTTATATCGGAGTCTCTGCGGTTTTTCCGATGGGGCTCGTCGTCGCCGATGGTGCTCGGTGCCGGCTACGGCTTCCATCTTGCCGCCGGTTGGTCAGCCAATCTCCGGGGGTGTGCTGTCGGGCTGCTTTCTTAGCGTGCACGCTCAGCCTCCTCCTCGGCCTGTACATGCTTCACTGTTTGCGCCAGTTGCTTGGCGTGTAAGTTTTGATCGGTCCTTGCACTCCAAGTTTAGTCTTAAAAAATACAATTTTTTTATTAGGAAATAATTCGGGGCCAGACAAACCTGGACCTCGATGGCCGACAAGTCGGCAGACGGAAACCGTAAAAAAGATACAAAATACAACGAAGGTGCAAGAAACAAGCACAAGAGCTCTACATAGAGAAACATTTTCCACTAAACCGGACGAGATGCGGACGTAGACGAATGAACGAAGCCAAGCGATACCAACGGCAACACCGCATGCCAGCGGTACACCAAGAAACACCTGTGGGCAATGAAGACGAACCTCCAAGGAAGCAGCATTCCGGGAAAATGAGACGCCTCGATACACACTGCCATGACCCCAGCCTGACCCGACTCCGAACAGTCAAAACCCCATCAACCGAAGAAGAAAAGTCATTCCCCCCAAACCGCAGAGCAACACAGCCTGAATCGAAAACGCACCAAAACACCCAAACGGGGGTAATCTAACCCAAACCGGAGATTATATATATAGAGAGAGATATATATAACCATATTACAAAATTTTCATACGTATAAAAATACAACTTTGAAAAAGGAAAGAATAAGTGAAAGGAGAAAAAATTATTGCTCGAAAATACTTTATTTAAATCCCGAAAGGGTTTGACTAAAACCACCCGAAAGGGTATGACTAAATCCCATCAGGGTTTGATGATATTCTTGTAGGTTAAATCTTGTTGTCGTTTTGTTCGAGCAGCTTGCGGCTCTGCTTCCGATGTTTCTAGAAGGTCTTCTGCTTTGTTTGGGGGGGGGGGGGGGCGGAGTCTTGAGTCGGGACTGGCTGGGGTCGAGGTGGTGCGCTCAGGGTGACTCCGTATCCGAGATTGAGTTTCCTTAGAGTTCGTCTGCACTACCCACAGGAGATAGAGTCCTGCTATACCGCTGGCCCGCGATGCCACTTTTCGGCGGTGCTTGGCTTCGTTCTTCGTTGACTTCCTCAGCTTTCTTGGAGTTGGTATTTTTGGGCCGTCTTGTAGTAGAGTTTATTTTTGCTTGTTTCATTTCGCTTATTATTTGTATTTCTGCAATTTTATGTTATTTGTTTGACGGTTCGCTGGGGCGCCGCCTGTCGACTTTGTCGGCCTCTCGATGAGTCAGGCTTGTCTGACCTTTGAATTTTTACCTAATTAAAAAAAAGAGTATAACATTGTATAAAAAATTAATTAAAATAATAATATTTTATAGAGTTTTTCGCTCCTTAAAAAACTTACACAAAAAGACAAAAGACATTTAATATGAGATAGAGGGAGTACACATTTGCACACCACCATTGTGGATGATCTGAGCTGAATAGCAATGACAAAGACTATCTGCAACAACTTCTCCAAAATTTATCCAAAATGAGAAAATAAAATACATATTCTTCAAATTATTTTTGATTCAACTCCAACAATTTCCCTATTTTGAAGATTCGGATAATTATTTAGCTTTGAAGAATGCTACAGATTTAGAAAACCCTATTTATTTATTTCTGCTGCTTCCCCATTTTGTAGAATATGATGGGTTATATGTTAGATTAAAAAAACGTCTTAAAATGTAAAAACTTCAAAATCCTTAAAATGGGAATCTGTTGGAGATGCTCTAACTTGACGCAAAATTTTTAGAATAGTGATTCTCGTGTTTACCAAAAAAAAAAAGAAAAAAAAGTATAATGTATAGTGTTATTGATTTTTTTATCAGGTAATAATCCGGGTGGAATAATCCTACCCGATAACATCTTTACGGATGAGGTCTTGAAGAGTTGTATTGGTGTAAATGTCGAAGCCCTTGGCAGAGCGGCAAAAATGTGCAACATTATCAGCCACTTTATTGCCATTTAGGGACACGTAAGAGAAGAAGACTTATCTCACACACGGCAATATTATTTTGATATCGAACATCACCACCATGGACATGTGAAATTTGTTTGTAAATGATTTATTATTATAAGGGGCTTTTGTAACTTGTTTATACGCGAGTTTGGATTATTCCCATGGAAGTTATTACAAATAAATTACGGTAAATTAAAAGGACGTTATTAAAAAAAAAAAAAAATTAGTAAAAGGAAAAAAGGCAACTCGTTGAAACCTTTGCTGCTCTCTCTCGTCTCGGCTTCTCTCTCATCATAGGTCACCCAAATGCCCAATTGACTGCTCGCCCTCTCTCGCAGAGAGATCCATGAATTTCTCCATCTTATCTCCTCCCCTTTCTCCATCTTCTCCTCTCCTCGATTTCTCTGGTTGAACTCCAAACTTCTCCTCCTATTGCGTGCTGTTGAGCTTCTTGTTTTGGCTTCTTCTGCTTTTCCTGCTGCTTCCATGGAGACGCCACCAGCTGAGGAGCTGCTGAGGAAGATCCAGGACCTGGAAGCCGGCCACGCTCATCTCCGGGAAGAGATGTCGAGGCTCATGCTCTCTGGAAACCAGAGATCTTCTTCGGAGAACAACGCCGCCGCCGCCGTCGCTGCTCGTCAGAGGTCCCATTCCGTCTCCCCTCAGCGCTCCAGGTTGCCTTCAGCCGGACCTGGTCGCCGGAGACGTGGTACTGGTGGTGTTGGCGGTGGTCTTGCTAGTTCTAGCTCTAGTGGAAGATTGGATTCTGCTGCTTCGTGGAAGGTAGGCTCCGCGTCGTTCGGCCATTCGTCTTCGCCGTTGCAGAGAGAGAGCCGGAGTATTGACTTGCCTCTTATTAATTTATGCGGCCCTAGGGCTGGGGAGGATTCGCCAGCAGTGGTTCAGTTCACTGATCGGCATTATTTGAACATTTTGCAATCCATGGGGCAATCTGTTCATATATTCAATCGCGATCGTCGAATCATATACTGGTAATGCTTTGCTTTTCGTTGGTTCCTGTAATCGTTATCTGTTTTTATGGACACTAGTGAGAATGGACAGAAGATCAACTTAGATTTTAGCTTCTGCGTTTGCTCCTTGTGGAAATGAAATCAATTGCTTTGTTGTTCTACTGTCATTTTTGTTTGGTAATTATTTAGCATTTCTATGGTGGTTGTTACGGGGAGGTTGGGGAAATGAAGTTTATCTCAGAGTTGGAGAAAATGTTGAAGCTGAAACGGGTTATTTAGAAGTTGTGGAACCCTAGTTGGTGGAAGAGAATTTCACAAGCATTTTAAAAGTTACATATGTTTTTCTTGTGGCATTGGCATCTTCTTGCTAGGGCAGACGTTGTGCTAAGCATTTTTAAGTTCACAAACTTGTTATCCAGTAGGCCTTTTTTACTGTCAGCTGGCTACAATCTGCTCCCACTTCAATGGTCTATGAGTTTATCTCCCTTCCATGATAATATGTTAATAGCCATCTACAAACTTGTCAACTTTTTAGGAGAATTTAAAGAAGCTGAATGAAACTATTCATAGATAATTCTTTGGATTGTTAGACTGGGATTTCATTGTTTAGAGCTTTCAATGATTAGGGTGGGCAAGTTATGCCTAGCAGGTTTCAACATTTGCTTATGATCAGTAGGGTTAACAAATCAGGTATCTGAATGAAATGATTGTGCAGGCATACAGAAAATAATAAACTGCTTTCTTTTCTTTTCTTTTTCTGTTGTAATCTTCTGGGTGAGCTACCAAAAAAAATCTTCTGGAGGTTCTTTTGGTTGTCAACTTATAAAATGATAATGCAGGAACCGAACTGCTGAAAACCTCTATGGTTATTCCGCAGCAGAAGCTCTGGGCAAGGATGTTCTCGAACTCCTAATAGATGAGAAGGACTTTCCTGTAGCAAACAATATAATTAACCGGGTCATGCTAGGAGAAAATTGGACCGGACAGATCCCCGTAAAAAATAAAATGGGCTGGAGAGTTGTGATGATTGCAACTGAGACGCCATTTTATGATGATGATGGTTCCTTGATCGGGGTTATATGTGTATCAAGTGATTCAAGACCATTCCATGAAATGGGATTTTCTTTGCCAGATGCAAAGAGTTCTGATACAGATAACAGTTCTAGCTTGCCCAGAAACCGTGTTGCGACCAAGCTTGGTCTTGATCCTGAACAGCCTTTACAAGTTGCACTTGCTTCAAAAATAACGGACTTGGTGAGCTATATAATTTATTTATTTATTTCTCTTGTTAATTTTACCTCATCTCATTGACTTTTGGACACCTGAAACAGGCTTCCAAAGTAGGTAACAAAGTGAGGTCTAAATTGAAAACTGGGGATAACAATGTGGAGCGTGAAGGTGGGAGTGGAGATAGCCGTCAATCTGATCATGGATCCTTTGATGCTGCTCTTTCTGATCATAAGGATGATATTAATTCCAGCGAATCTGGCACACCCAGAAGGAATGCTGCTCCATCTATTTTTGGTGTAATTTCTCAGGCTATTGCTGACAAGTCTCCAGCAAAATTGAGCAAAGACTCTGAGGACGAGAGTGAAGGAAAAGCTTCCATCCGTAATATTACCTCAAAAGCAGAGGCTTGGATTGGCAAGAAAACAACACAATGGTCCCGGAGGGGGAACGAGCAAGAATCATCAGAAGCAAGATCCAATAGATTTGCTTGGCCTTGGTTGCAGGGTGATCAGGACAACGATCACTCGTCTCCTTTAATGAAATCTGAAAACCAGTTCAATGAATGTCGTCCTTGCACAACTGAAGCCTCTGGATCATGGTCATCTTCATTTAATGTGAACAGTACAAGCAGCGCCAGTAGCTGTGGAAGTACAAGCAGTAGTGCTTTGAAACAACTGGACATTGAAACTGATTGCTTGGACTATGAAATCTTGTGGGAGGATCTAACAATAGGAGAGCAGATTGGACAAGGTAACATTAATATGTTAAGTACAATCTGATTTTAGAACATGAAAATACTCTTGTTACTCATGTAGTTGGTTTCTCATAATGGCTTTTTGCATAGATATTATGACTGCATTGTTCTGTTCATAGATAAAAAGCTTGTGGATATATTTGGCAAACCTATTTTTCATGATGGTACAATTTCCTGTCAAACCCAAGCCTTTTGGCTCATTTTGACTACTTAATGCATTTAGGCATTTGAAATAAATTTGAACCTGAAAATGCCATGAACTACCCCAAATAATATTAGGTTTTTGGAGTGTAGCCAACGATGCAAGTCTGAGCAGAACTATAAACCCTTGTACCTCTGTCATACTTGAGTATCACAATGCCATTGCTATCATTATGGACTGGCATGACCAGAAATTGTGCAACGTGTTGGCTGTTGTACCAGTTGTAAAGAACTAGGGCTTGGAGCATCAACCATTCCAAGCCCTTGGGTATCTTTCGATTCCTCATGCTTGAAAGTTAAAGCTCTTCTTGGTAGTTAGGAGAAATTAGGTTGTACGAGTCACTACATGAATCAACTAGTGTGTGAACTTTGGCATCTTATAGTATAATCTGTCTAATTCTAGTTCTTAACCCTCACTTCTTTTCATAACTATGCTAGAGCTTCACATTCTTGCCAGTAATAGCTTCTTTTTTTCCTCTCAAGTTGTAAAAAATGGCTTAAAAAGGTTTCGTTCCTAGGCAGCTGATCCTGGGTTATTCGAAGTGTCTTGTTGTCTAAGTCTATATTGGTACTCTGTTAAGGCTTTATATATACATCCCTTCACCTATTTTATCTGGCGCGAAAAGGATTGGCCAACACTTGTGACACTGACAGCAGTTTGTTGATGCCCTTGAGAAAATGGCATCCCATGAGATGGGGCCTTGGACCCAATTAGGATTCCCTAGGTTTGAGTTGGAGACACCATGGTGTTTCTAATGACATTTACGAAAAGTTTTCTTCATATTTTTTCTTCAGCTGTACTTTGCATTGTGCATCCTTTCAAATACCCCCCCCCCCCCCCCCACCCCCCCCCACCCCAACCCTGCTTATGAAGGATCTATATTAGGGTGGTTTTATTGCATGGAAGGTTATATTAGAATAATTTACTATTATTTGGTAGTCTGAACTCTGAAGGTTTAGTCCAAAATGGATTTCTGCTGTATTATTTATCTTTTATTTTTTGGTCAACTATTGGTTTGCAAAGTTGTATTTTCTCAGCCTTAATATGGATCTGATATACATTCTATATTCTTTTGTTTTGTCCAGGGTCCTGTGGAACGGTGTATCATGCTCTATGGTATGGATCGGTATGTTTGTTGACTTATCTCTTCCCCCCTAAGACTGATAAAATACTATTTGAATACGAAATTGGAGGTTTATTAGGGATGTACGATAGCAAACTGAAGTTAGAGATGTTTCTGTCTTTATTATATGAGTGTACAGACCCAACACAATGTTCCCCCACATAAGCAAGCTCATATAAGTTCGTAAAATACATTATCTACTTTTCCTATAAAAATCTATCTTCCATCCTCTTTTTTTTGTTGTTGTTGTTGTTGTTGTTGGATGTCTGCTCAGTGGAAAAACATAATGCAGAAAACTGAAACAAGGATCTAATGCTCAGTTTGGAGAGACAGACAACTATCCCTATTTAAATGAAAACAAATAACCATATCTTATAAATATGGGGCGAGATCCCAAACTAATGCGAATATGGGCTCATAGAGAAATGATGGATGAATAGATAGTGCGAGAGAGCACATGTTTTTAAGCTATTGCCTGATCTGTGATAACAGAAATGGGTTGTTGACATTGACTAACAAGAAGAGTGGTGATGGCAATGAACATCTAGAGAGAGAAGAAGGGGAGTAAGAAAACACTAAACAACAACCTACCCCAGGGATTGCCTGCCCAACTCCAAGGGGAGGGCCAGGTCTGGGGTCCCCGGATGTAGACAATCTTTCCCCACCGAGGGGTGAGAGTCGGGAATTTAAATCCCCTGGTGGCCACCCATGGGGCTCGAACTTGAGACCTCAAAGGTGGGCTACTAGCCTTTCCCCATTAGAAACCGATTGAGCAACCATGGAATGGGATTAAGATAAACCTAGTAATTCATGAAAAGAGGAGGTAATAGAATGAAAGAGGGAGGTGGTGTTAATGGAGAGTGTGGAACTGCGAAATCATTTCTGGTTCTAATCACAGTACAAGAAGATTCTAGTTTGGGGAAATGGAGCATAAATAGTCCTAAAACTAAAGAGAATCAAATTTGGATGATTGGTGGTTTAATGGAGTTGATGGCGGATTAGACATTTCTGTCATTGCCTATCAAATCATTGCTTTGTTATCTTGTGGGTCCCTTTATCTCATCTATGGTTTAGTGCTGAGGTCTTTTTCTAATTCTCATCTGACAGGTGGCAGCAACTGCTTTATGTTTGATAAAGATCTATAAATACATAGATGTGTGGCTCATTATTTGACATTATGATGCTTTGTTAAACAATGGCAATGGCTCTTTTTTCCAGGATGTTGCAGTCAAAGTTTTCTCTAAACAAGAATACACTGAAGAAGCCATCTTTTCTTTTAGACAAGAGGTACTTTTTACGTTTTCCACGAGTTAAGTTTAATTCATACATGATTGCTTTTCTTATTGGGTTACCCCTCCCCCGGGAATAAATTTGATTGTATTCTTAATTTTCCAATATTATTGTTTTCGATAAGCTTTTAGCCATGTTTTATCCTGGGAACTGCATGGGGGATGGATAACTTTAGCTTATCTGTTACCTCTTACTGAGGTTGGTTCATGGCTTGAGCCATTGAACCCAAAATTGTGTATTTTTTACTTAGGCTGATATATCTCTTCTTCTTTCATGAAGGTGTCTCTCATGAAGCGGCTTCGACATCCAAATATTCTACTGTTTATGGGTGCAGTAACCTCACCTCAGCGTCTTTGTATTGTTACAGAATTTCTCCCTAGGTTTATTCTTATCCTTGAATTTTGAACATTCATTTTGGTTACATTGATATATATGTAACATAGCATAAAACGAGTTTATCTGAGTGTATTTTCCTATCTTCTTTATCTCATTTAATTTAGAGGAAGCTTATTCCGGTTATTGCAAAGGAATACATCTAAGCTCGATTGGAGACGTCGAATTCACATGGCCTTAGATATAGTAAGTGTCTCAGTTTTTGACTAGTGATTCTGTTTCTGTATCTCTTTTACCTTTTACCTCTTTGTAAGATCCATATGGTCATTTGGTTTTCAGGCGAGAGGCATGAATTATCTTCATCATTGCAGTCCACCTGTCATTCATCGTGATTTAAAGTCTTCGAATTTGCTTGTTGATAAGAATTGGACTGTCAAGGTCTGCTTTGTTCTCAGAATTTATTTCTCTTGATATGTACGGTATCTTTCAGTTAAATAATAAGATTTATATTAAAATAAATTACGTTAACCAACAGGTTGCTGATTTTGGCCTTTCACGCATTAAACATGAGACATACCTTACGACAAAGACAGGGAAAGGCACTGTATGTTTTCGTTGTTGACCGTTCTTGGATATTACTGGTCTCTCAGAGCTTTTTTTTTTTTTTTTTAACTTTGCATATGACAGATTTCGATGTAGAGAGATTTATTTATTTATTTTTCACTTTGCAGCCACAGTGGATGGCACCTGAGGTACTACGGAATGAACCTTCAGATGAGAAGTATGTTCTAGCCATTTAGTGTAGATGTTGTATTCAACTTGTGAATTTATATTTGTCTATTCTCATGTATATACTGGGTTCAATCATTTATTTATATGCCTGGACAACAATATTTGAAAAGATTATAACAGCAGCTTTATGGGATTCTTTAGGTCAGACATATATAGCTTTGGAGTCATTTTGTGGGAACTTGCTACAGAGAAGATCCCTTGGGAATATCTCAACTCAATGCAGGTAATCTAGTTATATCTGGATTCCTATCTTTAGACCCACTTAAAAATTGTAGCTTATTCAATCCCATGGTTAATTACCAAAAACTACACAGCTCACATATTTTTTTTATACCACTAGAAGAGAAATCTTCTAACCGGTAGTATACGGATAAAGCTACTAGTTTACCACCAAAAAACTACTAATTCCATATGACATGTGTCAAAGGGTTTCCTTACGAAAGAGGAACATCCTGATATTGTTAGAATTTGAGGCTATAGCAGGCTTAGTAAAGAGGAGGGGAAATTTCCTTTCACTATACTTTTTACTATTGTTGGTCAGTAGCATTATTCCTATACTGCTGAGGGTCTAATAGATTTTGCTCCTAGTGCTATAAAAGAATGCAAGTTTGCTAGTGATAAATAAAGTGGAATAGTGTAGTTTTGAGTCCTTTCTTATTCAAATTAATAAAGTTGTACTTTTAGGTTAAACATTTACCGTAAGACACTCAAAATAGGTTAGTTATTGGAAAAATCTTGAATTGAAATTGTTTCTTTGTAATTGAACTCTCATCTATAGTATTGCTCTGTAAATCAGAAAGTTTCTCAAGTGAAGAAACCAAATTGAAAATTCAACAAGACAGCCCTACCATGCAAACCAAATTGGTATCCAAGTACAACTGATTCTAATTGAATATATAGTCTTGACAGCTGAAAGCAAATATTCTCACTATAATGATCCTTTGCTTTTAAATCCATAAGATGGGTTAAATTCTTTCATACTAGGATGCTTTTCACCTTCAAATATTTGTCTGAACATGCTATTTGGAGCTTGTTTGGATGCCTAATTTTGAAGTTATTAGATTCAGATTGCAAGCAAAGCCTTTTTGCTTTGGGTAGAGCTTTTGGCTTTTGCTTTAGGTAGGGTAATAACTAATGAGTGCATTGCTTGGAGTAAACTTATTATTGTATGCATGCAAGTATGGTGTAGCTTCACTAGTAATCCTTTATGACTTCTACAGGTTATTGGGGCCGTTGGATTTATGAACCAAAGACTTGATATTCCAAGTGATGTAGATCCCAAGTGGGCGTCTATAATTGAAAACTGCTGGCAAAGGTGCTTGCTTGATTTGCTTCTGTTGCTACTTAATTCATATTGTTTCCATTTTACCCCACAAATGTTCATACATTTTTTCAATTTGGGAGTGCTTAGTAAACAAGCGTCCTCAACCCTAAGAAAGGACCCCAATTGTTTTCTTTATTTCTATTCTATTCTTTTTATAAAATTTTGTTAGGTACCTGGAGATTTTGAACGTTTTGAACCAGTTGCCTTGAATGTTATTATAATTTTTCCCTTGAAGAAAATCGAGTAACAGATCCAAAACACCCCTATTTATAATGAAAATGAAATTCTGGATGCAGTTTTCAGAAGTAAAGAAAATTTTAAAACCTGGAAGACTAGTGCAAGATAAAAATCTTGATAATCAAGTTTTCTTGATGAGATTTGTTGTTAATTCTTAATCATGAGAATGTATTTAATTTTTTTTTTCAAAAAGATAGTCATTTTGGGTCTTCAATCCAGTTTCTGTAAATGTCAAACATTGAAATGTCAGATGTTATGACATCGAAGGATTTTTCTACTTTCTGTATGTTACCCTTCCTTTGGTATGGTATAATCCAGTTGTCCAATTGTAAGGCTGAAGTTTCTTTCCATATCCTAATGGCGGTAACTGATGATAGTCTAACTTGATGAATTGTTTAGTCATTATGCTGCTTTATCATTGTTATGCACTCATGTCATGATGAGCTATTCTTTGATTTCATCATTTATTTGTTTGGTCACTCTTGAAATAAGAAGTGTTTTACAGCAGTCCTTTTAGTGTCCCAAGTTCCCAAATATCTTCTTGCTGCTTTGTTTTATGCATAACAATGTTAGCTGAACAGATCATCAAAACATCGTTTTGTCTAATCTATATACTTTTACTAAAATCGATGTATAACATCTTACGTATCAACTTATGGTTGAGTTGTGTCTTGAAAACAAAAATTTCCCTCCAAAAGTATCCCTTGATAAAAGAAAAAATCATTATAAAAAAGATTTGCAAGATTATACGTTTTTTCTAATCTATGCCGCAAGGGAATAGGTTAAGAACCCAACAAAGGAAAGAAGCCCTAGTTTAATGCATTGACCCTAGAGGCTAATGCATCGAAATAAAGGGAAAAAACACTTTTCTAAAGGAATATTCTTTTTTTTTTTGTGGGTTTTGGGCACACATAAGAAAATTCCTATAATTATAAACCAGTACAAAGTACAAGAGCACTACACTAGTTTATAGGATACATACGTTATTTGACTTTTCGTGTCAATTGCGTTCAATGGGTTGGGTTCTACTTTAGATTTAAGATATCATGTCTATTTGATGATAATGATATATGCTATTTTCATTACTATAGCCTGATTAGTCGAGAGGGTGTTCAGGTTCGGTTTATTTATGGTTTTTGGATTCAAACAATTTTTGTTCTTCCCCAAAATCAAAAAGATTTTGGCTGGGTCGAGTTTTTATAGCCAGCTCTCCATCATTAGGTGACTTATCCAGGTGTTTCTGATACGGTGGATATGACTCAGATTGGTATTCAAATCACTCATAATTCTCTCTTTCAACTGCATTATGGTATCTAGAGCTTCTGCTGGAGATTTTAGGTGAATCATTAACTTTTTTTCATTCTTTCATTTTCAGCGAGCCACAGCTCAGGCCTTCGTTTCAGGAACTGCTTGAGAAGCTAAAGGATTTGGCGAGACAGTATGCTGCTCAATTCCAAGCAGCCCGATCTGGCTCAGTGGATGTTATGCAAAAAGAGCAATAGCCAAAAATATTTTGCCCATGTTTGGTGCTTCCATAAGCAATGAATATATGAGCAAATTATCTGCTTGGAAACAGACAACTTTTAAAGTACTCGGATGGTGCAGATGATTCATTCGTTGCCTCCCAGATGATTGTGGCTAGTCAAGTGGGCGCACAATGCAACTTGGGCTGGAGTCAGCCGGCTAGCCAGAAGATGGGTGCAAAAAGATGATGCTCCCACAGGTTCTTGCAGCGATTCATTGCTGATGATTTTTTGATACTGTGAGTTACCGAGTGATGAATTGATTTGTAAGCGAAGACATGATCAACCATCTTGTATTCAAGGTGTCATCACAGACCGAAAGGAACTGCACAGAAGTCAGTCCACAGAATTCCATTGTAAGTAAATACAGAACTCCACAGAGATGCGAATGCCATTGATTCTTGTGTGCAAAAAGGGAAATGATGGTCCTTTGGTGCCACTTTATTGCGACTACATTTCGAATAGTAACGGTAAGAAGCTAGTTTGATTTATGCTGCTTGGCCCTTGAGAATGGATTAGTCCCCAACAGGGTTTTAGAAGCATTGGTAAACGGCGATTATGTAATATTTCCTGTAACATTGATCGATCCAATTGAGTATTGTTCAGTTTGAATTATTGGTAGATGAGGGAGCTCATCGTGGTATTTCCAGAAGTATAGCCGCCGTCAACCACCAGATTATGGCCAGTTATGAAGCCGGCGTCGTCATCACAAGCTAAGAAAAGAGCAACCCTAGCTATATCTTCAAGCCTCCCGCCCCTGCCTCGTAACAGGCTACCTCTTTCCCCGACTATTTTCGCAACTTCGTTTTGGGTCACGTCTGGGTTTCCTACCAACCTTCTGTAGGCATCGACAAGCATCTCAGATGGAACCCCATGAGGCGAAATGCAGTTCACTCGGATCCCATGCTTACCGAGCTCACAGGCTGAGCTCCTCATTAGGCCAAGGATTGCCTCTTTCGACATGGTGTAAGCATGTGATGCTAGTCCTCCCATTATGGCCGCGGAGCTTGACGTGCATATTATGCACCCGTGATTTTGACCTTTGATCATGGCTCTAGCGGCGTGCTTGATTCCGTGCACCATCCCGTGCACATTGACAGCAAGAAGAGACATAACCTTCTCCATCTCAAGCTTGGTGATGCTGCCGTCGGGCCCTGAGATGCCTGCATTGTTGAACATAACATCTAGCCTCCCCTTCCATTGTAAAGCCAACATCACAGCCTTCTCCACATCAGATTCTATCGACACGTCGCAGTGCACAAAGAGGCCTCCTATCGAATTCGCCAACCTCAACCCCTGCTCATCGAGTATATCCGCCACCACCACGTGTGCTCCGTTTAGTGCAAACAACTTGGCTGTCGCCTCCCCTATCCCCCTTGCACCGCCCGTTATCACCACCACCTTTCCCTTAAGCCTGGTTTCATAGAGATGCATATTAGTTAGGCATAACACTTTACACACTAAAACAACAACAAGAAGAAGGAAGATCTTGATTCATGTATACGACAGACCCAACTCGACCATAAGATCCACGCTAAAGTGTTATGATGTGTATTACCTTTGTCCATCGCTTGTTTGAGGACTATTAGGATCCATCAGTTGATAGAACAAAGACACAAAGGCGATGTTCTTATGAAGTACTAAATGAATGTGCTTTGAGAAATATATAAAGAGAGAGGAGGAGATAAAATAACATATATGTTGGATACGAGTGAGTTAGATAAGTAGGGCTCTTTGAATGATCCATTATTTCTTTCGTACCATGCTTTTCTTCTTTCCACCAACCAGTAACAAGATTTACTATGTTCCTATTTACTCGGGTTCATTTGGGCGGGTTTTGTTAATTCATGCCTGCACACCGGTGACATTTGGTCCATTTGGAACAAGGGAGTAGGGGTATTACGTGAATATGAGTAGATCGAATTCGACTCGTACTCATTTTTTTAAATGAGTCGAGTATAAAAATATTTGTAAGCTCAGTCCAAAGCCCGGCTCGTTCGAATTAAACTCGAATAAATCGAATTTTATGAAATTTATAAAATTTTCTTTAAGTTACTTTACAATGAACAAGCAATACTCAGCTCGAGCTCATCATATTTTAAAGAACAAGCAATACTCGGCTCGAATGACATCCCTACAATAGATCAAGGATCCGGAGGAAAGGCTCCTTATGCGCGGTGAAAACGGTCACCATAATTTACACCCTCTCACAATCTGCCTAGGGGCGCCCAGGTCAGGTGAGTGATTTCACCTAGCAAGGATTTTGTTAACTCATAGTTACTGTAGGAGAGTTTAGTGTGGCCTATTGAATCTCCACTCTATTCTATCGCCTGCCTCCAATCGTCTTCCAATCTCCCGCGTAGTTGCAAATTGCAAAAATCACAGATTGCAATTTACTCCTTGAGACAATTTAGCCTTCATATGGCAAAACCTCAAATTTCAATTATCGGAGCTGGCATTTTTGTCAAGACTCAATACATCCCCAGATTATCCGAGATCTCCGATCTTGTCGCTGTTAAATCCATCTGGAGTCGCTCCCGAGTACGTTTCCTTTGCTAATCCACGTTTTTACCTCTTCTGTGACACTCTAGGGTTTCGGATTTTGTTGCTAAATCGAAGTACATTCCGTGGTAATCAGGACTCAGCGACATCTGCGGTTGATGTTGCTCGGAAGACGTTTCCAGGAGTGGAATCAAAATGGGGAGATGAAGGCCTTGAAGAGATTATTCGAGATCCTTCCATTATTGCAGTTGCTGTTGTTCTTGCTGGCCAGATTCAGGTTTTTCTGATCTCTATCTTTCCTTATTCCAAACCGATCTTTATTTGTACGATGTGAACTAGTACAATTTTACATTCTATCTGATCTCTCGTACTTTTTGCTATTAACCTTGAACTTGCTTGTGAGAACTCATAATCAAGTTTTAACTTGGAGATTTAGGTATGCATTGGTCAATTCAGATTAGGGGTAAAGAGATCTTTTACATAGGGCTTGAGAATGAGAATAAACCCTTCAATATTGAGTAAGCTTCTTACAGATAAGTCACCACCCTCCGCTGAAGTAGAAAACCCCTTTTAATATAGTATGATCATTCGAACTTGTCGTCCAGAAATTCCATGTACATGACACATGACTCATGAGTATGCTACTAGGCTATCTTGGAGGGATTTAATGGAATGCGTTGATCTGCATTTTAGTCTTGTCTAAAATATTTCATCTGGTACAGGTGGACATGTCACTGAAGCTACTTAAGGCAGGAAAGCATGTTATTCAATGTGATTTTTGATATTTACCTCATTAATTGAATGAATGTTCCGCCTTCAAAGAGATTCCTAAACATTGTCAAGTATACAAAAAAGCTACAATTAAGCATCAGCTACTAGGTTGCTGAAGTTTCTTCCCTGTCATTGAACTATTCTTCCAAGAGGGTGTTCAGTTGCTTTTATTTTCATATATGAATTCTCTACCTTTTACGCGAAGTACTTATTTGCTTCTTTCTCTTCTTGCATGGACACTTCCATGGGATCATTTGGATGAACAGAGAAACCAGCGGCTGCTAGTGCGTAACTTCTATATATTTTTTTCCCATTCTAGATGCTTTTATTGTGCTTTGAAAATTTATCGTCTTAAATTAGGGATAACAATTTCACCTGAGCAGAACCCAAATCACCCGAAAAGAGGTTGAAAGCCTAACAGGTCTGGAGAAAAACATGACTGTAATATATGACAGGTTACTTCAGCCCTTACAATTAAAAGCCAATATATAAATATATTGTGCCCATAAAAACATGAGTGTGATATAAAATGGTAAATAGTTTACAGTGTCTTGCTGTTTGCTTTGCCAAAAACAAAGGATATTTTGCTAGCAATGTTGGATAAAGAGATGCTTTATGGAATTTTAATTATAAAGGATGGTTTTGTGTGGTTTACCCAGTTTTTTTTATTATGAAAGCTCAATGTTGTACATTAGAGTACAAGAAACATAATGTAAGGCAGCCAATAATTTACTAGACCCAGGAGATTCAGCCATGAGCCCATGAGTGGAGGGTTTTGGGTAGAAGTGGATGCATTGCTCGGTGACTAGTTGGGTTGAGTGGGTGGATTGTATTAGAGAATCAGGTGACAATCCATTGCCATCCTATCCTATCTCAAAGTTTATCTCCTACTCAAGAAGTTTCATTGTCAAAATAAATTTTCACTGCATTCTGCCTTCCCTGTTCACATCTCAAATATAAAAATGCAAAGACCAAAAAATAATTCCAATTTTAAAAACTACTAAAATAATACACATTGTTAACTTATAAACCATAAATTATACGGATCATTTTTTCAGTTGAAGTTTTGGTTTATGTCCAATATTTTGAATTATTTTCCCATATATTTTTAGCATATTTTCTATCCACTTCTTCTGTGCAGACATTGATGAGGCCGAAGCTGCACTGCTATCCTACAAATCCATATCTGCTGGTATTAGTGGCTCACCAATTTGGGCTGTGGCAGAAAATTATCGGTTTGAGCCTGCATTTGTTGAGGTTGGAATCCTCATCTCGCTTTTATATTTATCGTTAAAAGCTTCACAATGAAAATCTGGTGGTTTTACAGGGCAAGAAACTGGTGGCTGATTTGGGAAATTTGATGAGTGTTCAAGTTATTGTGGAAGGATCAATGAATAGTTCTAATCCTTATTTCTCGAGTGGCTGGAGGAGAAACTTCACTGTAAGCAATGTTACTTGTGAATTTTGTAATTCTGATAATGCTTTGAGACATGGTCCACATCATACGTGCTTCTTCTGCATATTGCTGTGGCAGGGAGGTTTCATTTTGGATATGGGAGTGCACATGATTGCAGGATTGAGGATGGTAAGTGTATTTCAAACATGTTTACTTCCAATATATTGACACACTTTTTCCTACTGTGGCTGTAGAACTACATTGATGAAACTACACATTTTACTCAGATCTGACTTGCCTCTTGTATTCCTATAACTACCACTTACACCTATTACTTCTCTACAAGTTGTATAAGATCTAGGATATGAGACTGTGTACTTAATGTTCATAAATACCTATTTTACATGACTAACACCCATTACAGTAATGAGATGGAATTGGCTGCATTTTTTTTCATCCCCTAGGCTTCATCCTTTAGAAATAGGGTGCTGCTGTATGCTAGTATGAGTTATACCATTTTGCTAATGTTTCATATTTTTCATAATAAGCTTGTTGGAGAGGTGACCTCTGTATCAGCTTTGACATCTCATGTTGATGTAACCCTGCCTCCACCAGACAATATCTCCTCGACATTGTAAGTTATGAAGAATACATGTGATTTAAGTACTCTTAGACCAAAATATCTTATTTTTATTAATGGAGTTCTCATGTGAGACACTTCATACAGTCTGTTTGAAAATGGCTGCCATGGTGTTTTTGTGATGTCAGTATCCACGAGAGCACCCAAGGCAAGTGATAATGAGACAATTAGATTCATTTTAACGATATTAATCTACTATTTATTGGTGACTTTTGAGATGTTGTACTGTAGATATTTTGGCGAGTAGTGGGCTTGAATGGAACTGTACAAGTAGAACGTTCCAGTGTTGATGGACGACATGGATACATGGTATGTGAAAAAATAAATATATATCTTCCTAGCTTATGGCCTTGTTTTCCTTAGTGTAGTTTTCTTATCTTATTGAAAAGGACATTATAAAAAAATATGATCTTTTCTTTTGGAAGATTTCTTAGAGAAAACAGTTAGTTTTAATGCGTTTACTCCTAACTTGATAACTAACTTTCTAATGCACATTTATAGCTCTTTTTACCTAGTATGAAAACCATCCTAATCTGATGTCCGTTACAGGTTTCCAGCTACAATGCTGAGGGGAAATGCACAAATTCATTCCATTCGTTCTGCGGAGTAAACGAAGAACTGAAAGCCTTTATACATGACATTTCAGAAGTCTCCCTTAAGGTACTGTAAGATTACCACCTGTTCAGTGGGACCTTTTATGTGCCGAAACTCTTATGTAGTTTTCCGAAGCTGGTATTCGAGCTTCTTTTTCAAGGGGCGGTAAACAGAACTCCTTGACTGACAGAATTTTGCACTTGCAATTGAAATTCTAAATGCAGAAAGTGACTAACCACCAGGCTGAGCCCCGGCTATCTTATGTTGAAGGCGTGAGAGATGTTGCCATTTTGGAAGCGATGCTTGAGTCCGGATCAAAGCAGGGAGTCATGCTACCAGTGAGAAGAGTGTGACAACCAAATGGATGCGGAATTTCTGCTTAGTTAAGTAAACAGAATTCGCTGTGTAATTGATTGTTTGGAAGAATCAGAACACTCCAAAATGTGAAGATATTGTTATTGTTTAGGCCAGTTATGCAATCCTCGTGGGCGCGAGTCTTGACCATTACAGAGCTGCATCAGTTAAACTTGCCATTATATAGTACACTTCACTAAGCCTCCCACTCATAGAAAGTCATATTCATGTCTCTAAAAAAACAATTGTTACTGAATAAAAATTGTGTTTTTAAGTTGTGCATGATCACTCTGATTTCATCTTCTTCGTTTGCATCTTGTATGTGGGAACCCTCAACTTCTGTTATTTTCCATGTTGTATTATTGTTGTGTATCTCGATTTACTAGAAAATGATGTTGTCTGATATTTCGAATTCTTACTTTTATAAAAAAATGTTGTAATGTTGAATTGTCAAAAATTAAGCACGTAAATTTTGGCTTGTTGATAACGTATTTGTGAAATTCATCGATCCTATCCTTCATAAGAACTCGATCTTAGTCTCTAAGATTATTATGGTGGAAAATATGAAAATCTTTCAACGTAGCTGTCACGTGGAATTTCCCATGATAAAAATACCCTTATTGTCGATAATCTTAAAGATGATATCTCGTGAGTCGTAACCCTTTATTTCACGAGTTCGATCCCTCTCGCGGTTTTAATGGCATAGTGCCTCCTATAGAACATAAAAAGGAAGGGGATAAAGAGTGGGCAGTGGACAATTTTACATTTCTAAGAACAAGCCTAATTCTGATGGATGCCTAATGTGACTACTCCAAACCTAATCCATCAAAACCTAATTCTGATGGATGCCTAATGTGGATACATATTTTTTGTGGTTGACTTATAAATTTAATGACCGGATTTATGAGATCCCTAACAATCGAGAGCCGAAGAAGACCAAAAACAGGCCCAACATAGAGATATACAGTACAATATATTTAAAGCTAAATTTTGGTGATGCCTAATACTTTAGGCTTTCAGTTCGGTAAAATATATCGTTCATTATTTATGTAAATTTTTGTAAAGTAAAAGTTTGAGACTAGACACCTGATTCTTTGAGAGGTCAATGAGTCGGCAGATGAAAACCGCCTAAACATACAGAAAAAGATGCATCCAACAAGTAAAAATAAACTCTACAACATGATGACTTAAGCAAATCTAATCCCAACAAGTTGAGGGTGTCAGCAAAAAACAAAGTCAACCACCATCGAATTGTAGCACCATGGGTCATTGATACAACAAGAATCTGTCTTATGTGAACAATTTCGTAGTTGTTATAAATAAGTACAACTTATTAAAATAAGTACAACTTATTTTAATAAGTTGTACTTATTAAAATAATTTTATGTTAGATAAAATCTAAATAAAAAGGGAATTTCATACTCCCATCGGGGATCCCCATGGGGTGGGGACTATTATCCCCGTCCCCGCGCTGGAAATCACTTTGGCTCCCGTCCCCGTTTAATTTCTTCATCCCCGTCCCCGCTCCATTCGTTTATAACGGAGGGACTGAGGGAGTATTTATTCGGGTGTGAATCTTATGTCTCCCTCTACTGTCCTCTCTCACAAACTCCATTTATTTTTTATTGTTTTAATCTATTTTTTATTTTTTGTTTTTGTTTTCTTTCTTTTTTTAATTAAGATTTGTGAGGGGGACGAGGTCAAAGAGGGGGACAATCCTATTTAGAGAAATTTACAGAAAACCACCCATTATATATAGCCTTTTACACTTAACCACCCACTAAAAACGAAATTACATAAAACCACTCATTAAATGGGTTTTGTTTTCAAATCACCACATAATTCCATTAGAATTCCATTAAATATAGTATATTTTAATATTTTATACTTAAACTTTAAACTTTAAACTTCAATATATTTAAATTATATTTATTGTAGGGGTAAACACTTATATTAATTTAATATATTAGGGGAAAAAGCGTGTACAAATTTTAAATTTATTTGAAGGGCGGAGGTTCTAAATGTGGAAAATATTATTTAATTTTTATTTAAAAAGTCAAACAAATTTTAATAAAGATACATTTAATAAAAAATACTTTTGAGCCTGGAAAAATATTATTAAAAAAATATTTAGATTTTTTTTTCATTTTTAGTATATAGTATAGGTGTTTACAAGTATGAAAGAAAATGAGAAATTAATTATTAGTATCAAAATAATTATTAAATTTAAACAATGCTAATGATTTATAAACTTATTTTTAATTTTGATTAAAAAGAAGTCTATAAAAATTTATAACCATTTTTATGAATAAAATAGAACAAATTTGTTCATATATACATCAAGTTTTAAAAAAATATTTTTTAAAAAATTTAATCAAATATATTTTGATATGAATTTCAGATTTTAAGTTAAATATAAAACTTAAAATAATGTATTATCATATATATTTGACAAAAACCTAATAAAAATAGACAATGGGTGGTGATTTGAAAACAAAACCTATTTAATGAGTGGTTTTCTGTAATTTGTTGTTTAACGGGTGGTTAAATGTAAGGAGCTACATTTAGCGGGTGGTTTTCTGTAAATTTCCCTCCTATTTATTCTCCTCGGGACTCGGGAGGGAAAATCTGGAGATTATCAAGTATGCAGTAAGTGGGCCCACCGGCAACCAGCGCTCAAAGTCAGTGAAATCGAAACCAGCCCATCTCACTCCAAACAAGACTATTCCCATTTGATCTTCCCCACTACCTAAATGGACGCCTCCTCGCCGGAAAATCTGATACTCGTCCGCCGGGACCCCGTCGGAATCGCCTACATCACCATCAACCGTCCAAAATCACTCAACTCCTTGACTAGGTCGATGATCGTTGACCTCGCCAGAGCCTTCAAGAGCTTGGACGCCGACGATTCCGTCAAGGTGATTATCCTGTCCGGATCCGGCCGCGCCTTCTGCTCCGGCGTTGATCTTACTGCGGCCGAGGACGTTTTCAAGGGAGATGTTAAGGATCTTGAGACCGATCCTGTGGTTCAGATGGAGCGGTGTAGGAAACCTATCATCGGCGCAATTGCGGGGTTCGCCGTCACCGCTGGCTTCGAGATAGCCCTCGCTTGCGATATTCTCGTTGCTTCTAAGGGAGCTAAATTTATCGATACTCATGCTAGGTTTGGCTCTCTCCTCTTTCCCTCTTTGTTGATTGCGTTTCTCCGATGAATTTGGAAGCAGTTTGGAATTAGTTTGCTGGGCAGATTTAGGTTATTTTCATCTCTTACTGTTTCAATTTTGGTAATCTTTGCTGTTGCATCCATATTTCCTTTGATAGTATAAATAATAAATTCACTTCTTTTGATTTTGAAGTGGATGTGAATTTAGGACTAGATTAGATACAAGAGGTGTTTGAAGTGGAAACAAACAGCTGAATACCGATTTCAAGGAACACCTTTTTATAGTTTTTCCTTTCCATTCTTTGGAGTGTTAGTTTTGAATTTCCTAATTTTGTATCTGATGCTATTCAATGAGTATTTACATATTTAAGTATTTGTCTGATTCACTTGAATTCTATGTGCTTCACCGTGTTGTGCAGGTTTGGAATATTTCCTTCATGGGGTTTATCTCAGAAGCTTTCCCGCATAATAGGTCCTAACAGAGCCCGTGAGATCTCGTTAACTGCAACGCCTTTGACTGCAGAGAATGCAGAGAAGTGGGGATTGGTTAATCATTTGGTTGAAGGGACTGAGTTGATGAGTAAAGCCCGTGAAATAGCAGATGCCATAATTAAAAATAGTTATGATCTGGTTTTACGGTACAAATCTGTGATTAATGATGGCCTCAAACTCAGTTTGGGAGATGCACTTGTGCTGGAAAAGGTATCGATCTTGCTACTATATATTTCAAGGAAATTTGGTTCTGTTAATACGAGTATGGCAGTTGAAGCTATATCTTTGCAATAGTTCTTCTTGTGATTTCTCTTGCAAAACATCATTTGCACAACCATTTATATCATAGAGCTAAAAAGAATGAAAGGAAAAAAGACAACTAATTCATCCAACATGAAGTTTTGACAGAGCTGGCTTGTGCTGCACAGGTTATACTCTTTATAACTAGTGTAAGATTTGAGGGGTATTTGGTGTCTTAATATAATGGTGTTATTAAAGCGTTTTTTCCAAATTTTTTTATATTCGAGTAAGATCTACCGAGTCGAACACAAATAATCATGGAAGGGCCAAAGAGTCTTAAGGTATTTGGTGTCTTCAAGGCAAGCTCCAATTAAATTGAGTTGACTTGAGCTTACCTTCATGGAAGGGCCAAAGAATCTTGGAATTGTTCAACAAGTAAAAGGAATCTATACTATCCACTAGTAAGATTTAGTTACATCCTATGTAACAATTGCCCAACAATGGCTTTTATCCTGTACGTACTTATATTCCTGGTTTAACAACCTCAATTCAGTTTACATCCTTTGTAACCATTGCCTAACAATGGATTTTACCCAATGCATAGTTCATTCCTGATTTTAGTAAAAGCCCCCATCAGGTCGTGTACTAATGTTCCCATTCTAAAGGTATGTCATAGCAGCATTGATATTTGCAATCGATATCTTCTGTTAGAATTAAGTAGCCTACCATCATATGCTCTATCTATAAAGCTTTGACAGGTAACTGCATTATTGTTTTCTGCTATGTCCTCATTCCTAGCTCAAGACATTTGAAGTTAATGACACCCGAAAAAAACAAAGGGTTTCTGTCTTAGTGTAATCAAGGATAATGACATAGGAGAGAAACAAATTTTTTATTTTTTTTGGTGCAAGGAAAAAAAAAAATTGTTAGTGTCTTAGTCTGGTCAAGGATTCCACATCTATAATCTTTGTTAATGTTGAAATTGAAAAATCTTCTCATCTTGGATTTTAGGCCAATTATATCCAGACACAACTCTATGTTGCTCAATGTTTCTAGCCTATTTATTTTTACCCATAAGTCCGTACTTCATCCCATCTTTTTATACAGTTTCCTGGGCATTTTCAACTGCCATTTACAGTACTTACCTACTTCAGATACACATAATTCACCATCTGATTCTGATCCATGTTATTAGCATGTTTAACTAGACTTATGTCATCTATACTTTATCCATACAAGCTCTGTTCCATATCAAACTGTCTCTGAGACCATTTCCCTTGCTGCTTTCACTTTTGCCTTGCTGACCTCTTCCTGCTCTACAAGAAGGTCTCTGGAACCTGCATTCTGAATTTCTGAATAACAGTAGCTAAGAGTACAAAAATCATTACAAGAGTAAGTGGGAACATTCATTGAACATGCATTGATCAGCTGGGCTGTTCCTACATAAGAATATACATTTTATTTCAAGCTGTCCGGATACATATGACAACAAGAATCTCGGGGTTATTTTGGGGGTTTATTTGCATTCCTGATATAAATATACTCACAACAACTTTTTGCAAATTAAAGATAAAAGCTTTTTTTTTCAGCTTCAGCTCGATTATAAATCCATGGCCAGCATATGGGGAACACAAACTACTCTTCTCAGTATCAACCTGATTCTTGCGACGAGAAAACAGTTCTGATTTCTGCTAATTAATATGCAGCTCTTAAGAATAAAAAAATGTTTTAAATCCTTCTAGCAGATAGATTTATAGAACAAAGCTCCCTATAACAAAATATTTTTAAAAATAGAAGTCAGATAATCACACGAACACTGAAATGAAGCTATAGTCCCAATAGCTCCTTATATTCTGGGTACCTATTCCATGCCAACTACAAATGGAATCGGAAAGGGTAATTGAATTTATTCCCTTTGAAGTAATCCATCTGTTCCCAATAAATGTGAACTATACATCTTAGAGATGTACTTACTGCAGCCACAATAACCCATCTGATGAAAGTATTAGAGAAGCCAAACTGATAGGGCATCTCTTCAGTTAACCTTCACTCACTAGTTATACTAGTATCATATTATGTGGTTTACAAGTCGTCTTCATTATACATGTGGGAGTTACTCCTTGTGTATTAGAATGCCTCACTCGATCTTAACAGACTGAAATGTTCTTAAAGATCCTCTAGCTTTCAATACGTGGAGTTTAAGATCTACGTATCAGACTAGGCGGAAGTCTCTTTCTTCCACTGCAAATCATTTTGCTATTGACTATAAATCACAGAATATCAGGATTTAGATGAAAATCATTAATGCCTTGTTGGCTGGTAAACTTCAGGATCAATAGATCCTTGTAATCTGCCTAAGGAGTGTCATATACTCATATGTTAGTGTAGGACAGTTTTTGTTTATGTTTCTTTTCCACAATATCTCATGCCTAAAGTTTCTTTGATCTTAGTCACTCGTCACTTTGTACATGCGTGCCATTTACTTAGATCTCCTTTCCTTCACTAGACTAGACCCTTAAAATTCCTTTTCAAGGTTCGCTTATTAGAAAACTTGAAAGTAGCTCCCCGGCCTTGTGGAATCAGTTTCTGCATGTGTATCTTTGTCTAATCATTTAAGGTTCATCCCGATAAATCTTGCACCTGATTCTTGCTCTTTATTGTTCTTCTTTGAACCATCATTTGCCCAATACTACATATTATCAGCTCCTTTCCTTGACACAAAGCTACTCTAGTGCAGAGATGCTGACGTTCAAAGTTTGTTATTGCTTCCAGTTGTATATTGGTAGTGCGAAGTATTGATTTCAAAGGTCTTGTATTATGTTGCCGGATAATTTCTTGACTTTCTTTGTTTTACAACCAGTTGTTCTTTGTCCTTAATTGTTTCTAAAGCAAAAGCTTGTCATGGTGAAAAATGTGGATTAGTTCTGGTAACAAACAAGTGTAACAAAATCTTGTTGCTAATAGGTTTGCCATATACTCATATGTTTTTGTTTGATTTTTTTGCAGGAGAGGGGACACGAATACTACAACGGGATGACAAAGGAGCAGTTCAAGAAAATGCAGGATTTCATTGCTGCAAGAAACTCGGCCAGAACTTCGAAATTGTAAATTCCATTTCACTCTTTCCCGCCCTTACAATGGAAAGACTGCCTTCTTCCCACACCTGCCCTTTTATACCTATTTTCCGTTTTCATTATGTGGGGTTCCAGAAGAACCATGTTGTATCTCAAACCATAGTAGCCTAATGGAAGAGGGCACTTCAGTTACGTACTCTCGTCAAACTCAGTAGTGTAACCACAGATCCATCGACGAACTGCCATATAGGCTGATACGTGCATAAGGAAGTAACGTAACGACATTTAAATACATATTCAGAGATGGTACATTCGATATCAGTTAAATACTTCTAAACATCACAAAGGGGATTTCAGAGATGACAGATTCATTTGTTGTTGCAGGATTGTTTTGTGCTGTGTTCATTCTCCAACTTATTGCTGTCATGTCAAAAAAGTGTTAAAACCACATGTGATAGGTTTACTGTTGTTCGCCCCACTACCTTTGATGTCGATCTAGTGAGACATTGTCATGTTCGTGCGAATGGGCTAGCGGAGGAACCATTCCGGAATGGCTCACCGGAAAGGACTTGTGGGTAGTACCCATAGGTCCCCGGTTCGAACCCCGGAATGACCGCTCTTTATTTACCTATTCAAGGCTAGCGGAGGAGCTTCATTGAGACTTGATGGCTGATGCCACCCGGTGGCATATGGCTAGCTCCTTGCATGAGGTTGCCTTTGTCACTCGGTAACACGGGCAACCCTAGCGGAGGAGCTTCATCAAGGTCTATGGCGTTGGCATAAGTACGTCGGATCAAAAGAGGCAGTCGGAGATGAAGATGAGTTAGATTGTAGCACACGTCGAGGAGGAGGATATTGGAAAAATCCCTCAAGTATCCCAACCAATCCGAACCCCTAAAGTGAAAGAACTTGTATAGGGTTTGGTCTACGTTGTCCCCAACTTTTTTGGGTTTGACTCGTTTGTTCGACAGGGGCTATTTGTTTGTCGTCTTTGTATTGCACTGTTTTTATTTGCATTGTATGTTTGACGGTTTGTCGCTGCCGACTTTTTCAGCCCCTCAGCCCCTCGAATAGTCAGGTCTGTTAGGTTCTCGAATTATTACCTAATTAAAAAAAAAAAACTTGTATAGCTAGGTTTGTTTTTCTACAAATTGAAATTCATATCATATTTTGTCTTCATATGATATCCAATTGTATTACAATAAAATAATCTCATGATATCTATTGTTATTTCGACTTAGCATATGTCTATAGTTTCCTTCTTCATGCCACATAGTATTGTGTGATATTTTTGGAATAATGTTAGTTTTATTTTTAATATAAGGTTGGGATCCGCAACACATTGTATTTTCAACTGCAACTATTACTTAAAAACTACAGTTAGCTAATCAAGTGACTCGCATTTATCAAGAACTAGTGTAGATCCCGTCCCATGTACGGGAAATGCGTTAATCCAACAATAAACTTGCCTGGGCTTGTATAGGGACCGAATGCAGCATTTTTCTATAAAATTACTATAGACGATAGTTTTTACCAAGATATAATTGTTTTTCTTGCTAAATCTGATTTTATTATGGTGAGTTTTTCTAGTGGTGACAGTATATTAATGTAATGACCCTATCCAAAACCACAACTATGGACATATTTTCAATTTTTACAGTGTATTGTGTTGACAATAGCCCTTGCACTGCTCAAACTAAAACCCTACAACCTGAGAGAGAATGAACCTGAGAGAGATTAATGAACCTGAGAGAGCATGAGCGTAGGGTTAGAATGATAAATGACACATTGGAATAGATGGTTTATGATTTGTGTCATACACTAAGTGTATCTATACATTTATCTAGCGTAGGGTTGTTATATGAACCGAGTAACTCTAGTTTGGCTCAGGTTCGACTTGATAAAAGTTTAGCTCAAGCTCATTCAGTTACTAAAGAAGCCGAGTATGATCACATTTTTAAGCTCGGATCTTTTATGAAACTTACAAAATTTCCTTCAATCTACTATGTCATAAGTAAATAGGGTTGTTTAATACTAAAAAAATGTCGGCTCAAGCTCGTTCATTTACTAAACAAACCGAGTTTGAGCATAATTTTAAGCTCAAATCCAAAGTTATGCTCGACTCATGCTCTATTCATTTCTCAACAAGCCGAATATGTACAAGCGATACTCAACTCATTCGGGTCGAATAACATCACTACTCATATTAATCGGAATAATCGCTGCCTATAAATGCATTAGACTATATTCTTACTTTCCTTGTCATTATTAAACGATTTTATTCCATCATTACTATGGTTTAAAAAATTTGAAAAACAAGTTAATTAACAATTACACATTTTAATAATAAGAAATTATTCCTTAATAGTAATCTATCAACCCTAAAAAAATTAAGAAATAAACTAATTTAAATCTCAATCAATTATTTCAAATTAAATGGATGAGATTTCCTCAACTTTACAAATATATTTTTCCAACTTTACAAGAGATGAAAGTCGGTCTTGTCGCTGCAGTTGTGGAAAAGCTTAAGGCGGAGCCGCAGGTGACGATGGCGACAAGCAACGGATGAGGGTTAGAGTCTAGAGAAGAGAAGTATTGTGGCCTAATTTGTTAATATTTACAAATTGTAAAAGAATTTAACTGTAATTTATATGTTTTTATCTTGTCCAAAAAAAAGTCAATGTCTCATGATCGCTGATATTCTTCTATTACTGTCATAGTTCGCTTCGACAAGTTACCACCATGTCTATAGAGAATTTAAGTGTAATTTATAGATCTACTTAGGGGTGGGCAGTGGGCACAAATCCCGTCCCGTCCCGATCCCGGTGGGATTTGGGAAAAAAAAATTTCAATCCCGTCCCGATCTCGTCCCACAAAAATTACGCGGGACGAAGAGTTCGCATCCCGCAAATCCCGTCCCGTCCCGCATATATATAAAAAAATTATATTTATAATTAAAATTAATAAAAATATATAAGAATATATTTATATTATACCTTAACAAATAATAATAAAACATTAAAACATTTAAGAAATAATATTGAAATAACTAAAATAAAACTTACTCACGGTATCCAATTTGTATGGGATTAATTATGTACTTTGCTAGTATGCTAGTGTACGCACTCACTGTATTTTTATTTTATTTTATTTTTATTGGTAACACTTACTGTATTTGTATAACTTTATTTTTCACATTTCTACATTTTTATTGGTAACAGTTACTTTATTTTTCACATTTCTACAAGTTATTACAACTTGTAATAACTTTATTTTTCACATTTCTACTTGTTATTATTCAAGTTAATTAGATTTTTTAAATTATTTTTTACGAGGGACAAATCTCGTCCCGTCCCGTGAGGGATAAGACCCGGCGGGATTTGAAAAAAAAAAAAACAATCCCATCCCGATCTCGTCCCGCAAAAAATACGCGGGACGGGACGCGAGATTACCCCAATCCCGTCCCGTCCCATGTCCACCCCTAAATCTACTAACTGTTTGACCAGACTTTTCCGAATGATTGCAGCGCGGCGCTAGTGCCATTTTAGGATAGAGAACTTGTGTATATCCATCAGGATACTATTATTGGTTGGTAAGTTTGCATAGACTAGCCGTCGCTAAATTTTCACCTGTATAAAAAAAAAAAAAAAAAAACTTCAATGTCTTACTTGGCCCTCCGTAATGAAATAATTGTCTATTTGGCCATTTTCACAGTTTTTAAAGGACCTAAAATTAGAAAGGGAAAAAGAGAATCTAACATTAAATATAATCACTATCTCTCTCTTTATTAAACACTATAATGAATATTTTACGTCATTTTATGGATCTTTGTACTCCAAAGGGAAAAGTGATTGTTTTTTTTTTCCATTTACCTATACAATGCATTTGACCAATATCTTTTCCCTACCTAATGTACATTTAATTATCATCTAAAAACGGGAAGATTCACTCAAAAGGGACAATTATTTTGTTACAAACAAAATGACTCAAATGGACAATTATTTCGTTACGGATGGAGTATTGTATTGCCCATAACTTTGGAATGTTTATTGAAAAATCTGCCAGCGAAAAGAATTAATTACTCCCTCCGTCTCAAAATTTAAGTCATTTTAGCCTTATGCACAAATTTTAATACAAACACTCATTCATCAATCAACATCATCATTCCACTAACTTTTTCATTAATTTTATTACTCACTATATTTTTTAACCAATCAAAATCTTCAAAAAAGTCAACAACACACAAATTAATACAAATCATTACTATTCACTACCTAGAAAACCTAAAATGACATCTATTTTGATACAAAAATAAAGAGCTAAAATGACATCTATTTCGAGACGGAGGGAGTATTAATTAATGAGATTAAAGCTGAAAAGTCAACGTGATGGAACCGATCGATTAACGAAAAGCCTACAAAGAAAAGGACTCCCACTACACCTCTCTGTTCTCCCTATTACGAAACCTCCTACAGAGTCCTACTTGCTTGTTTCAACATTTCCCGAATCTCTATCGGCTATAGAAATGGCAGCACCACCACCTCCTCCGTACATGATGCAGCCGGCGCCGACCCCGGCCCCGACGTTCGCCGCGCTTCAGAACCCGGTTGTAGTGGTTGGGCCGCAGTTTCTGGCTCCGTACCCGGTGGATCTGGTGGTGACGAAGAAGCTGATGACGCTGAGAGAAGGCCAGTTCACCGTCACTGATGTCAACGGGAATGTTATGTTTACTGTCAAAGGCTCCGTCTTTAGCGTCCACGACAAGCGCGTCATCCTCGACGCCGCCGGCGTCCCCCTCCTCTCTCTCCGTCAAAAGGTTTTCCCTTCACTTCCTCCTCTTCCTCCTTCGTTTGTTTGATTGTTTAGCAGTTTGCTTCCGTTTGATTTGATTCTCAATTTTTCAAGAATTTCCTCTGATTTTGTGCTTAATTGATATAAAGTTGGACATAAATCGAGTTTACAACAGAGCTTTAAACCCTAGACTACGAAATTGAGCTCTCGATCAATTGACTAGTTCCGATGATCAGAGAGTAGATCGATGTAGTTTCCGGTCGTTTTGGGTGGGCCGATGGATCTAAGAAACCAAACAAGGTTGAAATAGCACCAGATCCAGCTAGGTGAGTAGGTGGTGACCAATTCAAAATTAGTAGTACAAAAGAACCGACCGCGTCAAGAAGTCGTCGCTGGAAACAGATGGAATTCTTGAGAATTAACTGTACATCAAATCAGTAGTAGCTTGATCACGTTGAAGCACTACTTAAATATAGAAATGGTGAAGTTTGCCCTTCGATTTGGATGCAGAACATGAACTCAATTGTTAGAAAACCACATCTCCTCAATTGGAACAATCTCAGGATGCATCTAAATTTTCTTAGGGTCTGTTTGGTAAAGCTTTTCACAGCGATTTTTAGAAAAGCTTTTCGCAAGTAAGTTATGAACCCATAGCCCGGATTCACCATTGTTCTTGCTCCCCAATTTCAGCTATGCTGCTATGCATTGATTTTCATCCAAAATTTCATCTAGATTTTAATTTTAAGCTAGCTAGATTAATCCTTGGCATATCAAACATATGGGATTTTCATAGCAGCGGTGGAAGCCGGGGGTGATAGGATCGATATCCTAGAGTTCTGTAGATGAATCAGTGCCATCATATTTAGTTTTGTTCTGTTGTGAATTTTCCCGAGTGAATACCGTTAAAGAGAAAGAGAATGAAAAGTAGGACACAAAGGATTTCCGTGTTCTGGCAAGAATCGCGCAGAACACCCTGCAGAGAAGAACCTCTCTGCAGCTAGGGTTTCTTATTATTGTGATGCTTTGATGGATACACGGGCACTTTATAATTCAACCCTACACCCTCTATTTATAATAGAGAACCTCCTATAGATAACCCAATAGATAAACCTAGATATAGATAAAACCTACCTTATCTAGAACCTATTATAGATAAAACCATCTATAATAAACCACCCATATATAAAACCATATATAGATAAAACTTGTTATAGATAAATTGAATTGGGCCCCAATCCAATTTATCTATCTAACTAGGATGATTAATTGTCTCATACAACAATCTCCCCCTAGACAAATAATTTATCTATAACAATGAACAGAGACAACTCTAGGAACTTGTCTGCTCGAGGTCCTCCTGTGCTCTGCTCCCTGGGGCTCCTCACTCGATTATCATTAAGTGATGTTGATCAAGTCCAAGTGGCGCTCCTTGAACTTCTTCCTGGTGGCATGCTTCACCGGTCCGGCACCCTGCACCATCTTCCATCTTGACAATCTTTGCAGTAGATACAACTTGTTGGACAAAGACTTTGACATATACCTCTTCTCCGATTGAACCCGAATCTCCTTCAAAGACTCCATGTCAATCACGTGGTATATCACTTTATCTGTCAGACAGAGTTGAATGATCGACGCCGCCTTTTCCTGCATCTCTTCCCAATCTTCCTTTTTCACAGCCTCAGGCTTTACCTCCTTCAGCGCCTTTAACATTCCCTGTTGAGTCAGCAGATCCTTCACTCGTCGTTGCCAAAGACCGAGATTTCCAGTGCCATCGAAACGCGGAACCTTGAATTTCACACCGGATGTCATCGTCTAACCTTGCTCTGATACCAATTGTTGTGAATTTCCCCGAGTGAATACCGTTAAAGAGAAAGAGAATGAAAAGTAGGACACAAAGGATTTCCGTGTTCTGGCAAGAATCGCGCAGAACACCCTGCAGAGAAGAACCTCTCTGCAGCTAGGGTTTCTTATTATTGTGATGCTTTGATGGATACACGGGCACTTCATAATTCAACCCTACACCCTCTATTTATAATAGAGAACCTCCTATAGATAACCCAATAGATAAACCTAGATATAGATAAAACCTACCTTATCTAGAACCTATTATAGATAAAACCATCTATAATAAACCACCTATATATAAAACCATATATAGATAAAACTTGTTATAGATAAATTGAATTGGGCCCCAATCCAATTTATCTATCTAACTAGGATGATTAATTGTCTCATACAACATGTTCCTATGCTGATATTGCTAAGAAATGATATACAGTCAAAGAACAACCACTACAATGAAAAAGAAAATAAAATGCTAAGAAATACATAGATGATTTCTTGAGCTATCGTAAATTCGCAACTGTACTGATGTAATCTCCTGCATCATTCTACTGATCTGTTGAATGTATGTGTGTGATAAGGTATTGTCGGCACACAAAAGATGGAACATATATAGAGGCGAGAGCACAAATGATCAAGATATGCTTTTCACGGCCAGGAAATCATCCATATTACAGTTCAGAACCAAACTAGATGTGTTTTTAGCAAACAATCCTACCAAGGAAGAGGTTCCTGATTTTCACATTGATGGAAAGTTTCATGAGAGCGGGTGCACCATCTACTTGGGGAACACTACTAATGTTATTGCCCAGGTATGTTGTTTAATTCTTCATCAAATCATCAGCAATAAGTTTGTTAGATCGAGCATCCACCCCATCATATAGAATCTGTGTGAACGTTTATGCTTGGGATTGCAGATGCACAGGCATCATAGCTTGCAAAGCATGGTGTTCGACAAGGACACGTATGGTGTAACGGTGCCTCCAAATGTGGATTACGCTTTCATCGTTGCCCTGATTGTGGTCCTTCATGAGATTAACGCAGACAGAAATGGTGAAGATTGAACGTTGTAACGTCGTCACTAAAGAAGACTTGCTACCGTCATATCTATATATGTAAGTAATCCACGCACGCTTGTACGTTGGATATATATGTTTATGTGTGCTCTATATTTATGTCGAACATTCAAACTTGTCAACTTCGTATGTGACGGAGTTTATAAATCGACCGAAATTTATAAACTCTATATGGGACGAAAAAGAGTTGATTGGTAAAAATTGAGGTTTATTTGAAAGGGGTACTGATGCGGGACTCGATCGTTCCAACAAAGGCTCGCAACACAATTCAGAATTGATAAGAAATTGATTCAATTGGCAGAAACAGAAACAATGAAGAAAATAGCAAAGTAATGATATGGGGTTTGAGGACAACCAATTGGCCGGATGATCAACACCTCACAGATTAAACCACTTTGCAGTATTGCTTCCTGAACAAGAGACATTCCCCTACAATTTGATCAAAGCCCGTCTTCGAATCAAGAGGAAGTGAGATTTTGCCTAGGCTACCTATTCCCGCAAGAATAGACGCGACAGAGAGACAAATCGGCACCTTCTGAGTTGTTTGATTGAATGCAGTAGGTAGAATAGAGAAGACTTCACTTAGTCTCATAAGTAACGACTTCACTTGGTCGATTTAATTGTCAGTTTCTCAATGCTCATATATCCACCATATCAATTTCATTAATAACGTTTCCAAATTACATCCATATTGTCAACATGGATAATCTATTTATTATGTCGAATCTCCTTTTTGACATCCTCAACCAGAGGAAAATCACCGCTTCTGGCGATTATTAGTCTCCCATTGGCTTTTACGATCCTATTTTATCGGTCCTCATTCTTTCATTTTAGAGTGTTTTGACACTCTTCTAGAGTCATTTTCTCATATTAATTTATTTATTGAATATATCAACAATTCCTCAAGGACTAATTTTGATGCTCTTCAGGAGCCATGTACAAGGTTTAATTATGCCATACAAATATTTATCAGTTATGTCATTCTGAAAACTTCAGGTTTCCCATATCATTTTTGGCACATATCAATGAGACTAAGCTCCAAACCATTATAACACCTTCATACGATGATCCATTCACAATTTTGGGAGATTACAAATGCAAATTAGGTCAACCATCATCTTTGACTTGTTCTTCCACATTCTTCTTGACGTGGGAGTCGACTCATACATGATTATCTATAATCATTTTAAAAATTATGACCAATATCCTAACAATAGTCGCACGCACCGTATCTTCTTTATGTCCTCTGCTAGAGGTAACAATATATATTGCATCTGGCAATAAGAGAGGTTGTTATGAACCATAAGTCATTTAGCTAGCTATTTATTTGAGTTCTACCATACCTAAAATAAAGAGTCTTTGGGTTCTTAAGAACTAATTTTATCAATTTCACGCAATTTAGCAAGGATGTGCTTCAAACTCTTCTCCCAAATCATCATAAATTCTTCTCCCAAATCATCATTTGTTGAATAAAATTGGTCTTATCTACCCATAATTGTTTCTTCAAGAAACATTTCCAATGCATATATATACATATACATAAAATGCAAATCAAATCTTATAGATAAATAAAATAAAGATTCCATATAACTTAAAATAGACAAATTGACCTAATAACAAACCAAAAATGGCAGAATTTACAGAAGCAAAAGTGTTGGATCATTTAGGCTCATTCATTTAATAGATAGCTTTTATTAACATTAATGATATAAATAATCATTGTCAATATAAAACCACATATGTTTACGGCATAATTAAACACCCTTAACAAGTTGTTGCAACATACCTGGGCAATAACATTTTTGAGTTTTGAATTTATATTGCAAAAAGTAAATTGAAATATATACACCTCACAAGTAAATAACAAGTAAATTGAAATATGTACACCAGTGGGTCGAGTCGGTCGACGCAAGTCGGTTTATCTGGTACGTGGCTCTTGCTGGCTGGGCCACGTACTCGGGGTTTACCACCAAAGGTGGGTTTCTCATCAGCAAAAAAAAAAAGTAATCTCAATAAGACTTAAATAAATGCACTAAGCATAATTAAAATTTATTTGGCCACTTCAGATGGATATCAATCCAATAATCATTTGTTTCAATAAACAATATAATTCATAAATAGATTAATATGTCAACTTAAAGTGATAGGTTCAATAACTATCTCAAATTTCAATTTCAATAATAATTTCATCATCTATGAGAGGCAATATTTCTTTTCTCATTTGCATGCAATTTCTTATATGGAATTGCTTTGGGGGATATAATTTAAGTTGTCAGATACAAATCTACTTCATGACACATAAATAGTATCAACTTCCGATGACAATGAATCAAACAAGTTTAACAACTTCAGGAGTTTATATTTCGCTTTCTATGAAACGAATCATATGTGAAACAAATAAGTTACAAGTAAGATGAAATCAACAATATCATTTTAGCTTATCCCTACAAAGATGAGGCTAATAATGATGACGTTATTTATTTATCAACTTATCAATGTATCAATTCATTTAGATACTATTTATCATGTATGTCCATCCAAAATATATGTTCAATTTACCCAATAATTATATCTATATTCATCATCATCCCCAATCGTACATGATTTATCAATCCTCCAAATTCTTATATATCAAAGCACATTAACACTATGACATGATTTATAATATGATATAATAACATCTTTTTGCAGTTAGCCACTCAATTATGACATGATAATCCATATTTAATATACGAGATCAACTCATAAAATAAAATCATTGATGATCAAGAGACACAAAAATCTTAACTCAATTCTACAAAGTTTAGGCTTACTTGACTGCAAGCTCTATCACATATATAGCGAGATTAAGAAATTGGCCCAACTACGTACATCACAAGCCTTAAAGTGGAGCCTAACATAGATAGACTCACTGCCCAGTAGAATTCTATCTTCTAAGTTGCGTCTCGTTTTACCACGATATCCTGGTACGGATCCGTGGACAAATCACTCGCATGACACCACCAATCACCAAATCAAAATATTAACGAATTGTAATCATGGTTTATTTAAAACATATATCATATATATAAAAATAATTCTATCCATCCTATGCACCCTGCCTTCAACTTTTAAAATTCTGATGGATTAATTTAATTAATCAAGCAAGGAAAGTGAATGTACCTCTTATGTGAGCAACACAAACATAGTATCTATTTCAGGAGATGAATAATAAAAATATAATATACAAATAAAAGAAATAAAAATAATCATTGTTCATCGCTACATGGATGATATTTATTGTTTCATCACTACGGGGATGAAATTTATCAACCACATCGAGTGATTTATAATATCAATTTCTTTACTTTCATGCACTTCGATGGATGGATCTTGTCATTTAATCGATTATCAAACATATAAACTAATAAGGTTATCATCAAACTACTTCAAGATGTGGAGACAACATGAACAGAAATCAGGTTTGTATTTCCAGAACCTTAACCTCCATGGCCCCTTGAATGAAAATCTGTGTAGAATCAAAACTTCGAACAGTAGGTTTATTGATCTAGCTTTTATATGGCAGTCAATTTGGAATGTTAAGAATGACAAAATTTTCAGGTCTAAAGATCAGGTTGGAACCTCCCCCATGGTTCAGATGATAATCCAGAGCATAACGGACTAGGCCAAGGACGAGCAACACAACACCAATCTACAATCAAATGCAAAAAGAAGGGTGAGAGCCAAATGGACAAGGCCTACAAGAACTATCTACAAGATCAATGTAGATGGTTCTTTTACCCAGTTTGGCAAAAGCCAGATTGGGGGAATCATTGTGATTCTGAAGGAAATATAATCGATATTTTTTTCTCAAGAAGCTAATGTTGGGTCAGCAATCCAAACTAGCCCAAAGCCTCTGCCATGATTTTAGGTCTTCAAAGAGTAAGACGGAAGGGACTAAGGAATCTGGAAAGTGACAATCAGATTCTGGTGAAAGCAGTCAAGAGAGAACAGTTGCCCAGATGGGAAGTTCTACATGAAGTTGATGAAATCCAAAGCCTCACAGCTGAATTCTTCTCAGTTGAAATCCGGCATATATTTAGATCGAGAAGCAAACCATACTGCGGATTATATAGCCAAAGCAGGTGCAATTTGTAATTTACCCTCTATTACCTACCATAGGGATCTTTGTAAGATCATCTTTCAGGATGATCCGGGAGTTAGGTTACTGTACTAGTAACGGCTCCCAATGTTTGCCTGCTGTAAAAAAAAAAGATGTGGAGACAACTTATCACTTTAGGGACAAATTACAAGTAAAAAGGACATCCACTTTAGAGGATAGATTGGTCCAATTGTTTCATAGATTGAAATTAGTTTACCCGCTTCAGGAGATATTACAAATTTGATTGATTCAATCGCTTCAAAGATTAGTTTATCTACTTTAGGGGATATTGTAAATTCGATTGATTCAATTAACCGCATCAGCGATTGAGATTAGTTTATCCACTTGATGGAAAATTATAAATTCGATTGATTCAATCCTTAGGGATTGAGATTAGTTTATCCATTTAACCACTTTAGAAATTCAATAGATGAACTCAATCGGATCAGCCGGGAAATGTGTTCACTTATCTACTTCAGGAAATGTGATAAGCCGACCATCCAATTGGATTGAAAATATGAAAAATATTATCTACCATATCGGCGTAATAGATCAATGAAACAATGATTTATAATAAAAATCAAAAGTAAAAGTTGCGTATAAGCTATTAGTCATAGACCAGGCAAATCATACTTTGACCATGTGATTAAAGTGCCTACTGTCAATGCGGAGTCGTCGGGCATTGTTAATTAGTTATTGCCTCAGTTTCGGAATCGTGTAAATTGAATCATTTCAGAATGGTTCAACCGAATAGAAATTGGATAGTACCTCAATGTCTTCAGTTCAAATCCGTAAATCGATGGGAAGAGACGTTTGTGGAGTGTTGACCAAGTTAATTAATTAGCAAGTTGTTAATTAATTGGTCTTCCAATACAATATGCTCACGCAACAAGGATAATAATAATAAGCTGATGGAATATTTTATTGAAAGTCAACGTGACCGAACCGATCGATAAACGCTAAGCCTATAAGAAAAGGACTCCCACCACACCTCGCTCTCCATATACGAAATACGAATACGGAGTACCACCACTCTCGGCTATAGAAATGGCAGCAGAACCACCACCTCCTCCGTACACGATGCAGCCGGCGCCGACCCCTGCCCCGACGTTCGCGGCGCTTGAGAACCCAGTTGTAGTGGTTGGGCCGCAGTTTCTGGCTCCGTACCCGGTGGATCTGGTGGTGACCAAGAAGCTGATGACTCTGAGAGAAGGCCAGTTCACCGTCACTGATGTCAACGGGAATGTTATGTTTACTGTCAAAGGCTCCGTCTTTAGCGTCCACGACCAGCGCGTCATCCTCGACGCCGCCGGCGTCCCCATCCTCTGTCTCCGTCAAAAGGTTTTCCCTTCAGTTACCTCCTTCGTTTGTTTAGCTGTTTGATTTGATTTGATTCTCAATTTTTCAAGAATTTCCTCTGATTTCGTGCTTAATTGATACTCCGATCGATCGATCGGCGGTAAAAGTTATAAGCTTTACCTATCTCTATGACTATTTCCAACGATCAGAGAGTAATCGATTTAGTTTCAGCAGTAGCTCTTTGATTTGGATGCAGAACCAATTGGTAACAGAAGGAGTAGCCCACCAACTCATATATTAGGGCTTGATATGAAAATGTGAAGAGACCAAAGGAGTCCACGTCGATAATAGGAACAAAAAGTTTATGGGCTAGGCTAAGGGCGCACGTGTGCACACGGCCCCTGATCCCGGGTCGCAACGGACTTCGTGGCATCTAAATTTTCTCAGAGTCTGTTTGGTAAATCTTTTCAAAGCGAATTAGAAAAGCTTTTCGCAAGTAAGTTATGAGCCCATAGCTTGGATTCATCCAAATCTCATCTAGATATTAATTTTAATCTAGATTAATCATTGGCATAGCAAACATATGGGATTTTCATAGCAGCGGTGGAATCAAGGGGGCGATATATTGATGTCCTCAAGTCCTCTAGATAAATCCATGCCATCATATTTAGTTTTGTTCCTTAATTATATGCTGATATTGGTAGCTAGCTAATTGTACATGCTAACAAGTGATATACAGTCAAAGAACAACAACTAGAGTGAAAAAGAAAATAAAATGCTAAGAAGTACTTGGATGATTTCTTGAGCTATCTGCAATCTCCTGCGTCATTCTACTGATCTGTTGAATGTATGTGTGTGATAAAGGTATTTTCGGCACACAGAAAATGGAAGGTCTATAGAGGCGAGAGCAAAAATGATCAAGATATGCTTTTCACGACCAGGAAATCGTCCATATTTCAGTTCAGAACCAAACTAGATGTGTTTTTAGCAAACAATCCTTCCAAGGAAGAGGTTCCTGATTTTCACATTGATGGAAAGTTTCTAGAGAGCGGGTGCACCATCTACTTGGGGAACACTACTACTGTTATTGCCCAGGTATGCTGTTTAGTTCGATCTTCATCAAATCATCAGCAATTAGTTTGTTAGAGCATCCACGTGATATAGAATTTGTGCTAACGTTTATGGTTGGGATCGCAGATGCACAGGCACTATAGCTTGAAAAGCATTGTGTTCGACAAGGACACGTATGGTGTAACGGTTTCTCCAAATGTGGATTACGCTTTCATCGTTGCCCTCATTGTCGTCCTTCATGAGATTAACGCAGACAGAAGTGGTATAGATTGAATGTTGTATCGTCGTCGCTAAAGAAGACTTGCTATCTATATATGTATGTAATCCACGCACTCTTGTACATGTTTATGTGTGCTCTATACATGTCGAATTTATAAATCAACTGAAATTTATAAACTTTGTGAAATAGAAGTTGAAATTTTATAAAATAATACAGACTCTGTATGAGACGAAAAAGAGTTTGATTTTGTAATCATAATTTTAATATTAAAAAAGAGAGATGAGAGAAGAAGAGGAAATGTCGAACATGATTTGGGAGATGGATCAACTAGTTTTCTTTAAAAAGGCAAAATTATGGGAGCCAAACAATTAATTAGAGTGGGAAAAAATGGAATGATAAAATCCCCAATTTAATTAGAGAAGGGCTCTTAGGTAAACAAAATAATCTGATTGATTGATCGATCGAGGCATGGAAGAACCACCTCCTCCGTGCATGGCGCAGCCAGCGCCGGGGCCGGCTCCGATGTTCGCGCAGATGGACAGCCCGGTGGTGGTGGTGGGCCCGCAGTTCCTGGTGCCGTACGCGGCGGATCTGCTGGTGACGGAGAAGCTAAGCAGGCTGAGGGAAGGGGAGTTTTATGTCACCGATGTGAATGAGAATCGCATGTTTACTGTGAAAGGCTCCGTCTTTAGCATCCACGACAACCGTGTCGTCCTCGACGCCGCCGGCTTCCCCATCCTCTCTCTCCGTCAAAAGGTTTTCCGACTTCCTTTTCCTCCCTTTTCTTCCTTCTTAGGGCTCGTTAGCAATTCTCGGAAAGTAACTCACCGGGAATTGAATCCCCACGAATTGCACCTCTCAAGAATTGAAAAAATATGTTTGGGTGGATTTTAGATTGTAGGAATACAAACTCATTAATTGGAGTATATGTTGCAGGAGAATAGAGTTGTTATTCGAGTCAAACGAGCCGAGTATTGCTGGTTCATTTTCAGTTTATTTAGGATAGGAACGAGCTCAAGTCGAGCCTAAATTTTGACTCGAGCTTTAAAGTGGGCTCATACTCGGCTCGTTTAGGAAATGAACGACCTTGAGTCGTTTTTTTTTATAACTTTAACAGTTTTACTTGCTTATTATACAATAATTTAAATGAAATTTTAGAAATTCGAGTTTAATTATTCAAACTAGCCGAGCTTTAGACCGAGTTTAAAAATGTGTTCATACTTGGCTGGTTTAGAAAATGAAACAAGTTGAAAGTCGAGTTTTTTTTATCGAGTGAGTACGAGTCGAATTCGAGCTATTCGTTTTCACATAACACCCCTAGCCAAGCCGAGGACTCGTCAGAACGGATCCTTTGCTCAAGCAAGCTCCGATTCTGATCAATCAATACAAATCCATATATAACCTAGTTTCTCCAAAGGCTACCTTGGTATATTCCATTGCCAACATTTCGAAAACTCGCCGAACGAACACTGATAGCTAGAATGGCGTTGAATGTATGTGGAGCAGGTATTATCGGCGCATAGAAGATGGTGTGTGTATAGAGGCGAGAGTTCGAAATCTCACGATATGCTCTTCACAGTGAAGAAAACGTCCATCTTACAGATGAGAACAAAACTAGATGTGTTCTTAGCTAACAACCCAACTAAGGAGGAAATTCCTGATTTTCACATTGAAGAAAAGGTTGTTGGCAGCGGTTGCAATGTCTTCTTTGGAACCACTCCTATTATTCTTGCCCAGGTATATATATATATATATATATATATATATATATATATATATATATATATATATATATATATATATATATATATATATGTTAATACATTACTTAGCTATTTCATACATTACTCAGCTATTTCATGTTTATATATATATGTTTGGGATCACAGATGCGCACACATCTTACCGTTGAGAGTCTAGTGTTAGACAAGGATACATATGGTGTAAAGGTGTCACCAAATGTCGATTATGCTTTCATCGTCGCCTTGATTGTGGTCCTTCATGAGATTAACCTCGACAGAAGCGGAGAAGATTGAAAGTTAGAATGTCACCGCGACATAAAACTCGCTATCGGTATCCTATTGGGATCCTTTATATTTGTATAATTGTATTGTCTTCTGTTAGTTTTGAGGACCTGAGGTACTTATAGATGGCAACTATAAATATATGATGTGCTAATGTGTAGAAATTGAATGCCCTAATTCATTCCATTGCTAGGAAGTTGTACAATATTAGATTTAAATAGATCAGTTAGTTATTTTCAAAAGATTTGAGAAAGAAAAGTGAATTTGAGGAATTGTGTAATCAGGAGGAAGAAATTATAAGAGATAGGTTGAAGACATCCTCCATCTTTGTATAGTTATTTCTCTAATGAAAATGAATGAAGATTATATATGTTCTCCGAGCTCTTGCAGCAAGTTGACAAGCCAGGTGACTTTAGATACTACCTGACTCATAGCCATAGGCGGGAATGGGGAAAGGGGAGCATTCACCCATCCTTTCATACGCCGAGTCACCTATATATATTTGTTCTACTCGTCGATAGCTTCGTTTTGATATATTATAAACCTTAATCTGATATCATAGTAAAAAGTTGTGGATGTTGACAAATTTTAAACAAATTAATTATTTGAAATTCACTTTTAATAAACCATAAGGCTTTTATATTTTACTTAATTAACTTTTTGATAATGTAATTCAGCTCAAGAGCTTCAAAACAAGAGGTTATATTAATAAATTCGACAATTAGATAAGAAATTATGCAAGGTTGAAGTTTTTATATCTTGTTAAATGTTATTGCGTGCGAAGAGTACATCAAGTTAGATATGAATCCTTAGGTTTCAAACTGTCCCTTTTGGGACAAAAACAATTAATTAATGCTATTATAGACAAATGACACCGTTTTGTTCGTTTAAAAAGAAAAAATGACACAGTTTTGAACTAAAATGTTGTCGTTTGGAAAAAAAAATGTCATTGTTTTTAACTAAAAAATATTGTCTTAATTAACGAAAACATCGTCGTTTAAACTAAAATGACATAGTTTTGGCTCATTAAACTAGAGAAAATTTTTATCAAAGAGTGACTGAATAACTCTTACAAAATTCAGCCCCTCTTCAATAAGTTGTGTATTTTTCACGTAATGTTGAACTCAAACTTGATAGGTTTTTTTATTAGGTAAGAATTCGAGTTCAGGCATACCCGAAACTCGATGGCCGACAAAGTCAGCAGACGGAAAACCGTTAATACAAACAATACATAATAACACAAATCATCAGATAAGAAAGAAAAACCCAATCAACCTATACAAGACGTCAACCAATAGAGAAGTCGATGGAGAACCATGACGCGCCACGAGTGCCAAGAACGCGGAAGAGTGCAAAGATTCACGACAGTACGTACCCCAGTCGGAAAAGGGTGACTCCTGAGGAAATGTGGATCACCAACGTTGCCCCCACCTAATAAATGGAGGATCTTCGAAGACCACGAACACAATCACGATCCGTTCTCGATCAAACATGACACCCGATATTGCAACCCAACACAGAGCAAACGCAGCCACACCAGAGAACCGACCCGACGCCGAAAGACTGGGCAAATACAAGCTAAAGAGGGAAGAACAATCACCCGTCGGAAATGTGTACGAGACTCCCGGAACCATATAGAACGTCCGGGGAGCACAATTATTCCCTATTTATATAATATTTTCCAAATCCTATCGGAATTTAGTATACGCGCGCCCTTTTAATCGGGGTTTAGAGCCCTTTTGGGATTTTAGTCAAACGTACCCTTTCTTGATTTTCAATAAGTATATATATAAATATAAATATTTAACCATTTTTTTTCCCAGGGATAACTTTGGACTCAAGACAAAAAGCTTGGGCCCAAAGGACAAGATTTCGGACTCAAACTATGGGCCACCCGGGCCCAAGATAAACTGAAAGGCCAAGGAAGCCGGAGGCGGAGGAATTCGCACAGAGAAGAAGAGACAAGCAGCCATCACCGGTGGCCGAAGGCGACACCGAGGAAAGCGTCGGCGAGATCGATCGCCCGTCCTTTCATACGCCGAGTCACCTATATTTATTCTACTCGTCGATAACTTCGTTTTGATATGTTATAAACCTCAATCCAAAATCCAAGTAAAAAGTTATGAATGTATACAAATTTTAAAAAAATTAATGATTCGAAATGGCTTTTAATAAACTACAAGACTTATATTTTACTTAATTAACTTTTTGATATTGTAATTCAACTCAAAAGCTTCAAAAACAAGCTGAGGTTATATTAATAAATTCGACAATTAGATAAGAAATTATGCAAGGTTGAAGTTTTTATATCTTGTTAAACGTTATTGCATGCGAAGAGTACAACAAGTTAGATATGAATCCTTAGGTTTCAAACGGTCTCTTTTTGGACAAAAACAATAATGTTTTTTTTTAGTAGGCGAAAAGGGGGCGGTTCTTAAGACAGAACACAACCCTGATCATCCTTTCGGATGATGTTACAGAATTCCCTATTCAAAGGGAGAGTATCCATATTACAAATGTCTTTAGATCTAGCTATGAAATCTGCTGCTCCATTGGCTCCACGAAAGCAATGTTTAAACTCTATGCACTCGAATTCCCTTTGCATCTTCCTTATAAGCTCGATTTGCCAGTATATCTCCCATCTTGGTCTTGCATTATCGTTGATTGCTTTGATTACTTCCAAACAGTCACCTTCAATTACAACTCTACGTAAGCCTTTTTGCCATGCCATTTTCGTACCTGCGCAAAATGCAGCTGCTTCGGTTTGGATAGCTGAACCACTATCCACCTGCTGCTGAAAAGTATCCATCACATTTCCGTCACAATCCCTGAGTATCCCACCTACCTGACAGAAGCCAGAAGGTGTAGCTGAGCCATCTACATTAATTTTGTAGGTGGCCCTAGGTGGTTTTTTCCACTTGATCATAATCCTCCTCCTGGCTTGTTTTGGGTCTTTGACAGGATTGGCGGTCAGCCAATCCCTTACCTGCAAATAAGATCTAGTCGCAATTTGTGAGATAGGCTTTATATGTTTATTTCTAAAAAATTTATTGTTTCTGGTTTCCCATATTGTTTGCCAGACAAAGCAAAGGTCTTCAAAGTTCTGAAGCGAGGGTTTAGCCTGTAGCATTTCTTTCACTGGAATCAGTTGATTACTGTTGTGATTTAAGGATTTCCCAGTTAGTTGTTCATAAGCCACTATGACTCTTTTGGTGTATGTACAGTGTTGGAAAAGATGATCACTGTTTTCGTCTTGGTCATTGCAGAGACAACATTGAGATGAGAATATATTAAAGAAACGATTTAGTCTTTCTTTTGTGGCAATTCCATCCTGTGATATTTTCCAAACAAGGTTTTTGATCCGAGGAGGGATGTTGAGTTTCCATATCCATTTACCTTGTATTTCATTATGATGGCGATTGTTTATAATTTGTTTAATCGATTTGGTTGTGAACTGACCATCCTCATTAAGTTTCCAGATTAGTTTGTCATTGGCCTCCCAGGAGGGGATTTTAATTTTTTGGATTTCGGCAACAATATTATTAGGGAATAGATGTCGTAGGATTTGCATGTTCCAAGTTTTATTTTGATTGATAAGCTGGTGAACTTTAAGGTTAGGCTCATGCGAAAGTTGGTAATTTTTAAGATTACAACCTATTACCCAAGGATCATTCCAGACGTTTATGGTTTCCCCATTTCCTACTATCCAATGTAAACCTTCCATGAATTTGTCACGAAGGTGTAAAAGTCGACCAAATTGCCAAGAGGGGTTAGTCAAAGTTGCTGTCGTTATGTTTTGATCTTTAAGGTACTTTTCTGTAATGAGTTTAACCCAAATATTATCAGTATTAGTGTATAGTTTTCATAAAAGTTTCATCTGAAGGCTAATGTTTAGGTCTTCTGCTAATGTTATGCCCAGACCACCTTGGTCTTTTGGTTTACAAATTTTATCCCAACTTATCAACGGAAAAAAACAATAATGTTGTTATAGACTAAGCGACACCATTTTGTTCGTTTAAAAAGAAAAAATGACACAGTTTTGAACTAAAATGTTGTCGTTTGGAGAAAAAAATGTCGTTGTTTTTAACTAAATTTTTTTGTCTTAATTAACAAAAAAAATCGTCGTTTAAACTAAAATGTCATAGTTTTGACTCAATAAACTAAAGAATTTTTTTTTATCAAAGAGCGACTGAATAATTTGTACAAAATTCCGCCCCCTTTGATAAGTTGTGTATTTTTCACGTATTGTTGAACTTGATAGGCTAGTATCTGATCTAACACAAATATTTCCTTTTATATTTGAAAATAAAAATGTTTGGTTCATTTTATTGGATATCCAATAATCACCCGCATGGATTGGATGCGGGTGATGGAGCGGGGTGACCATAGGTGTTGGAATATTGATTTTCACCCATAGACCGCCCAATAATTTCCAACCCTAATAGAGAGTATAAGGGTCGGATGATGACCCGGTTAAAAAATGGTTTCATTTTGTGTGTGTGTGTATATATATATATATATATTTAATTTCATTATTATAATACCTTAATTTAAAAGTATATATCTGTTGAAAAGATAAAAGAAATTAAAGTGGTTTTTAATTAGTAAATTATTATCTTTACGTATAATAATAAAATAATTCTAAAACTCTATATTATAAACTTTATATGAATTTTCACAAGCCGAAAATAATTAACGCTTTTTCACATAATGCAATAATAATAATAAAAAAAATATTTACTTAAATTAAAACAAAATACCAAAAAAATACTTTTGAGTATTTCCAAGAGATCGAGAGAAAGATTTACTAAATAATAAACAATTTCATTTTTTTTTATAAATTTATATATATTAGGAATATATTATTTACATACTCATAAAAAAATTCTTATTGGTTTCATTAAGATATGTTTAACATTTGCTGTTGTTAAATCAGTAATTCTAGTAAAAAAAAATAAAAAATTCTTGTAGGTTTAACTTTTGTTATTGGTTTCAATGTTTCATAACTTGTATGTTTTAACATTAGTATTATTATAGTTATAGATGGCCTAAATTGGGTCGTCAAACAAGAGGTTGAATTACACACCCCATAAAACAAATAAGAGTGATCGATGGTGAGTTGAACAATCTCCCAACGGTCTAATAACCGGAGCAGGTCCTACCAAAACTCCTGTTTCATAAATGAAATCAACCCATTGGGTACCCTACCTGTTTCCCATTTTGCACAATATATATGAACTTCACCCATGGCCGCCCTCTCCATAAAACATTAAAACAAATCAGTGATGGTCCACTTTGAATTGGCTGGATGAGTTTTAATTTAGCGACTTTTGGTTGGTGTTATTACTGAATTTTTTAATCTAAAAATAGCTTATCAATACCGCTTTTCGTATCGGTAAAAACGGTATCGACATGCTATTTTTAGACAAAATAATAATAATAATTCACTAACATTAAAAGTCAGCGAATGATCGTACGTGTATTTGACAAAAAAAATAAAATAACTGTCCATATAATAATATTAGTACATTACAATTTACAAGTCTACAATTCAATTTGTGATGTGTGTGGATGTCAATGTAAGTATAAGAAAATAATTAAATTAAAATATAGTATAATTTTGTGATTTTTTAATACATGAAAAGATTCGAGAGATTAGGCAACATACTACCGAATTCTCGAAAGGCCAACAGATATGCAGACGGACTATTTGACATGACACAATACAAGGAAAAACATATATAAAGCATATATAAATAAAAGGTGCAATAACATTGGAGCCTAGACAAAACGAAAAGTATCAAGTCAAAGAAGCAGATGAAGAACCAAGTCACGCACCACATGCATACAATGTTCTAAAGCGGACAAAGAACCAAGTCAAGAACCAAGGGTTTAGACGGGTCTTGAAGGGCTTTTTAGAACAGTGCATGCATGGTACGTAATCAGAGCCGTGCCGTTGTTCCGAGGGGCCCTGTGCTATTAATTGTGCCAAAAATAAAATGGTTCAAATCTAATGTATTAAAATTGCAGTGTGAATTGTGTATTTGTGTGAATTTGTGTGAATTGACAGTGTGCGGGTGAAGCTTGACAATTTCGGAGCTTTAAGATCGCCTGAAAAACACAACACACAATCAATAAATTTCAATTCACCCAGAAGATAAATTTTGAAACAAAATCTCTTATTGAATCCCTTATTTGATCAAATTTCCGACTGGAGATGAAATTGAATCTCTTATTGAATCCCTAATTTCAAACAAAATTGAATCCCTATTAAAACAAAATTGAAATCTGAGAGACTGGAGATGAAATTTCAAATAAATTGAATCCCTAATTGAAGATGAAATTTCGGACAAATTTGGGGGAATATGTGAAACGAAATTGAATGTTAATTCACTAGATAAAAGTAACAAACCTGGAAGAATTGAAGGTTGTGAATGAATGGAAGAAGAAGACCAAATTTATAAGTTGAGCCGCTCTCATATTCTCGTTGGGATTTCTCAATAAAAATCTTTAGGAAATCAACCGAATCGCATGATTTCACGCTTGTCATTAGTGAGGGATTGAGATTTGGGATATTTGGAGTAGAAGGGAAAGTGAATCGTCGCCGAATTTACACACGAATTTTAAGGGGATGAACTGATAAAGTTTGAAGGTCCAAGGAGAGAGAATTTAACGCTTGCGGCAAGCGTGATGCGTTGGTTATGTTGCCCGTGTAATTAAATTCATTCAATGACAGTGGTGAGGGCTTTGGAATATTTTTTTTACACAGGTAGTACCGTAGTATAATAAAAAAAAAAATATGGGCCCCCAAAATTTTAGGGGCCCTGTGCTGTTGGGCCTTTTGCACCGGCCTAATAACGGGCATGTACGTAGTACCGCTAGCTAGTCAGCGGTGCAGCAAAATTCTATCTCCTGTGAGTAGTGAAGATGAAATCAAGGAAGCATATGAACGCCTCCCGAAAATGGAGTCCCAAACACACTGTAATGATCTCGACCAGTCCTGAATCCTGACTCAATTCATCACGTCGTCAACAAACCCGAGGCGAAACATATAATTTTGTGATTAATTAGGCTGAAGGCTTTCTCCCCAAAAAAAAAGAAAAGGATGAAGGGTAGGTATATAATAATGATCCATGAAAGAATGTATGGTGGAGCATACCAATGAAGCATCCATATAAAAATAAATGCAAATATATATGGTTTCTCCATATGTTTAATATATGTTTGCTGGACATTAGGACATCCATGTTGCGTGTTGTATGTTCAAGTATAAATAGCCCACCACCACTTACACACCATTCCACAACTGTCCTTTTCTTTACCTTTGCATGCCCTATAGGCTGTATCCTTCACTACTCCAGCTCACTGGTTTTAATTTTATGTACCTATGATTAAGTTGTGCGTTATACATTCACGTCTAGTGTGGGAAATATATCAAAGCTAGCTATCCCTTGAATAGGTAAATGAAGACCTGCCATTCTGGGGTTCGAACCGAGAATCTATGGGTACTACCCACAAGTCTTTTTCGATGAGTCATTCCGGAATGGTTTTCAAAGCTAGCTAGTTATCCCATGTCTAAACTCTAAAGTGGGTACTCTGAAGTGGTTATATTGAATAGATTATTTGATCTAAAAAAATAAGTTTGTTTACCTAACTATATTGACTTATTAATTGTTATAGCTCAAAAAGTTAATAACACGTATGAAAAAATAACATCATTTTAATCCAGAAAATGTCACGTATGTCAATCGGACCAGAGTCCATTTCATGTCTCGCACCAGAGTCTATAATTTCATGTCTCTGTTTTAGTATATTATATATAGATAACTATTTTAAAATTTTTAATAGAATTTTTTTATATATAATTTCTATATATCATCCTTAAAAAACGTGCGTAATTTGAAAAAGTCGCTCAAAAAAGAATGGATGGAGTATTAATTTAATGCTTAATTAACACTATTTTTTGGGTATTGTCAAAGGCTCAAAGCCATGTATTGCCAATGGAGATTGACTTTACCAGCGGACTAACAAATATGCCTGGTTCACAACATCACCAACTCTTGATAAAATCATAGTGAATCAATGTAGGGTTGAAAATAACACGCGGGTACGTATTCGATCCACCCAGTTCATCAGCATTAAAATTGCGGGTGAAAACCCGTACTAGAGTGGGTGAAGTAGGTGATAGATGGATTATAGGTGAATGTTTTTCACTCATTACCGACCCCAATAGTCCACCCATTATAGGTGAAATGGTATTGCTTGGACTGAAAACTTGAGTGTATTCTAAAGGTTAAAAACTGTGGGGGTTGCATCAACACCCTCATTTGGGCTTGGATCATTAGGCCAATGAAGATGGAGTTGTCTTGAGCTTCTTCTAGAAACTTCTTCAACTTGGTAGATTTCAAGTTTCGTCACTTTTCTAGAAGCCTCCACAAGCCTTATCAAATTGGAGAATTCTAGAGGATCCACCAATGTTCTCCATTCTTCCAAGGATTATCAACCTTTAGGCCAAGAAAAATTCTAGAAGGTTTTGTTTCTCCAAGCTTCTTCAAGCTTCCTTCATCCACCTCCTCTTGATTTATCTAGAACCTTCTTTCCAACCTTGGCCTCCATGGCTTCAAGTCTATAAATAGGAGGTTCCTCCCCACATTTCAAGCAACCCACAAACACTTCCCATCTACACACAAATTAGTCTCCTTCCAAGCATCATATTCCACTATGTTGTAAAGAGAGAGTCTTGCCCATTAACCCTTGTAGTCCATACAAGGTTTGTTGTACTCTTTCTTATTTGATAGTGGATTTGTTGGCTCTTGCCGCCCGTGGGTTTTACTCCCGGTACTCGGGTTTCCCACGTTAAATTTGTGTGTTCTATCTTGCCTTATTTCTCTCTATTCGTGATTCCGTTCTTTCCGCCGCGCGCTCGTGTTCTTATTACCACTAAATCCCTAACAAAAACTTCACACATAAGCTTATTATGAATGGAACCTCAACGAAAACGAGATTAGTGCAAAAAGGAGTTGTCCCATTGCCTTGTTCATTCTTCAATCAATATGAAGAAGATGGAACCCATCTATTTACAAGGTGCACTCACACGCTATAACTTCTTTCAAAGATCGATAACACGACGACTAACTTCATACAAGCCATGAGACCATACCTGATCGAACGATCAAACAAATTACAAATACTATTTTTGCTCATCTAAATAAAACACAAAAATTGATCTTGACTACTATTTGGTGGGGTATTTGGACAATCATGAACAAAGTAACTTTCAACGATGATAATTTCGCAAACAATAGGAAACAAGAAATGTATCTACGAAAACTCCTATAACGTACAACTCCAAAATGGGGAAAATACGAACACGACAACCACACGCCCACAAAATTAGCCGATGAAAAGGAAATTGAGTTGATCATCAAGTCCATATATGACAAGAGAGCTTGGAAGATTGAGTTGATCATCACGGACATCCTACAACTTATCCAGCATTTCTAGCGGTCGTATTGCACACACGTCTTCCATAAGGTCACCCATATCCTTAAGGGCTTGTTTGGGATGGGTATATAGATATAGGCTATGGGTATAGAAAATCCTATATCTATATACCCCGTTTGGTATATTTATCCAAATTGGTATACATATATCAATTCTATATCTCCATATACCAATTCTAGGGTATTTTTCACTTTTCAATATCTCCAAAAATTGGGGGCTATAGGATTGAACGATTGAGAGCGACTAAACATCAAAGTCCTCATTCTCCTTCTTCTCTAATCTCCTTCTTCTTCTTCTCTAATCTTCTTCTTGCATCTGTTCAAACTTTTTGCTTTGTATATCTCTTTTTGCTCTAATCTTCTTCTTCTTGCGAGTTGGAATCGAGATAGAGAAGTGGAGATGGCGGAAAGCAGAAACGAATGTGAGGTGTTCAACATCTGGATGGCGAATTAGGAAGAAGCAACAGATGAAGATTCGGAGGGGGTCGAACTGGAGATGGAGATGGAGAGGAGGTCAGGGGAGATTCGGTTCATTTTTATTACTTTTTTTTTTAATTCTGATATCTATATACCCTATCCAAACATCAGATATAAGATATAGATATCAATCCCATACTCATACCCAATATCGATAGCTTGATACAAGGGCGGATCCTCTTTAGGGCCGGTAGTGGCAGTCGCTCCCCAATCGAAAATGAAATTTAACATACATATTCCTCTCGTCGATTGCTTCGATTTGATATATTATAAGCTCAAATCCGATATCTGGGCAAAAAGTTATAAACGTTTCAAATTTCAGCACTGAATTACAATAATTCCTACATCATTTACCAAACCGATATATTTTTATTATAATTATTATTTATTAATTTCATATCTTAACAATATAACTATATTCGAGAACTTCAAATTATGAGGTTATATTGAAATATTTGAAAACCATGAAATAAATCATGCAAATTCAGGATACATTACATAAAATATATTTTTTTTTGTAAATTTTCGCCTCCTCAATCAACAAGTTCAGGATCCGCCACTGGCTTGATATCTATATCTCATACCCATTGCCTATATCCTATATCTATATACCTTTTTCAAACACGCCCTAATTTTTTTTATTTCTTTTTTTTTGAAAATGGATTGGGTTTTGGGTCTGCATTGGCGAGTGTTGTGCATTTTACCAAAGGCAAAATCAAGCCCGAAAGCAAGGGAGAGCCAAAAGTCTATAATACCCTCGTCTTCCAGTGGACCCCACATTCCCTTGTCGCTGTTTCTTTCCCACCGAACAACCCCTTCTCCCCCACTCGTCCTTATCCTCCCTCCCCTCCCCTCCCCCGGCCCCCGATCGATCCGTCGATCCTGTTCCTCGATCCCCCCACCCGTCCTCCTCTGATCTAGACAGCTGAAATACCCCCCCAGTTTGGAGGAATTGCTTCCTCCGATTGCTTCCTTCCTGGCCTATTTATTCAGGTCTAGGGTTTCTGAGCGATGTGGTATGCTCCAAGCTTTGATGAACTTTCTCTCTCTCTGCTGGAAGCCTTTCGGCGTTAATGTCGTCGGCGACAATGCCTCCTCCTCTCCCGACTCCCGCGACGGCCTCCTCTGGTTCCGCGACTTCGGCCGCTGCTCCTCCGGCGACTTCTCCATGGCCGTCGTACAGGCCAATCAGGTCCTCGAGGATCAAAGCCAGCTCGAGTCTGGCCCCTTTGGTACTTTTGTTGGTGTCTACGATGGCCATGGCGGCCCCGACACCGCTCGTTATGTCTGCGATCACTTGTTCCTCCATTTCCAAGGTTTTCCCTTTTTCCTTCGGTTTGACTTTCGATTCTTCTCTTTTCAGTTTCGCTGACAACTGTGAATATGCTGCAATTCTAATCCTGAATTGGGATTTGATTTTTGATCTACAGTCGTGTGAAGTTGGTTGATCTTTTGAAGCATTGTATATATGCTACAAATCTCAGACTCTTGTGTTATTGCAGCAATGATAGCAGAAACTGGAGGGGTTGTGACTGAAGAGACCATAAGAAGGGCTTTTCTTGCGACTGAGGAAGGTTTCACTGCCCTTGTATCTGACTTGTGGAACAGGAGACCTAGCCTTGCGACAGTAGGATCATGCTGTCTGGTCGGTGTGATCTATCAGCAAACTCTATTTATAGCAAACTCAGGAGATTCCCGTGCAGTGCTGGGGAAAAAGATTCGGTATACTAAGGATGTTGCGGCTGTTCAATTGTCAACTGAGCATAATGCTAACCTACTGCCAGTTAGGGATGAGCTTAAACAGCTGCATCCTGATGACCCCCAAATTGTCCTTCTAAAACATGGAGTTTGGAGAGTGAAGGGAATAATTCAGGTAGTTTTTCATTTTAATGTTTTATTGGTTCTTTTACTTTAGAGTTGAAACAGTGCTGGAATTTTCCTTTAATGTGTGATTCTGATTCAGTTAGCTTAGTATTCTGAACAAGAATTTAGCAATTTTTTCTCTTGTACCTTTGCTTTGTACTTTTAAGGAAATATAGCCACTCTTACCTTGCAATCTGCTGGGTTTTTCATGTCAATTTTTTGACAACTAGCCATTTGTAATACAATTTTTTAACACTTGAATTGAAGTATGAAAAGGGATGCTATGGTGTTGATTTAACACAGTCATTTGAACGAACTTCTGAACAAGTGTGCTTGAACAAGGGAAAACCAGCCACTTTTTCTGAAGTTCTCTGACCTTGCTTTAGCACTGATAAAAAGACAATTCAAAAGATTTACTCTTCATAGTTGATTATCTAGATTTGTTTTGGGAATTGGCTTATGCCTGTTTGGCTTTTGAAAGCCTTCTCTCTTCAATTGATGGCTCATGAGATTTATCTCACTTGAGTGGCTCTTTAGGTATTATATCTTATTGGAATTATCAATCTAGAGAGAGTATAACCTTTTGATTTTAGTGATAAGTTCTTTTTTCTGCTAGTTCATCTTCTTTCTCTAACACATCTCAACCTTAAAACCTAATTCCAAACTAAATCAAGCTACCCATAGGAGATTTTACTATCTGAAAAGTGAATAGTGTGTGGTGTGCCCCAAATTTAGGCTTAAAATTTGCTTTTGATGATGTGATCAAACTAAATACAAATTATGAAGAAATGATGTCTTGGATCCTTGTGTATTTCGGTTGGACATGGAATATTAGTATTTTGAAGTCTGACTTGAATACTCAAAATCAAATAATCCATATTGACCCCTCCTACATAAATTATTATATGGGACATATTAGATGGTGTATTTGTATTCTACTACTTCTCTAACTTTTTTGGAGTTTTATGTTTCATATCTCCCTTCAATCCTTCGATGGAATTGGAACGTAATGCTGTTAGTGTTGATGTAGCACCTCATCTTTAATTAATAGAATACAGTAAGTTTAGGAATTGATAAGCTGCTATGTACTGTGTTTTATGACATTCCAAACACAGTACACACCATAGCTCTTTGCCACAAGGTGTGCATAATGTTAATTGTTTAGTTCATAATAGTGAAAATACCCCCTTCCCCCCAACAAAGAAGATTTGCCTTTGACTTTTAGCTGATCTTTCACTTTGGTTGCTCTCTCATGATTTCTGAATTCTGATTACATTCTGTTGTGGCTATTGAGCTATTCCTCTTTTTACTTGATAAATGAAATTATAGGCTTATACGTGGGCAGGGGAATCCTACAGCAATGTTAAGATGGAATTTGCAGTTGGAACTCAGTAATCAACTATAAATTTGTCTTCCTCTTTATGCTTGGGTTTTTTAATCTGTTACTTTAAAGTAATGACAGTTTTAATAAAACGAGACATAGTTTATGTATTCTTTTAGCATTTTTATTATCATGCTTGTACATACATTCTTCTTGAATATTGATTATGAAGCTAGTCGTTTAGGATTATTTTTACCTCAAGGTTATGATGCCCATCAGCAGATTTTAATTTAATTTAATTATTGCTGTCAACCCTTTTTTTTTTGCAGGTTTCTAGATCTATAGGTGATGTTTATCTGAAACATGCACGATTTAACAGAGAACCTATACAGCCAAAATTCAGACTCTCTGAGCGAATGAAGGCGCCAATCTTGTCTGCAGATCCATCTATTCTTTCATATCATCTGGAACCTGACGATTCTTTCATTATTTTTGCTTCTGATGGTTTGTGGGAACACTTAACTAATCAGAAGGCTGTTGAAATTGTCAACAATAATCCACGCCCGGTAAGCTCCTACTAAAGCATTAGTTTTATATCCTCTATTATAGCTTTCATGACTTCATTTTCATAAGGAATTGACAGCTTTGTCAAATTTCACTGATGGCTTCCTTTTGTTGTTGACTTGCTGTTGCTGTTATGTTATATAGCTTGATACATCTTTTGTTATATGGCTAAAACTGGCTTATTTTTAATCAGTATTATATATATATACATACATTATATATATATATATATATTCTAAGATGTAAATTTATGGTAGCCTATTACATACATAGATAGGACTAGCTATTGTTAGGCCAAGGGATCAGTTGACTATGTGTACAGTGTACTTATATAGTCACATAGAGGGTGGGACTTGAGAGCTTCGGGCAAGGTGGGAAACAGTTGCCTAGAGAACATTGTTAGATGGGTTGTGTGGTGGAGCTTGCTATACTCACCAGAGGTGACCTTAGAGATGGGAATTAGTGAATTACTATAAATACAGGCACGAGGACTCTTAGCTAGTTATTGAGTGATTTCTGAGAATTGTAAGGCTTTTGCTCTGGGACAGTGCTCTCTCTCTCTCTCTCTCTCTCTCTCTGGATTTGTTGGAAGATGTGAAAGAGGATTGAGCTTGCCCTGTAACAACCATGGAAAAATTGAGATGTTCCTGTGGACCTCTGATTTGTCAGATTTTCTCTCGGTGGAGTGCATTGTTACTGATGGCTTGAAGATGCAGATGTTGATGGGGTTTGCTGGAAAATCAGTTAAGGTGATAGTGACGACACCGGGTAGAGGGGCTGAAAAGCCTGAAATAAAGAGGAGGTGTGTGACCCCTGTAGGGTTGTGTCTAGCAAGATTTGGGCCTTTTAACATGCCTCTTGATCCACCTCCCTGGAACAGTTCTTTTACTATTCTCTCTATAGGGTTTAACATGGAGTTAGAATATTGAGCAAAGAATCACATATTAACCAATGGCCCAAATTCTTCACAGCTTTTGTTTCAATTCCCTTGCTTTCGCACATTTCAATTCCCTTGTCTCTGTTAAGTGTTAACCCATTCTCCACAAATCGCTGCTCAGAAGCCAGCTCTCTCACCTTCTTCATCGCCAACTCCAGTCACTCCATTACATACCGCCCTTCCATGATGTTTGTTCAGTCATGCACCTCTGCATGCTGCCAACCACATTACCTTTCTCTCTCTTTGAACTTACTGCCCAAACGAGTCTAGCACTCTAGCTTGCATTAGAGACCTGTTTGACAACACATGCCATTCTCCTCCAGTCAGTACACAATTTAGCAGGCTTGGGGAATGACGCAGGAAAAGCCCAAGTCCTAGAGGTTAAAATTTTGCATATGGTGCTACTCAACAGTCAATGCTAATTTGTGAAGGAATGGGGTGAAATTGCTCTGCAGATGCAGCAATTTCGCAAATAATTGTTGAATTGCTGTCTTCAATTTGAGTTTAATACGTTTGTGTGAGTGTAATGGGTTGTGCAGTGATAATGAAGATTTGGAACCCTAGGGGTGGGGAAGAACCCTTTTGAGATTATATCTTTGATTTGTGAAAGAAGGACCAATGAATATGACAGGGGAAACTGGAAAAGGACGAGCAAAACAAGCTTTTTTTATTATGCCTAGGGATGGGAGAGTGCAGGCATGGAGGCGGCATCAGTTCTGTCTCAGAGGAGTTGAGTTTCTCCATGGTTATGGTGCTGATGGGATGGGATCTTTGCTGTCTGAAACATATCTTTGATAAGGCTCAGACGAAGCATGAATGCATGAGACAGTAGCTGATTTGGAAGGTGGTAGTGGTATAATTTATATACATTGCGTTTCAGGGGAGTTGGTCTCGTCTTTCTCATCACTATTGGGTATTGGAGTCCTTGTGGGAAGTATAAAGGATATTTGGAAATTCGTTGGGGTTGCGGAGAAGGTGCAATGGAGGGAGAACCGGAGAACTAGACAGGAGTAGAATTCTGATTTTCAGGCTGGTAGCTCTCCACATCTGGACTCGTTAGTTGTTGACCTTCAAGGGCCTCTATGCGCATGGCTCATATTGACGATCTGTTGTTGCTAAAATGGGAGCTCTTGAATAGATATCAATGATCTTCTGGTCCTGCGCATTAGTGGTGCTGTTATTGGCATGCTTGGTCAATTTGGAGCTGGGTACTGCTTAGCCTTTGTAGATGCGTAGTTTTCTGCACCAATTACAGCGACGATGAAGCTCTTGAAATTGAATAGTTCTAGTATCCATCCAAAAGGCAGATACAAGGATCAGCTGTGATAGAGTTAAGGGCCTCTTTTCCTAAACTAGCCTTGAGGAAGGGGCTTGTTTAAAGTGGTAGATCTCGAATATCTCTAATTGTGCCAGAGTGAGATCGATCTCCTCTCCTATCCATAATATTTCATTATTTCCCATGGAGTGCTCCATTTCCCGATAATGGCATTTATGACTCCAAGATTATGTCCTTTAGTAATCAACTATGTAATTCCAAGATGAGCTTCCTTCTTAATGCGTTCTCGTAAGGCTAAAGCTTCAACTTGCAGGACTGAGCTAGGGGTTACCTCCGGGCTGAGAGTATGAATCACCTGACCAAACTCATTCCGAATGATACATCGAACATAAGAAAGGCCAGACAGTTTAACATGCCCATCAAAATTTAATTTGCAAAAACTTGAGGGAGGTTTCTTCCAGTAAGCTTCTTGTCTAGATTTAGGCTTCCTAGTAGCTTGAATCTCCACGTTTGCCTCAACCACCTCTTGTAATTTGAAGAGGCAAGATGTATTGGAATTTGAGGCGGGGGCGAATTCTCCAATCCTTTTTTTTTTGTTTTTTTTTTTGTTTCTGACATTCTGTATCCCCAAATTGCGTGCCACAGGAAACAGAGTGGAACAAAATCTTTATTGGGGTTTTTATTATTAGAGAAGTTGCTGAAATTGTCTGTTAGGTTCTGAATATTAATTGAAATATTTAGGCAGCTGTTCATACCGTTGATCATAGATCTGGTGAATGGACACTAAGAAAAAAGGTGGTTCTCGTCTTTGGCCCATGTGTTAACATGTGTGTAGTGCCTATTGAGCCGAGATTTTGTGGGAAGCGCATCAATGCTTGTTTTCCAGATGATTTTATTTATTTATTTTGGGGGGTAGGTTGTGCTTCCAAATCCAAGCCAGACCATAATGTTCATGATGTTCTGGCAAAAGAGAATTACTAGTTGATTTGACAGAGAAGACACCATTGTTGGCCCTTGGGTTGTGAGGTTATGCTTGCTGTAGGCTCTAGAGGTGACCTTAGAAGATGGGAATTAGTGAATTACTATATAAATAGGGCATTAGGCCTCATAGCTAGTTATTAAGTGATTTCTGAGAATTGTTAGGCTTATATGCCTTTGAGCTAGATTTCTGTCTCTTGGTGGACTTGACAAAAGAGTTTTCGCCAAGGGATTTCTCTTTGATTTCCCTTTCGTTTTCCAAAGAAGTTTTGCAGACTGGAGAGGTGCTCCTTTTCTTTTCGGTTTTTTTTTGGGTATTTGTAAACTTTTCTCCTATGAATTAACTACACAAATACAAATTAAATTCAGATCTTTTGCTCGCTAACAAACTATATCATTCATGGCCATTCTGACTTGAAGATCATTTCTGCAGGCATGTAGAATTTAGGAGATCTCAGAAATTGGTTATTATAGAAACACTGTTATTTATCATTTCAAAGGATGACCTGGAGAAACACTTGATTTTTATTTAAAGGGATCTTGTCAAATCTTGTAAATGCTACTCAAAACACAATTTATTCTCTTTTATCATTGTTTTGCTGCTAGTTTTTTAATATTCCAAGGCAATGCCTAAGTTCCAGGCAATGTGCCTGGATCCAATGTTTTTGCAAGATTTATTCTCTTTTATCATTGTTTTGTTGCTAGTTTATTGATATTCCAAGGCAATGTGCCTGGATCCAATGTGTCTGCAAGATGTATCAGATATATACATACCAATTTATTGGACTTGCATCCAACAACAATCTTCGAAATAATAATATATCCTTGTTTCCCGGAAAAATCATGTAGAGTTGATTCTATTATCGCAGTAGTAAGTTGACTTCTGTTGTACCTTCTTGGGATCCATGTTGTGTGTATGCGTGATCATTGCCATATCTAATATATGTGTAGCCATTCTTTCCTTAAATTCCTGCCTTACGTTGTAGGATTTTCCTGTGCTATTTTTTCAGACGTTTTATGATTTTATATAGCTTACCTATCAGCTTATATGAATGTAGGGAAGTGCAAAGAGGCTATTGAAGGCTGCACTTCAAGAAGCTGCCAGAAAAAGAGAGATGCGATATTCGGACCTGTGTAAGATTGACAAGCAAGTGAGACGACATTTTCATGATGACATCAGCGTGATTGTTTTGTTCCTTAACCATGATCTTATATCGAAGGGCACGGGGTTGGATCCTCCTCTGTCAGTCCGAAGCTTACTGAATCACTAACTACCCTGATTTTAACATATTCATGCTTCTCGAATTTTGGATGATTTTCTACCATCCAAATTAGTATTATGCCATTTTTACATTTTACGACACTAAGGAGCACTGTTATCTGCAAAGCATGTTTGCTAGCTTATCCATCCAAAAGTGATTCTACAAAAGAAACATGTATTGGCCAAGGCTTATGCTTGTCTTTCAGATTCGGAGAGGCTACACAAGTGGTATCAGCTGCAAAGGAGAGAACGATGGAAGCTACATTACTCATGCCCTTATGGGCATGAGCAAATTTGCTGTAGGGGAAGTAACCCGAGGTACGTACGTTAGAATTAGCAATGGGGGCAAACAAATTGCTGATAAAAGGGGGCGATGAAGCTAGAGTTGTTTGAAGTTGAAATGGTAGTTGGATCAACTGATGGGACTTTGAAGTGAATGGAATGGCAATGATATTGTTTTCGTGTTTGATGGTTGTATAACTAGTTGTGGGGAGCCTGTGTTGTGTGATTGCCTTGGAATGGTGCTACACATTGTTGAATGCCAAATGGTGGAATGGTTACTAGTGTCTATCATTGCAAGGTGTATCATGTTTCGCTGTGCCTTTCAGACAGTCGTTTTTAAGCCACATGATGTCGCTTGTGCTCTAGACCAGGAAAAAGAGTATGTGTAGTTACTCCCAATTAACCACCCTTGCACAAGAAAAAAAAAACCTTGAACATCTGGTGTTTGTAGTGAATCGTTCTTCCGTCTCCCTCAATATGCCTTGATTCATCCGCGTATAATGGGTTGTAGCGTTGTAGGATGCTTATAACTCAGTGAGCATATGATGGTAAGCATTTTAAAAATACGTGCTGCACTGAGCACTTGGAAAATCTGATGTTTATGTCTCATCTGGTAATATAGAAGGCGAAGATAACGCAGCCACATCTAAACCGTATGTTTCTCAAAATCCTAACCCATCGACCTTTGCAAATATCACTCAAACTTTTGCCTACTTGACACAACAAATAAGAGGATCACAAATGCATTGCTATATCAGGGTAATTAAGCTATGAATTGCAGCATCGTGTTCACTGCTTTTGTACATCTATTACCGGCAATACATACAGTCTGAATATGTAAACTTATCTGAATAGGAGTCAATACATATGGTGTTTTCATTAGGTTTGTCCTTCATCAGGCGGCACCCCTCTCAGCGTTGATATCAACCTTCCTCCACATTATCTAAGGTTCAAGGCGAACGCACTTTCGCGATGCACCTCTAGCGTCATCTCTTCTGTCTCCCTCTCTAAAGGAACGGGAATTTGAATGTTGTGTTTGGACTTTGGAATGATGTATTGGTAGAATTTTTAGTGGTTTTAATTATAAGATTTAATCTTTGCCCTTTTTTTCCTCGAATTGTTGGGATCAATTTAGTAGGTTAATAGTTTTTTCCCCATACATTTAGAACCATTACAATATTCCAAAATTGATCTAAAATATTTGATTTTTACAATTTTACATGTTTTAACAAAAACTAAAAACTATATAAATTATTAACTTTTAATAATTTCATATCTATGATTAATGTGTAAATTAATAAATAATATATATGAAATTAATATTTTATATAATTTTAACTTTTAAAACATATACTAAAAAAACCAAGCATCAAATATCACTAATTTTGACGAAATACCCGGACATCATGTCCGGGCCTTACACTAGTCTTTTATTAATGTTAAACAAACAAGTCCAAAAAGTAATGGGCCAACAAAACAAATATGCTCTTAATAGTTTAAGGGCATTTGGACCCGTCCTATGAACCCAGATGCAAGCGTGCCATGTTGGGAGATAATATCCATAGGACATACTGCATAAATGTTATACTTCGATTTTCCTCCAGGCCCGAAGAAGCCATGAATGACCACATCCATCCGATCGACGCCCACAAGAATTTCGTTGGAGATCGAGTTGATGAAGTCGAACGATATAGGCATCCCACCATCTACATCTGCAAGAGGTGAGAACTCGAGCGCCCAGGTAGACTGCTCGGACTCCAATGTTTCGATGGGAAAGGCGTCGGTGATCTGAACATCACGGAATACACCAATGGCGTGGAGGTGGTACAAGAAGGCATTCTAGAAGGAAGTAATCGTCAACTTCGTATTCAACGAAATTGCGAGTCGCCCATCCATGGAAGGAACTGTCTCTGACATAAATGTATCGCTCATTGACAGTTTGATGGAGGAGACAGACGCACGCTTCTTTACCACTAAAACAGCCACGACGACTGCTATAATGCAGAGCAATCCAAGTGATCGATGGGTTTAGAGTCTTCGTATTCTAAACCCACCGACTCGTCGCGTCGACCTGGCGTAATTGATTATACACATACCAGTGATACCACCCCAATTTCGATGTGTGTATACATACATACATATATATACATACATGTGTATGTATGTATACACACACATCGAAATTGGGGTGGTATGGGTAGTCTTTTATTGATGCTAAACAACAAGCCCAAAAAGTAACGTACGGGCCAAGAAAACAAACATGCCCTTAAAAGTAACTTCTTATGTGAGTGTCGAAATGATTAGTATAATCTCTCATTTTGAAGTTCTCGAGATGAATTATAGTATGCGAATGTTAATTTAAGTAAGCTATAAAAGCATTATAATCTATTGAAACAAAATTAAAGTGATCAATATACGGGGAAAAGTCTTGTTGGGTCTGACCAGATAGCCCAACATATAAGCCGGACCGGGACACCATCCCAAAACCAATTGGCATAAGGTGGAGTAGCCCATCCACTTATATGTCAGGTTCGGAATCCTCCCACTTCCGATGTGGGATTCACAAGTGTCCCAACATTATATATCAAAACGAAGCTATCGACGAGGATAATACACCTAGGTAGTTCGTTGTATGAGAGGAGGGGCACGTGACCCTCCTGGATACGGCCGCCACTACTCCCATTACACATGCCCTAACACACATGACACATGTATTGAGATGTACAGATTTTACCCTTTCGAATTACCTTAGAAATGCCCTAACATAGACCTGATTCTACTTGAAACCTGAATAAGACCAACCCAAAATCCAAACGAGACTGGCCCGATTTGACCGAAAATCCGAATGAGTCCAACCTGACCGATATGAGATTCAGTTTGACCGAATCCAACCAAGCTCGACCCGACCAAGCCCATGCAGAAATTTTGCCCGAGTTGACCCGACTCATTAGTGACCCGACCTGAATGCGATCGAACCCAACCGGATAACCCGAATTGCCAGCTCTACCTAGGGTTTCTTGTGTGTGCATATTCTTTCATTGGAACTATTGAGAGATATGAATGAGACCAAAAGTGTCACACATCAAAAGTTAAACATAACATGCCCTAGTATATGATCAGTCGATGGACTACTCCTTTTATTGCCAATTGGTTTTAGAATGAAACCTCGCTCGGCTTGTTTGCTACGCTACTAGCGCCGCACTTTGATAGGAACTAATCAATTAAAGCTCAGCTCAGAAGGGAATTTCCACAAAACGTTTTTCAGCTGCAAGGATTTGATCAATTGTTTAACACACCAAAGATCACTCTTAACCAAACATCCATCTTAACATAGACATACCTGAAGCAACACACAACTTCACTCACTATAGATCGCAACTTAACCGTCGTTCGTACAGGTAAACCCTATCCAGCTCGATTCGTGCGTAACGTACGATCAAGCCATACTAGGTTTTGTTTGTTTTATTTTTTAATTTTTTACAATTCAGGCAATATAGTATATCACAAAAATACCAAGGCTTGTATATATAATACATCACGCGTTCATATGGTTGCGATAACTTTGAAAGCACGTACGCCCTTGATCATGATCGGTTATGATGGAACTCGATCAACCCCTTTTCGGTGGTCTATCACTTGCGTAATAATGGTGAGTCTCGGCGCCTGATGATCCTTTACTAAATGTATTGAAATATGGGTTCGAATCGTCATCATCGTTGCTGCCAGCATCAGGACTAGTGTCAGTTGAAGTGGCTTCAACAACAGCTGCTTCGTTCGCACCAAAGCTACCCTTTCTTCCAAGAACAGCCACCTTTTCCTTGTCGGAACCTATCGCTCCTTTCGCAAGGGAGGATGTGGTCAGGATTACGACAAAGGCTGCAACAACAAGCACGCGCGCTATCTTCATGCCAACAAATTTTTTATCACTCTCTTGCACCAACGTACACTTATCGAATCCCTGCAACAACAATAACAACAACAACAACAGATAATGAAGAATTTGAGTAACAAACAATGTATGTTTGTGTGCGTGCGCGATCGTGATCAATGAAAAACTGATTGATCGAACTAGAAAGTACATACCTCAAGTAAGTTTATATGTGTGCCTAAGAAGAGCTAGGGTTTATGATTTAGGGGAGGTTGTGAGAAAGTGAGACCAAGCTTGATTGGTATTTATAGTGAGATGGGGATGGGAATTAAATTTAAATTAAAACTATCCAAAAATGTAATTTCATTAAGAGGTAATTATCCTTTCGTGCAATGCACGCGCGCACGTGTGGCTTATGATTAAGGGAAATAATTATGTGTTGAATGAAATTTGAAGCGTCTAACCAATCGATCAAAGGATAAAATTAATATCTATGGGCAATATATATAGAATTAAAGAAATAAAAAAGTGCAAATATGATGTAATATGAAAATAATGAAGATTGTGAGTGGAGGGGTTAATATTGTCTCCACTAGTAAAAATAATTATGAACCAGGTAATGAAAGTCGCAAAGTAAATGGGAGTAGTCGAGTAATTGATCATTGTTAATTTGTGTGATAATGTTTTTTTTTTTTTTTGATAAACTTTAGGCAATTGGTTTTGAAAGAAATTATGAATGATCTTTTGGGGAGATTAATGATACATTTGAGCATGTAATGTGTAAATTTGAGCACGTCATCTTTCTATGTGTATAGTCACAAAATCCGAAATTAAAAATTTGGGTGAGTTAGATAGGCTAAAAGTTTTTCATAATGGAATTTTTATTAACGAAATTCTTAATTTAATAAATAAATGAATATTTTTTTATTATTTTATTACATATTATTTTATTTTTGTTAAAATGGGGCGGGTTGGAGCGGACCCCCTGCCCCTGAGTCTGTGCCTGTATGTGTATAAAATTTTACAAAAAAAAATACAATATCATTGGTTTTTTTTTTTGTGTGATTTTATTTCCTTTTTATTTTAAATGAATTATATTTTAATGGTGTGTAAAAAATGCATATTTCACCTATGGAACAAATTACTAAAAAGTAATGTATTTTTATACATCTTATACAAATGTGTACATTTTAACCAAAATCATTGTGGATTGTCTTATCTCTCCCATGTGCAAAAACTTTTATCACTTAATCATATTTATTTAGAAATGGGTGTGTATAAAATACACATTTAACCAATGGAGTAAAATATTAAAAAGTTAGTCTAGTTGATTAGAAGACTCGTCTTCTCCGGTCCTTACAACTTATCCCTTTCGTCTGGTTGATTAAAGGATTCATCTTCTAAAGATGGCATCACAGTCTTCTCTTTTAGGAATAAGACATTTCGTTTGAATCCTTTGAATCAGGCGAACCAGAAAATAAAATTTGGGTGAGCTTGATACAAGGACGGAGCGAGGGATTGACCGGGGTCTGCTCCAACGTACCCATCCAATTTTTTTTAAAAAATAAAATAATAGGTAAAAATTAAGGGAAATTAATAAATAAAAAAATATACATATAAGAAAAATTTAACATGCGTACTTAACCCATCCGAATTTTAATTTCTAGTTCCGCGTCGGACTAGATTCACTAAAATTTTTATATATTTATAATTTTCATTAACAAAACTCTTATTCTAATAAAAAAAAAGACATAATTTTTTCTCATTTTTTACCTTTTTTTTTTAAAAAAAAAATTACAAAAAGGAACGGGCTGAAACGGAGCTTCTGAATATTTTATCAGATAGGTTTATCAAACATTTATTAAAGCTTTAATCACTTATCTCAATTACTATCCACTCACTATTGCATCCGTTTAAATATCCATTCACTTTTAAGTTTTAACTAGCTGAAAGCTTCAATTTAGTTTGTCAAACATAATGTTAGTTATTTACAGTAGCTAGCTATTGTGTAGGTAAAACAATGGAAGGGAATCGTGGGGAGACACCTGAAATGATGGGAATCGAATATAATCAATATATCTCCCAAGTGGCCTGCACAGTTCTTGGTTGACCACTAGCTACTCAGGATAGCTAGTTGCACCAAAATGACCAAATTAAACCAAAACACTCCAAATCACAAAAATAAATATAAAAATTTATTCATAATAAATATGAAATTATATAAAAATTAATATTTATATAGTTTTATCAGAATAATAAAGATAAAATTTGTGAAAGAGGCGCATATCTTGGCTATAATTTGAGGAGTGTCATGTGTTTTGGACAATTTTGCAAAGTGTCCATCCTATTATAACCCTAATTTGATTAACTCTATCTCTCCTTGGCTCCTCCTCCCTCAGATCTATTGCCTCCTCCTGCACCGCAGTTGAAGTTCGGCGACGGCGTGAGGTGACTCCCACCTTTCTCCGCCTCTCGGCATGCTTCAAGGATGTGCGTGGTTCTTCATAAATTCGAGAATCACCTCTTCCGATCTCGATATGGCCCACACACGAGACTCTAGGAGAATCAGGCTTCGATTCCGACTCCGAACCCATTCGGCTTCTCCTTGGTGGAATTGCTAGGCTATTAGAGGTTCCTCGGACCAGACATCTGTGAAATCTCGGTGTGTCATATAACGTGGGGGGTCACATATCCGAGCGCATCATGCGCACCCAAGCCGAGCACACAAGACCAGCGGGGTTCCATCCTAAAACCAATTGGCAATAGGAGAAGTGGTCCACTGACTTATATGCAAGGCTCGGGTTCTCGTGTATTTCGATGTGGGACAAAGGTTCCAAGACATCACAACTTGCCCCCTCAAGTGCAACTGTCTGGCTCCGCAATATATGCCAGTTGCACTTGACGGCTTGCCTTAAGGCCTGCTAGTCCAATAATAGACCAGGATCCCGAACTGCACCGCTCTAATACCATGTGAAATCTCGGTGGGCCATATAACGTGGGGGCCCCACACGTCCGAGCGAATCATACGCACCCAAGCCAAGCACACAAGACCAGTGGGGTTCCATCCTAAAATCGATTAGCAATAGGAGAAGTGGCCCATTGACTTATATGCAAGGCTCAGGTTCTCATGTTTTTCAATACGGGACAAAGGTTCCAAAACATCACAACAACATCGCCGGATTCGAATCCGATTTGTGTGCGATTGTGAGGCCTCTGGCGACTTCGTAATGAAGGCGGACGCTGATCTCAAGAGGCGATTCAATCTGTGTACGATTATCGCCAGAAATCCGACCTCAAGAGGCGGACGCTGATTTGTATGCGCGATTATGTGCGATTTCCCTCGTTTTCTTCGTCAGATTTCTTGTAGTGGATTCGGTTAGGCTTTGCGATCTAGATTACCTAGCTTGCTTCTTGATTTTTTAATTTCTGCATGAATCCTTCTCTCTCTCCTATCCGCCGCTGGCGGAATCAGACCTCGGTTTTTATTCCGATCTAGTTTGTGGTCAAAGATGAGTTTCCTCTTCTCCTCCTTATATTGAAGTTGTTCTTTTGTACTGGTCTTTTAAGATCGATGAAAATGATTATAAATTTATAAGAGGACAAGTATCAGTACTTGACCGATTTGTGAATGAATAGTTGAATTCACTGTTTATGCTACGTAGTGAATTAGAGATGGAATTCGAATTTCCAAGGATTTGGAAGTTTATTACTCTGTATTGGTATTGCTGTGAAATTGAATGGTGCATTGTAATCAATCACCGCTTATGCTACATAGTGAATTAGAGATGGAATTCCAATTTCAAAGGATTTGAAATTGACTTATTTATATGTTTACTATTAGTACTTTTTCATATGCAGTACTTTGATCACCTGTATGAAAAGCATCGTAGCTCAATGATAGAAAGATGTGCTTATGCACAAATATATGAGTTCGAATCCCACATAAGCTAAAGTTTATAATCATTCTAGTAATTTGTAAAAAATTGTAATAAATGTTCAATAATAAGATATATTAGTGCAATTTTAAAATATTATATTTGCACAACATAAAGTTATATTTGAACAACACAATGTTATATGTGCACAACAAAAAGTGCTGATATGAAAAAAATATTATATTTGCACAACATAATTTTATATGTGCACAACATAAATTATATTTGCACAACAAAAAGTTCTTAAACGAAAAAAAGTGCTAGCGCGAAAATAATAATAATTATATTTGCACAACATAAAGTTATATTTGCAAAACATAATGTTATATGTGCACAAAATAACGTTATATATGCACAACAAAAAGTGTTGACACGAAAAAAGAAAATGACTCGGGAAGGGGGGGCACAATGGGGGCACGGGGGCACACACAGGGGCACGGGGCACATGGGGATGAATATTTTGCTAAATCAATCAGGGTTGACATTTTGCTAAATAAATCAAGAGTGCGGATAGAATGCAAATTAAGTCACAAAATATGAACAATTTGCAAACTACCCCAATAATAAATTACTTAAATTTTGATATTGTATTATTGAGGTTTTTTTATCCCACTGGGTTTTTTAAGATGAAGTTTTTGAGGTAACTTATGCACCATCGATAAATTATATCCACACATCAAATGATGAAGAGCATATTAGGTCCTGAAATATCTTACGCTTGTGCATTGAAAGCAACTCAACATCAAGACATGAAAGTCAATCGCGTCGAAATCAATTGTAATATATGAAGATATTACCGTTTGACCACATCAAATACAAAGTTGAGACTTGAACATAATGCTCATGGGTCGGTAGCATCAAAGAGTTTATCAGAATGAGAAGACATATGTTGAATTCAGGGGGAGAAGTACGCACTACATTCTTTTTCCCTTCGATCAAGTTTTGTCCCACCGAGTTTTCCTGACAAAGTTTTTAACGAGGCAGTATCCTAGCCGTTCCATTGGGTTTTCTAGGCGAGGTTTGTAATTAGACAGTATATAAAGAGGTTTATCTAAGAGACAACGTTATAATATTATTTGTATTTATCATGTTGGTATTATATAAACTCTAAGAAGATACTCCCTCCGTTCAACAATATAGGTCATTTTAGATTTTATACGTTTTTTAAGAATCTAAAAAAGATGGTAAAATATTAACTTTTTTTTATTAATTTTTTTAGATAATTTCATACTTCTTAATAATAAGTATCAAATTATTAAAAAAATTTGATAAAAAATTTATATTTTACCATCTTTTCTAAGTTCTTAAAAAAACATGCAAAATTTAAAATGATTTATATTGTTGAACGAAGGTAATATTAGATAGAGAAAATTTGCGCCTTCGACGCAAATTTTCGACCAAATTAGAAAATTATACGCATTTTGGTAAAAATTAGGAAAGTGTACACCCAATTAAATAACCTAATCCCTAACTCCCACATCCATTTGTGCTCGATTCCACTCTCCCTCGTTCCTCATCGATTGTCTTCCTCCCTCGCTCATATCGCTCTTCCTCCCCCGCTCTTCCTCCCGGCCACCAGATCCACCACCGCCTCTCACCGGAGATGTTGCTGCTGCAGATAGAGGAGCCAGATCTGTGGCGAGGCGGTGAAGACGAGGGATGCGATGGCGAAATCGTCCTTCCCTGTTCAGATGTGCGAAGTTGCGCTCCTCTCTTCCTCGATTGCTTGCTCTCTGATCGCGCGTAGGAGTACTAGTTGCTCTCTGATCGTCCTCGATTGCTTGCTCTCTGTCCGCACTCTTCCTCCGTCTCTGTACAAGGGTATATTGTGTAATAGAAAGTATTAGGGTGAGATCCTGTAAATAGCTTCGGGTGTGACACGTGTAAGGCTGAGATGTTAGAGGTTGTTAGACATTGTGTATAAGGGAGCTTCGCTCCCACTGTGTAGCTCATTCGGACAGTTCATCAATTCAATCAGTTGGCATGTGTTCTTCATTTTCTCCCAATTTCACCCTATTTCAATCTTCATGGTATTAGAGCAAAACCGGTGAGAGTGATCGGAGATTATGGCGGCGGATCGGCATTTCCCTTCCTACGCAGAGATGCAGAGCCCCTTGTTTCTACATCCGCCTGATGGTCCGACGACGATTGTGGTGTCGGAAAAACTGGCGGGTGTAGGGAATTACAGATCTTAGAGAATAAGCATGGAGATCAACCTGTCTACCAAACGAACGCTTGGCTTCGTGACAGGCACAGTGATCAGAGCTTCGGATGATCCTCAGAAAGCAGATCTGATGCGGGACCATCCAAGACACCTTCGGATGATGTCCTTCTCAAGAGGAAGATGAAGGCTCCACCATGGGAGAAGATCCAAAGGTGCAATCTTGGATTAATGACGTTTTGGGTTCGTTCAGAATATTTGACAGTTTTTCGACGTCTCATTAAAATGAGTCGTACGGATTCAATATTTATCGAATTGAGGCGTGTCATACCTTGTCGGAACGAGGACGAAGAGATCTACAACTTTGCTGTTGAAGGTTTTTCCAGATTCAACATGGAGCTTGGCTGAAAATTGCATTCTTTGCAAACTGTCATTGTTGAAGGTTTTTCCAGATTCGACATGGAGCTTGGCCGAAAATTGCATTGTTTGCAAACTGTCACTGTTTTAACGGGATTAAAGAACTTTCCTTATTGCTATTTTTAGAGACATTATTTACTTAAGTTATTTTAGGTAATTTTAGGAGATTATTTTAATTAGTCTTTTATTTATTATTTTATATCTAAAATCAGCCCTAGGTTTTCTATATATTGACGGCTGATCATTGTAGAGAACTTACGCTTCCATTGAATAGAAATTTTCTTTGTGTGAAACACAATGAGAGAAAGTCGATTGAATAGAGCTGTGCTCTTCAATTGCAACTATTGGTATTGATCTAGCTTGGTTTGCTTTGTCTTCATCAACTTCGCAAGACTTGGTGATTCTAGTATCCACGAGCCCCCTCCTTGTGCCTCCAAGTTGTCCGCTTGGTTGTGTAGGGTTGTAGAGGCGGGTTATATAGTCATTGGTATTGGTTCCTACCCTCTTAGGAGGTCTGGGGTCTTTATCTTGTTCTATATAGATCGACTCAGTCCTTATCGGTCTTTGCAAGTGTCAATTTCGAGTCTTTCTTTTACCTTCCATTGCTGCGTTGTTTCTTTCTTTATTGTTCATCGAGTCTCGAAGGATCTTGATCATCTTGATCGATTTCTTGCGTCTTCTTTATAGTTTCTTGCTGCGTTTCTTGAGTTCTTGATCGAGTCTTGTTTGTTTCTTTAAGTTTCTTGCTTGTTGTCGAAGATCGGACCATCACACGGCTAACCCCGTATCAAGATCAACGGGACACCTGCAACAATTTGGTAATTTCTTGGATTATGAATTCAATTTCAGAGTCAATTGTGAAATAAGTGTTATATGTGCAATCGACAAGAGAAATGTGGATTCAATTGAAGAAACGATTTGCATTGAGTAATGGATCAAGAAAGTACAAGATAAATAGGGAAACTTACTCAATGAGACAAACTGGAAATACGATCAATGAATATTACACGAAAATGAAAGCATTGTGGGAAGAACTAGATGCTATGGATAACTTGCCACAATTGGTTGGGGTATCGACGGATGTTGTCGAGTATCTCAGAAAAATTGATCAACTGAAGCAAGAGCAAAGACTGTTTCAGTTCTTGAATGGCTTGGATGAGTCATTTGGTGCTCAACGAAGTCAAGTCCTATTGATGTCATCACTACCGAGTGTTGAGGAGGCATGCTCGATGATTCAGCAAGAAGAATCTCATAGGGAAGTGCTTGACACTCCGGGAGATAGATCTGCTATGTACATCAAGTCTGAGGAGAAGTGCAAGATTTTAGGAAATAAATGGCATCCGAAAGAAAAATGTTGGGCTGTCATTGGATATCCAAGTTGGCATTCAAAGTCCAAAACGTTTCCACAAAATCAAGGGGTTGCTGGCACTGATAAGAAGAACAAGAAAGGGTCAGATGAAAGGAAGCAAAGTGTGGCAAAAGGGAGTAAAGCAGCTGCTCATGCCATGACTAAAGATGAAGCAACCGGCAATGTGTTCTTCACTCAGCAACAGTTTGAAGAGTTATTGAGGAAGCTACCTCACAGTGTTGCAGATGATGATGGGGATGGCGACTTAGATGGTGATTTTGCAGGTAATACTCTTTGTTTTAATACTCATTCTATGTCAGATGAGTGGATTATGGACACCGGGGCAACCGACCATATGACTCCAGTGATTCATGACATTTTGGATCCAAAATTGCATCCTACATCCTCCAATATTCACCTTCCTAATGGTCATACATCCAAAATCACACATCATGGAGATCTTACTCTTAAAAACAACCTTCAAATGAATAAAGTCTTGCTTGTTCCTTCCTTTCAGTTTCGACTTATGTCTATTTCAAAACTGGTTAAGTAAAACCAGTGCTTTGTGACCTTTTATCCTGGTTTCTGTCTCATACATGATTGTGCCAGCAAGAAGCTTTTAGGGATTGGTAAAGAGCGTGGTGGTCTCTACTATCTGGTGAACAAGAGTCTAAGTTCCATGGATTGTGCCTATCTCAAGAAAATCATAGCTTCTTGTGTTCAGCCATGTAAACCTTACTCTTTGACTTCTAGCAATTTTATTTTGCCTAATAATTTTCATATTTGGCATATGAGATTGGGTCATGCCCCAACTTTTAAACTCAAACATGTACCTTGTGTGCCTTTACCTTCAATAAAAGAATCATCACTTGTGTGTCTTGTGTTTCCTTTGTCCAAATTAACCAAATCTCCTTTTCCTGTTAGTGAGACTAGATCCAATGCTATATTTGAGCTTATTCATTTGGATATATGGGGACCATATCGTGTCTCAACTTATCACAATTGTAGATTTTTCTTAACAATTGTGGATGATTTCAGTAGAGCTACTTGGATTTTTATGTTACAATCCAAGGCTTAGTCATACACTATGATCAAGCGTTTTTATCAGCTTGTTCTTACTCGATTCAAGTGTAAGATCAGAGTTATAAGATTTGATAATGCACTAGAATTTCTGAGCAATGAGTGTCAACAGTTTTATCATGATCAAGGCATTGTTCATCAAACCTCATGTGTTGATAGACCACAATAAAATGGGGTGGTTGAGAGGAAACATAGACACATTTTGGAAATAGCCAGAGCCCTGCGTTTTCAGGCTCATTTACCTTTGCATTTTTGGGGAGAGTGTGTGTTGACAGCGCTGTACCTCATTAACAGACTTCCTACACCTGTCTTAGACAATAAAACTCCTTTTGAAATATTATTCAATAAGCCCCCTACATATCAACATCTCAAAGTGTTTGGATGTCTTGCCTTTGCATATAATCCATCCAGAAACCATGACAAATTTCAACCAAGGGGGGGTTCCATGTGTCTTTTTGGGTTACCCTTCCATACAAAAGGGGTACAGACTATACAATTTGATGTCAAAGTTTTGGTTTGTGTCCAGAGATGTGAAATTTTTTGAACACATCTTTCCTTACAAAGCTGAATTTAAACAACAAGTTACTACAACCCCTTTGTTTTTCCCATCCACAATGCCTTGGTCTGATGAACTGTCAGTCTCTGATGCAACCCAGCCTCCAAACACAACTCCTATGCCAAACACAACTTCTGTGTCAAACACAATTCCTGTTCCTGCACAGCCTCATGCTGTGAGGAAGTCCACCAGAAACACCAAAGCTCCTTCTTGGTTGATAGATTATGTGACTGCCACTGCTCAAGCTGATTCCCAAAAGGTAACTGTCTATCCCTTAAGTACATTTGTTTCATATGCCCATTTGAATCCTCAAAACCAAAAATTCATTCTAGCATTGATTTTGTGCACTCTTAGGAGGTTCTTTGATCTCTTGGAAGGCTAAGAAGCAGTAGGTTGTGTCCAGATCTTCTGCAGAAGCAAAATATAGAGCTATGGCTCTTGCTTGTACAGAGTTGAAATGGTTAAGGTGTTTGCTGTGTGATCTTCAATGTCCTCAGGCATCATCAGTTTCCTTGTTTTGTGACAATCAAGCAGCCTTACATATAGCTCAAAATCCCGTTTTCCACGAGAGAACGAAGCATATAGAAGTAGATTGTCATTTCATTAGAGATATGGTGCAGGACAAGATTATAGTTGCCGCATATGTTCCTACCAAATGGCAATTGGCTTATTTGTTTACAAAGCTCACTTCTGTAGATACCTTGGAGAGGTTTCTGAGCAAGCTGGGTGTTCGAAATATTTTCCACACATCAGCTTGAACTCCTTGAAGGGGGGTGTACAAGGGTATATTGTGTAATAGAAAGTATTAGGGTGAGATCTTGTAAATAGTTTTGGGTGTGACACGTGTAAGGCTAAGATGTAGGCTAAGATGTTAGAGGTTGTTAGGCATTGTGTATAAGGGAGCTTTGCTCCCACTGTGTAGCTCATTCGGACAGTTCATCAATTCAATCAATTGTGTTCTTCATTTTCTCCCAATTTCACCTCATTTCAATCTTCAGTCTCAAGGCCGCTGTCTCAAGGCCGTCTCCTATCTTCCTCCGTCTCGCCTTCTCCGCTGGAATCGGCGGCCTCCTCTTCGGCTACGACACCGATACTCTCTCTTTATCTCTCCTCCTCGTCAATCGATTAAAGAGGAAACTAGAGCAGTTTGATTTTTCTTCATTTTTGCTGCTTCTCTCTAATCAATCGATTCGGTGTTGCGCTCCTCTCTTCCTCGATTGCTTGCTCTTTGATCGCGCGGAGGAGTACTAGTTGCTGCTGCTGCCTTGTGTGTCGAATCCACCGGAGAACCAGATGAAGAGGTCACCACCTTCAAGCCACTCATCGCCTTCAACCTCTTGCTCTTCATCCTCTTCTGTGACTGATGATCACCCAACCATGGATCGGCTATTGAAACAGTCCAAAAGGCCTAGAAAATGCGCGAATTCGAAACAATGCCGTGCAAAGGGCGCCCCAATTGCTTCAATTTCTGATTCTAATCAGATCAAATTTAACAGACGAAGCTCCAATTACAGAGGCGTTACCAGGTAACCCTAAAATCTCTCTAATTGTTTATTAATATTTGGACGGGGTTTGAAAATTGGAAACCGCTTTGCATGTATCACATTTGGTCTCAAAAGTGGCGAAATCTTGTTTCTTGGATTACAAATTTCAGGCATAGATGGACTGGTAGATTCAAGGCTCATCTTTGGGACAAGAGCTCTTATAACTCCATTCAGAACAAAAAAGGCAAGCAAGGTAATCCCCAAAACAAATTTTGCTGATGGAGGCTTATCATTAATGACATATATATACTGAGAATCAAATTGTTTTGGTGATTTGTGAGAGCATCTTTTGTATGGCATAAGAGGTTAGTAATGATATGTAATTAGGAATTCCGAAGGAAAGGTCGTTAATCTGGGGTATAAATCCATTGGGAAACAAAATCCCATTTTAGCTGAGACCATAGCTTTAAGAGAGGGAGTTGTATGTGCTAAAATCAACAATTATGCTAAACTAGAGATAGAAGGAGATTCTCAAATAATTATAAATCATCTAAAGGGCAACGGTATTTGTCCCTGGGAAATTGAATTAATTCTGGGTGATATCAAAGGGCTTTTTAGGTCTTTTCATGATATTTCCCTTTCCTTTGTGCCCCGTGAGGGTAACAGAACGGCAGACAAGGTTGCACACCTTGGCCGTCCTGTTAACGGGCTGGCACTGGAAGAACATCTAGATCTTCTTGATCTCATCCGTCAGGATGCTCTCGGTTAGGTTTTCCAACCGAATTCTTACCTAATCAAAAAAAAAAAAAAAAAAGAGGTTAGTAATGGTATGATAAATTTGATGCAGTGGATACTTGTTTCATTTTAGTGCTATGAAAATGCGTTTTGGGATCTCATATATATCTCCATATGCTTTGTTTGGATGTTTAATCATATGTGATTAATTATGAATATTAGTTTATTACTTAGGTGCATATTAGTGGCCTTAGGCTTAGGTGCATATTAGTCTAGTTCTTTTTATTCATAAGAGGTTAGTAATGGTATTTTTATATGTGCTGACATCGTTTTTATGCGTATTTTTATATGTGCTGACATCGTTTTTAATTGGATATTACTCCCTCCGTCTCAAATTAAATGTCTTTTTACTTTTCGACACGCTTTTTAAGGAGCGAAAAACTCTATAAAATATCATTATTTTAATTAATTTTTTTATATAATTTGATATTTATTAGTAATTAGTATAAAAATATTTTAAAAAATTAATTAAAAATTAATATTTTATAGAGTTTTTCGCTCCTTAAAAAGCGTGCAGAAAAAGACAAGGAGGCACGCACAGCGTCAGCATCTCTGTAAACGGCGTCAGCATTCCCGACGTCGGCGTCAGCACTGACGCGCGGAAAAAAAAATTTGCTAGCACGAAGGGGGGCACAAGGAGGCACGCAGGAGAGGCACAAGGGATGTATAATTTTCTAATTTTACCAAAACTTATATATTTTCCTAATTTGCCCAGTCAATTTGTATATTTTTCAAAATGTCCCTATTAGATAAATTTGTGAACTCCGGTCCTTTGGAAGTTGAAACTCGATAAATACATTAATTTCTCTTTCTTCTCTTCGCCTCTCTTATGGAGTATATTATATGTGTATTATTGAGAATAAGAAAGAGACAGGATATGCAATGCTTTGAGCTTTGACTCCCCCAACTTGGTTAGAGCTTACGACTAAGTTGGAAGTTGGAACCATATTTATTCATCTTTCTCGCGCCATCTAAGCATGAACAATATGTTGCTGGAGGATTGCATCTGCCAGGGTCACCGAGCAATGGTGAGGGACCATGTACAAGCGCCCATTGTGGCACTCAAATACATTGATGATGTTGCAGTTGCAGGGCCAGCATCCCTATCAGCTCTCCATTACCCGCAGTATGTCTGCGCATCGGTCATTCAAGGGTTTATTTAATTGGTGAGATTGCAGAAGTCCCGCATGAAATAAGACACAAGAAATAGATGAGATGAAGGTACCACAGAATTTTAGCAAAAGGCGAATTGAATGTTTTTTAATCCAAATCACATATTGCAAAAGTCTCCACAACTCCACTCGTCTCCAAAATAGGGAAACTCCAGTGTCATAAACATATATGGCAGCATACAATGTTTCTTAATCCAAATCACATATTTCTTGTATGAATTTTGAAAAGGCGAATAGAAAAAGCTCATCAGCTGAGATAGCATTAAATAAGAAGGGAAAAAAAAGATCATAGAAAGCAATCATGGAAGCTCATCAAATGCATCAATCATGAGTAATGGCAATTACTATACCAAGAAAATATCTTACCCTTTGAAGAGCTCTCCAGAAACGAGAACACATTTCACTTAGTCGGCGCTGTGCCAGATGTGATTCATTGCTGAAAGTGATCTGTCCCTGAGGATGTTGAAAAATTCCACATTACTAACAAGAGCTCTAACAGCTGCATAGTAAGGCTTCCATCCATTAGCTGGTTTCCTGCTCTACGGTAAAGTCCTAGAACATCAAATAAAAATAAGTAAACCAAACCAATCCACCACCAAACTCAGTGAACCTCAGACATTTATCAAGCTTTACTAATGCTAGTAATAAATAGGAGAAAGGCGTATTCAATTTAGCGCTAACTAAGCAACTAAGCAATTCGTTCTAGACTCGACAAGGTAAAAGAAACACATCTTCATAGAATTAAACATTATCCCATTGGCAACATACTAAATTACATTCCTGACATGAATGCATCAGCTTAATCAGAAAGGGTTAAATTACAAGAATTTTCACACTGCAACTACAAAATCATCAGCAGACATGAATGGCTTAAGTATCTATTCAAGCTCAGACAACAAAAGGAACAAACAAAACACAATTCAGCACTACAGAATAAAAATAGCACCTTTAGTTGCACGCAAATTCTACTAAATGATAACTGAAACTAATCCACACCTCAAGCGCCGCCTTCCAAGCATTATCAACGTTACTCGTTAGTGGCTTTGCGCGTGAGTCGTAATCTCCCTCGGCCGCTGCAGCATCCTCATAAATCTCTCCGGCGCTCCCTTTCGCTTGCCTCTCACTCATCGATTTCGAGCTCTCTCCACTCAAGACAGTACTGCCGTTACAAGAACAGCATAAATTGCAGCTAGGCCGCCGCCACTACCGCCGGCAGATTCCGAAGACCGGGACGGCGCAGAAGAAGTAGGTTAGTGGCTATTACGAATGACAGAAACGATCAGAGGAGAGAGGATCTCTATTCGGAAGCCATGAACTCCAATTGGAAACGAAAGAAAAACCCTAGCGAAGAAAAGGTCAATCAACTGCAAAATTCGCAATCGTCAACCCTTGAAATGAAGTTCGATTTCAGTATTTCACTCCCAAATCCCCTGTTCCGTATCGAAATTCTCCGAAATCTAGAGCCCTGCAGAGAGAGGAAGAGGAAGGGACAGAGAAGGTTAGAGTGAAACACGGAAGAGGTTAATATATGGGTTGCATAAAACGCCGTCGTTTGGTTGAATACATAGGTGATCGCAGAGTTCATATATTAGGGCTTGTTTGGCTTCGCGTGGGAATTACAATAAAACAGAATGAGCTAAGAAAATGAACCCATACTCATAAATCGTGGATCAAGGCAAAGGAACTAAATATCGACAACCTAATCATTGAAGGGGATTCAAAAGTAATTACGGATTTCTTAGAAACACATACGAATTGCCCATGAGAAATAGAATTAATAATGTCAGATATTCAGACCATTCTCCGAGGAGTAAGAAATATAGGAATTTCCCACATTCCCCGTATTGGTAACCGGGTAGCGGATAAGGTTGCACACATTTGCTACTCTACCAGGGAACCTAATTTATACAATCATTCAGGTTTACTTGACCTCATCCGGCAGGATGCTTTCGGGTAGAGTTTTCTCACCCGAATTCTTACCTAATCAAAAAATAAATAAATAAATAAATCGTGGATCATAATGTCTATTGACAACTTGTTCTTTATCTATTAGCAAGATAACTTACCCAAAATTGCAATAAAGTCTTTTTATTTTTAAAAAATTATTTCCGTCTAATTTTATTTCGGGAACAGTTTGACAAGGATGGTTGATTGGGATGAAGGTGGGTTGGTGTATGGCCACTGTGTAAAACTGTAAATACACTAATTATTTAGTGTGTTTATTCATGGTCCAAAAAATCAAAAATTATAATTCTATTTTAAATGTTCAATTATATATATATTTGTATACTTATAACATGAAAATTTATATTTTAAAAATTACTATAATTATTATTCTGAAAAAAAAACACTCTTTCAATTATTAAAAAAAAAACTTAAAATGTCATTTTTTCATGTTAAAAGTATATAAATATATTTGTAATTGGACATTTAGAATAGAATATAATCATAATTTTTGAAATCTTAAATTCATTTTTTTAATCATGAAGTGGTATATGATACAGTAGCTTTTTTCGATGTGTTTGACCGCTATAGTTTAATAACACTCATGAATGGCAATGAAATAATTACATCGATCTCAAAGTGAATCACGGCTTGGAAAATGCGAATACGTGATATGATACGAGTGAATATTTGTCATAAGAGTTGTAAGGTCCCTAAAACGCAATTGAGTATTTGAACGCCACCAAAATGCAATTGAGTGAGAAACTGATCAACACCACCAAAATTTTAGCAAAATTCATATCAATATGCAGATAAATCCAGATGGATTAAGCCTCATGATTTAAAACAAAATTTTGTAACAAAGATTAATGGTTCATTTATCAATGTGAATTTGTGACTAAGAACTAAGCATGACAATTCCATTGCCGTCTCTCAAGATTTCGCAGCTGAGCAACCATAAAGGCGTACACATTTAAAATTTGTGGTGATAGCTAGCTTAGAGTTTGCAATTGAATTTATGGAGATTGAAGGTGAGGAACCAAAGATTATTGATCCCTACATTGGTTATTGATCAACTGTCCTCAGGGCTTGAGCTCATAAAAGAAAATGAAACTTCAATAGATCATGGTGATCTTTGGCATTGTGTTACTGATATTGGAGGACCGTGAGAAGAAAGCGGATACGAAACAGTAACTTGACAGATCCTACTCAATACCCAGTAGAGATGTCTTCAGGGAACCTGACTTGTGCAAATGAACAAGGAGCTCTTGGTCTGGAAGCTTGTCGTGGGTGATGTCTTGAGGGAACCTGACTTGTATGAATACGCCCCTCTCACGCTCATTGGTGGCTGCTTAGCCACTTATGGACCAAGGCAGATCCTACTCAATACCCAGTAGAGACAAATCAAGTTCCGATAGAGGTCCATGTGCACAGATGTTCTTCATGGATGCTTGTTCTCGGAGCTGCATTCATTCCTCTTGCAAGCCTGCTTAACGAGCTCCGGTTCATACTTTCTTGCATCTGGTACATTAATGCTTACACTGTAGTATTGATGCGCAATCGCATTTATGGAGATTGAATGTGAGGAGCCAAATTGGAGCAAAAAATAAACATAACAAAAAGAGTAGAGGAAGGCCCTAAGCATGAAAAACACAAAATGTGTACAGTACAGTTAACAGTCATTTCATGAGCTTAGAGAAAAGGTAAAAGTAAAAAAACAAACAAACAATTGAAGATGAAAGATAACCACTATTTGATAGAAAGGAAGTTTAGAAATGTAGGCAAAATTGCAGTAAATAAGTGATCGACTAACCAGCACAAAGAGTCTCACATGAAGTAAGACACAAGAAGCGGAACTCTATCAAAAGCTAATGCATTGTTGCAGTTAAGCCCTTGTGTAAATAACAGACTAACCAACGGAAATCTGATTACGCAATAGTTTAGTCAAGTGATTTGTTATAACACCGAGATGACCAAGCACCAAACAAGCTCTTCGTAAAGAAGAAAACACCATCTCCATAAGCAGAGTTAGATCTCTCCCATTGATGCATCTACCTCTCTTGCTGCTTCTTGCAAGAGTTTGAACCTGAAAACAAGTCATTACATGTATTTCATTGCCACATAATGCTCTCCAGGAGATTGGGAGAAGTAAAAGACAAGCAATCGAAGAATGCAGAAAGCACATAACTAAAATCAAGAGCAAAGAGCAAACTCACATTGAGATTCAATGCGTTTATCTTTTGGGTTTCCACATGAGGAGAATCGGGGAGAGAGTTTATCCAAGTTTGGCAATTTTCAACCATTTCGCTATGTTTCGATAAAATAGCCATTGTGTCCAAATCCGGAAAAATCTTGTTGGCGTGCATTTTCTGAAGAAGCTCTTCAATTCTGGTATCATTCTTCTCACGGGCAAAGCCACCGATCAATGCATTATAAATTTTGACATTTGGGGGGCAATCCTTGGCTTCCATTTCAAGAAGCAAATTGTGTGCATTCTCAAGCAAACCGGCTTTGCAATACCCTTTTATCAATGTGTGAAATGTAATTATATTAGGGGAACAACCCTTGGTGTTCATTTCAAGAAACAAATCATGTGCATCCTCAAACATACCGGCTTTGCAATACCCATCTATGAGTGTGCTGTAAGTTACGACATTGGGGGAGACACCACTAGAGAGCATTTTTGAGAAGAGCTCTTCGGCCTTACCGATTTGCCCCTGTTTACACAGCCCGTTGATCAGAGATGCATAAACTACGACATCTGGAGACAAACCATTACCCTGCATTTCCAAGAACAGCCCTTTTGCTTTATCTATATCCCCTTCTTTGCATAGTCCGTCTGTCATAGTAGCATAAGTAACTTGATTGAGTCCACAAGCACCATCAGCGTCCATCCTTTTCATGTTAATAAATAAACTCATAGCATCTTCCACTTTCTTCAAGTGAAAAAGACCTTTGAGTAGGGAATTTATAGTGACACAGTCTGCTAATATTCCTCTACGATTCATATCATTGTACACACACATAGCTTCTTCCATCTTCCCAGTTCTACAGAAACCATCCACCAAAGTGTTATATGTAACTCTGTTCGGGTGCTCGCCTCTTGACATCATTATTTCCAAAACCTCCATTGCTTGTTCTACTTTCCCTTTCTTGCAAAGTGAATTTATCATAATGCTAAAAGTCACCACATTAGGATGAACATCATTATCTATCATTTCAACAATGAGAGACTTTGCATCTTCTTCCAAACCTGAGCGACACAACCCATCAATCAAACAGCTATAAGAGATAACATTCGGAACAATTCTTGGCTTGTGTTCTTTAGTATCAGATGTAGGCCACTCCACGCATCGACCATCAATCAGAACATAAGACGATGGGCATGGTTTACAATTCTGTTTGACAATTCCCACCTTACCATGCACCATGTCTTGATGTAATTGAAGGGATGTGGCAGCGTTCCCGGTCTTACATAAACCATCGATTATAGTGTTGTAAGTAACTACATCAGGAGTGCAGCCCAACTGAATCATCTTTGAAAGCAAACCAAGAGCTTCAAACAATTTCCCCTCCAAACACAATCCTTTGACCAGTGAAGAAAAAGTAATGATGTCCGGGCGATACCCATTCTTCAACACAAGGCCCAAAGCAGAGAATGCAGCACTCCCTAATCTCATTCTAGAATAGCAGTGGATCAAAATACTGATGATGATGGGATTCGATCTCGACCCAAGAACACCTGATATATCTAATGTCTTGTAGAAAGAGATGGCAACCGAGAAATGGTTACACTTAACCATAGCACCCAATAATGTAGAAAAATATGAAATTGGGGGTGAAGGTCTCATAGAAAGCATGTGGTGGAAGAAGAAATGGGCATCATTGATGTCAATTTTGCACGATTTGCAGTCAATTTGAAGAAACCTGTCAAGTTCACTCCTTTTGCCATTACGAGAGATAAACGAAGAGAGTTTTCTGATGTCGACTCTACAAGTACAAGACATTCTGTATCGCGGTAGGATAATCAAACGGTGTCAGATGGAGAGAACAGAGACTGCAAATTTTGGAAACTCGACATCACAATGGAACCGAAGGCGAGAGAGAGCGATCGACAGAACAAAGTTTGATTCACATAACATTCATAAGTTTGAATCATTGGGAAAGAAAAACATACCGTGGCCGGCGACGAGAGCGATGGAGGTTGGTGACGACGGGATCGAGAGAGTGACCGGAAATGTGTGGAATCCAAAATTGAGACTTCGGAGAATTTTGAGAATTTACATTTCAGTTGGGCCCCAAAAATCAGGTTTTCTAACAAAGCAATTTCCTTGTACCATTTTAAAAAAGGGAAATTTACAGAAAAAAAATTATATTATACTTAAAAATAGCAGTATATTTCCATTAAATATATATATTATATTAAAAAATTTTAAACTTGTGTTTTTTTTTTTATATAAAAAAAACATATAAATCCGTTCGTTTCTTTTTTTCTAATGCCAGATATATTTAATATTTGATACATATCAGGTTGAGATTCAGATAAATCTAGGATCCATTCGTATTCTCCATATAGACTTCGATTCTTTTTTTTGGTGACCATATAGACTTCGATTCTAAAACCGAAGATTTACCGGTTTCGGCTAATGTTTCTCTTTAAAAGAAACCGGGACGGTCCAAACTCCCAAAGGCCCCAACCCCAAATCCCCAATTGAAGGCGGACACTTGCCGAAACCCCCAGGCGACCGCCGCTGACGTAGCCGCGCTCTCTGTTTCCAGCCACCGCCAACCACCACTCCCCTCTCCATCTACCTGTAAGTCCACGCCACCGCCACCAACTATTATCTCTCCCTCTTAGTGGATTAATTTCTATCTCATTGTGTTCGATTTCGGGTTGAGTTGCACATCTCGCATTTCTCAGCATGATTAGTTTCGATACAGCGTTATAGGTTTATAGAGTCATGGATGTATACTATCACCTTCGGTCGTCGGAGTTTTACTTCTGTCAGAGTTGTTTACTTTTATCTTCTAATGATTGCTTGATTCGCAAATTTTTTAGCTTTTGCTGTGGATGATATTTTTTAATCTCGAATCTCTGTTCTGTTCAAGTGTTGCCGTTGTGATTAATCTGCTGCACTGTTTGGATGTTTTTAAGTGTTGACCTCGTTTTCCTTGATAGAATAGGGAACTTTTATAAAACGATGGTTAGTTGCCGTATTCATCTTTGATCTGCTAAACAATTAACAAATTTTGATGCATTTGAAATTGTTACTCCAGCATTTTGAATCAAGAAATTTACTCTTCTTGGCTCTATAATTCAGATAGGTGACATGATTAACAGGTCTAGCAATGTCGAGATCTCTTAGTCTAGAAAATAAAATCTGCCAGGACTTGGAGGATAGCTGTGTGTGTTAAAATATAGTTCAGATAGAAGATAAGACTCTGATTGAAGCTAGAGCCCATGAGGATGGTGTTGAGATTGAGTTGGCTCTTGATGGCACCCGTCTCAAATTTGATTCGTACTAGCCTTGGGGATGATGATACATTGAGATGCGTCCTACCCGACTTATGTTGACCAACATTCCCAACAAAAAAAAGAAGAAGTAAACTCTCGGGATACCATCTTACTTTCTAGTTCTAGATGAAAGCACAATCATTGACCTTGCTACTCTAATAGCTTGCTTAGATGTGATTTGGGATAAGGGAAAGAAAAACAGATGATTACCTTGAACTGCATCAGTCTATCAACTGTAGTATTGTTGTTGGGGAATTGGCTGTTGCTTTGAAGATATTTCTCTTGCCTGATCATAGTTAGATTCAGTTGTAACAATTTAGATACACGGGGACACGACGGTAACACTTTTGAAATGATATTAGAACTCTTGAGTGTGCAGAAAGGATAAATTAGAAAAACATGATTCCATATCAGTTCCAAATTGAGTTATTTTGTCTGTTTGGTTTGGGAGTTAACCATCAATTCTTTCCAACATCGCAGGGATGCTGGGAATGTCATTGGCTTCATCTTTTTTCATATGTGATCATAAAACTCAGTTTTTTCCAACTGTGAGTGATACATTTTTGTTAAAAATCTCATCAACCTTCTATTATGTACTTTCTGGTGTCTATAATCTATATTATATATCTCTGCCTGCTATTTTAGTTTGGCATAAAATTTTGCTTTGTAGGGACTGAAACAGTGAAACCTAAACAGTTTCCCAGTGTACTTGCAATCAAATAAGGATTTTGGCTGTAGCCTAGGCTGGAAATTATGCAAAGCATCCATTAAGTACCCCAATTTACAAAACTACTTATTATTTGTTAAAGCTGAAATTCCAATGAACTGTTTCTTGAGTATTGTCTTCAAATGCCACCCGGTCTCAATTATTCCATTATGATTCCGTTATCTACTAGGATTAGCTTGAGTCAATCAGTAAGCAAGCTTCAGGGTTTATCATTCTAAGGCTATTTATTTACCTTATAGAGCCTAATTCCTGATAAATGTATTTTCTGTATCCTAATCATGATGTAAAGATTTTGCTAGAATCAAATAAGGTTATAAGCCATGTGGGGCTGTGAGGGAGATGGGCCAATGTCACTAGTAGGTGACTAATAAGGGGATGTATTATAATTAAGTTTAGGGGTTATACTTAAAGAATTATCCATTTACCTTACTTAATATAGGCATTTCCCTTGGGCCAAAGACCTCGGCTGACAGGATATTCACATAGGGTTCTATTCTCTTGGGTGTTTTATGTGAAGTGAATTTGTGATCGTCGTTTTGAGCTGATCCTTTGCCCTTAATTCTAACACATTCCATTAGCATTCAATTTCAATTAAATACTTGCAAAATACCAAAAAAAAAAAAACATGTTAGTCATTTAAAGCATTTTAAATAACATCCTAACCATTTGGTTAACCAGATATATTTCACAGAATCGTTCATTCTGTTTGTCTTTAATGGATGCTTTTGTGTAAAGCTGGGCAATGTAAGGGGGTGATTTTCCCTGTAAAGTAACTATACTCATTTTTTTAAACGTGTATGTTTACCTATGTTTCTATAGTTTCACTTGTATATTAGTTTTTATTTCAATTGCAGAGGAAGTTACCAAGATGGTATGTCAGTATGTAGCTTAGAGATGTAAGTGGGGTGGGATTCTCTGCCAAGGGCACACGATAGAGAGGGTACTCCTACCCTAAATCTGCCCATTGACATCCCTAATCCACCAAAGTTGTTTTGTGTCCTTGAGTTTGCACTCGCATAAGTAAAATCATAAATAAAATCTTTTATCTATTCGATCATGTGGAAAAGGCAAGTAGAATTTGATGCTTTGATTAATTGGATTGTACAAAAAATATCTTCTCATCTTATTTTAAATATTAATAAATCACTATAACCATATGCTGGTACCTGTGTCTGCAGCCTAATCATGTAGCAGTTCCATCAAACACTTTTGTTCAGAATGTTGAGGTACGAAATGACATTGCTGCGCTAAGAAAACTAACTAGGTTGTCTTGGGTGAATAGTCAGTCATCTAGGAGATGGCTCTTGAAATCAACTGCACAAACTTCTGACATAAAACTGAATGATGAGGATAGCAAGTCCTGGGAAACTTGTAGAGAAGCTCTGTCGGAGTTCAGTTTTAGCTTGGAGGAGCAAGACAAGATACTCGGTAAAGCGTTCGGCTATATCCACTCACCTTACTGGAGTGAAGCAAGGAAACTGGAGGTCCCAAGGCAGGAAGTTGTGAATGAGATCCTCGACTACTTGAGGAGCTTAACCCTTTCTGACGATGACCTCCACAAGGTGCTGAAGAAATTCCCAGAAGTTCTTGGTTGCAACCTAGAAGACGAGTTGAAACACAATGTGATGGTTTTGGAAAAGACCTGGGGAATAAAAGGGAAGACTCTAAAGAATCTCCTCATTCGTAACCCGAAGGTATTGGGATTCACTGTTGATTGCAAGGGGGATTGCATTGCTCAATGCACTCGATGCTGGGCTCGATTTTAGTTGTGTCATCTTTGTAATTGATTCTATGTTCAAAACTGTATTTTCATATTTGTCAGGGGAATAAATTTGCCATATATATGTATTCTGATTTGTGTTTATACATAGATGTACATGCTACTTGTATTCACCAAACAAATATAATTTGATAATTTTCTAAAAATAATCGACTTTAGTCCAATATGGTTAATTTTTTGGAACATGGTATACAAGTATATTGCCTCCTGGAGGATGTATATTCATATGGTACATGCCCATATAGGAGAAACTGGTTCATATGCTTGTGGCTGATGCTGGAATTCTGGGTTAAAGAGGTTTACAATCTTAAACTCCATTTGCGTTGCATTCTTATTGTGTATTAATAAACACTTGATATTGAGCACATGAATACTAAGTTTCTGCTTCCTTGTGTTATTTGGTTGCAGGCCATGGTCATCTGTGGTACAAACTGGAAAATGTGAAAGCTGGCTTATTACAAGTTCTGCCAAAGAGATCAAATGATGAAGACAAGGGTATACTTGATCCCTTATTATTGTTCAAATGCATATACATTTGTAAGCCAAATTCTAGATTTTTGCATTCTTGTCTCAACACAGCAATTGTTCATTTTCCACGAAGCTAGGTTTCTCAGAAATGCTTTCAAGACGTTGTCGGCTATTCAGGTTATTAGTTTATCGAACATAAAAACTTAGAAATGTGAAGAGTCAAGTGTTTCACAGTCCATTTTAATGTCTGTGTGAAATCATGTATCTTTAGCCTCAACTAGTCTCTATCCCTCAGATATGTTCAGGGCACTCACTTTCCTGATTGTTTTTCTTCTGGTTGAGTACTCAGTGGATGCTTTTTTTGCCCTTTCCTGAAGAAGGTGAAGTTTATATTACCAAGGGAGAAATATGTGGCGTTTTGCCTTGTTGTTGACCTGTTGCAAAAATAGGTTTGTCCCACCTCTATATATTACATATTAGTTTATGATCCGTAGGCACTCGGCCTGCTTATGTAGACGTTGCAGGTCAATTTGATTGACTTTCATAAGTGATCATATGATATTATATGTACAAGGTCATGAAAAGGAGCATATGATTTGGAAGTTCACATTAACAAATTGACACTTGTTTAGCTAAAACAATCTTTTTTATCAGATAAGCCAATTAGGGCTTTATTACTTTATAGATAGCAGGGTCCCTCAAAAGGGTTGAGGATTGGGGGGATGTCACTGCCTAGAAATATTCCATTTTCTGAATTTGCCTTACGATGAAGACCTCACTGCATCATGCCATCACTCTTTAAATATTATAATTATCCTAATCAATAATTCTTGATTTTATTTTCCTTCTAGTTGAGTTGATTTTTGTTGCTGTCGTCCTCGTCGTCGTCAATGGAGGTAAAGGTACATTACCAGTGGGGAAAATACGTGGCATTTTGACTTGTTGCCCTGTTATGTTTGCTCAATATTAAAAACATTCACTAGTTATTTAGCAGAAATCATCTCCTTATCTTGTAAACAGATTGGGGTTTATGTGATTACAGATACAGGGGTCCATTGCCATAAACCAATTGGGGTCTCCTGCCTAGGTAATCGACTCGACGCCCTCATTTTAGTTCGTTTTGGTCCGATTCGGCCTCATCCTTAAAAGGTGACCCTCCATCCGTCACTATTCACTGCCCACTGGTATGTATGTACCATCAGAATTTTTAGCTCAGATAGTAGTAGTGGATTTGGGATGTCACTGCTTAGAAATAATGCATTTCCTGAAGTTGCTGCTATAAGGAAAGAAGACCTTATGGCATCACCATTTAATAGTATATATAATTCACATTATCCTATTAATAATATAGCATCATCTGTAGAGGTTTGACTTTGACCCGTGACAGGTAGGGCCAAATGGGAAATGGGTGATATAATAGTTTGACATTTAGAAGGTGGTTTTCAACTCTGAAGCAGGGTTTATTCAAATGGGTTGGCAGTCCATCTGAGTAGTTTGTGATGGAGCCCAGCATGTGGGATACTCATCACTTTGTAGTAACTTGAAAAGTCAAAAATCTGTAGCATTTTTATTGAGCAGCTGTTTTTGGGGTTCAACAATCAACCCACACACACCCCTAAACTTTTTGTTCCTTTTGGGGCTCTGACAACGCTGCCTATGTTTTGGCAGTTGTTCTTCTTTTGCATTGTGCTGTTTATGTTTGGTGCTTTCAGATTTAGGTGAGATGGGATTCAAGGTTTTTAGGGTTTTTTTAATCCATTGTGTTTATTATTATGCTTAGCTTGTTTTGTTTTAACATTTCCTGCTTCACATTAAAACCCATGTGTTGTTTACTTTTCATGGTCTACACCCCTCATCTAGTTTGTGTTTGGACTCGGTGTAGTCACGTTGCTCTTTTAATCATTGCCATTACTTTCTCATGTGTCAATGGAGATTTATTATTATGTGAAATTGCATTTTCAATCCGATATGATAACAACAAACCTAGGGAGCATTCGGTGGAGGATTCCTATATAATAAAAAGGATTAAGTATATAGTTAGTCAGAGTAATATAAAATTGATCCTGTATAAGGATAGGATAAAAACTCTTTCTCATTCTACATTGAGTTTGTCACTGGGTAAGAGTTTGATATTTCTGTATACAATAGAGTGTGAAAATGCTCGTAACACAAGTGACGAGTTACTAGAAGTGATCAATATGCTGAGTAAAGAAATTTCTAGTTCGCCTAACCATTTGATTAAGGCTTACCCTTCTTACAATAGTTTAAGAAAGAATATATTCATAACTCTCATATCAAGTATAAAGGATTGCAGAGAATATGAGAAGCGGCTAAACGACATTAATCTCGTTATCATTAATAGAGTAAGGAGTGTTAGGAGTGTGGATCTTAAGTACAAAAATGCTTTCTATGGCCAAAGGATAGGCTTCTGTATGAGTAAGTGTATCCTAACTTGGCAACTAAACCTGACTTTTAGTCATAAACTAAAAACTATCAGTGAAAGGGATTATCAAAAGGTGAAATGAAAGTTGGCTCTTGGAATGTCAGAGGGATGGGGAGACCAAATTTTTGGGCAGAACTGGGTACCTTCTGTAATATCCAGCGAATACAAGTAATGACGATAATGGAAACTAAATCGGAGAAAGTTCCGGAGGATAAAATGTGGCAATCAGCAGGTTTTGACAAAGCATTTTGGGTGCCTGCGATAGGCAAACAGGAGGTATAGGGGTAATGTGGAAATCCCAATTACTCACCCATGAAACTATTACAATAGACCACCATAGTCAACGCCACATTGGCGCTATATATTCTAACTCGGATCTAAACTTTCGGTGTCAAATTTTGTTTGTTTATGCTCCTGCACAAGATCGAGATAAACCGTTTTTCTGGGGAGAAGTCATAGATAAAATAACTAGTTCCAGTCTCCCGAGCTTTGTGATAGGGGATTTGAACGATATAGTCTCAAGTGAGGATAAGGTAGGTGGTGCACAAGTTTCCTTAGGGAGACTTCAAAGATTAGCGGAAGTTAAAGACAAATGTGAACTCATTGATCTCCCATTTATTGGGAATCGATTTACTTGGAGAAAAAAGAAAGATGGACCTGATAACATTCATGAACGACTTGATAGAGTTCTAGTCCAAAATGAGATCCTTGTACAATTTCCGAGTATTCACACTACCCATCATGCGTTCTCGTCCTCTGATCATTGTCCAATTACTATAAATCTTAGTGTAGGAAACATTCCTCCGGCTGCCCCATTTAAATTTGAGAACATGTGGTTAAAAAGAAAAGATTTGAGAAATATAGTCAAACAAGCATGGCGAGCTAACTGTGGAGGTTCTGCGATGTATCAATTAGTCTTCAAAACTAAGGTCCTGAAAGCAAAAATTAAAGCTTGGAATCAGAAAACTTTTGGGAATATTTTTAGACAACTAACGGAGGTAGAAGAAGAACTCATTCTCATTCAAGGAAATATTAGTCACGAAGCTGATGCTATCACAGCATCAAAACAAAGGAATTTATTAAGAAAAAAGAAGCATTAATAAAATTTCATAAAGCATATTGGAGCCAAAGGGCGAAAACCAAGCATATAAAACTAGCAGATACTAATTCAGGGTATTTCCACAAAATAGCGTCAGGGCGAAGAAACAGAAAAGTGATTAGACATATTATATCCGAAGATGGTACTCAAATAATAGGTGAAGAGAACATCAAAAACGAGATTCAGCATGATTTTGAAAAACGCTTTAGGAAAGAAAGTAGCAACCATTTTGTGGGGAGCAGCCAGTTAGATTTGATAACGCCGGAAATAAGCGATGAAGATAATTGTGAACTTATAAAACCTGTCCTCAATAGTGAAGTGAAAAATGCGGTGTTTAGTTTGGGAAGAAATAAGTCTCCGGGGCCCGACGGATTTACTGCAGAATTTTACAAGAACTTCTGGGACATTGTGGGTCCATCCGTAATTAGAGCAGTGAAAAGTTTCTTTCTTTCTGGAAGGATTCTCCGACAGATAAATCATACATTTATCTCATTACTTCCTAAGGTAGATAACCCTAGTACAACCAGTAACTACAGGCCAATTAGTTTGTGCACAACTCTTTATAAAATTATATCAAAAATACTTACAGAAAGACTAAAAAAGGTTATAGGGAAAATAATTCATCCCCTGCAAGGAGCATTTGTAGCAGATAGAGCTATCCAGGATAATGTTTTGATAGCTCATGAAATTTTTCATTCTTTCAAAACACGAAAGGGGGTAGAAGGATGGATGGCTATCAAACTTGATATGGAAAAAGCATATGATCGGTTAAATTGGGACTTTACGTTTGAAGTATTGCAAAGATTTGGTTTCCACCCAACTTTCGTTGGATGGATCAAAGAATGTATTTCCACAGTCTCCTTCTCAATCCTTGTGAATAGCTCCCCTACGAAGCTATTTGTCCCTTCTAGGGGTATTCGTCAGGGTGACCCTATTTCCCCATTCATATTTATTTTGGGAGCGGAAGTTCTAGCAAGAAGATTACATCAAGAATCCTTGATGCCAATGAGTAAAATAGGATTTAACTTTGGTCATAATGGTCCCCGAGTTCCTTTTCTTGCCTTCGCAGATGATATTATCATTTTTGCCAAAGCTTCATTGAGCGCCAGTCAGAGAGTAAAAGATATTATAGATGAATATTGCAAACTGTCAGGACAAAAGGTGAATTTTCACAAATCAACATTTCAGACAACAAGGGGTGTTCCCAGCTCAAGAATTCAGCTACTACAAAACTCTTTACAAACTCCTCATACGAGGGTACTGGAAAAATACCTAGGGTGTCCCATTATTAATGGAAGAGTCAACAAAATGACTTTTGAAGACATAATAAGTAAAACTAAAAATCAATTAGCAAAATGGAAAGCAAACTCCCTTTCTCAACAAGGTAGAACAATTCTCATCAACTCTAATTTAACAGCTAAACCGTTGTATGCAATGCAGAGTTTTATGCTCCCATCATCTTTGCATAAAGAATTGGACCAAATAAATAGGAACTTTTTCTGGAATAAAGATCTTCAATATAAACCTCTTATTAGCTGGGATAAAATATGTAAACCAAAAAGGAAAGGTGGGTTGGGTATTAGAAAAGCTCGAGTGATGAATGAGGCACTCCAGATGAAATTACTATGGAAAACTCTTGCGGAACCGGATAATATATGGGTAAAAATCATCCGGCATAAATATTTACGAGGTAATGACATCTTAAATTATGAAAGGGTTAAAAACTCCTCTTGGCAATGGAGAAATGCCGCTTCTCTTATTGATAAATTTAAAGACGGACTATTTTGGTCTATTGGGAATGGAAAAACTGTTAGGTTCTGGAAGGACCCTTGGATTTCTTTAAAACCTCTCATAAATATGGTTAATTCCACGCAGATTAGCGATATTGATGCCCGTGTTAGCAGCTTCATATTGAATGGGAAATGGTGGGAAGAAAAACTAGAAGAAGTGTTGGGTCCTGATTGGGTAAAACGAATAATGGATATACCTCTTCCCGTCCACCAGATGTCGGACCGGTTGTATTGGAGGATGGACAAACAAGGATGGTTTACGACATCTAGTGCTGTCAATCTCTTATCAAACAATGAGGCTTTTGATGACAGCCCATGTAATTGGATTTGGAAGGTGAACACGTTGCCTAAAATCAAGAGTTTTCTCTGGAAAATTTCTCAGAATGGATTACCTACTAGGGATAGATTATGCAGAAGAGGAGCATCGATTCCGAATGTTTGCGGTTTTTGTAATTCGTATGGGGAAGATGAGGTCCACTTATTCACAAATTGTCCTTTTGGACAAAGCCCAACCCTAAAAACAGGAAAATGTGCAGAAGTGATCAATAACCTATCTTATCAAAATAGAAATGGCAAAACTATAATGGAAAGTCTTGGTCAGTGCTTGAATAAAAAAGAAAAGGAGGAAATGGCAATAAAATGGTGGTCTATCTGGTATTACAGAAACCAAGTAGCTTTTAGAAACTTAAAGGAACCTTCCCAATTAGAGGTACAATCTTTCCTGAAATCTGTCATGGAAAATTGGAGAAGAGCAGAAATGGATGAAATAGATGATGGAGTAACGACATCTGGCTATAAAGTTTCCACGGGTCGTAAACTAAGCAGAAAGAATGTCAAATGGAGGAAGCCGGAGAATGGTTATCTGAAATTAAATTTTGATGGAGCTATAAGTGGAACTGGAGGAGCTAGTGCAGGATATATAATAAGGAACTGGGTGGGCGATGCTATTACACTAGGCTATAAGGAATTAGGTGTTATTTCCCCGCTTATGGCAGAGACGATCGCTCTCAGAGAAGGACTTATTGTTGCAAAGGAAAATAATTATCAAAAACTCATTATCGAAGGGGATTCTCAGATTGTCATAAACCATCTTAAATCAAAAGGCCCTTGTCCTTGGGAAATTGAATTGATTCTGGGAGATATCAAAGGTCTGTTGCAGGCCTTTCGGGATATCTCCTTCTCCCATGTGCCCCGTGAGGGTAACAGGGTGGCTGACAAGGTTGCACACCTTGGCCGTCCTGTTAACGGGTTGGCACTGGAGTCTCATCCAGATCTTTTAGATCTCATCCGTCGGGATGCTATCGGTTAGGTTTTCCAACCGAACTCTTACCTAATCAAAAAAAAACATTTCCTGCTTTCTGTTTTTAATCACTGGATTAGTGGGTTTGGATTCACATTACTTTGTTAAATTCCAACGCTTTTGCGCCAAAGATTGGACGAGGCTCACGTGGGGTGAGTTGGATCGGCAAGAGGATTTTCTCACTACCTAAGGATGATATTCGAGTCGAATGAGCTTCGATATATTCTTGGCTTGTACTCTCTTTTTTCATCAAGCTAAGCTCGAGTTGGGCCTAATTTCAAAATCAAGCTTAGTTTTATACTCAAATTTGACTTGTGAGTTTTCTACAAGCTCAAACTGAGCTCTTTTATCTTTCTTTTTTTAAGCTAGGCTCGTTTTGCTCGTTTTTAAGCTCATTTGAGTTTGAATTGTGCTCGATTACAAGCTAGAATGCACTAATGATTTTTTATTTTTTTGACAGTAGATCGACAGAGCGATCTTGAAGCCATCAACAGATGGCTTGAAGAATGCACTAATGACTTGGAGGAAGGAGTAAGATAGTTACATAAGCCCAAAAAACAAGCTATATGAGCTCGGATTGTTTAAAGCTACAGTGCATTTTCAAATATAAACGTGTTTGAGTCGAGCCTAGTCGAGATCGTGCTATTTGGCTACCAACATACCACTCCTAGTCTCCTACTTATTATCTTCTTCTAATCTTCTCATTGTAAAGTGGGTCGCCACTATTTCAATCTAAACAAAAGATTAAAAACTGATTTAGAAGGGAATTTTCTTAATTTTTTTGGGGGGTAGGTTGTGTAGTGGGTTAGTAGGAGGAATCAACTTTCAACGATTTAAAAGTAAAGATTTTAGGAAATTTTGATGCACTATTTGTTAAAGGATATGTAGTCTGTTTTGCAAGTAATATTTTTGCAACATCACTAAAAACTCTCCCTTGTTATATGAATTAAGGGGGAAAAATAGATGAAAATCTATTTTTTTTTATCTTATACGAGAATAATCCATATTCGTGGTAAACTTTAGACACATGACCCAACTAACAAGATTCATAGATCAGGTATGAAGGGGCGGAGGCAAATATTGAACTCAAGATCTTCCAACATCCCCTTCCTTCTTGCCACTAGGTCGGTAGTCTAAATTTTTTTTTTTTTTTTTTTTTTTTGTTTAATAGAGGAAGAAACAAAGCAAAAATGAATTTACTATGAACTTAAAGGAGAGACAAAGCAAGAAGATGAACAAATAATAAAGAAAAACCAATGATTTTTTTAAAGCTCATTTGTAGTAAAACTTGACTCGTTTATTTATTAAAATAGGTAAAAAAATTAAGAGAAATTAATTAAAAATTATCGATTTATTTATTAAAATAAGAAAAAATTTGGTCAAATATCCATTTAGAAAACCTAATTAGGTTAATGTTCACACTCAAATGGATATTAAGTAAATGTCCATAAATTTTTCATAATACCCATCCTACCCTTACCTCTATCACATCCCCTTCCTCTTGTACGTTCATCCGCTTCCTCTTGTACCTCTATCCCATCCACTGGACTCGGCAAGACGCGAATCGACCCATCTTCACCATCCGAACCCACTCGGTGGACACCGACCACCCTCTCTTCCTCTCTCCACCTCTGCCGCCTCTGCCACCGCCGCTAACCCTAAGCTCACCGAGCGCCGTGGCGCCGTCCATCTCTTCCGCACCCTCTCTCGCCTCCCCACTGTTGCCACCCGCTCCGGTCACTCTCCTCTTCATCTTCGCCACACAAGTAAGCAATAGAAATTGCAGAGATTCTACAAATTGTAATTTTTGAAATAGGGTAATTGTGGGAATGGACAATTGCTGGGAATAGGAAGCAAATTTGATGTCGATTGAGTACTTATTCAACAAGTAGTCAAGCAGCACACAAAAAGTCTTTCTAATTCTACCTACCAAAACTAAATGGAATGACAAATTTCAATTTGAAGGAAATGAAGAGTAATTTTCAGTAATTTGCAGTCAACTTTGAGATTTTGATTTCAATGAAGCTCAACGTTGCCGTTAAGCATTACTAATTAGAAGAAGACATAATGAGATATTTTAGAACCAAACCAAAAATCGAACCTGTTGTGAACTCTAAGGAATTTGGGGTTGAAATTCTGTAAATTGAAGATGTATGTGTCTCATCACTGTCAAGTTGTTGATGGGAAAGAAAAGCCTGCTGGTTATGTTTAAATTCGATTGGGATTGCTTATGCCCTAAATTCGATTCGATTGGAATTTCGTTTTTATTGTGTTAGCCCTAAATTCGATTGGGATTGTTAGCCCTAAATTCGATTGGGATTTCGATTGCTCCGAAATAGATGTTTAATGCCTTCTATCATGATTCAGATTAGTGTTCTACTGGCTTGGAGGCAAGAAATTGTACCCAAAAGTTTTCATAACACTTCATAATGTATCAATAGAAACAACAGATTTGCATATCTTCTTACATGCTCCTACAAGCTAGAGTTAAACGTCCTCTATCATGATTCATGATACAAACCAAGTTCCTCAAGCTAAGAATTAGAAGTACCGATTTGTTTGTACATACATGGTTTTTGTGAGTACATTGATCTGATGACAATTTGTTTATGTTTTTTTAGGGTTTGTGTGTTTCTATCTACTTCAAATGGATAATCCAAATTAGTGTTCTTATTAATTGATGAATCTAATTCGTTCTTACTTTATAGGTTGTTCAATTTCAAGTGTTTATCATTTCTTGTTTGTTTTGGTGACAATTGTTTGTTTGGTGACAATTAGTATTTAGCTTGATTCTATAACATCAATTTAAATGAGACTATCAAGGGTTTGCTTCATTGTTTAGTGACAAATGGAATTTATGTTGTTATTTTGTTGTTTTTTTTAGATTGGTGACAATTGGTAAAGTTATATATTCTGTTTTGGTGACAAATGAAATTTATATATGTTGTTATTTTTAGATTGGTGACAATTGATAGAGTTATATATTCTGTTTGGTGACAAATGAAATTTATATATGTTGTTATTTTTAGATTGGTGACAATTGATAGAGTTATATATTCTGTTTTGGTGACAAATGGAATTTATGTTGTTATTTTTAGATTGGTGACAATTGGTAGAGTTATATATTCTGTTTTGGTGACAAATGAAATTTATGTTGTTATTTTTAGATTGGTGACAATTGGTAGAGTTATATATATTCTGTTTTGGTGACAAATGGAATTTATATCTCATTTAGCTATAATGTAATTTTCATTATCCTTCTGTTCAATTGTAGTGAAAGTTATGGTATGTATACCATCAAATATATCGAGGGTCTTGCATTTCATGGTGGTATTGAAGCTATTTCCGATAAGTATATGGATGCGCATAGAGAGAGAGAGAGAGAGGATGGCTACAGAGGGTCTTGCTATTTTGGATGTTAAGTATGAACGTGTCAACTGTTCCCCTTTGTTTTGATATTTTTGCAAGTTGATGTAGTCTGACAATTAAGTATTACAAAGTTAAACTTTACATCAAATTTCATCTACTTAGGGTTATTATTGTAACAAAAATACGTTAATATTAGATGACAAATGTGATGTCATTATAGTATTGTACATCGAATTATTCGTTTCCTTAAGTTTAGCCCCTCTAGGGTCTATGCTCCCCTAGTTCTAGGGTTTCAGTTTCGTAACAAAAATGCGTTAATATTAGATGACAAATCTGATAACATTGGTATTGTACACACATCTAAACCCTAAACTATACTGTACATCAAATTTTCGTCTGCTCAGGTTTAGCCCTTCTTGGGTCTATGATCCCCTTGTTCTAGGGTTTCAGTTTTATGACAAAAATATGTTAATATTAGATGACAAATGTGATAACATTAGCATTGTAAACATTTTAGCTTGATGAAAGTGCTTTGTAGTTGGTGACAATCGGTCACAATTAATTTCTAAAAATAAGTGGTTGACATTAGATTGGTGACAAAGTTTTGTAATTGGTGACAGTAGATTATTGACCAAAGCTTGATGAAAATAGGTTGATTACACTGTTTTATTGTTGGTGTCAATAGATTACTGAAAATAGGTTGGTGACAATGTTTTTTATAAGTTGGTGACAATAGGGTTTATTAAACAATATGAAAACAGTGTTCTGTAGTTGGTGACAATGTCTTGGTGATGTATAATGTTATGGTGACAATTTTTTTAAGGTTACAATATCATAGTGACAATATATTGTCATCAACCTCGTCATTTATAGTTATCACCAACAATTATCATCCGGAAAATCATCTATTAGTAGAAAAACCCCATTTGTCACCAAGGAAAAGTGTTACTGACAACTGTCATTGGATGAAAATCAATTGTCACCCAAATTTTTTTTGTCACCAACAATTATCAAAAGAAAAAAAGAAAATCAATTGTCACTAGAAAAGATTTTCCCCTAACTATCACCGGAAAAAATAAAATGTCACAAAAAATCAATTATCACCAAAATAATTGTCACAATTAACTGTCACCAGAAAAATATACTCAACTGTCACCAAAAAATTGTCACCAAATGCAGGCATTGATTGGAATGGTCAATGTTGACTAGTCAATGTTAAAATTAAAAATGGTCAAAGGGAGAATGAGGAAGGGTTAGGGATGGGGAAGGAGGGGTATTTTTGGAAAAAATAGACAATTACTTAATTAGGTAAAAAGGTGGATATTTACTTAATTTTGACATGAAAAATGGATATTCACCAAATTTAACCTTAAAATAAAGGGGTTTATTAAAAAAAATTAAGCCTACAAAAAAATTAGCCTATTTACCATCTGAATTTTAATTTCTTGTTACGTAACTGTTTGTAGTTTAACTAGTACGATTCCCGCGTCATGGCGCGTTTTTTTAAAACTAAAATATTATATATAAAAATATTATAAAATATTAATAAATGTTAAGATAAAAATCATAAAAAATTACTTTACAACAAATGTATCTTATAATTATCTCAGAAAATTATTTTTTAAAAATCTTATGTGAAGTATAATACATAAATATAGATATTTTAAATTACTCATTAATAGTAATATCAATATCATTATAACATTGTTTAAATGTGATGTGTCATAATCAGTGGTTATATTCAATGTTTTGAATTAAGCCCATTAGTTAGTAAACAAATTTGAGTTAAGCTCAATAGTTATATTAGATTGAATTCAATGTTTTAAATTAAGCCTATTAGTTTGTAAAATTAAAGAAAAAAGAGAATTAAAGGAAAAAGAAGAAAAAATGAGAATGAAAGAAAATCAAAGAAAATGGCAAAAAAAAATATGACTGGTCAATACTCTTAAAATGCCTCTAAGATTGACACATCATCCTAAACTCTTCTAAATTAAGAGTTTATATAGATATAGATTTGATGGAGGAAACCTATTTAGTTCGGAAATAAATTTAAAGCTCGTGTCCAAGCGCTATGAGGTTGATATAATATTACTGCCCACGAGATTCGAAGATTTAATTCCAAAATGGAAAAACAAAGTATATATTTTTTAAATTATTTTTGTTTATATGGTTGGAAAATGATACGCATTGATTTAGGAAAGACTCTATTTTTCCTGCTGCTTTCCTATTTTGGAGAATGAGATGAGAAATTCATTGGATCAAAAAACGTATTAAAATTCTCCAAAAATACTAAAATCTCCAAAATGGAGAATTTGTTGGAGATGCTCACAATCTTTCCCCGAAAAATTGTTTAACACGAGAATCAAATTGATCAATATTTTTTAATTTATTAATATACTAGTGTGTGTTCTGTCTCATGCACAATAATATGCTAACATAATATTCTAACATTACATCTACTGTCTATTAAAAAACTATTAAAGATATGACAAAAACAATAAATCTGAATTACAACGTTAGAATTAAATTAATAACGATTAAATTGTGCGAGAAATATAAAATAAAAATTAATTTAGATATATATTAAATCACGGCGGGTCATCTGACGTGGGGGGTCACGCACGCCCAAGCGCAAACGCGCTAACCAAGCCGAGCACACAAGCCGAGTGGAGTTCCATCCTAAAACCAATTGATGTTAGGTGGGGTAGCCCACCGGCTTATATGCAAGGCTTGGATTCAATTTTTAATCAATGTGGGATCCTTATCCCACAACTCAACTTATATTCTCAACACACCCCCTCAAGTGCAACTGCTTGGCCACGCATTATTGCCAGTTGCACTTGACGACTTAAGCCTTAAGGCCGTAGCCAATTAGACCAGGAACCCAAACTACACCGTACTTAGCCGAACCTCGGCTCTGATACCATATTAAATCACGGTGAGTCATCCGACGTGGGGGGCCACGCATGCCCAAGCGCAAATATGGAGAATAGAGGTTTTGTATAGGAAAAGGGGCAATATTGTAATTGTGTGTCTAATATTAGGGACACATTTGTCCTTGTACAGAACATCCGGGCTTATAAATAGGTGGATCAACCAACCTATTGGGCCTAACTAATCAATTGGAGTTTGTTACAGAAATTGATCTCCCTCCTCATTTTACTTTCTTCTTCCTTGGAATCCATGGCTACTGCACCGATCGATCTTGAATAATTTCGAGATCTTTTCATGGTATCAGAGCACGTGGTAGGAAGATCCGACAGTGCAGAAGAATCCAAGGTGAGAGGTTGAAGACGGAGTAGCGAAGCGATGGGAGATTCCACCGAAATCAGAAATCAAGTGATCGGAGAAATTAGCGGAGGAATGAGCAATATGAGCGATCCATATGGATTATCAAACTCAGATCATCCATTATCACAGCTCGTTGCCAATACCTTCAACGGATCCAACTTCCTGAGCTGGAGCCGGGGTGTGACGATGGCCCTGGAAGAGAAGTTCAAGATTGCCTTCGTCGATGGTAGCTTGAAGCTTGAGGATGTGTCGCCAGCAGATCTTCCGAGATGGAAGAGATGCGACTACATGGTGCAGTGCTGGTTGCTCAATTCCATGAGCGATGAGGTTGCGGAAGGCTTCGTTTATGCGGAGTCGGCTCATCAACTTTGGGAAGAGCTGGTTGAGAGGTACGCTCAGACAAATGGGCCTCTCCTGTACCAACTCAGAAAATCTCTTAGCAACATGAGTCAAGGAAATTTGACATTGCCTGAATACTTCAACAAATTGAAGAAGCACTGGGATGAGATTCTCAGTTTGGAAGGTGCTGTGAAGTGCACTTACAGGAAATGCATTTGCAAAGTCGATAAGAAGAACCAAGAGATTGGCAATCACAATAAGCTACTCCAGTTCCTCATGGGACTCAATGATGTATACGAGAGTGTGAGAAATCAGATTCTTGCAATGGATCCACTTCCATCCATCAATAGAGCTTACTACTTAATCAAACAAGTAGGAGGTTCTAGAGGTGAGAGCAGTGGAAGTAACTCTCGGGATGGGAATGCTTTTTCTGTGAATAGACATGTGAATGGCAAGAAGTCCAACAAGAAAGACAAATCTGACATGCTTTGCACTCACTGTGGCATGAAAGGGCACACAATTGAAGGATGCTTCAAGATCATAGGGTATCCGGACTGGTTCAAGGATCCCAAAGTCAAGAAACAAGCAAGAATTGTTGCAGCTGTGACAGAAATCAGTGAATCACCTCTTGGAGAAGGAGATGAATCAGGTCTGGACTCAGAGATGGACATGGCTATGGCTAATGCCATATATCAGGAGGTATTGCGCACTATGAGAGGCAAGAAGTCAATCCAAATAGCCTCTTCCAACGGTGTAGGTATTGTTTCTACAATGCACTTCTTTAGAAATCACAAAAATAATAATGTGTCTTGGATTGTTGATACTGGGGCGTCGGATCACATGAATTTCAATGATAAAGTCTTATCTAATAGGAGACAATTGGATAGGCCTATCAGTATTTGCTTGCCTGAAAGTTCGATTAAAAAGGTTAAAGAAGTTGGAGATATTCATGTGATCTCAGGTCTACCCCTGACAAATGTGTTCTATGTGCCTGAATTCAAAGCTAACTTGCTATCAGTAGGGAAAATCATTGATGACACAGATATTGATGTGAATTTTAAAAAGAATCAGTGTCTGTTTCAGGACCCTAAGAATGGTCAAATTTTGCTGGATGTTAGTCGACTACGAGGAAGACTATATAGAGTATCTTTGCAGACGGATGGAGCAGCAGTTGGAGCTCTTAGCCACATTGCTCTTGTGCAAGGTGCTTTTTCTTCTAGTCATAGCAATAAAGGTTGTAATAAATCTGGTCACATTCAGCTTTTCCATGATAGACTTGGTCATCTTTCTTTCTCTAAACTAAAGCATACACCTGATTGCAAAGTTATTGCAGATGTTGATTTGTTTTGTGAAGCTTGTACTCTAGCTAAACATCTGCCTTTTGAATCTAGTAAATCAATTGTTGTTGCAAGGTTTGAGCTTATACATATTGATGTATGGGGGCCATATAAAGTCCCTAGTCTCACTGGGGCTAAGTCCTTTGTGACTGTCCTTGATGATTTTAGCAGATGTGTTTGGGTGTTTCTAGTTAAAGAAAAGTCTCAAGTCTGCAGTGTTATATGTGATTTTATTACAATGGTGGAAAATCAGTACACTGTCAAGGTTGAGACAGTTAGAAGTAATAATGGCACAGAGTTCATCAAATGCAAGCCATTCTTTGCTAGCAAAGGCATTACCCATCAGTTGTCTGTGCCATATGTTCCTCAACAAAATGGTCGGGTCGAACGTAAGCACAGACATCTACTTGAGGTTGCTAGAGCCATCAGATTCCGTGCATCTTTACCTGTTCGATTTTGTGGGGAATGTGTGCTTACAGCTGCTCATTTGATCAATTTAATGCCATCTTCAGTATTACAGTGGGCAACTCCATTTGAGAAGCTCCATGACAAAGCTCCTGATTACAGCACTCTGAAGGTGTTTGGATGTTTGTGTTATGCCTTGGTGAGAGGTCTTGTAAAAGACAAAATGGATCCTCAGGCAAGGAAGTGTATTTTCATGGGGTATCTCCTTGGTCAAAAAGCTTACAGGCTTTATGACTTGGATGAAAAAAGGATACAGGTGAGCAGAGATGTGGTTTTTTGTGAAACCACATTTTCTTTTGCATCTTCACCTCTGAGTCCTCCCCATGTCATCTCCTCCTCTTTACCCCTTGTAAACCCAGCCTTTGATCAAGACCTTAGCTCCAATCCCCACACACAGATTCCTTCAAACCCATCTATTAACCACTCTCCACCCTCCACTCACTCTTCTAAAACATCAAACCCATCAATTAACCAGTCCTCACCATCTATTTCACCTATTCCACCTACAGTCTAAGTTGATGACCCACCAGTTACTACCCTACCAGTTCCTAATCCTCCTATTAACCAAAATCCTAGTCTTAGAAGATCATCCAGACAAACCACCCTTCCCAAACACTTACAAGATTTTTTTTGTCCTACTACAAATGAATCCCTATCAGATTCCTTTATGGTCACATGTCTTGATGATCCCACTTATTACTCACCAGACTATGTGGTTTCTCTAGCACATGTCATGTCCCTAAAGGAACCCCTTACCTACAAACAAGCCTTAACTGATCCCAGGTGGATTAAGGCAATGCAAAAGGAGCTCCATGCTCTTGATGAAAATGAAACTTGGATGCTCACTGAACTTCCACCAGGAAAGGTGGCTATTGGTTCTAAGTGGGTATACAAGATCAAATTTAGGCCTGATGAGAGTGTTGAGAGGTTCAAGGCTCGGTTGGTAGCTAAAGGCTACAACCAAATCAAAGGAAAGGACTTCAAACACACATTCTCCCCAGTTGCCAAGTTCACAACTGTCCGGATTCTCATTGCTCTTGCCACTTTGAGAAATTGGCCAATTCACCAGCTTGACATCAATAATGCATTCCTTCATGGGTTCATTGATGAAGAAGTATTCATGAAGGTTCCTGATGGTTATCATGGGGCAACACCAGGTCAAGTTGGTAAGCTCAAGAGGAGTCTATATGGGTTAAAACAGGCATCACGTCAGTGGAACATTGAGTTGTCCAAATTCCTGCACAACAAAGGCTTCATCAAATCCTCTTTTGATCATTCTTTGTTCACTAAGAAGATTCCTGAGGGTTTGTTGGCAGTGTTGGTCTATGTTGATGACCTCATAATAACCGGTGATAGTTTGCCTGATATTTTATAACTCAAAACAGATCTTCACTTGGCTTTCACCATCAAGGATATGGGTGAAGTCCGGTACTTTCTGGGACTTGAAGTATCCAGGAGATCACAAGGCACATTACTCAATCAGAGGCACTATGTCCTGGATATTCTCCAAGATACTGGCATGGAGGACTGCAAAGTTGCTCCCTTTCCCTTGTCAAGAGGTCTCAAACTGTCGACTAATGATGGCACTCTGTTGGAGGATCCAAAGAGGTATATACGATTGATAGGTCGTCTTTTATATCTAAATGACTCGCCCTGATATCTCATATGATGTACAACACTTGAGCCAATTCATGATCAGTCCCTGTCTTCCCCACTAGCAGGCAATTCGATCTACATGTTGTTAAATACTTAAAAGGGACATTCAACCTTGGTCTCTTATATCCTGCTTCCAATCACTCAGCTCTACATGCCTTTTGTGATTCAGATTGGGGCAATTGCGTATTTTCTGGCAGGTCACTCACTGGTTTTGCAGTGTTTTTGGGTAAAGCCTTGGTTTCATGGAAAACCAAGAAGCAGACCACAGTTTCCAAATCCTCTGCTGAGGCCGAGTATCGCATCCTCTCAAAGACCTCTAGTGAGCTTGTTTGGATTGATTCAATCTTTGGTGAGTTTCAATGTGATATCCCTAAACCCACCCCTCTATTCTGTGACAGTAAATCGGCTATTCATATAGCTGAAAACCCGGTGTTCCACGAGCGTACTAAACACCTTCGGTTGGACTGTCATTATGTTCGGGAGGGATTGCAAGAGGGTTTTCTGGTTCCATCACACATTCGCACTCACCTACAGGTTGCAGATATTCATGCAAATTGCATGAATATCGCCAATGTTTATAACACTATTGACAATTAATATGATTATAGCTTCAATTTTTGTATATTAATAATTAATTTTATGTAACTATGTTTTGCTTGAATATAAACAAAACATTATCTTTTCTTTCACCTACAAGTGTTTGATCATGTATACAACTAAATATTTAATTAAAATAAAGAGGCTTTATAATCTATCTCTTAAAGATTTAGCCTAATCTTATTTTATAGTCTTTCATAATCATAACCTATATACACACACATATTGTTATAGGATAATTAATTGAAATACCTTAATTATAAAAAAAAAAAGTTGTATTATATTTATATATATACACAAATAAAAATGTGTGATCGAGAATTATATATTTTCAAAATTATTTAGATTAATTAAAAGTTATTTTTATATAAATAAAAGTTATGAAAAAACCGTGAAGATCATGGGAAATAAAACTAAGTAACTATAAATATTGTGTCATCCCCTTTGAGAATTGAATGTTTTGGTCCCCTCGAGTATCAACCGACTTCCCTGATTGTTGTTTGACTATCCCTGTTTTTGGTTTGATTAGTCGGCAAATCATCCAACCAAATTTCTCTTCGACCCCCTTGAAATCGACATTTGACGCTCACATTTGTCAATTTTTTGACAAAGACAAACCCATTCGTCAATGGATTTCATAGAATTATTTCCCCCTTCTATTACGCCTTTTATTATCACTTCAATCTACCCCTTATATAAACATATACAAGAAGTATGTTGTTAGATAGTACGCGGCGGACGCATAAATTTTGAGATTTTTTTAAACATGTATATTTAAAAAAAATATTTTTTAAAAAAAATACATTAGAAAAATTCTTAAATTTGTTATTTAAATAGTCATTTTTAGTATAAAAAAATCAAAAAAAAAATCAAAAAATGAGATTTTTTTTATATGCATATGTAGAAAAAATATTTTTGCTTAAATATATTGAATCTTAATTTGTTATTTAATTAGACATTTTTAGGAAGTAAAAAAACTAAGAAGAATAAAAATTATGAAAAAAAGGGAAGTTAAAGGGATTTGAACTCATAATTGCAAGGTAATAACTACCCCTTACCAAGGAAGTTATGCTATATTTGCGATTTTTTGCTTTTTTTTTTATACTCTTTTATGTTTAAAATTAGTAAAAATTACTGAAAAATCCAAAAATAAATAAAAAAAAATCTATGATTTTCTTCTAAGCTAGGGGGGTCTAAAGCCACCCCAAGCTCCCTGGCTCCGCCAATGTTCTTAGGGGTTGAAGATTAATGAATCAAGAAGCAACAATAGATAGAAGGAGCTAAAGAAGGTGAAGGCCGAGAGAGAAGTTGATCAATGTTACTGCTGCATTGATTTCATCATAAAGCTGCTCATGTAAGAGTGAAGGGAACAAATTCCAAAATTGATTGTCAAGCAGGGTTTCAGCCTCTTAATTTCTTCATAGTCATTTTCTGTGATGATCATGTCATCCACATATACAAGTAATGCAGTGTATGAGTGAGGCTGAGATTTGAAGAAGAGAGAGTAATCAGCCTATGATTGCTTAAAACCTACTTTCTTCACAACTTCAGATAACCTAGAGAACCATTGCCTAGGTGCTTGTTTCCTATGTCATCTTGTAAGAGAAGAGCATGATCAACACTGGCTGTTGGAAGAGGAATATTAAGCAAGATCTGTCTCCTTGCTGCAGCATATCCCTCATTCAAACCCATCAGAAACTTCATAAGTTTATTCTCCTGATCGATCAGAGGCTTCAATTTGAGCATTTAGATTGCATTCACATTTCCCACATTTGCATTGAATGAGAGGAATAAGACCAGACAATTGGTTCCAGAGCCCCTTCAACTTTGTGAAGTACTCAGTTATGGATATAGTCCCCTGTTCACATTCCTGGATCTCCTTCTTAACTTGGAAGATCAAGGGGCCATTTCTCTGCCCATAGATTTCCTCTAAATCCAACCACATTTATCTAGTTGTGTCAAACTCATCCAAAGTAGAATCAATCTCCTTTGACACAATGTTGAGAATCCATGAGCATACCATGTCATTGCATATTCCACATAGTAGAGTTATCAGCAGATTACAAGAGATCCATCAACAAAACCCAATTTGTTTTTCATAAACAATGCCTTACTCATGGCCTTTTTCCATCGTCGAAAATTGTCACCAGTTAGCTGAATGGTGGTGAGGGTCATACCTGAATTTTCGGAAGGACAAAGGGTTGTTCAAATCCGATGCAGTTATGTATTCACCTCTGCGTCTCTCCTAAGTTACAGATCGTTCACTAGATTGATCTAATGACATGATGAAGCAGCACTAAGAGCTCTTTTCAGAAGCGGATGGAAGAAGAATAAGAAACCCTTACAACGAGTCGTCACCTGCAGATTTTAGCTGAGATTTGTTGCTGATTCAAATCAACCTCGCTCTGATACCATGAATATTAATGAATCAAGAAGCAACAATAGATAGAAGCTGAAGAAGGTGAAGGCCGAGAGAGAATATGATTAATGTTACTGCTGCATTGATTTCATCATAAAGCTGCTCATGTAAGAGTGAAGGGAACAAATCCCAAAATTGATTGTCAAGTAGGGTTTCAACCCTTATTTATACTACTAGTGTGATCACCTATGAGTGAGAGGACACTAGTTACCATAGGACCTAGGGATATAAATGTAAAACATATATTTAACAAGGGTTATGTTTTTTAAAGCCGAAGTTGATGTTTTCAGGTCTGTAATTGTCGTTGCTTCTATAATATAGAATTTTTTTCGAAGGGAACCATCTACAGTGAGGCTTTTCGGAATTTCACGAAGGACAGCTGATGAAAATAGGTCTGAAATGGAATGTAAGGACATGTGGCATCCGGCTTAGAGTCTAGCAATAAAAAGAGGGATCAATTCTTTTGAATTTCTATACGTGCAAATCACTGTTCCTTGAATTGAAAAAACTTAGATCCTTTCGATGACCTATGTGGTGTTGAAGGGATGGTGCCCCGGATACTTACAAGTAGAGGACCTGCAATCTTTAGTTCATAAACCTAAGAAGTTAATTAACCATGCAAATAGCGTTCAGAACTAAATCACATCTAACTAATACCCGACCTGATACCATCTGATAGATATATGGATAGAACATTTCATACATAAAAACGTGTTAAGTCCATCTTAATCAATGGTGTGTGAGGCGGAGCATGATTAATTTTGCTACCAATGTTGCGTGACTAAGATGGAGGGGATGGAGGAATTTCGCCCCTAATGTCTCTGTCTTCACCCATTTTCGGAGTTGTGTATTGGAAGCCATTCGCTAAAAGAATTGCCATTGCAAAAGAAGGTAATCTCCCTCTCCTGTCGATCCCTTTTGACATGTTGGGAATAAAAGTTAGTCATCCCACATCGATGATGGGTGGTATAACCATACAAAATATAAGGAAGGGAGAAGCCCCTACACAATGGCTTAAACTTTTGTGTAAAGTAGTGATAAATTCCGACCTTAAATCAAAAACAAAACAAACCCGACACAACTCCTGATTTCTTACGGCCCGACTACAATATTCATGAAGATCATTTTCGTTGATTCATCTAGGACATGCTCATAAGGGAAAATCTTTCTATTTTTCATCCGTAGCTCTTTAAAATAACTTTTTTCTGCGCGGAAAAAAAAACCCTCAAAGTAAGATAGGCATAAATCATTCATCCAAAGCCAAAATGTTGTGAATCAAGATTCATCGGAAGGCAAAATGATGTGTGTAGTTGATAAAAAAAAAAAAACCAATTACTATATGCTGCAGAAGAATAGGTTAGAAAAATGTAATTTGAAAATGAGGATTATATATAGAGTGTTGCATATAGAGATTAATGAAAGAAGTAGATTAGTCAATCATATGTTTATTCGATTTAATACTCCGTATTAGAAGGAATATGAATCATTGTCGTCTTTCAATTTTGTTTTGTAGGGGCAAATTAATTAATTAGGGCGTGTTTGACATCAGTAGATTAGGGGATTATGGTAGATTAGGAGATTAAAAAAAAACAGAAATCTCCTAGGGGACCGCGCTGTGGTGTTTGGCTGTACATAGGAGATGGAGATTAAGGGGATTTTAGGAGATGAAGAAAGGAAGAATCTGAAATCTAGGGGGGAGAAGATTATGGAGATTTGGAGATTTGGAGATTCACATTCTTGCCCCTCCTCTCCATTTCACGCGTTTCTTCAGATCTGGAGGACACCCCGCATCGCCGCTTCCTCCATTGTCATCTTCTCCCAAATTCAAGGTCTAGGGTTCACATAAATGGGTAGATTCGAACTCGAAATTGTCAAATCGAAGTCCAAGGTGGCTGCGAGGTGGGTGTGCACAGTCGAAGTCATTGTTGTCGCCGCTTGGGGCACCGACAGGGACGGCGCCGCCTTGGCCGAAGGCGAAGCCGGTGTTGCCCATCCCTACGGTGCCGGCGTTTCAGATCTGGAGAACACAAACGCAATTTTACGCAGTGGTGTTGAAGGTGAAGCGCTTCCGTCGAGGTGAAGTTGGGGTGACTGCAGCCGGCGGTGTTGGAGGACACTTAAGCTGCGGGCGTTATTCGACAGTTTCGTGACAAGGAGCAGCACGATGGGGAATGAGGAGGAAGACGATGAACTCGCGAGGGGGGCATGAGCAGGGGGTAATAATTTTAGGGGTAGTAAGGTAATTTTCAACCTTTCAAATACATCAAAATCTTCTACCAACCAAACACCTTTAAGAGATTTTCGACCAAATAAATCTTCATCTTCTAACATCTACACAAATCCCATTAATCTACAAAATCTGTCTCCATCCCCTAACATCTACAAAAATCCCATTAATCTACAAAATCTCCATCTGTTGTCAAACACACCCTTAGTCTGTAGGATTGAGCACCGTTTGACCCAACGATATATATATAACCAAAAATAAATAAATAAATAAAAGAGAATCTAAATGAAATAGGTGACGTGGACGTCAGCAAGCAAGGAGGATGTGGTAGCGGCCGGTGGTGGTGCCGTCGCTGCGGCGACGGAGGACGCGTAACAGGCTGTCATGGTACCGCATATTCAGCCAGCTACCACAATTCCTCACTTTGCTAATTAACTCCATTATTATTTTTCTGTTGAAAAAAAAATTAATAAAATCTATTTCTTTGGAGTATTCCTTTATTTAATTAAGAAAAATATTGTATTGAATAATCAAATAATAATATGTTCCTTGGAAGAGAAGGCTGGGGGACTACAGGTCTCCTCCTCAGTCCCCACTCCCCAGATCTTACGCGTTTCTCCACCTTCTTTATTGTTTTTTTTTTTTTCCAATTTTCTTACAAGTGCAAAACTTTGTGTGTCGTCTTCAACATTTTTACGCGGTATTTTACAAGTTAAATTTCTTTTAGAACATAAACGTGAAATACATCTAACATGACAAATTTTATGAAACATCGTGTACTATAACATTAGCGAAAAAAGATGGGGATTATGGAGGATAATTTTATTTGGGTGAGTCTGTTAAATGTCAACAAAATTGTGTTAATTAGGAGAGTGTTCATAAATTTGAAAAAATGTGGAGTTTCCATCCCCTTTGCCCCCCAAGTCCCCATCTCCTTTGCCCCCCTCGCGTGTCCTTTTTTTTTTTTTTGCGTGTCAGCACTTTCTGTTGTGCAAATATAACTTGATGTTGTGTACATATAATATTATGTTGTGCAAATATAATTTAATGTTGTGCATGCTTAACAATCTTATGGAAAGGATATGCACATGCATTTGTATTTTAAAATTGCACTAATATATCTTATTTGCGCATAAGCACGTCACTTTACCATTGACCTAAGAGGCTTTTAAAGTTCAATTATTACTAGACCATTGTCGACGATGATGCCACACTGACGTCGATGTTGCTGACATCGACATTCCTGACGCTGCTAACACCGACATCGCTGCTGACGTCAATGTCGAGGACACTGATGTTGCTGACGCCGACGTCGGGGAGCTTTTTTCGTGTCAAAACTTGTGTCAGCACTGACGCTGACATTACAGACATCGACATCGAAGATGCTGAAACTGCTGACACTGACGTCGGGGGTGCTTTTTTTTCTTGTGTCAACACTTTTTTTTGTGCCAGCATTTTCTGTTGTGCAAATATAACCTGATGTTGTGCACATATAATACTATGCTGTGCAAATATAATATTTATATTATATTTGCTTAAACAACCTTATAAAAAGGATATGCACATGCATTTATATTTTAAAATTGCACTAATATACCTTATTATTGAACATTTATTAGAAAATTTTGCAGATTACTAGAATTATTATAAAATTTAGTCTATGCGGGATTCGAAACCATGTATTTGCGCATAAGCGCATCGTTCTACTATTGAGCTAAGAGGCTTTTAAAGATCAATTATTACTAGAACAGAGATAGAAATCGAATTCCTGAAATCTATCCTATAACATTAAAAAAAAGTGTCAGCACACAATTAGAAATAAAAAAGAACTTATACATTTAAACCAAAAAAAAGAACCTATACATTCTAACAAAAAAAAGGAACATATACATCAACTTGAATTGCACAAAAAGAGACCATGTCAGCACACAATTAGAAATAAAAAAGAAGTTATATACATCTACTTGAATTACACAAAAATAATCATGCCAGCACACAAGTAGAAATAAAAAAAGAACCTATACATCTACTTGAATTGCACAAAAAGAGACCATGCATGTCAGCACACAATTAGAAATAAAAAAGAACTGATACATTCTAACACAAAAAAAAAGAACCTATACATTCTAACAAAAAAAAGAACATACAAAAAGAGACCGTGCCAGCACACAATTAGAAATAAAAAAGAATATATACATCAACTTGCATTGCACAAAAAGAGATCATGTCAGCATACAATTAGAAAAAAAAAAGAACCCAATGTGCAATTATAACTTTATGAAGTGCACAATATATAACAATCTGTTTTGCAAATTATTAAGAGTGTCAGCAACATTGATGTTAAGGGCTTAATGTTGACACTGTTATTAGGGGTGTCAGCAACAGTACGTTTTATGTTGCTCAATGAGAAAGATGCAACAATATGGTCATTTCTTAGCTTCTGCATTCAGTTGAGAAAGATATTGCTAAATCAGTTTTCTAATGTCAATCTGTTGCCACACAATTTGGAACGATCATGCTACTAGGTTCGCTCGCAACAATTGCACTAGAGTTTATCAGATATAGTTTGAGATTTCTTCAATTTCACAAGGTTCTTTGTATGTTTTCGCTCATTTTACCAAATTGAAGAAATCGTGGGACGAATTTTCATTAATTCTTGAAGATCGAGTGTGTTTATGTGGATCTGGTGTGCATTACATAAATTTTATGTTATTTTAAATACACTATGTATAAAAAGTATTAATCAAACACTATTCAACTATTCAAATATTTGTATGTATATTATAATTAAAATGTATAGAAATATGCAAATTGACCACTAGCTTCATCGAAAAAGTTCATGTGGAGAAAAAAGGATCAGTTTCCCAACTTTACAAAAAAGATTATGTAGCCATGCATTAGTCAAAGTCATTCTGGATCCTCTGCACCCTACGATGCTCCCTTCGATATATCACTAAATTATTTCGGATATAAATAAATATTAAAAAAATATTTCTAGATTCTATACCCTTATACTAATATGTTTATAAAATTTTATTATAAAAATTCATGTTTTAATAAATAATAAAAATTATTTTCTAAAACAATCTATATTTTAATTATCTATATTTTTAAAACATAAATTTTTATAATAAAATTTTATAAACATACCAATATAAGGGTGTAAAATCTAAAAATATTTTAATTTTTTTTCTAATGTTTATTTATACCTAAAATAATTTTGTACGTGATGGCTTGGAGTTAGGGAGCACCGAATTGGTTGCATAGGATTTGGACTGAGTCAAGGTAGGGTTTCACATTACTAATTAATTAAAAAAAACAGGGAGATATATATCATTATATCAAGGTTGGCTAGCTCACTTTAACCCGATTTTTTTTTGGTAAATGCTCACTTTAACTCGATGAATGTGGTTTTCTGAGATTGTAAGATGAGAAAAAGGCTGAGTATATAATTGATACAATGATAATAATAAAGTTATAAATCTTTATCAAACAGGGGAAAAAGAAGAGTGTCAACTATTGGATTAGTGGGAGAGCTGGTGAAAGCTATGTAATATCAACTGTTTGACCATGTACAAAGAAACCCTCATTAATTCCTTAAATAAATAAATATATAAGTAAACGTTGACGACGGTCGTTTTTATGCATATATATGTAATGTATATGGAATGGTTTGGATGGTATGGGGCCGCCCGGGGATATCTCATATCTCCATCCATATATATATATATATATATATATATATATATATATATATATATATATAAATAAAACAAGTAAACCAATTATCTACTAGTGAAGTAGTTTTAATAGTAAACGTACAAAAAGTGGGAAAAGCATTAATACTTAAGTTAAAAGTAAAGTTGTCCACTTTACGATCGATCAACTATAGGCGCGAGGTTTTGGACTTTGAATTTGTCGACATAAAACGATGAATAACAATGTGAATTTATTTATGTGGTAGTGTGTATATATATCCATTACTTCAGTCAATTATTATTATTATTATTATTATTATTATTATTATTATTATTATTATTATTATTATTATTATTAGATATTACATATGTATTTAAAAATATATTAATAATATTAACTAATTATATGATCGATGTAGAGGAAATATTTTACTTTTAGTGTCTATTTTTTGGTAAAACAAAATATGCATTTTAAACATTTGATCTTTACATAATTATTATTATATATAATTATTTGTATATTACTAGTTATAGTTTTTCAAGAAAGTAAAAAATAATACAAGAAATGAAAAAATATATATAATAGTATATTTGTTAGTATATTCTTAAAATGATTTAATTTTAAATATTTGGTATTTGCTCTATTAATTTCATATGTGGTGAATTTCATATTTGTAAGCGTTTTTAGCCCTTTTTTAATTAAAGTATATTAAAAAAATAAAACAAAATTAATTATAAGATAGAGGAGTACTCCGTAATAATTAAAAAAAATGATAAAAACGCAAATAACATTTTTGACCTAATAAAAAAACATGCTAAACACCATATTTGGGTTAAGGAATAGACTATTAGAGAAGGGCAAAAAGAAGGGCGAGGCGCGTTGAGTGAGAAAGACAAAGCAATGGTATTGGTAGGCGTTCCGTCTGAACTCCCCAAACCGTTTACACACTACACACACACTCCCTATTAATTTCTCCACTATTTCTATTTCATTCTTTTTTTAAAAAGTAAAATAAATAAATAAATGGGAATCCGGTTCAGCGGGTCAAAACCCACCACGTTTATACGAATAATGAATGAATTACAGGTACTTGAAAATTCCAGGCACCGGCAGTACCCGGTCACACGCCAAACCCGCCCTTTCAAGTAGGTACCGTCTATTTATCATATATCGCCATCTCTCCCAAATCTAATTTAATTTCAACCCCCCAAAAACACAGAGAAAGTGCAAACCCCTCCATCTCTCTCTTGCACCGGAAGAAATGCTAAAAGCTGACTACAAGTAGATCGATGGAAGATGCTGCAAATGGAGACCATCACCGTTCCTTGAGTACTTCGAATCAGCATCCGATAATCGCCATGCCTGATCATACCTCCGTCTTCCTCGACAGCTACCACCAGCTCATGATCCCGTCCTCCTCCGCCTCCAATAATACCTTCGAAGATCTCTTCTCCATCGGATCCGGAGGTGGCTCCCTCTTCGATCTACTCAGCCACGACTACTCCAGGTCAGATCCATCCCCCTCGTCTGTCTCTGGCGCCGTACCTCAGCCGTCGTCGACTCTCGCGGACGCCACTCCAGCTCCCACTCCCTCCGTCTCCTCCTCTTCCGACGACGATCCCCCCTCCTCCGATCTCCCTCCACCGCCTCCTCCCCCCGCCGACAACGACGGTGCTGCTGCAGATGAAGACGCCAACGCCAAGGACCAGTAAGCCCCTCAAACCCTAATTTTTTAAAATTTGGGAATCTATTGATCTGCTATAATGGAAATGGAATTTGCGTGGGAATGAATTGAAGGAATCAGAAGGGGAAGAAGAAGAACCAGAAGAGGCAGAGAGAGCCGAGATTCGCGTTCATGACGAAGAGCGAGGTGGATCACCTCGACGACGGCTACCGCTGGCGTAAATACGGCCAAAAAGCCGTCAAGAACAGCCCTTTCCCAAGGTTCGATCCCCCACCCACCCCCTTTTCCCTTTTTCCTTTTCCCATCTCTTCCATCCATTCCATCCATCCATCCTCTTTTTAATTCATCCCCTTTCACATTTAATCACATCATCAATTAATAAATTATCGATTTCAGGAGCTACTACCGGTGCACCGCGGCGAGCTGCGGGGTGAAGAAGAGGGTGGAGAGGTCGTCGGACGACGCGGACACGGTGATCACCACCTACGAGGGGCAGCACTCCCACCCCTGCCCAATCACACCTCGCGGAGCCTCTTGCTTCCTCCTCAACCACCACCACCACCCAGTAGTACAGCTCGACTCCACCGCCTCCTACTTGGGCGGTGGTGGTGTTGATCACCTCTATAACCCACACCAACAGCTACTCCAACCCATGGATTCCTCCTCCTCCTCCTCAGTCTTTTCCTATTTCCACACCTTAGCTCCTAATATTCCTACTTTGAGCTTCCATGACTCTTCTTCTTCAGTGATGACGACGACGTCGTTTCAAATTCAATCTGCAACTACTCCAAAGCGGTTTTGCCACAATCCCAATGGGGGACTGTTAGAGGACATGGTTCCCTTCCCGCTTCATCGAAATCATCAGCCGAAAGACGGGTAGATATATTTATAAATCGATCTATCTCCGTACTAGTTCGTTTTCGTTTTATCGATCATGTATCGTATTTGAGTTTTTACTGATGACTTTGAGGGGCAGATATGATCTTCCATGGACGACGGAATCAGACAATGACCTAGCTAGTATCCGATCCGGCCATATATCGCCAGTGATCAATATTACGCTTAATTATCTATGTATGATCTTTGTATAAACTAGAGTTTCAGCTTTTAATTTAGGACGTTAGACTATATATATAAGTTAATTAATTAATGCTTTGATACATTTTGTCTAACTTTGATGGTTTAGCGCGTTTTTTTGCTCATTAATTATTTAATCTTCCTGTTGTTCTACAGCACCTATAGCAATTAATTGTTTCAATCACCATCACCATTGATATGATAAGTGTCACACGCTAGCTAGCAATTTTATCATTTAATTTATGATTAGGTTTTGATTTTATTCATCCCATTTGTGCATAGATTGGGAATCTGAGATCTAGCTAGCATTGGTACTTGTTTTGGTATAGTGAATTGAACATTTTAATGCTGCAGTTTGCATTGAGGTGAAATGAGAATATGAGATGTGGGGAAAACACAAGTAGAAACCCTAAGGAATTGGAGGGTGATGGCCGCTTAAATGAGGTATATGCATTTATTATGCATGGAGGGCAAAAATGCATTTATAGATTATATATAGGATGATACATATGTATTGGCTCAAGTTTAATTCCCATGCATAAATTATATATGTAATTAATTGTTCATTTAGGTAGGCCTTGGAGATTAGGTTTAGGAGAGTACCTACTCACAAAGGTGTACTAGGTCCTTACATTTAACATTTTCTTTCATGTTTTTAGATATATAATGATTACCCAAGTTGTAATCTGGCTCCTTGATCATCCTTAAGAATGATGATACAAAGTTCCCTATTAAAAGGGATAGTAGAGCTATTACTAATGATACCCTTCCGAGCTATAAAGTAGGCTACTTGATTCGCTTCTTGGTAGTAGTGTCTGTATTGAACAAGGTCAAAATCAGATTTCAGTTACTTGATCTTTTCAATGTGATGTATAATCTCCCATTTGACATTATTTCGGCTGGTGATGGCTTTGATGAGTTGTAGATTGTCCCCTTCTATTATTACTCTTTGAAGTCCTTTCCTAATTGCGCGCTCCATACCTGTTTGGATAGCAATAGCTTCAGTTTGAATGACTGAGCCTTTGACAGTTTTCTTGTAAAACATATCAATGACATGGCCCCGGCCCCCGGGAGTCCCGAGCAACCCCTCTCACATGGAAAACACATGTGGGATTAATAGAGCCATCCGCATTGATTTTGTAAACAACCCCCGATGGTCTACTTCATTTAGCTTTAGTTCTCTTGTTTGTAGTTTTATTCCTATTATTATCTTTTTCCATTTGGGTCCAATCACAAATGTTTGCAATGATTCTTCGAATAATATTTTCTATTGTGGTCGCTTTATTTTTAAAGATAAAGCTCATTTCTAATTTCTCAAATAGTTTGCCAAATGAAGACTAGTTCCTCAAAAATTTTGTTTCCAAGTCGAATTTCATCTATATTAAAAGGGTGGGAATCATTTATATTCATATGTTGGAAGTATTTTCCTGTTTGTATCTCAAAGTGGTCAATTATTTTCCTGGTGAATAGACCGCTTCTCATTAAATGTTCCGCATCTTCTTCCGCTTGATTACAAAGGCTACACTGGCTGGGAACTCGATTAACGTATTTATTAACGTATTTATTAAGCCTTTGAGTGGTAAGAAGACCATCTACCATTTCCAAATAAGCTTTTTTCAAGCCAGAAAAAAACTTGTCGGCATCAAAAGCGAGTCGATGAACCCACCATGCATTTGACGAATTGGAGTCTTCGTGCAATAGCAACCTGGCCCAAAAAAACCCAAAATCTATACATACATAATCTTATGAAAATAGTATGAATTCAAGAATCTAGCTACTACCTTAGAGATCGAGTGTGAAGTGATCATGACATATATTGTTGCATATATATATGATCGAGCAACTCTAATGCCTCCTGCCATCCGCCTTTTCAAGTCTTCATTTTCGTCAATAACCTTGTCGCATTTCTCATTGGCCTATTTCACTTCCTCCTTAGCCTTCTTGGTTCTTTCCTCAACCTTCGCGACTCTTTCCTCAATCTCTCGCATCTTCTCTACAAATTTCATGTTCCAAGCACCTCATCGTTTCTTCACAACCTTCTCACAACTCCTCCTACAAAAATGTTTCTTCACAACCTTCTCACAACTCCTACAAAAATGACAAACAGATGAGGTAGAACTAGATTATACAATTTGGCCAAGCTAACATCAAATATAAGGAAGTTGCATCTAACTCTTATCCAGTGGTAGCCGTAGGAATTATTAGGGGGCGAAATTTTTTGTTTGGGAATTTTTTTTAGTCGGTATATATAATAAAGAATTTTTTTTAAATATATTGAAAGAAAACCATAAATTGTGGTATAAATATGATATTTTATTACAAAGTTCATACAACAATTTAATAAATTATATATATGTGTGTAGCATGATTAAGACCTTTTTTTTAAATATTGAAAGAAAATTATAACATTTTTAAAGAATTTGTCATTTGTAAATGAAAAAAATGGGTAGGATTGAAAAGTGTGATAAAAAAAACTCATAAATTGTGGTTTAAATATGACATTGATAGTAAAACAAATTCATAGGAATAATAATTAGAAGATTTTTTTAAAATATATGTGTAACATGATGAATAATTTTTTTTTTTTTGAACTGATAAGAATTTGGTCAATTAGGAGACTAATCAACCAAGGGCATCCAAATGGATGAGATCGACGAGAGTCGAATGAGAAGGAAGGGAATGAATCAGAGTAAGGGAATCTCAAATGGGAGAGATAGTCAGCTACTCGATTACCCTCACGATAAATGTGTTGAATTTTAATCGAAGGGAAATGTTGGAGAAAGCAGTAACAGACAATAAGGTCTTCAATCTTAAGATCGGAAGCCGAAAACCGTCGGTAGTGGAAAATAATATCTCCTGAATGATTGCGAATGACAAATCTATAGGAGCCAGTTAAGCCTGTGGGGAATGAAAGCGATGATTTGGTGTAAGTTAGATGAAAAATTCATGCCTAAAAATAGAGAAAACAATACAATGGATAATTCAAAGAAGTTAGATGCTCGAAGAAGGAAGATTAAAGTAGTCGGTGTGTTATCTAGAAACTATGTCTGTGAGGAACGAAAGCGATGATTTGATGCAAGTGTGCTTATGTTGATTGTGTTCATGTGTACATTGTTGTTGGTAAGGTCTAAACTTGTTTACTTTTTGTTAAGTTGTTTGGCTGGCCTGGGTTAGGGTAATTGCTCAGGGTTTCACCCAAACCGTGAAGTTTTTAGATAGTTCATATTTTTAGGGTTTACTTTGTAACGGCCAAAAGCAACTCAACATGATATCATAGTAATAAGTTTTGGCTTTTTGTAGCTAAGTAAGTCTACTTTTGTAGTTTATTGTAAAGGTTACAATAGGATGACTAGTCTAGCCACACTTAAGTTGTTGCTTATGTATCTTTATTATATAAAACAAGTATACCTATCGAAAATCATTCTCCGTGCAAATGAGGTGGTGACCGGTTTTCATTTACATGCTTGGTAAATTGAGATTCAGATATATTTAATTTCGAATTCTTATTTAATTAAAATAAAATAAAATCGAGCTTTAGGCTTGAATAGGACCTTCATTTCTTGATATGATATATCAATCCATAACTGAACCTATTAAGGTTTTTGTCATTTCTTTCCTGCAACTTTTTTATATTCGAAGTATATAATATACGATATGATTGATTAATTGATAGGTCACCTTAGCAGTTGATCAAGGTTGATCAAAAGGCAATCTTTCTACCCCTTAGTGGGGCTTTTGAGGGAGATATGCAGCATCTCCACAAAGGGATAAATTAAAAGCATTAATTACCCCACTAGTCTAACTATAGTTTCAAATTTCAATCTAAAAAAAAGTTATAACTTTTTCCATGTGTATCAGTATTTTTTTGATCAGCACTTTTGTCATATTTTATACATAATTTAAATGTGTACTCCTGAATATGTTCAACCCACTTGAACTTAGATCCCTCCCACTATAAAAGAAAATTTAGCTCATTAAACTTGCTAATAAAGTATTGTTTTCCATGCCTATACCATGACTCATGCTTGTGTTTATGTTGTTGTGATGGGTAAGATGTTCCACATCGAAAGTCGTTGGGCTATTTATGCTATTACCAATTAGTTTTACGATGGAACTTCACTTGTCTTGTGTGTTCGGCTTGGATGCACACGATGCACGTTATATGGCCCACCCAAATTTATCAATTTAGATATAGAAAACAATGTAAAAATCAAAATGATACATCTCACATTAAATTTCAATTATATTTTCAAAAAAAATGTTTAAAATAAGTTGTGATTTCATACAATTGGAGGGTTTTCCAATTTAATTAATTATGACCACTTGTCAAAAATCACACTATTTTACGTACTATATATATATATATTCTTTGATGAATATTTGAATTTGTCCACATTTTTAAAAAAACCTTCTTTTTTTTCGAAATGGCTTTCGGCTTATAAAAACATAAATCATACATGGTGGTATGCTGAAAAACTGTAAACTTATTCGTTTATATAGCTGGATGGAAAAATGTGGGTTCGATGGAACATATGATGTATGAATAAAGAGATACGTGCCAACCCATACAATAAAAAGTATGTCTAGAATTATTGGTTTTAGCCAGAAATTGCCTTTCATTTTTGGTAAATTAGTCAAAAAAGTAGATCCTTCCATTCCATCTTAGAGCTCTTTAAAATTACAAGGATAGCCTCTTTTTTACAATTGAGATCACCTCCTCTTGCATGTCCCTCCTCATCCCTAAAATTTAAAAAAAAATAACTAAATTTTAAAAAAAATGAAAAATTATAGTAAAGAATAGGGTGGATTGTGAGATGATACAGAGAGACAGGAGAAATTTAAGGACAACAGATCCGCTCTGATTTTTTTATGGGTCCAAATCCTATTGTCTCTGTTTCTATCCTCCTTCTCCTTACACAATTCTACATTTTCTTTTTACTTGTTAATTTTAATTTAATTTTATTTTATTTTTAAATAAGGATTTAAAGGGGACGTGGGAGCTAGGGGACAAAAGATTTGGCTCCCTTCTTTACACTGCAATTTCTTTTCTTTTCTTTTTTATATAATAACTAGTACAATTCCCGCACCATGACGCAATTTTTTAAAACTCAAATCTTAATAATATAAAAAAAATATTAGTGAAAGTTAAGATAAAAATCATAAAAATTTGTACTATAGTTTAAATTTGATGTGTCATAACCAATAGTTATATTCAATTTTTTGAATTAAGCTCAATAGTTAGTAAATAAATTTGAGTTAAGCTCAATAGTTATATTAGATTGAATTTAATATTTTGAATTAAGCTCAATAGTTAGTAAATAAGGTTTTGGTTGGGAAAATGAAAAAAAAAAGAAAAAATGTGATTGGGCGGAAGGGATAGAAGGGCGAAGAGCGCGCCACGTAAGTACAAAGTATTCTGAATTAGGTGTGTAGTTAGTAAATAGGGTTTTGGTTGACAAAATGAAGAAAAAAAATGTGATTGCGCGGAAGGGATAGAAGGGTGGAGAGTGTGTTATGTAAGCATAAAGTATTCTGAACTAAGTATATATATATATATAGGGTTTTGTAAAAATATTTACTTGATTTTTCATTATATGATTTGGGTATAAATTCACCAGTTACTTAACTTCAAGAATTAGAAGATTTACAAGATCTCTAAAGAGGATATACTTTTCAAATTCTATCTACCAAAATAATATATCATACTACCCCAACAAGATCATGGATGATTAAGGACATGCAGCTTGGTATACAATGAGAGAATTCTAGTGGTGTCAACAACCTTGATAAAAATGTAAGCAATTTGATGAATGAGCCATTGTCAAATAAAGTAATATTATGTTCATCTTGATACCATTGGATCGTTGATGAAAAATAGGATTTGTAGTCATGTAAATGGCACTCAAATTGTCACACAAGATGATAGGAGCTAAACTAACGGTGCCTGCAACTTAAGGAATGAGCTCGGTGGCAGTGAAGCAATCGCCCTGTATTTAGCCTAAAAACTGGATTAATTCGCCACAACATTTTACTTCTTTGAGGCCCAACTAATGAGATTTCCATGATATAGTAGATGGAAAAACCATGCTAAGAGCGGCAATCATCACCATCAAAAGCCCAACCCACATTGGAATAGGCAACCAAACGATTGTAAGTGAGTGGATGAAAAATAAGCCTGCATTGGAGATCGAGTCTAAGATCTTGGAGCAATGAAGCAGGTAGGATTGAGGTTGAAAACAATAGCTTTGTTTGTGATCAAATCTATCCTCTTGAGTTTGAAAGCCTTCTTCGAAGATCAAGATAGTGGTGTAGTGATGGATATCTAACTTCTCTAATCTCTCGACTCCATCCTATATACAGAGTTTTCGTGAGATCAATTAAGTGGCAGATAATTAATCAAACGAGATATAATTATAGTAATTAAGTTTCCTAAAACAACACCAGCTATAAGCTATTTAATTCTTCAAAACATCACCAAGTTTTCTTTTTTTTTGATCGAACATCACCAAGTTTTCTAGTAAAGCAGAGAGGGAAGACTTAGAAAGAGTGGAGATTTTTTTTTTTTTACGTTTAAAAATGTTATAGTTTTGGTGGAAGAAATATTAACTCGTTTTTTACGTATATAAAATTAAACTTGAATGTTAATTTTGGAAATTCAACATGGATGAAATATTTTAACTTTTTGGTGGCAATGGATGAAATACTTTTAGTTTTGAAGCTTAATTTTACAATTTATAAAAAGAGGTTCCTGGAAAATTTATGTGGGCCAACTTACAATCCATTAGAACCATTTTGGGCCTAAATGAGTATTCTTAGTCTAGCTGTTCAATTGCTTAAATTCACATGCTAAAAGTTTCCGCATCTAGCATTATTGAAGGCCCAAATGTTTGGTTGCAAATATAATTAAGGCCCAATTGCAGAAAACCACGCATTAAATAGCCTAATTTGCTCAAAATCATCATTTAAACACATAATTGCAGTAAACTACCTATTAAAACCCAAAAGTTTGCATAGAATCACCCATCCTCTTTAGATGTAGTTCCGTTTCAATTAAAAAAATCCAGAAAATGACATCAATTTCCTAATTAAAATATCGAAATTTCTTTTGTATGTCATTCAACAACACTCAACTCATTCTTTTTTGCTCTTCTTTGCAAATTGTTAGATTAATAGTGTTTGAACTGGTTTGTTAACCTTGTGAAAAACCTTGTGATAGTTGTTGTAATTTATGAACATTTCTCTTATGTCATTTTTTTTGGTTAACCGAGCTATGTTTCCTCACCCGATTACTTTAGATTCATCCTCGACTTTGCATTTTTAATCGAAACGGTAATACATGTCTACATCTAAATGATGGGTGATTCTATGCAAAATTTTAGGTTTTAATGGGTGGTTTACTGCAATTATGTGCTTAATGGGTGGTTTTGAGCAAAGTGGACTATTTAAGGGGTGATTTTATGCAATTGACCTAAAATTAATGGGTCATCCGTAAATATGTGGAGATGAATTTGAATCTTTCAGCATATTTGACAATTGGTGACGTCTTAATAAATGAGTCATTCGGAGTCCATATTTATCAAATTGGGTCGTATCTTGTTGAAAAGAGGACTCGAAAATTTACTATGACGTTGAAGGGTTTTCCCGAATTAACCTTGAACATGCCTGAAAGTCACCATCTTTGCAGAAATCCACCGTTTGACCGGATTAATAATCTTTCATTAATTAGTTTACAATAGTACATGTATTTTATATGTTTTTGTTTATTTGGAAAACTTGAAATTAAAATGAGTAAAACTTTGACAATTAATAGAGATTTGTAAAAAATTGAATAACTAATAGATATCTGAACAAATTAATTACTTGCTTAAATAAAAAAATCTAAAAATTTTACAAAATTATGTGTCAACACGGTAGAAGGAAGAATTGTCACATAGGATCAGAAATCATGAAAAGGTGACAAGTGGCTAGTATACTCTTTTTTTTTAAATCTTACTACAGTATATAATACGGAGTATATATAATAAATAATACAAACATGTTTTTGATATAAGTAAAAATTCGAGAGATTAGTAAAAAAAAACTTTAATCCTTGATAGGCCGACGGATCGATAGACGAACTAATCGTCATGATAGAATAATCAATCATCAATTCAATTTATATTTATTTATTTATTTATATTTATATATAATAAAAGAGAAGTCGTTTGAGACACATGACGGCTTCTCCTTAATCGTAGTCATATGAACCAATCACAAATTTTTGAAATAATCAATATATGAATAAGATAAAATTTTATTCTAACTCTATTTAATCAATATATCTATATATGCATAAGAAAAATTTGACCCAATTTTATTATATATGAATATATTTTTAGAAGATACTAACTAATTTTAAAATATATACATAAGATAAATTTTTATTCTGACTCTATTTAATCAATATATCTATATGTGCATAAGATAAAATTTGACCAAATTTGATTACATATGGATATATTTTTAAAAGATATTAACTAATTTTAAGACTATTATATAAGATAAGATTTTACCTATTTTGGCTATATATGACCATATTTTTAGAAGATAATAACTTTATCAATATATTACATGGTCATACTAATTAAATAACTTTATCAATAACTTTATCCAATTTCATTAGATATGAATATATTTTACAAGATTTTACCCAATTGTATTAAATATAGATATATTATATCAAATGTCTCCTTAATTTGTATCCATCCATTTATTTTATATCTTTTTTATATAATATTATTTACTAACCTCAATCTCTATCCATATATGTATATGGTCCCAATTAATTTTTTTTATCTACCCATATCTTCTATCAATTTTCTTTTTAGACAATTTAAAACTATATATAATATTATTTATGAGTGAATATGTATAATAGTATCTATTGCATGAGATACGGAAACTTCATAAAATTAAAATAATAATTTTTCTAAAGTTTATATTATAATTATATAAAAAAGATCAAATTTTTTAGAGGTATAAACAGTTTTTATAGAATTATATTATTCACATGACGCAATTTTTTTTTCTAAAGAAGTTATTTGTTTTTAATATATTAATATATCTTAGAATGTGCATTAATATAAAATTTACTTAAATTAAAAGAAAGAAAGAATATATATATATATATATATGCATATATTACAAGAATTTTATGTAATTCTATGTTAATTACGAATGAAGGAGTATTGAAAGAAATTAATTAATTGAATAAACGGGTTTTAGTATCAAATTTAGTTAAATTTAAAAAACCGCACACAAAAATTAGGCGAAAAAAAATTCTTAGATTATTTAGATATAGATATAGATTATTTTTTTTTGGTTAGATATCGATATAGATTAAAAAGAAATACAAAAGTCTTATAGTATACGGAGTACTATATTATAATAATGCGTGCCTATCCGAAAAGATTTGTATGTTCCGGAAAAAACGGTTTAAAAACAGACTTCGTTGGCTGTTAGTCCCATTCTTCTCCTCCCTCGATAACCATAATCCCTTCCGCCAACACTCACGAGAATCGGGTGAGCGAAGAAAACACACAACTCCCATGGCGAAACACGAAGAGCTTCCAATCCCTATCTGCTCCTCGCTCTCCCCCGTCTATGGCGACGCTTCTCAACTCCGCGACGCGCAGCTTCGGTTGGACAAGATCGACTCCAAATTCTACGAGTTTTACGGTCAACTTCCCGAGGTCTACGCCAGATCACCAGGTCCGTATTCTTCCTTCGACGATTTCAGTTCCTAATTCGATTGCTTGTTGAGGTCGATTGTCGAGTGATTTTTTATTTTCCGTCCGGAAGAAATTTGAATTTAGGCGTTATTAATTGGCTGTGTTTTTATGTGGATGTAATCAGGGAGGGTGAATTTGATCGGAGAACACATTGATTATGAAGGCTACTCTGTGCTGCCGATGGCTATTTGTCAGGACACAATCGTCGCCATCAGGAAGCGTTGCGATGGAGACTCCGATAAACTCCTCCGGATTGCTAATTTGAATGATGCGAAGTATCCAATGTGTATTTACCCTGCAGATCCGGAACAGGTACCTTCTTTCTGTACAACCGACCGATGATTCAGAAATTAAGTAGCTGTCATTGTTTCTGTTGTGTCATGTTGTTCTACAAATTTCTTTCATCCGGTTCAATTTTGAGTGGTTAAAAAAGTACTGATCTGGAATCTGAATTTGGAATTTTCGGTATAGTTGGATTGTGTAGGTCCCAACTTAGATTGGACGCAGTAAGATATTTTGAATTTCTATCAATAGTGTCTGGGATATATTCGTGAAGGAAGAGACTACTATAATTTTTATAACTTTAGCACCACATGGATGAGGGACTGATGGAGGGGTCCATGTACACCTATGGATCGCTGCCTATGTGAGGGATGGGGATAATATTTAGTATGATTATAGAACTTATCCATTAGTTACTTACTGCATATTGTATGACTGAGCGAGGAGTGTCAATGAAACTTAGCAAATTCAATCAACAAAATAGCGACGAATTGTAATGGATGGAAGCAAGAACATTGATAATTCCTGGGAGAAATCAGATTATAACCCAGGACAAGACTTACTCCAGATGCTACTGCCGCTAGAGTAAATGTGACCAATATCGATCTTGCCAGGATGACCCCTCACTCCATCTTCTCTTGTTGGCCTAATCAAAATAAAAGATGTAGCTCCCCCTTGTCATTTATAAACACCCAGGTCTTCCTCATCTTGAACATCATAATCATTCAACTCCTCGTTACCTCACTCACTGCTAATCATTGTCACTGTCAAATTATGAGTTTAATTTTGCCTGAATTGCTCATATGGCGGCTTACTTTCTATACTGGAACAAATGATGATCAATCCCTAATTCCTTATTAATTCATCATATCATTATCATCTCTTTTGTCTAAAATACGCCTCGGATTCTCGGAATGCTGTTGGCAAGGATATATCATTGACATTCGGTGTACTCAATGTGCAGGAAGTTGATTTGGCGAATCACAAGTGGGGTCATTACTTCATTTGCGGGTAAGTCAGTGAGAGTCTGCTTCAACTCTAAACTAAAAAATCATTGAAATATCCAATGGAAGAGTTAAAGTTGAATTTTGATGTCTAAAATTCTTGTTCAAGTGCCCAAACTGAGCCGTAATTTTTTGGAAGCCAATGATAAAGGTTTATATTTTGCAGGTACAAAGGCTTTCATGAATATGCAAAATCTAAAGGGGTAGAAGTCGGCACACCTGTCGGATTGGATGTGTTGGTTGATGGAACCGTTCCAACAGGTTCACTTTATTGCAATCTGAATTCTAATAGCGATATTTTATTAGAACCAGGGAAAATGAAAAAAGAAATAGAAATAATTTGTGTATGTACTAATAGATTCTATGCTGTTGTTTCTCATTTATTTATTTGACTGTTTAGGCTCTGGATTGTCAAGCTCAGCAGCATTTGTTTGCTCTTCTACCATCGCAATTATGGCTGCTTTTGGCATGAACTTTCCAAAGGTATTTTACTGTTCTTATATCTTTTAGTCTACATTGTCATCAATGTTCAGAGAGAGAACTATACAAAAGAAAAAGTGAAGAGGGGCACAAAATATTTAGAAAGAATTGGTCTAGATCACATATTTGCCGTCTTTTTTTAAGGGAAAGAATTTTGCCATAAATTCTTGAAGGTAGAAAGTGAACAAGAATAATCTCACCAAGCAAATTCTTTGCATCTGTTCTTTCTCCTCTCTCGTGTAGCTATATTTCCTCTATTCAATGAACACATGCTAATATACTCCCTCTGTTTTTGTAATTGGGACTTTATTATTCATTCACGTATTTTTTAAGGATATAAAACCTACTGTATATATTTTATTTTTTATAAGATACTATAGTTTTTATCATTTTTAAAAAGCGTGCATGAATAGTAGTGTCAATTAAAAGAAAATGGAGGGAGTAATACTTTTTAATGTACGAATTTGTTCTTCGAGTGCTCAATTCTCAATTCCCGAATCGGAAGTTGTTCTTTGCTTTCAAAAATTGGTGACAATTATATATTTTAAGAAGTTGCTTCAAAAGTTGGCGGTTTGAGTCAGTTCTTGATTGGCCACCTAAATAATCGCACTTAAAAGTGATATTAGATTATGTATGTCTTTGATATCCACTGATCCAACAAGTTTAAAACTGTACAATTTCAGTAGTCATTTACATTGATCATGTTTTTAATAAGTTTTCTTTGAGCTTTTTGTTAGTTTACCAAGTATTTAATTGTGTTTTCCTAAAATTGGACTGTTTTATTTTTATTTTTTTGTTTCCAGAAAGAAATTGCACAATTGACTTGTGAATGTGAGCGGCACATTGGGACTCAATCTGGTGGAATGGATCAGGTTCGTTCATACTTCATTAGTTCATTTTCAATGAAGAAATTATTTGAAACTTTTGTGATTGTGATTGTCCTAAATTCATTACTTATGTAATAAAGGTGTTCTAAGTTTAAAAAATGGGAAGGTACTCTTATTTATGTCTACTGATGAGCAAGATATCGTTTGGGTTAGTGATAAAATCATGATTAATGTTATTGGCTTTTATATATGAAATCTAATGTATTGTTTGGTGTGCTTGGTTCCTAAAGGTAGAATTACTTGCAAACTCAATCTCTTGAAGTTACACTTGATTTTACTTTAGACTTTTTCCCTCATTCCTTTTAAAAATTCTGAATCCAAGGTTGATGTTCTTTTAGAATCTTGTTCAAGAGAAATTTCTTATTCATAGTGAGAAGGCACTGTATTGTAGAAAAATATAATTGTGTTGAAATTAGGATTTTTTTTAAATCCCTACAATGAAATTATTGCTTTCAATTGATTAGAACGATAGAAGAAAATTCAGTAACTTACTATCTAGCTGACAACCTGTGCCTATCCATTGAATAATAGAAGAAAATTGATTAGAATGATAGAAGAAAATCCAGTAACTTACTGTCTAACAGCCTGTGGCTATCCATTGAATTTTGTTCTTACAGCAAATTAGATTTTGAAATTGGATTTTGTTTCCTACACTACACTTAAGGGAATTGTTGCTTTCAATAGATCAGGATGATGAAAGAAAATTCAATAACTTACTAACAGCCTATGGCTATCTTACTGTGATTTTTTTCTTTATAGAAAGTTAGATTGGAATATTCGATGCTGGATAGAATTCACATTTTAAATCCTACCTGAAAATGATTGGTTTCGCATGCTGCATAATCTTTCATATTAGATTAGTTTTTCATCTCTAAATTTTTATGCATTGCCCCGGACGTGTATTAAGTTGTCTCTTCTGGTATAAATATATTCCCTTTCCAATAAATGTGAGAGAATTTTTATTTTTTTTTGTGTGTGTGTGTGTATCAACCTCATTAAATAAATGGCTTGATAAATCATGTGCAATTTGTCTTCTATACAGGCAATTTCCGTCATGGCAAAGACTGGATTTGCAGAATTGATTGATTTTAGTCCTATTCGTGCAACCGATGTTGAGCTCCCAGCTGGTGGATCATTCGTAATAGCCCATTCACTAGCCGAATCCCAGAAAGCTGTCACTGCTGCCACAAATTACAATAATCGGGTGGTTGAATGTCGGCTTGCTTCTGTGAGTTAATCTTTCTTGTGTACCATGTTCTTGTGTGCCCTCCTTAAATTTGTTTAATCCCATGTCTCAACCATTGGGATGATGGTGGGGATGGAAGTAGGTGGTGTTCATGGTATTAAGTTGTAACTCGTAATTTATTCTTTCTTCTGAATGTTCTGTGCATTCTTAATTGGGACTTTCCAGATTGTATTGGCAATAAAGCTTGGGATGAATCCGAAAGACGCTATCTCCAAAGTGAAAACTCTTTCTGATGTTGAGGATCTATGCCTAACCTTTGCCAGTAGTCGTGGCTCTTCTGATCCTGTTGTTGCTGTGAAGGTATGTAGTCCTCTACGAGCAGTTGCGATTTTTTTTTTTTTCTTTTGCCTATTGTAGAATCTTTGTTTAATGTTGCTTTTTACTCATGGCCCTTCCCATTTTGCTCAGGAAATTCTCAAAGAAGAACCCTACACAGCAGATGATATTGAGAAAATCACTAATGAAAGTCTGACATCTATATTTAGCAACTCTCCTACTTCCTTAGACGTGCTAAAGGCTGCAAAGCAGTATAAGTTGCATCAGGTACATTTTTGTCATATATAGATATCTGAGCTGCTTCTAACATGCTTCTTACTGCATCTAAATTTTTGGCATTCCATATCTCTTATCTGCACATTTTGCATCAGGTACATTATCTGGCCCTTTCTGAATGAGCGGTAGCATGTCTGTTATTTAGCATTAACACTAGTACTGCCACAACTTTCTGATTTTATACCAGAGATCTAGGATGTTGCATCCTGGTTCTACCAAATCATTTCTTGTATCCAGTTATCTATAATTACTTGTCTAATCTTGTATGTTATGCTCTTATTAACAAAATTTTTTTAAAAAAAAATTATATCAGAGAGCTGCTCATGTTTACTCTGAAGCAAGGCGTGTCCACGCTTTCAAGGATACAGTTTCATCAGATCTGAGGTTAGTTGTTTCTTAATTATACTGCAGCTACCATAAGATTTTTTTTCCTCTTTCTATACATTCCTAAATCTATAGCTTGCAGAAAGTTTCTGATTCGTAATTTATATACATAGCTTGCAGAAAAATTCTATTTGTATACATTCCTACTCATCTTAATCACATAACAATTCCCAAAAATCAATTCCTGATTCGTAGTTTATAGACATAGCTTGCATAAAATTTCTTACATGTGGTCAATTGTTGATGCAGTGAGGAGGACATTCTGAAGAAACTGGGTAACCTAATGAATGAGAGTCACTACAGTTGCAGTGTTCTTTACGAGTGCAGGTATTCCACATACAATCTTCAAAGTAGTCATTAATAATCAACGCCTACTTAATGTCATGTGACGCGTAATTGTTTGTGAGTTACGTACGAGGTCTTACACATTTATCCGTTTATTGGAGCAGCTGTCCAGAGTTGGAGGAGCTCGTCAAGATCAGCCGTGATAATGGTGCTCTCGGGGCAAGGCTGACCGGTGCTGGATGGGGTGGCTGTGCTGTGTCATTGGTGAGGGAAAGCATTGTTGACCAATTCATCCTGAATCTAAAGGTTAGTTTTTTGCATCCTGTTTCATACTAATGCAATACAGTATCCAATTCATTGATTGACAATCCAAGATTGATCCTCGGCTTACTGCGTGTACCATCAGGATCACTTCTACCAGTCAAGGATCAAGAAAGGACTCATCAAGGAAGACGAAATCGGCCTCTATGTCTTCGCGTCGAAGCCATCCAGTGGGGCTGCCATATTCAAGTTCTAGCCCTGCTAAGAGTAAGATCAGATTTGAAGGCGTTGACATGTTAGTAAATTAAACTGTGTATAAATCTTTGAAGATATTTAAACTGTGTATAAATCTTTGAAGATATTTTTTTATGTGCTCTGCCCGAAATCGACTGCCACATGTTAGGTTTATGGTACAAATAATAACTTATTCATATTATCCTTCGGGGTGATTAAAATAAAACTGCAATTTATTATAGCTTATATTCATCTGCTCAAATCTGAATTGCATCTGAAGATCCGAGGAGCGCTAGAGTGGAGAAAATAACGGTTAACTATCCCTATTAAAACCTTTTAATTATTTATTTAACGGTTAACCTTTTTAATAACGGTTAGTCGAATATCCATATAATTGAGTAAATATTTATTTTTATTTGATAATTAAATAAATGCATGTTATAAACGGAAAGGAAAGAGAGAATAAGAGGAGAAGCAAGAGAGAAGAGAAGAGGAACTGATTTAATTAGAACTCCAAAGGATATGTGCTCCTATTGATACGATCATTTGATAGAGTTAAATGCTCTTCAGAGAAGTCAATCAAGCGACTAATAAGATTGCTAGGCTTCGATTCTCATTGAATATCTCGTCCATAGGACGCTATGTGTTGGGTGGTGGTTTAGCTGACCTTGCCTAAACTCTTGCCTTTAAAAAAAAAAAAAGGTTACAAAGGGCCCTTAATATTATTAATTGATTTGTTTAGGGGATATGGGATGAGATAAGACGCGATTGTGCTATATATACATGAGACAGGTGCTATATGCACTGAAACGGACAATTCGTCAAGTTTTAAAAACAAACAGCGAGCAACCTTGGTAGATTAAAAAAAAGAAGAAGTTCCAACTACTATCTCAACCCAACTACATACCTCTTTTCAACTACATACCTCTTTTTTAGGGCAGAACAATCCCTATTAGATATGGCAGATTGAGTAACCAAAACCCACTAAAGGTCGAGGCCCTAACATTAAAACATAGAATAATCCAACTATTAGCACCGAGCCACCGAGTATAAACAAATGTAAAATTGAAGGAGACTCCATCAATTGAACTAGTAATGTTCGACATCCAAACAATACTAACAATAGTAAGGGAAGTAGATTTTCCAGGAATTAAATTCCCGAGAAGTAGACTTCCTATATTTATCCAAACGAGCACTAAGCTTGTGTTGACTGAATCCCACACTTTTTTTTTTGATTGAGTAAAAATTCAAGCTTAGACAAAGCTTGAAGCTCGAGAGCAGACGACAGACCGTCAATAATACAATAAATAAAGAAAATGTGCAAAAGACCAGACTATACAAACAATGAAAGATGAAAACACAACAAATCTAAAGCTAGCAAGTCGAGGACGTAAACTACGGATGAAACCAAACACCATCATGAAATGACACCGTTGATCAACGATACATCCGTCATCCCACCCTATTTTCACCCTTGCTACTAGTACTTTGTAAATTCTTTTCCTTTTTGTTAAACCATTTTCCTTCTTTTCCTTTTTGTTAAACCATTTTCCTTTTTGTTAAACCATTTTGAAAAAAATTCAAGGAATAAAGTAGAAGCAACCTGGATCATTCGATGTGTCGGTGACGAGTGACGACCTCTCCTCCCTGCCCTCAATTGCCTCTCTCTCTCTCTCTCCCTCCCCTTGTGAAGATTTCACCGAAAAGCAATGCAGTGACGCTATCAGTTTCTTCGCGCTCTTGTCGGCATTGGATCTGGAACTTCTTCTTCGCTTTCCTCCCACGGTATTCTCACCTCTTTCTTCTCTTCCATTTCAATGGTTGCCACTTCCTTTCTACTTCCCTTATCATTCATTGCTCGAAACAATCACCTCAGTTCTTCTTCTTTTTCCATAAATCGCTGGCATTTTCAATCCCTTTGACTAGTTATCTCTCGCTGTTGCGGTTTTCATTGGCAACATTATCCAATTTTGCGTTTTCTGTCGGTATTTTCTGCTTGATTTTGGGAAGGTGGGGCGCATGTTCGTTTTGACTCGAAATTGAGTGGTGGTATTTGATTCAATTACTTGCTTCTGCTGGTATTCTTGCGACATTTTAATTTTAATTTTTTTTGTTTTGTTTTGTGGATGATTGATTTCTGAGTCTTTAATTGCAGGGTTTCACTTCATCTCCTTTTTGGTTTAAGGCTTAAAGCGGTGTTTGCTTCACTTTCCAGTTGATCGATTAGAAGCAATTCCAGTTGATTTCGTTCTACACTTCTCTAGGCGTTTGATTGCTTTGTTTTCGGGTTGAATTTATGAATGTTGATTCAGTTTGAAGGCATGGAAACTTTTGGGTTAAGGAATGATTTAGATTTAGCCTTGTAGCGTGGTATTGCTTCTTGATTAGCCGCCAATGGGGCTTCTATTGGAGCAAGTCGTTTCCAAATGTGACGATTATGATTTTGATCTTGAAAGTGGTGAGGCTATTTTTGATGGTAAGGTCAGTGATAAGCTGGTAGTCGGGGGTTTAAATGACAGTATGCAGTTCTTATCTGATGCTAGTTATGAGCTAGGGAGCTGTGATGGATCTATGGATTGTGAGGCAAGGGTGACTCTTTCTATTGCGACTAATTACAGCGACGATCCAAAGGAGAACATGAAGGTCGTTGTAGAAAGGAAGGGAGGAGTGGAGGAGAACAGAAGTGTTTTGGAGAAGAAATCAGTTAAGGAGAAGCCTAAGGCAATGAGTGCTAAGAAGCACCCCAAGCCACCACGACCACCAAGAGGCGTGTCATTGGATTCAGCAGATCAGAAGATAATTAGAGAGCTTGCTGAGATGGCCAAACTAAAGCGTGCAAGGGTGGAACGTATGAAGGCCTTGAAGAAGATGAAAGAAGCTAAGACTTCATCGGCAAAGAATCAGTTATTTGCTACACTTTTCACCATTTTGTTCGGTCTTGTCATTCTATTTCAAGGTACTTTACCCCATATCAATTTAACTTACTAGAAAAATTACACTTTTATGTGAGGTTTGTTGCAATTATAGATAGGCTGTTTGTGGTTTGAAAAATGCTATTCGTGTGACATTGAGGTTTTGTCTTTAGTTTTATGGAAGTGACATAGTACTGTCATGACTCATGAGTTATCCTGTCAAAAAACTAATCTTTGAAGTTAAATAAAGCATGCTCCGTATTTAACAGTTGAGAAAAGAACTATTGACTTATTGTTATGAGATTTTGTTTTACATAGGCATCAATTTGTAGGGATAAAGGTCTTTACTGGGAGATTTATCCTTCTAGTGGTAAAGGTATCTATTGTTGAGGTATAAAGCTGGCTGATTTGGATGTATTGAATATTCCCCTACTATCTTTTCATGCTACATTGTCAGATTGGTCTATTTTGGACACTGGAGTATGGATGTGTAGATGAGTGGCTATTTTAATATGTGGTCTGAGTTTTATTTCTCTTGTGAGTATTTATAATTAATAGAAGTTATTTTCATTGTCCTTGAAAGTGATTTATTTAGAGCTGATTTTGATCCCCTTTTTTTTGTCAAGTTGTGAATGAGGATTTAGAACCCCAATTTCAATGTTTAATCCTTATCCTGTAAAAGTTTATGAACTAATTGTTTCTAGTTATCTGGCTGCTCAAGAGGCATGTTGTGTATTGTGTAGGTTTATCACATCTTGCAAAGTAGCAGAGTGTATATGAGACAGAGATAGGGCACTATGTTATCTTTCTCTCCTTGGATAATTTACCCATATGTTTTAGCAATTTGATTATCACGAGTAATTGACTACCATCTCAAATTCATGCTTGTTGCTCTGATTCTTGTGTTCTTTTATATGAAGTGTGATTAAGATGACGATGATTTTTCTTTTGTTGTCTGGGAAACCATTGTTGTTTACTCTTGATTCCAATTTATAGGTATTTCATCAAGAACTAATGCGGCTGCAACCTTTCAAGGATCTCCCATGATATCCCAGGCAACAGATGGTGGCATAATCTCCATGAGTCACTTCCAAAATCTGCCTGCACTGGGTTCCAAGTCTCACAGGTGACTCTCCCTCCCTCTCTCCCATGCTTATATCGTGGGATGAAGAGAGCTAGGCGCCTATCAGATGCTAACATTCTGTCTTTGCGCGTGTTGTAGTTTGGTGGAGCAGGTTTCTGTTTCCGCCACCCAGGAAAAGGTTGGAAGAGCAGCAGATTAAGATACAACGGTTTCAGTGTAGCAGTAGAAGCCGCCAACAGCATAAGCTATTAAGCTCCAAGGTGATTCACTTCCCCTTCCGGTTTGGCTGTCAAACTCACAACTTTTCGGGAAAGTATTTTGCATACGACGGAACTGATGTCCATGCAGCTAATAAAAACACCAGTAGCCCTACTTGTGTACTGTGTAGAGTTGCCTCCAAAATACCTGAATCCAAAGTTTTTAACCTTTTCGCCACCCCTAGCCCCTTTGCGGGTCTCTTGCCAGGGAGATCCGATCCTCTGTTGCTCGAAGTTATGGCTAATCAATAAGATCTGGCTAGCTGGGGTCCTGGGGTTTTTGGCTTCTTTAGCCCTGTAATTTGATGTAAAGTTAGTTCCCATGGTTTTGTTGTAACCTAGGCTCTTCTGGAAGGCTTTACTTGTAAATTAGATTAATAAATTAGATTACAAGTGGGTTTAACACTTGCAGTCAATTGGTCAAAGTGGAGAGCCAGTTTGTTCTTTTAGTGGAGTAAAACTAGAGCTCGCTTGACCCATAGAGCGTGAATACCCTTTGAATTGGTAAATAAAGAGCGGTCATTCCGGGGTTCGAATCGGAGACCTATGGGTACTACCCATAAATCCTTTTCGATGAGCCATTCCGGAAGGGTTAGAGCGTGAATACTCTGCAAAAACTCCTTTTCCTGCATAAGGATGCGGCAACAACCTGCGAAAGTCTATGTTCCGTCTTAAAATATAACATAAATATATTAACATAATATTTTAAATTATATCAATTTTTTTAAAAAAAAACCTCTTAAAATATAACCCAAAAAAAAAAAATGAATTACAATATTGCTAGGATTGGCTTGGGATGGTAGTAGTCTTCGGCCCATGTATTTGAGAACCTCAAGCTTATAAGCCTTATAGCAAACGTAGCTTTGGCGTCGATGAATTAAGAAAAACTTTCCTCAATAACAAAGGTGAGAATTAAACTAGTAACGATCAAAGTATACAAGAAATATAAAATAAAAATTAATCTATATATAAATAATTCATTTTGCCAAAAATAATATAGATGTATATAAATTAAATAGCAGCTATAAAATAATTAATTTCAATATAGATAATTCTTTCTACCAAAAAATAATATATATATATATATATAAATAAAATAACACCTATCAAATATTTATCTATTACGGAGTAATATTTTTGGTAAGTATGACTATGAAATAGTTTTGATTTATATTTTTTAAAATTAACTAAAATATATATAGATAGATTATGACTTATGATAATTTTTTTTTATAAATTATAATAATATATTATTTTAATAAAAAAAATTACAGCAATTTTGTATACTAAATCAATCCCGCGCGGACGCTATGCATCAATTTTATCATGTCCATGTCAAAAGGGAAAAAGACTAACATTCATTTCTACTTGAAGTTGAAGGTGTTTTTTTGCTCAAAAAAAAAAGTTGAAGGTGTTTGCAAAACGAATCGTTGAGATTATGGGTGTGTTTGGCAAAATGGTAGCTGTTGGAGGAGCTGAAGCTGTTGGGTAGCTGAAGCTGTTGAATTATTTGAGTTAAATATATGTTAATAAGCTAGTACAGTGTTTGGTAAATCTAGCTGTTAGGGTAGCTGTTAAAAACTTGTGAATAAAAAACCAAAGCTCCGAAAAGCTTGGGTGAATAGCTGTTGAAAAGCTTAGATTTCAAAAGCTTTCAAAAGTTAATTAAACTAAAATCTTATATTTATTTCATTTAAGACTATAGAATATCAAAACCAAAAGCTCCGAAAAGCTACTTGCTTTTGCCAAACATACCCTATATCGAAGGGATAGATAAATGTGCGTTATATAAGAAGTAATTAAAATATATTAATTCCCATAAATAGTGATTATGCAATCACATTACCTGGCAAAGCATTGATACCAAATTATATCTTACCTAAATTGAATGATCATACACTCATGCTTCAATCTATAAATACCCACACACAAAACATACCAATACATTGTCGATCACCATATTCTCACATCAATCAATCGATCAATCAATCTCCGATTCATACATATAAAATGGCTATGAAAAGTGTGGCGATCTTGGGCTTCATCGCCCTCTGGATGATCTCCATCAAGGGCGGCGAGGCCCAGGATGAGGCATTGAGCCTGATCCAGCAGGACATAGCGAAGGCAAGGGGGGTGCTGGACCACGCCACCGCCCTGTTCGACAAAGCAGCCGATAGGGGACTGTATGAGCGGTACGGGACGTGCATTGAGGAGTACAGGGCGGCGGTGTTCCGCAACCTTCCAGCGGCGGCCAAGAAGGTTAAGTCGGGGGCCTACAAGGCGGCCGTCGACGACTTGAAGGCCACCGCACAGCATGCTGATAATTGCGAGAACCAGTTTGTAGGCACCATTGTTTCCCCTTTTACCCCCGGAACCAAGGCCGTCAAGGATCTCGCGTTTCAAGCCATTGGAGCCGTCCAGAAGCTTCAATAATCAATCCCCGACCCCTTTTAATGGCCTTTATAAGTTATAACTAGACGTATTCGGATTTTATGTATTCAATTCCGGGAGAGCTGTTGCTTGAATAATATTTTATTTAATGTCTAATTTGCATGCTTACTAGAAGAATATTTCATGATTCAACTTGTCCTAGTGATCTCTATTTTTTGAATGATATGCACGATCTTCAAGGTATTTTTAGGGAAAAAAAAATGCAAGCGGGGACAAAATAAATACTCCCTCCGTCCAAGAATACCTGACGTAATTGGAAGTTCAAGGGTTTTCTTTAATTTTTTCAAGAGTTTTATTTAATTTTAACAAGTAAAAAAGTACTCCCTCCGATCCAAAAAGATTATCGTTTGACTTTTTAACACGTATTTTAAGGAGCTAAAAACTATATAAAATATCAACTTTTTTAAAATTATTTTTTTACAACTTAATATTTGTTGGTAATAAGTATTAGATTATAAAAAAATAATAATAATAAAGTTAATATATTATATAGTTTTTAGCTCCTTAAAATACGTGTTAAAAAGTCAAACATAGTAGTAATTTTAGAGGTAATAATTACCTATCCATCTAAAAGGTCATGGTGACAAAGTTTCAGGCATAAAAGGACATGTATTCTTGGACAGAGGGAGTATATTTTACATATATATCATAAGGTTTTTTTTTTGAAAAAAATATATTTTTGTTTAGATATAATTAAAAAGTTGACACAAACAAAAACCACAAAACATTGGATCACTTAACGATAAACGAATAATTATAGTGATACCTATGGATAATTAATTTGTTCACACTTCAGTAAGAATGTTTACACCGGATCCAACCTCTCTCTATATATAATTTTAATTCAATGTTTTGAAATGAACCCATTAATTAGAAAATATATAATATTTTAAGGAAATAAAAAAATTGATCTTATACTTTATTGTGTTTTAACCGCCACACCTTGACTAATTACCCCACTAACCACACAACCCAAGTATAAAATCATATATAAATGCTATATTTTTTAAATAATAATTATTTTTTATTTATCATTCATCTTTTTTATTTTATTATTTATATTTTTCCAAATTATTTTTATATTCCCTAATTTATACTGTCCTATAGTATATAGTAGTATGTAGTTAAAATTGCAATTAATAAATCTATTATCGAATTAATAAATAAATGGCTAAGAGTAGGTATTTGGCCATTCATAATTCCAAAGGAAAGCAACTCCATACCAAAAACCACAAAACATTGGATTACTCACTGATTCAGTTAGTAATCACTATCGTCAATAGACTCGGCCTAAACCCTCACGCGCATCGAACACATCCATCCCCCAGCTGTCTCACTCTCTCGAAGCACTGCAGTTTCCCACCGACACCACGCTTCGTTTTCTCTACCTTCTCCCCTTGAATCCAGATGTTCCCACCTGATCTGTCAATCTTCGACTTCAATCTTTCACTCTCCTTCTTCTGATAGCTATGCAGGACTATCCGCTCGCTCACTGATCCAATTTTTTCACACTTCCTGCAACTAATCTCTTCTACTCTGGTTTTTCTCTTTGGGAACAAATGGCCATTCCTCAGACGACCACTCCTGGTCAGGTATCATTACGATTCACTCAATTTTAAGCAATTCGCTCTTGATTCTCGCAGATCTGTTCGTCGACGTTGTGTTCGAATCTGATTTGTTGATTTTCCCCCGTGTTTGCTTTGATTGTTGTTATTTTTTTGACATTTTCTCCGTTTGAAATTTGATTCATCTGTCTCACATTCAGAGATTCGGAATGATTGAATGCAGGTCTCGTTTTTCCTTGGACTTGTTGGAGTAATCATAGCTTGGTTATACTCTGAACTTTTGGAATGCAGAAGAAAATCGTCCTCTTCCAAAGAGTGAGTTCATTTCTATTCCCGTAGTTTATGTGCTTTTTAATTTTGTTTGCGTTAGGGGAAGTAAGAGTGATCGGACTGAGTGATCCTGAAATATGCGGTTGATTTCTTGAATAGTTCTAGTTACTTTAAACTCTGAACCCGACTTAATAATTTAACAACGTAGATTTCGTTGTAGATGCAGACATGAGAAATATAAAGCAAGCTAGGGGATATTATCTTCTTGTTAGTTGTACTTGCATTATATGTAAGGTAAATTACTGTCATGTTCCATCTATCCTTGTTGGGATAAAAAAAATGCAGGTCATATTGTAAGACTTATTGAATCTGGTGTTTACTTGTCTCTGATAATAATTTGTGGAACCTTAATATCAGAGGAAATCTTTCTTATGTATTTCCAGGTACTTGTATGCATTAGTGAAAAGACTTGAATGGGAAATACATTAGTTTGATTGATAAAATTGGCACAAAATCATAAATTCATAATGCTGATGGTTTTTGTGAAGGGAGGCTTTTCACTTTTGTTATTGGAAAAATCAAAATAACAACTTGTTGTTGGCATTGCAATTAAATCTAAGATGAAAGAACGACGAGATCCTGAATATCATGGTGTGTCCTGACTCCTGATTTTATTGTTGTTAGGCATTCTGAGATTTCTTTGGTCCCAGTTACAAATGGGTCAGTGAAGGATGAAGATAGAGCTGTTTTATTGGAAGGTGGAGGCATGCAATCAGCTTCTCCTGGACCTGAGAGTTGGTCCATGACCTCCCAAATTTCAAGGTTAAACCAATATTACCCTATATCATGATCAAGCAGATCTTTAATGATATTTGTGCTAACATATGAGTTTGTCAACATTCTTTCAGATTTCTTCTTCTAGACAAGTCTTTCTTGATAGAAAACCGATTGGTGCTAAGAGCCATGTGAGTGAGTAAACTTGCTAACACAGAAGTGTTACCTCCAAAACTATGTTTGATTGCTTCCAGTTAAAGTGGTAAACTTACTCACGCTCCATTTCCTTCATATTACCTTTTCAGGTCTGAGTTTGGCATTCTTCTGTCTTACTACTATCTATGCGACCGGACAAATTTCTTTGGAGATTCAAAAAAGGTGCTTATTTGTTATTTCACACTCCTTTCTTCAAGTTATTATCTTTTGGCTGGTGTAATTTGTGAATGTTTTTGTAAAATAGTGTAGCACTGTAGCTTGAGGCTACAAATCTTGTCTTTGCAAATGTCTCCTTGCATTTATCTTGCATCTTTATTCCCGTTTCTTTTCTCATGTTAGAATATTCATAAGTGCACTTAGGTTTTATGAAATTGTACTAGTTCTACACAATTTTCTTAGGAAATGTTGAAATTGCTCAGAGACTTTGAATTTTGAAATCATTTTTCGTAGTATCCAAAAGTAAAACCACTTTAAGGTATATGGTGCTCTAAATTTTATACATATATTTATTACCGTTCCCTTTAAGTTATCTGAATTGTAGTTCTTGAAGTTCATGTTTGTAGTTTTTGTCATTCATAAACTAATAAGATATCATTATCTCAATACTCATACTTTGAAATTTGTGGGTATAGATGCAAGCTATTATTACATGCTCATGTTTATTATTCACTCCTTTTAGATGTTCATGGTATGGTACGTTGGGGTGTAATTGAGTGTACAAGACTACATGCAGATTACATCTGATTATTACTTCTAATAATTGCTATTTCTCTTTGCAGAGCTACAACCGAGATCTGTTCTTGTTTCTGTACTTTCTTCTTATCATAGTTGCAACAATCACTTCATACACCATTCATCATGATAAGTCACCACTCTCAGGAAAATCAATTCTCTATCTTAATAGGCATCAAACAGAGGAATGGAAAGGTTGGATGCAGGTGAGTATTGATGTAAAGCTGTATCCTTGTTGAATCCAGATTTATTGAATTCAATTCTCTCCATTTTTTATGTGAAGAAATTGGTCAATTTTTAAAACTTTAGTTGTAGCAGTAGATGGGGCGAGAGCTAGAATTTGTAATTTAAGGCTTCATAGTATTGGTTGGGGATTGAGCTAGAAATTGTAATCAGGAACAGGGAGCTGCATTCATGGAAAAAGATTAATAATTTATTTCATACTTTGCACTTTTTTGGAAGTGAAAGATTCGAATGTTAAGTTTCTTTCAATGGATGGAATTTTGGGAGTTGATGGTTTTCCAAATATATTGCCCATTTTGTCATTCTATTTTCCCAAGTATATAAACCTTGGTTCCCTTGCCTTAACTTGTATGGATGCAGTAACATGGGAAGTACCTAGGCACCTAGCAATTTTTGGGTTTTCTACTACTTGGATAAGATCGATATATTTTTTGTCCTCACACTTGCATCCCTTTGCTAGCAATAGATAGAGGTATCCATCCATATTCAAGATAGCATTTACTAACCAAAATACTTTTTTTTTGCCTTTTCACAGGTATTATTTCTGATGTATCATTACTTTGCTGCAACTGAGCTATACAACGCAATTCGCGTTTTTATTGCTGCATATGTATGGATGACTGGGTTCGGGAATTTTTCATATTATTATGTCCGCAAAGATTTCAGCCTTGGAAGGTTTGCTCAGGTCTGTATATCTGTATTCCTCTGTATGTATTCAATTAATGTTGAATTTGTTCAGCAAGCTGCTTCCAAATGTCTTAGCAGTTAACACTAATTGATTTTTGTAACAGATGATGTGGCGGCTTAATTTCCTGGTGCTGTTTTGTTGCATTTTACTCAACAACAGTTACACACTATACTACATCTGCCCGATGCATACTTTGTTCACTCTCATGGTTTATGGGGCGCTTGGTATTCTTCACAAATATAACGAGATTGGATGGATCATGGCACTGAAGTTTGGTGCTTGCTTCTTGTCAGTTGTATTAATATGGGAAATACCTGGAGTATTTGATTTTGTGTGGAGCCCTTTCATTTTTCTTCTTGGTAATTTTTTCTTGCTAAGTTAATTTTAAGCTTCCTGTATACTGTGCTTTTGTTAAATTTAGCTAATCTAAATCTGTTTGGATAACATGAAGGTTATACTGATCCTGCAAAACCTCAGCTTCCTGTCTTACATGAGTGGCACTTCCGATCCGGCCTTGACCGCTATATATGGATAATCGGGATGATATATGCTTACTATCATCCTACTGTAAGTTTTTAGACATACTGTACTTCCTTTCATTCTTTATACAAGGTTTATGGTTCTATTATACGTCTTATTGTTTTGTTATTCGAATTTAGCTGTTGGGCTAATTTGAAAGAGACTTGCTCTTCATTTTCTCCTAACTTCACTATATTAATGGTAATCTTGGTTTCCCTAGGTTGAAAGGTGGATGGAAAAGCTAGAAGAATTGGAAATGAAACGTAAAGCTGCAATCAAAACTGCTGTTGTTCTTGTATCTGTAACGGTAATATCATTAAGCAATTTGTGCTTCATCAGATAACAATTCCTAACTGGTCATTTCTAATACGGTCTTATCTTTGCTCCACACTCTCTAGGTTGGGTATCTTTGGCTTGAGTATGTGTACAAGCTTGATAAGATTACTTACAATAAATTCCATCCTTACACCTCATGGATTCCTATAACGTAAGCGCACCTACCTTTCATTAGCTTTTAATTAATGTTATTAGTGCTCTCTATATTTACATATGTTTTCATCTGCAAACCAGCGTCTACATATGTTTGAGGAATTTCACTCAGGAGCTTCGAAGCTATTCATTGACACTCTTTGCGTAAGCGATCCTCATCCCCCCCATTATTGGATATTTTCCCAACAGCTGAGCAGTATGCATATTTTTCAACTACCTGTTCAAAGGTTATGCATTTATGTTCTGGTTTGGTTTCAGATGGCTCGGCAAGATAACTCTAGAGACATACATCTCCCAGTTTCATATATGGCTAAGGTTTGTACAGAGTTAACATTGCAATCTGAGTAGATCTTTATCCATTATTTGCTTGGGATCAGCTCTGATAAGGACTTTAGGAGAGCTTAGACATTTCGTATTGACATTAGAGATTCAAAGCATTGCAGCTGTCTGCATGAATCTGGATACATCTGTATTCAACAGGAAATTAGAAATACTAATGAATCAATATATAGCAATTTCTCTCTCCAAGTGGTATCATATTTTATATGCGCTAGATATGTATAATAAATCCAATCTTTTTGTATGCAGATCAAGCGTCCCAGACGGACAGCCCAAACTACTACTGTCTTTAATTCCAAACTATCCTATGTTGAATTTCATGCTTACCACTGCCATATATGTTGCTGTAAGTAGATCCATATATATTACCCCTTATTATTTCAAGTAGCAACTAGCAAAACATAAGAGCGATACCTATTTAACCTGTTTACTACACTTCTTACCTTTCACAGATTTCTTACCGTCTATTTGAGCTGACAAATATATTGAAAACGGCATTCGTTCCCTCAAAGGACAACAAAAGATTGACAAACAACATTGTGTTAGCAGTTGGGATCTCGTGCGTAGTATATACATTCTCTTTCATGCTCCTAAAAGTCCCTACAGTGATGGTAAGCACATTCATTTGCCACTCAATCTCTATCTCATCGGTCATTTTTCACTCTCTCTTGGCATTTTATCTGATCATCAACGTCTCTTACTTCCTAATGCAAACAGGTTTGAATTCAGCAATATTATGCTGATAGAGGCTTCAACAGAGAAACTCGTCCTTTCTCTTTCGCAAATTTCTGCTTCAACCTGGGGTTTTATTTTATTTACAAGCTTGCCAGTGAGAGATATGTCACCATTCCTTGCAGAACACAAGGATAGACACGGCACCATACCGAGGTATATTGTACAAAGGAAAGCATATGTTATCATGCAGTAGATCAGGCTCTGTGTTAGGCAAACTTATATAGAAATATTATTTCCCACTGTAGTTTCATGTGCAGTAGGCTTATTGTGTTCCTTACTTGAAGATGAACAAATTGATTTTATAGCCCAACTGCCCAAGTATTATCTTGGAAAATTCGAATGGTAATCCATAATTCCTCTTGTTGAATCTAAATTTTCTTATTGGGATTTTCTCATTTTTGTTAGTTGACACACACAGAGCGTATATATGCTTAATTTTATTTAACAATCGAGGCAAACAGAGCTGCCCATACACATAATAACGATTAAATCCAAAAATATAATTAATTACCTACTTATATATTAGTATAAATTAATTAAGCTTATAAATCTCAATATTCATCTGCTGGTAGTTATTAGGTAAAGTATCGTTGTTGAGCCGATTAGAACTTAGATTGAAGGTACTTGACGGTGTTGGCGTCGAGCTTGAAGGCCTTGGCGAGAACATCGACGGAGATGGGTGGCTGCGAACCGAACACTGCATTGGCAACGGTGGTGACGCCGGGGTTTTGGCTGCTCAATGCCGAGAGGGCAACGGCGTTGGTCTTGCCGGTGTTGAACTGGAAGTGGATGAGTCCCTGTGGGAAGACGAACACGTCGCCAGGGTAGAGCACCTTGGTGAACAGCTTGTTGGAGTTATCCGGCTGGTTGGAGGTGACGAAGCCGACGTAAAGGGTTCCCTCGAGGACGGTCAGGACTTCGGTGGCTCGGGGGTGGAAGTGGGGTGCCACGAGACCATATGGGGCGAAGTCGAGCCTGGCGATCGAAATGCCGAGGGTGTTGAGGCCGGTGATGTTGGCTGCAGTCACCGCAGTGACAGCGGAACCGAGGGGGTTGTTTGTGTTTCCAGCCATGTTCAGACCCTTGAAGAAGAAGTCATCCGGTGTAGCTTGCATCGGGTTCTTGCAGAACAATCCGTTCACGAACACTATACATATGCATGATCAATTAGTTGCCGTTAAGGTATAACTTATGTTTGGATGAAATGTTGATGAATCAAAGGCTACTTACCTGCATTGCTGGGATTGTTCGTAGCAACGCAGAAGTCCTGGAGCTGGGTAGGATCGGTGGCGTATGCCATGAAGGTAGCCATAGCCGCGAAGAGAGCAAAACAAGCGAAAATCCGAGCTGCCATATTCGAATGCAGTGAAATTATAACTTCTGATTCTTAGAGAGAGTTTGTGTGTGTTCAAGTTTATGTTTGGTGATGATTTTGGGGTTCAAGACTATGATTATTTATATAGGTGATATAGTTGATTTGGTCAGAGTTGCAAATACAAATATCCCTTGATTTTAATCTGTAGGTATATGAAATTCAAATGGGCAGTTAGGTTTATGACTAATATACATTATATAGATCGAGATGGAGATTGTTTCAATCACTTTTCCATTTTGATTTGGTAAATAATTGCCATTTCAAATTTTGGTTCTTTTGTGGGAAAGGGTAAAACGATGTCAACTAAAGTTTTCCACCGCTAATTTTCCCATCTTCAAAGTATTTCACCACAAATTTATTTTGGAAATTAACCATCGTTTATTTTTCAAACAAGGAAATGTAATGAATAAACCTGAGCATGGGCCGAATCGACGGGCTTAGGACGAACTTATGTAAAAATCTTGGCCCATTATAGTAGGTCGGGTTTGGGGCAGGCCATGTTTTTGAGCCGACTACCTTGTCCAACTCCGACCCAAAGTTTGTGATTTTTTTTTATTTTTCTGTTTGATCCCTAACTTTATAACATGTGTTAAGTATCCCAAAAGATTGAAATTTCATACAAAATAAAGTACAAAAGTTTTAATATATATAGACGGGCCAATATCCGGTCCCTTGGGCTTGATCTTTGGGTCAAGTCCGACCCTTTGGGCCTACAAGCCCGCTTGGACTAATTGCTTTACCCAAACCCGTAAATTTAGTTGGGTGGATCATGCGGGTTCACCTACTCAGGTCTAGTAGTAGTAATGAATACCTTTCGAATCTAAGGGCTCGTTTGGTATAACAACGCAAGGTAAACGGAATGGAAACAAATTTTATATAGGAAAATATATCTAGATAAGAGAAGAATGCTATTTTTTTGTGTAAAAAATAAGATGAGAAAGGTAATAATTAGAGGAGTACAGGGGATATGGTTATCCTTTGCTCAAATTAGTAATTAAAATAAGGAGGAACAAAATCAATTTTGTATAAAAGGTTGAGAGGAGAGGATAACGATTAATTTTTTTAACAATGTATCTTAACTCTTAAGGACTTAAACTATAATTGGACTACATTCGTTTCATTTCCCTTTGCATTTTCAAAATTTCAACCAAACGAGTCCTAAGCCTATTTTTAAGTTTTTATTTTAATAAGTGAATAGTAAAACGACGCGTTTTCCAACCGGAGAGAGTACTCATTGGGAGGGAGTTTCTCTTGCCGCATCCTTGTAGAATTCTGACTTTCACCTTGTAAAATTTGAAGCTCCATTGTTTTGCAGTCGACTCTGTGTACTAAAAAAGAATGCAGCTGAAAGAGGGTTGTTCCCTGTTGCTGAAGGCCCCAAAACCTTCAATCCCTTTCTTTCTCACCCCCAAATCCAACCCTCTTCTCGATTTGGACCTCCAGACCCAACAGAAACCGACTCCGCTGAGCGAATCCCATGTCGTCAAGAGATTGGAGTACGAACGCGATGCTTCCTTTGCCTTGCAATTTTTCAGGTCCGTTTCCAATTCAGGGCAATTCAGACACACCCCTCTTACCTACCAGGCGATGATCCAGAGGCTCGGACGAGAGGGCGACATTGATGGGGTTCACTACTTGCTCGAAGACATGAACCTTGCCAGTATTAGCTGCTCCGAGGACCTCTTCGTCGATGTGATTCGCCTTTACAAGCAGGTGGGTGCCTCTGATCGCGCTCTCAAAATGTTCTATAGGATTAGGGATTTCGAATGTCAGCCAACCGTTAAGATTTACAATCATGTGTTGGATGCGTTGCTTGTTGAGAATCGGTTTGATATGATTAATCCCATTTATGGGAATATGAAGAAGGATGGAATCGAACCCAATGTGTTTACTTACAATATCCTATTGAAAGCATTGTGTAAGAATGGCCGTGTTGATGCTGCACGCAAGGTGCTCGATGAAATGTCTAAGAAGGGTTGTTCGCCGGATAGTGTGAGTTATACCACTGTTGTTTCCTCTTTGTGCAAGGAGGGGAAAGTAGAGGAGGCGAAGACGCTTGCTGAGCAGTTTGAGCCAATTGTGTCGGTCTACAATGCTCTGATAAGTGGGCTTTGTATGAGTTGTGATTTCGATGGTGCAATTCGGATGCTGGATGAAATGTTGGAGAAGGGCATTGATCCTAATGTTATTACTTACACAACGATTATCAGCTCGCTTTCTGATGTGGGAAATGTTGATTTGGCTATAGCTGTTCTCGGGAAAATGTTAAGGAGAGGACGTAGTCCAAATGTTCATACGTTCACTTCATTAGTTAAGGGGTACTTTTCAAGAGGGAGATTCTATGAAGGCTTTGATGTCTGGAGCAGGATGAGAAGGGAAGGATTGTTTCCTAATGCTGTGGCGTATAACACACTAATTCACAGTTTATGTTCTGGGAAGCTGATGGACAACGCCGAGTCTGTTTTTCACCAAATGGAACAAAATGGCTGCATGCCAAATGTGGTAACTTATAGTACACTCATCGGTGGCTACGCAAAATCTGGACAGCTAATGGGTGCATCTAACGTCTGGAACAAGATGATAAGCAGTGGTGTCCAGCCAAATGTTGTAGCATATACCAGCATGGTGGATGCTCTTTCTCGTGCTGGTGAGTTTGACCAAGCTCATTCCCTCATCGAGAGTATGGTGAAAGCAAATTGTCAGCCGAATGCTATTACATTTAATGCTTTAATCAGAGGATTATGTGGCTCTGGACGAGTTGATTGGGTAATGGAAGCCTTGGATTTAATGGAACTTCATGGATGTATTCCAAACATCATGACCTATAACGAGATATTGGATGGTCTGTTCAAATCGAACTGCTTTGTTGACGCTCTTGGGATAATCAAGGAGATAAAAGAAAAGGAGATCGAGCTGAATTTAGTGACATATAACACAATTATCTATGGATTATGTCGTTCTGGGAAGCTGAAGGAAGCATCACAATTACTCAGTAAAATGCTGGTGCGAGGTATTCAGCCTGATAACATCACATTTAATAATTTGATTAATGCTTACTGTCAACATGGTGAGGTTGAAACTGCTATTCGACTTCTAGAGAAGATGCAAGTAGCAGATTTATATCCAGACCTAACCACATATACATGTCTTGTATGTGGGATCCTTAAATATTTTAGTTTAGAAGAGGTTGATATCTATCTTCACAAGATGCTAGATGAAGGGATTGTGCCATCTTTAGCCTCATGGAATGCCTTTGTTCGTTGCTTCTTCAGCAAAATTGGAAATTTAGATCTTTCGACTTTTAATTGCTTGCTGATGGAAATGAAATGAGAAAGTTTCGGTGTTCGAGACTTAAGTAGTCGATTACGAGGGCAGAATGGCCAATTGCTCAATGCTGCCTCAGTGGAGCAGAATACGCATTTGATCAGTTTCCACAACTAAGGTATTGCAGAATTCTTTTCTGTGAGTGGGTCCTTCGGTGTTCTCTCCTCCTCTTAGTTATACTGCATTGGATGTTATTTGTGCAGGCACATTCAATTTAGCCCTCTTTGAAGAGGAGCCCAAACAGGGTCAAGCATTTTCTCCCCTCTCAATTCAAGTTGATAAGATCACATCAGGTGACCCACTATCTTCTTCTCCTCGCGTCTTTCTGTTTTATTCTCTATCTTGAGATGATCTTCCTCTATTTTCAGTTGCACTGCATCCTTGATTGTCATACCATGTTGATTCTGTGAGCGGTATCATTCCTAATACATTTGTGAACCAGTCCTAGGAGGATGTGGAGTCTGAATTGAGAATGCTTAAATGATGTCCTTGAATTTTGCTTTTCTTAAATGAGGGAAACCTGCATCACGTAATATTCAAGAGCGAAACATATTTTTCAGTATATGAGAAACATTTCCCGATCCCATTCCAAAAGACTTGTTTTTGAGCTGCGGCAATAGACATCAGCTCAGTATCATCATACCTTCGATTCTGCGTTCACCTTTCAATATTCTATACATTTTTTTTTATTGTAGTGTGCTTGACTGTGGATATAAAATGTATTCTTCTTGGCTATCTCTTTCAATCCAATAAAGGGTTCTTGCTGTGAACAGACTCTGAAGGCAAAGAAGCTTTTGAGGTTCTACGAAATGGATGTTTGAAAGCATCCAGAACGGATCTGAAGCACAAGCTGTATATGTTGCTCAAGCACCAAAGGAGATGAAGTTTACAAGAACATACACCAAACAAGGGGTGTACACTCAAAAGAGTATATGGCCCTGTAAGGCCAAGGCCATCCTTTCCCAAAATGATATACACTATCACTTGTTCAACTCTAATGACCCCCAGTCCTCCATTACATCATAAAGTTATTTCTAAAGGTCTAGTTTTGTCTCCATCGCAGCTCCCTCGGTGATCTGAATGTGCACGTAAGTGCTATGCGCAGCAGCTTACATGCCTCCTCGATAATCCTAGCACATTCTCCTGATGTGTATTTCTCATCTCAAAAGGTGTGTCTATTTCTCATCCACCAAATATATGATACGTTTTAAGTGGTTTGGTTGTGAATCTATGTACTTTGCAGTATAATCATAGTTCTGTCTTGACATTAATAGAGAAGGAACTCACATCACATCCTTACAAGTTAGAACAATTCATGAAATTTCTCATCTTATTGTTTCCTCTCCTGATTCAGCAAAGGAAGCAGGACAACTAACACTGGTAAGACACTCAAATTTTCCAAACACTTTATTGAATCGATATCATTGGTAGCCATTATTTAGTATACAGCCAAGTTTAACCAGCCAACGAAAACCATTGTCGCCCCTCCAAAGGCAAAGCTACTCGAGATAAGCCCTTGCTATATTCCCATTCCCTCCATTGGGATAGAACCCACCAGGGATGCTCTCGTTTCCGCTTCCATATACTATTCTGAGAACCTCCTCTGGTGACCTGCCATACCCGAGGGAGGAGTTGTCACCTGCAAGCACATTACCCCTTACCATCCCCTCTGCTCCTAGGTTTGAAGTCACCACAAGCCCTTCATCCTTGAGTCCCGCTCTCCCGAGGTTGTCCCTCAGAATTGAGATCCTGTTGGTAAACTCCGCTACTGTAATGCCATAGGGCTTTACCACCTCCTTGGATCGCTCGTAAAGGAGTGCTCGGATCACTGCATCTTGCCCTGATTCCACTGCTAGTAGCCCTGCTACTAGCTGATCAATACGAGCTTGTTAGCAATGTCATACATACCTCCTAACAAGCGAGAGCAAGAGAGTGCTGGTGGGTGTTACCTTCTTTGATGCAGGATCTTCAAGAATAGGGCTGGCACCGACATAGCCAGTGAGTCCGACGTAAGGGATCAAATAGGAAGCGATAAGGTAGTTGATGCTGCTCGCATACGGGTTGAAAGGTGGTCGCAGCGTTCTTCCTATGGCTTGGTTCAACACATCCGCAAACTGAGCCGCACTCAAGTCCAACTGAGGCCTGGGGAAACCCTCCACTGCACTCTTGATAGCCCTGCATCATATCCAAATGCCAGTTCTAGACGGAACTCGCATACGCAACATAGGTATCAAGGATGAAACAAACACACAAATTGAAGCTTACTTCAGGTGTCCGACTTCTTGATACGCGAACTGCGTGATCACATCCCTAGTAAAAGGGTCCAGTTTGGCAATGGTAACCCCAGTCGGAGGGGGACCACCATCTGCGAGCTCAGGCTCGATCTCATCTAACCCGTATCCTAGAGCGCCCCACGAGAAGAACTCCGCCTCCAAGTACTCCAAGTTTAAAGGAAACTCTAACAGATCGACATCACTATCCGGGATATCGCTGCTTTGGACACCAAGATTCGACATTGAAGAGACCGAGATGAAGAGGATGAACACCCAAAACAAGGAAGAAGAAGATGTGATTGCTCTCATGTTTTCAGTTAGGAAGAAGTTGTTGGTGTAAGAAGACATTGGCATCTGCTACCCTGAATATATAGGAAAACATTTGATCATCCCCACTGCCACTTGAATGGTTCTATAATTATGGACCGTTGGATGTTACAAGGTTTTAGATCAATGGTGGCAAAGTTAGGGTTTTTTTAAGAAAATAAAATAAAATAAAATCTGTTTTTGCCGTGTGGGAAAAGGGAGAGGGAGATGATTCCCAAGTCTCAATTGTGTAGTGTACTAGTTGCGATGTAGGTGCGGCGGTTGATTGAGATCATTCACATTCTTCACTTGGTGTCCTTTGATTGTGTCTCTGCTGATCTTCTTTACTGAGATTCTTTGTATTCGGGTTTTTTTTTTTTTTTTCTAGTTGTATCATGACGATTAGTTCGCCTGTCACTCACTCGGTCTCTGTTGATATCGAATTATTTCCTTTTAAAAAAAACATTTGTTTAATTAAACTTGTCATTTTATAAATCTATATGCTTATAAAGAAAACAAACAAAAATACACATGTACTCCTAATTATTACTCTACTTTTTTATTTTCTCAAAAATTACAACTAACAACTATTTAACCATTACAAAGGTAATTTCGTAAAGTAGATGACAAAATATCTAAATGACAAGTTTTTTTTAAACAAGATCTACTTACTAAAATGACAATTTTTAATTAACGGAGGGAGTACAGTAGATTTTCGGATTAAATATAGAGTAATAGATAACATTTATGTATAGATATTGAGTAATTTAAAAGTAAGTTGGTGTAAAAAAATCGACCACACATAAGTAATACTTGGAAATATTTACGGATTTTTAAGCGGGTGGATGTCCATCACACATTAAAAATGAACAAAAATGACGTACCTAAGTAGGCAATAAAAAGAAAATGAGTTACTAAGATTTAGCATTCTCAACAAGCAACCCACCACAACAATCCTTTACGTTATAATACATTTTATTTAAAATTTACGATATTTTAAAGGTTAAAATAAAATTAAAAAAAAGGAAGAAACGCAGTTTAAAACTGCGTTTCTTTCATTGATTTTTTCCAAATTTCAATTTCGGGATTTTGAGAACAAAACGCGATTTCAAGCCGCGTTTTTCTTATTCATATGACGAAAATGAATATTTTTGTAAATAGTTTGAAAGTGTGAATATTTCTGTAAATATTTATTGTTGGGTGAATACTTTTTTAAAAAAATTCTTATTTTATTTATATCTAAACGATATTTTTTTTGTAAAAAGAATTTTTAGATCAAAATCTATTATTTAACATTTGTTATTTTTATTTATATCTATATTAATTTTGGGTAGAATGAAATATTTTTATCTAGATTAATTTTTATTTTATATTTCTCGTGCACTTTGATCGTTATACGTTTAATTCTCACATTATAATTCAGATTTATTATTTTTTATTATATTTTAAATAATTTTTTAAATAGATAATAAATATAATTTTATAATACTGTATTAATTTATATCTGTATGCAGATGAGGTACACATTACTTGTCTTAATGTCTATATGCATTAACATCTTCACACTTCTCTCTCTTTTCAAAAATTAATAATAAATCCTTCACGTATGAAGACGTATACATGTAATGCGATGCAGCTTGGTGGCAGAGCCAGTCCAAAGTTTTTTGAGGTCTTATGCAACTTATACTAATTGAACAAAATTGATGTACATGAATATAAATCATAATAAATGAATTTTATAATGTATTATAAATGAATTCTACATATGCAAACTGTGTAAGAAGTTTGGGCATGTGGAGGAAAGATGTGGTATGCCAAAAAATATTCAAGGGAATGTCACAAAGCAAGCCTGGGTGCCCAAGACATTGAACAAGGAGGGCAATGGTGAGGCTTACTCCCTTTTTGTAACTCCGTTACTAATCTATATATTTACCGTTTCAAAAAGAGCTACATCAGCCAGATCGGTCAATCAGCACATTGCAAAACACGAGCAAAGGCAACCCGCATCATTCAGCAAACAGGTTCAGGATTGACTCATCCGACACCAAAACAAAACCATCTCCTAGACCAGCTGTTTCCTCTACTACTGCATTACTAACAGCAACGAGCTCATATGTCATTTCATCAGGCAAGGGAACAGCTCACATCTACAGTTCGACCCCAACCAAACTAACCACCAGCATGAAGCTAGCGAAACCTTATTTCTCATACGGCGAGGCACCACGTATCATTGCAAATTGCATAAATTCCGGACCTGCAAAGAAGAGAACCTCTAAGTTCAGATTTAAGAGAATTATAAATCTGACTCGATGTGTGAATATGATAGTCCTACCATCAAGTTTCACACCAGGGCCGGGCAAGCACTCCACAAGCTCCTCTTCACCTGAAAAACACCAAATACAAATAATAAGTCAGTCATGTCTACAAAAAGTAAATTCAGTTCATTGGAGAATTTGCAAACTCTAACTGAATTCCCAACACAAATCACACTTACCATTTGTCTTTCGGAAACCCAACCGAGTAGTCAACTTCTGATAAGGCGGCAACTCAGTTGAAATGGCATCTTCATTTTTAATGGACCTAAAGGCGGACTGCAACAGACAAGGATTCACAGGCTTGATCAAATATGGATGGAGAGCATAACAACTTTACAGAAGCAAAAATATATACTAAGCTGATTAAAAAAAAAAAACTAACAGTAGACATAATCTTTCCAATCTTCCTAGACTCCCCAGAATCAGATTGGATTTGATTAGCAGCACCGAAACCCATACGTCTGCAGCAAGCAAACACACTGTCTCGTGGAATGAATCTGCAATCATATTTAACAAAATGTTCTAAATGAGTATCCCATGTTGGCATCTATGTTGGTGAAAATGTAAATAACAATTACCCCGGGTAGTGAGGTAACGCTTTAAAGTCTCCCTTGTAAAGACCTTTCGTCTTCCTCGTTTGCAGCTCAGTCTTCACAACTTGAATAAGCACCCATATACTATCAATCTTGGGAATCTAGAGCAAAACAGGGGAAAAGTGAGAAACGTTGCTAATTGGATGGATAACTTGAATTGGTCCAATTTAAGGCGATTGGATAAATACTATAGTATATGTATCTCCACGTGGATTATTTCAAATCATCAGAGCAAGCTGAGTTTCATGGGGCAAGTGATCAATCAATTCCCGGGATTGGTCAGTGAGTTTTTTCATCACATCAACATACTCGATATCTTCATTGACTAAAATTTGATTTATTTCTTCACAAAGCTTCCGAAACTGCAGGAAACCACAAAAGGAACATATTTATTTGTATTCCATCAAAATTTCAAGTAAATAAAATCGATATGTAAATAAGCACTTACCTCTTGAATGAAAGAAAGCATGTCCTCTGGGATCAGAATAACCCCATAACTGCATCCACATTCAGAACGTTCACAAATCACATCCACAATATAGTCCCTTACCTGCTTCAAAGTCACTCCCTTGGCAGACAACTACAAAAAGCGCAAACCTTCAAATATATTCGTAAAGTTGAAATTCAAGACATTGTTATGGTACCTCATCTCCAATGACAGCAATGTTTGGACGCGTATGCAAGGCACACCACAATGTTATGTGTGAGACATTCCTTCCAGTAAGCCTTACAACTGATGAAACAATTCGCCAATACATCAATCATTCTGAATTTACTAGTAGGCAATTTATTCAAAAAGGGGGTGCTGAGAGTAGGACATCAATGCAAGCACAATCACTATAACTTAAGGCTTAATTACTCACAGTGATAGCACTCTCCTCTTGATTGAGCATCCATCTTAATATTTTCGATTATTTTAGAATATGCCTGCATACATGAGAAAAAAAATAGCATGGGATACTGTATACGGAGTACTACACTAGACCAATGCACGAACAATTACCAAACGCCAAGTGCAAACTCAAGAGTAATATTCCAAGCAAGTGAGAAGCTTATATAGATAAAAAAAAATTAAAAAGTTATTACCTTTGGTGTTCAGATAGGAAGAAAAAGATTGTGCATTTTAAGTATATTTAAAATATATTTATCATTCTAACCGAACCCATGGTAAAGCATCTCTAAATAAGATGATCCTCAAGGCATACCTTGACAGATGAAAAAAATCCGTGACTAAAGAAAAATCCATCGAATTTGACAACTTGGTTCAGGGGACTCCATGTGTCAGAATAAATGGTGTTGGGGCAACAAATCACGCTGGTCTTCACTGTCCCCTTCCTAATTAAGACAAGAAATTAAGGCTTCCCTAAATAAGAGAATCCTCAAGGCACATGATGCTGGAAATTATATTGTCATGTAAATCCACTTGTTGATAGACTAACTACAGTACAATTTATTCTTGAAACTGGCACCATAACTCCAAATAAAGCAAAAAGTTCATACCTGAGGTGCTCATCGAGGATATAAGCATTTATGGTTGCGTCATCCCCTCCAATTACAACAAGGCCATCCAAATCAAGATTGCTTATAGTCTCTTCAGCTTTTTGTTTCTGAAACCACAACAATAACCAATCAATAACGCTGAAGAAAGCGATAAACCATCCAGAAATTATAACATACCTAAACCTGAATTCAACCTCTTTTAAAAGTAATGCACTTTTTGGTATCAAATTAGTACAATTTTATTCGCAACCCCTTACCATTTTCCCACTTTTTGACATAAATTTGTGCACATTTAATTGATACACGTTTTGGCATTAAAAAAAAAACCATGTTTGAAAATGGATGCTCTTTTTTACATAGATTGATGCACTGTCATCCAGTGCACTTTGATGTGAGCTGAAAATAACAATGCAGGTTTGTTACCTTGAATCATCCCTATGTATAATAGAGAGAACAAAGTCATCATAAGAAAAGTAGGATGAAGGAGAGAGTTGGGAGGAGAAATTTTGTACCTGCTCAAGACTTTCAAACCTGCCTATCCGACTTTCAAACTTACCGATCCACTGAAAAGAATTTTTAAGAATATACTAAGTCGTACAATCTCAGCTTATCATTAAACTAGGGAAAATAAATAATCTAACACATTCAAGATAGCCCAGACATAAAATCTAAAATCAAAAAATATATGAATTATACTATTTCCAAAAAAAATCCAAAAAATGAACCAGTGTCCATTCAATGTACCTTGAAAAAATTAAGGGAATGATATGTAGATAAAATTAAAATGGGCTTTGTTATAATACACTAATTTCCTCATCCTATCTTTTTTTCTTCCACTTCCACCTAGTCAAAAGCCACACCACAAAATCAAGCCTTTTCCTCTTATGATCTCTGCAGGTCGATGAGTTTTCAGGGGCAACCATCCATCATGATCGACGATTACCACTCTCTTTCAGCTATGACTAATCCCTAACCACCATCACCATCAACCACCACTCTGATTTACATCCCCTCAGAATCCCCACTAATCACTATCCCAAGTCCCAACAGAACCACTGATGGTAAAAGTCTATAAATATGACTAATAAAATAAACAAAAAACTTATTCCTACATGTATTAGTTAAAGAGGGATTAGTTTTTCTCTTAATGGATGGTTCTAACTTCTTTGAAACCAATGGAACAAATCTATCATAGATCAATGGTACATGTATGCTATAGATCAATGGTTGTGATCTCTTTCTATTAAATAACATCAAGTATCTTCTGATAACTAGGAGGTGAATTTGTCTAAACCCTAACAACAATTAAAGGGGCGAAATATCAATTTAAAAATAGTGATCTTTCACACCTCAAAGCAATTTGTAAACCCTAAACCTCCAACAGCCAACTTGTCCCTTAACAAGTGAATTCAACCCCTCTTATCACTCTCCAACAAACGTGTGTGTGTGTGTATATATATATGTTCAAGGTGTCGGATAATTTTAGACATTTTTCCATTAAACTATAACTGGTTATAAAATGATGAATTCTGCATATATCTTGCAAATAAACAAACATTGAATAAGAAGATAGTCAAATTCACATAAACAGCAAAGCCTGACCTGGTAGTTGTGAAGATAGTCAGTGCTTGGATTGAGCTCCACATATTTCGAGTCCATGAGTCCATTCCAGCCTTTCACAAAGATATAGAGGGTGCTGCCATTTGTTTTAGTTTTCAAGTATTCTATCCATCAGCAGGACCAAACAAAGTTATACTTCATGCTACACGTACATTGAACAATTTGGAGACAACATAGATCTAGAAGAAAAGAATTCATAGGACTATAAAGTTCTCACCCCATATCCCAACTATAACTTGCAAGTTTGTAGATTCATGTTCACCGGAATACAAAGCACCAACTTTCAACTTGTTTTGATTCGACTGCAAGATCATGAAAAAGGAAAACAAAACTCACAAACACATACATCAAGTTAACATGTCAATTAAAGGAAAAACAAGACTAGGTCAATCTTATTCAGAATCAGCAAGATTCGGTCAAATAAAAATCAAGGGTTTGTAGTTCTACGGAGAGAGGTGGCATGGCATGAATAAAAATGGTCATGAAGTATTAGGAAAGCGTACCGATGAGCTGATGGAGGGTATAATGCAATCATCATAAAAAAGCGATTCGAACCAATCTTTTTCCTCCAACCCTACCCCGCCCGCTCCACCTTCTCCACATCCCCCTTCACCTTCACCTTCACTATCACCACCTCCTCTTTCCCCTCCTCCCTCTCCCCCTCCCCCTCCCTCTCCGCCAACCCCACCCCCTTCAACTTCAACTTCAACTCCACCCCCAACTCCACCCTCTCCACCTCCACCTCCACCGATCCAAGTTGGATCAATCGAGCTAGACATATATGGTATTGCATCCCATTGAGAACCTTTAATCATTGTTAGCAAGGTTAAAGAAAGTTGCCATGTTCTCCCGTCCCTAACATCAAATACCAGCAACCTACCTGGAATCATAGCCAAGACTTCAACATCCTTGATCATCCATGATAGAGTCGATGCACCAGCTACATTTTGTGGGATCCGATACTTGGGTGTCCAATCCCACAAATCTGCATCGCAAGACTCACTGAGAGTCCAAATCTCAGTCTCTGGATCATTATAAACCATTGCAGTTAGTTGCCCATCCAAAGTTCCCAATGTCCAACCTCTTTTACCTTTGGGTAGCCCGGGTAAAATCATCAAGTACTCTGTTCTTGAATCATACTTTATTACTAACGATTCCCCATAAGTATACCTAATCCAATATGGAACACCATTCACAACCGTCGCGATTTTCCTATCTATATCAAAGATGTGGAAAACCAAATTGAGGTTTGTATGTCCATGTCTTCTTCTTGAACCTCAGGACATAGATAGCAAGTTGAGTTAAATAGGCTCTTCTATCAACAATCAAACCCTTGTATTCATCTTCATCACGATCGTAGCAAAGCCCAAATAGACCACGACGCTCCACATCATCCATGGCGGCACATAATTCCTTGGGGACCTCCACTGAAATACCCTCCATATCAATGTTTGGATTAAAGAGGGAGAAGAACCCTGGGTGTCGGTACATCGCAACCAAGCCATCCCATGAACCCAAAACCGCATGATATCCTGGGCCAGAGTTGTAGAGATAATCCACCTCCTTGGGGATTGGGGGAGCATCAAACCCATCGACTTGATAAATCAATGCAGGAGTTTTAGATGGACAGATCACCAACACACTTAGAGTCTCATGTGGCTTCAAAGACTCGTGATGAGAAAACCAATCAGCACCCTTCTTCTTCTTCTCAACACCCTTCTTCTTCTTTTTCCTCGTCTTAGCCACCTCCTTCGTCTTTTCCACCTTTTTTGTCTTCTTTGCCGTCGCCTCCAACTTAAACTCCAATGTCTTCAAGGCTCTATCTCCTGCCAACAATAAATCATTAAAAAAAAAACTCAAAACAACAGATAGTGTCGGCTCCAATTAGATAGAAAAAGTATACACAACAAATTTGAGAACCTGATTTTCATGGCAGGTTTAATGAAAAAAAGACATTAAACCAAAATGGATAAAGTATCCGCAGAGACGGAAACCCAGTAAAAACCTAAAACAAGGTGTAATTAGAATCGCAAAGAATCCACCAAGGAAACACAAATTAGCACATAAATACAACAGATTGACACGTCAGTTGCAGGGGGGAACCAAGATTCGATCGAATCAATTTTGTTCAAAATCAGCAAGATTAATTCAAGGTTTTCCTGTTTCAGAGAGAAAGGTGCCAACTTTCGGAAATTGATAGAAGGGAAGAAGGCGACCAAACAAAGTGAAGTAGCGTTGAAGACGTCTGCGGAGTTCTACCTCGTATTCGAAGGCCGGCAGCGATGCCATCTTTCGGAACTTGATTGAAGCACTATCAAGATATGGATACCAAATAACAGTAAATGGTTTGGACCAAAAAAAAAAAAAAGTAAATCTTTGAATGATATGATGAATGTATTTCTTGTCTTTTCCATTGAATGATGTACTTATACAGTTATACCAGTTATACACATGTCTTCCTTGCTCTTCAAGGATTGGGATATACAAAAATATGGTAGGATAGAATAAGGATATGATAATATTTTATCTAAAAATATAACTCTATCCTAATACCCCGCAAGCTCAAGGAGGGTGCCGGACATTGAGCTTGGAACGAAGTGTTTGAAACCTGGCAATGCCGACTGCTTTGGTGAAGATGTCCGCAATCTGATCTTGAGAATGAACATGGCGAACGACAAGGGAACTATCTTCCACTTGTTCACGAACGAAGTAATAGTCGATCTTGATATGCTTGGAACGTTGATGGAAGACAGGATTCGCAGACATGTACGTAGCACTGAGGTTGTCACAAAGCAAGATGGGGGGTTGAACAAGAGGAGCACGGAGCTCAAGCAACAACTGATGAAGCCAGATCAACTCGGTAGCCGTGAAGGCTATGGCACGATATTTGGCTTCAGAACTGGACTTAGCGACGACATTCTGCTTCTTGGAAGCCCAACTGACAAGGTTGCCGCCGTAATAGACTGTAAAGCCATGTTGTGAACGACAGTCGTCGCCATCAGAAGCCCAACCAACATCACAGAAGGCAACAAGACGATGGTCTAGAGCCGGACGAAGAGTCAAGCCTGATGAAAGAGAAGCCTTCAAATAGCGGAGAATTCGTTTAACAGCCGAACAGTGAGTATCTGTGGGTGACTGCATGAACTGACATACTCGGTTGACGGCATAAGAGATCTCCTGACGAGTGATGGTGACGTACTGTAGAGCCCCAACAATACTTCTGTATAAGAATGGATCAGGGAACGGATCACCAGCATTGGTGAGACGGGAGGCCGATTCTGCTGGAGAGGAGATAGGGAGAGCATCATGCATCTTGCTGCGCAGAAGAAGATCCCGGATGTACTTCTGCTGAGACAGGAGGATAGTGTCCTTAGTGCGTGTCATCTCTATGCCAAGGAAGTAGTGAAGATCACCAAGGTCACGGAGAGAGAATGCGCGATTGAAGAGGAGCACAAACCTGTCGATCTCTGCTGAAACAGAGCCAGTGATAATAAGATCATCAACATACACCAGAATATAAAGAACAGAGTAACCCTGACGTCTGACGAACAAAGAAGTGTCAGACGTGCAAGCACAAAAACCATTTTGTAGGAGAAAGTGACGAAGTTTGATGAACCAGGCGCGGGGGGCTTGCTTTAAGCCATACAAAGCCTTGCGTAAGAGACAGACATCAGAAGGGCGAGCGGAATCGACAAAACCTGGGGGTTGAGCCATGAAAACTTGTTCTGATAGATCCCCATTCAAGAAGGCATTGTTGATGTCGACCTGGCGAAGTGACCAAGTATTGGTGAGAGCAAGGGAAAGAACAATCTTGATGGTAGCAGGCTTGACCACCGGACTGAAGGTGTCAAAGTAGTCAACACCCTCTTCTTGATGAAATCCCTTGGCCACAAGGCGAGCCTTGTAGCGTTCAATGGAGTCGTCGGCCCTGCTCTTTATCCTGTAAACCCACTTACAACCAACAATGTTAGCTTGATTAGGACGAGTTACTAATGTCCAAGTCCCATTACGCAAAAGAGCATCATATTCAACCTGAATGGCATGTTGCCATTCGGGTGATTTAGAGGCCTGAATATATGTTTTAGGTTCATCATAGAGATCATTGGCAGAGGGCAAGGGATGTTTTGTGGTGGTCAAGGCCTTGGGTTTGAGATCATTGGTCCTAGCTCGGGTGGTCATGGTATGACGGGAATCAGCAGCCGGACGAAAATACGATGGAATAATGGGCTGTGGAGGAGAAGAAGTGGAGGACATACCTGTGTCTGGCATGGACGAAGCCGAGGGATCCTCCTCTAAAGGCGCTGAGACCGAGCCAGGTGAAGGGTGAGAGGCAGTGGAGCCGTGTGTGGTAAGGGGAGTTGAGGGTTCAGGAGAAGCCAAGGTGGGGGTTGGTGTTGGCATTGGGGAAACAATGGCGGAAGGGGTCGGCAATGGGGAACTGGTGGCGGAAGGGGAGGGTGATGGTGCGACGATGTGATCATCGGTAGGGGTGGGTGGCGAATGTGGCCAAGGGGATGCCGCTTGCTGAAGCAAGGAGAGAGTGGGTGAGATCGGAGGTGGGGTGTCGGATAGGAAGTCATGGGGAGCCTTGGCATGATGTGGATAAGGAAACATGGTTTCATCAAATATGACATGACGAGCAATATAGACACGGTTTGTAGGAACATGAAGACATATGTAACCTTTATGACGAGAATTGTACCCAATGAATGTGCAGGGCAATGAATAGAAATCCAGTTTGTTGGAGTTGTATGGACGCAGAAAGGGATAACACAGGCCGCCAAATGTCTTGAGAAATTTGTAATCTAAGATCTTGCCATATAGCCATATAGGACCTCAAAGGGCGATTTATGATGCAAAATGGGGGTGAGGGTGCAATTATGTAGGACCTCAAAGGTCTTGAGAACTTTACAATTATTGGATAGAAAATATAATTAAAATTTTAATATAAAAGTTAAACATCAACGTAATTATAATTATATTTTTATCCATTGATTTTATTTTGAATATCAAGTTTAATGTATAAGTTCAAAATAATTAAGCTATGAAAATGATCATAAACCATAGTAAAGAAATAAAATACATATTTTTTTAAATGTAAAATCACATCAAATTAAAAAAAATACAAATTGAAATTAATGTCTCATTTTAATAATTATTTTAAAGTTAACTAATTTTGATATTTAAATATATAATTTTTACATTTAATAGTATAAATTAAATATATGATGGACAATTAAACAAAATGTAAATGATTTAATGGGTATATAAACAATTTTGAAGTTTTGATGAGTATATACCCAATTAATAAAGTTTCTATAGGTATATACTAATATACCCGATTTCGCCTTTTTAAAAACAAAAACAAAAAAAAGGGCAAAATTGTAAAATATTGGAATCGAACTTGCATTAAACATACGGTCCATAGGTTTGACTTTGGGGGGAAAAATATTTATTCTTCGTTCTGTGAATTTTCGAAAACTCTGATGGTCAACTGATTTGAACGATCATTTTGCGACAAGTTTTTAACAATGGTAGAGAAAAGAGAAGAAAATGGGAGAAGAAAACCTCTATCTTTCTCAATCTGCACAAATGAAGGAGATGAAGCGGGACGCAGACTTAGTTCTCTCCACGTAATAATCCTCTCTCTTTCACATTCTCAATATCTCAATTAATGCATACCTTAACTCTCTATTCCCCTCTTTTAAAACCCTATCCATCCTCTGATTTATGTTGCCTTTTTCTTCTTCTTCTGTTTCATTCTCTAATTGTGGGTGAATGGTAAATGGGTTTGTCTTACAAGGGCTGATCTGATTATTGCCAATTGATATCTAAGGAGAAAAACCCTCAAATCAAACCTCGATTTGTATGTTTTAGGGGGGGATCTGACAATCGATTTGATGGCAATGCAGAAGAGTTTTGGTGGGCAATGGTCATTGGGGTTGAGGAATTTGCTTAGGAGGAAGCAAGTTGACTCAATTTTTTCGAAGAGGGATGGACATGAATTGGCTAAGAGATTGGCAGTTCCTGATCTTATTGCCATTGGTATTTCTTCTCAAATTTTATTTCCCTGCCCTTGGAATTTAGTTTAGTGGGTACTGATGTCTGGACTTTCTTTCTATTCTGGACTAGAGCTAAAAAAATTCCTTTTTTAGGGGGTTTGATTAGATACTTATTGAGTTGTTGATATGAAGAGTTTCTTTGCTGGTATGAGATAAACAATGAGTGAGACTCTTGCTTGCATCATAGCATTTTTATTGAAGGTGTTTTCCTTTATGTTTGCAATTGCTACTTTTGGAATTCCATAATGGCATTATTACTTTAGTTATTAAGTATTAACTATGTGTATTGTATCCTGATTCGCCTTATAATCATGATTGTATGTCAGGCGTTGGTGCAACAATTGGTGCTGGAGTCTACATTCTTGTGGGTACTGTTGCTAGAGAAGACACGGGTCCTGCTCTTACGCTTTCTTTTCTGATTGCCGGTATAGCAGCTGCGTTGTCTGCTTTTTGTTATGCGGAGCTTTCCTGTCGTTGCCCTTCTGCAGGAAGTGCTTATCATTATTCATACATTTGTGTTGGAGAAGGGTAACTATTAAGTTAAACTCATCTGAATTTCTTTGAATGAACTATCTCACTTTTATGCCTTCCAAGTCAAGGTCTCATTCTCGTATTTTTAATTTCTGTCATAAACTCGTATATGTGTTTATAAATCTATCAGGATGATCTGACAAAATCTGCTACCTTAAAATTTGCATTTTTGTTGAATCTTTCTCAGTGTTGCTTGGTTGATTGGCTGGGGTTTGATACTTGAGTACACCATTGGTGGTGCTGCTGTTGCTCGTGGCATATCCCCGAATCTGGTGTGTATTCCTTTTGTGTATCCATGCTGTGGTTATACCATGTGTGTAGTGCTCTCTGCAGTTACTTTGCGAGATTTATATTGAATTTCACGCATTGCACGATTGAAAATTTTGAAATATTCTTACTGCAACGAGTTTTGGCTTTCAAGTGGTTCTTTGTGTTAAAATGGAGAGTTGGGAAACACACAACCCTACCAATTGGAAGATCAATGCATGCTATAATATGCTTAGAGATTCAAAGTCTTTGTACTACCAAAAACTTTGGGCTTACAAATATAAAACTTTGATTTGTTCTCTTCAGGCACTATATTTTGGAGGTGAGGATAATCTGCCAAGTTTTTTGGCCCGTCATACAGTTTTGGGGATCACAGTTGACCCATGTGCTGCTGTACTGGTTTTTGTCGTCACTGCGCTCTTGTGTGTTGGCGTCAAAGAAGTATGTCTCCAAACCCTATAAGAATCCTCCTTTCCTTTTGAATCTCGATTTTTAGTGAAACCCTCATCTAATTTCAGATAATTTCTTCTGTTCTCTCTTTCATCTTCCATTGTAAAAGCAATGCTTGCTAAATTCTCTCAGTAAATTCTCATCTTACAGAGTACATCAGTTCAAGCAGTTATTACTTCGTTGAATGTCTGTTGCATGGTTTTCATCATCGTCGCTGGCGGATATCTTGCCTTTCAAACTGGCTGGCCAGGATACCAGATTTCTAGTGGGTAATTAGCACCTCATGCTGCTTTAGTTTCAATATTTTTCTTCCTCTTATCAATTCAATTTCGGTATTTTATGTTGTTTAGGTACTTCCCTTATGGGTTTAAGGGTGTACTCACAGGCTCTGCTACCGTCTTCTTTTCATATATTGGTTTTGATTCAATTACCAGCACCGCCGAGGAGGTACGTGGTGCTAAGTTTGATGACTTTGATCAGTAGCATTGGGCACTGAAGAAATTTGACATTACAACAAGTTATAACATCTACGTCATTCTACTTTTGCCCGTTTTCGGATATTTGCAACAGGTTAAGAATCCTCAAAGAGACCTGCCACTTGGTATAGGGTTTGCATTATCCATATGTTGCACTCTGTATATGCTAGTATCCGTGGTCATTGTTGGCTTAGTGCCGTACTACGACATGGATGAAGATACTCCAATTTCCTCAGCATTTGCTGACAACGGGATGGAATGGGCAGCGTACGTGATATCTCTACTGTGTAGTCATACTTTACAACCCCTTAATCTCTTTTAGGTTCTTTCAACAGCTTTCATTCTGTTTCAAATGTGCAGTTATGTTGTGACAACTGGAGCAGTTATGGCTCTCTGTGCAACCCTGCTAGGTTCCCTTCTTCCTCAGGTACACAGTACATGTGATCAACTTAGCTCAGCTTACAAACTATTGATAATCCGTTGTTTTAACTTCTTCAGCCGCGGATTTTGATGGCCATGGCTAGGGATGGTTTACTTCCATCGTTCTTCTCAGACATTAACAAACGTACACAAGTTCCAGTAAAGAGCACAATAGTAACTGGTTTTCTTTCTGCAACCTTAGCATTCACTATGAGTGTTTCAGAATTGGCTGGAATGGTAACTTGCTAGACGGTTTTATGTACACTTGGTTTTAATCTTAGCATATCCATAAAGAGCGGCTGCATCTTTTGCAGGTCAGTGTTGGCACGCTGCTCGCCTTCACCATTGTTGCTGTTTCAGTACTGATTCTCAGATATGTACCACCAGAAGAGATGCCAATGCCGTCATCCTTTAGGGAGTCGATTGCTTCTTTTTCAGAAGGGGAGTCTAGTCATCATGCCCGCGAGTCTGATCTTGATGTTACAAGAGACTCATTTGTAACAAATGGGAGTGATCATGATCTTTTGCTTGACAAAGGCCAACTGCTGGATCTTCCTGTCCTCGAAAAGGATACTGCTCAAGGTAACTAGAAGGTTAGATGTCAATGCCGTCAACCAATTTTTATTTTTAGAGAATTTGCATTTGCTCTTTTAATCATAGGAACTTGTCAAGTTATATCCTGGATTTTGCAGACAAAGGAAAGCAACAGAGACGACGGATAGTGGCAACTTGGAATATAGGTTTTATATGTGTGGGTGCTGTTGTGCTTGCATCGGCTGCTTCTGTGGACAACCTATCTATGTGTGTTGTCTGCTAAACCTGTCTACTTACCAATAGCCTTAGACTTTCTGTTCCATCTTTCTGATACCGTCTCTACATGTACATGTTGCAGTTTTATCCGCATCATGTTATGTGGAATCGGTGGTATTCTTTTCTTGATTGGGCTGTACATCCTTGCAAGACTTGACCAAGATGTTGGAAGGCACAGCTTTGGATATACAGGAGGTACGCTGCTCATGAAAAGATCCTTTCCGGACCATAGATCGTCTTTTGGAAACTCAAAGCTAAAGCATATGGATGGATGTGTATTCCATCTTACAAATAAGACCCTTTTGTTTCAGGTTTCACCTGTCCATTTGTTCCATTCTTACCGGTTGCGTGCATCCTCGTCAATACATACTTGCTCCTAAATCTCGGGTGAATACCCTTCCCTTCATCTTCCTGCAATCAGTTGATCAAAGCAAATGGTGAATCAATCATTTTTGTTTAATACATTCATTTCTTTTTTGCTGTTTGTACTTTACTAAACTCGAACAGCACAAGCACATGGATCAGAGTCTCTGTATGGCTTGCCATAGGAGCCTTAATCTACTTGTTCTATGGGAGAACGCATAGCTCGCTTCTAGATGCGATATACGTTCCTACAGCTCTTGCCAGAGAGATATACCTTGCCTCGTCGGACTGGTCTTGTCCAACTCCAAGCAACCCACATTGTTAGAAACAAGCAACAGCTCCGTACATAACACACTATACTTGCTCCAAGAACTAACCTTGTATACCTAGAGGCAGTTAAGGCCAGTGTAGAAGTCATGAACTTGTACTTTGATCATGTATTCAGCGTTTCTTTGTTAAACAGCAAGGCACTGTTGCTTATCTGTTGATTGGATGATGTTAAAATACAAGCTGTTTCAGTCCTGAACCTCCATTATCAATCTGGATTTGAAGAAATTCGAAGGGAACATATATTGTAATTTAAGTTGCTAAACTGGATACAATACAACTTAGGTAACTCGGCAATTTCTATTTTCAAACTAACAAGCGTGTACAAAAAGCTTCGGAATCATCCTCTTTAACCTTGATCTAAGTTTACTACACTCGCGTTTTACTGGTTGGGACTTCAAAGGCTGTTAGCAAATGTACCTTGAAAACGGACATAAATCCAGCTGAACAGCTAATGAAATGGGCAGGCATCAACGAGATCCCGAAATCTACTTGTCAAGAGGTCCTACCTGACTGCCTTCTCTACCTTCACACCTTTCTTCCTACCAGTTTCGACACTTACTGGCTTCTCATCATCATCTTCTCCGTCTTCAAATATATTTTCCTCTTCAATTTCCCCCTCGCCATCATAATTGTCCTGAGATTCAATCTCATTCTCATCTTCATCCTCCCAATCCTCCTCATCATCGTATTCCTCATCATCCATATCATCTTCGTCTTCGTAGTCATCTGCTTCACCTCGTAATGTGTGAAATTCAGGCGGAGGGGGGCAGTCTTCCGTGATAGCCTTGTCCCTCTTAATTACAAGATGACGGATCACTCTCTCGTCTTGATCCAACATTCTCTTGAAGTCATTTATCCACTTGGCCTCCAACTCGAAGTTCATCAGGATGTAGTGGGCTTGTGTTGCTTTCTTTATCTTATATGCAAGCCGCCTCATACCCCAGTCACTGAATCTCCAAAGCTTCCCTTGCTTCTCCTTCAAGAAGTCTGTCAAAATAGAGTTGCTATATTAAAAATAAATAAATAAGACATATATATATATATATATATATATATATATATATATATATATATATATATATATATATATATATATATATATATATATACCACGTCACTTGTCGTAGACTACCTTACATCCCAGGAGGGAATATATGAGCCATCAAACTATTACCAGTCTTGCATATAAACGAGGATGCAGAAACAAAAGAAGCTCACCCTGTATCTTAGAGTTTACTTTCTCAACCTGCTCGTCATAGTCTTGATGGATCAGATAAACCACTTCATAATGACGCACTGTACAGGCACATAAAACGACATTATTATACAGAAACATACTATCCGAGGCTCTATAAAAAGAAAGCTTACTTGTTTGCAGGTACAACTCAGCAAATTTATTTAGCAAAGAATCATTGAGAAAAAATAAATAATGTAAATGCAATTGTGAAGGCATAAAAAGGCAAAATTGTCCCATTCCTGTAAAGAATCCCAGGGAAGTTAATTTTAATCTAATTTGGTGTATTATGAAATAGGAATGATCAGTATGACTGGTATGAGTTGCAGAACCAATGGTTTCATTTCTTTATCTTCTCTTGTCCTTTAAATTGTTAAAAAAATTCTAAAACTCTATTTTACCGTTCTTCATATCAGGAATTATTACTTATTAGTATGAGCTGCAGAACCACTGGCTTTATTTGTTTATCTTCTGTATTCCCAAAATTGTCTAGGACCATTTTACTGTTTTTTCTATAAAAAGGTATTCATGACATTATTTTATTCTGGGCTGGTGCATTATGATTACAAATTACTAGTATGAGCTGCAGAGCCAACGGTTTCATTTCTTTACCTTTTTCATTCTAATGACATCAGATGTCAAGGATGTGACAATAAGCGGTATCAGTGGTTTGGGGAAAGCGACACTTGCAAGGAAAGTGTTTAAGCACAAAGATATCAAAGATCATTTCAACCATAACTGTGCAGTCTGTGCTTGGGTTTACATATCAAAAGTGTTTGATAACATGAGAAGCTTTCAAGAGATCTTAATTGGACTCGAAAAGGGCAAGGAAGCAAGAAAAAGGATTAAGAGGCAGCTAAAGGTCGAGGAGTTGCCTGGAGTCTCTGGAGAGATAGATAAATTCTTACAAGAAAAGAAATGCTTGGTGATTTTTGATGATATTTGGACTGTGAAACAGCTTGGAAGAATCTTAAGCCAGGTTTTGAATCAATACTTGGAAGTAGTTCATGTAGCAAGATACTTGTCACCACACGAAATCAAGGCTTACTACAGCATGTTGATCGGTTTCATTGCATTCTACTGGATTCATAACACGAAATAGTCCAGTTAGAACATTCTATTATAGCATCTGATTCTTAATAGGCCCAAGGATGTCAAAAATGTTCCTATATGCTTACTTTGGTTAGTAGTGTCTGAGATCAATTAAACAACAAATAATATAAATGAAAAACATTTCATAAAAACAAAGAGGCTTACTTTGGTCAACTTGCAAATCACTTTCAAGCTGCAGATTCAGGAATTCGAATAACTCCTCTGCAAAATCAACAAGCAAATTCAACCTAAGTGAAACTCAAGAGCACATCCAAAACAAAACATCCCAGAACTGAGCAATGAAACCACTTACGTTCTTCCTCATCAGCAAACTCTGGCATCAATTCGCCGTCATCCTGAACCTTTTTCTGGAAATATGAAACAAATAATCCTCCATTCTCAGTTCATGGATCACAAATCATCACTTGGATATTGACAAAACCATGCATATCCAGGAGTAACAGAAGAGGGCTCTGAGCCTTTGGAAATGTACGTAAAACACCCAGTGGAACATAGGGAGAGTTCATATGGTAAAACAGTAGACAGGAATTTGACCACAAGCCTTTCCCATGAGGTACATGTATAAATAAATTATGATCAAGTAAAATGCAATGAGAGTCAGTACAAACTAAATAGCAAAACCATCTAATCCTCGTTAAATTTATATCTTACCACATCCCCAATTATCCTCTAATATCATTACAAGATTAGGGTATGAGAAAGGATAATCACAGCTAACAACAATGGGCTAACTCTTTCCTTATTATTGAAACCTGCTTCATCTTACACACTTCCAAACCAGTCCATTCTTTAGAGGCAAAGAAGGAGCTCCAGTGACAGTACAGTTGAGAACCTCAATTTGATTGAAAATCCTCCATGGGAAATATGATAAGAGAAGATGGGAAAAAATCAACTCATTTCAAGGGAAAATTTGCAAAATAACCCCTAATAGATTGGGAGTATAAAGAATAAACATGGAGTGCAAACCGTAACCAATTAGATTAGTTTTGCAAATTCCTTACATGATAATTCAGGTGTAAAAATGGCAGCTAGAATTCAGTTAGCTCAAGTATGCGAAACTAACTCTTTTGATAAGCCAATCTGCAAAAACTAACCTCCAGTACATGTGACATTTCATTTTTTAAGGGCTGACACTATATATTTTCATATGTAACACGCTCAAATTGCAAGGCTATTTGCAAACGGTTGGGTTCAATGTGTTATTTAGTGTCATTCCTACATCAAAGTGGGAGCTCTTCCTAACCTAATAGCCCTCCACCCTTACAATTCAATCTTATCTCATCCGTATAAGCAATGGAGAACCCACCACCAAAATTGGGGTGTCACATTTTCACATTGCTCAGTGATTATACAAGAAAACCAACATCTTCGCCATCAGCCACAACCTCAACTTCTGAATTTGTAAAACATATTGAAAACAATTTGCAGGTTAAGAAAGAGATGGAGCGATAAAAGGTGGGGAAAGTACCTCCCTGAGGAGAATGGATTCAGGAAAAGGGCCGGTGGCTTCATCGGGCCTGGGAGCGAAGCTGTGGCTGTCAACCTTCTTCTTTTTCTTCTCACTCCCTTCCTTATCGCCGCTGGTGTTGCTCTTCTTAGCTTTCGCTATCAAAGGAGAGTAACTGCGAGTGCCTCCGCCCCCAATCGAATACGCGAGCGAGAGAGGGCGTGGAATGGGAAATGGCGAATAGCAACTTTGAAGCGGCTGACACCACAGCCGTTTAGTTGGAGGAGGGGATCGATTGAAGGAAGGTTGGAAGGGGGTCTTGGGGAAGAGAGAGTATGTAGCCGTGGATGTGCCCACCACCGTCTCCATTGATGAGGTCTCTGGAGAAAGGATGAGTCAGGCGAGAAGATATCTCTTGTACAGTCATCTCTGATAGGAGGTTTTAGGTTGCTTCTAATTTTTTCCCACCAAAAAAAAAAAAGTTAGGGGTCCGTTTGGTAATGCAAGTAGCTTTTCGGAGCTTTTGATTTTAATATTTTATAGTTTTAAATAAGTTAAATATAAGATTTTAATTTAATTAGCTGTTGAAATTGGATTTTCAACAGCTACTCACTCCAAGCTTTTCAGAATTCTATTCATTTTCTTCTATCTGATCAGCTAGTTTGCATCAGCTACTCTATCTGCTTGGTTACCAAACACCTTACTAGCTTCTGAAAACTCTAATTTAACATATATTAAACACACTTAATCTATCAGCTTCAGCTATCCTATCAGCTTCAGCTATCCTATCAGCTTCAGCTACCTCATCAGCTACGTTTTACCAAACTGACCCTAGGTTGCTTCTAATTGTTAGAAACAAATTATATGAGCCGAGTACCTCGAGTTTGGTTTAGATCTAGACATCTAGTTCAATTCAAGTATGATCATTTTTTTTAAATTCAATTCAATGTCAATAGACACGTCGTGTGATATGTGAGATGGTTCGAGATATTGGATGACTGTCTAGAACAAAAAAAAATGAAATTGGAAGATATTGTTGTTATGTTTTTGTTTACTTTAACTCATCCGAAAAAAAAAAATATAAGTCTATAGAAAATTACTTTTTGGGAAATGAAGTCGGGCTTCCTTCCTCTCGTTGTTGTGTCCGCTTGTTTTGCTTAGAGTTTGGAGGTTTTCCGGGTTTTTTGATGTATTATGTTATTGTTTTTCTTTTAGATCTTCGTGATCTCATCCTTTGGATGCTCTCGGGTAGGCTAACTACCACCCGAATTTTTTCCTTATCAAAAAAAAAAAAAGATAATTCAATCTTTGTCTTCTTACAGTTATAAAATAAAATTGCATTGTCGTGTGCTAAAAAAGTCACACCAATATACGAAGATTGTGAAGATGGTAAATGGAAAATGTTCAATATACAACATTTAAGTTGAAAGGAAAAAAAAAACATTTGTACATATACTTCTATTTTTATTGTCTCAGATTTGATATGTTTTTGCTTTGGTAGAATTGTCTAGGAGCTTTTTGATGGCACAATCATATATATTGTCTGGTTAGGAATTGCTTGGTTAATAGTCTTTTAAGAATTATAAGAGATGATAACATAATTTATTAATTGTGTATGTATAGGTTGTTATTACTTAGTTGATGCTGGATATACGAATTGTGGGGGTTTTAACTCCCTATAGAGACCATCAGTATTACCTAAATGAGTGGGGTGATGATCAGCCACGTAGTGCATAAGAGTACTTCAACATGAAACATTTTAAGGCTGGGAATGTAATAGAAAGAACATTTGGCATCTTCAAGGGAAGATTTGGTATTCTTAGAAGTCCATCATTCTTTCCAATATGAACTCAAGGTCGTATTGTCAACGCATGTGCTATATTTCATAACATTATTCGAAAGCATATGCCAACTAATAGGCTTGTTCAGGAGAGTACTGATGGAGAGGAAGAAGAGAGTCATGACGAAGAAGTTGAATTTATAACCACTGTTTCATCATCAAATGCGTGGACTTCATTTAGGGACAATTTAGCGTAGACTTTATTTAACAATTGGAGATCTAGATCGATATGAATATTCAAGAAGTTGTTTACGTACTTTAACCCTTTTGTTGTTGGCTATGATACTTGAACTTTGTCGGCTTTTGTAGTTGAACCTCTTTGTTGCTGGCTATTTACTTGAACCTCTTTTGTTGTTGTTTACGACCTAAAAGTAAGTTGTTGGTTGCTTATTTACTTTTTCGGTTGTTATTGTGCATTATATTATTATTTTGTTGTTAGAATGGATAAATAAAGTTAACGACCGAGGACAAATAAGAGGTTTTAGAGACCTGGAGAATAAGTGACTTTATTAGACTTCATGTTGGATCTTAAAGGTGAGCCACAGTGGCGATCCGAGGGAGGCTTCAAGCATGGGCTTACAACTACATTTGAGAAAAATATGAATGAGAGGTTTCATATATGTGGTATTAAGGTCAACCCACACATTAAATCGAAGATCAAGCTATTGGTGACGATGACTAGTAGAGGAGGGGTGGGAGGATGATACACATACGCTAAGTGTATGTTTCAACTTACACACTTTCAATTAAAAATTGCCATGTATGATTAAAAATAAAATAAATTAAAAGGAAAAAATTTCTAGGTAAAACTACAATTGTATAAAAATTAAAAACCGTTCACTAATCTAGGAAAAAAAAAATTTGTTCACTTTTTTGTCAAAATTTGGATTCTTACACTAAAAAAAACCCAATTGAATTATTATTTTGATAAGCATATTAGTGAATGAAATTGATTTTATTTTATTTTAATATAATATTCAAAAATAAAATTTAGTTACTTTCATTTACCATTAATTTTAAATCATTAATATTTTATAAATGTAAATAAGTGTCAATAATTTATAATTAAGAATTCAAGTAACATAATAATACATAGAGATTAGAGTATGTATGAATGCAGTGTTGAAAAAATAGATATAAATGTATATACTTAAGCCTGAAATTTTTTGTTCAAATTAATTCCAAGTTTTGTATTTATATATGCACTCGTAAAATATTACTGATATAACGAATCTTAATTCCATGTTTATTATATATTCTAATGACTCTTAGTTATAAAATATTCATAATTTTATTTACATGTGTAAAATATTAGTGATATAAATTTTCAATAAAAGTAATTAAATGTTATTCATAATACTGTAGTGGAAATAAATGAAAAATATTTTACTAACTATAATAATAGGAAGAATAGAGAAAAGAGATGCAGAGAAGAGGGGAGAAACTGGTGTCTTCATTAGGATTCTAAAGGACTCTTTATATAGATATTACACACCTTGGACCCCAAGTCTAACTAGGGTTTCCCATGTACATCCACATAGAATAATAATATTATAACACTAACATAATTTCCAAAATTTGAAATTTTGTTAATGTTACAATTTTTTGTTAATTTGACTAAAAAACTGTTACGACTTCTTAATTATTATTTTAAAAAAAATTATTTAGCTTACACATAACGAATGTTGATGGGAGGTGTATAATTCTACACATACAATAGATTTGTCCGGAGGGGTGGGGTGTGTGGTTGTTCCTGTTTTAGGTTATCCGTTGTGGATTGTCTTCGAAATGGGTGGTTGTTAGCTTGTTCTATCTGTTTTCTGTTATTATAAATCACTCCGTACATCGATTGACCCATTTATGATAATCTGCATAATTTAAATCACATGATATAACTCAATTTAGTACCAGAAAAACCGGTTCTCAACTCAGAAAACTGATACCAAATTTTGCAGAAATTAGACTAATTGCACATTTCGGAGTTTGCAAGGGAAAGAGTCGACGGAATTTGAAATCCGGGACACACCCGGCCACGACAGAAAGAAAAGAAGAAGAAAAAAATAGAGGTTGGATTCGTAAACCCGTCTATTTTTTGTTATTCTAAATCACTCCGTACACCGATCGATCCATTTATGAAAATCTGCATAATTTAAATCACAAGATACAACCCAACTTAGTTTGGCACCAGAAAAACCGGTACCCAACACTTAATGAAATTAATTGAATTTTTAAAATGTAAAAAGCAAAGTATAGAAAAATACACAAAACTATATAGAGAAAATTTGTGCCGAAGGCACAAATTTTCACCCTAATTTGAGTTTTGTCCTAGCTTTTGTAAAATTTAGTAGAGTGTCCACTTTTATAAATTCGGCTGGTTATTTGACGATTTTGCCATTACCTCTTCTTTTACCGTTGTTCGACGTTAAACGAGCAGAAACTGTCCCGGCGATGGCCTCTGCGCTACTGCTGTCAAATTTCGACTGAATCATCTTCAAAGGAGTGATTTTTGCTGTCGATTATTGCATTCTCTTACCATAATTGCTCATATGGCGGAATTCGCTGGTAGTTCAGGTGCTGATTTTGCTTTATCGTTTTTCCTGTTGGTTAGGGTTTTTTTTTCCTACGGTTTATGTAGGTTTTTGTTCTACTTGTGCGGGATTTTTGTTGGTTTAGTGTTGGTTGGTGTCGTGCTAGCAAATGTGGGAGTGTTGTTCGTGTTTATATTATCAAATGTGCGATTTCTACTGAAGATTTCTACATGCTCCCATCGTTTTTCCTTTTCTGATTTCTATGTTTTCGTGTTTATCAGGTTCACTTACTGATTTAGTCAGATACAGAAGGCAATTTGATGTGAGTTTTTTTTGATATTGATCTTTTTCCCCTGTCTGTTTATAAAGTTTTGTTTACTTATGTTGTTATGCATTTATTTTTGACATTTTTGCTTGTTTTTAAACAGAACATTTCTTATTGTATTCCTGAGGATGAGTGGTTCCATTATAGATCAAACAGATATTCTTATCTTGATGTTTGTAAACTCATCAAAAGTCATCTGTCGGATAAACACTATGAGATATTGCGCAAGAGTTGTGTTGGGTGGGTGCTGACACAGGGAACCAAGAGGAGAGAGGAAGAAGAAGGAGAAGGAAGAGAGAGGAGGATGAAAAGGAAGGAGGAGAAAGAAAAGAAGAAGAAGAAAATAGAGGCTGCATTTGTGAACCCGTCTATTTTTTGTTATTCTAAATCACTCCGTACACCGATCGATCCATTTATGAAAATCTGCATAATTTAAATCACATGATACAACCCAACTCAGTTTGGCACCAGAAAAACCGGTATCCAACACTTAATGAAATTAATTGAATTTTTAAAATGTAAAAAGCAAAGTATAGAAAAATGCACAAAACTATATATATGTATGTATGTACTTTCAAGATTTGGCCGATCTCATCCGTTTTAAACTAGATATAATTACAAATTATAATTTACTATTAAATAAAACAAGATTCTACCTAATAGGAACCAATTTTTTTAAAAATAAAAAAGTTAACTTTATCTATTAATTACCCAGTCTCGTGGCGTTGATTCCCGTCGACTAAGGGAATCTGAGATTTCATTGCCACTCGGGAGATTTCTGAGTTCATTGTCTTGATTTTTTTGAAATTCAGTCAGCCGAGAGACAAAGAAGGCAGGAAGGACGGTGGTGTTCAAAGGGAGAGAAGCCTATTTTTCTTTGAGAATACAAATGAAACCCAAACGCCCTTTTATAGAAAATGAAACCATATTTTTTGGACTTGCAACCGTGTGGGCTTTGCTTACCATTAAAAAAAAAGTAAAAAGAAAAAAGAAGTAGGCCCAACAGAATGTTATTAGTTTTGTTTTGGGTCAACATCACAAAAAAAAACACAATACACAGTTTTAGTTTTCGGAGTAAAATCCTTCTCATTTGATTTTTTACAATTTTTTCAAAAAGAGTTAAAAAATATATCAAATATCAATTTTTTATTATTAATTTTAAATTTATTAGTATTACTTAAACTAATTCAATTTACCACCATTTATCATTGTATTATGCTTATATATTTTTAAGTATTTTTTTCAATTCTTTAATCTATATGGAGTATATCACATAACTTATATTTGTAAGACATAAGTTAGACAAACTATTATAAATTATATGTTCACAAAAACCTAGTTAGTTAAGACAATTTTAGTATTGCTTAGTAATCTGATTCTATAATATCGGTTTTAATTACTTTGATCAGCATCCATAATACTTACATAGACTTGTCTGATGCCCTTAATAAGCAGAACAACGGTGACGGAAAGGGTGATGATTGGTGGAACAACCCTTGTGGGTGCCCCTTTGCCAGCGACGATGATGGGTAGTGGAGGGGTGAGGTGGCCGGTGGGGTGTGTGATGATGGGTAGACTATCCTCGAAATAGGTGTTGTTAGCTTGTTAGGTTTGTTTTTTGTCATTCTAAATCACTCCGTACACCAATCGATCCATTTATGAAAATCTGGATAATTTAAATCACATGATTCAGTTTGGTACCAGAAAAAACGGTATCCAACACTTAATGAAATTAATTAAAATTTTAAAATGTAAAAAACAAGTATGGTAAAAAAAAAAAGTGTTTAAAAACAATTAATGACCATCTTATTCTTAAAAAGTTGATAAATTTATTCTAAAATTTTATAAATATAGTAGTATTTTTATAAAATATAAATAATTATAAATTTAGCAAAAAAATATACTACGTAATAATTAATTAATATGATCAATTTTAGTTTCGAAAAGGGCCCTCAAAATTATCGGCACAACCCTGACTCAGTTTGGTACCAGAAGAACCGATACCAAATTTTGCAGAAAACATTGATCTATTTAGAGGGGATGAGGGAACAGAGAAGAAAATTGGCTCATAGAGTCGTGGTAAGTGAGATGTTGCACTTGCCTACAACCAAATGAAAATAATTGATTGCAAAAAACAAGTTGTTGACGACTTTCATAAGGTCATCAAAGTTTCTTCATATAGTAGTACTTGTATCAAATTAAGTAGTTGAACTATGTTATTTGCTTTTATTTTTCCAACAACGTGTCAAGACAAAAGCACTATCGAGATCTAAATTTCCCCGTCTTGAGAAGTTGAAGCTTATCTTCGGTACAGATCGGACTAATGGAAATGAAGTGGATGACATAGATGATGTTATAGATAATTTAGAGAACGTAGTGAATCTTGAAAATGATGTCGAAGATTGCGATCATGAGACTAACCCTCCAACTTCATAGAGGCAAAAGAAATGTCAATAATATCTTAAAAAATTCAAGCAAGAATAACGTTATTGATACATGGGCAAGTGCAATCAGTTCGATTTACTATGACTGTTAGTCTGTTACAAAAGATTGTGAGCAAGTTGCGAAGCTGCTAGGCTTGTATTAGTGGAGCGAAAAAAGAAATTGCTTCCTGAGCTTGCGAATATGCATTGTCACAATTGACGACGCCATAGATGTTGCTCGTATCCTTGCTAGTAACCCAAATGAGTGGGATATATTTGATAATTGGTCAAATGTTGATTGAAAGGTACGCTATATCTTGAAACTTGTTCGATCTAGTGGAAGTTCAAGTGGAAGGGCTGAAGGATGAAATATGTTTAGCTTGATGTAAAAGTTTTTGGTGTGATTGTAAGTCCACTTTGATACATCGCATAACCTTACATGTCTAATGCCAATATATGGGTTAATTTTTTACGGTAAATTGGTATTGACATACAATTTATTTTAAAACATAGCCAGGTTGAAGAAGAGTTTTCGTTTACCTTCTTAAACCTAAAAACTAAAACTTTCACTGCTATAAAAAAAACCTTTATTGTCATATGGTCATGCTAAAACTGTCAAATCATGTACTTAATTTTTTTAAACTCTACTTTTATGTTTGGAAAATTTCCAGAAAACCACCCTTTATCACCCCTTAAATTCAAAATTACATAATTTATTTTGTTTACAATTCGCCGCCCATTCATTTATTTTCGTTAATTTATCATTAAATATATTATATTTTAATATTTTTAAAATCAAATTTGATTGTAAAGATATTCAAATTTTGAATTTATATTTTAGGGATCATTTTATCTATTTTAAAAAATTAATGAATCAAGCCTAGAATTATTATCTTAATTTATGTTTGGAAATATTTATAAATTTTCAAAACATTATATAAATTACTATTTTATTTATAATATGATTAGAAATCATAATTTATATTTAAAAATTTAAAAATATTTAAAATAATAACTAAATTAAGATAATAATTATAGACTATATTTATTATTATTTTTTAACATATATAAAAATAATCCCTAAAATATAATCAAGTTTTTAAATTCAAGATTGGAATATATTTATAATCAAATTTGATTTTAAAAATATTAAAATATAATATATTCAATGATAAATTAATGAAAATAGATGAAGGAGTGGTGAGTTGTAAACAAATAACATTTAAATGGTGGTTTTCTGTAATTTTGATTTTAAGGGGTGGTTAAGTGAAAACACCCATATTTAAAGGGTGGTTTTCTGTAAATTTCCCTTTATGTTTTTCAAGTTTTTGTACTGCAGCACCTCAACAAAATGGTATATATAATATTGAAATGTGTCATTAGCAGAATCGCAGTTATGTTAAATGAAAACATTTTTCCATTTGCCAAAGCTAATTTTCTTAGTTTTATGATGATATTTCGGCAATTGAAATTGAATGTGCAAAATACTATGAGTAAGGGATGTGAATGCCAAAAAAATCCAATCACATCTATGCATAATGTGGATGACCACCACAAAGGCAACAAGATTCTATACGTAATATGAAGAAGATGGAGCAATGAAGCTTTTTACCTTATTCTTGTGTTCCCTTTTTGAGTGCAGACGAATTTCAGTTCATAACTGGAAAATCTCAGCAACAGCACAACGCGTATTTTGAAGTAATCTCAGAATGAGCACCACTGGTTTAAGCAATTCCTGCACATTGATCTGCTGCCTGCCTGGCCTTTCTCAGAAGAGCCCTCTCGCGGATCACCATTGAAGAAGCTGTTCTTTTCACTATCTTTCATTCAGTTTTCATCCATTTGATGTCATACAACTGGACGACGGGACAATAGATCTGTCCCTGAGGACACCCTGTTGATACTACCAGTTCAATCCTACTGAAGTCTCACCCGGATTCAGAAGCCATGTTTCTCACTCTGAAGCCTGATAGCAATGTCAACAAGATAATGGTTATGAAAAGCGACATTTAGCTTTACCTATTGCAATATCATTTTATGCCAAGATGCTAAGATTGGAATTATAGAAATTTTAAGTTAGAATTTCTTATAAGCTATACTCCCACCAATAAAGTTTTCCCACCTCGTGATCAAGTGTGTGGTGCTTCTATGTTCCTCGACTTCAGCTTAGGACTACACTGAGCCAAATCCAAAACAAAATGATCAAACCAACCTGTACATCATTAAAGACACAACCTAGCAGGACTATATGAAAAAGATTACACCAACTGACCAACATCATATCACTGATATCATGTCTAGCATTCACCTTTCTCTTGAAACACACACACACGCAAAAAAAAAAAAAAGAGGGAACTGTCAATCTGAACAATATCTATTTGCATAGCATCTTATTAGAGACTATAAACTTCCAACTGCTAAAATTGCAAAAGTTATGTGCTGGTGCATCATTTATATACTATATAAGCACCACAAAGTACAGTTTATATGAGAAGCAAAAGGGACCAACTCAACCTCAAAAGTAATTTCAGAAAACCCAACTGGTTGAAATTCACACTAGGATCTTCTGGCTGCCCGACCTTTCTCAAGGAATCATGACATTAGTCACTAGTGAAGAACCTCCGCTTTCACTATCTGTTGGCATTTACTACTCGTGACAAGTATAACAGATATTTGATCAATTGATCCTATGCAAATACATGAAGCAAATAGATAGATGCAAAGTTGTAGTACAAGTTCAGTTTGGAAAAGGATAGAGGTGAAGGTGTAATTTAACAGCCTACTATTCATAAGCACTAAGATTACATAGCACAAACAAAGCTAATCCATCAGCAAGTGACTTGGACTCGATCCTTTAGCAGTCAATCTAAAGAAGCCCTTCCATGTCACAGTCCCTCTTCTCAACAATCACTGAATTCCTACCGTGGATTCAGAAGCCATGATTCTAATTAAAAGCATGATTACAGTCTCAACATGTTACTGGATATAAAAACAGTATAGAGCTTCATCAATTATGATCTTACCAGAGTAACTTACAAGTTCTGTACATAATCAAACACACAAACTAGCAGGACTATTATGAACAAGATGAGTACATCAATTTCATCTCCAACATTCACATCCCCATCTATCATAAAGAAAACTAAAGAATGAAGGCACAGCCAATCTGTACATTTTCTATTTACACAGCACCACATAAATTTCAAACTGATTTTTTTTACAAAATGTACTTACACAGCTGAAGTGATTACTTATTACTTTATTAGTTATGTACAGGTACATCACCCATAAAAGCACCCACAAAGTAAAGATCCTAAGAGCACGGAAATATGGTGCTCCGAAATGCAAAGGCTGAGAAGCACAACGGGAAAAGCGAGCTGTTCTTCACAGAATACACTTCTTTCCACACTCTAGTATTTCTCACATACACAAGTATCTGCTTGTGAGTAGCTAGAAAAACAAACTGACCCGTTTGGCTTATCGGATACATTCCAGGCACCATCTCCCTAATGCACCTAAGACTTACCTTATCCACCATTTCCCATACCTGTAACTCATAGTCCTTCAACACCCATATACTCATCCAAGAATCAGCAATCTGGACTAAAGAAACACAGCCATCCGACTCCAATAAATACATCCTTCGTCCTGACCCAGATAACAGATAATCAGGCAGCTGAATCTTCCTCCAAACATCTTTTTCCAGATCAAGCACAAGTATATAAGTAAACCTATCAGTCAACCAATGCAACGCGCGGTTCACATAAACACCTTGATTCTTGTTCATCAAAGTGAAATGATCCTCCTGAATTGACACAAACTTCCTCCACTTGTTGGACTCTGAGTCATACACCATAGACATGAATGTGCCATCAGAGCTGTGAGTAAAACGACGTTGGTACCCAGCCAAAACGACATTAAACTTCCCATCGATAAAATCATAAGCAATCCCCACCAAAGTGGCTTCACCGTCGGGGTGAAATCTAGTCACAGGCCTCTCCCTGGACCTAGGAAGCAGCTTAAACTGTCTAGTCATGGGATTGCAGACATAGTAAACCCCCTTATCAGGGACGCTTGAACAACACAGCAATCCATGGCAAGAAGCCCTAACCCTAACCCTATCTTTCAAAAACTCCAACGAGTAATCGGACGCCCCCGTCGAGAAATCGACGCAAACCAAACTGGACTTGGATTCCGACATCTCGTTAACCTCAATTAGCACCATAGGGTTCCTGATCGATGCGGTGTTGAAGAGGTGAACAAAGTACCTATCAGACGCCAAATGGTCCCAGAATTTACAGACGGATCTGAATTTGAAGAGGGATTTGATGGGCAATCTTGCGAGAATCTGAATCATGATCTCATCGGGGAAGAAGCCGTGATCAGAGGCGACCGAACACATATCGTGATTGAAGAAATTTGGTGGGAGATTGCTGGGCGATAAGGGAATGGAGGGGGTGTGAAGAAGGAATTGAAAGTGAGCCTCTCGATTGCAAATGGAAGATGAATTTGATTGCTTTGTTGCAGTTTGTACTTTGATTTTTGCTTGCGCATAGGCAAAAGCAAAACCGCACAAACTGGGGATGGGAAGGCATACAGGTTTGAGGCTTTGAGACACACCAAAATAAAATTGGCTAAAATCCACCTATGGTTCCTGAACTTTGACCAAATGTTTAAACGGGTCCCTAAACTTTATGTTTGTTCATTAAGGTCCCTGAACTTCGATACTTTGTACACATTTGGTCCTCTGATAGTAAATTTGTTAAATATGTGTTAAGTAATGATATGAAATCAATGTATTTTTGTATTAATTACATGAGTTATGTTATATAATTGTAATTGCCCGGTATTTGTTTTACTAAAGTCAAAAATTAAGTTTTTTTCTTCTCAAAAGTCATCATATATAATAGAGTTTTCTTAAAACAAAGCATATTTTAAAATATATTTTTATCAAAAACACTTTCTATTTTTTACCAAATGTTATAATTTTCCAATAATAGTTTATTTTAAAGTATTTTAATGGCTAAAATTTCCTTATTTAATTAAAAATAGAGTTTATTTTGTTAACACAAATAGAATTTATTTTTTATAGCAAAAGTAGAGTTTATTTTTTTAACAAAACACATTTTTTTTAATTAAATAAGAAATTTTCGGTCATTAAAATACTTTAAAATAAAATATCAACGGAAAATTATACCATTTAGTTGGAAAATAGAAAGTTTTTTTTATTATAAAAAAATATTTTTTAAAAACATATATTTTTAATATAATATAATTTTTTTTTACTATAGTAAAACCAAATACCAAGCAATTACATGTGTATAATCTAACTTATATCATTAATATACCAAAATACATTGATTCTATATCATTATTTAACACATATTTAACAAATTTACTAACAGATGGACCAAATGTGTACAAAGTATCAAGGTTCATGGACTTTAATGAACAAAAATAAAGTTTAAGGACCCGTTTGAATATTTGATCAAAGTTCAGGGACTATAGGTGGATTTTACCCAAATAAACTTTCATTTTGTTTTCTTAAATAATGTTTTTAGTGAAAGGTCGGTCACATTTCCAATTAGGGGCCACAATAAATTAAAATATAATTTAATTTGGTTAACCTTTCGAAAACTTTGGTAATCGTAGGCCATTACTCATTCCACCCCCTGCAACGAAATACCCACAACAACCACAATTAAATAACTTGAACATATATAAAACCAGGCTTCAAATGTCAATCGGTAAGGAACAGAGGGAGTACAACCTACTGGATCATCCACCGGCTGGCTTAGGGGAACTATTATCCGGGGACTTTGCTAGGATCGCCCGGAATGAATGAGCTGTCCCAAAGGGGACAACCCCTGTTTCCCCCTCTCTACCGCGAAATTAAAAAAAAAAATGAAAAATGATTAAATTTTGAAAAAAAAAACGAAATAGTAAAAGATGGGAGATTTGTGAGAAGAGATAGGAAGATAGGGGGTATTTGTGAGTTGTGACATTGGATCGGCCGACCCATCCTCGAAATCCGAAAAGAAAACTCGAAAGCCAGATGCCAAAAATCCTCGTATACTCATATGTCATAAATCACTTTTTAATTTTCAAAAAACCATACTTTTGTTATCAATCAACCACCCCTGAATATATTCCGTCCAAATCTATGTTAAATTTGATAAATTACAATTTTACCACTTCTTTTATATAGTAATAGTACGTTTCCCGCGCCATAGCGCATTTTTTTATAACTAAAATATTATATATAAAAATATTATAAAATATTAAGATAAAAATAAAATAAAAAACTTTACAATAAATTTATCTTATAATTATCTCATAAAATTATTTTTATAAAATTTTTATGTAAAGTATAATAGATAAATATAGATATTTTAAACTACTCAATAATAATAATATCAAGATCATTATAACATTGTTTAAATGTGACGTGTCATAATCAATAGTTATATTCAATGTTTTGAATTAAGCCTAATAGTTAGTAAATAAATTTGATTAAGCTCAATAGTTATATTAGATTGAATTCAATACTTTAAATTAAGCCCAATAGTTAGTAAAATTAAGGAAAAAGAAGAAAAAAAATAGAATTAAAGAAAATAAAAGAAAAATAGAAAAAAAAATTGATTAGTTAAGACTCCTAAACTCTTCTAAATTAAGAGTTTATATAGATAGTTAGTAAAATTAAAGAAAAAAGAAAATTAAAGGAAAAAGAAGAAAAAAATAGAATTAAAGAAAATAAAAGAAAAATAGAAAAAAAAATTGATTAGTTAAGACTCCTCAACTTTCTAAATTAAGAGTTTATATAGATTCTAATAGAATTTTAACTATTAAAAAAGAAAAATGTAAATAAGTATGAAAGTGGAAGAAAACTATTGATGTTATTTTCTCTTTTAAATACCCAATAAAATGATGTCGACTTATACAAAATTGATCTCGCTCTCTTTCCCCTTCTAAGGGCTCGTTTGGTTGAATGCGGTAAGTATAATTCCCGGGAACTTACTTCCCATGAATTCCCGTGAAATGCACTTTCCATGAATTGAAAAAAGTTGTTTGGTTGAATTTTAATTTTTAGAAATATAATTAGAAAAATAAAGAAAATTACATTAAAAAGGGTGGAAGTTGAACTTACCTAGTCCCTCCTAGTGAACTTCCTACGATTTGGAAGAATTGAAATCCCTAGGAAGTTGAATTCATGTGTCATTCTGTCAACTAACACAGGAATATTTCCTACTTCCTGAGTTTTTAACTGACTATCCAAACAAGGCCTAAACCACTTTTTAATTCTCCATTAGCTTCTACACATATTTAATTTTGGAGCAAAAATAACAACAAATGTATTATCTCAATTTAATTTTTTTTTTCTTTTTTACAAGTTAAATTTCCATTACAATATAAATAAACAAGAGGGGTAAAATTGTAATTTAACAAGCTTAACCAAGATTTGGACCGAATAATTTCGAGGGTGGTTGGTTGGTAACAAAAGTTATTTAAAGGATGATTTTATGGAAATATCAATTTCCTCCAATTTGGACAAACCAGAATACATGAAATAAAGACGATCATATAAAATGTAAAACATTTGATAGTCATTGGCTCGCTTACTAATTGGTAGACGTTCAAAGTTAAGCCTGAAAAATAAGGGTCTGTCTGAATGACTATGATTGCAAATTTGCAATATAATGTAAAATAGTACATTATAATAGATTAAATTTTCTATTATAATGCAACATTGTGCATTATAATTAATAATGCACAATGATCCAAAAAGAACATGAAATAATATTTCTCGAGCAAATGAGCAGCAACCATTGACACGTCAAATTGATGGGAATTATCTCATTTCACACAATTAATTGATAACATACATTACATTTCATATGGGCAGATCAAGTGTTTAGTTTCCAATTTTTGCTATTCGTTCTATGATAGTCCACAATCTTTCGGTTAAATTGATAATGTGGGTGGTTGCTGAAGGATTACTGACATCCAGGGTTACCTTATCATTATGCAGTAGCTCCTTCAGATAGAAGAAGCAACTCCAGGTCCTCCTCTTGTGGTTTCGGTTTCAGGGACAGAGGTCGGGAAATGAACTGGATGAAGCGGCTCACAGGATCCTGTAAACCTTCCATCTCATAGTGTCCAAATCGCCAGTCACGGTCAACGTATGGACGCAGCGCAGGCTCGTCTAGGCCTCCTAAAAGAAATGAATCGAAATTTTATTATCGCGATTGATTACCCTGATTCATTCTTTAGAAAAACATCAGTTACTGATAAAAACATGTGCAACTGAGTAGCTCGTGAATATGTAAGCAATGAGTAGCAAAGAGAGAATGCAGTGAGGAATAGAGTAAATTCTTTACCTGCATACATCAGGCCACGTTTATCCACTGCTCGGTAAAAGGGTCTTTTTCTTCCTTCCTTGGCAGCTTTAGACAGTTCATACCATGCTCTTGCTCTGTCTTGACGAGTGACTTTACCCGTAGTCACCACCTATAACCAAGACCCAGCTACCTTTGAGAATAAGTTCAGGGGACAGATAGATGAGAAATTGAACAAAGACAAGAGATTTTGGTACTTTAGTAAACAAATGGTAAGAAGGGCGTGGAACCCTCCGGAGATCATTTGCACGGTCTACTGCTACCAATCCAAACTTAGGACCATATCCATCGGCCCACTCCCAGTTATCGGAAATTGTCCAAAACAGATACCCCAGCACAGGAACTCCCTGAACAAGAAAGAAAAGGACATATGTTCTTTAGAGGAAATAATTATAAAATATAACTCTTTTTAAAGTAAAAAAAGAGGTTTTATTCAAAACCTCAAGCATGGCTGCATAAACGGCAATCAGGTGTTCCAACAGATAAGGCCTTCTGATAAGGTCAGTCTCATCTGAAACACCATTCTCTGCAATGATGAATGGTACATTTAAATGCTTGTATCTTTCATGGAACTGAAGTAACCTACGGTACAGCCCATCAGGATATACTCCTCGCCCAGACTCACTATACTCATCAGTTTCCGCCAACTTCAATCCCGCTCCAGAAATAATTTCCTGTTAATCAACCAAACACTACTATTGCTAATTCAAGACAAACCATTGTTGTGTACATCTTACTGACATAAGAGCCGTATAACCAACCTGTCCATAGTAGTTTATTCCAATATAATCCATCTTATCGGATATACTATCCAAGTATGGGTAAAGGGTCATTGAGTTGGCCAATGTTACAGCTGCAGTATCAAAGAGACCACATGGACGCATAAAGGAGACATGATGTGCCACCCCAACTTTTGGCTTAGGTGACACACTGGTAAAGAAGAAGAAACATTTAGGTGCATAGAAGTACCAGTAAACTCCACCTCAATACACTTTGATAAAAAAGGGGCATCGATCATCTGGAAAAACCACGCAAGAAGATTCTAGAAGGTGACAATAAAATGATGAAAATGCCCCATAAGTCCCAACAAGGCCAGAAGGCCTAATGCAACAATGAACAAGGCCAGGAACTTAGGCCCATGCATGCCAAACATGTGCAAATATAGGCATAAAAAGAAAATAATCTACAGCTGAAAATGTAAATCAATAAGCACAAATGACAATTCCCACTTCAACTAAGAAGTTCATGCAATAGGTCAATTAAGGTCCTATTGATTGTATGGAACACCGTTAGCCTGAATTCAAAGAGGTTGTATGGAACACTACTTCATTTGATCTACTGACTAAAAAATCACTAGTAAAGCATCATCATGGCAATTATAAATGGTAGTTTGAATCCATGCAAATGTATTACAGTATTAGTTCCATGAAATGATGTAGCATGATCCAACTAGTATGCACTTTTCTTGTCTAGAGGGGTGACCTATCAATAATATCACAGCATAGCAACTCATCGAATCACCAGTGTATTTGGAAAAGATCTTGGATGCAAACAGTGTAGTTTTGTTTCGTGGCTGGGTGTAGACTTTGGAGTTTGCAAGGATGGTGACCTCTTTAGAATTACAGTTGTGGGGAAACAAATTCCATCAAATATTATGTCCATGAAGTGGGTGATGAGTTGAAGAGAGTTTTTAGACTGAATACAATCCATAACCGGCAAAAGAAGTCAATGTAGAACAATGAAGTGATGATTCCCTACGCAACAAATTTAGACAGCCCTGGGGATAGTCTATCCCAAGGTACCGTAAAATTAAGTCAGCTCCTTCAGAAATATTAAAAATAAAATAAAATAAAAACAATTAACCTGTGCTCATGGATGTAGTCATAGGCTTTTGAGTGCGCAATAGCCATCCAGTGCATGGTTTGATTAAAGACACCCATAGGCAGAGCAGAGGTTGCCACCTCCAACATGTCTGGATTGCCACCAGGCCAAGCACCTGCACAGTATGTCAACATGCAGAAGACATGGGGCTCATTAAATGTCACCCAGTAGTCCACCATATCTGATACATTGTCAACAACAAGCCTGCAAAGCAAAACATGCAAGAAGTTCAGCAAAAGTGTACTGAGATATAAGCTAAGTAATCAATTTATGTAGACATTCACTGCAGGAACTATGGGTACAAGCTACTCATATAGTTTGCAAGCTCCTTGAATTAGAACAAGTGAAGAACTTGGTAAATTCATAACATCAAACTTTGATATAACTCGAGCTCAACTTACTGAAAGTAAATGATATATCATACGACATACGTACAAAAGAAAGAAACAAGTGAGCTTAAAGAACTAAAATTACTCAAGTACAAATATAAGCTGGTTGCTTTGTATGCATCTAAATCCTACAATGCAGTCAGATTGCAAATGGTCCTCTGTTTAGAATTAGTCAGAAGACTCAGAAACATTCATTTATGTTTAAATTTACAAGATATTGCAAAATTTGCCATCACATTCTGATCATTTTTAGCACAATTGTCTTCCATAATCACATAAACTGTACTACATATTAGGAGATATGAATATTGAATATAAGCAAATAAAGTGTATGTTTTCCACATACACTTTATTATCTTCCAAAGCCAAATAATTGTCCTCTCACCTTTTTCTTCTACAGGTAATTGTCTAATATGATACAATGAATAAATAAAAGAGAGACAGAGAAGAGTTGCAACCTTGTAAAGTCCATGAAATAATCAACCGTTTTCTCCAATTTCCAGCCCCCATATTCTCCAGCCCATGGAGGCAGTGAGTGGTGGAACAAAGTCAGCATTACTTTCATTCCATATGAGCGAACCCGTTGAATGATCCATTTATATCGCTCTATTGCTGCAAAATTAACCTGCGCATGAGAAAATAAGATAGACTTTAACTAGAAAAAGAACAAGTCAAAATTGTTTGAATTTATCAAAAGAGGAAGTAAACAACAGGATTCAATGCTACAAAAGGGAGAACTTCTACTTCTTGATTCTTGCAGTGTAAGCCCATTGTACAATTCATACATCACAAATATAGTTTAAGACTCACAGATTCCTTTAGTCCATCAGTCGGCTCCTTTGGCATAATCCTTGACCAATCAACTCCCATCCTAAAGACACTAACGCCAGTGTTCTTAGCAAGCTTCAGTTCTGTGTCAGGATCAGACCAAAACCTTAATCTCTCCTCCCTAAAATAGAGGCAAAACATTGCAAATAGTTTCAACATCACCACAAGCAATATGAAAACCAAAGGCTGAGCTTTGTCGAGATGGATGGATGCACACAGGGAGAATGAAGCAAACAGGCTTGACTTAATCAAATAGCTGCAAGTGATGAAATACAACAACAGATGTCAGAGGACTTACGGGTGTGGAACATTATGCCAAGCAGCTACATTACGAACAGGCTCGACATCTGGAGAATGCTCTTCTTCTTCTTCAACATATTTCTCAAATCCCCGAATCATGGCTTCCATAGCAACCTTGATAGACTTCTTTTTCTTCAGAGTCCTCTTTGTTTCAATAGATGATGCAGGGTGAGATGCACCATCTCCAGCAGCTGAAGCCAGAAGAGCATCAGCCAGTTTAAGTTGGTGTTCAGGATCAGCAAGCTCACAAGGTTCTTCTTCTGCAAATTGCAGCCAAGCATCATCGAGCCTGTCTTCCACATGAGCTGGTGCTGTTGCCAATCCAAAGAAGAACTCATTTTCCTCTTCTGCCAAAGAAAAGCATAAAAGTTTCAGTTCAAATGTACAAGAGCATCCCTAAAAACGAGAAGCTCCTAGTATGTGGAAAGATGATTTATTCTTTGCTAAGGAGCACTTCATTTGCAGAAAATGAAACAAAAAGTGATCAGAAGAGCTTTAAAGTCAGCCTTTGTGCACTTGGGGAGTCCCTAAAAAGGCGTTGATCATGTCCAAATTCACAAGAATGTGTGACTTAATAGTTAGATGGAATTACTTGAAAAGAGCAGGTTATGACTTAACATAGAAATGTTGACTTTGAAAAGAAGCATGGGTCTTTGGCCAACATTAAGGAGCTCATCACTTGATCAAGGATTGGGTAAAAGCAACTAGATATTATGCTTCTCCACTATAGAACAGGGCAAAGCCATTCCATCAATTGAATATAACAAAAAATGGCACGCATCTTCAATAGCACAATTTGTTCTATGAAAAAACGTAATCGCCTTCATCGATATCTTGCAATTCAAAATGAGCCAATACGTTGATAACCCTTCCAGTGCATCAAAACCTCAAGTGAGACTGAAAACACCATTTTCGTTTATTGCTTGGATCAAAGATAGGATCACACAAGAAGACAAAAAGAACAAGAAGAAAAAACAAAGTGATCCAATTTACCGGGATGAAAAGCCTGAAAATTGGCACTATTAGCCAAATTCAAAATATTAACAAACCAAATGAAACGAACTAGTATAACGAGAGCAACAGCAAAAGCAAGTATATGATTGAGCAAAGTGGAATGGCGGAGCGATTAGAATCCAAAAACGAACCATCGGAGGGGTTAACGTTGAAGGAAGCGACGGTATCGGCGGATTCGTCGACAGGGGAGCGGAAGCGCCGGAGATTGTGCTTGCGGTAGCGAGAGTAGGAGATAGCGTTGGCGACGACAGTCACCGTGGCGAGCACGCCGGCGAGCTTGGCGGCCGTCAGCGCCACCGCCACTAAAGGCAGAGACATATTCTCAACTCCCGGGCTGGGCGGGCCTATCCACAACTCTAGAGGTGGAGAGAGGTGTTTATAAGAAGAGTGTGGAAACGCTTATGGAAGTAACCAGAATCATCTTTGTTTTTTCCCCCTGAAAAACTGCTTCAAATATTGATAATGGTTGTTTACTTGTTTTGTTATATAAGACCATCCACAATGGTTTTGTGCAAAATGTACACATTTGCATATGATGTGTAAAAATCCACATCACTTTTTAGCAATTTGCTCCATTGGTGAAATGTGCATTTTTTACCCACCATTGAAATACAATTCAATTAAAATAAAAAGGAAAATAAAATCATAAAAAAATAAACCAATGAAATTGTCTTGCTTTTTGTAAAAGTTTTTACACATTGGGGAGATGGTGTGCTCAAATTTGCACATCACATGCTCAAATGTGCACATTTGCACACACCCAAAACAACCAATGGAGGTAAAAAGTGTCTAAAAAATACACATTTGCACACCACCATTGTGGATGGTCTAAGAGCAACAAGTTCATCGGTGTTAGCGAGCAAGTATTCGTTTTTGTAGGGTGCATTTTCGCTTGTCATATTGCATATGTTATGTTTTCTGATGGTAGGTATAGGCTGTCTTCCGATTATCGACTTGTTACCCATCGAGATTCAGGTATATCTCATCTTAAATTCTTATCTAATAAAAAAAATCGGTTTTTTTTTGCAAACATCATTTTTTATTACCAAAAAAAATAAAAAAATTATGCGTGGTGCCCACGAACTTTTACACATTCTGCGTGGTATACAAAGTTTTGAAAAATTATGCGTGGTGCCCACGAACTTTTATAAAAGTCCACATGGTATCCACGAGGTTTTTCAAACGTTTATGTGATAACAATAATGGGTTTTAATATTGAAAAATTGAGATTAAATATTATATTATTGTACATTATAATTTGGAAAACACTCTACGAGATTGGGTATGGGTTTGAATCTTATTTTTTAAAACTAGTTTTTTTTATATACATTTTCTTAGAGATAAACTAACCAATTTTTTTTTTCTCAAAAATCTTACTTCTTTAATTTTTATGTGTTCTCAATATTTAGTTTTTATTTATAAGGAAATGAGGGGGGGGGGGGGGGGGGAACTACGGAGTATTACCCATTCACCGTTAAATTGATACAAAATTTTAAAATTACAAGAAGATATAGACACTTTTTCCCATTAAACCAACTTTCATATGAAACAATTTTCCGATGATTTTTTGGCATAGTAACCGTGGTTGAAGAATTTAATAACGTGGTGTGACATCATAAATTCTCAAAATTCAATTTTTTGAAAAAAATAAATTTAACCAATTTAATTTTATAAATCGTATTTCAGAGCTAATTATTTACTTATCAAATTTTATAAAAATTAAAATTTGGCATTTAAGAACGTGAAGTCATACTATTTTCCTATTTTTAATACTCAACTAAAATGTGAAACTTTTAATTGTGCATTAAAAATTATCTCATACTGTATGAAAATTGGTTTAATGTTGAAAAGTGTATCTTCTTCTAAATTTCAAATTTTCTATTAATATTTGTTCATTGTAAATGGGTAATATTACTATATAGTTCTTATTATTTTTTCCTCATTTCCTTATAAATAAAATCTAAATATTAAGAACAAATAAAAATTAAATACGTAAAATTTTTGAGAAAAAATTTTGGTTAATTTATAGGCAAGAAAATGTATATAAAAAATTAGTTTTTAAAAAGATTCAAACTAATACACAATCTTCTTAAGTGTTTTCCAAATAATGTACAATGATATAATTTTTAATCTCAATTTTTAATATTAAAACTCATTATTGTTATCACATAAACTTTTGAAAAACCTTGTGGGCATCATGTGGACTTTTACAAAACTTCGTAAACACTATATGCAATTTTTCAAAATTTTGTATACCACGCGGAATTTGTAAAAGTTCATAGGCACCACGCAAAATTTTCAAAAAAAAATAACATTATAAGATGTAAATAGTGTTAAGCATTCAGGTTGAATGTTGCTTGTAGTACCATCGATTCTCTAGGTATTGGGGAAGGGGATGTATCAAAATTATTGTTTTTTTTCCCCCGAAAGTTGGGAGATTCAAAATAACGTCATTTTATGGTAGGAGCGAGCGAAGCATCACATTTCACTAAATTGAACTCTAGCGCAAAGGAGTTGCAGTGGACGCGTGTCAACATTTTGTTCGTGTCAATACATTTTGTCGTGCAAATATAACATTATGTTGTGCTTGTGCAAATATAACTGTATGTTGTGCAGATATACTTTTTTTCGTGTCGACACTTTTCATTGTGCAACTATAACGTATGTTGTGCAAATATAATTTTATGTTGTGCAAATGTGATATTTTTTTCCGTTTTTTTATTCGTTTCAACACTTTTTGTTGTGCACATTTAACAATTTTTCCGCATATATAGCAGTAAGGAAGGAATCTGAAGCGGGAGTTCGAGTTCCTCATTCAAGATCGGTGTCGGATCGAAGTCGAAGAGGAATAAGACGAATCGGATTTCGACATAGATCGGAGTCGAATCGGATTTCGTCATAGATTTGGCGCCGAATGAGGAATAGGAGGAATCGGAGTCAAAGAGGTCGGAATCATATCTGGCACCAAATTTCGCCATAGATCTGGCAGTTGCGGGAGGGAGGGAGCACGATGAATTTCGCCATAGATCTGGCGGCCGCGAGAGGAAGGGAGCACGATGATCTTACGGCGCGCCAATGGAGTTGTCGAGTTTGTGCGGGAACAACCATGGAGAGAGATCGAGAGAGGATGATGGATCTCATATCTGGAAACGGAGGAGGAGCAACCATGGAGAGAGATCGAGAGATTTTGGATATGAGATTTGGAAGGAGATTTGGTGAGAGAGAGAGGGACTTGAGAGATTAATCGGAATAAAGGGTGGACAGTTTACAAAATAGTCCAAAATCCCGGACACTCCGCCAATTAGAACAACAATTTATGTTTGCTACAAAAAATTTCTCTTTGATCACTCCACATGGATGGACGAGATTTGCTCTAGGTTAACTAAAACACAATTAAAGTATGTAATTTTCGACATTAAATATGTAAAATAAAAATGAAAAATATCACAGTACTAAATTTATTTTTCTCACACATAGACATAAATTTTGAATACGTTTGACCATATTTCAAAAAAAATATATTTTTTTTTAAATACAATTATGCATAATAATATCCCATAATTAATTTTAAATACTTTTTAGCTGTGAGAATTACAAATGTAAGAAGATGGAATCATTTTTTTAGAAGAAAATATTATTTAACATTTAAAACATGTTACAATGATAATAATATGGCTGATTTATCTGCAAATGTGTTAGAAATGGTTTGTAGAACTGTCTCGTCACCCAGTTGCATAATTTGAACGGGTGAGATTTCAAATTTCAAATTTCAAATTAAACAAAAAAAGATTGTTGTACTTCATTATTTTGACCTACAAATACGTATATCATCACATGGTCAAATTCATAACTTCTGCCATCTCCTACATATAGGTATGAATCCCTTCACCCTTAACTATTCACTTTCAATTGTAAATGTAAATCCCTTACCTTAACGACTTAACCCAATAACCCTATTGTAGAGTATGTTTTGTACTATTTAGCCGCTCGCAGTCGCACTCTGCCATTTTGATGCCTCCACGCCTCTTTCATCCTCTCCAGATCATCGTTCAAACTCAACCCCTTCTCAGTCTCGCCGTTTTGTAGCTATTGATCGAGGTGGTCAACCACCAACCCATCAACTTGTCCTCTCTCGTGAGCTGAGAGGACAGTGGATGCCTCACACGAAGATTTGACGGACTAACTAAATACACTTCTCTATCAAAAGAGCGTATTCTTTGTCCCTTACGAAACTTTTATTGGTGGGTTAGCAACACACTTCACATGTTTTTTAGCGTCTAAATGTCCCAAAAGAAAAAAAAAAATTGGAGAGAGGATTCGAGTGAAATAGGAAAAAGATTTTATAATAAATAACCAGATTATTTATGAATCATCCATTCCATCATGAGTTGTCCCATAGTAAAACCGGTTGTTATTGCCACCTTTTTCTCGAATCCTTCTTCTCCTTCTTCCATGTCAATCAGATCTTACGGAGTATTAAGTATTGTAAAAGAAATGACATGATCATAGAGCTTGATGGGGAAGCGATATTAGTTATCTGGTCAGAGCTTCTCAGCTTCTCCCTCAAATCCCCTTAAGGACATTCAATGTATATCCCACAGTTCGAGTCCGATAGCTTCACTTGAATGCGTTCAAAAAGATTCATCTGATGTCTTACAACGAGAAACTGGATCCGCTTTAACTTTAGCCCTGAGTTTGATTCCCCGCTTTGTTCTTCTTTTGATTCGATTGGATATGCTAATTTTGACTGTATAATTATGTGATTTATGAGAAATTAGATGGTAGTAGGGCTGGATTTGCATTGCAGGGTAGTGGGTTTTTGAAGTTTACAAGCTTATTAGGGGAACCTCTTTAAAACTGTCTTAAATGCGAACTAGTTAGCATATGAAGCATCTCGGTTGTTTGTCTTTTCAGTAGCGGATCAGATACATGCATCTTAGGATTCTTGGATTTGATTTGATGATGATATATCTATATATCTATATATATATAAACCTTAAAAGTTGTGTTCATGGGCAATTTATTGCCATTATTAACTCCATAAAATTTTTGCTATTTTTTCTTATATTCTCAATTTGGATCAATATAATTTATTTAGCCCAATGGTAGTAGTTGTTGATGAGAATCCCTTCATCCAAGGTTCAAGCCTCAACTACATCTTTTATTTTATTTTCCTACTTTGTCATTATTCTACTCAATGACAATCTAATCTAATTAATTTATATATAATAACAATAATAATCTTTTTTCATGGTCATTTATATATAATAACAATAACCTCTTCATAACCTTAGCATTTACATCTTTTATTTTATTTTTTCATGGTTATATTATTTTAACTTTATTTATTTTATCATTTAGACTTTTGGTATATTTTAATTATAAGCCTTTAAAAAAAACACACATATTATTTGTTTTACTTTATCAAAACATCACAACTAACCATTTACTAAAAATTACCAATTCAAATTAGGTAAAATCAAGACCAAAATGTCTAAAATGACATTATTTATTTTAAAAATCTACACTATAAAATGAAGTTTTTGAATTAAGGAAGCTATGAAGTATCATTATACCATGTTTAAATATTAAATTTACTTTTTTCTTGCTTCTCACGTCAACTTTATATATAAGAACACATATATTAAAACTATATGGAGTATACATATATATATAAGAACACATGTTAAATTTTTAAAAAAATGCATCATATTATATGGATTATATATTAAAACTGATCATAAATAATAATTTATTATTTGTGATTTTCAATTTATTACATTTTATTGTGTGGTATTGTAGCCTTTTGTACGTACGTTTTCCAAAACATCTAATTAAAGGAAATACTAAGAGACCAACAAAATATCAGGTTTGAAAAAATTTATTAAATCAAAATATTAATTTCAATTTAGTGTGAAGACCTTCCACCTTCTCAAACTTACTCATAAATTTTTACCAAATATGTCTTAATTTCATAAATGTATATACTTTACGTCATATACAATAAAAACCTAATTTAACTTTATCTTTTTTTTTTTACCATAGTTTATTTTCTCATAAGAATTTCATTGTATTCTATGAAGCATTTTAAAAATAATCCACACCAAATAAAAAAAAATTAATCCAAATTTATCATAACCTATTTTTTTTTACTCATTTCATGGAATATATATCTATTCATAAATGCGTATCCATAAATCTACTCTTTTTTTTTTTCCTACAATCAATTGATTTGTGTCTTTTAATTTCTAAATTATTATTATTGTATCCATATAATGAAATTAAATTAAATTAGAGGTGATTATCCATTCACCACTTTATCGATCCTTACTTACTTACATTTAGCCTGATTGCATTACTTAATTTATTTAGATATAGATGTAACCGTCATCTCATTAATTATTAGATAATTAATTTCCATGCATGTTCTCGATCAAAGACCAATTTCTGTAGATTTACTAATATAAATCCATTTTTATCATCAGATCTACATTCCATGCATGATTTTATTGCTTTATATGGGAATATAATCACTATATTAATTAATTAATTAGCAGAATATATAACACATTTGTACCAAACTACCTCATCTAAAATCAATGTATTAATCGTTCAAAATTAATTATTCTTTTTAAAATATATATTAGCTTTAATTTAATTTAATCTTTAAATATAAATTGAAACTTAATTTGTAATGAGAGACGATTCAAATACTTAGAAGTTACAAAACATTTAATGAAGAATCACAATGGGTTTTAACGGTTTCATCAATAGACCATTTTAAATGTCATTTTGATTTTTAATGGATATATATTCATTAATTACTAAATGAATCGCCATAATATTAATATAAATGGATGAGTGGAGAAGACCTCTTTCTCCTGGGTGAAAGAATGAGGGTCATTATAGGTCGGAGGTGAGCAAGATGAGAATGGTCAAAGAGTACGGATATGGCAATGCACGCTACATGCGGTGGTGGTGGTTTCGAAGCTCGACCCCGAAAGACCACTACACACTATAGGTTTGTCCATGTGGTGGTGGTGGTACATGAATTAAGCGATTCTTTCATCCAAAGAGGTAAGTTATTATTTAAATCTAACTAGTTTAGTACCCGCACATTTGTGCGGGTTTTTTTTATAAAATAATTTTATTTATCTTTAAAATATTTATATAAATTAAAATAGATCTTTCAAATCTAATTAAATTAGGATTTGGTTCAAACTAATCAAAACTAAATATCGCTTTATTTAAATTCTTTTTTGAATTTTAATAAATTTCATATTAACACTCCAACTAATGATTTTGCTTTATAATTGCATTAATTGCATTAATTCAATAATATATTATAAATTCCAAAATCTGCTATATTTTAAAACTAAACTAAAATAAATTGATTATTTTCATTTATAAATCTAATAAATTTCGCTTTATTTAAATTCTTTTTTGAATTTTAATAAATTTCATATTAACACTTCAACTAATGATTTTGCTTTATAATTGAATTAATTGCATTAATTCAATAATATATTATAAATTCCAAAATCTACTATATTTTAAAACTAAACTAAAATAAACTGATTATTTTTATTTATAAATCTAATAAAGTAATTTATGAGACGATTGCCTCAAAAGAAAATCAATTAATTCAATAATATATTATAAATTCTAAAATCTATTATATTTTAAAACTAAACTAAAATAAACTGATTATTTTTATTTATAAATCTAATAAAGTAATTTATTAGACAATTGCCTCAAAAGAAAGATTTATAATAAAAAATTAATTGTTTATTTATTTCAAGAAGTAATTCAATTTATAATAAATAATAATTTATTTAAATATAGAAAAATATTTAATTGGTTAACAGACAAACCTATATTAAAGGAGGAGGCAGGGGAAGGCGTCACTTTAGTATTATATATATTGATATATATTGATATAGGGTAAGGAAGTATTTAAAAATTGAAAATTTAAGAAACATAATCGACTTATTTAATTCAAATAAAAATCAAATTAGTATTAAAAGTCGAAAATAATACCACTACGATCTCCTTTAAATGGTATATATATTGATATATTTAATTTAAATATAGAAAAATATTTAATTGTTTAACAAACAAACCTATATTAAAGGGGAAGACAGGTGAAGGCGCCACTTTAGTATTATATATATTGATGATATAGGATAAGGAAGTATTTAATAATTGAAAATTTAAGAAACAGAATCGACTTATTTAATTCTAATAAAAATCAAATTAGTATTAAAAGTCGAAAATAATACCACTACGATCTCCTTTAAATGGTATTGACTTATTGTCGATGGCTAAAGATTTCGATGATAACACTGCGTATTAGGAGATTATGCGAGTTAGAACACATCAAAAACTACGGGATAATTTCTGAAAATTTTAAAACTAAAATAGGGGCACATTTTATGAAAAACAGAAATTACGAAAGCTTTTACGTAATTACTCCATCTCCTCCTTCAACCGACAGTAGCTCGAGCATATATTTATCGGCGACGTTTCGACATCCCTCCGGCCTAACTTTGGCGAGTCGTAGGGGCTTCGATAGTGCTCAGAATGATAGGCGAAAGGTGGCTACGGATTTTTGGCGATGAGGAGCATCTCCCTGATTACTGGGACTGGTCCGACAGCGTCTGGAAGCAGCGGACGAGTCGGCTTCAGCGGGTTTGGATTCGAAATTGGGGGTTTGCGAATTCTGGATCTTTTTGTGAAAAGTTTGTGAAAGAAAACCTTGGTTGTGTATGTAGAGTGTGGTGGAAAGGCTTAGAGAGTCGGATATGGAGAGAAAAGACGACAGTGTGCTTCGAAAGTGAGTCGGGAAGGGGTATATGTATATATAGGGGGAGGATTAGGGGACGAATTGGATGAAGATAAATCCGTAAACGATTAGATAATCAATTCTAAAGCTATCCCAATCCTCAATTTGATAAGATTCGTCCCGAATTGGGCGGATTTGGATGAACTTTAAATTTGGAAAAAACTTTATTCGGGTATGTTTTAATCCAACTATTCAAAATTTGTTCAATACATCTGATTAGAGATGACTAAGGAACGTTCTAGAATAGTTTGTTTGAGATTTGGGCGAGATTTGAGGGAGGCCAAATCCATCCTTGTTCAACAGTAGATTGACAGGCTCACAGACGGGAGGAAGGAGGAGGGTTCACTAAACCGGTTCACTCTTTTTCCGGGATGGTCCGGTTCGGTTGAACCAAGAAAAACCGGTTTACGAATAACTTTTTTATTAAAACCCATACAATTTAAATAATAAAACTAACAAAATATTTTATTAAATATATTTTATTTTATGTAACGACATTTTTCTAAAACCTTATATTAAATACTTTACATATATTAAAATAAGTTATAATTATAAATCATTCTATATTTGGGAGAAAAATATACAATTTTGTCTTAAAATAATACAACTAAAAACTAATTTATTTATTATAAGTGCACATAAATGAAATATCTCAAAAATAGTTATAAAACTCTATGTGTATCTAATTTAAAAATAATAGAACTTTTATTAAAAATATATTTACTTAAAACAATATACCCAAAAAAAATTTGGGGTCTTTCAAATATATCGACAATATCCAAACAATATATGTACGCCATATCTTTTTTTAGCAAATATAGGACATATCCAAACAATAATTTTCTAACTTAAAAATCCTACTTTAAATTAATACTTTAAATATTTTAAATTAATTTTTTAATTAAAATCCCTACTTTAAAGGAGAAGCCGCCACATGTCTTAGGCGACTTCTCCTTTAGTATTATAATATAGATAGATTTGAATACATCAATTCGATAACGAATTTGATAAATTCATATTCTCTTTGTGGCAGGTGATGTAAAGACCGAAAAATTTTATAATATTAAAACTATTAAATAGTGATTTATCTTCGTTTCGACTTCTAAAATTCGGAAGGTTTGATATTCCGTCCTCTAGCGATTTACCTTGAAATCTTTTGAAACATGTTCTAGCATCATTTCAACGGATTTTCTGACAGGTTTCAATTCCAAAACTTTGATTTGAGATTTTTTTTTTAAAAAAATGAACGAAACGTTATCGGATTGATTAATTTAATTTTGAAATTTTGATTTAAAATATTGGGTCAAGATAGATTCGAGTGAGCGTATTTTTGGGATTTCTGCATTTGGTTAGTGCTTCTGAGATGGGTTTGTAGGGAGGTTATCTGGTTGGAATTTGGTCTTTCAGTTGAGGAACTTCTTGTTTCATGCTTATTCTTGTGTATATATGCTTTGCTGATTCACTGTTAAAATTATGTATGCCTAGTGCTTCGGTGGATTTGAACTTTGAACAATCCCTTGTTCTACTCATTCGAGTTCAAAATGTATTAAAATCTATGGTACAAATTCCATATTGATTCCCAATACCTATGAATGGGTTCAAATTCAATTGTCGAATTGAGCGATATCTATATAGGGTGTACACTTCTATACCGATTGCTAATATCTATGAATCAAATTGGGTTGTTGAATCGAGACAAGAGGGGTGTACTCTAACAAGCATGCCCAAAGAAACATTATCTAATTACCCATATAGTACATCATAGCAAGCTTAAGTGGTGGAGCACTAAGAATATATATGAAGTGGAATTTGTATATCATTACCTGCATATGCATCCCATCATGGCAAGCTTGAGTGTCAAGATGCTCTAACATTTGGTTATAGGATTTTATATCTTCTTATTATAGGTATATTTCCCCGTTGTGTGTAATTTTCTATTGGAAATTACATGAAAGCATTTTCTAAATCTAAACTATGTTTACCATGAACAAGTGATGGGGCAAAATTCAATTAATCTGCAGATCTAATGTAACAAAATCTCTCAAATTATATTCATTAAACACGGTAGGTACTGATGTTTCCAATAGGAAGTTATTTACTTTAAGATGTATCTCCATGTGTTAATTTCATTGATGATTAACTTTTATTATTAAATTTGTGGTTATGAATGTCTTTAATTTCTTGCTTTGGCTTTACACTAACAGGAGGAGTTTGAGGCACATGACAGCAGATTAAACAGATTTTTCAGAAACTAATGATTTGGAACTGATTTGTACAGACATTACAGAAGCGAGCACTGGTCTAAATATTACAAAAAAAAATCAGTAGCAATGTGAACAGTAAAGAAGGTAGTAGTGAGCATTGGTATGAACTTGTTAGCCTATTAGCTCAATCGGTAGAGCATTGTGCTTAGGCACAAGATGTGGGTTCGAATCCCACGTAGGTTGTCTACTATATACTAACATATTTAACTTTGTTAAACTAGCAAGTACTTAAATAGCCATTATAGCAAATATTTATACCTCAACTAATTGTTCCGTTGTCATACATCGAAGTTCTTGGAACATATTGACAAATATCTAAATGAAATAAGTTAAGGGACTTGAATATATATCCACCATATAATAAGGTATGCAGTCACAACAACAATGATTGAATACTAAAACATCCAACATATAGTACTCTTTGGAAACAATGACTTGATAATGCTTTAAACAAACAGAACTCGTGGGAAAGGGGTCAAGAATCCAAGACACTGGAATTTCTATACTCTAGCATCAAGAAGAAGAAACACATTAAGTTAATATTAGCCTATGCGAGGTTCGAACTCGCATCTTTGTACATACGCACATCGCTCTACCATTTGAGCTAATAGGCTTAAAATTTATTAGATAGAATTATAGCATAAAATTCAACAATTTAGTCAACAAGTTCACCAAACTATATACCCCAAGACATAAAAATGTGTTGATAACATGGGATAAAAGTTGGTAATATGAATGAGAGAATACATTCATACTGAACTATATTTAGTCAACTACCATGACATCAGTTATAGAGTAAAAAACACTGTAGCAACAACTAATAAACTTAATTAACTACCATGACAGCAGCAGCAAACACTTCAGTTTATCAAATACAAAACAATGCTTGTTGCCCTTGTAGAAAAGTAGGCATTTAGATTGGAGTTAAATAAAAAGAGGGACCACCAAAATCCTAACAACCAGGCCCCAATCTACTGGCACTTACTGTTTAAAGTGAATTATCCAACAACTCTAGGAGTTGAGCAAGTGAAAACAAGTATTTTTGTTGAACTAGTTTTAGCTCATAAGCGCAGTTACATATGCCATAAGTGTCAAAATAAGATGCTGCTTCCTAGAATAATTAGGCTTGGACAAGGAGTTTCTTTAGTAATTCCTTATTAATTAGAGCTAAACATGAGATGCACAAGAGTTGTGAACAATATGTTTCAACTGGCCAATCGTAGCCATGCCTTCCGTTAAGCTTAATTAGTTAAAAAAAAAATCAGGCAATATGCAGAATTGTCAAAAAAAAATAGCAAACTAGAATTGTCAACATCCCCATAATTCTAAACATACTAGCATATACATTGAATTCAAATAGATCAAAGAACAAATTCAAGGATAGTTTTAAACATACTAGCATACATTGAATTCAAGTAGAAGCTGTATTTAAAAAATAAGACTATTTTAACTCAATAATGACAAACCTTAACTTAGCCCTGTTATGGACTCAACATGCCAGCGACAAAACAAATTAAAGCCATTCTTAGAGTAGTATGTTTGTGAACATGGTAATTTACTAGATAATATACTTTGTTCCAACTTACTTTATAAGCATTAGCAAGAGAATTTTGGACCTCCACTTGATCAGTATACCAATAAAACATCCCTTCAATTATGTTCAAACTAAGAACCAGTGACAAGTACATATACAAACTCAGGTGCCACACTTGTGGACATTAAAATGGATCTATATTTGATCTGATCTGTTGAAATTCAGAATTTTGGGATCAACAAAACAAATTGAAACCCCAAATTCGGTGATAATGAACACAAATTGAAACCCCAATTTTGAACTTTAAGACCCCAAATTCGGTGATAACCAACCCCAATTTTTCTTTGATTAGTGTTTGCCAGTTGATTTCAGTTTCGAACCCCTCTTCATAAAATTAGGGTTTCTAAGCCAACCCCAAATTTGAAACAGAACACCTCAATAATTAAGAAACCCCCAATTTGAACTTGAAACCCTAATTTTATGAAAAGGGGTTCGAAATTGAAATCAATTGGCAAACAAGAATCAAAGAAAAATCGAAATCAATTGGCATTTCCACAAACAACGGGATAACCATCCAAGCAATCGAACAGAAAAATCCCAATTCGCGATCGACATACCTGACCAGCTAATTCAAACCCCCAATTCACGATGAAACAGAAAAAACCCAATCGAAGCAATGAATTACACTCAACATACCTGAACAGCTACAGCAATTCGGCGCCTCCACCACCGTCCTTTGGCGCCTCCATCTCCACAAGGCGCGGCCTAGACACTGCGCCGCCGTGCTTAGACACCGGACTACAGGTCGGTTCTTCTCTCCCTATCACCGGAATCCACTCGAATTCGTGCCTTCGTCGGTCGCTTCTCAGTTCATCGGCGAAATTTCCTTCGTACTGTCTTCGTTCGATCTGAATTCTTGCCTTCGTCTTTGTTTCTTTCTTTCTTTGTTTTTTTTTTAATGTAACGGAGAAAGATGGCATCTGTTAAAACTAACCCTCGGAGGGCGCGAGACGAATTATCCCCAAACGTTAGGGGTACCACACGAAATTTGTCAAACTTCTGTACACCCGGCGAAAATTGCAATACCACGAGGTTACCTCGCGAAATTTCCCAAATTTAATTCTTTTGGGGACCATATGTCACTTTGTGTCTTTTCCCCATTTTTGCTCATGTCTTCAGTCTTCCCCTTCATCCGATTGCAGCCACCCATCTCTGCTTTTGTTTCTCTTTCTCCCTCTCTAATCTCCACTTTGTTTGTTTTCCATATAGCACCAAACAACCAGGCCTACTCTATCCCTTTCTACCATGCTTTCCTTCCTATTTCTGAATCTGATTCCAATACCCACCACGCCTCCTGCAACACCCAAACAGACCCCCTTCCCATTGGATTTTAAATGCAACCCTCCCCTCCTCTCATTGCATCCAAATCTCAGTCAACCCCTCAACCCTCTTCCCCTTCAAATTGGAACCCAACCTCACAAATCCCCACCACCTGTTGTAGACAACAGCAACCCAGGGACCCGACACCCTCCCCTCCGACGTCCCCGAGTAACCCAGCAGCAGTCGGAGCCAGTAGCGGCAGCAACAGCTCTCCCCGACGACCGCCAAGAACCGCCAGCAGCCTCCGAGCATTTCTCTGTCACCGAGAGCCGAGCAGCTCGTCCTTCCCTCCATCACATTCCTGTGAGCAGCAGAAGCGGGCATCAATGGTTCCTCCTTCTTCCTCCGACGTCTGAGTGAGCCCGAGCCCCAGCCGCCGTCGTCGTTCTCTGTTCTTCCATTCCCAAGGTCGGTTTTCGATTCCGTTCGATTTTCGAGTGTAAACGCATCCAAAAGCTCCTCTTTTAACTCCCTCCCACTCTCCCCAGGCCGAACAAGGCAAGAATCGACCCCGGCGCCGCCGTTCCGAACGAATTTCCGGCGAAGTACTCCCCTCGGTGAGCTTTCTCTTCCACCTTCCTCTTTACTCGCGTTTGAATCCTCTTGGGTCCATTGTGGTCGGAATTTCAATTCGGTCGGGATGGGAGCGGTTCGGGTTGAGTGGAAGTCCGCCGGCGTGCTTCCCTGCGCCTCCTTTCACTCCTTCCGGTTTCGATTTCAGAACGTGGAAGAGGATGAACAGTCCGACTCCCATTCTCCTCCTTTTCTGTTTTAAAAGGGATTTGGGTTTGGGTGATCCGGATTTAAAGGAAACGGGTTTGATCTTTTGGGCCTAATTCCGATGGGCCTGATTTGAGAAAAGGATTATTTGGGGTTTTATTTGTTATGCATTTAATTGATATCTAGATATAAGTTATACTATATGATTTATTCGTTGTAGTTGTTATTATTATTATTATTATTATTATTATTATTATTATTATTATTATTATTATTATTATTATTATTATTATTATTATTATTATTATTATTATTATTATTACTGTTTTGAGGAAATGCGTTTTCTGAAATTTATTGTTATATTATAAAATGGGTTAAAAGTGATATTGTTTGGAATATGTATTTTTATGATGTTTAATATGTGATTAGGAATTCTAAAGTGATTTATTGAGGCCAATTGATAAAGTAATTTATTTAATATGTTTTATAAATGGGGATTATAAAGGTGGATTTATTTTAATGTTTATTTTAGATAAATATTGTTAAATTACTTAGAAAAGGTTTTAAGTCGTCCGAAAATGATTATTAAAAGATTGATGTGTTGAGACCAAAATGCCGGAATTAATTCTATAATATGATTTTGAGGTATTGGTTTTAAGGTTTAAATGATTGATGCCGGGATTTGACCAAGTATGACTTGAGAAATTATTTTTAATATGAATTGACTTAAATTGGGATCTAAGAGTTTGGAAAATATGGTGGATATGACTTTATCAATGGGTTTGATTGGAGTAATGATTTTGGTTGATGTTGATTGTATCGAAAAGGTTTTGGAAAACGGTTTTACTATCGGTTGGTTTTGAATATGTTGAGAACTTGGGTTTCGTGTGTATGGATGTTGGTCCGGTAGCTTATGGAAATGGCTTGATGATAGGTGTGTATTGCGGTTGGATTGCTTTTGGACTTGCATTTGGGCCCTTGCTTGTGTTATCTTGCTGTTCTGCATCTTCAGGTAAGTTCCCTAGGGGGCTTACTCAGGTTGGACATTCATGCCTGTTGTTGCATTTTATGTTAGGTGTTGCATATGCATAAAAGCATGCCATGTAGTATCATGTTTAGGTTGCACTAATTGGATGAGCATCTGCTTACTTTATGCGTTTGAAACAGAACGGCCGTTATCTGTGATAGTCCTAGAGTCTTTTCTAGGGTCATAGGGTAGCCCAGCCTCATCGGGTACCTTGAGTCAATCGAGTCATGAACTTCCTTATATTATGATATGCCTGCGGGCTTTATTGTGGAGCGGGTTAGGCATGCGTGCCGCCCGATTATGATGGAATGCATTCACGAGCTGGCTAGTCTCCGCCCTATCGGAAGGGGGTGGAGGTAGGAGAGAGATATGCCACTTGACATTGTCTTGGGCCCTTTACAGTATTTCTGCACATTATTATACCTAGGGGCATGCTAGTGTGTTGACTTTCGTACTGCATTAGAGCATCTTTATTAGGTATAGCACATACTATGTGGCCTCAGTGAGGACTGCCGGTCCCGCATGAGTGACTCGATTTGACTCCTTTCCCCGTTCTTTTTTTAAAGGTATTTTCTGCAGATTCTGAGTGCTCGATGTCTATATGACGGGATTTCTTTTTGGCGAATTGGAGAACCTAGCTAATTCTCTAACTTGGTATAAATGGTAATCATTCGCTTACGTTTTGGTTTTGACCCGGCTCTGCCGTGGCACTTGTATCTTTACTTTGCTTCCGCTTTACTTTCATTTGAATTGATTTCACGACATAGTCTTATGACAGGTTAAGGGTATCCAATGGCCCTTCGAGGTTTTTAGGGTTCGAAATCCCTTTTTCTACTAATCTTAAATGAGTTTGAAGCCTCGACCCGTACCTGGATTGCAAGATCCGAACAAGGGGTTTTATCCCTTGAAACGTAACCCGGAAATCATAATTCTGGACCGTTACAGGTGAAGCAAGGATTGATATATTAAGACGCACCGGTGGAGAGGAGATAAAGAACAAAGACATATATATACAAATTTCCTACATGTTTGTTTACAATGCTTTCCATCCAATCCGAATGTTTTTTTTTTCTAGGCTCCTATATATTCATATTCAATACTCTATTTGTGGGTTAGAGTAAGAGATTTAACCATTTTTCTACCTCTCTTTTGTTTTGGCTAAAACGCAACATTTTTTTTTCCAGGAAATATCTTGGATAGAAAGACTACCCAATAGCTAAAGTTCAACATTATGGTGCTACTATACTAGGTAATTGTTTATATTTGTGTTTTTATTTCATGGGTTTGTTGGCTAATTTGAAAGCTTGAAATCCCATACGTAAGTGTTGACTGATGACACATATTTCATTATGGAAAATCAACATGGAATTGGATGAACTCCAAGCTAAATGGGTTGCTACAAAGATATCCAATGAATTAAATCATTTGTTCTGTATTGATGGTGGCAATACTGTATACTATAAGATATTATGTGCTTTCATATTTCGTTAGCGTGACTACTTTATCGTCAGGTGAGTTTTTTTCCATCATTTATGATTATAAATACTTTAAAGCTCATATTTTATTTCTTTCACCTATTTATAGACTCAATTCAATCCGACTTGATATAAACCATGTCCCGTGCGTAGCACGGGTCTGCCACCCTAAATGAAAATAGGTTACGAACAAGCTGAAAACTGAGCCAAACCTATTAATTTGAATTCGGGTTGATTTTTGTGGAAATTTCGATTTTCAGTTCGATTCGATTTAATTTGATTCAATTTAGCTTCGGTTTAAACCGATGAACAACCCTAGATCTTACCCAACCCAATAGTAGGGGTGTTATTCGAGCCGAACGAGCCGAACTTGGCATGTTTAAGCTCGTTCGTTTGTTAAACGAGCTCGAGCCGAGCCGAACCTAATTTTTAAACGAGCTTTTTATTTTGTTCAAGCTCGGCTTGCTTAGGAAATGAACGAGCTCAAGACGAGCTTTTTTCGAGCTTTAAGTAGTTCTATTTGATTATAACATGTTAACTTAAAGAAAATTTTAGAAATTTCATAGAATTCGAGCTATTCAAGCTTTATTCGAACGAGTCGAGCTTTCAAACGAGCTTAAAATTTCGTTCAAGCTCTGCTTGTTTAACTAAGTGAGCGAGCTCGAGTCAAGCTTTTTCAAGCCGATCCCGAGTCAAGCTCGAGCTGTTCAGTTCATATAACACCCCTATCCAATAGCATTCCTTTACTTACATGATGACATGTGTTGAGATGATGACATGCGAACAACGGCTTTATGGCATTTGGATGACGAAGATTTGACATTTTGACCTCGTCTGGGTCCGCATGCGACCCCATAATTAAATGGATTCTAAAACTATATTCAATCCAATCGAATCCCCAATTTCACGTCCGCAACCAGTCGCTTTCTCTCTCTCCCTCCTTCCCCGCAGCGAAGAACAGCGCAGGATATTCCAGAAAGAGAGAGAGAGAGGGAGGAGCTGAACAAATTCAAGCGACAAACAACGGAACTGATATGGCTCCTCTCTCTCTCTCTAGTGTGTGGATTGTCAGGTGTCTTTCCTAATTCGGTGAAGATAAAGACCTTAAAAACCCTAGACTGAAACCAGTTCCCACTAGCGAATTTTTTCTTCTCACTTGACGACCGGAGCTAGGGCTGCTACTTCCGTCGCTTCCCTGTATTCTTCAAAATCCAGTATCCGTTATTCCACGTTCGGTGAGTGCACCTTGGAAGACGACTTCCTCCTTTTTCTGAGTTAAATTTTGCTACCCTGGGCTTGTTTCGTGGGATTTTAGCTCTGATTAATTTCCCTTGTGTGTTTGTCTACCAGGTTTGCTTGGCTTGTGTAATTATTTTGATTTTCGCAGCTAGATTTTATGGTCGGAATCGAGAAATTGGTCTTTCTGAACATTATTCGTAAGGGATTCTGGTTGAAAATCTGTTCAGATCTTTTCAAGAGTGCCGTTCATTGCTCGTGCTGTCAGTTTTAGTAGAATGGCCGAAAGCTCAGCTGATCCGAGGGTTTCAAATTTCTTCAGAGATTTGCTTCAGAGCTTTGCGAAGATTAAAGAATGTTCGGAAGCAATTCCTGTCCCCTGGTTGGGCGTCTGCCGTTCTGGCTTTTCTGTATTGTGAAAGTCTAATTCATATGGTGAAGCGCAAAGGTCACTCCTTTGCTTTCTCTTCCAGCAGGTACATTGGAGTATCATGCCTTCAGTTCAAGGGCTTATTGATTGGTGAATTTTCTAAGTTCAGCCTATCAATTATATAGATAGATTCATCTTTTTAGTATTCATGTTGAGTTAGATATTTGTAATTTGATTAGCAAAAGTAGATTGAGGTTTTGATAGATGGTACCTTCGGGGCCTTCAACTTCCATGGGGGGTGCGCATCCCCTTCCTTCTTCCCACTTGAGGTCACATTCGGGAATGTTGGGTGGGCAAGGTGGTTCTATGCCTTCACAAGGGGCCTTCCCGTCACTTATGCCCCCTCGACCTCACTACAATAATGGGAATTTGCTTGGAAATGGCCATAATGTTTCATCCCTCATGAACCAGTCTTACGGAAATGAGATTATGAACCCTGGGAATGGTCAGCGTAGTGGGATGGACAGCGGAGCAGAACTTGACCCCCTTTCTGGTGTTGGTGTTGGAACTGGAGTCGCATTGAACTCTTCCCTGCCTTCTCATGTACCAACAAACATGATGAATTCTGTTTCATCAAGTCAGGTTCAGGGCCAACAATTTCGCGACCAATCTGGTAACCAGATGAGAACAGATCAACAGCCATCACATTCACAGCAACTTGAATCCCAAAATTTCCAGCACCCTCAGCAATCAATGCAACAACAGTTCTCTGCTCCTATAAGCAACCAGCCCCAACAGCAACAGCAGTTTCAATCAATTCGTGGTGGTTTGGGCGGCATCAGTCAAGTGAAGTTGCAATCACAAGTGAATAATGAGCAGCATTTACCCCAACAACAGCAGCAGTTACAATCTTTAAGAGGTCTGGGTCCAGTAAAACTGGAACCACAGCAACTGCAACCCATGAGGAACCAGGTACATGTGAAGATGGAACCCCAACATTCAGAACATTCAGTATCATTGCATCAACAACAGCAGCAACAACAGTCGCTCCAAATGTCGTGGCAACCTTCTCAAGCAGCTGCTGTTTCCCAGCTTAATTTATTGCAGCAGCACAGATTGCTTCAGTTGCAACAGCAGCAGCAACAACATCAACTGCTGAAGGGTCTTCCTCAGCAGAGGTCTCAAATGCAACAGCAATTTCAGGTGCAAAATTTGCCTGTGAGGTCTCCAGTAAAACCAATGTATGAAGTAGGGGCATGTGCAAGGCGCCTTACCCAGTACATGCATCAGCAGCAAAATAGACCTGAGGTGAGAGCTCTTTCTCAGACAGTTTCTTAGATGTTGCAGGATCTGGATTCTGTATGAAGTTGTAATACTGCCATCAATTTTATTTTAGGACAACAACTTTGAATTTTGGAGGAAATTTGTGGCTGAATTTTTTGCTCCTAATTCCAAGAAGAAATGGTGTGTTTCTATGTATGGAAGTGGCCGCCAAACAACTGGGGTATTTCCTCAGGCAAGTTATTTCTTCTGAGTTTGCTTCCGAGTTATTTCTGCTTCCAACTTTTTCCTTTTGTTTGACTCTATATTTCTTTAGAATTGCATTGCAAGTGGTTTGTAAATTAGCAGAATTTTAAAAGGTATGTTGCACCCTGTTAAGATGAACAAGATTAGATTGGTGTTTGAGTTTTTCCTTTTCTTCCCTTCCCTATTTTAGAATTAGTCAGTTAGAGGCCCTTTTCAGACTGTTTTAAGTTGTCTTAAATCTTTTTATGAGCCTATTGTTTTCTATAGTGTCTCTCTCTTGTTCTTGATTCTTCTTTTTAAATTGACTTTGCTAATGCTGTGTGTAGAAAATAATTTTCCTTTAGTGCCAGAAATTTCTTACACCAGGTTATTGTAGAAAATAAGTAAACTGTTTTGGGATTTTGCTAATGTCTTACCAACATTAGTTAGCTTAATTTTGCTCCTTATCTGTACATCTGCTGAATGTAAATACGCTTTGTATATTTTTTTAGGATGTGTGGCACTGTGACATATGCAACCGCAAACCAGGCCGTGGTTTTGGTACGTTATGTTCTTTCTATACATATATAAGAAATCGTGCATTAGTTTTCTGCCTTCTACTCTGGGACGCTGACCTTATTTGTTGACCATGGTACCTTAATACCTAATGAAACTCTCTTGATTAGCTTCTAATGTTTATTAATGACAATTTTCAGAGGCAACTTTTGAAGTTTTACCAAGGCTTTTCAAGATTAAGTATGAAAGTGGTACACTAGAAGAACTTCTTTATGTTGATATGCCTCGTGAATATCATAATCCTTCTGGACAAATAGTTTTGGATTATGCAAAAGCAATTCAGGAGAGTGTTTTTGATCAACTTCGTGTTGTACGTGATGGCCAACTACGGATTGTTTTTTCTCCAGACCTGAAGGTTTTGTGTTTATTTTTTGCCTCCTCTCAAGATTTTATCCTTGCTTTGATTTTGATTTATGGCCTATTTTATTTCACTGATAGATATGCTCCTGGGAGTTTTGTGCCAGACATCATGAGGAGTTAATTCCTCGTCGGCTGTTGATACCACAGGTAGTATGTTGTATCCTTTTCTCCCATTGGTAACATGTTACTGTTGCTTTGCATAAATCCATCTATCAAAGAGGCTGACATTCCATAGTTGATTGACTCACGATATTATTAGTCTTTTCCCGTGTTTGTGAACCTGAAAGGGTCCTCTGGGGAACAGGGTTATGCTTTGGATTTTTTTTGGAGCTAATTTTCATTGTAAATTGACTATATTTATGGAAGTGTTTCAAAGTTTTGGTTTGCTATAAAATCTGTTAGACCTGATGATTTCAAATTAGTCCTAGGTTCAGATAGTAAATGTTTACTTGGCACCATATTTGAAGCTTCTTAATGTTATCTAGGTCAACCAGTAAGGAACTTATATTTAATAATGTATTTTGAAACATGTCTGCTGCAAATTGGTTATCCGTGCTTCATCTACACTGTCGTTTACAGTGTTATTATATTTGCATTCTCTCTTTCTTTCCTTGGGAATCTCCAATCAGAAGTATTTGGAGTTGCTAGTCAAAAGTAGTTATAACCAGTTAACTGTTTTAGACTTTACTTGTCCGGTGGATTTTGGAGTAGCATAAACAGACCAGTAAGTTGGGTTATCTTCCATATCTTCTGATTGGCTGGTTATCAGTCCGATTAGTGCAGTAGGGAAAATCAAATACAATAAAAAGAATGTTCAATCCGAATTCCCCACTGAAGACATTTGTTCATCAAGATGTGATTGAATTAGGTGATAACTGATTTGCGTGTTTGTGTGTGTTAGATTGCGATGATTTTCTAGACACGATTTTTCTGGCTCATAGAACTTGACCTTTTAAATTTGCTCTACATGGCTTTGCATTAATTTGGTTGTTTTTTTCACTGCCATCAGTGCTAAACTACTAGCTGGAACACCGTATCACTTTTTGTGGAACCTTCTAATTTTGGTTCAGTTGTTAATCCTCTACCATTTTAAACTACTAGTCGAATAATTTGGTTCTTTTAAACTCTGTTTGACTCCTAAATTTCCCTCATTGTGCAGGTTAGTCAACTTGGTGCTGCTGCTCATAAGTATCAAGCTGGCACTCAGAATGCATCCACGAATTCATCTATTTCAGATTTACAGAATGATTGTAATATGTAAGCAATCTTCTCATTTTGTGGAGTGTACATTTTATGATATGGCAAAGCATATAACATTTGGAACTGCAGGGGAGCATCTATTCAGATTGTTTTGTTTTTTTACCCTAAGTATTGCGATTGTTTTAATCTTGGTACAACTAATGATTAAACTCTTGCATTTAAATAGTCACAAATAATTGTATCTATATTCTCAAGGTTTTCCTGCTCTTTGCCATTTTATGATATTTTTTTTTGTCATCAACGACATTTGTACTTTTTAGCTATGTTATGACTTATGATAAATAATGTTCAAATCTTACCTATGCTCTTTTTATGAGTACAAGCTACTTATGCTAATAATTTTATAGGTTTCTTACATCGGCTAAACAACTAGTCAAAGCTTTAGAAGTTCCGTTAGTGAATGACTTGGGGTACAGCAAGAGATATGTTCGATGCCTTCAGGTACTGTATTTTAATTTATGGAATTAGTTTTCCTTCAAAATTTCTAATGTTTTATGAAATGTGGATGTTGTATGTCGTCCTATTTTGCATCTTATATGATAGTTTAATTTTAAGAGGGTTCCTTGTAGTTCTTTGTTGCTTTGGTCTATCCGTCTATAATAAATAAATTGAAAACATAGTTGCACAATTTAACTTGAAATGCAATTTGCAAGGCATTAGTTGTAACTTGTAAGTGGCATGATTTTTGTTTGGGGTGAGCTACCATTTTGTTGAGGATGACGCACACAGTTTGCTTATTTTTGCAAATGCCTTTTATTAGTTGGCCTACTTTTGCAAATTATTAAATTGGTGGCTGTGGTGAGAGGCAGTGCAGCAATGATAAGCTAATAGTGCTGGGTAGTGCAATTAAAAACTATCCTTGTGGGCCTTGTAAGTTTGCACTTAAATTACAGGGTGCACGAATTGGAAGTTTGGACTATACCCTTGTGATCTAGAACCAGAGGTTTCCCCTTAAATTGTTTGGATACTTGCACTAGCTATTATGGTCTTCATTGTATGCCAACAAATGGCCATTGCTGTATTTTATTCAACTGCATTCCTCCCACGTAAAATAAAGGGTAAGAATGCAAAATTGATAATCATGAATTAGTTATATTGAGTATAAAATTATTGACTTAAGAGTGTTGCCTCACTTTGGTACTAATTGCTTTGAACACCTCATCCCTTGTGGCTTTTTAAGTCGGTACTTTTTCCTTGGTCACCCAGTTGTAATTTATGTCATGTAAACTACTGAATGAGTTCAGAGTTCTTATTTCCATTTACTATGTTGTCACAATATTAAATATTTTCTATTCACATCATAACCCTGCGGGTCATAACATTAATGTACGAGTTTGTCTTATCTGAATTCTGCTGCTATCCCACTGATCATGTCATTTGTTACTCTGAATCTGAGCGATGAACTTTGCTGTTTGTCATGCTTTCTCCTCACCTGTTTGTCAGGTTGGTTTATTTTCCAGTACGCAGCCTTATGAAATTGGTTTTATTGATCAACTTTTGTTTTGCTGTGCAGATCTCTGAGGTGGTCAACAGCATGAAGGATCTGATTGATTACAGCCGGATTACTGGAACAGGACCAATGGGTAAGCTTAGCGTGATGTCCCTCTGTCCCACCTGTGATCTCTCACTTAACCACTTGGTGCATTGTCATATATCAACATCAAAACACAAGACATAAGTGACTCCACTCTTGCCCTTGTCTTTCTTGCAGACTGCTTGGCCAAGTTTTCACGAAGAGCAAATGTTTCATCTGGCTTCCAAACACAAACTCAATCATCCGAGGACCAGCAGCAACAACAGCAGACGCTGCCTCCACAGCAGCACCAACAACAAAACTCGAACAATGAGCAGACTTCCACTTCTCAGGCTACTGGCATGCAGCCTGTACCAAGCAATGGCGTGCCCAGTGTAAATAACTATGTCAACACATCAGCTAACTCCACCTCGTTGACCACAATCAACGGCCACCAAAATTCTATTGTCTCTAGACCCCATAATCTTATGAGCTCTACTAGCAGTCCTTACGCCCCAACCTCATTGCCTTCTCCTGGTTCCTTAAGTGCAACGCAACCTCCACCAGTGTCACAATCAAATCCTTCACCATTCCGATCCTCAACAGCGCCAACCACTTGCAATAGTTCCCCCCTACAGCCAACCTCCAGTAATCCCTTGCCTAACACCACCCACCAAATGAACACTGCAAACTCGCCAGCCAATGTATCAATGCAACACCAGCAGCAGCAGTCTCCTCTTCTCAGTGAAGTGGATCCTACCTCTGAGAGCTCAGTTCAGAAGATTATCCAAGAAATGATGCTGTCCGGCCAGTTGAGTGGCCCTAGTGGAATGATGGGTATCAGTTCCTTGGGGAATGAGGTGAAGAATATTAATGGCATTCTTCCCTCGACCAATTCAGGCCTCAACGGATCCAACTGCCTGGCAAATAGTAATCCGGGTTTGGGTTTTGGTAGCACGGGCAGCGGAATAGGTCAAGCTGCAATGCTAAATGGAGAAAGAACTGGAATAGCTGGTAATCCAATCGCCATGAATGGGAGAGTAGGAATGGCATCTATCGGTCGACATCAAGGAGTTAGCTTTCAACAGCAGCAAGATTTGAGCAATCAATTCTTAAGCGGATTCGGATCTGCTAATGGCTTCAATAATCTTCAGTTTGATTGGAAGCAATCTCCATAAGTAAAGGCTCAAAGCCGATCAGTGATATTATCCATCCTCCCTTTTCAGCTGCTGGTTCTTGTGCTGGAAAGAGTCTAGGATGAAGGAGTGGCCAGTTGCATTACAGTACAAAATCGGAGTGAGGCTGTGTACTAATCTCAATATATAGCATAGGGTTTTTATTTTATTTTATTTTCTTAATTACAAGTGTTAAATTTTCTTCTTGGTTGTAACCTCTCCTTAATCAGACTCGTGATATGATGGATCAACATACCCATATAGTCTCCATCGACATCTATCTTAGAGTTGATTCCTCTTCGGTGGGGTAATGTGTCTGATAAGAGGAGCTCTTTTTGTTAAAGGTAGTATGAACTATAAAGTGTAACCTTGTGTAAAACTTACTATAATCTTAATATCAAATATATGTTTCCAAGTTCCACATCACGGTGCAGTTTGCATCACCATGGTTGAGGTCCAAATGAAAATCTTCATGTTTTGTAGTTTGAATTATCATTTGATGTACTATGTTGTGTATATAGACTTTCGATACCTCTGATGATGCCGGGCAAGGTAAGCAGTAGGATTCGACCACGAGTCCACAGAGGTGGAACTGCGTCGCAAGTTGGATTCCCAACCGCAATGCCTCCATCTCCTAAAGGACGGACAGCAATTTAGGGAAGTTAACAAGAAACACATCAAGTAATATGATCTTTCTGTTTTCAGAGTAACAAACCCTTTTATCAGAAAACACACAAATTTAATACTAAACATACTCCATTACAAAACTGTGCTTCACCATCAAACTCCTCTGTCCTTGTCACCAATAGCTATGTAATTTGTAAGGTGAAAAATACAAGGAATTTCCAGTACAAAACCAGCCATAAGCTAATGGTTCTCGATAGAAGACCTTAGGGCATGGCAGGAAATGCAAAAGTGAGCTCCTCTGTCCGTAGGCAAAGTCATTCATCTCATCTATCAGTATAAAAGAAACCAGTTTACCAGTGTCCAAATGACAAACAACTTCATCAATTGATTAAAAGGTTTAGTGTGTGCTTGAGTGTGAAAGCTCAAAAGATTTGATCAGATCGGGAGCCTAAAACGAGTACTCCTTCAAATCCTCCTTCGAATCGCCTATTTGCACATCAGCCAGGCATTCGTCAGCAGTAAGAGGGGGAAGGTTTCTCGTCTTGCGCCTCAGGTTGTGCTTGTGCCAGTCACTCTTGAAGTGCTCCCTGTACTCCTTGGCATCACCCACCACTGCATTGCAAGTGCTGCACTTGCTTTGCTTTGCTTCCTTGCCAGCATTTGCTGAACTTGTTGAAACCTGCTGCTTTTGAAGTCTCTCGCTCAGCTGGAGCACAGGCTCATCATATTCCTTGGGTAAGTTTGGTTGAAACTCCTCGTCATACTGCTCTACATGAGTATCTCCCTCGGCATGCACAGAGACGGCAAGAATTTCTAGTCTTCCCTGCAAATTCCTCACCAATCCATCACACTCCCGGAAAAAGCCAGGCTCCATCTCACAGATCTGCAATTAAAAAAATAAACCATGATTGTTTATGACACAACTGTAAAATAATCAGAAGGCACTAGTGGCATTAAGGAATATAGATGTATAACCCACAAGAGAAAATTGGTTTTCAGATTCATCTTTAGACACAATATTTGCACTCCAGGAGGTAAGCTTCTCTGACAAAGATGAATAGTTCGGTTGAGGAACACTAATTCGCACTCTCATTGGGGATCTTTTAATTGGGTAGTGTTTCTGAAGTTCGCGAATAACCTCTAGCGCCTGCAGCAGATTGAAATCGGCATTAAAAATATACAAAATAGAAGAAACAAAGGTATGACACGGAGCTGAAGTTAACAGAAATGGACTTCAAAACTAATGATTTCATTTCACAAAACACGCATACTCCATTGATAAGCAATCCAACCCTTCACAACAACAAAGAGCATATAATTGAACTGTTTTTTGTATTAAGAAAGACCAACAAAAGTTACTGGAAGATTCAAGCATGAAAAGTAACCCAAGGATCCACACTACAGAAGGAATTTGAAAGCAAAATTAGGTTCATCTGCAACAAAAGTGAGGAAGGGATGACCTGCTTCTTGGAGCTGTTATGGGGATCAACAGCAAAATGGATTTCGTGCATCAAACGCTCAATCATGCTAATAGTGTAAGGTCTCTGAGTCTCAGGGTTTATTGTCTTCTGCATGACTATAGTTGCAATATCTCGAAATTGACTGGACAACTGAGACTCCCTCTCCTTCCCAGCAACCTGAAGCTCTCCTTTCTCCAAAATCTAATCATAATTCAAAAGCCACAAAGCAAACCCCTACCGATCAGAAACAATCATCTACCAGAGTACCAGTCAATAGAATCAACAAAATTCAAGAATTTCACCTCCAGACAGATTTTAGACTGATCATCGGTACCGAAAGCATTGTTCAAGTCCTTAGATTTGGCCAAGACGCCCTTGGAGACATTTGAATAAACAGTCTGAGACTGCAAAACCTCATCTATGTCTTTCTCTCTGTAAAAACCAAACCAACTGAAGGTGAGATGTTGGCCGCACCAAGGTTTCAGATAGTCGACTAGGACAAGAGGAATGAATTGGTATTAACATCAATTTGTTGCAAAACTAACTGGAAATCGATGAGACAGAGTTCGCAAAGGGGTGAATCGAATCAACATCTCATTATCAAACTTGAACCAGCGGAAAGAATCAAATACAACAACGATAAAGATGCGAAATCAGATACAAAAAATGAAAGAGGAGGGAAGAGAACAAACACGCCGGAACGCCAGGAGAGGACTTTGTTCTTGTAGCAAGCGATTTCGAAGCGAAAGCCATGCTTCTTCAAACGGACCACCGCCACGTTCGTCAACCTCTTCTGCCCTATAGGCTGAACCAGCGTTTTCGACATTTCCCCCCTTTCTTGCTATCGCTCTCGCTCTCTGGAAGCTTCAACAGCGCCGTCGTACGGGTAGGGTTGAGGCTTCCAAGTTTGCAGCTCTAATCTTCAGACTCGCGCAATCCGGACAATGACGCCCGCACCTGACCTTTCTTTATACGTCCCATAGGGTTTTATATATCTATATATTTAATTGATAAAAAAAAAATCAAAAATATTTTTTACTAAAAAATATACTCTACTATATATTTGTTAATTAGAAAATGCCACCAACAAATTGCAACTTTATGGATGCGGATTACAGATATATTGATTCGTTTTATAGGAGACACCTATCACCTCAAACTGCTAGAGAATAGTAGAGAAAACGTCCGAGACGAGGATTTCATCTCCCCAGAGCACGATATATAGTCTTTGAAGGCATTGATCACCACCAAATTGTCACCCTCGATCATAATACATTGAAGCCCCAACTCATTCGCCTTTTTTAGGCTGAGTTTCAGTGTCATTGCTTCCGACACCAGGGCATTTGTCGCACAAAATTGAGCACCTTTGCGGCAACCGTGGAGGAAGAATTACTTATTATAATAAGTATTTAATAATAATAAAAAAAACTTGTTGTAGCTCTTATTTTCGTTTTTAATTATCCTGCTATATAACGTATCTTTGTCCGTTATGACAATTTATAATAAAAAAAAATCATTCTTCTTTAATGTATTTTTATTTGCCAATAATTTTTACTTATCCATACAAATTAAAATAAAAAAAATTGATAATTTGTCTAAAAAACAAATTATAAAATGATAGCATACAAGTATTTTTAACTCTAAAATTTTTAGATTTGCATTTTATAGTGGCTATAGTATGTCTAAAAAATAAATTATAAAATGTTAAAATTTTAATTACCCTAATTATATTTTTAAAAACAAATTATAAAATGATAAGAGTTTTAGTTTTTTTTTTTTTTAATAAAAAATTAAAAACTACTGTATATGGGATCCGCCAAGGTGCTGTGTCTGAAACTGCTTCCCAAGATTTTCCAGGTGAGATTCTCTCACTGCATGTTGAGAGTGAAATATGAAAATTTACATTTCATTTTACATGGCCTCAAAGGTACACAGCACATCTGATAAGATATGTCTAAGATCCTTTTGTAAACAAACAGTATCTTGAAAGGCCACAATATGTACAACTCCAAAGGCACTCGTGTCAGTGAGCTGGTGTGCTCGCTGTGCGGTGTCCTTGGACAGAACACGCGCAGTGAACGGATGTTAGGCTCAGGCATCCGCTTATGATGAGTGAATGCCTCCCTGGGCAGGTGTGGAGGGCTGGGAATGAGTCGCACACAGCCTGAACCGCTGGAGGCGTCAGGGCAGTGCATTGGCTTATGAGGTTCATAAGCCCTCCCTCGTCGCATTTGCTCTTTTTCATGGTTCGCCATGGAGTTTCATTCTTGTTCTTGGCCCGGCTTTGGGCCAACGAGTACATGGCTCTGTCGGTTATGTTCTGACAGCAGTATAGGCCAAGCGATCTCAGATCCGGGCACCTGTTTGCAAGCGCTATCACGCTCTCATCTGTAGCCATTTAGAGGTATGAGTCTCAGTAGCTCATTCGGGAAACAATGTAAGATAACACCATTACCTGATATAAGGACACACCCACACAAGTCAAGAGCTCTGAGCTTGGGACACCCGTGTGCTAGACTTGTAACACCTACATCACTGACTTTCTCACACCACCCGAGATTAAGATACTGCAGCTGGCTGCAGTTATATGCAATAGCCTGATATGGAGATCAAATCAGTTAGCATTCGACAACCATTAACCGAGCCAATTAATGCAGCAAGTTGTGGGAATGTAGGTCTAGTAAGTACCTGCAATGCCCCTATCTGTTGCGGCTTTCACGCAACCACAAAGATTTAGAGACTTGAGATTGGAGCAAAGGCTGGTTAAATATGCAACAGCAGCATCACTGAAGGTGGTGCAACCGCTGATGTTGAGTTTTGTGAGATTGGGGCATCCATGGGCCAACGCGTACAGAGAACTATCCGTGAGGTTAAAGCTTTTACTTAGGTCCAGCTCCTGCAACTCGTGGCAGAAATTCGATATAGTCTCAACAGCGCTATCCTCAAGCTGTGGCTTATCTTGCCGTAATATCAAAGTGTGCAACTTTGTATATTTGGGAGCAAGAGACACGACCAAGTTATTCATGTCATTTTGGCACCTGAAGCAAACGAATGATAACATCACCACACAATGAAGCACTTGAGTTGAAAGAAGTGCAATCAATCGAGTTTAATGAAGCATGACAAACACGGCAGTATCGAAATGTTGGGGAAAAACGGGTAGCTAACACTCTATTATGTGTACGACAAGGATGGACAAACTCTCCTTACAAATGAGAATTGTATTAATGTACAAAAATATTTTGTACAACTCGCGCAATACAAGACTCTTTCACACACCGTACTCGAGATGGACCACTCACACTCTAACTAACTCACTCTCACAAACTCACACTCACTTTTGGAAGACTCAACTTCACTCACAACTCTTACTCACTTCACACTACACAACTTGAGGAGACTCACACTTCACTCACACATCACAAAATGCAACTACCCATGGCCTATTTATAGGAGCCAATGTTGGTTGCATCACCTCCATGCATTTCCTACAAAAGACTAGAAAATTCCAGGCTCACTGGACCTCACCATTCTCCTAGAATATTCTAGACCTTGATTGCTCCTCTTTATTTCTAGACTTCTCTACCATACATTTCCTAACGTTCTCCAAGATTCCGGAGGACTCTACACAAGTCTAGACCCACCTAGACTCTTCACGGTTCCAGAACCTTCCATAGGGTTCCGCACGCTTCCGGAATCTTCCGCACTCTTCTGTGTGCTTCCAAAATATTCCGCCATGTTCCGGAGACTTCCGCTCCATTCCACATTCTTCCGGAACATTCCACTATTTAGCCCAAAACACATATTCATGTATTTGAATTATGAATTATTGTCCATCACGAAAATCACAGATAATACAATAAACAAAAGGGTAGAAGAAACTGAAGACATGTTACAACACGATGAGGATGCTTCCAGTGGCGGAGCCAGGATTTTCGTTAGGGGAGTGTTAAAAAAATTTGGTAATTTTTTTTTGTGTATACTTATTAAGAAATTTTTTTTAAAAAAAAATATTGAAAAAAAACTAAAATTGTGATTTTTTAAATGATTTTTGTATTTAAATAGTTGAGAGTAACCAAAAAATAGAAGAGAAACAAAAAATATAGGAAAAAATCACGAAAAATTACTTTTAAAAGAATATTGAAATAAAAGGTTTAATGTATAATGTAAACATAATTATCACATTTTTTTAATGAAATAGTTGATAGAAACAAAAATTATAAAGAGAAACGAAGAAGAATTAGTGATATAGTTAAAGCAAATAAAAAGTGAGGGACTTAAGATTTAAACCCAACAACAACAACAACAACCTAGTATATCCCAAGATCTTTTAATTCTCCATCCTAACTTCATTTCTTTGCCACTTGAACTAGATAACACTTTTGTTTCAAATATCATTTAAAGATGTTATATTACCTTAAAAATACTAAATATATGCAAAAATATTATTTTTTTGTATTTTTTTTTCCGGCTAGGGGGTGCTCGAGCACCCCTTAGCTCCGCCACTGGATGCTTCAGGACACCTATTACTATCCCATTGCTCTTTTCCACTCTTGTCTATCTTGTGCCAATTCTTCAATGATCTGGAAAGGTCTTGTTTGATCACCTCCTTCAAACTCTTCTGTAGCTGCTCTCTAGCATGCCGAACACTCAAAACAACATAAAGAAATACAAAAACATGGGCATACCATCTTAAGCAGAGAAAAATGAATATCAATCACATAAAGCAAGCTAAAGAACAATCAATATAATCATAGGCAAATTATCCTTGTAGGTGCGAGAGAGGAGGCGGGAGATCATACCACGAGAGAGACAGATGGGTGAGCCCAAAGCATATGGCTTCCCTCCACCCACTGTAGACACCAGAGGCCTTGATCACCGTCTGATCATCGACAAGGGACAGGATTCGCAACAGCACAGCTCCATCGGAATGTCTCTCCACTCGGTGATCACCCCACCCTCCATGTCTCCACCCTGAGCTCCACCCAACAACATAAGCTTCTTAAAGCAAGAGTCCAAGTCCTCACTCCCCATTGGCTCTTTGCTCACCATTTTCCTTTATTGTGCCTTCCAAAGTGGTTAGTAAACCAAATAGCTTCTTGTTCTGAGCCCCAACAACAGTACATACAGAAATAAAACATACATAAACCATACCAAAATTAGCCTTTCCCCAAAAGTTGAATTAAGCAAAACTCCTTCTATATAGAGGACAAATTTATAACTTTGAAGGAAATTGTAAAAATAAAGTAACCATTTTCATAGTTGAAGCTAAAAAATTACTTCATTTGATCAACAATATAAGATTTTGTAAGAAAAATTTTCCCTCATTTAAAATCATCATAATTACACTGACTTTTTTTAATCGATTTTACTATTTTTTTAATAAAAAATTTCACTACTCTCTTCAACCAATTAAGTGTTTATATAGTCTACGTTGTCCCTAGCGTATTTGGGTTTGGCTCGCTTGTTCGCCCGGGATTGCATGCCTACCACTATTGTATTGCACCCTTTTTCTTTTTGTTGTATTGTTTATTATGACGGTTCGCCGTCTGTCAACTATGTCGGCCTCTCGTTCTAGGTGTGTCTGACCCTAGAATTATTTCCTAATAAAAAAAATAAAATAATAAAATACTCCCTCAGTCTCGAAAAACAAGTCGTTTTATTCATCAGAGATGCTCGTGCTCTTAGATTTCATTCATCCCTTCCCTTAAAATTTTGGGGAGATTGCATCCTCACTGCAACTCACCTCATCAACAGATTACCTACTCCTCTTCTACAAAACAAATCACCCTATGAAATTTTGTTCCATGAGCCTCCTGATTACTCCACACTTAGAGTCTTTGGATGCTTGTGTTTCATGTCTACAAAATTTCAGAACAAAAAGAAGTTTGAACCTAGAGGTGATCCTTGTGTTTTCATTGGATATCCTTTTGGGTTCAAGGGCTACAAAGTTTATAATTTGCAAGATAAAAAATGTTACATTAGCAGAGATGTAAACTTTGTTGAAGATTATTTCCCTTTTTCTTCTTCTAATCCACATCAGATACCTTCTACTGTCACACCTACACCACCCTCTGGTGGTCCTCAAGATACATTTGTGGATGACTGGCCTTTTGTCCCACTTGACTGCCTTGAGCAACCCTCCCTTCCCTTACTGGATCCAGTCACCACCACTGAATCTATGGCTGATTACTCTCCATCACCTATACCACCCACCTTTGATGTGATTACCACCCCACATCAAATTGCTCAACCACATCAACCTGCTCAACCAAAACAAATAGCTCCTACCAGACAGTCCACCAGAAATCCCAAACCTCCTACCTGGTTGAAAGATTATGTGTGTACTGTCCATCAAGCATCTACCTCTGCACAAGACACCTCCTACAGTAAGCTCACCTCACCTTATCCTAGCTCTTCTTTTATCTCTTACCATGACTGTCCTACTGCCTATACAACTTTCATTGCCAATAGTGCATCACTATCTGAACCTTCTACTGTAAAGGAGGCTCTACACTCTAAAGAGTGGTGCCAAGCAATGCTTACTGAGTTGAGAGCTCTTGAAAGTACCAGTACATGGACTCTTGTGCCTAGACCTGAGCATCAATCTGTGGTAACTTGCAAATGGCTCTTCAAACTCAAACTGAAGGCTGATGGGTCATTAGATAGACACAAGGCCAGGCTTGTGGCTCGTGGTTTTAGTCAAGTTGAGGGCATTGACTATAGTGAGACATTTGCACCAGTGGCGAAAATGATCTCTGTCAGGACCTTACTTGCTGTTGAAGCAGCTCAGGATTGGCACATCTCTCAACTAGATGTCACAAATGCATTCTTGCATGGTGACTTAGAAGAGGAGGTATTCATGGAGCTACCACCTACCTATTGTTCTCTCAAGTCACTACAGCCTGATGTTCAGGGGGAGAGTGAGAGTAAGAAGCATCAAGCTGTGGGAGACATGGTGTGCAAATTGCAGAAATCACTCTATGGTTTGAAGCAAGCACCACGACAATGGTTTGCAAAGTTCTCTGAGGCTGTGATATCTGCAGGATTTGTGCAATCTGAGTATGATCACTCAATGTTTGTCAAGAAAAGTGGCAACATAATCACATCTTTATTGGTATATGTGGATGACATGATCATTACAGGGAATGATATGGGTTAGATAAGCAAACTCAAGACTCATCTGCATAGTTAGAGAATTCTTTTGGGAGATTAGGTGGTATAGAGTGGATGTGTAATCTCTGCTTTCTTTGGAGATAGAGGATATTTTGTTAGGGTTTTCACACCGGGTACATAGGTGTGGGTGGTGCGAGCCACTTGACAAGACTTTATGTCTTGTCCTTTTGTAATTACGTATTACCTTCTATAGATTTACCACTTCAAAAAAAAAAAAAGACTCATCTGCATAAACATTTCCAGATGAAGGAATTGGGCGAGCTAAGGTATTTTCTGGGCATAGAAGTTGAGAGAAATGATCAGGGAATATTTCTAAATCAAAGAAAGTATGCTCTTGAGTTGTTGGCTGAGACACGAATGACTGATTCCAAACCAGTAGCAACTCCATTAGATCCTAGAGTCAAGCTCAATTTGGAATGAAGTAGAGAGGATGTAGATCCTATAGCCTACAGAAGACTTGTAGGGAAATTGATTTACTTAACCACAACACCTGACTTGTGCTATGCTGTACAGATGCTCAGTCAGTTCATGCACTCTCCAAGCATGGATCACTGGCAAGCTGCTAAACATGTTCTGAGGTATCTTAAGAAAGCTCCAGGACAAGGGCTTCTACTTGCAAGAGAGAATACACTGCAGATGAGAGCCTTTTGTGATGCTGACCGGCAAAGCTGCCCAATGACCAGAAAGTCTCTCACTGGATTTTGCATTTTGCTGGGTAAGTCCTTAATCTCCTGGAGAACAAAGAAGCAATCCTATGTGGCTATGTCAACAGCCGAAGCAGAATACAGGGCAATGGCTATGACATGTAGTGAAGTAACTTGGCTTGTAAATCTATTGCTTGATTTGGGAGTTACTATGGAGCCAGTACAGCTGCACTGTGACAACCAGTCAGCCCTGCATATTGCAAAAAATCCTGCATATCATGAGCGAACTAAGCACATAGAAGGTGACTGCCACATCGTTAGAAACAAGGCTCTAAGGAAAGAAATCACTCTGGGCTACATCCCAACAAAAGAGCAACCGGCAGATATATTCACAAAGACTGTGAATCATGATGCTTATGAAAAGATGATGATCAAGTTAGGAGTTGTGAATAGATTCAAACTCTTAACTTGAGGGGGAGTGTTGAAGCTGTTACAACTCAGCTCAAGCTTGCTTAAGCTTGTTTGAGAAGCTGCAAGTGGTATAACAGAACATGTAACTACCTTCCCACTTGCCTACACGCATAGCTTCCTCATCCTCTATAAATACCAACACCTACATTGTATTGAACAATTTTACAAAGCAATGAAATTTTGAATTCTGAGAGTTCTGTTTTCTTCCCCTTTCTTCAACCTGAGTGTTCTTGAGTGTCATGTTTCTGTTTTAGATTGAATTGGTCAATACTTCAAAATAAAAATAAAAATCGATCCTATTTAATCATCGGGGGGAAATGAGAGAAAAACTGCTTCATTCAACTTCAAGTATAAGGGGGGAAAAAGGAGAAAAGCGAAAGAAAGAGCTCAAAATATTAATTCTGGAAAATTTACTGGACAATAGAAGCTGGTCAATCAATGGAAAAACATAAACCCAGAAAAGTAAAAATTGGCCGATTATAGCTACTCTTCAGAGTTCCAATCAATGAAGAAACAAACAAAACGAGGCCAGCAAACGAAGAATTTGAAAGAAAGACATAAAAAATACAGAAATTATGACAAAAAACAGAGCAACTAAGCAAAATCGATAAGAAATGATGAAATTAATACCTGAGAAGGAGGGGGAGGATGAAGATGGTTAGGGTCTGCAAAAACAGAGAGGAGGAGGAGGATAAATTCTCTGCAGAAAAGAAAAAAATAACAAAAAGTTGGGAAATTTCTGGAAGTAGGAGACGTATGGGAAGGGGGAGAGAGAGGGAAAAAATAAAATAAAAACAATAAGCGAAATTAAACAAGTAGAAATAAACTTTACAACAAGACGACCTAAGAAAACCAATTTCCAAGAAAGCTGAGGACGTCGGCGAAGAACGAAGCCAGATACCACCGAACAATTGCACCACGGGCCAGCGGTATAACATGACTCTAACTCTTGTGGGTGGTGTAATAGAAAAAATAATTTAAAAAATAGAGAGAATTCCCCTAATCTAATATATTTTCCAAACTAAATGGTTCTTTAAATTTTCTATATGAGGAAGTTGTTACAATTAAAACAAAAATAATTTAAACAATATATATTTTATTTTTGTTGTAATAAGATGGATATCAAACGAGAATAACCTTTCATGGAAGAAAAAGAGAGCATGGAGGAGACTTTTTATTCACGTGTATTCTCTCAGGTGAGGTAACAAATCCTTATATAGGTAAGATAGATAGGAGTTGTAGAAGGTGAAACATCCACCAATAATGGTTTCATAACAATTTTTTTATTTTAGAAATTTTTTAGAGAAGATGGTTTTACAATTTATTCGGAATTATAACATTACACTGAACCGCTTACTAATTTGGACTCTAGAGTAAGTTTTGTGAGTTACATTTAATTGAACAACTTACATACACTTATCAACCCTTACAAACATGAATTTGTTGTTACAAAGGAACATCAGATGGGTAGTCTTTGGGGTGTCTTTGTATACACTCCCTCACCATCCTTTCTTGCTCGACGAGGTCCTTCGTTTGACGATCATACACATCCTTGAACATTTCCGACAGCCCCGGTTTCTGCATTCGCTCTGCAGCTTGTATTGCTTCAACCATCTACAAGTACAAACCATAGTATATATATTCAACACTTTTAATATATCCTTACTTGTTACATAGCGTTGTGAAGATTTCATATAATTTACCTGCTTCTTGATGTTGCTTCTGAGTTGAGATTCGTCGTCCTTGTCCCACCAGCTGTTCCTCTCGATCCAGGATCTAAATCTGGCTACAGGATCACGCCCCATCTTCCACTGCTCGATTTCTGCAACTGGCCTGTACTTTGTCGAGTCGTCTGATGTTGAATGGTGCCCTACTCTGTACGTCAAGGCCTGCCAATGTACACACATTTGGTCACATACAGAGTGTTGTGATGAAAAGATTGACATCCTACGTTGATTATGAATGGTATAACAACACATAATATGAGGAAAGAGGAAGTCTATGCACAATGACTTGAAGCTTTTGTGTTACAATGATGGATTCGACTTTATAACCAAAAAACAAAATTAACCAAATAGAACTCCCGTTTTCATACGACTCGCATATTCATTTCATTGCAACAATTTGTAAAATTGGATGTTATGTTATCTGACCTCAACTAGTATGGGTCTTTGTTCGCGAATTGCCATTTCGCGTGCTGTTTTGACGACACTATAGACGGCAAGGGCATCGTTCCCGTCCACCCTTATGCTACGGATTCCATAACCGCGGCCTTTAGCCACAACGCCGTCGCCTAAAAAACGTCGCCAAAAAACAAGTCAGATTTTGATGGTTTGTGACCCATTGGACTTAATTGGTTGCAGTAGATGATTTAAAAGTACTTCTAAATTGTTCTGTTGTGGGAGTGCTGATGGCCCATCCATTGTTCCGGCACACGAAGACCACCGGGGCTTCCAGAACTGCCGCGAAGTTCATAGCAGCATGGAAGTCTCCCTCACTGGTGGTTCCGTCGCCAAAGTAGGCGACGACGCAGGCATCTTTGTTCTCCATTTTGAGGGAGTATGCAGCTCCCACTGCCTGAGGAAGTTGTGTTCTGCAATCCGTCAAAATGCAGTTAGCAAAGCCACATTACTTTAGCGACAAGACGAGTAAAGTAACGGTAACATATAATGAAAAGCTATCATCTTTACTTACGCTAATGGAGAAGAAATGGTGAAGTAGTTGAGCTTATTAGAGCCATAATGGATAGGCATTTGCCTTCCTTTCCCATAGTCAGCGGTGTTTCCGAAACACTGGTTCACAAACTCTTCTAGGGTGAATCCGCGCCATAGCAGAACTCCTGCCTCCCGGTACTAATCATATCATACCCATGTCACAAGAGCTCAGTCACTCGTATATAAGCGTGTATATATACACACACAAGAGGTCAATAAAAGAGGAGAGACCTGAGCAAAGACGACGTCGTCAGGGGAGAGGGCTGCAGCAGAGGAGATGTTGATGGCCTCCTCGCCATTGGAGGTCAAGTAAAACGATATTCTCCCCTGCCTTTGAGCTTCGTAAAGAACGGTGTCCATCACTTGGAGGGTCACCATGTTCGTGTACATTTGTACTGACATTTCCTTGCTCACCTGGTAATTAATTACTACTTATATTGTTATTCAGATGATGATATATATGGTAAGTGATTAAGAAAGAGTGTAGTTGAATGGCAAATGTGTGCAGTGCAGAGGATGACCTGAAAATAGGGATTGGAAGAAGGGAGGAGGAAGCCATGGCGATCGAGAAGACGAAAGCAAGGGACTCTATGGTGGTCAGACTCCGGGATGAAGCTCATCTCACTTGTAAACCTCACCCTCCCTCCCGGAAAATCCATCCCCTGCTCCTCCTGCTTGTTAACAAATGTACCTCACTTTAGATTCATATTTTTTCGAACATATTCATCAAACCAAACTTATTATCAAAATATTTATTTCTATAGGATAGGACAAAAAAAGTTTAATCTCGTTATATTTGAAAAAAAATCATAAAAAATGTTGTTTCAACTCGCGTTTCTTTATATAATATAATTTCAAAATAAAAATAAATAAATATTACTTCCTCTGTTAAAAAAATATAAGTCTTTTTAAACTTAATTTTAAATTATTATTATTATTATTATTATTATTATTATTATTATTATTATTAGGAGAATAGATGGAGTAGTGATCTGATCGGATAGATATGACGCCGTGGATCCACCAAAAAGGAAAAAAATGTGTTAACACATTAGATGGTACAAAAGTTGTGCTTATCCTATAAACTAAAGTTTGAAATGTTTCAAGTACATTGTACATGGCATGTGGTGTTCAAATAAATGAAAACTCTCAACAACTCGTCCAAATCCACAAAGGAAGATTCAAAGAATACATTCATTTCACAAAGTATTGTATAGTAAATACTAAATAGAATGCATACTCCAAAATGAAATTGAAGTCAAGTGTTGGAACCAAAAAAAACAAAGAAATCAAATGGGGAAGATGGTAAAATGGAGGAGGAGGTTACACGTAGCAATTCAATTCATTCCGACAGATGGAGATGGCCAAAATGTCAATTTCTGAATCCCACTACACGTACGGGATTATTTGTGTCCGTTCATTTTTTCGATTTGCCTTTCATATATACAGTAATAATTTGGTAGGTTCAACTCAAATATATATTCATCATTAATTAAAAAAAACCCATCTTTAATACGGAGTAATTTTTTCAAAAAAATTTAATTATGGACTAGAGTCAAACCCTCGTTTTATCTATGGTTTTCCATTTCAAATGCATTTACTGTATTTGATTCTACAATTTAAAAATCCATAAAAAACGGCTAAAATAGTAGTAAAACAAACAATCACATTAATGAAGATAAATTTCTCAAAAAAAATTAATGAAGATAAACAATCACATTTTTTCTTTAAAAAATATACTTATTAATAATAAACATAAAATTATTTTTTTAAAAAATACTTCATCCGATTGGAAATATAAGACGTTTGACCTTTGTGCACGTAATTTAAGAAGCTAAAAATATATAAAATATTAATTTTTTTAATTATTTTTTTTAAATTATAATAGTTATTAATAATAAGTATTATAATGTAAAAAATTTTAATTAAAAAAAAATATTTTACATAGTTCTATGCTCATTAAATTGCGTGCTCATAAGTCAAATGCCTTATATTAAAAATCGGATAGAGTAATATTTTATACAATTTTTAGGAAAAAAAAAAGATAAACAATGACATATTTATTTAACAGAGATAAGGTTTTGAATCCCCAAAACTAAACACGTGTTTGGCAATTGAGTTTTTTTTTTAAGGAGGTGGAGTCTATTTCGTATATTATAGAGGTGTGAGAGGTGGAGATTTTTTTATAAGTAGGGGCAAAAATATACAAATTTTCATAACCTGACCAAATAACCTCCCAAAGCTACCCCTCCTAGCTTCCACAATCAGAGAAAATAAGCTCCACCTCCAACTCCATAGCCTCAAGCTAAAGCTGCTTCCAAACATGAAACTTCGTAGCTTAAAATTTTAATTAAGCTTCGAAACCTTTTCAAAGCTCCTTTCAAATACAACCTAACTACAAATGGTCTAACCTTTGTCTTCTCCTAAATGACAAACCTATTTTAATAATTTCATATAATACCAAAAAATTGAAGGACGATCATGAAAATAATTATTTTTTTACTTATTTTAATAATTTTAAATATTAAAATTATAATTTTTTGCTGTATAAAATTATAGTATATCCTGGCAAAATATCATGTTTTTGTACTCTGCTAAAAAGGTAAAAAACATGCATAAATAACCTGTCTTAGTTAACAAAAAAAAGTCTGGACCAAAAAAAAAAAAGTTAACAAAAAAAAGTATCAAATTTGTTTTAATTCTTTAAAAAACGTATAAAAAAAGTTGATCAAATAACAAGTATTTTTTTTTTCCAACGGAGGCAATATTATTTAGAGAAATAAATTTTAAATGGGAGTTTTTAATCATGCAAATATTAGAAATTAGCGACGGCCATTGCATAAATAAAAACGTATTTAAGCAGTTGAATTTTAAAGTAAAAGAAATTGAAAGTAAATAAAATTAATAATTTAAAAAAAAAACCTCATTAACAGGTGGGTGGAGGTTATCGTGATCGGAGTCCGAATCACTCTCAACCACCAGCGGTGAGGCCCTGGTGGACTCTGGGCGCAGGGCGGCGGAGGGAGCTGCAGGCCACCTCCGGTTACTCGCAAGCGCAAAAGGTCGCCGGAAAACGACTCCGGTGGCCGTGGATGGATCAGGCAGATGACGATCGGCGGAGGAAGCCGGCGCAGGCCAAATCCCCCTGCAACTGCGAAAAGAATCAGGGGATCGTGGACGGATCAAAGACCTGAGAAAGCGGCTGGATCCGGCCGGCGACCAGATCCCCATTTTAGGGAAGTTATCGAGAAGAGGGAGGGAGGGAGGGAGGGGATGGGAGTAAGTTTAATAATGTTGGTTGCAAAGAAAGGGGGGGAAGGATGGCAGGTGCAGGGAGGGAAGGTAAAATGTAAGACGAAGGTGAATTGGGGTGGGGGTTCCAATTGAGGAAAGACATTTTGCTATAAATAATGGACAAGTTTCACACTTTCAGCTGCCATTGCCAACTCATAAATGTTACACGCGCTCTTGGCAGGCCTCTGTTTCCATGTTAATCTAATCCCCACTAAATTTTAAAATTTTAAAAATATATATTAATATTTCACATATTTATAAATTTTTATTGAAAAAGATCATGTTTGAAAAATATATGAAATTCATTGGAAATGTAATTGATTTTTTAATTATATAAAATTTTCAAGTTTAAAATTTTTTATGATAGAAGTTTATAAGTATATTTTTTAAATAATTTTAAAATAATTTAATTGTGCACAGTGGGTTGGATGGGTTATAATTATAAAAGATGTTTAGCTCCTATTTCTACGGATCAGCCATCATACGTGTACTGCATACGTGGCAATTCTACAGGAATACATCTTTTCAAACAAAGTCAATATACTACTACCATCAAAGATTCAACTAGTATAGCACCCTATGGAGGGTTTCACCCATCCAAACGCTCTCTTTTGAGCAAAACCCAAAACCCAAAACCCAAACCCAAAAATTAATCCTAACACCACCCCCTTTATCCAGACTATCCTACTCACCACCACCACCACCCACAAGCTCGCCACCATCGCAGCAGCACTGCCGCAGTCACCGCCCTGACCACCAACCAACATCACAACAAATCAACAATCACAACAACAATAACAACGGGGAACAATCGAGAGTTTTTCTCAACCCCAAATCAATCAACCGGGAAACAACCGAGAGTTATTTCTCAACCCCAAATCAATCAACCGGGGAACAATTGACAGTTTTTTCTCAACCCCATATCAATGTGAGCAACCTTCAAACAAAGGGGTGACCCCCATGGCTATTGCCAACCCGCCAACAATAGGGGTGATTCCCGCAACACCATCGCACCACCGAAATACCCCACGGTCATCACCAAAATCTCGGATCTCTGTCAGCCCAACGGAACAACACCGCCTTAACCCATGAAAACTCACTCCCAATTTTCCCTTCCTCTTCGAGGCATCCGGACCATCCAAACCATATTTGTGTGCTTTGCTGGAACTGAATTTGTTTGGGATTGCCAAGTATTACAAAAACCCCAAACTTCTAACCCGTATTTATGGAACCTGCCTACCTGAAACCCCGATTTGTACGCTTCCGATGGCCATAATTTTTGCCCTCTAGGGCCTGTTCGTCGGAGCCACCACCGTCACGAGTGTAAAACGATAGAATTGATGTAAAGTCCTCGTTGAGGGTTTCCATTCATTGATAAACATATATATAGGTTACAAAGGTATTGGGCCTTTGGGCCCACTATACATGAGAAGACCTATGTAATCTATCAAACCACCGCAGTCGAAACTGGAGGGGGCCGTACAATGAGACTGGAACGGAAATCAATGAACAACTGTCTAGGTAAACCCTTTATGAATATATCAGCGTACTGATAGGAGGACGGGACATGTAGAACGCAGACATGTCCAATGGCAACCTTGTCCCTGACGAAGTGGAGATCAAGCTCAATGTGCTTCGTGCGTTGATGCTGGACTGGGTTGCTAGCCAGATAGACAGCGGAGACGTTGTCAGTGTAGACCAGAGTGGCCTTCTGAAGAGGGCAACGGAGCTCAAGCAGGAGATTGCGGAGCCAAGAGCACTCGGAGACAACGTTGGCAACACCCCTGTATTCGGCCTCAGCGCTGGAGCGAGACACGACAGACTGACGCTTGGCTGACCACGACACAAGGGTGTCGTTGAGGAAGACACAGTAACCAGACGTGGAGCGACGTGTGTCAGAACCACGACACAAGCGTAGAGGAAGGAGTGATCGTGGTGCCGAGCTCGAGGGTGCCGCTGATGTACCGAATGATCCGCTTCAAGGCCTGAAAGTGGGGTTCCCTGGGTGCATGCATGAACAAGCAGACTTGCTGAACGGCGTAACTGATATCAAGCCTGGTGAAAGTGAGATACTGAAGAGCACCAGCGAGGCTCCTGTACAATGTCGGATCATCAACCAAAGGACCAGAATGAGCACTGAGCTTGTTGGAAGTATCGACAGGGGTGGCGACTGGATTACAGTTGGCCATCTTAGCCCGAGCAACAATCTCAGCAGCATACTTACTCTGGGAGAGAAACAGACCAGACGCATGACGCTGAACAACAACTCCCAAGAAGTAGGACAACGGACCCAGATCAGACATGGCGAACTCCGCACTCAACTGTGAAATAATAGACATCCGAAGAGCATCAGAAAAGGCGGTGAGAATGATGTCATCGACATATAGTAACAGGAAGGCCAAGTCTGAGCCTCTGCGATAGATAAACAGAGACGTATCCGAACGGCTGCCAATGAAACCCAATCGTAGCAGATGAGAAGCAAAGCACTGGAACCAAACCCGCGGAGTCAATTTCAGACCATACAGAGAGCGCTTGAGGAGACAGACATGCTTTGGATGATCAGCATCAGCAAACCCCGGCGGTTGAAACATGTAGACTGTCTCATTCAGATGGCCATGCAGAAAGGCGTTCTTGACATCTAACTAATGAATGGCCCAGTTGCGCGACAAAGCTAGACTCAATACCACTCGGATAGTGGCAGGCTTGACCACAGGGCTGAACGTTTCATCACAATCAATACCGGCCTGCTGAGATCGACCGTTGACCACAAGGCGGGCTTTGTAGCGCTCCAACGTCCCATCAGAGCGGAACTTGTGATGGAAGAGCCACATACAGCGGATGACGTTGGCCTTAGGAGGGTGAGGGACAAGAACCCAAGTACCATTCTTCGTAAGGGCCCTGTATTCGTCGAGTATAGCCGCCTGCCAATTCGGGTCGAGGAGGGCTGTTTTGTGGGAGGTGGGAATGGGGGAAAGGGAGGTCGGGGTGGAGGCAGGGGGTGATTGGGAGTCGGGAAGGACGGAGGCAGGGGGGCAGAGGCGGCGGGGAATGCTGCGGGCGCAGCAAGCCCGCAACTCGTTGCATGGCCGCGACCGCGACATGATGTTGCGGCCGCCGCCAATAGGTTGGGCGAGGGGTGGGTTGTGGGCATTTGATGGGCTGCGGCCGCGGCATAACTTCTTGGTGATGGGATGGCGGCGCGGATGTATGGTTTGGGTTGACGGGGCGATGTGTGGTGGTCATAGAGACGATCTGTCGGGGTCGGAAGACACCGGAGACGCTGCGGGTGTGTGGTCTGGTGGTAGGGGTGGTGGTGGTGGTGGAAGGGGAGAGGTAGAAGCACCAGGAGAGCTCTGGGGAAGAAAAAAAATGAGGGAATGATGACTCTAACTCTGACTTAGACACAGGAGGTGTGGAGGAGGAGAGAGGAGGAGGAGAAAAGGGAAAGCGAGACTCATCAAACGTGACATGACGTGACACAATAAGCTTATGGGTCTTGACATCGAGGCAAAGGTAACCGCGATGATCAGACGGATAGCCTAGGAAGACACATGGAGTGGAGCGCGGGTGAAGCTTGTGTGGGGCTGTGGAGGACTGGTTTGGGAAACACAAGCACCCGAAGGTGCGAAGATGATCATACCTAGGCATGGTGTAATAAAGTGCTTGAGCTGGCGAGCGATGGTGTAGGGTAGTGGATGGGAGAATGTTTAGGAGATAACATGTGGTGGATAAGGCGTGAGGCCAATAGGGAAGGGGAATAGATGCGTGGAAGAGTAGAGAGCGCATCATGTTGGTAATGGTTCTGATGATTCGTTCAGCCTTTCCATTCTGCTGAGAAGTATAGGGGTAAGACAAGCGATAAGAGATCCCATTTGTGGCAAAGAAAGAGTGAAAGTCTCTGTTGTCAAATTCACGGTCATTGTCACATTGGAAACATTTGATGGATGTGTGAAACTGTGTTTTGATGTAGGCATGGAATCTGGCAAAGACAGGGAACACTTGGGACTTGAAATGCAATGGGAAGACCCATAAGAAATTAGTGTAATCATCAAGAAACAAGAGGTAGTACTTGTGTCCCTCCTTGCTAGGCACAGGAGAGGTCCAAATGTCACTATGAATGATATCAAAGGGAGCAAGGGTAGAGGTCAAAGACCATTGGAACGACAGTTTGGCATGTTCGCCTAGTTGGCAGGAAGAGCATAAACCAGAGCGTGGGTCTTTAGTACAGGTGACAAGACTCTGGGAACGGAGGACATCTAGAACGGCAACACTGGGATGGCCCAGGCGTGCATGTCACAGGCTGGACGACGATGCCGAGAGGGCAACCGGGCACGACTGACTGGACGCAGGAGGTGGTGTGAAAGGATAGAGCTCCCCGGTGCTGTTACATCTCATGTGAGTAACCCCCGTAGTAAGATCGTTCAGAGAGAAACCATAGGGATCAAACGCAAGGGAAACATTGTTGTCAATAGTGAACCGACGGACAGAGATAAGGTTTTTGAAAATCTTTGGGGCAATGAGGACATTGTTGAGGTGTAGTGGGTGGGTTGGAGTCTGTAATTTGGCGTGGTTAATCCCCGAAGTAGCAAGAAGACCACCATTTCCGACGATAATAGAGTGTGCAGGGCCCTTAAAGGAAATAGATGAGAGGTTACCTGAGGAGTTCGCCATGTGGGAGGTGGCACCAGTGTCCATGTACCAAGAAGAATCTGAAGATGTCGGCTGCAAAGAGGAGAAGGCGTGATGCCCATCAGGCGGAACATAGCCTTGATCAGACGATGTCAGATAGGTATGAGGACCGGCATGTCTCATGGCAGGAGAGCCGGAGTATATCCAATGAGGGTTGAAGCCATGCACCGGGGACCATCGAGGGGCGACGGTCAAAGAAGGAGGGCCGCGATGCCTCGTATGGGGCGGTCGCTGCGTAGAGCAGCGGCTGCTGCAGAGGTCGATGCCGCGGCCGCAGCAGATGAGGTCAAACGACATTTTTTTTTTTTTTCAAATGGGAGGCCGGCGAAGACCGCTGTGGTGGTCTTGCGAGCGAGGGCGAAGAAGAAACGAAGGAGGGAGTAGCGTGAATCTGGACAGAGGGCGACGCCGGTGGTGCGGCGGTGCTAGTCTGGTGGCCGGCGAGACAGAGCAGGCGAAGGTGAGAGAGGGAGGAAGGAGGAAGCGGCTATGGCGGCTGAGAGGTTCTCGGTTTTGCTAGGTCGAAATCGGGCGAGAGAGAGAGAGAGAGGGGAAGGTGGTGAGGCAAGGAAAGAGAGAGAGAGCGGCGACGAGGAGACGACGCCGGCGACGGAAAGAGGAGTGGTGGGGCAGGAGGATCAAACTAGGGTTCCGTGAGGAAGAAAAAGGCTCTGATACCATGTAGAACGATAGAATTGATGTAAAGTCCTCCTTGAGGGTTTCCATTCATTGATAAACATATATATAGGTTACAAAGGTATTGAGCCTTATTGGGCCTTTGGGCCCACTATACATGAGGAGACCTATGTAATCTATCAGCGAGAATCCACACCACCTTACCTTTTGGCTCCACCGATTGACCCTTGGAGGCTTCGGATCTGGTTGCATTGATCGGTTTCGGGTGGTGGCCCATGGCCTCGCCCTGGCTCCATCTCCCTTTTCCCCTCGCCTCCTTCCGCCTTCACCAACTCCGGCCACCTCCTTCCCCTCGGCGTCCGGCGACTAGGGTTTCAATCCCCTGGGTTCCTGCCGCTTGACTCCGCCCCCAAGCCATCCACCTCCTCATGGCTCGTCCGCCTAAATCCAGGCTATTCCTTGGTTCCCTGCGTTTTTGGCTCGGCCGGCGCCTTCATACGTCGCAGTCGTTTGGCGTGTTGGGATGAACCTCCTCTGATTCTTTCCAATCCTTGGCGTGCACGACTTTCTTTAGCCCTTGCACGCCACGTTTTGGTTAACAAAAAAAAAACATATCAAAATATACTTTAAAACGTTGTGGATTTTTTAACCAACTCTCTTTTACCCATATCGATCCGAGCACTTTGTTTGGGTCTCTTTTACCAAATTGGTCCAAGACTTGTAGCCCAGCTCGGCTCTCGTTTCTTGGACCCTTTCCCTGGTCTTGGATCCTTTAACCCAACTACCCTTTTATATTTAAATATATTATATATATATATATTTATATAGTATATATTTAAATATAAATTTATCCGACCAACTGAATCGCTTGACCCTTTAACCCGTTTCTTTTGATCTTGGATATTTTGGCCCGGAGGAGTGGAGTCGTTTCTTGGGTGTGGGTTCGTTTAGTTCTGGTTGATGTGCAGTCTCAGGCGCCCTGCTATTTGAGTTGACCGTGGCAGTGTTCGTGATTCTCGAAGATCTCTCATCTAGGTGGGGGGAACGTCGTTGATCCGCACTTCCCCAGGTGATGCCTTTTTCCGTTGATGGGTTTCTGCATCTGTCTCCCCGGCGTCGAGTTGTCGTGTCATTCCATCGGCTTTCCCATGTTCTCGGCATTCGCTGCTCCACTCGGTGTCCTTCGACTGTCTCTCTTTGGTCTTCATGCTGAGATCTTTTGTTTCCGGGTTTTTTGTTTTTGTTTTTTTGTATCATGACGGTTAACCCGTCTGCCTTTTTCGGCCTCTCGTTGCTCCAGACTTCCGTTGAAGTCTTGGACTCCGAATTATTTCCCGTTCAAAAAAAAACTAGTATAGCACCCTCACCTTGTGCGCAGTTTTGTAGTTTATCAGATTTTATAAATATGTAATAATTACTTATAACAATATATGATTGACATTGAACTCAAAACCAACTTATTTTTTCTTTTAGAAAAAAGAGAGTAGTCAATGTAAAACTAAATTACATAGATTCCATAAAAGAATAAAAAGAATTAATTAATAATAGTCATTGCTTATACATCATAGATGATGAAGGATATGTAAGTACTACATATGGACTAAAGAATGTATTAATTATCACATTGAATAATAACTTTCATTTTCATAATACATGTTAATAAGAAATAAATAACATAATTTGAGCATGTTATATGATTTGCAATGTTTAACATAAAATCATTTTTAATACATTAGGTCAAAGCATGAATAGTTACCTTAGTGTCTTAAAATATAGGACAAATAAACAAAAAATGAAAAACTTTGATTCAATTGCAAACAAAAAAATTAAGTAGATTGAGGAAAACCGATCAGACAAAATAGGGAGTGGGAATCTTATTGATAATGAAAAATTTTGATTCAAATTTGATATTTGAAAAGACTATTTAATTTGCCTCAAATCAAAAATAACCATTTAATATTTTATTTAAATATGAAATTTTAAAATCCAAATTATTTTAGGTTAAAGGAAACTATTTATATATTTTTTAATTCAAAGAATAAATGTAGGTATCAATTCTCAAATCACCCACATAAAATTTGATAGTAGCACTTAGCTCTAGAAAAAATATAGTAAAAAAGAAATCATTCACATGGTATTTGATTTCTCCTATCATGAGTTTTTATATTCATATCAATATCTTGTCTTGTAAGATAGTTTGTTTTAGTGGATAATTAAAACAAAAAATGAATTCTTGTCATATCTTTTTTTTTAAAGTTATATCGGCTAGATTGAAATATATTTAAAAAATTAAAAAATACAATGTACTGAAACACGTAGCTCTAACAAATTTGTTTATTTTAATTTTTACAATCTATAATTGATTGAGTTATAAAATTATATTTTAGAGGTTAGTGTAAGGTGTTTACAATTTTAATTAGATAATTTTTTTTTAAAATCGGATATGATTATGATTTTTTTGTTAAACCGTATATGATGATGATGGTTAAGATACTTAATATTATCAATAAATCAAATCAAATTGGTTATGTACGTAACAGCTAAATCTACCGCTTTTTAAAACAATCTACTTAATCTAACAACCAAATCTACTTAGCAAATATATGGCATATCCAAACAATAATTTTCTAACTTAAAAACCCTATTTTAAATTAATACTTTAAATAATTTAAATTAATTTCTAACTAAAAATTCCTACTTTAAAGAAGAAGCCGCCACATGGGTTATGCGACTTCTCTTTTAGTATTATAATTATAATATTGATATGCAGGTTAAGGCTAAAGTATAAAATTATTCCTTAAATAAGCCGTTTTAGAGCATCATAGGGTGGGAACTAACCCCCATTTTATTTTATTTTTTTCGGATTTGGATAACCTAACCATTGTAAATAATTTCTCTACTTTTTTGATACATCAATATATTGAGGAACTTTTCAAATCCGAAACCAATTAAATGAGGTCACGTGTCCCTATAGCAAATCATTTTCTTTATTTTTCATTTAGGGTGAGATAGAAAAAGTGATTCGAGGAACCTCACTATTTTGGAAAGGGAAAAATGATTTGGGAAATGTTGAAAATAAAATTAGTAAAAATTGAGATGGATGCATGAGAAAAGAAGAGAGGAGTTTTAGGCCACCCTACCGTTGAAGGTGGCACCTTATAAAAACACCAAAAAATCAACCTCAATTCAATAGGTAGAAAATCTCTCTCTCGCCACGCACACACGCACACGCACACGCACACGCACACGCACACGCATACGCACACGCACACACGCACACGCACGCGCACACTCTCTCTCTCTCACAAACCCATGCTTAGGTATTTTAGGTAGATTTTTTTTTCCAAATTTTCAATCTATATATATCACAAACATCAAGATGGCATGTGCAGCATTATAAATGGTCCAAAAATAAGGGAAAACCAAAAAACCCTAAACGCTCTAATCGAGCCTCCCACCGCCGCCTCCTCCTCCTCTTGCCTCCCATGGCTTTCTCCCCTGCACTTCACCGGTTCAGCCCTCGGCTCCATCTCCCCGTCCACTTCCAATAGCTATCGGCTTATCATCGCCGCTCACAGCCCTCCTTCGATGGCCACTGCCGCCACCTGTTCCCTTGGCTTCGCCTTTCGCCCTCGGCTCTCCACCGCCTCCCACCGGCCTCCTCCGGTTTCTTCTCCTTTGTTCTGCATAGTCCTCGCCCTCTTCGCCCCCATCCCGGCGCCTAGAGCTGGCAAAACCCGACCCGAACCCGAAAACCCGACCCGGTCGACCCGGAACCGATTGTTTTGAACACCGATCAACCCGACCCATTTTGGACCCGAAATCCGAATAACCGATAACCGAAACTCACCCAAATCCGAATGAACCGAACCCGATTCAACCGAAACCCATTAAGACCCGAACCCGTTACAACCGAAACCCGATATAACCCGAACTTTAAGATACATTCTAGTAAATTTTTCAAAATGAATATTGAAATAACTGAAACCCGAGACAACTGAAACCCGAATGAACCGAAACCCAATACAACCGAAACCCGAACCCGACCCAACCAAATGACCAAATTATTAGACATTACCCGAAACCGAATGACCCGAAACCCGAATTACCCGAAACCCGAATAACCCGAAACCCGACTAACCGAACCCGAACCCGATCCGACCCGCCCGATTGCCACCTCTACCGGCGCCTCCTTGGTCTCCGCCTTCGGTTTTGGTGTCCGACAGGTTCGAGCACGTGCTCTCGGCGTTCTTGTCGCCGCTCTCCTTGGCGGTGGCCCATGACCACCCGTCTACCTCAATCCCGACCTCAATCCTCTTTGAGCTCTACGCCTTCCGGGCTCCTTCGCGTCTCCATCGAGCTCCTTTATCCCTTCCTTTTGATCCTCCTGCGCCACCAACCTTTTTGTTTGTAGTAGTCCCTCCTGCGCCACCAACCTTTTTGTTTGTTGTAGTCCGCTCTTTCAGTCGCTTTCTGGTTCATCTCTGCCCGGTTTCTCTTCCTTGTCTTGTTTTGTATCACCTCTTTTAGGCTTATCCTTGTGATAGCATGCCCACGATTTTATTTTCGTCCTTGAGGGTTGAGACGAGGTCTTGGGGTTTGATTGTGCATTGGTGTGGTTTGTGGTTGTATTGCGGGTTAGTGTATTGTGCTATTCTTGTTGTGTTGCAGGCTTCTTGTGAGCGTTGATGTCATGTTCGATGACGTCATGGACGTGCGATTGACATCTGAAGGCTCTTGGATTCCATAATCTGAGGTGTCTGCTGGTCCCCAGAGTTCGCTGTGTGCGTTTTCCATTTGGTCGTTCGTTTCGTTCTTCTTTAGCTTGTGTTGCGCAGTGTAGGATGGCTTGTACGTTCCTTATTTTTATTTTCTGTCATTTGCTTCTGTCATTTATTTCTGTCATTTGCTTTAGTTATTTGCTTCTGTTGTACATGATGGTTAGTCCATCCACCGGCTTGTCCAGTCTCTCGGTTTCTCTAGGCTTGTCTAGAGAACTGAATTTCTTATCTTGCTTCAAAAAAAATGGGAGATTAACCAAGATCGATTTGTAGACAACCAGCCCTAACACGGTTAAGATTGATCTAACCTAGAAATAACATTAGATTAGAGATTAACCAAGATACATACAATCCTCAAGCTATTAACCGTATTTAACATACAAATAATTCTCTACACACCCATTTATTTCTATGAGTCCTAAAAAAAGGCATTCTTGCTGCTATAGCTTAAGGTTCCTACGAGGAATATATAAACCCCTAGCAAAATAATCGCAATCTCAACTAGTTGATAAGGCCAGAAGAAATCAACAACATTCATTCATAAGCGACAGAGAATTGCTACAAATAAATAAGAATAGAAATTTCATAACTTGATGCAAATCAAAGCTTTAATTTATAGACGAGAATTATAGCTGCCTATGAACAACTTACAGGTAAATTTGTATCACATACCACCACTCAAAACACCTTTCTAAGTGAAATCCTCCAGTCCAAACCAACCATGTCTAATTTTGAGGATCTTTGCTTCATTTGGCAATCGATCTGGTAAATAAGATATAATATAATCTTCAAAAACAAAAAACTTAAATCAATCTCCCAGATATCCATCAGAACTCTTGTGCAAGTCAGAGATTGATTGACTGCTACTACATCTAGCCCCAATAATAACAATAAAGACACAAGACGAAAAATCATGATTAGCTGGAAAAAACCGCCAAGGGCCACCTACAAAATTAATGTAACTATATATGATGGTATTGGAGCAAAGATCCTAACCCTAATTTTTTTAAAACCCTACTTCTACTTCTACCGCCACCGCCCCCTACCCCCTCCGATGGCCTCTGACGGTGACACTCAACAAGCCCTTCAGGCTTTGCTCGCCACTCAGGCCGCGGCTCTGGCCACCCTAAATTCACCTCGCCTTATTATCTTCATCCGTCACACCACCCTGGCTTGACGATTTGTCCTATCGTGCTCAAGGGAGATAACTATCAGGAGTGGGCTACGTCGATGCGAAACGCCCTTGTCGCCAAACGCAAGATTGACTTCATTGACGGATCGATCACAGTGCCCGCTGCTACCTCTGCAGATGCCGAGTACTGGCCTTCCGTCAACTCCATGTTGATCGGTTGGCTAGTACAGTCCATGGATCCGTCTCTTCGGTCCTCTGTTACGTATTCTACAACTGCTAAGGAACTCTGGGACGATCTCAAACAGCGCTTCAGCGTTGGGAACGGTCCTCGAGTTCTTCAACTTCGTTCTGATATTGCGGCTTGTCGCCAGAAAGGAAATTCTGTTTTCTCTTATTTTGGCACTTTGAAGAAACTATGGGACAAACTGGCGACCTATGTTCCGTTGTCGGCTTGCACCTGCAACAACTGCACCTGTGGTATTCATGAAAAGCTACGCCTTGCTCATGAGCAGGAACATATTCATCAGTTTCTTATGGGACTTGATGATCGCAACTTTGGCACGGTTCGATCAACGCTTATGGCGCAAGACCCTTTGCCTAATCTTGGCAAAGTCTATTCTATAGTGACTCAAGAAGAACATCAACATTCCATCATCAAGGATCGAGAATCCCATGCTGATACTCTCGCCTTTGCTGCTCGGTCCTCCAAACCCTCGGCTGGTCCATCCGGTCTTGCAAAGGAATAGAAGAAGCTTCTACAATGCACTCATTGCAATCGTTCTGGGCATGACAACTCTATGTGCTTCAAGCTCCACGGCTTTCCGGATTGGTTTTATGATAATAGGGCTACCGGTCGTGGCTCTAGATCCTCTCCGGCGCCTTCTACTGATCGTGCCGTGGGCACTGCTCTTGCAGGCCGTGGGCGCGGCTCATCAGGGAGTGGTCACGGATCGGCTGCTGTTGCCAATGCCGCCCATCAGTCCGCTCCTACCGCTTCTGGATCTTTCCAGCCGTCCTCTATCGACCGTAGGGCTCTTGGTTCGTCTCTCACCAGTGATCAATGGGCCTCTATGGTTCAACTTTTTGCTTCTCTAAACTCCTCTCTTGCTTCCAATGACTCCTCTGGTAAGTTGTCTTGTTTTTGGATTCTAGACACTGCCGCTTCCTTTCACATGACAGGGGACACCCAATCACTGCGGGATGTTATTTCTATTAATCCGATTCATATTTTGTTACCCAACGGTCACACATCTATTGCCGATCGTGCTGGAACTCTATTCTTTGGCTCTACCCGTGTTCCTCATGTGCTTGTTGTTCCTAGCTTTACTTGTAACTTGCTATCTTTCGCTCAACTTATGGCTGATCTTGATTGTGTTGTCACACTGACTAGCCGATTATGTGTATTCCAGGACATAAGTTCGAGGATGGTGAATGGAGCGGGTGAGCAAAGGGGTGGCGTCTACTGGCTTCGGGCCTTCTCTGCTGCACGTGCTTGTCCTGTGTCGTCCAATGTAACGACGCCTTCCGCTCTGTGGCATCAGCGTCTTGGGCATCCTGCTATTTCAATTCTAAAATATTTACCTATGCTTAGTAGTTCTATTATTTCTTCTGTTTCTGATCCTTGTGATACTTGCTTCAAAGCCAAACAAACACTAGCACAAAATTGGTCTAATATCATAGATATTTGGAGCCTAATATCACGGATTTAAGAAAACACACGCCCGGGCTTTAGCTCAGTGGGATAATAGGCATGGCACTCTAATATCACGGACTGAATCTAGACACGCCCGTGATATTAGGGGTGGGTTTTTTTTCATATTACAACCTAATATCACGGATGCCCTCTAGACACGCCCGTGATATTAGGGGTGTTTTTTTTTCATGTTATAGCCTAATATCACGGATGCCCTCTAGACAAGCCCGTGATATTAGACCCCTTTTTTAATTAAAAAAAATGACTTTACAGCTCGGTTTAAATTGAACCGGGCTATAAAGTTTCTTTATAAAAGATAAAAAAAAGCGCCTGTAGAGCCCGACAAAATGGCCCGGGCTATGAAATTCCTGTTTTATATATACTAGCTGCACACCCACAGGTAGTTTGTTTGTTCCAGTACAAAAATGAAGTTGAAATTGCACAATGAAATGGAAATTAACTCAAATCTACAAGAAAATACAACAAATGAAACAAACTCGATGTCGATGTGCACACCCTTCAGTCCTCGCGCTTGGTTCTTAGAAAAGCTAAAGATTCCGCTTAGCCACCATTTTCGCAGCAAGATCTGTAGAAATAGAAAGACATCGATAAAATTTTGCTACACCTAATATGTTTCTAATTTCAAAAGCCCATTCACACAAATAAATCAACCTTTTTATGTTTCTTCCAGGAAAAGGGTTTGGTACTTGTAGTTGAACTGATAAGGAAATAACCATTCAAGATGATTTTAATGGACACAAAACAACATTTCATCCAAAAGATCACACTGGAAATGAAAACATAAAGTAATTTGATTAAACAAATGTAGGTGTAAGAGGTTACCTTGGCAAGTGCATCAACTACACTGATAATCTCTAAAAGTACTTTAGACTCTTCACTTGAGAATGTTTTAATAAGAGAGATGGCAACTTCAGTTGTAGCTTCTGCAGATATTGTAATCATGTGAGATAAATCCTGCCAGAGTTGGAGAATAGGGATGGAAGTGGAGAATGCTATACAATCGATTACATACTATGCCTTCCACCAAGTAGCTTTGCCATATGAATATTGTACTCTGCTAAGTTGAGTAGCTCCCTTCTGATAAGTCCAACTGTAATATCTCTATTAAACCTATGCTAGTCCTCGTTAGAGTAAATTACCTGAGATAGGTGGAAGTTGACATACCAACCACATAATGGAGAGAAGACAAATTAATACAGAATATAACTCATCTTTTCAACCACAAATTCACTAATACGAATTTGACATAAACAATCTGATTCTAACCGTCATTAGGAAAATATGAAGAACAGAACAACCCTGGTAATTGAGTAAGCATGTTTTAGCAATGTTTAAGTTTGATGAATGAGATCATGGTCAGAGGCAATGCCCCATGAAGCAATTAAAGGGAAAAAGCAGTCAAAGGAATTAATTTTATTAGCTTTTGTTGCTGATAAAGCAGAAAGCACTAGCAATTTACCGTTCTAACAAAAAAAGGCATAAAAGTAAATACAAAATAGTTAAGCAATTTTAAAAATTTACTACAAATCACAAGCTAGAAAAGGTCAAGAATCTGATTCGAATGTGAAGGTGATGCAAAGCCAAAGCAGACACTGCACCCTTCTTAGTATAGGAAGAACTTTAAGAAGTCACATGGCATCCTCTTAAATAATAACTTCTAGACAACTCATAAAGTACCTCTTTTGTAGTTAATGTGGATTTATTTTGTAGTTTCTACTAATATTCCCCCTTTTCTAGATTTGCTAATAGTTTCTAGATTTTGACTTAGAATCAAGTTTTGTCACCTAGAAATAGATTCTTGCACTACAATTTCAGAGATCCTTCAATCCTATCATAAGGACATGCATAACTAGATTAATAAAAAAGATCATTGAGAAAACATGAAAATAAAACAAAGACATGCAAAATTTTAACGAAAAAACAAAGAGTGAATAGTTTACCTTTTGAGCCACAACCAAGGTTGCTTCATCTCTAGTAGCACATTTTAGGATAATCTGAGGAACATCAGAAATAAAAGACTGCAAATGGGTTCGTGAAGACTAGGATTGTTAATTATGTAGCCCAAGTAAGCAGAGCACTAGACTAAGTATTAACTTTATCTTAAAAATAAAATGGAACTTAACAAAGACAAACTTTAGAGCAGCGTTAACCCCCACTGACCCCAGGGAAAAATGGACAACAAGGGAAGAGATCGAATTAAAACCTATACTGATAAGGTAGGTAAAAGAGAGTTGCACACGGTTCTGGGAATGTTTGTCGCCTTCAAAAGTCCTTATACGGACTTCGACAGGCACCTCGGAATTGGTTCTCTAAATTAGCGACAGCATTGCGGGTTTTTGGGTTTCAACAGAGTCGTGCTGACTATTCGCTGTTTGTCTTTCAGCGTGCTCATATTACTCTTCATGTTCTTGTTTATGTTGACAACATGATTATTGCGGGCAACGACTCTTCTACCATTAATCACTTCAATTCCTATCTTAGCTCTTGTTTCTACATGAAGGATTTGGGAGCTCTGAAGTATTTTCTGGGCATTGAGGTCTCTCGTGCCTCTGCATGTATCTTCCTTTCTCAACGGAAGTATACTCTTGATATTCTTGCTGAGACAAGTCTTCTTGCTGGGAAGCCATGTGAGTTTCCTATGGAGCAAAATCATAATTTGGCCACCTCTGAGAGTGCTTTGTTTGATGAGCCTGACCACTTCCGTCGCCTTATTGGCCGTTTGATCTATCTGACCATCACGCGTCCGGAAATTAGCTTTGCTGTCCATACCTTAGCACAGTTTCTTCAAGCTCCGAGAGTTGATCATTGGCGTGCTGCTTTGCGTGTCTTGCGTTATCTCAAGAGTCATCCCGGTTAGGGACTTTTGCTCTCTGCCTCCAGCTCCTTATAGATTATTGCTTACTGTGACTCTGATTGGGCTGCTTGTCCGCTATCTCGCCGCTCTATCTATGGCTTCTTCGTTTGTCTTGGTTCTTCGCCTATTTCTTGGAAGACGAAAAGCAACACACGGTTGCTCGCTCGTCTACTGAAGCCGAGTACCGCTCTATGGCCTCTACGTGTGCTGAGCTTCTATGGTTGAAGTTGCTCTTGCTCTCCCTGGGTGTTCAGCACTCAACACCAATGCGTTTATACTGTGACAGTCAAGCCACCATACATATAGCTTCTAATCCTGTCTTCCATGAACGTACAAAGCACGTCAAGATCGACTGTCATTTTGTTCGTTATCACATCCAGAATGGCACGGTTGGTACCGCTCATATTCGGACTACAGATCAGCCTGCTGATTTGTTTACAAAACCTTTGGGTCGTCAGCAATTTCAGTTTCTCCTTCGCAAGTTGGGCATTTTGGATCTTCATGCTTCAACTTGAGGGGGAGTATTAGACCTAGCTTAGGGCTATTTATGTAATTATACATTAGCTTGAGCCCCAAGGCCATATGTAACTATATATATGATTAACGTTAATGAGAAAGGCAAGCAATTGAATCCCCAAAATACTTATTCTTATCAAGATGGCTCAACTAAATCCACTGGTTTCTGCCAAGTGGGCGGAATTCTTAGGGACTGTGATGGAAGTGTGATTGATATTTTTCAGCAGCAGGTAGATAGCGGTTCGGCTATCCAAACAGAAGCAACTACATTTTGTGCACGTGTTAAAAGGGCTTTAGCAAGAGGACTACGCAGAGTAGTAATTGCAGGAGACTGTCTGGAGGTGATCAAGGCCATAAATGACAACACAAGGCCCAGATGGGAAATATGGTGACAAGTTGAATTGATCAAGAAGATGCAACCGGAGTTTGAGTACATTGAATTCAAACATTGCTTTCGAGGAGCTAATGGTGCAGCAAATTTCATAGCTAGATCTAGTGACATCTGTAATATGTCTAATATCCCTTTTAATAGGGAATTATGTAACATCATCCGTAAGGATGATCAGGGTGACTTTCTATTTCAGTAGAACCACCCCCTTTTTGCCTAATAAAAAAAAGCTTTAATTTATAGACGAAACGAAAGAGTTTAACAGTGCTCCATGATGATGGATCCCCCCGGGTTTTCTCCATTATTAAAACCCAATGTATATTAGATGATGAATTAGATGCCAAAGAAAAAACCCTAGATGTCCTTAAATAAGCCTAAAAAAGTCGGCTAAAAATAAAATAACAATATCATAAAAGATAGAAAGTCGACTAAAACCTGCTTCAGTGTACTTTCAAAATAGTTGAGACTTGCTGGGGTTGAGGTGGTGTGTACGAGACGATTCCATGATCGGGGAGGAGCTTCCTGGAGGTTCGTCTTCACTGCCCATATCCACATGGATTCCTGATCATGATGTATCGATGGCCAGCAGTGTTGTCTCAGGATGGTACTTGGCATCGTCCATATATAGTCAACGTCTGTAACGTGATAGATTTAGTTTTGTGTAGATTCGTTCTTTGTAGGGTGTGTTGCCGCTTGTTGTATACAGGGAGAAAAAACGTAAATGTCCATATTATAAGACCTAATTAATTAAATGTCCATCATCCAAGATTTATTAGTTAAATGTCCACCAAACCATAAATATGAACACATGACATGCAAATAAACACTGAGAGCGTTGACAAAAAAAAACAATGTGGACAAACCCAAAAACGGGAAAAATCAAATGCAAAATACTCACATTGAACTGCATTTTATAGGATTCTAAATCAAAAAAAGGAAGATTCTACCCATGATAGAAGACAATACAAAGAATTACCCTAGGTTCATGAACTAATTCATGAAAAGTGAAGAAACCCCTAACAACGAGCTTGTTCATGAAAAACGAAGAAACCCCTACCAACAAAACCACAACACTAACCTCGGCATGCATTCCTCGATTCAACCTTTGCAAGAATCAAACAACAATCAGTAGTAGTAAGAGGGAAGACGATGATTAGTTCGAACCAGATAAAAAGAGCGAAAGAGAAACGATAACAGTGGGAGAAGAGAGGGAAAGAGAGAACACGAAAGAGAAACATTTAGTAAAATTGCCTGGTAGGACAATCGAATAATTTGGATTATCCACTATTAATTGGGAAAGGAAATTAATTGGGTCAGGAGGCCCAATTTCGTCTTGTATATATTGCATCTTTTCTGTTTCTATGGTACGCTTTAACGGTCTTCCATCTTCCGACTTGTCAACGATCGAGATTCAAATATATATATATATATATATATATATATATATATATATATATATGATATCGAATTCTTATTTATTAATAATAATAATAATAATAATAACAAAAAACAAATGTGTACTTTCAAAATTATTATTTGAATTGAAAGATTTTTTAATTTTTTTTAAAATATTATTATTACGATTATAACACTGATGATTGATGATTATTGATTTTTTGGTAAAAAGGTGAGAGCTAAGCTCTCAATAAATGAGAGAAAACGGGCTACACAGGCAAAAGTCGGGGAGTAGCCATTCCCCTAATATCCTCATAGACAAGCTCATACATCGTAGGAGATGGCACAACAAGTTCATGAAAACCAAGAGGAGAAAGAATGAGCCATGGATGCGAGGGAGTTGGTGACGAAATTCACTTCACTGTCGACATGCCTCACCTGGGTATCCCAATCCCGGACAAGAAAGCTCTGACACTGACTTACCAAACTAGATAGCGGATGACAGGGACGGTGCCCTTCTCAATAAGGCCTATAGCAAACATAGTCGGTTTCAATCATTGATGATTACACTGCACGCTATAACAAGTTTTGGAGTTACATTTAATATCGGAGTTGCAACATATCAACACATTAAAGGATACAGAATACATGAATTTCTTCTTATAAAATTACTCATAAAGGAAAGTTAGATGGGTAGTCTTTGGGGTGTCTTTCTATAGACTCCCTCACCATCCTTTCTTGCTCGACCAAGTCCTTCGTCGGACGATCATAAACATCTGAAAATATTTCAGACAACTCCGGTTTCAGCATTCGCTCTCCAACTTGTATTGCTTGAATCATCTGGTGCGAAAGTATTCAATATATTAACACAAGAAAATCAAGTAATTTGATTATCCAAATATAGGATTTTACCTGTTTCTTGATGTTCCTTCTGAGTCGCGATTCGTCATCCTCAGTCCACCATTCGTTCCTCTCGATCCAGCATCTGAATCTCGCCAAGGGATCGCGCTCCATCATCCACTCGTCTATTTCAGCAACCGGCCTGTACTTTGTAGAGTCATCTGATGTCGAGTGGTGCCCTACTCTATACGTCAAGGCCTGATCAATAATGTAAACACATTCGGTCACAAACAAATTGGCGACAGAGGAGTAGTCAACCAATTTATATGCTCAATGTGAGACTTTTTTGATCTCTTCTAAATTGGTTGTTATCTAACCTCAACTAGTAGAGGTCTTTGTTCGCGAATGGCCATTTCGCGAGCTGTTTTGATGGCATTGTAGACAGCAAGGACGTCGTTCCCATCCACCCTTATGCTACGGATTCCATAACCGCGACCCTTCACCACAACACCGTCGCCTTAACAAAAATCAGAACTAGTTAGTTTCGTATATGCAGGCAATCAGAATATGTTAAAAGATAGAGATGTACTTCTAAATTGTTCTGTTATAGGAGTGCTGATAGCCCATCCATTGTTTCGACACACGAACACAATCGGGGCATCCAGAACCGCTGCGAAGTTCATAGCAGCATGGAAGTCTCCCTCACTGGAGGTGCCGTCGCCAAAGTAGGCGACGACACAGGCATCTTTGTTCTCCATTTTGAGGGAGTATGCAGCTCCCACTGCCTGAGGAAGTTGTGTTCTGCAATCAATGTCTCACAACTGTCAGAACATATAATACTGAATGAAACATTAAAGAAACACAATCTTTAAATCTTACGCCAAAGGAGATGAAATGGTGAAGTAGTTGAACTTGCTAGAACCATAATGGTTGGGCATCTGCCTTCCTTTCCCTTGATCAGCGCCATTTCCGAAACACTGGTTCACAAAGTCTTGTACGGTGAATCCGCGCCACAACAGAACGCCTGGCTCCCGGTACTGAGCAAAGATGACGTCGTCGGGGGAGAGAGCTGCAGCTGAGGAGATGTTGATGGCTTCCTCGCCGTGGGAGGTCATGTAAAATGAGATCCTTCCTTGTCTTTGCGCTTCGTAAAGAAGGGTGTCCATCACCTTGAGGGTCACCATGTTTTCGTATATTTTGATCGACATTTCCTTGCTCAACTGTGAATTGAAGTAAGTATATATTGTTTGAGATGATCGATCATGTGTTAAATAAGAGTTGATTAATGGAGAATGTGTGTAGATCGGAGGATTGAATGGAAGAGACCTGAAGATAGGGTTTGGAAGAGGGAAGGAGGAAGCCATGGCGATCAAGAAGACGAAAGCAAGGCACTCTATGGTGTTCAGCCTCCGGGATGAAACTCATCTCACTTGTGAGCCTCACCTTCCCTCCTGGAAAATCCATCCATTGTGCCTGCACTCGATTCATACAACTCATTCTAAACTCCGTTTGGTTCAAACGGCTGGAAAACTAAAGAGAAAGGAAACGAATATTGTTTCATTTTAGACAACGGTTCATTAAGATTGTATGTAACCGTAATAAGAATGCTTGGTAGAAGAATGAATGAATCTATATCTTCGCACGAAATTTTTATTTCTATTTCGTTTTTGTTTTTACATGGATCAGCCCTCAGGCTTTGTGTAGATCCTTGCAAACCTGAGTTTATTTGCCTTCTCGATCTACGAGGCCTTATATGGTTTAAAGCAGGTCCGGTTCAGAAAGCTCAAGGCCTTCCTTCTAGGGTTTCGAGCTTGCTAGTCTGATTGCTCCTTATAGGGGATCTTCAGTATGTTGTTATCACTCGACCTGATTGCCCATGCTATTAATCGTATCTGTCAGTAATCAGTATATGCATCAGCCAACAGAGAGGATCATTGGGTGGCGGTGAAGTGAATCCTTCGATATCTTAAGGTTACATTGTCCTATAATTTTCAGTTGGGTCCATGTACTAGATTGGTTGTGGCTGCCTAGGCAGCCACAATTATGTAGTGTGTTAAAATGTGATTTGTGTACTAGTGCCTTTACATATGTTGGTTGGTTGGGGCAGTATATTTTTGCACATATGCACACGACTCCCAACCCCGAGTCCTAACGGACTTCAGTATGGTATCAGAGGGGAAAAACCAAACGGCCCGACTCTCGATCCTGGGCTAGCTAAAAGGAGAATGAGATGTTAGACTCGATGTCCAAGTGACAACTAGAGGCGAAAGACAACCCTAGTTGCACTTGCGGGGGCGTGTTGAAAGAATAAGAGATGTGAAGAGACCAAAAGAGTCTCACATCGACAATATGAACAAAGAAGCCTTAGTATATAAGCTAGTGGGTTACTCCTCCTATTGTCAATTGGTTTTAGGATAGAACCCCACTCGACTTATGTGTTAGGTTATTAGTGCAAGGGCGCACGTGTGCGCACGACCCCTGATCCCGAGTCCTAACTGACTTCAGTAAAAACCATCAATATTTAAAGTTTTCGGGTTTAATTATAGTATTAAGTTACGAAGTTTAACAAATGATAAGTATGATAGAAGTATATTAATTTGGTAAATGATATGTGAAAAATAATTTATATCGCTTAAGTCTTGAAACGTTTATAACTTTTTACTCAGTTATCGAATTTGAGTTTGTAATATATCAAATCGAAGCTATCGACGAGAATAATATGTATATTAAATTTTATTTTTGATTGGGGATGCGATTGTCATCTCTGGCCCTAAAGAGGATCTGCCCCTGCACTTGGGAAATTCCCTTGTCGGTTGGTCCTCTAAGAAGAATACAGTTGTTGCTCGCTCTAGTACGAAGGCGAAGTATCGGGCCATCGTAGAAACAATTGTTGAGCTTGCATGGATTCAACAACTTCTGTTCGCCCTTTGCCAATACCTTACTATAGCCCCCATCGGTTCTCTGTTACAACTTGAGCGCTAGGTTTTTTTGGCCCGAAATCTAATCCTCTTCAATCGGTTTCACTTTGTGCGTGAGAAGTTCGAAGCCAGTGAATTGTCGGTTATTCACATTAACTCTCATGCGCAAACAACGAACATCTTCACAAACACTTAGCAACACCCCCTTTGGGGACTTTGGGTTGTTATTGACTTATTGTACATGTCGTTCCCCCTCCATAAGTTTGCAGGAGTATTCAGAAAGGATATTTGAGTATTATTATTTTACTTATTTTATGAGAATCCTCTTGTATATAAAGTCATTGCATAAATCAATCCTCTCCAGTTGAGATTCTCAATAGAGATTACCGTCCATTGTTATGTAACATAAACATTATAAAATATCTAAAATGAAATCTTTTATTTTATAAGAATCTCATACCTACCAATGACATATATATTTTATATAACTATGGGATTATAAGATTTGAGTTTTTATTACTACTCTTTTGTAATTTTTTATTAAAAAATATTCTATTAATTCCAAAATAGATCTCGTCACTTCATTAATTTCTTATAGAATCCCACAAAAAAATAATTTCTTATATATCGAAGATCGTCTCTTTATTTTGTTCCCGTTGAATTTTTTTTATTATTTAATTCCAAAATAGATCTTGTACGTCACTTTATTAATTTCTTGTACAATCCCCAAAAAATAATAATAATTTCTTATATATCGAAGATCGTCTCTTTATTTTGTTCCAGTTGGAATTATTTTAGCACATGGCCAATTCATGCTCCTGTTATTTAGTTCCAGTAGAGTTCCGATAAAGTTGAGAGGATCTCAACTACTGATTTTAATCAGTGGTTAAAAATCCCTACTCCTTTCCCTCCCCCCACCATCTCTCAATTTTTTTTTCTTTTATTTTTTGAGAGAGAAATGAGAAACTCTATACTATCCCTTCTTTCTCTACAAGATTATTTTTCCCCCAACCGAAAAGAAAAAAAAAAGGAATTTTTTAGCTGGATCTACATAAATATATAATCACTTCTAGATTTATATACTTTTTTATTTATTGGGTTGTATACTTTTAGTAATACAACATGAGATTGTCGTGGTTGTTATAAAATACAGTTGTGATGGTTGTTAACATGTCTAGAGAGGAAAATAATTGAACTGCATCCATTTTCAGTTGAATCATATTTATTTTAAATCAAATTAAATGTGATTGATTGGAGATATAATTATTCTTTTTAGGTTAGGTTAATCCTAATTGCACTTAAAATATTATCTTTCATTAAATAATTTTTTTAGTGCAAAATCATTCAATATAATTTTGATTGAATTGAGCTTAGGTTCAAAATCAATATTTCACATTTTAGAATTTTGAGTTATGTTAAAAATAAGATTATAGTCCCTCTATATACCATACCATATGTTTTTTAAGGATGATGAATCGACTTGTAATACGCACGGCACAAATTCGTCAAATACAAGGTCAAATCACCGGCTTTCGGCGATCAAGTTTTTTTGGTCTGAAAAAAGTTTGCTGGCATGAGAACCCGATGTCGGTATAATAGCTTCCAATTTTGTCGATACCGACTTCCTGTATTGGCAAGCTTTTTCCAAGCAAAAATAGCTTTTCGAAATTGTATTTCGGTGACTGGTTATGTATTTGACAAAAAACCCATACTCTATAAAATATTAATTTCTTAATTAATTTTTAATATAATCTCATACTTATTACTAATAAGGGTGTGTATGGTTGCATTTTTAACTACTAAAAAAATAGTAGAATTAGGTAGTTTAAATTATAAGCTGCGTATGGTAATTAATTTTAGCTAATTTATAGTTAAAATTGGGGGTTAAAAAAAACTTGTTTTTGAAGGTTTTTTTTGGATTTTGGGGGTTTATTTGATTTGAAAAGACAAGTATACACCTAATAACAACCAAATAAACTCCACTTTTTACAAATAAACACTTTTTCGTCCCATACGGAGTTTATATTTTTTCATAAAATTTCAACTACTTTTTACCAACAGTTTATAAATTTTGCCATGTTTATAATTTTAGTCAGTTTATTAACCCCGTCTCATACGAATCCTAAGTATATATTTTATAGAATTTTTAATTTCTTAAAAAGTATGTATAAAAGTCAAATAATATTAATTATGAGACGAATGTAGTAATTTATATATTTTTTATTATTATAATTGTTAATATTTTACTAAAAATTAATATTATATGTTTTTAAATAATCAAGTAATTAATACAAAACACGTGATAAACAAACTAGAACCCCGCGCTAACAAGTAACAACCCCCTTAAGATATGATCAACTCACATGACATTTTCCACTCAAATCAGGAATATATGTGCGTTGTTAACCTTCTTAGCTTTTCATAGTTTTTTTTTATATATATAATATTATATAGTTTTAAATGAAATAAAGATAAGTTCATATTATAATTAATTAGTGTTTTGAAATTAAATTTTCAACAGCTACACCACCCAAGGTTTTCAGAGCTTTTTTTTTTATAAACACAAATCTATTTATTTTATTAGTTATCTATTCAACTAAGGTTATCAAACACATTACAACTTATCTATAGTTTAATATAACATATATTTTACACAATTAACTATTCAGTTTCACCTACTCATTCAGCTCCGCTTACCAAACACACCTTAAAAGAAAAAATAAAAGGAATTAATTAGGCCCAAGTACGTGGTCCAAACCTACAAAATAAAACTGTTTACTTAATCCCTTGTGAGAATAAATTTGGTAGACATCTTTCTTCCTTTTCATTCTTATTGAGTGTGGCTCGTGGCAGGCTATATATGCTAATTTTTTTTCAAACGCATAATTTTTTTTAATAATAAAATTCTTAATTTAATAAATAAATAAATAATTTATTAATTTTTCTTAATTTTGTTTATCTATTATTTTTATTTTTGTAAAAATAGGGCAGACTGGAGCCCTTTTTGTAAAAATGGGACGGGCTAAAGTGGACCCAGCCCGTCCCTGAGTCCGTGCTTGCTCGTGACTTTGAGATATTTTAACTAAATTAAGTTATTTTTTGTTACATAAATAGATGATTTCAGGTTTATTGTCTTACTCTTGTTATATTTATAGATCTTTTGAAAAAATTTCTCTCGATTTATTTGGAGTAAGGGTCATACATCGACCCCATACCCTATATTAAGTGAGATTAAATTGATTGATAACCTTATTTTTAGTGGGATTAAAGTGGATTGGTAACTAAGTTAGAAGCAAAATACTTAAAAACGTTGGAGAGGAAAAAATGGTACTAGCACAACCTTTTAATAGTTAGAAGTGGCGGATACAGGAGTGGGTTTGTGTGAGTTTAAGCCCACCCCAAATCAAAAAAAAAAATGTATGAAATAATACATAGTTGGAGAAAAGATCACATAAATCTTTTTGTCCTACTGGTTTATTTAAGGTTGTTTTCCCGAAATTTACCCTCTCACCCATGTTCGAACCTTGATAACATCACCCCATTCCATTTTTTTCAAACTGATTACTTTGCCCACCCCAAAATTTTGCCTTCTTGCTTAATTTGCCCACCCCAAAATTATTTCTTGCTCCGCTAGTGATAGTTAGAAGCTATTATTTGCAAGCAAGTACATGTTTGTATAGGGTTATTTATTACATTTTTAAACTTTAGATAATAGTGTACAACTCTCCAATGGTTGCAATGGTTATATATTATTTTCAATTATTTTTGTATCCCTCTTCCATCTTAATCAATAAAAGTGGATAGACCTCTATTGGGGTGGCATAGTAGTAAAGAGGGAAGGGGGTTAATGGGAGGTTTTAGATTCGATATTCACCGGCTCTTGTTTTTGGTGAAAAAATTAAAGTTCATCTTGTTTTTTTTTACCATTGACCTAAGCTGGTCGGCGTAACTGGATCACGTATTCGAAATTTACCACTAAAAGTGGGTTATCTTCCTCATCACAAAAAAAAAGATAGAGCAAGAAGTGTGAGACCATCTCCAATAGCTTATCCAAAAATTTCTTCAAAATGGCGAATTAAAAAACATATTTTTCAAATTATTTTTGCTCCACCTCCAACAGCTTCTCCATTTCGACCATTTGGGAAATCATTTAGTTTTAGAGAATGCTATAAATTTGGGGAAGCTTCTCCATTTCTTCTGCTACTTCTCCATTTTGGAGAATGAAATGAGGAATCCGTTGGACCTAAAAAACACCTAAAATTCCCCAAAAATCACCAAAATTCTTATTTTGAAGAAGTTGTTGCGGATGCTCTGACAACAACAACAAAAAAAAAAAAAAGTAGATATTTTATATTGCTCTAAATCCCATGTAAATAAGAAATACTATATTTAAAAGATAAAGCTAAAAATAACCCGCGCGCTTTATATGGTTAAATATTGCTGGAAGTCATTTTATTAAGCTTATGGTGAATTAAAATGAACTCAACCATCCGTGGATTTATATAGTTACGTTAAGCTTATTGTTCTAAATTAATTTTTAAAACGTTAAATTTTTTTTTGGGGGGTAAAAAAATACGGAGTAATCAATTCGATGAATAAGAAATATTGATATAAATGGGTTGCAACACAAAAACGTTTGGTCTTGGCCATTTATCGACTTTGTGTTGAACTCTCGATCTACCAGTTATGTCTTATATATATATATAATCGAAACCTTGCATTTTCGATAATCCCATAACGAAAACATATATCAAACGATCAAAAAAACATAAGCAAGTAAAATCAATATGTATAACCTCAATTGCAGTTGGTTGGAGGTGATCATGATCACAGTCGTCGGAATCACTCTCGACGACCGGCTGCGCGGCGGCCCTCGTCCCTCCGCTTGCGAGCGAATTATAAGGCCGCCAGAAAGCCATGGCCATGGCTTGATCGGCTGTTGAAGCCGCAGCAGAAAGGGCCGGCCGGCAATGGGCTTGTCGTCGGCCGATGAGGATCAACGAGCGCAGCAAGTGGGTGGCTCCGGCGGGCGACCAGATTCCCATATTTAGAAATATGGAAATGAATAAGAGAGGAAGTGAGTGAGGTGAATTAATTATAGAGAGACCGGTACGTGTACCAGTTGGTGTGCCAACCTGGGTATGGGGGGATACATGAGACTTTATGTAAAGCAGTTGGGCTATTTGCCTCTATATAGATAAGGACAAATCCTGGTTTCAATCACATGATATTGGCTTCAAGCTATAGGTGTAGCTTTGTCCGGTTTTTTTGGGTTCCATTTGAGTCATTAACACACCAATGGGCAGACTTAAGCATTGTATATAAAAATGAATATGATTAGGTTTACTGGTCCGGGGTTTTAAGAGGCCCCGCAACTCTCTCTCAGGTCCGGTGTGTTCTCACTTGGAATATGAAAAAAAAAGAGTTTTTTCTAACATGAATAGCGTTTGAATCACTTATAAATCACTCATAATATCTTCATGATAATCCAGGTGGGACAGAGGTGTTACATTCATGGTTTTTAGGATCGGGATCCTGGTGTGGGATCGAGACAAGGACGTAGGATCGGATCGTAGGATCGTAAGATCCTAGACAAAAATTAAAAATAATATAAATAATAAAATAAAAACAAACCATCATAAACAAATACCTTAATTTTAAAATAAATCAAGCTTTTCCTCCATTAAGCAAATTAAGTAACTAAAATAGTCCAATAATAAGCATTTAACATTCATAATTTATCAAGAATAATGTCTCAAAAGGTGACAAACAGACAAGAATAATATCTTAAAATATGACAAACATACAAGAGATAAATCACACATCCAAATATCCAATGACATCTTTAGTTTCAAATGTCATCATCGCAATTAACCACATCATTAACAATTTCAGGCGCTCAGACGTGGATTTGTCGAGTTGAGTAACGAAACAAAGGACTTATAAGGGTTTCAATTCAACGTCTTCACTCTTCTGCCTTCAATGTATAAGGAGATAGGCTACAAAAAAAGTAAAAATAAAAAGGCCCATCGTATCCAGAAGGCCCAACAATATCCAAACAAAACAAACACAATTATACAAATACTCCCTCTGTCCTAAAATACATGAACTTTTAGCATTTTGCACAAGTTTTAATAAAACACTTCACTTTAAAAAAAAACATCATCATTGCACTAAATTTTTCATAAATTTTATTATTTTTAATACCTAGTACACATTCTAACCAATCAAATTATTTTAGAAAGTCAACAATACACAAACCAATACAAATCATTACAACTTCCTACCTAGAAAACATAAAAACCCATCTATTATTGGACAAAAATTTACCCCTAAAAACCCATGTATTATTGGAGGGAGGGAGTATGATTTTTGCTAGGATCGAATATTTTTTCTAGGATCGGTAGATCCTACCGATCCCACACGATCACATAGGATCCTAGGTAGATCCTAGCACAAAGGAGTCTATATGCCCGATCCGGATCAAAACCTTGCCTAGAATTGTAGGATCGTAAGATCCGGATCGAGATCCTAATAACCATGGTTACAGTGTTTTATTACCCGCGATCTTCGCGGTTTTTTTATATGACTTTTATTATTCATTCATAAATTGTGTAATATATATAAGGTGTTGTTAGATACATCGCAAATCCCCATCAAAAGTGCACGTCGGAATTAACGTCTAGACCTTTCCAATTAATTAGCACGCTAAAAAAATTAGTTAACCCACTTCAACCTTGTACGTCAATTCCGACGTGCAGGATTTGTGGTGTATTTAGTTTCTCCGTATATATTAATGAATATCTAATAAATTTATGCCACGTTAGATAATGAATACATTTATTTATCCACATGTTATCTTATGTATCCACCTTAATTAATAACTAAAATTAATTTTTATCATTTGAACAATAAAATCTTATCATGAATATATATATAATATAAATATTAATCTCATATCTTAATCAAAGGAAAAATATTATTATAGACCGCGTTAGGGTTGGCATGGTACGGTAACCACCAAAAAATGGTGATTACAACGTACCAACCACAAACTGGTGGTACGCAAATTTTCATACCACGTACCAACCACAAGTCGTGGTTACCGCATATGTGGTAACCACGACTTGGGGTTACCATCGGTACATTATCATGGTTACCAAGCTGTAATTCTGTTTGTATTTTTTTGAAACCCCTTGGCTACCTTTCGTTAGTCATCAAAGTTATCGAACGAAAAAAATATAGTTACCAAAAATAATATGGTTGTCATCTATTAAAAGTTCAAATAAATCAAGTTCACAACCTAAAGTATAAACCAACCAATTAAGTTCAAAGTCTTAAAACAAACCAAGTTCAATTGTTCAAATATTCAAAATGTTCTTGCAAGTTCAAACAAAACAAGTTGAAAGTCTTCAAACATTCAAAATGTTCCTATTGTTTCTAGTAGAAAAAAGTAGAAAGGACCAATTTAGGTCAAAATCAAAACACAAAATATAAATTTAAAACTTAAAACTTAAAGATAATAACAATAAAACATTAAATAAAAAAATTAATATATATACTTGGTAACCATGGTAACCAATAATCATGGTATTCAGATTTCATTACCATTACTGTACCATCTTCATGTGGTTACCACCAAGATGGTTACCACCACGTTGGTTACCACAAGCGTGGTTACCAACATAGTCGGTTTGTGGTTGGTATGGTAATTTCCGTACCATTTGCCAACCCTAGACCGCGTTTTTCCGTCAACCCTGTGAAAAAATGAATATTTTTTGTAAATATTTTAAAAGTGTGAATATTTTGTTAAATAATTATTTTTAGTGAATATTTAGAGAGAGAAAATCCAAAAATCAAATGCAAACTTTATACTGTATTATTTTACATCAATCCAAATGTAATTTATATAATACAATAAATTTTATTTAAAAATCGTGCAATCGAGAGTATAAACTAAAATTATAGCTTTAAATTCATACAAACACGGATCAATCAACTGGAAAAACATCCATTTCTTACTTGTATACCTGACTTATTGTTATTGTTATAATCAGATTTGTTAAGATCACAAAACATTAATGGTTATAATAGTATTCCAGAACCATGGACTCTGTTAAATTTCGACGGGTCATATGACGTGGGGGTCACGCACGTCCGAGCGCACCATGTGCTAACCAAGCCGAGTGGGGTTCCATCCTAAAATCAATTGGTGTTAGGTGGGTTAGCCCACCGGCTTATATGCAAGGCTTGGATTCATTATCTAATAAATGTGGGATGTCATGTTTCACATCTTTCCACAGACTCTTATTTTTTTTTATAAACGACTCTTATTGTTTAATGTGATTGTTTAAAGATAAATAAAATTATAAAATTAATCTAATCTCAAAAATATTTATATAATTTATAAAAAAAAAGGAATTTGGGGGACTAAAGAATTTAGTACGGGTAAATATATCAGCATTGTTTAATGTGATCACATGCAAAATCAAATATCAATTCTATCCCCACATCCATACGGTTACAATTTGATAGTCGGCAAAATCAAATGGAAACATTCTATCTTTAATATAATCTTTTTTTTTTGTGCTTATCTTTAATATAACCTAATAACCTATTATTAATCGTGAACTAATCTATCTTTAATCTTTAATATAACCTATTTGAAATCTTTGGATTTAAATTAAATATAAAAAAGTAGAACCAAACTTTTATTTAATGAATAAAAAAAAATAAAAGCATATCTAAATAACTTAAATTGAAGATCTTTTTAACATAAAATATATAAAATTGATTGAAATTACATGTATTAGACAATTGTATGATACGGATTAAATTAATTGGACATTATTAGAGCGGTTTGATCTAGAGTCTCTTTTTCTAATCGAAGGCTAGCAATTGGAAATTTGGAACTATATATGACGAGATGGAATCTCATTTGGTTTTATGTGCTCGATTTGATCCATTGAAATTTATCACCTGCATTAATTGTTCAACCATTTTATATATTTTTTTGAAATCAAACGTGCTCTCATTCCAAATCTAATTCCGCCAACTCAAAAACTTTGGTCGGAATATCAGTTACAAAAGTTTGTTCATCCCCGAAATTAGGACAGATACGAGCTACAAAGTGAGCTACGACATTACCCGATCTACGAACATGCATAAACTGACATGACACAAACGAAGACGCTAAACAACGGATTAAGACAGCATACTTCCTAGATAGGATAAATCGGTTGAGGTGGAACGGATGCCAGAAACTACCACAAGAGAATCCGACTCCACTTTGACAGATGTAGCACCCAACGCGAGCACCTTCATGAGCCCAACAATAATGGCCATCACCTCAGCCTCATCAGGCCGCCAGTCCCCTTTGCGGTGTTCCACTGCAGCTAGGCTAACAAAACCATAGGAATCACGAACCACCACACCTAGACCAATTGCATTGGGTCCCAAAAACGCAGCGTCCGTGTTCACCTTGACAGTCCCATGTGACGGGGGCACCCAGCTCGACTGCAGCTCAACACCCACCCGCGGCACAGTTGTATCTTGTGCAAACGAGCGGTAATCCGCACACATCTTCACAAAACACAGCTTAATCGCAACCACCTCCTCACGTGGGATTGGTGAAATCCCTCCCTCCCCCAACACCTGCCGATTACTGATGGTCCATGCCACCCACGCTGAGATGAAGAACATCCCCAACCCCTCTGTGCCATCCTGGCGCAACACCGCCTCCGCAAGCTCGAGAACTGATTGAGCATTTGACCCCAGAATAGTTGGCAACAGTGACGACTCTTCCCATACAAACTCTGCACACGGACATGAAAAGACGGCATGCTAGCATGTTTCTTGCGCTAACCCACATCTGTCACAAAGTGTGGACACCACAATCTTCCGCTTGTGTAAGCCCACCTTAACGCTCAAAGTCGTATTCAATAAACGCCATGCGAAAACCCGCACTTTTGGCGGTATAGGAAGCGCCCACATAACCTCCCAAAGGCCCTTTCTCGCGGTTGTGGCCCCTCTAACCGGCCCTGTAGGCCCAAGCAAGCCGAACCAGTATCCTGACTTTACCGAGTAAACCCCGCTCCGAGTGTATGGCCATAGTCTTGCATCCCTTCCAGGTTGAGGGCTAAGCGGGATCTTCATTATTTTATCAACATCCTCCTCCTGAAACAGGTTTGTAATCAACTCAAGATTCCAAGACCTTGTACCTTGATTAATCAGCAAGTCAACAAGAAGCAAAGGATCAGCATCAACAGGTCTCAGCGGACACTACAGACCTCCATCACTCGGAAGCCAAGGATCCTCCCACACGTAAATGTTATCACCGACTCCCACCCGCCATCCAAGACCGTCAAGCAGGATCGACTTAGCCCCCCAAATGCCCGACCAAACATAACTCGAATTATATCCCCGCAAAGATCGAATAAACCCCGTCCGACGAAAGTATCTTTCTTTAAGCACCTTTGCCACCAGGGAATCCTCATTATGCATTCTCCAACCCTGCTTAGCCAACAAAGCCTGATTGAAAACCCGGAGATCCTGAAAACCCATCCCTCCTCGACATTTGGGCCTACACAAAGCTTCCCAACTCTTCCAATGTATCTTCCTCTCTCGGTCCTTTGCTCCCCACCAAAACCTGGCCAGCATATCAACCAATTTATATGACAAAAAAGGATAAAAGAACATTATATAAAGTAATTAAGCAGGAAATTCTAATAAAAACTCAAACTTGATACTCCTATTTGACAAAATATGTAATTAGTTTACCATGCATATTTTTTTAGGAGTATAAATTATCAACATTTTTTAATTAAATTTAAAAAATAATTTCATATATACTTAATATTTGAGTTTCACATGATGCTAAATTTTTGGGTTTAATTTGGATTCGAATGGATCGATTCAGGTTCTTGGGTTGAGTCAGAATTTGTCGGGTCTAGCTAATAACACTAAAACAACCTCTTCCAAGTTTCAAAGTCCTCGATTAGTTATATTTATAAACCCTTTTCAAATGTGAGATTTTTTTTTTATATATAAAGATAAGGTTTTGGGTGATGCTAGTACTTAGGGCATCCGCAACGCACACACCCATGGGATGTCTTCATATTTAAAAAAAATAAAAATGTCAAAAAAAGTAGAAATTTGCAGGTGAGTGTGTTAATTTGGGTGGTGAGTTTCTTCTGCCAGAAACTTTGGCCTGACTTACCACACCCAAATCTGACTTTTCTTTTAAAAAAAATACTAAGACACCTATAATGGGTATATGGGTTGCAGGTGCTCTTACTCGATCATCACTAAAAAGCTGCAGAAACATCGCTTAGCCTTTAATCGATGGACACGAGACAAAGAAGCAATAACCCTCCAACGACCAGCTACTCAATCTCAAGTCTCAACTCTCTCAAGTGGTTTGTTTGGACCGCAATGGTATAGTTGGAAAATTGGTCAGTTTTGATTTGATACGTACATTTAATAGGAATCTACATTTGTTTTGGGGACAAACGAGAAATGGGAAGTAAAGTAGCTAATTACTACGGGATCGTGAGTCCACCCAAGTCCCAAACCATGTATTATCAATTTGAGTACCCAACTGCTCGTATTAATTGCAATTGCACTGTCCCTGTGTGCCATCCCAACTTGTTCCAAATATATAGTGCTATATACGGATTTATTTATTTTTTTTTTTTTGGGTGATGTTAATACTATTACTAGGTATATTTTCCTTTTTTGTTTGATGCTCAACAGGGTTCGAATGGAAGTATTTTGAGTAGGGGTGTGCATGAGGCAGTGCATCGGTCCAAAATCTAACCGAACTGGGCCGAACCGAACGGATCCGAAATCAAAAATTTCAAATTTTCAAATCGAAAGCCGAACCGAAAGTATTAGCTAGGTTCGGTTCGGTTATTTTCCGGTTTGGTTTGTATTTGGTTCGGTTTTAACATAATTGAACCGAATTTTCATTAAAAATTTTTTTTTAAGTATGCAAATATAGATATAGACTGTATTTATGTACATGTATATTTACACATATATATACGCATATTCTAATATAAAGTATACAAAAAAATTATACAAATATATATAAACATGCCTACAGTGTATATACAATGTATTTGTATACAAATATATTTGGATTGCAAATACAGTGTATATATGTGTATATATACATTGTATATGTGTGTATACATAGGAAGTATATATGTATTAATGTATATATAAAGTATACAAATATATATATCGTGTATTTATGTAGTGTATAAAAAAATTCGGTTTAATACAAACCGAAGCGAAACCGAAAAATGAAAATTCTCGAACCGATAAACTTCGGTTTGGTTCGGTTCAATTTGTGTTGGTTCGGCCCAAAAATTCGATTTGGACCGAATCATGCACACCCCTAATTTTGAGGTAGACATATATCCATATAGTAGATAGCGGATTCACTCGCCAGTTTTGCTTTCTCGTTATACACGAGATTACATATTTTAGATTACCAACTTCTCAATTCTAGGAGCATTTACTAGATGACTTGAGAGATGTTAGCCATAGTCGTATGACTAAATTGTAATTCCTTCTTGTTTTTATTAAAATAAAGTGTTTTGAAGCGCGAAATAAATAAAAAAAATTATCTCTGTGGATTCTCATGAGGACGGAAATAGAGAAATTAAGCATGACAGGAGATCTTTTTGGTAGGTTTTGATGCTTGTAAAGATTTTTATTTATTTATTTATTTATTGATGAAGTAAAAATTCGAGATGATAGGCCGGTAACACAGACAGGTGGAAAAACTGTAACAAACAAGGATAATAAAAAACCAGCAATCTGACGATCCGCAACTGACTGAAGCAGGAAGGACGAGAAGTCGTAATTAATGAAACCATGGGGAGCCAGGCGCCAGTACTTCAACCGATGACGTTAGTGAAAGGCGAGTCAAGCACTATCGGAGTAGCACCACTAGAGAGTAGGTACAACAGGGCACAATTCCTGGTGGTATGAAGACAACTTCAGGGAAGAGTCTCCCAAAACAATGGAGTTTTCGTGAACGAAATACTAGACATCAAAGGCATGCCAAAAACAATAACTATACCCAACCCATGAATAATCAAGCAACCGAATTATAGAGGAGGGTGGAGTGTAGTGTGTTCCGAGTAATTTAAAATGGTTTTATTTGTAAGAAATAACTAAAATAAAATAAAAAAAGAATTTTTTTGGGATGAAATCCGGGCCCCAATGAGTGATCCTTGTAGCCCAACGAGTTGCTTGGTGGTGGTGGTTGGAAGAGGAGGGTGGATGCGAAGGAGGAGGCGACGATGAAGAGAAAAGTCAACTAAACAACACACCACCGCCAACACCAGGTTAATCTACTCTTACGCGGTTCGATTCGGCCTGATTTTGTCTTCGAATCTGTTGGGTCTGATATTCCATTGGATGAATGATGAGTGGGAAAACACTACTAGAAACACAGCGAGTAACAACGGTGATTTTCAATGGAAGCTCCAACGCGTTTTACCATATTATTGGAATTTCCAACAAGAAACACCTGGTTGGAAAAAAGGGCGTTGGAATTCATTCCTACCGTTAATTATGATGGAATTTCCATCGTCATGTAGATGTTGGAAATTAACCACGGCTAAAACTGTTGGAATACATAATTCAATTAAAGAAAAATAATTAGAATAAATAATTCAATTAAAGAAAAATAATATTATTAAAACCTGCTTAACGGTTGCTTTTATCAAGTTCCAACAGCTTAACCATTGGAATTTCCAACAATATTTACTGTTGGAAATTCTTTATTGGAATTTTCCAATATATTTAATGTTGGAATCAATTTTATTTTTTTTTGCAAAAATATAAATTTTATTAATACATTCCATCAACAATTACGTGGCTATTTGTATGAAGAAATTAATCTACTGGAAATATAAAAACCATGATATATAACTATTATAAAGCAACAATATAAAAATTACAATACCACCAGTTTCATTTACACATCTTCAACAACTGTACAAATCATGTTCAAAAACGTTCAACAAAATGCAAAATGTCTGCAACCAAAAAGTACCAAATGAAATTGTAAATGCATAAACTAATATCACCCCTAGACTATCACTACTGTCACCAAGTGTCCAAGTGCCGCCACCACTAGAATGAACCGTTGAAATGAGGAAGGTGCAAGGGAAAGATACGATGGAATAACTGGATTGAGATCTTGTGGCATTTCAATCTCCATCACTTTTGGATCTTGTCCTGGTAGACATGGACTTGATAATTGAGTGCTGCAGTTGTTGTTGATTCTTCTTGAAATCGAGTCTCCTTTGTCGCGTCATGCTATTATTTTATGCAATTGACACTGGGTCACATATGTAACCGTAAGTAGTGGAGAAGGATAATTAAGGAAGCAAATAGAAGCACCACCAAAACTATCACAAGTGCTCAAAGATTTAACTGGATCAGGCTTAACTTATTCAACAATTGTTTGCTCCAAGCTATGTCTTTAGGCTTCTTCTTGATTGAATCTTCATTCTCAGACCATAACAACTCAATGTGGGATGGATGCAACATGTGGGATGGATGCAACATGTAGGCTGCCAAGAGAATCATATATTAGAAAGATATGTGTGTATCTGATATAAATTAAATCAATTAATACTCAAAACCTGGTAAATAGAAAGATTTATAGGGTGGATCACTCATTGAACACGCTAAGGGCGACATACCTGGTTGACTTGAACATGTAATCTGTAAATCACTTATTCATTCATAAGAATTCCGATGTTCGCGATATGGGAATTCACTGCACAACTGTTAATAGAAGAGAGATAGAAAACAGATTGAGATATATTGAGGGACTGAAGAAGGGAGCCAATATATGTACGGTTAATTAAACCGTTCATTCACCCCACTAAAGCACCCACTAATTAAGGATTAAATTGTTCAGTTGTGATGTGCGTGATCCTTTCAATTGAATTTCGTTTTTTTTTCTTTTTTTTTTTAAATACGGAGTATTTGTTTTTCCAATCTAACAGACTATGAAATCTCTCACATATATATTTTCTCAAAAAAAAATCTCTCACATATATATTTTCCCTTACTATACGATGCAATTAATGATAAGTTAGATCTTTTCTATACGATGCAATTAATGATAAGTTAGATCGATCTTTACTTAATGGGCAGTTAGTGATTCTCCTAATATTTTCAAGATCTAGATTTTTTTAAATTAAAAAAGTAAGATTTTGTTCACTCTGATTGTTGCATCAGAATTTGATGACGGACAACACTTAATTGATATATATTGACATAAATTTAGAATCAATTAATTTTAACCGGACAATGTGAAAATTTAAGAAGGAATTAATTTCTATTCATTTTTTAAATACCGTTTCCAACGACATTTAGTAATGGATGATAATTTATCTATATTTCCAACTATCGAAGTTATTGGAGTTTACTTCCAACAATGTGTAATGGTTGGAATAATTTTGGAAAACTATTTCCAACAACTTCGATAGTTGGAAAATTCTGATTATTTCTTTCCAATAACATATATCGTTGGAATTGTTTTGTCCATTGTATTTCAGCGTTGGAATTTCATCCATTGAAAAATTTCGTTGGAACCCTACTGTTGGAATTCAACGTGTTTCCAGTAGTGAAACCAATTGTTGGATCTCGCTAAAGAAACCCTAAATTCAAATGCTAGTATAGCAAGTAAGTCAGGGTATCATCCCACAAAGAGTGTGTGATTAGTGTGTTTCAATGCTAACAATTCAGATAGAAAGAGAGAAAATAAAGTAAAGCAAACTAATGGTTGATATGCAATCAAAATAACTAAGCAATTATAAAGAACAATGACAGATGAGTTGATAGCTTCACGCCTTCACCCACTCATCGCAACATGGTTGGTTTATTGATCATTGTGCTTCTTCCTTTTATTTCCGTTCTGGTTTATACACAGAACTGAGGTAGGTCGAACTTGGTGATAACACCTAACTCACTGAACATGGGGGTGAGTAGTACTAGGTCCCGGAATGCAACGACTCCTTCATTGGATACCCTTGTCTCGTCAGATCTGTCACATGGTTCTCATTTCAAGCCACTTGCTCCACTAAGAATACCCGCAATCAAGATGTGAATCTCCCTACACAATCCGATTTCCTTACCTGTTTCACTGGATGTGATTTGTTGCTAGTGCGATTGTAGTCTAAACCCTAGCATGATGCAATTATATCTAGGTAGCTAATCTAAATATAATAACAACATAAACAATATAAAGCAAAGGAGATTGAATTAAATAAAGGATAGTTAAACCTGGAATCAACCCTCATGATACACCAAACTCATGTCTTAAATCACGAGCAAAAGAAGGGAATCAGCCTAGCATGGCTATCTCTAAACTAAATATAAAATAACTAGAAAGGATGCAAAGAGATCCGTCCCAAAGGGAGGCGGAACCACTTCAAATAATCGGGGCAGAAACCCTAGTATCGGCGCGCACCGCATCTTGGTAGGCGCTGGCTCTGCATCCGCGAGTGCCACATCTCAGCAGGCGTCGGACCTATGGCAGAGAGCATCGATATTTCCAAACGTAATGGTGACGTAGAGCTCACCAAGAGTTTTTCAATGCATGGTCATAACAGTCGATCGGACATTCGAAGCCCTGGAAAATCGTGTTTTAAGTTCAGCTCGTCGCGCGGTCAGCTTTTGCGATTTGCTGTCGTTTTAACTCTTGGACCTTGACTCCTCGCTCCCTTGCTCCTCAGCTTGTCTTGGCTTTTTCTTGGCTTGTCCTAGATCTTCTCTTAGCTCCATTTACTCCATGATTTCTCCACCATTCGAGCTAGGATCCTTTATCTGCAAGAAAATACTAAAATAGTATAGATTCTGACTTCTTCCACAAAAAGTGTAATGCGCTAAACTAACTAGAATGAGTGGTATATTACAATGCAAATGCACCTAAAAGTAGCATATTATGTATGTCAAACTATGCATTTTCAGTGATTTCAGAGCCCCCTAAGGGGTGGTTCGGATCTTTCGAAGGAGTTAGATTTGTCCTACACACTAAGGTGGTCTCGAAGGTGGAGTCAGTGCTTGTGGTGTAGGATGGTAGTGGAGGCCATTGGTGGTGGTTGATGTTTATCGATGGTGATTGAAAGTTTCAAGATGGTTGGTTTGAGGCTAATCTATAGGTTTGATGGTTAGTTATTGGGGAAATAGGGTATATACTCATTAAAAGAGAAAGCATGTCATAATCCATCACTTAAGGTCTGATTAACTAGTTATCTATATGACTATATCTAGGCCTTAGACCAATGAATCCGAGAACCCTAAACCTTGAATTTGTAAATAAAGAGCGGCCATATCCGGGGTTCGAATTGGGGACCTTTGGGTACTACCCGCAAGTCCTTTCCAGTGAGCCATTCTGAAATGGTTCCGAGAACCATAAACCACTCTCGAGCCAACCCCCGGTTCAGCTTCACCAAAATCCCCATCACCATCGCCAAATATGAATCCAACCCCATAAGTCAAAACCCCCGACATTTGTGAAATCAAAACTAATTTCTACCTTTCTTGCTTTCAAAAGATATCAAATCCAAAAAACTAAAACCAAACAGAGTGAGTTCAGATGGAAGACTGGAAGAGAAAAGCCAAGAACTAAGAAATCTAAGAACTAGAGGGATACAAAATGAAATTAAAAAAAAAAGGATTGCAAAAAAGAAAAACTAAAAAGGGAGTTTCAATTTAGGGTGGAAGGATATCATCTGATGGGGTTTCGGGGATCATTGTTCAGTGTGGGGTGGCCTTTTCTCTCGTCTGGTGATGGCGGCTTCCTTTTGGCGGTTTTTGTCATGATTTCATGTCTTTCGTGGCTTTGCCTTTGAATTGGTAAATAAAGAGCGGTCATCCGAGTTCGAAATGGGGACCTTTGGTGCTATCCATAAGTCCTTTCTGGTTGAGCCATTGTGGCTTTACCGATGTCTTGCGCTCTTGGTTATGTCGGTGAAAGTCGCCTTTAAAAAGGCAAATACTAAAAAATCCATCGAGAAAGTCTAACCAGTCACTTCGATCCAAAATAAGTCCAGATTGGGCATCAACAATCTATAGACCCAAGAACAAGAGATGAACCATTTTCTACCCGAGATTTCAAAGCCAGGTCTCACACAAACAAAACTAAATTATAAAACAAAATATCTAATGAACACTTTTCAAAGGTGTTTGGGTTCAAATTGATAAAATAAGCGAAAATTTCTTCTAGAACAAATTAGAAAGCAAAAGTACCACCAACTCATTAGCTGGGATCAACTTTGTATTCGAAAACATGTTGGTGGACTTGGCTTCAAGAAAGCAGAAGGCGTTGATACAGTTCTCTAAATGAAACTCCTATGGAAAATTTATACACAACTAAACAATATCTTAGTCAAAATGGTAACATATCGAAAAATACCTTAAACAAGATACTCTTATGACTAGATGTCAATACAATGTCTCGTGGCAGTTTAGGTGACTACTCATTATTCGAGATAAATTTCATATGGGAATTAGATGACTTATTATAGGAATGTTACTTCAGTTAATGTTTGGCATGATCCATGGATAGTAAACTTCATATTGACACACCTATGTCATGACAATGATGAAAAATATACATGTGTCACTGATTTAATTACATGTAAATGTCACTGATCTAATTCAATTAATTTATTTTTAAAATCCACCGTGCCTTTGAAGGCACATGTACTATGGACTTGTAAACTCTTAAAATAGAAAAGTTTTCGCACATGTGTCACATTTACCTTAATCATCTCTTTTTCAACCAATCCCCCCTTTTTTCATTATTTTTAACGTTTTTTAATCAATCTATATTTATATCTATAATAATAATAATAATAATAATAATAATAATAATAATAATAATAATAATAATATATTGCTAGTGCTAGTGCTCGGGTGGTCAATCTTTTCCTTGAAGGCCGTTGTCCGCAGGATTTGGGTGAGTATATTGCTAGTGCTCCGCTCACGCCGCTTGTTAAACCAGGTGGGGGCATACGTCCTATTGCCGTTGGCACTATTTGGAGACGTCTTGTCTCTAAGGTTGGTGCTTGTTTAGTCGGTCCCTCTTTGTCTAGTTATTTTTCTGGTCTTCAGTTTGGGGTCGGGGTATCCGGTGGAGGAGAGGCTATTCTGCATGCCTTGAACCGGTTTGTTGAGGCTCGTGGCGATGAGGAGGGTATGTCTATGTTATTGGTGGATTTTCAGAATGCCTTCAACTTAGTTGATCGTGTGTCCATGTTACAGGAAGTTCGCCGTCACTGCCCGACTCTATCACGATGGGTGGAGTTTTGTTACTCTAGTCCTGCCCGACTGTATTATGGGGAGCATAGCTTATGGTCTTGTCGAGGGGTTCAGCAGGGTGATCCTTTAGGGCCTCTACTTTTTGCTTTGGTATTGCATCCTTTGGTTTGCAAGATCAAAGACTCTTTTTCCCTGAGTCTGCAGGCTTGGTATTTAGATGATGGCACTATTGTTGGGGACACTTTGGTTGTGGGGGAGGTCTTGGATCTGATTATGGCGGAGGGTCCCCGCTTTGGCCTTCATCTTAATGTGGATAAGACCGAGGTTTTTTGGCCTACAGAAGACCCCAGAAGTTGGCTCCCTGGGGTTTTCCCCCCCTCTATTGCTCGGCCTTCATGTGGTGTCAAAGTTCTGGGTGGGCCTGTCAGTGCGTGCCCTGTTTTCGGCACCGACCTTGTGGCGAAGAGAGTGACTAGGACCATAGAGCTTATGGACTCCGTCGCAAGGATTGAGGATCCACAGTGCGAGTTGCTTCTGCTTCGGACTTGTACGGGTATTTCGAAACTTTACTTTGCTTTGCGTACTTGTTCCCCGCGTGTCTTTGGGCCGGCCCAGCTCTCCTTCGATGCGGCACTCCGTTCTAGCTTGGAGCGTATTGTCACTGCATCTGGGCCTGGGTTTGGTGATTGGCAGTGGCGGCTTGCCACCTTCCCTTTTCATTTTGGTGGGCTCGGAGTATATGCTGCTGGGGATGTCCTACATTATGCTTTTTTGGCGTCTCGTTTGCAGTCTGCTAAGTTGCAGGCTAAGCTCCTAGGCTCTTCTGGTATTATTGCTGCTGGTCCTACTTTTGATGATGCTTGTCGTGCTTTTAATGAGACTACAGGTTCTGATATTCTACACGATCCTAGTGAAATCGCTGCCCCCAAACTTATGAAGAAATTGGCAGATATATATTTCGCAAAGGTTGCTGCTGCATCAGACTCTGTTTTCTCTTTGACTCCGCGACAGGTGGCATTGTGGAAGTCTCAGCAAGGTACTCACTCCTCCGATTCGTTGCGTGCAGTTCCTATTTCTGGGCTGGGGCAGACTATGAATGGAAGGACCTATCGTAGTGTGCTTAGCTATCGACTGGGTGTTCCGTTGTTCACGATGTCTAGGCCTTGTTCAGCTTGTTCCCGGATCTTTAATGGTGATGTCTATGGAGATCATGCTGTGTCCTGTCCTGGTACCGTGGGAATTAAACATCGACATAACCTTGTGCGTGACGCCTTATTGGATATCTGTTTTAGGGCTGGGATTTCTGCTGGTAAGGAAGTTGATATCGGTTTGGTCGATGGGCATGATAGGTCTCTACGTCCGGCAGATTTGCTTCTTTATTCATGGGACAGAGGGCGTGATGTTTGTGTTGATCTGACGGGATCTTCCCCCTTGACTCAGTCGGGGATGTCTGACTTTGCCCCTGGTCGTGCTGTTGTTGATGCTGCTCAACGTAAGTGTGTTAAGTATCGTGATTTGTGCACGGCAGCGGGTTATGGTTTCCTGCCCTTCTCCTTCTCTTCGTTGGGGGAGCTGGATACGGATGCTGTTACCTTGCTGAAGCGGATTCAGAAATTCTCAATTTCCCAGGATGCCGGGGCTCGTGCTGCAACTTATATTTTTACAAGACTTAGCTTTGTTATTGCTAAGGGAGTGGGGGCCCAGATAGTATCTCGGCTACCCACTAATTTCCTGTAGTATGTAATTATTTTTATAATAATAATAATAATAATAATAATAATAATAATAATAATAATAATAATAAAAAATAATAATAATAATAATAATAATAATAATAATAATAATACTAAAACACTTGTGAAAGATGACACATGACAACTTCTCCTTAAACCATGACTTATGTGACAATTTTTTCTTAATGTGGTCCACTTAAATAAATAATTTAATTTAATCAATTACTAATTTAATCAGATTCACATTAATCTCATTTTTTTTCTTGATCATATTTTTTTAGAATAGCAGTATTTTAATTCATCTATTTGTTTATACTGAGCAGATTCACATTAATTAATATAATTAATTTGATCGAATTTACTAACCTATATTTTTCACCCAAATCGATCTCTTTGAAACTATTAACCAAATATCATATTATATGTTAATTATGTTTCAATATTCTAACATACTTTAATCTTTTCAGTTAATTTTTTAGCTCTCGTTTTATCTTTGACTATTTTTTGCCAAGTTTAAAAGTTAGTTTTCTTTGCACAAAATTAAAATAAAATAAAATCACTTCTCCTTCACTCAACTTGAAAAATATCGACCATTTAGACCTCCGTTTGGCATAGTTAACACTAATAGTTTTTTTTTGAACTTTTGATTTTTTATATTATATGGTTTTAAAGAACCTAAAATTGATCGAGATAGTGTTTATCCTTTCGTAACTTGGTTTTGTTACATTGGAAATGAGGGAATGGAAGGAAGTATTCCGAAGATATAAATAGAGAATAATAATAAGGAGATAAGACATTATAGGTTGCACATTAGTCTATGTATTATTATAAATATGAATTATTCTAAGAATAATATACATAATAATTAGAAAATTTTTATAAAAAATTATTGGGTATGGGTTGACCCGTTGGGACAATGTGTCAATCAACCTACCCTTGAACTAACCCGAATCCGTAACCCGCCTCACACATTTACCCTTGTACCCGTAACCCACCGAGTCACTGCCGTCCTAGGTCACCGACCTGTCTCGACCCATGGGGTCATCGGTTACCCATGACCTATGGTCATGCCTAGCTACTAGACGAAATTTTCAAATGTGAAAAACTATATAAAATAATAATTTCTTTTAACTAATCTTTTTATATAATTTCATAAAAATTTCTAAAACAAAATTGTTATTTTGTATGATTTTTAATTTTTTTAAAAATGTGTTAAACAGGTAAAATTATCTATTTTTCAACGAGGTAGGATATTTTAAAGTGAATTGTTGAGTAAGCAATTAACTAGTGAGTTCTGGTAATGGAAAGTAAACAACGAAATTGCTTGAGATCCAAAAAAGCAAAGTATCACTGGATGCAACTGTTTGGTGAGTGTTTGCATATGCCACTCGATCACTCTCTCTAGCCAACCCCAACCACCGTTTTGGACCTTAATAGTTATAAAAGACAAATTCAAAAGCTCAGGCTTGGATTGGATGTGAAGTTTGTTCTTGGTGTACATCATCATCAGTCTTCAACCTTTGTTTGTTAGTTCCATCATTTCATTTCTAATTTTTATTTATTTATCTACTCCCTTCGTTCGCGAAAACTTGTCATTTTAGCTCTTAGCACAATTTTTAAGAAATCCAATAATCTACTCCATTTTTTACTAGTTTACCCTCATTTATTATTCTACTTTTCACTTTATCGAAAACTACAACTCACAACTCATCAATCATGTCAAGGGCATTTTCGTAAAGTAAAAGCTAAAATACCTACAATGACATGTTTTTATGAACAAAATCGAACCTCTAAAATGACAAGTTTTCGCAAACGGAGGGAGTATAAGATAAGTATTTGGGTGGAGTCGGACCTTGTTGGGTCACCATCCAATAACATTTTTGTGGATGAGAAAATACAATTATGGATCAGAGAGAAGATCCCGATGCTCACGGAATGGAGAAGCCTTGTAAATTTGTAATTATTCTGTAACCATGTTGATATCTCGGAATAAAGAGCTGAATTGCACTATCTCGAGATGTTGGAGGAGGCGCAGAGTGTCGAAGATCGATTAACATCTCTTATCTCTCATGGATATAACTTCAAATTCTCCAAATGTAATTGATGACAGTTGGGCTATCTCCCTCGATTACAATGTTGGAAAATTCAAGCTCATTTGCCATTGTAGTGCCACCTCTGAGTGCACCATTGCCTCTGATGCCAAGGATGAACTCTTACCGCAGTGGGAGTCACCATACTCGATCACTAAATCATGATTGTCTCTATGAACGAAATCTCTGAAGTTGTCTTGCTGATCGACACTCTGCTATGCACCGAAGCTCTAGACACTCAATACCTAGAAACTTAAGAGTTTGTTTGAATATGATCGATGATCATTTATTATGACTTATAATGTACAATATTATATTATAATTATTATAAATCATAATGAATCTTTATGAAATAACGGTGGGTCATCCGACGTGGGGGGGCAACGCACGCCAAGCGCAAATACGCTAACCAAGCCGAGCACACAAGCCGAGTGGGGTTCCATCCTAAAACCAATTGGTGTTAGGTGGGGTGGCCCACCCGGCTTATATGCAAGGCTTGGATACAATTTCTAACCAATGTGGGACACTCCCACAATTATATTCTCCACACACCCCCCTCAAGCGCAACTGCCTGGCCACGCAATATTGCCAGTTGCGATTGACGAATCAATGCCTTAAGGCCAGCCAGCCAATTAGACCAGGAATCCAAACCACACCGCACCATGCCGAACCTCGACTCTGATACCATATGAAATAACGGTGGGTCATCCGACGTGGGGGGGCAACGCACGCCAAGCGCAAATGCGCTAACCAAGCCGAGCACACAAGCCGAGTGGGGTTCCATCCTAAAACCAATTGGTGTTAGGTGGGGTGGCCCACCCGACTTATATGCAAGGCTTGGATACAATTTCTAACCAATGTGGGACACTCCCACAATTATATTCTCCACAATCTTAATCCAAACGAACTCTTAATTCCTTTGTAGAATATTGGATTATAAAAATATAAGGTTGGTATGGATAATAAGCACATGGAAGGCCATCATGTCATTCTTTGCAGTTTGCACACGCCCATCTTATTAGAAGACCCTATAAAGACTGGACCAGGACGTGAAACCAATCGTAGTTTACCCTCTTACTTCCAATATTAGTTTACCCTTTTTATATGTAGTAGTGATCCAGGGCCAGGATATATAGGCATAAAGTAACTGCTCCTGATTACACCTATCTTCACTTCCATATTTACTCCCAAGTTAATAAGTTATCATAGTTCGGATTTTAGTATCAGATCGATCACGAGTTTCATTTATTTAAGGGGGTCGTTTGTTTACATATAGAGGGGAATGGAAAGAAAAGAACCATTTCGAAATGGCTCACTGAAAAGACTTGTGGGTAGTATTCATAAGTCTCCGGATTACCGCTCTTTATTTACCAATTCAAGGAATGGAAAGGAAAGGTATTAAATTTTACATATAAAATTTATATGATCATCATTTTTTGTGAGTTTAGAGAAGAATGTGGGGGAGATTATTAGACCATGGGTATTAGTTACCCTCCTTAAAATTAGGGAATAGAATTTGAGAAAAGGTAACAAATTTTGTGTGAAAATTGGAGGAGTAGGAGAATGATTAGAATAGAGATCAATAAATTTTAACTTAAATATTGACTATATTCATAAGGGTAATCATTAGTCATTACCTTTCTTTACACAAAAACAAACGGGGGTTAAAGTGAATTTCTCTATATATTCTACGAGATCAATAAGGTCACATAGGCCTGTCCACGTTTGGCGGGTCATAGACCCGACGGGACAAGGGTTGTGGCGCCCGGGTCACGGGTTCGGGTTAGGGTCGAGAGTTTTAAGAAAATGACCCGTCAGGTCAATAATTTTTATCTTTTTTTTTTTGAAAAAGTCTGTTTTGGGGGTTAAATATTAAAAAATCGATTTTTTTTAAAACATCCGACCCGTCGACCTGTCTCCTCATGGGTTTGGATATAGATTATGAGTTTCTGACCTGTGACCCGCCAGCTGAGACTGTCCAATTTCGATCGTCACCTCCAATATGTCTCCTAGATAAATCCAAGTTTGTTCTCGTGTTTTTGTGATGGAAAATGAAGAGCAAAATCTCATATCAGACAAAATGAACCATGAAACCCTAATTGAACCAATCCACCTAAATTAGTGGTGTGGCTTAGAACTAAAAGATAACACAACTGGGTGTGATTTCTGTTGATCCCAACCAGAGAGATATTGAATATATAGATAGAAGGATTACAAGATATGCCTTAGATGCCAAGTCTAGAATAATAACTACCCATATAAAGATATATACAAATATAGAATGTAGATTTTATCGACATCTTCTATCTAATACCCCCCACAAGCTCATGGAGGGACACCTACATTCAGCTTGGACCGCAGAAAAATGAACCGACAGGAGCCAAGAGGCTTGGAACGATTGTTGACGACAGGATTGCGGGTCATAAATGTAGCACTGAGACTGTCAGACAATACCACAGGAGGACTATCAAGCCGAATTCACAAGTCATGAAGCAGCTGCTGAATCCAAGCAATTTAGCCACAGGAGGACTATCTAATAAGAACAATGATTTTGGATCCAGGTTGCCCATTTCTTTCATGACAACCTCGATCAAAGAACAATTGAATTTGACTTTTTTGATCTTGAGGCTTCAGTTCGCTTTTGTGGTTTCTGACATGTCTAGACTGTCTAGTTGGGGTTGTGGTTGTGTTTTTCAAACATCTCCATTTTTTAAAGGACTAGCTTTCTCTAGAGTCCCGTCTTCACTTTCCACAAGAAACCCTTTTTTGTTGTACCTGTCAATCAGCGGTGCTACTTAGTGGTGCTTGGTTTCTCATATCCTCTTCTTTGGCAGGAAAGTTTTTCTTGATTTGGCATCTCGTTGGATGCTACCATCTACATTTGTCGTCCTTGATTTCCTTTGCCTCGGCGACTTCCCTATCTGTCGTTTAATACGTCTTCTCAAATTTTCAAGCAACGCGCTTTGTCTGATATTTTGAAATCTTACCTATGATATAATAGTCATTTTGTATACATATATAAGGATAATACACATCGCAAGAGATCATTAATTTCTGGTTTGCTATATGCACGATTTTATATCGCCAAGCGCATGACTGTTTTACCGACTTCCAACGTTGGTGAATTTTTTTTTTTTTGCTTCAAAATAGCTTGTCAACACTGGTTTTCTGTATCGGCAAAATGTCCGCCGTTCTTGCCGACACGGAAAATCAGTGTGGACAAGCTGTTTTTTTTTTAAATTGGAAACAAAAATTGTCAATGTAAAAAGCCGACGAATAGTCGTGCATTTAGCGGAAAATTAGTCACGCCTTTTTATAATCATCATATTAAGATACTACCTCAACTAAGATTCGGCATAGGATTAATGTAGATCACTCCATTCATAGTTTAGTTCTTAGACTCATAAAAGTATGCATTTCCCATTATAGCCTCTTACATGATTGCATTTCCTATCTTATAAATATAAACACAATTACTATGCTATATATATATATAGCATAGTTCTGTTATATATAAAATCAATTTGTACTTAGTTGCCAAATTTACAATAAACTATATGGTGGTTGAATGAATGGAGATCAAGGTCTTGGAGGATCATAATGATATGCACATATTTATCTTGCTTCATCTTAAAGTTACCAAAAGAGTGCAAAGCTTTTTCACCAAAAACTCACATAACTCACTCATTTCACATTCTCCCTTTTTGTTTACTTATATAACAACATCACTTTGCACCTTCACCTCTACAACTATCCCTTCTATCCTCCCAACTTCTTCAACTACACCTAAGCTTGGAGGCCCCCAAAAACTTTGGAAGGGGAAGGTAAAATCTATTTTAATTTGATTTTTCATCTCGATCGATCACTCTCGGGTGATCGATTTGGAGAATGATTACGTGTACTTTGACCCCTCAAACCCTGCTTTGGCGAGATACACTCATTTGATATATATTGTTGTATTCACTCTATTGACTATTTCTAATTCTATTGTGCAGCTACTATGAGTATGGGGTTTATCACATTCATGTTGCCTATACTCTTGATGTTGCAATTGCTAGCTATGAGTTCAAATGCCGCGACGGATGCAAGAAGAAGCTACATTGTTCACATGGATGATTCAGTGACCAGACGGCTAGAAGGTCGGAACATTAGATGGTACGAATCGGTTCTTCGGTCTATCCATAACCCGCAATCCAATCACCCGAAAGGCGGATCTTATCAGCTGCCACCGGAGATTCTATACACCTATGAAACCACCATGACTGCCTTTGCGGCTAAGCTGACTCCACACCATGTCGAAGCACTCGAAAGCCTCGAAGGGGTCTTGCTCGTGGTGCCCGACGAACTACTCAGCCTCCATACCACGTACTCCCCTCATTTCCTGGGCCTAGAGCCAGGGAGAGGGTTGTGGAGCCCTGCCAGCCTTGCTACCGACGTGGTGGTCGGTGTCCTAGACACCGGGATATGGCCTGAACACGTCAGCTTTGCCGACAAGGGGCTGCCACCGGTGCCAGCCACATGGAAGGGTGTGTGTGAGGCTGGCACGAACTTCTCGAGGTCGAATTGCAACAGGAAGCTGGTGGGTGCGAGGGCCTTTTTGAAGGGCTATGAGGCTATCAATGGAAGGGTCAATGAGACCGAGGACTTCAGGTCGGCTAGGGACTCGAATGGGCATGGGACTCACACTGCATCAACCGCAGCGGGTAATGTGGTCCCTGGGGCGAGCATCTTCGGGCTAGCCAATGGGATCGCAAGCGGGGTCAGGTACACATCGAGGGTGGCGGCCTATAAGGTGTGTTGGGCTTCCGGGTGTGCAAGCTCAGACATATTGGCCGCGATAGACCAGGCAGTTTCGGATGGCGTGGACTTGATCTCGCTCTCGCTAGGCGGCCTTCCAAGGCCGTACTATCGAGATAGCATGGCCATCTCGACGCTTGGAGCAATCAAGAAAGGTAAACTCTTCGAAAAGTGTTAACTACTTAGTGAAATTTTCACAATTTTCCATTCACAAAGGCTATACTGATGCATTTTGCAATGGTTGTGAATGGATGCATAGGGGTGTTTGTGTCTTGCTCGGCTGGGAATTCGGGTCCGATGGCTTCAACAGTGGGCAACATGGCTCCATGGATGGCTACTGTCGCAGCAAGCTACATGGACAGGGCCTTTATGGCCAAGATCAAGCTCGGAAATGGTAGGCATTTCAAGGGCTCATCACTCTATCAAGGCAAGCCCACATTGCAGGTTCATATGGCATACAACGAAACCGCAGGACCAAGTAGATCAGCTGTGTTTTGTGTCCCCGGTTCCCTCTCCTCGAGGCTCGTGAAGGGAAGAATCGTTTTGTGCGAGCGAGGGATCAATAGCAGGGTCGAAAAGGGCCAGGTAGTGAAGGCGGCAGGAGGCGTTGGGATGATCCTACTCAACAGTGCAAACCAAGGGGAAGAGTTGTTTGCTGATGCCCATGTGTTGCCAGCAGCCATAGTTGGAGCCAAGGCAGCAAAACTGATCAAAAGCTACCTACAGTTGTCTAACAATTCCTTGAAGGCCTCACTGGCCTTCAAGGGGACGGTGTTCGGAGAGAGAGCCCCAGTGATGGCGGCCTTCTCATCTAGGGGACCGAGCTTCGTAGACCCCAATGTGATCAAACCCGACATAACTGCACCAGGGGTGAACATCTTGGCTGCTTGGCCGCCCAACACGAGCCCAACCGAGCTCAAGACCGACACCAGGCGGGTCCTTTACAATGTGGTCTCCGGGACCTCAATGTCCTGCCCACACCTAACCGGTGTGGCTTCCCTAGTGAGGTCAGTACACAAGGCCTGGTCCCCTGCAGCAGTGAAATCTGCACTCATGACCACTGCCTACACTCGCGACAACCGTGGGAGCTGCATCACCGACACATTCATTCCGATCAACGGGTCAAGCCACGCCTCCCCATTTGCATTCGGGTCAGGCCATGTCGACCCAGAGCGCGCCTCAGACCCAGGCCTAGTGTATGACATCAGTTGGGAGGGCTACATGAGCTATCTATGCAGCCTAAACTACACCAATGCCCAAATCTCCTTACTAGCAAGGGGAAACTACACTTGCTCCAACGCTGCGCGACTTCAGCCGCCAGGAGACCTTAACTACCCATCTTTCTCCGTCCTTTTCGACTCAACAGTTGACAGCCAGAGGGCCGGAGTGTCCTACACTAGGACGGTGACTAACGTGGGGGGTTCCGAGATCAGCTACGAGGCGATTGTCACCGCACCAAAAGGGGTGAAAGTCAGAGTTGCACCTCAAGTACTGAAATTCAAATCAGTAGGAGAGAAACTAAGTTACAAGGTGAGATTTAGAGGGCTCAGAAAGGGTAAGGTTGATGCAGGGAGTTCTCACTTTGGGTCACTTGTTTGGGTGGGAGGGAAACACACAGTTGGAAGCCCCATAGCTGTTACTTGGCAATAGAGGCCATCTGGGTTCAGATTGGATTGGTCTCCCTCTCACTGGTTTGAATTATGTCTCACCTTTCCCTCTTTTTTTTTTTTCAATTATAATTATTGTTGTTTGTAAACTGTGAAGCAACAGCAAATGCAGTTGGCTTCACTTTGACCATAACACAAATCTTACCATTTGATTTGGTCTGTTGTTGTAATATGCAAAGATAGTGATCAGTTAAATCTAAAAGGTTAAATTTGCACCACTTGCTTTTGAGTAAGTAGGTTTTATTCAAGGGATTGTGAGTACTGTAAGCTGCATTTTTCCAGTCACTTTCCCTGCCCTTTAAATGCATATGGTTTTAATCAAATCCCTAATTGCAAGCCCCAGTGGATTCGGTCTCATTCAAAGATGGTCGCAATGACCATGGAATGTGTATCCGATTCGACATGTTTTGCCGAACAGAGTGAGCACAACACAAGTGTGCTCACGGCTCAAGAGTCGAGCCTCATTATAGCTTCTTCATCATTAGGGCTCTTGCACTACTATATATTACCGGGGATGCACACCATATACCCTGTCTTTGAAAGGTACAAGACCCAATTTTAATCAGATTAAAAATGGAAATGAACAGCAATAGAAGGATTAAGAACAAGGGATTTTGCTAAGCTAGAGCAGCTACCAGCTGATAGTTCATTATTGCAACAAAATGATTTTCAATGGTACAAGCAGGGTCATTTCATCAAAAGATACCAGATGTGGGTTATTCAGAAATTCTAGTAGTCTACATTTTATACCATTTGTCGGTCGTACATTGTCGGAGTGAACAAAGAGCGCACGCGTTGCTTGGCTTTGTCTTTATGATCCTGAAATGTAAGTGAACCGTGATTGAACTCCGAAAATCAGCTCAAAGAGTTTCTCTGCATACACCAAACAAAGATGTGACTATGAGAATCAATCTAATTGACACAGAGGAACTGTAAGATGATAGAGAACTGTGTTAAAGACAATACCTGTGAACATTCCAACAACAGGGACAGGTTCCAATGCCTTCTGGGTGCTTTCAAGCTTTTTCCTATGATTGGCGAGCAAAAGAAAAGTTAAGTTTGCGAAGATCTTTGACTTCAGTTTCCTATTTTATCGAGGAAGCTAAGAAAGGAAATGATGTAAACATGGAATGGCCAAACCTTGTATACTTGCAAAAGAAAGGATCCCTCATCACATATAGAGCCCACAACATTTGCCGTCTTTTTAGCTGCACCAAACCAAGATGAATCAATTAGTTAGCACCATGAACAAAGCTCAGTGAGCCAAGATTTGTAATCAGAAACTTACTAGTCTAAGATCAAAGGAATCAGCTAAGGAAAACAAGGACTGGTTCAAGTTAATAAGCACATCTGAATCAAATATGTTACTTAAGAATCACATTCAGACCTCATCTTTCTCTGCCGTTGAAAGAACAATCTGTTTTGTAGTGTTTTGCTTGGACCTCGTAGATTGCAAAGAAGCAAACATTCCAACCAAGTCGACTACAAGTGATGCAGTCCATGGAGTCCATGACCGACGTCCATACTTTCTCATGAATAAAACATAAATGAACGGCCTCAATATAAACAGGATCTCCCCCATTAGAAATAATCCCCCACAAACACCTTTCTCGGACAAGATAGAGACAATATTTGGCTTTTCTACAGCTGCAAAACAAAACAAGAATGTAAAATTTCCAAGATGTAAAAAGCCTGCATATGAACTTTTCCTAGAAGCTTTATTTATATTGAGTTCTAGCATTTTTTAAGTCAAATTTTGCATAAATCTTCAATCGGAAGTTCTATGTAAGTTAATCTGATAACTATTTACTAAGCCAAATTTCAGTAGTTTTTCGATTTCAATTTGAAACTGGATTTATTGCTCTCTGTTTCAATAAACAAAACTATTTAGTTATATGGTTCAGGATCTAGTAGAGCTGTAAAACAACTCTACCTGTACTTTTTTTCTTGATGTGGAAATCCATCAATGAACCAATTACATTGTTTCATTTTACAGATCCCCCGATTCCAGACCCAATTATAACATTCAGCTAGGTTTATCCAATTTGTATCACAGATTCCATGTTTAAATCACCTGGTGGCTTCACCATATGAACCTGGTGATGTATTCGGTTAGCCAACGTTGAGCTGTATACCATCCTAGCATTTTGTCCAAACTGGGTCAGTGCAGATAATGCTTTTTCTTCCAGGCCATATGGCTTCTGCACATGGAGGCTAGAGCTTTGAAGCACACTAGTCTTAGAAAGATCTCTTCTCGTATTTTGGGAATCTGAGGCATCACCTTCATTTAAGGCATTTGGTACTCCCCCGCCTTGTAACAGCATCTTGTAACCACTTTGTTTGAACAAGGATAGCCTAAGGAGAGCTCTACATGATTTGGAGGGAAGAAAAATTAACCAAAATAAATCATGAAGAACAACAGAATGAAATATGTTTTACTTACTTGATACCCTCTGTGACTGCAATGAAATTCCATTTCTTATCGTCACCATGGTAATGTTCTGCAATAACTTCAACCAAGGTCTCTAATTCCTTCATGATAAATATAGACAAAGAATATGGAAACGATGAAGGCTCCTGAGGGTCTGCAATGCATTCTGTCGGAGTTGTGTCGACTATGTATTGGTTAATCACAGATATTACGCCTACAATTGATGAAACTGCACCCAAAAAAAATTCATTTACAAGCATGTTTAAAACTGGTTTACGTTCAAGTACGGGTGGGAAACATTCAAAGACAGCATTTTTTAGCAGTTATTACTTAAGATGATGTAGAAGAAAGCAAATGTTACCAAAAGTTCACAAAACCTGCTTCTAGTCCGACTTCTGAAGAAGCAAAGCGATCAGGAACGAACCATGTCAATCCCTGCACAATTTTTAAATCCACAAAAACAGAAACACAACTGAAGATAAGAACACAGAGCAATGAATGCTAACAAAAACAAACACTAACAGAAAATGCCACTAAAAGAAATGCTTGTCAGAGGAGCAAAAGTGAACATGCTATAGCAGCATCAGGGTTGAACAAGTGAAACAACAATGGAATTTTGGGAGAGTCAAAAGAAGCAGGGTTCACATGATCAGACAGAGTTTTCCAATGAGTTCTAGTTTGTCTAGCTAGCTAAAGATGGGTTATGACTTATGAACATACAACTTGGATTTGTTAAAGAACACTGGAATTTAGGAATAATTGATGCTAATATCACTAGGAGCTTAATTGATTGCCCAGATCTGCAAGAGGAAGCTAGATACAGTAACATACTAACATCATTAGGAACTTAATGTTGCCCGGGAATAAGATCGATGTTTGTTTGGGGTTTCAAATTTTTAGAAAACTCAAACTCCCTAACCGTCCCACGCTTTGGCTCATTCAATCTATCACCAAGCAACCTTATCTAATTTATCCAGTTCCAATCAAATTCCTTCCAAACCTAATTCCTAGTTCCAACCCACTAATCAAAGGACACTCAAGCTGATCACACAAAGCTTGTAAATTTGTAATCAGGAGTCAGGACCTAGCAAGCGGAAACACACACACACACACACTGAATCATGATGGTTGAAGCAATTAATCGAACACATTGAAGGCAAGAAGAGAGAAGATGGAAATGGTTGTTACATTAGCAAGAGACTCCAAGGACTGAACGTAATCCTTGTTCCGCCGAACCCAATTTGCGTAAGCCTCCATAGATATCCAGGAATTGGGGGATTGCTTGGGGAAATAGAACCCAGAAGCAGAAACTGAAACACTTGATGAAATATTGAAGAAATTGAAAAGGGACCGAGGTTTTAGGGCACGTGAAGATAATAAAAGCCAATTGAGATCTCATAGGACTATAGGAGTAATAAATAGTACGATTTGGAGTATTCTCTGGCGCAGTGAGGGACTCAGGAGTCAGGATCCGCTGCCTCAGTCCTAGCTTCGGTGCTCGGTGCAGTCTTCTTTATCGAATTGGTAGGGCTTCTTCTTATACCTATAAATTATCTTGGATCCAAATCCTTTGGGTCTCTTGCAATATCAATATTCTTATTGTTTTGCTTCTGTTTTTCGAAAGGAAAAAAGATCTCTGAGAGTGTTTCTTGGATTGGCTGGATCCTAAATAGTGTACTTGACTTCCTCCAATAACTAAAAGTTGCATCACAAATTTTTATATTTTATACCCTGATATTGATATATTTATAAAATTTTATTATAAAAACTCTTATTTTAAAAGTAATTAAAATTATTTTCTAAAATAATTGATATTTTAATTATTTGTATTTTTAAAACATGAATGTTTATAATAAAATTTTATGAAACCAAGATATAGATAAAACCGAAAAAGAACCTGATAAGAAAGAAGAAGAACAATAACCTAAAAATGAAACAGAATCCACTTCAACGGATTTGGTATTTCAAAACTCGTTTAGAAGAAACAGGTTGGCTAGAAGAAATGCAACGACGATATCAACCTGGATATATATTTAGAAAACAATCTAGTAGAACAAGAAATTATGAGCAGCGATGAGTATGAAAATAATGCTAATGAAGAAGAAGTGTATCAACATATGGGATTACTTAAGCAAAAAGATATAGATACACCATACCTATATCAAAGGTACAAAAAAAATTAAATAAAATTATAAGGAAGAAAATAGCTTCGATGAACCAAAATAACAAAATGAGGCAAGAAGAAACTATAGGCAATATGAACATGGATCAACTAGCTAGTAATCAAATACCTCGAATGAGATCAAGAGAATTCCTAGAAAAGAAAGAAAGACATGGAGTAAGTATTAAGCCAGATTATATACCAAATCAAAGGGAACTCCAGTTAGAATCTATTAGAAAAATTGGTTATAAGTAAAATATAAATAGAGTGAGAAACATGCATGAAACCTTATAATATTGGAAGAAAAGTATGATGAGCTTACTAAACATGAATTTAGGATAGAGAGTGTCACAATTCTTAAACTATATAGAACATAGTTTATATGGATGCGTAGCAGATTGGTATAAAGCAATTAGCGAAGAAGTTAAGGAGCATCTAAGGAATTATGGAACTCTGGTATTCATGTTCACAATACTTTAAGAAATAATAGAAGATGAGTTTATTGGAGAAAAAGAAGACAAAGATTAAGAAACCTTATGGTGACAAACGAAGATAAATAATTTAAAAGTATGCAACATGAAATATGTTAAAATTATATCGATCTCTGAATTCGAACATTATTATTATAAAATAGGAGAAATGCAACAAATTTACAAATGTTATTTGATAAACTTCCAAACCCTATTAATAAACAAATTATTGAAGAATATCGAAAACTGATTAAGAAAGGAGGTAAAGATTATCGAGGTAACAGAAGTTCCTATGTTAGAAAATTAGTAGAAAAGAAGTGATGAAATGGGAGAAGTACCCAACATATGAAGAAACAATTGCTAAGTTTTTAGGAGGTGCCCAATAAATAGGGGTGCAATACAAGAGAAAGGAAAAAAAGTTGGAAATGTTGGGTGTGTGATGAATTTGGACATTATGCAAATGCAGCAAATGAATGCAAAAACAAGAAAAATAACAAGCTAGCAGAAGCCTTGGGAAGTTTAGACTACATTGAATTATCAAAAGATGAGGCAGTAAAACTAGCACTAAGAAATAACAAAGGGATGGTTGAGTTAATAGATGAAGAGGGGATAGCGGAAGAATATGAGAATTAATGAAGAAATATGTGAAGAAGAAATGAATGAAATTATAGAAGGAGAACCTTCTGAATTCTCATATGAATATGAAATGACCTTCTTAGCTCAAATCCAACAAGCTGAAATGATGCAGGAGCATAATTTTATCTCTTAGGAGTTAAATTTTATCTTTTAGTTAGAGTTAAGATAGGTTTAAGGTTTTATTATTTTCATTACTTTCATTATAATTTTAGACAATTTTAATATTTTATCTTTTTAGCCATCTTTGACACACAAGTTAGAAACGGGTGTTTTTAAATACACCGCAAATCCACCTTTAAAAATGCACGTTGCTTTCGACGTGCAAGTCACCATCACTAATTAACACTTTAAAAAAATAAATTAACCCACTTTAACCCTGCACGTCGGAATTGACGTGCAGAGTTTGTGGTGTAAGCAATTGTAGGCATGAGTCATAATCAATCTTTCATATTATTAATCAATTACTACATTGGTTTAAAGAATTTTCTCTTTATCTCCTTAGTAGATTCCAAGTCCTTAGATTTTTCAGACATATTTCTTAGGTTTCGTTGCTTGCGAACCTGCGTGTTATCATCAAAGGCCCGCACTTGCGTGCTTTCCACGACTTCCTACGGCGTCAAGTGGTATCAAAGTAGATTTCTCCTGTCTGTTTCCGATTTGAAGCACAATGGGAGATCAACGAGCTACCAACCTTTAAGAGTTATCTCAAGAGATAAGAGGAATTTAGAACAGTGGAGACAAATGTAATAGAGATGTTTTAGATGGCCCTAGTAGGGACGGGTGGTTCTCTACCTGTTCTGTTGTTTCTCTTGGTCAGAAGCATATTGGCGATTCTCAGTTTGATTGCCAGTGGATTTGGAAGATTGACATCCCCTATAAGATCCGCCACTTTCTTTGGAAAATTGCGCGGGATGATCTACCAACCTCGGAAAGACTACAACGGTCACATGTCTCGGTTCCCTCGGGGTGCCTCCTATGTGGCTCTTCGGTTGAATCAGCCACTCATATCCTTTGCGATTGTCAGATCACCCGAGATGTTTTTTCTGCAACTGGTATCCGTTGCCCTACGATACCTATTGGCTATACAGATCTTAAACCAAACAGACTTTTGAATGCTATTTACTTATCAGAGGGAAAGGTCAAATTCACCAAGATAGCCACCGTTTGGTGGTCCATCTGGTACTTTCGCAACCATCTCGTGTTTCAACACATACATTCTGTTTCCCCTCAAGCTATTGCTATTTTCTTCAAAGCTGTTACAGAGTCGTGGAATGCGTTGGGAGAATCACATGATGACAATCCAATTCCAAACACTACACAGAAGCAGAGTAGCACCGAAAGCCTATCCAGCATGCACCTTAGCAAGGCACAGAGATCAGAAAGATGGAAAAAGCCCCCCACTGGGCACTATAAACTTAATTTTGATGACTCCTACCTTCCATCTGAAAAATGTGCTTTTGGTTTCGTCATCCGTGATCATAATAGAACGGCTGTGTCCATTGGTTCTGGTCTTTGCAACAACACTTCTGCTGTTTACTCAGAGGCTATGGGGCTGCACAGGGGTGTGGTTAAGGCCCTCAATTTGGGTCTCGATAACCTGATGATCGAGGGCGACTGTTTAGCCGTTGTTAAGGCTCTTCTAGTGGACTGGTCTTGCCCTTGGAATATTGAGCTGTTGTTGGCTGATACTTCTACAATTCTTCGCTCCTTTTCCAATTTTGCTATTCGTCATATTTTCAGGGATTCCAATGCTGTGGCTGACAGGATTGCTCGTCTTGCTCACAGTTCCCCTGCCGATGATAGCATCGCTGATGATTCAGAGAACTCCGTGTTCTCGTCCGCTCGGACGCGCTAGGGAAGAAGCCGAATCGTCGACGACTTTCCTAATCTTTATCCTGCTTCCAAAAAAAAAGATGTTTTAGATATTTTGTGTTTGCTTTGATATTTTTTAATACTACATGCTTTAAATAGTTTCATAAAATTTGTTTTTTCCTTTTTTCAAGGAAACCAATTCTATTTTATACTCCTCCATCCATATAAATTATAACATAATCTCGCTTTGGGATTAACCTTTTGTTTTTGCTTTTAGCTTAAATCATTTCGACCATACACCTCTCCCTCTCCACCGCCGCCGGAAATCCGCCATGATCGATTCAACAACAAGGCTAAGGGAGAACCGGTTCCACCTATTCGATCCCGTTGGTCTAATTAACGACACCTACTATGCAAACCGCGCAATCGGAGCCAGACGCGCCGCCGCCCGACCATCCGACGACGGATTCGCCGGCGGTTCGTCGCCGTTGAGGTTCGCCGTGGAAGCCAAGGGGCAAGGCGGCGGAGATTCCGACGATTCCTCTCCCAAGCTGTGGAAGACGAGCCCCGCCGGGAGTCCTCCACCAGAGACGGCGCCGATGTCGCCGAATTCGAGGACGGAGGCGATCGCGCGGGGGCGGAGAGAGCTGATGGAGATGATCAAGGACATGCCGGAGTCCTTATACGAGCTCTCTCTAAAAGACATAGTCGATCATAACTCAACAACTCCGCTTGCTGCTGCTGATGAGGCCGGAGGGGACAAGAAGCTCGCTCTCACGGCGGATCAGAAGGAGAAAAGGGAGAACAGGAGGAAGAAGGCGATGAGCAGGAATATACCGAGGAGTAGAAGCGTTGACAACGGCGGATACCTTCTTAAGACCTCGGTTTTCCCGATCTCGTTCGGGATGAGGAGGAGCAGGAGGAAGAAGAGCCTGATCTCAACCGGAAGCCTGAAAGCCGGACCTACGTCGGTGGCGGCCATGGCTGCGAAGAGCGCGGAGAAGGAGTGGTGGAGGACGAAACCGAACGAGAGCGACATCAGCGGGGGACTGTCGAGTAGCTACAGCGGCACCAGTAGCGGCAGTAGCAGCCGCAGCAGTAGCACATCCAGCAACAGGTTTGATTTTCCGATCAACACTTTCCCATTCATGAAACTCGCATTTTGATCTTTAATTTGGGGGTTTTGATCTTCAATCGGAACATCGGACATCTAATTTCAGAATTCATAGCGAGTTAATACAGATTATTCATTATTGGTTGTGTAGGATCATCTGGTCACCAAATCATCTTTTGCAGCAATTTTTGTTCATGAATTTGAACAATTCAGTGAAGCTAACACAAGGTCAAATTCATGAAATTGTTGCAGGCATGGGCATAGCAGTAGATTTCTCCCGGGGTGCTGTTCATTCAGGGCAAACAAATGAAGATCAAACACACAATCAGATGTCTGAGTAAAAATTACAAGATAAAATTTTTGGGTATCCTCTTCCTGGTAATAAGTTGTTTCAAAGTAGAGGATACAGTATCTTCCATTTTTTCCAGCAAAAAATGTGTGTTTTTTGCTGTAAACATATTGTGTACATTTCAAATCATGCATTTTGTGCTCCTTTAGGGGCTTTTGGGTCCTGCAGTCAATTGGTAACTATACATATATGGATTGTCATTTGTCAACAAATCTATGCAATCTCATGAATGATCCTTAAGAACAAAAATATTCATTGTGCATGGTTATTTGTTGTTATCTTAGGGGGAAAAACAATTGTATGGTATGAGCTGCCAATGCACACATCAACTACAAGGGTGGGCTACTTTTGCAAAATTGAAAATTTGTGCCAAATTCACAAAGGATGGGATATTTTTGCAAATTTGAAAAGAGGTGTTAAAAGTGCCGAGGATTTCAAATTTTGAACTATTTACTTTACCGGAAAAGGATGACTGGTGAAAGCGTTACATCCTTTTTTTTCGTGAAAAAGAGTTTGCTGTTAAGATTTGAAAGTATAAGGTAAGTAAATTCCGTGGGGTCCTAAATTTATAATGTGTCATGTTGTATTATTATTTAGATTAGCATTCTTTAAGTTATTTATTCAAGTTTGTAAAAGTTTTAACATATTTTCTAATCCAATTTAGATTCAATTAACTAATTTTTTTTTGGGTTCGACCTCATGACCTAATAATCACTACACATCAACTACAAGGGTGGGCTATTTTTGCAAAATTGAAAATTCGTGGCAAATTCACAAAGGATGGGATATTTTTGCAAATTTGAAAAGAGGTGTTAAAAGCGCCGAGGATTTCAAATTTTGAACTATTTACTTTACTGGAAAAGGAATTGGCTCCACATATCATGCGAAACGCAAGACCGAGGTGTGGGGAGAGGAACCCATTAAGGATGACTGGTGAAACCGTGAAAGCGTTACATCTTTTTTTTTCGTGAAAAAGAGTTTGCCGTTAAGATTTGAGAGTATAGGGTAAGTAAATTCCATGGGGTCCTAAATTTATAATGTGTCATGTTGTATTATTATTTAGATTAGCATTCTTTAAGTTATTTATTTATGTTTGTAAAAGTTTTAACATATTTTATAATCCAATTTGGATTCAATTAACTAATTTTATTTTGGGTTCAAACTCGTGACCTAATAATCACTACATAGTACGTATCATCCTTATTGGTTAAATAATTAAGGCTTGACAATTAACTAATTTAATTTAGTGGTCATCAAATGGAATATTTCTTTGAGTATGTTAAGTACTTGGTAAAAACTTTATATTTTAGAAACTGAAATTCTATTATAGAATATGCTTTTGTATGTTCTTTTGATAATCTTCTTCCCTCAATAATGGTCTCTTGGGGAAAAAAAATTCAAATATGTTTTATGATAGAATAACTAGCAAAACAAAATAAAACAATACAGTAAAAAAATTCATTAGCTGAATTGGTTTAGGAGGAGTGACTTAAGATATTTTATATCAATGGTCTCCTATCGATCAATTCCCAATAGTTAACTTTTTTAATAAATTTAAACAAAAACAAATAAATGATAGCATTTTTTATTTTTTTGTAATGCCAAACCCCATTAAGGTTCAATTTCATTTCGGTAAAATGTTTTTATCGCTTTTATATATATATATATATATATATATATTTGAATTTCATCATATTTTCGATATGAAATAACTGTTTTTTCAAGGCATAGGATTAGGGGCGGATCCTCTTTAGGGCCAGAAGTGGCAGTCGCCCCCCCCCCCCCCCCCTCCCCCCTCCAATCAAAAATAAAATTTAATATACATATTCCTCTCGTCGATAGCTTCGATTTGATATATTATAAGCTCAGATACCTGAGTAAAAAGTTTTAAACGTTTCAAAACTGAAACAATATAAATATTTTTCACATCATTTACCACATTAATATACTTCTATCATACTTATCATTTGTTAAACTTCGTAACTTAATACTATAATTAAACCCGAAAACTTCATATATTGATTTTTTTCGGAAAAAAATTAGAGGTTAATTTTCCACCCCCTCAACCAACTGCTTCAGGATCCGCCACTGCATAGGATAAAAATCTGGATTTAGAAAGAATCGTAGAACTAATGATAATGGATTAATGGTGAGCAAGGTTATTATTAATCCACGTAAGTAAGTTAGGATATTCTAGAAGAAAAATGATGCAAGCCGTTACACGTATGATCAAGAAATTGAAAAGGAGACGTTAAATTAGTTGCTATCAAGCTGAAGCTAATTTCAAACCTCTCGTGTGCGTGAGAGGTTGTAAATTTAGAGGTAGGGCCCATTCGTGGAAAATGCAGGCCATCATCTAATTTAAATAAAAATACAGATGGTCGATTACTTAACCACTCACAAAACTCATGAGGACAGTAGGACACAACCTGTAATGCTTTCATCGACTATAATATAAGTTCACTGTATCAAGAGGGTTTAACAAGTTCAGCCCGTGGGAGGTTGAGATTACTGGAATATGCTTTTAGGAATCTAAACCACGATTATAAAATCTGGCTCCATAGCCCCAATTCTCAGATTTACATGTATTTGTATTGTGCAATAGAAGGTAATGGAATGTTCTCTATTTTGTACTATTTTGACAGCTGTGGACAGAGGTGCTTGGAGCACAAGTAGTCTCAACATTGGGCTCCTCTTGATTGCTTGAGATGGGCTTGATGTTGGGCATGTGATCTGGGCTAGTACCCCCCGTCGATCCAATGTCGCGGATGCAGAGATGGGATCGAAATCGTTCAAAGGAAGGTTTGGACAGTGGCTTGGTTAAGGCATCCGCTAGTTGATCTTTCGACGAGATGAAAGCCACTGTGAGAGACTTGTTAGCCACCCTTTCTCGAACAAAGTGATAGTCCATGGACAAGTGTTTGATCCGATGGTGTAAGACCGGATTGACGGCCAGGTAAGTAGCTCCCAAATTGTCACACCAAAGTGTCGGAGGCTTTCTTAGAGGAATGCCAATTGAAGCCAGAACCGACTGAAGCCAAATAGTCTCACAAGTTGCGAGTGCCAATGCCCGGTATTCCGCTTCGGTGGAGGACCTAGCGACTGTATCTTGTTTCTTGGAAGCCCATGATATCAAGTTAGGACCATGATAGATACAGTAAGCACTTGTTGATCGCCTGTCATGTTTGTCTGTTGCCCAGTCCGCGTCCGAGAACGCAGAAAGATGGTGTGCAGGGGATGCAGAGATATGAAACTTCAGATGCTTGGTATAATTGAGATACCTAATGATCCTCTTAACTGCCTGCCAATGCAGATTTGTTGGACTGTGCATAAATTGCGAAACTCGATTGATGGCAAAGGCAACATCCGGACGAGAGAAGGCAAGATACTGCAGACTCCCGACAACACTCCTGTAGAGATGAATATCACTCATAGATGGTGACGATGCGGAAGGATCAAAGGTTGTTGTCATTGGTGTCGAGATCGGGTTGGAAGCCTGCATTCCTGTCTTCACCAGCAAATCAGAAATGTGTTTTGTTTGGGATAAGTAAAAACCAGAGGAGTCACGGGTGATCTCAATGCCAAGAAAGTAGTGTGCAGGACCAAGATCCTTGACAGGGAACTGCATAGACAGAGTTGAAACAAAATTTGCTGCGAGAGCCTCATTAGATGTAAGAACCAAAAGATCGTCCACATAGACCAATACAAAGGCACAACAATTCCCTTGGCGAAAAGTGAACAAGGAGGAATCAGCAGGAGAGGATGTGAATCCCATAGAAATAAGGGAATCACTGAGTCGAGAAAACCACGCACGAGGGGCTTGTTTGAGACCATAAAGAGAGCGATTTAACTTGCAAACATGATGAGGAAAGGAGGGATTTACAAAACCTGGAGGCTGGGTGACAAAAACGTCTTCCTCAAGGGAGCCATGGAGAAAAGCGTTTTGTATGTCTAGTTGTTTTGTAGTCCAGTTGTTCATAGCAGCCACTGATAAAAGCAATCGAATAGTCGACGGCTTAGCAACCGGACTGAATGTATCAGTATAATCAAGCCCTTCAATTTGATTAAAGCCTTTCGCCACCAATCTTGCTTTTCGACGTTCAAGAGAACCATCAGATTTCCGCTTTGTTTTGAAGACCCACTTGACACCAAGAACATTCTGAGAGGAGGAAGGAGGAACAAGGCTCCATGTGTGGGTATCCAGTAAGGCTTGAAATTCAGTAGCCATGGCAGATCGCCATTCAGGATATTTTGAGGCAATGGTGTAACACGTGGGTTCTTCAGGAATTGTGGAAGAAGCATGAAGCACAGGAGGCCAGGGTATTGTGCCGTCAGAGCGTTGAAGGGGCTTAGAGTTTTGTGTTTTGGACCGGGTGAGCATAGGATGATTGGGTGCAGGGGGTTCAACTGGTGGTGGAGGCGTCGGCGTAGAACGAGCCGAAGGCATAGATGAAGTAGTGGATGATGGTAGGCTTGGAGAGGGAGTCTGATGTGGACTTGGAGATGGGCTGAAATTTGGGCTCGGGGGTGGACTTGGATGTGGAGAGGGTACGTCAATGGGGTTATGAAAAAGTGGAAGGTGGGCCAAAGTGGATTGGACTTCAGAGTGTGGCATAGCAAGAGGGTGGGCTAAGGGAAATTGTGTTTCAAGGAAAATAACATCCCTGCTCATGTATATTTTATTGTTTGCCCAATCATAACATAAATAGCCCTTGTGGTTAGGACTATACCCCAAAAAAATGCAAGGAGAGGATCGAAAATTCAACTTGTGTTGGAGGTAGGGCCGTAAGTTTGGGAAACAAAGACACCCAAAAACTTTGAGAAATTTGTAGTCCGGAGTTTGATAAAATAAGATAGAGTAAGGAGACACATTTTGGAGAATGGGTGTTGGTAGGCGATTTTGTAGATAGACCGAAGTTTGAAAGGCATAATCCCAAAACCGAAGAGGGAGAGAGGAGTGTTTGAGAAGAGTGAGACCCATGTCAACTATCCGACGATGTCGGGACTCAATGCTACCATTTTGTTGGTGGGAATATGGACACGAGAGGCGATGTAAAATACCCAATTGTCGGAAAAGGGTACCAAGAGGCTTGAATTCCGTCCCATTATCGGTTTGTATAGAAACCACATTGCGGCCAAAGAAATTGGTGACTAATTTAATGAAATGAGTGACAATTGTAGATACTTGAGACTTGGAATGAAACGGAAATATCCACAAAAATTTCGAATAGTCATCCAATATAGATAGAAAATATTTGTTTCCATTAATAGAAGTGGTGTGGGCCGGGCCCCATACATCCAAGAACAAGAGCTGTAAAACATGATTGGATTTAGATGGGCTTGATGGATGAGGCAGAGCATGTGCTTTGGCCCATGAGCAGGAGATGCAAGGGCCTGGGCTTAGGGAATTAGACAAATTAAAGGTGCTAGTAATAAGTTTGGTTATGTGGATAGAGGGATGACCTAATCTCTCATGCCATAGGGAGGCAGGCGGCACGACAGTAGCAGAGCTTGTGAAATGCAGCAATGGTGATGAAGGTGAAGCAGAGGCGCCATGGGACGAGCTAACAGACATGACATACAAACCATTTTCAACGTGGCCCTTGAGAAGAGGCGCTAGAGTCACGGAATCCTTCACAACAAAGAAAGAATCATGAAATTCAAAAAAACAGTGATTATCTCGACAAAATTTATTTACAGAAATTAAGTTCTTGTGAAGAAGAGGAGCATGAAGTAAATTGGATAAAAGAAAGGAGCGAGAAGATGAGTGTAGGAAAGTAGAACCATGAGATTGGATGGGGATTGAAGAACCATCGCCAAGAGAAATTGTCTCAGTGCCTTCGTATGGCAAGTGGTCGAACCTGAGGTTCGAAACATCGGGTGTGTAATGATGGTTCGCAGCAGTGTCGGGGAACCAATTGCTCGATGTGTTGTTGGCTTGAAGGGAACTCGGAGGAGGAGTCTGAAATGAGTGATCGAAGCGACTCCAACAGCGGGTCGCAATGTGACCCCGCTTCTCACATATCTGACAGATTGGCCTTGTGTCTGGGCCACCATTGAAGTTGAATGTTCCACGGCCACGACCACTGCTCCGACCACCGCGATCGTCTCTGCCTCGACCACGACCGGAGTCACCCCTGCCTCCTCGGTAAGACCCACGGCCTCGGGAAGTCGTGAAGTTAAGCTCAGGATTCTGTGGTGGTCCAGGAGGTGCACCAAGAATGGACTGTGAAGAAGGAATTGTGGTACCATTGTTACGATTGAGACGACCTTCTTGAAGGAGCATGTAGGTGAGAGTGGCAGTGGGGCTGGGTAAGATGGGCTGAGTTGAGAGCGTAGTGACCATCGCATCGTAGTCACTCCCAAGGCCAGCCAACAGGTACACAACAAATTCCTGATCGGTGATAACTTGACCGGCCGCTTGAATCTGTTGAACAAGCGTCTGAGCACGATTGTAGAAATCGGTGACAGATTCGTCACCTTTCTTCAGACTCGCCAGTTGGAGACGACATTGGACTATCTGGGCATTGGACCTCGCCGAGTAGAGCTCATGAAGACGCGTCCAGATCTGGTGGGAGGTGTGGCAAGTTAGAATTTGGGTCATGATGGGCTCGGTTAGAGAAGCAGAGAGAATGGCAACAACAAGCTGATCTTTGGCTTGCCAATTTTCCACATCAGAGGCATTGCTACCATCAGGAGCTGCAGCAGGGCAAGGAATCGAGCCATCGACATATCCCATGAGCCGTTGGGAGCGAAGATAAGGAGCAATTTGTTGGCTCCATAGAGGAAAATTAGACGGAGAAAGCTTGATTGTGTTTAGGGTTGAGAAGTTTGAGATAGAGGGATTTTGAGGGGTGAGATTGAGATTAGCCATGGAGGCTTGAAGATGTTGAGTTAGGGCTGCCGAAATATCAAGGTCGGCCATGAAAAAGAAGATCGAAGAGGAAGGTGAAACACTAGGGTTGCGACGTTTGTCGACTAGTAGCTCTTGATACCATACTGGAATATGCTTTTAGGAATCTAAACCACGATTACAAAATCTGGCTCCATAGCCCCAATTCTCAGATTTACATGTATTTGTATTGTGCAATAGAAGGTAATGGAATGTTCTCTATTTTGTACTATTTTGACAGCTGTGGACAGAGGTGCTTGGAGCACAAGTAGTCTCAACATTGGGCTCCTCTTGATTGCTTGAGATGGGCTTGATGTTGGGCATGTGATCTGGGCTAGTAGAGATGTTAATTTCTGACGCCCTCGTTTTTTGCTGTGAATTTTTGAGTGTCTCCTTCGCCCCTACTTTTCGCGAAGTGAATCAGGTTGCTGACAGATTGTCGCATCTAGGTCTCTCGACGACTATGATTCAGTACCGCCCTCCAGCCGAGATCGAAGACTTTATCCTCACGTTTTATGCATTGTGGGGTTTTGGAAGATAGCACATAATTTTAATTAGCAACATATCATCAATTAAAAATAGAAATAAGAAATAAGATGGGACATGCGAACAATAGGATGCATATCTCAAGAGATAAGGTGGGACATGCGAACCATAGGATGCATTGAGATATGCATGCATAGTTAATTTGTCGAACATACGTGCACCAACTATTTAAGTAGTGGTATTTGTAAGATAAGTTTCATCGATCGATCAGCTAACAAGCAAAGATATACCAAAAAAACAAGCAAAGATATACTTCCGATCAACAAATCAAATCCGATCCAAAAAAATGGAAGGCAAAACTGTGATTTTGGGTGCCCTGATAGTAAGCCTTGTTTTGGCCCAATTTCAAGTGGATGCAAAAAGTTGCTGCCCGAGTACCACTGCGAAAAACATATATAATGTATGTCGTGTAGGGGGGAGGCTCTCGGCCAATGTGTGCCAAGTTGTCTGGATGTATAATTCAAACTTCTCCCACTTGCAGACCGCCGAATACTCATGATATTCTCGAACACTCCGGTAAACATACTTAACTCCATCCATCACGTACTATTTTTATGCATTACTATAGTTTTTATCCAATTAACTTGTACGGAATTATGCATTTTGTGTCCATCAATTCAAGGTGATGTCATGAAATCATACTGTAAGATGGGATGTGCATCCTCTGCGTGCAATGCCAATGCCTACGGTAATATATATAACTTCTATATGTTTTACCTAATTTTAAACTATACATACATACATACATACATACATACATACATACATACATACATACATACATACATACATACATACATACATACATACATACATACATATATATATTAGAGAGAAATTAAGAAGAATTTCATCATATAGTTTACAAATAAAAAGTGAAAGAACTCAGATTTGAACCAAGACCTCACTAGTAGAAAAAACACATTTTAGCCCGGACATTTTTATTAATATAGCCCGGATATAGGAGAAATAGGGTCCGGGCATCAGAGTGGTGTGATAATAGGTATAGAGCCCGGACCTATAACACACACCCGGGTTATTAGTGAGGCTAAGTTTTGCATTGAAATTTAGAATAGGCAATATAACCCGGACCTAAAGACACGCCCGGGCTATTTGGCTAGTATATAGCCCGGATATTTTTATCCAATTAACTTGTACTGAATTATGCATTTTGTGTCCATCAATTCAAGGTGATGTCATGAAATCATACTGCAAGATGGGATGTGCATCCTCTGCGTGCAATCCCAATGCCTACGGTAATATATATAACTTCTATATGTTTTACCTAATTTTAAACTATACATACATACATACATATATATATATACATATACATATACATATACATATATGTACATATATATATATACATATACATACATACATACATACATACATATATATACATACATACATACATATATATATATACATACATACATACATTTATATTAGAGAGAAATTAAGAAGAATTTCATCATATAGTTTACAAATAAAAAGTGAAAGAACTCAGATTTGAACTAAGACCTTTTGATTTTGATTCTCCTTCCTTCCTTGTTTTACCATTTGAGCTAGATAATACTCTTGTTTCAAATATCATTTACAGATGTTATATCACCTTAAAATACTAAATATAAGTAACAAAAAAAAAATTGTATTTTTCCCCCACCCCCGTATCTCCGCCACTGATCTGAAAGCAATATACATGAGACCATCCGCAACCATGGGGAAACCTCTTTCCCCCATTTTTTTCTCATGTTACTATCACAACTTTACATCTTATTTATTTTTTGTTTAAAATTATTTTTATTTTTTCTACCTCTTTCTAAAAGGTTTCCTTTACAACCATGAGAAACCTCTTTTACTCCTTTTCAGATTTATTTTTAATTTTTCTTTTCCTTTATATATATCTTTCCCTTTTATTACATGTGCATGTATCATCATACTGTATATTATTATCAATTATTTTTATTTATAATTTCATAAATAAGTAAAAATAGCAAGTACTTGATATAAATATATTTTATTACATCTAGATTAAAATTAACAAAGTTAGAAACATTATAACATGTGTAAATACTAATCGAGCTACCTATAAATTCGGTTGGATTTCGAGTGGTACTCTCTTGAACACCCGGAGAATGCTAAAAAAGTTGTTGGTTTGGAAAAAGGAAAAAAAGAGGATCATACACATTATGAGGATTATGTGGGGTATAATTTGGATATTCGAAGGTTAAATGATTGTTAAGCATTTGTAACATCACTTGAAATTGAGGATTTTTGAAAAGATTTGGATCAAAAGACATATTTGGAATGGATAGAGTATTTGAATTATTGTGATCCATAGTTAAGAAAATAGGTACAACTACAATAGATCAAGATGTGAGTATATATAGGGAAAAATTGGGCTCAAATTATAGAGAAAAATAAAATTAAACCAATAGGATATTTTATTTTAAAAAATAATAAAATATAAATATATTTTTTATTTTAAACATTATTACAATTAATAAATATGAATTTTTTTTTGATACAAGGCGAAAATTTGGGGGTGGTCAACCTCGGTTGAACCACTGCCCAATAGCGTCCTTGCGGACGGTATCCTCGAGCTCGGCAGGCAACGAGCAGAAGAGAAGGACGAGGACAAACCGACGTGCGCATCCATGGATTAATTAATAAATATGAATGAAAAAGGGAAAAAGTTACTTTTTCATTAATTAAAAAAAGGAAGAGGTTACCTCTCTCTACCTAGATAACCTCTTCCATTCCCTTACCTTTAGGCCATGTTTATCAGTTACTATTCAAGATACTAAAAATTACTATTTTTTTATTCATATCTCTCCGCCACATCTGCAAAGCATCTCTTCTTCACTTTTTCCACTTTAACAATAGCGTCCCTAGCATCCCACAATCCATTTTTTTTACCAATTCAATTTACGAATATACTCTTCTATAAAAATTATTTCCAACATTTTTATAATATGATTATAATATTTTATTATAATATTATATTAGTATTTGAGTCCCGAAACGACCCCAAATGGCCGAAAAAGCCCGTACATCACCGCAAAGCAGTGAGTATAATAAGCAATCGGGCACCGAACGCCAAAGATCCAATTTACCGACAATATAATTATATCGAAAGAAATCATTTTTTTCAAAATATGTCGAAACATATTCAAAATTGATGTCTATATGTAGAGAAAAATGAATTTAGTATTATGGTATTTTTTTAAAAAAAAATTACATTTTAAATAACGAAAATGACATTATTTGAATATAATTAAAATGATTCAAATTAAATCTCAACCATTGCTTTCCTTCGATCTCAACCACTCTTTTCCACCGCCTGTGAGAGCTTGACACGTGTCCCCCTTTCTCATAATTGCATCAACCTTCTCCTTGTCAAAATCCGGAAGCATCGATGCTTATTTAGCATCCTTTAAGCATCCCTCACACCCTCTCCTTGAATATTTTATTATTATTTTCTCATTAAGCATCTTGAATAGTGCATTGTTAAAGTTGCTCTAAGGTAAAACCCACGTCCATGGATTTATCTTTTAGTAATCTTAAGGTGAGCAAAACTCAAGGTTGTTCATGCTCTAAGGATCAAATGAACAAATTAATGTTCAAAAAAAATCTCCCCACTCCCCACTTTTTTTGAATACTACTCCTCAATCCTCATCGAGTTTAGCTCTCTACAATATGAATAGCACTCCTTCACGATGGGCAAAACATATGAAACAACAACTTGTTGCACAAGAACGAGAGGAACAAAGAATTGAGTGGCAGCTAGGATGAATTTGTTAGTTTGCCGCTAAATATATCGGAGCATGTGTAACTAAAATGGAGTGTACATGTAGACTCCCTATAAATACAAATGTAGCTCACTATTTCATTCCATCAATCCAATGAAAATTTTAGTCCATCTCCTTTGTTTTTTCTTCTCCCTTCTTCTCCTTCACTTCTTTATTCTCCCAAATCCCAAACTGTAACATGGTATTAGAAAGGTGTTCTTCGGTTCTGCTTTTCACATCCGGCCTTCTTTGATCATAGTTTTCATTCCATTTTCCTCACGATTTCTAATTTCCTTGGCGTTCGAGCAATTCTGGATCCTCGTTTTCCTTCTTCATCTCCGATTGATCCCCTCAAGGAGTTGTTCTTGCACAATTAGGATCATCCTAGTTATGTCATTGTCATTTTCTCCACAAGGTCCACCTGAGCAAAATCTTGCTCAATCACTTCTCTCCAGGTCTTTTTTTGACCTTTGCTAAAAAAAAGGTCTTTTTTTACCTCTCTCTATATCGTTTAACCCTCTCAATGGAAAGAGATTCGGTGCTCTCGAGTCTCTTCTCTGAACACCAAACACCCTCGAAGCCTCGACTAACGGAGCATATCCTTAATATTGGTCACTCCCACCTTCTTGTGAATAAATTCATTTATAATCCCATCCAATCTAGTCTTACTACATATCCATTTGAGCATTCTCATCTCTTCCACCATTGGCTTCTATTCTTGTGCCTTCGTGGCAGCCCAACACTTTGCCCCATACAACAAGGCTGGTTTCACTGCTATCTATAGAATTTACCCTTGAGTTTTAAGGACACTTTTCTATTGCATAAAACTCTTTATATTGAATCGGTCAATTTCTCGCCACTTATATGGTCACGATCACGACTTCTAAAACCCGTAAAAAAATTTAACAGCTTCCAAAGTCATAAACATAAACTAAACTATCGGTTTTAGAAATCGTGATCATCGTCGTAAATATCAGGGGCGGATCTACGGGGGGCTCGGGATGGTTGAAGCCCCCCCTATCCAACAAAAGGGTAGGTGTATATTTCTATGTATCTGTGATATTTGTGATATATATAAGTTAAGTTCTATAGGTAACACAAAGACGATTTGGCTCAGTGGAAAAGGCAGGGCGAGCGGCATTTTATTTTAAGCAGTGCAAGGTAACCCATGTTCGAATCCCGTCGATCCCACTTTTTTTTTTTTAAACGCGTCCCTTTTTTTTAGCCATCCCCAGATAGAACAGCTGAACATTTATACAAAGGAGAATCAAAACCCATAAAAAAACCCAAAATCATTAGACCCATGAAAACCAAGTTTTTGCCTTACAAGTCTCATCAAAATCCAAAGATAAAGCGTGAGCTAACTGTGTCCAAAACCCACTAAGTATTTTTTTTATTATTCATCTCAATAAATTTAAAATTTTTGTAATCTTTTTTCCTATGAAATTATGTAATCTTATTGATTGTATACTGTCTAAAGTCTCTTTTCTCAAAAAAAAAAATTAGCCCCCCCTAAACAAAATTCTAGATCCGCCACTCACTCGTAATACCCAGTGGTTTGATCAAACCCCTAGCATTTCATTTGTTCATGGCTTTCAAAGCTAGTAGAATACTTCTCGATACCACTAAGTAGAGCCATTAGTGGCTTCAAAAATTGTAATCAACTTTGAATATTCATTGGTTTTAAAATATGCATCATTATTTTTTTATGACGAGGAACCCACCTTCGGTGGAAAACCCCGAGCACGTGACCCAGCCGGCAAGAGCCACGTACTAGGTAAACCGGCTTGCGCCGACCGGCTCGACCCACTGGTAGGGAGCAAGGTAAACCTTGGATTTTCACCAAGGAAAATATATGCATCATTTTCGTGTAAGAACAGCTCCAAGAGATTCTCCATTTTAGAAAATATTAGACTTTTGGAGAATTTTGAGCTCTTTCTTGAATCCAACCGTTTCTCTAACTCATTCTTCAAAACAAGGATGAATGGAAAAAAAAAAAAAAAAAAACTAAGGTTGCTTCCTTATATTTGCAGCAATGTCTAAAATTTTAGAGAATTCTTTTTCACATTCATTTTCATTTTTCTAGTCTTAAAAACCAACTGGATGAACGATGCTTAATAAATTCTCTATTATTTCGATTGATTAGAAAATCGATTATGTTTGCTTATGTTTAGAATTTTTTAGAGATGGGCTAAATGGTGATATGATCAGCCTAAGAGCATCTGCCACCATACCTTAAATTTGATAGGCTATATCCTTAGTTTTAGCATATGGAAAAGGCTAACTTCAAAAATAGCCATTCAGATTTTTTTAACTCCCCCCACCATAGTGTATAAAATGGTAGGTTATATGTTTAAAATTATGAACAAAGCTAGTTTACAAAACTAAATACCGGCTATATTATACCTTACAAAATTATAATGTATAATATATATGTTATTTTAAGAAACCTTAAATAATGATTATGTATTAAATTAATTTGGTTCATTTATATTCAAATATTAGGCTCAAATTTACAAGCTTGTTTATGAGTTTTGTAACAGTATAATTTTTCTAATTCGCTGACTCCATACGTCGACTATGATCGATCGAAAGATTTCATTATCAGGCTCAAATACATTATTATTAATTTATTGTATGATTTTATTATTTTTTCAAAGTGTTATGAAGGTGTCATTATCATATTGTGTAATTTTTTTATGTTGTATTATGACAAATTAATTAATGATTATGTATTAAAGTCATTTGGTCCAATTATGTTCAATATTAGGCTTATATGAAAAAACTTGTTATGAATAATGTATTGGTATAATTTTTATTATTATCAAATTTTAATAGCATAAAATTAGAGGACAAAAATAAAATTAACAAAGTATACATGTGAAATAAGTATAATAAAAAAAGGGGTAAAAAGGGAAAAATGAAAAAAGAATAATAAATAGAAGGATTATAGCATATGAGTTAAAATGGCATATATAGCAAGTTCCTGTAGACAATTGGCAAAAAAAATTTTGGGGAGATGTGAGATACACTACGGTGGGAGTAGTTTATATGGTATAATTGGGGTTTTGGGGGGTTTTGGGGTACGGTGGCAGATGGTCTAAGTATAGTAAATCCCCCCCAAAAAAGAATTCAACCATAGGTTAGACCTAGCCCAATAGCAGACCCTTTGTAAAAGTGACTAAATCAAGCACGTAAGCCATGGTTTTAGATTGTAGATCACCATAATATCTGCAAACATGACAAGTAGCTCAATCCCCCTATAAGATGTTATAGGGAGACCGGTTACATATATGTATGTATGGTTAAGTGTAGTTAAGATTGGAACCTTAGTTAGGTGGTTAGAACTAGAGTTAGTTCAGCTAGCATTTCATATAAATAGGTTGTTCTCACATTTTGTAAAGTGGTTGGTTAATACAGAAAACGAAATTCCCAAATCTCTCTCTCCCACAATCTGTTCATCCCTCATTTTGTGTGATCGGATCTAAGCTCCAACCTAGCCTAGATCTGATATGGTATCAGAGCTGATCAACACTAACGATCTAGTGTTGTGATTCTCGCATTTTCAAATTCCTCATGGCGAATTCTGGAACTGAAGGTCAAGGCGACAATGGTGGCGATCAAGGAGGATCGTCGTCGACTGCTGGTGGTCGGAATCTCGGGGCAAATCAGTCGGATCCACTGTTCTTGTCCAACTCCGACCATCCTGGGATGGTCCTGGTGTCCACACTGTTCAACGGAGTGAATTTCCACAGCTGGTGCAGAGCTGTGCGCATGGCGTTAGGAGCCAAGATGAAGCTCGGATTCATAAACGGTAAGTGCGAGCGACCTCTTGAAATTCATGATGATTATGATCGATGGATGCGTTGTGATTATATGGTGTCTAGTTGGATTATCAATTCGATGAAATCTGAAATAGTTTAAAGCTTTATGTACACTACTTCGTCCAAGAATCTCTGGGACGATATTCAGGAGCGATTCGCCGAATCGAATGCTCCTTTGGTTTATCAGATAAAGAAAGAGATCTATCAGTTTAAGCAGGATAATCAAAGTGTTTCCACTTGCTATGGAAAACGGAAAAGAGCTTGGGATGAGCTCCAGGAAATAGAATCGATTCCGATCTGTAAGTGTGGGGGACTGAAAATGTGCTCTTGTGGAATCCTGAAGAAACTTGTTGAACGAGATGCCACCACACGTCTGATGCAGTTCCTGATGGGACTCTCGGACACCTTCGAAGGGATCAGGAGCCACATCTTGTCCATGGATCCACTTCCTTCTGTCAACCGTGCTTTTCACATGGTGTTGCAAATTGAGCGCCAGAAAGAGATCACAGGAGGTGCTAGCAATCAGCATGAGGTTCTGGCTACGTGCTCTTACAACAACTCTGGATCTGGAACTGGATCTTCAACCAAAGGAGGCTATGGAGCTCAGACAAGCGGATCTGGCCAGAATAAGTCCACAGATCAGAAGAAGGACAACAAGAAGGCTAAGATGGAATTGTTCTGCAACTATTGTAAGGAGCGCGGACATGTTAAGGAAACATGTTTCAAACTAGTCGGATTTCCCGATTGGTACACTGGCCCCAAGCGCCCCAACAATGACAAAGTAGTTGCTAATGTTCAGGATGTCATGGAGGTCGACAGTCCTCTTACCTCTGACAATGGAACTGCTGTTCATCACAATCAGCAAATTGATAATTCCTTGGTGAATGCTGTGGTAGCTGAGGTCATGAGAGCATTCAAAGGCAAAGCTCCAGTTGATCCTAATCATCCTGGAGACAGCTCCATCAATTTTGCAGGTATGATCTCATACTCTCATCAAAGAGGAAAAGGCATCAACAAGGTATGGATTGTCGACTCTGGAGCATCAGATCACATAGCTTGCAGTAGTGGCATGTTCATTGACATGAAACAACTGCCAAAGCCAATTGTGATTGGTTTTCCAGATGGTGTTACACAGGCAGTAAAATATTCTGGCAGTGTGAACATCAATCAAAACATATTGCTCCATGATGTGCTATATATGCCTAACTTCAAGTATAATCTTCTCTCTGTTTCCAAGCTGCTAGATGATGATAAAAACCTGTTTGTCTTCTCGAAATTGAAATGCTGGTTGCAGGATACTTCCACTGATAAGGTGATAGCTTGTGGTGTTCGAGAAGGGGGTCTTTACAAGCTTGGTGATGACTTTTCTTGCTTTCCTGGCAGCACTGGTGTTCGTCGTCTTGAATCTCTTCCTTCAAGGAACAATGTGAGTAGTTTGATTGCCTCTGTGAGGACACGTTTAATAAGTATCCATCATGCCAGACTTGGACATGTTTCTCCATCTAAAATGCGCCTGTTTGACTGGGCTAAGGGACCTAGTTTGAAAACTTTCAATTGTGATGTTTGTCATCTAGCTAAACTGCATAAGCTTCCTTTCAGTTTGAGTGCTTCTGTTGCTTCCAAGCCCCTTGAGTTGGTCCACATGGATGTGTGGGGACCTTATAAGGTGGCCTCTATTTGTGGTGCTCATTACTTCTTGACTGTCTTGGATGACTTTTCTCGGTCCACATGGACATTTCTACTTCGAGACAAAGGACAGGTCTTTGAGATAGTGTCTGGATTCTTGGCAAGGGTTGAAAATCAGTTTGAGACCCAAGTCAAGACTCTTAGAACAGACAATGGCTCTGAATTTGTTAACTCCAGGTTAACAGCCTTGCTCCATGCTAAAGGGATTCACCATCAGAAATGTGTTCCCTATGTTCATGAGCAAAATGGCCGGGTGGAGAGAAAACATAGGCATTTGATTGAGATGGCTAGAGCAATACGGATTAATGCTGGCCTTCCAATCAGATTTTGGGGGGAGTGTGTGTTAGGAGCCACACACATCATCAATATTTTGCCTTCTTCTGTCTTGAACCATAAAACTCCCTATGAAGTTCTGTTCAGAAAGCAGCCTTCATATGATCATTTAAGGGTTATAGGATGCCTTTGCTTTGCTCACATTCCTAAGGTTCACAGATCTAAGATGGATGCATCAGGAAGGAAGTGTGTGTTATTAGGATATCCTTCTGATTACAAAGCCTATAAGCTGTATGATATAGAAAGTCACAAGGTTTTTGTGAGCAGGGATGTCCTCTTTAAGGAATGGCTATTTCCTTTCAAAGGCAAGCAACCTGATCCTTCCAATGATGATTCTTTGATGACTCCTTCCCTTCCTAGAATATTGTTTGAAGAGGACAGTACTGGTCCACATCCCTCTCCTGCATCTATGCACACTGCACATGATATCCCCTTTCCTCTAGCCAGTAGAGTTTCAGATAGGGATGTGGTAAATGATGTTGAAGCCTCTACATCCAAGGGGACCACACCTGAATTGGTGGATGATTCATTTCCTTCTACAGACATACTCCAATTCCAATTCCTGAAGACAGGCAACCCAACATTGTCACTAGGCCTGCTAGACGGATCATCAGGCCAGCTAGGCTCCAAGATTACATCTGTCCTCCTCTTCCAACTAAGGATGGTCAATCTGATTCCTCCTCCTCTTCTGTGTTTTCAGTAGTCACTCCTGAAGATCTGAGAATGCACTCACCTGATTATGTTCATTCTCTCTTCAATGTCCTATCAGTGGTTGAGCCTACCTCTTTCTCCCAAGCTCAGAAGGTGCCTGAGTGGAGGGAGGCTATGAGAGTGGAGCTTGAAGCTCTAGAGGCCAACAAGACCTGGACATTGACTCCTCTGCCTCCTGGTCATCACTCAATTGGATGCAAATGGGTATTTAGAGTCAAATTTCGAGCTGATGGCTTGGTTGAGCGTTACAAGGCTCGATTGGTTGCAAAGGGTTTCAACCAGATCAAGGATCGAGATTATAAGGAGACTTTCTCCCCGGTTGCTAAGTATGCAACTGTTCGATTGCTGCTGGCTGTAGCTTCTGTTAGAAATTGGCCACTACACCAGTTGGATGTAAATAACGCGTTCTTGCACGGATATTTGGATGAAGAGGTGTATATGATGCCTCCTCCAGGCTACGACAAAGCCTCCCCAGGTGTTGTGTGCAAGCTCAATCGATCGTTATACGGCCTCAAACAAGCTAGCCGCCAATGGAATTTTGAATTGACAAAACATCTCACTGCACTGGGCTTCATTCAGTCTCGTCACGATTATTCCCTTTTTGTGTTGAAGAAAGGGTCAAGTATGACAGTGGCTTTAGTGTACGTTGACGATATGTTGCTTACAGGGGATGATGAGGTCATGATCTCCACTGTCAAGAGCTCCTTACACAAGGCATTCACTATCAAAGATCTCGGTCATGCTCGTTACTTCCTTGGCATGGAAATCTCCAGATCAAGCGCTGGAATTTTGCTTAATCAACGCAAATATGTCTCCGATTTGCTATCAAATGCAGCCATGATGAACTGCAAATTAGCTAAATTTCCTATGCAAAGGAATCTTCACCTGAGCATCCATGAAGGGGAAGCTTTGGAAGATCCTGAGAACTATCGTCGTCTGGTGGGACGTCTGCTATACCTCACCATGACAAGGCCTGATATAGCTTATACAGTTCAGCAGCTCACCCAGTTCATGTCAGTGCCCAGAGCTCCTCATATGAGAGCAGCTCTATTTCTCCTTCGATACTTGAAAGCCACTATCCATTGCTCCCTATTCTACCCAAATTCGAGTTCTCTGGAGGTCAGAGCTTACTCTGATGCTGATTGGGGCAGCTGCAGGGATACTAGTCGTTCCCTATCGGGCTATTGCGTTTTTCTTGGTGATTGTTTGGTCTCATGGAAGACCAAGAAACAGAAAACCGTCTCAAAATCTTCAGCAGAAAGCGAATATCGGAGCATGTCTGCAACTGGTAGTGAGGTTGAATGGATTGCAGGTGTACTAGCTGATTTGGTTATCCCAGTTTCTCTACCAATTCCGCTATGTTGTGATAACAAATCCGCTCAGCAGCTCGCTGTGAACCCAGTTTACCACGAGCGTACTAAGCACATTCGTATGGACAGCCATTACATCCGAGATCTTGTCCAAGAAGGCTTCATCTCCACGGTGTTTGTCCCCTCTCATTTACAAATTGCTGACATTTTTACAAAACCTCTTGGCTCTGCTCAGCACTTCACCTTATCTTGCAAGTTGGGACTCGTTTTTCACCACACTCGTCCACCTTGAGGGGGGGATATAGGGAGACCGGTTACATATATGTATGTATGGTTAAGTGTAGTTAAGATTGGAACCTTAGTTAGGTGGTTAGAACTAGAGTTAGTTCAGCTAGCATTTCATATAAATAGGTTGTTCTCACATTTTGTAAAGTGGTTGGTTAATACAGAAAACGAAATTCCCAAATCTCTCTCTCCCACAATCTGTTCATCCCTCATTTTGTGTGATCGGATCTAAGCTCCAACCTAGCCTAGATCTGATAGATGTAATTGTAATAAGAACACAAATCCCCTATAAGATGTTCTACCTCATTACACCTCATTAATAGCATTAATGGAGCAGAACACGACCGGTAAGGATTTGTGGGTAATATCCATAGGTTCTCAGATGACCACTCTTTATTTTACCAAATTCAAGGGTGGGATAAATAAAAAATAAACAAGGGGAAGTCTTTTCAAGTCGGAAAAGAAAGGGAGTAACACTATTAAACACTGTCTTTTGGTTGTGCAATTGTCTTAACACGTTGTATCGTAGAGCGACGTCGCACTGTACGTAGTCTACGTCAGTTTGAATGTGGACTAATTTTCTTCCTAAATGACAATTAGAAACATGATTAATTAGAAATTATATTACGTCTAATTGAACATACACCATGTTGAATTGAACGTATTAAGCAAGATAGACATAAAATTCAAGTATGAAGGTACAAGATACATGAAAACATGCAGCACGGCACCTATGTAAACATCTCAAAAATTATCATGTTTTCCTTCAATTCTTATAGAGGATGAATGAATTACTTAGCTAGAGTTTGCAGGTAAATTAACTTACATGAAACTTGGAAACTTGCATTGGTGTGTTTTGTTCTTTAATGAAAAATCATGTTTTCCTTGTAAATACTTAATTGGTGTTACTTCTTGGAAGTTTTACTCAACTTGCATCATCTTTCGAGCTTAAAAATGTGGTCATACTCGGCTCGTTTAGGAAATGAACGAGCTCGACCCGAGCTTTTTTCGAGCTTTATGCAGTTCTACTTGCTCATTATACAGTGACTTAAAGGAAATTTTAGAAATTCCATAAAATTCGAGCTTAAAAATGTGCTCATACTCGTCGAGCTACTCGTGTTCACATAACATAACACCCCTAGTTGCATCCCGGTAAGTCTATTGAACATAAAGGCATGGAATTTATTTAATTTCAAGAATGAAGATACAAGCTTCATGAGTACATAACAACAAGAAGATATGGAACATAACTGAGTACAACTAGGAAACTCGACGCACTGCAAGCATTCATAAATCTGATGCACAAAGGCATCTGCAAGGCTTATTCATCCGTTGGAGGTTCGCAGCAGCAGATCAACCTGAGAATGCTCAGACAGACACTCCCCCTTCGCGGTGCTGGATTGTCGCCCATGGTTTCTCGTCTTCAACAAGGCAGAGTAGCTGCTCTCTGTGACATCCCTTTGAGATCTGATTCAACTCTCTTTATAGGGGATGAATGAGGTCATTAGATAGAACTTGCAAGTGAACTTACACTAAAGTTCCTTCGGAGAGGAAACTTTCATGAAAAGCTCATCAGCTTGCAAGAACAGCAAATGCCTAATTGCTCGCAAAAGAGAATTTCAACACCCATAAGCTCAATCAATTTGACCTGTATGTGTTCACTGATTTTTTATTATTTTTTGAAAGGGTGTTTTTTTATGACAAAGTGATGTTTTACTTGAAAATTGATGTAGTTTCATCCAATGGAGAACCACAATAGAGTCAGCTTGATTTTCAGCTTTTGGTTTGTCTCTGGGAAAAATTGGAGTTTCCCTCTTTGTGAGATTGAGATTGGCAAAAGGCGGATCCTCATTATAGCCGAAGATGGCCCCGAACAATATATATGTATGTATGTAGTAAAATTGGAGTTTCTCAATAGATTGGTTTGTTTGTGGGAACTTGGAATGACACAAACAATATATATGTTATGTGTGTATGTAGTAAAATTGATGATATTTTATTTTTGTTTGCATCTGGTAACTCCAACAGGGATGAGCTTGGCTACATGTGTGTTGTGAGCCAAAGCAGCTGAATCGATCCTGTTTTAGACGTCGCATTACCTAGAATTCAAACCAGCTAAAGAAAAGCTCCAATGGAAGGGATAAAGAAAGGTTTTGATCAACATAAAGGCATTGAATTTATTTGATTTCAAGAAAAAAAGTGCAAGCTACATGAAGAATTTATCCAACTAAACAGCTCAAATTTATTGACATACAAGGCCACAATCCGAAGTTCAGCCAGAATCAAACATGACACAGACATTCCCCCTTTGTGGTGTCGGATTGTCACCCATAGTTCTCTCTTTTGTGATGACACAGAGTGTGGCTTTGAGTATGAAGATTATGAATACTGCTCACAGTGACTTCCTTTGAAAACATCTGCTTCAAGTTCTTTTGCACGAGACGAATGAAGTCATGGGATAGAACTTGCACTGCTCTTGCAGGAAAACTTACATTAAAGTGCCTTAAAAGGAAACTCTCATGAAAAAATCAATTAGCTTACAAGAACTAAAGACCTAATTACTCAACTAAGCTTCAGTTAGTTTGTGTTCAGTGATTTATAATTTATTTTTTAAGGATTTTTTTTCTTACTAGATACTTGAATTATTACTTGGATTCTTTTAAGGATGTTTTTCTTAGTGTGGTTGTCTTGATAGTTCCATCAAATGGAAAACCATAATAGGGTTGTGTAGAATCGGCGTGAATCTCAGGTATCTCGAACTCTTACCTTTATTAAAAAAAAAAAAAGAGTTAAACCAGCAAAAGAAAAGATCCAAAGGGAAGATAAAGCAAGGTGTTCAACATAAAGGCATTGAATTTATTTAATTTTGAAGAATGAAGATACAAAAGGCTACATGAATAATTTCTCCATCTAAATAAACATCTGAAACTTAATGTCAAACAAGGTCAAAATCCAAAGTTCAGCCAAAATCAAACATGACACAGTGATAGTCACAACAGAACCACATACACCAAGATATTGAACATGATTGAGTACAAATAGAAAATTCCAAACACTGCAAGTATTCTTAAATCTAACGCACAAAGGCATCTCAGGGCTTATTCTTGAGTTGGTGGTTCACAGCAGCAGATCAACTTGAGAATGCTCAGACAGACATTCCCCCTTTGTGGTGCTGGATTGTCGCCCATAGCTCCTCTTCTTTGGCAAGGCAAAGTAGCTTCAGGTATGAAGAATATGGATACTGCTTTCTGTGAATTCCTTGAGAAGATCTGCTTCAACTCTCTTATAGGGGATGAATCCAGTCAAGATAGAACTTGCAGGTAAAGTTACATTAAAGTTCCTTTCTAAGGGTCGGATCAAAAAAAAAAAAGTTCCTTTCTAAGGAAGTGGTGAAATGAGGAAACTTTCATGAAAAATTCAATCAGCTTGCAAGAAATAAAAACCTAATTGCTCAAGCTTTAAAAAGAGAATTTCAACACCCACAAGTTCAATCAATTTGTGCTCACTGAAAATTTTCAAATAAACAAGATATTTAAATTTCATACAGAGTTTGCCTCATGTCATTTACATGTTGGATATTTCAGCTTAAAATTTGGATTACATGATAATGGGTTCAGAATTTGAGTGATACTGCCACCAAGAAGCCAGGTGCTGATTTCCTGCCAGTTTCTTGTGAGTTTCACAACATTATTCAATTATTCATTTCACCATAACAGAAATTTTGCAAGACAGTTAAATAGAAAGCTTCCCTTTCATGTCAATAACAGGAAACTTCATCTCCAGAGGAAATTGTGAAGCATTCCTCTACAAATGCAAGACACCACCTGAATGTTCATTTTGCCTTAATTCAACCTTGAGTTTGTAAGACTTGGCCAGTCGGCCATAAAGCTTAATAATGAACTGTCACTGCTATTACACTAAAGGACCTTCTGTGATAAAGTACATTAAATATCTCACAAATAGAGCTCAACATTTTACTTGGGAACCAATACATGACAAATAGAGAGCAACAGAGCATCAAGAAGACATTTTGCACTTCACAAATACCGAACATCAATTGCCAAAAGCTTCATTAATAGTATAGCTGGAGAAAAAGCATGTTTCCTTTGCAAATACCAAAGGGATATTTTCTTAACAAAGTTCCCTCATTGTACAACAGGAAAACAATATATAATTTCCACATGAATGAACAAAATACTTTTTCAAGCAATGCATGCTACAGGAGTTACGGTTGTTGGGAAGCAAACCTGCATCATCACCTTAGTTCTGCATCTGTTTGATCTCTTGTTAGGTTGAGTTCACTGAACTCCAAAATCAGTAAAGCAGCACAGGTTTCACATCCTTAAGGACCATGCAATATCCGTAGAAAAAACAAAGTAATATTTAACAGATCCCAAATATGACCACCAAGCTACTCTTCCACGGTAATCTACAAAACTGCACTGATACTCTTTGACAATATGATGTTTCAATTTTCAACTCCCGTTATATGGGTAGTCAACTGCTGTTGATGGCTGATTGCATTGGCTGCACTCAAAAGCATGTCCACTCCACCAGATCCATAACCCACCTTTCTGACTACTTGTGCTGATTTCCTTCCAGAATTAATGTGCACTACTTTCCTCTCTTTTACTTTATTTTGGCATTTTTCTTCAAGACTCTTATAAGAGGACTTAGCCTTGTGTATTGCTTGAAGCCCAGCCTCACATTTCTTGCAATACCATTGTCCTTCAGGGATTGATTTCTGTGGCGGACTCATGCAATAGATATGGTATGCATGATCACAGGAATCACATAAAACAATTTCACCGTCATCTTTGTCAATAAGACAAACCCTACAGAGACAGCAAGGACAGTACCACTTGGAGCAGTAAGATTTTAACTGCTTGTTTGTCAGGCATGTTACATGATAGTAATGATTACAAGCATGGTGTTCACATAATCGGAACAATTCACCGCGTTCTAATATGCTCTTGCATACCTTACAACATACCCTTTTTCTGCCTATGTACACTTGAATGCCATTCTCTATAGTACAACATGAGATCCCCTCCAATTTCGCAGGTATCTTTTCATCCTCAACATCACAAGCACCCACAGGGACGTTCAACTTTTCACAGGCCACACAATTTTCATGAGGAGAATCAAACCCAAGTGCTATGCACTTAGTACAATACCAATTAGCATGTGGGATCTCTTTAATAGGAGGATGAATGCAAGAGACATGAAAAATCTCCTCACATGAATCACATACTAAACAATCTCTGCCATCCGACTTTTCCCCACATTTTCTACAAGCACAAGCTTTCCAGACTGCATCAGGCTGCTCCCTTCTATTGGCCCAATTAGAAAGCCAGGCAAACTGTTTTGATAAATGACAAAGAATAAGCTCACCAAGTAAAACAATGAGAATATGGCAAAGCCAACGGAAAATATTGATTTTAATTCCAAATATAGAAGAAAAAAAGAGAGATGCTTGGCAGTAAAAAAGGAAAGAACAGTAATGAAAAATGCATTGGTAAGGTAAGGTCCTCAAATTTCTAAATCAAGAAAAGAGCACATGGCTGGAAACACTTCTTTCTTTTTGCCAAATTAATAAAGGTGAATGGTGTACATAAACAAAGACCACTGGTGAAATTCTGAAAACCTGTATTTTCAGCAAAGTACTCCCCTTGAATGCTAAAGAATAATTTCGTTAAAACGTTATATTTTGCAATTAATTGAAAGTAGAGAATTATCCCTTGTTTCCACCAATGGAGTAAAATATTTCTCATGAAAAAGTTCACATGCAACCAAATTGATCCCTGAATTCACAAGTTTTTAAAAAAGTTAAACACCATACTCAGAATACATTGTAAAAAACAAAAAGGGAAAACAATTACCTCCTTATTGTCATCATTTGATGTACCATGGTCAATGCTCCCTCCCTGAAGATAAATTCAACTTTCTTAGATACAGGGAACAAGTGGTAAGAAAAAATGCAAACACATAAACCACATAAAAAGATGGGAGAAATACAAGGAAAGCATAATCAAATGGCATAACCCTCACCAATTCATGACAAAACAGCTTGGATAGGTCAGACAAACTCTTTCCCAGAGAAATCATCTCAGTACCAAGTACATGAAGCCTTCTCCATACCTGCAAAGGATGACAAGGTTTAGCCTGCAAGTTAGGTAATAAAGCAAGTATAGTTATATATACTATTCGAATTCCAAGGCACTTTGTGTTAAAGAAAAGATAGTTTAGTCACCAAGGATAATCAGTGAAAAACATGAATTCAACAAAGTTTCTACCAAAAAAAATTTGAATGCAACAAAGTAAAAAAAAAATCAGACTCTTCTACTTACCACAATTTGTTAAGTGAACACCATTTCAACTAATCATAGAAAAGCATTAACATCTAAAGATTAAATCAACAATTTTGCTCCACCAAAAACAATGTTAAAGCAAGACCACTAAGAAACAAGTCAACAGCCATGCTATCTTGCTCTCGGAAAGAGACGTACTGCTACAAATAAGGGAAGAAAGGTCAGAAAGGATCAAGGGGATTCAAGGCTGGTGCAGGAATATGCAAGCTGGCGGTAGTCAGGCTGTCGGATGGGATTTACTGACATGTAGGTGCCCAAGTGGTTGTTATCCTCCAAATAAGGGCACTATGCTTGATTAGGGGATCATTTAATATTCTGACTTCTGAGTATTTTGCAAGTAAAGGCTTCTGTCTTCTTTGGCCAGGGAGAGTTCATAGCTCGGCTGGTAACTTGGAAGTCTCTCCATGGATTGTTCCCATTGGTTTTTCCTAATAGTTACACATGTGTTCCTGATACTGGGTGTGTTCAATCTGATATTTTGTATGTTTCCCAATTTACACTATCACATACTAAAATCTTGATGAATGCATAATGACCAAACATGTCCATAATAATCTAAAGTTAATAGTATTTGCAAAACAGATTAAAGTTTCATTCCCCAATCCAGTTAATATCCAAAAGCTAACTGACATGTTAGAGATCAAGGATAGAAGCATACCTCTTGAACATCCGATGAGAAAAGTGCAGGAGATTGTTCATATGCTCCTTCTTGCATCCTCGAATTTAGCATAGTAAAGTCTAGAAAATTGTCAAACTGGACCCCCTGAAATTTTTCTGAGAAAAGTTTGCACAATGAAGTAAATTTCTCTGACATAATAATACTAATGAAAGCACGCTGACACTGTTTAGTGACAGTGAGATCATTCGACTTTGATCGTGAGGTTGTAACTGAATGCCCTTCAGTGTCATTAATAGATCTATTAGACTGAGAAGCTAGTTGTGTTTGGCATTGACCTTCATGAGAGTTACCATCACCCTAAAAGGGAAAACCGCAACATTAATCACGCATTCAATCAAGAACAAACAACAGGGCAAATAAAGCTACCCCTTATTGAAAAAATTCATATCAGATAAACCCGTACCATAGAAGCATTTACACAATCAGTTTGTGCATCACTGCAAAGAGCATCTTTTATAAAACCTTCTAACCAACTCATGCCACCTTGATCAGTACAACATGAATCAGACAAGGTTTGCAACGTGCTTCTCCATTGCCAATGAAAATAATCTGTATCATTCAGAAGAGCAGGATGAACTATCTTGGGAACACATACTTGCTCACAAGTTTTTTTTTGTAAACATATGTCAACTATATCTTCTAACATCTGCATGAACAAACAAAGGAAAGAAAGCCTAGTGAGAGACCCAAATCATCCCAACAACATTGATATTTTCGTTCTTCAAAAGAGCATAATTAATTCTACACGGACACCCTGAAATAAAAACAGACTGAACAGAAAACTATGATCTAAAAAGATATTTAAAATTTTACTCGGGTAGTAGCAAAGATTCAAAGAAAGGAGTACTTTTTACTGATTTTGTATGATAATCATTTCATAACAAAGCTCTACTAAAAAGACCCTTGTACTAGACATTACAATCAGTAAACAGCAAGCACAGAAAGCAATATACAATTCCTATTCTGAACCTAATTGCAATTTTAGTTGCTCAAATAGAATTATAACACCCAGCCTGGTTCAAATAAACTCATCAATGTGCTTCTATGACATTCAGGAAGCTAATAAAAAAACAAACTATTAAGTATTAACTGCTAAATCTACACACCTAGTAAGAAAAGAATCAATGGCACCAGGAAAAACAAGACTGAGTTAGAAGTTGGAACCTTATCTTCTGCTTGAGAGGCAGATTGGCAAGCAGGCCTCTCTAACTGTGCAAGCTTGGGCTCTGAATTCGTCCCGCATTTCCTCCTCTTATATGTATGAATCGTCCTACTTCCATTTGCAAAGCAATTATCCATGATCCTGACACCGCCACTAGAGGATTCAACACCGCCATAGCTACTAACGGAAGAGTCCTCGGCAACCATTAAACCGGAAAACCCTAAAAAGTAGGACAAGTTTGGGGGCTTCAAAAGCTTGGGAAACAGCCACCTGTTACCCAAAACCACCAAGCAGGAAAGCAAAACCTCACAAAATCTGACCAAAAAAAAAAGTCGAAATTTTCAGCACAAGTTGCGAAACTTGGGAATGCCGATCATAGCAGAACCGCCGAAGAAGATCAGCCAGCGAGGGAGAGGATCGGTGGAGGAGGAGAAAGGTTCTCCAGCGGGGAAGAGTAGAGAAGAAAGAGAAGCCCGAACCCTAGAGGTGGTGGAGGGCGACGGCGTTTGGCTGGCTGCTCCGGGGGCTGTATCCGCCCTCTGGCCTCCGCTTAATAGAATTTGGGCAAATCTCAGCCGTACAAAAAATTACCTACGGTTAGATTTGCTCCTTTCTTCACCTCACCCTTTTTCAATTTTCTTTTTCTTTTAATTTTTGTGTTAGTACAAAATTCAAATTCACTCATAAACCCATAATATGGACACATAAATTAAAATTAAAAGGAAAAATTACAGAAAACTACCCTTTAAATATGGGTGTTTTCACTTAACCACCCTTTAAATTCAAAATTACATAAAACCACCCTTTAAATAGTATTTGTTTACAACTCACCACCCATTCAACTATTTTCGTTACTTTATCATTAAATATATTATATTTTAATATTTTTAAACTCAAATTTGATTGTAAATATATTCAAATTTTGAATTTAAGGGCCCAATTATATTTTAGGGATCATTGCATTTATTTTTAAAAATAATAATCAATAAAGCCTAGAATTATTATCTTAATTTATGTTTGAAAATGTTTATAAATGTTTAAAACATTATGTAAATTACTCTTATTTAAAATATAAATAAATAAGAGTAATTTCCATAATATTTTAAAATTCTATAAACACTTTCAACCATAAATTAATATAATAATTCTAGGCTATATTTATTTTATTTTTTTAAATAAATAAAATAATCCCTAAAATATGATCAACCCCTTAAATTCAAAATTTGAAAATATTTACAATCAAATTTGAGTTTAAAAATATTAAAATACAATATATTTAATGATAAAGTAACGAAAATAGTTGAATGGGTGGTGAGTTGTAAACAAATACCATTTAAAGAGTGGTTTTATGTAATTTTGAATTTAAGGGGTGGTTAAGTGAAAACACCCATATTTAAAGGGTGGTTTTCTGTAATTTTGCCAAATTAAAATTGAGAAATTAAATATGAAAAATCTCATATTTGGACTTGAACATTAATAAGTGAGTGAGGCTAGAGGCAAGAAGTCGGAATGACTATTGACAAGATAATTTCCCTTAAATTACCACAAGGCCTTTTCATTTTTTCCGAACACATTGCAAAAAGGCCCAAAACTCTCTTTTCCCGAATCGAAACCTAAATCTATCGAACGAATTGTTTTGATTAAAAACAACCTAAAATCGATGAAAGTAATCAAAATATCAATCGATCGACACATGAATTGGTATATCGCTCGCTTTACATGATTATCGAATGGCGATTTTTGGTCTTCGTTCAAAAAAACCGTCGAAGGAAGGAGCTCGGCAGATAGGAACGAGCTGCATACATAACTTAGCAGGTTTAGCTGAGGTGAATAAGTAACCTCGGTGAATAAAAATGAGGTTATGACGGAGCCTCGTCTACTTTTTGTGAGGTATATAATGACCATTTTGAAGATCTTGTCTGGAGCCTCATTGACATACGCCGAGCTGCATAAATAACCTCGGCTTTTGTTGTTGAGGTTAAATAAGGAGCTCGGCTTCTATTGTTGAGGTTAATGAGGGAGCTCTTATTTTGTTGTTGAGTTTATAAAATAGTCTCATTGACACGTATTGCATAAATTCATTAAATTATGTAGAGATATATGTGATGGGTCTTGTTATAATACAAACTCCTATGCTTATAAGAATGAGACAGACTAAATGACTAAATTAGTTTAGAAAATGTTGTTTTCCCACTTCTGATTGTAACTCTCAATGACTAAATCAATATCATAACTTTATCTAAAGAGCAAATTAGTTGTTCTTAATCAGACATGAAACAAATTAATGAATATTTTAATGTTTTATTCACCGAGGTTACTTATTTACCTCGTCTAAACCTGCCGAGCTTATGTATGCACCTCGTTCCTATCTGTCGAGCCCCTTCCTTTGACGGTTTTTTCGAACGAAGACCAAAAATCGCCATTCGATAATCATGTAAAGCGAGCGATATACCGATTCGTGTGTCGATCGATTGATACTTTGATTAATTTCATCGATTTTAGGCTGTTTTCAATCAAAACAATCCGTTCGACAGATTTAGGTTTCGATTCGGGAAAAGAGAGTTTTGGCCTTTTTTGCAATGTGTTCGGAAAATGAAAAGAACATGTGGTAATTTGGGTGAAATTATCTTGTCAATAGTCATTCCGACATCTTGCCTAAATCCCTTATGTTAATAAGTCATTAGGTCTCGCGTCCACTAATTCACACCCGTAAAGAAATATTAAAGAAAAATTATGCAATCATCACTTCACAAAGAGGATCTCTATCCTTACCTCACATGGACAAATTTGGTATAAGGCCACAAAACGGAAAAGGAAAAAACGACTTTCTCTTGGTGATCAACATGGTTCATTAAAAACCAATTTTATAATAGGCTCGTGTTCTGTGTTGGTACGCGGAGAATGGGGCGTCCTCAAAGGATTGGAGTTAGCTTGGAACATGGGGCTAAAGAAAGTGTTGATCGAGACAGATTCGGAGGTCTTTCTTAGTATGCTGAAGAGGATGATCAAGCCCTCACATCTGATGTTTAGCCTAGTCGACCATTGCCATGGCTTCCTGCGTAGAAATCGACTCGTTCAGTTTCGACATGTCTTTCGAGAGGCGAATTCGATCGCTGATGTGATCTCGTCTCTCGCTTTTTCTTTACCGGTTGGTTACTCCTCTCTTCCCAATCGGCCTCCTTGTATTGAACCACTATTGCCCTGGGTAGTCATTGCGGCCTCGGTCTGTTTTTGTTTTCATTTTGTTTTGTTGTAGCTTATTAGGGAGCCTTGTCTCCCAGTTTTCCCAACCAAAAAAAAAAAAAACCAATTTATATTTAGGCATGAAACCTCACAAGTCACAAACACAAGTTTTCTCAAACAAATAATAGAACTACATATGGATAATTGCAAATACGCATGTATCTTTGATCAAGACTCCTTGGAAGCCGATCTGCACTCCAATTTTGCTAAACATAAATCTAAGATAAGCACCCAGTAAAAAAAAAAAAGATAAGTGGAAGAAACACTCCTACGTAAAAATTTAAACTAAACTTGATGGTTCTATCATGTCAAATAAAAAAAAGCACATGTCAATTTATAATGGGTGATGATATCTTCACCGCTAATTTTTACTATTTTCACCGTTAATCACCACATAGGTATGCGGTGGTCTTAATTCACGTTTTTCCCGACCCACCGCATATACATGCGGTGGATCCGTTGACCGTATACAGACCCACCGCATAGGTATGCGGTGGGTTATGGCGACCTTATACATGCGGTCAGTTTTTGGGCAATTGAAAACGGTTTGTAGAAGTGGTCCAAAACCATCGCCATAACCCACCGCATACCTATGCGGTGGGTTATGGCGACGGTTTTGGACCGTTATAGCGATGGTTTTGACTATTATGGCGACGGTTCAACCCCATCGTATACCTATGCGATAGGTTATAGCGACGGTTTTGGACTGTTATGACGACCGTTTTAGACTTGTATACTTCTCGACCCACCGCAATACTTTGCGGTGACCCACCACAATACTTTGCGGTGGGATCGTTGTCTGTCATTAAACCCACCGCATACCTATGCGGTGATTAGCGGTGGAAATAGTAAAAATTAGCGGTAGAGATATCGTTTCCGATTTCTAATATACTAGACCTCCCATGAAGGCATGATAGAACCATCAAGTTTCGTGTGAAATATTGATTTGAGGTGAGGAGATGGATATTCTCGTTTTCTTTTGTTTTTTTATAGGTGATAAATCAAAAGTTCATTAAACATAAAACTTTAGGATGGAATTGCAACAAGGACGAAAATGAAAGTAAACTTGGAGGCTGATAATATTTGGCGGGAATATCAGTTAGCCTCTATTTGGTATCCATATTCTGATATCATATATCAGATATGGATATCAGGGATATGAGTATCGAATCTGATATCTGATATCTCTGTTTGGTATTGCATCAGGATATGAGTTTGCAGAGTTGATAAAGCAAGTGTTATATGACATTCATCATTCATGAATCCGACATTGGATTCGTATTGGAAAAAACCATCAATAGCCCAAAAGTTCTCTCTATGACATTCCTAGTCTTAGCACGTTTCATGTTGAAATATTCCTCGGGCTTATCCGGTTGAGCGGCACCCCACTCTTTTAGATGATAACGATGACCTCTATATGGAGCTAAGAACCCTTCACAGTTCGTGTATCCAGCATCAACCAAGTAATAACATCCTTGACAATTCAAGATAAATGATCATTAGGATTTGATTTCAGAATTTTTGTTGTTTAACTATGTATTTGATGATTACCTTTTGGGACTCTTAAACCTTGGGGCCTAATAATAGCATCACGAAGGACACGACCATCGTGTGCAGAACCTTCCCAGCCAAGTAATATGTATATGAACTCCATTTTAGGTGTACATACGCCCAACACATTCATTGCAAGATCCCCTTTTCTTGTTCGATACTTTGATCTATCGGTTTTTGGAACATGAACACTAATGTATTTCTCATCTAAAGCTCCTAGGCAATTCTACAAAACAAGGAAGAATGTTTGATTTTTATTATGAAATAGTTAGATTACATTTTATTCATGAAGCTTAGAAATTCACGTTAAAGTTGCATGTACCTTGAAAAGTTTCCATCGTCCATCTTCACAATCATCGGGTATAGGCGTAGGCTTCTTAAGTAGGTGATGGTGCAACTTCAAAACCGCATGCATACAAAAATTGAATTGTCTACTTACACTCTCCCCACTCCTTAAAAAGTAATTTGCTATTGACCTATTTTTCCTATGATGTGCCAATGTAAATAAAAACATTGCAACTATTTCATCCACCTCCATATTTTTGGTCTTATGCAATCCCCCAATTTCTTGAACCATCTCACAAAGCACACCAAAGGCTTGCCTAGTCACACAAAGCTTGTTCTTACATATGACATCACTCTCTCTAATCAACCTATTTAAATTGGCCAATCTATGGAGGTTAATCTTATCCTTTCTTACATTTGTACTTTGTTAATTTGTAAAGCTTGTTCTCGATACCATGTACCAACAGTCTTCATCAATTTCATAACAAGTGCAATTGTTCTTATCATGAGTTGTTTTCTTTCTACCTTTCACCGCATTGTATCAAGTTGAAATTCATCTACCTCAAATGCATCCATTTGTGATCATAGATGGAACAAATACAACACCTAAACAAGTAGTAAAACGTGTCAATTTCAGCATCTATATATCATAAGCAAGCAAGCAAGCATCACTCACAATTTTCTCTCAAAATTGCACTTGTTATATAAAAAATCAGCCACTGCGCAAGCAAACAAGCAAGCATCACTCACAATTTCACTCAAAAATCAAAATTGCACTTGTTATATACAAAAGCAGCCATTGCTCACTTGAGGAGAACAATCAGAGAAGCGTGTGAATGATGTACGAAGGAGACGACATAGAAAAGGAGGAGAGCTTACCTGCTCACTTGAGGAGAAGCGATGGAGTGGAGCAGTGCGATCTCCTAAGCGAAGAAGAAACGTTCTTTTCCTTGGAAGAGTGATACCGGCCCTTTTGGGAAGATATCAAATAGGGTTTTTTTTACAAAGGAGGGGTATATGGGGGATATCAAGTTAATATCGATATACTCATACCAAACAGGGATATGGATATTAGCGATATCCATACCCATATGGCCATATCCCATATATCAAGATATCAATACCAAACAAAACAGGGGCTTAGTGTTCCACCAGATCAACTCCTAGCAAATTGAAAATTTGTTTTCCTAAACCAGGCTAGAGAAAGTTTGGGACCTGGTGGTCCAAAGGCTTTATCCTCTCATAGATACATTATAACTCTAATTATTCAAATGAAAGCAAACTATAATGCAACTCACCAACTAAAGGAACTTAATATATCTGCAAAATTGAAGGCACCTTCAACTTAACAAATTATGGGACAAATTTGAAGAAATTGTAGCACAATGTAACAATGACGACAAGACGAAAATAGATTCAGACAGAATATAAACAAGGACTATGGACTAATCCAATTGTAACTATGTACCACGTAATCCAACTGTAACAATGTTACCACCATATCAATTGGCATGATAGGATTAATAAATGGATTATGAGCAAAATCCAAAAGCCCCCGAGTGTTTTCCTGTATAAAACCAATCCAATTTCATACCCCAAAGACCCAAGAATTGCCTCTATAAATTCAATGAACTCTCAATTCTATGATTGTTAACATGATGAGTTGCCAGCAAACTCTACACCATAGTTTACATTTTCCGGGTGCTCACTGTGGTCACTAACCATGGTTCCCAGAGCTACACCTGCAGGTGGTGTCGAATAGTTCCGCCTACATCCATTCCCCATCCCGTCTAATCCCCATGGGGGATTCCTAAAGTTTTTCTGCCTCTGATTGAAATATCTCCTTTCATGACGGTAAGGACCCCTCTCTTGTTGTGAATGGGTGTTACCATTTGGAATCATATTCGGCAACCCTGCACTTGACGAGCTTGGGCAGCCCTGATCCATACGAGTATCCGTCAAATAACAATCTTGTGATTTTCCAACACTTCCCACACCACTAAAAGCAGATGGAGGAACCTCGTTCTTTGACCTTTGATGGGGATATGGGGGAAGTGGTGGAAAAGGACGGAAAGGCATGCCCGGTGCAATAACCCAGCCATCACCAGTAGATGCTGCAGGTGTTCCGAATTCTTGCACAGTATTAAATGGGATTGCATATGCCATTGGAATATCAGAGTTGTATATCTCCTGAGGATAGCCCAAAGGCATCTCAGGAGGGCACTTTAGAGGGCCAGGATATTGCTGAGAGAAGGAAATCCCTGTTGTGGAGGTTCCAATTGACACGTGAGGGCTCCCAAAAGAAGGTAAAGAGAATCCAGGTGGAGCATCCTCATCAGTTACCCGCCTCTCATCATCTTCGTTACTAAAATGAAGTTCTTGAGAAGAAGTTTTGAGGTGATCATCAAAAGTCATTTCCTCTCTTTTCCAAGGCTGTAGATCTGAATCAAACTTGACAGCCTCAGTCTTTTGCTCCTTGATGCAATGAGGAGATACTGCATCAGGTAGCTGATCCCATCCACTTTTACGCTTGCGGGTTCTTCTCACACTGAACCGAGGAGACCCCTCCAAAGCATCAGAATCAATTAGGTGGTTTGATGGAAGTGATTGCTTCACACAATCCATTGATTCTGAGTCCCTCTCTACCTGATCAAACCTTTGGTGGTGTGATCCCAATAGCCTAGAGCAGTTTGGAGCCCCACTGAAATCCATAATCCGATCGCCCTTCTCTAGGCAGTTGAATTTTTTACTTGGCCTAGGTATCCACCTGTCCCGAAAGTTCCTTGCTATTTGGTGAACCTGTGAATGAAAATGGCAGATTACAAACAGATCAGGAGAGAGAATTTCCAATAAGAATACGGACCAATTTATCAGCAATGTGAATATATTGCAGGAATTGTTTTATAAAACTTTCCGACTTTACAACAGAAGATTCATGTTGTATTTCATATACATTTGGTCCACATTACAAAAAATAAAGAGAAAGCAACATCAACCAAAAAAAAGAGCAAGTGTAGTCTAAACTCTAAAGCACCATACAAAAGCGGATATTTCAATAATGTTTGTATTTAGGAAGTGGATAAAGATGGTAAGAAGTTTAATTTCCCTAAATTCTCCAAATGAAACAACCATTCATAATATACCAGTAGAAAAACTTATAGGCAGTAAAACGCAAAACCTTGGATATTTCATCATGGTATGTATGTATCAAGTTTGGAAGCAATTGGTATGTGACAAGAATAATACATAACATAAAATTTGAGACATAGGTTTTATATCTCCAGATTCTAATTTCTAAATTATTTAAAATAATCATTGTTAGGAATCATATTATAAAGTAAAGAAACATTTTTCTGAATAACCAAATTGAAAAATATCACAACTCTATCCCTCGGTAGGCAACACTTCTTTACAAAGACTTTTGATTTTGGTTTATTGAGTTGATGAGTAATCATATACACTAACAATGTGGACTTTGATTTATTGGTTTATTCTAATTTCTATATTATGCAAAATAACAGTAATTGTTAGGGATCACTACAAAGTAAAGAAACATTTTTCTGAATAACGAAATTGAAAAATATGAACTTTATCCTTCTGTAGACAACACTTTTTTAGAAGAATTGATTTATTGGTTTATTCAGTGGATGATTAATCCTATACAGTAAAACTGCGGTCTTCCTTGGCTCATGCATTATATGGTACTACCTAAATCTGATTATGCAGGTGGGAAATGAGGATGAAAATCCTTGAATTTTGTGTTAAAACAGGGAAAGAAAGACAAGAAATTTACCTTCCTGTCCTCGTACTCTGTCAATGTCAAAATGGAATCTCTAAACCTGCGCCAAAAAAAGAACAGAGAAAACTTATATTCTAGTTTAAGACATGATTAGGAAGGTAATATGTAATGACTTCTAACTTCTTCCTTACTATACTTCATCCTTAAATAAATAAATAAAACACAGTGCACTTGATATATAAACTTCAGTAAGGATAAAAACTATGAAATGATAGTCATATATGTAGAGCCAACTTGAACAAACTAAAAGTGTAGGAATAAATTAAAAGAAATATTTATTTTACAAAATAACACATCACACATCATCAGTTGCTACTTCCATCTCTAGAGATTCTAGAAACAAATAGGCTCCAATTGTTCTTTTCATACCTTTCCATACCGGGACGAGGTGGTTCCGCATTGATGTGCTCCAAAGTGAGTATCTTCCTTTCCGCAAGACATTCAAAGACCTGGGAAAAAATATTCTTCTTAGAATTTCATAACCATCAACTTCAAAGCACATGGGGTAGAAAATTTTGGGTGGTTTTGGATTCCAATTGCATTATGATTATAAATATAAAAACATGTAAAGTGTTTGGTGAAAAGAATTTACAATGTGTTGAAAGTAATGTAAATTTAAAATAAAATATCTTATAAATTATGTAAATCAATTGCATTAAGTTTATAAAATAATTATAAACTTAATGCAATAGCAAAAGTTTAATTGATACAATATATGGTATTTTATTTTTAATTACATTACTTTAAATAGTAATAAATTAGGTGAAACAAACACTTGGAATCCAAACACACCATTAAAAGTTTATTTTAGTACTGATTTGGTGTCCATAGCAGAGATGCGACTATTGCATCACAAGCATGGGGTTGAATAAACATCATGAAGCCACCTCTCTATTGCAAAAGAATGTATATCCACTTTCAGACTACTAACAAGTAACAAATTATATACAGCAAAAGGGTTATTCTAATTAAGCCAAGCATGAATCACACAAGAAACAAAGAAGAAAATTTTAAAGATTTTTGCTATCAAAAAGAAACAACTAGCTATACAGTTTACCTTCAGAAGCTTCCTCAAGATTGGAATCTTGGTGAAGTTTCCCCTACACTTCTTCATCAATGAATGGAGCATCTGTAGACCTAGGAAAAAAAAAACAGAACACGCCTTTGGTGAATATAAAAGGAAGGACACCTTTTGTACATCTGAAATAACTAATTGAGAATAAGGTACCATTTTTATTAAGAATATCAGTCAGAACTGTTCGAGACTTTGTTTTCAAGATGGCATCCAGGATCATAGAAAGATCTTTGTTACTGCAAAAAAATAAAAATGCATACGGGACATGAGACACATTACTAACATTTGTGAACACACTATATTTGAAGGGGGCAACAAGTAAAAAATGGGGTAGTAAGAACAAATGACCTCTGAATTGTCTCACGATGGCTACAATCACCTGAAGCTGCAGTCAGAACCAAAAGTTTCAAGTAGCCCTTGAAAGCATCCTGTCACATCAGAGAACATCAACAACTTGCTCAAAGCCAACAATCACTCAATAAAAACAGACAGAGAAACAGGGAACTAGGGAAGAGATGAAAAGGATTTCCTCAATATATTATCAAGTATTCAAGTAAATTATGCAGACTAGGTTAGAACTGGCAAGAATACCATGTAAATCACATCCAGTAGCTTTTAGTATAAAAATAACAGTTTCTGGAAAATAAGATTCCAAATAAGATCGGTAACTGCTGCCCTCAAAAGGTAATAATGGACAACACAGCATAGAGCACAAAACAAAGTATGCAAACGCTTGACCAGTTATGGATCTAGCCAGAAAGGTTTCAAACTAGCAAATAATTCTGCAACTTTAAAGAACTAGTAAAGAAAGATTTGAAAAGGCCCGTGCACCAATCCCCATAAACTCGACCTTAAAAAAAACTAGAATCAAAGGAAAATATACACAAACAAAATTGAAGTTTGTACCTTCCGCTTACAAATTCCACCAGCATTATCAAGCAACTCATTGAGTTTGTCCTCAACTGCAAGAATGAATGCACAAAACAATTCAGGCAATAAATAAGCATGCAATTTAGCCTGAGGGAGGGAAACAAATAAGAATCCTAAAATGTATCAGATGCACTCCAGTAAAAATATAAAATCTTAAAAGACTAGCAGCAACACAGATTTATTATGAGAAAAATAGGGCTAGCCATGACACAGAAGGCTAAAAAACCTTGTTGAAGTGATCTATCTGTGAGACGACGAATCACAGAGGATGTTCCCTCAGTGTCTACAAGGCAAACATTCTAAACAAGAGAGAGAAAAAAGTCGGTTTTCCACCTGTTTCCAAGCGATGCTTAGCGGAGTTCTCCACCAGTTTTTTCAGCTTGTTAGGCGTCACTTGAGATTTGCTTGATGTCACCAGAGGCTTGTCAATAGTGGCACTGCTATCACTAGATTCTTTGCTCTTGAAAGGTTTAGACGGACGAGATTTTTTCATCCTTGGACGTGCTTTGGAGGCCACTGCTTCTCCACCTCCCATCTCAATTAAAGACCGATTAGATCTAGTATCAACAGATTCCAATAAGGATTCAGGATGCAATCTGTTCAGAGACAAACTGTCTGATCTCTTAGGTGACACTGAGCATATGTCGATTCTACTCATTGGCTTCTCTAGTTCGACATCAAGTGTGGTGGTTTTATCAACATTCTCTGCTTGCATGTATCCCACTACTTCCCCAGAACTATTAGTTTGGGAATATCCAACCACAGAATCATGCATACCATCCTTCTGTGAAAATTCTAATTTGTACATCATATCTTTATCCTCTAATGTGACCCCTGTATCATTTTGCAGTAAGCTATCTTCATTTTTCTCTTCCAAGACATTCGCCGAATCGGATTTAGACATTATATTGTACTCCTCAGCAATTTCACCATTTTCATATACCGCCACTGGTTCAGGAAATTCTTCATCTGAGTCACCCTGAACAATTGCTTCATTATTAAGGCGGTCACCACCTATATAGCCCCGACATTGAGCTGAGCCACAGTGACACTTCTTGGCAGCAGCACCAAACACCCGAACATAGTTGTAATCAAACGTAAGCTCCTCGCCCTGTAAGAACGTGATTAAGAACATAAGGAATAAGGGTGAGATTTAAAAAAAGGCCCATATGTATCCAATGCATTACAAATGGGGGAAGTATCATGAACACAATAATAAAAACATCCACTACATCTCTTATTTTCAACTATTTATTTATAAACACATGAAGGACAAAAAGAAAACCTAAAACTACCAAAATATTGTTAACATTCAATGGACAATTCTATAAAAAAATATTATATAATTTATATCATAGTTTTATAAATTCATGCAACACCCCCCCCCCCCCCCCCAAAAAAAAAGAATTAAAAAGAAAGATACATGCGAACAGAACTATACCTTTTTAATATCTCTTATTGCAAATATTCCAATACAAATCTCTCCATTCACCATCCACTGTTCAAACAAGCAATGTTAGAACCGACATTGTGACAGTGTATCAAGGTAAAATAAGGGATATGCATAAATATAACAGAAGGGCCAGAACACCACAGGATTTCATAATAACCCGAGCCATGAACAACGAAAAAGAGTATTATATAGCAATTTCAAAATTCAAAGTTCAATACTTTCACCTCCTATAATAGATAGTTATATTAACTGCACATATTAAACTCACCATGTTAATTTTACAAACCTAATCAAAGTGGGCGCAACTTTTTTTTACATAAAGTGTAAACAGATTGATGGAACTGCCAAAAGTGTAAACAGATGAAAAATGGGTACAAATCTCACAAAACAATACAAAGAAATCAAGGAAGACGAAGTAAAGAAAGGTCAAAAGACTAGGTGAACTCTTACAAACCTCGCATTCATTGATGTGCAGCAATAGAATAATACCCATTAAAGGAGGAAAAAATTTGAGCCTATGCCAGAATTCAATTTACCTTCTCTGTGCGACAATTAGGATCGCAACTATGGTTAATGAATCGCCCCAAATTTCCTTTGGCACAAGCATCAATTACCTGTAATAGAGGAGCTAATAAGTCGCAGAAACAAAAATAAGCTTTCATTGCAATTAGAAACTAAGAAAAATCAATAGCAAACAAAGATGTTTTTCCACCTCTTCCTACTTTCATTTATGAACATCTGTCATGTTTCCCCCTACCTTTTTTTTTCAGGATCTCCCTCTACCTAATTAAAAACCAAATCAAGAGAAAAAAAGAAGAATGGGAATTTCCCATCGAAATAACAAATTCAAGAATTCAATCTCAAGAATCAACAGACTTCAAGAATTAATGTTCATTATTGTTCATCAGTATCATAAAAAAATGACAATGAGATACTGTGAGTATGCTGATGCTCCACATTGAAAGAGCCAACAACTTCATCTAAACACCACAAACCCAATATGATGTTCAGTCCAGTCAATGGCCGTCTTTTTCTAGGTGTTCATATGTTTTGTCTGTTATTTTGTGTGTGTGTGAAAACCCCAATATGATGTTCAGTCCAGTCAATGGCAGTCTTTTTCTCAGGGCTCATATGTTATGCCTGTGATTTTTTTTTTTTTTTTGTGTGTGTGTGTGTGTGTGTGGTGGGGGGTCACTATCAGGAATTGTTCTCTTCTGTTTAGTGATGATATTAAGGAACACCAAATCTGTCACAAACATGATGCTGTTCTGTAGCTAAATTCAGTAGGATTGTGTAAGAGTAGACAATAACTCTAAAGCAAAAAAACAGGCTAAAGAAAACATTCAAAACCATTAGCAAAGAAACACTTCTAGTACCTCGTTGCCATTCAAAGTCATGAAGTAGAAGTGTTTATGGCCTTTGGACGCATACACTCTGACCCGTTCCTCATAAGTTGGCAACTCTAACACCTACGAAATCAAGTGAAGACAGTCAGACAACATCAGAACTGTGGGGAAGAGGAAAAAGCAGTTGCTACTCTAGTTGCCTCCTTTTAACAACTTCTCTTTTATCATCAAGATACCAAATTCTCTCCTACCAATGAAACCACAAGTGATGAGAGTACTTGTTCATCTGAAACTAAATTCTTCTTCAATATTTTAAGTGCCCACATAACTTCATGACATTCATAAATCCAAGGAAAGTTTACATGTTACATTAGAAAGATACCTCTCCAACATACTCAATCAGAAACTGTCCTTGTGTAACATCATCTATCACCTGTAGTCCGTATCCTTTCTTCCCACAACGGAACCACTTAAGGTTGGTATAGCTTTGCCTTTGGAACTGAAATAAGAAACAATCTTATTCTGATGTTTATTGCACGCATTAACACATTTTCAAGATATATACATATCGAAAAAGGTGATCATCTCAAAGAAGCATATATCACCTGTTGATTTGCACAAAGATCCCCACACGGGCAGGTCCCTTGAACACATTCAATATTGAGCATACGATTCAAGCACTCATCACCACAACCCAATTTCCCATCCCTTGTTGACTTGCAATGGCAAACCATTATCTAGTAAGACAAAAGCCAACTGTAAGTTCGATTTAGGAATACCAAAATCTACCGAAAATAATCAGGCAGCAACAATATAGTATCAGCTTCCAGCATGACATATTCCGATAGGGAAGTGTATAATTTACAATCATTTATTTGCACCAAAAAGATTCTAGAAGGGCAATGAGTACCCCCCCCCCCCCCCCCAAATAAAAAAAAGTGCATAGGGCCAAAATCCCCCGAAACAAATTGTAGGCATATGGAATGTGCATAAATTGAAAAGTGGAAGCACTTGAACGATTCTTGTGGGTGCAAATGTTCGACCCACAAAAGGTAACAGAAGGGGAGCAGAGAGTGTAACAGACATTGTGGTGAATAAAGCTGCTAACAGAAATAGAATCAAAGAATTTGTAGCACAGGAAACCTCCTTGCATTTAGTTGATTCTGACCTTCATACGCAATGTTACCGTGCATCATTCTTCCCAACAATGCTTTAGAAAAGATAAAATCAGTTTACAGGGCCTTCTTATAGGATGAGAAGATATCCAAAGTCAGTTTGCTTTTAGTAGCTAAACCTCCTAAACACATGATGAGGGTTTGCTTAGACATAAAACTAATGCTTACGGAACACTAATTGATGACAAAAATCCCTAGAAAATTGAAATTGCTAGAAAAGCTGATCTTACTCATCATCAACAACAACAAACCCAATATATCCTGCCCAGGGCAGGGTTTGAGGGTTGAGGTGTATGCAACCTTTCCCCAACTACATCAAGACTCAAGAGGGTGTTTCCAAGTGGCCCAAAAGTGTCATATAAACATAAACGAACACACATAAACAGAACGAACAATAAAATAAAAGAACTGATCTTATAAAGGATCCCAACTGGTGAGAGTGTGAGACTAAACCAAAGAGCACTACAAGCTGAAATCAGAAGAGGATATGTGAAATCAAGACATAATAAATGATGGCACCGCCAATACCAAGGATCCCCAGGCTATACGCTCTAGTGGCATGCTGCCTATGCTAGGATGGATGAAACTTTTCTAGAGAAAATAAGAAAATTCAAGATCCCTAAGCACTCCATATTGCTGGATTGCCTGTTTCCAGACTAATAATACAGTAATAGGCAATTGGAGAGTGAAATGATAATTACAAATTGTAGGCAGTAGAATAAAGAAAGCTATAGAAACACACAGATAACTTTGTGCATAAGCCTAAAAAAGAGGTTAGAAGCAAGGACTTAAGCTTTAAATGTTTACTGATTCTTAGTTGCAAGTAGGCTATTGATCAACAACACAAGAGAACTTCTATACTCCCTAGGTCCTTTTAGCCTCTAAATTTCGTACAGAAATACAACTCCTTCTAAATTATCTAGGCACCAGGGTACAATAATTGTTGCTTTTTTATTTTTTTCACAAATCTTATTGGTTGTCAAGGGTGGTGGATAATTATGAGTATAAAGCTAATACTTATGTGATTTCCTTAATATGTGTGTAAAAAACTAAAAGGACTTATATTCTTTAAGAGAGGGAGTATTAAAAGAGACATCACCAAAATAAATTTCAAATTAAGCTGACTTCTCAGTTCTCACCTTCCACACCTTTTCTCAATAAAGATTAGATTATAGGGTTTGTTTGGATTACACATGCATTATGCTTAATAATGAACTTCTGTGCATTAATCAGAAAAGACTGTTTAATGGATAATGTTGTGGTGAGTCTATAATCACTCCGCTCAAGGGTGTATATATTTACCCTGCCAAACTCTACTTATATACAATACCTAACAAGTAACCCAAACGTCACTCAAAAAATAAATGTAGTATAATTGGGGGGGAAAAACAAAGAGGTGCTTATTAACTAAATGCAATGGTAATCCAAACAAACCCTATATTGAACTCCAAACAAAAGAAGGCAACAACACAAAACAGGTAATCATTTTAGAATACAAATGCTATTCATTCACACCTCGTCTACAGTCTGTGTTTTACGACTACGGTGCAGATAGATATTTGACTTTATTGGCATCCAAGATGACTGTTGTGGACCTGACGAAAAAGGAAAGCATTAGGGGAGTAAAGAAAGTCAATCAAGATGATATTCTTACATATTAACACTGACATTGTAATCCAAATTGAGAGACATGTGTGTTGCATGGTTCATGCTTTAATACTTACCACCTAATTGGACATCATGCCCCTCTTCAGCATCAGATATATTTAACTCTGCATTTATCTCTGCATTGGACTTCTCTTGGGGAATTGAACATTCAGAAAAGGCTTTATCTTGATTATCCTTGCAAGTCCTTCACATCATATCTTAATAAGCCAAATATTCACAACAGAAAAAATATTCTTCACACAAACAAAATTAGAACAAATACTGTAATCAAATTACTGCAGTTGCAGATAACGTAAAACTGCAAGTGTTGGTGATCAACATTTTATTAATGACACAACAGATGGAATTGAAAACACATCAATAAACTAACTTTCTTATAGGGTTGGATGACCTCTGGAGTGAAGTGTATGAATCTCACACTCAACTTAAGATACTTCAATTATAGGAGTCTTCCTTCATTGGTAAAAGATGTCATACAAAATAGTCCTCCTAGCTATTTATAGATTACAACCCCTAGTCACTATAGAATTCTAGAATCTACTAGCAAATCTACAAAAAGCATATTTATGAAAATATTTTAAAATCACCCAAACAAATCCACCAAAGGTAGACCTTAGCCCTTAGGGGATTTGTCTACTCCCTCCGTTCAAAAATTTAAGTCTTTTTAGGCTTAAATTTTTGTTTGAAAATATAAATCCTTTTAAGTTTTCTAGGTATCGGGATATGAGAACTATTACTTTTTTACTTTTTCTCAAAATTTATTGGTTTATAAGGGTTGTGGATAATTAATGAGTATAAAGGTAATAAGTTTATGATTTCCTTAATTTGTGTGCAAATGTCAACAAACCTTACAAAAGAGATAATTTATAAGAGAATATTCTAGAAACCCGTATTAATCTTCAAAAGATTGTGGAAATTTTCAAGAAGCTATGGCCTTTGGTTCTGCATCACTTTTTATATTCAAATTCAATTCAGAATTGACTTGCATGGTATGTACTCCATCCAGTGAGCAGCAAACAATTCAACAAAACTTTGAAAAATAACCCTAGCTCTAACATGAATAAGTAAGATAAGGATCAACTTATGCAAATACATAGACCATATAAAAAGGACTGACATAAGATCTAGTATACAAGACTTGAATCTAATGAAGGATTAGGTGATTCACAACAAGGATCATCAAACAAGAGATTGCGCAGACATTCAAACACAGCAACGATCTATTCTGTTCGGAGCTTGCTTGCATTTATGCTCTAGCTGGGGCTCACTGCTAAATATAATCCATTTTAATCAGCCACAACATGAAATAGAATGAATTCAGATTTCAGACTTAATCAGCAAAAAGTATTTAGTAGTGTAGTTATAAAGGCTATTCATCTCAGGTCAATTTCTTTCCTCAATGGGTCATCTATTCACCACCATTTGGGAATCCATAAGATTGTGGAGAGTAAGGAAAATCCAAGAGCTACAGAGGCTCAATACTAGATGAGGATATTACAAATGTTATTGGGAAAGACAAGTTGACTCGGTTTCAGCTATAAGAAAAATAAATAGCTGGGGCTCACTGCTAAATATAATCCATTTGGGAATCCATAAGATTGTGGAGAGTAAGGAAAATCCAAGAGCTACAGAGGCTCAATACTAGATGAGGATATTACAAATGTTATTGGGAAAGACAAGTTGACTCGGATTTCATTCTACAAAAATATTTATTAGTGTCTTTATAAAGCTATGCATCTCACACGTCAACTTTCTTTCAGCAAGAAGCAATCTATTCAACACCACTTGAGAATCTAAGGGAGCAAGAGCAACAATGAATCATATGGAGAGTAAGGAAATAAATCCCAAGAGCTACAAAAGCTCGATAACAGTAAAGTATAGGATAGTGCACATGTCATAGAGAAAGACAAGTTGACTCCGTTCCAAAAGCTATAAGAAAGGTGTCTTCAACATTTAATCAGTAAAATGGATAGTCTGCAACCTCTTCGTTCTTTCTACTCTTAGTGTGGTGAAGTGTACTTCTAGGCATTGTATCATCAGTCATTCTCAAAAAGTTTGGATATTTGAACTGGCAAAATCAAAATAAGCACCATTTACTAATTGAACATTTTTAAGGCAGTTCTCACAAGATAATGGGTAATGGAAGGGAGTATTGTGTGATGATTTAAGCCACAAAATGCTAAAGCCCACTCCCCCCACCCCCCAAACAAAAAAAAAAAAGAAGAAGAAAATATTATACTGTTCTCTTTCCTAATATATAAAACCAGCACCTAATAACATCTGGATCAGTATCATGACGTCCTAATTAGGTCCAAAGAATGGACAAATCATTTCCAGGACCAACCATCATTGTAAGATATCAAATGAACAATCATTACTTAAACTTCACTAATTGGTGTAAGTTTGATGCCAAAATAATACTTCAGCAGAGATTTTAAAAACAGAATATTGAAGAGAAGAAGGCAGCAACAAAGTCCAAGTACTATAAACAACACTTCTTGATTGGACTTCCCAATTGCACACTATAAATCAGCATCCATATATATATAACAAATTCTCAGAGTAAAAAAAGAAAGAGATAGTACTATACCATCTACAGTTTGTATCATCAATGATATCGGCAAGATTGGACGGTATACAACGCCATTTAAGACAATCATCACAACACACCCATGCACTACGAGGTTGTGCTATCTGTTGCACAATACCGCCAGGTATGACAGACAAGCCAGGCGCATCATTAGTTGTCCCTCCACTGGTAGTATTATTAGTCGTATTAAAACTATCATCCATTGCGTGCTTTCCTACAATATGTTACATTTCCAGTTACCATTTGCATTCATCCATATGCAGCATAGCATATTCAAAGCTCAAAGAATGAAATTGCAAAGCTCAATACCAATCATTGAAGGAAACAATCTGAATAACCGAACTAAACAACAAGAAATAACGAAAAGAGGATATCGACACAGTTAAATACAATACACATACCTGCTATTTCTGGTTTATCGTCCTTTTTGTGGGCTTGATTAGAAATTCCATTCTCACAGACTGAATACTTGCCTTCTAACTTCCATTTATCACCCTTAACTCCACGAGATTTATTCATTTCCAGCCTTGGTGTACCATTGGGCTTCAACTTACTCTTCGATTTTCTATTTCCCTCAGCTTTGGCGGGAGGAAGTAGCTTTTTTGACTTTCTTGAGTGTGCTAGTTCATGGCCAACATCGAACCTAGTGGCCTCATCACTTTTAGGACCATTGTTACAAAAATTTCCTACCATCTCAGTCTTGTATATGATAGAGGAACTCAGAAGACTATTTTGCACATCAGAATTAACAAGCTGACAAAGTTTCTCCTTTTTGTTCCCTTTCTTCCTTCTTGGAATTGCATTTTGTGCAGAAGTAGGAATAGCTTTAGAAGAATCCATTTCACCATCAAGATGGACTTCTAACACTTCAGAGGGTAACTGTGAGTCTGGAACCTGGATGACTTCTGAATCAGGTGATGTACCTGAATTTAAGTGCCTATCATCAGTTGAAACACCTGATTTCTCAACCTCCTTATCTGAAGAGCTTCTGCCACCAATGTCATTCCTACTGCACTTGTCTGACATAAGAGTAATTCCTAAATCTGTATGCACAGAATGGACAGCCACTCCAGGATTCTCAAGAGATGTTGCTGATTTATCCATCATAATGGAAGAAGAACACTCTAATGACTTTTGTGAACCTTCCCCATTGCTCAAACCCAGCTGTTTATCACCATTCCTGAAATGAACTACCTGAGTATCAGTCCCCACAAGAGGATTAGGCACAATGATACTCTTGCTTTTGTTAACTAATTTTAACTTCAATCGTATGTGACCAGATGAAACACAATTCTTTGCATAAGATCCACCGGAGCCTGCATCTTCTTGAATCTTGTCCTTTTTCCTGTTTTTTTTGCCACTCTTAATTGACCCTGATCCCTGATCCACACGAGTATTCAGTTCAATGTATTTTGACAGGGTGTCGATTAATCCCCAATTAGACACACGAGCGGATCTGTTTAAGCAACTTCTTCTCCTTCTGACAGCTGCTGGCAGCAAGTCAATAGTTCTACTTGCGGCTTTCGATGATCCTTTACTAGTGTGATTCCTATTTGATGCTTTGTGGATAAATTTATTTGCACGGGAACTCCTTCTCAAGGAGGCTTCATTAGATTCCATTAACTGATCACCAGTATTAGTGTCTCCTTGTCCTTCATCTGCAAAGCAAGAAGCATCAGCTACTGCAAGCGAGTTATTGCCCTCAATGATACAGTTATTGCCCTCAATGATACCATTCAATTTGAATGCCTCCTGTCTAGAAGGGTCAATAGAAGAGCCACTGTCCAAAACCATGTCAGGAACACAAGATTGCAAAGAGTCTAATTGTTTGACAGGACTTTGCATGGTAGATCTTTCTATCACATAAGAGGAAACATGTTGGCCATTCAAAACCCCATGCTCTAGGTCACAACTGTTTGAATTGATTCCTGGTAACTGAACATCTATATGATCAAAATTCTTCCTCTCGTGCCATATAGTAGAACTATTAGGTACACCATTTATCGGTGACAAAGGCATATCAACAAGTAGCCCATTGACCGCATCGCTTAGATCCATGACGGACTTCAGGTTCCTCTGAACAGACAGATTATCGCTATGAAGGGAGGGCAAGCTATCTTCCTCCACAATCCCTGAACCACTTAAAACTGACTGCTTCAGTGAAGCCATTTGAGATTCACCTAAAATATTAGTTGAGCAATCATATCCAGAGAAATGCACATACTCTAAAGAAGATGGTTCAGGATTCAAGTAATGTAACATCCTCTCATTCTTGAGATTTATCTTATTCAAAGAGATTCTACTAATCCCACATTCAACCTCTGATAGTTTATTGGATTCAGGACAGCAGTTATCCTTTGTATTACTCTCCACAGCAGCCAAAACAGCAGCAACATCTTTGCACTCAGTCTCTGCTTCATAGCACATATCAACAACAGAATCATGAATAGTTCGTGGGGAACCATCCATAAAACTGATAAAATCACCATCGCAACCCAAAGACTCACTTGTTTCCATGCAGAATTGCTGCTCATAAACAGATTCATCCACGGTCTGCATCGGACCCGAACCAGACATCAATGCTGGATGTTCTAGAACCAAAGACCCGCATTCATCAGCGCAGAAACTTTCCTCTTCCTCCTTCAGAGCTTCTGATGTTGATGTGGTTTTGTGTATTGGAGACAAAAACAAATTACTGTCAATTTCCACTTTTGTACTCGAGACTGAAACTAAAGGTACCAAAGAACCACATTCCTTAGAAGATCTATCTGCTGCCTCCTTAGGGGCTTCAGATACCAAAACAGTTCCATCAATTGGATCGGACTGCTCATTACTGCCCATATCACCTTTGCAATCAACACCGAGATTCAAGTATGTGCAAGCCCCCTAATTCTGAAGCAGAAACACATTCCTCGGCTCCGTAGCATATAGCAAAAACCGAAACTTACTGATCACAAAATAAAAACTCATTCCTAGGCCTCATGAGTAATCATCCACTCAAACCAATTAACCCTAACATCAAGGGATAGTATAGATGCTACCTGTTTCAAACAGATTGGAGAAGCCAGAAAAAGTACCAAACAGAAGACCTCCCCACCGTCAACTTAATCTATCTATTCGACACCTCCTGCAAAATCAAACCCGTAGGAAATCAAAACGCCGCAGAGAATGCAGGCAATAAACCGACGAATTCAAGAAATCGTGAATTCGGGAATCGGATAAACGAAACCGCGGATTCACGCCGAACAACGAAAAAGAAAAAAAAAATCAATGAAGGAAAGACGAGCCTTCGAGGAGGGGGGAAAGAAATTGTACCGGAAATCATCGAACATGGGGAAACGAAACCTCGGTCTGAAGAAGTTGTTGAGGTCTCCGGATAAAGCTGCTAGGGCTTCTCTGTAAACGGTGGCAAGGAGAGAGAAGGGGGTGTCAACCAAACGGTTTCAATATAGAGGAGGGTGGGGGGTGGTTTCCATACCGGGAGAGGGCTATTTCACCCGTTGCCGTGGGCCATGCGCCGCGGCCCCTTTTCCCTTTTATTCTAATCTTCTTTCACAAATATCTTCTCTTTTTTTTTTGGTTAAAGCCTTGAAAAAATTATATTGCATTGTATTTTGGCGTCAAGTAGATTGTGTTTTGGAGATTATTTTGAATTTGTATAGATATTAGAGGGTGGAGATTTTTTATTTTTTATTTTTTTAGATTAAGGAGATTTTGTAGATTGAATATTTTTTGTTAAAAATCTCTGAAGGAGGTTTGATGGATATAAGATTGTGAGATATTTTGTAGAATGAAAATGACCCTTTTTGCTCCTACCTTTATTACCCATTCTTCCACGTTCTCAATCGTCCTCCTCCTCCCAATTGCTCAGATCTAACCGCTCCACCCGACCCTCGAGCTCCTATAGCTCTCTCGATCTCCATCGTCATTGTCCCTTCAGATTTGAAACCAACCCCCTTCTCTAACAGTGGACTCCATCGCCATTGTTCCTTGTTCATTTCCGATCGTCCTCGTCTCCCTCCCGTCCACCACCGGAACCCCGAGCTCGACCCCCTCATCCATGGTGTCTCTCCTTCCTCTTCCCTCTGTGTTTTGTCTCCTCGTCGCCGCCTCTCGCTAATTGTGCCACGGTCGGGATGACGCTAGGGGCTAGCTATTGCCGATGCCAACCTGGGCTCCCTCCATGTAGTTGTCGGGGCTTAGGATTCGCCGAGACCGACGTCGGGCTGCTGGTGCACAACGGAGATCTCTGGCGCCTGAGCTCTTCAATCTAGAATGTGGCCTGCAACCGATTGAACAAGCGAAGCACCGAGGGCAAAATGTGAATCTACCCAAATAAAATCTACCATAATCTTCGTAATCTTGGGATCCCAATATCTCAAAATTCTTGGAAAATAATCTCCCATAATCTCCGAAATCTCCATCTCCCTCCTCTCACAATCTGATGCCAAACACACAAGCTTCATATTTTTTTTTCCCGCAATCTTCTTAATCTACCATAAGCTACCACACTCTAATGTCAAACGCAGCCTTTGTTGGGTGGAGATTATTTTTGGTGTTTATGAAAGTAGAGATTTTTTTGGAGATGTGGAGTTTCAGCATTAGAGTTTAAATGTATGCTTCGGTTTGATCCATCTTCCATAGTGGCTTGTGTCCCAAATGTTGGACAAGTAATAGGTGAAGACATCGAGGTTAGATTAGGATTTGGATCATGGTAAATGTTTGGGATGGGTTGAGTATTTGGATGAATTGATAAGGAGGTATAAAATGAAGGTTTGCTTAATGATATGAAAGATGGTTTGGATGTGTTGGGTGGTTTGGATACGGTAGATGGTTTGGGTAATTTGGATCTTGTGAAGTTAAACCATTTAAGAAGCTTTGTGAAATATCGGAGGATTTGAGAGTGGGTTTCAATTTGGATCCATTTTCTTGCTTCATTTGGAGAGAAATAACCTATCTTTTATAGTAGAAGGTGAAGTGACAATTTCGGAGCATTAAATAACAGAAGTTTTAATCGGTGCCAAAGTATGAAATGACAAAGGCTTCCGAATATGATTTTACCCAATATCGAAGCAAGATATGTCAATGACTATTGAATTCAACTAAACCCAATATTGAATTCAAATCAAAATTTGATTTCAAATTCAAATTTCATCTTCAATTTCAAATTGAGATTTAAATGGATTCAACGATTTAAATATATAAGCCTCCATAAATAACCCATTGTTTTCACTCCTTGAAACATACCCACCTCGATCTAGCCAACTCTATATATCTCATTGCAAAATGTCCAAAAAAATAATGAATTTTGGTTTTCGTGTCGGTTCTTTTTTGCACCCCATCTGCGATGGAACAAGGAGAGTGAGCACATGGGAAGGCTAATACTGACACGATGTCTCATCGCTAGGGAGATGGAAAGCTGAAATTCACCATGGGCAATAGACGACTCTTGAAAAAGTGTGGATTACACGACATTCCCCCACCTAGACGTAGGATCTTCGGATATCACATACACTACCACGATCATCCTGATCGAACAAGATCGCAAGACTGCTCCTCATTCGGAACTAACCGCGAACCAGTGAGACGAAGCCCCGCAACAACCAACACCTAGCGGTCCGAAAGCCAAACTATAGGGTGAGAATGTTTTCAACATCACAATATTGGTTCTAGATTATTATTCAAACGGTAAAAAATCATGCAGGGATATGTGTGTGTATATATATATAACTATATATATATATATATAGTTATAAATTTTAAAAAACATCATCATTTCACTAACTTTTTCATAAATTTTATTATTTATTAACATCCACTACACATTTTAACCAATCAAATTATTTTTAAAAGTCAACAACACACAAACCAATACAAATCATTACAACTTCCTGCCTAGAAAACACAAAGCCCATCTATTATCGGATAAAAATTTACCTCTAAAAATTCATATATTGTTCTCTAAAAACCTGTGTATTGTTGGACGGAGAGAGTATTCAAAAATCCCGACAATAAAACCAACCAATAAGGAAAAGAGTAGCCTATTAAAAAAAATCAACTTTAATTGTGGATGTGTCACACTGTCACGTTAGCTAAATGCTAACAGATTTGGTATTATTAATTGATATAGATTTTATTTTTTTAGTGTTAGACTCGTATACATAATTTACCCAATGAACATATTAAAATATTTTTCCTATTCAATGATTTGAATTCTCAATCATTTCGTGTATCATTGCACCATTATTACACATTTACACTTGTGTGCCCCAATAAATCTTGTCACAAGGTAAGCAAATGATCATAATCTAATTTTATTTATTGTTACATCTCATATTGATTTCAAATGGGCTAATGTGAGTACAATAACTTCTCCACAACTTTCATCTGCCAAAATATGCAATCAAACATTGTCATTTCATCGGTGATTTTAACATGAAACTTGTTTTGTCCCACATTTTTAAGTATAGTCCATCATATGTTATCAACTTTGTTCCTTGAATTTGGTAAATAGAGAGTGGCTAGGGGCGTTATTCGAGCCGAACGAACCGAGCCTGAAATGTTCAAGCTTGGTTCGTTTGTTACACGAGCTCAAGTCGAACCGAGCCTAATTTTTAATCGAGTTTTTTTTTTTGTTCAAGCTTGACTTATTTAGGAAATGAACGAGTTCAAGCCGAACTTTTTTCGAGCTTTAAGTAGTTCTACTTGGTTATAACAGGTTAACTTAAATGAAATTTTAGAAATTTCATAGAATTCGAGCTTTATTCGAATAAGCCAAACTTTCAACCGAATTTAAAACTTTGTTCAAGCTCGGCCTGTTGAAATAAATGAGTGAGCTCGAGTCAAGCTTTTTCGAGCCGATCCTGAACCGAGCTCGAACTGTTCAATTCATATAACAAACCTAAGAGCGGCTATTCGGGGTTCGAACCAGGGACCTTAGTTACTACCCACAAGTCCTTTCCGGTTGAACCATTCCGGAATGGTTTATCAACTTTGTTCCTTATGAACGTATAACACAACATCTTCCGGACCCTTTTATCAGTTTTCCCAAACTACTTGATACTGCATTAACATTATCCTCAAACATTGCGAAACTCCCATCAAGGAGGTGCTCCAACAAGGCAAGAACACGTGCACAATCACATAATGCATTGATTTGCAACTGGTTCTATCATGGTCATTCAAGACCACACAAGAATCATCTTTGCTTGCTCTTAATGTCGTTTCAGAACACTCTTCCTGAATTTGGTAAATAAAGAGCGGTCATCCGGGGTTTGAACCGGGGATCTTTGGGTACTACCCGCAAGTCCTTTCTGATTGAACCATTCTGGAATGGTTCATAAACATGAGTAATACGTCAAATGAAACGGGACAACTTCAATCCGCAATAGTCTATGTAAATGGTGAACTTGCACCTGAATCTATGGAAAGAGGCAAGGAAGTTCCACAAGTTAGCAATCTGATGCCCCATAAAATGTAGTCCAGCTCTATGTGGGTCAAACTTGAAAATAGGAGAACAATTATTAGCTTAGAAGTGCATGAGATGAAGATCACCAAGCTTGCCATCCTCATCAACCACGGCTTTTTAGGAAGTCTTTGGTTCGTTTACTCAGGCGAGTGAAGACAATGACTGCACAAGCAATGAGCCATGGAGGAATTCTTGTGCCGCTTAGACTTTTCAGTTTAAACTTGTTAAACCAACTTGGATTGTTGGAGTAAACTAGCGATATCAGACCGACAATCAATGCTATGCTAACCAGAATCTTTGTGATAGGCTTGATCAGGGGGTCCTGCAGAGGGAGAAGAAAAAAAAAGAAGGTTAAGGGAAATCATCAGGTCAGGAAGCAGAGTATATAGTATATACAAAGACACGAGAAGGAACAACAAAGTAATAAGTTCACCATTTATATTTTACGGTATAGTGAATGATTAATGAGATTTTTTTAGGGTTTATTCTTTATAATATAGGGTATAATAGAGTATTAAAGAAACATTTCAAGGTTAATTGTAACAATTTTAAAAGTAGTGGATAAATTTTTAAAAAAAATTACACCTGGAAGAATTCACCAACCTACACCAAGTGCATGTGTATCATCCTCCACTAATAAACCCTATTGAGAAATAGATAAGGTGAACCAGAACTACAGAAATATATCAGTTTACCATCTCGAAAAACATTTAGTTAACCCACAGTAACATTGTTTACAGTGACTATTTGAGTTCTCAAGAAGGCAACAGATTATGTAGGCAAGGTCTTCTCAGCGGATACTCTTCTAAATCCCTATTCTGATTTTTATTTGGTTAGCTTTCAGAAACCTTCAAAAGATTTACTGAAAGAAGGAACAATCAAATGTAGTTATCAAAGATAAAGGAAGTTTTGCATGACACCTTAAGTGAAGGAAACATGGGCCATAGGTATTTGCGAAAAACTTGAAGGCTACGATCCAGATTTCAAGAAAACCGTGCAACCATATTGTAAAGGGCCAGAGGACAATAGTTACCGTTGGCTCCCCATCAACATGGATAACAGTCCCATCCTTGTAAGGAAGCAGTGAACGACCATTTCTAGGATGAAAACGGATTGGGACACTGCGACCTGAGACAGCATTAAAGGCATAGATGGCTTTCAACCCATATTGATGAAGAATGTCGCGGACCTCCAATTGGTCCTGTTCCCATCCACCTAAGGCTGATTTGAAAACTGCTATTGGACCCTTTCCTTGACAATACAAGTGGACCTCTACCTCAGGCACTTTGGTTTTCACAGATCTATTTGATTCTTGTGCAGATTGTTCATCTTTTGTAGCTGTAGTTGTGGCGGTGGATGAATCTAGCAGGGGAGAAGTTTCCTCAATTTCTTCCATTTCTTTTCCTCTTTCCTCCTCGATATTTTCCTTGGGAGGGATAAGATTATATACAGCATCAGGATGGCCCTTATAGAAAGGGCACAACAACAACAATAACAACAATAATATCCAGGATACCGGTTGTTCCCAGGTAGGTAAGTAAACATGTATTTCAGGAAGTGATACTACGATAGTGTAATAGCAAGTTAGCAACTAAAGTCAATAAACTTACAAACACCAAAACCATTTCTAGTACTATTTCCCAACTAGATACATGATTATGATGAAGTGATGAACTATATCATCTAATATGGTAGACAATCAAATGGTTAATAAAAAAGAAATGAAAACATCAATTCCATAGTTCATTGATCAAACATTGCCCATGATCTATGAATCTAAAGATCAAATCAGCCATGTTTTTAATCCTATTTTCAACCAAAATTACAACCATGGCCTCTAATGGTATGAGGTTGACTTGGAAAGTGAGCATATATTCAACACAAATATCTTGTAACAGCAATCGATTGATTGTTCCAATTGAATCATCATTTTGAGGAACTGAGAATTTGCAAAAGCAACCGAAACCTAGCTCGAATCCGAAATCTTATACTGGACTTCAATTCAATCCCAAAGTTCCAATTTCCCCCTTTCGCAACTTCAAAGCCTCTAAGCCAGTTCAGATATCACCAGTTGAAAACCAAATGGAATGTTCAGACTGAGACAGTAAGGGGACGAAAATCGAGAAACAATAGCTAATTTGGAGATCAAATGAACAAATCAAAGAAACAGTACTCCAGATTTTATTTTTTTTTTAAAAAGTGCTGAATCTACAAGGCAGCAACAAAAAAGTAAAGAATCGATTTACCAAAGGATGAGCAAATAATCAGTAGAGAGATAAATCAAGATACCTAACGGCAACAGAGATCGAGAGACTGTGATGGCGATTTACAGGCGGAGAAAGAACGTGGAGGGAGAGAGGCGAAGATACGTCGCTGGGTTTTTCCGGCCTCATCCAAGGTTATTTTGGTAATTTCCTTCTCTTTATTGTTAATCATTTTATGGTGATTTATTTTGGATGAGAATCGGACCATTCGGGCGGGTCAGTTCGGATTTGAGAATTTGGGTTATGAATCTTTTGGGTCTTTGGGTAATGTTAGGATGATTCGAGCTGAATTGGGTTTATTATCATTTCAGATTTCGGTTGTCTTATGGGATAAATAGATAATGTAGTTGTTGCATTTATATGTTAACTTTTATTAGAATATATCTCAAACTTTTGGGGTAATTTCGAGTTTCAGTTATTATAAGATTCGATTGAATCGGTTTCGATTCATTTAGGTTTGACGCAATTCGTTCATTTAGGTTTGATAATGTCTTGTACTAAAATTTCGGGCAACACTATTTGGGATGGATTCGCAGATAAGTAGGTGATGATGCGTACGGGAGGAGGCGGGTGACGCGACGCGAGTGAGGGTGAAGTTGTTGGACGATCAGAATTCAGCACTGATTCTTCGTGTTAAGGAATAATCAATAAATTCCTTATTATTTTATATTTTCTATTAATTAGGTTAGTTTTGAATTAGTCAAAGTAGTTGAGGTTATCTCTCTACCCACTCTCTCCATTATCTCATCTTTTGTAATTTAAATATCAAACTGATACTTAATGAGAATCAATACAATCAGTTGAAACAAAATTGAATTGCCTTCATGGTATCCGAGCATTGAATTGCCTTCATGGTATCCGAGCGTTCTTAGCCTAACGGCTCCGATCCTCAAAACTAATGGCTTCCGCCGGCCTAACCAAAAACACTTTTATGGCCAAAACCATGTAGGCCTTCCTATCTTCTTTTTTTTTCCCTTCCTTATTCCCTTAGCCAAAAAAAAATAAATCATTGATTCCCTTCTCCATTGAAGCTACGATCTTGTTGCTGATCCAAAATCACTAACCTACCATATGCCGTTGAAGCCTTCATCGCATCACCACCGTATCGGTCAGCGCTTCAAGGACCAACCAAGATTGCTGCGCCATCTACCATTGTCTTATCATCCTCAACTTCTCAAGTCACCATGCCAGGCTGTTTTCCGGCCGACCCACGAACACTAGCACCGCCACTAGCCGGCCAAACAAAACCTTCTTCGGCCTTGTTCGAATCAAAACTTTGGCTTTGTCCAACCAAAATTTCTTTGGCCAAAACCTACATCGGCCACACAAAATCTACTTGAAGCGCCGTGTCATAACATGGTCCACAAAAACTAACCCAAACATCGACTTTGCCCGCTTTCAACTAACCCAACAAGTAGGGCCTTGCTTGCACTAACCATCGGCCTAGCCCGAACCCAACACCGGCTCCGTCCGACTCTCCAACCATGGCTTGGGCAAACCCAAACATGTCGGCCTTCGGTTCTGAACCCTTTTGGGACAACAACCAACTCTTCGGTACGTATGTCCGAAACTCAACCGAGCCACACCATCGCCCATCATCCATCTTCTGCTGTCAAGGGCTCCGAATACCCTACAACTACGTATCTATTGTTGCCATCAACATTGTTGAAGAGATACAACTTTAGAAACCTTTCTTCGGCTCCGTCTTAATGAAACCAACATCGGCTTCATGTGTTACAACATTAGACCAGTCTTCAGTGTTCGTCACTTTTATTTACCTCTCGCTTCGACTGCGGAGGCACGTTAAGGAATAATCAATAAATTCCTATTATTTTATATTTTCTATTAATTAGGTTAGTTTTGAATTAGTCAGAGTAGTTGAGATTATCTCTCTATCCACTCTCTCCATTATCTCATCTTTTGTAATTTAAATATCAAACTGATGCTTAATGAGAATGAATACAATCAGTTGAAACACAATTGAATTGCCTTCACATCGTGATGGAGCAATGTCAAGGGCCCCGCCTGTTAACCATGGTACGAAGTTGCTGCTTGGTTTCCTACTGTCAAACTATTGAGCCGAGCGTACACAAATGGTCAAGATTCACCGGCTTTGTTTTTACGACAACCGGTCAAATTTGTATTTCATGGACACACGTTTGGTCAAAGTACTGCATCAATTTTTAATTCAACGGAGGAGACTTTGAACGCAAGTCATTTAGCCTCCGTTCCACAATTAGATCCCTACCCTACGCTATATATAATCTATCTATAATAATACGACTCCGTAAATCGACTGGGTAAGATGTCACATGACCTTCTCTCCTTAAATCAAGACTTATGTAACGATTTTTCTATAAGTGTGGTCTCACTTAAATAACTAATTCAATTTAATCAATTATTAATTTAGTTAGATTCATATTAATCTTATTTTTCTTATTTAATTGTATTTTAATTTTATTTAGAACAACCATATTTTAATCAATCTCTTTGTTTATACACCTATCTCTTTCAAAGTATTAATCTATCTAATTTGAGCAAATTCACAATGATCTAATTAATTTGACTGGAGTTTACTAATCCGACCCAAATGGATCTATTTGAAACTACAACATTGAATTATGGGATTGCAAATAAAATTAGTCTCAAAATATTCAAACCCTAAAATAATTCAATTCATGAGCCAATAAAATTTTCAGTTTAAACTTTGAGAATCAAACTTCACAAAATTATATATTGAGAATCAAAATCCTACATATGGGATCTTGAAAACACAAACAACACCTAAAATAATGTTATATCAAAGCGGCAAATGACCACCGAAGGCCATCTATAGTGCAATTGTATCGAATTCTTTTCGATCACAGAATTGTTCCTTGAATTTGGTAAATATAAAGCGGCCATTCGGGGTTCAAATCGGGGACTTTTGGATACTATCCACAAGTCCTTTCCGGTTGAACCATTCCGAAATGGTTATCACAGAATTGTTCCACTTACACCATCTCAACCCCTAGTGAGAATCCCTGAACTCACTGAAACAAAACCGCACCACAAACATTTACGGAGTACATAATTTCTTAACTATTCTGGAATGACTCACTGGAAAGGACTTGCGGATAGTACCCAAAGGTCCCAGTTCGAACCCCGGATATGACCCCCCCTTTTTTTTTAATACAAGGAAAAGGAAAGGAATTAGGATACAACTATCGTTTGCGAAAATAATTATATCTTAGAGCGTCCTTTCAGACGAGAACACACAATTCTTCATCAACAAGCAACTCCTCGAGGAAAATGAAAGGAATTAGGATACAACTATTGTTTGCGAAAATAATTATATCTTAGAGCGTCCTTTCAGACGAGAACACACAATTCTTCATCAACAAGCAACTCCTCGTCGACAGGGATACTGTACGCCAGGTGCGCAACCCGATCGACGACAACATTTGACTCCCTGAAAATATGACGAATAGAGACATAATTAAAGCACAGAGAAAGGGACCTAATGTTAGGTATCAGAAGTTCAATACTTCATGGGCAACAATAATCTCCCAAAATCGAGTTTACAACTTGGAGGTTGTCACCCTCAATAAGCAGGTTATCGATGCCCAATTCTTGTGCCAAAATCACTCCATTCCGTAGAGCAAGTGCCTCGGCATAGTGGGCGGAAGAGTTGTTACAAAGGCCAGATCCTGCTGAGACAACCGAAGCCGTTGAGTCTCTAATAATGTAGCCGAAAGATCCATCACCAGTTGCCCGGTATGACTCGTCAAAGTTAAGTTTGAAAGCCAGCTCTGGTGGTTTTTGCCAATGACGTTTGATGTCCTTGCTCTGAAGACAGTCCTCACCAGAACTGTTGAATTTTTTTGACTGTTCGTAGTCGGGATACAAGAGTCAGAAGCTAGATCAAAGCGAGAAGCCTCATTCCAACTTTGTTTGATAGTAAACATTTGTATCTGAATCTGAGTTAAAATAACTGCAGTGGCAGAACCGAAATATGACCGCTCTTTTTTTTTTTTTTTTTGATGAGGAAAGAATTCGGGTGGAGTAAACCTACCCGGCAACATCCTTACGGATGAGGTCAAGAAGACCCAGATTGTTTTTAATATCGACTCATCGGGCAGAGTGGCTAAGGTGTGCAACCTTATCCGCCACTCTATTGCCCATACGAGGAATGTGAAGGAAAGTTACTTCCTTCACTATCGATAACAGTAATTGAGTATCCGAGAGGATTAGTTCAATTTCCCAAGGACGGGTAGATTTCCGGTTTAAATGGTCAATAATGATCTTGCAGTCTCCTTCGATCTGGACCCTTTCTATATTTAGTTGGCGAACTTTTTGACTACCCATTCGTAGAGCTAATGCCTCCGCTGTGAGTGGGTTTTGTTTCCCAAGCTGCTGGTGCAAAATGGAAGTCGGGTGTCCATTCCAATCTCTAATAATAGCACAGCAGAACTGTCGCCATTAGAAAGAGATGAACCATCAAAGTTTAATTTGTACGTGCCCTTTGGAGGCATCCGCCAGTGAATAGAACGTTGTATCTTGCTTGTTTTTGGCGGATATTGCCGAGTGGGGCGGAGTTCCTCTTCAAATTCCATCTCACGCATAGATGTCCTGTTCCAGTTATCTATATGGTATTTGATCGTTTGTATTGCTTGTTCCTTTTTTGGGATTGCAATCTGCTGGAACAAGAGCTGATTCCTAATGAACCATGTCGACCACCAGGAGAAAGCGAGGCTAGTCATGGTGATCGAATTTAGACTCTTGCCAAGAAGAGATAGAATGGGCCTAATGTCCCGAGACTGGGCAATCAAGCAGTCCACTGCTGATTGATCGTGTAATGGAAGTTGGTGGATTGTTCTAATGAAGGGGCATTCCAAGAACAGATGAACCTCATCTTCAGCGGTCGAGTTACAAAGGGAACAGGTTGAAGGAACAGCCGACCCCCGACAAGCCAGCCTAGTAGCGGTGGGGAGGCCCGACTGTGCTATTTTCCAGAGGAAGTTTTTGACTTTCGGAGGGATATTGATCCTCCAAATCCATTCATTACAATCCCGGTTTACTGAGGTCTGAGATGTTATCAATTTGTATGCACTGGCCGTGGTAAACCAACCTTCCCTATCCGGCCACCAATAAAGACGGTCTTGTAGTTCCGAGGCAGGAAGCGGAATGTCTACAATTTCTTGTACTAGATCGCTGGGTAGGATCTGTTGTAGTTTTTCGCTCCACCATTTGCCTCCCAAAATATAGTCACTGACCGTTTCATCCTGATTATAAATTGGAGGGCAATCACCTCTAGCCATGATAGGGCCTAGGGGAGGTTGAGATCCAGTTATCTGTCCAGAATTTTACTGAGTGCCCATTTCCTACAGTCCAAATTAGTCCGATTTTAAATTTATCTATTAACTCAGTTAGTTTGGACCATTGCCAGGAGCACGATCCGGATTTTCTATACTCGAAAATACTTGTGTTACGCAGATATTTATGTCTAATCAGAGATACCCACACATTACTTGGTTCAGCCAAAATCTTCCACAGAAGCTTCATCTGGAGAGCAACATTCAAATCACTTGATTTGCGAATTCCCAACCCCCCAAGCTGTTTTGGTTTGCATATCCTGTCCCGGCTAATTAACGGCCGGTACTGGAGATCCTTACTCCAGAAGAATGAACGGTTGATCTGGTCCAGTTCTTTATGCATAGCGGCCGGGAGCATAAAACTTTGCATCACATGCAATGGCTTAGCCGAAAGGTTGGAGTTTATTAGTGTAGCCCGGCCTTGCTGAGATAGAGCACTTGCCCTCCACTTTGTCAATTGTTGTTTAGATTTACAGATGATATCTTCGAATGTACTGCTTGTGACCCTACCATTGATGATAGGACAACCAAGATATTTTTCTATTGATTTTTCTTCTGTAATATTCAGGCAAGTACGTAACTCAAGAATCCTCTGACTCGAAATCCCCCGAGTTACTTGGAAGCATGATTTATGGTAATTAACCTTTTGGCCAGACACTTTGCAGTATGAGTCGATGATGGTCTTTACTTTGCGCCCTGCTTCGACGCTACCCTTTGAGAAGATGATGATATCGTCGGCAAAAGAGAGGAACGGAACCCTGGGCCCGTCGCGTCCAATCGGAAATCCAATGGTTGTTTTATCTATGCTAGCTTCCGCAGCCAGGTTTCGGGCTAGAATTTCAGCGCCTAGTATGAAAAGAAACGGTGATAGTGGATCGCCCTGGCGAATTCCGCGGGACGGGAGGAACAGATCCGTAGGCCCATTGTTGACTAGGACAGAGAAGGAGACGGAGGAAATACATTCCATGACCCATGTTACAAACCTATCATGAAACCCGAATCTTAGTAGCACACATCTAAGGAAGTTCCAGTCAACCCTATCGTATGCTTTTTCCATGTCTAGCTTTATTGCCAACCATCCTTCCCGACCCCTACGATTTTTGTAAGAATGGAAGATTTCATGTGCTATAAGGATATTGTCCTGTATAGCCCGATCTGAAACAAAAGCACCCTGCAGAGGATGTATGAGTTTGCCAATAACCTTTTTCATTCTTTCAATCAGAATTTTGGAGATTATTTTGTAAACGTTGGAGCATAGACTGATAGGCCTGTAGTGACTAGTAGTCGTGGGATCATCTCTTTTAGGAAGCAGGGAGATGAAAGTATGATTTATTTGGCGGAGCATTTTGCCCAAGTGGAAAAAACCTTTTACCGCACATATGACAGATTTACCGACGATGTCCCAGTATTTTGTATAAAATTCGGCCGTGAATCCGTCAGGTCCCGGGGACTTGTTTCGCCCTAGACTGAAGACAGAAGTTTTAATTTCTGAGTTAGTCGGAATTGCTGTAAGGAAGATATTTTCCTCTGACGAGATGGACGGTTGTATTAGCTGTAGAAGGTTATTAAGGAGACCTTCATCGGTGGGCTCTTTCTTAAACCTCGTTTCGAAGAAATCTCACTAAAATTCTCCTTTTTCATACATTACTTTTTACACTTGAGAACGACCGCAAAGAATGGATCAGCTGACCCCACGTTACCCATGTAGGCTGCAGCCACCCACCAAATATGTATTGCAATTTTTTTTAAAAAATACTACAGTATTAAAAAAACGTAAAACTAGTTTCAAATCCCAACCAACAATTTAAACTATAGCTGAATTGGATTTTTCAAATTCCACGTCAAAATTTGTGTAAATTCATGATCCATTTGTTCGATAAAACATGTCATTTATTATATATTTATGTAAGTTTTTTTTAAAATGATAAAAACTATATAAAGTATTAATATTTTTAATCAACAAGACGTATTTAAATAATAAAATGATATATTTTGACGAATGGAGAGAATATCTGAATATATGTCTACATGGGCTGCCAAAGTTTTCCATTCTCTATTCAGATTTCAGGCCACTTTGGTGGCGGTGGCTGATTGCCATTCGGTTCATTCATTCAACAACTTGGGATTTTTGAGTACTGTTTCACACACATTAGTATTTATAATACTCCTATGTATTATATACATAATAATATTTAAATGGTTTAAGTCTTCCGAAAAAGTTTATATTTGAAATCTATATGTCTTATTTGTTTCATTTTTTCAAGATATGATAGCCATTTAAAATTAAAAACAACACAGACCACGACAATAACACCTTATGGCTTATACGTAGTATTTTCTTTAGTCAAATTAAGACCAAATGCACTACTTGAGTATTCTACTGGAAAACCATGTCACTTGTTCTCTTTAATTAGTCAATTCATTGGTGATTAATGATTTCTTTGACTTCCACTTTATTTAATGTGGAGTATTTGTTATAGCTAGACAAATAAAAGTACTCCTGGAAACTACTCTCAATTTATTCCTCTACTTAATTAGAATAAAAATAATAATTTATTCCTCTATTTTTTTCATTTCTTTTTAATACAACATCACATAGTTTTATTAAATTAAAAATTTCATTATTAAATTAAAATTTTATAATTATTACTCAAGTGCTCAATTAGTAAATAAATTAATACTTCGAATGTTTTCCATGTTTTATACTCCATCTCAAATAATTTTATACTTTATACTCCAGCTCAAATAATTTTTTTTTTATTTTTTATTTTTCTTATTTTATTAGGAAAGATTTCAAATAATTTTATTTCAAATCAACGCAGAAATGTCAGATAAGGCGTACCCCAGTGGCCAGTACAATAATTTATTTTTTTATCCTTATTCGAATGATGGGCTGAATTGCATTTACCAAAAAGATATTTCTATATGGACTGATTTATTTATACTCTTTATAAACACACTACTTCCCGCTAAGCGAAGCTCCCGCTTTCTCACTCGCCGGTGTCCCCTTTCGGATCGCTAATCCTCTAGACAAGCTACTTCAATGGCGGATCAAAAGGTCTTCGACGGTGTCGCAGCGGCGCAGATGATGAAGGAGCTTCGGAGCGCTTTCGCCGCCGGGAGAACGACGAGCTACGAATGGAGAGTGCAGCAGTTGAAGGCGATACACCGGATGTTGGAGGAACGCGAGCAGGAGTTCGTCGAAGCTCTCCGTTTGGATCTCAACAAACCTGAATACGAAAGCGTCCTTTTCGAGGTCTCTCTAGTTCCTCCTCGTGTTTGCCGAAATCTGATTTGATTATTTTTGCGACTTTGCGTTCTGTTCGAATTGATTGCGATTTCTGTGAAATTTGATGCTTATTTGTCCAATTTTACCAAATCAGATCGTGTTTGTCAAGAACAACTGTGAAGCGGCTATAAAGGAATTGAAGCAGTGGATGAAACCTGAAAAGGTAGAATTTCTGATAACATCTTGTTGATCGACGATCGTTGATTGTTCATCATCGATCTTCAATTCATCCTCTCCTTGTTGCAGGTTAAAACAACATTGCTTACATTCCCGTCATCTGGGGAAATAGTGCCGGATCCTTTAGGCGTTGTGTTGGTCATCTCTCCTTGGAACTATCCACTCGGTGAGTAAAGCCAAAGAGCATCGTCATATACAGTCATATATTAAGCTCCAAATTGAATGTGACATCTCTTTCCAGTGCTAGCCATAGATCCCATAATTGGAGCCATCGCAGCTGGCAACGCTGTGGTCTTAAAGCCATCTGAAGTAGCCCCGGCAACGTCTATGTTATTCGCCAAATACGTTAAAGAATACATGGATAACTCCGCAATAAGAGTTGTTCAAGGGGCCGTTGCTGAAACCACTTTGCTGCTCGAGCAACGGTGGGATAAAATCTTTTACACAGGTATTATTCAGAAAAACTCTTACAGCAAAGATGTGTTGTTCGCCTGTTCGGTCTATTAATGGATTATGGTTCATGGTCTTGTTACAGGCAATGGAATAGTGGGACGGATAGTGCTGGCCGCGGCAGCTAAACACCTCACGCCTGTGGCCTTGGAGCTTGGCGGAAAATGTCCTGTTATAGTCGATTCAGATCTTGATCTGAAAGTAATAACCTACTTGCTGCATCTAAACCGAGTTTCAAATTTGGTCTTTTCATATTGTTCATCATGTTAGCTTGCATATTTGATGAATTGGGGCTGATTACATTGTTGCCATGTCTGCAAGGTTGCTGTTAAACGGATCGCTTTGGGGAAGTGGGGATACAACAATGGGCAAACCTGTGTTGCTGCTGATCACATTATAACTACCAAGGAATTTGCTCCGAAGTTGGTAAGTTTTCACATTATAACTACCAAGGAAAATTCGTTAAGGTGAAACCTTTTGAATGTCTATCAAACTGTGATTCGTACTAAAACATGCTTTTATCCAGGTGGATGCTTTAAAACAATGTGTTGAGGAATTTTATGGGACAGACCCACTGTCAACAAAGGATGTCTCTCGCATTGTAAGTCTTAACCACTTTGATCGTCTATCAAAGCTTTTGGATGATGATAAAGTCTCCGGCAAGATCATCTTCGGAGGACAAAGGGACAAAGCTCAACTGTAAGCATTTACACTACGATTCTCTCTCCATACCTCAACAGAGCTAGTTTTAAGAGCAATGACATAACTAAATGACTTGTACATGGCAGAAAAATTGCTCCCACTATATTGCTGGATGTCCCTGAAGATGCTTTGATTATGAATGAGGAGATATTTGGGCCATTGCTCCCCATTGTCACGGTATGAGTTGCCATCACCTTTCTCTCAAATCTAATAATTTTCAAGGGTGAGCAAATGTTTAGCCACAACCTGAACAAATTAGAGCTTGATGTGAAAACATTAGTTACTGTCTGCAATTTCCTATGAGCTAGCTAGCATCATGTTTTGTTAATGCATTTGAGATGATTTTAGGTTGAGAAGCTGGAGGAAAGCTTTGCATTGGTAAATTCAAGACCAAAACCACTTGCTGCATATCTTTTCACAAACAACAAAAAGCTCATGGATGAATTTGTGCGCAAGATCTACTCTGGGAGTATCTGCATCAATGACATTGCCCTACAAGTAAGTATCCTATGCAACCAAGTTCAACAAATTTGCTAGGGAAAATGGCACCAAATAACACGAACATTAGGTGTGGTAGTACTCAGTGACAAACTTTGCAATGTTGATGAAAAATAACACAAACTTTGGAAAATGTAGATAAAAATGACAATTTTGAGTTATTTGTTGTGTATTAGCATGTTGAATCTGACTTTGATTCCTATAGGTTTTGTTAGTTGCCTTCATTAATTCGGTGCAGTTGTTACTAAAATTCATTCTATTGTTATGGATGAATCCACTCCCATTGTCATTGATTTTGGAGCTGACTACAACATCCTTTTTCCGGGTTATATACACAGATTTCGATCCCCACATTGCCATTCGGTGGAGTTGGGGAGAGCGGGATGGGTGCGTACCATGGGAAGTATTCATTCGAAGCTTTCAGCCACAAGAAGTCAGTAATGTACAAGGGCTTCACGGGCGATGCATCAGCAAGGTACCCGCCGTATATGCCATGGAAGCTCCAGTTGGTGAAAGCTCTACTTACTGGCAGCATCTGGGGTGCCATCAAAGCTTTCTTTGGGTTCTCTGATAGTACTTCTCATAAAACAAAGACTGCTTAGATAAATAAAGAAGAAACTCACTACAGAAAAACAACACATTCTTTACTGTCCTGTTTAAGCACTCAGTTTAAGATTAACACAAGCACTCGGTTGATGAAAAGTTGCTTGCTCGTGTCTACAATAAACAGTGTGGAGTAGGAGAAAATTGAAGGCTCAATAAAACATCGGTTTTGCATTTCTTTCAGACTCCGCTTTATTGCGGGATTTACTGGTTAGTTGTTGTTGTTTTGCATTTCTTTCTTGAATTTCATCACATTCTTACATGGGTTTATATACTACTTTAACCCTAGAAATAGGGTATCTAAACAGCTCCATGTGTCACTATACAAGGTATGGATTGATGTTTCTAGAATAAGGCAATTATACAGTAATATAACATACAAGTTTCTAGAATAAGGCAATTATACAGTAATATAATATACAAAAGCATAGCATGATGTAAATGTATGACCGGGCTTGCTGATGGACTAGACTGCTAGAACAATGAATGGGCCTTGGGCCTTATGTTAGATCTCCTACGACCTCCAATACACCCTTGGGTGTGACACAAAAATAGTAGAGGTATATATTTATGATAAAAAAAATTAAAATATTTATATTTAATGTTATAAATAACAAATGATATATATTTATTTAATTTTCTCATGAAAAAACATATTTTAAAAAATATTAAAATTATTATCATCAAATAATCATCTTTTCAATTTAATATTTTTCAAAATAATTTTATCACAAATATATACTGTTATTATTTTTGTATTACACCCAAGGGTGTATTGAGAGTTGTAGAAGATCTCCTCTCGTTATCATCCCCCCTCAATCCAAACTTAGGCAAAGGCGAGTTTGGAGTGCAAGATGCTGAATCAGTAACCCACCAATTCAAATGAAAAGGAAAAATATGAGATTGAAAAAATGTGTAATCGGATCTTTCAAACTCAAATTTGATGGTTCTCGAATACCCTCTAGTGATGCTACGATTGGGTTTGTATCCGCGATAACCGTGTACCTATTATTTCTTATGAGGGCTCTTTGAGTGGACATGTTTCCTCACATATGGCCGGGATTTTGGCACTCCATGCGGTCTCTACTAGAGATTTGGGGGATTTTCAAGCTTGAAGTTAAAGGCAATTGTCTCACAATTATCAATTGTATCAACAGATTTTGTAGCTGCCTCTGCGAGATAAAGATGATCCTTGATGACATCACATGTATGCTTCAAAGCTTCAAGTTGGTTTCCTATGGGCCCGTGTTCCGCGAGATCAATCAAGTCGCTGACAAAGTCGCCCAACTTTGACATTCCTTCCCCAAGGATGCCCTTCTTTCACATGACGAACTTAGAACTCTCATCTGTAATAATGTTATTGGGTGGTGACCGTTCAAAATCTATCCTTTTTTCTTAAATTTGAAATTCCAAATTTTGGTTGGATGGATTTGGGATCTATTTGTGAAATGATGCTAAATGTTGGATTATTTTATATTTGAGGGTGATAGTTGAAATTACCGGTGGTCCAAACTTGAAATGTGGAATCACACAAATAACTCCTCCCTCCCTCCCGATCTCTCTCGACGTTCTCACTTAATTCCCTCTCTTTCTCTCTCCCGATCGAATCACCAACAAGCTAGCAAGGTGCTTCAATGGCTGATCCAAAGGTTTTTGATGGCGCGGCCGTGACGAAGATGATGAAAGAGCTTCGGTGCGCGTTTGCTGCTGGGAGAACGACGAGTTATCAATGGAGGGTGACGCAGTTGAAGGCAATGCGCCGGATGCTTAAAGAACGCGAGCAAGAGTTCATCGAAGCTCTCCATTTGGATCTCAACAAGCCTGAGTATGAAACCGTCCTTTACGAGGTCTCTCTTTCTTTCTTTCTTTCATTCCATAATATGATTTGAGTTTGTTTTCAGTTTGATCAATTGTGGTTTTTGTACTACTAGCTAATTCATGTATATATATTTGAGCGCCAATACTGATTCAGATCATCGTCTTGATGAATAACTGTGAAGAGGCGGAAAAGGAATTAAAGCAGTGGATGAAACCGGAAAAGGTACAATTTTTTACAATTTCTTTAATTTTGATCCACAACGATTTTTACACATGATCTTCAAATTCTTGTTCACTTGTTTAGGGTTGTCATATGAGCTCAACAGCTCGAGCTCGGTTCAGAATAGGCTCGAAACAAGTCGAGCATGAACAACATGATTTTAAGCTCTGTTGAAATCCCACCTCGTTGCTCGAATTTTATAGAATTCATAAATTAAATTTGTTTTAAGTTAATTAATGTGTTATGACCAAGTAAAATTGCATAAACTCGGCTCGAGTTTGTTTATTTTCTAAAAAAAACAAACAAACATGTCAAGCTTAGATCGTTCGACTCAAATAACACCCCTCTCTTGTTGCAGGTGAAAACAACATTGATCACGTTTCCATCATCAGCAGAAATAGTGACGGATCCATTAGGTGTCGTGTTGGTCATCGGTACTTGGAACTACCCCCTTGGTAAGTAAAGACTATGTGTTTGTTTGGTTAAACATACAAAGTACATGTTCTAACCAAAAAAAAACACAGAAAACACTTTTGATATTGATGACCAACCTTCTTTTTATTGCCTTGGCAGCGACAGCTCTGGATCCTGTAATTGGAGCCATAGCAGCCGGTAACGCTGTGGTCTTAAAGCCATCTGAAGTTGCTCCTGCAACCTCTTCGTTACTCGCCAAATGGATGAAAGAATACATGGATAACTCTGCAGTTAAAGTCATTGAAGGTGGTGTTGATGAAACCACCATGTTGTTGCAGCAACGATGGGATAAGATATTCTACACTGGCAATGGACGAGTAGGACGAATAGTCATGGCCGCAGCTGCGAAGCACCTAACGCCTGTTACTTTGGAGCTTGGAGGCAAATGCCCAGTTATAGTCGATTCAGATGTCAATCTCAAAGTAATAAACTAACTACTTGTATAGTACCATATATGTTACTGTTGGCACAATGGCATATATGCTGATTACATGTTACATGTCCTACAAGCTAGGTTGCTGCTAGACGAATTGTCGTGGGGAAATGGGGATCCAACAATGGGCAAACCTGTATTGCTGGTGATCACATTATAACCACAAAAGACTTTGCTATGAAGCTAGTAAGTTAACTGGATTGAGCTCCTACACTTGATCTAAATGTGATGACATATGATCTCCTATAGTAGTTGTCGAAAATGTTATGTGTGTAATATAGGTGGAAGCTATGAAGCAATGTATCCAGGATTTTTTCGGGACAGACCCAATGTCATCAAAGGACATCTCTTGCATTGTAAGTGCTAGCCACTTTGATCGCCTGTCAAAGCTTCTGGATGATGACAAAGCTTCCGGGAAAATCGTCTATGGAGGCCAAAGGGACAAAGCTCAGTTGTAAGTATCAACACCACTACAATTTGTAAGATTCAAAGGGTAAAGAACTTGTAAAGATATACATATAATAGACAAATTTTGATTGACAGGTTTAATTTGTGAACAAATCTGGAGGACTGGATTAGGAAGATAACATCTGAAATTTAATGAAAAATTTGAAGAGCAAAATTATTCATTTGAAATAATATGATTATTCGTAGATAACATATACGAATAAGTACGGATAGTCAGGTTACAACAGACGAATACGAATAATTATGATGATACATATGAATAATCAGTTTGTTTACAGTTCGCACCATAAGAGATGTTCACACCTTATCCATCCTCATTTGATTATAAGGACAACACTATTTGTTTGTGAACTTGTATATTGCAGAAAGATAGCTCCTACTCTGTTGCTAGATGTTGATGAAGATGCTTTGGTTATGACTGAAGAGATATTTGGCCCATTGTTCCCCATTGTCACGGTACGCATAAACTACCACATACTATCGACAATTTCCTTGAGACTTGCATTGCTCTCATGTTATATGAATGCACTCACTCTAGGTTGAGAGGTTGGAGGAAAGCTTCGAACTCGTAAAATCAAGACCAAAGCCACTCGCTGCGTATCTGTTTACGAACAATAGAAGGCTGATGGATGAGTTTGTACACGAAATCTACGCAGGGGGCATCTGCATCAACGATATCGCTCTACATGTACGTAACCTCTTAGCCTCTAAGCTACCTAGCTCACTCATGAATTTACGCCAACATTGAAGTTCATTGTTTCCTTTTGGTTATAGGTCTTAACTCCAACACTACCATTTGGTGGAGTTGGGGAGAGTGGGATGGGTGCATACCACGGAAAGTATTCATTCGAAGCTTTCAGCCATAAGAAGTCAGTTCTGTACAAGAGCTTCATGGGTGATTCGTCAGCAAGGTACCCGCCATATGCACCATGGAAGCTCCAGTTGGTGAAAGCTATACTTACTGGTAGCCTTTTGGGTGTCTTGAAAGCTGTCTTTGGATTCCCTGAGTCGTCAAATTATGACAAAGCAAAGACAACTTAGTTAGATCGATCTATATATTAACTTTCGCATACAACTGATTCATCGAATATAGCTTCGATGATAATATCATAAGATTCTCCATGTAAGATGTGAATGAACCACATTATTCCACTTTGATTCAGTATGAGGTTGTGGATTCTGTATTCCCTTAACTCCTGTGCAATCTTCGATCCGGATGAAAGCCCCATCCAATCAGCCACCATCACCAGCTTCGCTTGAGATACCGTACAGATTCATCTGATTCATCATTGAGACAGTGTTCCCCTTTTCGAGAGAGGAACTAAATGACCGAATCCCGTACTTTCCGGACTGGATTCATGCTTGAAGTTGTAAAGTTTGGAATCCGTTTTTCGATTTCCGTCAATGTCAAGCCTGAATTGGGGTAGGAATCGGGATTTTGTGGTGTCGTTAGACCGGGGTTCCACAAGGGGGTAATCGGTTATATAAATAGCTACTCTGCACAATTTGTTGACTTGTTATTCTTGGAAGCTCTGAGACGACTCAGATAACCGAAAATCGGTCGGAACTAACGGGGCATACACGAATCTCCGTCGATGGAGCCGCCGGAGTGCCCGATCTGCCTCGAACCCTATGACGGCGCCGCCGTCACCCCCCGCGTGCTGGCCTGCGGCCACTCCACCTGCGAGGAGTGCCTCTCGCAGCTCCCCCGGCCCTTTTCCCTACCTGCCGTTGTCCGCTGCCCCGCCTGCACGCAGATCGTTCACTTCCCGGAGCCTCTCGGCGCCGCCGGCCTCCCCAAGAACATCGACCTCCTCCGCCTCTCTCTCCTCCTTCTCGACGACAAGCTCGGCTCCGAGGAAAAGCCGTCCACTTCCAGAACGCCGCCAAAGCAGCAGATCGGTCACCGACGACGCCGTTTCGCATCGCCTTTGTGGTCCGATGAGATATACGCGGCTTGGAAGGATTGGATTTTCCCCCAGGGTTCGATTTTGATTGACCGGGGAAGGCAGGTTCGTGTTTTTGATGTTGAACAAGGTGCTGTTGTTGGCTTTGATTCTGACTGCTTGAGTTTGAATTCGGTTTCGCCTTTGATTCGTCGTGTCAAGAAGGATCAGGGAGTAAACCTTTTCAAAGTTGGGGGTTTTGATTTGAATGGTTCAGCCTCTGCCTTGGAATACAGTTATGTGGCCAAAGTTATGTGTGTTTTGAGTAGGATGAGTGGGGCGCTAAGAAGAGAGTTGGATTCATTCCTAATGTTGTCTCTGAGAACTCAACTCCGAATCTGCGACATTTATGGGATATGGCTTGATGATGAGGGTGGTTCTCTGTATTTAGTTAGTGAGAGAAAGAATGACAGTGTGTTAGCACTGGATGATACCTTCTCCAGCATCATAATTCAAGATCAAGAAGATAGAGTGATTACATCAATGGATGATAGGGTTTCTGGTCTAGCAAGTGTTTGTTTGGAATTGTGTGAAATTTTACTTGGCTTACAATCAGAAGGCTTTGTCTGCGGGTGCTTGGGCATGTCTTGTTTGCGTCTTGATGAATTTGGGCATGTTTATATCGACTTGTGTGAGGTTGTTCTCACAGGTAAAAAACTTAGGAAGTGTATGTCCACGGCTGTGAAATGTACAGAGAAGATGGGTGATTTACAAGCAGAGGAGCTTGTTGAAAGTATATCAGAGACTGATGTCATTGTGAGTCCAGAGTTGCTATATGAGTTGCTTATGAATGAAGGTGTTAATGTTGGAAGCAGGGACATGAAGTGCTCACGAGATAGCCATTCAGATGTTTGGGTGTTGTCGTGTGTGTTTATCAGGCTTCTAGCAGGAAAGCAGTTTGTTGAAGATATGTTTAAATACCTGAGCGTGCTCTTCCGAATAAAGAATGGTGAGCCAGATGATGAAAGTAAGACTCTCTTCATGAGTTGGGTGGAAAGAGCAGGTGATATATTGGAGGCTTCTATAGGAGCGAAATTCATGTCAGGGATGCAAGCTTTAGTTAAATGCCTTGATTATAATCCACAAAGCCGGCCACATTTGACTGATGTTTGGAGTGTTATGAAGGAAATGACTGCGACTCCTCTTGATGAAATAGCTAGTTTGAGGCAGCCAGTGAGGAATAAGATTATTGATCATTGCTTTGTTTTAGGTGAATTATGCAGTGTTTCAGATGAACGAAAAAATGAACCGGGAGTGGATCAGTTGCAAGATGGCTGCATTGAGGGTGCTACAGGCTCTAGTAAAACTTCAGAAATGACTCAGGATAAAGAATTAGCCGAAAGTTTATCTGTTCAAAATGTTGCAAGTGTGGATCTTCAGCAGCATCGTGATTGTGTTACAGGGTTGACAGTTGGAGGTAACAATCCCAGCACCTTTGTCTTAACTTTTGGTTTTGAATAGCATTTGTCATCCTCTATAACCAGAAATGCCTGTTCCTTTATAGGATTGTTGAATTTTAGGACTTTCTAGTTACTAAAGGGTTCATATTTTAAGTTTGGATCTCTTACTCAATTGCGTATTTGTCTATTATCCAATGGTTTCTGACATACCATCTGGAAACTAATATGCTTATCCTCTTTTTCCCCTCCTAATGCAGGTGGATTTCTGTTTAGCTGTTCCCTGGATAAAACGATCAATGTATGGTCCATGCAGGTACGATTTTCCAAAAAAAAGTTGTAAGCTCCCTTCCATGTTCGTGATTATTGCTATCCATAAGTCATATTCTTTTTAACATAAATTTTAGGCGGCTACCCACAGGACTTCACCCATGTGCATACATTCAGAGGCCCAGAGCACAGAATCATGGCTGTGATTTTTGTAAATGAAGAACAACCAATCTGCATTAGTGGTGACATTGGAGGTGGCATCTTTATCTGGGCAGGCAGCTCACCTTTTGCCCAAGAACCTCTAAAGAAATGGTATGAGGAAAAGGACTGGCGGTACAATGGCATTTATGCATTAGCAGCTTCAGGAACTGGATATCTCCTTACTGGTGGCGGTGATCGATTAATAAAAGCATGGTCATTGCTGGTAATCTTTTGGTTGCCTTTTACATCATGCTGTATATGAGACATGCTATTCTTATTTTTTTATGATACATAATCAAGTACTACTCGCTTCAGGATTGTAGCCTATTATGCACAATGGAAGGTCATAAATCTGTAGTTTCTGCTCTAGCTGTATGCAACTCTGTTCTATACAGCGGAAGCTGGGATGGATCAGTTCGATTGTGGAATCTTCATGATCATAGCCCTTTGGCAGTACTGGGGGAGGATATACCGGGAGCTGTTGCTTCTGTCCATTCTCTTTATGCTGATAACCATACAATTGTTGCAGCTCATGAGAATGGATTTGTGAAGGTCTGGTCAGACGATGAGTTCAAGGGATCCATACAGGTCCATGATGGTGCCGTCTTTGCTGTTGGCATGGAGGGGAAATTGCTCTTCACTGGCGGGTGGGATAAGACTGTCAAAATCCAGGTATATGAACAAGCCCTGACTATAGATGTTCTAATGACAATTGACCGAGGGAATCTTGATTGACTTGACTGATATTTTAGACTAAACTCATTTTAGCAGCTTTTAGGAGTCTTTTAGAATTTGAGGTTTAATATACACATTTGTGTATACATGGGTTCGTCCGCATTTAGGGTATACAATTCAGCAATTGGCTTTGTAGAAAAATAAAAGTATGCTCCTGTTGGATACGCTATAGCTTACAAACACCCCCATCTATAATCAAGAATGCTGATCTCTTGCAGGAGATAAGGGGAAATGGTGCTCAGCTAGACATGAGGCAAGTTGGATCAATTGCATGTGATTCTGTAATAACATCTTTGTTGTGTGGGAATGGCAAACTTTTAGTTGGATGTGCCAGCGGATTGATCAAGGTAATTGTTTCGGCCTCTGGTTGCAACCTGTCTCGTTTGTTGCTGGTAATAGAGAATTAGATATAAAACCAATTAATGTCATTTTTCCAGGTCTATCACCATGACCAGTGAAACTAAGTAAACCAGTCGACTGGCGTAGGGTGTACAAAGGTAGTAGACATGGGAATCAAACTAGTTTGAAGAATATTGATCCTAAGTTCCAGTTCTTTAGTTGGGAAAACTCAAGGAAAAGCCAAGGGCCTTATACACTTTCACAACTCTAGATGCTATGATGAGTTTACTTGATCTTGTAGCATTTTCATGAAAGCAAACGACATTTGCTTTCTCGTGTTTTGCCCACTTTCCGGTGACTTGGTGAGTAGGGATGATGCAGTTGGATCCGCAAGTTTTGCTGCATGCATTTTCGTAGAAAGTTGAAATTGCAGTGTATGGAGACTGCAATGCTGATAAACAAGCCCCGGTAAACGAGTAAGCAGATCGGATCTGAGGCATCTTTGTGATCAGCCAGCTAACTGTGATCTGCGGAGCGGCCAGAATCTGTTCTGTTTTTGTTTATACAAAAGCTCTGCTGTGTCCTTTCACATGCATATTTTGGTGCATTATTCGGAGATACATTGTAAAATTTCATCAAATATAATAGAATTAAATTGTGGTTGAGGCTAAATCTTTAACTCTTTTTTTTTTTGTTTTAAGTAAAAATTTGAGATCAGACCGGTATGATTCTCAAGAGGCCGGTAAATCGGTAGATTGAAACACCGACATAGACAAATACAACCATCACAGGCAAAAGTGTCTCCTTCAGAAGTGAGTTAGAAGAGATTCATGCTAAGCATATCAACCCGTTCAACCGTTGGATCGATTAGACAAATGTTGATCAAAGAACAACTTCAGAAGTGAGTTAGACGAGGAATTAGGAGGTCGAGAAACGAATTCAGACTGCCATTGGTAGCTATATGATAATATGAAGATGATCATGATTCATGGAGATTATCACAGACAAAAAGGAAAGAGAAAAAGGAATCAAGATTGTCTATGGAATCAACTCAAATGAGCAATACAACAGTATGTATTGACAGAGACAGAGCCAGAAATTAATCGAAGGGAAGCGAAGTTTTATACAAATTGTTGATTCACTCTTCGATAGATTTTTTATAGTATTTTAGCGAACCAAAACAATGATATTTTAGATTAAACAATGATATTTTAGTTTAAGAAATCCAAAGGCTTGCAATTGACTTTTCCTCAGCAGAAATCCGACATATATTCAGGGAAGCAAACAATATTGCGGATTATATAGCTAAAAGAGGTATAATTTGTAATTTACATTCTATCCCCTATCATAGGGATCTTTGTAACATCATCCTTCAGGATGATCCGGGAGTTAGGCTGCTGTTTTAGCAGCAGCTCCCAATGTTTGCCTACTGTAAAAAATAAAAATAAAAATGATATTTTAGTTTAAACATACTTTTTTTTAGGTTAAAACACAATGTTTTTCTCTCTCAAAACTGCGATGTTTTAATTTAAAATTGTGTCAGTAGTTTTTATATTTTTTTTCTCTTTAAACGATAAAATAATGTCATTTTAATCGATAAGAACATTTTTTTCGTCTAAAAATATATCGTTTGAAACCTACAAAGTCAATATGCGCGCACCTTGTTGTTCTCTTAGCCTTCAATAGCGTGTAGCAAGATTTACAAACTTTAAACTTGCATAATTTCTTATATAATTATCGAATTTAGTAATATAACCTCTTATTTCGAAGATCTTTGGTTGAATTATATTGCCAAAATATCAAATTAAGTAAAATATAAAAGAATCATGCTTTATTAAAAGACTTTTGAAATAATTAATCTGTGTTTAACTTTCAAACGGTCGTAACTTTTTACTTGTTTATCGGATTCAGGCTTATAATATATCAAAACGAAGCTATCGATGCGTAGAACAAATATAGGTGACTCTTCAGATGAAAGGGAGGGCCGTATGCTCCTGCTTGCCTCCGCCTAGATCTGTCTATGTGTATCGATCACTATATGTGGTCTGATGAAGTATACTGTATATATATCGATCTCGATCGATCATCATATTCTTGGAGAGGCAACTGCGACAAGAGCCTTCTTCTTGCGCATGACGAGACCCGGGGCTTCGCCTAAATCCAAACCCTCCATCTCCTCTCCATCCGGCAACGACCAGTCGAACTGGTGCACCAGATTCGCCATCACAAACTCGACACTGACAGTGGCAAACTCCATCCCCGGGCACATTCTCCTCCCCGAACCGAACGGGACGTACTGGAAGTCATGCCCTCTGAAGTCCACAGGAGAATCCAGGAACCTCTCCGGCCAGAAAATCTCAGGCTCATCCCAGTACCTGGGGTCTCTGCAAAGTGACCATGCGTTGACCACCACTTGGGTGCCTGCACATATGTCATAGCCCTGTAGTTTGATGTCCTCGTTGCATCGGTGGGGGACTAGGAACGGCCCCGGTGGGTGTAGCCGCAGAGTCTCCTTCAACACTGCTTTTATGTAGCTCATCTTCTCCAAGTCTTCCTCCGTTACCGTCTTTCGGTCTCCGGTTATGCTCTTTACTTCCTCCTGCACTTTTGCCATGACTTTAGGGTTCCTTAATAGCTCCGACATCATCCATTCCAGTGCCATGAATATAGCTTCTGTTCCAGCAGCAAATATGTCCTGCAGCATTTACAGATGGTTTTCATTAATCCTAGAAATGTTTAAAAAGAAAATTACTAATTCGTATATATACAAACTGTAACTTAATAAACCAATTTTGATACGGTCAATATTTTTGACCAAAAATTATAGTCAAAGTGCTTATTTATCAACTAGGAATAATATTTGAACTAAAAATATAATTAAGGCAAAATTTTGGGAAAAAATGTTTAAAAAGGAAATTCCAATTCATTATTGAGGTCATAAATTTAGACCGAATTATTTAGATGTTTTCTCATCTCTTCTTTGACTTTCCATGATTTAGTTTCAGTTTCTCCAAATTAATTATGATTTTTTATGCTAATTAATTATAATCCCTTTTTAACATTTTAATATTAATTATGATCTTATAAACGTTGCATAATTCATCAAGTCAAAGATATATCCTTTTCTTAATATTCAATAGATCAAAACATATTAGTATTTTAATATTTAACAAATCAATTAAATATTATGTAGTTTGTATATATCAGTTTGTGGAAGATAACAATAATTCAATTGAGTCTATATAATTTAAGAGTTTTTTTTGTTCTTATCCATTAATTTTTTTTAACAAATTAAAAATTAATTTTGTGAAATCTCAAAACATATTTTAGGAACAAAATAGCAAATATTTTTTAGATTTTATTCGGCATACATAAATTATTTTGTTATGGGTCAAACTAAAAAACATTTCTAGGTCAAACTATAAAAAAACAGTTTTCATACATGAATCTTGCCCAATATTTTTAACAAATAAATAAAATATCATACAAGGTTCAGATCTTTGAATGTGGAAAAATAATTGATGGTAAATCACACTATTACCACAAAACCTTTTATTTATTATTACAACTTAATTACTAAAAAAACTTAGGCTAAAAAATATATTCTACAGTGATGGATGTAATTGACTCAATCTAGGAAAGTAAGACATTAACGACCTGATCTCACCTATAGTCACAAACAAATAAATCTATTTTATTTTACCTAAAATTACTAAATTTGTATTCGTAATAATGTTTTATCATCCATATTATAGACTGATATAATAAAAGTATTATTATTTTTTTCCAAATTTTATATTTGAAGATTTTCGATTTTCATACGGTCCGCCCTCTATCGATGATTGGCTCTCCATAGTTTGATTTGTGCAATTCGATACAAATCCCGTTTCGAAAAAGATCGAAAAGCTAAAAACCGACCCTTTCTACTATTTATAGGCAACGAAGGCGGTGTTGCTGACCAAAGTTTTGCCGCCCAATTGGAGTTGGATCGGTGCCCGATTGCTGCCCAAGCCTCGTGAGTCGTGGCTAGCCTTAGTCATGACTCATGAAGACTTGCACCTCTCTTTGCCACATATGCATCCACTTATGCCTTTTGCCGTAGTTTATATAAAATGATGATGATAATAATAATTATAATGATATTAATAATAAGGATGACGACGACGATGATAAAGATCCGAAACGATTTCTGGTTCGATTTGTATATTTATCGTTTTCTAATATAATACGATTTCACTTCTTATATAACTTTTTTCGAGGTTTAATTTATATAACGGAAAATCTCTATTAATTTAGAGCTATTAATTTAGGGTATCGTCATTATTATTTGGCAATATCATTTCATATTAATGTAATACTATAACATATATAATGTAAATAAATTAATACAATATATTCTTAAAAAATATTTCATAAATTTCGTGTATAATGCATGGGTACTGCATTAGTATATCCTTAAGACAAAACACTTTATGCTTACGTGTCAACCTCTCCTTTATCCTTCCACCAGTATATGTTACCCGTGCTCTTGCACGGCATGTTAATTTTTTTTTACTATTATATTCTCGTATGTTATTTTTTAAAACAAAATATATTGATGAATTTGACAATTATTTTTAAATGATATTAATATTAAATTTAGATTGTTACTATAAAAGTTAACATAAAATTGGATAAAATATTATTCAAATTTAATCTTATTGTTTTCAATGGATAATATATTTTTTTTATTAGAAATTAGATTGGTGATTTATCATATATGATTAATTAATTAATTAACTAATAAGGCTTACTTTATAATTTATAAAAATAAAATCATTCTAATATGAGTTATGAGTTCAAGTCATATTTTCTGAAGTGAAAATTTTATAGTCTAATTTTTTAACGTGAATTTTATAGTATATATATTGATTAAGAACTGCTATTTCAACAAAGATTTTCGAATAAAGGGCTAGTTGCTACAATTCCCTCTAATAGTTATAAGTGTTATTTGAACCGGATGCCACCTATTTCTTCATAATGTGATTGATCAATTTATTTTTGTTAAATAAAAAATGTTTTTTATTTTTTTTATTTTAATGATGCAAAACCTATCTACGGTGTCTTGAATATATACTTTAATCTTGCAATTATCTAACTACGCTCTTATTTACAAATATTAATATGTAGTTTAATACTATGATAAATTATGTAGCATGTACACATATTAACCCCTAATAAGTTTCAAAATACGTAGTGAGTTGTTTAATAAATTATATTTTATTATATCAATTATCCATGTTTAATTTTTTATTATTAAATTGTGAAAGTAAAAAAAGTCTTATTTTAAAATAAGACTCTACTTTAATCTAAATACATTATAAGGTTATATTGGATAGATTATTTGATCTTAAAAGATAAGTGTTTTTACCTAACTATATATATTGACTTATTAATTGATGTGGCTAAAAAATGTAATACCATTTTAATCCAGAATATGACACGTATGAAAAAATAATCCCGTTTTAATACAGAAAATTCTATGGATGCGAAACCGCACTCTGTTTTAGTATTTTTTTATAGATAGATATAGATACAGATAGATTTATTTATTTATTCATTTATTAAAAAGCTTCAACATTTAGAAAATATTATAAATTTACAATCTTTGTTTCAAGTATATATATTACTCAATATACATACAAATTAACATTAATATACTATTTTAGTATGGTATATATTGATTGGTTGATATTGATATAGAGATTATTTAATCAGAAATATATCAAATAAATGTAATCTATATATTGTAAATGGAGATGGTGAATAATTTTATGGAATTAAAAATACTAATGGAGTACAGGTAGACAACTAATGTAGGTATCGTTAATTTCTATTAAATCTTTATAATTTTTTTGATAATTTTTTGTGTGTAAATTTGACTATTTTATAGTCATATAAAATAAGAACTTTCTTGTAATACTTTTTAAAATGTAAACTAATTTTTTGATAAGATTTTCTAGATTTTTTAATTGCATGAAGGTAAAAATATGAATTAAATTAAGCTATAATAGATATTCATATGGAATGAGTTGGATACTTTGGCTAATTGATCAAGTAAAAAAGAAGCAGATTTTCCAACGAATGACTGAACAACTTTTGTCATACAATATAATGTGTTATTAATCTTAGTTTTACGATGTCAAACAATTGTATATGCGCTATAAGGTTAGATAGATTAGATAATACTCCACAATGAGATTAAAATATTAGTTTATTATGAAAACAATTGTATATCACATTGTGTATCATTGTGAATGGGACGGTAACCTGAATTAGTTTTTATAATATTGGATAGATTATCAATTAATTCATTAGATTGGATTTGGTCAATTGTAAATTGAAAGGGGTTGATATAAGATTGTATATCAAATACAATTGATATACAATCTTATATCAACCCCTTTCATTAGATTTGGATTTGGTCATCGATTAATAAGCATATTTATCTATTAATCAGATTTATCTAAAATGGTAAGTTTTCTATATAATTAAGATATAAGGTTATATTAGATAGATTAATATTATATATTGATATTGATTGATTGATATATTGGCTCATCTTAAAAATGGTTTTAATTAGTGGTTAATTATTTCTTCACAACTGTCAAATGAACGTTGATCAGCCACGACACATACGAAAAAAAAAGTTTCGATACCATTAAGATGAATTAACCATTAAAAAAAATTGGAAAAAAGTTACGACATATAGGATTTTTAATCGAACCTTGTTTGCTCAATTTTTACAATTAACCATTAAAAAATATTGAAACAAAGTTATATATTAAATAATTATTAAAACGTATGAATAAAACTATAATTTTAAATTAGAGACCATGCCTATAAATAAAACGTTTATTTAACATATTTATAAACATGCATAAACTTATCCACTAAAATTGAATAATAATAATAGATAGATCTAAAACGATAAGTTTTTAGGTTGAATATTTATTAAAAAAAAACTGATTAAGAAATATCTCAATCACATAATCTAATTAAAATATAAATTATAAGGTTATATTGAATAAATTATGTAAAAAGATAAGTTTTTAGCTAACTATATTTGTTTATTAATTGAATCCAGAAAATATCACGCGGACAAAAATAATCCCGTTTTAATCCAGAAAAAATCTATCCATTACAATCATAATAATAGATATATATTACTACGATCACAATCCTAATAGAATAAGTTATCATATAAAACAAACCTAGCTTCTTGAAATCTATCTCTACATATTTTAAAAAAAAAACCGAATTAAATTTCCCTAATTCAATCGATCATCTCATTCCCGATTTCACATCTCATATGGATCGATCATCGAGAGTCCATGTACTTCTGAAATCTAACTAAAATGTTAAATTTATCTCATTTAAAGTTATATAATATTAAAACCTTTGGTTCAAAGTATAGTTTTTACCATACCTAATCTGTGTCATAGAAAACTTATCTTTTTAATCCGTGTCATAGAAAACTTATCTTTTTATATCAAATAATCTATTCATTATTGAGGTAAGATTTTTTAGTTTGTCAGAATTTATTAGATTTATTAAAAAAATTATCAAAATGTAACTAATTGAGATATGATAAAATTTTATTAAATGTGATTAATATTATCTCCATGTCCAGTCCTGCCAAAGCGGAATGAGAGGAATGTAGGTTGATTTATTCCTTCATTATGAAATCGATGTTCGTTCGATGTTTCCGTCGGGGAGTTTCATGTGTGTGGCCTCGTAGTGAAATTTTAAAATCTATAAATTACACCGGCGTAGTAGGATTTATATATGATTAATAAATTATCAAAACTAATATATCTCGATTGCAAATTCCAACTTTGGTAATGATCATCGATATCGATAGTTGCGGCAAATACTCCAACGAATGAAGAGGCTAATGATTATAATGGAGGTTTGGTGTTTGGAATACACCATAGATAACCTCTATATATATAGGAACTACAATATTTTATCTTAAACACTTAATTAATTATCTATTCCACATAAAATCTTAAGAGATATATATCCCTAGAATTTTTTTGGCAACATTAGTTTACATTTTAAAAGGTAGGGGAAAAAATCTTATTTTATATGAATTTATTCTAAATATTGTTTATTAATTGATGCGGCCCATAAATATAATATCACTTTAATCCAGAAAATGCCACGCAGGCAAAAATAATCTCGTTTAATCCAGAAAATTCCGTATCAGCGAGGTCGCGCCAGCGGTCTCTGTTTTAGTATTTTATATAGATTTCCACCAATCGTGTTTTTTTTTTCTTCCTTTCTTTATCTCTTTAAATTGATCTAAATTTTATGTTATTTTTAACACATTTACTAAATATTGAGCTTTAATTCAAAAAAAATTGAATTCAATCTAATATTTAATATCTACTATATATATTAATCTATGCGTAAATCTTTATATCTATAAATCTATACATATTCTTAAATGAGATTTGAAAAAAAAATATATGAAATTATTTTTAAGATACTTTTATGATAATAATTTTCATCCAAACTTTCAATATTTTATAATATTAATTTGTTATATTATTAAGATTAGATTTTTTTAAAAATCGTGTTATGACGAGGATACTGTACATGTAATGATTCAAGTTAGATATATTATATACGTATAAAGCTTAGAATGTAAAAGAGGAAAACTTACCAAAATGACACCTTTGATGTTTTCATTTTGGAGAATCGGATTAATTCTCTGAACTTGAAGTAAAACATCCACAAAATCCTTCACCTTCATCTCTTCATTATCCATTTCTCCTCCATCCCCAAAATCCAAACGCTCCTGAATTATTATCTCTATAAACAGATCAAATGTCCGAGCGACATTGTTGACCTTAGCATCAACTCCGTTAATCTTATCGATCCAACCCAACCAGCTTACGAAATCCCCAATGTAATGGCCCCCTAACATCTCCACAAACTCATTCAACAGCTTTGCGAAATCGACTGCTCCTTCTTCGTGATAGTTCCCTTCATACTTCCTCCCGAAAGCCGCCCTGCAGATCAAATCATTGCCGAATGACCGAAACATTCGGCTCAGATTTACAAGCCTCGATCTCTCAATCTTCTCCACCATAGCGTCCAACTCTTCCCTCCTCACATGGCGGTATGACCGCACTTTCTTCTTGCTTAGGAGCTCAGTCACGCATATTTTCTTTAGCTGCCTCCAGTGGTCTCCATAGGGAGATGAAACGATGTCGTTTCCGTTGCCAAGGAGCCTCTTGAAGACGCTCAATTCGGGCCTACCGGCAAACACCAAGTCATGGGTTTTCAAGACTTGGGAGGCGATCTCGGCTGATGAGACGAAGATCGTTGGCTTGCTTCCAAGGTGCAGGAGGATGAGATCTCCGTGTTTTTGAGACAAGGCTTGGAGAGAGCGGTAAGGGTAGAGGCCTAGCTGGTGGAGGTTTCCGATGACCGGTAGCCTCCGCGGTGATGGTGGCGAGTTTTTGTTGGGAATGGAATTTGGAAAAAGCCATTTGAAGATGAAGAGGAGAGGGAGAAGTGAGAAAGGATGAAGGATGAGGTGCACTAGTGTTTGTTTAAAGGATTGCATTGTGCTCTTATGGATTGCTGTGTTCTTTCTAATCCATACCCATGGACATATATATAGAGGTTAAGTTGATGAGGTGGCTTTGTTGCTATTTTATATCATTTTTATTATCCGAGTATAAATAATGAACGATATGTTTTTTTTTTATCAGGTAATAATTCGATGGCCAGACAAACCCGACTCATCGAGAGGTCGACAGAGTCGGCAGACGGCGAACCGTCAAACATACAATCATAATAATAAAAAGGTGCAACATAAAGATGACAAACAAACAGATGGATCATGGATGGAGTATATAAATTTCTCAGCAAAGGAAAATGAGCCCTACAGAATACAAAAACATGAAACCACTGTCAGGTAATAATCCGCCATTGGATCATCTACCAATTCAAGCTCTCTTCTCTTTCCAAACCTTGCGTCCTGGCCGTGGTTCAATCGATGACCTCTGTCAGATCGAAACCGACTCCCACTCGCCATGGCAGCCCAAAAAAACCTCTAGCCCGCTGGGACCCCTCCGCTTCCATCCGCGCCCTCTAGAAAGGCCTTCGACTTCATGGGACATGTAGTCTAATGATCAATTCTACCTTTACCATGAAATTGAAAATTGAATTTTTGCATTAGATAGCAATTTTCCACTATATCTATGGGGCAAAAATAACCATCTCGCAAACACACCCTAACCCTTTCGTCACATGCTCCAAAAGGTGAAATTGCTCACCCCAGGTCCGACGGAGATTGTGAGATGAGGTAAGTAAATGATGGTAACTCAACCGGTAACAAGAGACTGAGACCAGTACTTACTACGCACAAGAAGCCCCCTCGCTTGAGAGGTTGCTCCCACACTGATGTTTGTGAGAGTCGATCTTTGGTTCATACTCCAAATATCACTCCTATGCAGGTAACACTTTCGTTGCATTTCTTTGAGAATCAGTATGCCAAAAAGTGCGTACCATTAATTAGATCGAAATAGATAAATTTCTAGCCCTCTGAATAAAATAAATTAACTATATATGGTACCTAAAAAAAAAACTATACAATATATGGTACTCCCTTCGATCTAAAATACATGTCATTTGAATTTTCAACAAGTATTTTAAAAAGTTAAAAAATTATTTAAAATATCAATTTTTTAAAATTATTTTTTTACAACTTAATATTTATTGATAATAAGCATTAAATTTTAAAAAAATATATATATATTATATATATATAATTTTTAGCTTTTTAAAACCGTGTTAAAAATTAAATATTGCAGGTAATTTGTTTGAAACATACATATAGTACATCGTACCTGATCCCAATTGAAGACAATTAATATTGGCAACACCCAATAACAACATTCAAATTAATCGACGGGGGTTGAGGGGGCCCACCAGGCGGCGGCTACTCTTGTACTACTCCAAGAGCATATTTATCAGCGAGCTCCACCCTTAACTTATTTTTCAATTGTTACGTCGGTTTAAAAGTTTCAACCCAACTTTTCACCTTTTTTTAGCAAATTATTAATGAGCTCGCTCCATGTCTCTCAACTTCATTTTTAATCTATTTTCTTTTTCATCAAATATACAAAGCATATACAAAATAGATAAATTATATTTAAAAATATTTTTTTATTGAGTAATAAGAACTCAGAAGTGAGTACATGGGTACTTAAATGTTTGAACTTAAAAAAAAACATTTACAAAATGTTTGTCTATGAATAGATAAAAATAAAATACATTTAAAAATAATTTTTTATTTTGCTTTGGGTTGTTTAATAAGCTGAAAAATCAGTTTAAAAAATAATAAAAAAACGTGGGCTGCTTTTGAGGGAGATTTCAGGAAAAAAAATAAAAAAATACAGGGCCATGGCCCAACTTCACCTTCAATCTGCGGGAGTTCTTTTTCCTTTCTTTTTTTTTTTTTTTTTTTTTTGCTGAGCTCATGCATCGAAGAGAAAGATTAAATTTCTCTAAAATTAAATTCTTCATCATCATGTAAATTTATTTGTAATTATTATCAATTTGCTTTCCTAGTTCAATCTACATCTAGAGTTTGTTTGTAGTTCGAATCCCACACAGGGGTAATTAGTTATATATCTTAGTAAACTTTCTCAATTAGTTATATATCCCTCAAATCTTTAAAATATGTTATTTATCCCTTAAATAATAAAACAATTATTTATAAATCCAAATTACATTTTCTTCCATGAATTGCAATTAAAATCCCCATTAAATGTTTGTTAAATAATTTAAATTAGGTAAAAGTCAATCTAAAATGGCCTTGTTCCTAATTAATCCCTTTCGGTTCCATCATCTTCTTCCTTCTAGCATTTGGCATCTGCCTTATACAGAACTTAATTTCTCTTATTGTGGATTTTAATATACGGTTTGATTTATAGTGAGACAAATTTGATATTCCACAAATGGAGATTGGATTTTAATTGATGAAACCAATTCAATCGACCCCCCAAACCCTAGGTTGATCGATTCGAATCAATTTCAGTTATGGATTTGATGATGATGTGCGACCTCTTCTTGACAATCACGACAACCATTGTCGTCTCAATGCCTCGTGGCAAGAAGTACAAGCTCCCGTCGAGGCCCATCTCGGTGCCGATCTTCGACAACTGGCTGCAGGATGGCGACTTTCTCAGCCACCACAACCTTGTCGGCCTGGCAAAGAAGCACAACAAGATCTTCCCCCTTCGAATGGGGCAGCAAGGCAATGATGATAATTTTGAGTTTTGACTATGCTGGGTGGAGGCAGGGGTGAAATGCAGATTAACGGGGGATTGCAATTGAAGCTCTTCACATGATTTAATGGGGATTTTAATTGCAATTCATGGAAGAAAATACAATTTGGGTATATAAATAATTATTTTATCATTTGAAGGATAAATAACTTATTTTAAAGATTTGAGGGATATATAACTAATATAGCAAGTTTATACGGATATATCAACAATTGTCTCATATATATACATAGGGGTGTGCTCCGGTGAAAACCATAATTGGGGTAGAAATTGTGAGAACCAGCCTTTTAGCTAGCCCGGTCTGAATAGAATCGAGCTACAAAGTCACAATTCTGAACAGGCCGAGCTATAAAGTCATTGTATGATCGATTTTAAAAACAAGGGTTTTTAGCATTATTTATAGGATGAACCGAGCTATAAAGTCATTGTTTGATTTGAAAACGAGATTTTTAGCACGGGGTTCAAATGAACCGAGCTATAATGTAGTCCTCACGATTTTTACCACAATTTGATATTTTCTCCGGAGTCAATCCGTGTGTGTATATATATACACACATACATAAATTTTGCTGAATTTTTATTTATTTATTTTACAATCTAATAATAATATAAGTAATTTAGAGAGTACAGTGGTAGGGATATGTTAAAAAAATACGCAAAAGAATTTAATAATCTATAAAGACGATGAAATAATAAAAACGAAAATAATGGTTCATTAGAAATTTCTTTATAAATCCTTATCCGAATAATTTCTAAACAATAATATAAAGAGAAGTGTTATCACAATGTAAGATGACAATTGATTATAAATATATAATAAAATTTATTAGATAGCTAATTTTTTTAAAAAAAAAAACTTAATAATAGTGGTTATATTAAAAAAAACTATTTATTTTATAATAAAATATATCATATAGTTTTTTCTTTAATTATGTCATTTTTTATGATTTTATTAATAAACTAAATAGCTTTATAGCTTTATGAATATTTATAAATATTTACGAATAGTGCGTAAGGATGAAATCGGGACGAAATTCACTATTTTTATTATTCTACAAAAAAAAAGTATAAATAAATAATAAACGATATTTTTTATCGAAGGAACAACTGACAAAATGGAGAGTTAATGCTCTCTCACAAAAAGGACGTTCAGTCCTAATCAACTCGAACTTGGCGGCTAAACCGCTAAACCATTATACACAATGCAAAGTTTTATGCTCCCTACCTACATCCATAATGAATTGGATCAAGTAAACAGAACCTTCTTTTGGAACAAAGATGTGCAATACAGATCACTCATCAGTTGGTATAGAATTTGTAAACCAAAAAGAGAAGGTGGTTTGGGACTAAGGAAATCTAAAGACATGAATGAAGCTCTCCAAATGAAATTGTTGGGAAAACGCTTGCAGAGCCAGATAACTATTGGGTAAAGATTATAAGGTACAAATACATGAAGGAAAATGACATCCTAAACTATAAGCGGAAAGGTAATGCCTCTTGACAGTGGCGGAAAACCAGTTTTCTAATAGGTAAATTCAAATCGAATCTCATTTGGACTATAAGGGATGGAAAATATGTTAGATTTTGGGAAGACAGATGGGTATCGCTAGAACCTTTATCAAATAGAATCAACTCATTCCAGCATTTCCAGCCTTATACCCGAGTTAGTGAGTATATAATGGAGGGGGGAAATGGTGGAAGGAAAAACTAGAACAAGACCTGGATACAGATATTGTAAAGGAAATAATGGACATACCACTTCCAATCAATCCAATATCAGATAGACTATACTGGTACGTGGCCTGACAATAGTGGATGGTTTACAACAGCTAGCACCATGAAAATTATAACAAATCCAGACAGAGAAGCAAATGACCCAAACTACTGGGTCTAGAAACTAAATACTTTACCAAAAGTTAAAAGCTTTATGTGGAAAGTGTACCAAAATGGACTCCCTACAAAGGAAATGCTATCCCGAATGGTTGTCCCTTTTTTTTATATATAGTAAAAATTCGGCTGGTTGGACATAGCCGATAGCATCCTTTCGGAATTCGGATGCGATCAATACGATCTTTATTTTATGTCAGTGCGACCCTAGAAGAAGAGTGGTTAAGATGTGCAACCTTATCTGTCACTCTGTTTCCTTCACGGGGCACGTGAGAAATTTTTGTCCTGAAGAAATATTCAATTATCCATTTAATATCCCCCATTAGAAGCTCTATTTTCCATGGGCAGCGACCTTGGTGTTTTAAGTTTTGGATAATGGTAAGAGAGTCACCTTCAATGACTAGGTGGTGGATATTTAACCGGCTTGCCTATAGAAGCCCATCCCTTAACGTTAGGGCTTCTTCCATTACAGGAGTATGTTTACCAAATATTTTGTTACCAATATTGATTGGGTTACCGCTACAGTATCGAATAATGTATCCTCTACTGCTCACCCCATCCGGAGAAACTGCACCATCGAAGTTCAGTGTCATGAATCCATTTTCTGGTTTCCTCCATCTAATATTCTTTCTACTTATTTTTCACGAAGTTGTCTTGTGTAAGAGACCAGAATCATTGTCATCTTCCTTTTGGTTGTCCTTTTTGTGATGCTCAAGGGGAAGATGAGGCACACCTATTTATCAAGTGTGAATTCATTAAAAGATCTTGCCTTCACTCTTAGAAGGCAGAAGATATTACGAATCCCATTTTACAAACAACAAGGGACATTAAAGATATCATTAGAGAGTTGGGGGAAAAGCTTAACAAAGAAGAAAAGGAATAATTAGTTGTAAACCTATGGCTAACATGGTCTCTCAAAAATCAAGTAATTTTCAGAGACAATAGAATTCCTTCTCTTCGGGAAATAGAGGGAAGAGTAAAAGTTACTCGAGAGAACTGACAAAAAATAAATCAAAAGAAAGGGGATAATGATTCTAATCGTTTACACAAGACAACTTTGAGAAAGGATAAGTAGAAAGAATATTAGATGGAGGAAACCAGAAAACGGATTCATGAAACTAAACTTCGATGGTGAGGTTTCTCCGGATGGGGTGAGTGGTGGAGGATACATTATTCGAGATTGTAACGGTAACCCAATTATTCTTGGAAATAAAATATTTGGTAAACAGACTCCTGTCATGACAGAAGCCCTAGCCTTAAGGGAAGCGATACTAAATGCAAACCAGTTAAATACCCACTGCATAGTCATTGAAGGTGACTCCCTTATAATTATCCAAAACTTAAAACAACATGGTTGCTGCCCATGGGAAATAGAGCTTCTAATGGGGGACATTAAATGTATAATTAACTTTTTCTCGAGAACGAAAATTTCTCATGTGTCCCGAGAAGGGAACAGAGTGGCAGATAAGGTTGCACACCTTAGTCACTCTTTCTCTGGAGTCGCACTGACATCAAATAAAGATCTTATTATTCTCATCCGAAAGGATGCGAATCGAATTTTTACTCTATAAAAAAAACAAACGGATCGATGGAGTATATAAATTTTCAATCAAAGAAAAATACAAAAACATAAAACCACACCAAGGGGAAAAAGGGGCAAGGCCGTACCGGTTTTGGGTAAAGAAGTAGAATATGAGAGTAGAGTTGCAGCTTCCTCTTCCAATCGATATCCACACCCTCATGGCCGGTGGATCTCTCGACCTTTCACTTTTTAACTCTTTCTTTACATTCTTTGAGAATCACAAGGCCAAAAAGTAACATTGATATATTAGATCGAAATAGATAAATTTCCAGCCCGACCTCTGAATAAAACAAATAAACTATGGTATTAAATATTAATTGCAAGTAATTTCATTTGAAACGCATACATATATAGGAGATGTATGTCCTCTCAGGGGTGGAGCCAGGAAAATTTCGAGGGGGAGCTCAACTATATTTTCGGGATTTTTTTTTTTGAAGATATATATAACATATAATTTTGTTATAAAAAATATAGCAGAAAACACACTAAATGTATGATTTAAATAACTATTTTAAGTTTAAAAAGCTAAAAGGAGGAAAAAAATCCATAAAATAAAACTATAAAATTCGAACTCAAGACCTTATCATTCTGTTCCCCAACTCATACTAACTAAACTAAGCAAACTCTTTGATACATTACTCTTTTTAACCCTTAAATGATCAAAAATTACAAAAAAAATACATATTTTTTATTACATTTTCTCCCGACCCGCGGGGGAGGGGGGGGGGCTCGAGCCACCTCATGCCCCTCTCCTTCCGCCCTTGCGTCCTCTAATCGATCACCCGACTCCAACCACTCAAATGAACTAGCTACCTGAACCCAATTGAAGACAATATTTATTTGCAACATACAACAACTGTAAGAACATTCAAATTAATCAAATGGAGGGTTAAAGGTCTCATAATGTCATCCACAAAAGACACTTATATTCCACCCGATTTCAATAATCACGAATATCCATGTGGAACTCTTTGATCTCTTCACATTCCCCCAATAAAAACAACAACTCTACCTATATTTACTTTTTCTTAATTGGGCTAGAGTCGTTGTTTTAAACCTCTAACCCGCTTGTTACACTCTCTTGCTCGTTCCAATCCGAAAAAGACATTGGTTTGGAAGGCAGTCTTCCGACGCTTGGGATCGAAAACCCTATCTCTGGCCAGCCTTTGATTCCTGTTCTGGAGAAAACTGTTGGGCCTATGACCTATTTGGATCCAACCCAAGTTGAATCCCTAGTGGCTTCCGTTTGTGATATAAAAGGTAATGTTTTGCCTTTGATTTGGCACACGAGGAGCTCCGGGAGATTGGAGCCGCCAGCACCAAAGCAAAATGAGAGAGAAGAGAGGGGAGGAAGGAGAGAAAAGGTGGGAGATTCGAACGGGTGTTTCGTCTCTTCTTACTTTGGTGATCTGTCTCCTTCCCACGAGAAGTCAACAACGGATGTTTGTTGATAGGTATTCTTCTCCTCCTAGAAATCTAATTGATTACAAGTATTTAGCTAGGTTTTGGGAGATGAATCCTTTCTAGATCGGGTCGTATTTAGATTGGTGTTTGAGATCTCCATGTTTGTTTGTCTCGGTGTGAGACTGGATTGTTAAACACTTGTACTGGTTTATTAGTTAGTGGATTGGTTGCTCTAGCAGGCGGAAGGTGGGTTTTTTATCCTCTAGTTTGAGAGGGTTTTTCTCTCGTAAATCTTATGTCGGTATTTGTGTCGATTATCTGTGCTTGTTTTGTTGTTTGCGTTGCTTGGATGTTGTTCTAGATTTGGTTCTAGATTTGTGTAGTTGTTGATGTTATTTTCTCATTTTTTTGGTGTAGTCAGATTGTTGTCTGATTGTCATTAGACTCTGGGATTACCTCAGACGCGTTTCCGTGCCCAACAAAAACAACATCGCCAATCCGAAGGAGATCGTCGGATCCGGACTCCGATTCCAAGGTCCAGTTCACGCTCGAGCACTCCTTCGGCGACTCCGATTTCTCTCCTGCTGGCACCTTCACTGCTCAAGCCGATTGAGGAGGAGAGTGGTGGTGATGGCTTCGTCGGTCGTCTGCACTTCACCTTTCAGAGCTACTTCCAACCTTCCTTCGATTGTCGATGGCTTCTTATGGACGAGTACGAACTGAAGGACATTTATGGATAGATTGTGGATGGAAATCCACTCCACCTTTCCCTCCCAAGGTGGGATTTTTCAATGACCTCCACCCCATGATCCGACAACACCTCCAGTGGCCCTTCCATCTTGCGCCAAACGATGTCACTCCACCACCCCCACCCTTTCCAACCCCTAAATGATGCGAGGAAACGTGCCCTTTAAACTGTTACTGACGATGCTATGAAATTATGGCTAACTATTTAACATAGTAATTCGACACGAAAAAGATTGTACTATCTTAATGGATAATCAAATAGGGGTTTTCCGCTATAAAAATTAAACCCCGGAACAAATATTATATATATACACACATATACATGAACCAGTCAAAACAAGTGAAACCAAATGAAAGTCCCGTCCCTCCCACATCGATCATGGGAGGAAAGCTATGTTTTCTGTGTTGTATTTTTTAGTTCTATGTTGTATGTTTAGATGGCTTGCCGTCTGCCGACGTTGTCGGCCTCTCGAGGTCCGGGCCTGTCCGGCCTCGAATTATTTCCTAATCAAAAAAAAAATCATGGGAGGAAAGCTATGTATTCAAGACCAAGGAAGAAGAAAACAAAATTAAATAAATAACAAGAATGAAACCGTATGTGTATGTGTTTGTGGTGAATCTGGTTTGTTGTCCGCTTTTCCGTCTGAGCCTCTGAGGGTTTTCTGACCGGAGGAAGTGCCTTGCTCTTCTTCGTCCTATTTTTTGGGCCCGATTCAAGTTCTTTGGGCCCAACTGCCCAAGGATCTGCCTTGGGCCCAAAGCTGGCCCATTGGGTGAGATTCTTAGTTTGAGGGAGGAAAAAAATTTAATAATTTAAATTAAATCGTTTAAAATATAGTAAATTATACTACAGTAATAATTTACTATGTATAAATAACTCCCTGTGGGGTTTTCGTAAATCCCGAGTGGGTTTCGGGTGCGTTTCGTTTAAGGTGTCGCGTGGCTCTTAGTCTGGCGTGACTGGACTTTCTTTTCCATTTGATGGGGTTCTGGCTGTCGGAGTTGGGATAGGCTAGCGTCGTGGTAGTGTGTATCGAAGCGTCTCATTTTTCCGGAAGAATGGTTCCTTGGAGGTTCGTCTTCACTGCCCACAAGTGACTCCTGATGTGCCGCTGGTCTACGGTGCTGCTCCAAGGTAGTATTTGGCTTCGTCCTTCGTCTCCCTCCTCGTCTTGTTCGGATTAGTTGTGTTTTGTTTCGCTTTGTAGAGCACGTTGCCTGTATGTTGCACCATCTTTGTATTTTTGGTTTATTTTTTACGGTTTTTCCGTCTGCCGACTTGCCGGTCATCGAGGTCCAAGTATGTCTGGTCTCAAATTTTTGCCTAATAAAAAAAGGTATGTGTATGTGTATGTGTATGTGTATGTGTATGTGTATGTGTATGTGTATGTGTATGTGTATATATATTTGAATAAATCCCATCCGTAAAGGCTTGACCAAAATCCGTGTCCACTTAAGCTGGTTCTTCTTGTTGCGTTTTGATCTGGCGGTGTGCGGCTTTGCTTCTGGTGTGTCTAGGCAATCTTCTTATTCGTTAAGGTTTTGGCGTCCGGAGTCAGAACTATTTGGGGTTGAGGTGGTGTGTACGGGGCGACTCTGTGTTTAGGAAGGAGCTTCCTGGGAGATTCGTCTTTATTGCCCACAGGAGAGTATCACTGGTCAGCGATGCTACTTCATGGTGGTGCTTGGCTTCGTTCGTAATCTACGTCCTCAACTTGCTAGCTTTAAGTTTGCTTAGATTCACCTTGTTATAGAGTGCGTGCTACCTATTTTATTGCTCTATTTTTTTTCTGGGTTTTTATTGTATGTTCAATGATTTTTTGTGTGTCGATCACTTGTTGACCTATCGAGAGACATGTCTGTCTGATATCGAATTCTTACTTAAAAAAATAGATTAGTAAAATCCAACCAAATTAATTAGATTAATGTGAATCCACCCAAATTATATAGGTTAATATTTTGAAAGAGATATTTTTTTTTTGATTAGGAAAGAATTCGGGCGAGCAAGCTCTACCCGATGGCATCCTTACGGATGAGGTCTAGAAGACCAGAATCGTTGTTAATATCGACACCCCAGGCAGAGTGGCAGAGGTGTGCAACCTTATCAGCCACTCTATTGCCTAATCGGGGAACATGAAAGAAGGAAACTTCTTTCAAAGTCGATAGTAGAAATTTCACATCTGATAAAATCAGTTCAATTTCCCAAGGACAGGTAGATGTTTTATTTAGGTGGTTTATGATTATCATGGAGTCACCTTCAATATGGAGTTTATTGATACGGAGTTGTAGAGCTTTTTGGATTCCCAGTTTAAGAGCAAGCACTTCCGCTTTTAAAGGACTTTGTTTGCCAAGTTTTTTATAACAGATGTGTATCGGATGTCCTTCCCAGTCCCGGATTACGGCTCCAGCCGTGCTATCATTGTTTGAAATTGTGAAAGAGATATGAACATAGACAAATAGATTGATTAAAATGCGATTGTTCTAAAAAATACTCCCTCCTTGAATAGGTAAATAAAGAGCGGCCATTCCGGGATTCGAACCGGGAACCTATAGGTACTACCCACAAGTCCTTTCCGGTGAGCCATTCCAGAATGGTTAAAAAATACTCCCTCCGTTTGAATATGTTTGTCGTTTGGAGGGCTTTAATACTTTCCATAATTGAATGTCGTTTAAAGTCTGGTCCCACCTGAGTTTTTGAGTACTCTTTTCTTTTCCCTTTTGATAATTAAAATTTTTTCAAGTTATTTGTGAATCTTATCCGTTCTTTTGCCTTTCCTTCTCCTCAACTTCCTCGTTTACCCTGTACCTGCCCTTTCCTTTTCCAAATTGTAGAGCCATCTGTACGGAGCTAATTAAAATTGGTCTTCAATTAATGATCCACTTGGTTCCTTAATTTGTGTGTAATATCCTTAGACCGACAAACATATTCAAACGGAGGGAGTAATTTAAAATACGCTCAAATAAGAAAAATAAGATTAATGTTATTTTGATTAAATTAAAATAAGTTATTTTGGTGGGGCCATCGTCACATAAGTCCTGGTTTAAGGAGATGTTGCCATGTGACATATTTCGCAACTGTTTTAGTCTTATTATTACTAGTTTTATTTTCCGCGTAATTCGAAGTTTCATAATAAATTTTAATTTTTTTATTATATTTATTATAATTAATTATTAAAAGAAAAAAAATCGTATTTTATATAATATTTACTTTTTAAAAATATTTATCATTTCAAACTTATTATACCAAAATATTCATTTTTGTTAAGAGTGAAAAAAAAAACGTGCATTGAAACCGCGAACGATACGGCGGTTAAGACTCACGCACGTCCTGATGTCCCAAATCCCAATCGTTCCCGCTGAAAAAGTGAAAAGTAAATATCGCTCCAAGTTGAAAACCCTAACTCCGCCTCTGACCCCGGTTCTGCCGAATTGGATCCTCCGACTGTCCAACCACTTGTCCAGTTGTCCGCCGTCTCTGATCTCGCAACTACATCGGGTATCTGTGTCTTCTAATCGTTTCATCTTCAGATCTAGTGCCATTGTTTCAAGTTTTATCACCGATAAATAGAGATTGCATTTTTATTAGTTAAATTGTCCAGTGTGAAATTGAATGCCGAATCTTTGTGATTTTGATGTGGAGAATTCGAAATGCCATTCGTTATGATGCGGACTTGTAGTGAATTTTGATTCGAAATTTTGTTGCTTTGCACGTATGTATGGTTGATCATGAAGAGGGATCTAATGTGTTTCAGTGTTTGGTACGAAGAGGGATTTTGATTTGTTTCAGTGGTTGTGGATGAATCTAAGTAGTGGCCTACCTATTCGAGAACCTTGATGGAGCATTTAAACTCCTAATGATCTTGATTGCAAGTATGTTGGATATTCATTACAGTAGTTTTTTAACTCTTGGTTTATAGCCGAAAGCCCATAGTTTCATAAATGCAATCCTTTGGAAGTTCTTGTGGTAGCCCATGATCTTCCAATGTGTACCACCGTTGGTTTCTCCATTTTCTAATGGATTTTGCAGCTAGATTAAGGAATCTTGGTACCTTTTTAACTCCAAAATCCGAGTCCTGGTGTCAAGGTCAAGCGCTTTGCTTCCTAATTTTAGTTCATTCAGTGCATTAAACCAAAAAAAAAGTTCATTCAGTGCAAACTGACTGAAATTTTTATCACAGTATTTTGACAACACAAGGAAACACAATGAAGCATATAGTGAAGATTTTGTCATTGTTGGTTGCCATATCTGCAATTTGGATTGCCCTGTTGCAGACATCAGTGGTTCCACCTAACTACACTTGGTTGGTGAGACTGGATCCCTTCCCTAAGACTTGTTCTAAAGTTGTAAAGTTAATCTCTTGGATGTTATCTTTCTTGCACATTTAGTACTTATGGAACCTTGTGCTGATGTTTAATATTGTTAACTTTGTTCTTCTAGATGCCAATATACTTGGTAATATCACTGGGGTGTTACGGGCTATTAATGGTTGGTGTTGGACTGATGCAATTCCCGACTTGTCCTCAAGAAGCAATATTACTACAGCAGGTTTATCTCCTTGTTTTAGCATCACAATTTTTGGCTACTTGTCATATGGTTGGTTTCAAGATTTACCATTGTATTTGGATTTTGTTTTATAGGACATTGTGGAAGCGAAGGAATTTCTGAAGCAAAAGGGTGTTGATGTCAGTTCCGATTAACATACTTAACAGTTGAAAGTTTTGCTTGTGAAAAATACAACACGAAGGTAGCTAATCTTTTGTTTGAAACATATTCAGTTTGTGGATGACTGGGAAGTGTTTTTTTAGGATGTATTGGAGAAATCACACTAATGAAAAAGGATTCCGCTGTAGATTTTCTGGTTTTTTGTTGTTGTTGTTGTTGTCTTTGATTAAACTTTTCATATCTGAAGATTGTCTCCTAGACTCCTACCTCCATTTTCTCGCTGTTCAGGAGAGCAATGTGATGTTGATCCTTATGCAATTTGTAGTCTTGTAGATGTACTTTAGCAGAAAAATATCTTATTGCTTTTGTTTTGTGTTATAAAAAATCTTTGTTGAAATGAACCAAGCCAGACACAAAGACTGAAAGACATTGACAAAGCAGCAGACTCGTACAAGAGCGAGAAGCTCTCTCTAGTGCCTTCTTTAGTGAGAAACCATCTTTGCCAAATCAGTTATTTCGAAAGGGTGAACTATGAGAAGCCCTTCCTGAACTTCTCTTCCGACCCCAATACACGAAATCCTGACTTGGTACTTGGTAGCCATCAAGGAAACCCTGATTTGGTAGTACACGGTAGCCATCAAGCTTATCGAAAAGTATAACCAAATGCAAGTCCAAATTGGTGCTACAGAGAATTAGATAAAGCAAAACAGATGGTTAAACACTTTTAAACACATAAAAAAGGTAATTTTATGGTCGAATTTTTCGAATTTTTCATTTCAATGGTGGGTAGGGTTGTTATTCGAGGCGAACGAGCCGAATATTGTTTGTTCATATTAAACTCATTTAGAAATGAGTCAAGCTCAAGCCGGACCTAAATTGGAATTCGAGCTTAAAATTGTGCTCATACTTTACTCGTTTAAGAAATAAATGAGCTCGAGTCGATCTTTTTTCGAGCATTAAACAATCTTATTTGCTCAAAATATAGTAACTTGAAATAAATTTTAGAAATTCTACAAAATTTGAGCTTAGATGGAGCGAATCGAGCTTTGAACCGAGTTTAAAAATGTATTTATATTCGGCTTGTTTAGAAAATGAACAAATTCGAACTGAGCTTTTATCAAGCCGAGCTCGAGCTACTCGGCTCATATAACAACCTCTAGTGGGTTGTTTTTATTGAAAAATGTTGCATTTTAAGGGTAATTTTCTGTAATTAAAATCCTAAACTTGAAGAAAATCAGTTGGATTTTTAAAAAGAAATAAGAGGAGAAAACGCGGTGAGTGGTGAGCGCACTCTCGTCATCCAAAACGACCGGAGCCCAGTAGCTCTCACCGATTCTCACCCTGCCCCACCCCCAACGTCAATGGCCTCCCTCAGCAGCGCTGCCGGCGCCGCCGCCTCCCGCCTTGTCCTCCCCTCCGCCTCCGCCCGCTCCAACACAAATCTCCCTCCATTCGCATCCTCCTCCACCTCCTCTCCTCTCAACTCTCTCCGATCCGCCCCTCTCGTTTCCCGTCTCTTCCTCCGACAGGTTTCTCACTTGCCTTTCTCGCACATTCGTTGCTTTTATTCTGTTTTCGACTCTGATTTTGACTTTTTTTTCCTTGCTTGATTTGGTCGGAAAAGCGATCCTCATCGGCCTACTTGTTGCGGAGAGGGTTGAGCTCGGTGGCGACCCCTAAATGCTTCGCTTCCAATCCCGAGCAGCTCAAGAGTGCGAGAGAAGACATCAGGCAGCTGCTCAAGACTACTTATTCCCACCCGATCATGGTATTCTTCCTTGACTTTTTCTTTCTGGTTGTCGTCGTTGCTCGATTTGAATCGAATATTAGGTTTTTGCTTTCAATTTACTTTACTATAGTTGCACTTTAAGGAATTAACAGTTGAGCAGGACATTGTTTGGATTAAAACCAAGCATTGTTCTAAAAATCGGCCGCCCAGGCTCTGGGCGGGTGAGTGGCGCACAGTTTATGGGTTCAAATCTTGTATTTTTTTTATTTGTTCAGTACTTCAGTTTATATAGGGATTCATTCACCATGTCCCAATTACCAACTCAAAATCCAATTTCAAATCAAAATGCTTCATCCAGGGCTTCTATCTCTCCGTCAATAACTAGTGCTTTGAAATTGAAGAGAAATAGTGGTGATATTAGACGGTTGTATGGAATGCTATGTAATGCAATGGATCTTGACAAATAGAAATTCATCAAATGTGGGAAAGAATTGTGGGGGAGTTTACCAAATCAGGCTTCACATTGCTGGCATTAGAGGGGATGTTGTTACATGTATGTAGGCGTCAATTGAAGACAAGAAATGATGCAAAGAAGCACTTAGCGAGAAACGAAAAAGATCGAGACCAAAAGAAGAGGGTGAAAGCATTAGAAGTAAAGTTGAACTTCATGAGCTCCAAGAAATTAGAGATAAAATAATTTGGAGGAACCAAAAAGCCGCCTCCTACTCTTGGACCTATGGATAGATATGTTTCCAAAATCAATCCCATTGATAACTTTTCAAGCAAGCACAATAGAAGAAGACGACAAAACTCAATGATGCTCTCAATGAAGAGCGAATTCTTCAAGTGCACAGATACGTGGCAAGGTGGGGGTGTATGAGTCCGGAGTTCATTTTCACATGGTGTACAGTGATAGCTTCAAAAGATTTGTTGAGGCGTTTGGACAATTTGCCCGGGTTACCATCCAGCAAGGAGTTTTCGCAATGTGGAAGAAGTGAGGGAGTATGAAGAAGATGATTTTATATCCATGGAGGATGAGGGAGATGATGATGAAGAGCTTGATTTTGAGTCGGAGAATAAGCGTGATTTTGAAGACTAATGGAATGATGAGATGGAATATTAAATTATACTCTATATATTTATTTCTCTTTATGGATTCTGGACATGGGCATGATTTTAGCCGTTTGTGCCGCTACATTCTAATGCAATTTTTGCACCATGAGCAAGAAGTGTCACATAAAAACTTGAATATTTTAACTCCTTAATAGGTTCGACTTGGATGGCATGATGCCGGGACCTATAACAAGGACATACAGGAATGGCCAAAAAGAGGAGGAGCAAATGGTAGTTTGAGGTTTGAAGTTGAGCTTAACCATGCAGCTAATGCAGGTAATTTGTGGGCTTCTATTTGTTGGGGATTTGATAAGGGCATTGTTCTTTTGAGGCTGATAAGTTTGTCGTCTTGTAAACTACGTGCAGGTCTTATAAATGCTTTAAAACTTCTGCAGCCTATAAAGGAGAAGTATCCTGGCATTACATACGCAGATTTGTTTCAGTTGGCTAGTGCTACTGCAATAGAGGTGTTTCCTTATACTATGAGGTACCTAGTTAAATGAACAAAGCTGTTGCATATGATAGTTGGACTCATTGAAATTTTGTAACTTTAGGAAGCTGGTGGACCCAAGATACCTATGAAGTATGGAAGGGTGGATGTTTCTGGACCAACTGATTGTCCTGAAGAAGGGAGACTTCCTGGTAAGAAACCCTTCATCTTTCAAGTATTCTTCGAGCTCGTGCTTCTATTTTAATGTGTATGGAAACATCTGTTATGTACTCTGTACTTAATTGAGAGGGTTATGGAAGTTCATTGAGAGATCTAGAAGAGGGGAACATGTGATGCAAGTGAAGCCATTAGGGCAGTAAAAGGGGAAATCACAAAGGCTCTCAACATATGAGATGATCATCCAAAGAATTTATTTAGTATCGAGTGAAAGGTGTATCTGCCTTTGCCCTTTGGAAAGCTTACAGTGTTCTTTCATATTTCCAGTTCAATCCAAAGAGGCTAGACCTCACTATTTTCTTCGAATTCTATCTGTTTATGTGTGAATCTCTCTGATAGCCTAATCCAAGTTTTAGGTCTATCAACATGACTAATGGTGCCAGACCTTGCTAGATTGCTGATCCAAAAGGACTCTTTTCAATATAGTCGTTATGAATGTGAGTGAGGTTGCCTTTTTATGGTCTAGCGAAAGACAAATACATTAGGTGTTACAGTATCAAACTGGAGTTTAGGTGACAAATTATTAGATTAACGTGAGGCATATAATGGCCAAATGGCATGAAGCTGTGGTTTGATTTTGGTTCCCATGGCATGATCTTAGTGGTTTTGTATGTGAACAAGATAAATATCATATTTCACTTTTCAATATCTTCTCTTCTTTTTTCAATTGTTGTTGTCCTTCAGGATGCCCTTTGCATTAACTGTTTCTGCTTCATTGATAAATCTTCACAGAAGGTTCTGAATGAGGGTACACTAGCTTTTACTAAGTGAGAATTATGAAGCATGATAAGTATGCATTTATAGATGCATTCGTGAAAATGGATTTTACATGAACTTTGGAGCATGATAAGTACAGTAGCTTTTACTAAATGGATTTGTAGAGAACATTTCATTTACGTCTCATCTCAAGTAGAGAGAGACAGCACTTTGGGAAGTTTCATGCATCATTTGAACTATAGCATATCTATTTTCTTTTAATCTGTTCTTGAGTTTTGACTGAATTCTAGTATCTCTTTGTTAGACGCTGGTCCTCCTTCACCTGCTGAACATTTACGCAGTGTTTTCTACAGAATGGGTCTAGATGATAAGGTAATTGAATCTCTGTAAGTCTATCTTCCATGTCTCCCTTATTGGCACATTTTGTCACTGAGTAGATGTTTCCTTACAGGACATAGTTGCTTTATCTGGTGCACACACGCTGGGGAGGTCCAGACCTGAACGTAGTGGTTGGGGCAAGCCAGAGACGAAGTACACGGTAGTTTATGAAATTTGACAATTGTTTTTCAGCTGAGCAATTAAGATTCACTTTCGCCTTATTATTAAGCACCCTAAACCTAAAGTTGTCAGTGTATTATGGGACTATTGTTTTCAATTGGGTTATTATTTCACCATGTGTACGCACCGAGATGACTGATGACCCCCTCTTGAATTATTTTATGGAGTAGCATACTTCCTTTGTGGCAGAAAGACGGACCAGGTGCCCCAGGAGGACAATCTTGGACTGTGCAATGGCTGAAGTTTGAAAATTCTTACTTCAAGGTTACGTTTAACACAATTTTTAGTTTGTGGTTAGAACATCAGATGCCTCTTCTTTTAAACTGATTTTAGCTTTCTAAATACAGGACATTAAAGAAAGAAGAGACGAGGATTTGCTTGTTTTGCCTACTGATGCTGTTCTCTTCGATGACCCTTCTTTTAAGGCAAAGAATTTGCCTGATCTTGTGTGGAAACAGTGAAGTTTTCTCTGGTTTATCTGCCTTTGTTCAGTTTGATCTGCTGAATGTTGAATATTGCAGGTCTATGCTGAGAAATACGCGGTGGACCAGGAAGCATTCTTTAAAGACTATGCCGAGGCTCATGCTAAATTGAGCAATCTTGGTGCCAAGTTTGACCCTCTTGAGGTTTGTTTAATTTATATGTTATTTTCATGAACGGTGACAATTGAAACTCTTGGGTCCAAATGCGTATTGCTACATAAAACTCGAGAATAGCTTATTCATTGTGGATAGAACAAATCATCTAAAATTGTTTGGTTTGGATGTTAATTACTGAGCTTTCACATTTCTGTCATCCTATATCCAAGGTTCATCTTTTGTACACATGGTTCATTCCCATCTTTCTCTGTTGAAGATATGCATCTGAGCATGATTTTTTGTTCAAGTTCGTAATTGAAGGATATTGTATCTTGAGATTTTCATTGATAATCTGTACCAAATGGCCAACATTTTTTTAATGCTAATCCGAGTAGTGACTTGGTCAATGCTTTTTTCTTACAAATCCGAGTATTTGAACTAACATGTAAATGAGTTGATGAACAGGGCTTCTCATTAGACGCGCCTTCACAACCCACTCCAGAGAAGTTCTCAGCTGCCAAGTACTCATCCGGAAAGGTTAGTCACTCTACATTCTTGCTTTGGCCTAAAATGTAAACAAGTTACCTCGTTTTCAAAGTGATACCCCCTCTGTCTCGAAAACAATCAGTATAGGATCCATCCCCATCAAAAAAATTTGTGGGAAGCCTCTCTCTTCTCCTATGTGATTATAAAAGGACGAATGCAAATGCTACTGAAAACGAGTTTGGTTTTGTCATGGCCTCTTATTTTTCGTTTATGTTTTGCAGAGAGAGCTGTCGGATGCCATGAAGCAGAAGATCCGAGCAGAATACGAAGGCCTCGGTGGGAGCCCCAGCAAACCACTCCCAACAAACTATTTTCTCAACATTATGATTGTTATTGGAGTTCTTGCCATCTTGACATCCCTTCTTGGAAACTAGAACCTGTTTTCTTTTAAAGGATTGTCTGTGATATATGAAGTTAAATGATGCATTGTACAATTTTGTAAGATCAGCCAGTCCACTGCCAATTCCCAAGTACTTTAAAAGTATGTGATATTAACCTGTGAGTTTCATGGTTGATGTTATCTCATTCGGTCATGAACCAAACAAACAAAAATGAATGACAAATTGCTTCTTTAGTGAATTCTCTTTAGTTTGATATTTCATTTAAACAGGCAACTAATTCAATTATGAGGGTAAAAAAATGTTAGGATGGAGCCTATCCGGGTGCCGGCATGATACAATTAATTGTGTTGGGTATCCGAAATTGACAAGATCAAGAACTTGAATTGTTAAATAAAGAGCGGTCATCCGGGGTTTGAACCGGAGACCTATGGGTACTACCCACAAGTCCTTTCCGATGAGCCATTCCGGAATGATTTCTGACAAGATCAAGACCCCTGACACGAACACGACACGATTACTACCGGATACCTAATGTCCAATACGAAACGGTTCTGTATCGGATATCCATGTAACACGACACGATTAATGAGAAATTCTAATCTTAAAAATAAAATAAAGAGAGAGTTTAGGTAAAAATTCAAGGGGTGGGTATCGAACCCCAAACCTTTTTTTTATCGAGTAAGGATTCGAGTCCAGACATATCTGAAACTCGAAGCCCGAACAAGCCAGCAGACGGGAGAACCGTGAAAAAACCAAACATACAATAATACATAATGGTTCAAACTAAGGCAAACAAACTCTACAAAAAAAATGAAACCTATCATACCTAAACCCAACTGAATGTGGACGAAGACGATAAACGAAGCCAAACCCCACTCTGAAGCAGAACCGTAAGCCAACGATACATCAGGACTCGATCATTCTGTGGGCAATGAGGACGAATCTCCAGGGCAGCAGTCAACCCGAGTAATGAATACGTCACGCAACACACTACCACGAACCCCAAACCTATTGAATAATAGATAGCTGTCTTTATCATAATTATTATATTTATACTAAACTACCTTGTAAAATATATTTTTTTTATAAAAATTAAACGTGTTGTGTCTTATATCTGATAAGAAAAAAAAATCTAATTTGTATCCAAGATCATTATTATTGTGTTTTACCGTTTCGTGTCATTTTCGTATTGTATCTTTTCCGTTTCGTGTTTTTTCGTATCACTTTGTCGTGTTTTCATATCTTGTCAACCATACCGTATTTTTTATTTTGTACTAGCAAACCTTAGTACTACCTCCGTTCAGAAATAAGTGACGTTTGACTTTTTAGCACGTTTTTTAAGGAGTTAAAAACTATATAAAATATAAAGTTTTTAATTGATTTTTTTTATATAATTTTATACATATTAGTTATAAGTTTAAAATTATTTAAAAAAATTAATATTTTATATAGTTTTTAGCTCCTTAAAAAGCGTGCCAAAAAGTCAAACGACACTTATTAATGAACGGAGGGAGTAGTTTACAAATATTTTCCTGGAATAAACCATTGTGAATTTGTGACAAAATAAATACAGTAAAATACGAGTAGTAAACAGGAGTCCGGGGTAGATCTAGGGTTTGGGCCACTTGCCCTCTATAAATTGGGGGTAATGTGTCCACTCTGCCTCCCAAATCTCTTGTCAATCTATCTTCATCTCTCTCATTCTCCTCTCTCGGTTTCCATAGATTTCGCTCACTATGGACAGTTCCAAAAAGTCTTACTTACTCTCTCGCTTGCCTGTGCTGATTTCTGATGCTGAAATGAAAACCAACACCCACTCTCCAATGGCTGACAAAGCCGGAGGAACCAACTCCCCAAAAGGGCAAAAACACTCTCCAATGGCTCACAAAGCCGGAGATACCAACTCCCCGAAAGGGCAAAAACACTCTCCAATGGCTGACCAAGCCGGAGATACCAACTCCCCGAAAGGGCAAAAACACTCTCCGATGGCTGACCAAGCCGGAGATACCAACTCCCCAAAAGGGCAAAAACACTCTCCAATGGCTCACAAGGCCGGAGATCTGATCAGAGCCGATCAGGCACCCTATGTGAATCGAAATCTTGACCAGATGGTACCAATTGATCTGAAGAAATATCTGAACAAACTATCCTGTGTCAAAACAGACATACAGATCTTTACCAACAACTTTCTACTAATGAAAGTTTGTGGACAACCCATTGACATTGAGAAGCTGAGCACAAGCTTGAAGCACCAATGGAAACTAGCCGATGACAAAGTTGGATTTGTCATGAGAGCTAACCAGTGGGTTGAAATCAGATTCACAAACCCTGTTGATAAAGAAAGGGTTTGGGGATCCAGACCCTACCATGTATTTAAACAGTTACTGGTTCTGAAGCCATGGAAACCTAACTTTGATCCACTCAGAGACCAGGTAAAGAGCCTTGATCTTTGGATCAGGATCATTTCCCTTCCCACTGAGCTCATGAGGAGGGAGACAGTTGAAAGCATTCTGGATTTCAATGGTGTTGGGAGCCTCATCAAGCTAGAAATCAGGTCCAAATTTACTAGGGTTTGTGTCAATGTTGATATCACCAGGTCCAAGACATTGAGAGGCTATGTTATGGTACCCAACTTCACTGATAGTGATGAGATTGAGCTGAAACCATACCAAGTTTGGTATGAGGACTTCTCCGACGGTTGTGGAAGCTGCGGCGAGGAGGGTCATGTCCTTGAGGGTTGCCCTTTGAACACACCCTCTTACACAATCTCCAAAATTGTCATTGATAAAAGACCCCCTAAGGTGAAAGCCTACAAGGTGACTCACAACAAAGGCAAACACATCATCATCACTGAAGAAGATCATAAGGGTGAAGAACTGCTTCCAAATGATGCACCTAAAGGGCTCACTGAAGCTGGGAAGAGAAGGAATATGGGTGTGGAAGTTGGTAAATCCACCAGCAGCTTCTCTGGCATGAAGAGGGTCAGATTTAGTACTGAGTAAATGTGATGGGTTTTCTACTTCATCTCTATTTTGGGGTCAGACAACCATTTTGCCTTTCTGTGTGAGGAAAACATGGTCTTCATTGTGTTGTCTTTTGTTACAGATGGAGTAGAAGCCAGTGTAGGAAGTGCTATTGCTGTAAAAAAATCAAATGAATGTGTTGAAGTGTAAGTTTAGTTTGCTTAAAATGGTCTTCATTGTGTTGTCTTTTGTTACAGATGGAGTAAAAGCCAATGTAGGAAGTACTACTGTTGTAAAATAAAGTATGTAGTAGGAAGTTGTACGTGGAGTACCAATGTAAGGATGGAAGTAATGAATGGATGAAAAATTCCAGTTATATATTCTTGTTGTTTTACTTGTTTATTGCCAATTACACCCCAGATTTATTTTATCTATAAGAGATAAAATTAGAGCAAAACCACTTTAAACAACATATAATTGAATGGCTAGTTTTATAGCTAACTCATCAACATATGAAGTCTACTTAAACCTGTCCAAAAATAGCTAGTTTTATAGCTACTTGACCTCTTATAATCTAGTGGGTCAGAAAGATGATAAATTCACCTCCTCGTTGAATTTGAAGCTCTGAAGGAGTGAGGACGATAGGTTGACCTTCCATTTCTAGACGAATTGAAGTGTAAAAGTGAGTTCATAAGAAAATTACTTTTTGGATTATTATTTTTTTACAGAATTTGATTTCCCTACCTTGTGGAGTTTTAATAGGAATGGACTCAAAATCCAAAAATCAACTAAATATAAACGAGTACACATCATGGTCACATAAGAATTGCTAGAGAATAGTAGAACGATTATATTCTATATCTAGAAGCTCAAGTAATGAAGCAATCAAGGAAGAGTTATGATTTTTGAAGCAAGGAACTTACAATAACTTCCTTTCTCATTTGGATTCATATTTGAGGCCGAAGCCGATGAAGAACAAACATAGATGGTTTAGAAACCAACTAAGGGTATCACCTTCTTTATTTTGATAGTGTCTCCTTGATCTCCGGTCATAAAACTTTAGATTGAGTTTCGTCAATAACTAAAGTCGAAATCACCTTCGAATAATCGCCTTCAGAGCTCTCTCTATAATAAAAAGACTCGCATAGATGCTCCCCAAAGCTTCTAGAGACGGGCATCAAAAGGAGAGTGACACATGATTCAATGCCTACTTCTTAGATCAACCTAACGTTGAAGAAGAAGTAATGGGCTTTATAGACCCTTTTCAATCTATACAATTCTTCAATCATAAATCTTATATATCATGTGATCTAGATTACATATAACTATGGATTATTTTTTTGACATCACAAATTGAAATTGGAGTATATATATGAGGTCAGCAGCTGAACATTTAAGATGGCATAAGCATAAGCAAGTTACGTTGCGGGTTGCCTACAAATATCTGCCCAATTCGGAATATATGCCTATTTCTTGTACTCGTATGTCACATTTCTCAATTCTCTTTGCAAAAGGACAATCCCAAACCATACCCTTCTTTTTATTTTTAAAATCAATAAATCAATCAATAAATAAATACTTAAATCAAATCCTAACTGACAAAAAGTAGCCAGTGCGTACAATCTGAACACAGGAAAGCTCCCCCCACCCCCAAAATCCCAAAGCCAGAGGGAGTGAGAGAGAGAGAGAGAGTGCAATCAGATGAAACCCATAGCCCCGCCGAGGGATTATGGGGAAGCTCGGGGGTTGAAGAAGGGCCCGTGGTCTGCCGGGGAGGACAGGATCTTGATCGAGTACGTGAGGGTGCACGGAGAGGGCAACTGGAACGCGGTGCAGAAGAGCACCCCCCTCCAGCGCTGCGGCAAGAGCTGCCGCCTCCGTTGGGCCAACCACCTCCGCCCTAACCTCAAGAAGGGCTCCTTCTCCCCCGATGAGGAGCGCCTCATCATCGACCTCCACTCCTCCCTCGGCAACAAGTGGGCCCGCATCTCTGCCCACGTATTGCTTTGCTTTGCTCCCCGCCATTCATCAATTCCGTCTCAACTTAATCGATTCATTGCTTCATTCATTCGTTCATTGATTTGATTTGATTTGATTTGATTTGATTTGATTGCTGCAGTTGCCTGGACGAACAGACAACGAAGTCAAGAACTACTGGAATACGAGGGTCAAAAGGAGGCTCCGGCAGGGCCTCCCCCTTTACCCCAACAGCCACCTGCCGCAGCCGCTGCCTCCGCCTCCTCCTCCGCCGCCGCCGCTACCGCACCACAAAACCCCGCCCTCCTTCCTTGACCCCGCCTTCCTCCCCTTCCCTGCGCCGTTCTTCGCCTTCAGCCAGCCCTCCTTCATGCGCATTCAGCCGAGTTCGTTTCTGCTTGGCCCCAATTCAGAACCGCCGGGTCTGGGGTTAGGGTTTCCGTCCATGTTAGAGCTCCCTTCAAATCAATTTCGCCCCGAATCGGTCACCGATGATGAAGAATTCATCGATGAGGCGAAGTTCAATCCAAATGTTTATGAATTTCGAAGCGATAATAGCGGCCTGTTGGATGCCTTGTTGCAGGAGGCTCAGTCCAGAGCTGCAGCTGCTGCCAACAGCTTGAAGAAAGACTGTTTGGACGGCGATGGTGATCGCTGGGATTCCATTTTTGGTAATCCTTCCACTGGTAAGATCTTTTCGGTTTCCTTTCTTCATTTGCTTCATCATTTACTCCATTCCTAAATCCGGTAGTCCGATTTTAATGCTTTCCTTTGCTCAATCATGAATTCAAGATTCACTCATTCATTCACTACTTAGATTAGATTCCCCTATAAATGCTTTTACTATTAACTGCTAGGTTGAATGTTTGCTTGAACTGAATTTATGTGTCGAATGTCGGATTCTGAGGTGTATGCCAATGCCGAATTGAATCCCCTTGTGGTGTTATCTTCTTCCTCTATAGGGGAAGATAAAGGGGCGGCGAAGATGGAAGACTCAGAGGACCATAAGTGCTACACGAACGACGACCTGTCCAGCATCCTCAATCTGATCCGGAACGAAGGAGGAGATGCCTCTGCTGGGAAATCGTCCAATATATCCGATCACAATGCAGCGGCAGGGCTTGATGATACGGAGTGGCTCAATGGTTCGGGTGCGTGGGACAACTTGCCAAGGATCTGCTGAGTGCTGATCACAAAACCTTAACAGCACACCATATGTATCTTCATTATATAGTTATACTTACACATCAATTATATGACTATTCAACGTGTTTCGAAACCTATGATTTATCAACTTGCAAATAAACTGCATCATGAACTTTATTGGATGTGCATAAGCAGGTTATCAAGCTCGATTGATTGATTGAATGAATGTTTTACATGGTGATGGATTGAGTGTCGTCGTGCAATACTACTGCTGGGAGGTGAAAGGAAGCCGAAAACCATGGCCTTGCCCGGCTCCTTCGGGATTGCAGGTTTTGAAGGGCTCGTCTCATCTCATGTGTATTGTGTGAATAGGAGATTGAAATGTATGTAAATTTGCAGTAAAAACTGGGACTGGGATGACAGAGATCCTCCGCCATTTAAGGCTATAAAATCAAAAGGTCGATCTCTGATGACACTCGGTAAGATGAGTGAGGACCACCACACTACATACAATCCACATGATCTCTAATTATTTGTCTTCCAATCTTGTGATGCATATGTGATTTTGCGAATCACGATTGCAAAATTCCTGTTATGCTTCTTTTATGATCTCGCTATCGGTCTTTCTTCGGAGGGCTGTGATGGCGAGGAGAATGATTCCGGTAGGAGATTGGATGAAGATGGGGCTCTGTGAGATCGAAAGATCAAGAAAATCTCTGTGGATGGGGTGTCGGATCCTTCGCACCATACCTCCCGTAAGGGTTTATCAAGCAATGGCTCAAGGAAAAAAAATTGAAGGAGATTCATCTCATCCGAATGCAAAAACCCACTTGAATCCCCCAAAGCCGAGAAGAATCATTCCGTAAACATTTCGAAGCTGATATCTAAATAGGTGTCGGATCTTCTACGTTTTGAGAAGACGTTGTCGTGTCACCGCCGGAGTTGTCGGGGGCAATGGGGCTCGGGGATTCGACCGTATCACCACCAGTCTTAGTCCTGATATTTGATCCCCAAGGCCAAAGATTAACTATTCAAAAAATCTTGTTTAACCATGCACGACAAGTTACTCGTTTAGACCCCATCTCTCCACTGATTTGTTTGCTCAATTGTTCATGAGATGGTTTGAGATTGTGTTTTTGGCGTGCCTTTCGTGTCTGATATTTCGTTCATTGTTGATATTTTGAGTGGATCTCGGCTGATCGAGGATGTGGCTATGTTTTCACAATAGCTCTATTGTCAGGGAGACACTTCCTTGAAGTTTCGTCTTCACACTACTACGGGATCGTGCCCCGTTGTATCTGTTTTCCAGCAGTGTTACTCTGGTAGTGTTTAGCTCGCCTTTCACTAGCGTCAACGGCTAAAATACTGACCTCTGGCTCCGCATGGTTTTATTGACGAGATCTTTTGTCCGTTTTCAGTCGGCTATAAATCGTCGGAATGTTGGGTCTTATTAATCACAAGACTTAGTTTAAAGAAAATTCAATTGTAAGCCCACCCAAATTAAGGCCAATATATGTTGAAAATAAAAGCCTAAATGTGGAAGTTATATAAATTCTACTTTGAAAGTGGGCCACTCATTTCATTGGGCTCGGACCCATTCTTGATCTTTGGATGCAAATAATGATTTCATGGTCTTTAAATGCAAACATAGTAGGAGATGGATCCAAACACAAGCCGACCCGGCCCGAACGGTCGAAAAATTTTCGACCCGAAAAATCGGAAATTTTTTGGGTAATTTGGGTTTCGACCCGGTAATTTTAACCCGATTGATTTATAATTAAATATAATTAAATTTTTTTATAAATAATTAAAATTTATCGCAAAATTATCAAATCATGATTTTTTTAATTTAAAAACGAAAAAACTGACAAACCCGAAATCGACCCGAAACCCGGTCAAACCCGGGTTCTAATAAACCCGAAAATACCCGAAACCCAAAGTGACCCGACCCGAATAACCCAATTGACAGGTCTAGCTATAACCCCTATTCCTTATTTTCACAAATGACCCTCTGTTAGGATCGGTGGGTGTCCTAACTAACGACAGGGAGAGAGAGAGAGATTGTATGGGAGAGTGTTTCCTGAGGAGTAAACCCAAATTGTGTATATTGAATGTCCGGTCAACGTGTGACAAATTAAATTGCTAAGAACAATCCTATAGTGGAATCTGCAAATGCAAACTTAGGATACAAACCGTGTGTTTTTGTTGTTATCTATGAAGATGCCATTTTTTGGAAGCTAGATAGCCAAAGGATAGTGGAGAAAACATGCACACACAACACATTTAAAGGTCGATACAATTAAATTAGCTTCTTTATTTTAACGAGGACAAAAAAAAAGATTCTGTATTTCAATTCAAATGTAGTCGACAACGACGACTCAAATTGATTCTTAATTTGGTTACTATTCTGTAATCTGTATCGAAATTTCTTCCAGTACTTTTTTCGCGCGTTTTTCAGACTAATCTATTCGTGTGAATTCGATCAATTTGTGATCAGAATATTCTAAACAAATTAAAAAAGAAAGTTCTTTCAAATCGTTGAATAAACTTTTGTAGAAATCCTTACGGATTAGTAGTAATTAATTACGTCAACTCTTGTTCTTCAGAAAATAATACTGTACTAGGTTAGAATTTATTTGTTTTATATTTAGATAGTTTGTTGATATGTTATGCTAGTTGTTAGATACTTTAAATTTTAACTAGTAAAGGTATCGCATCATGACACGATTTTAAAAAAATAAAATAAAATAAAATAATACTTCATCCATTAATAAAAGAGAAAACTAATTAAAATACCCCACCTTTTGGGTATGGTAAAAATATATCCCAACTTTCAAATATAATAAAAATATTATGACCTTTGAGAGGAGTGGTAATATATTACCACGGGTTTTCTCACGGATAAAAAATGATGACATAATGCAGCCTACGTGGAATTTTTTTTAACAAGGGTTTTCTTGAACGATTTCTTCAGGGAAAAAAATAAAGAATTGAACCGGGTTCATACTCAACACCTTTTCCTCCCTCTTATCTTCTTCCACAGTCGCTTCTTGAACTGTCTTCTAGGTAGCTCATGGTTCCTCTTCAATGACAGTCTTCTTCCCTCGTGGTCGATTATCTTGAGATGTCTCTCTCACATCTTATTCATCTTTAATTCGTTCACGAATTTGGTTGAGTAAGTTTTTTCCCCTCTTGGTTGTTGTTGGTTTAGTTTTGTTGTCGGGTTGGTGTTAGGAATAGTCGTGTTGTGTTAATTTGAGGCAATTTTGACTGAATTAGTTGCTTGGTTGAATCAATTTCGTTTTTCGAGTTTAATTTTGTTGTCGGTTTATTTTTTTCCTAAGGAAACCGTTCAAAAAAACCCAATTTTAGTGCTATATAATTTGTAAAAAAGCTTCCACGCGGGCTGTCTTGTTAAAAAAAAATCCATGTAGGCCGTCTTGTCAGCATTTTTTACCCATGAGAAAACTCGTGGTAATATATTACCACTACCCTCAAAGATCGAGATATTTTTATTACATTTGAAAGTTGGGGATATGTTTTTACCATACCCCCAAAGGTGGGGGTATTTTAATTAGTTTTCCCTTAAGAAAAATATGTCGTTTTAGGAGTAAAATCTTGTTAAGAAAAACATCTCATTTTATGTATTTTGGTGTTCACTTTCCAAAATTACCCTTGTAATGATTATGAATTTGTTAGTTGTAGTTTTTAATAAAATGAAAAGAGTAAAGTAATAATTGAGGGTATAAATGTATTTTTGTTTTCTTAAAAAATGTACAAATGCCTAAAACAGCATGTTTTAATTAACGGATGGAGTATTATATAATTAAATAAAATATTAGTTTAATATTTTGATGAACTCCATTGTGATAGTATATAACTATTTACAAATACATATAAGTTATATATTAATTTAATATTTTGAATTAAACCCATATATAACCAATATCAAAAATCAAAACCAATTTAAAAAAAAAAAAATTGGTTGAAAATGAGAGAATTAAGATAGATATATACATATTTGATTATAATAAATAAAAAATGTATATCAGGAGTATTTGGAAAGTTGTAAAGATAGATAGATGGATGTATATAAAAACTTTGACCGTTTTCGCTTAGTTAGAAACATTTCTGTCTTACTAGGTCGCGTTTTCACTAATTTTATAATTGGAAAAAAAACTCTAAATAATGTTTCCCCTTCGTCTCGTCTGAAGCTCCTGTTTTCCTCTAGCCTTGCCGCCTCATTCCCCTCCATTTTTGATCTTTCTTCATCTCTTCCCTTCCAGCGACCCTCTCTCTCTACTCGGTTTGCTCTCCTGGTAAACTCTCTTTTGCTCAATGCTCTCTCCCTCTCGTCAAATGTGAGTAGCGGACCTAGCAGAAGTCATAGTGTTGAACAAAGCCAATAAATCGACTTTTCCGCCGATGAAGTCGAAGAGGAGTAAGGACATTTAAAATGTTTGACATGTCTGTATTGATTTTTGTTAAGGAGTAAGGGCACTGTTTATCACGGTATTGAACATTTCAGTTTGTAGCCTAATGTTGCATTCTATGTGTATGAGTGTATGACATGGTAATGTGTTTATTGCTCTTATTTAGACCTCTAAATGAACATATAATTTATGTTGTCGTTTCTTCTGCGTTTCCATTTCCTACAAAATTTGAATTGTCGTTTTCTTGTTTTCGTTTCCGTTTCTCGTTTTTGTTTCCGTGTGACATACTAGTGATCTCCTCTTGTCAAATTTAGTTACGCCCATAAATTCGATGAACAAATCTGGATACAACCATAGAAGACGACCCATTTTGTTGCCAGAATTAATAAGAATTACGGTCAATTTCATGCACTAATGCAAATCCAAAGAGAGGTTGATTTGAAAGCTGCTTTCTTTGATTTGAGTAGTTGAACCAAAAGATCAACCTCATCCTACTCAGTGTTCCCATTTAGGTTTGGAGTATATACTTTTCTTACGTATGAGCTTGAGTTGTCATACAAATCTATCTCCATAGTACAAGATTGAAAAATTTTCATCACACATTATATAAATAATTCAATTTTTAATTAATTGATAGTAACAAAACAAATTCAAATGCTTTGTGATTCACCTATACTATATTTGTTCCAACTATATATGTATTTAATTAACTTAAACCGCTTTACCAAGTTGCAAGTTACATCATTCATACCTATTTTATGCATCAAATAGTGACGGTTGCACATATGGTGAACCAACTAATAAACTTGCAAAAAATAGCATTCTTCAAAGAAAACTTTCCAAGGTAGGTAGCTAGAAATTGCCAAATTCTGCAACCATACCATTTTGAAACACCCCACCATGTTTCAAAATCAATTGTTTATGCCATGATTTCACCCAACTTACACTTTTAAACCTCCCTTAAGGCTTAATCCCTTTTGTGTTTAGTCTAATTAAGTTTGTATATTTTGTTAACAAAATACCCAGCTTCAACTTAAGTGGGACCCAATAGCTTTAGAGTACTCCGTTCCGTAGTAGTGAAAGTTGAGGCAGGGTTGGACAAAATTGGGCCAGTGGGTGGCCCAACTCATTAAAAGTAAATCAGAGCCAAAAAGTGGATCCTTTTGGCCCCATGATCCCACCACTTGGAAATTGGAATTTAGTTTTTTTTTCAAAATCGGAGTATTTTAATTTCAATTTTTTTTTTTATATTTCCAGAAAGTTTTGCGGAAAAATCGAGCTTTTTAGTTCAAACTAACGCGGGTCTACTTTGCAACCACCGGAAAGCGCGAGGCCCTTTTTTTGCTCAATGGGGCATTTTGGATAAATTCACAAAAGAAAAGGTCATTTTGGAGAAATAAAGCGGGTTAAAAAAAAGAAGAATTTAAAAACCGGATTTGTGTTGTGTGACACAATGATTGTTCCGTCCTTTACAGCACAAGCGAAGGGTGTTTTGGACATTTTACCTCCTCAGGAGATGCTGACGTGGGTGCATCCTAGGGCACGAGCCTCGCCTGCCATCACAGTTACTCCTCCTCCCCATCCCCAGCCCATCGACGTAAAACGTATAGGGCGTGTTTGCCTGTTTGGCTAGCCATAGCAATAATGATAGCAATTGCGTTTTTCACTTCAATTTTTTTAAAAAAAACAAAGAAAGAATTTATTTGGTGTCATACCCTATTGATTCACGGTACACCCAATAATATCTTTATAGACGAGAGTAAAAAATTGTGGCTGAAAATCAAACGACCCGATCCTGCAATAAATAAAGATGTGTTATTTTGTTCGCCACTTGATTTACTTCCCGAAATACGTCAGTAACATAAAATGAGTTAAAAGGAGTGAAGCAAAAGAAAAGTATCGACAGTTACCAAGTCAATCCCCCAAGGGTACTTCCAACTTTCTTTAATTGAATCGATAAACGTACAATTTTCTCATTCCATTTTAATATTTGAAAACCACAACTCGAAAGTTGTAGTTAATTCCAAACGGAAAGCTAATGTTTCTGCCATTAAAGTTGTCACACAACGAGGTGTTGTAGGTCCGGAAATGCCATTGTGGTCTCAAATTAACCACAAAACCTGCCGCCGCTTTCCATAAGGATAGTTTTGACCCTTCAAAATTTATCTAGAAATATTCTTCTGAGAGTTTCTTACAGCAAAGATTTTTTTTTCCTTCCTTGTTTGTAGTGCACTTGCAAGTTTCTTATCTTCTAATTCTTCCCAATGACGCGTCTTTGATTGTTTGCAGTTTTGCAACTGGAATCTTATATAATATCCTTCATGTTGTTGATTTGACTGTAAACCCCACCAAACCGATGAGAACAAGGTTGTTTGAGATTTAGTGAGACTTAAGAAGATTTACGTTACAACTCGTTTTGTAAATATATATGTGTTCCGAGTTCTCTACCAAATGATTGCAGAAAAAACAAGAGAAATGCATCGGTCACCATACCCTTTTTAACAAGTCGTTTATTTGTTAGGGATTCCATTCATCACCAATTTCAAAAAGGAAGTTTTTCACTTTCATAAAGCAATCGATTCCCCGAATTCATACAATTTTGTTTTCCTAGAGTCTGTCATATCATGTCGTCATTTTTAGGGCGATTGACATGAAGAACCAACCATTGTGATTGGCTTTCCAATACCTCCTAACTTCAATTTCATTTATCGAAATTTATATGTTTAGAATTTTCCTTATGATAATTAAGTACGGAGTATTAGATAGTATCTAAACAAAAAACCAACCTAATTTAAATTGTGTCAATAATTAAAACGAATGTAATCCGAATCAAATTAATTCTATTAAAAATATATACGAATCCGAACTCAAAATTAAATTATAATTTGTATACACTCACTTAGTCACTTTACATTAAATTAGTATAGCTTATAATTAAACTCAAAATAATAACTTATGCTATACTACATCCGTCTAAAAATACATGTCCTTTAATATTCGTGCAAATAAGTTTGTAGTTATTAAAAAATTAATAAAAAGTTAATATTTTATATACTTCGTAGTTTTTAACTCATAAAAAAACGTGCATATATAATAAAAGGCAATGTATTTTTTGTCAGAGATAGTATTTGGTATTATCAACTAACTTTTCGAAACCTTTTGATTTTAATATTATATAGTTTTAAATAAAAATAAAAATAAGATTTTATTTTAACTAGATTTTATAAATACGTGATTTTCAACCGTTACTTATTCGAGCTTTTCAGAAATTTTAATTTTATTTAAAACTATACTACGTACGGAGTACTAATGGAGTAGTTCTACTACCATCACCTTCAACTACTCCGTACCATTTTATGAAATGTAACCTTAATCGACATACTCTCGGAAGTCGGAACCCAAATTGATCCGATCCGGATCAACTTAATCAACCCGATTCAAACTTATACGGATTACTGTAGTACGTTCTACCTTCTACGTATGAATCGGGTTGAGCGCGTAAACCGAGCCCTAAAACAAAGAAAAAAAGGGCAAGCTAGCCTGCAAGTAATAATGACATGCGTCCGTTACTAATGGCGGATTCCACGAGCCTCTGCAGATTTCACTAAAAATACAAATTCCACACTGTTTTCTATGCATCAAAATCAGTACTCCTTGCTCCCTCCTTAAAATATTACTCCTAATTTCCTCTCAATTTCAAATCTCTGTATTCGTTTTTGTTTGATTCGAATCATTCTACACAGAAGCTCTATTTCGAAAATCACCTTTTGAATTCCCTCAAATCTTCCTTTCCTTATCCGCTGTTCAACTTCAATTCACCCTCCTTTTACCTGATCTGATTTGATTCGGTTTTGATGGTGTTCTTTATTGTACTGTACATGAAGCACCGTTTTCTCTCTCTTCTGTCATCCGCCATGGATGGAAATGAAACCGAGCTCCTTTAAAGCCCCTATCCACTTCTCCAACCAGAGGCCTTTCACTGATGGATTGCTGATTCAGCTCATTCAATTCCTTAGTCCTTTCTCTCTGCAGTTATTAATAAATACTCTGGATCGCTTTCTTTTCCCACGCAATTCCATTCAATTGCATGCTTTAGATCCAGCCAGGGTTTTAGCTTCTAGGTTTTAGGTTTTGCCTCTCACAATGTGGTGTTACTGGATGAAAGAGAATGAGGCTTTGTGATGAGATCGTGAACCTTGCTGCAGTTCAATTACGGAGTTGCGAGGCGGAGATTAGGGTTTCCCTGGTGGTTGTGGTGATAATCGGCAAGAAAATGGGGTGTGGAGTGTCCAAGGTCGACGATCTGCCTCTGGTGGTGTTCTGCAGGGAGAGGAAGGACCTGATCAAGGCGGCTTCCGACAACCGCTACGCCCTCGCCGTCGCTCACATCTCCTATTTCCGCTCCCTGAAGGACGTCGGCGACGCGCTCTGCCGCTTCGTGGACGAGGAGCTCGTCGTTGCCTCCTCCTCGTCAGCTTCCTCGCCGTCGTCTCTCTCCTCGCCGGTGATCACTCTCCCCTCCGACGACGGCAAGGGCGGCGGAGGGAGGCGACAACGCCGCCGGAAACTCGCCGGTTCTGCCAAGGATTCCTCTTCGTCTACCTCAATCTCCCATTCCGTTTCCAACGAGAACTCGAAGAAGAATCAGAATCGGAATCTGCACAGAAAAGGAAGGGTTGAAGATGGCGAGGAGGAGGAAGGAGGACACGAACATGACGATTCTCACATCCATATCTCCTCCTCTGAAGAGGAATCTTCGTCTGGCCACATTCAGATTGAAGATAGCCCTGAAAGAGAAAAACCGCCATCCCCAATGCCTGGGATAACTTATAGCCCTACAATGCCGGTGATGGATTATACTCATTCTTACAATCCTTATTATCCCTATGATAATCCATACAATGCTTTTGATCCTAGTGGCTACTCCTATAATGCTTATTATATGAAGAAATCATCCACTCCTATTCCTTCTAAGATTTATGAGGAGCCAAAATCAAACCCCATTTATTCGCATTCTACTTACAATCAAAGCAACCAAACTTATGGAAATGAAGGGTACAATCAAAGCAACCAGCCCTTCAGAAATGCAGGATACAATCAAAGCAATCAGCCCTATGGAAATGCAAGGTACAATCCGAGTAACCAGCCTTATGAAAATGCTGGGTACTTTGGTTTTACCTTGAATTCCTTGACTTCTGAGCAAGGTGAGAGCAGTAAGCAGCAGCAGAGGCAGCAGCCGCCTCCTACACCGCCTTCTCCAAAGGTCTCTGCGTGGGACTATTTGAATCCATTTGAGATATTTGATACTTCTTATCATGGTCATTATGAAAGTTCTAGAAATGGCTATGGATCAAATACGAGTAGTCCGGATTCGAGGGAGCTGAGAGAGAGGGAAGGGATCCCTGATTTGGAGGATGAGACAGAGAGTGAGGTGATTAAGGAAGTATATCCAGAGGAGAAGAAGCAGAAGAAGGTAGCTGAAGAGTTTACCAAGTTGAATATAAAGAACAATTACAAGAACAGGAATAGGAATGTTCATTTTGCTGAGGGAAGAGATGCTGATTTTGAGGCAGGAACATCGAAAGGAGTTCCGTTGAAGCACCAGCCAGCAAAGGCGCAGCAGCAGCCGCAACAGCAGCAGCAGGCACATTTAGAACAGCCTAAGCAAAAGCAACTGCATACAGAGGAGAATTCACAAACTGAGGAGAAAGAGGTGACAAGTGGAAGCCTGAATAGTGATCTCAGCATACCTTCTAGTGCAGAGGAGGTATACCTAGAAAAGAAAGGAGTAGGTTTTGAGATGGATGGAGCCTCCCAACATGATGTTGAGTCATCAAAGCACAGCAGCTTGACTGCTTTGTCAGCCCATGGAACACGCGACCTTCGTGAGGTTGTGAGAGAGATAAAGAATGAATTTGAGGCTGCTACTGATTATGGTAAGGAGGTGTGCCATTTGCTTGAGGCAGGAAAGCTGCCTTATCGATCAAAGGGTGCCATTCTAAGAGGTAATGGATTTTTTTTTTCAATTACACATCTACATCTCTTCCTTGCAGCAGTTATCTGTTCCTTTTTCTATGATTTTGGTGGTTGGACGTTTAGATTTATAGGATTGCCATAACTATTTGTATGCTGGAGATTATAAATTACTTATATGATTGATGTCTCATCTATTATTCTGATATACACAATGACATCCTTGTTTTCTCACTTTGTATTGCAGTTTCCATTATTACTTGAAAGAACTTTATGAATTGTAAAAAAAATTTTGAGAGATCATGTTTGTGTTGTTAGATGAAGATTTATTATCATCTTCCCTCTGATTCTTTTGCTGATGATCTTTTTCATCCTGTTTGTGTCTTGTGCAGCCGTCTTTTCAAGGATGCTGTTACCTGTAAGACATTCTGCATCAGCCTCACAATCTCAATCCAAACTTGCAGCATCCTCAGGTTCTAGTGTAGCAAGAATGGCAAGAGCCTATGTTGGGGATCTTGGAAATAGTATTGATTCTCCCAGCCTTGTCTCGACATTGGATAAGTTATACGTTTGGGAGAAGAAGCTATATAAAGAAGTTAAGGTATTCCTGTTGTAAATGTATGATAATTTATTTTCTTAATATATTTAGCTGTAACTCTGCAACCTGCCTATAATTAGTCAATTGCTAATTGTTTTGTACTAGAACAAGTTTGTTATTTCACCCACTGTATCTTGTGTTTGCATCTGTGCTTATGCCTCTAGGAGTGGCTGATTTGTTCTGCATGAAAATTGAACAACTTCCATTATCTTATTCCCCAACTTATACATTCAAGCCATGCAATTGTTTTGATATGATCAGATGTAGAAAGGTGAATATTGTTTTTGGTGTGAGAGTTCCTCCTTTCTCTTCCCTCGTCTACTTCACTAGCTGGGATTAATTAGTAGGGTACGGCACTGTGTACCACACTGCGTCAGATATTCAACACTTGCTAGTTAGTTTGTGATCTTGAGCTTTTCTATGCTATTGAGAGGAAGTTTCTGCAATTTATTGATGTCCCAGCATCTTTTCATGTATAAGAGGCCAGTCTTCTGTTCACAACTTTTGCATTCCATGAAAGCTGTTGCTATCTACCTATCATTTAAAATTGATAAGGTCATCTTTTTGTCCCATTGAGAGCTAAAACAGCTTTGTTTTTGGTGTAATTGTTTACACAACTTCTGTAGTTTACCTTCTATCTCAGTTTATGTATCATGATCACACAATTCTGTTGTTTAAATTCCAGCTGGTTCCCTCTCTTTGTCAACAAATAATTGTGGGTGTTTGCTGCTTGCATGTCAGTCTGCTCTGCTACAGTCTTGCTCATTTTACTTAGGTCATTTTGCTTATTTTAGGATGAAGAAAGGCTTCGTATCCTGTATGATAAGAAGTGCAAGAAGCTAAAACTTCTAGATGATCAAGGAGCAGAGACAAGTAAGATTGAAGCTACACAGGCTTCAGTACAGAAGCTGTTGACAAGAATAAATGTGTCTATCAGAACCGTAGATGCAATTGCTAAGAGGATACATGAGCTAAGGGATAAAGAGTTACAACCCCAACTTAGGGATCTGCTTCAAGGGTATGAGTGTATGACATCACATATTTTTTTTGTCATCTATTCAATCACTTTGGCATCTTGCACAACTTCTTGAATACGCTTTTCTCAAATCTTTTTGCCTTTGCTTCATTGAAGGTGTACAACAATGCATATAATGGAGAAGTTAAACCCATGCTGTTGTTGTCTTGATTGTCTGTAACTGCTTTTCTTGTTCTCACTGTTGCTATCAACTCCTTTTAGTTGAAATGCCACTCCTGTAATGTTGGGCACGGTTGGACAGTTGGAGGGCTTGGGTGGTGGGGGACATGTCCTATAAAATTGCCATATAGTAGAATCACATTGTAAAGTTGTCTTGATTATATACCATATAGTACTCTAGAAAAACACTACTGAGTTTTCACCTTCAACATGCCTTGTGTGTTTATGAAACATGTGATGCTTTTTGAACAACTCAATTTGAAATTTTACCTGTACGAGCTTGTTTATATGCTTCCTTTGTTGCATATGAATTCTAAAATTCTAAATTGCTAATCATTAAATTTCTGTATGCAGTTTGAGAAGGATGTGGAAATTTATGCTTAAGTGTCACCAGAAACAGTTCCAGGCTATCCTTCAAAGTAAGACAGGCACCCTTAGAGCAAACATCTCCCATAGAGATTCAAGTGTAAGGGCCACCGTTGAGCTTGAGATGGAGTTGCTAAAATGGTGCAATCGCTTCAATGCCTGGGTTGAACTACAAAAGTCCTATGTTGAATCATTGAACGGCTGGCTCTTGAAATGTGTTATTGATAAACCTGAAGAAACGGCTGATGGACCGATGCCATATTCCCCTGGTCGAATTGGAGCTCCACCCGTTTTTGTAATCTGTCACGACTGGAAGCAAGCAATGGACAGAATATCACAATCCGGAGTGTCACAAAATGTTGTCCGAACTGCCATGAATGACTTTGCGTCTAGCTTACACCAGCTGTGGCAAAGGCAAGATGAAGAGCAACATCAAAGGCAAAAGGCTGAATACATATTGAAGGATTTTGAAAAGCAGATCCATGCCATTCGCTTGGAGAGGGCAAAGATGCAGAATGGACAGGATGCCATACCTGACAGAGGCAACCTCTCAATGGTGTCTTTTGACAATGGACTCTCAGCGTTTGATGATTTGAAGGTTGATTTGGACTCCATGAAGCAGAGAGTCAAAGAAGAGAGAGTTGGTCATAAAAATGCCATCAAACTAGTCAATGCTGCCGTCTCTAGGAGTATACAAGAAGGATTAGTTCCAATCTTTGAAGCTCTCGAAAGTTTTACTTCGGAAGCTGCAAAAGCTTATGATCATGTAAGAGTAAATGGTGCTAGTGACAACCAGTAGCCAATATAATAGGGATCTTTGAAATCTGACAACTTGTGCAAAATGCCAATCAAGTTATGCTAGGTAGGAAATATTTGTTCATATCTTTTAGGCATTTTAGAGAGCAAGAGATAACTGAGAGGAGTTTTATGAAGCCGGGCCCTCAAGACTTCACATCTGCTACATTTGTGGCCTTGGTTGTCTCGGGTTTACAGCGCTCAACACTCCGTTGGCTGTACAGATTGTTGGTATTTACCATGTTGTATTGGTTGATATGGTTGGTGTACTGAAAATGGATCAATTGCAAGACAGTGGCAGTGAGTGCTATATGCTATAATGAAGCATTAGCAAATGGCACAGGACTTGGCTGAAACGTTTGTCTGTGCAAGAAGTTACAAGTACAGCCTTCAGGAGCATCGTGGCTGTGTTACAGGGCTGACAGTTCAAGGTAACAATTCCAAAACCCGTTCTCTTAGATTTTGGTTAGAACTCCAACTGTCTCCTATATCTGAGCCAAAATATTTGTCCATTTATTAACAGGATTCTTCAATTTTGGGATTGTTATAATGGAAGGGTATTAGAAGTTTGAATCTGTTGCACAATTGTTTAAATCAAATGGTGTCTTGTTTCCGCCTTCTCGTTTGAAAACTCGTATGATGTGCCCTCCTTTCCCCTCCTAATGCAGGCAGATTTCTTAATAGCTGTTCATGGATAAAACGATAAATGTTTGGTCCATTCAGGTACGTTTTAAAGTTACAAGCTTCTGTCCATGCTCATGCTTATGACTACAACTATGCATAAGTCACTTTCATTTCTAACATACATTTCACCCACAGGACTTTGTCATGTGCATATACATTCAGAGGTCCAGAGCACAGAATTAACACTGAGGTTTTTGTAAATGAAGAACAATCCATCTGCATTAGTGGTGCCATTGGAAGTGGCATATTTATCTGGGGAGGTGGCAGGTGATCAATCGGCCAATTACCTCTAAAGAAGTGGTAGGAGCAAAAAAACTGGCGCTACAACTGCATTTAAGCATTCACTGCTCCAGCAACTGGATTTCTTTATATTGACAGTAGAGATCTATATCAGGTTGTGTGCACTATATAATTTAAGAATGACTGAACATCTAAATTTGTTTCAAAAGCGAAGCTGAGATTCATCTTATAAGATCCCTTAATGTTCATTCTTGGTTCATTTCCATCCTCTTTTGAAAATATGCATCTGATATCTGAGCTTTTCTTCTTCAATATCTTATGTGAAGATCTTGTACTGTGAGACCTGATTAAATCTGATCCATTCTTAAATAAAGTATTATATTGTCTGAACTAGCCTCATACTGACATGATGAACAGGGCTTCTCATTACACAAGTCTCCACAAACACCAGAGCTGTCAGCAGCCAAGTACTCATCTGGAAGGGTTAGTAGTTTTAAGCCTTCTAATCATCTCCTACACCTTTTTACATTTCAAAAAAGTTGCCATTGTTGCTTTCTCAGAGGGTTATCAATGTGATCATACAATTCCTCACTGGGTACAATTTTGTTCGAATCGAGCTTGGTAGTGTGTTGCCTCATTTTTCTGTTTGATCTCGCAAGTGGGAAAAGTTGTACTCATTTGGAAGTGTTGGCCTTCCTGTAAAAAGGAAAGGAAGAAATTAACCTAAGGAGTATTTTGTATGTCTCAAAGTTGGCAAAAACAAAAAATTGACATCTCAAACGCCAAATTGAGGAATAGGCATCATTTGATTTTTTGTTAGAAGGTAAATTTTGAAGTTCTACATAAATCATTGTCTGGAAAATTAAGAGACCAAAACATTGACAAAAGACGATCCATCATGAAGTGGGAAACAACAAACCCAACAAGAGAACTAAACAGTCCAACAACCCACAAAGGGTGAGAAGTGAAGCCCAGGCACGAAGAAAAGACGTTTTTTTAATACTCTGCTACCAATTTGAATATGGTTCTATAACAATTTGTAGTCGGACTGGTTTTTTAATAAATAAATCAACTACAAATCACACAAGTTGGTGACGTGGTTGTGGAGATCCAATTTTCCTTTAACGTGGCACTCCGTTCTAGCTTTGAACGTATTGTCACCGTGTCTAGGCCTGGGTTTGGAGACTGGGGGCTCCGTTGTTCACGGTGTCTAGACCTTTTTCAGCTTGTTCTCGGTTTTTTTTTACTGTAACGGTTGGCTTTTGCTTTGGGATGGGCTAATCTCTGTTGAATTTGGTCAAGTTTCTAATCGGTCTGTAGAAAAGCCAAAATTTGAGGCTATCCCATCCCCCAAACCTAACCTAAACCCCGGTTTAGGAACCAAAATCGCTGGTTGGAGGTTAAGAACCAAACCCTAGCCACCCCTAGGACACAGAATTAGGGCTCAGCTGCTTGGGTTCGATTTTGAACTCTAGTACACGTGTGCAACAATGCCAACAAATGGATCACTCATATAATCATATTAGGCTCTACCACCACCTTCCTCGGCAATGGAGATTCGGGTAGATTCACTGGATTGTGATGGGCAAGAAGGAACAAGGGTAATGTTGTGATGTGCGAAGATGTCAAGTGCAAAAACAGCCATCAATGGCCATACATACATACCTATTTGGCTAGGAATCGGAGCTTTTTACAGTGAAAAGAGGGCCAATTCTCAATGGAAGGAGGCTCCAGTACGAACCACTGTCATCGATACAGCAGCTGTGCCAATCAACCCTGTACAATCCGACTGGAAATGCCGAAACATCAAGCAAGCACGTCGTAAATCCTTGGACTCCTCCGTTCATTTCGAAACGCACACACGTCTCTGCCCTCAATCCCGTGCTGCTGTCAGGATCATTCTCATTGCCAGTGAGTTTATCCCCAGCTTGCTCAATCACATGCCACTGCAGTTTCTCGTGCAAACACAGCATACTCTCGGTTGTCCAAGATTGATAGTCAACAAGCTCCGTCTCAGAAGGTTTCGTATGTGGTCCCATCACGGAGTTCTTGCAGTGGAGGATGCAGAAGACCTTGGTTATTCGGGAAGGCAGGTCCAGTGGCATGTTCTTTAATTGAAGGCACAGGTTCAGTGAGAGGGGGGAACCCGACAGGACTGAGATATCAGTTGAGTTATCATTGTCTGAACTGCAAGAATATAGGACTGCGCCAATGCAAGGCCTGTATCCATACCCGAACAAAAGAAGATGCAAGTATTAGTCAAGCTATATAATCCTGTGACGGATAGTAGAGTTTTGTTTCAATGATGTAAAGCCAGAAATGACAATAGCAAGACAATAATTGGATGTCAAATATGAGCAATTTCGACTTACCGTACTTGAAAGAAGAACCTGGGAGTACGGAATGGGATGGTCATCAATTCTTTGGTAATATCCAATAGAAAACGCGTTACCTTGTTAAAAACCAGTGGCAATGAACATTTATCATGCACTTTTATGGCTTCATTGTGCATGCTTCTAATTCTTCCGACCGCAGCTCTGCAAACTCTTAGAATATCACTTGATTCATAAACAATGTTAAAGGAGCGAGATTTACCATGTGCATGGAGAGAAGTCTCAAAATGTGCATCATCTCCTTTCAAGATTGAGATGATATTCATACTGGTCTCAGGATCTACATGATATAGTCGCCCCACTAGATCTTCAATTATAGTTACATGTAGGCAATCACCTGAATCTTTTGAAGTGCAGGATTTCTCTGGAGATGGTGAGTTGGGTGTAAAATAAGCAAGTCCAATGCAGAAAGCCAGTAGTGAACAACTTGTTGCAACTGATGAGATCTGTCTAAAACTTCTTTGATCCATGTTGATGAAACAAGAGTTCATCAGATCATATTCTCGTGCTATCTTTTGCAACTTCGTTGATAGCCCAGTCAATCCTTCTTGAATAAGACGGCTGCAATCAGTGCCATTCACTCCCTCAGTTTGCATGGCTTCTTGATTACATAAATCTGTAGCAAGGAGTTTGAGCAAGTCGATAATGACTTCTAGTACCTTTGCTCTCAATGCCGAAAACCATCGCTGAAAACAAAACGTCTGCTTATGTAGGGTGGTTTGTCCCAAAAGCCTTTCAGATGAAAGAAGACCATCAAAAGAACAAGTGAGCATCTCAATGCTACCTGGTGTCAAGATATACTTTTGAAAAGCATCCAACTGACATAGCAGCGCAGACGTATCCATTGGAACAGGGCCAGATTCCCGAGAGAACAGTTCTTGGAGACACTGCTCGGATAAAGCAAACTGAGATAAGCAACTTAACCAGCAAGAGTAATTATCAGACTGAACGCTTGCTGATAGATGCCTGAAAACAGAAACACACAAAAACCAAGCTCCCTGACACGCAGCATGTTTTCCAACCAAGTAAGACTCCCAATCATCATTTCCTGCAAGCATATTCTCTATACACTCACGGTTAAGAGTTCCATTCATGAGAGGATTATAAAGACTTATCCCGTACAGGCATCTCCCTTCCCCTTCCTCCCCATTCCCAGATAGAAGACATCCGAAATCTCCACATGAGTGCAGAAGAAAAGAAAACTTCACATGTGTAGAGCAATCGAACAAATTGCACTGACAAACAAAAGAAACCAAATGTTTCAATTTGTATAGCAGTTCGTAAGTGGTAGCTTCTGTTGCATGAAGCCTCTGAACAAAACCAAACAAATGTTTATGTACATAATGTACAATCTTTGATGCAAGGAAAGACCTGCCATTTTCCTCAACCATGATAACTTCGTGAACTTCAGATGCTATTTCTGTAGAATTCATATTCTCGCGACATATATTGGCCAAAGATTCAAAGACAAAACACAAATTATCAAGAACCAACAGAGACACTTCTGCAGGGCCGTCAATTAGAAGGAAAAGGAGTTGAAGCAAGCTCTTGATTTGAATCTCGATGTCAGAAACTTTACAATATCCTGACAATTGCTTCGTCTGTAAAACGGCTTCACTGCCAATAGATGAAACAACATCAGAAAAAAGAGGAAGAAGATTAAGTTCGCTAGCAGCTATTGGCTTTCCACCCCTCAGCATGTTAGATATTCCAACCAAAGCTCGAGTGGCTACAACTCTTTCCAGATAAGAAGTGTCTGGAGATTTGGTCACATTTGCAACAAGTCTTAACAGCTCACTTAACTCATGCATTCTTAAGAAAAGAATATCATACGGCACATGCAATACAATCTGCAATAATTCATTGACAAATGAGAAGATGCGGACAAAGCGACAATCAGCAGGGCATGAAAAGGACAAAAGAGTTCTATGATAAGATTACCGTGGTAACAAGTTGTAAGGCTTCGCATCTCAGAGGAGAAGGAACTTCCTTGTCATCCAGGATTTTGGACAAATTTTCCAACAAAAATGTACCATTAGTAATATGGAAAGTCTTCTCTAAGATATAACGCAAGATTTTTAGCACAATGAGTTGCATATGTGGTACTATCTTACGAACCAGTAAACCACAAAGCAAGCTTACCTGCATTGAGCACATCAATGACTGATTTTGAGTAGAAATATATTATTTTGTCAATGAAAGAAGTTACGAATGGATATACGAATAATAGAGCACACTAAATAGGAATTGTTAGTGAAAAAAGATCTATACAGGATGTTTGAAGTTTGAAAACATATAAATGGGAAGCAAACAGTGTCTCATACAATCAGATATTCAATTGGAACGAATAGATCAGTGGTAGACAAACTTATCAATCCTGGAGATATTTCCAGGGAGGAAGGGGGGAGAGAACTCCAAAAGATCAAACGGATTGACTAAGGAGTCCTCTACCCAGCTATTGGCATATTATCAAGCAACAATTTTGACGGTTTGACAGAGTTACCTGCTCAGAACTCAGCAAGATTGATTTAGAAGCGAGTTTAGAGAGTGAGATCAACATAGTGACCAACCAATCATCTTCTAAAGATTTGAGCACAATCTCCGAACCTGCCTAGATGAAATCAGATAAGTACATCATCAGAATCTGATAGATTACTCTTGAAATATCTAGGTAATATCAAATTCTGGAATATTAATACTGACAAAGATCTGGAAAGGATTGAAAGGGAACTTTAGCGTAAGTACACTAGAAAACAAGAACATCAGTCATTTAATATAAAGTTCTGAATCCTAAATTTTCACAATTTGGACCGATATCTTCAATTCAGTCAGAATAAACTTTATTATTACATGGAACACTAAACTAATTTTTCATAAAGATATACGAAATCAGTCATAAGCAGTGGAAATATCAAACTGTAAAGGGGGGAATGTTCTAGCAGCCACCATTGTCATAATCTGTAATGACCCAAGAAGTAATATGCTAAATCCCTAACGTATAGCAAAATAAAATAGGCTCTAGCATTTAACATGCATTACCTTATAAGCTTTATTTGTGAGTGAATGGAAGTGGCCCAACTTTCTAAAAGCCCAAGCAGCTGCTACCTTTACAGTAGAACAGGTTTTTGGTGAAGTCATCAAGCTAGTCAACATCTCCAAGAAAACACATGCAAAATCATATGAGAATTCAGCAAAGCATCCTGCAGCAAAAAGTGATGCCTTCACCTGCACAGACCCCAAAGAAAACCAAATATCATTATCAACATGTCAATATTATTCTTAATATAATGATAATAAGATAGACAAACACCCTAAGAAAGCCGAATATCATTACCTTATAAGCTTTATTTGATGAATGGGCATTACAGTACTAAGGTGCCGTAATTTGAAATCAAATAAATGTAATGGCAGAAACCAAACAAAACATATACTAGATTTCAAGAGGTTTTTTATTCTAGAAATTTGCAAAAACATAACTGTTTTAATAGAACAAGAAAATGCTAAATTCATGGAAGCAGTGGGCGTTTTCAGGACAGTATAGTGTATCTGTTTTTTTTTTTGTAGAGCTTAACAAATCAGCAAAACGATCGATTTACTAAGTATATATCAAAAGAAGATAGTGTCATTACTTCCAAAGGATGAGGAGACGATAAGCCTGATAGTATTTCATATCGCATCTCAGGAAAGTCTTTTGCAATCTCAGACCAACATCCAAATAAAACTAAAGTCAATGCTTTAGACTCAATATCCCCATCATCAAGAGCTACTTTGACTCTTCTCAGAATCTCCACTTGATTGTCCGAGCTCATTTTTGAGAATATTCCATATCCCTGTCTCCTTTCTCTAACAGTATTCCTCATTTCAGATAAGAACACTTTTACAATATAAATCTTGGTATATCTATCCTTCGAGCTAAAAGCATCTGCAAGCCAAAAGAGAATTGTGTCTGCATATAGCGTCTCTTCACCATGAACCATCCTAAACATGTTGTATACTGTCAGTTTGAGTTTTGGCTCTTGAGACCATTTCTCAATTCTTTGCCCTATCAGCTGAATTGATTGAAGATGCTGACCTGAGAAATGAAATCAAAGAAACATATGATGGCCTGATAGGAGGAGGGAATATGTACCATACGTTTAAATAAAGACTTTTTTTCAAGGGAAGGCTTAAAAGTGAAAAACAATATACAAAAATATATAACATGATCGGTACATCAGGTCATACCGAATTATAAGCTTGCGTGTGTAATATAGCTTAAAGAATATTCAATACATGGGGATGTTAAACATCATTATTTCATTTTGTCTGGAATAGTTTGTATGGATCATTGTTGGCATTTGGCAATACTTTTGAAAATTATTAATAAGCATTGAAATATGGTTGAATCATATTTTAATAATAATTATTAAAAAAAATTTAAAAATGATGCAAAAAAGGGGTATAACTCACAATCCTCCACACAATCTCCATAAGTTGAGCTTCACATAAATCACACTAGTAGTGGTATATTTCCATCCAAAACGAAGTTCAATGAGCTCATCCAATAATTTGAGATACTAACCAAACAAAGTTGGGCAACACACCATTCAAACAATGTTTCTGATGCTGATTATTCATGTAATGCATGTAAATGAAACTAAATCTGTGTAGCAGTAGTGTACTGAAAAGCTTACCAGGCCTTTTGGATCGGAGGCCCTTCTCAAGCTCTATGCTCCAGTCCATTGCACAAGCTGCAGAAGCTTTCTCCATAGTCCTTTCGTCTTCTATCCTAGAAGCAATAAACACAACTGATTATCAAGATAACTTGCCACATTTGATTATCAAATCACGCTATTCGGAAGGGGCTTTCAAATTAAACATGCTAAACAGAAAGCTGACAACTTTCTAGCCCTAGAAAAATGTTGACAAACAGAATACAGTTTGGACCTCTGATGATGGAGGCGAACTCAATCGGCGTTCTCTCAGGGGCACAGGCAGTGAAGAGGGGGAGAAGAAAACAAAGAAGAATTAAGGAGAGGGAGAGGCACGACTCACAGAGAACAAGTGAAGAACAGAAAGAAATCGAATAATCGCAAGTTCGCAGCCAAGAACAAAACCAATCCCTCAACGGTTCAACCTAAACCCAACCACAGAGTCACAAACTCGACTTTCTAGCCCCATGAGAGTGTCCAGCGAAAGGGGGGAAAAACCTAGTCCATGGCCGAATCGCCGCCGCCCGAAGATCCCCAGATTCGCCACCACAGCTCAAGAAATGGAGAAGAACAGGGGGCAGTTGAAGGGAGAGATTCGGAGTTTGTCAGACCGGCCTTAAACTGAAAGTCCGGGACAAACCGGCTTGAGGAAAGCGAACCGGTTCAACTTTCGAGTTTATTTAACTAAAATATTGTGTAATGGTTCGTGAACATTTATTAAATAAAAAATTGCTTATTTTTTAGTTAGGGTTGTTGGCTTGTATAATTGTACTACGTAGTGTATCATGACGGTTAATCTGTGTGATCAGCTAGTGTTATCTAATTCTTCTTGTATAAAAAATAATAATTTGCGTAGTAGTTCTTTATTATAGTACATGTTAGGACTTAGGATAGTGTCTAGAAACGTACAAGCTGGTGTAGTGGTTGTAGGGCTCGAAGTTCAAATCCTCTTAAAAATATGGAGTCGTTTGAGAATGAGATGATCAACCCCTTATTCCCTTGAAAAAATGGAGTCGCTTGTGAATAAGAGATGGCCAAATAAGTAAATTACACAAGAAGTAAATTTACAATTAAAAAACATATTTCAACACTATGTTTTTTTGGAGGGCTTGACATACAAAAAGTGAAAAACTATAGTAAAAGGGCAACATTTTTTTTTTGAAAAATGACAAAAGAACACACAAAGACTTGGATGAACAATAAACACCCTAAAATAATATAAAAAAAAACATAGGTTTAACATAGTCAACACTAAATCCATTCAGACTTCAAAGAGTTACATTACAAGTGAGTGAAGATTAAATATGAACATGGACGGGTTGACCAAGGAGTGTTATTTGCCTCCTAATGGTCAACACCAAACGCAGGTCGCCGGCCGGGTTAGGGTGACGGTAGTAGCACAACACGTCCCCCTGACGGACACTCTTTGAGGAGAGGAAGCGCCTCCACTCGGGCCCGTAGACTTCAGGCATCGGGTGGCCTGCCAGGCTAAATCTCAGGCGGCCCCTTAGGTTCCAAATCGCTCCACTAACATCACAAACAGGAATGGTGGTCCGGTGTGGGTAGCTGGGGTCCCAAGCCTGGTCCATCAGCTCAACGGGCCAAGAATTAGCCCCGCCGGCTACGGCGGTGGGACATAGGGGCCTGTTCAATAAGGGCTGGAGATTAGTAGGGTCCATCGGTATTATCATTTCTTGACCTTGTTGGGCCATAATGGATCGAGATCAGGGTGAGATGGTGAGTGGTGGACTCTGGAGTGTGCTAAAGGTATCGGACTTAAATGCTTAATTAGAATTTAGTGGTGTGGTTAGGTAGCAATGATACAATTTGGTGTGCTATTTATACCCGCGGCTTGTGTTAATCAGACAAATGTGTCATAATCATGCATCATTTTTGGAATTATGTAAACTCCGTAACACCCAAACTCTTATACTATTAATTAAAAGTGATTGTACTAATTCTGCACATTATTAAAATTATTCAAGTTGTTATCTAGCTAAGGTATATATATATATATATATATAGGATGGTTCAGGGGTACTCAAGGCTTATTGTGTATCATGAGAACACATCTGGGTCGTTGATTAGATGAAATGGATGGATGAGATTAAAAGAAAATTTCAGCTTTTTTTTATTAAAAATCAGTGGGACCCACGTTTTTTTCAAGCCCACTTGCTGAATTGGGAGCGTGTGTGATGCACTCTCTTGAAATTATTCGATGTTATATCTGGATTATTCGATCGTATCGACATATTATGTGATCGTATCGACGGATTATGCGATCGTATCCACTAGCCACATGATGGGTGGTTATTTTTTTTCTTCGAATTATTCGATAATATCACTGGATTATTCGATCGTATTAATGGATTATGCAATAGTATCGATGGATTATTCTGATCGGCTAACAACATGAAAACACCATCAACTATTTAGCAAAAATTATTCGATGGTATCGTTTGATTATTCGATGGTATCACATAATTATTCGATAGTATAGATGCATTTTTCATTTATATGACCACCAACATTTAAAAAGAACTCATCTCCGTACACACAAAATCAGTTCATACAGGTGAATAATTTGGTTCATACCCCTGAATAATTCGGTTTTTCTCCCGAATACCTCCGAGATTGAATAATGAACCGACAATTTAGGAAATTGCAAGCAACAATCAAATTGAAACTGCATCAACATGCATTTGAATTTGAACAATCAACCTTCAAAAATGAAATTGCAGATCTGGGCATCAAACCGCCGCTGCCACCATGGGATACTCCGACCGATGCTGCTGCCATGGGCATCGAAGAATCCGATCGTCTCTTCCGCCATGGGAGCCAGAAGAGAGGAACATAGATCTGAGGAGGGGACGACGACTGAGAAGAAGAAGAAGGCGAAGACGCCTGGGACGAAGAAGATTGGGATGTCCGTCGCCGTCCGTTCCGCCGTCGTCCCTCCATCGTCCCGCCTCCGAATCGCCCTCTCGCCTCCGCATCGCGTTCGCCTCAACCCCGGATCTCCTTTGCTCTCCAGATCCGGCCGCTTCCGACCACCGCCGATCACCACCTCGCCAAGATCCGGCCTCCATGAGCAGGATCTCCATCGCCATCGCTTCCGCCTTCGCCATCCGCACCGCCATCGTCGTCACCATCGCCCGCTCCTACATCTCCTTCCCGCCGCCTTCGCTAACCGCCTTCATCATCTCCAGATCTCCATCGCATCCGCCATCCACCATCGCATCAGCCCATCACCATCTCATCCGCCATCCACCATCGCAACCGCCATGGAGCCGGCATCTCCCGATCGCCTTCGAAGTGCATCGTCCTCACCCTACCCGTTCGCCGCTCGAGCCAATCACTTTTCTCTCTGGGGAAAAAGTGGGATGGTTGAAAAACTGGGATTTGTCTTGTAGGGTTTGGGTTGATGACACGCGCTACTTTGTGAGGTGATATTGGTGGCTTTCAATTTTTTTTTTAAATTAATCTAATTTATCAATTAATCTCAGCCATTCAAATACACTAAATCAACGACTAGGATTTGTTCTCATGTTACTCAATAAGGCTTGTTCTCATATGATATATATATATATATATATATATATATATATATATATATATATATATATATATGTAGTATTAAAATTATTTAAGGTTTGATAAGACGATATATACTAATTCTACACATTGAATTAATTTAAGTTTTGATTATAATTAATTACAACAAAAATAAGCTCCATGTAACTCCATTTTTATTGATTTTATTTCTAAATTCTTTTCTTGTAATTCAATGAGAGATGATTTCTACTGTGTTTCTCTCCTATTGGACTAGTGTTATTGTATGATTCTTTATTCACTTATGTGATGATCACTTTCATGATCAACTGATGTCTATAAAAGAGAAAGTCTTTCCATTTAAGAAAATAAGAGAGAAGCAAGGGGTGGCCTAGTGGTGAGGAGCAAGGGGGTGGGAAGGAGGTCTCGGGTTCGATCACTGTCTCCGCCCCATGTGTTCGGGGTTTACCGCCAAAGGTGGGTTCCTCATTATCAAAAAAAAAAAAAAATAAGAGAGAGAAGCAAAGAATGAGAAAGAGAGAAATAGTGAGTGGGAGAGTGGATTCTCGTATATAATTGCCTAGTATACATTGAGGTGTCCCGATCGATGACTAAAATGACCTTCGATTGTGATGATTTTCTGGTATGTTGTTCACATCATTATAGGCCGACTTCATTTTATACGGTTGGATCATTGTTTTGATCATCAGAACTCTGGTTCCTCTTGCTATTCTTGGTATTTGTGGAATTCCACCAATTTTGGGTGATGTATTGTGGAGATTTTGCCAAGCTTGTTAATGCTTGATTATTTTTTTTAACAGGGTGAGAATCCAAAATACCATACAATACCTTTGTATGGTAAATCGAGAGGCCGAAATAATCGGCTAACTGACTAACAGTTATGAAACAATAACAAAAAACATGAAACTAAGGAAGATGCATGACCGGACATATATAAATGCTCTCTGCAACAATAACCGACGGAGTTGAAGTCGTGAAGACCATGAATAGACAGCAAATGTCTAGGGACTGACACAATGTCTCGACAAACATCCTATGAAGCTCGGTGCATGAAAGATAGGATTTAGATAGAGCTTAACTTTGAAGAAAGGTTAAGAGAAGAAATTGAGATCAAAAACTGATCAAAAACAACAAATTGGAATCAACTCCATTGATAGAGAAAAGAGAGAGTTTGTGTTTCTGTTACAGGAAAAAGTAACGACAGAGAGGGAGAAATGGAGCTTTTATCAAGCTGTGTACAACAGCTTCTAACAACCTCTCTAACTGACCTTTCAAGTGCAATTACCAAAATACCCCTCTGTCCACATATACTCTATACACCCCCCTCAAGCTGGACATACATTGGGAACCAAGAGGCCAAGCTTGACACAGAGAAATTGATGCTGAGCAGCACCTAAGGCCTTAGTTAGAATGTCAGCAGTTTGGAGAGAAGAGGAGACATGCTTGGTGTAAATGAAGCCCTCATCAATCATGTCTCGAATGAAGTGGCAATCAACACGAATGTGCTTAGTACGCTCATGGAAAACTGGATTGGCAGCAAGGTGTTGAGCTGCTTTGTTATCACAGTGCAAGGCAATGGGCAATGGAACAGGGATATGCAGATCAGCCATCACACCAGTGATCCACACCAATTCACTAGCTGCAGCTGACATGCTCCTATACTCACTTTCTGTAGAGGACTTGGAGACGACCTTCTGTTTTTTTGTCTTCCAAGACACAAGAGAATTCCCTAGGAATACACAGTAACCAGAAATAGATCTAGCAGAGAATGCACAGCTTGCCCAGTCAGCATCACTGTAAGCTTGAATGAATGTCAATGCTGTGGAAGAATATGAAAGAGAGAGATTGAAACTCCAAGGTACCTGAGAAGATAGACTACAGCATTCCAATGTGGCACTAGAGGTTCCTTAAGGAACTGGCTCAATTGCTGGACAGTATAGGAAATGTCTGGCCTGGTTAAGGTAAGATATAAGAGACGACCAACCAACCTTCTATATTTTTTTGGATGCTCAAAAGGATCACCAATAACAGTGGATAATCTCACACTGTGTTGCATAGGAAACAAAGAAGGTTTACAATTGAGCATGCCTGCATCCTTTAGAATATCCATAATATACTTCCTTTGATTCAGAATAATCCCAGCTGAGGATCTAGCAATTTCCATGCCCAAAAAATAACGTGCAAGCCCCAAATCTTTTATGGTAAAGGCAGAGTGAAGGGCAGACTTAGTAGATGCAATTTCAGAAGAAGAATCACCCATGATGAGCATATCATCTACATAAACTAGAGCCACAGTTATGCAACTGTTTGAAAACTTTGTGAAAAGAGAGTAATCATGTTTGGATTGTGTGAAACCAAGGCTGAGAAGGAATTTTGTAAGCTCTACATTCCATTGTCTGCTAGCTTGTTTCAAGCCATATAAGGATCTAGTTAGATGACATACCTTTCCCTTAGGGATGTCAAGACCAGGAGGGGGAGTCATGTATACCTCCTCATCCAAATAACCATGCAAAAATGCATTGTTAACATCTAGTTGATGGAGATTCCAACCCTTAATGGCAGCAAGAGCAAGTAATAGACGCACAGTAGCTAACTTAACTACTGGAGAGAATGTATGTTTGTAATCCTTATCCTTGACTTGGTTGTATCCTTTAGCCACTAGCCTGGCCTTATGTCTCTCTATAGTGCCATCAGGCCTGTACTTTACCTTAAACACCCAACGAGAACCAATAGCTTTCTTATTGGGTGGAAGATCAGTGATATGCCAGGTATTGTTCTTGGTAAGAGCATCAAGTTCTAACTGCATTGCCAGTTCCCATTCAGGATGTCCTTTAGCTTGATCATAACTGTGTGGCTCAAAAGTGTTGAATACATTGTATAAAGAGTGTGTGTAGGAGGGAGATAGGTGAGCCAGATCCTGGTGAGACATTACTAAGGAGACTTGACTGAAGGAAAAGGAGGAGCTCAAAGAATCAGAGGGATTTCTTGAAGGTAAATTGCCAAAGACAAAATCCTGCAATTTAGATGGCCTATGAATAACTCTCTTGCCCAGAGGAGCAACTGGTCTAACAACCTCTTCATTATCCTCAGTAGGGGAGCCATTATGAACACTCTCTGCAGAGATAGAGTCAACCACACCAGGAGTAGGCAACATGGTGTTTTGTGAGGGAGCTAAATGAGGAGGAGGAGAGCTATTGGGAGCATTGTCATCAACAATCTGTGTAGGAGGGACATAAGAAGGTAACTGACCATAAGAGAATAATGGCAAATCATCGGTAGCTGGATTAACCATAGGGAGTGGTGGAGAGAGCAACTGAGATGACTGTGACTGCTTGTAGGGAAACACATTATCCCTGAAGACCACATGTCTAGCAACAAGGATTTTCTTCTGATTTAAATCAAACAACTTGAATGCCTTTTGGCCAGGGGGATAACCCAAGAAAATGCATCTTTTTGCAGTAGTGTCCAACTTGTCTCTATGAGACTTGTCAAGTAATGCATAGCACAAGCAACCAACAACATGTAAATTGTCAAAGGAGGGAGGGTGTTTGTACAGCAACTCATAAGGAGATTTCCAGGCTAAAACAGCAGTTGGCATTTTGTTAATAAGAACAGTAGCACTAAGAACACACTCTCCCCAAAACTGAATAGGGAGACCAGAGTGGAACCTGATAGCTCTGGCAGTTTCAACAAGGTGCCTATGTTTTCTTTCAACTCTAGCATTCTGCTCAGGCACCCCAGGAGCAGATTTTTGATGCAAAATCCCTTTCATAGCAAATAACTCTTGACATCTAGACTGTGTAAATTCAGTGCCATTATCTGACCTGATAACTTTCACTTGCAAACCAAACTGAGTCTCAACCATGGAAATAAAGGAATGTATCAGTTTAAACACTTGCAGCTTATCTTGAATCAAGAAAACCCAAGTAGCACGACTATAGTCATCCAAAACAGTGAGGAAATATTTGGCACCACAAAGAGAGGGAACCTTATAAGGTCCCCAAAGGTCCATATGAACCAACTGAAAAGGAGACTGAGCAATGGATTCACTTCTAGAAAAAGGAAGCTTGTGAGCCTTAGTCATATCACAAGCATCACACACAAAATCATTCAAATCTAAATCCTTACAAATCAACATATGTTTCATCTTAGAAACAGATAAATGCCCCAGTTTAGCATGCATTTCATGAACTAGAGAAGAATTGCAGTTATTAGAAGAAGCTTGACTAACAGAAGCAGAAACACTGGCCTTGAGCTTGTACAATCCACCTTGCTCATGACCCTTGGCCACCACGACCTTAGTTGTAAGGTCCTGTAATAAGCATTGAACAACATCAAAACTGAATCTCAAGCCACTGTCACAGAGAATCTTAGAGACTGATAATAAGTTGTGTCTAAATTCTGGGACAAATAACACATTCTCAAGTTTCAAATTAGCAGCAATCAATACTGAACCAACAAACTTGACTGTCTTAGCAGTCCCATCAGGTAATCCCAACTGAATATCCTTTTCCAAAGGATGCAAATCAACAAAAATTGACTGATCAAAGGCAATATGATCTGTAGCTCCCGAATCAATAATCCAAGTAAAGGAATCAGATTTATCAACACCAATTAAGAAAGAAGTACAAAGAGTACCTGCAAAATGAACAATGGCTGAGTTGGCCATTTCAGTTCGATATCCTTCTGCAGGTGCTTTACCTTTCATCATCTTCACAATTTCCTGAAAGATTGCATTCACCATTGTTGGATCAGGCTTAGACACACTCCCATCCTGATCCAAAGGACAATCAGCTTGTACTCCATCAACCTGAGCAGCAATTCTGGTACCTCCCTTAGCTTTGGGACCTTGGTACCATTCAGGATATCTATGCAGCTTAAAACAATAGTCTTTAGTGTGACCATCTTCATTGCAAAAATCACAGTGCCTATCAAATCTAGGCTTCTTAAAATCTCTTCTACTCTGATCACCTATCTTGGACTGGTCAGGTGACCTGTACTGCACAAACTTCCCTCCAGATTGGGAACTAGCATTGCCAGAAGTGTTAAAATTGTTTCTGGCTGCAGCAAGAGCATTAGTATCCATAGAGGGAGCAGTGGTTATCCCTTTCTGTCTCTCCACATGAGTAGCCATTTGAAATGCTTTGTTCAGACTAGGTAGAGGTTCCTTAGACAACACTGAAGTTCTGAAATTCTCATATGCATCATTTAAACCCATAAGAAACTGCATTACTTGAGCTTTGGAATCTCGCTCTACAACTTTCTTTAAGATGCCACAACTACACTGATTCATAGCACCACAATCACAACGAGGCAAACCATCAATCATCCTCAATTCATCCCAAATCTTTTTCAGTTTATTATAATACAAAGACACAGTTGAATTCTCCTGTTTCAGATTGCACAACTCTATGTGTAACTGAAAAATAAGAGCATCATTGGTCTCAGAAAAACGCTCCTTAATTTCTTCCCAAAGTTCTTTCGAAGATTGAACATACATGAGGCTCTCACCAATTTCACTAGTGATGGAATTAATAATCCAACACCACACCATATAGTCAGCTCTTATCCACTTTTCATAATCCTCACTTTCCTCACTAGGTTTGACACAGCTACCGGTTATGAACCCTAGCTTAGCCTTCGCACCAAGTGCCATACGCACTCCACGACTCCAACTGGCAAAATTTAAGCCATTAAAAGGAGTTCCAACAAGCTGCATACCTGGATGGTCACTGTTCGATAGGAATAAGGGATTGCAGTGTATGTTCCCCAAATTCTGCACCTGAAAATCACCAAAACGAACTCCATGTTCGCCAAGCGGAGATCCACGACCAGCTGGTGATCCACGACCACCAGAGCCGCCAATTCCTCCTACAGCATGCGCGTAACTTTGCGATTCTCCAGTGCTACCTCTGCCACCACCATTAGCTTGACCACGTCCAGCCATGGATGACAAACTCAATTGCGGAAGCGATCGAAAAGGAAACGAAATCCAGAGGAGATCTGATCGGAAACACAACCGATACAAATCTCAGGAAAAAATTCGATTTTGCTCTGATACCATTTGAAGAAAGGTTAAGAGAAGAAATTGAGATCAAAAACTGATCAAAAACAACAAATTGGAATCAACTCCATTGATAGAGAAAAGAGAGAGTTTGTGTTTCTGTTACAGGAAAAGTAACGACAGAGAGGGAGAAATGGAGCTTTTATCAAGCTGTGTATAACAACTTCTAACAACCTCTCTAACTGACCTTTCAAGTGCAATTACCAAAATACCCCTCTGTCCACATATACTCTATATTAACAAATCAAGCAAAATAAAACTAAAGTCAATGCTTTAGACTCGATAGTGTCATTACTTCTAAAGGATAAGGAGACGATAAGCCCGGTAGTATTTCAAATCGCATCTCAGGAAAGTCTTTTGACATCTCAGACCAACATCTAAATAAAACTAAAGTCAATGCTTTAGACTCAATATCCCCATCATCAAGAGCTACTTTGATTCTTCTCGGAACCTCCACTTAATTGTCTGAGCTCATTTTTGCGAATATTCCACATCCTTGCACGTCTCCTTTCTTTGAAAACCACGAACACAACGTTCCTCTCACCTAAATTGATAGAATTTGACGAGGAAATAATATTGGAAGAGGCAATTTGAAGAGGAAAAATAAGCTCAAATAGCTCTCAAATGGGTTTAACTCTTTATTTGTGTTCTTCACTCTTATTGATATATATCAAGCTTACAAAAGATACCTATTTATAGGATGCTAGTACATGAAACACTCTTGTAAACTTATGGGGTATTAACTAAGACTTTAAGTCTTCTAACTTAATTCTAAAACACAACGTAGGAGTCTTAAAAGATATAGAAACCACTTACATAAAACTTACCTCTTAAAATGAAAGAAGTAACCTAAGACATTTATTAATTAAGTTTATGTTTTTTCAACACACCCCCTTAAACTTAATTTCTCGTAACTCCGAGCATAGACCGCAACTTGATGAAAGTCTCAGCTTTCAGAGGCTTCGTGAAAATATCTGCAACTTGGTCTTGAGTCTTCACGTACTTGACTTCAATATCGTTCCTGGAAACACACTCACGAATAAAGTGATACCTCGTGTCAATGTGTTTGCTGCGATCATGGAACACTGGATTCTTAGCCAAAGCAATGGCTGACTTGTTATCAACAAGGATCTTTGCGGCTTCTGGTTGGGGCATCTGCAAATCTTCCAACAATCTTCTCAACCAGATGGCATGACAAACACAAGATGTAGCAGCAACATACTCAGCTTCACACGTAGAAAGAGTAACAATAGACTGCTTCTTAGAACTCCAAGTGAAAGCAGTATCTCCCGTGAAGAAAACGAAACCAGAAGTACTATTTCGATCATCAACATCTCCGGCCCAATCACTATCACTATAACCCACAAGCTTATATTCATTTGAAGAAGAATAAAGCAAACCATAGCTGATAGTACCTTTGATGTACCGAAGAATACGTTTTGCTGCTTTGAAATGTGTTGAAGTCGGTGTCTCCATTTACCGACTCACGAGCCCAACTCCATAGAGAATGTCTAGGCGAGTGCATGTCAAATATCTCAAGCTTCCAACAAGGCTTTTGAAAGTTGTAGAATCAACCTTCTCACCTTCGTCATACTTTGATAACTTGACCCCGCAATCCGTTGGTGTACTTACGGGCTGACAACCATCCATTCTGAACTTCTTCAGAATCTCATTAGCAAATCTTTCTTGGCAAATGAAAATCCCGTCATCTGATTGCTTAATCTCAATGCCGAGATAATAAGACATGAGACCAAGATCAGTCATCTCAAACTCTCTCGTCATGGCTTGCTTGAAATCTCCAAACATTCTCGGGTTGTTACGCGTGAAAATCAGATCATCAACATATAAGCAAACAAATAGAGTATCACCATTTTCACAGACCTTGGCATAGAGCGCATACTCATTCGGGCATTTGACAAACCCGTTCTCTTGCAGATACTTGTCAATCCTGCTATTCCATGCTCGTGGTGCTTGTTTTAAGCCATACAAGGCTTTCTTCAACTTCAGCACCTTATCTTCATGGCCTTTGATGAGATACCCAGGAGGTTGTTCAACATAAACATCCTCTTCAAGCACGCCATTTAAAAATGCTGATTTCACATCCATTTGATAAATCTTCCACTTTCTCTGAGCAGCAAGTGAAATCATCAAACGAACAGTCTCTAATCGGGCAACTGGAGCAAACACCTCCCCATAGTCGATCCCTGGACGTTGGCTGTAGCCTTTGGCAACCAACCTTGCCTTGTACCTCTCGACCTTTCCTTGAGCATTCTTCTTCTCCTTGAAAACCCACTTCAGACCAATGGGCTTTTCACCTTTTGGTAAAGTTGTCAGCGCCCACGTATCATTCTTCTCGATCGACTTGATCTCTTCATTCATAGCAACTCTCCATTTTTCGTCATTCACTGCTTCCTGAAAATCCACGGGCTCAGAATCAGCGAAATAACAATAGAGAGTTAGATCATCATGCGAATCCTCCTTTTGAGCATAAATTTCTGCAAGGCTTCTCATTTTTGGAGGTCTCCCACTCGAGCTTTCATAGGATGATGGTGATGCTGATGTCCTTGAAGAATATGGTGAACTTTGAACGCTTGGTGATGGAGAAGGTGTTGTAGGTTCTGGATAAACACCTTCGCCTTGCTCTTCTTCGGCAGGAGTTGGAAAGAAATCATATCTCTCCCTGTCTTCAAGGCTCCAATCCCATGCATCATTTTCATCGAACTGAACATCTCTGCTAATGACAATCTTGTTCGCCACCGGATCATAAAGCTTGTAGCCTTTCGATCCTTGGTCATAGCCAATGAAGACATGCTTCTTACTTTTATCTTCAAGCTTCGTTCTGACCTGATCTGGCACATGTACATAGCCAATGCTCCCAAACACTCTCAAATGAGATGCACTTGGCTTTCTTCCACTCCATGCTTCTTGAGGAGTTTGATATGATAAGCTCTTCGTTGGACATCGGTTGGCTAGATAGACTGAGCAGTCAACTGCCTCAGCCCAGAACTCTTTCGGCATCTTCTTTGTCATCAGCATGCTTCGGGCCATGTTAAGAATGGTCCGATTCTTTCTTTCAACCACGCCATTTTGTTGAGGAGATCTTGGCACTGTCAGAAATCTTTTGATGCCATTCAAATCACAGAACTCATTGAACTCGTTAGAAGTAAACTCGCCACCTCTATCAGTTCTAAGAGACTTGATATAAAGACCAGTTTGTTTCTCTACAAGAGCTTTAAAGTTTTTGAAAATAGAAAAAACTTGGGATTTTTCTTTCAGAAAATAAACCCAGGTCTTTCTACTGAAATCATCAATGAAGAGCAGGAAGTACCGATTTTTACCGAACGAGGCTGGCTTTATTGTTCCACAAACATCGACATGGACAAGTTCAAGTGGCTGATTTGCTCTTGTAGTGCTCTCTTTTGGAAAGCTTTTCCGGACTTGTTTGCCGACAAGACACCCTTCACAAATTTGATCTGGTTGGTCAATTTGAGGCAAGCCATTCAACATCTTTCTTTGAGACATCAACTTCAACCTCCCGAAGTTCACATGCCCAAGCTTTAGATGCCATAGCCATGGTGTCTCATTTACACAAGCTTTGAGACATTTGGCGACATCTGTTTGAATATTCAACAAGAACATTCTATTCTTCGTCATTGGCACCTTGGCGATCACGTTCTGATGATCATCTTGGAGCAAGAGACTACGATTCTTCATGTACACCTCGTAGTTCTTCTCCAAAAGTTGTCCCAAACTCAAGATGTTGCTCTTCATGTTAGGAACAAAATAAACATTGCTTATGAATTGATGACCACCATTCTTCATACGAATCAGAATCGTACATTTTCCCTTGATGGGAACTTTGGAGTTGTCTCCAAATGTAACACCTCCGGTGATCGACTCATCGAACTCAACAAATTTCTTCTTGTCACCACACATGTGGTTGCTCGCCGCATTGTCAAGGTACCATACGTCCTTGTCTTTGTCCTCGCCTTGGTAGGCTAGCAACAAAGTGGCATCGTTCACTTTCGAATCATCCGCGTAGTTGGCCTTCTCCTCAACATTGCTAGGAGCACTCCAACAATCTCGAGCGTAGTGCCCATAGTTTTGGCAATTATAGCATCGAACTTTCGATCTATCTTGTCTGCCAAAGTTTCCTCTTCCTCGTCCTCTCGAGGATTGACCACTTTCTCCATCATTGGAGTCATGGTTTGATGATCCGCCTCTTCCTCTTCCTCTTCCTCGAAAGGAACCACGTCCACGTCCTCGTCCTATTCCTCTTTGAGACTTCTCTTGGCCATCACTCTTCTCTTGAGTTGAGTGCTTGGTGGCTAAGACTTGCTCTGTTGGCTCATCATTTCTGCTTTTGATCCTCTCCTCACGGGCTTGTAAAGAACCCTTGACTTCTTCAACCGTCATAGTCTCCAAGTCTTTCGACTCTTCGATGGCGACTACAACATGATCGAACTTTGTTGGCAACGAACGAATTATATTCTCAACAACTCGGGCATCCTTGATGCTTTCTCCGTATCGCTTCATTTGGTTGACAACGGCTAACAATCTTGCAAAGAAATCCGCAAACGATTCGGACTCTTGCATTCGGAGACCTTCAAATTCTCCTCGCAAAGATTGCAAGCGCACCTTCTTCACCTTGTCAACCCCTTGGTTAGAGGTTTTCAAGATTTCCCATGCTTGCTTGGCGGTCGTCTCATTGGCCACTCTTTCGAACATGGACTCATCCAGACATTGGTGGATGAGAGTGAGAGCTTGTTGATCATTCTTCCGGGTCTTTTGAAGGACCTCCTTCTCGGTGGGAGTCAACAAAGCTTCGTCTTTAGGCATCTCATAGCCTCTCTCGACAATCTCCCACACATCTTGGGAACCAAGAAGTGCCTTCATGCGGAGACACCAATTCTCATAATTTTCTTTTGTAAGACGAGGAAATTGGAACGGAAAACTTGAATTATCCCTAACCGAGCTCTGATACCAATTTGATAGAATTTGACGAGGAAATAATATTGGAAGAGGCAATTTGAAGAGGAAAAATAAGCTCAAATAGCTCTCAAATGTGTTTAACTCTTTATTTGTGTTCTTCACTCTTATTGATATATATCAAGCTTACAAAAGGTACCTATTTATAGGATGCTAGTACATGAAACACTCTTGTAAACTTATGGGGTATTAACTAAGACTTTAAGTCTTCTAACTTAATTCTAAAACACAACGTAGGAGTCTTAAAAGATATAGAAACCACTTACATAAAACTTACCTCTTAAAATGAAAGAAGTAACCTAAGACATTTATTAATTAAGTTTATGTTTTTTCAACATAAATGATGGATCTTTGAAATCCACAAACACAACAAAGATCAATTCCAAGATAGCGTATGAGACTACCACTAGCTCCACCCGTTCAAACTAAACGCAACTTAACCAAAGAGCAAAACACTTTGAAGAGCAAAAGTTACCGAGATCAAGGGAGAGGAGTCATCGGTCCCCCCCCCCCCCCCCCAATGTGAAATCCACAAACACAACAACGATCAATTCAAGATAGCGTATGAGACTACCACTAGCTCCACTCGATCAAACTAAACGCAACCGAACCAAAGAGCAAAACACTTTGAAGAGCAAAAGTTACCGAGACCAAGGGAGAGGAGTCATCGGTCCCCCCCCAATGTGAAATCCACAAACACAACAACGATCAATTCAAGATAGCGCATGAGACTACCACTAGCTCCACTCGATCAAACTAAACGCAACCGAACCAAAGAGCAAAACACTTTGAAGAGCAAAAGTTACCGAGACCAAGGGAGAGGAGTCATCGACTCATCGGTCACCTCCCCAATGTGAAAATTATTTTCTCTATCTTGTTCAAACATTCAAAAAAATCAACAACCAAGCATGTTCTCATGCCATAGTCCAGTAATACAAAATTACAAATGATCAATTCCATTATGGAGATGCAATATGGAAATGAAACATTTCTCTATCTTGTTGAGACTTGATGATACTGTATGCCCCTAACTATGTATACAAAATATTGTAACAACTTGTTATTGTGGATAGTGAAAGTTTCTGGCTCACCGTAGTTTTTCCCGTTTTGGGGTTTTTCCAAGTAAATTTGGTATTTTTTGTAATCGTTTGTGTTATCTTTGTAGTTACGTACTTATGTTTGTTTATGTGGTTTGATTGCTTGAGTTTCGCTCTATGGTTAGCTGTTAGCAGTCTTATATTGACAAATTATGCTTTAAAAATCATTGATAATTTTTTTTTTATATTATTTTAGAAAATAAGTTACACCGAATATTATATCGGAATGTAACCGAAGATCCAGCCCACCAAAATCTATTTCGGATCTGATGCATCCCCTGGTGGGCCCTGGGTCCATGGATGACTTCTAGTTCTAGTTCTAGTTATGGTCATTGCAAGCTCCACTCAACTTCAAAATTTCCAATTAAACTATTGAATTTGGAATGGACTTTGGAAGAGTTATGACTTATGAAGTAGTTGGAATGAAATCAATGAATGATAAGTTGATAACGACACATTGTATACTGTATGTTGATTGAAGATTATATTACTATTATTTAAGTAGAAAATATGCACTTACAACGTGCAATTCAAAAAAGCTCATCTCAATTCAACAGACCACCAACAAAAGCTAATGATAATGCATGAGTTAACGACGCTTTGGCATTTAGCCATTGGTGATTTGCATGTTACCCTCAATGTGAATGTATCCTGCCATGTGGCCATGTTATTGCACCTTTTGGTTTTAATTTGGGTACATTTTTAATTCTTTATCTTTTTGATTGTGATGAAATCCAATTTTATCATAGAAGCTTCTTCTAGTTATTACGGAGTTTTGAAAATAATTCTAGGAAGAAGAGATTTGAAAAACTATTAAGATTATAAATGTGTAATCAAAATTAAAATATAATTGTGTGTATTTTATTATTCGATTGTCAAATATATGTTCGATAAAACTAGTATTAAGATATGAAGTTTAGCACAAATAAGAAAAGAATCACTTGAATTTGGTAAATAGCGCGTGAAGTGATCAATTTACATTGAGTGAGGCTATTGCCGCCTATTGGCAATGAATACGGATAAATTATACACAAGTCCTTTTCAATTTTAAAAAATATTTATTAATTAAACCGAGAGCAAAACAAAAAGCGAAACAAGTTCAGCCAAATACCTAAATCGTTCATCCAATGACCCAAATATCAATGAAATCCTCCAATTTGGAAACGATATAATTGCACACTAGTTTTTCTTCTAAAAAATCAACCATAAGAACCAATGCTTGACTTATTTCACTTAATAGAGAGTTAGATTTATAGTTAACAATCGGCTGCCATGCTTTGATGCACGATTAGGGGTGTTATTCAAGTCGAACGAGCTTAGTAGGGGCTGCTCATATTCGGCTCGTTTTTGTTCAAGCTCGAGCTCGGCTCGAATTTTTGTCGAGCTTAGAAGTGAGCTTGAACTCAGGTCGCGAGTATTTGAACAAACTCGAGCTCGTTTTTTGTCGAGCCAAGCTCGAACTCGTGTTATTGTTGTAGCTTGTTTTTGCTGGAAGTTCGTTTCTGAGCTCGTTTTCAGCTCATTTCTGAGCTCGTTCAAATGCCTGAAATGAACGGGACTGATTTGAGAGAAACCCTAAACTAAAGGGGAAAAAAGCACAAGGGTAAATTTGTCTGAGCTCAGGAACCCGCTCAAACTCAGCTCGTTTTTCAAATGTGAACGAGCTCGAGCCGAGTTTTTCGAGTCGAATCCGAGCAGCTCGTGTTCACATAACACCCCTACTCACGATGGTCGAGTTCACCTAAATACTACTATATACCAATGATATATAATTCTAAATATATACAGAAATATCTATGGAGGTTGAGGTATAAGAAAAGTGGTAACCACTGTCATCGGGAAAGTGAGATATCTTGAACCAACCATCGCAAGATAAAACGTGCAAACCTGAAACGTTTCGTCATTAACATGCTCATACAATCATCAAGTTCACACTTCACACACACGGGTTATATAGATGCCATAAGCCTACCCTCAAACAAACAAAAAACTAAGCTCGAACCTATCAATTATGAATTGTTAGATTCGTTACAGCAAGCCAGCAACTCGTTAGCACTGTTTGTACATGAAAGCAGCATCAGAATAGGGCAGATGAAACGCCAAATTCAGCAGCCAAGAAGGAAGAGATAGCTTCCGAGGAAGAGCCATCTTTTCAATTTAAGCTCGGCACATACAATCCGGTATCGGGTAAGTGTATATCGACTGCTTCTCTTTTCTTACTCTAACCTGCCCTTGTCTGTTCTTGTGTCCAGCCACCACAGAGCGCTGAAACTCGGGCCATGTTAAGGTCTTGTTCAGGAAAAGGTTCCCCAAGAGCACCATATTAGGCCTGATGGACTTGAGATTCTTGTATGCTCGATGTCCCAGCTGTAATAAAAGTTCAAACTTGTTTATTCAAATCTAACATCAACACGTCTGATGCTCGTAAACAAGTTCATCTATCACTAAGTGATAAGCTGAACCATAATCATAAATTAAAGTTGAAACAAGAAATCAATCATGGCCATGGGCCATTGGTAATAATAGTTGACATCGTGTTTTGCAGTAATTTTGAGGAACGTAAAGCAGGCAAAAGTCTTACCAAGGCATTGTGCATATTGCCAGGTGAAGCAGATATGAAAATATCACTTTGCATGCTAACATAGTAGTCAACTGCAGCTGACACAGAAGATTTTCCTTCGAGGTTCAATAGCTCATCAGCAGAGATGAGGCTTTTCTTGTCCTCCATTAGAGGAAATAATGTACGCAGGGTTGAGATCCGTGCTTCCCCACCATACACCTGGATCAAAATATTAACAAATTTGAAGCCTCATACAAACAGCATCTAATATGAATTAGCAAGAGCCAACTCAGCAGATGGAAGGTACGTCAATGCAAATAAATCGGCAAACATCAGAGGGCAACACCTTTGGATACTTAGTTACCTTATGGGAAGCAAGATATAGACGGGTCTCATTAGTGAAGCCCAGAGCTGCCAGTAGCAATCCAACCTCTTCAGGAGTCAAAGGGCAACGCCCTTGGTTTCTCAACTCCTCATCAGTGAACTGGGAGTTCATTACTCTTCCTTGCCAAAGCACCGCTCTATATCTTGCAAGAGCCAACTTTTCAGCTCTACCACCACCAAAATCACAGGCTGAATGTGCAGCCATATCCTGCATTACAAACAAGAGGGCTTAATAATCAACATAAAACAATTCGTTCATTCTCCTAAAGGGCTTTAACCCTAAAACAAGGAAACTGTTCCCGTCATATAAAACAATGGACAGAAAACATCCAATTAGTTGAGGCATCCAGCTAAACAGTCAGCATCAACAAATTGCATATTATTATAATCTTTAAATCACAAGTCCTAACTTGGCAGATTCAGAAACTTCTGCAATTAATAGAATCTTTTGCATAACATCCAATGGCATGCTGAAGACCAAATTAGACACTTCAATTATGGATAGCATTAGAAATATAACACAGACTAGCTATCTCCATTCAGTTTATGCCATTTAATGTCCATGCCTCATGAATGAGAAACTAACTGAGATAAACAATTACTTAATCCTCAAACCACACAGAAATAGAAGTTTTAGTTCCACTATTGGCCTGTACTTTTCCATCTGCTAACCTTATCAAAGCGAAGATGCAACACAATATACTTTCCAGCTCCCTGTTCAATGTGATTATCCATCTGATCCTGTAGCCTTCTCTGATCTGCTCCTTTCTGGCTAGGATATTGTAGACGATTTACAAGGGTGGCACCAAGATTTCTAATATGCGGAACAAAAACCAAAGCTTCAAAGTTGACTTTGCAACGTAGTTTTTGGATTGTTTTAGGCAAGTTGTCAAAGGCCAAGCGATGAGAGAATGGAGCAATAGCAGCAACTCCATGCCTGGAACAGTAAAACATTGATCTTCATTAGCAATGCACAAATACCTTTAGAAGGTTATCAATCCAATGAATTGTATCGAATCTATTACACATAGGAGGCTATTTATAATGTCTTACAATCCTGACTTATTTAATGCAAGTATATACTAACAGTAAATGCCTAATAGTAAAATTCAACAAATAGAAAACATATCCTATTATGCTTCTCAATTTCAAGAAGGAAAAGTTTTGCTGGAATTCTGACCTCTGCAGTACAGGCAATACATTCTCCAGGTACCAATTGGCTGAAGCATGGACAGGTGCAGTTTTTATCCGGGTTTCACGGATGCCTGTAGAATAATATTCCCTAGTGCTCCAATAGTATTCTTCAGGCAACTCTTTAACAATACGAACTTCATCGCGCAGGCCATCAATAAAGTGATGAACGTCAAATATTTCCTCAAACGAACTGCATCAGTAGAGATGTCAATAATCTGAGTTGTGAAGCACATCATAAAACAGTAACCTAGGAAAGTTCCATAGCTCACTAAGTCACTAGTACCTTGAATCTTGCCAAACTGGATTTACTTCTAGGTGTGGAACAACGAGAGTTGCATTAAGAATTTTAGCTACTGCAACCGCATCACAGACCTTCAAGGGAAAATGCAGTGTCAATGAGAAGCAAATCTGCCACTTACCAACCACATGACACCATATAGACAAAGGGCATCCACCTCTTTCTTTACACATAGCCAACAAATCACTTGGCATACATAAAGCTCCCAATACAGACAAGTGTATGGAAAAAGCGAATTCAGCAACACAGCATATTATCAAAGGCATGTTTTCTGAATGAAACAAGTATGAGATCTCAACCTCACTCTAACATTAAAACACAGAGCAAGCATATAATGCAAACAACCCAAGTGAAACTCCACAAGAGTAGCCAACAGTGTCAAATACTCAAATGTGAAACGTTACTCACCCCCATCCTTTGTTGGTTTAACCCTCCATCTAGAAACACTTGGATGTAGCCATTAGACTTTTCTGGCAATGCTGCAAGACAAATGGCATAATCAGACCAAGAAAGTTGCATAAACCCTAAACCATAGAATCATCATTATCGACCATCTACCAACTTACCAGGAGGGTCAACAGAATCGGAACAGGTCTTCCATCCCTGATTCGGCAAAGGAGACCACAACTCAAGCTGTTCTCTGGACGACTGAGAAAATTATAAAGCATAAAATTTAAGTTAACTACAATTTCACAATTAACAAGCAATCATGGAACAGAAGAAAGCAGATTGAGCAAGAAGCACGTACTCACAGGGTGGCGTTGTAAAGCAGCGTCCAAGAGCGGTAAATGCCTCGGCTTTGGCGCATTCCATTCCTGCAAATTGCAGAGAAAGCAGTACAAGGTTGAATTCCAGATCTGCAAATTGCGAAGTTTTAAAACAGGAAATCAGGAAGACGGAAAAATCACCGAAAAAACGGAAGGAGAGGCTCGGCCGAGAGGAGCGAAGAGATTAGGGAAGAAGACAGGGAGTAGAGGCACGAAGAGGGCAATGAGAACAGGGAATCTCTGAGCGTAATAGCTTCGTAGCGGAGTCTCCATAATCGATTTGGAGAACGGATTCGACCGGTGACGGTTGTTATAGCTCTGAGTGTTCATTGGAAAACCCTAGATTTTCGTCAGTTTGGGATTCAGGTTTCAGATGTCGCCACTGTTTTCGGCTCATGTCTCTGTTTTCTATCTGCAGTCATGAACCCTCAGATATGCGGAATACCAATTTACCCATACAATTTATTTACATGATGAGAAAAACGCACACAATGAAAAATGGCAATGAAAAATGGCAAATTTACTGTACATAATGAAACTAATGTAAATAAAAATGAATGGATTAGCTCCCAAAACAGTTGATGTAGAATGAGAGGTCACTGATCTTAATGAAGCCAAAAAATAAGCTTTGAGAAATCATATGCCCATATTGGTTAGCTTCTAAAACGAATCAATCCGATTACAGCAGCAAGGTTTAGCGCGGTAGGATCGACTGATCAATCCTAGCAAGCATCAACTCCTCCTATTCATATAGGTCCTTGAATCTAGCACATATATATCCCTTAGGAATAATATTGCATCAGCTCAGATACAAAAGGGTAAGAGTGTAGTTTCGGAGAACAACAAAACCAATGGGAGTTTTTGTGCAGGAAATGCAAAAGCTGATGAATTTTCTCAGATGCTTTTGTTCTCTTTCTCTTCTGATTTCTTTGCCCTTTGCGCTGGAATGCCGCTATCTTTGCTTGCAGCGTGCTGATCTGTGTTTCGGTCTCTCAAATAGTTGTTGCTGTTGGAGGTCGCTGATCTCATAGCCCTTGGCAGCTTTAACGAGGGATTGCCTTTTTGTAAACTACTTTCTGGCCTCCTTGCAGGTTCTGCGTTTTCAGATTGTGCTGGAGGTGGTAGATATGCAGGAACCAGCTGAATTACTGCTTTTTTCCATTTCTTTCTTTGTTCGGGCTTTGAAGCATTCGGTTTTCCCTGCACGTAGTACAAAGCTTTTATAACATGCACTTGAAATCCTTTCATCGATTAGATGAGAGGTGAGGTGATCTTTGTTGTATAAGTTACATACCGTTGTGTTCCCGATGTCAGACAATGGCTTCCTTTTAGATCTAATCTCTTCATTTTGGTCCCCAACAGGCATTTCAATCAATGCATTCCCAAGTAGTGCAGCGCCTTGAGAGGCAAGAATGTGAGTTTCGTCCTCTTCGGCGACAGATCCCCTGCCAAGAGGCTTTTGCTGGAGAGTATCATCAGTGCATCCACTTGCACTAGTATCTCTGTTACTGCATTTACGCGATGAGCACCCACATGAAGCTGAGCAGCAGTCTCCACCAGCTCGACATTCACATTTTGATGTCTTGCAGGACGAAAACTTGCTGCAAGTGCAACACAAGTTATGTGCAAAGCTTTCCACGGTTTCACAGGGTAAATCACACTCATTCGTCTTTGGTGTGTTAGAACCAGATATTTGACACCCTTTATTCTTATACATTTTCTTCTTTGTCCGTCTCACTGTCTCTACCCAGTCGCCATCAGCTGTATCCTCATCAGAATTAGAGCGTTCGGAGTCGGACGTATCCATGTCCTCCAATAGCTCCATATAGTTGCCAAAGTTGAAGAGCCCAGAGGTTCTAGGTCCCTAACAGCACAAGATAGCACAAAATAAACATAAACTAATCAATACCTATACACAATTAGTCAATAGAGATGAATTATATCAATTCAGAAGCAAGGAGGTTGAGAAACATGACAGACAAAAAGACAAAGACATGATACCTGTCGTAGGTTGTAGGCTTTCCCATCGTTAGCTCTTGCACCATTTGCATTTTCCACAAACTCTCTATTTGAATTTCTCTGTCAAATGATGGCCAAAGGTTAGCAAGTCATAGTGTAGCAACTAGCCACTCTTCTGGCACGTTTAGAAGCGTGTAAAAGAGTCAGATGAATTACATAGACAACAAAGTTAAAGGCATATAATAAGCAAAATGAGTCACTAAATTCATGAAGAGAGCAAAGCAGTAATATAATATCAACAAAGAACAAAAGAGGGACTGCAAAAATAGTATAAAATAGAGGTCATAAATTGTGCTCACTAACCTGCTGTAGTTGACGAATAATTTCGGTATTTTGTAATTCAAGTTGTCTAATCTTAGTGTTTAAATTGAATACTTTTTCCTTCAACTCCTTCATATCTGTGTCTTTTTCTCTGCATTCAACTTCTTTATCCCGTAGCTCGCACCTTGGTAAGAGGAAAATATATTTAGATAATCAACAAAGTTTACTTTTATAAAGTTCAACAATCACACATCTGAATGAGATATTTCTGTTAGGTCAAGGGATTGGTTGAATCAAAGAACATAGGATTGTCAATTTATTAAAGAATTATAATCAGTTTGTTTGTAGTTACCAATTTCAAAATGTCTTGCACCAGTTTATGTGTTTAACATTCTATGTGTAAGTAAAGAAAATACCTTGAGGAGGAAGCCAGGTTGAAAAGATGGTTCATCAGATTTTTCGCTTCAGAAAGAGAACGAACTTGGTTCCACCGCCCTTTTCCACTGAAGAGGCGTTCACGCTCTTCTGCCTCAGAGAGATGTGATGCCATTGAAACCAAAGCACCAGAAGAAGTAGCAAGCATACTCTCAAGGGCAAAAATTCTTGAATTTCTTGCGCTGGGTGACATGGCCTCTGGGCACACACTACAATAATCCATGTATAGTATATGATTATATATCTTTTACTGTGAATAAGAAATTGATTTAAGCTTTCCAAAAGCACATAATTTTGCTACCTTGCTGCATTCTGTCTTAGTATTCTATCTTCCTCCTTCAATCTTGCAATCTCCTGGGCCATTTTAGCCCTCCTAAAATAAAGAAAGAAAAAGTGGTTTTTGTCAAGCACAAGAAAAAAGAAATTTTGAGAAAGAAAACTAAAAACAAACCATAAGATGGTGAACTCTTTTAGACCCTTGGCATGCTAACAGAGTAACAGTACTTTTTGTAATGTGCACAAAGATTAGTAACTCACTCTTCCTTTTGGCGTTCATACTCAGAGCGCACTTCATGTACTCGTACTGTGACTTCTAGCTCATGCTCAATCGCTTGCATCAATGCCTTTTTCCAAAAAGAGAGATTATTAGCTACATATATGAAGATTCCATTAAATAGACCAAACTTCGTCTACAGAGATTACCATAACATTTAAAGTGACTAGATAAAGGATCAGAAACTAATATCAGAAGTTGTAAACTCTCTAATTCAGAGGTTTGTCGAATAGAAGTTCAAGAATACCTGTAACACAGGACCATTTCCACTACCAGCACCTGCAATTTGTGTGGATTAGAAAATATTAAAGTCTGATCACCAAATTATAAGTAAAAAAAAAGTGCATGATGATAAAAATCTGTGTATTCATACCATATGCATCCCGTGATCCAGCCTTCCGGCTATCTAAAACCTCTTTCAACCTTTTTGCTGCCAAAGCTGCTTCCTCCGTCTTTCTCTGCAAAACCTGGTAAATATTCAATGAAGTCAGATTGTCAGAATAATAGTTATTTTGATCTAAATAAGGAGAAGTAAATCACAATATATACCATCTTCTGTCGCTGATTCAAGGCCAACAACTTATGCATCTCATACTCGTTTCTTCTTCCCTCTTTCTTAAGCTGCACGTGATCGAAATCATTTCAATATTACTAGAAAGTCTAGAAGATGTTAATCAAGCAACCAGCAAGTTTCAATATTCAGGAATTGAGAAGTAAATATAGAAGACAAAAATGAGAGAAAATAAGGCTCAAGTAACTCAGTGCATCACAATTGGAAACATTTTTCACCGAATTATAGAACGTGTACAGCATAGTGGCCTCTTATTGCTAATGCATGTTGAATATGGTACTAGACTTGGCCCCCAATCCAACATACAAACCATTACAGTACTATATTCACCTGAAGCACTTCTTTCTCCCGAGCGGCCTTCCACAACCTAAATCGTTCAGACTCCTGCTTTATCTTGTTTTGTAGTTGAACCTAAACAAGGCATGAGAGGAATTTGCAGTGAGGAGAAGAAAATTTCTGCAAGCAACACCAACTCAATAAATAAAAAAACTAAGCCAGGAGGAAAATTCTTATCAGAAGGGCAGAAAACTATGACAAACTTCTTAATAGAAGATGTTAAAGAACCAATGGTAACCTTTTGACACTTTATGCGGTGTATATCCTCTTGCAACCTCTTTGCTGCATCATCACTCTTCTGTTTTTGTCTTAAAACTTGAGTCTGTGCTTCTTGTTTCTTCTTCAATTCTGAGACCTGCAAGCCAGTGTTACTTCTCAACAACAGCACAGGATAATATCTGAATTTTCATATAGGGCTGCTAGATACAGACCTGTGCTTCGAGGCCATTCAATTTCTGAAGGTATCCTTCTTTCAGTTTCAGAGCATTATCATCAGAACTGGATGAAATTTTAGATAGGTTTCTCCGCAGTGCCTCAATTTCATTCTGCCAGTAAAAAGCAATGCAAAGTTAATTTCATTTACAAGATACCCAAGAAACCACTAGACTTAAGAGGATAATCACTCTGACCTGGAACACTCTTTTTTCGTATTCTAATTCTTGAACCTTCTTTTCATAGTGTTGCTTCATAACAACAGTGTCAACATTGGCAAAACTATTCATTTCAGCCTATCAAGAGAAACCAGATAGCTTAATACAAAAAACAAATTCCAGTAAACACCTGGCGCACAAGCAAACCATGCAAATAAACAAGTGTGAATCTCCACATTTATCCCAATCATGTATAAATAACATTTTTAACCGGACAAAGGCATGAAGCATCCTAAACCCTAATTTCATGCAAAAACCCGGTTACATCGTGCTAAGATAACTATACTTCAGCTAAAATCTGTAATATACGAGTAACATTTTCATCTAGTTTTCTTTAATTTCAAACTACTGAACTTATTCCATTTACCTCAAAGAACCATGTTCCGTCTAAAAAAAGAAAAGATAATAAAAAAACTAGTCTAACCTATATCCATTTTATTATTATTGCAAATTAGAAGGGGAAAACAAGACTGAATGAGAAGAAAATTATTTTGTAAACTGAAATCCAATTCAGATGAGAAATTATTAGAGTTAGAAATGTCCTCAAAGGCAGAAAGCAAATCAGCCCACCTCTTTCTGCTCAAGCCTTTTGTCTAGTTCTTTAAGTTCCATGTCCAATCTTTCTTGCAAAGAACAATGCTCTAACTCCTCAGCATCTTCACCTCCTACAAATGAAAAACAATAATATAATGGTGAACAACCAACCCATCCGATTTTATTATTTTTTTTTAAATTTGGCTTTTGTTTTTGTATTAGAGCATTTGTTATTTGTTATTTCAGACCCTCTAAGTATGTGTCTCTAGATATAACAGCTTCATCATCAAAATCAATGCAACTCGAAAGCTCTTCCCCCTTTACATGCAGCTTTTGACGTCGAGCTACCTCTACTTCTAGCTCTTGAATTTTTGAAATGTAACCTTTGACTAAGTCAACATCCTACAAAAAAGTTTCACAGACATATCTTAGAATAATATTCAATCAAAAGATGGGGAAAAAACGATAACGAAGCACGTCAAACTGGAGACCTGATCACCACTAGTCTCTAGCTCATCCCACGATTTGCCATTTCGAAATGCCTCAATTTTCATAATTAACTTGTCCTTCTCAACCTGTAAAACATTCATAGACTTGAAAGATCAAGAAATATAATTTAAAAAATAATAGTCTCAAAGGAAAATAGCAAGGACATGATATTCTTTACTGATTACTAACTACATCAGCACACACCTGAGCTTCAATAGCACGTTCTGAGAAGCGCCCACATGTGACTCGACTGTCTTGAAGTTCCCGTTGGAGCTCAGAGTTACTTGCTTCTAGAAGAGATACCTTGTGCTTCAAAATCTGAACAAGAAAGGTAAAAAGTTGGGTCCACAAAATCTGGAAAAGAAGGAAAGACTTCAAAAAGTTGTTGTACCTGAAGTTCCTCAAAGGGTACACTAGTGTCAGCACGATAAAACTGAAGCTCAGCCTGCAACTGATCAATTTGGCTTCGCATTCTTTGCATTTGAGCTGCCACTGGGTCACGATTAATCTACAAGTTGACCCACAAAAGACAGATGACAAAAGGAAGACCAGAAAAGTACAATAGAAGTAGACAACCCAAAAACTAAACTTACAACTGCTTTGTTATGAATATTACGAGCACGATTTGCGTACTTTAGCGTATTAAGGGTCTCCTCTGCATTTGTATCTGCTGGACTAACACACGCTATGCTCATAATAAACCAAACAAGAGATGGTTAATATAAATGTTTAGTAAACCAGTTTTTTTTAGTGTGATTAATATGGGAGGTTCAATTCATACCAATCATAATTGTTTTGCTATTGCCTCCCAAAGAATCCTGAATATATGAACCACACATAATAATTGGTGAGTCATCGGTGGACATTAGAACAGACATTATATGTTAATGAGTGCATGCAGGAAGTGCTTACTAAGAAAACATACAATACAGCTAGTTATATCAAGAAATGTTTAGCCATAATGTGAGGTGTTTTTATCAAAGAGAAGTGAGATCTTTTACCTGCAACAAACGTGTTAGCTTGCTGTCTCTGTATGGAACATGACCTCCTTCTTTTCGTTTCTTTTCATCTCCTAGGGCGCTTATTACATTGCCTAGGGCTAGCAAGCCTTTATTGATATGAATGCCTAATTTACAAAGAACGAATAGATGCATCTAAGGATAAATGAGTTGAAATTAAAGCATTCAAACATTAAAAAGTTATGATTAAACCAGAACACTTCCTTATCAATAAATTGGGAACTTGTTTTAGATATAGCATGGTTTCCCCTTGATAGTTGACTTCTAAGTTAAAGTCGGTGAATACTCACCTTCCCTTAACCGCATCCCATCTGCCCCTGTCCGCTTAGCTCTTTCAGATCCAGCAAGGTCCACTAAATGAAGTTTTGCACTCAGGATATCATCTCCAGGTTGATCATTTGAGTTGCCAGTAATGATCTTCTTTTGATCCATTGATATTGTAAAAATGGCATGTGAACGACTGAAACAACCAATCAATAAAACAAGTGAATTAGAAACTTTTATAATGTAAAATCTAAATCAATATAGGAAAATTAGATGTACAAGTTAAAGTGATCAAGATCATTTATTTCTTAAAATTCCTTGTAGCCTTTTACTATAAATTTTAGTATTTCATGAACAAATTACAAAGATAATGTACTAATGCTTTGATATCCTTTATATAAACAAATCAAATGTGTTATCAGACAACAGTGTGTAGTAGTTATAGCATTGATGGAAATTGATTCATTAGTAACATGTCATGACATTTCAAAGCACAACAAAGCTGATGCTGGGTATGTTGAACATTTATGTACCTAGACTGGCTGTTCATGTTTGTGCTCCCAGTAGCACGAGCAAGAGAACCAAGGGACAGATTCGAAGCCATCTCTTCTTTTGTACGAACCGCAGCCTCTGTAACACCAGCAAGAGTGATTCCTCCATTCACTGTTTCTCTAATCTGTATAGGCACTCTTGCTGTAGGCTTTGCTAAAGATGGACAATCAACTTTGGCAACTGGTTGATTATGATCAAGCAAATCAAAAACTTCTTCTTTGAATATCTGCATGTTCAAATGATGGAGGCATCAATTCATGAACCTCGAATAGCACCACCTAGTCGATAACAAAAATTTGTTCCTTTCTCACCTCAATGAAGGAGACTCTGATCAAAAACTCTGTTTTATCCTTCATTGACTCCACTTTAGAGAATATCGATTCCATTACCTTGGGGATTATACCTACACTATCTTCTTCCCCGTTATAGTTTGTTCCCATCGTGTAAGTTTTCCCTGAACCCGTCTTCATCACAACAAAGCAAACCTAGTCAATCCTAAAATGCAAACAGTTGAAAAAAACTTAACCAATACAAGGGACACAAATTGAGCGAGTTAAACTGCTTAGTTACCTGTCCATAAGCTAGAACAGTCCCATTGTATCCATGGAACAGAGCATCAACGAGGGATGCAACACATTCATCGTATATTCTACCGCAGGGAATAGCTCCATTGCCAAAAACATAATCGAAAGTAAATCCATGCGAACCAATTTGAATCTGTGTGCAAAAACCGAAAGATGATCTATAATTCAACCATCAATACGACCTACGGAAATCAGCCTAGGTAACAAACAAAATTGCTAATGTAAATGAAGAGCAGACAATAGAAGGAAACCTGCGGCTCTCCGGGGACAACAGATATGCAATCGGTACAGCCGTGCATCAGCTCAGAAGTGATCAACGGCCTGATGTTCACCGCAACCCGCACGCACTCGCTATTATGAGTTCCACCGGTTGAAGAAGGCTTGTCGTCATCGTTTTCCATCCCCAAACTCGCGCAATTCACAATTTAAGAACCCTAATATGCAACGCAAATAAGCCAAAATGTTGTCAAAAGCGACGATTAGGTCGATGAACCACAAATCAGAAGGCAACACGAGATTGTAAAATTTCGATGAACAACATCAACCAAGAGGAAATCGAAGTACAAATCAAGAAGCAAAAACCAAGCTAAATAGAGAGGGGAGATTCGAGAGAGACAAGAACCTGGAAATCGAGAGGGAGAGGGGGAGAATGAGAGCGCGGAGGGATCAAAAGGGGCAGGTTTTTGTGTATTTTGAAATCCAAAAAACGACCATTATACCGATCATTATCATTATACGTGTAATTAATTTTGTTAATTTAATTTAATTCGATTGTGAAGACAGCGTTAAAATTCGGATTCAAATTTGCGATTGAACGGTCACGTGACCGAACGGTCGAGCCTAGAGAAGTGACGACTAAAATTTGTTACAGTAAAAGGCATCCAATATACCAAAATTTTATGCTCTTTGCAAATCTGACCCTCCCCTGCCCAAATTTACAAATATGTCAAAAGTGTTCAAAATTTTGTAAAAATAACAGGTAAAAAAAAACTGGGAAACCGGAAGATTCTTCTGCGCGAGTTCGACCTAGCACCAACGCCATCCACCCAGATCCACAAGGAGTGGGGGTCCTCCTTCTCGCCGCCACCGGCCGGCCACGCATCCGTTAGGGGTCGCCGCCTCTACACTGGTGGCCTCCGACGGCGATGAAACCCATGGCGCCGCCTCTAGGGCTTGCGATTTGAGAAGAGGTGAACAACGCGAGGCTTCTTCTCCGGCTGGCCCTGGCCTGCTACTTCTTCTCCGGTGCGGCCTTGCATAGGCTTCTATCTGAATCGGTTCCTGATTCGACCGATTCGGAGCTCGCCCCCAACTGGAAGTCCGTCGTCGGTGGTCGAGCGATTCGGTGGTGGACTGGTGGATCACGGCAGGCACCGACGGTGACTCGAGTGATGCTTGACTAGATTTACGGTATGTCTCTCTCGCTCGCAGACTCTCTCTCCAGTATCCGCCTCGCTCTCGCAAGTTTGCAACTCCTGAATTGCAGACTTGCAATTGTAATTGTAGAACGAACAGGCTGAAATCTGAAGTGCTAAACTTGTGCTGGCGTCTTTGTGGACCTGGACAAAACTACTTAATTAAATAGCAGTGCATTCTTGACCATTAAGTACTTACATGATGCTGGAGCTAAAGTTATTATCATAAGCAACTGGAGAATGAAAGGCAATGCAAAGCTTCATTTATTGAAAGATGTTTCAGGTGCTACTTCATTGTTTCTTTAATTGTTTCCTTTTGCATTTGTCCAGTTTAACTAATTCCTTGACACAAATGTAATCTCAACACTACAACCATTTATACCTAGACTGACATGGTGTTTAAGACATGATACTTGGATGTAGAAGGAGGCAGAATACAAATCCAAGATTCAACTTGTGTGCTACTTTTTTTGGATAAATCTTAAAAGGACTATCAGTACTTTACTTCCCAATTTTTAATGAGAAATTCCATTATGTTCTATTTTGTATTTTAGAATTTTTGTCATTGGCGCTGCAACTGCAAGTTATACCACAACAAGGCATTTCCACTCATGCATTAACAAGATTGGAACCATATGAAAGGGGAAGAGTACTTCTTCTGGGTGATCTATCTGATGTCAAAGAGGAACTTGCAAATGATGTAGAGTTTGCTGAAGGACTTTCAGCAGGAATTGACATATTCGTCAATGACTCATTTTCATTGGCTCATAAAGTTCTTGCATCAACTGTGGGAATTACTCGTTTCTGTTGTGCCTCCCTTAATGGTCGATATTCTTAGGTTGTGAAGTTTCTGAGATAGATAAAATATATGAGGGGTTATTCTTTTATTGGCATAAACTTTGATTCTATTGGCTAGGGAAAATCATATACTGACTAGTAAACAAAAAATCGCATATATTTTCCTTTTGCATCATTGGGAAGATGTTGCACACGGGAAGATGTTGAAGGAAAGCAGCCGACTTTAGCTTTAGTACTTCGTTGTGTTTGTTTTAGGTCTAAAACGTTTCCTCCCTTTTTGATGGATGATCCCTTATGTTCTGGATTTATGTATGGATGGTTTTATGGTTGGTTGTTCTGAATGTTGTTCTGACTGCTTTAGTTTGTGCTTAATATTGTCTATCCTGCTGCTGGGAAGTTTCTGAGATTGACACAAGATCTGACAGGGATTAGTCTTATATTGGCTAAGATGAGATCCGGCAGGGGTTACTTCTACATTGGCTAAGACATCGTTGTCACTGGCTAGATAATAGTATCTACTGGCTAGTAATTTGCATCGCAAATATTCGGATTTCGCATCTTAGGCAAACAAAATAGACAACCACAAAAACCATCCTTCGCCGACTGAAAAGAAAAGGCGTCCGTACGACGAGCGGCATATGATGACCTTACCATTCCACACTTACTTAGGTTTTAATTGTTTAATCGTTTTCACCTTTTGGATGACTTGTGTTTGATTACTGATAAGGTATGTTGTGGTCTTGTGGTCACTTGTTTATATGTGTTATGGATGGTTATTGTGAATTCTGCGTTATGACGTATTTCGTTTGAGTTTAATGGTCGATATACTTACGATGAGAAGTTTATGAGATAAATAAGATGTGTCAGGGGTTATTATCTTATTGGCATAGACTTTGATTTTATTGGCTATGGAAAATCATATACTGGCTAGCAAACAAAAAATCGCATACATTTGTCTTTTGCATCGTCGATAAACTAAACGGTCAGTTATGTACATTCAAAACCACCAAAATTCCAAAGTGTCATTGAGTTACAAGCAAACTAACAAAATACTACATTCGACTACGCAAAAGAAGAGTTACCCAACTAGACATCAATTTCTTGACCTTTCCACGCCACGCTTGCTTATGTCCTCCGACGCTTCCGGCGAAGGAACTCTCCCCAAGACGGGTACCTGCTTGTCTCCATTATCTTGCTCCTGATGGACCCAAACGACATGCTCTCCTCTATGAGCATTGCCCCCTCCTCCATGTCCGTGTCGGGAGCTTTACCTTTCATCTCCGGAGCAACGATTGTCGGTTCTACCCATTATGTTGTTTTGTACTTAACTTGTTATGTATTGGTTAGGAACTTTAGTACTTTGTAGTTTTTGGTTTAGGTTTTAATTGTTTAATCGTTTCCACGTCGGGAGCTTTACCTTTCATCTCCGGAGCAACGATTGTCAGTTCTTCCCAGATTTTCTGGTTTATCTTGCCAGTTGTGTGAATTTCCGTGCCAGCTGAATTGTTGTATTTGTCATCCAAATGGTTATCCATGTCATACTCCAAATCGAGATCAAGATGCGATATAGACCAAACTTTACTTCGAAATATTTTTTTCCATAAACATATACAAAGTGGGTGTCTATAGATAGATAAAATTAAATTAAGTTCAAAAATAAATTTATTTTTTAATTTTAACAAATGAAAATGCCTGAAATTTAGTTTAAAGCAATTAAATAGGTCTCTTTCTCTCCCCCCTCTCTCTATCCCACCCTCTTTCCATTCGACATGTGTCCAAAATTTTCACACCCTCTTTCCCAGTTTGTGAAAAGTGTAACCGGCAACCTGTTGGGATTAATTTGCAAGAATGACAATTTGTCATTCCTTTGCCAATTTTTTGGGTGTCGGTTATTTTTGCAAAGTGGACCATAAAATGGTATATCAATGCAAATCAGCCAATTTGTTATTGCTGTAAATTTAATTAATTTCGACTTTGCTACATTTTCTAATGGAAAATGAACTCGTTTTGGTTCACTAATAATAGTTCGAGCACTGCTCTAAAAACTTTGGCTCGAGCTCATTTGTTTACGAATATCTTTAAGCTTGATTTAAACTGAGATTCAACCCGATTCAAGTTTAAATAGTTCAAATTTTGTGAAATTTCCCGGATTTCTTATATAATGAGCAATTGCGGTAGCTCGTGCTTGAAAAAGGATCAGTTTGAACTCGCTCATTTACTAAATGAGTCGAATATGAGTATATTTTTAAACTAAGTCCAAACTTAGGTTTGAATCGAATTTGGTTCGTTTTTAAACAGGTTGAATATAAATAACTAATTTTGACTCGTCCGGCTTGAATAATAACATATGAGATACGAGATCAATAAGTGACTCATCGTTATTATAACCTAAACCACCACCAAGCAAACAGAACAAAACAACATACGAGATCAATAAGTGATAATGGTCGTTTTTTGGATTTTATAAGTAAATGTAAACTACAACATCAAACACTCACAAAACCTCATACTAAACTTGAACTTGAGCTTGATTTGCCAAACACGGTCTTATAAATGCACCTATCCACGACCAAGAGAGCAAAAGCACGCACTCCACTAACTCCAGTTAACAAACCTGCTTACTTGATATCATTCTAAACATGTACGACGGTTTTCAACATCTACGACGAATTTTATACGCTCTCTCTCTCATTTGATGCAAACATGGCGTCCAACCGATGTTATAAAAGTATATCAAGCTACACATTTTATGACACTAATGTACATTGGGCTGGTCGAGTAGCGATTTCATGGAGGGTGAGGTTTAACTCGATACAGTGTTGCTGCTATGGATGACAATGGGGGTGGGGATTCCCCGATCCCCGTGGGGAATCCCCGATACGGGAATGGGGATGGGGAAAATAAATGGGGACCGGGATGGGGATGGGGACGGGGGCAAAAATAATTCCCCGCACGGGGATGGTGATAGGGACGAGGATGATAGTCCCCACCCTGTTCCCCGCCCCGCCCCGCTACCCGATGGGGAAACCCGTGGGGATCCCCAATGGGGACCCCGTTAAACACCTTTAGAATGTTTGTACAAGGATTATTTTAACATTTTTAATTATTATTTGTTATCAATTAACCTATTTATATTATTTTTATTTTTAAAGTTTAATGGTAGGTATAAACTTATATATTAAACTAAGATGAAGCTTATATCGTGAAATTTGATGAGGAAATCCGTAAAAACATATTTATCAGTGAGCCCGGGACCGGGCTCCCCACCAGTGAGCCACCCCGACTGGGGTTTACAAAGTTTCTTTTACGAACTCTATTTACACGTTCAACTTCTCAACGGTTTCATATCAAGTCACACTCTTGTGGTTGAAAACCCTATCGTATTATCTACTCCTTTATTTATACCATTACAGATCTACACAAAAATAAAGAAAACTATGTTTTAGTTTCGTCTCTTTGAGCTAATCTAATCTAAGTATAAACTCTAATCTATAATACAATCAATTTCAACTCGTCTATTTTTATCAAAACAATCATTTCATATAATACTAAGGTTAAATGTTAAATAAATCATCTAATTTAAACTAACACTCCATCCGTTAATTAAAACTTGACGTTTTACTATTTATGCACGCTTTTTTAGGTGTTAAAAACTATATAAAACATTAGTTTTTTTTAATGATTTCATACTTATTACAATTAAGTATGAATTTAAGAAAAATGTAAAAAATGTAATTTTTTTTATATAGTTTTATCATTTAAAAAAAAGAGGGAATTTGCTGAAATAAACCTTTTAGCATTTTTGATTAGGTTGTTAGGCCCATTAATTATCTTTTTAGCCGGCAGAAACCCTATTAGTTGTTTTTTCGGTATCTAGACCCACTATTCTCCTTCCTTTACCAGCGGATCTGAAGATTTGGGCGACTCCTCTCTCTCTCTTCCTCTCAGCGGCGAAGTCGAAGGGGAGAGACTGAAGAACGGAGGAGATATGGCGGGCTCAACAGTGAGGAAGCTTCAAGTGGTGTCCCCGGTGCCTGCCGACATAGACATTGCCAACGCCGTTGAGCCTCTCCACATCGCTGAGATCGCCAAAGAGCTCAATCTCATCCCTTCTCATTACGATCTCTACGGCAAATACAAAGCCAAGGTTGTTTTTTCCTTTCCATCGTTGACCTTTTTCTTGTTCCCGATTCATGCCTTTTTTTAAGTTTGTTCTTAAGATCGAGTTCGCAATCTGCCTAATTGATTAATTCTGCTGAATGCGCCGGTTTTTGTTTGTGGTTGTACTTACTTTGAGTGAATCCATCTTTTAAAGTGATTGAAAATTGATGCCTGTTGCTGTCAATTATGGATTTGGTTCCTTGAGTATATGTAGTAGTTATCACAAATTTGCTATATCCCTGATTTTGATTCTGGAAAAATAGACAGTACTTTTTAGATCTTGCACTTGATTTTTGCTATAAAAACGAATCATACTGATTTTGTTGACAGAGTTGTGATCTTCCTCTTGCTTGTGTCCCTTTTTTCAGGTTTTCTTATGGTTTTCAGTGATGTTCATTATTGAAACTACAGGTGTTGTTATCAGTACTTGACGACCTTAAAGGGCATGAGGATGGATACTATGTGGTGGTTGGTGGAATCACCCCAACTCCTCTTGGTGAGGGCAAATCTACTACTACTGTTGGTCTATGTCAGACATTGGGAGCTTTCCTTGACAAGAAGGTGACTGTTATTAGTCCTTGTTTGATCTTTGATCTACTTCTATGTCTATTTATTTGTTGGTGTTTGCACATTTTAGTATTACAATGCCAAATTATAGTTACTGTTTTGCAAAAACTTTTATGCTGTTCTTTGCTACTTCAGGTACATCCACTATTGGATTTTTGTATCATAATTAGTAAATTATGTGTGCTGGCTACATTATATTTGTTAGCTTGCTTTCATGAATGATTTTGTGATTCATTCGTTATTGAGTCATATACCGGCAATTATCTTTGCATTCTGTAGTGCTTCTATATGAAGGGGTTAATGCTAAAACCAGTTTTGTGGAAGATAGATGTTTACACTCTATCTTAGATGGATTATGCCTTTGGTGGTTACGATTATGACTGACTAAACCAATACTGAAAAACATCTGTAAAAAGTACAAAAATAACGGAATAAAGAACACCGCCAGATTAAAGAACAAAAGGAAATAACATTATCCGCGGAGAATTAACCAAGAGCCGACTCGTGAACAGTCATCCGCGGATAAGAAGACAATAGACACGTGGCGACCATGCCCACCACCCACGAAGTAGAACACGTGTCGAAATAGAAACACCACGTGGCGTAGCTTATCAGACCACCCCAGACCTATAAAAATGAGAGATCTCACCAGAAATAGAGGACTTTTTGGGGAAAAAGAAGGGAAAAGAGAAGGGCGGATCTCGGCACAGTGAACTCAGAGGAAGGAAGAACACGAATCGATCATACGCGTGGAAAAGGAACCTGTTAAATAGAAAAATCTGCATCGTTCACTGCGTCAAACTCCGCGGATGAAAACCCTGTTTGTCTTTAGTGTAAATTTCTATTAAGGAAAAGACTGTCGTTAATAGATCTCAAGACATTCAACAACGACGGGTAAATGAACCAAGTTTCCAAATTGTCCAGAAAAAACTCGATAAGGGAACAGTCCTTCACAATTAGCTTTAGATGACTTCCCGCGGCATAGGTTGGGCCGCGTCGATTCTTTCGACGCGGGTCAGGTAAGTCCGTTGGGAAGATTAGTCATTTCGCTAGGTAGGTTCCCGGGCCCCACTAAAAATGGTGGCCTCCAGATATCGTGGCTTTTTCACTGGCGCCGTCTGTGGGAATCCCCTCACACTAAGGGGTTTCCTTTTTAAGAATAGACAAAAATCCTCAAACTTTTGAAAAGTTGAGGTCCGCGTCTAAACTTAGAATTACAAGTTTTTAAATATCTAAAATCGAACTTTCTTATAACGACAGATTCACGACATTAGGAAGATGAGTGATAGCCAGAAAAATCCAACTCAGGACATGAGTCAAGGGGTTCACCAAGATCAGGAGGCCTCTAGCATGTATATCCCGTTGACACCGCCAACAAATCCTGATGGTGAGATGAGAGAACAGAACCTCGGAACTCCCCCTCATCATTACGGCTATCAGTATGGACTGGACGGAGGATTCATCCCGCAGAACTTCTGGTATTATGAAGCACGACACGAACAGCCTAACCCTTTTCAACAGGAGCAGTCTCAGTACTTTTATTATGATCAGTGGGGGCAGAATCCGCGTCAACAAGGGAATTATCGACCGAAGGAGCAGTATGGAAATTTTGATAGACGTAACACTGCATATGATAATCCCAGCAACTGGAACTACGGCTTTCAGAATCAGGAAATACCGCGCCAGACATGGCAGAATGATCACTGGCACCGAGAGAATAAACATCGATGCGGGGAAATGTCAACAGACGTTTCCACCTCTACAAAATCTGATTCAGTAGAAAAAGGAAACGAAAATGCACCAGCGGGTTTCCCATCAGTATTTACTCAAGAGATTTGCTCCGCGACAGTACCAAAACGGTGGAGAGATGTGAACCTCATGAAATATGATGGAACAACTGATCCTGAAGACCATCTTTGTCATTTTGCTACTGCTATGGGAATAAACGAGTATAATGATGCCATGTTGTGCAGGACATTCCCTTCGACCTTAACGAAGATCGCGCTAACTTGGTTCACAAACCTTCCAAAGGGGCCAGTGACCAATTTTGCCCAGATGTCCCACATCTTCACGTCCCACTTCGGAAGTGCGCGATCGAGAAAGAAGACCATGCTCGACCTGAATTCCATTAGACAAGGAGCAGGGGAATCCTTGGGGCACTTTTTCACTCGATTTACCAACATGGTAGTTCAAATCCCCAACTTCAATCATGAATCAGCTATCATCATACTTATGGGCAATTTAGCCGAGGGAGATTTCAAGACATACTTGTTTCGGAAGAAGCCAACTAGTTACGATGACTTAAGAGAGCGGGTTTCAAGACAGATTGAGGCAGAAGAAGCAGCCGCGTCCAGCTCCAAGGTGAATACTGGGAATTCAGGTCTTTTCGGGAAACTAGCCGGAAAATTCAGAAAAGAAAAAGCCAAGCCACCTAGACATCATTCAAAAGCAATAGATTTCCATCCCCGCCGCGATGAAGTGCATATGAACTTGGAAAGAGGACAGGGATCTCGCCGTAGGGAAAATCATCCGCGTTCCTATCATCCAAGAGAAAATCGACACGGAAACCACGATATGAGATCTCCACCTAGAAGGGAAAATCGACCCGACCACAGACCTCGATGGGAGGACCGGAACCCTAGGTTTGACGAATCTCATAATCCACATGAGCGATTTGACAGTCTACCAGATCAGCAAAGAGATCTCCCCTTCCACAACCGGGGAAGAGGGAGAGGAAGAAGAGGACGCGGAGGAAGGTACAATTATACGCCTGCAGTCCAGAGATCTGTCAACCAGAGAGAAGCTCAAAGGACAGAAGCAGGCCAAATACCAGAACCAGAGGGCTTCATTAACACCCTCGCAGGAGGCTTGTCTATGGCCGGGTCCAGTAGGCAGGAAAAAAGAAATTATGAAAGAGAAGGAAGACAGCCACCATCCGCGTCAAGTAGAAGAATTTCTCTCACACAACATGAGAATATTTCCTTTACTCCAAAGGACGCCGAGGAAGTAAGAATGTCGCACTCAGACCCGTTGGTCATTCACGCACAGATAGCCGCCAAGACAGTAAAGAGGGTATTTATTGATACTGGATCATCTGTTGACATCCTATCATGGGAGGCATTTTCTCAAATGGGAATTTCTGCAGCATCATTAAAACCATATTCAGGAACGCTAATCACATTTTCGGGAGGAGAAGTACAAGTGGCAGGCACAATCGAGCTTACAGTTGTTTTGGGGACGTCCCTAAACAGACGTATGGAAAATATTGTGTTTACAGTGGTAAAAATTCCCACTGTATACAATGCCTTATTGGGCCGCGTCTCGCTCTATAAATTCCAAATGGTAGTCTCAATCTACCACTTTTTAGGAAAATTCCCTTTGCCTGGAGGAGGAATTGGTGAGGTTCGCGGACAACAACCGGAAAGTAGAAGCTGTTATTTAACCTCCATCAAGAAGAATAAAGAAGTGATGTGTATAAGTGAGAATTGTGAATCCGTGGTCGGGGACAATGAATCAGCTGAGCTTTCAGAAGCCGAACTAGAGGTTAGGCCGACAGAAGTAAAGGTACCTACCGCGGACGAAAGAATTGCGTTTACACCCTTCCCAAACCCAGAGGAGAAAGTCTACTTGGGACAAGCACTGGAGACAGTAGAAAGAGTTAGAGTCTTAGAAATCATAGCAAAGTCGAGAGACATTTTTGCATGGAGTCCTCGAGATCTACTAGGTGTCCCATCCGCGATAGCTTTACATACCTTGAGGATTCGTCCAGGAACGAAACCCATAGTACAAAAGAGGAGAAAGATGGCTCCGGAAAAAGCTGCCGCGGCGAAAGAGGAAACTGATAAGCTTTTAGAAGCAGGCTTCATAGAGGAAGTGGAAGACTCTGAATGGCTCTCGAACGTAGTTCTGGTGAAGAAATCTAATGGGAAGTGGAGAATGTGCATCGATTTTACTGATCTTAACAAATCCTGCCCGAAAGACAGTTATCCACTACCATCCATAGATGAACTCGTCGATGGAACCGCGGGAAACAAAGTCCTTAGTTTTCTTGATGCTTACTCAGGATATAATCAGATAAACCTGAACCCTTCAGACAAGAAAGCTACAACTTTCATCACCAATCAGGGGATTTTTTGCTACCGCGTCATGCCTTTCGGACTCAGGAATGCTGGGGAGACGTTTCAGAGAACAGTTGACCGGATCTTTCATAATCAAATTGGCAGGAATGTATCGATTTATGTCGATGATATCGTAGTCAAAAGTGAAAGAGTAGAGGATCACGCAGCGGATCTACAGGAGACTTTTGATTCTCTTCGAAGAGGAGGTTTGAATTTGAACGCGGAAAAATGTGTCTTCGGGGTTGATTCTGGGAAATTCCTCGGTTTTATGGTTAGCCATAGAGGAATTGATGTAAATCCTGAAAAAGTCACAGCAATTCAGAATCTTCAACCACCGCGAACGATTAAAGAGTTACAATCTTTAAATGGAGCAGTAAACTATTTGAGCCGTTTTTGCTCCTGCCTGGCGGATAAGTCATTACCTTTCTTTGCTCTGCTCAAGAAAAAGGGGCCGATACGATGGACTCCCGAATTACAAGAAGCTTTTGGAAATTTGAAACTTTTTCTGTCATCACTTCCTACCCTTCATCAACCCGAAAAGCAAGAGGTCCTCCATCTGTATTTATCAGTAAAAAGTGTCACCATCAGTGCAGTCTTGGCGCGAGAAGAAAAATTCCCAGTCTACTACATCAGTCGTGTTCTGCAAGACGCTGAGACAAGATATGAACCAGTAGAGAAAATGATTTTGTGCTTAATATTCGCGGCAAGAAGGTTGAGGCCCTATTTCCAGGACCATCCTATCCGAGTTATGACGGATTTGCCGATGCGACAAATCCTCCACTCACCATGTTTGTCAGGGAGAATGATGAAGTGGGCAGTCGAACTCACAGAATTTGAAATAGAATATATCCCGCGAAAAGCAGCTCTCGCTCAAGCTTTAGCTGATTTCATCGGTGAAACAAGTTTCGAATTAAGTACTCAAACAGAAAGAAGTGAGTGGACACTCAGGGTAGATGGTGCAGCTAACAAGGATGGGTGCGGAGCAGGGGTTACATTAACAGCACCTGATGAACGGCAGTACAATTACGCTTATAAATTGGACTTCCAGGCTACAAATAACGAAGCTGAATACGAAGCCCTGCTAGCTGGACTAGAAATAGCTTTGATTAAAGGTGCTAGGCAGGTATCAGTTTACACTGATTCAGAAGTAGTGACGTGGCAAATAACAGAGGAATATGAAGCAAGAACTGGATTAATGCCTGATTATCAGAGAAAGGCACGGGCATTATCAAAGGCTTTCTTAAGTTTTTGCTTAACGGCTGTTCCCAGGGATGATAACCAGCAGGCGGACGCGTTAGCACGGTTGGGAGCTGTTATGCCTGAGGAGGTAGGAAGAGAAGTGGTTCTTGAAAGGATGAGCAACCGAAGACTTATTCAAGAAGTCTATCAGGTACAAGAAATTGAGGTGGAGGACTGGAGAGCACCGATCGCGGACTATCTGGGCAAGGGTATTCTACATGAAGAAAGAACCGCCGCTAAGAAGATAATTGTTAAATCCTCTCGATTCACCATCAGGGAAGGAAAGCTGTACAAGAGGGGGTATTGCCTGCCAGATTTATTGTGCATATCGTCAAAAGAAGGAAGTCTTGTAGTGGAAGAATTGCATGATGGAGTTTGTTCGCATCAGCAAGGGTGGAGGGCTGTTGTGGCCAAAGCAACCAGGCTAGGATATTATTGGCCAACCATGAAACATGATGTTCAAGGTTATATCCAGAAATGCGATGCGTGTCAAAGGTTTGGAAATTTGAATCACCGCCCTTCTGAGACAATGAAGAGTATAGCCAGTGCTTGCCCATTTTCCGTCTGGGGAATGGACATTCTAGGTCCATTTCCCACTGCTCCCGGTCAGTTAAGATATGTTTTGGTCCTGGTGGATTATTTCACGAAATGGGTGGAAGCCGAAGCAATGGGATTAATTACCGCGGAGAAGGTGAGGAAATTCCTATGGAAGAATATTGTTTGCCGCTTTGGAGTACCCGACTCGATAATTACGGATCATGGACCTCAATTTGATTGTGAAACAATCAGAGATTTCTGCGTCGGTCTAGGCATCAATCTTAAAATCTCATATGTGGCTCACCCGCAGACGAATGGGCAGGCAGAAACAACCAATCGACAATTTTTATACGGGATACAAAAGAAACTTGGCAACACAGCGAAGGGACGATGGGCCGAACTTTTACCATTAGTGCTCTGGTCCTACCGCAAGTCAGCAAAGACTCCGACAGGGGAGACCCCGTTTTCTTTAGTCTTTGGCATGGACGCGGTTATACCAATTGAGAGATTGATACCTTCGGCGCGGATAATGGCATACGATCAAGACACCAATGATGAAGCGTTGGAATTCGAACTGCATCTCATAGAAGAACGCAGAATGACAGCAGCTTTGAAGGAGCAAGAGTACAAGATGAGGCTTTCTAAGTATCGGGATAGACGAATTTCCCCGCGGCATCTCAAGGAGGGGGATATGGTGCTATGCCAAACCACCTCTGGGGGGAAGCTAGACCCCAACTGGGAAGGACCATATGTAATCATCAAAGAAGTTCAAGAAGGTGCGTACAAGCTCAGCACCCCCGAAGGAATCGTCCTGAACAAAACTTGGAACGCGGACAATCTAAAAAAGTATTATGTGTAATCACTAAATAGCTATATGAACATAAAGTTTAGTCGCTCCCGCAAGAATTAAATAAAGCGGTTAGAGGGCGCTTTCTGAGATGACTCGCACTTAAAGAATTTCGTGGCAAGACCTAAGATGCTGGAGCTTGGCTCCGCGTCAGGCCTCTGATCGAATCTGCATTCTCAGAGATGATACTTCGTATAAAGACCTAGGACGCTGGAGCTTGGCTCCGCGTCAGGCCTCTGATCGAATCCGCATTCTCAGAGATGATACTTCGTATAAAGACCTAGGACGCTGGAGCTTAGCTCCGCGTCAGGCCTCTGATCGAATCCGCATTCTCAGAGATGATACTTCGTATAAAGACCTAGGACGCTGGAGCTTGGCTCCGCGTCAGGCCTCTGATCGAATTCGCATTCTCAGAGATGATACTTCGTATAAAGACCTAGGACGCTGGAGCTTAGCTCCGCGTCAGGCCTCTGATCGAATCCGCATTCTCAGAGATGACACTTCGTATAAAGACCTAGGACGCTGGAGCTTGGCTCCACGTCAGGCCTCTAATAGAATCCGCATTCTCAGAGATGATACTTCGTATAAAGACCTAGGACGCTGGAGCTTGGCTCCGCGTCAGGCCTCTGATCGAATCCGCATTCTCAAAGATGATACTTCGTATAAAGACCTAGGACGCTGGAGTTTAGCTCCGCGTCAGGCCTCTGATCGAATCCGCGTTCTCAGAGATGATACTTCGTATAAAGACCTAGGACGCTGGAGCTTGGCTCCGCGTCAGGCCTCTGATCGAATCCGCATTCTCAGAGATGATACTTCGTATAAAGACCTAGGACGCTGGAGCTTGGCTCCGCGTCAGGCCTCTGATCGAATCCGCACTCTCAGAGATGATACTTCGTAGTAAGACCTAGGACGCTGGAGCTTGGCTCCGCGTCAGGCCTGTGATCGAATCCGCATTCTCAGAGATAATACTTCGTAGTAAGACCTAAGACGTTGGAGCCTGGCTCCGCATCAGGCCTCTGATCGAATCCGCATTCTCAGAGATGATATTTTATTATAAGACTCAAAACACTAGAGCTTGTCTCCGCGCCAGCTCTCAAAACGTAGCTAAACATTCCAAGATCCAAACTCCACGATGGATCACTATTAAAAGCAAAACAAAAAATGTTTTTTGAGACTCCCGAAAGTTTCATAATTTTCGAAGGAAATCATAGCTATTAATCCATCGTAAAAGCAAAGAGCAACCAAGGATAAAACATGACACCACGATTAAAGGGGTTGACAATGCCATATAAAAGAAAAACAAGCATCCATTAGCTCATGTCCGCGGAGCACGACCAGGGATAATGCGAGTTCTGCCCTGACTTAAGCGAAATCCATTTGAAGGAGGACCTTCTGACTCCGAGAAGGCCCACTCCGCGTCTACCTCATCCCCTACAACGTCTAATATCTGGACGTCAAAGCGATTTCCTCCTTTATAAATAAAGGTTAAAGAGGAACCAATGTGGACGCTGTGTGACTCGGCAAAGTCATTCCAGCCATCCCTCAAAAATGGAACCCTATAATCTCCACGCATAACCTCCACTGGGAAATCACGAAGAATCCTGGTTGACAAAAGTACACTCCTAGGAAGATCTGGCCCAAGTCTATCTTCAAAACATAGTGGCAAAGACTAACAAAATTTTTTTAAAGGGATGTTAATAGACAAACTGACTCAATATAAGGAAAAATCAACAATAAAAGAACTAACCAGACAGAGAAGTTGCTCAGGAAAACTAATCCTCTCAAAGAAGGACCAAGGTGAACCAGCAGAAGAAGGCATCATGAAAGCACACAACGTGTCTAGTGGTTTTTCCCCCCATACTCTTTTTTATATAGCACGAAAAACAAATCTGGACATGTGTCGAAAAACAGAAATATGGGGCAAATAAATTTGAAAGGTCAAATCATAGAGACAAAAACCACAGGCACCATGCATGAGATAAGCAGTAAACACTATTACTGGATTTCTCAGAAATCCCGTGAGGAGAACATCATGACAAATAGACCTCGAAAGACTAAAACAATCACACAATCAACATACATAACAGGGAAAACCCCAGAAACAGTTGTCAAAGACTGGATAAACAGCAGAGTTACGACTAGAACAATGGAGAGGTCTAAAATCTTATTCCATTAAGAAAAGTACATCTTAATGACCATTCGAAATTGCGACATGAGAAGCAAAATCATCATTACTTCCCCCACGCGGATCCACCACCCGAACTTCGAAACGAGCCTCACCCATGTGAGTGAAAATCATAGAGGCCCCCTGCTCAAAACCGTGTGACTCTACAAAGTCTTTCCATCCGCGGCCAAGGTAGAGAAGACCACTGTTATGCCGCTCTATACAAACAAGGAAGTCACGCAGTAGATGAGAAGAAAGTAAAACCTGACCAGGAATAGCATCCGCATACTCCTCCTCAAACCGAAGTGGAAGCAACTAAAAAATAAAAAAGTGTTAGTTAAAAATAAGTTCTCTAAAGATTTTTAATATAGTTAGCTCACCAATTGCAAGAACTGTTCAGGATAATCGATTGCTTGAAAGAAAGCCCATCGGGTTTCTGGCCCAACAACCCCGTCTGCCCTAAATGACAGGGGAGGAACTATAATGGATCCCCACATCTCGATGAGATTAGAGAAAAAACAGTAAAAATCCCCTTACTTATCAGTCACAAGGAAACAGTTGAACAAGAAAAAAGAGGAGCACATGCATGACATGCAATGGGTGACACAACCACCAAGAGCACGCGTCTCTCTTTTTCCGAGAATAAAGTTAACCAGATGTCGAACCGTTTCCCAAGATCAGTAAAAGTAAATTACAATAAGGGAAATTGAAATTACTTTTTGGTGAAAAGCGATGAAACCAACGGCAAGAAAACCTCATAAGGCGAGTATAAAACATGCTCAAGTATCCATGAGTAATGAGCAATCCTAAAAACAAGATGGATCCAAATCCACAGCCTAGGGCTTTTTACAGAGTCATTATGAGAGAGGAACAACTTCAAACCCTTCGCCTCCCCCTCATGTATGTTCTAATCGACGAAGACGCTCACACTCAGGCCAGGCTCTGGTCCCGCTCCAACCAGGAACACGAAGTGAAGGTAGACAAAGATGAAGATGGCCTTTTCTGGTTAACACAAGGATGGCACGACTTCACGCAAGCAAATCGAGTCAATGTAGGGTCCGCGTTGATTTTCACCTACATGGGTGATTCTATCTTTGAAGTCGACGTCGTCAGCCCGGACAGCGAAGAAAATGGAGAGATAGGCCATCATTGAACTCCCAATAGATTCTTCGCGTCAACAATGTAACAAGCTTAGAGGGATCCAACCCCTGTGAAAGGTCTCTGTACGCAGTTTCATATTATTAATAATAAAGGATCCCTCCTTTTATTTCATTTCTAAAAAACGCATGAGTACAATAAGGAAATCATGGATTCCCTTTTCTCTTTATTTTATTCTACGAAAAGCTTATATCAAGAGACAAGCTTGAAAACTCTAAAAGTATAACGCAGAAATAACTCAATTAGAACTGCATGATGAAGAAATTGAGTCCAAAGTAGCCTCGTGTTCATCATCGATTTCACGACGCGGACAAACTTGGAAGGAAACGTTGCCCTTATGAAAAAACATCATGGCACTTCCTATTCCCAGGTGGTGAAGCATAAGGAATTCATCCCAACCATTGTCAATTTGAAAAAGACCATTCTCACTCCAAGATACAGCCACTGGAAAATCACGGACGAGATATGTTGAAAGAAAAGCCCACCGAGGCGGAAGAGGCCCGTACTCAGCCTCAAACTGGGGAGGCATTACCTACATAGTAACAAGATTAAAGACCTAATATAAAAAGCCCAAACTCTGATTAAAGTAAAATTAAAGGAAGCTCACTAGCCGAGAAAGCTGTTCCACATTCTCAATCTTTTGTAAAAAAGCCCAAGGGTTAAAGCTTCCTGGAGGCATGAAACTTACGATAACACAGTCGTTTCAACACAACATGGGAGGTAGCAAGAAAGATGGAGATTAAGGCTTTAAAAAGAAAATTCATCATGTGAAATAAAGACAAGTGGTAAAGGATTTTGGACATTGGGACCGACCCGTTCGACACTTGGAAAATTCGGAATATAAATGTCTAGTTATTTACTACAAACAAAACATGCAACTAATACTAATGTTTTGACCAAGGAGATCTTCAAGCCATAAACAAAAGAAGTATCTCAATGATATACCAAAAAACAAGGAACCGCATACAAGTTCCCAAAATCCATAAAAAGTTTCATTCCCTCATAAAAACCAAAGATCAAAATCTACTAAGGGGTGGCTGCCTTCTCAGGTTCTTCCTCCGCGTCCTCATCGTCGTCATTTTCAGAATAAGAATCTTCCGCGGCCATCTCCTCTTTTGAAAGTCCCCAGTTGGCACTTTCCAGACTAGGCTCAAACTTTTCCAAAGGAACACCCGGGTTGCTTAACGAGCGCGTAACGCTTTGATTGATCCCTGCAACCATTCCCTTACGAAAATAGCTAAAGCACCTGTCCTTCAAAATACTAGATCCTTTTGAAGTCTGAAGACAGGCTTTTGCCACGGAAGACAGGAAAGAATTACCAATTTCAGTTTTGATCCACTCAGAAGAAAGGTAATCCAAACCTTCAGGACTTTGAAGCCATTGGAAAGCCACATCTTGATCTGAGCGTGCCTTGATGGTGTCAAGTTCTTGTTTGGTGATAGACAGTTCTTCGCGGAGGATGGAGAAATCCTCTTCCATTTTGTTGATAGCAGCCTGTTTTGTTTGAAGAAGCTCCCGCGAAGCCCCTTCAGTAGCTTCCAGCTCTTTGACACGAGAGACGGCAGAGCTTGAAAAAACTTTTAAATCATCGTATTTTTTCTTTAAAGCTGCCATGGCCTCTTTCTGGTTTTGCACATCCTCATGAAGGTCAGCTGACCTTTTCTTAAATTTTTCCACTGAGACTGGGTCTCCCACTGTATTCCCCAATATTCGAAGCTGATGGTTCAGTTTTTTAATTTCTTCATCTTTCTTCTTAAGATCTTCCTCTCCACAGACCATACGTCTCTCAACATCTGGTTGAATTACCCTCAACTATAAAAATCAAAGAAGAGGTAAGAAAAATTGAAAATAAACCGCGTCAAAAAGACAAAGAAAAGCAAGAAAGGAATGTTGACCTACCCACTGAATAATACGATCGAAGTTAAGCGAAAGAGTGACAGGATCCAGTCGTTTGATATACCCTTGCTCTGGGAGACAACGCTTCTTGGCTGGAAAAGCAAGGCCTTGTAAGTCAATAGTATCAAAGCCGGGGATAGGAAATTCGCGAAGAGTCGCTTCGCCTTCCAAAAAGAGCCCCTTTTTGTCTGAAGCGGATGGCCCAACAGCAATGGCAATCCTCCTCTTTTTAGATTTAGAAGTCTCGGGCGCGGAAGGACAAGTACGCTTCTCTCGAGGTTCAGGAGCTAGTGAAGAAGTTTCAACCAAAGCCCCAGACTCGTCCGCAGCATTTACATCAACATTTGATGCCACTTCTAAGACCTGGGGAGGAACAGGAGGATCATTGGCCACCACACTTGATTTCTTCTTCTTCCCAGACTTGGTCTTGTGCCGCTTCAGAAGTGCATCCAAATCCATTTTGTCTAAACATAAAAATACATTTCCCAATAAGTTATCCATTGAAGAAAGACAAAACATAGAAGACACAAATCTATATACTGAAAGAAATAAATAAACAAAGAAGCCACCTAGTCGCGGATGAGGCATACTCAAGCCAGCCATCTCAAGACGAAACGCGGACAACATTTTATCCCATGGAAACCTAGGAATATGAGAAAATGACAGCTTGAATTGAGAAAGATTGGAAATTTTTGGTTTCGCCACAGAGCAAAAAAGCCCTGGGACTGTTCGACAGTTAAAACCTTGCCCAGATCTGTCGCGGACCAAAAACCACTTATACTTCCAATTTGGCTTACTAGACAACCTTTCCATGTACCTACAACTTGAGTTGCACTGGTAAAATCTCGAATCTTGAGTCCCCTTCTTTAAAGAAAAAATACTGAACATTAACTTTAAAGAAGGCGCAACACCAATCTCCTTGCACCTCATGATAAAACTGGTAAAAAACATCCAACCATTGGGGACGATCTGAGCAGGACTCAAATTATATTCTTCCAAAAATTTCGAGATAAAAGGATGAAGAGGAAGTCGGAAGCCTTGAGATAAGCTAGCCGCGTATACGACCAAACAATCTTCATAAGCGTCCAGACAACCACCCCCTTCCTCAGGGAGACAGAACTCTACGCCTGCTGGCCAAGGGAAGACTTGCGAAAGAGCGTCAAGATCTTCTAAGTTCAAAAGGGTAGTACAACCCCTCAACTCGCTCACGGGAGACCTCCACGGATGAATCCTATCAGGCACAACTGGTGGACGGCTGGCTGGAGGTGGAAGAGGTCTAAAATCCCCCAAGAAAAGACAAGTATCTAAATCCCCTAAGTCATACACTGGGGTGTCCAAGTCGCTCAAGTTCTCCTTAGAACGAATCACCTTCGGACTTTCTGCCAAACCAATTGGAGGAAGCTCATAAGGAATCCAAACCTCTTCCAACTCATGATCCGCAGAATGAGAAATAGACGAAGTCCCCGCGTCCACTGAAGAACTAGCACCCGATTCATCCATAGCCCTTGGATTTTCATCTTCCGCGCATTCCTTCGAAGAAGAAGAAATTGAGTAAGGTGATGAATAGTAATCAGGGTCAGAACGCTTCCGGCGCCTTCTCACCTTAATAGGACTACCAGTAGGACCAACTCGATCTGGAGTAGACGCGGATGTAGAAGAAGATGACTCCGACGAAGAATCATCAGAGTTGGAAGAAGAACTCCCAGAAGAGGAAGAAAGCACCTCTGGGGACAGACGCGCCTGAGAAGATGAAGCGACACCACTCCTCCATCCTTCATCCCTCTCAAAATCTTCTAACAAATCATGCTCCTCGCTGAGACTAGCCATTTCCAAAGAAACTAGAAGAAAATCGCGTGAAATTTCACTAATACAAGGTAAGACCTTATCCAAAAAACACATTCAGAGACAAACATTCACCCAAATTTACGATCTAAATGTCAAAGTTAAAAAGTTTTGACGAGAAAAAATCAAGAACAATTAAAGAACAAAGAGAAATACCTTGCAAAGTTGAAGGAAACAACCGGGAAGTTCAAGTAGACCACCGGAAACCTAGAGAACCGCCGCTGGAAAACTTCAAGATGGATAAGGATAAAATCTCTGAAAAAGTAGAAGAAGACAAATGTGGGGTAAAAAAAGAAACGGAACGGGGTAACTTATAGAAAATTACTGACGTTTGAACTTCCAAACTTAAATGGACCTGATGGGCCCAATTTGGGCCAAAAATCCATAAAGAAAAAGGCCACTACATCCAAACTAGAATTATACTAATAAACAAAATCACAGATGTTTCCCCGAAGAATCTTTTATCGATCCGCGTCAATCCCCATTCGGGATCACCTCGGCCCGAGGAGCTGTGACTAAACCAATACTGAAAAACATCTGTAAAAAGTACAAAAATAACGGAATAAAGAACACCGCCAGATTAAAGAACAAAAGGAAATAACATTATCCGCGGAGAATTAACCAAGAGCCGACTCGTGAACAGTCATCCGCGGATAAGAAGACAATAGACACGTGGCGACCATGCCCACCACCCACGAAGTAGAACACGTGTCGAAATAGAAACACCACGTGGCGCAGCTTATCAGACCACCCCAGACTTATAAAAATGAGAGATCTCACCAGAAATAGAGGACTTTTTGGGGAAAAAGAAGGGAAAAGAGAAGGGCGGATCTCGGCACAGTGAACTCAGAGGAAGGAAGAACAAGAAGCGATCATACGCGTGAAAAAGGAACCTGTTAAATAGAAAAATCTGCATCGTTCACTGCGTCAAACTCCGCGGATGAAAACCCTGTTCGTCTTTAGTGTAAATTTCTATTAAGGAAAAGACTGTCGTTAATAGATCTCAAGACATTCAACAACGACAGGTAAATGAACCAAGTTTCCAAATTGTCCAGAAAAAACTCGATAAGGGAACAGTCCTTCACAATTAGCTTTAGATGACTTCCCGCGGCACAGGTTGGGCCGCGTCGATTCTTTCGACGCGGGTCAGGTAAGTCCGTTGGGAAGATTAGTCATTTCGCTAGGTAGGTTCCCGGGCCCCACTAAAAATGGTGGCCTCTAGAGATCGTGGCTTTTTCAATGACTTTTGTAAATTCTGCACCTGCAGTACTTGAGGACAACAGTACGACTTACCTTTGAAGAAGGGGTGGAAATGTTCAAGGTGAGGAAACAATCTTAAATTTTACCATGAGTTTCAAATGGCACTTTCTGTAGCATATTATTTTGATAAAGTATAGTTCTTTATATAATATTCTATACTTTCAACATCAAGAAACAACTAGGTTTAGGTACATGTAGCATCTACAATCTTCTTTTTATGAATTCATTTAATATGATTGGTTCAGAGCCGCCTGAATTTGGTGACCTACACAAATTCATTATATCAGTCTTTGATGTTTATCCTATGAGTTTAGGAATGTCTCAAAAGTGCTATAGTGCAATGGCTAATTCATTGAGCTATGCTTCTTTTGCTTTTAGGCAGTTGACATTTTATAACCTATGAGTTGTTTTAGAAACACCTAATTCATGATTTTCGAGAAGATTACATTCATTTGCCCAGCCCAGATCTTGCTGATTTAGGATCTACACATTTGATGGATTTAGGGTTTTGATTTTGGGTGAAAATGTCAAAATTGATGACAATTTCTATTGTTTTAGAAACACCCAATTCATGAGACAAGTATTTCTATTGTTTTGATTTTTCTCTGAGCATTTAGGAAAATATATGCATCAATAAATGAAATCAACTTGTTTATTACTTGTCTTTGCTAACTAAACCCTTTCACTTGTTTTATTATTGCAAAATTAAAGCCTATTTCTACAAACTATGGTTGTCATCATTGTGCCAACGTGATGAATATGAGGCATTACAAAGAGATTCAAAGACTGATTTAAAGAGCCTCGTTCAGAAAGAGGCTCGTTCAGAAATCTTGTGTTTTGATGTAATTTGTCACCAATGTGGCTTCGATTCTGATTACTTTCATCTTTCAGAAATTTAGGGTTTTGCTTTCATCGCTTGCGTAGATCGGCTTAATTGGAGTTGTTGTGCAGTAAGTCGTGTTTGATTGAGTCAATTTTGTTCGTGCTAGCTGAGATTTTGGATAGAAGTGGGTCTCCAATTTGTGATTCCATTACTTTGTAGTCTCTATCCATGATCGAATTTTCTGGCTCTTAAGAATATTTCAGATTTCTTCTACTTCTAGCTGGACATGAATTAAGTACTGAACATAGAGAACACATTTTATTCCTTGTGATGCCCTGACTTTTATAATTTTGTCTTGTATCCAGGAAGATTTATATGCTGTTGTAGATTGGGCATACAAGATTGATCCGTTGCGGTGCATTAATCCGGATTCCCGGCGAAAGCCTCCGATTTCTGAGCCACAAGCGCCTTCACCTCCGGGATCTTGCCCGTCAGATTGTCGAAGGAGAGATCAACAGTAGCATTTTCCGGCCACATAGTCCCCAATTCTGGCGGCAATCCACTAGAAAGCTTGTTGCTTGAAACGTTGAGATACCTGAGACCATATCTCCATGAGAGCGAAGGGGTGGCAGACTGGCAGCAGTGAGAGTGGGTTGGCAGCAGTGAGACAAAAGCAACGAAGATGGCAGTGCTTTGATTGGTAAGTAGAGGGGATTGATCATTGATGCATACTTGAGTTATTTTGAAGATGGCAGTGCTTTGATTGGTAAGTAGAGGGGATTATTCATATATTCTTTTTATCACTATCATGTGTGAAATTTGGGTACCTATTTTTACCATATGAGATATTTCGGAGCTCTACAGTCTTACATTTTGTACACATGCTATTGACGAAACATTTTTTTGGTTGAATAAGCATAATTATAATCTGATTATTGTTTCTCCTTTTCTCTTTGGTAAGAGGAACCTTGTGCTCCTTTGTCTATTACTCCATTAGCTACTGCTTTTTCCCAGATATTGAATCCAAAGATGGATTCATGTATGGACAATGGGAAGGACATTGATACAGGACAGTGTGTTTCTTGGTTTGATAGTTTCTTTCTCTCATCTTTTTTCTCTCATCTATTTTGATTCCACATTTCATATTTCAATATCACCAATTTTATAAAAATATCATCACAAATGATTGAGATCAATTAATGAATAAAAGTCATCAATAAAATTCTCATCAATAAAAAGATGTCATCAATGAAGTGTAATTACGTATTAAGCTCATATGTCATCAATTGTATAAAAATATCATCAACAAAGAATGTCATCAGACTCATCACAAGTATGTCATCACTCATCGGTGAATAAAAGTAGAATCAATGAAAATATATCGATATACAATTTACTGAATTACAAAAGTGACATCAAACGATTTGATTAAACAAGTGGCATCGAATAATTACAGTTGAGTTACTTTTAACAAGTGGCATCAATTTAAAGAAACAATGTCATCAAAAAACTATTTAAAAAAATTGGCATCACGGTAAAAAATGTCATCAAAATACTAATTTGAAAAAAATATCATCAAAATACTACTGTGCAAAAATTTCATCAAAAAAATGGCATCACGGTAAAAAAAATATCATCAAAAAATTGGCATACAAAAAAGTGGCATCAGTCGTTAGCAGTAAAAAAAATGGCATCAATGGTCAACATGACATTACAGTAAACAAAAAATGTCATCAAAGTTTAAAAAAAGTGGCATTAAAAAAGTGGCATCCAATCATTTCATTAGAAAAGTGGCATCAAAGTGAATATAAAATATAATAAAATTTTGCCATCAAAACGGTAAAATATGGCATCACTAAAAAAAAAAAAAATTGGCATCAAAATGGGTTGGTCAACGTTGACCGGTCAATGGTCAAACGGTTGACCATTGACCAACCCACTCTATTGGGAAGGGGTCTAGGGTAAAACTAATTAAATTGATTTAGGGCCTAAGTGCCCAATTGAATATTTAAAAAAGGCCATCTACCAAAATCAGCCTAAAAAAACATGCATAAATAGTAAACGACAAGTTTTAATTAACAGAGGGAGTCTCATTTTGTATAATCTAGGAGAATATCATTTTGTATAATTTAAACGAATATCATTTAATATAATATAAACTTAAATGCATTCAAATAAGAAAATGTGGACCTATCTTCTATATTAGACATATTTTAATATTTCAAATGATAAAAATGATCATGGAGTGAATATTTGATAATGAGCGAAAATATTTGATACTGGGTGAATATTTGTAGGATGAAGAAAACAACTACTCCTTCCGTTTTAAAATAAATCTCGTTTGATTGTTGTGCACGTTTTTAAGGAGATAAAAACTCTATAACATATTTTTTTTAATCAATTTTTTTTATTATAGATTGATAGTTATTAAAAAATTAATTGATTAAAAGAGTAATATTTTATAGAGTTTTACAAGCACGGATTTCAGTAAGGGTGGATACAAATCCCGTAAATCTCGATTTTGTTCCGATCCCGTCCCAAACCCGTCCCGATCCTGATGGGATTTGACGACCCCATCCCGTCCCGCACCCTCCCAAAAAAATTGGGCTTTACCCATTTGTTTTCAAGTCCCCCAACAAATCTCGATGGAGCGCCCGTCTCCGTCCCGTGAAACATTCTTCAACAAGCTATCACTGACGGCGTGACTGACACCCCCAGACAAGAAGTTCCAATACAACATGTCAATTTCGTAAATAACCCTAAACATCAAGGGCCTTTTAATATCGCCTCCTGCCCTCTTCGTCCTCTCCCAAAAGCACCGTCTCCCATACCTATCCGGCTATCCGCCATCTCTACCTCTCTCTCTCTCTCTGGAAGCGCTCCTACTCGTGTCATCTCCATCGCCGCAACCAATTTCCTCATCCTCTCTCTCTCCCTCTCTCTCTGCCCTCCTTTATCTCTACCTAAATTTTAGCGTTTCGGTGGGACGAGCGATCAATTTTGGGGCTCTGTAATGATTCTGAGATTCCTGAGCATCGAAACCCTAGAAACCGGTCGCCCCCCTGCTCGATGTACGCTCACAGCCAGCACATAGATGTCTCCGGCCAGGGGCCCGTTTCCGACGACAACGACCCCGTAGGAAGCGGCGACCCCGTCGACAACCCCCACATTCGCTATGATGGCCACTCGTATGAAGACGGGGTCGTTGGGGGCGCTGTCACTTTTGATGCCGATGATGGGGCCGTTTTTGGCGCTAGCGATGGTGCTGGAGCTGGTGGTGATTACGCCGGGATGCATAGAGGTGTTGCTGATGATGGTAATCAGCTCACGCTCTCGTTCCGTGGTCAAGTTTATGTCTTCGATGCTGTTACGCCTGAGAAGGTCCATTTTCCTCTCTCTAATTCTTGGTTTTGGAACTGAATTTGTACAGACTTTGATTTGTTTTGTTTGAGTTCTTGGACTTGTAAGTAGGAGAAGTTTGTTGTATTTTTGCTGTTTTCAAATGTTTTAGGCGTTCGTAAAGGAAAGAAGATTTAGGATGCTTTAGATATCTAGATATCAAGTTTGCTCGAGTTCTTGGACTTGTAAGTAGGAGAAGTTTGCTCGAGTTCTTGGACTTGTTGCTGCGAGGGCCAATTCCTTGCTGCTTAATACTCAAGACAAATAGATTTTTCTTCTTCCCAGTTGGATCGGTTAGACCATCACCTCAAATTGTTCATGTTTATAGGGCAGCAAGGGTCATGTTCGGTAGTTGGGTTTCCCTTGTTAGGTTACAATGATCATGATATCTGTCTAAGGTGTTTGGTCACTTGCTTCACAAGGTTATGCACCCTAATAAATTGATAAGGGGCCATTCATTATGTTGCTTGTTGTTTAGATGTGACATTTTCATTGATTAGGCCTCAAACTAGGATACTTTTGTTTATAGCGAAGTGCATTTTGTTAATTTGTCCATCTATGAATTAAGCAACAAACATTTTGATGGGCTGTTACTTGTTGTATATTTAACAGTGAATTGGTTGTGTAGTGTAAACGTATTTTGGCTATCCTGTTATTTTGGAATCCACGTCCAGTGCTTAATTTGCTAGATTAATGTTCAACTTAGTTATCACTTGGGATGTTATTTATCTAGCTCTCCAATGCTCTTTCATTGGGATGTAGATCCAGTTCTCCTGTTCCTTAAGCGTCTAACTGAACCCAAATTCTGAATTCGTTTATGGTAAATTACATCATTTGGGGTATATATGAGATGATGACTGAATTTTCCATGTTAAGATCCCTTTTGTTGGATTTTTTTTTTAAAAGACGGGTAATTTGGTGCTACTTTTTTTTTCCCTGTATGTTTGTCTTTTTCTTTTGGTTGGTTTTCATATTTTGGGAACTTGTGATGACAACTCAATGTGGTAATGGACATGAAAGCTAGATGCAAGTCTGATATGTGTGTTTTGCAGGTTCAAGCAGTGCTGCTGCTCTTGGGTGGATGCGAAGTATCTCCTGCTGCACAAGGCAGTGAATTGTCATCTCAGACCCAGAGAGTACTTCCTCTTCTTTATGATATCATGGATAGTCTCTTAGCATAGCTATTTCACTTGTCTTATTATATATTTCCGGCTATTATAGAGTTTCATGGAGCATAATCTCCGGGGCAATCAACCACATAGAGCAGCTTCCTTGGATAGGTTTCGACAGAAGAGGAAAGAGCGCAACTTTGATAAGAAGATTAGATATAATGTGCGCCAAGAAGTTGCACTTAGGTATGTCTGCTGAGACTTTAGATCTGTTTCCATGTTAAATGGGTTAGAACTTAGAAGACACTTTATGCAACACAATATTCTGTACTGGTATATGACAATAATAATAGTGCCTTATATTCCCTGCATAAGTTGAGGCTTTTGTAGTGGCGCTCAAGTGTATTCAGATAAAATTGTGGGGATTTGTTGGCTCTCTTTCTATGCCAGAGAATATGCTAGTTGATCTTCCTGCAAAATAACTACAGTACCACAATTTGCTATTGTACTTCATTTGTTGGACGGGAAAGAGGGATTCAGCCTCCAGGAGTTCATTCCTCTTCTTCCCCATGTCTTAGGAATGTTTGTGTAATTTCATGGCCATTTTTTTCTTGAGCCATTGGCTTAAATATTGAATGTCTCTCATAACAAAGAAAGACTGTTTCCCTAGTAATGCGTCCTTTCTATTTATTGTCACAATTCTTTCTCACATATTTCTTTCTTCAGTAACTGATTTTTAATCTTAAAGGGGAACTTGTATATTTATTTCATTAGGATGCAACGTAAGAAGGGACAATTTACTTCTTCCAAAAGGTCAGAAGATCCATCACGTGGAAATACTGGTCAGGATTCTGGTTCAGATGATGGCCCCTCAGAGACTGTGTATGCTTTTGCTTTGCTTACTATATTAAATTACTTGTGTATCCATTTTCTGTAGTAAGAGCTCCATATCAGTCGTAAAGTCCTTAGCTTCTTGTACCAAGGAAAAAGTTCTTAGCTCCTTTTCATTTTATGAAGGTTGATGCAACTGTACAATCGTATATATAAATGTGTTCAGGTGTGCTCATTGTGGAACAAGCTCAAAGTCCACCCCAATGATGCGGCGTGGACCTGCTGGTCCACGGACTCTTTGTAATGCATGTGGACTTGTCTGGGCAAATAAGGTAATTCTTCTGTCGGCTGTGGTTACTCTATCATACATTTATTTTTTTAATTTTGAAAATGTGTTGTTGGACTTTTCTTTGATGGAGATAGAGCAATGCAACAAAAAAATTTGTTTCTTCTTTTTTGAGGACTAGACAGTGTATATAACAGCTCTTCTGCTAGTTCTCTGAAAATTCAATGTGTGACGGAAGTTCCCACAGAAACCTTCTAGCTAGAGTTCTCTGGATATGATGTGATTAAATTGGCTTCAGAACTAGATTGGAATTTCGGTTGATGTTTTTACTCTGATTAGATTGTAATTTTGATTTTATGGAACAGCTGGGGCTTTTAGATGGGGGATAGCATAGATTTGAACTGCTAGATATATGTTTTGACTTCTACATAACTATGAACAGAAGGTTGATTGTTTTAACCTGCCATTAGCTGTCTTGTTAGGAAGCTTTAAGTTGATCAAATTTAGAACACATCCTGGTTTCTTGCTATTATGTGACCAATAATTGTTATTTCTAGGGCACTTTGAGAGACCTTTCCAGGCGACCCAGTGATCAGGTCCTGGTTCAACACGACCAGGTATGATCCATTTAAAATTCCATCCTATATAAGTTCTTGCCTTGGTGCCACTTTTGTGAATTTTCCCTTCCCCTCCTTTGTGTTCAGGGTGGAAGTGGAGGTTCTGATGTTTTTTCTGCATCCGAAATCCTTGGGGATGGCAAGTCTGTTGCATTAGCAGGGGACGAGAAGCCTGCATTGATAGCTCAGCATTAGAGCAGTATGTAAGTGATATTTGGAGTGGGAGGGAGAAAGAAATTCGGCTGTATCTGAGTTGAAGGGTGGGAATGAGTATCGAGGTTAGACTTGTGAATCCAGGTTATCAATGGGCTGATTGTACAGGCAATGATAAACCTTCTTAAAAAGCACTTTGGTCGTTCCCTCATCTCACCTTCTGTTGTATTTTTCTACGTTAGCTTTATCGTCGAGGTCCACTGCTATGGAAATCTAATTAACTGCATCTGTATTGAGTGCTGACTTAACATTGGCCATTGCAATGATAGGATTATGAATTGGGGCAGTGAATTTTATTCAACTAGGTTTCCAGTATCTATAGTACTATTTATTTATTATATTAAAGGAGTAGTTGTCTATGTCACATGAGAGAATCTCCTATAACCGTGGGTTTTTTAACCAATAAAATAAATGTCAATTTCTATCAAATTTAACAATATAAAATTCTCAAATTTCTAGTATCTAACAGTAACAACATCCCAGTATATCTCGTGATAAAGCAGGGTCTGGGGGGTCGGGATGTACGCCCTCTTTCCCTGAACTAGTCGAGAGAGTGTTTTCGGAAGACCCAGAACAATAGAGCATAGGAAACACAACGTCCCAGATCACCTAGTAGGAGATGAGCCAATAGACAGCATAGAGATAGTGTAGAATGACAGATCACCTAGTAGGAGATGAGCCAATAGACAGCATAGAGATAGTGTAGAATGATAGAATTGATGTAAAGTCCTCCTTGAGGGTTTCCATTCTTTGATATAACATATATATAGGTTACAAAGGTATTGGGCCTTAACGGGCTTTTAGCCCACTATACAATTATGGGACCTATGTAATCTATCAAACCCCCGCAGTCGAAACGGGAGGTGTCCGTACAGTGAGACTGGACCGAAAATCAATGAACAACTGTCTAGGTAAACCCTTGGTGAATATATCAGCGTACTGATAAGAGGACGGGACATGTAGAACGCGGACATGTCCAATGGCAACCTTGTCCCTCACGAAGTGGAGATCAAGCTCAATGTGCTTCGTGCGTTGATGCTGGACGGGGTTGCTAGCCAGATAGACGGCGGAGACGTTGTCAGTGTAGACCAGAGTGGCCTTCTGTAAGGGGCAACGGAGCTCAAGCAGAAGATTGCGGAGCCAAGAGCATTCGGAGACAACGTTGGCAACACCCCTGTATTCGGCCTCAGCGCTGGAGCGAGACACGACGGACTGACGCTTGGCTGACCAAGACACAAGAGTGTCGTTGAGAAAGACACAGTAACCAGACGTGGAGCGACGTGTGTCAGGACAACCACCCCAATCCGCATCAGTGTAAGCAACAAGGTCAAGCTTAGAGGAAGGAGTGATCGTGGTGCCGAGCTCGAGAGTGCCGCTGATGTACCGAATGATCCGCTTTAAAGCCTGAAAGTGAGGTTCCCTAGGGGCATGCATGAACAAGCAGATCTGCTGAATGGCATAACTGATATCAGGTCTGGTGAAAGTGAGATACTGAAGAGCACCAACGAGGCTCCTGTACAATGTTGGATCATTCACCAAAGGACCAGAATGAGCACTGAGCTTGTTGGATGTATCGACAGGGGTGGCGACTGGATTACAGTTGACCATCTTAGCCCGAGCAACAATCTCAGCAGCATACTTACTCTGTGAGAGGAACAGACCAGACGCATGACGCTGAACAGCAACTCCCAAGAAGTAAGACAACGGACCCAGATCAGACATGGCGAATTCCGCACTCAACCGCGAAATAATAGAGGTCCGAAGAGCATCAGAAGAGGCGGTGAGAATAATGTCATCGACATATAGCAGCAGGAATGCCAAGTCTGAGCCCCTGCGATAGATAAACAGAGATGTATCCGAACGGCTGCCAGTGAAACCCAAACGGAGCAGATGAGAGGCAAATCGCTGGAACCACGCCCGCGGAGCCTGTTTCAGACCATACATAGAGCGCTTGAGAAGACAGACATGCTTTGGACGCTCAGTATCAGCAAACCCCGGCGGTTGAAACATGTAAACTGTCTCGTTCAGATGACCATGCAGAAAGACGTTCTTGACATCTAGTTGATGGATGGCCCAGTTGCGTGACAGAGCCAGACTCAGGACCACTCGGATAGTGGCTGGCTTGACGACAGGGCTGAAGGTCTCATCACAATCAATACCTGCCTGCTGAGATCTACCGTTCACCACCAGACGGGCCTTGTAGCGCTCCAACGTCCCATCAGAGCGGAACTTGTGACGAAAGAGCCACATACAGCGAATGACGTTCGCCTCAGGAGGGCGAGGAACAAGAACCCAAGTACCATTCTTCGTAAGGGCCCTGTATTCGTCGAGCATAGCCGCCTGCCAATTCGGGTCGAGGAGGGCTGTTTTGTGGGAGGTGGGAATGGGGGAGAGGGAGGTCTGGGAGTCGGGAAGGACGGGGGCAAGAGGTGCAAGGTGCGGGGAGGAGGCGGCAGGCGCAGCATAGCCTGCGGCGGGCACAGCATTGCCTGCGGCGGGCGCCGCCAGGGAGGGTTTTGAGGCGGTGGGCGCAGCATTGTGAAGGGCGGCGGGCGCCGCATAGCCTGCAGCGGGCGCCGCCAGGGAGGGGTGTGAGGCGGTGGGCGCAGCATTGTGGTCTGTTGAGGCCGTCATGCGGGGTGATGGTGGGTGGATAGCGGGGTGATGGGCGGTGGTCATGGAGACGATCTGACGGGGTCGGAAGACACCGGAGACGCTGCGGGTGTGTGGTCTGGTGGTGGGTGGTGGTGGTGGTGGTGTTGTTGGGGGAGAAGCAGGAGCACCGGGAGAGCTCTGGGGAAAAAGAAAGTGAGGGAATGGTGACTCAGACTCTGACGGAGACACAGGGGGTGTGGGAGACGCGAAGGGAAATCGCGACTCATCAAAGGTGACATGACGTGAGAGAATGATCTTGTGTGTCTTGATATCGAGGCAAATGTAACCGCGATGATCAGACGGGTAGCCAAGAAAGGCACAAGGGGTGGAGCGTGGGTGAAGCTTGTGGGGAGCGGTGGATGACTGATTAGGGAAGCACAAGCAACCAAAGGTACGAAGGTGATCATACCTAGGCTCGGCGTAATAAAGTGTCTGAGCTAGCGAGCGATGGTGTAGGGTAGTGGAAGGGAGAATGTTTAGGAGATAACATGTGGTGGATAAGGCGTGAGGCCAATATGGAAGGGGAATAGATGCGTGGAAGAGAAGAGAGCGCATCATGTTGGTAATGGTTCTGATGATTCTTTCTGCCTTGCCATTCTGCTGAGAAGTATAGGGGCAAGACAAGCGATAGGAGATCCCATTTGCAGCAAAGAAGGAGTGAAAGTCTTGGTTGTCAAATTCACGGCCATTGTCACATTGGAAACATTTGATGGATATGTGAAACTGTGTTTTGATGTAGGTATGGAATCTGGCAAAGATAGGAAACACTTGGGACTTGAAATGCAACGGGAAGACCCATAAGTAATGAGTGTAATCATCAAGAAACAAAAGGTAGTACTTGTGACCCTCCTTGCTAGGCACGGGGGAGGTCCAAATGTCGCTGTGAATGATATCAAAGGGAGCAAGGGTAGAGGTCAAAGACCGTTGGAACGGCAGTCTGGCATGTTTGCCTAGTTGGCAGGAAGAGCATAAACCAGAGCGTGGGTCTTTAGTACAGGTGACAAGGTTCTGGGAACGGAGGACATCTAGAACGGCAGCGCTGGGATGGCCCAGACGTGCATGCCAGAGGCTGGACGATGATGCCGAGAGGGCGACCGGACACGACTGACTGGACGCAGGAGGTGGTGTGACAGGGTAGAGCTCCCCGGTGCTGTTACATCTCATGCGAGTAACCCCCGTAGTAAGATCGTTCACAGAGAAACCATAGGGATCAAACGTAAGGGAAACGTTGTTGTCAGTAGTGAACCGACGGACAGAGATAAGGTTTTTGACAATCTTTGGGGCAATAAGGACATTGTTGAGGTGTAGTGGGTGGGTTGGGGTCTGTAATTTGGCGTGGCCAATTCCCGAAGTAGCAAGACGACCACCATTTCCGACGATAATAGAGTGGGCAGGACCCTTAAAGGAAAGAGATGAGAGGTTACCTGAGGAGTTCGTCATGTGAGAGGTGGCACCAGTGTCCATATACCACGAAGAGTCTGAAGATGTCGGCTGCATAGAGGAGAAGGCGTGATGTTGGTGCGGAGAGGGCCCAAGGAGTCCCTGTTGGCTCGGGTATGACCTCGTTGGAGAGGCCGGGTAGCCCTGTGGATGGGCTCCAATGGGGGAATACCCCCTCTGTAAATGACTTGGAGGGGCAATAATCCCGACGAGAGATTGTTGGTGATCGTAGAAGGCCATGGTAAGGTTTTTTTTTTTTTTTTTTTTTTTTATTTTTACTAGTGGCCACCTGAATTAATAAATGATTAACTCTGGGCCAAAAGGGAGAATAGTAGAAAAACAAGGGAAATTTCTGCTATTTTTACCAAACAAAATTGAAACTTCCGATTAGTTTCAATCGGACCTTTACGGACAGGTCTGGGAGAGGGAGGGCGACGTCGAGGGAGAGGGAGCGAGGGTCGTGGTGGCCGGAGGGTTCACCGACGACGAGGGGAGAACCGCGGAGGCGGAAGGAGAACTCAAGAGGGAGGCCGGATCTGGGAAGGTGTCGTCGAGACGGGCTGCGAAGGTGTGGTTAAGGTGGTCGGAGATGGTGAATCTGGGCAACGACGGTGGTTGGATCCGGTCGGAGGGGAGATGCGATGAAGAGGATGGTGGTGCAGGGGCTCGGATAGGCGGCGGCGATAGGTCCGAGGAGGGCGGATCCGGCGACGGTGGCCTTGGAGAGGGAGAAGGCGGCGATGTCGGCGCGGTGTTGTCGGGAGCAGGGGCCGGAGAGGCGGCGGCGATGAGGAAGGTCGGAGGAAGAGGGAGGATCAATTTAGGGTTCCGTTAGGAAGAAAAGGCTCTGATACCATACTGAAATCCGTTAGGACTCGGGATCGGGGGTCGTGTGCACGTGTGCGCCCTAGCGCTAATAGCCTAGTACATAAACCGAGCGGGCTTCCATCCTAAAACCAATTGGCAATAGGAGGAGTAATCCACTAGGTTATATACTAAGGCTTGTTTGTTCAAACTATCGATGTGGGACTCTTTTGGTCTCTTCACATCTCTCATTCTCTCAACACGCCCCCGCAAGTGCAACTAGGGTCGTCTTTCGCCTCTAGTTGACACTTGGACATCGGGTCTAGCATCTCATTCTCTTTTTAGCTAGCCCAGGATCGAGAGTCGGGCCGTTTGACTTTTCCGCTCTGATACCATGTAGAATGATATAATTGATGTAAAGTCCTCCTTGAGGGTTTCCATTCATTGATATAACATATGTTAACTCGGCTGGGCTCGGTGGAGTCAAGACGCTGGAGGGGGAGATCGTGTGTGCGGGCCCACATACGGGAGACACGAACAACACATAAACCCGAACGGGGTTCCATCTCAAAACCAATTGGCAATGAGAGGAGTAGCCCACCGACTCATATACTAGGGCTTGATATGTTCAACTTTCCGATGTGGGACACTTTGGTCTCATTCACATCTCTAACATGCCCCCGCAAGTCCAACTAGGAATGACCATCTAGTTGAGACTTGGACAACTGGGTAACCCATACCAGGATCGACACGGGCCGTTAGGCTAACCGCTCTGATACCATATCAAAGTCCGACTCGGACCGATGATTGGGGGTCGTGTGCACGGGCGCACATGCGCTAATAGCCTAACACACAAGCCGAGTGGGTTCCATTCTAAAACCAATTGGCATTAGGTGGGTTTCCATTCATTGATATAACATATATATAGGTTACAAAGGTATTGGGCCTTAACGGGCTTTTAGCCCACTATACAATTATGGGACCTATGTAATCTATCAGATAAATAGTTAGATAATCGATAGATAGCAGATAGAAAGCATAAAGGAAGGTAGAAAAGAAGCAAATATGAAATGTCCCAACACCAATCCTTGGGATTTTAAACATCAGAAGCCCGAATGCATCTTCTCCAGTGGTCCTTATCCGAAGTCATATCCTCCGAAAGGTTCAGCGCATTGAGATTCCGTCGGATAACCTTCATCCAGCTCTTCTTCGGTCTACCTCTCCCTCTGCACATAGCTCCAAGCTCCAAGCTCTCACACCTTCGAACATGCACTGGTATTTGTCTCATACGAACGTGCCCAAACCACCGCAATCTGGACTCCCGCAGTTTGTCAACGATACTCGCAACTCCAACCTTGCTCCTAATGTCCACATTTCTGATTTTCGCCTCGTGTGCCCACTCATCCATCTCGGCATTCACATCTCAGACACCGCCAACTTCTGATCTTGAGCTTTAGTAATAGGCCAACACTCCACGCCATACAATAAGGTCGGTCTGACAACCACCTTATAGAATTTAACCAATAATATAGAATTGGAATTGGAACTTGGTAAAGGAAAGAAGGTGGAATGCTAGAATTTGAATTGTCAATGGAAATCAGGATGTATGATAGTAATACCAACTTTTCCAGTCGTTCGATTTTTTTTTATGGAGTCAAAAGACTTGTTAGCTTAGTTGATAAGGATGACATGTATTGACTAATAGGTTACGAGTTTGAACTCCCTCCCGTATTGTAATGGCATAAATGCTTACCTACGAAAAAGAAGAAGATATTTTTTGTATGGAAAAGGACCGCTGAGATTAGCTTTTTAAGTCGGTAATGTACTTGACAAAAAAAAAGTTATCGTGCGAATTTCAGTCCGATTGAAATCATTACTTCTACTTTGAACGAGAGGGGAAATGAGCAGCCATGCATCACACAAACGTTCCTGAGACGATGAAGAAGAGGAATGAGCATTCTTAATAGTTATAAAACATCATGTTATTCTCAATTCAAGATCTAGACTTGTATCCAAACTGAACTACCAATTGCCCCTCACAACCAACAAGATGATCGTCTACCCTCACTTCCTCTTCAACTGGCTTCGCCTCGTCCTTACTCACTCATCAACCATCCTACATAAAAAAGGGAAAATTGCAAAAAATATAGTGTCATGCATAAAAAATAAAAGTTATTGCAACTATCACCGATTTCATGACACTAAATCGTCAATTTTTAATACGCTTGTATTTTGTGTTTTGAGTTATCGACACGATTTTCAAACATGTATGTTATGTGATCTTATGATATGCATATCATAACTCATTAAGCCATGTTATAATTTTTTGTCATAAGTTCACGTGACACAAAACATAGTTGAATAGAAAGTTGGTAATATTATATAACTTGACATTTAACACAACTACCTATAAAACGAATAATACTTACCCCCATTTTCCTTATATAAAATATTAAGAGTTGCATTTTCCTTGTCTACTTCACAACTCTCCGCCTCTTACCCTCATTCAATCTTCAAATTTGTTACTACCTTCGTCCTAAAATACATGTGTTTTTAGCCTTTTGCACAAGTTTTAATAAAACAATTTACTTTTAAAAATACATTATTATTGCACTAACTTTTTCATAATTTTTTTTAACATCAGCTACACATTTTAACCAATCAAATTATTTTAAAAAGACAACAACACACAAATCAATACAAATCATTACAATTTTCTACCTAGAAACCATAAATGCTCATCTATTGTTGGACAAAAATTTACCCCTAAAAATCCATGTATTATTGGACGGAGGGAGTATATTATTGTTCCTCAATATGGAAAACTTTTCTCTAATAGCTATTTTGAAAAATTCTAGAAGATATGCAATTGATTTTATAACGGTTTTAAATTATGTACTCATTTCTCTCCTAAATCGAGAAAATAAGTAATACAGAGTAATGTATTAAAATTTAGTTGGAAAATAAGCAATAATGTATTATATTTGTGCAATTATAACTTATTATTTCTATAATTTACAATTTTTCAAACCTCATTTTATCTTAATTATAAATATCGATTTGCTTTCTACACGGTCAAAATATCGCCAAATACACAGTGATTGCTACGGTTTTTGAAAACCGTGATAATATCCGTTATCATAGTTTTAAAAACCGTGAGAAATTAACACATTATGATTTCATCAACCGTGAGAGATGTTCCCTAATCAAATAAGGTATAAAGATTGAAAAAAAACATATTTTTCACGGTTTTGAAAGCTGTAGTAGTGAGACTTTTTTTAAGGATAATATTCCTATGGTTTTTGATATAGTGACTGACACCGTCTATTATCCCTTTCAATATAGTATATGTACCCGTCCAGTATCGCATATGCCGAATAGACTATACTGGTGGTTGGATAAGAATGGTTGGTTCACCACTGCTAGTGCAATTAGGTTAATAACGATCCCAGACAGAACACAGAATGATCCAAATGAGTGGATCTGGCTGGTTGATTGTGCTCTTAAAATAAAAAAAATTATGTGGAAAGTGTGCCAAAATGGATTGCCTACATCTGTAAGACTTGCCCAAAGAGGAGTCCCAATTCCCACTGTATGCAATCTATGGGGTAGTCAATATGAAGATGAGGCATATCTCTTTCTCGAATGCCCTTTCAGTAAACATGGTACTCTTTGTCTTGTCTACAAACATGGACCTGTCAAAAGTTTGAGTATGTTAGGAGAAAAGTTAGACGAGGAGGAAAAGAAAGAGTTAGTAACTAAATGGTGGGCTACATGGTACTTTAGAAACCAAGTCATATTCAGAGATTAAGCGATTCCGAGTTAGTCTGGAATTCGAACATTCATCCAAGTTAACAAAGAATATTGGAGTAGGGATAATGCATTTGAAGAAAGGGACGAATTAGAGTCTACAAATGATAGAGTTAGGAAACAAGCCCTAAAATAAAAAAAGTCAGGTGGAGAAAACCTTCCACCGTGTAAACACTATAAGATTAATGATTGAAGGTTGTGATTTCTTCTCATTAGGTATGAGTATAAATAATACAAAGAGAGTAAAGATTTGGGTCTATCCTTTTACACCAAATCATATAAAAATCATAACAAAAGAATATACAAGATATGATTTACTCTAACAGGCCCTCGCAAGCTCATGGGCGAGGGCGGACATGTAGCTTGAGACATAGTGAATGAAAGTGATGATTGCCGACCGCCTTGGTGAAAATATTGACGATCTGATCTTGCGAGCGAACATGGCGGACAATGAGATCACTAGAGGCAACTTGTTCTCGAACAAAGTGATAGTCAATTTTGATGTGCTTTGACCGCTGATGGAACACCGGATTTGCCGTGAGGAAAGTGGCACTGAGATTGTCACAAAGAGAGTAAAGATGGGTCTATCCTCTTACACTATAAGATTAATGATTGAAGGTTTTGATTTCTTTTCATTAGATATGAGTATAAATAATACAAAGAGAGTAGAGATTTGGTTCTATCCATTTACACCAAATCATATAAAGATCCTAACAAAAGAATATATAAGATATTATTTACTCTAACACACTTTTAACATGAAATTAAACTTTGACGGTTCAGCCCTCCCTACAGAAAATTGTCATGTTGGATTCATCATTAGAGGCTGGTTTGGTAACCCTATCTCATTAGGATACAATTCTTATGGTGAAAAAAAAAACGAATATTATGGCTGAAACCCTCGCACTTCGGAAAGGTTTAGTGAAAGCCATAGAACTTCGTATCAAGAAACTAGAAGTGGAAGGTGACTCACAAATTATCATTAATGTTCTCAATAAAAGAGGGAAATTTCCGTGGGAGATCGAGCTTTTGATTGGAGATGTTCTCACTATGTGTCAACAATTTTTGAAAGTAATCTTTTTGTATGTATCTCACAATGGGAATAGAGTGACAGATAAGGTTGCACACCTTAACCACTCTCTACGAGGCCATGCGCTCTTTACTCACCCAGATCTCTTGGATCTCATTCGACTATCGGTTAGGCTTGGCCGACTATCGGTTAGGTGGTGCCGATATTAATGTTTCACGATTTAGAAGACTCGCTCATTTCAAAAATGAATGCTCAATGGTTGATATCCCAACTTTTGGAAACCTTTTCACGTGGAGGAAAAAACCCGAAGACCAAGGAAATATAATAGAGAAATTAGATCGGGTTTTAGTCCAACATCAAATCCTCCAATTCTTTCCGAATCTAATAACAAAAAATGGGGCCTTTTCCTCGTCTGACCACTACCCAATTTCAATTACTCTGGAAAATTGGTGCCACATATAAAGCCCCTCCTTTTAAATTCGAAAATATTTGGTTACAAAGAAAAGACTTCAGAAATATTGTTAAACAATCTTGGCGAGCTTCGTGCTCAGGATCGACGATGTTCCAAGTAATGTATAAAACAAAAATCTTAAAACAGAAAGCCAAAGATTGGAATAAGAAAACATTTGGAAACATATTTCGTCAACTACAAGAGGTAGAGAATAGCCTCCTGGAGATTCAAGCTCAGAATATACAACAACCTAGCTTTGGAGACAACCTTAAGGAGAGGAATTTGTTACAGAAGAAAGAAAGTCTTTTACTATTCTAGAAGAAATTCTGGAATCAAAGAGCTAAAACTAAGCACTTAAAACTAGTTGACTCCAACACAAACTACTTTCATCGAGTAGCTACAGCCTACAGGTAGACGAAGTCGGAAAATCATTCGAACAATTACAACTGATGACGGAACTCTGAATCTCTGATTGTAGGAGTAGACAACATTAGGAATGAAATAAAACGAGATTTCAAAAAACGATTCAAAAAGGAATCAGTTAATGAAGAACTCCTCAATGAATACCTCAACCTAATCACACCATCAATTACTACAGAAGAAAATAATTACTTAACCCACCAACCAACCAATAGTAAAATTAAACAGGCAGCTTTTAGTCTTGATAACAACAAATCCCTAGGCTCAGATGGAATGACATCGGAATTCTACAAAAAATATTGGGGCATAGTAGGAGTTACAATTACTAGAGCTATCAAGGGGTTTTTCTTCTATGGGAAAATCCTTCGACAAATTAACCACACATTCATATCGCTCCTACCTAAATGTGATAACCCCACAATGACATCTCACTATAGACCAATCAACCTTTGTTCCACCATTTACAAGATAATCTCAAAGATAATTACAGAAAGACTAAAAAGAGTTATTGGAAAATTAATTCACCCCTTACAAGGGTCGTTTGTCTCTGATAGGGCAATACAAGATAATGGTCTTATAGTCCATGAAATTTTTCACTCCTTCAGAAACCGTAAAGGCAAAGATGGTTGGATGGCAATAAACCTCGATATGGAAAAAGCATACGATAGGGTAGATTGGAAGTTCACAAAGGCTATTTTGCAGAAATTTGGTTTTCATCCGATTTTTGTAAACTGGGTCCCAGAATGTGTAACTACTGTTTCGTTCTCAATCCTAGTTAACAATGGTCCAACTGACATTTTTCGACCCTCGAGGGGCCTTCGCCAGGGTGACCCACTCTCTCCATTCCTCTTTATCTTGGGTGCAGAAGTTCTGGCCAGAAAACTCTCTCATGAAGCTAACGCTAGTGACGAGTGCATTGGCTTTAAATTTGGGCGAGAGGGACCTCGTATCCCGTTCCTAGCCTTTACAGATGATATCATTATCTTCACTAAAGGTAACTCTTCAGCTTGTCGAAAAGATAAAACAGTCATTGATGATTATTGCAAAATATCTGGGCAGAAAGTCAACTATCATAAAACTGACTTCCAAACAACAAAAGGGATATCACGCTCTAGGATTGATGAACTTGAAAGATGCCTAAACATTTCAAATGAAAGCACTCTAGATAAATATCTAGGAAGCCCAATTATCAATGGAAAAGTCAATAGAGGAACTTTTGAGGAGATAGTTTGCAAATCAAAAGAGCAACTAAGCAAATGGTGAGCCAATGCTCTATCACAACAAGGTCGTGTTGTTCTCATTGGCACAAACCTTGCATCCAAACCACTGTACACACTATGCAGTACACACTATGCAAAGTTTCATGCTCCCTTGTTCCATACACAAAGAACTTGACCAGATAAATAAGTCTTTTTTCTGGAATAAAGACATCCAACACCGTTCTTTGATTAGCTGGGATAAAATCTGTCGACCAAAGAAGAATGGGGGTCTAGGCATTAGGAAAACAAAGGAAATGAATGAAGCACTCCAGATGAAACTTTTGTGGAAGATCCTGGTTGAACTTGACAATGTATGGGTTAAAATTATCCATCACAAAAATATCAAACCGACCATATTCTTAGTTACAAAAGAAAGGGAGGAACAACCTGACAATGGTCGAAATTGTATCCTCTAATTGAGAAATTCAAAACAGGTTTGATTTGGAACGTGGAGATGGTAAATCAATAAAGTTTCGGAAGGACAACTGGTTAACAACAACACCAATTAGTTGCAGGGAAGATTGCCCTGATATTAGAGATACGGAGGAGACAATTAGTGATTACATTATTGGAGGTAAATGGTGGGTGGAAAAACTAAATGCCTCTATTCCACAAAGCATAGTCAAAGACATTGTGAATATTCCCTTATCGACAAATCAGTTTGAAGATAGACTATATTGGTGGCCTGACAAAGAAGGTTGGTTCACAACGACAAGTGCTTACAAACTAATCACGACCCACAATTGCAAGGAAACTGACGATAACGCATGGATTTGGAAAACAGATACTTCCCCTAAGGTTAAATTTTTTTTGTGGAAATTGAGTCAAAATGGACTCCCAACGGCTACCAGACTCATCCAGAAGGGTCCCAACAACTTGTTCTCTTTGCAACATTGCAGACGAGGATGAAACGCATCTATTCATCGAATGCCAGTATAATAACATTCAACAATCATTGACCGCAGATATCCGTCAAACTATCAACAACATGATTACAAGTTCAAGAGAAATTAAGCCCATTTTAGCACTACTAGGTAAAAAACATAATCAAAATGAAAAGGTAAAATTAGCCTTTTCATGGTGGACCACATGGCTCATTAGAAACCAATTTATATTTAGACATGAATCACCTCCCTCTAACGTGGCTGTCACAAACATTATTTCGACACACATAGACAACTGGAGGAAAGCCTCCTCTCATGACCAAGATATCGACGAGGATTTTAATCAGCCCAAGGTGAACAACCAGAGAAAAAACAAAAGAACACGATGTAAACCACCTAGATGGAAAAAACCTCCATATGGTACATTTAAACTCAATTTTGATGGGTCAACTCTTCCAAATAACGACATCTCGACTGGCATAATTATACGAGATTGGAATGGTCGCCCCATCCATATTGGCTATGAAAGGGTTGACAACCAATCCCCGCTGAAGGCTGAGGCTTTGGCACTAAGACAAGATATTATCACATCTCTACAATTTGGTATCAACAAATTACAGATTGAGGGAGATTCTCTCATAATTATAAATCACCTTAAAAGAAAAAACAAATGTCCTTGAAAAGTTGAATTGATTATGTCAGATATCAAAACTCTTCTGTCGCAAGTGAGAGAAGTGAGCTTCTCTCACATACCCCATATTGGTAATATAGTGACTGATAAGGTTGCACACCTTTACCACTATGTCAGGATCACGACATTTACAATAGCGCAGGTCTTCAGGGTTAAGGGTGACCCTAAAAAAAAAAAAAAAGTATATGCACCGGTCCAATCGATGGAATCCAGTAGAAGCCCGAAGAAGCACATATTCTCGCACGTCTTCCCAACTCCCCAAACACCGCCTCAAAAAATATTACTCCTCCTTAAAAAAAAGGAAAACTCTTAAAAGGAAAGAAATCCCCAAAATACTTCGTGCATTTTTCTGCATCCCCGCCAACGGTCCTCTCAAAGCCTGTTTTTCTTCCTCTCTCTCTCTCTCTCTCTACAGAGAGCATATCGCGGATCGGACCTCTCTCCCTTCCTCTCTCTCGTAACGACTTAGCTTCGATCTTCTCGCTCCATTCGCCACATTCTTCATTTCTTCTCTATTCTTACAATTAGCTGCAATTTCACGGAGAATGGTTAGATTTCGTATGCCGTTTCGGGGGTTCGATGGCGTGGAGTTTTCCGATGATAGCAAAATTACGCTCTACGGAGAATTTTGTCTTTCTCTTGTTTTTCTTCCTGGACTGTGATCGTTCTCCGTTGTTGTGTTACGGTTCCGTTGTAGAATAGGTTGGGACCGATCTTTCTGGATATAGAGCAACGCAGGTCGATCAGTCGTTGACAATGGCGGTTTCGCTTTTGAAGCTTCTGTTTATATTCTTCTCCTCGATCGTCCTATGGATCGCTTTCTTGTAAGCCACTTTCGTCCCTGCTTTTTATTCATTTATTTTTAATTTCTCCCTATAGTTTCCCCTCTTTGATTCTTTTTGCTTTTTATTTTTTTTTATTTTTTATGACGATGACAGTAGAACTAGTCAATTTGGACACCGATTGATAGGTATTAGGGTGTAACCTGACTGGATTTTACTGCATTATCTAGAAGTTTGTTGCTACGGACAGCTTAAAATGTATACATCGTAAGGTTTACAACATAGGGATTAGAGTGTTGTTGAAGGCCGTGCTTATTTTTTGAATTCTGGTTATATACGGGTTTACTGCAAGAGATTTAGTATAATGTAGCTTGCATTTTGCTATTTTGGGGGTTTAGATTCTGTAATTTGGGCCATCTATGCGGAATGTCTGAGTGTATTTTTATTCTCGACGTAGTAGGTAAAGGAACTTCTTTGATTGTGAGTTCTTTTAGCAGGAATTAGTAGGCGCAGAATCATACTCTTGTTGGCTATGTTGTTCTACTGAAAGTGTTATACCTTGAAATAATCAAGTTATTCGGCAATTGAAATTTCCCAGTTTCCCAAAAGGCAAATATGATCTCCTTTTGGAGAAACACTCATCTCAACTCTTAAACACAGTTTCTCTGGAAACTAAATCTGTTGTATGAATAATCTGCTGGCATAATGTCATGGCTGATGTAGCTTGAACAAGTAATATCTGGACATTTCTCCTTCATTCATAAGTTGTACAACAGCTACTCCGTATTAGGAAGTGCTTGATTGGACATGTTAAAGAGTATATGATCTCAATTCTTACGTACTTAACAGATGGTGTTTAACTGAGCCTAGACTGCTAAGGGAACTGAAGGAAGTTTCCCTTCCTTGTCATTAATGTATTGGAAATTGAATGTTGAACAGCGATATATCTTCCTTGGAAAATCAAACTTTTACAACTGCTAAGATTATTTCAGTTATTTGCTAGTTTAGTTTGAAACTAACACAAACTTGGGCTGTCAAGTCTGTTTAAACTGCAAACCTATGAGTAGGCAACTGGGAGTTTACATACTTTGCAGGTATTAGCAAAATAGTCCATGTTTCTTGTGAAGGAATTCTTTGATTGATCCTTAATCCGTGGCTTCAAAATGAAGAACAGTGAATCAAAATGTAGACCATACTCTGCACTAGCATTGCCCTTAGCTCTGTATGCACCTCCAATAAGCATTTAAATCTGCTGGTCCTTTTGATTTTATAAATCATTAAGCCTAAAATCTTCATCCCTAATAGAAAAAATTGAGATTTATGGACTTCTCTATGTTTTCTTTCACTTGTGCTCTATAAAATTTCCCTTATTGTACTAAAGTTAAACAATGTCCCATTTTTTGTGTGCCAAGTTGTAGAGTGAGATAGATTTTGTGGAATTTTAATTTAGCCAAGCTCCTCTTACATTTGAATATTTTCTCAAACTTGTATTATGTTCGATATTATTATTATTATTATTATTATTATTATTATTATTATTATTATTATTATTATTATTATTATTATTATTATTATTTAAACATTTTAATCCTATCGGTGATGGTTTTTCAGATTTATAGCATGGTTGTTGGCTTTGTTGGTGGGTTGCATAATTGGAATATCATTTCGGTTCCGAATCGGTGGATTGAAATGTCTAAGGGATGTGGTCGTGAAGTTCAAAAAGGTTCCAATTTCCAAGACCTTTTTTTTATCTGCCCCCTATTCCTGGGCATGCATCAGCCATGTCAAACATTTTATGGGGGAAGATGACTGATGACCTAAGTTTCCTTGCAGATTCAAGTTATTTTAGATTATTTTCTTTCCTTCTTAAAAATTATAATTTCAGCATGTGCTTCAGGCCTTTAATAGAGTGCCATCTGTTGATTAAAAATAAGCAGATCTTTCAATATAGATTACTTGTATTAGAAAGATGGATCAGAAGTATTCATAAAATTAAGTTAATGTAATTCTTGAGATGGATGATGTTGTAGATTCATAGGAATAGATGCAAAAGAATGCATCTTGCAGTATATAGTGATACTTTTCATTGTGTTCATCATTTTTTTGGCTTTCATAATAATTCGAACTTCTGATAGGACAATGTTTACAGGGTGGTATTGAGTCTATATCTGTTCGCAAGATCAAACTGAGTTTACGCCAATGCTTGGCCACTCTTGCGTTTGGCCTCCTTTCAAAGGATCCTAAGTTGAAAGTTCTGATAAGTGGTTTAGAAGTGGTACTAAGATCCTCAAATAAAGCAAAGCATAAGAGTAGGTCTCGGAAGCCACGGAGCTCAGGTTCAGGCAGTTCTACCAAGGGGAAAAAGCTGATAACTTTAGCTAATTTGGCAAGATTTATTTCAATTTCAATATCAGATTTCGCATTGAAGGTAATGAAATTCACTGAAAAATGCTTTACTAACTTTTTGATGAGATGCTTTTAGGAACTTAGTTTGTAATATTGACTTTTGATTGATTTGTGCTCTTGCCTTGTATATTTTTCTTCATTGGAAAGTGATGTTTTCCATCCATTAGAGATTTGACTGCTTGATTTTTATTCGCAAAACTATGATCATGAATTGCAGTGATTCTGGAATAGCTTCTACTTGTTCACTCATTTTTATTATTAGTAAAATTCAGACACTCCTTTGCAATATATACTGCTTATGTGACGCTCTTACCAATAAGTGCTTCTTTCTACCTTAAAAAATGTATGCTTGTTCCTTTCAAATGCTTCTGTTATTATTTGAAAACAAAAATTGTTTTCTAGTTTTAACTAGCAAATTCAATGGTAAATGAACTTCCCATCTTTTGCTTATCCCTCCTCCCATTATCAATGAGGTTGATTAAATTGTAGACGCGTCTCTCAAGTGGGGTACCTTTTAGGTTCACCTTTACAGCCATGAAGTTTTTGATTACTTTCATTGCTATAGTTCAGGTAAAGCAATTTCTTGATTGTACGGAAAGAGTTGACTTACTAATGGTTTAATAGTAGATTATTAGATATTGCTTCTTTATCATTCTGTTTTGTCACATTTTATTCAAGTAATTTTTTGAGTGGTTACAATTTGTATACCTTCTTTTGTTACTTGAAGTTCCTAATTCTGATTTAAAAAATTGCAGACTCCGAAAGCTACCTTAGAGATTAAAGAGTTCCGAGTAGGTATATCTAAAGATGGAAGAAGAAATCCCAACCTGTTTTTTAAATTGTTCGTTTCATCTATTACTGCTTATATGGGAGAAGAACAAGTTGGAATTGACAAGGCTTCAATTAGAACTGATAAAGGAGGTGTTCTTAGTAGCCAGCATCCTGTTACAGAGGGAAGGATGTCTTCTCTACTTAACTGGGAGGAGCTGTCTATCTCTTGTGAGTTTGGTCATGATAGGTAGGCTGCTAGCTTTCCTTCTGTCCCTCTACCCCATTTAATATCATGTTCTGCTCTTATGTTTGCTTTGTTGGATCCACATGATATTGTACTTCATATAGGGCTGCTAGAAATCTTATATGCCATACACTTGATTCCCTCCCCACTTCAGGGGAAGTGTAAGTGTACAATATTTCTTTCAGTTCATCTTTGCATAAAAAGACTTGAACTGAATGTTTTGTTTGGTTCTATCATAATAGGGAAGTAGGAGTGGGTGTAAAGGATTTGGATATTGCATGTGGAGGTATTATGATGAATTTGAGTGAGAGTTTGCTTCTCAAAAACAAAAGCTCATCGAAGAAGGTTCCTGACACAGTTACTGAGTCAGCTGTTGACCAAAGCACTGCAGCACCTCCGCAAAATAAGCAAGGGCTGATGACAAAGTACTCCGCTTTGCTACCAGAAAAGGCAGGTCAAATAGCTATTCAATATAAGTATTCCAAGGTAGAAATATTTATTAATAGACATCAAGGAGATGGTAGTCATCTACTTCCAATAAAAGAACTTGACATACATAGTTCAAATTGTTTAATAGTCAAAGGAAGTATGTGATGAGGCCTTCTAAGTTATTTTTGATTTTATTTCTAACCCAAAGTGCTTGTGAGTGATTTGATTTTGTAAGTTACTCTCATACTACCAATGCAAAATATGTCCATGGTACCAGTTTTTTCTAAATCAATCTTAGTTGAGTGAATGCAATATTTTGGCATATATGTCGCTTGACGAATAACGTTTTTCTCCAGGTTTCCTTCAGTCTGCCTAAGTTGGCAGTGAGAGTTGTCCATCAAGAACAGGATAATTTAGTTGAAAATCAAATCATAGGAGTTCAGTTGAAAACTGTCAAATCACGTTCAAGTGAAGATGGGGGGGAGAGTACGAAGCTTGATGTCCGACTAGATCTAAGTGAAATTCAAGTATGATCTTTACACGTATGATCTATAATCTATTGACAATTTTCTTTGTGCTTTGCTGCTGGTAAATGCCTTTTCTGTTTACATGTAGCTTTTCAGAGAATCAGGCACCTCTGTCCTGGAAGTATTGAAGATCAGTGTTTCTTCTTCAGTTTTTATTCCCATGCAGGTCAGTTGTACCTCTTAAATGTAACATTCTAGTGGGTACATGTAGCTTAGGATTTAATTCTCTAATTGTTGGATAAGGTATTGTTAAAAAATGAGAACCAAGAAAACAGAATCTGATCGCTCACACCAATTACACAAAAATCCACATTCAATGCATGAATCCACAATGAAGCAAGATCCTCACACTTTTTTTTTTTTTGAAATTCTGCAGCCAATCTCAGCCATAAGGGTTGAGATTGATGTACGGTTTGATGGTATTCAATGTAATATTATATTGAGTAGATTGAAGCCATGGATGCGTTTGCATGCCATTAAGAAGAAAACTACGGTGCTAAAAGAGGGAGCTCCTAAAGTAGAGAAGCCCAAGTCAACTGGCTCCAAGGCTATCATTAAATGGACATGCACTGTTTTGCTTCCTGAAGTTACCATTGAATTCCACACTATGAGGGGTTTGCCTTTATTCCATGTAAGCAATGAAATTTCTTCTATCTCTCTTGATTTGATGAATATTGAACTTTCGATTGTCTTCCTTATGGAAGCCACTGTTAGAAAGGGAAGAGAATAAAGAAAACCCGGGGGGGGGGGGGGGGGGGGGGGGGGGATTAAAACTAAGTAGTGAATGCAGAAGGTATTAGTTGTTACTAGATTGATTGGCAAGTATTTTTTAAACTTTCTGTTTTCGTAGACACAACTCGCTGAAAAGTACAGCATTTCATATTGTATTGATACTGCTTGGCAATATCTCCTAGAGATCTTGCCCTGGTTCCCAGCTCTAACTTTGTGTACAGACTTCTGCCTCCGTCTCTAGCTACCCTCCCGTTTAAGACTGTATATAGCAATTATAACTCAAGTGTTAAGTACAAGTCCAAAGTTTTACCTGCCTCCGACTTTAGCTGCCCTCCTGTTTAAGACTAATATAAATTTGCATCTGATTGGGATATTCCTCTGTGCCTATTGTAGGGATGCCTTCAATCTTCACGTGTGGTTGCTAATAATGTATCCAGTGCAGGGACCACAGCACTTGCGGAGATTGGTGAACTGAACTTGCATCTTTCTGATGAATATCAACGTGACCCAAAAGAAAATTTATTTGGTGTAGAAACTAACACTGGATCTATATTGCACATAGAAAAAGTTAGTTTGGATTTGGGAGGAAAAGATGCCGACACAGCCAAAGAGAAGGATCCTAAGTCTGGGCCTATTCTATCAGTTAATGTGCCTGGGGTGGCTTTGTACTTAACAATTAAACGTATAGAATCACTGATAGCAACTGCTATGACCTTGCAAGCTCTACTCAAAACTTTTTCTGGCCCTAAGAAAAAAGTGCAAAGTGGGGAGGCACGCTCATCCAAGTCATCAGGCAAAGGAGCTCGACTACTCAAAGTTAATCTTGAACGATGTTCTATCAATTTCTGTGGTGATGTTGGCTTAGACAACACAGTTGTTGAAGATCCAAAGCGAGTGAGTTATGGATCTCAAGGAGGGCGAGTTTTAATCAGCGTTTGTGCGGATGGTACAAAACGAACTGCTGATATTATATCCACAGTTTCTGATGAATGCAAGAAGTTGAAATATTCTGTTTCACTTGAAATCTCCCGTTTAACTTTTTGTGTAAACAAAGAGAAAAACTCCGTGCAGCTGGAACTGGAGAGAGCGAGGTCAGTTTATCAGGAACACCCTGAAGAACCTAATGTGGGTACAGAAGTATTGCTGCTTGACTTGCAAAATGCGAAGTTTGTAAAACGCTCTGGCGGTCATAAAGAGATAAAAATCTGCTCTCTTTTCAGTGCTACTGACATTGCAACTCGTTGGGAGCCAGATGCACACATATCACTGTTTGAACTCATGACGTATGTGAAGTTACTGGTGCAGCATCACAAACTTGAAGCACTGGAGGAGTTTCCAGACAGTGCCTCTGGTACTACAGAAGCTGCAAAAGAACCTGTTAAAGAACCTGCTCATGCCGAGACACAACAGAAGAAGAAGGAGGTAGTATTTGCTGTGGATGTGGAAATGCTCAGAATTTCTGCAGAGGCTGGTGATGGTGTTGAGGCTACAGTTCAAGTTGAGTCAATCTTTTCCGAGAATGCTCGCATCGGTGTACTTCTTGAAGGGCTCATATTCTGTTTTGATGGCTGCCAACTCTTTAAAAGCAGTCGGATGCAGATTTCTCGTATTCCAAATGTTTCAAGTAGTCCTGGTGCAACCATATGGGACTTTGTAATTCAAGGCCTTGATGTTCGTGTTTGCTTGCCATATAGGTTACAGCTGCGTGCCATTGATGACGCTGTTGAAGATCAGTTGCGAGCACTAAAACTTATAACATCTGCTAAAAGTAAGCTAATTTTTCCTGTAAAAAAGAATAATTCAAAACCTAAAAAGTCATCTCCTCCAAATTTTGGCTGTCTAAAGTTCTATATACGTAAATTGACTTTTGATCTTGAGGAAGAGCCACTTCAGGGTTGGCTTGATGAACACTTCTTTCTCATGAAGAATGAAGTCTCTGAGTTGGCTGTAAGGTTAAAATTTCTGGAAGATCTAGTCTCAGGTAGTAACAGTTCTAGTGCATCTGATAACAGTGAAGCTACCCATGAAAAAAAGATAGCATATAAAGGTGTTGATATTGATCTTCAAGATTCGTCTGCGATTAACAAACTGCGAGAGGACATGTACAAGGAGTCATTCCTTTCCTATTACCAGGCATGCCAAAACCTGAAAGCTTGTGAAGGATCAGGAGCATGGAGGGAAGGTTTCCAGGCTGGCTTTAGACCAAGCACAGAAAGAGGTTCTCTTCTTTCTGTTGTTGCCACAGACTTGGATCTAGCCTTAATGTTGATTGAAGGAGGTGAAGATGGGATGGTAAATGTTGTAAAAGAACTTGATCCTGTTGCTCGAGAAAGCAAGATACCTTTTTCTAAGTTGTATGGAGGCAAAATTAACTTGCGGGCAAGCACGCTTGTTGCTCAGATAAGGAACTACACTTTTCCTCTATTTTCAGGTACACTAGCGAAATGTGAAGGTCGTCTTGTACTTGCACAGCAGGTGAGTTCAGAAACTGTCTCCAATCTCTCATCTGTTCATTTCTTCTAAATAGGCTTTCTAAATATTTTCAGTTCCACACTAGCTCATACTTATCTCGTCTTCTTTCCCATACGATAAGTTTGTTACATCCTCCGAAAATTGTAGCATGCTGGCTGTGTTTATCTACTTAGTTACTGATTGAAGTACATAAATTGGTCCTGTGAGCTTACTGTGTACACATCTGATGAAGTGCATTCTAATTTACTGTTCCTCTTTAGGCAACCAGTTTCCAACCTCAAGTTCACCAGGAGGTCTACGTTGGCAGGTGGAGGAAAGTTCGTCTTCTCCGTTCGGAGACTGGAACTACTCCGCCAATGAAGACATATTTTGATTTACCACTTCATTTCCAGAAAGGGGAAGTGTCATTTGGAGTAGGTTATGAGCCAGTCTTTGCTGATATTAGCTGGGTTTTTACAGTTGCTCTTCGCAGGGCAAATTTGAGTCTTAAAAATCCTAATGTGCCCCCTCCTCCTCCGAAAAAGGAAAAAAGCTTGCCGTGGTGGGATGACATGAGGAACTATATACATGGAAATATCACTTTGATCTTGTCTGAAACTCAGTGGTATATCCTTGGAACTACTGACCCTTATGAGAAGCTTGATAAACTTGATGTTGTGTCCGGCCGTATGGAGATCCAACAGTCAGATGGTCACATTGTTGCTTTTGCAAAGGATTTCAAAATTTTCACGAGCAGCCTTGAATGTCTGGCCATAAGTAGGAACCTGAAATTTCCCTCTGGTATCAATTATCCTTTTCTTGAAGTTCCATGGTTAACACTTGAAGTGAATATGGACTGGGGCTGTGATTCTGGAACTCCCCTAAATCATTATTTATTCTCTCTTCCCAATGAAGGGAGACCTCGTGAGTATGTTTTTGATCCATTTAGATCCATAGCTCTCTCTGTTAGGTGCAGTGTTTCTTTCGCGCCGCCCCAAGCTTCAGAATTATCAGTGTCTTCCGGTGGTAACAGTGCCATAGCTGATAGACCTCCCACTCTCAGATTTGGTGCTCATGATATGGAATGGATGGTTAAGTTTGGCATCCTAAACTACCTTCCTCCGCACAAATTGCGAATGTTTTCCCGATGGCCTCGTTTCGGTGTACCAAGGATTCTTAGATCTGGCAATCTATCTTTGGACAGGATTATCACTGAATTTATGCTTCGTCTTGATTCATCGCCAATTTGCATTAAGAACATGCCATTAGATGATGATGATCCTGCAAAAGGATTGACCTTCAAGATGACAAAGCTGAAGTTTGAACTTGTAAGTAGTCGTGGGAGGCAAAAGGTTACTTTTGACTGCATACGTGAACCTCTTGATGTTGTTTATCAAAGTGTTGACCTTCACACGCCAAAGGTGTATTTAGATCGTGATGATTGCACTAGTGTTGCAAAGCTCATTCAAATGACAAAGAAAAGCCCACAATTAGTTTCCACTGATAAAGGGATCATCCAGAAAAGCAACAGCAGGAGTGCTGGCACTGATAGGCAGCGTGATGATGGTTTCTTTTTGTCATCTGATTACTTCACAATACGGAAACATACTCCCAAGGCCGATCATGCGAGATTATCAGCATGGCAAGACGCTGGAAGAAGAAATCTTGAGATGACATATATGAGGTCCGAGGCTGAACATGGAAGTGAAAGTGATGAGAATATGCCATCTGATCCTAGTGACGATGATGGATACAATGTGGTAGTTGCTGATAGTTGTCAACGTATCTTTGTTTATGGCCTCAAGATTCTTTGGAACATTGAGAATCGTGATGCTATTTGGTCTTTTGGTGGTGGATTGGGAAAGGCTTTTTCACCACCTAAACCATCTCCATCGCGGCAATATGCCCAGAGAAAGAAATTTGAGGAGAATCAGCAAACTGAAGGGGAAGAAAACCAGAAAACTGAAGGGCTGGAGGATCAGAAAGTTGAAGGGCAGGAGAATCAGAAAAGTGAAGGGCAGGAGAATCTGAAAGCTGAAGGGCCCGAGAATCAGAAAATTGAGGGGCCGGAGGATCAGAAAATCGATGGGCAAGAGAATCAGAAAATCGATGGGCCGGAGAATCAGAAAAATGATGAGCCAGAGAACTCTCAAGATCACACATTGAAGTCTTCTCCTGCTACAGATGGAAATCCCTTGCCTCAAAGTGCAGTTCAGTCTTCAGAACCAGTTTCATCTGTATCACCTGCTAAAACGGAGAGCTCATCTACGAATCCTAATGGTATCTTTCAAATTTATCCTCTAGATCAGCAAGATAGAGTTGATGCTTCAGTTTCTGTTGTTTCTCACTGTCATTTTTAGCAAGCTTTCTGAATGGTTTTTTTTTTCCCCACTTCATCTCCCTCTACTCAGTCACTTGACATGAGTCATACTACCTTCTAACCTTATCACTGATTATTTATTTCCTCCTTACCTCGCATCTGGATTTTATGGTGTCTTCATACTTACCTAAGTCGTGCAAGCTGGATTCTTCAATAATTACAATATTTTTTTTTTTAAGTCATTGTGTTTACTTGTTTATGAATGTAGATTTGTTTGGGAAATCTGAGCACAGACGGATGTTGTTATCTTTTTCTTCCCTCAATCACTAAGAGGAGATAAGTGATATCTTCTACTTTAAAGTACTTACTATCTCTTTGTGATCTCTTCTAGCAAATGATGGAAGCGCAAATGAATATGAGGAGGGTACACGTCTTTTTATGGTTAATGTTGTTGAGCCGCAATTCAACCTTCATTCAGAAGATGCCAATGTGAGTTTCAATCAAGGGAGGACTTTTTTGATATTTCAAGTGGATGTCTACATTGTTCAAATATTAGCTAACCGCAATGAATTCCCTTCTCTTAATTTATGCTTTTAAGACTTGTACCTTTTCTCTTGGTGCAATAATATGAAATAAATACAAAAAGGACTTTGCAATTTAGTATGAGGCAGGAGGTCATCTTTCCCAATTATAGACTTGGCCAAATAATATCATATTTAATATGGGCTGATAGTTATTCTCATATTCCCTACTTGCGTGTCTCTTTCCAGGGTCGATTTCTGCTTGCTGCTGTAAGTGGTCGTATTTTGGTACGCTCATTTCATTCAGTCCTCAAGGTTGGTCAGGAATTGATTGAAAAAGCGCTTGTTTCGGGAACCGAGCAAAGTCCTGACTCTCAACCTGAGATGACATGGACACGCATGGAGATCTCTGCAATGTTGGAGCATGTACAAGCCCATGTCGCACCAACTGATGTCGATCCAGGGGCTGGATTGCAGTGGCTTCCGAAAATTCGTAGAAGTTCTCCTAAAGTGATGCGCACTGGTGCATTACTTGAAAGAGTTTTCATGCCTTGTGACATGTATTTTAGATACACTAGGCACAAAGCAGGGACCTCTGAGTTGAAGGTGAATTTTAATTGGCATATTTACATCTTATTTTTTCCGCTAATTTTTTTTAAAAAAAATTGAGGGGCTCAATTCTTGTTGGTGCCTTATAGTTAATATTACCAGCTTTTCCTTGCAGGTGAAGCCATTGAAAGAACTCATTTTCAATTCTCAAAATATAACAGCATCAATGACTTCTCGGCAGTTTCAAGTTATGATGGATGTGTTAACCAATCTTCTAATGGCAAGGCCTCCCAAGTATGATTATTAGTCTAATCCTTGCCTTGAATTTAGAACATGCTGATTTCTTGTTGGCTAGGATGAAAAATTCTTCTTGTACATCAAAACACCCCTCCTAATATCATACTTATTTCTGTCAATGAAAGGAGGTGGGGTTAACTGCATCTTATTGATCCAATTATCTTTTTGTTATTTTAAAAAATACCATATTGTCAGATGATGATAAAATAAAAAGGCAAGAGGACATGCCATACCTTGAAATTAAATGAGGAAGAACTCACAAATGTCCCTAGTTCAGTTTTAATTGGGTGAGACTAACGCCTCTGTCCAAATCCAAACCACTTGGATGTGACCGCAAAGAAGCTAGATTGATAATTCTATTGCTCAGAACACGCATTCGTCAGAACCTAAAGAAGAAAAACGAGCATATAAGTGATGCCAGATGCAGCAGATTGTGAACAAATAACAGAACACCCTATGGTCTCTTTGATGTTTGCTCAACCATTAAAAAGAAACCTATCACTGGTCTGGTTTACTGCTTGACCAGATCCCTATGTTTATAGATATATGTTAGTATGTGTACATAGATGGCTTACTGCTCACTATCCTTGAGGCAGCTTGGTTGTGTTGTAGCATGAACAGCAAATATGTTAGTATGTGTACATAGATGAGTGACTTTACATTTTCTTCCCTATGTTTATAGATATATGTTAGTATGTGTACATAGATGAGTTCACATCACCTTTTTGGTTGTTCTGTAATCTCATGTATGTATGCTTCTGATGCTTTTGGTATACAACTGTTGGGCAATACCAAATAGCACTGTATTTGAAATGATACCAATTGGTTGACCGGTAACTCATTTGAAATCCATTGTAAAAATAAAAATTGAGGTGTTTTATTTGCTTCAGATGTGTCCCAAATTAAATCTTATTTTGATTCAGGCCTAGAAGAAGTGCTCTATTGCACCCTGTTGAAGACGATGAAGATGTTGAACAGGTGACAGATGCGGTTGTTCCTGATGGTGTTGAAGAGGTCGAACTTGCCAGAATCTGCCTTGAACAGAAAGACTGGGAGCAAAATTTGCTTCTTGGTGACATCAGGAAACTCTCTCTTTGTCATGCTGCTTCTGGCGATAATGGCTCAGAACAAGAAGGTGATTTTTGGATGGTGACTAGCGGAAGATCCACACTGGTGAGATAAAACTTAATTTTTAAGGTCCACTCATTTTCAAGTTCCTTCCGGCTATACCTTTTGTTCTTTGAATAATTTCTGTAGTGACTGCACTTGTGTTTTGTGTGTTCTGTACATATCCAAATGATTAATCATCTGCCTTAGGATTATCTTTGTAATAGTTTATTCGTTTGCAATATTTCTTGTTTTTCCCTTTTGGGGTATTTTCCTTCAAAACCTATTTTTATGACTCTTGTTTCTAGTTTGTAAATTTGGTTATTTTGATGATTAACTTTGCAATTAATGTATCCTTTTACTTTTTGAGATTCAGAATAATTGTGCTTCATTCTTATGAAGGATTTTTCTTCCCAAGGGATCATTTGTAGAAAACTTAAAATTTTACCCTTGGACGTAAGATGACAGTATGAGACTTGCATTTATGAGGATAATAAAGCGAAACTAAATTTATAATTCTGTGTGTATGATACTCCCTGTGGGGATATATAACAGGATAAACAATGGTATTTAGCCTTAGTACTTGATGCACCTCAATTTTTTTTTTCAGGTAAAAAAACTGAGGAATGAACTGGTAAATGTGCAAAAATCTAGAAAAGCTGCAATGGTATCATTACGGACCACTTTGCAGAAAGTTGCTGAACAACAATTGATGGAAAAGGAGAAAAATAAGAGTCCTTCCTATGCTATGCGTGTCTCCTTGCAAATAAACAAAGTGGCATGGAGCATGCTTGTAGATGGGAAGTCTTTTGCTGAATCTGAGATAATTGACATGGTGAGTGTCTAACTTAGACTAAGAACTACTTCCCATCACCAAATTCTTTTTGCAGTGCTCTTAGACTAAGAACTACTTCCCATCACCAAATTCTTTTTGCTGTGCTTCCAGTGGCTTGTAAATCTCAGTAAATGTCAACAACTTGAAACTATGGAAAATAAAATATATTGTTAATTAACAATAGTCTGTTTCACCTGCTTACAAGGTTTTCTCTGCTGCAAGAGTAGATTTACATTCTAATCTATATGCTAGTAGAAATCAAAGAATAATTGTTGTTAAAGAACAAATGAAATTTGACTTATCTTACAGATGAATCAGGTCCTTGAGGGGGGGCTTTTCATATAAAAAATATATCTATCGAGGTTTCTTGAGGGGGCCTTTTTTTGGAACTGATTTTACATGTTTAATGCTCTGTGCAGATCTATGATTTTGATCGTGACTACAAAGATATTGGGGTTGCCCGTTTTACAATCAGGTCTTTTGTTGTCAGAGATTGCTTTCCTAATTCAAAATCTGATACAGTTTTGTGCGCGTGGAATCCTCCTCATGAATGGGGAAAGTATGCATTTTCTCCTACCTTTTTAATGCAGTTAGATTGAGTAGTAAAAACACTTTTCCCTGCTGTGCATTATTCCATCTTAGTATGAAGCACTTCTCTAACTTGCATGTTTCTACCCATCCTTGAATTGGTAAATAAAGAGCGGCCATTCCGGGGTTCGAACCAGGGACCTATGGGTACTACCCACAAGTCCTTTCCGGTGAGCCATTCCGGAATGGTAAAATTAAGCAGGGCAAGGGGAATCGAACGTGGTGTTCACGGAGACACCCATTTTGAGCATTCCCTTTCTACCCATCCCATGAGCAGTTAGATGTAAATTGTCTCATTTGTACCTTTAGTATTATCAAAGAAATATCCTATGCGTAGCAAAAGTAGCTTTGAAATATGATAAGATACCTACTTCACAGGCCTTGCTGTGATACTCTTGAATTTAATTTTCTTTCTAAAAAATCTGATCCAAATATATAAATGTGTGATAAAATAACGATTTACACATACACAGCCACAGGGCATACCCCCTAGTATTGAACAATGTATTCATATGATCAAGACTAATGTTATACTGTCATTATTTACTTGTATCCATCTGTCTTGAGCTTTTTGTATTCACGCTTTTTGAATATGGTGTCGAGATAGGCAGCAAAAGCACGTGCGAATGGCCTTTTGTAATCATGAATAGTGTTTTTTATTAATGTTTTGAAAGTTTGGTATTCTTTTCTTGCTGAAAAGACATCTTGGATAATCATAGCTTTGTCTAGGGCATCTATCGAATTTTATTTCTCTTGTTGAAGTAATTGAAGGATTTATATGGCTAAGGATTTTTTATTATAATATTTTTACTTAAATATTGACATTGCTTTCATGAGAGACACTTATTATAATTTGTTTTGAAGTAAGTGAGGGATTTATATTTATGAGGATTTTTTATTCTAATTTGTTTACTTGTATATTGACATTGCTTTCATGAGGGATACTTTTAAATGTGATGCTCATAATGCTTCTTTCGGAGATAAGTTCTTGATTTAGCATTGCCAGTGGCTGTTAATTATGTTTTGCGGCTGGAGGTTGTGGGACACTGGGTAACTTGGTCAAAAATGTCATATTTGCTTTGGTGTTTCAGGAAAGTTATGGTTCGTATCGACGCAAAACAAGGCAAACCGAAGGAAGGCAAGTCTCCAATTGAACTTTTCCAGGTACTTCATTTAGCATAACTTCTTAAACAAGTTACTGAGCAGTTGGCAGGGTGATTAATCAACCAAATTTCTTTTAGCTTGTTTGATGTCCAAATTTGGTGAAAAAGCCAATCCTTCACACGCTGCCTAAAATAAATTGATCTTTTTTATCTGAAGAATTTAGTGATCCTGTTATAAATTGGTCCTGCATATTAATGTCGGTATCCAACTAAATTTGGTACATTCTTGGCAATACAGTGGTTTGATCTTTGTTCTCTGGATATATTTGTTTTAGGTGGATATATATCCTCTAAAGATCCATTTGACAGATTTAATGTATCGTTCGATGTGGGGTTACCTCTTCCCTGAAGAAGAACAGGACTCTCAGAGGCGGCAGGTTGGTTTATTTCGCTAGTGGCTAGGCATTCCGACTTTAACTGTCTATAAATTTATACTAGTGAAGCTACTATTATGGAATCTGTGATATTTCTGCAGGAAGTTTGGAAAGTTTCAACCACTGCTGGTATGAAACGTGTGAAGAAAGGTTCAGCACATGAAGCTACCGGATCTGGATCTGAAGGACCATCCAAGTCAAGTACCTCTGCTGGTGCTTCTGGTGACTCCGCCCAAGTAAACTTCCTCTATTTCTGCTGATTTCCAGCATATTTCAGAATTTGAATTTATTTTTTGAGAAGATACTACTGCACAGCATGGAATACTACTGCACAGCATGGAAGTTCTTGCGGGACTTGTTAAAAAGATATCTTTTCTTTTCTTTTTTGTGGCCATTTGATATAGCATCGTTATCATTTTCAAGCAAACATTTGTTGTGCTTTTGATAGGGTTCGAAGGCACACCTAAGAAGAACCTCTTCTTTTGACAAAAGCTTGGAGGATGATATTGCAGAAGTTACAGAAGAACTTATGTCACAGGGTGCTAATGAAGATGATAATGCTAAAGGTAAGGGGAAGGACTCGAAAGCTGTTAAACCAGGTAAAGTGGTTCATGAAGAGAAAAAGGGAGTGAAACCCGTTCCTGAAATCAAAACACCTCCGACAAAGTTGATAGAGTTCCGCAATGTTAAGATAAGCCAGGTAATATTTCTACTGTAAAAAACACTTTATCCATTTGTAAACGCGTTTCGTTGGACTTTATGTTTAATATTAATGGTTTTTCAGGTTGAGCTACAAATTACATTAGAGAATATGAAACTTCCTATCACGGATTTAAGATTATTGATGGATGAATTTCACCGTGCTGAGTTTGTTGGAACATGGAAGAGACTTTTCTCAAGGATAAGAAAACATGTTATTTGGGGAGTCTTAAAGTCTGTCACAGGAATGCAGGTAAATGGTTCATGTTTTTGTCTTAGAGTTGCGTAATTTGTCAGGCGTGCATATTGTTGCAGTTCCTTACTATATCATTACACCATAGTTCTTGCGCATCATGCTTAAGTTCTTAAAGAGAAACGTACTACATAACTGAAAGCAGCACCCGATTTACAAGTACCTAGGAGAGCTTTTGTGGATTGGATCCAGACCTTTGAATTTCTGCAGCTTGTAGGAGAGCTTGCCGAAACTAGATTGATACGCTTATTCTTATTAGATCTATGAATGCCACAAAAATTAAGTTGCATTTTTCATCATTCTGCAGATGAAGAAGTTCAAAGATAAAGGACACAAGGAAATTAAGGGAACACACATTCCTGACGAGCTTAACCTCAGTGACAGTGATGAGGGACCAGGGAAAAGTACTGAGCAGTACCCTATATCCTATCTCAAGCGCCCTGCGGAAGGTGCAGGTGAAGGCTTTGTCACAAATGTTAGGGGTCTATTTAGCATGCAGCGCAGAAAAGCAAAGCAAATGGTTCTGCACACGAAGAGGGGTGAAGATGACGATCAGCTTCCCAGGGAGTGGAGTGAGGAGAATGAGACTGAGGTCTCTCCCTTCGCAAGGCAGCTGACGATAACAAAAGCTAAAAGACTTCAGAGGCGTAATAGTAAGAAGACGCGGGGAAAAAAAGGTTTGCTAATACTACTTATCTTCGATAGCTCAATCTAACTTGTCGATCAAATAAGTTAAGAACTCTCATTCACTCAAGTGCCTAATCACGAACTCGTATATGACTCCCTGGTTTTATTATCTTCTTTAGGTGCTACTCCAAAGAAAGATTCAGCATCTTCACCAAAGGAACCTGTGATCCATGAAGGCGGATCCTCAAGCGGTTCCTCTCCATACGAGGACTTCCATGATTAGAGAATTGTAGCTTTGCTGCCCCCGAACACAAAAAATTGCTGAGTTTCATCCAGAAGCAGGTCTTCAAAGTCACCAGCACCCGGTAAAGATGGCTCAGTTTTGTTTGGCTCAGTTTTGTTTTTGCACTGTCTTAGTAAAGAGCCTGATTCCTCGGTTTTGGTATCCTGAACTGAGGAATTAGATGGAAAGGTTAACACGGTTTGGACTTGTTTAGTTGTTTGAGAATCATTAATGGAATTAGATGACTTGTATAGGAAACATGTAATTCCACTTGTAGACTGGAAAAGCCTTTTTTTTTTACTTTGTTGAAATAGCTATATGTTGTTTTTGTATATTAACAACATAAAGACGATTTATAAATATACTGTATTAAGACAATCATAGGGTGACATTTAATGTGTAAGGTATGCGTATGCACACCATTTTTGCTTGTTAGCGCACACACTTTAAAAACTCAGTACTCCGTACAGTTTTTGTTCAAACGAAAAGAGTATTGTGATAAAAGGTGGCTTTGGGAGCCTTATGAAGCAAAATTGGTGAGCTCTTGCATCTACTATCCCAAAAAAAAAAGAGTGAATTACATTTTTGGTCTCTAACCTTTACCACTTGTTTTACTTTAGTTCCCAGCCTTTAAAATGTTTTAAAATAGTCTTTGACCTTTCTATTTCATTTCATTTTAATCACTAACCTTTCAAAGGTTGTAAAATAGTTCCTAACCTTTCAAAGGCTTGAATAGAGTTTCAAAGTGTTGCATCATGGCTTGGCTTCCTTATTTGTTTTTGTTAAAAAACCAATGAATAAAAAAAATTGGTTTGGCATCAAAAGTAGACCCGGACAAATGAGTACGTGGTTGGACTTGGGACATGTTTTTTGTAAAAAATTGTCTGGTGTTTTGGACGCGTTCGTGCTAAGTATGCTTAATGGGCTCGAAACTCTGTTCAAGTCCACTTAGTGTACGTTGTGGGTGAGGGTTGGCCACGGTCACTCACAAAATCTGTTTATCTTAGAATTATAAATGGAGAGAATTCATAAATTTTTGATATAGATAATAGATTATTAGGCTAAAAACATGAAAGTAGTTTATACGTTTATGCAACAGAAGAGCATCCACATTGGTTATATGTTGGGTGCCTTACATTTAAAAAAAAAAGTCAAAAAAAATTGTTGTGTGTAGTGTGTGTGTCAGATTGTGGCAGACTTGAGTATCTTCATTTTAGCCTTTAGTTTCTAGCAGTAGTCAGTAGAAACTTAGTGTGTCAGTTTGCATTTTTTTTTTTTAAAATAAAATAAAAATTAAGACACCCAATGGAGTATGTCCATTGTGGGTGCTCGAATGGTGTGTTTGGATTCTATTGCATTTTAATTATAATGTAATTGTTTTACCTCGATTTATGTAAGCATTTGGTTACACAATTAAAAATATTGTAAAATTCAAGGTAAAATAGTAATTTAATAAAATAATAACATAAATCAAAAATAAAATAATTGAACTATAATTAATACATCGTATAATTCAAACACACTATTAATTTAAACACCTCAAAAATTTTATTTACCAAATACAACCTTATCTATTTATATTATAAACATAATATATTTAAAATCCAAACACATCGAATACTCCAAATAGCCACAATTATACGTATGTTTTAATAAAAAATTGCGGCTACATTATGGGCTTAGCTGCCCGTAATGATAACATGCATCTAGGTTCCTAATCACGTATGGAAGTGTAAAGATAACAAGACTCCTAATTTTCTAGGGTCCTAATTAAATAATAATTTATAAGTAGAATTTTCGCCAAATACCCCTGAGATTAAGGTTAATTTAGGTGGTGTACAAAATTTTGACATATTTCGTCAGGTGGCCCTGAGATTTTTGATTTTCAAAAGGTATAATTACCTGTAGATTCACCCTTTTTCAATTGTCTCTTCTAAATACTTAGAGGAATTCTTCAAAAAATTATCTAATGCAATCATTTCTTCTTCCAAAAGGAATTCTTCAAAAAATTGATCTGATAAGCAAAAATTTCTTTTAGAATAAACTTCAATCTGATAATTATCATCCTTTAATTAGCTAGGAACATCTGTGTACACCTAAAAAAGATGGGGGGTTAGATTTTAAATCAGCTGAGCAAATTAATATTGGTATGCAAATGAAGTTACTTTGGAGAATAATGGCAACCCCTGGTAATATCTGGTCAAAGGTAATCACGGATAAATATCTCTCGAAAGAGTCTTTAATGAAAAGAGGAAGATTCAAAACTTCCTGGCAATTTGACCGCCTTCTTAATATCAGAGATCTTTTCTCTAAAGGCTTGCTATGGCTAGTTGGTAATGGGAAAACGATTAATGTATGGTCTGACATTTGGGTAAATGCACAATATCTAGAGAGCTTTAGGAATGAGTGTGACCTTAATTTAAAAGTATGTGATTTATTTACAAATACGAATTCTTGAGATATTGATAAATTAAACAATTTATTTCCCTCTCATATTGTTCATATGATTACTAATATTCGTATTCCAGTTACTGGTATTCCTGATAAGTTAATTCGGATTTATAGTAATAATGGGAAATTTTCTGTTAAATCCACTTCTTCACTCTTTAATACTAGGAATGCAAAAAAAAAATCTCAGCAGACTGGATTTGGAAACTTAATATTGGTCCGAACATTAAAAATTTCATTTGGAAAATTATTTTAGATATTTTACCTACTATTGTTCGTCTAAATAGATATATAAATAGAGTTCTGAGTACTTGTTCGCTTCGTAATTCTGAGATAGAAGTTACAAATCATTTATTGTTTAATTATCAGATTACCAGATCCCTTATTCAAAATCTGGGCGTTAAATTGAAAAAAATGTTTTACTATACCAAATTTAACAAGTGATGTCTCAGAAAATATTTCAAATACTAGGGCTCTTAATATAGACTTTACAGACCTGTGCCATTTATGACATTATATTTGGGAGTTGCGAAATCGAATTATTTTTCGCAATGATTCTGATAAGAGAATTATTAATATTTTAACTCAAACTATTGATAAGATTTCATGCTGGGGTAAAGAACAGGTAAAAATAAAATTACCAAAACGTATTAGGCCTCCTGATAAATTTATTTGGAAATGTCCACCAAAAAATGTCGTTAAGATTAATGTAGATGCTTCAATCAAAATGGGTTGTCAACCTCAGATTGGGTGTATTATGAGGAATAATTATGGTCAAGTTATTTGAATACATAAATTAATGTTAGGATGAGTTCTGTCATCCTAGGAGAAGTGTTTGCAGTAAATGCAGATATTAGAGTGGCAGCAGAGCTTGGAATACGGAAAGCCATAGTTGAAAGTGATTGCTCAATTGTTATCAACGCCATTAATCAGGGGAACAATATTCCATGGGAGGTGGTGCGAATAGTCCAAGAAATCCGTTCATTAGTCGAAGATTTCGAGACCATCACTTTCTAGCATTGTTATAGAGAGGCGAATTATGCAGCTGATTTTCTTGCGAAATCTCAGTTGAGATGTAATTTAATTATGAGTTCTTGTTGTGAGTTCTAGAACATCATCATGTTTAATGATCATGGATGTCGGTAGTACATCCAACCCTTTGCCTACTGTAAAAAAAAATGGTCTCTTCTAAATAGAAAACTATTTTAGTCATGCAGGAGACTTTCTTATTAATGATTTTCGTTTGTCATTTTAATACATACTCTTGCATTAGACTATAAATTATGACATTTTAATATTTTGCACATATATTCTAAATTTATTTGTAAATTACAACTTACCATAATAAACGAGGATTAAAAATGTGAAAATACTATTACATATATATTGACACAAACATAAAAAGTTAAATTTTTAACAAGGCCCCCAAATATCCTTGGATGGCCTTGCTAAGGTTTCGTATATAGGTTGCAATGTTTGTGAAACTAGGGTTGGCAAATGGTACGAAAATTACCATATCAACCATGTACCAACCACAAACCGACTATGTTGGTAACCACACTTGTGGTAACCATCGTGATGATAACCACGTGAAGATGGTACGGTAATGGTAATGAAATCTGAATAACATGGTTACCATGGTTACCGAGTATATATATTAATTTTTTTATTTAATTTTTGCTTGTTATTACCTTTGAGTTTCAAGTTTTTAATTTATATTTTGTGTTTTGATTTTGACATAAATTGGTCATTTGTACTTTTTCTACTAGAAACAATAGGAACATTTTGAATGTTTAAAGACTTTGAACTTGTTTTGTTTGAACTTGCATGAACATTTTGAATGTTTGAACAATTTGTTTCTTCAAGACTTTGAACTTGGTTGGTTTGAATTGGTTTGTACTTTAGGTTGTGAACTTGATTTATTTGAACTTTTAAAAGATGGTAACCATATTATTTTTTGTAATCATATTTTTTTCGTTCGATAACTTTGATGACCATCGAATGGTAGTCAAGGGGTTTCAAAAAAATACAAACAGAATTAAAACTTGGTAACCATGGTAATGTATCAATGATAACCACGACTTGTGGTTGGTACGTAGTATGAAAATTTGCGTACCACCAGTTTGTGGTTGGTACGTGATAATTACCATTTTTTTGTGGTAACCGTACCATGCCAACCCTATGTGAAACTCCACATTGATTTGACTAATACGGTTTGCAATGTTTTTTTTGTAAGGTAAGAATTTGAGATACTAGACAATAAACTATATGCCGGACCCAACACTATGTAGTCCGAAAAATCCAAAAAATGGTATTCATATTGTTCTAAACTTATCCTAAAATCGACCCGTAACACTATAGTCCGAAAATAACCCGACCCGAAGTTGCTAAATCCGCCCAACCCATTTGACAGGTCTAGCCGTAGGCGATCTCAATCTCAATTGTGTTCAGTGTTGTTTTTATTAAAACAAACCAAAAAAAGTCCTAAAACTAAGCTTTACCGGGGCGTCTGGCTGACCATTGATCCTTGTAGTTGTATGTCTATAAGCTTTTGTGAATGGGAGCAGTGACGCAACAGGCAGACCATGTTGGCGCGCGCTTCGTATTGGCTCAGGATGAAAGAGGACCGTCTTTCGGAACTCCAGAAAGTAACTAGATGGTTTGGCCACCCCATGTATCGAATAAGAAGTACAAAATACCTAAAGCTAATATCGATTTCGAGGGCAAGGGGAAGAGCTTCTCATTGAGCTGTGGCATCGTCTTCTCACTTGGGTGCGACACTCGTAGGGGCTTCTAGTCGGATGTAATCATACAGGATGCCTTGGAAAGGACTGGCACTCTTCGTCTGTGATAAAAATATGATATTCTCGCCCTGTTTCAACTTACTGTCTTGTATATCAATGTTGAACAGCCAGTAGAGCCCGTGGATCCCGTGTCTCGCAATGCTATTGTCCTTACCCATATTTGCTGCAACGAATATGGCCTCGCTTGGGCTTGGCGCGTTCACTCGTACCTACAAGAGTCGTGATCAAACACTTGACATTCTCAGTTTACGAATCTACCCGGATCATTTTCTTACCTCGAGGTAGGAATTTGTTGCTCCTGCGACTGCCAATCTGAGTTTGTGAACTCCTTTGTCTACACTTGCGAGATTGAATTTGATTTTCCATGTTGTTCCATTGTATCCATCACTCACCTTTCTGTGATTCAAAAGAGGATGATTTTAGTTAAAATCTAGAATTAAACACAAGGACTGACACAGTTGGGTATCTGATACACAGCAAACTGGTTACCTGGTTACTTGAGCATAGAACCAATCCTTCCGATAATCACTTACATTGACCGTGTAAATCAGATCTTCGGTTGGGTAGAGTTCAGCATATTTTTCCCAGATTCCATACTGCCTGAATTTGTCAGGGTGGTTCACGTATAGCTTGTTAACATACTTAGGGTTGGGGTCAGGAACAAAGAACTCCTTAGCAGTACGGTCGGGTTCACCTATTTCCCAGAGCGTGGGGCCATCTCTAGGAGGTTCGTACACTATGTCACCCACATCTATGTTATTACCTGGTTAATGATTTCAAGTATAAATCATTGGATTCATTTCCAAAATCGGATCAATCGAAACTGCAAGGAGAGGAAAAATAATACCAATAGTTATATTGATTGTAGAATTGTATCTGAAGTCACCAATGAATCCAGGGACCCAGCCATATAGATCATAGGAGCCAGGCCGTACATTGTCAATGAGGAAGCGCCCATCCTTATCGGTATTGGTCCAGAACTGGTAGCCCTGTTAACAAATAACATCTCAGTGTAATGGATCAGGGAAAATTACACATAATAATCAGCTTGAGTTTTGTACAAATAGGAAATTTAGACTGAAAGTCAAAAATAGTCAGAGAAACGCTGTTGAAGTTTGTCTTGTTCTGGTAGGTAAAATCATCGCGAAACATTACCTTGCATTCAATTTGCCAGGATCCAGGTTCTCCGGGATTCGACAACCCGACATATGACCCATTTGCTGGTTTACTTGCACTATCAACGAATCTGATTGAATGGCCAGCATGGATACCAAGAAGTTAAGCGAGGTGGACTAGAAAACAAGTCAAGGTAAAATCTGTGGAAAAAACAATAGTATCTTGATATTGTTTCAGGAATGGTTTCAGTTTTCTACATCTTTGCATTGCCCTAAATGTTCTGCAAATTTGGCACTGTAAAGAAACATAATCACCTATCACGGACAAGTAATCTGCCTGTGACATTAGCACGTTGATTGGCCTTGAGGAATAAGTCGGAAGCAGGGAAGCTGTATGGCCAGGCATTAGCTTCTTCTTGCATCTGAAACTCGTATTATTAATGAAATCCCTTGTTAGCAGTCGTCATAGGGAGTGATAGCCATTATATATCCTAAGAGACTTCATAAATAACCTAAATTTCCTTCCTACCTTCGTCTTAGCATCCTCCCATAGTAAGCTAGTATTTTTTCCCTTGTCAATTTTGTTAAGATACATAAAAACAGGTCCAAGGACTTTCGTCCATGGTTCATTGTCTTCGAACTTCGGTATCACGGTCTCTCCACTGTAATGGGCACTTACAAACATCTGATGGTGTGCCAAATGAACAAAGTTACTACTGATCATCAGCCAGAAGTTAACATAGTTCCCGCACTAAACACGAAAATAGAGGAACAAAAAACTCACTTACCGCTAGTACTGATGGACCAACATGAGATGTTAGGAATTGTTTGTTGGGTCCTCCAATTCGGAACTCATAGCTGGGGGTGATTTGCCAAAATCCCATAGCTGGCTCCTTGCTGTAATACCCATGGACCTTGATATCATGACTTTCATCTGAGTATTGATACTTGTCATCCAGCTACAACAAATGCAAGAAAGAAAGAAAATAATATAGGCATGCAATGATAAAAACGAGTTGTCTTGGGCTCTCATATTCCTACAGTGTCATTCTTGAGCATGCAGAATAGGACATTTATAGTAGAAAGGTTATCCTCACTCTTAGAGTTAATCTTGACACTCGTGTCCATATTTTAGTAACATCAAACTGCTGTTCGATTAAAATACCTAGTGAAGTACTTTTCATTGGAGTTAGCAATAGTATCATACGTCGTAGCCATTCACAAAAATGAATATAAGCTATATTAGTCCAAGAAATGTAATTTTCAATCCTAAATCAAATAAATGCCTTTTCTAGTACTACACTCAATTATCTTGATCACTTAACTGAGTCACTGAGCATTTAAACATAAAACTGAAGCCCCAGAGACCAGTGTAGATCAAGCATTTGTCTGAATTGTTTGCCTTCTAAGACAGGAATTGAATTTACTAATCTCTACATCAAAAGATCACTAAATAGTATTTCAGTCTATAGTTGACAAACAGAAACAGTAATGTTTACTAAAATATACCTCCCCTTTGAACTCGGGATCGATAGGATTGGTTAAAACAACGGCTTCAGGATATGCAAGTTTTTCTCCCCTGCCTTTCATCCTGTCCTCTGGCAAGGGCATCTTTCTTTGCCTATTATCAGCCACGGCCAAGTATCTAAACCTGTTCAGGCCAAAGTCATGAGATAGAGCATTGTTACTGGTTTCACAAGAAAACTTACGCATCAAATTCTCAAGAAACATTTATAATATATGGAGATCGTTTGTCCTGCAAATGTTCCTGGGAGCCAGAAAATCTCACAACCTACGTAAAAGAGGATATGCAAATAACAACTGCATGTGATCTGAAAATTCAAGATGGAAGAAGTTCGAGTTGGAGGTAAATATTAAATACTCGCATTGAAATGGGGCTAGTTCCATTATGTAAATTGAGGTAATTTCGCACATGAAAACTAAAGGGAACTTCAACAAATGCATCTATCATCACATAATTTCCCATCTTTTACTCATATTGCTACAAATTATAAGTAATTTCACCATCTTAAATTATACTCCATCCATTAAGCAAAACATGACATTTTAGGGAGTGAATCTTGTTAAGAAAAATATTTCATTTTAGGTATTTCGGTGTTCACTTTACAAATTTGCCCTTGTAATGACTAGGGAGATGTTAGTTGTAGTTTTTGAGAAAGTGAAAAAGTAGAGTAATAATTAGGGATACAAGTGTATTTTTGTTTATTTTCTTAAAAAGTGCGAAAAATGTTAAAATGACATGTTTTGCTTAACGGAGGGAGTATAATATATAGCCATGTTCACATAGGAAAAGAAAAATGAAGGTGTAAAGAACTGTTACATACTTTGTTCTGAATAGCTTGAAGGCAAGCCTAGCATTAGCGATATGGCAACCAGGCCACTTTTGACGCTGGAAGATACCATAAGAATAAACACCAGATTCACCCCGGAGAATAATGTACCTAGAGATCAATGCATCATCACTTCATCTTTTCACAAGATTAATCGCTGGCGAAAAACAGGAAATAGAATATCAAGAGAAATGAACAAAGAATTCCAAATTAGCATAAAAAATTTGTTCTGGTGATACTAACACTAAACGTATGAACTTCAAAAACATCAATTTGAACATGAGACACAAGTAAGGATGTCTGGAAATTTATCTAACAGAATCCCCTTGAGAAAATAAAATAGACTGAAAGCATTCAGACCTTATATCTACATCCATTGGAAGCACTTTATTGTTTTTAGCAGCAGGATCATATGGTCTTGAGAATGAAACCTCAGTTTGATCTTCTGTATCGACAATGACGCGAAAAATTGTACATGAGAGCCTGTGATCAAGCAAGAGGAGCCACAAATTTGGAAATGGTCCATTAGAGTAAACAAGTCACGAGTAAATCAATTTCATACAGATGCTTAACTGCTTGCTTTCTTTCCACCAGTTGTTAATTTTCCAGAACATATCAAGGAATCAACAAAGCTCTAATTTATAGAAAAAACAAATAAAGTTGATTTTCCTTCCTAGCAAGTACTCTTGGGATTATCAAACTGTGAAAATTTTCAGTTAGCTGCTATAAGGTTTGGGAAAATGTCACTTAGGCAGCATGACATTTGAGAAATCTTATTCAGGTAATAAAATGTTTGAATCTTTTAAGTGACAAAACATACCGATTTATGTTTTATGGTAAAAAAAAAAAGTAAAAAATTGACATGCGCAGTCAGATAAAGAAAATTTGAAACTTAAAATGTTACTAAAATAAGTTTCAAGTGTTAAACATATCTTACATAACTCTACATGTCGTTTTTTAGCTATAAAACTCATAGTGTTTTACAATAAAGCATACAGCGACAGACTTTGCCTTCTAATTTCATATCACCTAAATCAGATTTCCCAATCCTCATGGCACATAAGTGAGATTTGTCCAAGCGCCATGTCCAATACGCAACATTTTTCCATCAAATTATATTGCAAAGGTAAAAGACTCCTACCAGGTAGACTAAAAAACAATTGTTCATAATTCATGCAGCAAGAGACCATTTAAGCAACAACCAAAAAAAATTGATAGTAGTGTGATTACCTGTCAAATATTCCTTTTGCTCCCTTCGCTCCAGCTGGAACCCAGACCATGTCCCAATATCTGCATGTGATAAATATAGTGAACAAGGAAGGGACCCAATTTGAACACTTTCAACTACTATTTACATTTTCAGGTACCCAAATTGTAAAATTCAGCAAGAACTCTGCCTTGTTCAAGAACTGCTTAAACTTTAAAGCAACAACATAGATGTATTGAACAGTTCATAACATATTTTCCCTATTGCATAAGAAATGATAACTAATGATCTTGAATGACTCTTTAAGCGTATGCTAAGAACTGCAAGGAAAGATTTAGATAACCTTTTCTGTAAAATAAAAAACACACTCCTCTATCTTGCCATAAATCATTTGATCTTATTAGCTTGGAAAATTCAATAAGAAAAAATCAGTAAACTGGAAATGGAGAGGCATGTATTACCCTCTATCATCTTCGGGATTCACCACATCAAGAATGTTATCAACTCCATTGTATCTGATCCCAGTAACATGGCCATCTGGTTTCGATATTGTAACAGCAAGTATCCCATTATCCAATACCACCTATAACCAAATAAAACAACAATCTGTAGTTTAGACGAAGAGAAAACAAACAAATAAAGACAATCCTCCAGCCCCACCACCCCAATAACAAAACAATTGGATTTCACCACTGACGCAAAATAACAAACACTTTATGTGCAATAAAAAGTTGGAAACTACAAATAATTGCACATTTCAAAAATTGAAACTCTAATCAGCTAAAACCTCAAATATCAACAAATTAAAAGGCAACTGGACTATATTGAGAGCGATGATCACGCAGTTGGACTCTAATCATCATCACGCAATGATAGCGTAAAACTCAGATGAACACGCAGCAAGACTCAACCTTCAATCTGGTATGTGAGACTGTATTGAGAGCGAACGAGATCCTTCATGGCTTCATTGGTGTATGGGGAGAAAGCTTCACATTTTGTTGATCAATTGCAATGGTGGGGGCAAGACACTATCGACGAAATTCCATTAAAAAATATTTGGAGGATGGATTTTTGGCCTCAATTCAGGTTTGTTTCCCAAGTCCCACCTAGGCCAAAAATTGGATTTTGCCCTATTTTTTGGGCCCACATAGCCCCCTTTTTTTTTTTTTTTTTTTTTTTTTTGCCTATGTGTAAATGAGAAAATTGTAGCCAATATACCACTTTATCGTCCCATTTTCAAAAATATCTCTACCCCTTAAAAAAAATTAGTTAAATGTCAAAAAGTAACTTTTATTTGCAAAAATAACAAGTCACCCTTACCCATTATAGTGGGTTAAAATTTTTTGAGGGAGTTTGAAATTTTGGAGGTGGTTTGGGCGGGATTTATGGCAAAGGAAAGGAGGGAGAGAGAGTGCACAACAGCTGAACAGGAGAAGGAAGAAGGGGAAGTGGAGGCCTGAGGCTGACGGTGGCGAGGTGGAGGGCGACGGTCGTGGTGGCTCTTCCTTTCTCTTTTTTTTTGGATTTTGTTAAAGGGAAAATGGAAATGTGTGGAAGTCGGTCGGATTTGTGGAGATGGAGGGAGATTTGTGGAGGAAGGGTGGTAGAGATGGATGGATGGGGTTCACTCCGGCCACGACGACTCTTTGCCTCGCCAGACACCAAGGTGAAGCGGATGGTTGAACAGTGGAGGGTTGAACAGGGGTTAGTCTTATATTGGCTAAGAGATCGTAGTTAGTGGCTAGGGAAAATTAGTTACTGGCTAGTAAGCGTAAATCATAACTTTTTCTTCTTTTTTTGCGGGAGTTTAAAATTTTAGAGGTGTGTTTGGACGGGATTTAAGACAAAGCAAATGAGGGAGAGTGAGGGAGAAAGAGAGGGTTCACAACAACCGAATAGGAGAAGGAAGAAGGGGAAGTGGAGGCCTGAGGCTGACGACGGCGGGGTGGAGGGCGGCGGTCGTGGTGGCTCTTCCTCTTCTCTTTTTTTTTTTTGGATTTTGTGAAAGGAAAAATGGAAATGTGTGGAAGTCAGTCGGATTTGTGGAGATGGATGGAGATTTGTGGAGGAAGGGTGGTAGAGATGGATGGAGGGGGTTCACTCCGGCCACGGCAGCTCTTTGCCTCGTCGGACACCAAGGTGAAGCAGAGGGTTGAACAGGGGTTAGTCTTATATTGACTAAGAGATCGTAGTCAGTGGCTAGGCAAGAGTAGTTACTGGCTAGGGAACAGTAGTTACTCGCTAGTAAGCGTAAATCGTAAATTGAGATCAAGATACGATGTAGACCCAACTTTATTTCGAATTTTTTTTCCATAAACATGTATAAAGTAGGTGTCTATAGATAGATAAAATTAAATTAAGTTCAAAAATAAATTTATTTTTTAATTTTAACAAATAAAAATGGCCAAAAATAAGTTTAAAACAATTAAAGTGGGTCTCCCTCTCTCCTCCTCTCTCTCCCCCTTGGTTACCTTCAACCTGTTGGGAAGGTGCCCAAAAATTTTGCAAAAATGACATTTTGTCGTTCCCATGCAAATAATCCACCCCATGGTTATTTTTGCAAAGTTGGGTGTGAATTGGTATATTGATGCAAATCATCTTTTGTAAATAAAAGGTTAAATTTGGCTCGTTATTTTGGAAGGTCAAATGTTAATATCTTTTTTTATTAATTATTTTTAATTGTTTAATATTTATATAAATGTATAAACAATAAAATTAGTTATATACTCCCACTGTCTCGAAATTTAAGTCGTTTTAGGACTTTATTCTTGTATCAAAATTTATGTCATTTTAGATTTTCTAGGTAGGAGATAGTAATGATTTGTATCGATTTGTGTATTGTTGATTTTTTTTAAAGATTTTGATTGGTTAAAAAATATAGTGTGTATTAAAAACAATACTCCGTAAAATTTATGAAAAAATTAGTGGAATGATGATATTGATTGAGGAGTGAGTGTTTTATAAAATATTTTTTTTTGGCCTGTCATCTGGTTTTGTAGTTTGTCATAGGTCAATTTTGGCAGGTTAAAAACTATCTATGAATATTTATTTTTTTTATGTATAATTATACTTGTTTTTTCATTTTATGCTTGTTTTTTTCTTAATTTACACGACTCAATATTAATTTCCAATGTAGGTATTACTCCCTCTATATTTCGACACGATTTTAATAAGCTAGGAATTCTATAAAATATATTTTTTTATTACTTTTGTTATAATTCATACTTATTACTAAATACGAAATTTCCCCCAAAAAAAAGTTAAAAAAATAAATAGTAAATGAATAGCTTATAAATTTGCGTCTCAACCATATATAAATATACGGTAAGGATCTCGTAGAGTTGAACTCTATGGGTAGATTTGACAAAATCTGGACCGTTAAAATAAAAATTAACGGACAAGATCTTGCCCCCTCCTTCCCCCCCACCAGCCCGGGCCCACCAACTTTTTTTTTTTTAATTATTTTTTGTGAGGGGAAAATGAACTCTACCATGTAGAGTTTCCCCACAACTCTATCGGATCGGGACCGAGGAAATTCTTAGCATGCTCTTTTCTCTTACAATTAATGTACAATCGAGGTTTATGAAGCCGATTAGTTTCAGTTTCTTTCTTGTAACGATTAATCCTTAAAGTGTGGTGGGGAGTAGAATCGGCAATCGGGCTTTTAGGGTTATGTTGGAGTATACCCATTCGCGTTGTTTATATGTCGGGTCGAGTTATATATGTCGGGTATATTGTATGTTCGGTCAGGTTCGGATTGGGTTATGTAAGTTTTTGGATTAGGTGAGTTAGGGTCAAATGGATTTCAGGTTGGGTTGTGTTCGGATTGGGTCAAGTTGGATCACATTTAGTTTTATTATAAAATGATGATTATTTTTTATTTATCTTAATTATTGATTATTAAACTTTATTTATTTAGTTATATTAGGTCTCATTAATCCACATTATATGAGTGTTTAGAAATAAAAAAATTAAAGTAATTATAAGGATGAGTCAGATCTTGTTCGAGTAGTATCAAGGACCGATTGGGTATAGATAAGTCGGGTTTGTCTATGTTTGTGTCCATTCAGAAATTGGATCAAATGGATCGAGCTCATGTTTAGGTTGTGCATAACACTAGATTTTCGTGTTTCGGTCGGATCTGGGTTTGAGTGGGTCAGGTCTGGTTTTCCAGTCGGATCAGATTTTGCCACCATTTCTAGAAAAAAAAAAGAAGAAGGAAATATCTAGTTGAAATCAGATTGGATCCCCTGTAACACCGGGTATTACTTAATTATTTCGGATATAAATTCATATTAAAAATTTGAAAAAATTAGATCTATATTCTATGCACTTATATTAACATGTTTATAAAATTTTATTATGAAAAATTATTATAAAAAATTATGAATAGTTAAAAGATTACTTATTTTAGAAAATATTTTTTGTTTTTCTAAAACATATATTTTCAAAATAAAATTTTATAAACATGTTAATAATATAAAATATAAATATAATTTTTTTTAAATGTTGGGATTAAAAGATTTGCTATCCCATGTTGTGGGTGATATAACAACACAAAATATTAAAGGGAGAAACCCTATACAATAACTTAAAATTTTTTGGGTTAAAATAGTGGATCCTGACCTTATAATCAAAAACAAAATAAACCTTCACACGAAGTTTCACTACTACGTAACAGGGTATACAAACTGAGTTGAAATGGTCGGAATGAATAGTATAAGTGTTGGGTTTTGCATTCAAATCCTCATTTAGGCTTGGTTAATCTTGATTGATGTTGTTCACATTTGGGACAAGGAGTTATCATCAAGATGGATTATTTGAGAGCTTCTAGGAGCTTCTCACTTGCTTGGGACAAATGTGGTTCTTTCCGAAACCATCCACCATTCTCTAGAGAATTCTATTGCCTTATCATTCCACCTTTCTCTAGAATCTTCTAAAGCTTTATCCATCCCTTCCTACCCAAACATTATCCCTATAAATAGAGACTTAAGCTTAGTCTTTTGGTGGATCATTCCCTTGAATCATCTCATACCATTCAAGCTTCATCCACATTAGTCTATCCAAGCCTCCACACAAAGCCTTCATCTTATAAACACATTCTATTCCACTTTATTGTAGAGAGAGAGTTTTGTCCATTACCCTTTGTATTTCCTACAAGGTTCGTTGTACTCTTTCTTATTTGATAGTGGATTTGTTGGCTCTTGCCACTCGTGGGTTTTCCTCCCGATACTCGGGTTTTTCCACGTTAAAAATCTGTGTGTTCTATCTTTCCTTACTCTCTCTATTCGTGATTCCGTTCTTTCCGCTGCGCGCTCGTTGTTCTTATTACCACTAAAATCCCTAACGATAAGAAATTGGGAACTGGGAGGGGATGCATACGTACGCTCTTGTCGGAGATAGTGAGATTAACCGGAGGTCCAGACCGAACCTTTGGTTGCGTCCCCGGAGCCGCAGATGGCGCCATAGGATTGACGGAAGTACTTTGTTTCCTGATTGATCAATTCAATTCAAGTTGCATTACAAACGAATCCATCTGACTTAATTTAATGGATCGATCGAGGTACATAGATACTTACTTGGTAGCAGAGTAGAGCTTGGTGGAGCAAGGAGAGTCCTTGGAGGAAGTGGAGATGCCGCGACAGCTGATGAGGAAGGCGTAGCTGTCGGAGCTGAAGGGGCCAAAGCCGAAGAGGACATTGCCACTGAGGGTGACGTCGAGCTTCAGCTCCTCCTTGCTCAGCTGCTTCTTCCTTATATTGGACTCCCCATGGGCCTGGACCTTCATCACCACACTCGTCCCTCCGGAGCCTTGCTCCACGCTCTCCACGGTGGTCTCCCCCAGCTGCCCCGCCCCGTACTCGTTCCAGTTCACCGTCATCAGCATCGAATCCAGCTTCGATGATGTCATCGAGTTCTTGTTGTTGCTTTCAAAGTAAAACTCAAAATCCGCCTTCATCACCACCTACACAATTACACCATTGTTGAAGATGTTGAAAACATAGGAATCTCAAACTTAGCATAAAATTGGTTTTAGGATAGAATCCACTAATTTTCCCACGTTATACTAGTTCGGGTATAATGTGTCACTTACATTGGGTCTCGTTAAAACTCATTTATATTGGTCATTGGTTAATGACCAAAGTTAAGCAATTTAGGTTAGATATGTCACGTTTTGTTAACACAAATCAAATTGGCGTGTGGATCTCCCAAGTTATATATATTGGTCAAAGTAAAATTAAGAATAAAAAATGTGGTACTCGTTGAAACTCATTTACATTGGTTAAGGATCAATTTAAGCAATTCAAGTTATAGTTGTCACGTTTTGTTATAAAACTATATAATACATCTAACAACGGTTTGGTCAGCCAAAATGAAAGAAAGGAAGGAAATTAGAGAGACCTCGTCGCCGGTGGGGGTAGGGGTGGCGTTGAACATGGGGACGGAGAGACGCTGGAGCTTGACGGTAGGGGCATCGGAATTGCTGAAGCCGACCCAAGTGACGACGCCGGCGGCCACCAGTAAGACGACCGTGAGCACCAGGACCACCACCCATACTATCTTGCCAGGTCCTCCGCCCCCACCGCCCGCCTCATTGGCATCCATGGACGTGCGTACGGCGGGACAAACAACCTCTTCTTGATAATTTCTTGTATGTGTTTATGTATAATGAAAGATTTAATTATTACAATCGATCTTTTATATAAATGTTTGTTTAATTAATTAATATTATTTGTGAGCTGTTAAATTTCTCCCGTTTTTTCGATCTTCCAGGTAGGTTGGAAGTCAAAACGGGGCTTGCAGTTGCAGAGAGATTCGATCTGCAGAGAGATTCGATGGATCTGTAATGTTGTTGGGTTTGAAATTGTAAGTTTTGATGGTTGATTTCTTGATTGAGGTGGGGAATTGATCGAATTTGGGGATCGGAAGAAGGTAAGTGGAGAGATTTGGTTCGATTTGGGGGTGTTCTATTATTAGGTTCAATCGCTATATCCACTCTCAGGTTATTCATTTTGACGGACCTCAATTTTCTTTTTCAGCTTTATAGTTTTTTGAGTTTCTTCTTATAGATATCAAGTAAGCACACAAAATATGAAAATAATAATCATAATAATATCATCGGAAAATAATATTTTTTCAATCATTAAAATACGTTAAAATAAAATATCATCGTAAAATTATAACATTTGATCGGAAAATATAAAGTAATAGTTCAACTGAATGGATTCTATTACTGTGTATATAAAGTATTTTTGATAAAAAGAAAATTTAAAATATGTTTTGTTTAAAAAACACTCTATTATATATGAATAATATAATGCTTTTTGAGAAGAAGAAAAACCATTTTTTGACTTTTGTAAAACAAATACTGTGCAATTACATGTTTATAAGATAAGACATGTCATTAATGATTAATACTGTATAAAGCTACATTGATATCATGTCATTATTTAACGCCTATTTAATGGATTTACTAATTAACAAATGGCCCAAATGTATACAAACTTTCAAAGTTCAGGGACATGAAAAAAATAGAGTTTAGGAATACATTTGAACATTTTGTCAAATTTTAAGAACCATAGATGGATTTTACCCTTTCTTTTTTCTGTGTAGTAAAAAACGCACCTTGGTTCAGTAATTCGGCTTGATATCAACACTGATTGATTGAGGTTGTTCTTGGGGAAGATGATGATTGAACAGTAATTCGTCTAATGAATTTCAAAATCTGGCCAATGTACTAATATTGGTTTAATAGAGCATAATTTATATATGAAAATGTGGTTTTTAAAGTTTATACGGAGTATTATTTTTTATTCACCTTTTCAATAGTTCATACTAGGCCTGATACATGAGCCGAGTTCATACTCCCTCTGTTAAGAAAAACATGTCGTTTTAGAAGTAAAATCTTGTTAAGAAAAACATGTCGTTTTAGGTATTTTGGTGTTCACTTTCCAAAATTACTCTTGTAATGATTAGACATTTGTTAGTTGTAGTTTTCAATAAAGTGAAAAAGTAAAGTAATAATTAGGGGTATAAGTGTATTTTTATTTGCTTTTATTTGCTTTATTAAAACATGTGCAAATGTCTAAAACGACATGTTTTAATTAACGGATGGAGTATTATTTTTAACTATTTTCTGGTGCACCAAGGGATGGATTACCTGATATAGGAATTGATGTAACATGGTTTGAACATTAATAACCCTAATAGACATGTATATAATCCTACAATGAGAGAAAAAACATATAAATAATGCATATTATTAGTTACCATATATGCCTTGATAGCAATTATTGTTCAACATTTATGATCTTCTCATTTTGATCACACTTGTTCTTGTTCAAATAGGGAAAAAAAAGTTATTGTATTCACATTAATTAGCACTTGGTCTTTTTTTTTTGGTCTTCCACATTAGCACTTGGTCTGATATTGCAAAACTGCAAAATTGTGCCAAGCAGTTCCAGACTAGATTACTCGAGAAGGAATCAATGAAATACATGTTCCCTATTATACAAGAGGAGTGGGTGAAAGTATATATCTTGGAATCACATATTTTTCTACTTCAAACTTAGAGGTTTTACAGATTGCATCCTGACTAATGGTGGTACTAAGAAACTAAGAAAGGTTGAACACAAGAGTAGCTACTAAGAAAGGTCAATAGTAGCTACTAAGAAAGGTTAAGATTAGATGTTAACACTGGCGTTAGTGCCATAGTTAACTTATTTACAATAACTCCATGCTGAAGTGAAGTTCCTAATCCTGGAGAAACTGGACTATCATTATATATAGAATTAGTAAAATGATTATAGGATTATCAAGGCTTTCACCCGGTCTGTCTACCTTATCTTGCAACTCACCTGGGAAGTCACCTCGGAGAATCTGGACTTGAAGCGGGTTGTGTTGTTGTCAAGGTTCATGAGCTCAAACACGCACGCATCTCCGATTATGAGATTGTTGTTATGGACAAAATGTTTCCACGCGGTGTTGAATCTTTTGCGCGGATCGGTCCCAAGATACTCCATCTCCCAGGTTTTTCCATGATGTGTTAGGACCACCTGAAGTACGAGTTTGGGAATATTAACTTGTCGTTTACTATTCCTCGTATGACAATTTTGAGATTGTCCATTTTTCATTTTTCAATTAAAATTGACACTTTGATGGCCCACAATAAGTCCAAAATGTTAAAATTGAAGAGCCTGACTTGCAAGAAATGACAAAAAATACAAATTTAACCAAATATTATAAATTACGTACCGTACCCAACAGTAACAACTTAAGATGGTCAAATACTAAAAATAACCAAAATATGGAATGTTTACTACACAATACACATTTTTAGGAGAAATACATACCCTTCCAGTGGCGATCCCTTAATTGATGTAACTATGGTGCACAAGAAATACACTCTTCACATTGGTGTGACTATAAAGCTAGGAGAAATACACATTTAATTGCTCGGAACATTTGGTTTTTTTTTTTTTTTTGATGACGAGGAACCCACCTTCGGTGGCAAACCCCGAGCACATGACACAGCTGGCAAGAGCCACATACTAGGTAAACCGGCTTGCGCCGACCGGCTCGACCCAGTGGTAGAGAGCAAGGTAAACCTTGGATTTTCATCCAATGAAAGAGGCGGAAGCAGGGATCGAACCCGGGACCTCCTTACTCCTCCCCTTGCTCCTTGCCACTAGGCCACCCCGACTGGGGCGGGTTTTTTTCCTTATCTTGTATAATAGAGTTTGTTTTTTAACAAAACACTTTTAGATTTCTTTTTAAATGCACGTTATATAATATAATTCATTTAATTAAAGCACCAACAATTTTTTCCGGTGATATTTTATATTTGTAACTCAAATGCTATTGTTTAACTAACATTTTTTAAAGGAGTTGTATATAATAGATTTTTTTTTAACCAAACACGTTTTATTTTTTTTAAAAGGAATTGTATATAATATCTGTTCTATAATCATTTTATTTTTTGTTGAGAAATTAAAATACGTTAAAATAATGACATGGCATTGTATATAATATTTTTTTCGATCATTAAAATACGTTAAAATAAAATATCATCGGAAAATTATAACATTTGGTCATAAAATATAAAGTAGTAGTTCAACTGAATGGATTATATTACTCTGTATATAAAGTGTTTTTGATAAAAAGAAATTTTAAAATATGTTTTGTTTTAAAAAAAACTCTATTATATATGAATAATATAATGCCTTTTGAGGAAAAAAACCATTTTTTTACTTTTGTAAAATAAATACTCAGCAATTACATTTGTATAACATAAGACATGCCATTAATGATCAATACAAAGCTACATTGATGCCATGTCATTATTTAATGCATATTTAATGGATTTATTAAAAAACGCACCTTGGTTCAGTAATTCGGCTTGATATCCGCACGGATTGATTGAGGTTGTTCTTGGAGAAGATGATGATTGAACAGTGATTCGCCTCATGAATTTCAAACTCTGGCCAATGTACTAATATTGGTTTAATAGAGCATAATTTATATATGAATATGTGGTTTTTAAAGTTTATATAGAGTATTATTTTTTATTCACCTTTTCAATAGTTCATATTATTTTTAACTATTTTCTGGTACACCAAGTGATGGATTCACTACATGGTTTGAACAATACCTCTAATAGACATGTATATAATGCTACAATGAGAGAAAAAAATATATAAATAATGCATATCATTATTTACCATATATGCCTTGATAGCAATTATTGTTCAACATTTATGATCTTGTCATTTTGACCACACTTATTCAAATAGGAAAAAAAAAAGTTATTGTATTCACATTGAACACATCACCATTGCAATCCCGTGTCGCATTAGATCAGCCAACGCGATGTAAAAGATCGAACATGACATCACTTGAAATCGGAGTAGATTGATCGATATATATGTGTGTGGATGATCACTAGTTAATGTTGTGAAACGTCTATGGAAAATGTAAGAAAAGGAGATAGGTCAAGTATTCGTAGAGATCGATAGCTTTTGTTTTGAGTAGTAATGTATGCAAGAAGAACATGTGTGCTAAATGAATAATGCAAGTAACTATTAATATATCCATGTGATCGGTTTGTCTAACCTATTTTCTTAAGAGCAGAAAAATTGATATATAAATGGTTGAATTTTATAATCTATTTTTAAAATGACTAAAAAATTATTTTATAATCTATTTTAAAAATGACTAAAAAAATTTCTCAAACCGAAATGTTTTAGTTTATAAAACCGGTTAATGTATCATCATTAATATGTGAATGAAAATTAATCACGTACGTTTCCCAGTATCTAAAGGCGTGAACTGACATTGAGTCTATCCATTGTGAAATGGACTACACTGCTAAAAGATTTTGATTGGAATAGTACTAAGCTCTTAATTAAAATTTACTAATTAACAGGAATTGGAAATATAGGTAAATATATGGATTTTGGTGATTTGGTATTGTCCATGACTTTATTTTATGTTTTATTTCAATCCATAATTTTTTAATCCTTGTAAAACATTTTTAACAATGACATTTTATTTGCTTTTAAATCATATGAGAAATCATTACTTGAAAAATACCTGAAATATATTTATGGGAGAAAGACATAAATCGGATGTGGGTGAAATTGTCATCCCTAATCTCTGAAAATATGCTACTAATGTGCCAAAAGTTGTTGCTCTTTAATACCCGCTTTATATCGGATTTTTACCGACTTTTTTGAATCAGATGAGACGGATATCTATTAGATGTGGGTGCAATTGTCATCAAATATGATACTAACTAGTACTTTTCCCGAACCATGTTCGGGTTTTTTCGGTATATTTTCGATCGAACGTCAATTTTCAACCAATATACTTCTCACCTTGTTGTTCTTCGAAATCTTTGGTTGTCATGGTGAATTATATCAAACTCTCAAACTATATTTCATACCATGAAAAATAACAACTCGACCCAAACTATATCAAACTCCCAAACTATATGAAACTATGTTAATTAAGATGCAAGCTACATTGAATTACAAATACACATGATCCATAACAATTCGGTCCTTCACAACAAACTAAAGACTTTTACTCAGCACATTTCACAACACGGGCATGAAAAAAAATATGGCCATAACAACAGCAATGACATGTGTTAAACAGATCTAACAGCTACGCCATGAAATAAGTATGGTTATAAGAACAGCAATCAACCAACACAACTCAACATTAATAAGCATTAATCCCGAATTCCAATCCCAATTCCTCTCTCAATTTCTCCTCTTTTTTTGTTCAATCTCAATCTTCGGGTTTCGCGGCCAGGGGAGATAATGACGGGCGGCGGAGTGCCAAGCTCTGCCGGCGGAAGCCCCAGGTTTCTGACGGCGTTGCAAACAGGATTAAGGAGCTGGTTCGTTTTTTGGCTGCATAGTTGGTCGCGTTGCAAACAGGATTAAGGAGGGGAAGTTCACTCTTGATGGTGCTGACTACTCCTTGCCCATCAACAACCATCCGAATAGTCTCCATGGTATATATCATTCTAATTCATTTCAGGTTTCAACCTATATAAATTCGCTCTATGAATATAGTGTTTACAATATCCACAGCTTGTTTTTAGTCATATACAATTAACCTGTTAGTAACATTAGAGTTTTCACCGTTCATAAGCACCAAAAATACACTATACTGTGAGCATCAATCGTTTTGTAGCATGCGTCTGTCTCGAGTCAAGAAGCCTTAACTCAATCTTGTCTGTAAGTTTGATTCCTCAAAATTGCATTTCAAAATGTTATTTCAAAACCATAAATTCAGACAAATTGATTTCGGGAACCACTAATCTTTTTTTCTCATGATTCTCTCTATGGCATTTCATCAAACAGGTAGAGTGCATGACTAAATGGTACTTCAAAACCATAAATGTCAGGAGCTTTTATTCATCTAAACTTTATATGTAATCAAATACATGTAACTTCCTGAAATTGAAACTCCTAAGGCCCTAACCCCTAATTGAGTTTGAATTGAGCCAAAATTATCAACCTCGGATTGAACTCAAATACCACATTCAATTTAACCAACAAATTGAGTCAGAATTCATGAAATTGAAAGAAGTAAATTTTGACAAAACTAAAAACTGAAAATGGAATAAGGTGAATACCTCTTTTGATGAATTTTCTAGTTATTTCTAAAACCTAGATCAATGACAAAAAAAAAAAAAAGAGGGCGTTAAGGGTGCATACCAATTGCCCTCCTCCCGGCGCCGACTGATTCCGCTCGTCCAACATTCCAACGGCGAGGCGAGAATAGGCGAGTGGAGTTCTAGTAGAGCGACGGCCAGGCGGCAAATCCGAGCGAAGAATTCATATTGGATCCACGCGAGGGAGGCCGTGGATCTGGTAGAGCGACGGTCCGACGGTTACGGTTGACAGTAGAGCAACCGTCCGGCGAGAGGAGATGCGAGGGAGGTCGTGGATCTGGTAGAGCGATGGTTCGGCGGAGAGGAGATGCGAGGGAAGCCGTGGGGGTGCGGCGCGGCGAGGGACCTCCACCTTCTCCGGATCTGGGTGCCCCGACCTCGAATCCGAGCGAGGGAGATGAACGGATGTGAGCGAGATTGCGATGTCGATTGTGGAGCGGCAATGAAGCTGATATGAGGGAGACGAAGGACTGGGTTAGGGTTTGGTGAAAATCAATTTTATCTAGGAATTGATATTGGGAGCAGTTGAATATATGGAGAGAACGTGGGTGGGGATAAAAGGCTGAAAATTTGGCTTCATAGAAGGACACGTGGCACAATATTTTGTGAAGACATTGCTTCTAAAATAATAAGTATAAGGGGTGGATGTGCCAAAAGTTGTTGCTCTTTATGGAAGAATGACATAAATTCAACTCCACCCCAACATATAACTCTAATCGATTCTACATTAAATCAATTGACAATATGTAAAATAACCCATCCCTTTATATACATTAGGTTCAGAATTTTTCTCACTTTCGATGTGGCCATGTGGGATGTACATCTGTCTCCAGACAGTTTTGATATACGTATACGCGATAAATTGTGTCTGCCATATGATAGAGGAAAGGAAGAGAAATTTAAACATGAACCTAGATAAAGAAGAGGTCTACAAAATAGATTATTTTTTGCGTGTGAATGAAAATGGAGACAATCAATGAGATAATTGTCTTCCTCCCCTATAAGGAACGTTGTTGGGATTCGTCGATGAAGAATGGACTCTTCATAAATTGAATTTAATATACACACTAATTTATGGTCATAACCGAAGAAAGAAAAAGATACAAAGAAAATTGATGGATAAAAATATCTAAATCTAAAACTAGACTACGTCCAAGTCGTTTGTCCCCATTTTTGTTCTCTTTTTTTTTTCACCCCCCTCCTCACAAATATCTTTAGTTTTTTTCTTTTACTATTTAATTTAATGTAATTTTTACTTTTAAATAAAATTGTGTAAGGGAGGACGGCCGGACGGGGAAGGGGAAAATGAGGGGGGCAGAGGATATGACATAGGGAAAAAAACAACAATCGAATGACAGCACTCGGTCTGATATTGCAAAACTGTGCCAAGCAGTTCCAGAGTAGATGACTCGAGTAGGAATCAATGAAATACATTTTTTTCTACTTCAAACTTGGAGGTTTTACATACTGCATCCCGAACGCAATAGTAGCTACTAAGAAAGGTTAAGATCAGATGTTAACACTAGCGTTAGTTCCATAGTCAACTGATTTACAATAACTCCATGTTGAAGTGAAGTTCCTAATCCTGGAGAAACTCGACTATCATTATATATAGGATTACTCAGATGACTATAGGATTATCAAGGCTTTCACCCGCTCTGTCTACCTTATCTTGCAACTCCTCTGGGAAGTCACCTCGGAGAATCTGGACTTTGAAGCGGGCAGTGTTGTTGTCATGGTCCATGAGCTCAAACACGCACGCATCTCCGATTCTGAGATTGTTGCCATGGACAAAATGTTTCCACGCGGTGCTGAATCTTTTGCGCTGATCGGCCCCAAGATACTCCATCTCCCAGGTTTTTCCATGATGTGTTAGGATCACCTGAAGTACGCGTCTGGGAAGCTCTGCTTGCATCTTTACAGGTAAAGCCTGATAACGGAAAATGAGAGATTTCAGAACAGCGACAAGCTATAATTTGACACAACCAAAGGGAAATCTGTTCCAAAGCCTATGACATCAAAGGAAAAGCAAGATACATTGGCAACTCACCAGATTATATGGGGTTTTGACATGGGATTGCATAAGGATAGTACGAAAAAATGGGACGTTTGAAAGCGGCTCGATTACATTCTCCTGGTAGTTCATTCTGCCACTGAAATGATTCTCCTGCATTATTAAGACATCTTGAAATCAACACATCTACTTTCGTGACAAAAGATGGAAACTTTGAAGTAGTGCAATTTGTCCACCAGTAAATCGCAAAGTGAAAAAAACACCCAACATTGAACAAGTTAATGATCAAATAGATGATAGGAAGTGAATTTCAGCCTAATATCAGTAAAAACACTAGTCCTAAGGATGTTCAGTTTATAGCAACAATTTTTGTTTTTACTTGAGAAACAATATGGAGTTGAAAGACAATAACAAGTGGATGTTTCCGAATGACCCAGTAGGAGCCATCTGTGGAATGTTACAGAATTGGTTCGGTGCACTCTGCACTCCATGAACGGAATCGATCGATAAGCTTCGCAACCTTTCCTGTTGTTTGGTAAGCTAATGTTCATATTGCATACACTACTTCTCACCATTTAAAATGCAGTTGGATTATCACCGGCCTAATCTCTCTAAACTCAGGTATAAAATCATATCTTTCAAATAAAATCATATAATGGTAAAGGGCTGGGATGAGAATGATTAAGACGATAATTACATAAGGAGTATGTGAATATAAGGAGAGAATGGAACAATTGAACCGACTTGAATCAGCAAGATTACAGATTCTTTAACAAAGAGAAAGTAGACCCATTTCACGAGAAATTGATGAACAAAAATCACAAAATCAAGACAAGAAAAAGAAAGAGCGAAACTCACAGAAGCAATAGATAAGCAAAAAAACCAGGAGCAAAATCGAACCACAATCCAATCAGCAGCAAATCAAATGTCCGGTCCGCAAAGAAGGAAATCGATAAAGCAAACCCTAAATCAGTGGGAGAGAAGCATCAAACCGGTGAGAGAGGGGTGCGGTCTCCGTCAAATGGAGGGCGGCGACTCCGGCGAGGGTAGAGGGGCACTGGGAATTCCAACGTCAGGTGTAGATTTTCCAGAAATGAGAGTTGAATTGGAGGGGATTTTGGGAGGTATAGTATATTTCAACTGGTACCTCTTTTCATTACGGTTGGTCAGTAGTCGATTTTCTGGGATCCGGATTCTCTCCTAAGCTAATCTTCCTAATATTTACCTAATGCTTTGATCTCAACCGTTCAAAAAAACGAACGGCTAAGATTACATATTTTAATTAACCCCAAATTCTCAAAACCATCTCTCATCAAACCGTCAGCCACGACGCCTCTTGCTCTTGGATCTGGATGCTCCCCCGTCGGCCGTCAGGCGCTTGCTCTTGGCCCTCACAAAGTCACAATCCTCTCGCTCTCTCCATCGATGTATCTCAATTACAGCTTCTCTAATGGTTTCTTTTCCTTTCTCTCGAATTCATAAGTGCCGTCGTTGCGCAGTGTCTCCCAATCCTCGCATTTTTGTTTCCTCTTCATCCGATTTTCCGCTCAGATTGACGAAGGATCAGGGGGAGTTCGACGGGAGATGAAGAGAGGAGTTGTTGAACTAGCCTCTCCATCCGATTTGAGGATGAGGATACCACAGTTGCTGGCAGCAATCAATCGCTGTCATAGTCTCGTGCGCAGGTACGATCATCTTTTTGTTTAAGTTGTGTAATTGCACTTCAAATTTGGTGTTTTTGTTCTCCATGTTTGCTCCATATCTCGAAAACAAAGCCAATGTCAATTGTCAATGCTTAGACCACAAATTTGGTGTGTTTGTTCTCCATAGTTTGTAGTTTGGTATACTGTTTGTATGTCAGTACACAAACCTAATTTTGAACTTGTATTGCAAAGTTATCTCTTTGAACTTGTATTGCAAAGTTATCTTGTATCACCACCCTTCCACTTTATATTAAATCCTAATTTTGTCTCAATGGGATCCAATCATTTTTTGAAGCTGGCATATATTGCATCTTCATTGATGGTAGCATAGTAAAGAATTGGTTTTTTCTTGATTCTTGATTTGTAGCTTATGGATATTGAGTTGACTTTTGGTAGCATAGTAAAGAATTTGGGGCAATACTTAAGAAATGAGTGTTGACTGTTGAGCATTGCTAACTTTGATAGGTCACCAGAATCAATGTGGTTAGTTGATGACTTGATGAGTATAAACTAATGCAGCAAATTTTGACCCACAATGCCACCCACGGCAGTATAATCTGATGTTGATTGTTGCTTATTCCGAAAGTTTCATTGCGTAGCAAACGATACCTCTAACATGATAAACTTTAAAGTTGCCTCTTTTGTCACTTGTTATTTCTTATAATGGTTTATGTATTGGCTTGGAAACCCTTTCTTACATGCCCAAATATGCCCGTTGTCTCCTTGGATGAGAAAAATAAACTATATATCATACTAAGGTTATCAGTTTATCACTAACTAGAGTCACTGCATCATTGAGTGGATAACTTGACATGAACTCTTATGGTTACTCTTTAGTGATGCGTCATTTGACGATTACGGAACTTAAGTATGTGTATGCCTCAAGACTAGAACTGCAACTCTGCAAGTGTGGGTGAATGTTTAAATAGTTTCCTAATATTGCCTGCATATTTTGTTGATTCTGTTCGTGGCATTTTGTTTCCTAATATTGCCTTGTTTCTTTCGCAACAGGTTGAGGGAAAGACTGTCAAAGCACAGATATGGGACACTGCAGGCCAAGAGAGATATCGAGCTATCACAAGTGCTTACTACAGGGGTGCTGTGGGTGCTCTCCTTGTCTATGACATAACCAAGCGGCCAACATTTGATAATGTCCAGAGGTGGTTGCGTGAGCTGAGGGACCACACAGACTCTAACATTGTCATTATGATGGCTGGAAACAAGTCCGATCTAAAGCATCTTAGAGCTGTCTCAGAGGAGGATGGTCAATCCTTGGCTGAGAAGGAGGGCCTCTCGTTTCTTGAGACGTCTGCGCTGGAAGCAGTTAACGTTGACAAGGCATTTCAAACAATTATGACAGAGATCTATCACATAGTTAGTAAGAAAGCATTGGCAGCCCAAGAAGCTGCCGGAAACCTCCCAGGTCAAGGGACCACCATTAACGTTGGCGATGGCTCAGGGAATCAGAGTAGAGGATGATGTTCTAGCTAAACTGGGTAATTCGGATAGAAAAAACAAAAGGATAGGTAGCAAGCAATCAGGTTCTTTTTACTGTGTCTCCCATTTGCCTTTCCCATGTCCAATTCTTATTCATATCTTCTTCTTTTTACTGTGATCAGAAGTTTGTGAAAGTGAAGAAGCTGCAGAACTATTATTAGCTCAGAAGATATGACAGTAAAGCAACACCAATTTTGTTTTCCCACCGGATATGACAGTAAAGCAACACCAATTTTATTTTCCCAATTTGCAATTTGTATGCTTTGTTCGGTTTTTATATTAACAAGTAGCCTATTAGCTCAATTGGTAGAGCATTGTGTTTGCACACAAAGATGTGGGTTCAACTCCCACAAAGGCTAATATATTCTCTTTGTCAAACTAATGTAAAGTGACATGCATATTCATGAAAATGTGCCTGATGCTGACAACAACAATACAGTACATGAATTTTTTGAAAATGTGCAGCAAGCTGAATCCTCACAGGTACAGTCACCAACAGATAATGAAGCTGAAGATTCAGTGTGCAACAACAACAATCAACAACAGGCACATCAGCAAATCGAGCCCATAAGAAGATCAACAAGCAGGAACATAAAATTGTTTTACCAACAGGACACCAACAAACTAATGTTCAGACTGGTTGAATCAATGCAAAATTTCCTACATAGTATTATTTGAAAATGACACCGAAAACTAAAAATATATCCGTAGACTAGTTTTCCTCATTATTTGTAGATCCTTGGCCTGCAGAAGGAGGTTGTATGCTATTTGATTGAGTAGATGCTTGTGAACTTGGCCCAAAGAATTCTTGATGAGGTAACCAAGGCATTTGGTTCATCATGTTCAACTCATGTGGATGCATCTGTCAAAATACCAATAAGGAACAAATAGAGGATGACAAAACTAAAACATTTAATCACACACACTCACATTGTATGAAGGAAGGAGCATTGACATATATCCACCACCCGTAGCAACTTGAGGTTGAGGTGAAGAAGGTATAAGAGATTGGTTCACATCGACATTATTTTTTGGAACTCCATGTCCCTATAATTATACAGAATTAGAGTATTGATTCAGTAAATAATACATATTTAGCAAAAGGTAAAGAAGGTTTTCAACTCATTACCTTTGCAGTCTTCTTTTTGCTTTTGTTTAACTTAGTTTCAAACTCTCCCTTTGGTCTACGCTTCCCACGATGAGTTACTTCTCTCTTCTTAAATCCTTTTGCATTCAAAGTTAGAGGATCATTAGATGAATCAACCAACAAACACTGCTGGTATTGATCTTCCACGACTTTGTCACCGTTTATTTGTAAACGTAACACATCTTCAACCATCTTTGATAACTTATCAACCTCAATACTAGCTAGCTGATATGCCTTCTCACTTTCTGATGCTCTAGATGCTATGCGAACCAGTTTAGAACATAGACTTCTATATCGAGATGTCTGTTTCATTCTTGGATTTGATACAATCTCCTGTCCATGCATATCTTTCACAACACTATCAACCCTTGCATTTTTTGTCCACCTCTTCAAGATATATTGCTCAGGTATCCTTTTTATTAGTGCAGTCTCTCTTCCTTCTGCCATGACTTTAATACAATGCCTACACAAGACACCTACAATCTCAAACATCCTACAACTGCAAGATACAGTAAACTCCCCTTCTCTTATTACTACTCGCTCCTTAGTGAACCCATCTCTCACAACAGTGAAGATAAATTTCTCACCACTAGACACACACTTCGTAATAGAAGACTTCAAAGAATCTTCAAACTGAGCCTGAAAGACTTTGAATATCACTTTAGTGTAAATTTCTCGTGCATGTATCAATAAGCTTACCTCCATTTTGCAGTGAACAGTGCGGAAAACTAGATCATACTCAGCTTCCAGTTCTTTATAGCGCCTATCATATAACACTCTTTCAAAGTGAGCAAAAAACTCGGGCAATTGCAGGTCTGATTTCAAATACCCCTTCAAAGTAGCATTAAGGCTTTCACTAAGTTGTGTAGTTTGCATTCCTGCGGACCATGTCCACTTGACATATGCATGCGCCCATTTTTTTCTTATTGCATATGTTGCATCCAACCAAGGATCATCATGTACATCATACTCGTCAAGCATGGACTGCCAAGCACTCACAAACTCATCCTCTTCTTCAATCTCATAAACAAATTTGCTGAACACATTAGCTTCATGCTCACGGTGGTCCCGAAATAGAAAACCTACTTTCTTTAGAGCATTTTGCATCAAATGCCATATACAAAGACGATGGTAAGTATCAGGCATCACATGTAACACAGCCTTAGCTATTGCCGCATCTTGATCAGTAAAAATAGTTTGTGGAGGCTTCCCACTCATTGCCTTAAAAAAGGTCTCAAACAACCATATAAAGGATGCAGCAGTCTCATCATACATTAGAGCAGCTCCAAATATAACAGTCTCCTTGTGATGATTTAGTCCAACAAACGCTGCAAATGGCCGATTTGCTTCATTCAGTTTGTACGTAGTATCAAAACTTACCACATCCCCAAATAAGCTATAGTCCATAATCATTTTTGCATCGGCCCAGAAAATGTTGGTGATATGCTCCTCGGTATCCAGCTGCATCTCATAGAAAAACGATGGGTTTTCCAACATTTGCTTTGAGAAATATTCCATTAGAAAACCAGCCTCTCCGAATTTCAACTTCTTTTGCCGAACACTTCTAAGATAATTCTTATGGTCTTGCTTTGTAAATCCCAATGACTCCCTTCCACCAGCCTGTTGACCCATTAACTCAAATGCACATTTTGGAGGGAGTCCAGAATTTGCAGTAAGGTCTATAAATGCACTATCTGTAGTTTTCACAAGTCGTTGAGATGGCATCATATGCACAACATCTTCACCGACAGGAGGATGATTATGCTCTTCAGTAAAACGATAAACATGATACTTACCAGTGCGCCTATCTAGCTTAATCCCCATATGTGCTCCACATCCCGTCCTTGTATGTGCTCTTGGATTTTTTGTTAAATCATCTCTCTTATCATGCTTTCGAAAACCTTCCTTACAACATACAAAAGTTCTGGAAGTCAATACACCTTGTTTATCCTTAGGACCGGCTTCTCTTCTAATACTAAACCCCTCATTGCATCCGTACGCATTATAAAATTGGTATGCAGCAGCCTCAGATTCGAAGGTCATATCAATTCTAGGTTTCGCCGATTCTTTTGATTGTTCCAAATGATCGATACTTTCTTCTACTGTTTTTTCCATTCTCAAAATCTGAATTGAACAATCAAAATAAAAAAAAATGGAAGAAGTGTGAGGCTGTGAGCATAGAATAATTGAACAATCATCTATACTTTATTGGTTTCGTGTTTTCATGTTTATTTTTACTATCTTAATCATTCACTAATAAACTAAATAAGCTTAAGCATTTGACTTTACAGTAACTTCTTTACGTCAATTAATTTAACTTTACACTAATTAATTTGATCTTAATCAATGAAGCAAAAAAGAAAGGAATGAGTTTCTCGTATATACACTATTAATTGAAGTCTAGGCTAGAAGGTTGTAGAGCTGTGTTTCTAATTCAACTAATTTAACAAAAATTGCAATGCATCACAGAACAAATACGTACCTTGCCCTGCAACTTTAACCAAAGCTTTCAAGGTGGAAGGCAATGGTATGGTGGTCGACGTGCTGGACCGTAACCGTGATGACTCGGCTTTCAAGGTTGAAGGCAATGGTGGTCGACAGTAACCGTGATGATCACTCCGCTCTCAAGGTTGAAGGCAACAGTGGTCGACGTACTGGACAGTAACCGTGATGACTCGGTGTTGAAGTAGGGTTTACTGATCGGTGATCGGTGAAATTGCTTGATCGATTAGTTTTTTAATTAATTAATTCACTTAATTAAATTTATTTATAAGGGAATTAATCTTGACCATTCATATACTTGAACGGTTGTGATTAGGCTATTAGGAAAATATTAGGCAAGGGGTGATTAGGAGAGAATCTGAATCCGATTTTCTGTGGGTTTGGGGGTTAAGTATGATGAACTTGGAGTCGGTGATGATGCACCTTTTGCTTTTATGTATGTCGTTGCCGCATTTTGTAGTTATGGTTATGATTGAGTTGTCAACCACCTTTGATGTAAATGATAGTCTGAGGGAGATGACATACCTCAGCGGTTTTCTGGGTGGGTGCATCTTCGTCAGCAGACTTGTCAGTTCCAACGTCCTCCTTCCCCTTCATGTCCCCAGTTCCCATCTCAACCACTTGCTCCTTAACCCCCGTTCCCGTGCCCTGTTGCTGGTCCTTGTCCTTAGCAGCTTCATCAACCTGAGCATGTCGGCACAAGTATGAACATGACGGCTATAAACATTACCATGACGGGTGTAACTACTTACATGACGTATGTAAACACTCATATGCCCAGTGGACCGTCTTACCTCCTTCGCCGGCACCTCTCTATGTAGGGGTCGATCATTTTGGCTACCGTCCCTTCCCAACGAGTATGCGTCCTCAAACTCGGTGGGCTTTTTCCCCGTCGCCGCCCTCTTTAGCTCGTCAATTGAAGCCTCAATGGATTTGATCTGCTCAACGAACTCGGCCATTATTTCCCTTTCCATTTCATCTATCTTCGCCATAATCAGTGAGATATCACCGACTGAGATCCCACGTCCCTCTTCCTGCGTGGCTGACCAGGATGGCTGGGTCGTGGCCTGGGCGCCACTCTCAGCTGTCGCCTTTTGTTGCGCAGCCTTCACGAACGCGCGAGCGAGGTCATCAAAGAACCTGTCGGTCTTCTCTCTAGGGTAGACAACACCCCAGACAGCCCGCTTTTTCGCCTCGTGGGCATCAGGGATGAGGACTGTGAGGACACTATCAACCCAGTTGAAGCTGCCCATCTCCTCCTGCAGGCGGAGGACGACACTGTCATACGTGATGTTGTGCTCTTTTGACGCGTACCGCAGGCACCGAGGGTGGGCATCATAGTCGGTGATGACAGCAAATTGGTTGGCGACTGGCGTGACAGCTTCGTACACCCACAACTACATAAAACCAGAGGCAAGGGAGGTTAACAACTATCCAGTTTCCAGTTAAAAGTGTCCCGTTTACATTGCATAGCTGTCCATGTAGATATTAGAGTGTCCAATACTAAAATGATACATACCTGGAAGGCGAGGGGGAAACCGGCTAACAAGTATGACGGGCGAGGGCCATTGATCCCGTGCTGGAGCTTGCGCTCTACAACGTTTTTGAGGAACTCGTGGGTTCGCTCGTAGCATAGACGCCCCCACGGGTAACTCAAGAAGGCGTTGACGTTCGCCACCATATTCACAACCCATCCTTGAATGTAGTTGCAGGGTTCCTTCCCAAAGAACACCCCCTCCACCAGCATCAACAACGCATACTTAAATCGCTTGGCGTAGGAGGGCTCGGCCTTCATCGCCACTTGGAAGCGCACCTCAAAGTCTTCCATCTTGACCTTCTCCACCCCGAAGAAGTCTAAGCATGCCGCTTTGTCCCCCTCAGCCTCCTCGGGCAGCACCACGAACGAGCACTTCAGTCCGGTCACCAGCGCGAACTCTACGATGGAGAATCGAGCTATTTTGCCATGGATCATGTACCAAGCCTCGTGCTCCTTTCTTGTCCGCAGCTGCCGCTGAAGGACATAGTGGACCAGCTGGGCTGAGAACTGGACACGTGAACCAAGCCTCGCGATTGCGGCCAATGGGCTTGCCATCAAACGCTTCCAGTCCGACTCGCTCAGGTAGTCGTCGAGGTTGGAAAGTAACTGGGGCCGGCCGTACTGGTTGCACCGGCCCCTGAAATGGCGGTCCTCGGAGACAGCATAAATGGCCTGCACAATGGGGTGAAAATGTCAGTCGCGCATCGACAGTACGAAATTCCGTTGTTCAACACTACGCAAACCATACCTCGACTGTTGTCTGTGACTGGGGAATCCTTTTTACAGAGCGGCTAATCGACATGTTCTGCTTTGCTGGATACCCTGCAGAATTGGCAAGCAAAAAGACAATAAGGACACCAGTTCAGATGCACATGACAATAAGGTTATCTAACATGACAACAGTTACAATGCACATGACAATAAGGATGCTGCAAACCATTTCCCACCCTATACATATAAACTTTCGCATGCATGTCGCCCCTAAACATATCAAACATCTACGTATTCAGAGCAAACTTTGTAAGCTTTCATAAGGTTCAACCGAATATACGTCGTGATAGTTTCCAAGTGTACATGACAGAGGAGTTTTAAACATGACTTGAATTGGTAAATAAAGAGCGGTCATCCGGGATTCGAACTGGGTTTTAAACATGACACCTGAGTCTGACTACTAAAAACATGACATAAATCAAAGTGGCGGCAATTCTATTCAATGTTCAAAGGTTTTTCAAGAGTAAACATATCTACAGTCACCCTATTCCTGATATTTTTTAATCCACATAGACATTCCCCAATTCCCTCAATTTCCCTATCTAACTACAACCTATTCATTTTCCCCTATTTCACCCCAACCATCTCCAATTTCACCCAATGTTCACCAACAACTGTCGATTTCCCCCAATTTCCCTTCTATCCCCCTCGTCAATACCCTCGTTCCCAAACTTTCCTCCCTTTGGTTTTTAACATGCCGCTGGTTACTTTTTACATGATAGGGGGAACTTGGAAGACATATTACGTTCTTCATCCCATTTCAAACAATGACAAACATATTTGATTCATCCAATCGGTTCCTCCCCTTATGAATTTGTACAATCGGTAAATAATCAGTCGAGTTAGGGTTTACTTACTTGATAACCGAAGGTCTCTGTCTTGTATTCGCTATATGTGGCATGTTCGATGTCGGCTTCTTCTTCTCCTTTGTGTCGTGTTCTTCCTCTTCTTCCTTCCGTTTTCGTTTTTCTGAGAGAGAGATACCAACTCTATCCCTCCCTCTTTCCCTTTATTAACCCTCTCTCCTTACATGGAAGTGGAGTTGATAGGTTTTTTAAAAATCTATTTCTCTCTTCCTCTCTCCCTATCCACACATCTCTCTCTCTTCATTAACTGCATCCGGTTTCACTTTCTCTTTTAACCGCCTGGGTTGTAATTTTTTAAGGAGGGAGGGTTAGGTTTTGTAATTTGTTTGGATAGTGGGTAAGAGGTGCAAATGGATCCAGATTTTAGGGTTAGTTTAGCAAATGCTAAACTGCCCATATAAAAATGACCAACGTCTAACGCCCATAAAAGAAAGTAAACAATTATGATTTGTGTTTTTTTAAAGGAATAATTTAGGTTAAATTTGGTAAATATTCATTTTTCATGTTAGAATTAAGTAAAAGTCCATTTTTTTACATAATTAAGTAAATGTCTATTTTTTCCAAAAATACCCCTCCTTCCTCATCCCTAACCCTTCCTCCTTCCCCCTTGACCATTTTTAATTTTAACATTGACAAGTCAATATTGACCATTCCGGTCAACGTCTGCATTTGGTGACAATTTTTTGGTGATAGTTGAGTATATTTTTCTGGTGACAGTTAATTGTGACAATTATTTTGGTGAAAATTGATTTTTAGTGGTATTTTTTTTCCGGTGACAGTTAGGGGAAAATCTTTTCTAGTGACAATTGATTTTTTTTTCTTGTGATAATTGTTGGTTAAAACAAAATTTGGGTGACAATTGATTTTCTTCCAGTGACAGTTACCAGTAACACTTTTCCTCGGTGACAACTGGGGTTTTTCTGCTAATAGGTGATTTTCCTGATGACAATTGTTGGTGACAACTATTAATGACGAGGTTGATGACAATATATTGTCACCATGATATTGTAACCTTAAAAAAATTGTCACCATAATATTATACATCACCAAGACATTGTCACCAACTACAGAACACTATTTTCATATTGTTTAATCAACTGTATTGTCACCAACTTATAAAAAACATTGTCACCAACCTCTTTTAAGTAATCTATTGACACCAACAATAAAACAGTGTAACTAACCTATTTTCATCAAGCTTTGGTCAATAATCTACTGTCATCAATTACAAAACTTTGTCACCAATCTAGTGTTAACCACCTATTTTTAGAAATTAATTGTCACCAACGACAAAGCACTTTCATCAAACTAAAATGTTTACAATGCTAATGTTATCACATTTGTCATCTAATATTAACACATTTTTGTTACAAAATTGAAACCATAGAACAAGGGGATCATAGACCCAAGAGGGGCTAAACCTGAACATACGAAAATTTGATGTACAGTTTAGTTTAGGGTTTAGTCTTTAGGTTTAGGGCCAAGGCCCTAAACCCTAAATCCTAAACCCTAAACCCTAAAATGTGTGTACAGTACCAATGTTATCAGATTTGTCATCTAATATTAGCGCATTTTTGTTACGAAACTGAAACCCTAAAACTAGGGGAGCATAGACCCTAGAGGCCGGGGCTAAACTTGAGCAAATGAATAATTCGATGTACAATACTATAATGGCATCACATTTGTCATCTAATATTAACGCATTTTTGTTACAATAATAACCCTAAGTAGATGAAATTTGATGTAAAGTTTAACTTTGTAATACTTAATTGTCAGACTACATCAACTTGCAAAAAATATCAAAACAAAGGGGAACATTTGAGACATTCATACTTAACATCCAAAATAGCAAAACCCTCTATAGCCATCCCCTCTCTCTCTCTCTCTCTCTCTCTCTCTATACGCATCCATATACTTGTCTGAAATAGCTTCAATACCACCATGAAATGCAAGAACCTCGATATATTTGATGGTGTACATACCACAACTTCCACTACAATTGAACAGAAGGATAATGAAAATTACATTATAGCTAAATGAGATATAAATTTCATTTGTCACCAAAACAGAATATATAACTCTACCAATTGTCACCAATCTAAAAAACAACAACAAAATAAAAACATAAATTCCATTTGTCACCAAAACAGAATATATAACTCTACCAATTGTCACCAATCTAAAAAAAATAACAACATAAATTCCATTTGTCACCAAAACATAATATATAACTATACCAATTGTCACCAATATAAAAAAAAAAAACATTAATTCCATTTGTCATCAAAACAGAATATATAACTCTACCAATTGTCACCAATCTATAAAAAAAAAAAAACAACATAAATTCCATTTGGCACCAAACAATGAAGCAAACCCCTTATAGTCTCATATAAATTGATGATGTATGATCAAGCTATATACTAATTGTCACCAAACAAGCAATTGTCACCAAAACAAACAAGCAATGATAAATCCTTGAAATTGAACAACATATAAAGTAAGAACGAATTAGATTCATCAAGAAGAACACTAAACTGGATCATCCATTTGAAGTAGATAGGAACGCACAAACCCTTGACTATTTTGGTAAATGTCTGCATTTGGTGACAGTTTTTTGGTGACAAATGTGTATATTTTTCCGATGACAGTTATTTATGATAATATTTTGGTAACAGTTGACTTTTCTGGTGACATTTTATTTTTTTCTAGTGGCATTTAACGTAATTTTTTCCTGGTATTACTGAACATTGTCACAAACTCATTGTCATCAATTACAAAACATTGTCATCAACTATAGAACATTGTCACCACCTTTTTGTCACCTACTATAAAATATTGTCACCGCCAATTTTTACTAAATACTCCAAAATATTGTCACCAACATATTGTCAACAACTACGAAATACTGTCATCAAATTATTTTCACCAACAAGTGAACACTGTCACCAAACATCGTCACAAACCAATTGTCACCAACTAAAAAACATTGTCACCGATCAATCTATTATCTCTAAACAGATAACATTATCACCACCCCCTATTGTCACCAACCTACTTTAGTAATCTGTTGTCACCAACAATAAAATAGTGACATCGACCTATTGTCATCAAAATCTTGTTTCAACAAATATTTGTCACCAAGACCATGTAATCACAAAAATATTGTCATCATCATACTAAATATCACCACTCTATTGTCACTAACTACAGAACACCGTCACCATATTATTTTCACAAACGTATTGTCACCAACAACAAAACATTGTCACTACCCTATTGTCACTAAACTCTTGTCGCCGACGACAAAACATTAGACCCTAGAGAGGCTAAAGCTAAGCAAAGAGGAATCTATTGTCACCAACAACATAACACTGTCACCAAATTATTTTCACAAACCTGTTGTTATAAACTACAAAACAATATCACCGACCATCTATTGTCACCAACTAAAAAACACTATCACTAACCTATTGTCACCAATCATAGAAATATGCCTCCAACTACAATTAGTGTATGAGAACCTCAAAATCTCAATTGATGATAAAAGTGTACTCATATCTTTCGCCATTTCGCAATTCCTTCACATGCTCCAAACTCAAGTTATATAGAATCAAATCAGAAAACACAATTCAAGAAATTCACTACCTTTCAAAACAAAGCATAATCAACAAAAACAAACCAATTCAATCCAAGGGAAAAATCCGATCTCACAATCACCCAATTGAAAAACCCTAGAGCTACCATCTTCGTCCCATTTCTCTTAGGCATTTTATCGAACATATTGAGTGCATGGTTAAAACAAATGTCTAAAAAATTCCAAATCTCATAAAAACATCAAATGACCTCACAACACTCCCCATTACGCATTTCTACAATCTGGAAACTAATTGAATATCAATTCTTAATGTCATCAATCACTTAGTAGGAAAGAGATTGTGCAATCCATCAAATACTCATGAAAATAGAATTTTATCAGCACAAAAGGCAAAATTAAAGGTACAATTCAAACTTACTTCTAATTTCTAGTACCAATTGTCGACAATAAGTGAATAACCAAAGCGCTGTATGTTGAGGAAGGCGGAGAAATTGAACCGGAGATTCGGAGCCAGCAGCAAGCATGTGCGCTCGACGGCCTTGTGCTCGATCCTTCGATCCTCGGCGGCGTCAAGAGACGGCAAGGACGTCAGATCCTCGACGGAGACGCCGATCTTTGCGGAGAGTAGGGCGGCGAGCTGCGGGGGAGGTGGAGTAGGCGTTGGTGTCGGGACAGGGGAGGGAGAGGATGGCGGAGGGGCTGGAGATGGTGATGGCGTCGTAGTAGAGAAAGGAGGGGCCGAGGAAATTGATGTAGACGGCGAGGGCCTTGCCAGCGGGGAGGGAGTGAGTTGAGGAGGAATATCGCTAGTTTATTGACAGAGGAGAAGGGAGTTAGGTGGGGGAGGTGATTTAATTATAATGAGGGTAGTTTGGGTATTATGAAAATACAATGGACACTTACTTAATAACCAATTTAAAATGGACATTTAGCTAATTAGATATTGTAGATGGACATTTGACCAAATTTATCCAATAATTTACCTTTTTTTTACATGTTTTTAAAAATGCTAAAAGTATGTAAATGATCAAAGAAACTAAACAATTATTCTTTGTGTGTGTTTTTTTAAAAGAAAACTCAAATCCAACTACCAACCTTGAATGTAATTCAATTACGGAGTATCATTTAAGGTTGGTAATTGGATATATGTAATTCAATTAGCATTTAAGGTTGATAGTTGGATATATGTCATTCAATTAGCATTTAAGGTTGGTAGTTGGATATGAGTAATTGCCTAATTGGTACTCCGTAATTTGATTTGCAAGATTAGTTTTATGGATAGTAGTGCGTTTGACAAGTAAAGCTTAGTTGATAATTTTAAAAAAAATTCTAAGAGATCACAATAGCCAATTCGACTCAAGGAAATTGGTTCGACACTAGACTTGACCCACACCGGAATAAATGGAAGGAAAAAATTGAATTCGAGTTCAAACGACCTAATCCGATTTAAGTCCAAACTCGAAAGTAATCTGAATTCAAGAACAACCCGAACCCAATTATATCTCAATGGACCAATTCGAAATCAACCCGAAATCCGAAATTACCCGACCTAAACATATCCAAACCTAGACCTGAGCAGACATGGGCTAACCCGTCCGGTCCGTCCAACCCGCCTTGTAAAATATGCGGGCTTGGGTAAGGTAATTGGTCCAAGCAGGCCGACAGGCCCGGCCCGATTAGCCCATAGGGTCGGGCTTGGGCTAAGGGTTAAGCCCAAGTGGACCGGTAGGCCCGGCCCGCCTATATATATTACTTATATTAATTTTTATATATTTGTATTAAAATACTACGGAGTATATGTATTGATTATATAATATCTAAACTTTTACATCTATTACTTTATAAATACTAATAGTATTTACATCGGCACATCGCACATAAATTAAGAAATACAATAGTACTAAATATATTATTTTCAAAAAAATTTCATTGAAATGAACCTACATAAAGATTATAGTGTGTAATTTTATATTTGTGTAACTTGTATACCTTTGTTTTGTATAAAATTTCAATCTTTTGAGACACTTAGCATATTATTATTTGTGTAGTTTGAGATCAAACGTAAAAATAATAAAATAAAAATAATATTTTACGAAATTATAATGGGCGGCCCGGTGGGCTACCCGGTCTGCCCATGTAGGCGGGCTTGGGCAAGGGATTTGACCCAAAAACCGGGCCTAGCCCAAGCCCGACCCGCTAAAATAGGCCAAAATATTCTCACAGGCCCGGCCCAAGCCCGTCCATGCTCAGGTCTATCCAAACCCCAAAACCACGCAAACCCGATTATTTGATTACTTAATAACAAATTTTTAATATTTTCATGCTTATAATATAATTAAATATTATTTTTACTCCCTCCGTTTAAAAATATATTGTCATTTAACTTTTTGGCATGGTTTTTAAGGGCAGTGTTAATGGCACAACAAAGATTTCGGTGGGATATCTAAAAAACAAATACACTTCCGTGTTTTAGAGACGGAAGTTGGTGGATTGTAAACTTTTTTGACATGTTTTTGAAAATGCTAAAAACTTATAAATGAATGACTAACGACAATAAAAGAAAGCAAACAATTATTGTGTTTTTTGAAATAAATAAAAAACAGGACAATTGGCGTCGCCCGGGTTTGAACCGGAGACCTTCAATGTGTTAGACTGACGTGATAACCAACTACACCACGACACCATTCGGTAATCGCTAACACGATTAGCTGATTAGGATAATTAAAAACATGAAGGCCAGGGTTAAAATAGGTAATAATTATATTTTTTTATATATATATATAAAAAAAAAACAAATAGATGAAACTAACTATATAGAATTTGATATGGTTTAGTTGTTGACTATAAAATACCAATCTTTCCAGGGCAGATCTTGTACACTCATGACTACTAATTATGCAGAGATGTGATGAGTCAACTGTTTTTAAAAGACAAGGGCACATTAACCTGAAATTCAGTGTGATTGAAATAGTGTATTTACTTTTTTCAGTCAAGTGTTAAGTTTGAAGGTACAGAAATGTGTTCTAAGATCTGTTGTATTGTATAGAAGAAGGCAATGAAAAATCTGTAATTCAGCATTTCGGAAAAGATGAGCAATATTCAAATTTTCTATAAAATTTGATGCAATTAACAAATGACCCAAACACTTCAATTCAATCTCTGGAGAATGCTTTCTACCAAAAAAAAAATCTCTGGAGAATGAGAAAATGTTCTGTCATTTATATCGACAAATAGAACTGAATCATTTAACCAAATGCACAAAGTCGTCTATAGGGGTCTTACTCTTGACCAAAGAATACCAAGGCAAACTAAAGCCCGGAGGAAAGGACTACATGATCCGACGTTTACAAATCATCGCCCACAAAGTAGACAAACTTAGATCTGCATAAATGTGAGCGGCATTTAGAACCCAGAAAGTTCAGTAAAAATTTGCAGCAAAGCCAAACATGATGTACCTAGTCTTAGAATAGTTATGATATCTAAGCTGGGCCTTGGGGCGGATAAAGTTCCCATAGTGCAACAGTGGCATCTTCAGATGAGGAGGCCAGATACTTGCAATCGGTTGAAAATGAGACTGCATTACACTGGAAAGAATGTGGAACGCTAAGAAACAATTATCTTCTCAGTAAAAGCGCAACAAAATCTAGACGGGAATAGCATTGCATTACCGTTTTGGTGTGATACTTGAGTATAGCAAGGGGACTTCCTTTCCGGTAATTATATATTCTTATCCTGTCATCAGACCGAAAAGCAAAAAATAGTATGGAGTAAATTAGCAAGATGAAAGTGTAGATGACTAATTAACATGGTCAATCCAAAGCTTAACGGTCAGGCATACACCAACATTAGCTGAGGCTCATAACCTCAAACAAGAATTTATTCGCAACCCAACAAGGGTAAAGCTCGTTGTGTTACTCCATTAACTTGCCCCTTGAAATTTGCCCAATTAAAAAAAAAAAACCTTGTCACTATTGACAAAACAATCAAATGCATCGGAAGAAAGGTGGATACTCAACTGCTAGAGTAGCATATACAACAAAGATAAAACAGAAGCGTAATCAGAATTCAGAAGTCAATGCAAGAGACCAGAACCATTGTTGACATAAAGACAAGAAACGAATGTGGTACTAACCTATTGTCCCAGCCAGCAGTAGCAGCAATTTTTCCATCTGCCCTTATTGAAGTACCTGCTATTCCTGGTCGCTCCAAGCTAATTTCTTTCTTCACCAGGCAATTAGCCTATAGAACATTTAACCCAACCTATACTTTAGAAGCAAAGAGTTTGATATGCAGACAGGAAATGTTCATTCCAAGTCAATAACTCCAGGAGGATGATTGTTTGTTTGAATAGAACACTCAACAATTATTAAGTGATGCCTAGGGACGACAATGAGGACTTAGACAATTCCCCGCATGGGGATGAGGATGGGTAGAGGGTTCGTCACCCCTGAAGATTAAATGGGGAAATCAAATGGGGACGGGAGGGTAATCCCCGCCCTGAACCCTGCTGAACCCACCCCATTGACATTCCTAATTCCAAGGAGTAGCACTTGGATTAAGGGGGAGATAAATGAAAAACACAGCTCAATTAGGTTCGAAAAAAGATGGTAAAAACATTGCACTTTTCATGTTCTAAGCTTTCAACAAAATCAGAAAGAGAAGCAAGGCAGACAATCTTGATAAGAATGAGTATGCATACCATTGCATGGTCTAAACTGAATAGCACAATCTTGTCATCTGCAGCTCCAGAGATACCTCCTTTGCATGACTCATCAACTGATAGGCTAAGAACTACAAAGAGAGATGATTGAATGTTTTCGGCATTCAATTCAACAAATGAACATAAAACTTGCAGCATGTTACACCAGTACATAAACATCTAAACAATGGACAAACCTGGCTCTGAATGGTATTTCATAGACATCAATGGAGTTCCTGGATTCCTTAGGTCGCACCACAACATAGATCCATCCTCGTAACTGCCATTTCCAAGGACATTTGAAATATGAGACAATGGATATAGGAGTACAAAAATTTTAAGCGAGTTGTATCAGTTTGACCTTGACCGCCAAGAAGAATCAATATGCCAAAACACTAGAAAGATGGTAGTATATGCAAATCAATGAAGATATTCTGCAATTTTATTAAAATGTAATTTTTTTTAATCTTATTTAAAGCTGCACATGGGTTAGTGACTAATGGCGATGACTGCAGAAACTCAAAGAACATTGATCTTCTTGCACATAATCCCAAAATAGAATGATGTGAAAGAACATACCCAGCTAAAATATTTATATACCCTTGGGATTCAGAAGGTATAAATGCTTGAACAGCCATGCACATTCCTACAAACAATATTAGTCGCACAAAAAAAAAATTATACAGAGAGCTTACACATTAAGGCAAAAATTCCCCTTGGAGGAAAAGGGTAGGAAAGCATAATGAATAAGATGTGTCATCCAGTACAAACATTTTAATCTATGAAAGAGGGGGCAAACAGGTATCAATGAACCGTGACCATGAAGGACAGGGAGGAATCAGTATTAAAATTAGGAAAAAGGAAATTCATGTATGCACTCTGAGGTTTTATATATTGTTTTTTTTCGGGTACCAAGTGTTTTTTTTTATTTCACTTACCTGCCATGAAGTTTGATATCTATTTTTACTTGGGTGATATTTTGAACTGAAATAACCACAATCACTAATGTAAGTCTGAAAACAACATTATATATTGAAATTAAATGACTATTTAGTACTACATGATAACATGAAAAAAAAATAGATAAAAGAGCTAAGTATGCCATATTAATTATATATTTATTGATATTTATGTCCTATCTTTTTTATATAGTTATTTTTCATTTTTTCTGCCTCATACACATCAAATTACATTTACCAAAATGTTCAATATAAAATAACATTTTGAGGCTTATATTAATAGTTGTATTTTCATAACTTAAAAATGTCACATAAGTGAAATAAATGATCAAAAAACTATGGTACTAAAACATAAAACACCAAACCTCATAGCATCTAAATGAAAATTCTCTTATATGATACCTCTTCTTTTCGTAGAATCCACTAAGGAATTTTGAAATAATCGTATGCACCTCTCTGCAGTATTCAGATCCCACAACTCAACCTTTCACATTCAAAGCAAGGAATTACAGTAACAAATAACGGGAAACAAACCAAAATAAACCAGGAATCAGGTACCAACCTCCATTGACTGCTCTCCTGCCATGGCTATGTAATTGAGTCCTTCATAATGATCATCTGCATTAAGACGTTAAGTTTAGTATAATGATAGTCGACTATTTTCTACAATTCTACATAATAACAAATGTGGATAAAATATGTTTCCTGAAAAAATACCTCATAAACATGGAAAATGCATTTTTACTACTGACAAAAACAATTAATCTGCACATGAAGTTGCAGAATCCAAGTTACAATCAGCAACATACATGTAACGGGTAATTCAATATTAGGACTAGGATAAGATATTTTAATCAAACTGGACGTGACAAAACACAAAAGTGCAAGGTTGATATGATTATATGTTGAATTTGTAAGACGGCGATCAGATAAGGGGAAACTATATCCACACAATCTGGCAGCTTTGGTTCCATCAACATTAATAATAGCAAAATAAGTGGAAGTTTATCCTCACTTCCGGGACAGATTGTTGTGTAGATGCTAAGGGAATGAAATACTTGCATCAGATGAGTCGGTCTAGAAGGCAGCATATTCATGTAAGGGGATATAAAGGCAAGAGAATAATATGGAATCGGCAATCCACGTCCTTTCACTAATATTACTCAAGGCTGCAAAATACACACAAGTTCCCATGACGAATGCAATTACCACCCACAGAAAAGAAGATGCAGATTCAATTACGTAAAAAGATGGATAGAAGGTGTTGTTAAATGAGCTACATACTCAACATACCTGCTAATCTGTCGGAACCTTCCAATTGAGTTGGTAGATCCATTGAACTATTTGAAACTTCTGCTGTTGGAAGTTCAGGCTGCTTAGATTGAGATGCTAGAGCTCGGTTCACCAAGCCAGGCTTTTTAACCAAGGAAAATTTGCAGAAGTTGTAAGAGTTTGTTCTTATTGTAATGGATGGGCTCCTGTCATTTGATTCAAAACACAAAGCTCAACACTCATATAGCAAAAATATGAACAAAAACTGCTTTTGGAACTAAGCAGAAAGACTGATAAAACAGCTTATACAAATCATATCAAAATATAACAGGGATAACCAGTCTATTTACGAAACAGCAATTTCATTTGTCAAACAAATAGGATGAACAAGCATAGATATGCCACCACAAAAACATAAAAGAAATATCTAAAATTTGTTTCTACCTTAAGAAGGAAATATGAGATTGCCCACTTATAATAAACACAGAGTTACGTACGAACCTGGATAAGCCTCCGTCTTCAATATCCCAACATTTTACATTTCCGTCTCTACCCTGGCTATGAATATAAAGGTTACATTACTAGAAAGATCAAAGAAGCATCAAAAAGCATGATCACCAGAGGAATCAAAGAAAACACCTGATAATTTTGTTATGACCTAATGATGGACTGGAGGCAATGGATAAAATCCCATTTGAAGCACTATGCACCCTGTAGGAAAAAAAATAATCCCAATCAGGAGATAAATACAAAGCAAAAATGTTTTGATTCAGGGACAGGAAGAGAAAGCAGCTACCACGCAGAAGACAAAGTCCGGTGTTGGACTATGTCCCAGATCCTAAGCTCGCCATCGGAGGAACTGAAATGCAACAATACCAATCAGTGAACAGCAGCGTGATTGGAGTGAAACCACAACAACATATAGCAATTAACAAGAACCTACCCAGAGAACAATAATGGTTTGGACCAATGGAAGCAAACATCCATAACTGATGATCGGTGTCCCCTCAAAACAGAAACAGGATCTGGAGGTGGTCTTTTTTGACTCATTCTTCAATTCACTGCTGCAGAGAACCAAAATTACTACTCGCTGTAAAAGGCAAAAGAACTGAAACAAAACATTCTAACCCTAACAAGTTATGATCCCATATTAACCAATTTCAACTAAATCCTAAAATATCCACTAATCCACTAATTTCAATTCAACCCAATTTCAATTTAACATCAACAAACCCTAAAATTGATTTCACTTAAACAAAACATAGCAATTTGAGACACGTACCTAGATAGATCAATCGGACTACTGGAGGCAGTGCTGGCGGAATTGGAACTCCAAACTGCGGTGGACGGATGGAACTTCTGGAAACACAGTTCGTTCTAAACCCTCAAAACAACTTTACATATGAATTACCCAACTGAATATGTTATAACCCTTTAAAAAGATGCAAAATTTGCAAATTCGAGGAATATGAATTTGTTAATAGCAGGAGAAGAGGGAGAAGTTATGGACTATACAGTCTACACTGCTTATTAATTACAGTAATGAAAAAGATTTTGATTGTAATAGTACTAAGCTCTTAACGGGAATTGGAAATATAGGTAAATATATGGATTTTGGTATTGTCCATGACTTTATTTTATGTTTTATTTCAGTCCATAATTTTTTAATCCTTGTAAAACATTATTAACAATGACATTTTATCTGTTTTTAAATCATATGAAAAACCATTACTTGAAAAATACCTGAAATATATTTATGGGAGAAAGATATAAATCGGACGTGGGTGAAATTGTCATCCCTAAACGCTGAAAATATGCTACTAATGTGCCAAAAGTTGTTGCTCTTTAATACCCGCTTTATATCGGATTTTAACCGACTTTTTTGGATCAGATGAGACGGATATCTATCAAATGTGGGTGAAATTGTCATCAAATATGATACTAATGTGCCAAAAGTTGTTGTCTTTATGGAAGAATGACATAAATCCAACTCCACCCCAACATATAACTCTAATCGATTCTACATTAAATCAATTGACAATATGTAAAATAACACATCCCTTTATATATATTAAGTTCATAATCTTTCTCACTTTCGATGTGGCCATGTGGGATGTACATCTGTCTCCAGACAGTTCTGATATACGTATACACGATAAATTGTGTCTGTCATATGATAAAGGAAGGGAATAGAAATTTAAACACGAACCTAGATAAATAAGAGGTCTACAAAATAGATGATTTTTCGCGTGGGAATGGAAATGGAGACAATCAATGAGATAATTGTCTCCCTCCCCTATAAGGAACGTTGTAGGGATTCGTCGATCAAGAATGGACTCTTCATAAATTGAATTTAATATAAACATTAATTTATGGTCATAACTGGAGAAAGAAAAAGATACAAAGAAAATTAACAGATAAAAATATCTTAAACTAGAGTACGTCCAAGTCGTTTGTCCCCATTTTTGTTCTCTTTTTTTTTTCATGCCCCTCCTCACAAATATCTTTAGTTTTTTTTCTTTTACTATTTAATTTAATTTAATTTTTAAATAAAATTGTGTAAGGGGGGACGGCATAGTTAATTGGTTCAACTTTGAAGTTTAAGTGTTTAACAGCACAACATAAAATTAAGGATAAATTACAGAAACCCACCCGTAAATTAGAGTGTTTTTTAGAAAACCACCCGTAAATTGTTAAATTACAGATAACCACCCATATTGATAAAATCCTTTCAATGAACCACCGATATGTTTTAAGGAAAGACATATAGCGTGACAATTCCTCCCGCTTGAATATCAGAATGAACTCAATGCACAAATGATGGCACACATCCCAGCTAGAACAGACCGTGGTGTATCCTTCACTCCAAAATCTCTAAATGGGTAATTGTTCTTAGCTTCTATCCACTTTTATGTTTCACTCACTCTTGATTGACTCATGATATAGCTTGTATCAAAATGGGTTTATTGATGATGTAATTTGCAACAGAGTGCCAAATCAATCTCCAAACAAGAATCTCTTTTATATATTTTGTGCAGAGATGAATATTTGGCCAATGCAAACAAGCAAATGGAGACCATAATAAATGAAGACAAATGTTATGCTAGTAACTAGTATCAGTAGATATCTCAGTGGAACTAGATGCATTATTTTCTAAAACAGGTTTTGGTAAAATAATGTCAGTAAAATGCATATTGGATTGAGAATAAGGAAAAACATGTTCATGGAAAGGTTACTTGTCTATATGTGACCACTTTGTTTCTGTCAAGAGATAATAACTTGCATTTCTTACCATATGGATGCGGATACCCAATAAAAACACATGGGATTGCTCTTGAAGAAAACTTATCCCTGCCATGAGCAATAGTTGATACATAGATGTGCATAAGAAGGTGCTTTATCAAACAACAGCTGATGTGGAGATATGCCATTAAGAATCATAGAATGAAATCTATTTATGAGATAGGTTGGAGTTAAAGCACATTCACCCCAATATTTCAAAGGCAATTTGGATTGAAAGAACAAAGCTCTTGTTGTCTCTAGAAGATGTTTATATGTTTTCTCTGAACTACCCTATTATGTTGAGGTCTGTGAAGACGGGTAGTGTGACGAATAATGCTTCCAGAAAAACAGAAGCTTCATTGCTAGATCCGAGTTCAAAAGCATTGTCACTTCTCGCAAACTTAGGAATAGTTTGAAACTGAGTTTCAACCATTTGAATGAATGCTTTGATCACACAAAAAATATTGCTTTTAGTGGTCAATAATTGTGTCCAAGTGCTTCTAGAAAAATCATCCACCACGGTCAAGAAGTACTTGTGACCATTATATAGTGGTGTGGGATAAGGACCCCAGCCATAGATCTATGTGGATCAACACACTCTTTAGAAATGGTAACTTGTGCTGTTTTGCTCTATATTCAAGACAGTCAGCAAACAAAGACTCAATGTTTGATACCATGTTGACCCTTTATAATCAGAAACAGAGCTCAGAGAGCTAGAACAAAGAAAGAGGAAGAAGAAGAGAGGAAGAGGGGAGAATGAGAGCTGTGTAACAGAGACTTGTATTACTCATTAGATGATTTAGAAATTGTGATTACAGTGCCTTATATAAAGGGAAGTCAGCTAAACAAAGACAACTTGTAACTCAAGCTGTTACAACGGCCAAACTAACTAACTTCTATACATATTTATTTTTATATACATAACTCCTACATCTCCCTCATATGTTTTTATAAGTACTGCATTCACATGATTCGAATTCGGATCTCTGGAAGAGATGAGAGCCCCAAGCCAACTCGCCTTGCACGCTGTGGCGTGTAATGAGCTTGAGACTCAACTGAAGTCATTTCTCCTTTTTAATCCTTATTTTTACTCTTTCCATTCGGCAAAACATGTCTTCTACTATTCACATGCGCTTTTTTAGAATGATAAAAATTATATGAAATATTAACTTTAAAAAAAAAAATTCATACTTATTAGTCTAAAAAAGCGCGTGTGAATAGTAAACGATTTTTTTTGCCGAACTGAGGGAGTACAACTTACATGCGAGGCACAAAATAGCAAATGGCAAGCTAGGCATATCAAAGTTCACCTAATACAAGAGAAAAACTGTTTCTCCAGCTGTAGGACCTCTTGCTGAGGGATTTTGATGCAAAATTGGGTCCAACAAACATCTCTTTAGGCATTTCACCTCCATTAGTGAAGCCATTCAGCTTTGCCACGAGGGCAGCGCTCTCCCCAACGTGCTCCATGTCATTTGGGTCTGTCCAAAGACGCCGTGCCAGCTGTAGCCTTCTCCTCTTGGTGTGCAGCCCAATGCCCCACTTTCTAAAGAGGTCCTCCCTCTCTTTTTTGGTGAGTTTCTTTTGCATTTGCCTGCTCAGCATTTCCCTCTCATGATTCAGAGCCCTCATGCTTCACAAAAAGAAATCGGACATTCGGTTGTTAAATTTTTGTTCTGACTAGTTTAGTTCTATGGAGAAGTGAACTGAAGTAGCAATACCAATCTGCCAGGATAGTACCTTGAAGAATGGGTGAGAATCTGGCCATCCATTGTAATTTTGGCACCTTGAGAAAATTTACTTTGGATGAAGCATAAACGCCGGAGCTCTACCTCCATATAAATAGAATCTGATGGATTGGCTTCTGAAAATAGCATGAAGAAGTAGGACCTATGGACTATTGATGAATGACAGGAATCCCAGAGTCTGATTATCTGCCGTTGTTTCTGCTCAAAATCTTGGAGGCAGCACGAAGGAGATGCCGAGGTACCTTGCTCATCACTCTTTTGATCATTGGATGTATCATCTTCCAGAGCTTCTCTGGACTCCTCCTGCTGATATCCAGCAATCTTGCCCTCAAGACGAGGATAACCATCCTATATCAAGCAGCATAAATTAGCAAAAGAAACAAGCAGTGAAAGAACTGCAGATTCTTGAGCCAATACTTACATTATCAGTCTTGATCTCCTGGCCCGTTTCGGTAAGGAGAGCATTTCCGACAGAGGTCAGATTCATTCTGGACGAGTTTACAGTGCTGTTCAATGTACATGGCCCTGGCAAGCTTTGGAGTCTTCCAAATGGTTGCCTTTCAAATCTGTCGAACATCATGTCCAGTTTCTGTCCTGAATATTGATATCCAGGAGGCGATGCAAAGGCTTCCCTACAACTTCTGCTTCGAGATAGGATCAGGCCTCTAGCACTTGGCATTTCTGATTTTGTCGGAAATGGAGAATTATCTTCCGAGTACCCGTTAACAAGGTTGTCAATGGTTTTCTGAAGTTCCCTGATTCTGTTAGCCATTTCATTATACTCAGCAGTTGAATGAATTGGTTCCATCTCTGCTTTCATCAGAGATACAATGTCAAACTCATTTTCAGGAACGACTGAGATCTCCCCGGTCTCCAATTTCTCTTTTGTGTTGTCATCATCAAGAGAATTTGTCATGACCCGAGTTTCATTTTTCTTTATTATGTTTGCTTCTTCTGCCTCTATGCATCTAACTTCCTTGCAATCATCTTCTGCATCTCCATGGGTTGCCTGTATGAGCTTTTCATAACCTTGACCTAATGCAAATAATTCAGGAGGTTCATCCGGGAACTGTGGAGAAGTGTCATCCGTCAAAAATTGACCTTCCGAGTCATCCAGAAGATATATTTTGTTGAGGTCAATTTCATTCTGATCCCCAAGATAGTTAGAGGAGTCGGAGGTTTTAAGGGCCATATCTAGTTGCTGATAATCTGACCCCACTGATGAATCATTCAACCAAGAAGTTTTTCTCTAGTGTCCCAAAAGATGACAAGGTCGATCCAAGCGAAGTATGACACAGGAATTGCAAGCATGAAGTTAGGAAACACAAGATACCCATGGCATGTAAAACCAAGAGTCAATACCTGTTTTCTTGAGGCTTCTTGTTGTCTGGTAGATAGTAACAGTTCTTCTATTCGAGCTTGAGCAAGATCTCGCTGACAATTTAGTTTCTTTATTTCCTTGTCCATCTGCATAGTCAAACAAATGGAAAGGTAAAATTCCAAGTATCATTTGATACTTAATTGAAGCCAAAAGAAGGTAGGCTCCAGTCCAAGTCTGAAGTTTCAAGACCACCTTCTCAATCTGTAGCTCTTTCTCTCTCAATTTGGCTGGATTTTCAGCCTTGCAAGTGGCCGGTGACATATTTCTAAGTTCACCCTCCAGTCTGGCCAATTCTTTTCGCAATTGCTTAACCAATTCCTTGTCTGACATAACCACATTCACGCGAGCATTTGTGCCGACTTCTTTTGCACAAGTCGCAAACAAGAGAGTATTTCTTGATTGTTCGACGTGACTGTGTGCTGGGCTCATTGTGCAGATAATGGCTGTTCTAGCATTTCCTCCTAAAGAGTTCTGCAATATACATGTTAGCTTGGAGTCTCTATATGGCACATGCCCATTTCGTCCCTTGCTGCAGTTGGGAAATGCAACTTAAAGTTCACAATTGTTATTCCTTCTGTCTTCCTACATTTGTTATTACTTCTAAGTTCTATCTTGCTACATTTTATGGCCTTTAGAGATTCTGAACGAACAATGAAGGAGAGAAACAAGGTGATCAACCTTAATTTTCGGATGACAGTCCCCAAGGTTAGTAAGCTGCGATTTATATGGCATCCTTCCTTTAATCTTGTCCCGGCTGACTGGGAGGAACGCTCACTTCCTGCAAGATCCACACAGTTCTGCACAAAGAAGATCAATATGAGTTGATTTCACATTAATCATTTATTCATTTGACAATTCATTTAGCAGTATATAATCATTAAAAATCCATCTCATACAAATAGGTTAGCAGATAGAAGACTAGAAGTGAGGGTGGTTTTTAGTTTTTACATACCACAGTAGCTGAAAGAGTGCTTGAATTTTCAACCTCTGCCAGCTCGCTAATGGAACTTTCAACTGTCTACAATGCAATACCAAAAATTGCAGTTAAAACACAAACTAAATAAGCAGGTTTCCCCCCTTGTTTTCTTTTATAAGTAACAAGCATACCAGCCTAAGGATCTGGTGAGACCTTGAACTTGTTTCATTAAGAGCTGTCTCTCCTATTTGCCTTTGAGCTACAAGGACACAAAACAAACATCACTTAGTTGTTCAATTCATCCAAAACACTTTCATGCTGCAGAATTCAGGTCAATCCTGTATGAACTGAGACATCAAATTTTAACTGGTTACCTTCACAAACAGCAATAAGCTCTAGCAGATGACTCTTATCCCTAAGCGTTTCCTCCGTCAACCTCTCAACAACTGTCCCTTTCTGTCAAGATTAAGAAACCTACATATTAATATTTCTTATTTCAACTTATTTTTAAATCTCACATAATAACAGGATTTAGTCAGGCAGGAATATTCAGTTTTATGTTTTAACCTCAGGATCATCTAGGAGTCTAAGTGGAGTTGTATCTTCACTGAGGAGATCTCTCACAACTTCATTGTAGATTTCCAAGGCAGAGAATTTCAACACGAATTCTCTCTTGTCGTGCTGACAAGCAAGCATGAAATGTCATGTTTCAGTATTATCAAAGGTGCAAAGACTTGTTTTCAATTTCATTACTTTCTCAATGTAGTCAAAGATGTCTTCTATGGTGTACTGAGTAATTCCAGCCATGGTATATGTCTTTCCACTGCTTGTTTGCCCATATGCAAAAATACTTGCTGTATAAACACTTAATGGCTGATAAGTCTGTCAACATGAAGAAGCACCAATGACAGGTTATAAGCTACTCACAATTGATGCCATTGACGACTGAAAGAGCGACTTCTTTGGCTGCCTCGTCATAGATTTCCCTTGTAGAGGAGCTGGGTCCATATACTTTGTCTATTCCAACATAGGAGAACAGATAAAATGTATAAATCAAAGAGCATCATGTAAAATGTTGCCTGCATTTGTAGCTCAAAGATATATTACTGGGATTGTTGTTGTTGTTGTACACACACAAAAGGTGAAGGATCGGAGTAGATGGAAATTTATATCCATGTCCCTCTAATGAATACTATTTTCATTCTTATTTCAAATGATCTTTGATCAATGTCCAATGAACGATACCAAAGCAATAAGTTGTTGACCGATACCAAAGCAATAAGTTGGACAGAAATCACAAGCCATGATAATGACCATTTCAGAAATCGCATTGAAGAGAGTGGAATTGAAAAGCATGTTTATGGCCAATCAAGATGAAGAAAAGGTCAAATTAACAAATGCAATAAACAATGTAAATCCCATGGAAAAGTCAAAGGAAGGGATTGAATCATACTCACCATACACATATGCATTTGGATAAATAGTACGTTCACCAACGGTATTCTTGAACACGATGGTGTTGGAATCAATACATTCCCAGTCTGCAAAGTCATTGGTTGCAACTTCCTTGTCATTCAGAGGCCTCATCCTCACATAAACTTGAATCCTTTCCCCACGTCCACGAGGAGCTGACCCGGGAGGGCCAGGACTCTCGGATTCCCACTCTGATAGCTCGTCCCCTCCAAACGATCCCATGTTGATTCCGCAAATGTGCTCTAGGAAGAATTAAAATCTCGCCCCCGACAAGGAAGACGAATCAACAGAAGCTCTGAGCATAATCCTTCATGTCATGACATGAATAAGCACTTTTGAGTTCTCCATGGCCTGAACATCTGAAAAGTAGGAAAAGTTGAGGGGGCAAGCATTGTTTTGTTGTTATTTCTGAATGAATTCGATTTGATTGCCTATTGATAAGGTGCTCCTACGAACAGTATGAAAAAGGAAATGCTATATTGTCTCTTGAATGATGAGAATTTAGCCAAAAAAAAAAATGTTAACAATCAAAATTCGTTGAATTAATTGAATGCACAACTGTTTCAGACCTCACGAATGTAAATCAAACAAATTTGGTATTCAAACCTAATCTTTGAACAACCAATCCCAAAAATCAAATGAAGATCAAACTAAACCTCCAAAATTGCGAGGAATTTCACCTCTGAAACGCATCAGGAGGGGATGAAATGCAAATGCGTGGAGAAATGAAAATCAAACAGCACGCATCTGCAACTCAAGCAACCGGCGATCAATTTGTCATTCGAAAGGGACAAATGCGAAAACCACTAAATCAGAGGGAGGAGGGAGAGGGGAATTGGGAGAAAGCAAAGGGTTTACGAGAAGATGAGATGTGCCATACCATGAATGACCGAGAAGCTCGGAAGAAGCCGGAGAGGAGAGAGAAACCTCCGATCTCTGTCTCTGCTAGGTATAGCAATTCACAGCAACAGCCAACAGCCATTGAATTTGAAAAGAGATGAAACCGCCTCGACCTTCCAACGGATATTTGTTCGTTACTTGCCGATTTTACCATCTTGGCCCTCTCCTCCTACAAAGAGTCCAATTTGACGATGCTCCTTCCAACCTCAAGAGTGGAATTTGCATTCCATCATCATCAATCAGTTTACAGACACTGAAATTCGCACCGTCTCATCTCTGTTTGAACATGAATCCCATAATCCAGTCAACCTTCAACGGATCTTACGCAGCAACGAGTTAGGGCTTGACCTCAACGCCGGACAAATGTTACCGCTGATGCTTTTTTGAAGTAATATATAATAATATTTTGATTTGTTATCACGAATTCCGTTGTAGTCTAGGTGGTTAGGATACTCGGCTCTCACCCGAGAGACCCGGGTTCAAGTCCCGGCAACGGAATATATTTTTTTTATACCTGTTCTTTTTAATCGTTCAGCATAGCACATTAGCACTCCTCCATTTACCAACACTAATGTGACTAAACTGCACATACTTGGATGTGATTCAAAGAGCATGGAGAGTGGAGACCGTTCTGAGCGTGATCATGAGTCAACCGATCGAAGAATGTGACCCGCCTTGCGATCGATTGCCATCATTCCGGCGGGCAACCGGGCATGCTATGCATGATTTTAATTTTAACGGTTCTGTAAGTTTTGGGACTCACTGAGGAGATGACACGCGATAGGATGCAGTGAAGGAGTGCTATCCGGGTTGACGAACACTAGTCGGATGGAACGTTTACCGCATCATGCCTCCATTCCCTTATATCACAACTTTCTTACGCGCATTCTTTTCATCGTTTTTCTTTTTATTTAATTTTTGATTTACAGTTTGTAAAATGTGTGTCATCATCTTTCCTTGTTGTCTTGTCATTTTGGTCACTAGGAAACACCCTCTCGACCTAGTCGGGGCAAGTGTGCGTACAATTCGACCTCTCAGACCCTGCTCGATCTGAGCGGGATATACTGGGCTTGTTGTTGTTGTTGTTGTTACCCTGCTCAAACGAGATAGACTGGGAATGTTATAATTGCTGCCCTAGCTAGCTATGTACGTGGGAATGGAAGATTATATAAATTTTGTATATTAAATATGAAGAACACTTCTTTCATATATATGGCTTCAAAAATACTTGATTTATGAGAAAGTCACTACAGTGGACCAACTTCTATAGCCTCTCTCTATCTGCCTGTGGTCTATATATATATATATATATGCTTATGTTACAAGTATTGTTCTCTTTAGCATGTGGACAACCTAGCTAGCACAGTAGTACTGTTTCCTCATTTTATCAAATAAACAACCTATTTGTTAACAAGTGAAGGTGAAGTTATATACACACTGGGGTTCAGCTTAACTGTGAAGTTTTCTGTATTTGTACATTGACTTGACATTTCATATTTCATAGCCTTTATCATTGTCTCCAACCATGATAACTAGTAGGTCCAGATCTCTTTACAAGTTTGTATTGAGCATTTTCATTGGATAGATATATATGCTATGAATATAAAAGCATGACATCATTTTATGATGAAAGTTGTATATAATTCCGTCGAATAACCAACAAAATCATATCTTAGGTACTCAGTAGGGCTCCATTAATTTAAGATCTTAGATCATAATTACCACTAATTGGCCTCTAACCCACTTGCATGAAATTTAAATCTTCATTGATCAAATTGGTGTATTTAATTAGCTAGGTACTTTTCACTTGAGTTAGGTATGTTGTATGTATATATCCCCCTCTCATTCTCATCTCTTATTTCTCATCAAAACATCGGTTTTGCTATGATCGAATCTGGTTCATTTTTCCCACTATTATATACTTAAAAACGAGCATATAGTTAGGCAGCAAAAAGTAGAAACTATGGCCTCAAAGGGGCTGCTAACTAATCCTCTAAAATCTTGTATATATCATCTTCATTATCCAAACTAAATCGAGCATCATGGTTTGTTTAAAACTGTGAGCTCTCAAAGATCTATGATATATTCTATATATGAACAACAAAACATAAGAAATCAAGTAATATATATAGTTCATTGATACTTGACAGAAAATTAAAATCCAAAGGCTTTAGGTGAAGCATCTTAGACAACAATAACTACTACTTATTATATAGTACAGCTTCTTGTTATAAATATATATAAGTATGTATATATTTGGCAATTGCTGTTAGAGGGTGTGGTAGGGGACAAAAGTGCTGAACAAGGCAACCCACCCCCAAAATTAACCCCTTCCTTGAGTGCAAGCTAAGGATAAGCCATGCCAGAAGCTTATGTATTCTACAACTACCGGTACATGTTTCTGTACATTCTGATACTATATATATAAGGGCACTGATGGAGATAAGCATACAATACCACCTCAGACAAAAAACTATCTCATGATGGAGACCAAGATATTCTTTCTCATAATTGCCCTTCTAGCTTTCAGCCTGACTACTGCCGTGTCAGTTAATGGTGCCACAACGACTCCCACTGATCAGGGCAGTGGAACTAATCATACTACAAGAGCTGCTGCAGCTGGTGGTGGTGGTGGTGGAGGAGGAGGAGGAGGAGGAGGAGGAGGTTTTTCATGGGGCTGGGGAGGGGGAGGAGGTGGGGGTGGTGGAGGAGGAGGAGGAGGGAGGGGAGGGAGTGGGTGGGGATACGGGTGGGGAGGCGGAGGAGGAGGGTCCAGCTGGTGGAAATGGGGGTGTGGGAGGTGGAGAAGGCGAGGAGGCGGAAGCAGCCACCCTGATCTTGGACAATTCAAGCTTGGGGAGTTTGCGCAGTGTGTCGGAGAAGGAAGGTGTAAGGGAATGAGATTGGATTGCCCTCTTCATTGTGGAGGGCCTTGCTTCTATGACTGTCTTAATATGTGCAAACCTCACTGCATCAGACGACGAAGATAGCTACTTAATCGACAACTTAGCAATCCCACAAGCACCCTCTACTATTGATCTTTAACATCTATGATCGCCCTTCGTCTTGCTTGTAGTTTTATTCGATCTTCTCCCTCCCATGCTTTTCATTTTAACATTTTGCTTTGCCTTTCTTGTTTTTGGACCAAATGTCTTTGAGTTGGTGTTTCAATGTAGGGATGTTATCCCACTTCGGAAGTAAACTTAACAAAGAAATCGAACAATTTGATGTGTTACCGTTCTCATTGTCAATTGATTTTGTGTTTTTTTTTCCGTAGCTGAATTGCTTGCTTATTGCAAGATTGATATATTAATAGTAGTAGTATAACATTGGATTGATCTGATACAATTTTACAATAAATGCCTCTTTCTCTTGAAGCCTAAACATAGAGCTGATTTCTGAAGCAGTGAAGACTTCATATGTGAGCCTATCAACTTCTCTGTGTTTATCTTTCTTAGTGAATCCGGTAATGCTGGCTGTTGTTCCTGGTGGGAATGAAATTCTGTTACTTCTGGTACCCAGAATTTGTAGTTATGACCCACATCCGATAGTGCCCGTGCATCATCATCCCTATTATGGAGCTAGTAAACACACAAGTATCAATAATCAGCGCGTTATAGTCCAATAAATCAGAATGTTTCAGTTGTTTTAACAAAGAAAAATGCTGACCTCACAGCATTTAGGCGGTGATGCAATTGAGTCGAAAAGGTCCTCAACTTTCCATCCTGGCAAAATCTTTGTCAAGTAGTCTGATATAGTGCTTGTCGAACCCCTAACGTAGTCCATTGCCGTGCTTGAAATTTTAGGAGGTAATGAATGATGATGCTCTTCAGTGACAAAATTGGCTGTGGCAGTAATCTTTGTGGTATCAGTGGAAGTTGAAGAGATAGTCGCGGTTGTGGACAGCCTAATCCCTGCTAGAAGGAATCTGTTATGAGTTTGGGTGTGGTCATTTGCGCGATGTATTATAGGATCACAATCTCTACACATGATTGCTTTATCTTGCTGACAAAACAAAATGGCTCTTCTTTCCTGCAAGACGATTTCAGCGCATGTAAAACATGTGTTACAAGTTTCAATAGGATAAACAAACAAGTTCTCTGTAGGAAGCAAACCTGGCAGATGTCACAGAGGGGCATGTTGGAAGGGGAGGGAGCGAGAAGAGGAAAACGTTCGTGTCTGGAGGCGATTTTGTTTGCTTGGTGGACTCTTCTGTCACAGACATTGCAGAGGGCAGCCTCATCAGCCAGGCAGAAAACAGTTGCCTCTTGTTTCCTGCAAAAATCACACTGGATTTTCATGGGAACTTAGTATCTCCTTATGAATGAGTAACTGCAGTTGTTATATCTGTGAACTTGAAAAGCCTGTGTAACAAGTGCATTTTTATATGGAAAGGATGCTTGCCTTTTTCATTATCCCGCAGTCCTATGTTCGCTGGTGATACGAGCATCGTGCCATATCCTTAGGAATGCGAGCGCGAGCATTTCGCAGTCCAATGTTTTTCTTTTGCTATGCCATTAGGAGCAAGTTTCATACCAGTTAAGATTCAAAAGATATGTTATTGAGTTATTTGTTGTTGGGTTCCATTTGAAAATTGAGATACTAAGAGTTCGTTTATCGCAATGTGCTGATTATGTATATAGAGCTGATATAATGTCAGCTGATAAGATGCTGACAGTGTTTAAGAGGGCTCCCTCATAACTAGTTTCTTGATCTCAAGCAATGTATTGAGATTCAAAAAATTAGAAAAGGAAATAAGCAAGCTGACATTATCAGTTGACTGATAATTTGATAAGCAGATTCGATATTAGAGGCAATAAGCTGTATCATAGACATTAGACAGATATCTTGATCTTAGGACATGGGGAAGCAAGTTTGCACCTGAAGCACTCAATTCATGACAGATCTTGTTTCTCCCAACCGATGACTGTCCAATCCGAAACAAGAATAGGAGCTTAGGTGGAGTGGTAGATACATCACTAATGACGTCGAGGACTTAGCATTGGGAGCAGTTTGCTTTATTGCTTTATACATAAAAAGTTTCAATTTTCTCATTCTTAATCTATGCTTCAATAAGCATAGGTGGACTAGTAGTTACATCACTAATGACGTTGTGGACTCGGTTAGTAGCATTAGTTTAATCAATCTGGATCAAGGCGTCATGGATGATATCAATGCAGTTAGGATTTAGTAAACTAAAGGAACAAGTAAAGCAATACAGTTGGTGGCTACTGTACATATGAAGAGGTGAATTTCCCCATACATTTTGCAATTCCATGACACCATCTATTGGTGTGTGTGTTTTTTTCTAAGTAGGAAAGTTCAAGTGCAAGGGACCACTATGGCTCCTATCACTGTCCAAGGCTGGCAACACAAGGTAGTGCTTCCCTACCTTTTCTTTGCATTATTGCTTATCTTGTTTAAACTGATTGGTATAACACATTAGTTTAATGATTTAGACTTCATAATTATTTGTTTTCCCTTTTTTCGCCGCTTGGGCCTTTTTCGTTGGAGGTTCGCGGTTGCTTTGAATTCTAATTCTCCTATAATTCCTGAAGCGTCTTGTTAGATACAATGCAAATCCCGATTCAGCAAATGCACATCTTTATTGACGTGGTGCCACGTCCGAATCAACGTGCAAGTATACGCTGGAAATCGAAGGCAAATAAGGATTTAGAGCACCACGTTCATATGGACGTGCACCTCTAAACCCTGATTTAAGGTGTATTTAGTTTCGGCGTTCTTGAAAGGTTTGTGCCTAGTGAATATTCTTCCTAGGCCCTAGCTATGTTGTTATTTTGGAATATCCCAGATCGATTATAAAGAAATAAAAAAAAGTAGCAATGCGTAAGGATGATGAAGCAGCTACACAGTGGCTTAAGCTTTTGTGATAGAAGGTAGATCTGCCTTAAACTCAACGAGCAATATTGATGTGAGTCATGGCATTGTATTTGGACATGGGAATGTTGACCCATGCCATCAAGATGGTGGCCTGCAAGATTGCCATCCAGATCAAAATCTTGGCTTTTCTTTTGGTGTCCTCTTTCTGGAGGATTCTTGATGGGGACTCTCAAAATTGGATTTTAGCATTACATATATCTTAAATAATTAGTTGGATAAACCTAGAAGATTATAGAATACCTGAACTTCTTGATGTGATTTCTTCCATAATTTCATACAGGCCAATAATATTTTGACTCATAGGAAGACACTTTGATAAAATATTACATTAGAATCTCAAGCTCGTGATCGGCTTCTTTGTTCCTATATATTATCCTTACCAGCTAAGCTAGTACAATACAGATCGACCAATATAAGGATATAGAAGAGCAAAGATGATCTGAAACTGAGAGTTGATGAATTGGTAAGGAAAGCTACAAAGAAAAAATCATGATGGGAGACCATGAACTTATTTATTATATCCATTAAGAAGTGTTGAAATTGACAAAGACAGATCACACCACTCCTCACCATCTTCCCTTTTTTTCACATTATCAATTTATGATTGCCTTAATCACTCTCTTATATGCCTACTCATTTGGATTCTCCTTGTCTGCTAATGTCAAAATCTGACTAACATCATCTCCTAGATCAGAATAGTACAGTTTCGACGACGTTTTCATAGTTGGCTTTGGTAGCGAAAACGATTTCTTTATTGCTAAATATTACATGAATTCACAACAAAAGGTGTTAGATTTCCTTGCTATCTCATTAACCGTCACAAAAATAGTGATGAACAAGATGTAGAAGATCTCTGGAAGTTTGATCAAAACCAGTACAGAAAAATCCTAAAAAAAAGCTCGAGATCTCTTCGAGCCTACAAACTGTTGTTGGCTGATCTCCGGCACGGTGAAGCCATCATCCATCCTCATCCTAGAAACTTTCCTGCCCATCCCTCCCTTTTCCATTTCCAATCCATAGATGCCTGCACTGTATGGTGAAGGCTGTGGCACAGTTGGTGCTTGTGGGACCCATAAGCCCATATTCTCATAGCTGTTGTAACTTTTGCTCTCAAGATTTGTATCCAGAAATAGCATATCATTCTCACAGCCCTGCAACAGCCAGAAATCCAAAGTATTAGAGACAACGGATCTGAGAGGGCTAGATGGTTAGCATAAAAAGAATAACACAAACCTTAAAAAAGGCATTAGGATCTGAAGACGAATCGAGCAAATCATCAACTTGCCATCCTGGCAAAATATCAATCAGGTACTCTGATATACTGCTAGTAGAGCCACAAGGCCCACAACCACCACTGCCGCCGCCACCATGGGTAATGGTAGCACTAGCTGTCGATTCCGCCACCATGGGAGGTCTGACATCAGGTACAGACCCAAAACCACCACTGCTTTTGGAATCACTCAAGGCCGAGATCTTGCTGGTTGCAGCGGATTTGGCGGTGGTGGTGGTGGTGGAGGAGTAGGCAGAGAGTTTGACTCCTGTTAGGAGGAATCTGTTGTGCTTCTGAGTAAGCTCATTCGCAGCATGGATAGGAACATCACAGTCTCTGCATAGGAGTGCTCTATCCTGCTGACAAAACAACAGTGCCTTCTTTTCCTGCATAACAACAATTCAAGTGTCAGCACAAATAAGCTAATAAGCAATCAGCACAATGGATTAATAGAGAGAGAGGGGAAGCTCAACCTGGCAGATGTCACAGAGAGGGGCATGAGTTGAGGAGGGGTGGAGGAGGGAGAAGCGGTGGTGCTTGGAGGCAAGCTTGTTGGCCTGGTGGACTCTGGAGTCACAGTCATCACACAAGGCAGCCTCATCTGCAGAGCAGAAAACAGAGGCTTTCTTTTTGCTGCAAACATCACACCATATCTTCATTTGCAATTCTTGTTGATTTGGTTTCTTCAGGCCTGTAAAAATGGTGGATGGGTGTGATAAATAGGCTGGTGGGTCTTAAATAAAGGAGATAGGAAGTTAGTGAAGTGAAAGGGAAAGGCAACCAATGTATCTATATATAACCAACAAAAATACAGATGTATAGTTTTATTAATTAATTAATTAAATATATACAGGGAGACTGGGAGTGGGAGCTCTCTCTCTCACATGGGAGGAAATGGAAACACTCTGAGAAGTTGGGGAAATAAGATGGGCATAGATGGAAAGCCATCCTTCCATACATGGCCATTATTAATTTAGTTGGAGAGATATTATCGTGTTCATATTCGTCACTTGTTTAGAGAAATTAATAGTGTAATAAACATGTTGGCTTTTCTGAGTCATACAACCATTATTGTCAACCCTAGTACAGATTTAGAACTATAACTTCTCATCCGAGAGATTCTTTAGGATGAACTATTGATCATTCATAGTTTATCCTAATCCCATTTTGTTATTTATTTATTTATTTAAAAGAAGATCATACATGGAGGATGCTCTCCTTCTCGTAGGTTGATTTAGATTATTTATGAGTCGAATAATTTTAAATTTGGATAATTTTAGATTGTATTATTTCTTGTTTATGTGTTAGATGGTAGCATAAAGGTTGGATAATTGCGGGTTATCAGTAGATAAGTGCCAAGTCCTATAATTCTTGAGTCAATTAGATTTTTGAGTCTGTCAATATTACAGTAGGTTTGAAATTTTTGGATTTATATCAATCCTGCTAAAATATTGTCAGACTCAAAAATCCAATCGACTCAAGAATTATGCTTGGTGAAGGTGAATATGCTTGCTCAAGGTACATGTACAGCACAAGATCTGCACTTTCATGTTCTCTCTCTGCCTATCCTCTTCTATGGTGGTCCTGTGAGTTCGGACAATGCATGTCAACAGTCTGTCCCTTGATAAATCAGAGAAATTCAGCCACTAGCAAATGACCTCCATCTGTATATAATTTTTTTTTATCTTTAAACTTGCCATTTTTTTACAGTCTACTAGTTGAAAAGGACAAACAAAATTTTAATCTTTTTGAAAATTTTGGGTCAATATATATTTCAGATTTCAACATTTCAGCAACGATTTTTTAATTAACAGATGAGGTTAATTTTGGAGTTGGATAATATTTGGACTGAGTCAACTCTAGAGGTAGATACTACAGTAGATGCTAGATAGTGTCAAGTGACAATTAAATAAAAGGGCAACTGGGGGGAAGTGATAGGGGAAGTGGTGGATTCTGTTTGCAGGGCATTTTGAAAACAATACATATGGGGGTGGCAATTTGCAGCTATTTCCGGTTGTCCTGTTTCTGCCTTTATTTTCTCCCCACGATATTTGAGTATTTCTTTCCAATTTCTCACCGAAACTTTTCGAAACTTATAATTTTCTATTTACAAGTTTTCATCAACTACTCATTATATATATACTAGTTTATTAAACATATATTTAGGGCCGTTCCGTTAGGATTTGAGGCCTTGTGCAACTTAAATATTGAGGCCTTTTTTTTCTTTTACGCTTGGCATGACCACTTTCGAATCTTGTATGAGGCATTCTATCTTTTTAAATCTCAACTTAGTGATTTCTAGGGTAGAAAGGCTCAAAACAATAACCAAAAAAAAAAATATGATCATCTAAGCCTCTAAGGCATTAAAAAGTAAAAACTAACAAAAGAATATAGTTAAAATTTGAGACTACCTATCAAAATCGTTGAGTAAGCTTGAAGAGACGATTGCAATGGCTGAATAAGTTCCGATATTAGGGTTTCTTTTCTTTTCTCTATATTGAATTGTGACGGCAAAAAAAAAAGAAAATAAAAATCGAACACTCGAACAGGCTGTTGTAATTTTTTTTTAAGGAAAACAATCGGAATGGGCTGGCTGGGCCTAAAAACAATCAGATTGGGCTGCTGTCGCTGCTCCCTCCTGGCCTGTTGTAAGTACTGTTTTTAGAAAAAAATTCCAGAGTTGCTCCCAGTGAGTTTTGAACTCACTCCCTGCTGGTAGGAGTCAGGGCCGTTCCGTTAGGATTTGAGGCCTTGTGCAACTTAAATGTTGAGGCCTTTTTTTTCTTTTGCGCTTGGCATGACCACTTTCGAATCTTGTATGAGGCATTCTATCTTTTTAAATCCCAACTTAGTGATTTCTAGGGTAGAAAGGTTCAAAACAATAACCAAAAAAAAAATATGATCATCTAAGCCTCTAAGGCATTAAAAAGTAAAAACAAACAAAAGAATATAGTTAAAATTTGAGATTACCTATCAAAATCGTTGAGTAAACTTGAAGAGACGATTGCAATGGCTGAATAAATATTAGGGTTTCTTTTCTTTTCTCTATATTGAATTGTGATGGCAAAAAAAAATAAAAATAAAAATCGAACACTCGAACAGGCTGTTGTAATTTTTTTAAGGAAAACAATCGGAATGGGTTGGCTGGGCCTAAAAACAATCGGATTGGGCTGCTGTCGCTGCTCCCTCCTGGCCTGTTGTAAGTATTGTTTTTAGAAAAAAATTCCAGAGTTGCTGCCAGTGAGTTTTGAACTCACTCCCTGCTGGTAGGAGCGGCATGACTTTACCAACTACACTACCGCGCCATCGTGATTTACTCCGGAATTTATATATACATATATATTATAATACCTATACGAGGCCCCCGAAATTTTGAGGCCCTGTGCGATTGCACTAGCCACACAGCCCCTGGACCGGCCCTGCATATATTTAACACAAATAATTCATCAGTTTCAGCTACCTCATCAGCTTCAGCTACCCATTAACTATTATTTTGCTAAACAGAGTAGTAGTCTTCCACCGTGATTGATCAATATATTTACTTTACGAGATAAATAATATAAATAAATAAACTCTTTGATCTATGAGTTAAAAATATTCACTCACAATCCATCCATCACCTGCTTCACCGCACTCCTACCACCCGTCCTGGAAATTTTACACAGGTAAGAACATGCCTAAGAGCTTCCATAAACCAATCTCCAAAATAGAGAATTATAGGTCAAATATTCTGTATATTTTTTTGCCACGTTCCAACAGCTTTCCCATTATAGAATTCACCCTAAAATATACAGAGGTTTCTCCTGTTGGGTCTAGGCCCATGAGAGTCCAGCCCAATGGAGCTCTCTCTTTGTATATTATAAAAGGCATCATTTGCCTTTTTGTTTTGGGTACACAAGGAGAGATCGAAGCAAAGGGTTTTGCTTCAAGAAGTGCCGCCAGTAGCAACCAAAGAAAAAGGAGAGAGATGGAAAAAGAGAGAGGAGAGAGAAAGGAGAGGAAAGATAGGAGATTTGAGCGGGTGTTTCGTCTCTTTCGACAAGTCAACAACGGGTGTTTGTTGATAGGTATGATTACAAGTGTTAGATTTTTGGAGAGGAATCCTTTTTAGATCGGGTTGTATTTAGATTGGTGTTTGAGATCTCCGTGTTTATTTTTCTCGGGCTGAGACTGGATTGTTAAACACTTGTACTGGTTTGTTGATTAATGGATTGGTTGCTCTGGTGGGCGGAAGGTGGGTTTTTTTTATCATCTGGTTAGAGAGGGTTTTTTCCATGTAAATCTTGTGTCAATATTTGTGCTTTTATCTGTGTTTGTGGTTGTTTGGTTGTTTGGTTTCCGGATTGGATATTATCGATTGGTCGTGGTTTGCTGGCTGATTGTTGTTGGTTCTCTTATTACCCGAAATCGCTTCCGGATGCGGCTGGAAAGTGATTTCTAGCCCAACATCTCTAAATTAAGGGAATGATCACCATATTTTGGGTGTTTTTGGCAACCAATACATTTTGAAGATCTAATTAGCTCACTACCACCCAAACAAAATTATTTAGTTAACCTAGCACCCTTCCCAAATGGGTTATTAAGGTCAACGGTCAACGTTGACCGTTGACCGGCTTTTTCGGAATTATTTTTTTTTTTTTTTTTTTTTTTTTTTTTTTAAATCAATGATGCCATTTTTTTGATGCCATTTTTTTATTTCATTATATTTTCGCTTTGATGTCATTTTTTTGATGAAATGGTTTGATGACATTTTTTTAATGCCGTTTTTTTCAAATCTTGATGACATTTTTTGTTAACTATGATTTCACTTTTTTTTTATATATATAATTTTTTTTTTTTATAACCAATTGATGCCACTTTTTGATGCCATTTTTCATAGTGCTTTGATGCCAAATTTATAATTATATTTTTTTCTTTAATGTGATGCCACTTTTTAAAGTAGCGTTTTTTATGTTATGTGATGCCACTTTTTTCAAAATTTGATGACACTTTTTTATGTCAATGTTTTGATGATATGTTTTTTTACCATGATGCCATATTTTTTCAAAGTGGTATTTTGATGACATTTTTTTCTTTTAATGTGATGCAAGTTTTTCAAATTAGTGTTTTGATACCATTTTCCTAATGTAATTATTTTATCTCACTTTTTTTAATCAAATCGTTTGATGCCATATTTTTTTTCAAGGTACTGATTTCGTGTTGCCATATTTTTTCAAGGTAATGTTTAGATGACATTTTTTTATTTACTATGATGCAACTTTTTCAAAGCAGTGTTTTGATGCCATTTTTCTAATGTAATTATTTGATGATATTTTTTAATCAAATCGTTTGATTTTATAATAAAATGGATTGATGACACTTTTTTAATGCCATTTTTTTCAAATCTTGCTGATATTTTTTTGTTTACTGTGATGCCACAATGACCATTGATGCCATTTTTTTTTACCGTTGCCTACTGATGACACTTTTTTGATATCAATTTTTTGATGATATTTTTTTTCCGTGATGCCATATTTTTCCAATGTAATGTTTTCGTGATGCCATATTTTTTCAAGGTAACGTTTTGATGACAATTTTTTCTTTAATGTAATGCAACTTTTTCAATGTAATGCAATATTTTTTTTTAATGTAATGCAATTTTTTCTTTAATGTAATGCAACTTTTTCATATTTATGGGTTAATTTTTGTAATTTTACAAAAATTGCTATTTTGGGTTAGTTTTTGTAATTTTGTAAAAACTCCTTCTTCAACCTCCGGACGCTCCTCGACAGGTCCTGCGCGCGCCGGCCGCCGCTCGTCGATCCTCGCTCCGGCCGCCGCTCCTGGAACCCTCGCTCCGGCCGATCGACCTCGCTCGCTCCGGACACTCCGCCGCTCGTTCCCTCCCTCGCTCGCTCGTCGCCGCCTCCTTCCCTCGCTCAGATCCGGACTCGCTCGCACCGCCTCGCTCGTCCTCGGCTCGGATCCGGCGCCTCCACACCAGATTCGGCGCTCCCTCGCCAGATCCGCCCTCCTTGGCCACCAATTCCGGCCATCCCGAGCCCAAATCCCGCCGATCCGACACCTAGCCCCCACCGACGAACTCGCAAACTCCCTCCCGTCCGCCCTCCTTGGCCACCAATTCCGGCCATCCCGAGCCCAAATCCCGCCGATCCAACACCCAGCCCCCACCGACGAAGCCTCGCAGACTGCCTCCCGTCCTTGCACCGACACCCAGCCCCCACCGAAGAGCCATGAAGAGACTGAGAGAGCAGATGCTACAGGGCTAAAAAAAAATTTAGGGGATGTTAAACCGGCTTATAATTTTTCAAGAGGTGTTAATTACTTAATTAGAACATTAAAAGGTGATTTTCTACCAAATTTTTTCTTATATTTTCTCCCAATTTTCTATTTTGAAGAATATAATGAAAAAAAATTTAGACCAAAAATCATCTCAATATTATTCAAAAAATAAAGATAGAGAATCTCTTGGGGTTGCTCTAATATCCACGTATTCGGGAGGACCCACGTGATAGTTGGAAGACAAAAAAACACTTTTTTGCGTGCCAACCGGCCCATTAGGAAACGATACCCAGCGCACAAGGTAAGCTCATTAGTCGCATACTTGTACGTTTTATAAGTAACATAAACAAAAAAGAATCCCAAATTTTATGAAATTCATAATGACTCTCCATACAAACTATCACAGGTGGCACCCAATTGTTTAATACTGTATACTGTCAAATTTAACCATACATAAGGAGGCGGGTGTGGATAACATCTTTACTAAAATAAGATTGTTAGAGCACATTTAACGATTACTATTAAATATGCTAATTTGTAAAAAAAAAAATATGTTGAGAGGGGTGAGAGAGAGGGGTGCTTATAAGATGCAAATTAAGCATCGATACTAATTTGGTGTAATAAATGCTTGTGGGATGCAAGTCTACAAAGGGGAGGATGTCTGGCAGACTCTGACTGACAAACGGGATGAGCGACTAAGATCAATTAAACTCAACGGCTGAAATTTAACTTGACACATTTTAATTATATTCAAATAATGTCATTTTTGCCATTTAAAATATAATTTTTTTTAAAAAAAAATACCATAATACTAGATCCATTTTTCTCTACACATAGATATCAATTTTGAATATGTTTTGAATTATTTTGAAAAAAATAATTTCTTTCGATATAATTATTTTGTAATTTTATAATTAAATTTTAGAAATTAAATACTAATGTAATATTATAATCAAACTACTAAAACTCTGTGTTCTCGTCCGCTCGGACGCGCTAGGAAAGAAGCCCGGTCGTCGGCGGCTTTCCTAATTCTTATCCTGTAACGGCCCGGGATTATGATTCCTGGGTTACGTTTCGAGGGATGAAAACCCTCGATGGGATCGTGCGCCCCGAGTATGGGTTGAAGGTTTGAAAGCCTAATCTAAAGTTTTCAAGGTGGGATTTCATACCCAAATTCGAAGGGATCGTTGGAATCCCCGGGGAAGTCCCCTGTACCTGTCGTAAGTCTATGCGTGGAAAACAATTGTCATACAAATAGCAAAATCAATTGAAACACAAGAGAATGCCACGGCAGAGCCGGGTCAAAACAAAGTCTAAATGTAAATCCAAAATAGTGAATCATAGTTTTGGTGAAGTCTATCACTCCAGCCTCACTCTCCGCCAAACAATGACCCGCGCCAGGCAAACAGCACCGATGGGATGAACTTAAATAATACCTAAAAATGTTAATGGTGAGCGGGATCAGAATGATGCCCACCTGCTGCATCCCAGCTCTAAGCACACATATACGCTATTCCTTATAAAGATGCTTCTAGATGCAAGGCATAATATTAACACACTAGCATGTCCCTAAGATCAAGTGTTTAATAATAGATAGGGCCCCAGCAAAGAATACCAAATGGTATGTCCCTCTCCTACCTCCACCCCCCTTCCGATAGGGCGGAGACTGGCCAGTTCATGAATGCATTCCTTTATCATCGGGCGGTCCGCAGACCCAACCCGTAACCACAATAAATAAAGCCCGCATGCAGCTCATAATATAAACAAAGGAAGTTCCATGACTCGATCGACTCAGGACGGAACCCAATGGACTGGGCCATCCTATGACCCTAGCAAAGACACTAATTACTTCACAGATAACGGCCGTTCTGTTTACAGACGCATAAAGAATTAGAATGCTCAACGGTCAATGCAACCTAGCATGATACTACATGGCATGCTGATCATGAATGCAAACACCTAGTATATCATGCACATAAAGCAGGGAATATCTCTCTATCAAACTGAGTAAGCTCCGAAGAGACTTACCTGGTATAGCAGAACAGCAAAGTACTCAACCAGGCAGTATGAATCCAACACGTCACAGATGGTCACCTAATAGTATAAACGTATGAATGAGTCTATTTCTAAGGCACACAAACATGAAAATCTCATACACACATAACTACACAACTTAACACAATAATCGTCACATCATCATGTTCATCATCTTAACTTTATCCCGTAATCCAACATCTCACAACTCATACCATATTCCATATAATTCTCCAATTCATCAGCTTAAAACAATTTCCAATTCTCACTTAGCCAATTTGCATGCTATCACCTCATACTCTTACTTAGTATATAATTGTATATTTTCATTATAATAATCATCTCTTACCATATAATATATATATAATATAACCTCATCAAAGTCTAATATTTAATCTTGTCTAATAATCACCACAATGTCATGCTATTAGTCAATTCAATCACACCGTTAATCAACCGATCAATCATCATGCTAGTTAGTCATTAAATAATTCCAAATTTTCAGGTTAGTCCCAAAACCGTTCCAAATCCGAATTAATAGTTAAGAATTCCGATTCAAACAGCTCAGAATTCCGACCTTGGAAATACTTGCTAAAATCCTTTTTCAATTATTCAAATCCAAATAATATATTTTAAATCCCAAATAATCTAATATGATATTTTAATTACCCTTTAATATTTAATAAACCCTCCTTTTATAAAATCCCCAAAATAATATTTTATTTTTAAATCCTCGAATAATATTATAGTATTTTAAATACCGTAACCAATTAAATAAATAACCCGATAAACCCGACCGATCCGAACCCAACCGATCCGAACCCAACCGAACCAAACCGATTTAATATAATCATATAACAATATAATATATATATATATATATATATATATATATATATATATATAAGTACACGTAGGCAGGGGGGCCCACAAGCCTTCATCTTCTTCGCCTTCCCCAATTCGAAACCGCACAGCTCCCGCCTCCCGCCAAGGTGCTCGCCGGCCGTCGCCCGCACCTCGCCGCGCCGGAGCCCCGCCCAGCTAGTCCGGCCAGCTCCCCGCGCTCTCGCCTCCTCGCCCTGCGGTTCGACCTCGGCCTTGGCTCTACGCGTCGCCCCTAGCTCGCCTCGTGCTCGCACTCGACGATCGCCGACCGAGCTCCGACGATCGTCGGAGCTCTCGACCTCACCCGATCGACCCGCACTCAGCCCACGCTCACTCCCGACTAGTCAAAGCATCGAAAAGACTCAAAACGAATCGAAACGAGGATAAATTCGGAGCTCACCGAGATGAGTTTTTCGCGACTTCGGAGCTCCCGATCGGAGTTCTGGGCGTCTTCGGTGGCTCGCGATGGCTTGTCGGTCCTGTACCGCATATTGATGAGCGTGATGGCGAAGACCACAAGCGATTTCGATCAAAAACGAAGGAGAACGACTTACCGGAAGTTGGCTTGACAAAACAGAGCAACCCACTAATTAATTGGGCGGGATGGTGCACGGGGGTGGCGTTGGCGGTGTTGGAGGCTCCGATGGTGGCGCCGGCGGCTCTGGGTGGCACTGGGTGGCTCCGCCTGCTGCTGTTGCTGGCCTTTGGTGGAAGGGAACGAAGGAGGAGGAGGTCGGGGCTTGGCTTCTCCTTGCGGCAAAACAGGGCAAGGAAGAGGGTGGCTGCGGTGATGGTGATCGACGACGACTGGTGGTGAAGGTGATGCTGAGGTGAAAATGATCAGTGAAGGTGAGAGTGGTGATGGAGATGGTGAAGGTGACGTTGGTGGTTGGCTGCGAGAAGGTGATGGCGAGGAGTGTTGGTGATGGTGAGGCTTGATCAGAGAGGGTGATGGAGATGCTTGGATTAAAATTTGAACTGGTGAGGGTGATGGTAGGCAGGGGATGGGTGAGGCGACGGGAGTGGGTGAGATTTGGAGTGTGATTTTGGGTAACCAAATACCCGGAATTAAATCCCGAATACGCGAATTTCGAACCCCGAAATTAGTGTCGAAAGTTAGTTTTCCCGAATCCCGCTTTTTCGATCAATTAGATTTTAAAACTTAAAAAGGATATCACCATCCGAATTTATTTTTAAATTATCGAGGCGAAAAGATGGAACCGGTCGTCAAATATTTAATTTCAGGTCGGAATTTGTTAAACAGGTTTTAAATCCGATTTAATTAAATTTTAAATTCCCTTTTTCCGATAAAATTAGGATTTAAAATCCAAGCCTTTACATCATCCACCTCTAAAAACAAGTCTCGTCCCCGAGACAAAAATCATTTTAAAACAGGGGATGAAGTTTAAAATTGGTGAGTCCAAAGATCACGTCATTGATCTCGTAAGGACCTCATAAGTGCCCCCATAAGGTCTCACAATATCATCGCCGTGATCATGATATTTCCAATCACTCGGGCGAGAATGTGGTAGATGCCTCCACCACATCCCCACTTCGACTCCTCGGTCATACCATAACTCAAAAAGCATCATGACGTCTCCGCTAGGTCTTAGCAAGCGATCCACAGGTGCCCCCATACATGCTTGTATCCACTTCGTGGGACGTCATAATGAAAACGCGGGTTGTAATTACTTACTTTAAAAATCTGAGTTCCCTTTTTAAATTACCGTTCAAGATTCTTTATTTTCGACGTTAAACAAGACATTTCCAACTTCCCAATTATTTAACATCCACCTCTAAGGGCTAATCCCATATTTCCTTCCTAAGTTCCGAGTCAAATCATAATTCAACATTTCAATCTCTAGCATTTCTAATATCAGACATCATGGATATAGAAGAATTATCATAATCTTGAGATAAACAGCAGATCATAGCTCATTAAAGACAATCACATACCATAATATCTAGCACATCATCATATCATCGAGGCTCATCACATCATATTACCAAGGATCTGCACCCAACTACCAAGCATAAGCACACAAATCAAAGAGACACTACTAACCAATCCCATTCAACCAACTAGACATACTCACCGCACTCGAGAGGTCAAGATAATGTCTACGCTCGGCTCAACATAAGACGCAAGCAACTCATCTAGGACATCCCCATAGCTAGCTCGAATGCTCTCCTCAGTCTCCCAGGTGGCCTCCTCAGGACTCCTCCTAGACCACTGAACTAGAAGCAAAGGAACCTCCCTGTTCCTAAGCTTCTTGACTCGACGGTCAAGGACCCTCACTGGACGCTCTACAAAGGTATGGTCAGGCTCAATGCGAAGGTCTGAGTGGTCAAGGACATGACTAGGGTCGGGAATATACTGGCGGAGCTGGGAGACATGAAAGACGTCATGGACGCCGGCCAGGGATGGAGGTAAGGCCAAACGGTAAGCTACCTCACCGACTCTCTCTAGGACCTCAAATGGGCCAATGAACCTCGGACTCAACTTCCCCTTAATGCCAAACCGTCGAACTCCCCTGGTGGGTGAAACCCGAAGCCACACATGCGAACCCACCTCGAACTCAATCTCTGTCCTACGCCTGTCTGCATACTTCTTCTGGCGATCCTGGGCAACTCTCATATGCTCCCGAATGCGACCCACCTGATCAACGGTCTCTCTCACTATCTCAGGTAACGACAGCACTGTATCTGCAGGCTCGTCCCAACAAACTGGCGACCTGCATCGTCTCCCGTACAAAGCCTCGTAAGGAGCCATCTCGATCGATGCATGGTAGCTGTTGTTGTACGAAAACTCCACTAGCGGCAGATACCTAACCCACTGATGACCCCACTCCAAAACGCATGATCGTAACATGTCCTCCAAGGTCTGAATCGTCCTCTCACTCTGCCCATCTGTCTGAGGATGAAAAGCTGTACTGAAATGCAGTCTGGTCCCTAGGCTCTCCTGAACCTGATGCCAAAACCTCGAGGTGAACCGTCCATCTCTGTCAGATACAATCCTCTCAGGTACTCCATGAAGTCTCACGATCTGGCGGATGAACTCCTCAGCTAACCGCGATGCTGGCCATGTCTCCTGAATCGGAATGAAATGAGCTGACTTGGTCAACCTATCGACCACAACCCAAATGGCGTCGAAACCCCGAACATCTCGCCTCAGTCCGGTGACGAAATCCATAGAGATGTCCGTCCACTTCCACTCAGGAACTGGAAGCGACCTGACAAGTCCTCCCGGTCTCTGGTGCTCAATCCGAACCTGCTGGCAAACCTGACATCTGGCTACAAAGTCTACGATGTCCGCCCTCATCCTCTGCCACCAATAATACCTCCTCAAATCCTGATACATCTTATTCGTCCCTGGATGGACAGAATAAGGAGTGGAGTGAGCCTCCTGCATGATCCTCTGCCTCAGATCTGATGTCGATGGAACTACAGCTCTGCCCTGAAAGGTGAGCATCCCATCTGCTCTCTCTGCAAGCTCTCTGAATCTGCCCTGAGCCATCCGCTCCCTCAGAACTGCGATCTCGGGACAATCTGTCTGACCCTGCCGAATCTCTGCTAACAGCTCTGACTGCACCTCCAAGAACGAAAACTGTCCACTCTCTCGCTGAACCCACACCTCGAAACAACACCTCATCAAATCCATCTGCAATTCCCTCTGAGCTGTAAGCCTCGCCACTGATGCCTCCTGGTGAGTCTTCCTACTGAGTGCATCTGCCACTACATTGGCCTTCCCTGGGTGGTAGACTATGTCCAAGTCATAGTCTTTCAGAAGCTCTAGCCACCGCCTCTGTCGCATGTTGAGCTCCTTCTGCGTAAAAATATACTTCAAACTCTTGTGATCTGTCATCACCTTGCATGAAGTACCGTACAGATAATGCCTCCAGATCTTCAGAGCATGGACAACCGCTGCTAACTCCAAGTCATGGACGGGGTAAGACACCTCTGCAGGCTTCAACTGGCGCGAAGCATAAGCGATGACTCGATCTCTCTGATGCAGAACGCATCCCAAGCCGGAACGCGAAGCGTCTGTATACACGACGAAGTCCTCAGTCCCATCTGGCAAGGCTAACACTGGAGCGGTCGTCAGTTTCTGCTTCAGAAGCTCAAAACTGGACTGGCACTCGGGACTCCACTCAAAGGGAACGTCCTTCCTCAGCAGCTGTGTCATCGGTCTAGAGATACTCGAGAAACCCTGCACGAATCTCCTGTAGTAACTAGCCAAACCCAGAAACGAGCGGATGTCTCTGACGTTCTTGGGCACCTCCCAAGCAACAATGGCGTCAATCTTTGCCGGATCCACGGCGACTCCAGCAGCTGAAATCACGTGGCCCAAGAAAGCCACCTCTATGAGCCAGAACTCACACTTGCTGTACTTCCCATACAGCTGATGCTTCCTCAGCGTCTCTAGCACAATCCTCAAGTGCTCCTCGTGCTCCTCTCTACTCCTCGAGTAGACTAAGATGTCATCGATGAAAACGACGACGAATCTGTCCAGGTAGTCAATGAACACACGGTTCATGAGCTCCATGAAAGCAGCTGGTGCATTGGTCAGCCCAAACGGCATGACCACGAACTCATAGTGTCCATAACGAGTCCGGAAAGCGGTCTTCTGCACATCCTCTGGCTTCACCCTCAGCTGGTGATAGCCTGACCTTAGATCAATCTTCGAGAAGACAACGGCACCCTGCAGCTGATCTAACAGATCGTCAATCCGGGGAAGAGGATAACGGTTCTTCACCGTCGCCTGATTCAGCTCCCGATAGTCGATGCAAAGCCTCAGCGACCCATCCTTCTTCTTGACGAACAAAACTGGCGCTCCCCAAGGTGATGCACTAGGGCGGATGTAACCCTTCTCAGCTAACTCCTCTAGCTGAGCCTTCAGCTCGGCCATCTCCGTCGGCGCCATACGGTAAGGGACACGCGAAATGGGCCTAGTGCCCGGCTCCAACTCAATCGAAAAGTCGACCTCTCTCGGTGGGGGAAGTCCTGGCAGCTCCTCTGGAAACACGTCGGCGAAGTCTCTGACAATGGGGACATCTGATATACTGGGGTGTGCACGATCCACCTCTACAGCGTAGCACCAATATCCGATGCAGCCCTGATCGAGAAGTCTGGCGGCTCTGACTGCGCTGATGAGCGCCCCGTTCCTCTTGGGGTCGCTCCCCCAAACCTGGTGCTCAGTCCCGTCGTCTGCCAAGATGGACACCGTCCTCGTCCGAAGGTTGATGATGGCTCCGTAGTGGTCCATGAAATCCATACCCAGAATGAGATCGTCCATCCTCAACGGCATGACAATAAGGTCGGCTGGCCACTCACGCTCACCTATACGGATGGGGCATCCTAAAATCTCCCGACTCGACCTAACCTTTGCCCCGTCCGCCAGACCAATAGTAAGGGGTGAACCACTCGTGCAGCTCAGGCTCAGCCTAGCAACGCACGCCTCTGCTATAAAGCAGTGAGTAGCACCAGTGTCAAACAATATAGACAAGCACTCATCATGGAAGTGTATAGTACCTGCAGAAGTAGGGGCAGTACAGTCATCAGCTCTCATCTGGAACACGCGGGGCGGTGGGGGTAATGCTGGTCCTCGGCCTCCAGAACTCTGGCCTCGATCATACCCAGACCCCGATGGTCCCGCTGAAGATGATCCTCCACCCTGACCTGACCCAGCTGGTCCTCTACCTCCTCTACCTCCGCCTCGACCTCTACCATAAGTGTCTCCTCGCCTCTGTCCCTGGGGATATGTCAGAAGTGGCGGATGAGGAGCCGCAGGAAGTCTCAATGGCTGTGCAGACGGTGGTGCTCTCCTACTCTGGGGACAACGAGCAGCTTTGTGTCCCATAGCGCCGCAAGCGTAGCAGACCGTCGAACGATCTGGACATGAAGAAACAAAATGACCACTCTCAAAACATCCATGGCAAGTGGCACTCCTCACTCGCGCATCTCCTCTGTATGCAGCTGGAACTAGTGGCTGGGGTACCCTCGGTGCAAATCCATGGTACCCTCCTCTGAATCCTCCTCTAAATCCTCCTCCATAGCCACTCCTCCGGAATCTGTCCTCTCCTCGGACCTCAGCTGGCCTCGCCCTCTTCGCCTCGGGGCGGGAAGTGGAATAGGCGGTCTCTGACAAAATCCTCTGCTGGTCGTACAGGAGGATGACCTCAAGGAATCTGTCAAAGCTGACAGCTCCTAAACTGGACGCGTGCAGAAGCACCGGAGAAGGCAGTCTCATCGATAGCATGCGAATCCTACTCTCGTCGGAAGGGCACAAGTGCGAGCAGTATACCAGCTCCTTCTTGAACTGGCAGACGATGGCAGAGACAGAAGCTGATCTGTCGTAGCGGCCACGCAGAAAAGATACCTCCCTGGCTGTCTGGATCCCAGGAGGGCGGTACTCTCTCATCATCAGGTCTCTAAAAGAGTCATAGGTCCACTCGGTCTGGTCCTTCCTATAAACCAACCATCTATCAAAAGCATCCCCTCGCAGCTGATCGGCGGCAAGCCTCTGTCTCTCAGAAGCTGGTATGGCAACGTGGTCGAATAATCCCTCCATCTCACGGAACCACCTCTCAACATCCTCTCCGGTCTCTCCAGCAAACGACGGTGGGCGGCACTGAGATAGCGTCTTGACCCAGTCGATGCGCTTCTCGGGGCGCGCATCGACCACGGGCTCGGCTGGCTGCTGAGCTGGAACCTCTGGCGTCGGTGCCGTAGATCGAGCTCCTCCTCGTAACTCGCTCAGGATGTCATGAAGCGTCGCCTCTAGCTGACCAATCCTAGCCTCGGTGGATACTGGAACTCGGTCCTCAGCTGGCGGTGGCGAAGATCGCTCCTCAGCGTGGTCGTCGGCAGCGCGCTCCTCGACGTGATCGTCAGCGACAAGCTCCTCGACTCTCTCAACAGCAACTCGGCGGGGGCGTCCCCTGCCTCGACGTGCTCTACCCCCACGCCCGTCTGAACCGCGTCTAACGTCGACCATGATGGCTACATGAACGATTATTTAACACTCAGCACAGAAGCACTCAGCACTCAACAAATTATTATGATCTCCTTCGAGGGAGATCGCCCTCGAGCCCAGTTTAATATTATCATACAAGCATAGAGACGATCTATACCATCCTTCGAGGGACGGCTGACCGGAGGGGCAAATACCTCACGGCCTCCTAACCCACGCTACTCCAACCTCCGCGGTGCAAATTCCTTGGAGTCTTCCAGGCCCATCTGTAAAGAGAAAGCTAATATTTTGCCTACCGTTTTTCGTATTCTACATCCTTAAGGGATGTCTATCGCTTAGTCTCTACCCCACGAGATTGCCTTCCTAATAGATCAATCTAAGGTTGGGTTCAATTAAATTCATTTTGCCCCTCTTTTTTTTTTGAAAAACATTTGAAAACCGTTTGAAAAACCTTGGGCCATTTAAAAATCACTTCAACCCCTGTACTCAGCTTGCAAAATCAACCTGGGCTCTGATACCACCTATGTAACGGCCCGGGATTATGATTCCTGGGTTACGTTTCGAGGGATGAAAACCCTCGATGGGATCGTGCGCCCCGAGTATGGGTTGAAGGTTTGAAAGCCTAATCTAAAATTTTCAAGGTGGGATTTCATACCCAAATTCGAAGGGATCGTTGGAATCCCCGGGGAAGTCCCCTGTACCTGTCGTAAGTCTATGCGTGGAAAACAATTGTCATACAAATAGCAAAATCAATTGAAACACAAGAGAATGCCACGGCAGAGCCGGGTCAAAACAAAGTCTAAATGTAAATCCAAAATAGTGAATCATAGTTTTGGTGAAGTCTATCACTCCAGCCTCACTCTCCGCCAAACAATGACCCGCGCCAGGCAAACAGCACCGATGGGATGAACTTAAATAATACCTAAAAATGTTAATGGTGAGCGGGATCAGAATGATGCCCACCTGCTGCATCCCAGCTCTAAGCACACATATACGCTATTCCTTATAAAGATGCTTCTAGATGCAAGGCATAATATTAACACACTAGCATGTCCCTAAGATCAAGTGTTTAATAATAGATAGGGCCCCAGCAAAGAATACCAAATGGTATGTCCCTCTCCTACCTCCACCCCCCTTCCGATAGGGCGGAGACTGGCCAGTTCATGAATGCATTCCTTTATCATCGGGCGGTCCGCAGACCCAACCCGTAACCACAATAAATAAAGCCCGCATGCAGCTCATAATATAAACAAAGGAAGTTCCATGACTCGATCGACTCAGGACGGAACCCAATGGACTGGGCCATCCTATGACCCTAGCAAAGACACTAATTACTTCACAGATAACGGCCGTTCTGTTTACAGACGCATAAAGAATTAGAATGCTCAACGGTCAATGCAACCTAGCATGATACTACATGGCATGCTGATCATGAATGCAAACACCTAGTATATCATGCACATAAAGCAGGGAATATCTCTCTATCAAACTGAGTAAGCTCCGAAGAGACTTACCTGGTATAGCAGAACAGCAAAGTACTCAACCAGGCAGTATGAATCCAACACGTCACAGATGGTCACCTAATAGTATAAACGTATGAATGAGTCTATTTCTAAGGCACACAAACATGAAAATCTCATACACACATAACTACACAACTTAACACAATAATCGTCACATCATCATGTTCATCATCTTAACTTTATCCCGTAATCCAACATCTCACAACTCATACCATATTCCATATAATTCTCCAATTCATCAGCTTAAAACAATTTCCAATTCTCACTTAGCCAATTTGCATGCTATCACCTCATACTCTTACTTAGTATATAATTGTATATTTTCATTATAATAATCATCTCTTACCATATAATATATATATAATATAACCTCATCAAAGTCTAATATTTAATCTTGTCTAATAATCACCACAATGTCATGCTATTAGTCAATTCAATCACACCGTTAATCAACCGATCAATCATCATGCTAGTTAGTCATTAAATAATTCCAAATTTTCAGGTTAGTCCCAAAACCGTTCCAAATCCGAATTAATAGTTAAGAATTCCGATTCAAACAGCTCAGAATTCCGACCTTGGAAATACTTGCTAAAATCCTTTTTCAATTATTCAAATCCAAATAATATATTTTAAATCCCAAATAATCTAATATGATATTTTAATTACCCTTTAATATTTAATAAACCCTCCTTTTATAAAATCCCCAAAATAATATTTTATTTTTAAATCCTCGAATAATATTATAGTATTTTAAATACCGTAACCAATTAAATAAATAACCCGATAAACCCGACCGATCCGAACCCAACCGATCCGAACCCAACCGAACCAAACCGATTTAATATAATCATATAACAATATAATATATATATATATATATATATATATATATATATATATATATATATATATATATATATATATATATATATATATATATATATATATATATATATAAGTACACGTAGGCAGGGGGGCCCACAAGCCTTCATCTTCTTCGCCTTCCCCAATTCGAAACCGCACAGCTCCCGCCTCCCGCCAAGGTGCTCGCCGGCCGTCGCCCGCACCTCGCCGCGCCGGAGCCCCGCCCAGCTAGTCCGGCCAGCTCCCCGCGCTCTCGCCTCCTCGCCCTGCGGTTCGACCTCGGCCTTGGCTCTACGCGTCGCCCCTAGCTCGCCTCGTGCTCGCACTCGACGATCGCCGACCGAGCTCCGACGATCGTCGGAGCTCTCGACCTCACCCGATCGACCCGCACTCAGCCCACGCTCACTCCCGACTAGTCAAAGCATCGAAAAGACTCAAAACGAATCGAAACGAGGATAAATTCGGAGCTCACCGAGATGAGTTTTTCGCGACTTCGGAGCTCCCGATCGGAGTTCTGGGCGTCTTCGGTGGCTCGCGATGGCTTGTCGGTCCTGTACCGCATATTGATGAGCGTGATGGCGAAGACCACAAGCGATTTCGATCAAAAACGAAGGAGAACGACTTACCGGAAGTTGGCTTGACAAAACAGAGCAACCCACTAATTAATTGGGCGGGATGGTGCACGGGGGTGGCGTTGGCGGTGTTGGAGGCTCCGATGGTGGCGCCGGCGGCTCTGGGTGGCACTGGGTGGCTCCGCCTGCTGCTGTTGCTGGCCTTTGGTGGAAGGGAACGAAGGAGGAGGAGGTCGGGGCTTGGCTTCTCCTTGCGGCAAAACAGGGCAAGGAAGAGGGTGGCTGCGGTGATGGTGATCGACGACGACTGGTGGTGAAGGTGATGCTGAGGTGAAAATGATCAGTGAAGGTGAGAGTGGTGATGGAGATGGTGAAGGTGACGTTGGTGGTTGGCTGCGAGAAGGTGATGGCGAGGAGTGTTGGTGATGGTGAGGCTTGATCAGAGAGGGTGATGGAGATGCTTGGATTAAAATTTGAACTGGTGAGGGTGATGGTAGGCAGGGGATGGGTGAGGCGACGGGAGTGGGTGAGATTTGGAGTGTGATTTTGGGTAACCAAATACCCGGAATTAAATCCCGAATACGCGAATTTCGAACCCCGAAATTAGTGTCGAAAGTTAGTTTTCCCGAATCCCGCTTTTTCGATCAATTAGATTTTAAAACTTAAAAAGGATATCACCATCCGAATTTATTTTTAAATTATCGAGGCGAAAAGATGGAACCGGTCGTCAAATATTTAATTTCAGGTCGGAATTTGTTAAACAGGTTTTAAATCCGATTTAATTAAATTTTAAATTCCCTTTTTCCGATAAAATTAGGATTTAAAATCCAAGCCTTTACATATCCTGCTTCAAAAAAAAAAAAGAGAGAGAGAGGGGTGCTTATAGGATGCAAATTAAGCATCGATACTAATTTGGTGTAATAAATGCTTGTGGGATGCAAGTCTACAAAGGGGAGGATGTGTGGCAGACTCTAACTAGCGAACGGGATGAGCGACTAAGATCAATTAAACTCAACGGCTGAAATTTAACTTGACACATTTTAATTATATTCAAATAATGTCATTTTTGTCATTTAAAATGTAACTTTTTTAAAAAAAAATACCATAATACTAGATTCATTTTTCTCTACACATAGATATCAATTTTGAATATGTTTCGACTTATTTTGAAAAAAATAATTTCTTTCGATATAATTATTTTATAATTTTATAATTAAATTTTAGAAATTAAATACTAATGTAATATTATAATCAAACTACTAAACATGTTGAAAATAATTGTTATAGAGGGGTATATTCATAAATTGAATTGGTAAAAAAGATGGATTGTGGGATGATATTGTTAAAGTGGAAAAAGTGAGGAAGGGATACTATGCTAATGTGGCGGAGAGAGGTGAATAAAAAATACTACCTCCGTTCGGAAATATAAGTCCATTGACTTTTTGACACGCTTTTTAATGAGTTAAAACTATATAAAATAATAATTTTTTATTAATTTTTTTACATTCCTATATAATTATTAGTAATATATAAAAGACTATGTAAAAAAATTAATGAAAAAAGTATTATTTTATATAGTTTTTAACTGCTTAAAAAACATGCCGAAAAGTCAATGGACTTATATTTCCGAACGGAGGGAGTAGTAATTTTAGTATCTTGAATAGTAACTGAAAAATATGGTCTTATTCATACATGATGTTCTGATTGTTTATCCGACTCTGGTAGTGGTGGTTATTAATGAGTCGTGTTAAGTTTATTTTTTGTTTTTGGTTATAAGGTCGGAATTCACTCTTCTAACACAAAAGCTAAGTCATTGTGATTGTGTAGAACTTCACCTTCCCTTATATTTTGGTTTGATTTTCACCTATTTTTCAATATGGTATTCTACCTACAAACCCCTCAACAACTTTAGACAGTTTAGACGATATACAGAGACAAGAGAAAGAGGTTTAGGAAGAAAGACTTGACTCCATTTCATCATATGGGCTTTAGCTCTATAAATAGTACCAACCCATAATAGCCCAATACAATCACAACCCTTGGGCTCCTAGTAGCGAGCTTGCCCCCTCGTCGGCTCTTTCCTTTTAACTTGTAAATGATAATTCATTTTGTAAATGTGTTAAAAATCAAAGTGACATATTTTTATTTTTATTAAAAGAGGGAATATTAGACCATTCGAAACCGTTGCCCCATAATATTATATTTTAAAATATTAAAATATAATTTACAAAAAAATATTTATTTTCTAAATGATAATTCATACACATTTATTTTTTAAAAATCGTGGAAAAAATTATATAGTATAAAAATTTTAAATAATTTTGATTGAAACAGCTATGATATATTTTAAATTGAATATTTTAATTTTAATTATTTTCTAAAATTTATTTCTTTATGATTTTTCATTTTTTATAAATGTATTTAAATTATTATTTATTTATAAGATTAATAAGTATGATATTACATATGTAGTTCATAAAAAATAAAGAATGTACTACTATAAATATTGTTTTGTGTGAAAAAATGATATCATTTTTTTAGGTTATAAATCATATCATTGTTTTTACTTAGGTTTCTAACATCAAAGAATTGTTTTGTGTTAAAAATGATAGGTTTTATAACTAATTAAGATTCAAGGTTGAATATTTATATTAAAATGATAGGGTTTGTACAACCAACTAATATATGAGATTAAATATTTATACTAAAAATAATAGATTTTATAATTAATTAAGGTGGACACATAGAATAAAACTTGTATAAAATAGATGGGACCATTGGCTAATGTGGTTGCATCATAAAAAAAAATAAAAAAAATTAGTGCTTTTTCAATATATTTTTGAGAAAATTTGCTAAAATATCACCCTTTCCTAATCTAATTAGGTTAATAGCATATTAACTTTTATAATTTGCCGTTCTAACACCCAATTAACAAGTTATTAGCCCCTTAGCAGTCCTTCTCCCCAGAGAAATTGCCGTGGTGAGAGGCGGCCGGAATGGGCAGTTGCAAGGACGGGAGGGAGTTTGCGAGGCTTCGTCGATGGGGGTTGGGTGTCGGATTGGCGGGATTTGGGCTCGGGATGGGCGGAATTGGTGGCCAAGGAGGGCGGACGGGAGGGAGTTTGCGAGGCTTCGTCGGTGGGGGTTGGGTGTCGGATTGGCGGGATCTGGGCTCGGGATGGCCGGAATTGGTGGCCAAGGAGGGCGGATCTGGTGAGGGAGCGCCGGATCTGGTGTGGAGGCGCCGGATCTGAGCCGAGGACGAGCGACGCGGGGCGAGCGACTCCGGATCCGAGCGAGGGAAGGAGGCGGTGACGAGCGAGCGGGGGAGCGAGGGAGGGAACGAGCGGTGGAGCGGCCGGAGCGAGGGTTCCAGGAGCGGCGGCCGGAGCGAGGATTGACGACCGGCGGCCGGCGCAGGAGCTGTACGTCGAAGAACAATCAGAGGTTGAAGAAGAACTTTTTACAAAATTACAAAAATTCACCCATAAATAGCAGTTTCTGTAAAATTACAAAAATTAACCCATAAATATGAAAAAGTTGCATTACATTAAAGAAAAAATTGCATTACATTAAAGAAAAAATATTGCATTACATTGAAAAAGTTGCATTACATTAAAGAAAAAATTGTCATCAAAACGTTACCTTGAAAAAATATGGCATCACGAAAACATTACATTGAAAAAATATGACATCAGGAAAAAAAAATATCATCAAAAAATTGATATCAAAAAAGTGTCATCAGTAGTCAACGGTAAAAAAAATGGCATCAATGGTCAATGTGGCATCACAGTAAACAAAAAAATATCAGCAAGATTTGAAAAAAGTGGCATTAAAAAAGTGTCATCAATCCATTTTATTATAAAATCAAACGATTTGATTAAAAAAATATCATCAAATAATTACACTAGAAAAATGGCATCAAAACACTGCGTTGAAAAAGTTGCATCACATTAAATAAACAAATGTCATCTAAACATTACATTGAAAAAATATGGCACCACGAAATCAGTACCTTGAAAAAAAATATGGCATCAAACGATTTGATTAAAAAAAGTGAGATAAAATAATTACATTAGAAAAATGGTATCAAAACACTAATTTGAAAAACTTGCATCACATTAAAAGAAAAAAATGTCATCAAAATACCACTTTGAAAAAATATGGCATCATGGTAAAAAAAACATATCATCAAAACATTGACATAAAAAAGTGTCATCAAAGTTTAAAAAAAGTGGCATCACATAACATCAAAAACGCTACTTTAAAAAGTGGCATCACATTAAAGAAAAAAAATGTAATTAAAAATTTGGCATCAAAACACTGTGAAAAAATGGCATCAAAAAATTGATGTCAAAAAAGTGTCATCAGTAGTCAAGAGTAAAAAAATGGCATCAATGGTCAATGTGGCATCACAGTAAACAAAAAAATATCAACAAGATTTGAAAAAAGTGTCATCAAACCATTTTATTAGAAAAGTGACATCAAAGTGAAAATAAAATGTAAAAAAAATGGCATCAAAACGACAAAAAATGGCATCATAAAAAAAAAAACGACCGTTGACCGCGTTGACCGGTCAACGGTCAACGTTGACCGGCGTTGACCTTGATAGTTAAATTGGGAAGGGTGTTAGGTTAGTTAATTCATTTTGTTTGGGTGCTAGTTAGCTAATTAGATATTTATAATGTGTTAGTTGGCAAAATAACCCTATATTTTTTTAAATCTTCATAACAGGCATACACCCCAAAAAAAAATCCACAAATTTTGTTTAGCACTTGCGTGCCTGAAATTCTGGCTCCGCCATTGACATGAAGTGATGTATGTTTATCTTTATTTTCAAACATTTTTTTTTTTTTTTTGACATCAAGTTAAAACTAGACCATTCTAATGAAAGACCGTACCATCACAGTCCTTGGATCTTTGTCCATTGATTCTTTGACGAGTAATTTTGTTAATTTGGAAACACCATTGTAATTTATAAGTCACTCCCGTGAGCGATCCTCGCCAATTCATAGTCACAAAACAAGGGCACATGAACTTGTACCTTGAGAAATGTTGAGCATGCCGATCCCCAAATATCATAGCAAAACAACAAAGTTACTAGGACTGCGCTTCTAAACTATAAGTCTATATGCTAAATCATCACTTCAATTAGAACCTAGAGATCATAGATTAACTCCGAACATAGTCTGAACATGGTACGTTAACACATAGGGTAAGTAATCAAAGATTGAAATACATACATATTGGTGGAGAAACGAGTGCGGTTAGGTTACTCAAGATAAGTGTATGTGGTCAGGCATGATCCACCTGCACTCGGAATGTTGGGTTCACTTGATACTAAGCGCAGGCCAAGAACACGAGACTGCAAGCCAAGGACATGATCGTACTCTCCCTCATTATCAATCATCCCATGGTGTGGATCCTCTCTCAGTCCGTCCTTGCAATGCATCCAGAAATCCAAGAATTTCAATTTTAAGCAGAAATGAGCTTCACTAAATTGTGATCCTAAAAACTGAGCTATATTAATAATGGAAAAGATCAAATGGTACAATGTGCTTACTAATGCGTGAATGAGACTTCGTTGTATCGCTTGGCCATTCCTCACCTAAACAAATGAATAGACGAGAACAATATTTTAGGACAATCTAGCATTCCAGACTTGTAGCAAGCTGACATTTTGTATACACTAAGAAAATTTATACAAAAACTCGCTGAATCTTTCTTAGTTAAACGAAATTTACGACTGAGAAGATTCGAAGTAACCTTCTTTTTGGTAGTCTCAATCTGATTCGAGAGCACCTTATACTGCCAAAAATTTGAATAACCATAAGATTTTAGCCACATTTTGATTATTTCCAAAGAAATTAAAGCAAGAGTGTTCAAGTGCAAAGCCATGCCATTGCTTCAGTCAGAAATGGAAACTCCATAGTTTCATGATTAGAAGAATAAATCATGATAAAATGTAAATTGGTTTCTTTGAAGAAAACTTATGAGTTGTGTGAATGATTGGGGATTTAAACCTAAAATTATGTCCCTTCCAAAACATATAGATATTAATCATATTGGTGTACATACAAAGCAAAATCATGAAGGTATTCGATCAGTACATATAGATTGGGAACGACATTAAAACTGATACCTTGCGCTCACTGATATTGGTAACTGCATTTTGAACATCTTGTTGAAGATAGATTAATGCCTCCATGTCCAAGTCCTCCAGAGAATATCCCATTCTCTGCCTATATAATCATCGTCGTCATAAATCATAATCATACTAGAACAAAATTGATAAATCAATTATTGCGGATGAAGGGTAATCGATCGGATCAGACCGAATCTCCTTCTGGAGCTGGCGATTGGCGTCCTTGAGCTTCCGAAGATCCTCTTGCATTTTCTGGTCATCGGATCCACACGCTTCACAAATGTTAGGGTTTCGAAATTTTAAATCCTTTAAACAATTGTCACCTGAAATTTCAGTACAAGGAGAGAAAGAGAGAGAGAGAACCGTGTAATGAGAGCTCCATAGATCGATCCCCAACTTCTGCTGGTAAGCATCGTAGATCTCCTTGGTGCTGCTCAATCAAATTAAACATCAAATTTCAGTTTTGGAAAAGGCAGAAATTAAGGAAATTAAAGGAAGACGTACTCGGAATCAGGGCTGATGAACTCGTGGAGCCTGTTAGTGGCGGAGAACATGATGATGGAGACCTTAGCGTCGCAGAGAACGGTGAGCTCGTTGGCTTTCTTGAACAGCCCCGTCCTCCGCTTGGAGTAAGTCACTTGCCTGTTGGTCGAGTTCTCTATCCTCTTGATCTGTATCTTCCCCCTCGCCATTTTTGCCTCTCTCTGCATTCTGCAACAGTCAAAGCTAAGAGGAGGAATTTATTAAGAGGTTGAAGACGATGGGGAAATAGATTGAAGATGATGAATGGAGGTTTCTAGAATTGGGGAGAGAGAGGGGGGATAGGGTTTCAGGGAGCGATGAAAGTAAGGAGTGTACAGATCCCAAAATTAAACCCCCCTCGTAAATCGATCACCGTTTGGGGGCCGTCAAGCAACCGGCCGGTGATTTGATATTTGATGGGATTGGATGGACGGCGTTCATTTGACAACAAACGGCGGACAGTGACGGAGAATTGACCCCATTTTCGGCCTCGGAAACATGCGGTAGCTAGCTGCAGGATCTAACCGTTGGTTGATCAACGCGGGTCTGATCGGACGGTGCTCATTTAAACCTATATGTTGCTTACCGATTTATGTAGAGGGGGGTTGAATTTAATTGTCTCATTTTTCACTCATTTTATTTTTAATTTTTTTTGGTCATACCTTAAAGTATTTCTTACTTTCTACTCCATATAATTTCAAATATTAAAATAATTAAATTATTTGGATATTAAAAATTATATTATATGGGCCAATAATAATTAAAATTAGTTAAATCATTATCATAAAATAATTTGATAATTAAAAAATATTATATAATATAAACAAAAACAATTCCCAAACATAGATGATACGAAGTATTAAATAATACGTAGTATAAAAATTACATTAAACATTCCATTTGAAAGAGATGTTAAATCCATTTTTTTTAAAAGTATACACATGTCAGTTTCTAAATATTCATAAAAAAAAATAAATATTTACCAAAAAATTCACGCTTTTTAAGTATTTATCAAAATATTCATTTTTGTCAAGGCAATCAGAAAAACGCGGGATGAAACCGCGTTTTGTGTATAAAATATAATTTCGGTTTGAAGGAAAAGCGGATGAAAAAATAAGTAAAAGAACTGCGGTCTTAAACAACGTCTTATAGGTAAAAAAATCCCCCACAATTAATAAATTATTTAACAAATTTAATAATTAAAAAAAAAAAAGATAAACCGCGGTTTATGTGTAAATCACATCCTTGCGCTCCCATGGCTGCCAGGACCACCACTGCTGTGCTGGCCTCTCCCAAGGCTGCCAGGACCACCACTGCTGGCCTCTCCCATGGCTGCAAGCGTTGAAGGCGGTCCCATCCTCTTCCCTTCTAAACCAGGGAGGGCCATCGAAGGCGAGGTCTCGGTCAGCCATTGCTATTTGCTGTTGTCGATCCCACTATGCTCCCACCGGATGCGCGCAACCACTGCTGCCTCTGCTACGCCACTAGAGGTCAGCCTCAGTCTGGGGCGGCCCTGGACACAAGAAAGAGGGAGATCAAAGTGAGGCGGCGGTGACGGTGGATGGGAGGAGTCGTGGATGCCGTGGCGCAAGGGAAGAAAGTGACGGAATTCGATTTACACATAAACCGCGGTTTGAAACCGCAGTTTATCTTTTTTTTTTTAATTATTAAATTTGTCAAATAATTTATTAATTGGGGTGATTTTTTTTTACATATAAGACGCGGTTTAAGACCGCGTTTCTTTTATTTATTTTTTCATCCGATTTTCCTTCAAACCGAAATTATATTTTATACATAAAACGTGGTTTCATCCCGCGTTTTTCTGATTGTCCTGACAAAAATGAATATTTTGGTAAATACTTTTAAAGCGTGAATTTTTTTGGTAAATATTTATTTTTTTTGTGAATATTTAGGAAAAAAATTCCATGTCAGTAACTGGATTTGGGGAGATTGTCGAATATTTCGGGAGCCCCAAATATGAAGAGTTATTTCACAATAATAGGGTTTTTCAAATCGGATGAAAAAACGACGTGGGGATTGCTCCCCACCATTGTAGAAGCTATCAAGGAAAAATAGGAATTATGTACATTGGTGTTTTTATTTTGGTTATAAAGTTCGAATCCATTCTTTTTATCCCAACATCAGTTGGTTCAACCAGCAAGGTATGAATAAATAAGACACAATCCAAAAAATCATGTGTATTTTATTTATTTATCTGTGTTGTTGTAGTTAGGGTTGTGAACAACCAAGTATCAAACATGATATTATTATTTGTGTCGAACATGATAAGATTAGAAACCAGGTTATATAACAAAAAGTAGGGGTCGTCAGTATTCAGGCTAAGTTGCGAGAATCAGAGCTCCGATGGTATAGTCATGTGCAGAGGAGAGATCTAAGTGTGTCTATTCATAGATACGACAACCTGGCTATCAAAAATTGTCATCATGGCAAAGGGTGAACGAAGAAGAGGCGGGAGGAGGTTGTTAGATAAGATCTTGTAATTTTGTAACTCACTGACTGAGAAGATAACATGTGATAGAGTACAATGGAGAAATGCGATCCGAGTAGACTAGGGGGGAACCGTGTGAAACATATTATTCATCGGTCTTCCGTGGCTTACAACCCCTCCCTATTGCTTATCACTTTTTATTTTAATTTATTTTATCTATTTTATTTTGTTATCTATTGGTCTTTTTTCTTGTCACTAGGAAATATCATCTCAACTTAGTCTGGGAACGGAAAAAGGTGCGTATATCTTGACCCTTCAAACATATCATGAAAATGTTTTGTTGTACATAGTGTTACTTACTAAAGGGCCTACAAAATCTTTCTTTACAAGTGGGACTCATATCGGCCCATTAAACCTGCATTGTCCACTACCCCTATCTTTGGGCTACTTGGATGGGCCAACCATCTAAGACTTCCTAATCAGTTTGTCTTTGTCCTTATTTTATTGCATTCAAAATGAGAGTTGCCTCAAATTTATTTTATTTTTAGATTATAAAATCGGAATTTATCTTTTAGCACAAAAGTTTAAAGTAATAGTATAGGAATTTCACTATACTTTCTATATTATGATATTTTCGTTTATATCCTCTAATGTGGGATGAAAAAAATTTCATTCCCAACCTTTTTTACTTCAAATGTTGGCTTCTTTAAATTAACAAGAGTTAGCGTTAGACAACATATCTCAGTAATCCTAGATGATGAATAAACACTTATAATTGAGGATCTAGAACTATGTGACAACCTAAATACATTGGTTTCAAATTAAAATTTGTGTGTAACATAAGCATCAATAGAAATCATTTATTAATTAATTATGCAAAGAATGAAATATATTGTATTTCTTTTTATATCATAATGTGATTTCAACTAATGTATATGAATAATATATATAGTGCATAATTTGAAAACAACAAGTCCCATCACTGATTTTGATTTAAAGCGAAAGTCCGAATCTCTTGTTTTGCCCTATGACAAGTAAAATCAGATGAACAAGAAAATAAGTTGAGGAAAATTAAAGAAGAATAAAAGAAAAAACAAAAAAGATGGACCTTTTCTTTCACCAAAACATTGTATGTAAACCAGTGTTTGTATATATGTTGTGTGTTTTTGGAATCAACAGATCTGTTCCCAATAAAGCTACATTTGATTTGATCTTCGATCTCCATCCTCTGCATTGCATTATTTGTTTTTCTAGCTAGGAGCTTCTTTTCTTTTTTTTTTCTTTTTTTTTTTGATTAAGTAATAATTCGAGCTCATACATACCTGAAATTCGACAGGCCGACAAGTCGACAGACGGCTAAACCGTCAAACATACAATAAAATTGAAAATAAAAGGAAACAAAAAGGCACAAACAACACGTAACAAGCACACTGAAAAGAATGAAACTAAGCCGAACTAAAACCGTAACGTTGAGAATGCCGACGAAGAACGAAGCCAAGCACCACCAAAGGAAAGCACTGCAGGTCAGCGGTACTGCATGACTCTAACCCCTGTGGGCAGTGAAGACGAAACTCCAAGGACAATTCTCCCGGATACGGAGTCGCCCTTTGCACACTACCACCACCCCAACCTGTCCCGACTCCGGACGCAGCACACCCAACTATGTTGTAGAACGCTCAGGAACACCAAGGACAGAGCAACTCACTACCCGAAGAAAACACCCGATAACCAGTCAATAAAGACACGGAATTCAATACTCATAAAGAGGGTTATCAAACCGAGATTTTCATTAATTATATAAAAAGGAAATTTATATAATTAACAAATTTAATTATTTAGTTATTTGTTTAACAATAATTTTCACCTAATGGGTAGCTTTGGGCCCAAGGCTTTGCCTTGGGCCCAAAGGACAAAGCCCGGGTCCAACAATGCGGGCCACTCAAACCCTCAGACCATAGGAAAACTGACGGCCAAAGGAAGAGGGCAAATACAGTCAGATGGACAGGCCGCCTCTCCGCCGACCACCACGTCCGGAAAATAGGAGAACGAGACGGCACCAAGAGAGGCGCGGATAACGTCGGCGCCAAGACCAGCAAACGGCCGGCCGGAGGCCCGGAGATAGACAAGAAAGAGGAGCAACGAGCGGAGGGGCAACAACCCACGCCGGAAACACCATTCCCACCACGCAAGACCGCAGCCGAGCCAAGCGGCGGCGGAGGCGAGGGAGGGAGGGGCAGAACCAGGCAGGGTGGAGATTAGAAAGCTCCGGTGATAGAGAGTTAGAAAACGGAGGTGGAAACCGGTGAGACCGAACCACCACCGCGGAGGAGGAACGGATACGGCAAAGCGTATGAAGATAGGATATGGTTCGCTAGAGGGAGAAACGCTCAATCAGAGCAAATCGCCACCCTAGTGAATAGATCAACATAAATCGATCGATTCAAACCCAAATAGAAACCGGATTTGGGGATTTTATTCTCAATCTCAACCACACAAGGAGAAAGGGAGAGAGCGGGATGAATCCGCTGTTTTCAGGCCTCCGAAGAGGTGGTTTCGGGCCTTCGAAGAGGTGGTTTCGGGCCTCCGGAGAGGTGGTTTCGAGCCTCCAAAGAGGTGGCTGTGCGGTGGTGTTATCCAAATCCCCAAATGGGTTTTTTCCAAAAGAGAGCGTTTCTTTGACTATATTACGATCTCCCTTTTTCACAGTATGATAATCTTTTTTTTTTTACCCCACATTATACATACTAAATACTTTTATTACACACATAGTTAAATTCTACGTACTGGAAAAAATATATCGTTAATAAAAATAGTCGTGATTTTTGATAGAATATATGTTTATCAATGAATGGAAACCCTAAAGTAGGACATTACAATCAATCTCGTGATCTTACATGGTATCACAACCTAAGATCCCCAAACCCTAATCTTTTTCTCTTCTCCTAAACCCTAGCCGCCACACCACCCTACTGCCGCCGCACCCACCTTGCCGCCACCCTCTTCTCTCTCGGCCACCTTCCCCGACGCCGACCTCCTCCCCCTTCTCGACACCCCCTTGCTGCCGACCCCTCCCCCTATCTCGCACCTCTCTCTCCCTGATATGCGATATATTCTATAGCGCATTTAGTAGTTTTTGTCATCATTTACATGTCATTGTGAGAGATATTTGTATGAACTTGGTGATTCGGAACTTGTTGAAGAAGTTGAAGAAATCATAAGATCATGCAAGTTATAGAAGAGTTGAAGTGAAGAAATTCGGAAGCAGCTGGAATCAGGCGAGCTTGGCGCGGCCGCGCTGCTACTGACGCGCCCGCGCTGCTAGGAGGGAGTACCTGCGTCGTTGCCTCAGAGAGAAGTAGCAAGACATTCACTGACGCGCCCGCGCTGCTACATGACGCGCCCGCGTCAGTCCTTGGAGACGGATTCTTATCCGATTTTCTCCTATCTTATTAGTTGTTAATTTATATTTTTACGGGATTAAAAAACCCTTTTAATTAGGTTATATTATTGCCGAGAAGGAAGGCAGTTTGATTAGGTTATTTTCTAGAGACGTATTTTTCCTTTTATCATCTCATAAACCCTATGGAGAACTAACTCTCCTTTGTTACACTTGGTTCTTTGAAGCCTTCGATTGAATTGGTTGTGAGTATTCTACTCTCGTTCGTCCTTTGTTAATTGTTTCGATCTCCTGAGCTTATTGCTTGATTGCTTATTATTGGTTAATCTGGATTGATCACCTAGGTTTATCGATACTAGTCATATTGCTAGGGTTTCCAATTCCAGGTTTGGGGTTGTAGACTCATTGTAGCAAACACAATCATCATAAGCAGGTTGCTTGTGGTGGATTGTGAAGGAAAGTCGATTACAGGCTATTTTAACGGGTTGTTAGAATCGCTTGTATCTCATTATAATTCATGTTTGAATGCTATTGCTTTATTATTCGGTGAAGGTTTTCCCTTGTAATTTGGTGATAAGCGCTTTTAGGACTGGTAGGACTAAAAGCTATTACACGATCTGAATTGAGAACAATTACTGGACATTAGAACTTGAGACTCATAGAATTCGATGATGAACCATCTCAATTGTTGTGCGGATAATTACCTGGTGTAATACTTTTCCATCATATATTTGCAACTTGTTCTGTCACTATTGCTTACACACAAAACTCCCCCTTGAATTGGTTACTTTTGGGTAATAATACTTGCTCTTACAATTGATTCTGTTTCCCTGTGGGTTCGACCCTAACTTACCTACTATACTTGTTATAGTTTGCACCTTAGGAATTTACTTTGATTTGACATAACGACATTAGGCCTGTCAAATTTGGCGCCGTTTCCGGGGAAACGGATTATCTTTGTTCTTGTTTGTCTTATTACCTATTTGGGTGCGAACCTCTTGCATGGTTCGCACTCGTGCTACTGATCCCCATCTTGTTGATTTTGATTGGGAAATTGACAGGACATACCACCGCCGCCTTAGAGAACAACACCAACATTCCCAACAACCTGATCCAATGGCTGGAAATGTAAATCAGACGCTGCGACAGCTGACAGCAGCAAACATCACACAGCAGGCACCTGCTGTGACAATCCCTGCTCTGGGGGATGACAACCATTTTGAGCTAAAGTCTGGGCTGATTCATCAACTGCCCAAATTCCATGGATTGGCTGGAGAAGACCCCATCAAGCACATGGGGAAGTTTCATAATGTGTGCATGAGCATGAAACCAGCCAATATAGATGAAGCACAGATAAAGATGAGAGCCTTTGGGTTCACGCTGGTCGATGCTGCGGATGACTGGTACTACAGTCTTCCTACAGGGAGCATCGACACTTGGCCTAAGCTCCACAAGGCCTTCCTGGAGAAATTCTTTCCTGCTAAGAAGGAGAACACCTTGAAGAAGGCAATCAGCAATATAGAGCAGGAAGATGATGAAACCCTCTACGATTACAATGAAAGGTTCAAGAAGCTTTGCGCTAATTGCCCCTTCCATGGCTACAGCACTAAGGAACTAGTCCTATACATCTATGGGGGGTTGCTGGAATCTGATAGAAGAATGATTGATGCCGCCTGCGGAGGAAACATTCTGAATGCCACGCCAGAGGGAGCCATGGAGAAGATTCAGGAAATGGCTGAGGGGACTAGAAATTTTGGGAAGTCCACCAGAAAGAAAGGAGTCAATTCGGTAGACTCTAACCAATCCAAAGATATTGCTGAATTGAAGGAAATGGTTAAGAGGCTCACTCTGCAAGGGACTCCTCAACAACTCAAGGCTTGTGGAATCTGCAATGATAACTTCCACCCAACTGATTCCTGTCCTGCACTCCAGGAAGACACCGCTGAAGTAAGTGCTATAGGTGGAAATGGACCTCAGAGACCCAGACATGACCCCTACTCAAACTCCTACAACCCAGGGTGGCGGGATCACCCAAATTTCAGATGGAGGGATCCACCAAACCAACCACATCAGCAACAACCACCTCCCTACAATCAGAGGCAGCAGGGTAACGCTCCCTCTACTGAGTCCATGCTCAATACCCTGACACAGCACTTTACTGCGCATGTTCAGACAACTGAATCGAGCATAAAAGATATACAGAAACAAATGGGGCAAATGGCTGAAGCAATCACGAGAATGGAGGCAAAGACGTCAGGGGGTCTACCATCTCAAATAGTGGTCAATCCAAGGGAAAACGTCAGTGCTATAATTCTTCGAAATGGAAAAGAGCTGAAAAGTCGGGAAGATGAGGAGGAAAGCACGCAGGTCTCCGACGTGGCAACGCCCAACACTGGCGCGCCCGCGCTGGGTACTGGCGCGCCCGCGCTGGATACTGGCGCGCCCGCGTCGAGTCCTGAACCTGAGAACAAAATCTCGCCTGAATCCGAGCCCTATGTCGATACATATGTACGACCGGATTTTCCCCCTCTCGGGTCGGAGAAACCAAAACCTCCGTTCCCTGAGGCACTCAAAGAGAGGAGGATAATCGATGATTCAGAGCTTTTCGAGACATTTAGCAAGTGCCAGGTGAACATTCCTCTGCTGAAAATGATAAAAACTGTGCCCAAGTACGCCAAGTTCTTGAAGGAGCTTTGCACGGTAAAGAGAAATCAGAAGCTGAAAGGTAAAAAGAAAGTGAAAGTAAGTGAGCAAGTCTCCGCTATGTTTCAGAGGAGAATGCCGAAAAAGTGCACTGATCCAGGTATGGTTACTATCCCCTGTGTCATTGGAGATGTAAAATTTGATAGAGCTATGCTTGATTTGGGCGCTTCCATAAATGTGCTTCCTTACTCACTTTACAAATCGCTAGATTTAGGACCTTTGCATGAAACTGGAGTAATTGTGCAACTAGCTGACAGGTCTAATAAATACCCTAAAGGAGTAGTAGAAGACGTTTTGGTCATGGTCGATAAACTGATTTTTCCTGCAGATTTCTTTGTCCTGGATATGGAACATGATAAGCATGATGCGCCTATTCTGTTAGGTAGACCTTTTATTAAAACAGCTAGGACAAAAATTGATTGTGTTTTTGAGACACTAACAATGGAATTTGATGGAGAAAAGGTCGAATTCGATTTATACAAGGCTATGAAACATCCTGTTGATGACCATTCTCTGTGCTCTATTGATGTGATTGAACCATTAGCTCAAGATCTATTTGATATTTCTAGGGAAGATGAGTTGCAGTCAATTATTGAGAATGCTATTGACAAGTCCTATACAGATTTTTCAATTACATCTAACATGCAGGAATTAGTAGCCCAGATGGATGTCGAAGGTAAGTTCTCTACTCTTTTGGGCATTGGCCCCAATCTACTGACTCCAAGCGAAGTGCTTGTTCCATCTGTTGTGCAGGCACCTGAAATTGAACTCAAACAACTCCCTAGTCATCTCAAGTATGCTTTCCTAGGAGTTGATGACACTTTACCAGTTATTGTGTCAAGTAAGCTTTCAGTAGAGCAGGAAGAAAAGTTAGTGGAGGTTCTGAAGAAGTACAAAACTGCGCTGGGGTGGACCATCGCTGACATCAAGGGAATTAGTCCATCTACATGCATGCACAGGATTCTGCTGGAGGATGGAGCTAAGCCATCACGCCAACCACAGAGAAGGCTCAATCCGCCCATGATGGATGTGGTGAAGAAGGAAGTGCTGAAATTGCTATCAGCAGACATGATTTTCCCAATTTCTGACAGTCAATGGGTAAGTCCTACACAAGTTGTCCCCAAGAAAGGAGGTATTACAGTCGTGGAGAATCAACAAGGTGAGTTGGTCCCTACCAGAACACAAACAGGTTGGAGGGTATGCATAGACTATCGCAAGCTGAATACAGTAACCAGGAAGGATCACTTCCCCCTCCCCTTTATTGATCAGATGCTAGAACGCCTTGCTGGGCGCCCCTATTATTGCTTTTTGGATGGATATTCTGGATATTTTCAGGTGGCCATAGCGCCAGAGGACCAGGAGAAGACTACATTTACATGTCCTTTCGGTACTTTTGCATATCGCAGAATGCCATTTGGACTATGTAACGCACCCGGGACATTTCAACGATGTATGGTTAGTATCTTCTCTGAATACATTGAAAATTTCATTGAAGTATTCATGGACGATTTCACAGTACATGGGGATAGCTTTGATACTTGTTTGAGCCATTTGGCACTAGTGTTAAAAAGATGTGTTGAAACTAATCTGGTTTTGAACTCTGAGAAGTGTCATTTTATGGTAGAACAGGGAATTGTTTTAGGCCACATAGTCTCTGCAAAGGGTATTGAGGTCGATAAGGCGAAGATTGATGTAATTCAGTCTTTGCCTTATCCTACTAATGTGCGCGAAGTTCGTTCTTTCCTAGGCCATGCAGGTTTTTATCGCAGGTTTATCAAGGATTTTTCGAAGGTATCCTCACCCTTGTGCAAGCTTCTGAAGAAAGATGTGACCTTTGTACTCACACAAGAGTGCAAAGAGGCGTTCGACTCGCTGAAAGGACGCCTCACTAGTGCACCAATCATTCAGGCACCAGACTGGTCTCGCCCATTTGAGATCATGTGTGTTGCTAGCGACTATGCAGTGGGAGCAGTGCTAGGCCAAAAAGAGGGAAGAGCCTCTCATGTGATCCATTATGCTTCCATGACTCTGAATGGAGCGCAGCGCAACTACTCCACCATTGAGAAAGAAATGCTAGCCGTGGTGTTTGCATTAGAGAAGTTTCGACAGTATCTGCTTGGAGTCAAAGTGATTATCTACACAGACCACGCAGCCCTCCGCTACTTGATGACAAAGAAGGAGACAAAGCCAAGATTAATTCGATGGGTCCTGTTGCTCAGCGAATTTGATGTGGAGATTAAGGACAAGAAAGGAGCGGAGAATTTGGTGGCTGACCACTTAAGCAGATTGGTGAATGAGGAGGACAAGCCGGAGTCATAGAAACCCATCTTAGGCACGTTTCTGGATGACACATTGTGCAAAATCGAGCACAAAAGCACGCCGGAGTCTGACGCGCCCGCGCTGAGTACTGGCGCGCCCGCGTCGTTCCCTGACGCGCCCACGCTATTAATTCTCAGCCAATCTCAGTCCGTTCTAGGACTTCATTCTGTAAACCCTTGGTACCGGGACATTGTAAACTACTTAGTTTGTGGGGAATTTCCCCCGGATCATACCAAGGCTCAAACGGAGAAGATTCGAAGAGAAGCAAACCACTATGTTTGGGATGACCCATACCTTTGGAAACATTGTGCCGATCAGGTAATTCGTCGTTGTCTTCCAGATAATGAGGTACGATCTGTTCTTGAATTTTGTCATTCTCAAGCATGTGGGGGACACTTTGGTGCCAATAAAACTGCTAGAAAAGTGCTTGAATCTGGATTTTATTGGCCACATATTTTTAAAGATGCTTATTCTTTCTGCAAGGCATGTGATAGGTGTCAAAGAATGGGGAATATCTCTCAAAGGAATGAAATGCAACAATCACCGATGATTTTTTGCGAAATCTTTGATGTTTGGGGCATTGACTTTATGGGACCTTTTCCTAGTTCTTGTGGGAACTTGTATATTTTACTTGCGGTGGACTACGTTTCCAAGTGGGTGGAAGCGAAGGCCACCAGAACTGATGACTCTAAAGTTGTGGCAGGGTTCTTGAAAAGCAATATTTTTGCTAGGCATGGAATTCCTAGAGCGCTGATTAGTGACAGGGGTACCCATTTCTGCAACAAAACAGTGACTGCCGTGCTGAAGAAATATCATGTCACACATAGAGTTTCCACCGCATACCATCCACAGACGAATGGCCAAGCAGAGGTGTCCAATAGAGAGATCAAAGCCATTCTCGAGAAGACTGTAAATCCTAACAGGAAGGATTGGAGTTTGAGACTTGATGATGCACTGTGGGCTTATCGCACTGCTTACAAATCTCCAATTGGGATGTCTCCTTTCAGACTTGTCTATGGTAAGGCATGTCATCTTCCTGTTGAGCTGGAGCACAAGGCTTGGTGGGCAGTGAAACAATGCAATATGCAGAGTGACGGGGTTGGAGAACACAGGAAGCTACAGTTAGGCGAGCTCGAGGAGTTACGTTTGGACGCCTATGATATTGCGGCAATCTACAAGGCGAAGACCAAGGCATGGCATGACAAGCACATCCATAGGAAGGACTTTAAAGCCGGTGACAAAGTCCTACTTTTTCAGTCTCGCCTGAAACTCTTCGCTGGGAAGCTCAGGTCAAAGTGGGGGGGACCATACATTGTTGCTGAAGTTTTCCCACATGGCGCTGTAGAGTTATATGACTCAAATAGCCACAAGAAGTTTAAGGTAAATGGTCAAAGGCTTAAGACATACTATGAAGGGTTCCCGAAGGAGGCTATGGATGAGTTAGTTTTGGAGGAGCCAAATGCAGAGTTAGAATAATTAAAAAAGGCTTAGTCGAGCCAGCGACTTGAAACAAAGGCGCTGCTTGGGAGGCAACCCAAGGTATTGCATTCTTTCCCTTAACTAGATTTTATTCTAACTTGTAGGTAATAAAGAAGGAGCTTCTGGTGACGAATTGCATCCGCATTTCGGACCCACTGCATCCGCAGTGTTAATTTTCTGTTTAAAAAAAAAAAAAAAAAAAAAAAAAAAAAAAAAAAGACCACGGGCTGGAAAACCCACTTCGGGCCAGCCCGCCATCTTCAAGCCCCATCATCACTCCCCCATCACCATCCCTCAAATACAACCAAAAACCCTACCCTCCCCCACATCCACATCCTCTCCTCCCACACTCCACCCACACTCACACTCACAAACATCCCCCACCCCTATTTCAGTGGTGAGCCCTCCACCAGGACCCCCACACCCCGTCTCCCTTACCCCATTCTCCTTTCCTTTCGTCCTCGGTACCGTGGGGAGGCTCCGCGTCGACAACCGCTTCCGACGATTTTCGAGGTCTGCAGAAATCGCCGACGCGGCCGCGCCGACATTTCAACGCGCCCGCGCTGTCAGAGTTACGAAACAAGAGGCTGAAACCACCGACGCGGCCGCGCCTTCATTTCAACGTGCCCGCGCTCGCCGACGCGCCCGCGCTGTGTTCCTGACGCGCCCGCGCCGGCCTCCTGAGCCGAGCCTCATCTGTTCTTTGTGAGTTATTTCAGCTGTCCTTATTTCGATTCGGATCTAGTCTTATTATCTGTCGAATATGAGTTCATCGGAGGAAGAGGTGAGTCGATCTGATGATGAGTTAGATTTGTCTGAAGAGGAGTGGGCTATTTATAATAAGGTAAACTGTGTCAGTTCTACAAAATATCTGCATAGAGAGACCCTTCAGAGACTTCAGATGCTGGATTGTATGCAGAAGTGTCTAGCTCACGCTGGTATTGGTGACTTTTTGGAGTTGAGAGCTGTAGGATACCCAGAACTGTGCAAGCAGTTCCTTGCAACATATCAGCTGTACCTTGGGGATAACAGAATTAGAGGGGTTTCTTTCAGGTTCAATGGCACTACCTACAGGATTTCTGCAGCAAGGTTGCGAGCTGCTTTGGGGATCACTAAAGTCCCAACTGATGGATGGGTGACAGCCACGACCGACACAGACCTCGTTGCATTCTTTAGAGCGGTATCTGGAGAGGAATTCTTAACCAGTAACGAGTACAACAGCAGGATTACTCATCCTGTCTTCCGTATGTTGTGCAAGATCGCCGCTGGGACATATTATGGGCTGACCATAGATACCAAGCTCTCCATGACACACCTGAGGTTTGCTTATAGCGCTGTGCCTACTGCAAATTATACGCCTGACTGGGTTAGGCTCTTCTTCGATGGGCTCGACAAGGTCAGAAGGGATCGCAGTGTCGCTGGACCAGAAATGGTCCAAGGCGGACTTATTACTCGGGTAGCTATTGCTGCAGGCGTTGAGCCAGGTGGTTTGCAAGAGGTGGAGGAGCAGGTCATAGCAAGGACCTACACAGAGGAGTATCTGCGGAGGTGTTTGATGCTTGACACTGCGCCGGATGGGGGAACCATTTGGTGTACAGGCAAGAAGAAAGAGCATCAGTTCAGGCTCCCTAAGCCCCTTCCTTGGTCTGAGACTTGGACTGATTGGTATATTGAGGCTGATTATTTTCCGACATCAGTTCTGGGTAGACGGCATCGCCTAGAAGTGGGTAGCAGTAGTGGCATAGCTGGAGCTGCCACGATTGAGGATGCGCCTGTGGCTCCGCAGGCTTTTGTTCAGACAGATACTCAGGGTTTCGCACAGAACCCACAGCAGGAGGTACCTGCTTATCATACCCCTTCTCACGGTTGGGATTCTCACCCGACATATCAGGGCCAGCAGGATTCACATCAGTGGGCCCCTTGGCCCCCACAAGCTTTTCAGGATGCTCATCAACAACCTCACCAGTGGGACTACCTGGTTGACCAGATTGGCCTTCTGCGCCAAGAAGTAGGGAGTTTGACGACGGTGGTTCAAAACCAAGATAGAGTGCAGAACCAGATTCTCCACCAGCAGGCCGACATCCTAGAAGGCTTTGGCGAGTTCAGAGGTATGAGGGAAGAGCTGCGCCGCATGCGAGAGGATTACTCTCGCCACTATCCACCCCCTCAGTGAGTCCTTCTGTTTCCTTTCTCCCTACTTATTTCTGTCTTCTTTCACATTGAGGACAATGCTTCATTCAAGTATGGGGGAGGGAAAGGATTTACATATCTTGTACATATTTCATTTCCGCATTATTTTTGTACAGATTCTGCACTTGTTATTTAAAAAAAAAAAAAAAAGCAATCAAAATCCTGGGATGAGTTGAAAACCCGAAAGGGCGACTCATGCAAAAAGCAGGTAGTCTGGCGAGCCTTAGGCTTTGGCAATATGAGACTTGAGGGAAGTGAGAATGTTTATGTGAGTACCATCTTTGGAAAAAAATGAGTGGCTTGGTGAAAACCCCAAAAGGGCGCCTTGGCAAGATGAGCGCTTACTTTGAGTGTTTAGGATTGATCTCTTGGCGAAGGCGACATAAGAAGTGGAGTGATAAGGAGGTTTTCGGGTAGGCCACTGGGAGCTATAAGGTGTAGATGGTTGAGATATAATTGTAAGTCTCATTTCCTATTTTGATTGTCTTTTGTGCTGATTGTTGAGATGGTGGAAACTGCTAGTACTTAGTGTTCATTTCCCCTGTACTGTCTGTGAACCTTTGAGGTTTATGGTGAGAGTAGGCTTAGCTTCTATGCTTACTCGGGACGAGTAAAGGTTTAAGTATGGGGGAATTTGATATGCGATATATTCTATAGCGCATTTAGTAGTTTTTGTCATCATTTACATGTCATTGTGAGAGATATTTGTATGAACTTGGTGATTCGGAACTTGTTGAAGAAGTTGAAGAAATCATAGGATCATGCAAGTTATAGAAGAGTTGAAGTGAAGAAATTCGGAAGCAGCTGGAATCAGGCGAGCTTGGCGCGGCCGCGCTGCTACTGACGCGCCCGCGCTGCTAGGAGGGAGTACCTGCGTCGTTGCCTCAGAGAGAAGTAGCAAGACATTCACTGACGCGCCCGCGCTGCTACATGACGCACCCGCGTCAGTCCCTGGAGACGGATTCTTATCCGATTTTCCCCTATCTTATTAGTTGTTAATTTATATTTTTACGGGATTAAAAAACCCTTTTAATTAGGTTATATTATTGCCGAGAAGGAAGGCAGTTTGATTAGGTTATTTTCCAGAGACGTATTTTTCCTTTTATCATCTCACAAACCCTATGGAGAACTAACTCTCCTTTGTTACACTTGGTTCTTTGAAGCCTTCGATTGAATTGGTTGTGAGTATTCTACTCTCGTTCGTCCTTTGTTAATTGTTTCGATCTCCTGAGCTTATTGCTTGATTGCTTATTATTGGTTTATCTGGATTGATCACCTAGGTTTATCGATACTAGTCATATTGCTAGGGTTTCCAATTCCAGGTTTGGGGTTGTAGACTCATTGTAGCAAACACAATCATCATAAGCAGGTTGCTTGTGGTGGATTGTGAAGGAAAGTCGATTACAGGCTATTTTAACGGGTTGTTAGAATCGCTTGTATCTCATTATAATTCATGTTTGAATGCTATTGCTTTATTATTCGGTGAAGGTTTTCCCTTGTAATTTGGTGATAAGCGCTTTTAGGACTGGTAGGACTAAAAGCTATTACACGATCTGAATTGAGAACAATTACTGGACATTAGAACTTGAGACTCATAGAATTCGATGATGAACCATCTCAATTGTTGTGCGGATAATTACCTGGTGTAATACTTTTCCATCATATATTTGCAACTTGTTCTGTCACTATTGCTTACACACAAAACTCCCCCTTGAATTGGTTACTTTTGGGTAATAATACTTGCTCTTACAATTGATTCTGTTTCCCTGTGGGTTCGACCCTAACTTACCTACTATACTTGTTATAGTTTGCACCTTAGGAATTTACTTTGATTTGGCATAACGACATTAGGCCTGTCACTCCCTCTCGTTCCAAGACCCTGTCTGATCAACTAGATGTTGTCGACTCCAAACCCAGCGCCATCCGCCTTGTCCTCCAGGTACTTTCGAGTCTTCCCTTTGAATACAATACTGCTGCTACTCATATCCAGCAGACGGAACCTCTCCCTACATTCAAAAAGACCCGGTCTCAATTGATCCTAGAGGAGACTCGCATTCACTGTCAGACCACCAAAGCCGCAAAGGACAAGACGGCATTGGTCTCGTCAAGCGACATCGACGAGACCTATGCCCCGCAGCACAACCGTAGCAACGACCAACCAGGATCGAGAGGCGGCGGCCGCGGCCGCAGTAGCACGAGTCCTCTCGCCCCTCTTGGTAACCCAACCCCGGCTATCCGCCTTGGATGCCCTTCGACTACCCCAGTGCGTCGTATCGCCCACCAGCCCCGTATCCCAACCGCCAGCAGGGAGGGGGCTTGTTGGGTCCTGGCGTCCTGCTCCTCGACCCGCAGGTCATCAGGCCTATTCGTCGTCGTCTGATCCGGCATACACTCCGACCGATGTGCATCACGCCTTCTCTTCGATGCAGCTGGCACCTCCTCACTCCGCTCGGTACATGGACACTGGCGCCACCTCTCATATGACGAACTCCTCAGGTACTCTCTCTTCTATTTCTTTTAAGGGTCCTGCCCATTCTATTATCGTCGGCAACGGTGGTCGCCTTGCTACTTCGGGCATTGGCCACGCCACATTACCAACCCCAACCAACCCATTACACCTCAACAACGTCCTCATTACCCCCAAACTTGTCAAAAGCCTTATCGATGTCCTTCGGTTCATCACTGACAATAATGTTTCTCTTGTGTTTGATCCGTTTGGTTTCTCTGTGAAGGATCTTACTACGGGGGTTACTCGCCTGAGATGTAATAGCACCGGGGAGCTCTATCATGTGTCGTCGCCCTCACCATCCAGCCCGTCAGGTTCAGTCGCACTCTTGGCATCATCATCCAGTCTTTGGCATGCACGCTTTGGTCCTCCCAGTCCTACAATTTTAGATTTGCTTCGTTCTAACAGTCTAGTCACATGTAATAAAGAGCTTCGCTCTAGTTTATGTTCTTCTTGTCAGTTAGGCAAGCATGCCAGACTTCCTTTTCAGCGGTCTTTAAACACTACTTTTGCCCCATTTGATATTATTCATAGTGATATTTGGACATCTCCTGTGCCTAGCAAGGAGGGTCATAAGTATTACCTTTTGTTTCCGGATGATTACACACATTTCTTATGGGTTTTCCCTTTGCACTTTAAATCTCAAGTGTTTCCTATCTTTTCCAAATTTCATGCTTACATCAAAACACAATTTCACACCTCTATCAAGTGTTTCCAATGTGACAATGGCCGTGAATTTGACAAAAAAGAATTTCACACTTTCTTCAACACTTATAGGATCTCCTATCGCTTGTCTTGCCCCTATACCTCCCAACAGAATGGCAAGGCCGAACGAATCATCCGAACCATTACCAATATGATGCGCTCTCTCCCCTTCCACGCATCCATTCCCCTTCTCTATTGGCCTTACGCCTTAGCCACCACATGCTACCTCCTAAACATTCTCCCTTCCACCACCCTCCACCATCGCTCACCAACTCAGGCACTTTATTGCACTTTGCCTAGGTATGATCACCTGCGTATCTTTGGGTGCTTGTGCTTCCCCAATCAGTCATCCACCGCCCCACACAAACTTCACCCACGCTCCACTCCTTGTGTCTTTCTTGGCTATCCGTCTGATCATCACGGTTACCTCTGCCTCGATATCAAGACCCACAAGATCATTCTATCTCGTCATGTCACCTTTGATGAATCACGATTCCCCTTTGCGTCTCCCACACCTCATGTGTCTCAGTCAGAGTCAGAGTCATCATTCCCTTATTTTTTTCTTCCCCAGGGCTCTCCCGGTGCTCCTACCTCTCCCCCTCCACCACCACCACCCCCTGCCACCAGACCACACACTCGCAGCGTCTCCGGTGTCTTTTAACCACGTCAGATGATCTCCATGACCACCACACATCGCCCCGCCATCCAAAACCATACATCCGCTCCAACATCCCCTCGCCAAGAAGTGATGCCGCGGCTGCAGCAAGATGCCGCGGCCGCAGCAAGATGCTGCCCCTTCAAGAACGCTTTTCTGCATGGCCATCTGAATGAGACGGTCTATATGTTTCAGCCACCGGGGTTTGCTGATGCTGATCGTCCCAAGCACGTCTGTCTCCTAAAGCGCTCTCTATATGATCTGAAACAGGCTCTGCGAGCTTGGTTCTAGCGCTTTGCTTTGCATCTGCTACGCTTTGTTAGGTTTAAAGGTAATGTTGTTTTAATAGGTTGAAGGTAAATTCAGTTCTTGTAGATCCTTTCGGATAATCAAGACAATTTGAGTAGACCCAAAAAGGGTAATCTCATGGGTAGACCTCGAAAGGTAATCCCGAGGGAGTAGGCCAAAAAGGCAATCTCCACCGAATTCTTTTAGGCGACAAAACTAAGTGTTTAAGCCCTTTAGAAAAGATATATAAAATGGCTTGGATAATGGCAAATGAGTCACTCAAATAAATCGAGTTTTCCTTCAACGTTTATTGCCCCTATATGCCAAAGGGTTGCACTACAATAACGTTGTGGGATAAAACGTTTCCTATACAATAAAAGGGTGGCATCCCATTTCATTATTGCATATATACATACCTTGTTTGTGTTTTAAGTGTTTGTTCTTCCGATTGAGAGAGATATCGGAAAAACTCATGCCTTTCCAAGTGGATGGCAAAGGTCTTTTATAGGCAAAATGGGGTGGAAGTTTTTGGGTGGTTATGGGTAGTTATTGGTAGTTATTGGTGGTTATGGGTAGTTATGGTGGTTGGACGGTTACCCCCCAATAACTACCCCCAACCGCTGGCCCAATAAGGCCCAATAAGAACCAGCCCAATTAAGGACAAGCTAGCATGACGGAGCTAGCATGGTGGAGCTAGGTCACTCATAAAATATAAAATGTGCATGACATTTATACGAAGCTGGGTGTAGCTACCATGCAGCTAAAATGACTAAGCTAAAGCTTCAATGAAGCTAAAACCCTAATCAAGCTCAAAATTAGAGCTAGATCATTTTTGGAGTTCCGAAGCTCGGCTAGCTCTCAAATTTTGCACCAAGACTTTAGAGCTTAATATCTTCCTTTACAAATCATGAGACGGTGATTTAACTTACTATAAGTGAACAAAACTCGATCTTAACCATATTAGATCGAATACCGAACATATCTCTATTGCTCACTTTTATGGAAAACATCCAAACAAGCTCAAGACCGATTTTCTCAATGTTGATATCATTGCATGGGTCTTTCCTCATGATTTCCTTTCCCCTTAAAATCTTAGAATTACTTAGGGCCGATCACATGGGCCGTGCCTCCCGCACACCCTAAGCCCGAGTGATGCTCTTAGTAATTCTCACACTTAACATTTATGATTTCAGACAAATGGATTGATAACTTTTCACAAATTACCAACATTCCTCCCCCATTTGAGCAATGTCATAAATCCTTGAACAATTTACAAACTCTTTGTATAGACATAAATATCCATTGGATTTGAATTTATATCTTGTAAAAATTACAATCATGTACTAAAGAATCGTGGTGTTCTAAGACTTGAACCACATCAACTTGTCTAAGCACACGTAATAAAAATTACAACATGAGTTACATAATGTATATACACTAAACTTTGACGTTTTGAGGCTTTACGTCCCTTATCCTTCACATATGCTTCGAGACGAGTCATCCTTGAACTCTCTTGGAAGAAGCCTTGCACTTCCACATATGCTTAGTTGAATTTCTAATTTGCACCTACAAAATGCATTTTCCAAAATTCATTAAGAAACTATGTTTCAACTTTTCTTTTCATGTAGACTAGAGCAGATTACCTTGATGGGTTGTTGATTGCTCCAAAACTCTACGTCCTTGGCCTACCACATTGAATTCTACCCTACACCTTTCGGTAAGGGGAAATTGGGCATCCAAGTCATAGGTTCATTTGGGATTTTAACCCCATCCCTCGAGATGCTTTGTACACAAACTCTTTTGCCAAACTCTTGGTTAAGTGATCGGCAAGATTGTTGTGTGTTCGCACAAAGACAACCGATATGACTCCATGTGTGATTAGTTCGCGGATGGAACTATGCCTCACACCTAGATGTCGTGACTTCCCGTTATATACTTGGCTATAGGCCTTTGCCAAAGTACTTTGGCTATCACAAAAGATAGCAATAGGGGATATTGGTTTTGGCCACAAAGGTATCTCATGTATGAGATTCCTAAGCCATTCCGCTTCCTTGCCGGCCGCGGCAAGTGCAACAAACTCCGACTCCATCGTCGAGGTTGTTATGCATGATTGCTTCTTAGATGCCCAAGAAATCGCACCACCACCTAATAGGAATACCCAACCACTCGTTGAAGAGTGATCTTCCATATTGGTGATCCAGCTTGCATCGGTGTATCCCTCCAAAGTGGAGGGAGAACCCACATATGCAATTCCATAGATCATTGTCCCTTTCAAGTACCTAAGTACTCTTCTAAGGGCCTTCTAATGACTTGAGCTTGGTCGACTTGTATATCGACTTAACTTACCCACGGCAAATGCTATGTCGGGGCGAGTACTTGTCATGGCATACATTAGACATCCTATTACTTGAGAATACTCAAGTTGTGAGATTGGTTCTCCTAAGTTAGGGAGAAGTTTCTCACTTGGATCCATAGGTGTACTAACCGGGGTGGATTTATCACATTGGAAACGTTTTACCACCTTTTCAATGTAATGGGATTGTGTTAGGGTTAAACCCTTTCCTTCCCGCTTGATCTTAATTCCCAAGATCACATCAGCTTCTCCTAGATCCTTCATGGAGAACTTAGTAGACAAGAACTCCTTAGTTTTGTCCACTTCTATTTGGTTTGTGCCAAATATAAGCATGTCATCTACATATAGACATATTATAACTCCTTGACCGGAATTATTAAACTTACTATATACACACTTATCAGCTTGATTGATTTTGAAGCCATCACCTAAAATCACTTCATCAAACTTTTGATGCCACTGTTTTGGCGCTTGTTTAAGTCCATAGAGGGACTTGATCAATCGACACACTTTGTGTTCTTGACCTTTTACTATGAAGCCTTCGGGTTGCTTCATGTAAACCTCTTCATCCAAATCTCCATTGAGGAATGCCGTTTTTACGTCCATTTGATGGATGACAAGACCATGAATGCTTGCTAAGGCAATTAAAAGTCTTATAGTGGTGATTCTAGCCACGGGAGCATAGGTGTCGAAATAATCGACTCCTTCTCTTTGTTTAAAACCTTGGATTACCAATCGGGCTTTAAATTTGTCAATGGACCCATCGGCCTTCATCTTCCTTTTGAAGATCCATTTACAACCTAGAGGTTTTCACCCGGTTGGAAGGTCTGACAACTCCCAAGTGTTGTTGCCAACAATAGAGTCCATTTCATCTTGGATTGCTTCTTTCCAAAATGCGACGTCTTGAGAACTTATTGCCTCGCTGAAGGTCTTAGGATCCTCATCCATATGTAGATATGAGATGATTTGACCTTCTTTATTCCTAGAACCCTCCATCAAGAAGACTTGAAATATTGGTTCAGGATACGTATGTCCTACTAAGAGTGCGGAGTGCACTCGTTGTCGCTTGGGTGTGTGGGACGTCGAAGTAGGAGCTTCGGCCTCATCATCGCTCGCATGCGTCGAGAGCATGTTTTCACCATCGCTACCGTAGCTAGTGTCTTCCCCAGGTACGCCCATGGCCATGCGCTTTAGCGCCCTTGGCCCTGTAGCTGGGGAGTCTTTGTCGAGCAGTGGCTTTGGGTCAGCGACATCGATGCTTGGTGCTTGCAGCAAGCTAGCGCGCGTCATATACCTAGTGACCCTAGATCCAAGTACAGGCGTCGGCTCCTCGGTTTCCATTGGATCCGATGATGGGTCGACATCCTCTTGGTCTATCTCCCTAGGCCTAGGGCTCGATGTGAACCTAGTCTCATCGAATATGGCATCACGTGATTCTATCACGATGTTAACCGAGATAGCGTGATTTGGTTCTATGACGAAGAACCTATAGGCCTTAGAGTTATGTGCATATCCAATGAATATGCACTCAATACCTCTATCTCCTAAGGTTTTACGCTTAGGGTCCGTTAGTCTAACAACCGCACGACAACCCCATATACGAAGATAATGGAGATTTGGTTTTCTTTTAAACCAAAGCTCGTATGGTGATTGACGATTTCTCTTGCTTGGCACCCTATTTAAGATATAGTTGGCTGTTAGCATCGCCTCACCCCAAAACGAGTTCTTTAACCCGGAGTATGACAACATGGCATTAACCATGTCCTTAAGAACACGATTCTTTCGCTCCGCCACCCCATTTTGTTGTGGGGTATATGGAGCCGTCGTCTCATGAATTATGCCACAAGACTCGAAATACTCCACATCCATGTATTCACCACCACGATCGGTTCGTAGCCTTTTAATTTTATTTCCCGTTTGCAATTCAACTTCGGTCTTGTATGCTTTAAACTTATCTAGTGCCTCACTCTTAGAGTGAACTAAATAGACATAGCAAAACCTTGTTACATCATCGATGAACGTTATGTAGTAACGTTTTTGACCCAATGATGGCGTTGCATGTAGGTCCCCTAGGTCCGAATGGACTAGGCCTACGACCCCTTCCTCTCTTTTAATTGCCTTAAAAGGAAGCCTTGTTATTTTTGTTAACAAGAAAGTTTTACACTTTTCATTTGTTGGTTCAAAGGCGGGAATTATATTTTCCTTAGCCATATCTAACATACGCTTCATATGCACATGTCCCAACCTTGCATGCCAAAGATCATATAAAGAATCATTAGACACGACCATGTAATCAAATAATACTTTATTATTATTGATAACATTGAGTAGGAACATATTGTTTTTATAATGGCCGAAGCCTACAAATACTCCTGCCCTACTTATTACTAATCGATCGGCTTCGAAAACCAATCGATAACCTAACTTGTTAAGCACACCACCACTTACAACATTTTTGCGGATGGCGGGTGCATACAATACATTATGTAATACAAGTTCCTTCCCACTAGTAAAGTTGAGATGTACGTCCCCTTTACCTAGGACTGGGGTTGTTGACTCGTTTCCCATGTAAAGCACTAAACCGTCCTCTACATTATTCATGTGCTTGAACCATTTCCTTTCCATGCACACGTGGGTGGTGGCACCCGAGTCGAGCCACCAAAGGAGTTTTTCATCCTTCATAACAAGACATTGATCAATGTTAGATACAAAGAATAATGACTCATTTGTAACTAAAGACACCGAAGTGCCCTTACCTTGCCCGGGGCTTGTGCCCGAGCCCGACGCCGGTGTCATGACACCTTTGTCCTTTGACCCCTTGGACCTGCAGTCCCTCTTCATGCGGCCTGCCTTTCTACACTTCCAACAAGTTCCCTTGGCCTTAGCCTTCTTGTTAGATCCTTGCTTACTGCTGTTTCCTGATTTGGGGCGCTTGGAGCCCTTAGCGCCCACGGTGCGTTTGCTGTTGCCCGCCTCCATTGTGTTTATTGAGTGGGCTGATTTGTCTTCGCCTTTCTTTCCCTTGTCATTTGCCTTGAATTCCTCCTTCGAATGCTTCAAGAGATGTTTCGCCTCCTTCCACGAGTGAGGTAACTTATCGATTATGGATGAAACGGCGAAGTTCTCATCCAAGGTGATCCCATGTTGGGTTAGTTGACCCAATACTCGGAGCAATTCGTGGTATTGCTCCATTACTGGTCTATTTTCAACCATATTGTAGTTGTTGAAGTTAGACACGAGAAACTTCTTTGAAGAGGCATCTTCCGCCAAGTACTTGGCTTCGATGGCTTCCCACAAAATCCGAGATGTCTCATGATTTTGATACACATCGAATAGAGAGTCGGCCATGCCATTGAGGATGTGCCCACGACAAATGTAGTCGTCGTTCTCCCACTTCCCAACACGCCTATGTTGAAGCATTATAGCCTCCCTTTCGGCGACTTGAGCCTCGGTCTCTCCATCGACTTTTTCCGGAATCGAAGGTGGCTCTTCGGGACATGGCGTTGAGAGCACGTACGCCACCTTAAATGAAGTAAGCATGAAGTGCATCTTCTTTTGCCATCGACGAAAGTCTTGCCCTTCAAACTTCTCGAGTTTCGCGAATTTGGATGCTATCTCCGCCATCGGTAACTCCTTCGTTCTTGCCATTCCAACCTTGTTCCAAAACAACAAAACCAAACAATAAATAAACGTTGAAGATTGTTAGGTTTAAAGGTAATGTTGTTTTAATAGGTTGAAGGTAAATTCGGTTCTTGTAGATCCTTTCGGATAATCAAGACAATTTGAGTAGACCCAAAAAGGGTAATCTCATGGGTAGACCTCGAAAGGTAATCCCGAGGGAGTAGGCCAAAAAGGCAATCTCCACCGAATTCTTTTAGGCGACAAAACTAAGTGTTTAAGCCCTTTAGAAAAGATATATAAAATGACTTGGATAATGGCAAACAAGTCACTCAAATAAATCGAGTTTTCCTTCAACGTTTATTGCCCCTATATGCCAAAGGGTTGCACTACAATAACGTTGTGGGATAAAACGTTTCCTATACAATAAAAGAGTGGCATCCCATTTCATTATTGCATATATACATACCTTGTTTGTGTTTTAAGTGTTTGTTCTTCCGATTAAGAGAGATATCGGAAAAACTCATGCCTTTCCAAGTGGATGGCAAAGGCCTTTTATAGGCAAAATGGGGTGGAAGTTTTTGGGTGGTTATGGGTAGTTATTGGTAGTTATTGGTGGTTATGGGTAGTTATGGTGGTTGGGCGGTTACCCCCCAATAACTACCCCCAACCGCCGGCCCAATAAGAACCAGCCCAATTAAGGACAAGCTAGCATGACGGAGCTAGCATGGTGGAGCTAGGTCACTCATAAAATATAAAATGTGCATGACATTTATACGAAGTTGGGTGTAGCTACCATGCAGCTAAAATGACTAAGCTAAAGCTTCAATGAAGCTAAAACCCTAATCAAGCTCAAAATTAGAGCTAGATCATTTTTGGAGTTCCGAAGCTCGGCTAGCTCTCAAATTTTGCACCAAGACTTTAGAGCTTAATATCTTCCTTTAAAAATCATGAGACGGTGATTTAACTTACTATAAGTGAACAAAACTCGATCTTAACCATATTAGATCGAATACCGAACATATCTCTATTGCTCACTTTTATGGAAAACATCCAAACAAGCTCAAGACCGATTTTCTCAATGTTGATATCATTGCATGGGTCTTTCCTCATGATTTCCTTTCCCCTTAAAATCTTAGAATTACTTAGGGCCGATCACATGGACCGTGCCTCCCGCACACCCTAAGCCCGAGTGATGCTCTTAGTAATTCTCACACTTAACATTTATGATTTCAGACAAATGGATTGATAACTTTTCACAAATCACCAACACGCTTGGGATTCATTGGCAGCCGTTCGGATACGTCTCTGTTTATCTATCACAGAGACTCAGACTTGGCCTTCCTATTACTGTATGTCGACGACATCATTCTCACCGCCTCTTCTGATGCTCTTCTGATGTCCATTATTTCGCAGTTAAGTGCAGAGTTCACCATGTCTGATTTGGGTCAATTGTCCTATTTCTTGGGAGTTGCGGTTCAGCGTCATGCGTCTTGTCTGTTCCTCTCACAGAGTAAGTATGCTGTTGAGATTGTTGCTCGGGCTAAGATGGTTAACTGTAATCCTGTCGCCACCCCGGTCGATACTTCCAACAAGCTCAGTGCTCATTCTGGTCCTTTGGTTGATGATCCGACATTGTACAGGAGCCTCGCTGGTGCTCTTCAGTATCTCACCTTCACCAGGTCTGATATCAGTTACGCCGTTCAGCAGATCTGCTTGTTCATGCATGCACCCAGGGAACCCCACTTTCAGGCCCTAAAGCAGATCATTCGGTACATCAGCAGCACCCTCGAGCTAGGTACCATGATCACTCATTCCTCTAAGCTTGACCTTGTTGCATACACTGATGCGGATTGGGGTGGCTATCCTAACACACGTCGCTCCACCTCTGGTTACTGTGTCTTCCTCAACGACACCCTTGTGTCGTGGTCAGCCAAGCGTCAGTCTGTCGTGTCTCGCTCCAGCACTGAGGCCGAATACATGGGTGTTGCCAACGTTGTCTCCGAGTGCTCTTGGCTCCGCAATCTCCTTCTTGAGCTCCGTTGCCCTCTTCAGAAGGTCACTCTGGTCTACACAGACAACGTCTCCGCCGTCTATCTGGCTAGCAACCCAGTCCAGCATCAACGCACGAAGCACATTGAGCTCGATCTCCACTTCGTCCGAGACAAGGTTGCCATTGGACATGTCCACGTTCTACATGTCCCGTCCTCCTATTAGTACACTGATATATTCACCAAGGGTTTACCTCGACAGTTGTTCATTGATTTTTGGTCCAGTCTCACTCTACGGACCCCTCCAGTTTCGACTGCGGGAGTTTGATAGATTACATAGGTCTTATATTGTATAGTGGGCTCAAAGGCCCAAAAGGCCCAATACCTTTGTAACCTATATATATGTTTATCAATAAATGGAAACCCTCAAGGAGCACATTACAATCAATCTCGTAATCTTACAATTTTTTTTCACTACGCTAATTTACAACTAAAATGGGGTTTTCATCGCTAAAGAACTCAGGCAATGAATCAACATTATCTCTCAAGTATTCAAGTGACAAAACTAATGATCTCCGTCGCCTGAATACTCTTAGTCTTAGGCGACCAAAAAATTGTTCGTCGCCTAAAAATATTGTCAGACCTCAAGGGTTGTCCAAACCTGTCCATTAGTATTCATTCAAAGGAAGGTTAGATTTGGGCGACGATAAACATTCATCGCCCCAATGTGCTCTAAAATTATTATTTAAAAAAAAAGTGGCTTCAGAACATAAGTTCATCGCCCCAGTGGGATCGGAGAATTTTATAAAATATAAAAGTGAATTCTTTCAAGAGACGGTATATTCCAAACAATATAAGTAGATCACATTCCAGTTGGATGTACTTGTTTGGAACTCTTTTAGGCGACGAACTTTAGGATAATGTTCGTTGCGTGACAACTTCAATAAATAAGAACCATTTATGCGACGGACACGTTGCTTTGTTGGCCACCCGATTCCTCATAATTAAATATGGCAATTGTTGTCGTTTGGCCCTAACATAAGCGTCGACAATATAAAAAGTGTTCGCCGCTTTAATCGTTCATTTAATTAATGAGTGCACACTTAGGCGATGAACTATGATGTTTTGTTGGTTGCTTGAAAGGTACTTCTGATAGATATAATTGGAATCTCTGTTAGGACACCGTATTTCTTTTATTATCCGCCTCCTAATAATAGTTTGTTGTCTAACGTAGTTTCAGGCGACGAACATTTAAGCTATAGTTGGTGGCCAAAATGTGATTTGTGATGGGTTCCAATCATGTGGCATTCGGGCGACCACCTACTCTAACTCCGTCGCTAGACGTTGCCTCAGATCCTCAGGGTCAGGGCTTAGGCGATGAAAGCCGATGAGTCCGTCGCCCGAAGTGCAATCTAGCGCGTAGTTATTGCAATATGCCAATATATACGGAGTATGAAGTTTTCGTTCATTCCTACAGCTCGCACCCTTACAAGAGACATGCGGAATCTTCAAGTAATCCCTACCTCTTCTATTTCACAGTAGCCATATCCGCATTGCATATATATAGATTAGCCGGTAGTGACGGGGAATGGCTCGCGGACCGACCAGAGGACCGGTTTTACTCTTTATAACACTAAATTGCACTAAATAATCTCTCAAGTCTCAACACTTTGACCGTAATTGTGAAAATATCGAATCAATTTTCTAGATTGTGTCAAATAATCCTCAACTATGAGATCAATTGCAAAATAATATCGCCTTTTTTTAATAGGTTGAGATTGGTGAAACCATGCACAATTTAGATTAATAAAAAAAAATGCACAATTTACATTAATATGGAGACCTTATTTACTGGTTAAATAGCATAATAATAACCACAACTAACAAAATGGATAGCAAACAACTTATCACAGGCTGGAAGGTGCACACTAATCAAATCAAATTTAGCGGCAAAACCATTACACATTATGCAATGCTTCTTACTACCGACCCATATCCACAAGGAGCTTGACAAAATCAATAGAAACTTTCTACGGAACAAGGGACCGAAACACAAACCCCTAATCAATTGGTTTGAGGTGTGCAAATCACGCTCTAATGGGGGTTTGGGCCTGTGCTTATCAGAAGACATGAACAAAACCCTTCAACTTAAACTTCTTTGGAAAATACTAGCTGAACCAAATAACCCTTGGGTTAAATTAATAACCCAAAAATATTTAAAGGATATGCATATCCTAAATTATGAGAAAAAAGGAAATGTATCATGGCAATGGTCAAAACTGACTTCTCTTATTCCTCTATTTAAAAGTGGGCTCCGTTGGGGCATTGCAAATGGCAAATCGGTAAACTTCTGGCATGACCTTTGGATTGGGAATGACCCTTTGATAACTCATATATCAAACCCAATCTTAATAGACAACAACCTAATGGTTGGCAGATTTATATCCGAAGACCATGTATGGGACACCAATAAATTATACAACGATTTAGGAAACCTAGTCAGCAGGGAAACTCTGGAAAAGATTACTCAAACGCCAATCCCAAAGCACATCCACCAAGATAGACTATACTTGACTCATAGTAAAAATGGTTGGTTCTCTACGTCTTCAGCCATTGATCTCATCAACAAAGCAAGAAATCACTCCAATTCTCAATTGCACTTAATATGGAAACTAGATGTAGCCCCGAAAACCAAAGACTTCCTGTGGCGAGTCTCCAAAAATGGACTCCCGACATCTGTCAAACTTGCATCTCATGGAATAGACTTCCCCACTGACTGTCCCTTATGTGGAGTGAAATTTGAGGACACTGCCCATCTTCTATTTCATTGTCCAATATATACACAAACAATACACCACCTCTCTAAAAAAATCTATAGCACTATTCGATGTGCCTACGATTCCACTTCCAACACGAACGAAACAATATGCGCCCTCTACACATCACTAAGTAAAACAGAATTCTCATCACTTTGCTACAACTTGGTGGTGCTCTTGGTACTTTAGGAACAAAGCCGTCTTCGACAATGTTACTCCTAACCCTAAAACAATAGCAACATTCATAACCAACCAAATAACTAATTGGGAAAAATAAAAAACTGATGACTTAAGCACGGAAGAGAGCATTCGCAACAAAAGCCTAAATGTAGGGAACAACAAAAAACGAATAGCTAAATGGACTAAACCAAGACGAGACTGGTATAAACTTAACTTTGATGGAGCTTTATCCTCCAGCAACAATGGCTCTTATGGTTTTCTCATCAGGGATTGTATGGGGCAAACTCATTATGCAGAATCTGGTCCATCCCCATTTCCTTCTGTTATCGGATCTGAATGCTTTGGTATGTGGAAAGGAGTACTTAAAGCAGTAGAACTAAAAATAGCGCGTATCTGCATTGAAGGCGATAATCTCAGTATTATCAAAAGTCTCAAGTCAGGTACGTCTTGCTCTGGCGAGATCGAGATGCTAGTATCCGACTCACTATATGCTCTGAGCATGTTTTCATAATATGAGATTTCGCATGTCTTTAGGAATGGTAATCAAGCAGCTGATCGACTATCTCACCTTGGGACCATCTTCTCCGGCTTGACCTACCCTTCAGATGCATTTCTTAGAAGTATCATCCGCAAGGATGCTCTTGGCTAGTTTGCTCTAGCAAGCAGCCAAATTCTTTCTTGTTCAAAAAAATAAAAAAAAATAGCATAATAATAACAGATTTTTTATCTTATGTTTTTAGGATCGGATTTTCTATCCTATAAGAAGCCTAATTAGGAATGATTCCCCTTAGTTTAATTATTTTATCATTTTTTAAAATTAATTTTTTTTAGGGTCGATGCTTTATTCGGTAGATTCTACTAAATTAATTAATTTGGCTAATTTTTAAATATTTTTTTGGCGAAATTGGGTAGTTATACCCAATTCAAGTTTTTATTTGGTAAATGTACCCTTGAAGATTTTGTTTTTATTATGACAGATTTGCCCTTGATTTGATTGTAACTAATAAATCCATTGACGCTCAATCGGTTTCCATCAATGCTCGTTTTTTCCATTCCTCTCTTGCAATAAGCGACACTCATCCCATTGCATCTTCCTTGGAGTACGGTGATTGCGAAGACATTGAAGGTTGGTAAATTTTATTTATATGTTTATATGATTGTTATTGTACCTTCCATGGTATGGTAAACTCTAATTTGAGAACCCTAATTCAACCACGTGAGTTAGGCGCCCGACACAGACGCAAAAACTCGTGATCAACGTTTGTGATTTTCAAAAAAGAACGATGATGCAGAGTAGATGAAAGAGTGAAGATGTAGGGTCGATGGAAGCTTTATGGAATAGATATCTTATGTACGGTTATTGTCTTCGCTTATTATTAGTTAGGGACAATAATTTAGGTTACAAAATCGTTATCTATTTTTACAATAATGGTATGCTACTTATTTGATACCCGTGTTTACCAGGATTCGGTCATTACAGGAAATCATTCATTACAATAATTGTATGATATTGTAGTTGGTTATAGTACCAGTAATGGGTACAAGAATTCGTTCATTACAGTAAATCATTAATAACAAGAATTGTATGCCACTTTAAGTTGGTTATAGTGATTTCTTGTAATACAACTCTACAAGACAAGTGTGGGTATAGTAATGGTGAGAAGATTTCATTCATTACAGGAATTGGGTCATTACATGAAATCATTTATTACAATAATTTTATGCTATTGTAGTTGGTTATAGTAATGTGTACAAGAATTTCTTCATTATAGTAAATCAGTAATTACAGGAATTGTATGCTATTTTAGTGAGTTATAGTGATTTCTTGTGATACAACTCTATAAGACAAATGTGGGTATAATAATGGGTACACGAGTTCATTCATTACAGGAATTGATTACATGAATATTATTGTATTACAGGAGTGTGATTTCTTATAAGTAACTCATGACATTGTATTACATGAATATTATCGTATTACATGAATGGATCGATAAACGATTGTAATCAAATAATTTGAAGAGTAATGTATGTTACCTGTAACCTAGAAAATTGTTGAAGTTGTACCCTAGAAAATTCTCCGTTGATAATCCTTTTGCAGTAATCTAACTGAGTAGTTTTAAAAAGGATAAAACTTGTTAAAATATCTCCATCCACCAATCTTTTTAAAAAGGGATAAAAAAAATAGGATAAAATCTGATTTGTTAACAATATCTTCCTCATCAATATTTAAAAAAGGATAAAAATTTAAAAAGATAAAAATTAATTGTAAGGGTAAATATGTAATATCCACCTTAAAAAAAGTACAATTACTAAAAACAAAATTGAGGGAGTACAATTAGTTATAAAAAAAAACTTGAAAATGGTATACTACACCCAATTTCCTCTATTTTTTTAGGGTTTATCCATTTTCTTTTATATTTTCTTTTCCAATTAAGAATAAGGTGTTAGACAAAACCTTAATAATAATCTATATACATATACTAAAACCGATACATTGGTGCCTGCGTGGCGGCATGTGAGTGAATTTGCCTACGTGGCAGCGCGTGAGCGCGTCTCGCAGAACTTTCTCCCGTCAAAAAGGAAATCTAATAAAAATAATTATTTTATTTTACCATTAACACATATAATTGGATAGATGGAATATCTTATAAAAGAGTAAATATTATATAAGGAAAAAACTATATCAATATAATTAAACGTAATAGTAGTAATAATAAAAATAATTAATAAAACTAATTTTCATAGTCATACCTACCAAAAATATTAATAGATAAATATGTAATATTTGATAGGTGCTATTTTATTTATATTTAGATTATTTTTTGATGGAAAGAATTATTTATATCATTTAACAATTGATATTTTATATCTATCTATATTATTTTTTGAGGACAAAATAAATAATTAAAACATTATATAGCCATATATGTAGCCACAATTCATCCGTACATAGATATTTTAGTAAACTAATGTAATAAATATATATACTACATATTTAATAAAAAAAACATTTTTAAAAATCAACTATCTAATTAAATTATATGAGATTTAATTAACCATAGATTATAAGATATTTAAACTAATGTGAATTTTATTTATATTTTGAGAGAATCTAATTAAAAGATATTTATGTTATATATAACCTGTCGAACTATTTTATTTATATCTATATATTATTTTTTGGAGGAAAAAATAATTTATAGTTAGATTAACGCATTCCCCGTACACGGGACGAGATCTACACTAGTTAATAAATATGCTATAAAAGATATACTCCCTCTATCTCGCAAAAATTGTTGTTTTAACTTTATGCACAATTATTAATAAAACTTATGTTTCATTTATCTAAAAGCAGTAATTATTATCTATAAAGATAACAACTATGGCTAAAACAAACAAGTTTTTTTATACAAGTTTACTACTCCAAAATAAAAATTATGGCGAGACGGAGATCGAGAGTACGTATAAGATCAAATCTAAAATAACTAGTAGATAATATACTAATTAAAAATATATTTTCATTATTAACCAAATATGTGTTATATTAAGATAATTATTCTTGATATGCTTATTTATATACGTTCATTGACGCCTTAAGATAATTACGGGAAGAAAATTGAGAGAGTCCATTGAAGGCCTATCTTCAATTGGTACGTCTTCACTGGGTAGTGCTTGCGTCTTCACTGGGTAGTGCTTGAAGGTTGTTTCCTTGGAGGTTCGTCTTCATTGTCCATATGTGATTTCTGATACACTCCTAGTCTGCGGTGCTGATTTTGGGTAGTGCTTGCTTCGTTCGTCGTCTACGTCCTCATCTATCCTCGTTTAGTTGTGTTTAAAATGACATTTTTTTATATATATAATTAGTAATACTCTAATTTAATACGGAGTACTATGAATTTGTATCTTTCAAAGGAAGTAGTACATCAAGGGTTCGTTTGGTTTAAATTTTAGAAAGGTAAAAAGAAAAAAAATGAATATAGTCCATCTATAATTTAAGATACATTGTTAAAATGTTTAATCGTTACCCTTTAATCAAGCAGTTTCATACAAAAATTGGTTTTCCTTATAAAATTTGTTTGTTAACTCGGCTGGGCTCACATTCCAACACGCGGACAACCAACGGGAGACTCGAACAACACATAAATACAACGGAGTTTCATCTCAAAATTAATTGACAATAAAAAAAAAAAAAGAAACCTTCAATTTTTTATGTTGTTTAAACCTTCTCTATATTATTGACGTGACACAACCATTCTTATACCGAGACCTACGTATTTATTGTATGAACACAGTATACATACAGTAATATACTCCGTAAAGTGGGAGCTTGTGAAATTAAGGTGGGGGAGAGGGGTAAGAGAAAGGTCAACCGGGCAATGAAAGGTAAAATTAGCCGGCGATGGGCTCGAGATGGAGATTGGAGTCATGGAGAGAGAGAGGGTAAAAAGGTCAGTTGGTTGGGGGGGCCCACAATCCTCTTGCTCTTGGTGAGTCTTGCTGTCAAATCCATCGAAATAAAAATGATTTCAGTCGCTTATTCAAGCTGCAGCCTGTACGTTTCTGTTTACCATAATTCCATTCCCCTTTGCTTTTTCCCCGCACCCCTCGCCGTTGGATCCCCCCCTCCCCCTCCCCCGGCCCCTTTTTTTCTCATCATTTACTTCTCCCCTTCTAAATGGTGTATTTTTACTTGTTACCCCAAAATGGTTATTTTTTTGTTTACTTTCTACCCCTCCTATTTGGACAAACGCTAGTTTTGTCCTCCAATTTGTATTTTACCCCCTAATTTTATGATCTAAACTAGACCTGTCAAAACACAACCCGATCCAGTGACTCGACCCGAAAAATTTCCGATCCGAACCCGGAAATTTTGACCTGAATTTTTTTTTTTTCCGGTCCGAACCCAAAAAACCCGAAATTTTCCGGGTAATCTGAGTTTCGACTCGGTGACCCGATTGACCCGGTAATTTTGACCCGGTTGATTTATAATTATATATAATTAAATTTTTTTATATATAATTAAAATTTATCACAAAATTATCAAATCATGATTTTTTTAATTTAAAAAAGAAAAAAATGACAAACCCGAAATCGACCTGAAACCCGGTCAAACCCGAGTTCGAGTCAACCCGAATAACCCGAAACCCGTTTTACCCGAAACCCAAAGTGACCCGACCCGAACCCGACCCGAATGACCCGTTTGACAGGTCTAATCTAAACCACACACGGATAGTCTTATTAAATAGATTTATGCTAAATAAAATACTAAATCGATTACAAGTATTTTTTGGGGGAAATTTGCAAAAAATAGCTTAACCTTTAGGGGTAGTTGCGCTCAATAGCTTAAACTATAAAAAAATGCAGAAAATAGCCTCAAGTATTTCCTTAGTTGCAGAAAATAGCCTCAAACAACATTCAAATTCAAATAATTACCTTTAAATTCAAATTAATGATAAAAAAAAATCTTACGTTGCCTTTAAATTCAAATTAATTACAAAACTTCTCCAAAACAATTTTTATTTAAAAAAATCATCACTTATTATATAAAAAAAATGGCCTAAATAATTTTTATTCCTAAAATCTACCACTTCTCATAAATTTTTGTTCTCACTAAGTCATTATTTGCTAAATTCATAATTAAATTAATTATAAAAACTACCTTATAAGTTATACCATATAAATTGTGTAAATAAATAAATTTTTAAAAAATCTAAGTAATTTTGAATAGAAGCTTATTAGATCAATTGTAAATAGAAGCTTAAGTATTTATTTACTTTTAATAATATGTAAATAATCTAATTAATTTTTTAAAATAATAAATTTAAGTTATATTTATATGGTTTGAGATAGTTTTTATAATTAATTTAGCTATGAGTTTAGATAACAACAATTAAGTATAACAATTTTTTATATAAGAAGTGATGATTTTTTTAAATAAAAATTATTTTGAAGAGGTTTTATAATTAATTTGAATTTAAAGGCAACCTAAGGCTTTTTTTTATATAATTAAATTTAATTTGAAGGTAATTATTTGAATTTGAATGTAGTTTTAGGCTATTTTCTGCAACCAAGTAAATACTTGAGGCTATTTTTTGCATTTTTTTATATTTCAGACTATTGAGCGCAACTGTCCCTAAAGGTTAGGCTATTTTTTGCAATTTCCCCTTTTTTTTTTGATAAGGTAATAATTCGATCGATGATCAGTTAGACTTGGACCCTCGAAAGGCCGACAAAGTCGGCAGACGGTGAACCGTCAAACATACAACGAAAAAAAAGAAAACGGTGCAATATTATAAGAACAAACAACCCAAGAAGACCAAACGATTACAAGTATTTAAAAGTTGATGCAGAGCCCACCCCATTTTCTTATAAATTAAAAAGTACTTTGTATATAAAAAAGAAAAAGAAAAAACTAATAAAAAAATTATGTAAAATTTAGGGCGTGTTTGTTTTGCTGAAAAAAGCTCAAGGAAAGGAATCATTTAAGCCATTCGGCCAAACTACCAAATTGGTATTTAAAACTGGCACTTTTGGACATATGGGTATTTTAAAAAACTCCGGTGCCAAATTGGTATTTAAAAAGTCACCGGTGGACATATAGGTATTTTTTTTGGCCGGAAGTTTTTTATGTTGATAAATTCATTAAAAAATTCTCATTAATATATCTATAAATGTTATATGCAAAAGATAAAATTAAATCCATACTTTTTTTTAATTATTTTTCACATATTGGTATTTTAATTAGTTGGAAGTTAGATACTTACATATTAGTATTTTTAAAAACCTAAGTTTTTCACAAATAAAATTCAACAAGTTAATTATCATCATTAAACCATGTATATTAAAAATCTAATTCCAACCAATAAAAATATATGGGATTAATTATGGTAATTAACTTACTAATTTTTATTTTTGAAAAATATGTTTTAAAAAATAATAATATATGAGAATCTAACTTTCAACCAATAAAGATACCAATATATGAGAACTGATAAAAAAAGACTACATTTTTATCATTTTATATATTTTTAGATACATTAATGAGTTCTTTAAAAAAAAGACTTTATTTTTATCATTTTATATATTGTAAGATACATTGATGAGTTTTTAAAAATTAATTATCAACCAAGCTAGTTTAATTTTTTTTAATTACCAACAAAAATAATTCAAGCTTACTAAATTGCGTTCTCTAAAAATTTAGAACGAAAACCGAACTTCCGGTAAAAAAAAGTATACCTATATGTCCGCTGGTGGTTTTTTAAATACCTATATGTCCGTCGGTGACTTTTTAAATACCAATTTGGCACCGGAGTTATTTTAAATACCTATCTGTCCAAGACTGCCAGTTTTAAATACCAATTTGGTAGTTTGGCCTAAGCCATTCCCTCCCTTGTACGTTTGTTTGGACTCCTCAAAGGATTATTACTGTTTAACCCCTCAAATGGTTAACCCCCTTTATTACCCTACAAAAAATGGCATGTTTCGGTTGTTTCCCTAATATCCTCCTCTCTGCAAAGTTTAAAGGCACAAAATTTATCACATAATTCCATCTCCCAAAAACAACTAATAAATCACAACAGTAATCAATTGGTCAACCGTAATCAATTAGTCAACCGATCGACCATGGCAGGACACAGATCGACACAAGTCCGACGACGGGTTACTGGCGACGGCGGGTTGTTTGGGTGCCGAAGCACTAATTGGAGAGCTCTGCAAGAGGTTTCAACTGCTAGGGAGGCGTCACCTCGAGTCTAAAGAGGAATCCTCCTTGTTAAGCACCACGGGATGTCAGTTTCTGATATAAGGTCAATCATCACCGCAGGCAATTTCGTCGTTGATGGAGCATTGTCGGAGATAATATTGATGAAGAAAAAGGCCCAAAATTTATATTTGATTCTTCATAACAGTTGACAAAAACGGAATCTCTATGCAATTCGAATGAAAGCAAAGCCATAATTTATGGAGATTGAAGGGAGGTTAGTAAATCGATTAATTAACTGGGAGATTGATCGAGGGAGAGAGTGAGGGTTTGGAGAGCATGTCAGGAAAAATGAGTGGAAGAAGAAAAACAAAAATATGTCAATCACGAAAGCAGAAGAAGACACAAGTAAGCAATTTCATAATATATGGTTAGTTTATCTGTACAAAAAAAAAATGTGAATGATTCCTTTCTTTAATTAACCAAACAAAAATTGGGTTTAACTATTTCCTTTTACTTACCTTTCTCTGAAAAGTAATCATTTCCTTTCCTTTCTCTTCGTTTAAACAAACGAGCCCTTAGTCTATTCAACTGGTCAATTCACCCAAGTTTTAATTTTTGGCTCTAGCTGATTGCATCTTAATCTCCTTCAAAACATAAGCTTTCCTTGAACATGGCTAGTGATGACTTTCAAAGATTCATTTTCATAATCCGAGATTCTCGTTAGGGTTAGTTGTCCTCTAAGATTCTTATGGGACAACTCTCAAACTTCACTTAAATCTTTAACCCTTTCTTCTTGAACTCAACCTCTATCATCATCCACATATACTTGAAAATACATCAAGCAACATATAAAACACGTTTGTTTTTTGACAAACAAAGAGGTTTAAGTGGACACTTTGACCTCCCACAATATATAGGGCTTTAAACATTTATAAATCACTCACATATCTATCATCTATCTAATATAAAGATGTGTTTAAACCCGATTTCAGATCTAAACCCTTGAACAGGTATAATGGAGAGCTAAACACAGATAAACGAAAGCAAGAGAGAACACAAGAATTGTTGACGCAGTTCGGTTACCCTACTCTGCGGAGCCTCAAGAGGGAGAGACTCAAACCCATGAATCCACTAAGTATGATCGAATATAGGACATGGATACAGATGATAGACAAACTAGAAAGTAACCCTAGATCAAGCGGCTCAAGCAAGCAGGTAATCAAGGAAAAACTCGAAGAATAGGAACAGATACTCCCTTTCACTCCATCTGAGAAGACGAAGATGAACAGAAGCTGTTGAAGAGCCGAGGTTGTGCACCAAGCAGCTTCTCCTTCCTAAGTTGAGCTCGGACTCCTTGGATCACGTCTAGAGCTTGAGAATCAAGCTCGTCGGAGTGTGGAACAGCAAGCGTCGCCGCGGATCGCCGAATCGCCTCTAGGGTCTCTCTCTCTCTCTCTCTCTCTCTCTCTCTCTCTCTCTCTCAAAAGCGGAAGCGTTGGAATGAAGCTCTCAACCCTTTAGGGTTTTCCAAAGGCGAGGCTATATACCTGAGCCCTAACTAAAGGAAACGCATCGTTTCAACAAGCAAGGACATGGGCTTTAGAGAACCGTTGGAAGCCTTCAGAAACAAATGGGCCGAGAGAGCAGAGAGTTGGGCCTAAGCTACAGAGATGGGCCGACGTCTTCAGCTTCAGCTTTGGACATAGAACCATTTGAAGTCAGCTTGGCGCCATGGAGGCCTTAGGCTTGGCCGAGTCTCTTCCACTTGATCATAGCCTGAGCCACCTTAGATCCTGGTCCTAGAATCTAGTCTAACCGTGCATGTATCCATAGCCCCTAATACACATGCATCTAGATTACATTAGGCATAACAAGATGTAACAGAGTCTCAAATATAAGGTATATTGTTGTCCTTACTCGTTATGCCTTAGGTATTGACCATTGCAGATCTCTTTAAGGTCAACTCTTAATTATACCATAAAAACTTACAATCTGCTACTCCATGTCACCTAATATTTTCAGGTATGTTGTCCTCACTTGTTGTATGGAAAAAAATGAGTTATTCCTTTTCATATTCCTAAAATAAATATATGTGACATTGGCTTGCACATCTTAAGACCAGAGACCTTACAAATGTTTAGAGTATGCTTGCATAGATCCTCACTTGTCAAAGTTGTTATCAGAAATGAAAATATTCATGAATGAATAAATAAATATTTCACGGCAATAATCGAACTAGCAATACAATGAGCCAAGCATTGAAAACCATCTGGTTTCAAAGTAATTAAGATGAGCAAACATAATTTCAAATTGAAATTCCATCGACTTATAATAATAATAATAATAATTCGAGTTTCAATTTAAAATACTAAACCATAATGAAAGTTTGATATAATCATTTTCGCTACAACTCTATGAAACACAAATTGGTTCTTTTCTCACATGAAAAATGAATGATAACAAACTACCATATGGGAGACCTAAAGACCTTGCCAAAAAAAAGACCTTGCCAAAAAGAAGACACTTGTTTTTGTATTTGATGTCAAATAATATAGGTAAAAAAAAGCAGGCACGTGAAGGCCTCAAACGCAATATGGGTCCAGGCCGCTCAATTATTTTTAATTATTACCAATATTATTTTAATCCATTTTTTAAACCAAACAAGATGTACGGACTCGACGCCGCCGGTGACTCTACCGTACATGGCTCCCTCATCCGTGGCAAAGGTAGCCGTTGAGCCGTTCCATTCATATTAATGTCGGGCCGGCCATGTGATTATGGCATCGACTCTTTTTTTTTTTTATATATAAATAATATAAAAATACTGTAGTATGAACGCTTTTTATTTACAAATTTAAGAATACATTATTGGTTGAAAAGATAATTACTCTAATGAACTCCGTTCAATTCTTTCAGGTCAAACGAATTGATAATTATATTAATGAGGACAATTAGCATATGAGCACAGAAATTAATTACAGATTATAAATGTAGAATTTGATACGAAATTTTAAGGGCCCGAGGTTCAAATTGCTTTTGGCTGTGTTGTCGCCCTTTTGATCAACCAATTAGCCCGCGCATGAAAACTATAAATGAAATTATAAGATCCTTCTTTTTAACAAATTTCATTTAAATATATATATATATATATATATATATATATATATATATATATATATATATATATATATATATGTAATGAGAAAATTTTAGATATGTGATTATGAATTTTTTTTCTTTTTTTTTTACATTAAAGAGGAAGAAAACGACACTACATTATTTAATTTGGGGAGTAAGTTTTGAGGCAATTACTAAGTATTGTCAACAAACGAGATGTTGAGATTTGGTGTAAATGAACACATATTCTATTGATTTACCAAAGAAAATATATAGAGGATTACAATGGTGATGGAGATAGTGGAGATAGAGGTGGAGTGAATTACTCTAACCAACATTGACTTATTCTAACCCTAAATATTAATCATAAATAATAGGATTTATTTATTTATTCTCCCGCAGTTGAAGCGTAGATTTACGAAAGCTAAAAACTGAAATTAAATGAAAACAAAGATATGAATTAAAGCCTAATAAAATAGGTTGATGGAAGTATTTATCTTTTTCCATTCCTTTTTTTTTTCTCGTTCCTTCCTCTCTTCCTCTTTCCGGTGGAGTGCGGAGACGTTTGGGCACAATGCTTGTGAGCAGCACTTGAAGGCGATGTAGAGCGAGAGTGGAGATGCCCTGGGATGGCGCTCGCTGAAATAGATTGCGGTTAGAATCAGATCTGATCAGAAGCTGGGGGAGGTACCGCCACCGTCGAAGGAGAGGATCCGGGCCTTGGCGGCGGCAGCGGGAGTCATAGGTGTTGTAGAGCCATTGCTGCTCGAGCTTGGTGAAAATGTCGAGGGTGAAAATTTGATTTGCCCGAAGGCATACCGATTTTGTGTGGCCGACATGGGGTTTTGGCCAATGAAGAACAAGAAGATAATAAAAGGCCGACATGGTTTTGGCCGAAATTTGGTTGGCAAAAGCCAAAATTTTGATTAGTGCGTAAGGCGGAAGCGGTTTTGGATTGCCCATAGGCAGTTTGGTGGAGGCCTAAGCCGTAGGATTGGTTTTATGGCAACATGCCGAAGCATTGGTTTGTGCCAAAAGTTGGAGGATAGTTGCCCGGAGGCGGAAATTGGAGGATCAAAGCCTTTAGGCGAAAAGCTCTGATACCATGTTGAGATTTGGTGTAAATGAACACACATTCTATTGATTTACCAAAGAGAATATATAGAGGATTACAATGGTGATGGAGATAGTGGAGATAGAGGTGGAGTGAATTACTCTAACCAACATTGACTTATTATAACCCTAAATATTAATCATAAATAATAGGATTTATTTACTTAACACGAGAATGGTGGCCGCTTTTGACGTTAACAGTGATCGTCCGATTAGAAATGAGTTTTGTGTATGTAGTTGGAAAAATCTGATTCGACTCAAAGTTGGAAGAATCTGATCCGACTCGAGAAGATGATCGCAACTCAAAAGTCTAATATTGTACATAATTTGAACTCGAGACTGAGCCATGCATTTTCACCCGATGTCCGAATGGATACAAATTTACAAATATATATAGAAAAATTCGACCTCACTCATACCCGACCCAAACAAGACATAATCTACTTATATCCTTATAACTGTTTTAATTTTCTTATTTTATACACTTAAATAACGTGAATTGTATATAATGAGACTTAATATAACTAAATAAATAAAGGTTAATAGTCAATAATTAAGATTAAAAAATCATGATTTTATAATAATAAATCTTAAGGTGTCTCGACTTGACTCAACCCTAACACGACCCAACCCAAAATACATTTGACCCAAACTTATCCAACCCGAAAACTTAATTATCAAATTAATCCATTCCGAACCCAGATAAACATACAATTGACAGGAGAAAATCATTGTGATTCCTATCAAAATATTACTCAAATAGTCAAACCTACAAACTAGTATACCAAGTAAGTAAAAAGTCGATCAGAGAGGGAATCGATTATTGCTAAGTAATGTATATTTATCAATTATAAGAGAATTTGGATTTGTGGGATTTAAGTTAACAAGGTTAGTGAGGAATAACAATTAAGAGATAATTTCACCTAGAATATATTATCAACTTTATATGGTAAATAGATCTTTATTCCCTTTTCAAGTTCTTATATTTCCTTACTCAATTGGACTATCCCTTTTCAAGTTCTTGCATTTTGAGTCCCTTTGGGATTGAATCTTGTGGGGGGGTGGGGGGGGGGGGGGGGGAGGTTGTCTGGATGTATTCTCCTATTTACCGGTTTGGAAAAACCGTGGTTATGCGATAGATTGACATCCGAAGGCTCGTGTGAAGGAGTTGAAATTCGAGGCATCAGCATTTGTTCCACATGAGTCATCCCCATGTTGTTTCTCCCGTTGGTGACTACTTTCGATGTTTTTGCGTGCCTTCTCTGGCTACCTGTTGATGCTTTGTGTGGTACTATTTCCTTGCTTTTCTTTGGAAAACCCTGTTTGCGTTTGGAAAAACCGTGGTTATGCGATATAGATCGACATCCGAATGCTCGGGTGAGGGAGTTGAAATCCAAGGCATCAACAGTTGTTCCACATGAGTCATTGATGCGGGACCATCTTCTACACCGTCATCTACACCTCCGGATGCGCCGATCATACTCGGAGACGGACCGATGACTAGAGCTCGAGCTAAGAAGCTCCAACGCGACTCATTTCTCTTTGTGAGTCACTCCTTGTTCTCGAGCGCGGTCCAGCTCCCGGAGCCACCAATGAAGGCGTACATGTGCACCGGAACCCAGGTTGCCGACACCGAAAGCCAGCAGCAAGGCACGTGAGGACAGCAGCGACGTGCGCGGGCGTGCACCGGGGCTGCGCGGGCGTGCGTCAGGCTGCGCGGGCGCGCGGGCGAGGCATGTTGGCGCTGATCATCGCTTCCTTGTGCCAGCTTGAGATATCTTGAATTATTAAGCTATGTGACTTAATTAGTACGTGACTTAATTAGTTACATTATTGAAGTTATTTAGGGTATTTAGGGGTTTTAATTAATTCATTTTAATTCCTTTTTATTTATTATCTTTATTAGTAAATCAGCCCTAGGTTATATATTGACGGCTGATCATTGTTGAAGAGACACGTTGAAATTTATGAAAGTTCTCTTTTTGTGTGAAACACATAGAGCGTAAGTCGATCGATTCGTAGCGTGGCTCATCGATTGCAAATTGGTTATAGATCTAACTTGGTTTGCTTTGAGTTCGTCAACCTCGCGAGAGCTTGGTGATCCAGGTAATCACAAGTCCCCTTCTTGTGCCTCCAAGTTGTCCGCTTGGTTGTGTAAGGTTGTAGAGGCGGGCTTTATAGTCGTTGGTGTTTGGTTCCTACCCTCTACGGAGGCCTGGGGTCTTCATCTCGTTCTATTTTAGTTCGAATCAACCAATCTATCGGTCTTTTCATTACTTTTGTCGAGTCTTCTCTTGCTGCGTTTTGTTCTTGTTCTTGAGTCTTTGCTTCCGTTCTTGTCTTTGAGTCTTGATTGTCAAAGATCGGGCCACCCTACGGCTAACCCCGTATCAAATTGGCATCAGAGCTTTGGTTTTCGACATCAAAGTTGTGTCTTTTGTTATTCCCTAAACACAAAACCTACAAAAATAGAGTCTTTCTTGTTCTTGGTTTTTACTTCTTTAATTCTTGAATTTGATTATTACTAATCCTTTGTTTGTGATTGTTGTGGTTGCTAGCCTAAACACATTACCCTAGCCGAGAACCCCTTGCAAGTGCTACTTTGTGCGCAAGTCTCTGTGCATTCATCTATCAAAATTAGAGTTGACCGCACTTACTAATTGAATTGGCCGCACCGTTGCAATTCTCAAGCCCTAGTTGTGTTGTTCTACCTTTGGCTACCTTAGTCTATCTTTGTTTTATCTAAATATTGCCTTATTTAATTTGTTGAAATTTGTGATAGATATATCTCATATTTTCTATCATAGATTATAAAAGGCATTAGATAGATATACTTACCATATTAGCCAAACCATCACCTATATATATTTCATTAGGGCTATACCAATTTTTATTTTCTTTCACCATAGTTTAAATTTTCAAGGGTCCTTTAGTTCATTGTTAGTTTCTTGCATTAGTTAAAAAAAAAAAAAAAAAAAAAACATATTTGCATTCAAAGCTTAGTCCTAGGAGGATAAAATTCACTAGGGGCAAAAGTAAGCTTAAAAAAAAAAAAAAAAAAGAGAGAGAGAGAAGGATTGTATCTAGTGCAAGAAAGCTTAAGGACCAAATTTGGTGAATTTGCTATAGCCCTAGTCACAACCTTAAACACATACCTCCCACACCATAAATTTTTTTTTTAAGCCCTACCTTGCAACTACAACATCCATACTAAGGGTTTAAATCAAAAAGAGGTAAAAATCCAAGTTTTTCTTTCTTTTCCTTCATTTTCTTTTCCTATTTTTGTGTGTCGTGTACTGCAGTGCCCATACCGACCCCATACCGACCCCCCTCTACCCTCGGTACAGCCTCGGTACAGTGTCCTGTCGAGTCAGTTGGCCGATTCCAAGCTTCTGCCCAGCTTGTGTCGAGCACTTTCTTCGGTGTTTCTTTGTCCTTTCTCTTGATTACTCTCTTTTGATTGTTAAGTCCTTGCTTGAGTGTTGATTTGCCCAAAGCGGATTGCCCCAACAAGCTTGTCATAACCAATTAGAGAGAAGTGTGCGAGAGAAACACATTGTGAGTTGTTTTATTTGCTAATCTTGACATAGTTCCGTGTTTGTTTCTTTGCAATGTCTCAGCAGGTTAACAACCCGAACAATGCCAACCATGGCAACAATGACAACGATTCCGGCGCAACTATATCCGCCGCGGTGGTCAACGCCAGAATGGACACTTTTGCCACCACCTTGACGGCGATAATGGATAGGTTGACGGCCTTGGAGGCTAGACCAACGGGTTCTAATAACCGTGGTGGTCAAGGTAATCATGGGCGTGACGAGACGCCTAATGATGAAAGGGAAGTCCGACATCCTAATCCTAACCCTAACCTTCATTTGCATAATCCTATATTTGAAGAGAACAACTCTTCACGAAGGGAGAGAAATGGTAGAAATAACGGATTTGTTAATGCGCAGGGGCAAGGACGGGGAAGAGGGAGAGGTCGTGGCTTCCAGGAGGAGTTCTACTACTCGGAGCGTGACGATGACTTCCAAGAGGAGGATTATTGGGATCAACGCCCGAGGCGGAACGACAGAGGAGGGCGTTACCAATACCGTGAGCCTAGAGATCCTGATCAGGACGACATAGGTAAGGTTAAGGTAAAAATTCCTTCCTTTGATGGCAAGACAGATCCAGATGCATATATAGACTGGGAAACTAAAATGGAACAAATCTGGAACTGTCACAATTTTTCTGAACCTAAGAAAGTTCAATTGGCTTCTTTAGAATTTCAAGGGTTTGCTCTTATTTGGTGGGATAATTTGATTAAGGAAAGAAGAAGAGCCCTTGATGCGCCTATCGCGTCTTGGCACCAATTGAAAGCTTTAATGAGAAATAGGTTTGTCCCTCAACACTATGCTAGAGAGCTTAGGCAACGCCTAGAGAACCTTAAACAAGGTAATAAATCTGTTGAGGAAACCTTTAATATCATGCAAGAAACCATGGCACGAGCAAATGTTGTTGAACATCATGAGGATACAAATGCTAGGTTTCTTCGCATTTTGCATCCCGCCTTAGCTCAGGACATTGATTGCTTTCCTTACTCTACTCCTACCGAATTGTTGCATTTGGCTATTAAAGTTGAATGTGGAGCTAGATACAGGAACCAAGGCGGAAGATGGACGAGCGGACAGCCCCCACCTTGGCGCCAAAACCGGCCACAACAGCCCCAAGGGCGGTCTGACGGCGGTTACATATCTCGGCCAAACCAAGCCCCTGGGAGAGGAGATGGCCGAACCAACCCTACAGCTGCTGACAAGGGTAAGGCGTCTTGGACAGGACGAGATTCGTCTGGGACATCTACTGGTCCCAAAGGGAGTAATCCTAACCCCTCTACTACTAGATCTAGGGACATTGTGTACTTTAAATGTCAGGGTAGAGGTCATACTATGAAGGATTGTCCCAATAAGAAAACTCTCATGATTAATCACTTGGGTGAATATGTGTCTGACAATTCTTGTGATGAAAATGAAGAGCATGCTAATGATAATGATCAAAACCTTAATCTGCTTACCTATGATGATGATGATGATGGCATTTATTATGAACATGGAGAATCACTGATTGTTAGGAGAGTCTTAAGTGTTGTTCCTGCACCATGTGATGACAATCAACGTGAGAATCTTTTTCATACTAGATGCTTAGTTAAGGTTAAAGTGGTTAATGTGATCATTGATGGGGGAAGTTGTTGTAACTTAGCTAGTCAAGAGATGATTGATAAATTACACCTTCCTACTATTCAGCATCCTAGGCCTTATAGATTGCATTGGATGAACGACTGTGGTAATTTGAAAGTGAATAGGCAAGTCAAAGTGCATATTAAATTAGGACATTATGAAGATGATGTGTTATGTGATATAGTACCTATGCAAGCTTGTCATATCTTATTAGGTCGTCCTTGGCAGTTTGATCGTAAGGTCTTGCATGATGGCTTTACTAACAGGTATTCCTTTACTTTTCAGGGCAAGAATGTAGTTCTCAAGCCTATGACGCCAACCCAGGTGGCTGATGAGATTGAGAAGCGGAAGGTAAGTAAAGGTGAGTTAGATAAGGAGGCTCAGTCGAGCCATGTGTCTACCCCTACTCGGCCTAAGGGTGTATTTTTGGCTTCCAAGAGTACATTTTTAGACGAGTTTGCGGATGGGGAAACAACCCTCATGCTCCTATGCAAAGGGTTGAGTATGTTGAGTGAGGAGCTTCGAGCTACCCTCCCTCCTCGCATCCTATCTCTTCTTGAAGAATATAAGGATGTTTTCCCCGAGGACATACCAGCAGGTCTACCCCCTGTCCGAGGAATTGAGCATCAAATCGATCTTATTCCAGGGGCTGCATTGCCTAATCGGCCTGCTTATAGAATGAATCCCACTGAAACCCAAGAGGTTCAATCCCAAGTCCAGGAACTGTTGGACAAGGGATACATTAGGGAAAGTTTGAGTCCTAGTGCTGTGCCTGTGTTGTTAGTGCCTAAGAAAGATGGTTCTTGGAGAATGTGCGTAGACTGTAGGGCAATTAACAACATAACTGTGAAATATCGCCATCCTATACCCCGCTTAGATGACATGTTAGATGAGTTGCATGGTTCTTCTATCTTCTCTAAAATCGATTTAAAAAGCGGTTACCATCAGATTAGGATGAAGAAAGGCGATGAATGGAAAACAGCCTTCAAAACTAAATTTGGACTCTATGAATGGTTGGTTATGCCTTTTGGCTTGACTAACGCACCTAGTACTTTCATGAGACTAATGAATCATGTGCTTAGGAATTTTATAGGTAAATTTGTTGTTGTTTATTTTGATGACATTCTTGTCTATAGTAAATCACCTGAGGAACATGAAGCACATTTGAGGGAAGTACTTTCTACTCTTAGATTAGAACACTTGTATGCCAATCTTAAGAAATGTGAGCTTTGTAATGATCAAGTGTCTTTTCTGGGTTTTGTAGTGAGTTCAAGCGGATTGCGAGTCGATGATGCCAAGATCAAGGCAATCCAGGACTGGCCGACACCTACCAATATCGGCCATGTGAGGAGTTTCCAGGGCCTAGCGAGCTTCTATCGGAGATTTGTGCGCGACTTCAGCTCCATCGCAGCCCCTCTCACCGAACTCACAAAGAAGCGGTGTGAGTTCAAGTGGGGTCCATCTCAGGAGGAGGCGTTCTGCAAGCTCAAGGAGAAGCTCACTCATGCGCCATTGCTGGCTCTGCCTGATTTCACTCGGCCTTTCGAGGTTGAATGTGATGCTAGCGGAGTTGGGATTGGAGGTGTCCTCATGCAAGAAGGTAAGCCTATAGCCTTCTTTTCTGAAAAATTAAAAGGTGCATGTCTTAATTACTCTACGTATGACAAAGAATTATATGCATTGTTTAGAGTCCTTAAGACATGGTCCCATTACCTTTGGCCTAGTGAGTTTATACTTAGGACTGATCATGAATCTCTAAAACATTTTAAGAGCCAAGATAAACTTGATAGGAGGCATGGTAGATGGATGGAATTTATTGAGACATTTCCTTATGTTATAAAGTATAAGAAAGGGAAAGACAATGTGGTTGCTGATGCTTTATCTAGGAGACATGTCCTTTTGACCACTTTGGATTCTAGAGTCTTAGGCTTTGTATACATTAAGGAATTGTATGCTAATGATGCTGATTTTGGGGAAGTTTTTGGGAAGTGCCTAGATAAGGGTCCTACCGACCAATTTTATATCTTTGATGGATTCTTGTTTAGGAAAGACCAAGTGTGTATACCTAGGTGTTCTCTTCGATTATTATTGGTGAATGAAGCCCATAATGGAGGTTTAATGGGTCATTTTGGGAGAGATAAGACATACCACACACTTAAGTCTCACTTCTATTGGCCACATATGCTTAGGGATGTTGAACATTGTCTTAAGAGATGTATTGACTGTTTAAAGGCCAAGTCTAAGCTTATGCCCCATGGTTTGTATACCCCACTGCCTATACCCTCAGCCCCTTGGGAAGATATTTCTATGGACTTTATTGTGGGATTGCCTAGAACTAAGAAGGGGAGGGATTCTATTTTTGTGGCGGTAGATATGTTTTCTAAGATGGCTCACTTTATAGCATGCCATAAGACTAATGATGCTACGAATGTTGCGAATTTGTTCTTTAAGGAAGTAGTTCGGTTGCATGGTGTGCCTAAGACAATTGTGAGTGATAGGGATGTTAAGTTTCTTAGTCATTTTTGGCGGACTTTATGGAATAAATTGGGAACTAGATTGTTATTCTCTACCTCTAGTCACCCCCAGACAGATGGCCAAACTGAGGTGACCAATAGGACCTTAACCACTATCCTTAGAGCCATTTTAAGAAAAAATTTGAAGCTTTGGGAGGAAGCCTTACCTCATGTGGAGTTTGCTTACAATAGGACAATGCATTCCTCAACTAAAATAACTCCTTTTGAATGTGTATACGGTGTTAATCCACTAACCCCCTTTGATCTTACTCCATATCCTATGAGAGAGAATGAGTCTTTAGACGCAGGTAAGCATGTTGAGTTCGTCAAGGAGCTACATGAACGGACGCGTCAGCAGCTCATGCGGAAGGCTGAGTACAACGCCAACAAGGCCAACAAGGGCCGCAGATTGGTGACATTCCAGCCAGGGGATCTAGTGTGGGTGCACCTGAGGAAGGAGAGGTTTCCCAAAGAGCGGAAGAGCAAGCTTGCTCCACGAGGAGATGGACCTTTCAAGGTTCTACAGAAGGTGGGCGACAATGCCTACAAGCTGGAGCTTCCTGGAACTTATGGCGTGAGTGCTACCTTCAACGTCGCGGATCTCATTCCATATCTTGCCGTGGACGAGGACTTGGATTCGTGGTCGAATCCTTTCCAAGAAGGGGAGGTTGATGCGGGACCATCTTCTACACCGTCATCTACACCTCCGGATGCGCCGATCATACTCGGAGACGGACCGATGACTAGAGCTCGAGCTAAGAAGCTCCAACGCGACTCATTTCTCTTTGTGAGTCACTCCTTGTTCTCGAGCGCGGTCCGGCTCCCGGAGCCACCAATGAAGGCGTACATGTGCATCGGAACCCAGGTTGCCGACACCGAAAGCCAGCAGCAAGGCACGTGAGGACAGCAGCGACGTGCGCGGGCGTGCACCGGGGCTGCGCGGGCGTGCGTCAGGCTGCGCGGGCGCGCGGGCGAGGCCTGTTGGCACTGATCATCGCTTCCTTGTGCCAGCTTGAGATATCTTGAATTATTAAGCTATGTGACTTAATTAGTACGTGACTTAATTAGTTACATTATTGAAGTTATTTAGGGTATTTAGGGGTTTTAATTAATTCATTTTAATTCCTTTTTATTTATTATCTTTATTAGTAAATCAGCCCTAGGTTATATATTGACGGCTGATCATTGTTGAAGAGACACGTTGAAATTTATGAAAGTTCTCTTTTTGTGTGAAACACATAGAGCGTAAGTCGATCGATTCGTAGCGTGGCTCATCGATTGCAAATTGGTTATAGATCTAACTTGGTTTGCTTTGAGTTCGTCAACCTCGCGAGAGCTTGGTGATCCAGGTAATCACAAGTCCCCTCCTTGTGCCTCCAAGTTGTCCGCTTGGTTGTGTAAGGTTGTAGAGGCGGGCTTTATAGTCGTTGGTGTTTGCCAGCAGCAAGGCACGTGAGGACAGCAGCGACGTGCGCGGGCGTGCACCGGGGCTGCGCGGGCGTGCGTCAGGCTGCGCGGGCGCGCGGGCGAGGCCTGTTGGCACTGATCATCGCTTCCTTGTGCCAGCTTGAGATATCTTGAATTATTAAGCTATGTGACTTAATTAGTACGTGACTTAATTAGTTACATTATTGAAGTTATTTAGGGTATTTAGGGGTTTTAATTAATTCATTTTAATTCCTTTTTATTTATTATCTTTATTAGTAAATCAGCCCTAGGTTATATATTGACGGCTGATCATTGTTGAAGAGACACGTTGAAATTTATGAAAGTTCTCTTTTTGTGTGAAACACATAGAGCGTAAGTCGATCGATTCGTAGCGTGGCTCATCGATTGCAAATTGGTTATAGATCTAACTTGGTTTGCTTTGAGTTCGTCAACCTCGCGAGAGCTTGGTGATCCAGGTAATCACAAGTCCCCTCCTTGTGCCTCCAAGTTGTCCGCTTGGTTGTGTAAGGTTGTAGAGGCGGGCTTTATAGTCGTTGGTGTTTGGTTCCTACCCTCTACGGAGGCCTGGGGTCTTCATCTCGTTCTATTTTAGTTCGAATCAACCAATCTATCGGTCTTTTCATTACTTTTGTCGAGTCTTCTCTTGCTGCGTTTTGTTCTTGTTCTTGAGTCTTTGCTTCCGTTCTTGTCTTTGAGTCTTGATTGTCAAAGATCGGGCCACCCTACGGCTAACCCCGTATCAGTCATCCTCGTGTTGTTTCTCCCGTTGGTGACTACGTAGTTCCGATATTTTTGCGTGCCTTCTCTGGCTTCTTGTTGATGCTTTGTGGTACTATTTCCTTGCTTTTATTTTATTTTGTGGTTGCTTCTCATAACAGTTTGTCCATCTACGTACTTTTATGTCAGTTTGTTGTGTGGATGTATTCTCCTATTTACCGGTTTGGAAAAACCGTGGTTATGCGATAGATTGACATCCGAAGGCTCGTGTGAAGGAGTTGAAATTCGAGGCATCAGCATTTGTTCCACATGAGTCATCCCCATGTTGTTTCTCCCGTTGGTGACTACTTTCAATGTTTTTGCGTGCCTTCTCTGGCTACCTGTTGATGCTTTGTGTGGTACTATTTCCTTGCTTTTCTTTGGAAAACCCTGTTTGCGTTTGGAAAAACCGTGGTTATGCGATATAGATCGACATCCAAATGCTCGGGTGAGGGAGTTGAAATCCAAGGCATCAACAGTTGTTCCACATGAGTCATCCTCGTGTTGTTTCTCCCGTTGGTGACTACGTAGTTCCGATATTTTTGCGTGCCTTCTCTGGCTTCCTGTTGATGCTTTGTGGTACTATTTCCTTGCTTTTATTTTATTTTGTGGTTGCTTCTCATAACAGTTTGTCCATCTACGTACTTTTATGTCCGGTCTCTTACTACATCAAACATGGTGTTTATGTGCTGGTGTATTGAATCCTTGCCCTTAACAAAAAAAATCTAATTACTCTTTCTAGAGAGAGGAGAGAGCTCCTCTCTCTAATAAGTTAAAAAAAAAATCCCCATTAGTGAAAATACCTCTCTTGACGGCTAAAAACTCCATTGCATTACAATGCTCATCACCACTGGACCTTGAGATTCTCGTCACCACATGTCGTGTTGGAAAAGCATAAGGGGAGACCGCTTCGGACACCAAAACACCAAAGCACAAACTCAATTCCACAAAACCCCTCGAGGTCTAAAAACTTCATTGCACCACTTGCACCACCCCTAGAGCCTGGGTTCTTTGTCTTCACCATGTTGGGAGTATTGCCACCTCCCTTCGACTGGGTCCTCGGGACACAGTTACGTACCACCACCCTTCTTGTCTTCACGGCCATGTTGTGGTTTGTTCGGGTTTCCGAGTTAATGGTACGAGTGTTTTCAGCGATACTTTGACTTGTTAAAGGTGTAGTGATCTGAGTCGAGACTGGCAGAAGTTGTGGTGGTGTGGTCATGACGACTTCGTTTTCTGGGAGACACTTTATTGGAGCATTATTTTCACTACTCACAAGAGATCAAGTTTTGATGTATCACTGGACAGCGGTGCTATCGCGTTAGTGCTTGGCGTGGTCCTCGTCTGTTTTTTCGACTAGTTGATTTCGTTTGGCCTTTGTTCTACTTATAGTGTTGCGTGATTAGCGTGCTCAATGCATTTTTTTTTCCGGTTTGTTTCGTATATGACGGTTGTATTTATCTATAATGGTATTTTTATATGTCAATTTTACCGTCCTCTGAAAAATCAGACCTGATCTTTAATTTTTACTTTATAAACAAAAAATACTTAAATTGGCAACAATTTTGATTGAGGTAAGGAGGGTGGAAAAAGCAGACCGGGTTTCTCGCTGAAAAACCCAAAAAAGAGAGAAAAAGGACACGTGGACAGATAGGAGGCATCCGATCAGAGAATAAACGGTTGGGATTGGAAGTCAGGGAGAAGGGAGATTTGATTGCAGTGTGAGTGCAACTGCAGCGAAGTGGCAGTGGCAGTGGATCACCTAAAACAAAGTGGGTTTAATTTCCTGCACACAAATAACTCAGAAAATCAGACTCACAGTCTCACAGAGAGAGAAATAGAGGGAGAGGGAAACATAGCTTAGTTGTCTTTTAATAGGGGAGGGAGAGGGAGTGGGAGAGGGAGAGATCAGACAGAGAGGGTAGCTTAGCTGCTGCATATACAGTACAGAGCCATGGCGGCGTCGCAGAGCTCCTCTTTAATGCTGCCCATCATCATCTGCTGCTGACTAATTTACAAAACTGTTTACCTAAAAGCGAGGTGGTCTTCACTTCCTCTTCCCACAAACCCTAAATCCCCAAACCAAAAAGCCACACGATCAAGATTCAAGATCCAATCCATCTTCCACAGGGATTTTTGCATATGATTATGGATTTACACCCCAAATCCTGGTCATCGGCAGCTACAATCGACTCCGAATCATGGCCGGCTTCTTCTCTCTAGGCAGTGGTACCGGTACCGGCAGCGGCCGAGACCCTCCGGAACCACCTCTCCCCGCTAACACCACCACCACCAGCAACAACAGCAACCCTAACTGGGCGCAGAACCCCACCCAGCCCGGAGGGCTCCTCCTCTACCGGAACGAAGAGATCCACCAGAAGGGGTTCGAAATATGGCAGCAGTACGTCCAAGTCCACCACCACCACCCGCCGCCCTTTCTCCACCACCACCACCACCTCTACTTGGGAAGCGGTGGCGGTGGCGACCCCTACTACCCGTCGCCGTCCTCGGCGGGCCCCAGCGGCGGTAGCGGGGTGGGATCGAGGGTGATGATGAGGCCAGGCGGCGGCGGCGGAGGAGGCAGCGGGAGTGGTGGGATGAACTGCCAGGATTGCGGGAACCAGGCGAAGAAGGATTGCGCGCACATGAGGTGTAGGACTTGCTGCAAGAGCAGAGGGTTTGATTGCGCCACTCACGTGAAAAGCACGTGGGTTCCCGCCGCTAAGAGGCGGGAGCGCCACCAGCAGCAGCTCCTCGCCTTGCAGCAACAGCAACAACCGCCGCAACACCACCTGGAGATCTTGGGGACCACCAGGGAGAAGCGCCTCAGGGAGAGTAGGGATCCTCCTCCTCCCCCTCCTCAGCTGGGTGCTTCAACCTCAGGTAAGGAGATGGTTTATATCAAACTTGTAAATCAAAACTGATTTTTTTTTCTTTTTATTTTTATTAAAGGTTTCAATCCTACCAAATAATGACAAAATTGAGCTGATTTAGATTGATTGAGAGTGAGAGAGAGAAGTTTCAAACACTCTTTTTTTTTTTTTTAAAATAGATACTGATTTTGTGGGTGTTTTTTCAATGGGGGTTTTGATTGCCTGAGCTAGCTAGCAACTTTTATCAAATTCATCTACTGATCTACATACCCAAATTTGAAGACTTTTCTTGTTTTAATTGCATAAATTACCAAGTAGTTTCACTCAAATTATACATATGTAAATATTTATTCCTTGGATAATTTTCAGACCCCTTTTTGTGCACAGTAATTAGTCTTTTGCAAACCTCTCACAGTTCCTGATCCATTTTCTCTCATTATTTCTCCTTGTTTTCTACTGTTTCAAATTTAAAATTGTTCAAATTAATATGATTTTCATACCCAATTTCTCCCCCTAAAAATTTGTCATCTTTATATTTCTCTTGCATTTATATGAATTTGCATCAATTAATTCATCCATTTATGAAGCATAAACCTAGATCAAAGTGGTATCTAATTACTTTTAATTAATGACTCAAATTTCCTCCATTTCCGCATGCTCAAACAGAAAATTATAAACTTTCAAGTTTCATCCTTCCCAAAATAGGGCAATTTTAGAACTTCTTTGCAGACAAGTAATCAATCAATGCTGCATTTTTTTTTATATTTTATTTCTGAAAATTTTCCACTCTTTTTTTTTTCGGCAAAAAGCGTTTTGCATTCATGTTTTGTGTATAACCAACAAAAAATAATGCAACCATATGTATAAAACATTGAATATAGTACAGCCATTATTAAGAAAGTATCAATATAATGTATATCATTGTAATTGTTGTTATTATATGTTGAGACAAAAATCATAAATGCCCGGTCTATTAAATTAGCCTTCTTGTTTATTTCCCAGTATCTAATTAACTTCAATTCCATTAATCTCTGATTAATTGAATCAATCGATCATAAAAATTAGGGTTAGAGGTGGGGCAGCATTTCCCGGCGGAGCTGAGCTCACAGGCGGTGTTCCGGTGCGTGAGGGTGCACTCAGTCGACGATCCAGACGAGCAGCTCGCCTACCAAACCTCCATCAATGTCGGGGGCCACCTCTTCAAGGGCATCTTATACGACCAAGGGCCTGAGAGCCATCCCCCGCTAGCTGGTGCAGCTGGGGACAGCTCTTCAGGCGGTGAAGCCAGCGGCGTCGGCAACATCCAGCCCCACAGTCTCCTAACTGCCGCCACCAGCAATGAGGCGGCATTGGTGGATCCCAACGCCATGTACCCACCGCCCCCGATTAGCGCATTCCTGGCCGGTACGCAATTCTTTCCGCCACCAAGATCTTAGCTAGAGCTGGTGGCTGATGCCCCATTGCCAAATTTCATCAAAATTGCAAGTTAGATGAATTTAATTTTAATTTTTTTTAATGGAAAGTTGTTTAACTAGATGGAGATTAATCTAGTCAGTAGTAGCTAGGGGAACTTTTTAGTTGTTGTTGTTCAGAGGATTAATGGTGTATTGGAAGGATGAATTATGTCATTGGAATCAGGGAAGTTGATGTTGCAGATTGGGGGAAATTAAGAGAAAATGATTAGTCTCTGATACATTACATTTACATAGCTGAACTACAACTAGGGAGTAACATCGTATCATTAATTTAACTATTACTGTAGTAGAGTAGCTGTTGTATTTATAGCAGTATTTTTGTTTTACATCGTTTTTTGGCATAAGATAAGAGTACTAATTTAAAAATATTTTTTTAATTTTAATTAATTTAATTTAGCTTTTTTTAATTAGATTTAATTTCTAGGGTCGTTTCTCAATTAAGAATCTTATTATATGATTTATGGTATAGGATAGAAATATCGAATTTATATAATTCGTCGCTGCAGTATTTATTAATCCGGTATGTAATTACATTTTTGTTTGTTTGATTGAGTCTCATTGATTATTGTTGTTCTAAGTTGGGATTGAAAAAGGGTGTGTACACTTTGATTGTTTAGACAATGCGCTGATCGATCAAATTAAAATATATTGAATTGGTTGTTATTCACTCAGATTTAGTCCTGTGATCCTCAATGTAGGAATGAATTTAATCCGGTATTTTGGTAATTCAAGTTTTTAACAGTATCTAAGAAATTAATGTACTGTCTATTACACGGTACCACCAGTGCTTGTCCTCCGAAGTTAGTTTTGATAGACATAAATTAATTGACTTATGCATACTGTAACAATTATAAATTGAATTTAAAAAAGCTCTTAGTTAGATTTAAAAAATAAATAAATAAAAAAACAAATACTGTGGCAAGTATTTATTTGTTTATTTTGCAGAATTCATTTTACCAGTTTCTGTATTGATCGAATGTTTTATTTGATATATGGTGTGTGTGAGAAAATGATAGTTTGGGACAGGTACGTTTTAGGACTCGAGGCCACTTTTCCCCAGTTTATCCGTTGCCTTGCCGGACAACAATTCTCTGCTAATGTTGTCATTTACATATCTTTATTTTTATATAGTATTTTTGATTTTGTATATTACTATATATATTATTGATTTTTTTTTGGTGGAATTACTATATCATATCATTAAATTTTATAGTTAGAATTTAATTCATAAATTGACTATAATGTATTCGTACTATGTCCAAATACGTTTTAAAAAATACGTCACTTACAAGTACTATACCTATCCATTTTATTTATAATGATAAAAACTATATAAGATAAACAAAATTTAAATATTAGCACACTTGTAACTTGTAAGCAATAAGTACTTTCTCTGTTTCATGATAATTATTATTTGATTTTTTGTGAAATTTTTTAAAAAGCTAAAAACTCTATAAAATATAAAAAAATAATTTATAAAGTTGATATTTTTGAGTTTTTAACTTGTAAAAAAAATCACACTACCTTTTAATATAGGATTATGAAATAATTGGAAAAAAAATCTAATATTTCAAATAATTTTTAAACTTTTGAAAAATGTACATAAATATTACTTCCTTAAAGCATTATAAAATCATTGTCGTAATTTCTTATAGATAGTACGTACTGTACATTTAGTATTTCATCCGTTCACTTTTAATTGACTTTTTTACTATTCATCTATGTTTTTAAGGTGATAAAAAACTATATAAAATATTTATCTTTTCAATAATAGTAATAAGTATAATATTATGAAAAAAATGATTTAATAAAAAAAATTACAGTATATTTTATATAGTTTTTAACTTTTTAAAATAACGTGAATTACTTGGAAAAGTCGTTTAAAAAACAAAAAGATGAGGTATTTTTGTTTCTCGAATTTCAAAGAGGTGCCTGATTGCTCAGTGATGTGAAAATATTCTCGATCTTCTTTTGATGAGGGCCGGGGGTGGCAATCTGTACCATATTTATATATATACTGAAAAATGATGAATATCAAGTGAAGAATAGAAGTTATTAAAATTATTAGGAATAGTGAATTGAAGATGGATGTAGTTGGGAGGAGGCAATAATTAACTGAGAGGGTAATAATTTGAAGCTTGATATAGACATTCAGGGATGGCGATGGTGACCCTCATTATACGGTATATACTTACAGTATAAGATAAAGTTGAAAGATGAAAGATGCTTTCATCTTTGATAGTGTGAGAGAGGTATATATGCTTGGTATATAGTAAATCTTTTAATGCTTCCTGCAAATACTGCATGTGATCCATCTGCTCTGTGTTATGTAGAAAGTGTATAACCTCCCTTCCTTCTTCCTATATTATCTTCTCATTTTACACAAATGTCCGAGCACAACATGCGCTAATTAAGCCAGGATTTAACAAGATATTAGAGCGGTGCGGTCCGGATAATGGATTAGCCGGCCTTAAGGTATTAAGTCGTACTCAAGTGCAACTGACAGATATTGAATGACCATGCAGTTGCACTTGAGGGGTGGAAGATGGGTAATGAACATCTCATATTGATTATATAAGGAATCCAATCATTACATATAAGTCGGTGGACTACTCTTCCTAAAATAAATATTGGTCTTGTGTGCTCGACTTGATTGATTTGCGCTTGGATGTGTGTGACCCTATATCAGATATGATCCACCGGAATTTAACATATTAAATTAAAAATAATGTAAATTTATGGACGGAGTATCAACAAACTAATTAAGATCCCAGATCAAAATGAGCTCCAATTCCATATCATAGTCCAATGGAAAAAGAAACGGAGGGTTATATGCAATGCGCCCCTGCGCTAGTAGCCTAGGACATAAGTCAAGCGGGGTTCCATTCTAAAACCAATTGGCATTAGGAGGAGTAATCCACTGACTTATATACTAAGACTTCTTTCTTCATATTATCGATGTTGGACTCTTTTAATTTCTTCACATCTTTCATTCTCTCAGCACATAGTCCAATGGAAAAAGAAATGGATGGTTATAACCAATTAATGCATGTATACGTGAGCAATAAGTTCAGAATCTAATAATTTCATATTACAAACTCAATGTCATTATATAGCCGAACACATTAATCCCTTATGTATTGTCAATTTTTTTTTTCCCTTTGATATAATTTGATATAAATTATAAAGAGGGTTTTCTCCAATGTAATTCTCTTTAAAATTTATGAATGTCAAATATTCAGTCTAGTTATATATACTCACGCGTATGTAGTTTATGAATGTCAAATATTCAATATATATATATATAGATTATATAATTAGTGTACAAGTAATACAAAACAATACAATAATGATATGCTTCTTGGTAACTGTCCTTGGGAAGTAGAGCTTCTAATGAGGGACATTAAATGGATAATCAAATCTTTTCAGAGAACAACTTTTTTTCATGTGTCCCGAGAAGGGAACAGAGTGACAGATAAGGTTGCACATCTTATAAAACCACTCTTATTCTGAGATTGCACTGGAATCAAACAAAGATCTCATCTGAAAGGATGCTATCGACTAGGTTATTTCAGCCGAATCCTTACTCTATCAAAAAAAAAATGATATGCTTCAAAAGAGGATATTATATACATAGAGAAGGCTAGATATTTAACCCAATGGGTATATGGTGGTAGCCAAGTGGATGTTGAAAGATTTTGGAGAAATCCTTTATTTTGAAAGGCGTCTGAATTCTAACATGTGATCTTTCATCATGATTAATATATAGGGGATGGTTTCGGTGCAAACACTTTTTATAATATAAATTGTAGATAGATTGATTATTCGTAGATAATAACTTAATTACTCGTCTGACGTAAGATAAATTATGTATTTTTTTAAAATAAAAGTCTTATTAATAAAAATTATAAATATATGAAAAATTTAGTCTATCCCGTACACACAAATTTTATTTTTTGATTCCGTGACTGTGTATGTATTAATGATTTTTGCTTATAAAAATTAGGGTGTTATTAGATACACCACAAATCCGAATTACTACAGGTCCGAATCGGTGTGGAAGTAGATATTGGTTCCGTGTCTGCGTATGTATTAATTATTTAAGTTTTAAGTGAAATATCATCTAATTAAAGTGCGGTTATTTAATGAAAGTTGTACAAATATTAGACGTGTTTAAGTGAAATTCAGAAGAAGAAAAAAATTATACTCCTTCAACTTTTGACTTCACTATGTATGTTTATAAAGAAACATAAAATATCAATTTTTATATAGCATAATTATGAAAAAAATTATTATAATTTTATAGTATAATTTTTATCATTAAAAAAACGTAAGTGAATTAAAACTCAATGGATGAAGTATATCTAAATTAAGATCGATAAACTCCTGCGGTAAGCCAGTTAACTATAAAAAAGTATATAGTAAAATATATAAAATGTACAAAATTAAGAAGATTATGATGGATTTATAAATTAAAAGTACTCCCTCCGTATCGCAAAACTTGTAGTTTTAGCTTTATGCACACTTATTAATAATACCTATATTTCCTTTACTTTTATAGGATAAAGTTCCTAAAAACACTAATTATTACCTATAAAAAGAGCAATCATTACCTATAAAGGTAATAACTATAGCTAAAATAACAAGTTTTTTGATACAAGTTTATTACTCTAAAACTACAAGTTTTGCGATACGGAGGGATTAGTTTTTATGAATGGCATATATGAAATGAAGGGTTAGGTCAATCGTAGGTAGGTAGATATAGATATAGAGCAGTTTCACGATTGATTTACGGCGAGGGAAGACTTGGTGTAGCTATTAGCTAGGTAGCTAGGTAGCATGTATCCCGGCCCCCGATTTAATTCAATTTCAACCCCATTTATCTTATAAGATCTCACTATTAAATATATTCATGACAAACACATTCACACAATATATATCTATGGTTTCCTATCTACATAAGCGCCAACGTAAGAATATACTTTTTATATCAATATTTGAATAGTTTTATTTTTATTGCATACTTTTTAAAAAGTTAAAGATTTTATCAAATATACTTTTTTAGTTAATTTTATACTTATAAGTAATTAGTATAAAATTATACATAGAAATTAAAGTATTATATAGTTTTTATATTCTTAAAAAATGTTGAATAATAAATGGCTTATATTTTACTACAAAGTTTGTATTGTTTTGTTTGAGGTCTATAAGACCATCCACAATGGTGGTGTGCAAATATGCAAATGTTTATTTTTAGACATTTTTTAGCTCCATTGGTTGTTTTGCGAGTGTGCAAATGTGCACATTTGGGCATGTGATGTGCAAATTTGAGCACATCATCCTCCCATGTGTGCAAATTGTTTTTACAAAAAATAAGACAATTTCATTGGTTTATTTTTTATGATTTTATTTTCCCTTTTGCTTTAAATGAATTGTAGCACAATCACTCGTGAAAAAAAAAATGACCGACCTTAGCTCAGTTGGTAGAGCGTAGGACTGTAGTTGGAAATGAATTGTATTTCAATTATGTGTAAAAATGCACATTTCACCAATGGAGCAAATTGCTAAAAAGTGATTTGTATTTTTACACATCTTGTGCAAATGTGTACATTTTGCACAAAACCATTGTGGATGGTCTAATAGCAACAATACTTTGAGGTGCTAAATCAAATAAGGTTGGCATTGGGCAATAACTACCACCAAATGATGATTACTATGTATCAACCATCAAATGATGGTATTTACCAAAAAAACCATCAAATGATGGTATGCTAATTTTTATACCATATACTAAACATCAATCATGGTAACCACATATGTTGGTAAACATATATGCGGTTACCAGTGGTATGTTACTATGGTTACCAAGCTATCTTTCAATTTGCATTTTTTTAAACTTCACGATTACTGGACGATAATCATCAAGGTTATCAAAGGGGAAAAAAAATACAGTTACCAAGTTGAGATGTGGTTACCATCTGTTATGAAGTTCAAAGTTCAAACGTACATTCAACCAAAACAAACTAAATGTTTATAATGTTACTATGAGTTCCAAGTTTCATGTCTTACATCGCATAAAGTTAAGACAAAACAAAAAGTTTTCAGAAAGAGGAAGGGACAAACTAAATAGAACTACACACGCTAGAAAAGAATATCGAACACGAGATAGAACCGAATGAACAAAATGAATAAATGACTTTATCAGATTAAATTTTGATGGATCAAATCTTAGCTCTAGGAAAAGCACATTATTAGATTTCATCGATCTTGAAATTAAGAAGCATTATTATAGAACATATAAACACTCGATCAGATATATATTGTTTTTTTTTTTCTGTGAAAGTTATCAACCAATTTGTGCATGATTCAAGATAACCATATTTGCATGAATCGATCACCTTACAAAGGATCATTGGTTGTGGTTAAACGCATTCTCTGATACCTAAAAGTGATTCCTTTTATAATATATAATCAAGGAATGGACGGGATTGTTGTAACAGATTCTTACAACAACCAAAACAGATTTTCTTCCCTCTTTCTTCTTCCTTGGTCTTCCATGGAGTTTGGTGTGGAGTTCTAAGAGGAATCCACATCTTTTCATGGTATCAGATCAACAGGAAGCCGATCCGATCAATTGAAGCTATGTGGAAACAAGATCTGAAGGAATTGGTGAAGAACGATGGAAGAACTGAGCGCAGAACTTTGTGGAGCAATTCGGCGGGAAATTGGAGGCATCAACAACAATTTGAACGATCCATTGAGTTTGTCAGGCTCCGATCATCCAGGAGCACAGCTGGTAGCAAATGTGTTCAATGGAACGAACTTCTTAAGCTGGAATCGAGGAGTAAAAATGGCGCTTGGAGCCAAACTCAAGCTTGGCTTTATCGATGGGAGTACTCGGCAAGATAATCTGAGTCCGACAGATTTGCAGAAATGGAACAGGTGCGATTACATGGTCAGGTGCTGGATTGTGAATTCCATGGCGCCAAATGTATCCGAAAGCTTCATGTACGCTGAAACAGCAAAGCAACTCTGGGACGAGATTGTTGAGAGGTATGCTCCTTCGAATGGTCCCTTACTGTATCAATTAAAGAAAAGCTTGAGCAATTTAGATCAGGGAAACATGAGTGTAGGTGATTACTTCGGCCAATTGAAGAAACCGTGGGAGGAGATCTTCAGTTTGGATGGAAAACTGCAGTGTGCGTGTGATGCGTACAAGAATTGCACATGTAATCTGACTAAGAAGGTGGCTGAAAAGGAGGATAGGGACAAACTGATTCAATTTCTTATGGGACTAGATGGAGGATATGAGAGTACCAGGAACCAGATTCTTGCTATGGATCCGTTGCCAACACTGAATAGAGCTTTGTTCCTTGTTCAACAAGTGGAAAAGAAAGGTACAGGGGCTATTGGAGAAAGCAGCAATGATTCAAAGGCTTTCTTTGCTAACAAACCAACTGACGTCAATAGAGATTACAAGAAAGAGAGAGCTGCAGAAAAGGCAAACAAGAAGTGTTCTCACTGTGGGATGACAGGCCATCTCAAGAATGAGTGCTTCAAGATAATTGGATATCCAGAATGGTTCAAAGCTCCGAAAGGAAAGACTGGTGCCAAGGCAAATGCAGCAGATATGGAGATAGATGAGTCTCTCATATTAGAAGTTGGGAATTGCAACAACATGGATGATAATGAAGATTTCATCAGTTCAGTGGTCCAGCAAGTGATCAAAGCAATGAAAGGAAAGGGAATTGCAGGATCAGAAGCACATTTTGCTGGTAAACCTCTTATCTTCAGTACTTTCAGTAATGTTTTTGCTCTAAGTATTGCTAGAAAGCATTGTGAAAATAGGAATGTATGGATTATAGATAGTGGGGCTACAAACCACATGGTTTTTGATGATCGATTATTGCAATTTAAAAGGAAATTGATGTTGCCTATCAAAGTTTCCTTACCTGATGGGTCTGTTAAGTTGGTCACAGAGGTTGGGGATATACATTTGGCATCAGGATTGGTGTTGTATGATGTATTATCTATTCCTGAATTCAAGATCAACTTGCTGTCTGTTGGGAAAGTGATTGATGATTCTGAAGTAGATGTCATTTTTCACAAGAAAAATTGTGTTTTACAGGACCTTAGGAAGGGTCATGCATGCAGTTCTCACTAGGGACAGAATCCATATCAGATTGTTCAGAGCTACTCTTGAACCTATAGAAGTTGCAGTTGAAGTTCACAAAGGGTTAGCAAGCAACTGTGAAGCCCAGGGAATTGTATATAGAACAAATAATGAGTCATCTTCAAATAATGTTGTATCCACACCTAGTAAATCAGTGTTGCATGCTAGGTTGGGTCATGCTTCAGTAGCTAAGATGGTTCATGTTCCTGGTTGTAAAGGCACCATTGTTGGTGATTTCAGTTGTGAGTCATGTATTTTGGCTAAACATCATGCCTTACCTTTTGATTCAAGTAATTCAATGGCCAATACTTGCTTTGAATTGTTGCATGTTGATCTATGGGGACCTTACAAGGTACCTTGTAGAACTGGAGCTAGGTACTTTGTTACCTTTCTTGATGATCATAGTAGGGCTGTCTGGACTCAGTTGATCAACAGTAAAGGGCAAGCTAGCTCTGCTATAAGAACCTTTGTGTTGATGGTTGAAAACTAGTTCAACATTAAGGTTAAGAAAATTAGAAGTGACAATGGGACAGAGTTTTTCAATTGTCAGACCTTTTTTGAAGAGAAGGGTATAGTTCATCAACTATCTGCTCCTTATGTACCTCAGCAAAATGGTAGAGTTGAGAGAAAACATAGACATCTCATAGAAACTGCTAGAGCTCTTAGACTTCATGCAAATTTGCCTCTAAGATTATGGGGTGACTGTGTATTGGCAGCAACTCATGTGATCAATCTCCTTCCTACTGCTATTTTGAAATGGGAAACACCTTTTGAGAGGCTATATGGTAAACCTACAGTTTATGATCATCTGAGAGTTATTGGATGTCTAGCTTATGCTTTGGCTAGGGATATACCTAAAGATATATAAGTTTGGTGCTAAGGCTCATAAATGTGTCCTGATAGGATATCTAGTTGGGCAAAAGGCATACAGGCTATATGACTTGGTAAATCACAAAGTGATTATCAGTAGGGATGTGATATTCAAAGAGAATATTTTTCCTTTTCAAGTAGCAGATAAGAGAGTAATGAAAGATGATTGTATCTCCCCAATCCTGCCCTTAGTAAATCTTGCTACAGATTGTGAGTCTCCTCAAGTGGTTTTTGATAATTCAGAAAGCACAGATCAGAATTTTGAAATTGTTCATAACTCATCAGGCTCTCAGTCTTCAGTGCAGCCAGATGAGCCAGCAGGATCTCAGTCTTCAGTACAGTCAGCTGAGACAACTGATTCTCACTCTCAGATTCCTGCTCCCAGTGTTAATCTTAGAAGATCTAATAGGCATCATCAGTTGCCTGCTAAGTTTGTGGACTTTGTTGGTCCACAACTTCATACAAATCCATCTCAGTCTCAGTCATTTGTAGTCACACAGCTGTCTGATCAGGGATATTATTCTATTGCTTATCTTGCTTCTCTAGCTAATGTCATGGCTACATATGAACCCCAGACATACAAGCAAGCTATGGGAAAGGAGCTTGATGCTCTTGACACTAATGACACTTGGGAGCTCACCACATTACCTCATGGTCATGTGGCTATTGGTTGTCGATGGGTGTATAAAATTAAATTCATGCCTGATGGGGCAGTAGAGAGATACAAAGCTCGCCTTGTTGCCAAGGGGTACAATCAAGTGAAGGGTAAGGACTATCATCATACCTTTTCCCCAGTTGCAAAATTTACCACGGTTCGTTTGTTAGTTGCTTATGCTACTTTAAAGGCATGGCCTATACATCAAATAGATGTCAATAATGCTTTTTTACATGGTTTTTTGAATGAAGAAGTCTACATGAAAATTCCTGAGGGGTATGATAAGGGATCTTCTTCTCAGGTTTGTAGGCTTAAAAGATCCTTGTATGGATTAAAACAAACATTTAGAGAGTGGAACACTGAACTTTGCAGATTTCTACAGAAGTTAGGATTTGTTCAAAGTTCCTATGACTACAGTCTATTCACCAGATCAATTTCTGAAGGACTGCTTGTAGTTTTAGTATATGTTGATGACCTGTTGGTTACAGGGGATAGTGTGGCAGAGATTGAAGCTCTTAAGCTTGCATTACATAAGGCATATACAATTAAGGATCTGGGTGAGGCTAGGTACTTTCTGGGGTTAGAAATCTCCAGATCTGCACATGGCACACTACTCAATCAGAGAAAGTATGTGCAAGACATACTTGAGGATACTCATATGGTTGACTGTAAGAGTGCCTCTTTTCCTATGCAGAGGGGTTTAAAGTTGTCTATTGATGAAGGTGATGAACTCCAGGATGCTGAGAAGTATAGGAGACTGGTTGGTAGGTTATTGTTCCTCCACATGACTAGACTAGATATCTCCTTTGTTGTCCAAAAGTTGAGTCAGTACATGGCATCTCCTCGTGTCCCTCATTGGAATGCAGCTCTCCATGTTGTAAGATATCTTCATGGATCCTCTGATCTGGGATTGTTATATCCCCTAAATAATGAGATCTCCTACACTGCATTTTGTGATGCAGACTGGGGCAACTGTGTCTTCAGTGGTAGATCAGTGACTGGATTTTGTGTGTTTTTGGGCAATGCATTGATCTCTTGGAAGACAAAAAAACAAGCAACCATCTCTAAGTCATCTGCAGAGGCTGAGTATAAGAGCATGTCTAAGACATCTAGTGAACTGGTTTGGTTGGACTCACTGGCTTCAGATTTGCAATGTGAGATTCCTAAACCAATTATATTGCCTTACACTGTGATAATAAAGCTGCAATACACATTGCCTAGAACCCCGTTTTTCATGAACGAACAAAGCACCTCAAGCTTGATTGTCACTATGTTAGGGAGCAATTGAAGGCAGGGTTTCTTAGTCCTGTTTATGTGCATTCACAGCATCAGTTGGCCGACTTATTCACCAAGCCATTAGGTGAAGTTCAACACCACTATCTTGCTTTCATGTTAGGCCTAGTGTCCATCCCTAGTCCAACTTGAAGGGGGATATAGAAGTATATAGGAGTGGTGTAAAGGGGAAAATTGGTAATTGATTGTAACAATGTGGCTCGGTTATATAAATCCATAAGAACTGTCAAGCTGTAACAGATTCTTACAACAACCAAAACAGATTTTCTTCCCTCTTTCTTCTTCCTTGATCTTCCATGGAATTTGGTGTGGAGTTCTAAGAGGAATCCATATCTTTTCAGAGTGTAATGGGTAAGTTTAATTACTAAGCGAGTTTCTGTTCCAGTCTCTCCGACAACAAGACATCGTGAAAACTTATAGGTTTTCCTATGTTCACACTATTCACAGCTTCATTACGGAGTCTCTCTCCGCTTCCTCATTTGTTGGGCATTTCGTTGCTTTGTTCAAAGTGGACTTGGATACTTATGTTTTAGCTTATCAGTATCATGACGGTTGACCCGTCTATCGTTTGTTTCAGCCTATCAGTTTATCCAACTTTGATGTGTCATATATATATATATACACACACCTTCATGGAAAAAAAATTACTAAGCTAGTTGAACTGAACATAAGCATTACGAATTCAGCAGCCAGGTTTGAAAATAAGGAATGAATATATGGAAGTGAGCTAAAAGCAATGAAATCACATAATGGGCATGATCTTCTAGGTGTTAGGACGTGCCCTACCAACCTATACCCTACCTTCAAGGCTTCATCCATACTCTTAGGAGTTAGGACTCTCTCAATTATAATTTAGATTATACATATAGTGATATTATAGGCATAGGCATTCATTTGGAGTTGCATTTACCAATTTGTGAGATGTGGTCCGAAACCTATACATAGCCAAAAAAACTAGCTAAGTGGATCTCTAACATTAATCCCCACACAAGTTGTTTAGTTCAAACTAACTTCCCATCGAGGATCCCGTTTCTTTTCAATCAAGTTGTTGCATATGGATGCATAATTAGGTAACCTATCTAGCTCCGGGATAGGGTTTTTATGTCTCCATTTTTCACTTTTTTTTTTGCTAATAAAGTAGCTTAATGATCAAATTGTTTGAGCTATCGAGAGGCCAAATAATTAGCAGTAAAAGAAAACAAACAAGACATTAAGGCGAATGAAATGAGCAAACCACTATTTTCTATAGGTTGATTCTGATTGATTGATTTTGTTTGATTAAGTAAGAATTCGAGATCAGTGCCTGGTTCTTAAGAGACCGACGAATCGGCAGGCGAAAACCGCAAAAACATATAATAAGAACATAAAATGACGCTAAGAAACAAGCAGAACAAACTCTATAATAAAAACAATCTAAGACAAACTACTCTGAACGGTTGTGAACGACGACGAAGAACGAAGTCAAACACCACTGAAACAGTAGCACTGCGGGCCAGCGGTAAAGGATTCTGATTGATTGATTTTGTTTTAATAGAGAAGACATTGATTTAGAATTTGTTTTAATTCTTTTTTATATAAATTTATTTTCTTGTTAACCAATTAAAATAAAAGCTATATCAAATGCTACATATATTGGGGATAACGATTTGTATTGTATAAAGTGAGGACGTTCAATCTTACCAAGAAAAAAGAGAGAGAGGGGACGTTCAAGGTCGTTCTGTGTAGATATTCATAATTGGGCCTTTTTTGGGCCACTCCGGCCCAAAACACAAAACTGGACCCGGGCTTTGGTTGTCCTTACCCGAAAACGCAACTTGTTAATACAATAATTTTTTTTCCATTTATGGGAAACACAAAAACGTTTCATAAATCATTGAAAATTTAAGAAATGAGTTGGCAAATAACTCAGTGGTGGAGTTTAGAATATCGTAATCACCCTTTCAAGTTTAATGGTTGAGATTTAATATTCATTAGCTTTTTTGAAAACTTTTTATAAGATTTATAGAAACCTTTTATAATAGTTGTTAACTCTATTGAATTCAATTCAATTCTCCAAGATTCTAACCCAAAAATCAAATTAGGTTAATTTGATTTATGATTGATTCTGATCAACTCATAAACCAATCATAAATTCCTTTTCCCCAACTATTTAGAATTTATGTCACAAGTGGCAGTTGGAAGATCCAAATACTACCGTTTACCAAACGGGCCAACAGGGCAGGGTTTGAACTACATGTTCAGCAGGCTGGCCCATTAGATTAAGCACAAGGCGCAATTTCTCTTGAACCCACATTAGTTCCATCTTAAGGCAAGCAAAATGTAGTTTCAATCCAATTAAATTGATTGATAATAAAGGGAGGAGCTCATCTACTTATATTCTAACTAGTGTAGATCCCGTCCCGTGTACGGGGAATGCGTTAATCTAACTATAAATTATTTTTTTCTCCAAAATATAATATAAATATAAATAAAATTAGTTCGACGGGTTATATATAATCAAAATATCTTTTAATTAGATTCTCTCAAAATATAAATAAAATTCACATTTATAAGGTACTACGTAAAAGTTTTTTTTTCTAATCTATGGTTAATTAAATCTCATGTAATTTAATTAGATAGTTGATTTTTAAAAATATTTTAATATTCTTTTTTATTAAATATGTAGTATATATTTATTACATTAGTTTACTAAAATATCTATGTACGGATGGATTGTGGCTACATATATGGCTATATAATGTTTTAATTATTTATTTTGTCCTCAAAAAAATAATATAGATAGATATAAAATAACAATTATTAAATGATTGATTTTGATATAAATAATTCTTTCCATCAAAAAATAATCTAAATATAAATAAAATAGCACCTATCAAATATTACATATTTATCTATTAATATTTTTGGTAAGTATGACTATGAAAATTAGTTTTATTAATTATTTTTATTATTACTACTATTACGTTTAATTATATTGATATAGTTTTTTCCTTATATAATATTTACTCTTTTATAAGATATTCCATCTATCCAATTATATGTGTTAATGGTAAAATAAAATAATTATTTTTATTAGATTTCCTTTTTGACGAGAGAAAGTTCTGCGAGACGCGCTCACGCGCTGCCACGTAGGCAAATTCACTCACATGCCGCCACGCAGGCACCAATGCATCGGTTTTAGTATATGTATCACGTAGACAAATTCACTCACATGCCGCCATGCAGGCACCAATGCATCGGTTTTAGTATATGTATATAGATTTGAAACATTTTTCACTAGAATTCCCATCAGCATGACCTATTGCATCCCTATACAACCAAATCCAAAGCCCAAATGAAAAGATTGGTTTAGTATTTATTTATGCATAAAAACATATGCTAAATGGCATGACTTGAAAGTTGAAAGTGACTGCCAAACTAGGCAAGCAACTTGAGAAATTGCAAGTTTGCAGCTACCTCAATCTCCATATGCAACAGGAATTGCTAGTCATTGCCTAAGAGGTCAGTTGAGATCCTCTGTTCCGCAATTATGATCAATATCGTTTCATTGGATATTTAGTTTTATAATTTTTTTCAGTCAATAAGAGAAAAGGAACTATAAAAAGGACCCTGATTATGGAATAGAGAATCCTCACTGCCTAAAGGTGAGCTCTTTAATAAACCCAACGAACGACCCATCGTGTCGCCCACTAGCTCAGCATTCGATCAAGTGCGTTGGTGAGTGAGGATCTTCGAAAATGGCATAATGAACAATCTCCTTTGATTTTTAGAAACATCATTTTCAAATTGCTGCCACTCTCACTTATACTGATCTCTCCCAAACACACTATCAAGCCATCACAGAGAATTCAAAAGTTCCATTTCAAAAAAAAGTGTCCAATTTCAATTCCATGATGATGCCATCTACTTATCAATGTCAGTAGATAAGATATGGGCAGTTAGTTCATGTACATCCCTAATCTGCTTTCATGTCATGTGTCTACAAACAAGGTCCCTTATACCATTTGGTGCTCCACGAGATACAATATTTCACCATAAAGTTTATCATAAACAAAGTTCAAAAATTCAAAACTTCCATTTAATGATTTTTTTTTTGTATTTAAATAATTGAGAGTAACAAAAAAAAAATAGAAGAGAAACAAAAAATATAGAAAAAAAAAATCACGAATAATTACTTTTAAAACAATATTGAAAGAAAAAGGTTAAATGTATAATTTAAACATAAATATGACATTTTTTTTAGTGAAATAGTTGTTAGAAACAAAAAATATAGAGAGAAATCAAGAGAAATTAAAGATATAGTAAAATAAATAAAAAGTGAAGGAGCTGTGATTTGAACCCAAAACCTTTTTATTCTCCTTTCTTTCTTAAATAACACTCTTGTTTTACCTTAAAAATATTAAATATATGCAAAAAAAAAAAATTGTATTTTTTTCCGGCCAAATCACCCCTGCTCCGCCACTAACTATATATATCTATATCTTAGGTCTTGGGTTTTTTCCGGGTTTTCTTTTGGGTGCTCTTTTGATGTATTTTTTGTTTTCTTTTATATTTCGTTGTTGTATGTTTAGACGGCTTGTCGGCCTCTCGAGGTCCGGACCTGTCCGGCCTCGAATTATTTCCTTATAAAAAAAAAAAAAAAAACTATATATATCTATATGTGTGTGTTCCAAGTTAATTTGAACTCCAACTCTCCTAGGTAGTTACTTTAAATTAATCTTAGTTGTAGCCAGTGATTAGTGGGCAATTGAGCAATGGTAATTTTAGATGCATATATGCAAATATTAAATTCCGTAAATACTAAATAGTGAATCAAGAGCTGTAAAATATAATATAGTAGTTCATAATGCATATATGTGCGTCTAAGATCAACTTTACTTGAAGAACGTCCCCTAACAGTACTGAACTACTGATGATTGAAGGAAACGCAAGAATTCAAATTGGGAGCAGATATGTATTCAATATCACATTGGACAGCCATCCCATAAACAAAATCATGATGCATGTTAATTTCTTCATGATCCTTTGCCATATATCAACTTCACTTTAAAATAATTTTCTACAGCTTTACCATTTCAATGCTACTGAGTTTTTTCTTTTTTCAATAGCTTTTGCATCTCATCCTTTGAAATATATCATCAGAAATCAATTCATTTTCAAACAGGAAACTCCTCCATCCCCAAAAGTGGCAAAAGAAATCATAAATGCACATATTGAAAGTTGGCATAAAGTGCAAATATGATCGGAATATCGACATGTACATAACTATGGAACGTTTAAACTAAACTTCGACGGATCCTCGCTGTCAAACAATCACAGTACAATTGGGTTCGTCCTATCACCAATGGGTACAACAACATTGGAAATTGTAGAGACTACTGGACCTGGGCCTCCAGCCCACTCTCCACCAATGGGTTCTGAGCCCAATTCTGTTATCTCCCTTTGTAGTATTAGAAAGTTGTTACGAGTTAGTTAGCCGAGTTTAGGTGTGGTTTAGTGCTTGTTAGCTCTTAGTGATGTGTATATATATTGCTTGTAGCTCAGTTTTCTTCAATTAAGAAAGATAACCAGAAAATTCCCAAAATCAAGTTTCTTCAGAAATTAAGCTCCTCTTAAGACAGAAGCTTTAGCTTTGCGTTATGGAATAACAAAGGCAATAGAACTTCATATCAATAAACTTCAAATTGAGGGAGATTCTCATTAATCATCTCAAAACAAATTCGATCTGTCCATGGAAAATAGAGCTCTTTATGGCAGATATCAAGAGAAATATGTTGAGTCTTTTACGTGATGGCAATAGAGTAACATATTAAGGTTGAACACTGAAGTGCGGAATAGGCAGATAAAAGGCAAACAAATACTCTAGAAAGGGGGAAGAATAGAGTATGACAACTTTTCGAAAAATCAGAAACTGGTAAGACCTTATCTCCAGAGGTAAGACCTTATCTGAAACGCAGAAACAAGCACTACTAGAATACTGCAATTAGACATCATATGATTTAAGTCTGTCAAAAAAGTAACCGATGTTAAATTAAGCTATTACATCGGATAATAAATTTGTGATGTTAAAAACGCTTAAAACAACTGTTGAATTTTTTGGCAGATGTTAAATTATTAATTTAAAAAAACAAATAAACGCGCGGCCGATGAAATTTTGTAAGTGTTTGAAGTTTGAATGCCCGCTCATACTTGGAATATTTTTTTAAACACCCGCCCATAGTGAAAATAGGAGCTATTTCCTTTCCGGACTTGTCTGAACAGATTGAGAACAACTCTTGACCCTCTCTCCGAAATCTCTCTGGCTCACCTCGCCTGAATGTCACCACCACCCCCCTACCGCCACCGCCGCCACTACTGCCCTCCACCGCCGCCGCCGCCACTACCACCACCTTTCTTCTTTCTCCTAACTTTCATCCTCGTCTTCTCCTCATGTCTCTACAGATCTGAGAGCTCCTCTTTCCCTCTGATAAAACCTAGCCGCCATCCTTCTGTCCTCATGTCTCTACAGATCTGAAACCTAGACATACGTGGTTGCCTCCCCGCCGCCGCCCTGACTCGCACCCGCAGCTGCCTCCCCGCCGTCGCCACCAACACCGCCGCCACCGCCGTCTCTCCTATTTCTTCCGGCTTTCATCCTCGGCTTCTCCTCCTCTCTCCACAGATCTGAGATCTATCTCTCTCGCCCCTCTTTCTTTCTCTCCCTCTCTCGATCTCTTACTCTCTCTCACTCAATCTCTCTCTGCGGCGCAACCTCCCAAACAACAGACGCATCACCGACAGCCATCAGGACCACCTCTTCATCACCGACTGCCTTTATGGTAGGATGCTTTACTCTCCTTCTCCTTTTACTTTGTTCAGCTTCATCGAGTTATTTATGGTAAGATGCTTTACTCTCCTTCCCATTTCGTTGATTTCAACTTGTTTAGGGTTTGTGATTTTGAAATCTGAACTTGCTCTTGCATGATTGAGATTAAGGCTTCAATTTAGGGTTTCTTTGTGGGATATATAAACTTTTTCTTTGAGATTCCACTAATTTTGTGTTTATTATAGGGCATTGGGAGCAAGCTTTTACCTGGCATTCAACACATACTGCAAATCACTGGCGAAATCAGTGAGAACCGAGTAGGAGGAGAAATCATGGAGTCTTGATGAGAAGATAAGCAATCAATTGAAGGAGGTTGAGGCACTCTCCATAGAAAGCAACCAGCTTCTTAGAAGGTATTGTCTTCCTAATCTGCTTTTGCTGATGATATCTAGTGTTTGTTTGAAAATTCAGAATATATGGAATGCCAATTTCAGTCTTTGTTTATCATGATAAGCCTCTAGTAATTTAAATTCTATATGTTGAAATATATGCTAACCATGATTTGAAGATCGGAAGTTAGATCAATCAATGAATGCTTGCTCTAATGAATGCTTGCTCTATTTGGTAATCAAAGCATTTCACAAGAATTCAAAGGGCTTCCTGTTGCTTATGTAATGTTTTACAACATTTCTATCAATTGTACACAGTAGTTTAACATTTCTTTGTACATACAGTGTCCATGTGTACTTTTAAGTGCATGATATAAGGATATCACTTCATTATTGACTTGTTATCCTTGAAATAGTTTTATATAACATACCTTAAGAGGCATAAACCCTTATTGGGTAATCTTGCTATTGCATCAAACTTCTGATCATTAACTAGGTATAACACAACGTTTTTCTTCAGAAAAAAGCTTTCTTCGATACGTTTGGGTAGACTACTTCCTATCTAGCAACCCAAACACACCGGTGAAACAAAGTCCTACCGATACCGAAGTATCTATACGTTTGGGTAGAGATGTACCCTTAGTATAACCCTAAATGAATTGTACGATAAAGCTCAATTGAAACCTCACACTCTCAAAGAAATAAAACGCTCAAACCAAAGAGAGATGTGAGATCGGTGTTGTAGGAGACAAAGGATTGCAAGAGAACTTGTATGCGCTGGGGTGGAGCTTGTATCGACTGCTATCCTCTTCGTCTCTTTATAAAGGTCGGCTCGTCCAATTTGAACGTTTGAACTCTTCTCCATGATTTGTTGAGAACCGTTGCAGAATATCCGACCTGGGAGTGCCTTCATTCATTCCAGAAGCTTCACTTGGATTTTAATCAAAGACACGTTGAATGGACTGAAGAATTGTTCAATCAAAATCCCTGGAAAATCTCAAGTCAAACTAACATATATTTGGTTAGATAAGATAGGATTTTAAAACATTCTCAACCAAATCTATATAATCCAAAGTCTAAAATTGGCCCAATTAATTCTAGGCCCAATAATGTATTGGTGCTAAAAATTAGAATGTTCACTTAATAAAATAGGTCCATTAAAAACAAGTTCATTTACGTTGAGTCCGTGAAACACAATGCCAATATCATGTACTTGAACCAGTATTTGTAAGGCCTTACCAAAACCTGAAAACCATGGTTTTGGCTTTCAGTAAGGCCTTACTATCAACTAATAAGGTTCTTGGTTTGATTTGAAACGTAGAATGCAGCTGGAGATTGGTTCAACCAAATCTCTTGAAGATCTCAACAAACCAACAACCTTTTGACTTTGAATATTGCTCCACAAGATCTTCAAAGAAGCTTCTAGAAAGTCAACCCCAAATCTTTAATAACCAAATCAAATCTTTCACAAAATCTCCAACAAATAATTTAAATATAAATCCCAATAAATATATTCGCAATAAATAAATACTAATTGATATTATTTGTCTTTCATCTTATAATAATATATCACATATATGCATATCATCAAGGTAGTAGAATCAACAACTTAGCCACTCAACTATGAGTATTAACTATCACATTGATTCAGGTCTTATGGACCTCATCCGTAAGGATACTATCGGATACTTACACCCTAGCTACCTGAATCTTTACCCAATAAAAAAAAAATTGGGTCCCACATTTTTCATAGCTAATTAAATTCACTATGTAATTAATTAATCGTCTTTATATGTGTTGAGAATGAAAGGAATGTGAAGAGACCAAAAAGAGTCCCACATTGATTATATGAAGAAAGAAGCCTTAGTATATGCTAGTGGCCGGTTACTCCTCCTATTGCCAATTGATTTTAGGATGGAACCCCGCTCGGCTTATGTGCTAGGCTATTAGTGCTAGGCTATTAGTGCAAGGGCGCACGTGTGCACACGACCCCTGACCCCGAGTCCCAACGGACTTCAGTATGGTATCAGAGCGGAAAAGCCAAACGGCCCGACTCTCGATCCTGGGCTAGCTAAAAAGAGAATGAGATGCTAGACCCGTTGTCCAAGTGTCAACTAGAGGCGAAAGACGAGCCTAGTTGCACTTGCAGGGGCGTGTTGAGAATGAAAGGAATGTGAAGAGACCAAAAAGAGTCCCACATTGATTATATGAAGAAAGAAGACTTTGTATATAAGCTAGTGGTCGGTTACTCCTCCTATTGCCAATTAGTTTTAGGATGGAACCCCGCTCGGCTTATGTGCTAGGCTATTAACGCAAGGGTGCACGTGTGCACACGACCCCCGATCCCGAGTCCCAACGGACTTCAGTAATATGTTATTGTTAGTGCAATGATAAAATTCAATCTTTATACTCGGTACATAGAATAAAAAAAGGAACTCGATCCAGTAATGAATTGTATGCTTATCATCGTTATATTGCATCCTGGAGCGGAGTCAGGAATCTGTCTGGGGGGGGGGGGGCTCAACTTCTAGATGGATTGGAGCCACCGAGCTAAACCTGGACGGCGAGCCTTGTTGTCTCACTGTGCACCGCCACTTCCTGTTTCTCTGGGCTGTAGCAGTTGCCTTTGAGTTTTATGAAAGAGTGAAAAAAAAGGAGGGCCAACAGAGGGTTAGAAGTTGTCTCTGAGTTTTATGAAAGGGGAAAAATGAAAAAAAAGAGGGTCAGTAGAGGGTTAAAAAAAACAAAAATAAGGGCGGAAGTATCAAAGTCCGACTCGGACCGATGACTGGGGGTCGTGTGCACGGGCGCACCTGCGCTAGTAGCCTAGTACACAAGTCAAGTGAGGTTCCATCCTAAAACCAATTGGCAATAGAAGGAGTAGCCCACCGACTCATATACTAGGGTTTGTTATGTTCAACTTTCCGATGTGGGACACTTTTGGTCTCATTCACATTTCTAACACGCCCCCGCAAGTCTAACTAGGAATGACCATCTAGTTGAGACTTGGACAACTGGGTAACCCAGACCAGGATCGACACGGGCCGTTAGGCTAACCACTCTGATACCATATCAAACCGATCGGGAGCAGCCCCGATCGGGAAAGGGAGGTCGGGTTTGAGGCAGGAAGGGATTGGGAGTCGGGAAGGTCGAAAGGAGCATGCCGCGGCCGCAACCCATCAACGGGCCGCGGGCATGCAGCGGCCGCAGCCTCCCCCGCCGCATCTCCTTCCGACCTTCCCGACTCTCAATCCCCGGCCTCCTGCCTCAAACCCGACCTCCATTTCCCCCATCCCCACCTCCCACAAAACAGCCCTCCTCGACCCGAATTGGCAGGCGGCTATGCTCGACGAATACAGGCCCTTACAAGGAATGATGCTTGGGTTCTAGTTCCTCGCCTTCCTGAGGCGAACGTCATACGCTGTATATGGCTAGACCTGTCAAAACACAACTCGACCCGATGACCCGACCCGAACGACCCGAAAAATTTCCGACCCAAACCCGAAAATTTTGACCCGATTTTTTTTTCGACCCGAACCTGAAAAATCCGAAAATTTTCGGGTAATCTGGGTTTCGACCTAATGACCCGATTGACCCGGTAATTTTGACTCGATTTACCCGATTGACCCGGTTGATTTATAATTATATATAATTAATTTTTTTTATATATAATTAAAATTTATCACAAAATTACCAAATCTTGATTTTTTTAATTTAAAAAAGAAAAAATTGACAAACCCCAAATGACCCGAAACCCGGTAAATCCCGGGTTCGAGTCAACCCGAAAATACCCGAAACCCGTTTTACCCGGGACCAGTTTTACCCGAAACCCGAAGTGACCCGACCCGAACCCGACCCAAATGACTCATTTGACAGGTCTATATATGGCTCTTCCGCCACAAGTTCCGCTCTGATGGGACGTTGGAGCGCTACAAAGCCCGTCTTGTGGTCAACGGTCGATCTCAACAGGCAGGTATTGATTGTGATGAGACGTTCAGCCCCGTGGTCAAGCCTGCCACTATCCGAGTGGTGTTGAGCTTAGCTTTGTCGCGCAACAGGGTCATTCATGAGATGGATGTCAAGAACGCTTTTCTGCATGGCCATCTGAATGAGACAGTTTACATGTTCCAGCCGCCGGGGTTTGCTGATGCTGATCGTCCCAAGCATGTCTGTCTCCTGAAGCGCTCTCTATATGGTCTGAAACAGGCTCCGCGGGCTTGGTTCCAGCGCTTTGCCTTTCATCTGCTACGCTTGGGCTTCATTGGTAGCCGCTCGGATACGTCTCTGTTTATCTATCGCAAAGGCTCAGACATGGCCTTTATGTTACTATATGTCGACAACATCATCCTCACCGCCTCTTCTGATGCTCTTCGGACGTCTATTATTGCCCAGTTGAGCGCCAAGTTCGCCATGTCGGATCTGGGTCTGTTGTCTTACTTCTTGGGAGTCGCCGTTCAGCGTCATGCGTTTGGACTGTTTCCCTCTCAGAGTAAGTATGCTGCTGAGATTGTTGCTCGGGCCAAGATGAGCAACTGCAAGCCGGTTGCCACTCCAGTCACTACTACATATGTAGTCATTTATGACTTTTAGAAGATGGCGTTTTTAATAAAATGCCATTAAAAATATCTTTCATGACGTTTAAATATAAAAACGCCATGAAATTGTAGAACACAACTTTTTTATGGCGTTTTGCGAATGCCATAAAATTAATGGCGTTTATAAAATGTCATGTTATTAGTTTGCAAATCATACAATAGATTTTATGGCGTTTCCAAAATGCCATGAAATTCATGGCGTTTTAAAAACGTCATAAAATAAGCGGGTCTTTTTCCGCCAAATTTTTTTGCCAAAATTTAAAGAGCCGAAAAAATATACTCTGTAATACTTATCCCTTCAGTTTCTCGACTATCTCTCACCTCCGATTATCTCTCTCTCAATCCCTAGATCTAATCTAACTCTCCGTCTCTCTCACCTCACCTCACCTAAAAAAAACCAGATTTGAGTCTCAATCTCTATTCAGTTCCGCCCTCCATGAGAACTTGGGTCTGCCCCAATCTCTTCTAAACTTCCCCCGTTAGTTGCCCAAGTTCTATGAGGCCGAAACTCGTCTCATGTATGGTTCGAAAATCGAGCCCCATCCCAGCAGTAATGGTGCGGCGAAATCGTCCACTCTTCGTTGCTTGAGGTCGGTTACTCTCCATTTTAGATGACAACCATTCACCAGTTGTTGTTCTTCGATCTATCAAGGTTTTCACCTCTATTGTTGCCTACCCGGTAAGTCAATTTTTTCCTAGATTAGGGCATATGTTGTTTGTGTTTTATCATCTTAAAGATCAAGCTTTGATGATTGCAATTGCTGGTCAAGATTTAGGGGAAATTGTTTCATTACACATGTTTAGGGTTTCTAAGGTTAATTTGAGTAGATGTTTTGGGTTTTTGATTTGAGTTTTCATCGATTTACACAGGTTTAAGGGGAATTGTTTCATGAAAACAGACCCTTGATAAACACAGAATTTTATATTGCTGATACTTCATCGATTTTCTTTTTCTTCATCTTTTTCTACTGAGCGGCCAAAAGTAGAAAAGCAACCTTGTTTCTTTGTTAGGATTTCTTCTTCTTCTGATTAGGTAGTTCTCCACTTTCTTCTGGATAGGCCAATTATTATAGGATTTTAAGGTATTCTTTGTCTGGTCAGTGGTTTTAACTCAAGAATTCCAGTTAATGCCTCCGTGAGTTATTATGTTTTAACTGGTCTGTAATGGAAAAGTAGGTGTGTCTAGCTTTTGGTTGAAAGAATGCATATAACTGCCTTTCCCTATTCAAAATGTCTCTTGTTCTTTTGAGCTGTGATTTTTGACTTTGGTTATGTATAATTGGTTCTGATTTTTGGGTGCAAATGCTGCCAATGTTCAAACTTATTGATTAATCGAATTTCTGGGTTATGATTAGACATGTTTTGATTCTAATATTATCAAATTGTGATATTCCATTGATCTATTGAATCTTACCGAATAATTATTGTGACTCTGGCAGCTGCTGATGCTAAATTCTATGGCAACTTGGAAGTTTATGATATTTTGAAGGCTAGAGGAGCCAAAGTTCCAGGAGGATATCAATCTCATCTATGACTATTTTGTTACTATTTTTCACCTTACATAGCTCTGATATTTTGGATATTGACTTGCAATCAGAAAACGAGGAAAACTTCAATGACAGTTGCAAACTCCAAAGAAGTCCCAGAATATGAGCTTAATCTGCTTGAGCTTCATGTTCGTAAGAGTGATTGCATTGCGAAGGTAGATCTTTTGCTTGTAATTCAGTAAATTTGTCCTCATGATAATCCCATTGCTTGATCAGCTCAAAAGGTTTAATAAAAATGTTTTTTGGTACCATCAGTTTTCCTGTTCCTTTGCACCATAGCTTTTGTTCTGCAGGCTTGTTACATTGCATTTCATAAAAATTATGGTTATAACTTTATCGCTTGAGCTGTCAGTTTGACAACACTTGTGCATTATTCTTGTTACATGTTTGGTCCTATTTAAATTAATTATGATGTATATGACATGGTGATATTATTGATTTGTTGGTATATCATTCTAGAGATCCGTCAATTTTTGTTTCTGCCATAGCTTCATATAGCACGCACTTCCATTCCTATCCAAGTTTGGCAATAATTATTTCTTAATTTTCCCTGATGTTGTTCTATTCTCATGGTTTTTATATGTATTTCTTCTGACAGGGAACGTATCAAGTGGCCAAATGGAATGGCACCAACGTTGCTGTAAAGATACTTGATAAGGAGAGTCACTCTGATCCAGAGTGCATGTATGTACTTTCTTATTCTCTTTGTGGTCGAGAACTCCCATATATAGAGATATTTGCATATATATCATAAAAATGGCTGAAAAAAAGACTAGCTCTTATATTTCCATATAAGAGCTAGTCTTCTTGAGAAAGCAAAGTCTTCAGCCATCTATCAATCAATATCTCTATTGACACAATTGGTTCTGTAGAATGTATTATTGATTAGTTTTTTCTTAGAAAAAATGGCTGAAAATATCTGACGAAAGGAAAGATGCTCAAGAATGGCATCTAGACAATATTTAAGGATTCGACATGTTCACATTCTAAAAGTATGCTCATTAGGGTGTTGAAACATTCTTTCTTTTGCAGAAATGCATTCAGACAGGAGTTGACACTCTTAGAAAAAGTGCGCCACCCCAATGTGATTCAATTTGTTGGAGCTGTTACACAAAATATACCCATGATGATCGTTGTGGAACATCAGGTGAAGGTAAGATTCTTCTTCCATATTTACTGTTTTCATGAGTATGTCCTAACAACAAATCAATATTCTTAATCTGCTAGAGAGATATCTATGTCAGCTTTATCAGCAATATAAAATTATGTGTTTAATCTGCTAGAGAGATATCTATGTCAACTTATACTTCATGTTAAATGGCACCAAGGGGCTTAATGATGATTGTGACTGCTCATGTGAGAAAATCGTATCCTGGGGTATGTTGTCTCTTATGTTTCAACTCTTATATGTGACATGTTGTTTGACAATTCAGGAAAGCTGATAAAATCTCCATAAATCTTGTAACTATAAGACTAAAATAACAAAAATTCAGTATAGATGAAAAAAAATGTTATACTTTGTGATTTCTACATTTGATTGAGTTCTTTCTACTTGATTTAGTTCATTCCCAAGAATATTTTTTTATAAGTTATTCAACTCTATGAGACTTAGATTAAAAAAACATAGCACTTGTACGTAGAGTGAATCCTTCCTTTCCTTTGTGGTGTGGCATGTGTAATTTTTTATTGTTATGTTTCAGGTTATGAACAACAAAGAGAGTTGAAGTCGACTTGGTAAAGTATGTCTTCGAGTTGTCACAACTCACAAGCACATAGCTGGCTAATTTTACAACCTTTTTTGCTTGTTTGTATATGCTTTAGCATAAGTAATTGTGTTTTGAACAAATACTACTGATGCAGTATGTACCAAGCAGTGCAATTGATATGGAGTATGTACCAAGCAGACTTGTATTGTATTGTATTGTATTGTATTGTTATTGCTCTTTTTTTTTTAAATAAATAAAATTCTATGGCGTTTTTCAAACGCCATGGAATGTGCACTTAAAAAAAAGAATCCATGGCGTTTGAAAAACGCCATGGAATGTGCACTTTAAAAAACAAAAAAGAATCCATGACGTTTATAAAACGCCATGGATTACATTTTCTATGGCGTTTGGCAAACGCCATAAAATAGTGGACAAAAGCATGGCGTCGGCTTCGACGGCGTTTAGGCATGACGTTTAAAAACGCCATGTTTTGTTTTCTATGGCGTTTTTCAAACGTCGTGGAAGGGTGTATTTCTACTAGTGAGTGGATACCTCCAACAAGCTCAGTGTCCATTCTGGTCCTCTGTTTGATGATCCGACGCTCTATCGGAGTCTTGCCGGTGCGTTGCAGTATCTTACGTTCACCAGGCCAAACATCAGTTACGCCGTTCAGCAGATTTGTCTGTTTATGCATGCACCCTGGGAACCGCACTTCCAAGCCTTGAAGCGGATCGTCCGGTACATCAGCGACACCCTCGAGCTGGGCACCACAATCACCCCTTCCTCACGGCTTGACCTCGTCGCTTACACTGATGCGGATTGGGGTGGTTGTTCTGATACACGTCGCTCCACGTCTGGCTACTGTGTCTTCCTCAACGACACCCTTGTGTCGTGGTCCGCGAAGCGACAGTCTGTGGTGTCTCGCTCTAGCGCCGAGGCAGAGTACAGAGGTGTCGCCAACGTTGTCTCCGAGTGCTCTTGGCTCCGCAATCTCCTTGTTGAGCTCTGCTGCCCTCTTCAGAAGGCCACCCTGGTCTACATCGACAACGTCTTCGCCGTCTATCTGGCCAGCAACCCAGTCCAGCATCAGCGAACAAAGCACATTGAGCTCGATCTACACTTCGTTCGGGACAAGGTTGCTCTTGAACATGTTCGTGTTCTTCATGTCCCGTCCTCCTATCAGTACGCTGATATCTTCACCAAGGGTTTACCTCGGCAGTTGTTCCTAGATTTTCGGTCCAGTCTCACAGTACGGGACCCTCCACTCTCGATTAGGGCTGGGCATCCGGTCTGGGCCGGATCGGACCGGACCGGAAATTCCGGTCCGATCCAAGACCGGTGGACCGTAATCTCCAGAAACTTGGACCACGGATTGGACCGGGACCGGGAAATATGGTCCCGGTCTTTCCGGTCCTAGGACCGCAAAGACCATTCGGACCGGAAATATCACATATCCGAACCGAAGCCGGTCAGATCGAGTGGATAATGCCCAAAATCGGTTGTAAATAAGGCAAACACTTCGGTTAGAGACTGATTTGAGGAGTGGTTGGTCAAACAAACTCCATCTTCTCCAGATCTAAGCCGTTGTATTCATGGAAGGAGGACGAACAGGCCGAGGGCAAGATTTGAGAGAAGTTGGTCAACACCGAGCGGATCTGGTGTAAAACTTGTCAGATCTGGAAGAAGAGGTGGTGGATAGGCCGAAAGTCAAGGCGGCGCCACAGGTAGAGCTCCGATGAGCCCGGGATCTACTCACGAAAGACGAAACCCACACGCAGGAGGCGGTTTCGAGGCAGCTAGGCATGGAAAGTGGTAACTCTAGACGATTTCTGGATGTGGTAGGATGATATAAGTGGGAAGGGACAATTAGGAGGTCAATGGGGATGTTGAAGGGACAATTAGTGGCCGCCGGAATCCATGGCCATCAGTGGAAGGAGCCGCAAGCAAAAAAGGAGAGAAACGAAAGCTTCTTGGGAGTTTTTTTTTTTTTTTAAATCAAGAGAATCCGGTCCATTTCTGGTCTGGTCCGGGCTTGGACCGGAACTCGGAATCCAAAAATCCTTGGACCGTTGACCAGACCGTGATAATCCCGGTCCGATCCAAGACCGTAATTTCCGGTCTGGTCCCGACCTGATTCCGGTCCGATCCAATGTTTGCCCAGCCCTACTTTCGATTGCGGAAGTTTGATAGATTATATATGTCTTATACTGTATAGTGGGCTCAAAGGCCCAATACCATTGTAAAATATATATATATATATATATATATATATATATATATATATATAATTGCCTAATATTTAAAACGCTCTCTTCTTGAGAGCTTGGAAAAAAAACCCAGTTGGGGTTGGAGCACCACCACCGCCTTTTCCCCAACCGGTTGCCGGCCTTCTTTCACCGCCTTCTATGGCTGTGAGGAACTAGTAGTTGAAGAAGGAAGTGCTTTCTTTCGGAACCCCAAACCCCTCCTCCGGGAGCCTCAAATCTCCTCCGGGAGCCACTAATCCGCCTCTCGGCGTGAGTAACCTCGGCTTCGGCCACCGATACCACTGGCGCCTTAGTGGTGGTGGATCCCCTACTCCGGTTGTAAAACGTAAGTCGACTAACCCTAACTCCGAAATTGAGGTTTCGGATTTTGATTCAACGCCAAATTAATTTGGGGCTTTGGTTGTTTTGTGTCTCCAACCCCCTTTTTTGATTTCTGTTGGTCTGCCTTCTGCAAATCCGTTCCCTTTCAACCCAAACCGCCGGCCAATCTTGATGGTGCTTGGTCGCGCTCGCTCATCCATTCTCTTTGCCGTCGGCGCCAGGCGGTGTCTCTTCGGTGGTTCCGTCCTGGTCTTCGATGGCGGAGTTACCGATGCATCTGTTCGCCCGCTCCCATGGTTGCCGTGGCGATCTTCTACCTCCGTCTGGCTGTACCTGTTTCTTTTGCTGCGCTAATTCGCGTCTTTTCGGATTCGGCCTGTCTGTCGCCGCCATCGCCGACGCTCTGGGCCGGTTCGGTTGTCGCGTGAACTTCACCCCTCTCTAGTGTCCCGTTCGGCACCCCCCTTCGCTGGTGGTTGACTGCGGCCGGTGGAGATGACCCTCGTCCCCTTCTTCTTGGCTCAGTCGTTGCCTTCCTATCAAGTCTGGCCTTCAGTTCTCATGGGCCTGAGTGGCCCGAACTGGGCCCGTTAAATGTGCTTTGGGCCCAAGGAAAGTTCTTGGGCCCAAAGCTGCCCCGGTAGAGGAAAAAAAGGGAAAAACCGATAAAAAAAATAAATAAATAAATAAAATAAAGTAATAAATAAAATAACTTGTGTAAATAAATTCCGGATTTTTCTTGTGCTCTTCGTCCTCTCGGGGTCGTGCTTCACTTTCTCGGGTTGGTTGGAGTTCTGTCTATTGGATTCGTGGTTAGTTTCGGTTGAGGAGCAGTTCTGCGGCCCTGGTTGATCGAAGTGATCGTATTGGTGGTGTTCGTGGTCTCCGAAGATCCTTCATCTAGGTGGAGGGAACGTCGTGTGATCCGCACTTCTCCAGGAGTCGTCTTTGCCCTACGTGGATTTCTGCTTCCGTCTTTCCGGCGGCGAGACATCGTGTCAGCTATGTTGTCCCATGCGCTCGCTATCCACTTCTCCATGCCGGGTCTCCTTCTTCTCGCTGCTGTGTCCGCTGGTGTGCTTAGGGTCTGGGGTCTTCCGGGTTTATTTTGTGTAGTTATTTTATTGTATTAGGAGTCTGTATTCAGTTTTTATGTTGTATTTTCTTTTGCTATGTTGTATGTTTAGACGGCTTGCCGTCTGCCGACTTTGTCGGCCTCTCGAGATCCGGGCCTTTACATCAATCCCGGATGACTTTACATCAATCTTGCGATCTTACAGGAAGGGGAATCGAATTCCGGACCTTCATCCACCCCTTACGCAATACCTGCCAATTGAGCTGCAGTGTATTCTTGTCCTCATAATACATGATTGCATCTTTTTTTTTTTATTACGTTGCATGTTTTGATGATTTGTCGTCTGTCGACTTTGTTAACCTCTTGAGGTGGTGAGTATCAGATAGGCCACTCTTGACCTGTTTCTTAAAAAAAAAAACCTCCAGTAGTAAAACATTCATCATTGGGCGTTTCCCTTTCTCCATCATTTGCTTACAATCACATCTTAAAAAATAACAGAAATTAATTACCACACCTTTTTGACAAATTAACCAGCTAGGATTTTTAAGTTATTTTAGGTATTTTGGGTTTAAAATATTTCATACTATGAATATTTTAAGCTTTGGATATTTCGAACTTCGGCTCTTTCAAACCTAGTAATTATTTAAATAATAACTTAAAAAAATATAAATGTAAAATAAAATTTGTGACTAACAAAGCGTTGAAATAGTTGGATATACATCTCAAAGAAAAAATTAATGAAGAACGTATAAGAGTTGTAATACACTAGCTTAAGTTGTGGGGTTAAGGCCTTGTTTGGATAGCAGTTAGAAAACATAGGAAGTAGGTTAAAAATCTGTGTTTGGTTGACATTTTTAAAATTGATTTCCTGGGAAATTAAATTCCTACAATTTGGAGAAAGTTCACTTACCTAGTCTTCTAAGTAAGTTCAACTTCCACCATTTTTAAATTGAAAATTTTCAATTTCTTCATTTAATTTCCTAAAATAAAAAATCAATCAAACATATTTTTAGAATTCCCATGATTTTAACTTTATGGAAATTCAATTCACGTGAGTTAAGTTCCCGGGAATTTCAATTTCCACGTCAAACCAAACGAGCACTAATTGAAGTGTAACATCGTGAATCTGATTTGTGCACAACTCTTAGCTAAGATTCAATTGAATTGACAAAAGTAGAAATGTACGTAGTTATTTGAGAGTGACAGGGAGGAAGTGGCGGTGTGCGGGTTAGGCAATCAATTCTCACGCCCTACGTTGGTCGGGCTGGTGACCGACCCATTCATCCAACCCGGGTCCCCTCCCAAATCAAACCCAACCCCCTCCCTCTTTATTTATTTTTCTTTTTACAAAAATGGGAATTTAGATATGGTGTAAACTGTAAAGTCCCGTTCAATAAAATCTATATTTAGATTATATATTTTTCTAAATAAATATCTTTTATTTGGATCGCAATTACTAAAATAATATATATAATATATAATATATATTATTTTGGTAATTGCGATCCAAATAAAAGATATTCGTTGAGAAAAAATATATAATATAGATATAGATTTTATTCAATTATAATATATATATAGAGAGATTATGATAGACTTATGATGACTTTTATATATTATTTCAACATATTATTTTGATTAAAAAAATTGGTGGGAGAAATGTTTCTCAAAATTAACCACATATTGCTATGTAGAATGTTATGAATCGATTTTAGTAATAGGTATAAAGATATAGATAGATGATCGGTCAATTTAAAAATAGGCTTTTACATTTGAAGAGAAAAGGGGAAAAGAAATCATGTTTTGTGCTCTTAAAAGAGGAGGAAGAAGGTGGGGTGAGACTTGAGAGGGAGGAGGGGACAGCATGTCTCTTAAAGCAGAGGTGATAATTGATATATGCCATACCAAAACCCACAATAGGATAACACTTAGAAAGAGTGGAGAGATTAGCGGAATCAAATCACTATTGAATTGATCCATCCTTAATCAAGATCAGGATTGAAAATCTCACCCCTCTTAAAAGCACTTACCAAAAGATGGAGATTGGGTCCTTTTCATGATTTCATCTTTCATGGGATCGATTAGATCATTTGTATGTCCCCAATTCATTGACAAGAATTGATCGATTGACTTCGATCTCCTGTGGATGTTACACCCTTGCACGTTATACTCCTCCTAGGCTCCTACTCTATAACCGGCCCTAGGAGTAGGCCTATCTACGGGACACGGGTTAACACGTGACCCGGCGGGTTATACGGGTTGTCTACCCGACGATTCATTGACTTGTCGGGTCTGGGTCAAGAGGGTCAAGAGTTGGGGTTAGAGTTGAGGGTTTCGAACGAATGACTCACCGGGTCAATAAATTTTTTTTTTCCTGAAAAAGGCTATAATTGCACCAAAATAAAACATAAAAAAAATCGATTTTTTTTAAAAGACCGGTAGGTCACCTGGACCTCTCAACCTGCCACCACACGGGTTCAGGGTCATGACATACTCGGCGAGTCCCACCCGTGGACAAGCCTACCAAGGAGTGGGTCGACCCATCGGGTTTCGACAGGTGTAAGAGTCAGTTTTTTTTATATACATATAATTGCATTTTTATTTAAAAAATATATATGGGTGATTATATTAGTGAGTAAGAGCATATTTATTGGTGAGCCTAGTCTCACCAATATGCCAACTCATCCAAAAAAAAAGAAAAAAAAGGAGGAGGAAGCATACCTGGCACAGTGGCACTGGCAGTGAGCCCAAGAAAATTTGCTCCCGCAGATGACAGCCAAGATCCCCTAAAAACATACCATACTCTCCTCCCTACGTCACAAAAATATTTATCATTTATTTAATCTTAAAAAAAATTATATTTAGATTCCTAATATCTATTTTTGTATATTTATAAAAAAAAAAATTGAAAAATCATATTTTACAATTTTTAAAAATTAAAAAGGCAATATTTTATAAAATACAATTATTAAAAAATTTAAAACATGATTTTTCAAAATAAAATTTTATAAATATATAAAAATAGATGTTAAAAATATAAATATAATTTCTTTTTAAGATTAAATAAATGTTAAAAAAATTTGGGTGAATTACATTTTTGGTCCCTAACCTTTACCACTTGTTTCACTTTAGTCCCCAACCTTTGAAACGTTTCAAAATAGTCCTTGACCTTTCTATTTCGTTTCATTTTAGTCCCTAACCTTTCAAAGGTTGTAAAATAGTCCCTAACCTTACATTTTTTATTCGTTTTAGTCCTTGATATTAAAACATTATTTGAAATAATTATAAAAAAAACCACCCTAAAGTTATCATAATTTAAATAAAATCATTCATACAAAGAAAAATTATAAAAAATCATCTAACTCTATAATTTTAATTTTGAAAAATACTCGAACTATTTTACTATTTATCATAAGAGCATATTATATAAAAATTATTCATAATTTTTTTTTCCACAAAACCTCTCATACAATTTATAGATCTTGTGATTAATTTGAGAGATGGTGGGATATGTTTTTTTTTCTTATTTACTAATATATAGATCCAATATATGTGTATTAATCCATTAAAATAATGAATTTGAATAATAAAAGAGATCTTTTTTTAAAAAAAAATCATAAAGTTGGATATTTGTTTTATAATTATTCTTTATATGGGTAATTTACTCATTTATATACATTATGATAACTTTAGGGTAATTTTTATAATTATTTCAAATAATGTTTTAATATCAGGGACTAAAACGAATAAAAAATGTAAAGTTAAGGAGTATTTTACAACCTTTGAAAGGTTAGGGACTAAAATAAAACGAAATAGAAAGGTTTAGGACTATTTTGAAACGTTTCAAAGGTTGAGGACTAAAGTGAAACAAGTTATAAAGGTTAGGGACCAAAAATGTAATTCACCCAAAAAATTTAGTGGAGTAGGGAGGGGTGTAGGAGTGTTGTAGAAGGAAAGTAAGGCTCACAAATGCAGAATGTGGGCCATGGCCCATGTTCTTTTTCTTTTTTTTTGTAAATCGATTTTCCGGCTTATTTAGCAAATAAAAATATTAATATTTTTTTAATGTAATTTATTTTTATCTATCCATAGACACCCATTTTGTATATATATATTTTTTTAAAAAATTCAAATATTTATGAAGTTAAGAGTCCGAGACGGGACTCATTAATAATTTGCTAAAAAGGTGAAAAAATTGGTTGGGCTTTTAAACTGACGTAGCAATTAAAAAATAAGTTAAGAGCCCGGAAGTCCGGAACGGGGCTCATTGATAAACATGCTCTAATATATCTTTAATTTACTCAGAAAATTGTGGAAAGATATTCATCACACTTCCTTCTCTCAGGCCATTTTTATCGGGCTAGTACTGTAGAAGGATATTAGAGATTATACTATTAAAATATTGTAACGGTGGCAGAGGCGATACTACACCGATACTTGGCTAGTATCGATACTAGCGGTGTGAAAATAACGATGAAAAGAGGTGAGCAGTGAGCTGACGGAGCTCTGCAAAATTTCAGAATTTGGCACACAAACGACGTCGCTTTGCCTCTCCGAAAACCAAATGCATGTTTCGAAGACTTTTGCAGCGGGGGAGGACACTTGTCGGCCAAGGATTCGCTCGCAGGAGATGAAGCCGGATGCATGCCACGTGTGGAAAGATGGACGACATGGATTTTATGCTGGAGGTGCATGGTTTGACATATTAAAATCAATTTTCCGTAATAAAAATATAAAAAATAAAAAATTACCACAATACTAGATTCATTTTTACCTACATGCAAATATCAATTTTTAATATGTTTGACTATTTTTTTTTAAAAAATTGATTATAAATATGCAAAATATTATCCGAAAAATTGAATTATAATTATTGAAAAAAATAAAAATTGTCTTTGTTGTAACGTCCTTTTATTTATTTAATTAATGTCGCTTTTTTTTGTTATATATAGTTCGCACTATTTCGTTTATAAATAATCTTAATTTAATATTAATATTTTAATAATAATAAATTAATATAGTAATATAATCGAGAATGTAAATAGTTGTTGAGGAGGGGTATATTTGTAAATTGAATGAGTATGAAAAGATGAGTTTTGGGCTACTAGGGATGTTATTGATAAAGTATGGAAAATGAGAATGAGGTGTTAGGATGATGCAGTGGAGAGAGAAGAATAAAATATTAGTATTCTTAGTATCCCTTGATAAACATGGCCTCACCTCGTATTGAATGTGAGGAAGAAAACTAAAAGCCTTGGAAGAGTGTGGAAATATATGGAAAAAATATGGAAAGATGTATATTTATGTCACTTATTTTCTTTATAATTTCTTATGCGAGAAATTAAACTTCCGTTAAAATGTGGAAATTCGAGATATATATTTATATGCATTTCCTTCATTCACTTTGATTATTTCTTATGTGTGAAAAAAAACTCAAGTAAAATTAATCTGAAATGAGATATATCTTCATGTCACTTCATTCCGACACTTAATTTCTAATGTGAGAAATAAAACTTAAGTAAGGTGAAAAACAATGAACCCCTGCTCCGCTGCTTTAGTGATAAGGTTAAGGTGATCATTTCAAGAAGGTAATGGTTCAAATCTTACTTTTTACATTTTCTGAAAAATGGGTGCTCAAGTTTTCAATGGTTTGAATGAGCTAATAGCCCATGAAAAATTAATAAATAACTTCGAAATCTCCACCTCATAAAAAAGTGAAGATATGAGAATATATTTTTTATATTTTCATGCCACTTCATTTTCTACATGAGGAATGGTTTATTTAAGAAAAGATAATCAAGTATGTGTGAGAGATACATGCATTACCTATTAATTTATATATTTTGAATACTTTTACAAATAATAACCATAACAATAACAATTACGGAGTACTATTTTTTTTTAAAAAAGGGTAAATTACAGAAAACTGCCCTTAAAATAGGTGAGTTTTCACAAAACCACCCCGTATAAAACGATGAAAAGCACACTGGGTCCTGAGGTGCCTTATATTTTGTGCATTGAAAAGAGCTCATCCCCAAAGACAACCAAGTCAATTGCATCAAAGTCAAGTGTAATATATGATCGACATTTCGGCTTGTGTATATGAAAGACAATGTTTAGATTCGACCATGCAGCTCATGAAGTCAGCATTATCAAGAAGTTCGAGGAGTTTATTAGAATGAGAACGCTGCAAGAAGAATGTTGAATTCAGGGGGAGAATATACGCACTGCACTCTTTTTCCCTTCGATCAGGTTTTGTCCCACTGGGGTTTTCTGACAAGGTTTTTTAACGATACAGTATCATTAAAGCGTATCATAAGACATCTGTACTCTTTTTACATTAGTCCTAGTTTTTGTCCCATTGGGTTTTCTAGGCGAGGTTTTTAACGAGACAGATTGTAATGTTAGAGGTGTACATCCAAGGGGGAGTGTTATAAAGTCATTAAGATGTAGATGTTTCACCTCCTCTAACTTCCCACATTTGCCTATATAAAGGGTTGTAAACCTCACTTGAGAAAGACACATGAATAAGAAATCTCTTCTCTGTCTCATTTATACTCTTTTGTTCTTCGTTATATTACAACAAGTTTGTAGAAAACCACCCATAAATTTACTTTTCTTTCAAAGAACTACCCATGACCATTTTTATGTGTAAAAAGCTATAAATTTTTTAAAAGTATTTATATTTTCTTAAATGTTTTTGTGAAAACTCACCTATTTTAAGGGTGGTTTCCTGTAATTTACCCTAAAAAAAACAGAACTTTGAAGAAATTACATGTTTTGCGAGTTTAATTAGAATATGTTGTGTTATCGGGCCACCTTCACTAGTCCACCTCAACTTTGTTGAATTCCGTTCTGTTCGGCTATATGATGTGGGGGTGTCACACGTCCAAGCCCATATATCATGTGCTATACTGCTATTGTTCCATATTGAAAATATTGAGATGTATGGAGTATTGAACAACATATAAGTTTGGCGGACTATTCTTTTCATTGTCAATTAGTTTTTAGATGGAAACTCGTTGGATTTATGTGGTGTTCGTGTCTCCCGTTTGCAACAGTCTGTTAGAGACTTGTGTTGCAAAGTTGCAAGGAATTGCATAATACCAAGTGAAGGTTAAATCCCAATACAATGGTTTAATCTTTTTACATTATTAAAACAGAATAGGGAATCAGGATCCATAACTTATAGTTGTTGAGAATATGATGTTGGGATAATATCCCACCTAGAAAAATATAGTGAATCCAAGCCTTGTATATAAGTGGATGGGCTACTCATATAAGTGGATGAGCTACTCATTGCAGGTACAAAGAGAATTTAACTCAATAAAAAAAAAACCAGTGTATAGAGCTTAGGGGTAGGGCTGTTATATGAACTGAACAGCTCGAGCTCGTCTTGGGATCGGCTCAAAAAAGCTCGACTCGAGCTCGTTCACTTAATTAAACAAGCCGAGCTTGAACACAATTTTAAGCTTGGTTGAAAGCTCGGCTCGTTCGAATAAAGCTCGAATAGCTCGAATTCTACGGGGTTTCTAAAATTTCCAAGTTAACATGTTATAACCAAGTAGAACTATTTAAAGCTCGTAAAAAGCTCGGCTCGAGCTCGTTCATTTCCTAAACAAGCCAAGCTTGAACAAAATAAAAAGCTCGTTTAAAAATTAGGTTCGGCTCGGCTCGAGCTCGTTTAAAAGACGAACAAGCTTGAACATGTCAAGCTCGGCTCGTTCGGCTCGAATAACACCCTTACTTAGGGGTGTTATGTGAACACGAGTAGCTCGAATTCGACTCGTACTCGCTCGATAAAAACTCGACTCGAACTCGTTCATTTTCTAAACGAGCCGAGTATGAGCACATTTTAAAGCTTGATCCAAAGTTCAGCTCGTTCAAATTAAACTCGAATAACTCGAATTTTATGGAATTTCTAAAATATCCTTTAAATTACTGTATAATAAGCAAGTATAATTGCCTAAAGCTCGAAAAAAATTCGGCTCGAGCTCGCTCATTTTCTAAACGAGCCGAATATGTGCACATTTTTAAACTCGAGTCAAAATTTAGGCTCCGCTCGAGCTCATTCATATTTTAAATAAACTGAATATAAACAAACAATACTCGATTCGTTCGGCTCTATAGAGCTTCACAACTCAGTTGATCTCCTTTGACCAATTGTGAAGTTGAGCGTTAGTCAAGTAAGCAATAACTCCAGTTCCCTGGAAATTTGATATCACGGTAGGTACTTCCAAATTCTAATCAACATCTTATAGTATTAGTATATGCATATATACACCTATACAAGGCCCCCTCAAAGTACACAATTATGCACTTGCATTAATAAAACAAATATTTTTTTTTAAAAAAGGATTTTTCCAATGAATTATATATATGCTACTGTTATACATACCACATATGCATTGATATATAACAAACATAGCAACAAGGTATTCAATTGATGGAGGAGGATACAAAAATAATAAAGGCAAAAGTAATAAATAGAAGGGAAAATTAATTAAAATGCCCCCACCTTTGGGGGTATGGTAGAAATATATCCTCAACTTTAAAAAGTAATAAAAATATCCCAACCTTGAGGGTAGTGGTAATATATTACCACAAGTTTTTTCACGAGTCAAAAATGCTGACAAGACAGCCTAAGTGGATTTTTTTTACAAGGGTTTTCTTAAACAATGTTCTTAGGAAAAAAATAAAGAGCTGGACCGGGTTCAAACACAATTCCTTTTCCCCCTCATATCTTCTTCTGTGGTCGCCTCTTGAATTGTCTTTCAGGTAGCTCGATCATGGTTCCTCTTCAATGTTAGTCTTCCTCCCTCGTGGTTGACTATCTTAAGTTGTCTCTCTCACATCTTCTTCCCCTTTGGTTCGTTCACAAACTTGGTTGGGTAAGTTTTATTTTTTTCCCTCTTCGTTGTTGTTGTTGTTGTCGGTTTAGTTTTGTTGTCGGTTTGGTGTTATGAATAGTCGTGTTGTATTAATTTGAGGCAATTTTGACCGGATTAGTTGCTTGGTTGAATCAATTTTGTTTTTTGGGTTTAATTTGTTATTGTTTTATTTTTTTTCCCTAAAGAAACCGCTCAAGAAAACCCAATTTTAGTGCTAATTTGTAAAAAAGGCTTCCATGTATGCTGTCTTTTAAAAAAAAAATCCACGTAGGCTACCTTGTCAGCATTTTTGACCCGTGAAAAAACACAGGATAATATATTACCACCACCCTCAAAGGTCGGGATATTTTTATTACATTTGAAAGTTGAGCATATATTTTTACCATACCCCAAAAGATGAGGGTATTTTAATTAGTTTTCCCTAAATAGAAAAAAACGGTATGATTGAGTAGCCATTCCATATATATGAGGTGGGTGGTGGGGAGAAGCTACAAAGACATGTTCTTGTTCAAAGCAGATTTGAGGGACAAACAGATGAGAGTTGAAAACACGCATGGAGTACCCACCCTGCCCGTCCCCGTGCGCGCTGTCTATCCATGGCTGGCACCTCAACTACTCGATCATCATTAAGTGGCAATGGCATGCCTCCAAATAGCAACTTACCCTATCTTCTTTCTTGCTTTCTTCACTCTTTTTAGTGCGATTAATTGTTGTCTAGTCAATTGCGCGTCAATCTCTCTTTCCACCGAAAAGAGAGATTGTTCCTATATATGGCTCCAAAATTTTGAGGTTTAGCCATAATTAATTCCTCCCATGGAAAAACAACTCGAAAAAAAATCAATCGGAAGTTTTTGTTGTTCCAATGCCCGAACGAGCTATTGGGAAATTAGCTTGTTGTAGATGCCCTTTACCCTCACCTACTTAAAGATAGTGAATAAGGCATAGAATGCCTAAAACTAATTTGTTCAAATCTATAAAGTTGTCTGGGTCAGTAGAGTCAAAGACAAGCTGGGAGGTCCTGTGCAGACCCATGTATATAAGACATCACTCAGCTCTAATATCATAAATTTATATCTCTGAACCAAAGCAAAAATTCCACTACTACTGGTTTATTCCCAAGTTTTAACCCTATATATCAATTAAATTAAGATTTTAATAAGATCATATTAGAGTGCCAGACCTGATACATTAAGTGTCTTTGTTACATACCAGATTCTAATGCTATCTAAAGACACTCATTAACCATGGATACCCCATTAAGGTACCAACCCCTAAATCGTTCTCTTTACAAGAAATATCTTTTTAACTACTTGTTTGTATGACATGGGTTACAGTCCAAGCACATTATGCGCTAATTAATCAAGGTGAGGATATAAGACTGATGAGGTTCCATCCTAAGTAGCCCACCAGATTAGATACAAGATTTATATTCTTTTTATTATCAATGTGAAATATGTATCATTTTACATCTTCCCCTTGTATCTTGGCCTTCATCGGACAAAAGAAGAAGATGATCAACAGGTTGACATAGATTCAGATACTAGCTAGCCACTCTTCTAGCTAGCTCATGTATTGTAGGGCATGTTGCCTTCAAGCTTATAGGATATACAAAACCTGAAAGGGGTCCACACTCTCCCAAAGCCTTCTTTTCTATTTTGATCACTATTTAGACTCCCTCTTCTTTGTATTTAAACTCAGCTGCAGCTGCCCAACTCCTCCACCACATCTCATTCATTCTTTACCTCTTCAACCTACCCTCTTCTATACTTGGGTGCAATGGCGGATGCTAGTGTGTCACCAGCGACGAGAATGTGGTGCGCAGCAGTCCCCGAGAAGATGCAGCTGCACATAGCAATGCTTGCCTTGCAGTTCGGATATGCAGGGTTTCATGTTGTCTCTAGAGCTGCCCTCAACATGGGCATAAGCAAGATCGTCTTCGCAGTCTATAGGAACATCATTGCGCTTCTTCTCCTCATACCCTTCGCCTATTTCCTCGAAAAGTAATAAACCAATTCAAGCAAATCTCTTCATTAATTCTTCATGATCTTAGATTGATTGATGTTTAGAGAGTGACATATATGCTTTTGATGTTTGTTTTTGTGCATCAGGAAGAAGAGGCCACCTCTTACACTTTCTTTTGTTCTTCAGTTCTTCGTCCTAGCAACGATTGGGTAACGATACACAAAGCTCATTTATCATGTATCAGTGGTACATATTGACTGGACTAACAATGTTGTTGATGTTGATCTGGTTTCCCATTCAACAGAATCACAGCAAATCAGGGATTCTACCTGTTGGGATTAGACAACACATCTCCGACCTTCGCATCAGCTATACAGAACTCGGTTCCAGCCATTACATTCCTCATGGCAGCAATCCTCAGGCAATTCAATTCATACACTCTCAATAACCATTTCCAGTTTCATATTCATAAGATAAATGTTGTTTCTGATCTTACTAACTGGAATGCAGAATAGAGAAGGTCCGGCTTGACAGGAAAGACGGGATAGCGAAAGTGATAGGAACGGTGCTCTGTGTGGCCGGGGCCTCAGTTATAACACTATACAAAGGTCCAACCATATTCAGCCCAGCAGCAACACCAACAGTGCAAGAACCTGCAGACACATTGTTCCTGATGGTAGGGGATGCCGAAGGAAAGAACTGGACGCTTGGCTGTATCTACCTGATCGGCCACTGTCTTTCCTGGTCAGCCTGGCTTGTTCTACAAGCTCCTGTTCTAAAGAAGTACCCGGCTCGCCTCTCTGTTACCTCCTACACCTGCTTCTTCGGTGTTATACAGTTCTTGATCATTGCCGGTTTCATGGAGAGGGACTTGGAAGCTTGGAGTGTACGCTCCGGTGGGGAGCTCTTTAGTGTCTTCTACGCCGTAAGTCACCAATATATCTAGCTACTTGGATTAGTTGTTTTTATTCGGTTTTACTTGACATTCGTATCGGTTCAATTGTTCGGATATCTGCAGGGAGTGGTAGCATCAGGGATAGCATTTGCTGTGCAGATTTGGTGCATTGATAGGGGAGGCCCAGTGTTCGTCGCGGTATATCAACCTGTCCAAACATTAGTTGTCGCGATTATGGCTTCCGTCGCATTGGGAGAACAATTCTACTTGGGAGGGTCAGTCCTCTTAATTTCGGTTAACTTCTTGCACCCAATATGAATAAGATGACTGTTGAGAGAGGTGAATGAGAGATGACTGTTGAGTATAACAAACTTCAGTATATAAGTGAGTGGGCTACTCCTTCTATTGTCAATTGAGTTTAACTTCTAACTTCTTCCCGGCCTATGTTTGACTCGGGCACCCAAGTGAAGATGTACCCTAATCGTCCTATGATTTTGATATCTCCTTATCTTTCATTTGCAACCTTATTTTCTTCCTAAAATTGTCATTTTTGTAATGTGCAGGATTATTGGGGCAGTTTTGATCATAAGTGGACTGTACCTAGTTCTATGGGGTAAGAGTGAAGAGGCTAAATTTGCAAAGGCTGCACTCCCAGGACCTCCAGCTGAACAAGCAGGCAACAAAACAACGGGATACATCAAGACATCGCTTACTCAGCCACTACTCCCACCATCAACAGAAAATGTGTGAACATTGCCAGAGCAAATTAAGCTTTTAGACAATCAGCTACCGCCATATCTCAACAGAGTTCGTTAGTCCGTGGTGATATAGTAGTATCAAGTGCTTTTCGGGTTTTTGCTTCTTTGGCTAAATATATGTATCTTCCATCAGCTGAATTGCTCTCCCTGTTTAAACCAAGCAAAATAGATTTTAGGGATATTTCAGATGCTGATGAGTCTGGGGACTCTAATGGCTTAATCCCCACTGTCCCCTTCTTTATATGTTAATTTTATGGTTTGATTTATGAGAAAAAGAAGTGAATCATCATATTGTATGGCATGAAGATTCGCGCGATCATCTGTTGTCTCTTGAATTCATTAACTATTTAAAATGCCAAACACACTTGATTCCTATAATGTGTTGTATATTTCACTATTGATTCACAACTCGAATCATTTCATGACCAAGCAAATTACATACTGAAAATGCCAAACACATTTAATGAAATGCACATATACAATCAGATGATTGAAGGAGATGAGTACCTGAAATTTGGAAACACCTGTGAACTTTAGTTGGTATTTTCGACACCTAATCAAAGCAAGACGGAAGCTGTGACACAGTGAGAGCTAAATCAGAACAGTGTCTTGTAAGAACCATTACATCTGAATCACACAGTATTGTGCGCTTGCAATCTGAAAGAAGTTCAAGAGAGAGATGGATCATGGATGAACAACTGTGTTCAGTGTGTTGTATTGAAGAAGAGTACATGGAGCTGGAAACTCTAAACTTGGACAAGAGGATTATGAATTGGATGGGGCTGACTGGTTTGCTGAATAGGGCTGCTGGCTGCTCGGAGGTAGCTAGTGATGTGGAGTGTGCAAAGTTCACCTTGTTATATCATGTATAGTGACGATTGTACCCTCAGGATTTTCACCCATTGATATATATACAGCAGTAGGCCTCTGAGATCCGTCAAGGACTCAGTTATCCAAACACTTACATGATATCAGCTTTTTTTGTGAAACCCTAAAATTCCTGTTTCACAAATTAGATCCGCTGCCGCCGCCGCCGACCTGTAGCCGCCGCACCTGTTTGCCGCCGCTACACGATGTCTACAGTCGATGACAACTCTACACCCCCAAACAACACTAACCCCCCACCGCCGCCACAACACCCCTTTCATTCCGCGCAATCCATTACCAACATCAAAAACCAAATTTCCCTAACCCTAGACCTTAAGAAGATTCAATACCAGACCTAAGCGGAACTCTTCAATACCGCCTGTAAGGGTCATGATGTCATCGCCCACATCGACGGCTCTGGCCGTCCGGATGATGTCCCCGAGCCTCTCTGGAACCGCCTTGATTCCATCGTTCTAGGATGGATCTATGCTACCATATATGAGGATGTGCTGATCACCGTCCTCCAACCCAGCTCCACTGCTCGTGATGTTTGGCTCCGCATCAAGGGCCTTTTTCATGACAACCAATCTGCTAGGGCTGCGGATCTTGAGCGCAAATTCATCAACACCCGTCAGGAGAGCTTCTCAACCGTCTTCGACTATTGCCTTGCCATCAAGGCCATCGCCGATCAACTTGGCGATGTCGGACACAAGGTCAGTGAAGAGCGACTCGTTCTTCAACTCATCAATGGCCTCTCCACCAAATTTGACGTCGTCAGCGGTATGATCAGTAACACCTCGCCACTGCCGACTTTCATGGTGGCTCGCAGCATGCTCTCCAAGGAGGAAAGCCGTCAAGGCTGCCCTCAGGCACCATCCCATGTCCTTGTGTCCTCCAAGGACTTCTTGTCCACAGACCCTTACCCGCAAACCCCTCCTACCAACCAGCCCAGGTCAAACGAACAACGCGGAGGCCGCGAGAGAGGAGGCGGCCGCAGCATCCTTGGTACCCGCAGCAGCCGCAACAGTGGAACACCAACCCGCCGCCCTGCCCCTATCCAACGTGGGCGGGCTACCCTCCGCCGGGGATGGTCTTTCCGCAACGCCAACCACCGCAGCTGGCCCCTTCCCGACGATGTACGCCTCTCAGCCGCAACCGTCAACACCCCTGCACACCAATCTTTCCGCTGCATTCTCCTCCATGGGACTTCAGCAGCCGGACGACAACTGGTATATGGATACCGGGGGCTCCTCTCACATGACGAACGTGCCAGGTAACCTACACACTGTTTTTAATTCTAGCACTTTATCGTCTGTCTATGTCGGAAACGGCGCACCCATTTCAATTGTCGGTTTGGGCCAAGCAACCCTCCCCAATGACCCACCCCTTCATGCCCCCTTGCCCGGCCTTGTGCCGCGGCCGCTGCTGCTCCCAACCAGCCGCGGCCTTGTCGGTTCGGGTCAAGCAGCCGCTGCTGCGCCCAACCAGTCCCTCCCATGCCGCGGCCACAACTTGACGTTGTGCCTGCGGCCGCCGCACCCCTAGCCCCCTTGCCCGGCCTTGTGCCACCTCCGCCGCCTCAGGCTCCCCCCGACCCCCCCCCCCCCCCCCCCAAACCATGAAGACCCGGTCTCAATTCGGGATCTTCAAACCCAACCCAAAATACAACATCCTCACCCCTTCCACAGACATAGCACCTTTCCTTAAATCACCACAAAAGGCCTTACAGGACCCGAACTGGCACGCCGCCATGGTCGATGAGTTTAGTGCTTTAATTAAGAACGACACGTGGGACCTCGTTCCAAGGCCTCGGAACTCTAATATCATTAACTTCATGTGGTTGTTCAAACATAAGTACAGGTCTGATGGGACTCTTGAGTGTCACAAGTCTCGTCTAGTTGTCAATGGCAAGTCTTAGAAGGTTGGTGTGGACTGTGACGAGACATTTAGCCCAATCGTCAAACCCGCTACCATACGCACAGTTCTGAGCATCGCCCTCACCAAGTACTGGCCTATTCACCAGCTGGACGGCAAGAATGCCTTCCTCCACAACAACCTTCAGGAGATTGTATATATGCATCAGCCTCCAGGCTTCTACGATCGCTCGCGCCCCTCCCACGTCTGCCTTCTTCAGAAGTCTCTCTATGGGTTGAAACAGGCGCCTCGCGCTTGGTATCAGCGATTCGCCACGTACCTCACTAGGATTGGTTTTCAGGCCAGTTAGTCTGATCACTCCCTCTTTGTGTTCCATTCGGTGTATGACACTGCCTATCTTCTATTGTACGTCGATGACATTGTCCTCATAGCATCCTCTTCGTCGTTACTGTCTAGGCTGATGGCATTGCTGCGTTCGGAGTTTGCCATGATTGATCTTGGTTCATTGAGCTACTTCATCGGCATCTTTGTGACTCGCACTCGTGATGCGCTATTTCTTCATCAGAAGAAATATGCTCTTGAGATCGTCGACAAAGCCCAGATGACGTCCTGTAAGCCCGCCACCACTCCTGTCGACTGCAAGTCCAAGCTTGATGCTGCTTCCAGTCCTAAGGTTGAGGATCCTACGGCCTACCGTAGTCTGGCCGATGCCCTTCAGTATCTGACATTCACTAGACCAGACATCACCTTTGACGTTCAACAGATTTGCTTATACATGCATGATCCCCGCGAACATCACCTTCACGCGCTCAAGCAGATAATCCGGTACATCAAGGGCACTAGTGACATGGGTTTGCATCTCCATCGCGGTCGTTTCGACACCCTCACTGCCTACTCCGACGCTGACTGGGCGGGTTGTCCCGAAACTCGCCGCTCCACCTCTGGTTTCGCAGTGTACCTTGGCAACAACCTGGTCCCGTGGTCCTCCAAACGTCAGGCCACCATCTCGCGCTCCAGTGCCGAGGCCGAGTGTCGTGGTGTCGTCAACGCCATGGCAGAGACCTCCTGGCTCCGCAACCTCCTCTGCGAGCTTCGGGTTCCGCTTCGTGCAGCCACCTTGGTCTATTGCGACAATGTCTCCGCTGTTTATCTTTCATCGAATCCGGTTCAGCATCAGCGGACCAAGCACATCGAGATTGATATCCATTTTGTCAGAGAGAAGGTCGCCCTAGGTCAGGTCCGGGTACTACATGTCCCATCTGCACATCAGTATGCGGACATTTTCACAAAAGGATTACCGTACCTACTCCTCTTTTTACTTCTTTTTGTTCGATCTAGTCTTGCTATTCGCTCACCTCTAACTGCGACTGAGGGAGGATGTTAGAAGATATTATTTCATATTTGTCCATATCATGTATAGTGAAGATTGTACCCTTAGGGTTTTCACCCATTGATATATACAGGAGTAGGGCTTTGAGATCCATTAAGGACTCAGTTATCCAAACACTTACAGGCTTACAGCCACGCCTCTTGGGATAGAAATGAAAATGTCCCACGTTGGGTGGTAAAAGATCACAAAATATAAGGTGGGTACACAGAAGGGTGGATCCGACCTTATAACCAAAAACAATATAAATCCGACACGACTCCCGTTTTCATATGACCCGACCGGAGTTTCTCGGAATTTGACAACGTCAAGTCACAATGTGGGCTGGCATCGAGTATTATTCGACTTCGGCACTTGAGTAGGAGCCAGGGATGAAGTAACGCGTGTCTCGACAACAAGTCCAATCGGCGTCACAATATGTCTTAAGGTGCGGGCGGACATCTAGGTGAAACATGAAGTCATCTCCCCTAATTGCCTGGTCAGATCTTGGACTGGTCGTTGCAGCGTTTCGATCTCCGAGATGATTTCAAAGAATAACGGAGGATGATTTGAGAGAGAATTGGGATTTGATATTTTTTGTATTTGGATAAAAGCTTCTACATAACATAGGTGATTCAACTTTAATAGAGGAGGAAGTAGACTACTACCCCGGACTGGGCCCAATTTGCTATCATAGATGTTGGCTACCTGCTACGGCCCAACAGCTCCGTCCAAACAAACTGGGTTCTAACGTCTATACAAAATCGAGGTACTCTAGTGAGGTAGAGCAAGAGAATGCTAAGGGTCAATGCAAACCGATTTACCAAGTACGTGCTCTCGTCCTCATCACACAAAAAAAAAAAAATTTTATTCAAACCTAACTTAACACGTAAAAACCCTCCTGTTACACAAAACCCAATTTGCAACCTTTAGTTTCATCTACACTTATAACTTGCATCAGCCTGAGATTATGTCGGAATTTAGCTGAATTCAGGAACCTTGAATCATGTGGAAGAGAGCAAGAGGAAGAAGAAGAGGGAAAATCTGTGTGTTTGTTTCAACTGACTAGTTTGTTACATCAATACCGGCTTTTGTACAAGCCATGAAACAAGAGCCACTTTGGGCTTGGCTTACCGATCAAGCCCAAACAAACAAGCATAAAATGTACAGAACTTGGCCCAATGGAAAAGGCCCATATTAATTCCAATAGATTACAAGAAAGAATGGCAATTCGCAACCCATATTAACCCAGACCATCAACTTATAAACAAGGCTTCTCGTACGTTTAACAACACTTTATCCTTTCACATCTCAGCAGTACCGAATATACCATATCTAATTTTGAGATACTTATAAGCTGAGATTTGAGGATAGAAGAAATAGATCGAAGAGGCCACCCAAAGCCTGAAGGCTACGTGTATATATATATGCTGTGGAAATTAATTATTAAGCAACATGTGGTCCTCAGGACAGGCCCATTGCTACCACACCCCACCTATCATCCTCTAATTATAACATATTAATCTCACTTACACACAACATATATTCCATCTCAACTTATATTTATACTACTATCTATCTATATATATAGAGAGAGATCAATATAGTACGTACGTAAGTATATATAGAAATATAAAAGGCCTTTTAATTAATTTCTCCTGATCAAGCCCATTGGAAATCCCAGTTGTCGTCATCTCCGGTAAGCTTCGAGTAACTCATCGGAGCTGGCAGCCCCATAGTCATGGCTGTCTCCGCCCAGATGGCGTCCTCCAGCTCCGGCAAGCTCGGGTTTGGATTCTGCCAAAGCCCCGGCAGCGCATTAGAATCCTCCATCCAGAAACCAACACCGGCACAATCAACACCCGCGGACACAGCCGGCGAGCTGGAATTGGGGAAATTTTGACGGGGAGTGCTACTGGAGATGGGGTCGATGTTATTGCGGTCGTCATGGTCGACATTAATGAAGTCGGCGGGCGAGAGGTTGAGCTTAGCATCGGGGCCGTAGAGCTTGCAGGCGGCAGCGTCATAGGCAAGGGCGGCGTCGCGGGAGGTGCTGAAGGTTCCGAGCCAGAGGCGGGCCCCGCGGGTAGGCTCGCGGATCTCGGCGACCCACTTGCCCCAGGTGCGCTGCCGGACGCCTTTGTAGCTGCACAGCGCGTTCTCGGGGCCACCCTTTCCTCTCATGCACCCCTTCCTCGAGCTCCCCAGCTGGCAGCCGCCTGCCGCCTCCGTGATCGCCGATCCTCCTCCCTCCCTCTCTTGCTGCTGCTTTTTCTCCCAACAGGGTTTCAACATTTTTGAATTGAAGAAATTAATTGGTTGAACTGTAGACTGATATATAAATAATGGAGGGAGTTAGAAGGGGTGGGGCCCGCAAAATAGGTGTCAATAAGGAGGTTTGCTACTTGGCAGCAAGGTATGTGTTCATAGGTGTCCTTGTTTAAGGTCTCCATGTCATACACATTACGATTACACACCCATTTGGCAATTTGCATCTCCTTCCTCCGGTATTGATGATTCAAATGTATTTGGCCAAATACTGATAAACTATATCTCCTTGGGAAGTTGAAGGTCGGAGACGATATATATATATTCTTAATTAATTCTATTTTGTATCCACACGGTCCACAATCCACATTGTGTGCAATAAAAACTAATTGCTATATAAGGTTCATCGATCTACAAATCTATGGACGGTGAGAGTATCGTTTACCAATTCTATATAATGAATATAAATAAGATGAAAGGGGTCAAATCCTACGTACTGGAGTCTGTGGTACGTACTTGCTAGTTAGATGTTCGAAGCATTATTATTATTTTTTTTTTTTTTTATTTCTTATTTTTTTGATTAGGAAATGATTCGAGACCGGACAGGCCCGGATCTCGAGAGGCCGACAAAGTCGGCAGACGGCAAGTCGTCTAAACATACAACATAGCAAAAGAAAATACAACAAGAAAACAGAATACAGTCACCTAGTACAACAAAAGAACTACGCAAAATAAACCCGGAAGACCCCAGACCCTAAGCCCACCAGCGGACACAGCAGCGAGAAGAGGGAGACCCGGCAAGGAGAAGTGGATAGCGAGCGCATGGGACAGCATAGCTGACACGATGTCTCGCCGCCGGAAAGACGGAAAGCAGTAATCCACGAAGGGTAAAGACGACTCCTGGGGAAGTGTGGATCACACGATGTTCGAAGCATTCATTTGAGTTGAGTTTGTCTTGTGCGGTATGTCACTTTACTTTCTCCATAGGTGTTCTTTTGCATATATATACTATATAGTTTGGACTATTGGGAATTAGTTGATAATCTAGGAACCCTAACGTTGTCAAACAAAATAATGGATATTGTGATAACAACAACAACAATTATCCTAATAAATCTTGTACCTATTCTGATAAAAAAAAAAAAAAAAAAATCTTGTACCTATTAGGGTTGGGGGTTTAATAGTACATATATGTACCCTTACTCCAAAGTTGAGAGGGTGTTTCCGTGTGACCCAAAAGTATTATATAAATAATAAAAATCTATAAAGATATATGATGATATATATAGGACAAGATTTGACACTTTAACGAGACTAGACAAACGCAGCCGTTTGGAAAATTATAGATAATACAATAAGCAAAAGGGTAAAGGGTTCCGGTAACTTGGATATTGTGATAAAAATTAATGAATAGTTTTTTTTAAAAAAATATATAACATGAGAGAATAATATTGTGATGATTTTTTTATTGAAAAAGATATGGAATGCCTATATACCCATTGCAGGTATTATAGACACTACAAAATTAGAATTCTAGATCTTTTCAATTCTCATGATAACACATGTCAAATAATCATTATTAAAATTTTACAACATTACACAAATAGATTCTAAATCTATTTAGTTGGTCTAGGATGGAGTCCAGTAGAGTTTGTCTAATAGGTCATTGATACATTTAAATTTTTTTAAGTCACAAGTAAAAAAAAAAATTTGAACGTCGTGGTTTAAAAAAACAAATAGAACATTGTTTTTTTTTATAATATATATATATATATATAATGTGATCTATGATCCGTGTTAGACAAAATTAAATAGATTTAGAATCTATTTGTATTATTGTTCCATCCGTTATCAAATGAGTGACTTTTTAAGTCAAACACCTACTTTTATAAGGGTAAAAATTATACTATAAAATTTTAATTAACTTTTTAATAATATTATACTATACTGCTTATTAATAATAAGTACACTCTCCATCTCAAAATACTTGTCGTTTTACTTTTTGACACGTTTTTTAAGAAGCTAAAAACTCTATAAAATATTATTTTTTTAATATTTTTTTTTCATAATTTTATAGATAATTGTATTAAGTATGAAATTATTTTTTTAAATTGATAAAATCATTGATATTTTATATAGTTTTTACCGTTCTTAAAAAACGTGTCAAAAACAAAACTACTACCTCCGTTCCAAAATACATGGGTTTTAATTTTTTGACACGTTTTTTAAGGAGCGAAAAACTCTATACAATATTATTTTTTAACTAATTTTTTTATATAATTTAATACTTATTAGTAATAAGTATCAAATTATGTAAAAAAATTAATTAAAAAATAATATTTTATAGAGTTTTTCGCTCTTTAAAAAACGTATTCAAAAGTAAAAGCCCATCTATTTTGGAACGAAGAGAGTATAAATTTTGCGAGACGAAGGTAGTATGAGATTAGAAAAAAAATTATTAAAAAATAATATTTTAGACGTAGTATTATTTTTATTACTTTTGTACGGGGAAAAATCCGCACAAGTAATTGTTGAAGGAGATCGATGTCCAGCGTCAAGATCCGAACCTGAAAACACAAGAACAAACAACGGTGGGGGCGGGGCTTGTCTCCCCTGGAGGAGACTCCGACGCTCAAGTCAGACCGATTTGTAGAAAAATAATTAGTTAATGGAGCTAGGGTTTAGTGCTTCGAGCCTACCTGATGAGGAGTCTGAGATGTCCTCTTATAATATTAGGTCAACCTGTGGATATGACCGATTTACCCTTAGGGATTATTTTTTCCCTCTCAATTGCCCCTCAGGTCTCATTATAGTAACCTGACTATGATGGGATCTGAACCTGCATTCCTTCGGACCTCGTGAATCTGCATGTTGCTTGCTGAGCTAATCGTGCTTTCGTTCGTGTTAGAAGCTCATTTCATCTAGTAAATACCTGTCATTCATGACTACATGTCTCTTTCGTCTTCGGCCATTCATGGCGCAATAGATAGATATTCTCACATTATGAGAAAACGCGGGGGATTGACAAATATAGTTTGCAAACAAAGGGAGCTAGAAACTTAGCTCACATATTATCTTCTTGACTAACTCTAGCCTTGATGCTGATTGTAACCTCACTCCTACATTGAGCTTCATTTGAGGTACCTTTCTTAGCCTGAGTGCCATTCATAGCACTGATTCTCGATCTAGAACTGATGTCATTCTCGACACTCGTGGTTCATGTCTATTTCATACCTAAAAATGTCAAATCTCAACACAATTCATAGGTAGGTGGCAAGTTAATGATTTCGATGCCCCTGGTGTGGCCATAAACAAGGATAGATAGTATATCAAATTCCATTCATGCACAAGGAAACACTTAAACAGTGTGCCGCATGTCATATCTGGCATCAGACAAACACGTGTCTCAAGCATATTTCTCGATTTTGATAGCATACAACGTCGATGCTTGGATATCATTGTGGGAGCTGCAATAATCGTTGAGGCGCCCCATTCGTAGTTGGTGACTCGATCAACCAATTGTAGCTGAGTGAAGATGATGTTGTAGTTAGTCGTTCGTGACTAGAGACTAATAACTAGGCCATTCATAGCCAAAAACTTGTAACATGGTTATTCGTAGCCATATGAGATGCTATGGTCGTTCGTAACCGGAGCGCAGCAATTCGTAGCTGTGTAAAGGTCGTGCCTTGGTCGTTCGTAACCTTAAGACTTGAAACCTGGCCATTCGTGGCCTTGTAAAGATTGTGCCTTGGTCGTTCGTAACCAAAGACTTGTAACATGGCCATTCGTAGCCATATAAGATACTATGGTCGTTCGTAACTAAAGCCTAGCCATTCGTAGCTAGTGTGATTTAGACATACAATGACACTATTCTTTTGCGAGTTGGGTCGTTCTTAGCATTTTCGTCGACCTATACCTGCTCAGTTAAAGTAAACTAGCAACACAATAGGAATTTATATGCCACTTAAACAAATAACGTTTCATATATATCAATTCAAGTATAACCATCGTGCCCCTAAGGAGGGCGATTAGTGGGAGCTTAATTGTTCCCCGTTTTCTTTAACGGATGCCTCGATCAAGTTAGTAGCAAGGCAAGAATACTGGCATGATAATGGGGTAATGCCCCTTGAATGCGCATTATAAATGCGTGAGAGAAGGTTTACCTCGATCATTTATCAACACAATAAAAATGTTGCATTGTCCAAGCTATAACCGATACTGTTCCTAGGCACCCTTAGAACTTCAAGTTGTCCATGACAGTGGGAAGGAACAAGAGGGCTCCTAATCAACGAGGATGGTGTCATTCTTGACATTCATGCTTCTCGATCATGGTGCCATTGGAAACACCCTTCATGTTAAACACCTTGATAATAATATAGCACACAAGTATATAATTGAATATGAGATTTGGAAACTTAGCCGATCGAAAACTTGTTACTTCGCATAGATAGCCCCCACAAATGAAGTCACATAATTCACATATTGCTACTCCAAATTCGCGACCTCTCGTGCGTCGAAAGTTAAGACCAATGCCCCATCCTTTTTCTTGATTCACATGGGGCAACTAGCAAAGGAGCTTCACGCCATGCCCCTTCCTTTGATCGACTATTTTTGTGTACTCGCTAAGAGCACCTCATGCCCTTTTATGTCAACGTAGTTCTAGTATCCAAAGAATCAGACAATTTTAGCAACTAAGTAATTGCAAGAACTAATTTAAGTAAATCAGACCGTAAGTTACTGGTGAACGTAATGCAATACCATTGACCATAGATTAGATTTTCAGCATATAAGTTCAAAAAAAAGAGGAGGAAACTTAGCTTGTGTAATTTCCTCGCACACATCCGGCCGGTGAAGCAAGTATCGGTATACTTCTTCAAGTGTGGTCCCTTTGTTGCTAATAGGAAGCCCGACCAACATCTATACTCCCGCCGAATATGGAGATTTGGGGCAAATCTTGGGCTTTCGAGAACTTGGCCCTTTTCCTGAGATTATCATGTAAATACATGTCAATTTGCAATTTCTACTAACTCCGAGGCCGATTTTATAATTAAAACTAAAATCAGTGTATCGTCTTCTTCGTGAGATCTTGCACAGTGGCGGCGCTTGAATCCGGGCCGCATCCACGGGCGCTTCGAACAGGAGGCGGTGAAGGTGGCGTTTGGGCTTGTCGATGGCGGTGATTCCGGTGACTGAAGCCCCGGTGAACGGCGGCCGCAAGTAGCAAAGAAGGATGACATCGGGAGCGGCTCGCCGTTCTATCTTCCGCACTCGGCAGCCAGCGATCGACCCACCTCGATCGGCTTCGACCCCAACAGCAACGAGAAATTCCCAAAGGCCTACTGAAGTGATGGCGGTTCAAGAAGGATAACGGCGTGCCCTTTGGTCCATCGGAGATATTGAGCCTCTACTGCGGACTGGGGACGCGAATCCTAGCGGCGGACTTCAAAGCTCCGATTGTGCCCCTCATCACTCGGCCATGGAAGAGAAAACGGGGGGTGTGTCCCCCTCGAGATGCACAGATCAGCAACGGAGGACGTCAGGGATGTTGCCAAGACTGCAATTTGTCGGACTCGGATTTGGTCCAGACATCGATTCTTCGTTTCCCACAAACGGCGCCAATTGTACGGGGAAAAATCCGCACAAGTAATTGTTGAAGGAGATCGATGTCCAGCGTCAAGATCCGAACCTGAAAACACAAGAACAAACAACGGTGGGGGCGGGGCTTGTCTCCCCTGGAGGAGACTCCGACGCTCAAGTCAGACCGATTCGTAGAAAAATAATTAGTCTAATGGAGCTAGGGTTTAGTGCTTAGAGCGTACCTGATGAGGAGTCTGGGATGTCCTCTTATAATATTAGGTCAACCTGTAGATATGACCGATTTACCCTTAGGGATTATTTTTTCCCTCTCAACTTTAAATTTAAAATCCGTGTGAGTAAAAAATCTTTGCATGATAAGATTGATAACTGAGCATGTACCAAGAATCTAAAGTCAAATTGTTTAGCGCACAACAATAAAGCAATAAAAATCTCACGCTTCACTTCTTGTCCCTCGCTGTAACAAAAAAATATTTTAGTTTTTATTTTATCTTAAAAAAATTATAAATATTACATTCATATATAACATCTATTTTTTTTATAAATTTATAAAATTTTATTTTGAAAAATCATGTATAGTTTCAAAAACTAAAAAGATTATATTTGAAAAAATTAAATATTTAAAAAATTACTTTATAAAGATAAATATAGATGTTTTGAATATAAATATATTTTTTTTTAAAAAAATATAAATATAATTTTGTAACAGAAAATGTGGAACAAACGAGGACAGAGAGCATAGGACTGCGCTAAAAAGTGGCACTGACATGAACGCAATAGAAATGCAGGGAGTGGATTGTGCAGGACCTGACACGCGGAAGAGAGACCCACCCACGGAGTGACTGAGAGGATGAGTTGTTAACTCTGCCTGCCCGCAACTCAAAATATAGGTTGGATAATCTAAATAAAATCTCCTCCATTTAGTAAGAAATTATCTAAAATAATCGTTTCTAATGGATGTTTGGTTCAAGGTGGGAATTGAAAATTTCAGGAAGTTATTTCATGAGAATTGAATTTTTAGGAAGTCTAATTGATGAAAATTGTTAAAATGTATTTGAATTAAAATAGGGAATTGAAAAATTCCAAATAAAAAAGCGGTGAAAGTTAAATTTACCTAGGGGATTAGGTAGGTGAACTTCTTCCAAATTGGAGAAAGTTATCACCAGCTATAAAAGTGATTAGGGCTGGTAAATGGTACAGAAATTATCATACACACCACAAATCAACTATGTTGGTAATCACACTTGAGAGGTAACCGACATGACGATAACCATCGTGGTGGTAACCATGTGAAGGTGGTACGATAATGGACCAATGGTAATGAAATCCATGGTTACCATGGTTACTAAGTGTATACTATATGTTATTTAATGTTTTATTGTTTTTGCCTTTTAGTTTTAAGTTTTTAATTTATATTTTTTGTTTTCATTTTGACCTAAATTGGTCCTTTCTACTTTTCATAGTCTCTTCCTTAGTTCGTCCAAACAGACAAACACAAAAGGGAACCAAGCGGCACAACGGCAACCCTAGCCTCCACTTTCTAGTTTCCCCTTTCAAGGCTTCCAAGTTCCGGTCGTTCAAGGATTGCCCTTCAGTCGTTGCTTTCGGCCTCCTGACCCCTCCGGCCGTTCAAGATCTCCTAATTTCTCACTTGCTCTCTCAATGGCTTGTCGGGGTTCATTCGAAAAAAGAACTGGTGCCGGAAGGAATTACAGCATGGTAACCATAGTAATGTACCGATGATAACCACAAGTCGTGGTTACCATATGGTATGTGGTATGAAAATTTGTGTACCACCAGTTGGTGGTTGGTACGTGGTAATCACCATTTTTTGGTGGTTACCGTACCATGCCAACCCAAAAGTGATAATAAAAACGTATGAGAAGTGGTCAATGATCTAAAACAAGCCCTAGGGATAAACTATTTTACCAAATTGTCAACAACATGGTGGAATACGTGGTACTTTAGAAACCAAGCGTCTTTTAGACTCAACTTTGTTGACGCTTCTTTCAGACAACCTACTATGGCTCGCACCTCCAAAAAAAATGGCTAAGCAACACGTTGATTGCAAAATCGCGTAACCAACCTCCATTGGAATAAACCATCGTAATCGACTTTTAAACTCAACTTTGTTGGCTTTGTCGGCCATCTAGTGACACTTCTTTCATATTTTTTATCTGAGACTCGAATGCAACTGTGGTTTCGGCTGGCACGGCCTATGTAATAACACCTTCAGTGTCTTTGCGAAGGCACTTGCTCTTCGAAATGAGGTTCTTCGAGCAAAGGAGTTGAATATCGAAAATCTGTTAATTGAGGGTGACAACCTACAAGTTGTTAACTCCCTTATGGGGGATTGGCGTTGTCCTTAGAATATCGAGCTCATTCAATCCGACACTAGGTTCCTTTTTGCGTTATTATGTCGCACTCATGCTCATGTTCGTTATATTCGGTGTATTTTTTTTTATCAGGAAATAATTCGGCCGAGCGAGCTCTACCCGGCAGCATCCTTTCGGATTAGGTCTAAAAGACCTGAATCGTTGTGAATATCAACACTCCAGGCGAAGTGGAAAATGTGTGCAACCTTATCAGCCACTCTGTTGCCTAAACGGGGAAACATGAAATAAGGAAACTTCTTTCAAAGTCGATAAAAGGAGTTTTTCGTCTGACATGATTAGTTCAATTTCCCATGGACATTTAGATTTTTGGTTGAGGTGGTTTATGATTATACTAGAATCACCTTCAATGTGGATTTTGTCGATATAAATTCAAGTAGTGTGTTGGATTCCCAATTTTAGAGTAAGAGCTTCCGCTTTTAGGGGACTTTGTTTACCAAGTTTTTTATAACATATTTGTATTGGGTGTCCTTTCCAATCCCGAACTATGGCTCCGGCCGAGCTGTCATTGTTTGTAATTGTGGATCCATCAAAATTGAGCTTTAGAGTTCCCCTCGGGGGTTTACGCCATGTAACCTTATTATGCTTCTTTTTCTTCTTTGAGTGGTTGGAATTTTGTGCGTGTAAGAGGAAATCCTCATCGAGACTACACTCTAATTGAGATGTTTTACTCCAATTCTCCTTGTGAGATTTAATAATATGTATTAAAGTATATCTAGGCGGGATAGGAATCTGCCTAAACACATGTTGGTTCCGAATGTACCAATGTGACCACCAAGCAAAGGGAAGTTCAACCTTAGCCGCAGACGCAAGATTGTTCCCAATGAAGGAAATGATAGGTTTAATGTCACGAGAAGGACTTATCATACTGGATATTGTTGAGTTTATGCGAGAAGGAAAACGAAACGAAGAACGCACATAATGACATTCTAACAATAAGTGAACATTATCTTCGTCAGCAATATTACACATGCTACAGGTGGAAAGAACAGATGACCCACGATGAGCCAACCTAGAGGTTGTTGGGAGACCATCCTGGTAGGCCTTCCACATAAAAATGAGTCTTTCGGAGTCTATATTTATCGGATTGAGGCGTGCCATACCTTGTCGGAACGAGGACGAAGATATCTACAACTTTGCCGTTGAAAGTTTTTCCATATTCGACCTAGAGCTTGGCCGAAAATCACCATCTTTGAAGCTGTCACATGTTTAGACGAATTTATCCTATTTTTAGTATTTCTTTTACTTAAGTTATTTTAGGTAATTTAGGGGTATTTTAATTAATTCCTTTTATTTATTATTTTTATTAGAAATCAGCCTCCTTAGGGTTATAAGAGGCCGATTCTTCCATTGTCAAACTCACGTTATTCATTATGAAGAAAGTCTCTCTTTTTGTGTGAAACACATGAGTGCAAAGTCAATCGATTCGAAGCGTGGCTCATCGATTGCAACAATTGGTTTTAGATCTAGCTTGGTTTGCTTTGAGTTCATCAACCTCGCGAGAGCTTGGTGATCCTGGTAATCACAAGTCCCCTCCTTGTGCCTCCAAGTTGTCCGCTTGGTTGTGTAAGGTTGTAGAGGTGGGCTTTGTCGTCGTTGATACTTGGTTCCTACCCTCTTAGGAGGCCCGGGGTCTTTATCTCGTTCTACCTTAGTTCGAATCACCCTTCTATCGGTCTTTCTTATTGTTAATTTCGAGTTCATAGTTGTTGCGTTTTGTTTTGTCCTTGTCGATATCGAGTCATTGTTTGAGTGTCTTGAGTCTTGATTGTCGAAGATCGGGCCATCCTACGGCTAACCCCGTATCAAATTGGTATCAGAGCTTTGGTTTCCGACATCAAATATTGAGTCTTTTTTTTTTATAAACACAAAAACCCACAAAAAGAGTCCTTTTCTTGTTTTGGTCTTTTACTTCTCGTTCTTTATTTTGATTATTGCACTAATCTTTTGTTTGTGATTGTTTGTGGTTGCATAGCCTAAACACATAGCCTAGCCGAACCAGTGGAGTCGACCACCTTGTGCGCACTCATCTCGAGTGCACCGGCCCTAGTCGACGGCACCTTGTTGTCCCCATAAGTTTTGCTTGGCCGATTCACATACACCACACACAAACCCTAGTTTGTCTATCTCTTTCTATCTTTGGCCTATTTGTTTTATCTATTCTACTTGCCTATTAAAAATCTGATTTTTATTTGGTAGATAATTCCATTAAATCTATCATATATCATAAAAGGCATTAGATAGACCCACTTACCAAAGATAACCAAACCCTTATCTATATCTATTTCTTTAGGGCTGAATTTTATTTCTTTCACCATTATTTTTTTATTTTCGTTTTCCCTTTATTCTTGCTGTAAATTCTTGCATTAGATAAAAAAAAATATCAGTTCAAAAATTCCAAAGAAAGAAAAAGAAATCCAAAGGCTTGGACCTAGGGAGGATAAAATTTACCTAGGGGAAAAAGTAAGTAAAAAAAAAAGTTGTTTGAATTGATCTAGTGCAAGAACGCTTCAAGGGATCATCTTGGTGAAATCCTACAACCCTAGATCACATACATTACCTCCCAAACATAAAACACAAAACTTGAAACCCTACCTTGCAACTACAACATCCTAACTAAAGGTTTCAAATCAAAAGAGGTAAATTTCCAAACTTTCTCTTATTTTCTTTTGTTTTTCAGTTTTGTCGAGTACCTACTCTCCCTTGATTGTCGAGTGCTTTAAGTCCCTTGTTTCATTTCATCTTCTCTCATAAATATCTTGATTGTTAGGTTTTTGCTTGAGTGTTGGTTTGCCCAAGGCGGATTGAAACAACAAGCGTGACATACCAATTAGAGAGGGAGTGTGAGCGAAACACATTGTGAGATTGTTTATATTTTTCTAACCTTTCATATAGTTCTTTGTTTGTCTTTATTTGCAATGTCTAATAACCAGGGCAACGACTGGTACAATACCTTCATGGAGAACATAGCTAAGATGAATAAGAATTTGGTAAAGGTAAATGAAGAATTGGTTAAGATGGATAAAAGCTTTACGGCAATAGAGCTTCAACGTTTTGGCTCTAATACGGTGTTTGTACAAGGAGTCCCGCCTAGAGATGCAGTGCCACCAATTGAAAGGGAAGAAACTCCTCCTATTCCTCCCAATAATGCTAATCAACATCATGTTCCTTCTAGTGTAAATATTCAGTTTGTTGATAAAATTGAAGAGCATGTTGAAAATGATCAAGAACTTAATTTACTTGCCTGTGTTGATAATGTTTGCATTGAATATGAGCATGATGATTCTTTGATTGTTAGTAAAGTTTTAAGTGTTCAACCTACACCTTGTGATGATAATCAAGGAGACGATTTGTTTCATGCTACATGCATAGGAAAAGGCGAAATTTGTAATATGATCATTATTGGTGAACATTGTTCTAATATTGCTAGCCTTGACTTGATTGAAAATCCAGACTTGAAAAATGAAGAAAACTTGCTAGCGTTGGATGGAAACTTAAAGATAAATGAACAAGCTAGAGTGCATATTAATTATGAAGATGATATAAAATATGAATTGTGCACTAATTAAGTTTCTTTTCTTGGTTTTGTAGAGAGCTCTAAGGGTCTTGAGAGGAGTTTCCATGGACATAGGGTATTCGATCCAGGAGCTTGTGTGGATGCATTTGCGGAAACTTATGCGACCTTGGATTCGAGGACGAATCCTTTTAAAGAAAGGGAGATTGATGCGGGACTATCCAAGACACCTCCGGACACACCTATGATTCGAGCTCGTGAGAATGATGTCATCCTCAAGAGGAAGAAGAAGGCTCCACCATGGGAGAAGATCCAAAGGTGCAAGCTTGATCATCTTGACATTTTTACATTCGTCCAACAGTTTGATAGCTTTTCGACGTCTCAGTAAAATGAGTCTTTCGGAGTCTATATTTATCGGATTGAGGCGTGCCATACCTTGTCGGAACGAGGACGAAGATATCTACAACTTTGCTGTTGAAAGTTTTTCCATATTCGACCTAGAGCTTGGCCGAAAATCACCATCTTTGAAGCTGTCACATGTTTAGACGAATTTATCCTATTTTTAGTATTTCTTTTACTTAAGTTATTTTAGGTAATTTAGGGGTATTTTAATTAATTCCTTTTATTTATTATTTTTATTAGAAATCAGCCTCCTTAGGGTTATAAGAGGCCGATTCTTCCATTGTCAAACTCACGTTATTCATTATGAAGAAAGTCTCTCTTTTTGTGTGAAACACATGAGTGCAAAGTCAATCGATTCGAAGCGTGGCTCATCGATTGCAACAATTGGTTTTAGATCTAGCTTGGTTTGCTTTGAGTTCATCAACCTCGCGAGAGCTTGGTGATCCTGGTAATCACAAGTCCCCTCCTTGTGCCTCCAAGTTGTCCGCTTGGTTGTGTAAGGTTGTAGAGGTGGGCTTTGTCGTCGTTGATACTTGGTTCCTACCCTCTTAGGAGGTCCGGGGTCTTTATCTCGTTCTACCTTAGTTCGAATCACCCTTCTATCGGTCTTTCTTATTGTTAATTTCGAGTTCATAGTTGTTGCGTTTTGTTTTGTCCTTGTCGATATCGAGTCATTGTTTGAGTGTCTTGAGTCTTGATTGTCGAAGATCGGGCCATCCTACGGCTAACCCCGTATCAAATTGGTATCAGAGCTTTGGTTTCCGACATCAAATATTGAGTCTTTTTTTTTTATAAACACAAAAACCCACAAAAAGAGTCCTTTTCTTGTTTTGGTCTTTTACTTCTCGTTCTTTATTTTGATTATTGCACTAATCTTTTGTTTGTGATTGTTTGTGGTTGCATAGCCTAAACACATAGCCTAGCCGAACCAGTGGAGTCGACCACCTTGTGCGCACTCATCTCGAGTGCACCGGCCCTAGTCGACGGCACCTTGTTGTCCCCATAAGTTTTGCTTGGCCGATTCACATACACCACACACAAACCCTAGTTTGTCTATCTCTTTCTATCTTTGGCCTATTTGTTTTATCTATTCTACTTGCCTATTAAAAATCTGATTTTTATTTGGTAGATAATTCCATTAAATCTATCATATATCATAAAAGGCATTAGATAGACCCACTTACCAAAGATAACCAAACCCTTATCTATATCTACTTCTTTAGGGCTGAATTTTATTTCTTTCACCATTATTTTTTTATTTTCGTTTTCCCTTTATTCTTGCTGTAAATTCTTGCATTAGATAAAAAAAAAATCAGTTCAAAAATTCCAAAGAAAGAAAAAGAAATCCAAAGGCTTGGACCTAGGGAGGATAAAATTTACCTAGGGGAAAAAGTAAGTAAAAAAAAAGTTGTTTGAATTGATCTAGTGCAAGAACGCTTCAAGGGATCATCTTGGTGAAATCCTACAACCCTAGATCACATACATTACCTCCCAAACATAAAACACAAAACTTGAAACCCTACCTTGCAACTACAACATCCTAACTAAAGGTTTCAAATCAAAAGAGGTAAATTTCCAAACTTTCTCTTATTTTCTTTTGTTTTTCAGTTTTGTCGAGTACCTACTCTCCCTTGATTGTCGAGTGCTTTAAGTCCCTTGTTTCATTTCATCTTCTCTCATAAATATCTTGATTGTTAGGTTTTTGCTTGAGTGTTGGTTTGCCCAAGGCGGATTGAAACAACAAGCGTGACATACCAATTAGAGAGGGAGTGTGAGCGAAACACAGTGTGAGCGAAACACAAAACTTGAAACCCTACCTTGCAACTACAACATCCTAACTAAAGGTTTCAAATCAAAAGAGGTAAATTTCCAAACTTTCTCTTATTTTCTTTTGTTTTTCAGTTTTGTCGAGTACCTACTCTCCCTTGATTGTCGAGTGCTTTAAGTCCCTTGTTTCATTTCATCTTCTCTCATAAATATCTTGATTGTTAGGTTTTTGCTTGAGTGTTGGTTTGCCCAAGGCGGATTGAAACAACAAGCGTGACATACCAATTAGAGAGGGAGTGTGAGCGAAACACATTGTGAGATTGTTTATATTTTTCTAACCTTTCATATAGTTCTTTGTTTGTCTTTATTTGCAATGTCTAATAACCAGGGCAACGACTGGTACAATACCTTCATGGAGAACATAGCTAAGATGAATAAGAATTTGGTAAAGGTAAATGAAGAATTGGTTAAGATGGATAAAAGCTTTACGGCAATAGAGCTTCAACGTTTTGGCTCTAATACGGTGTTTGTACAAGGAGTCCCGCCTAGAGATGCAGTGCCACCAATTGAAAGGGAAGAAACTCCTCCTATTCCTCCCAATAATGCTAATCAACATCATGTTCCTTCTAGTGTAAATATTCAGTTTGTTGATAAAATTGAAGAGCATGTTGAAAATGATCAAGAACTTAATTTACTTGCCTGTGTTGATAATGTTTGCATTGAATATGAGCATGATGATTCTTTGATTGTTAGTAAAGTTTTAAGTGTTCAACCTACACCTTGTGATGATAATCAAGGAGACGATTTGTTTCATGCTACATGCATAGGAAAAGGCGAAATTTGTAATATGATCATTATTGGTGAACATTGTTCTAATATTGCTAGCCTTGACTTGATTGAAAATCCAGACTTGAAAAATGAAGAAAACTTGCTAGCGTTGGATGGAAACTTAAAGATAAATGAACAAGCTAGAGTGCATATTAATTATGAAGATGATATAAAATATGAATTGTGCACTAATTAAGTTTCTTTTCTTGGTTTTGTAGAGAGCTCTAAGGGTCTTGAGAGGAGTTTCCATGGACATAGGGTATTCGATCCAGGAGCTTGTGTGGATGCATTTGCGGAAACTTATGCGACCTTGGATTCGAGGACGAATCCTTTTAAAGAAAGGGAGATTGATGCGGGACTATCCAAGACACCTCCGGACACACCTATGATTCGAGCTCGTGAGAATGATGTCATCCTCAAGAGGAAGAAGAAGGCTCCACCATGGGAGAAGATCCAAAGGTGCAAGCTTGATCATCTTGACATTTTTACATTCGTCCAACAGTTTGATAGCTTTTCGACGTCTCAGTAAAATGAGTCTTTCGGAGTCTATATTTATCGGATTGAGGCGTGCCATACCTTGTCGGAACGAGGACGAAGATATCTACAACTTTGCTGTTGAAAGTTTTTCCATATTCGACCTAGAGCTTGGCCGAAAATCACCATCTTTGAAGCTGTCACATGTTTAGACGAATTTATCCTATTTTTAGTATTTCTTTTACTTAAGTTATTTTAGGTAATTTAGGGGTATTTTAATTAATTCCTTTTATTTATTATTTTTATTAGAAATCAGCCTCCTTAGGGTTATAAGAGGCCGATTCTTCCATTGTCAAACTCACGTTATTCATTATGAAGAAAGTCTCTCTTTTTGTGTGAAACACATGAGTGCAAAGTCAATCGATTCGAAGCGTGGCTCATCGATTGCAACAATTGGTTTTAGATCTAGCTTGGTTTGCTTTGAGTTCATCAACCTCGCGAGAGCTTGGTGATCCTGGTAATCACAAGTCCCCTCCTTGTGCCTCCAAGTTGTCCGCTTGGTTGTGTAAGGTTGTAGAGGTGGGCTTTGTCGTCGTTGATACTTGGTTCCTACCCTCTTAGGAGGCCCGGGGTCTTTATCTCGTTCTACCTTAGTTCGAATCACCCTTCTATCGGTCTTTCTTATTGTTAATTTCGAGTTCATAGTTGTTGCGTTTTGTTTTGTCCTTGTCGATATCGAGTCATTGTTTGAGTGTCTTGAGTCTTGATTGTCGAAGATCGGGCCATCCTACGGCTAACCCCGTATCAAATTGGTATCAGAGCTTTGGTTTCCGACATCAAATATTGAGTCTTTTTTTTTTATAAACACAAAAACCCACAAAAAGAGTCCTTTTCTTGTTTTGGTCTTTTACTTCTCGTTCTTTATTTTGATTATTGCACTAATCTTTTGTTTGTGATTGTTTGTGGTTGCATAGCCTAAACACATAGCCTAGCCGAACCAGTGGAGTCGACCACCTTGTGCGCACTCATCTCGAGTGCACCGGCCCTAGTCGACGGCACCTTGTTGTCCCCATAAGTTTTGCTTGGCCGATTCACATACACCACACACAAACCCTAGTTTGTCTATCTCTTTCTATCTTTGGCCTATTTGTTTTATCTATTCTACTTGCCTATTAAAAATCTGATTTTTATTTGGTAGATAATTCCATTAAATCTATCATATATCATAAAAGGCATTAGATAGACCCACTTACCAAAGATAACCAAACCCTTATCTATATCTATTTCTTTAGGGCTGAATTTTATTTCTTTCACCATTATTTTTTTATTTTCGTTTTCCCTTTATTCTTGCTGTAAATTCTTGCATTAGATAAAAAAAAATATCAGTTCAAAAATTCCAAAGAAAGAAAAAGAAATCCAAAGGCTTGGACCTAGGGAGGATAAAATTTACCTAGGGGAAAAAGTAAGTAAAAAAAAAAGTTGTTTGAATTGATCTAGTGCAAGAACGCTTCAAGGGATCATCTTGGTGAAATCCTACAACCCTAGATCACATACATTACCTCCCAAACATAAAACACAAAACTTGAAACCCTACCTTGCAACTACAACATCCTAACTAAAGGTTTCAAATCAAAAGAGGTAAATTTCCAAACTTTCTCTTATTTTCTTTTGTTTTTCAGTTTTGTCGAGTACCTACTCTCCCTTGATTGTCGAGTGCTTTAAGTCCCTTGTTTCATTTCATCTTCTCTCATAAATATCTTGATTGTTAGGTTTTTGCTTGAGTGTTGGTTTGCCCAAGGCGGATTGAAACAACAAGCGTGACATACCAATTAGAGAGGGAGTGTGAGCGAAACACATTGTGAGATTGTTTATATTTTTCTAACCTTTCATATAGTTCTTTGTTTGTCTTTATTTGCAATGTCTAATAACCAGGGCAACGACTGGTACAATACCTTCATGGAGAACATAGCTAAGATGAATAAGAATTTGGTAAAGGTAAATGAAGAATTGGTTAAGATGGATAAAAGCTTTACGGCAATAGAGCTTCAACGTTTTGGCTCTAATACGGTGTTTGTACAAGGAGTCCCGCCTAGAGATGCAGTGCCACCAATTGAAAGGGAAGAAACTCCTCCTATTCCTCCCAATAATGCTAATCAACATCATGTTCCTTCTAGTGTAAATATTCAGTTTGTTGATAAAATTGAAGAGCATGTTGAAAATGATCAAGAACTTAATTTACTTGCCTGTGTTGATAATGTTTGCATTGAATATGAGCATGATGATTCTTTGATTGTTAGTAAAGTTTTAAGTGTTCAACCTACACCTTGTGATGATAATCAAGGAGACGATTTGTTTCATGCTACATGCATAGGAAAAGGCGAAATTTGTAATATGATCATTATTGGTGAACATTGTTCTAATATTGCTAGCCTTGACTTGATTGAAAATCCAGACTTGAAAAATGAAGAAAACTTGCTAGCGTTGGATAGAAACTTAAAGATAAATGAACAAGCTAGAGTGCATATTAATTATGAAGATGATATAAAATATGAATTGTGCACTAATTAAGTTTCTTTTCTTGGTTTTGTAGAGAGCTCTAAGGGTCTTGAGAGGAGTTTCCATGGACATAGGGTATTCGATCCAGGAGCTTGTGTGGATGCATTTGCGGAAACTTATGCGACCTTGGATTCGAGGACGAATCCTTTTAAAGAAAGGGAGATTGATGCGGGACTATCCAAGACACCTCCGGACACACCTATGATTCGAGCTCGTGAGAATGATGTCATCCTCAAGAGGAAGAAGAAGGCTCCACCATGGGAGAAGATCCAAAGGTGCAAGCTTGATCATCTTGACATTTTTACATTCGTCCAACAGTTTGATAGCTTTTCGACGTCTCAGTAAAATGAGTCTTTCGGAATCTATATTTATCGGATTGAGGCATGCCATACCTTGTCGGAACGAGGACGAAGATATCTACAACTTTGCTGTTGAAAGTTTTTCCATATTCGACCTAGAGCTTGGCCGAAAATCACCATCTTTGAAGCTGTCACATGTTTAGACGAATTTATCCTATTTTTAGTATTTCTTTTACTTAAGTTATTTTAGGTAATTTAGGGGTATTTTAATTAATTCCTTTTATTTATTATTTTTATTAGAAATCAGCCTCCTTAGGGTTATAAGAGGCCGATTCTTCCATTGTCAAACTCACGTTATTCATTATGAAGAAAGTCTCTCTTTTTGTGTGAAACACATGAGTGCAAAGTCAATCGATTCGAAGCGTGGCTCATCGATTGCAACAATTGGTTTTAGATCTAGCTTGGTTTGCTTTGAGTTCATCAACCTCGCGAGAGCTTGGTGATCCTGGTAATCACAAGTCCCCTCCTTGTGCCTCCAAGTTGTCCGCTTGGTTGTGTAAGGTTGTAGAGGTGGGCTTTGTCGTCGTTGATACTTGGTTCCTACCCTCTTAGGAGGCCCGGGGTCTTTATCTCGTTCTACCTTAGTTCGAATCACCCTTCTATCGGTCTTTCTTATTGTTAATTTCGAGTTCATAGTTGTTGCGTTTTGTTTTGTCCTTGTCGATATCGAGTCATTGTTTGAGTGTCTTGAGTCTTGATTGTCGAAGATCGGGCCATCCTACGGCTAACCCCGTATCACAACCATCTCTATCAGGCCACCAATATAGCCTATCCTCAAAAGTAGAGACGGGAAGAGGAATGTCCAAGATCTCTTTGACTATGTTGACCGGTAGCCTATTGTTAAGTTTTTCCATCCACCATTTACCACCCATGATGTATTCACTAATCGTTTCTTCCATGTTTTCAATTTGGGGGCAATCTTCCCTCGACTGTAGAGAAGATGTTGTAATCCAATTATCCGTCCAAAATTTGATAGATTTTCCAGTTCCAACAGACCAAATATGCCCCGATTTGAATTTATCAATGAGAGTAGTCAGTTTGGTCCATTGTCAAGAGGATTCACCTCGTGTATTGTATTCAAGAATATTAGAAGAACGTAAATACTTGTGCTTAATCAGAGTAACCCAGACATTGTCTGGTTCAGCCAATATTTTCCAAAGCAGTTTCATTTGAAGGACTTCATTCATCTCTTTAGACTTTCTAATCCTTAACCCCCACACTTTTTGGTCTACAGTCCCAGCTAATAAGCGGTCGGTGTTGAAGATCTTTATTCCAGATGTCTCTTCGAAGACATCTAATAAAATTGAAACGTTATATTCGGTGTATGTTTCCATAAATATCGAATCACCTTTTTTTTTTCCTAGAAACAAAAAATTGCTTCGTATAAAGATCGAGTATCCGAGACAGATGCTAATGTGTGTATGTAAATAATGAAAAAAAAAATTAAATGGGTTGGATATACTAAATTTTTTATATATCTATTTGGATAGGCTTGATAGACTAAATTTTTATATATTCATACTTTTTATTAATAAAACTCTTATTCTAATAAATAAATACATAATTTTATTTTATTTTTTTACCTTTTTTTTCTATATAAATGGGGCGGGTTAGAGCGGACCTCAGCCCACTCCTAATTACGTGTCTGATCGTGTGCGTAGTCTAGATTCTCTATTACGCAGCGCACCTTCGATTATTATGATAAGAGTGTTTGTATTTGTAAGTTTGTATTTTATCGTGGATTGAAAATGTTCGATTTAGATGGATTAACAGATCGGGAAACCACTCGGCAAACTATCGAGCTTCAAGCCCAACTCGGTTTTCAATTTCTCCCTGGAAATATGACGGAAAACAATATTTTAAAGACTTTGGTATTTCAGTTTCTCGTTGTCTCTTAGACAAATCGTATTTTTTTTAAATTAAAAAAAAATTACATTGCAATATATTAAATTTTGTCTAATCAATTGACAAAATATGTGTTATAGAGAATATGGAATCAATACCATGGCGACGGAAGGGGACACCGGGCCGTCGCCCATCCTGGTCCAGAAAAAAATACAAGAATATATGTTTAATTTTAAAAAATTGAAGGTTAATATACAAATATCTTTAGTGGCTTAAGCCCACTCCATTCTAAATATAATTCAATTCAACCCTTATTCAAATCCCACACATATTTTCATTTACTTTTTCCTCAATTCATTTTCCATCTTAGTCCTTAACCTTTCATGTGTTTTCCATCTTAGTCCTTAACCTTTCAATTTTTTCATTCAAATCCCTAAACTATTAAAAGATTGCACTACTAATCCTTCTGTCTATTGTGCTGTTAAATGCCGTTAGTTTTGGGTGGCATAACTTGTTTTTCATTTTATTTTATTTTAGTAGGCACTATTTATTTCTTTAATTTATGGATTCTTTTGAAACTTATATCATAAAACCAACCACCTAGTACTGATTATTTGAACTAAGAAATCAAAACCAAAAAAAAAGAAGAAGATGCAACCAAGTTAATTAATTGAACAAGAGAGCAAAATATGCTCCTCTTACACCAGGATACATCAGCTAGATACACGTGTTCTCTCTACAAAAAGTGAAACCCAAAACACCATACTACATAACCATAATGTGCATCATCAAGCTGTTTTCTTAGCAAAAGTGTAACTAAACTCTAGTTAATTTGAGCACCAATCCAACAACAGTGTATCCAATTCCATGTCATTCATTCATATCAATTAGACACCAATCCTTCTCTTTCTATTCCCCTCCTTTGGTCATAAATGTTTGTCCTGTAGTAAGTGAAATTTATAGAGATATGTTAATCAAATGTATCTTACACACAAAATATATATATAAAAAAATATGAAATCGTAAAATTCTTACATCTAGTATTCATCTAACTAAATGTTATAAAATTATATTTTATATAAATTGCAAAAACCTGAACTCGGCGAGATTGACGGGCGTGAACACTTTCCCATTGAACGTGATTTTGTGTCCCTAGTCTATAAAATAAAGAAAAAAAATATGTCATTCTATCATCATAAGCTAGTATTGGTTAAAATGAAACAATAAATCTTACTTGTGGTACTTGTTTGGGATTTTTACATCCTCGTTTGTTATGGCCACTTCCACCACACAATGTGCAGTGCATCTTCATTCCAAATCTTGGTAGCTTTCCGCTTGATTCTTTTTCACCTTGCTCCTTTCTTCTTTTCTTCTTTGGCCTGCCTTGCTTGGGTGGTCTTGAGTGTGGAGGTTGAATGGGGTTATGGCGTACATCCTCCCACTGATCCATGCTTCTGATTGGATTAATAATGTTCTCATACACAGCTTTACAAACTGATAAAGTATAGCAATGATCCACAAAATCTTCAATCATATTTCCATTGTAAGCCAATGTTGCACATGCATGTGTGCAAGGTATTCCCGTTAGTTGCCATTTTCTGCAAGAGCAAGTGCGTGAAGCCAAATCAACTACAAACTGGCTACCTCGACAACTTACTTGGAATAGAGGGCCGCCGGAAGGTAATGGCCAACAAGACTTTGACTGGTCCTTAATCTTCTCTAACTTTTTTTGAATTTTAGGGCAAAGAGGACCAGCCCACTTACTCATCTTCTCCCTTTTCTTTGCAATGCGCACCATTATCTTGCACATGATGATCTCCAACATAGTTAAAATAGGTTTATCACGTGCATCCAAGATAAATCTGTTGAAGCATTCTGACAAATTGTTTAGCAACATGTCACACTTGCTCTCAAATCTAAAGTGAGATCTTGACCAATACCCAGCTGGGATTTGATCCATCCAAGCTCGAGCATCTGTACTCAATAATTTCAACTCCTCCATTTGCTTATTGTACTCTCCCATGTAGCTGCTAGTTGCTGCACCCCACACGATATTTTTTAAAGTTTCACCATGAAAACTCTTCTTAAAATTTGAGATCAAATGCCTAACACAAAATCTGTGCTCAGCGTTAGGAAATAATGCTCCAACAGCCTGTATCAATCCCTGTTGTATGAGGACAAAAAAAAAGTTGAAAGTTGAAAAACAAAAGGTCAAAAGAATAAATGAAAATGAAAAAAGAAATGAATATTACCTTTTGTCTATCTGACATGAAAGTCCATTTATGACTATTCTCAATGCCCAATTCTTCGCCTAGGAGCTTAAGGAACCATGTCCAAGTCTCTCGACACTCAACATCAACCACTGCATATGTTATAGGTCATATACAATCATTTGGATCAATCCCAACAGCCGCAAGCAATTGGCCTCCATATCTACCTTTCAAAAAGCACCCATCAATTGAAATTATAGGCCTACAACCAGCATTAAACCCATTCTTACACCCAGATATGCAAACAAATAACCTTTTAAAAACTAAGTTATCCAATGATAAAATCAGTGTACTATCAGGATTAGTGCTCCTCACTTCTCCTCCATAATCTGCAAGCTTCAAGAACTGTTGTGTCTCATCTCCACTTAGAAGCTTTAAGGCATGATTTTTGGCCCTCCACAACTTGGTTGTTGGGACTATGATGTTGAAATCTTCTCTCACACGCTCTTGCAACGCTAGCAACGGAATCTCTGGATTCGCTCTAATGGTCTCCAAACAGTTATGAGCAACCCAAATATAAGTGGCATACTTATTTTTGAATACTCTACAGCATGTGTGTTTATCCAAGAAAGTTTTAATCTGTGCTCTATGACCAACTTGTATCGAAGTAGCATACAATACCCACGGACAACCATCCTTACAAACCGCTCTCAATCTCGTCGAATCATTCTTCTTAAAGTAAACTGAATACCTATTTTTGATTGAATACACACGAATAGCTTTCTTTAACACTTCAAGTGATGGGAAAATCATACCTGTTTTGAATGTTGGGTTGCTCATATCAGTTGTAATGTTGAACCTTGGAAACCTTTCCTTCTTCTCATCACCACTTTGTTCTTCTAAACTTTGAAAATCGTCTGACTCTTCATAATCTGTATCAACATCAAATGAATATCCCATTACTTGTTGCTCATTTGTCCCTGGTTGTGGCCTCTCCTTCTTAACAGACACGCCAAGTATTGTTGGTGCAATAGGCATACTGATATAAAGCTCTGCATCATCCCCCTGAATCTCATTATCTTCATCTACCAAATCCTCATCACAACTACCTTCTTCTAACATAGTGCCTTCTTCAAACTGATAATCATCCTCTGTAGATGAGTCATCATGGTTTTTCATTTTAGACACGCACTCCTTGTCATCGTGAACAAGCCCAATATCATCGACAATAACATATTCTCTTGCCATTTCTATTGAATGCTGACTCACCAGGTACATCTCAAACACCCTATGCTCCGGAAGGTGAACAATGATCATACTTAACAAGTCTAGATCATGATCGACCTTCCTTAAGTCTTGTTCAACCATTCTTGGATTAGGTGACTTCCATAAGATAGTCATAGACTCTGCATTATACCCTATTTGTATGATCATTTCAGACACAGTTTGGAGGGATATCCTATTCTCGTGACAATAATCAAAATACGTGATTGCATTCACGTAACCCTTCCATCCTTGTTTAGAAAAATACCCCCCATGGTGCATTTTGATACTAAAATACCTTGTATTAGAACCTGTTACGTGCAATGTAAAACACTAACCATCAGAAGAAGAAAAAATGATTTAATAGCATACTATATACTCCGTACATGAAAAATAATAGCTAATCAATCGCCAACATACTCCGCACAACATACTGTGGTATCAAGTTTTGCAATTGAGTTGAGTCCTTGTTCCCCATGCTTCAAATTACAGAAAAATACAAAAAAGCATCAATTAAATAAGACTTTATTTTGAGTCCCTTGTTCCCTACATGTTCATATACATCCAGTGGTATGCGAAATTGATCAACATTCAACACCGAATCCACACATCATATAGTCAACTTCAATTTCTACATTCTCAACATAAAAAATTAAAGTTATACCCACCGTATTGAGGTTGTTGTCCTGAAGGGTCCCGTTCTTGCCATTCCTTGATGCAATTCATCTCTGCCATCATCCCCAAAGTGCAAGCAATTTCTAGGATCTCATCTGCTGCAGCATCAATCGGTTGATTTTCAGTAAACGATCTCTCTCCTTTGTAAAACCCTAATTTATGAGAAGGCTTCTCGATCTCTCTCCTCTTCTCATTAAAAAAAACCCATAAATTTTACCCAACTTTTTAATTAAGAAAAAAAAGCGTAGTCATTAACGGCGCTTAACGGGACTATGGATGGAGGGACTATCGCTGTAGTCTTTTAATACGTTAGGGACGCGAATGAAAAAAAAAAAAAAGGTTAAGGACTAATGTGGAAAAAGTATGAAAGGTTGAGGACTTGGAACGTAATTTTCCATATTTTAATTCAAAAAGAAGGTGTAAAAGGGAACCCAAAGTAGTATATATATATACAAGTGAAGAGTACGTGGATGCAAAATGAAAGAAAACAGATACACTGATCCGTAATAAATTTCAACTTCAATGGACAATGGGTGTAGCAGCATCGGGTGGAAGTGGAATGGTATTAAAATCAGAAATACCATCAACACCGGAAAAAGAAGCATCAAAACCATCAGCGCCAGAAGAACCACCAAAGAAAGCCTACTGATCCCACTCCCGATTCAGGCCAAAGTTTAATTTCCCAATGGTGGAATAGATCAGGGAAGGTCGATCATCTACATCAAAAACATCCAAGATTGGAAAGAGAAATGTATGTTCATCAAGAGCCGCATCCACAACACTTTGGTACATATATATTTCACGATCGTTTACTATATATATTTTAAAGTTGATGTATAACGTCTTATGTGCGTGCGATGACCTAAAATAATATATTGTCTTGGTAGGTGGTGGTGGAATTTACAGCGCCATGGTGTGGGCCCAGCAGTTTCATCGCTCCCTTCATAGAGAAGCAGGCCGACGATAACAAACAAGTGCTGTTCGTTCGAGTGAATTACGACGAGGTACGTATTATTTAAGATGCAGGCCGCGCGCCCGCGCCCTTTTAGCTCTGCCGCGGCCCTGCCTTTATATATTGTTAAATAAAACATGTCATTTTATGTATATTTAATGGCTTCGAAATTGATGAACGTTATGTGGCTGTTGGAAGAAGTGGCTGCTCAATAAAATGTAGCGATGCCCCTACGTTTCTGCTGTTTAAAGGGGGAAAGATGGCTACTGAACCCATCGTCGGCGCCAAGAGGCAGGACCTCATCACCCTAATCAACGCCCTCAAAGATTAAGCGTCGGATTTCATCATTAAACTTGATTATAATTGAAATTTTATAATAATGTACGGAGTATTTTATAATTATACTCTCTCTTCGTTCGACAAAATATGTCATTTACTATTCACACACTTTTTTTTAGGATGATAAAAATTATATAAATTTTTTTTATATCATTTTTTTTACAATTTTGTAGTTAATTATTAGTAATAAGTATAAAATTGTTTAAAATTTTTATAAAAAATATAGATACTTTATATAGTTTTTATTATCTTAAAAAAGTGTGTAAATAGTAACGATAGTTTTTTCCGAACGGAGGAACTATGATTTAGGATATGCTATAGTTAGACAAATATTCTACTTTTTGCTTATTGGAAAAAAAAATTACTCCCTCATTACGTTTATGTTTATGTATAATTTTTAAGGTTAATAAAAAATATATATATAATATTACGTTTTGTTTATTACGAATAATAGTTTTATATTTATCCTTATTCACACATGTTTATTTTTTTATGATAGTAAAAACTATACAAGATATTAATTTTTTTTTATAATTTTATATTAATTATTTAGCAATAAATATGAAACTAATTAAAAAATTAATAATAGAGTTAATATTAAAATGAATTAGTATAATAACATGTCTTGATTAACAAAGGTAGTATATTTTTATTAACCTTAAAAAGGAATAAAAATTAATAAATATGAAATTGTTGTTCTATAGTACTCCCTCCGATCCAAAATAAGTGTCGTTTTAGACTTTTAAATTTGATTCAAAATAAGTGTCGTTTTATGTTTTCTAGGCAATTTAATACGGAGTAGATTGATTAATGAAAATTGTTATTGAAAATTAGATTTGTTAACTACTTTTTCTTTTAAATCTCCACTTATTAGTTGAAAAAGTTGGTAAGCATTTAATAGATAATAAGATTTAAAAAAAATGTATAAAATCAATGATAATTAATAATTTAGTTAAAAATTGTGTCAAAAGCTAAAACAATACTTATTTTGTAGAATTTTTTTTCAAAATATTTAAAATTTGCAGAAAGGTCAGAGAAACGCGGTCTGAGACTGCGTTTCATTCATAAGAAGTAAAATCCGGGGGTGGAAAAAAAAACATGTAATAAATGCGGTTTAAAACAGTGTTTTATAATTAATTTTGGGTAAAACACGGTTTCAAACCGCGTTTATTTTAATTTATATTTTTAAGTTAAATTTTTTTTTAAAAAAAAAACAATGAATCAAACGCGGCTCCCTCATTTGCAACCCTGAAGATGGATTCAAGCTCCCAATCTCCATGGCCTTGAAGACCGGAGAGCATCCCGCCCACCGTCCTCGCTCCTCCCTCTGTCTTGTGTCGGCATCGGGGACCCCAGGCCAACATTCTTCCCCTTCGTCAACTGCACTTGAAGACCAGAGGAGTGCCCCGCCACCAATTGCAACCGAGTCCATGTGTTCGAGGCGCCGCCAACGACGATGAATCTCGGCCTCGGAGAAGTCGGGCCGCCACCAATTGACACCGTCTTTGCAGGGAGGATAGCAGGAGATGTTGGAGAAACCCATCCCCTTGTCCCTCCGGCCTCGGAGATGTCGGCCTCGGAGATTTGGAATCCCTCCGGCCTCGGAGATGTCGGAGAAACCCATCCCGTTGTCCCTCCTCGCTGCCCACCAGTCCGAGCCTCCCCTCGCCGCCCACCTCACATGAAAACTCAGATTTGGAATCCCGGAATGGCGCGAGCGAAACCCTATCTATCGCAACTTGTAATTCCACGTCAAATTTCAGGAGCTTTGATTTGAAATTGAAGATTACCAAAACGATACACAGGCTTTGAAGCAATGAGGAGCATCAATTTCATAGAAAATACCTCAAAAGTATCAACAATGGCTTCCTCTTTGCTGCGTTCGCCAGCGAATTCGGAAGGAGACGAGGAGTCGAAGCGTGTGGGAGGCAGTGGTGGACAGGAGCCATGGAGATGGTGGACTGTCGGGGCTTGGTTGGACTGGTGGTGGGCTGTCTCGGGGCCCGGCTGAGCAGATCGAGGAGCAGCCATGGCGGACGCTGGAGGTTGAAGGAGGCGTGGAGTGGCCTACAAATGAAACGCGGTATTAAGCCGAGTTTCATTCATTTTTTTAAATATACTTTTTAATTTAAAAATATACTGTAAATCGTAAAAAACGCGGTTTGAAACCGCGTTTTTTCCAAAATTAATTATAAAACCTGGTTTCAAACCGCGTTTCTTTCGTATGATTTTTTTCACACTTCCAGTGTTTAATTTAGATGAATGAAACGCGGTCCGAATCCGCGTTTTTCTACTTCTCCTACAAATTTTGAATATTTTTGTAAATATTTTCGAAGTGTGAATTTTTCTGTAATTTTTTATTTTTCTCTGAATATTTTGAAAAAAAATTCTATTTTGTATCCCTCCAAGTAGTATATATTTTAAGACACCTGAAAATCTCATCGATCTCTTCTTCCTTTTATTGTGTGTCGGGGGCGTGATGAATAAAGATTAATATATATCGATTTTTCTATAATAAGAGCTTAAATTTGGATATTTTTTTAAAAATTTTGTTTATTTTAACCTTTTTTCTAATTAGATTTTTATATTCGCTTGTCTTTTTGGTAGAATTTAAGATCTTATCCTATGTTCCTTGGGGTATAGGATGAAAAACCGAATATATAATATGCAATTAATTGTTTCATTTGCGATCGACTTTGAATGCCTTATACTTGTAAAAGAAAGAAAAATTGATTCTGATCTCGCATTTTTGTAGTGCGTTTTACAATTTTCTTGCTTTATCTTCTTTTTCGAGAAAGGAATAAATAAAAGTATATGATTCTTTTTAGAATATGGGAATATGGGTGAAAGATATATGGGGAATGAAAGAGAATGAAAATTTTCATGGCGCACAATACGTAAAAATTAAAATTGATGGAAATAAAAGAATTTTTTTATAAGAGATTAACTAACAAGTTAGATAATCTAATTTTGGAAAGATAGATGGATAGAGAGAGACTCGTTGAAAAAAGCTTATAGTGATAAATAGATCGATGTAGTTGAATTTGCGAAAATTGAAAAGTATATTAGCTTAAAATGAAAAATGGAAAGTGAACCAGAAAAAAGCTTATAGTGACAATTTTTTCCCCTTCTTGAAGAAACGATGAACATGACGGATAGCACCAGAACAAAGATAAATAATGACGACCGTAGCAGAAACGAGATCTTCGCAATCAGATGCTTCGCCTGGCGACGGTGGCGGAGCCAGAAAATATGTTGGGGTGGGCAAGTTCGGAGCCAACGTGTGAAGAAATAAATTTGTCGGAGATATTTTATAATAAATAAAATAATTTATATAAATATTGGAAAAAAAACCCCTTTAATTGTGGCAATTTTAATTTCATTCTCTACTTTGGCTAATTATTCTATTCTAAAATATTTCTAACCATATTCTAATTAAATTATAAAAATTAAAATATTCATTAAATACTTAACAGAAATTAAAAATATACTAAAATTGGGATATGAAACAAAATGTGAAAATGAGCGATAGAGGAGTCGAACTTAGGACCAATTGAATTAACAAAACATTGATTTACCACTAGACCAACCTTACATGCATGACCATTAATACTTCCAATATATATTTATTGTTTTTTTTTTTCAGTTTGGGGTGGGCTTGGGCCCATACAAGCCCCCTGGATCCGCCAGTGCCGAGCGAGGAATGGATGTTGCGATGGCACAAGATCGTAGAAATTATGAGCAGGTTGCGATCGAAGGAGAAATCAGCAACATATCTTGTTGATTCTAGCTCCCAGTTAACCAATTTGCGAAAAGATTTAAGGAAACGAACACTAATCATCAAGATCCATACATGACATAAATACAATATAAAAGAGAACCCCTTGTTAATTAATCAAAACTACAGGATCGTTCATACACAAAATAATAGATCAAGAATTCCAAGAAACCTCAAAGATAATCAGGATACTGACAATAGACCGAAAATAAAGTATTTTGTCCAAAGAAAAAAGAAAATTTTGAGACGGAACAAAAATTACCCAAAAAGCATTTGCAAGATTAACTTTGACAACTCGAAGTTAGTACCTAGTGATAAATATGCTAAATTTGCTATTCAACCACTCTTGTGAGATTGTAACATGTAGGATGCTTGTTTGTGTGGTTTGTGTTTTGCCTTGCATATATGCAAAGGCTTTTGACTTCAAGCTAGGGATGGCCATTGGCCTATAGCAAAAGCCCAAGGGATACCAAAGATTCTCGCCAAAAGGGACAACTAATTGGTCTTCTTTAATTAACTTCGTGCGAAAACTGTGGAAGTGTTCATGGAAAATCAAGATAATCATCTAGGATTTGCTCCTTTTTCTTTGATCGTTTGATTCGGTGCTTTAACTGATCCCATATGTTTATAGAGATAAATCAAGTTGTCGATAAAGTGTTTCGCAGATCCGCTTCTGATCTTCGGCTTTCTCATCCAGAACTTATAGTTCTCTAATGCTATTGAATGATGAAGCAACAAGCCAAGCCTAACACAACCAAAATATTTACATTACAAAAAAAAAAAAGAATGGAAAATTAAATAGGTCGAGATTGAGTCCGATGGCTAGTGGTCGGATTCACTCTATCACCTAATGCGATCAAAGGTGGACTTATGCCATTGTGGAAGTTTGATCGATGCCCCCTTTTCTTCCATTGACTTTGCTAAAATTCATGGCAAAGGTTTCATTTTGGTACTTCATTTATTCGGCAAAATATGTCATTTACTATTCATATACACTTTTTTAAAATGAAGAAACTATATAAAATTATATTGAAAAAATTAGAATTTTTTATATATGTATATATTAAAAAGAATATTTTTGTTTAAATATATTGAAAAAAATCCTTAAATTTGTTATTTAATTAAGCATTTTTAGTAGAAGAAAACTAAAAAACTTAGAGAAACAAAAATTATAAAAAAATATTTTTATTTAAATATATTGAAAAAAGCCTTAAATTTGGTATTTAATATTGAAAAAAGCCTTAAATTTGGTATTTAATTAAGCATTTTTAGTAGAAGAAAATTAAGAGAAACAAAAATTATAAAAAAAGTTAGGTTAAAGCAGTGTTCTAAAAATCGCGCCTAGGCGCTAGGCGGGACGGGACCTAGGAATTTTTAAGCCTAGGCGGATCTCTAGGCGAAAATTCGTCCAAGCGCCGCCTGGACCCGCCTAGGCACCGCCTAGTCCAATGATTATTCAATTTGAGCTTCTAAGCATATGATTAGTTGACTTAGGGTTTTTTTATCCCCATGTCGGGATTCATTTGTTCTTCAGTCGAACTTATAGTTTTGGATTTTAGGAGGTTTGGAGTTGTTAGTTAGACATGTACTTTTGCGTTTATTTACTTTAGTGTTAGTTAACTACTACAAATTTGGGCTTATGAGTGATATTATGGATTATTATTACATTATATGAATTATTGACAAGTGTTATTCGTCAAAATATAAGGAAATAATCAAGTTTTCTCTAAGTCCGCCTAGCCTAGCCGCCTAAGCGTTAGGCGGCCACCCGCCGCATAGCGGCCGCCTAGCGTCTTTTAGAACATTGGGTTAAAGAGATTTGAACCCATAACCTCATGGTAATATATACCCCTCCTCAGCAACTAAACTAAGTTGTCTTTTTTATTCTTTACTTTTTTTTAAAAGCCATTTATCCCTAACAGTATTTAAAATTATAAAAAAAAACATAAAAAAAATCTCGACTTTATTTTTGGAGGCTAGGGGCCTAGAGCTAAGGCCACCCTGAGCACCCCTCGATCCGCCACTGAAAGCACACCAAAACTCATATCAAAGAAACTGGCAAAGGACAAATTAACCAAGTACTAACAGAGTATCATTGTCTAAAAGCATGTGTAACAGGATACGATTTCCTAAAGATGCGAAGACGAGGCTCTAGAGAAGTGCCTCCCTAAACAAGGAGTGTCCCGAACACACATTAGATATGTCAATCGGGTCAGGTTAGAGTGCAGGGCATTCGGGTCCTGGGTATATTGAGTTTTGGATCAATCGGATTACCGGTCGTTTCGAGTCAAGTAAAATCAGATCATTCGAGTTAGGGTCGATTTTGGTCATGGGTCTAAAATATCGGGTTCATATCTGAAAATTTACCGAACATTCAAATCGGATTTTTTTATCGAGTCATATTTTAACAAGTCTAACCCACATCTATCATCCGTCGACGAAACATAACTTACTAGCTAGGCATTTTGAATGTAAGCCATGTGGCAAATACTGTCAGCATGTATAGGTTCAGATCTAATTGAAGGCTATGTAAGCCATCTTGGCCATCTTGATTCGCAACTACTCCTCGACCTATTCAACTAAAACAATGCACTTATGTAATACAGTATATTATTCACATTTATCTTCAAAACCAAAAAAATAAAAATAAAAAATCAACGTGCTAAAGTGTGTACGTTTGGAGCATATATGTAAATTTAGATTTTATGTAATATACACTCTATAGACCATTTGTGAACATTTTTTACGGTGTAATTAATTTGTGAACAAATCTAAATCAAAATCAACTATTGAGATTTAAATGAAAATTGGAAGAGCAAAATTATTTATTTGAAAAAACATGATTATTCGTACATAACTCATGCGAATAATCATGTTGTAACAAACGAATACTTTTTATATGAAAAAACTGTTAATACATACGAATAATAACGTTATGTTAGACAAATAATTATGTCGATACGTACGAATAATAAATCTATTCACAGTTTACACCATAATTATGTTGTAACAAACTAACAGACGAATACTTTTTATTGTATGAATTTTTGTGCTAAAAAAATCATATTTTACACCATAATATATGGTTTTGTTTTAATATTTATTTTTAAAATTTCTTCATTATATTTAGCGAGAAAATTTAAAATTTCTTGTAAACCTCAAGCATTATTCTTTTTAATTCAATGCTTCACATTTGTAGGTGTTCACAAATTCTCTATTCTCTATTATCTAATATATATATATATCGAATTATATCTCTGTTATTTTAAAAAAATATAGTTCCAAAGATGAACATATAAATACATGAATTTTTTTTTTTTAAAGAAAAGAAAAGAAAACAACTGATGGGCTTTGATACTGTGGAGCAGGTATGGCAGAAACACTGATTTGCTCTCTGGGTGGGCCTTTTGTTTTGGAAGATTTGGTAAAAGGGAGTAGCTGGGTCTGATCATGATGATTCACTTGGGCTCTATAATATGTAAACCTTCAACACATAACCCATCCAAGTTCCAACTCAATTACACGTCTGATTCACTCATTAGCCATGGCTTTTCTCATCTCAATGGTTTTCCTGCTCTCTTCCACAATCTGCCATGCTTTCCCGGGCTTCAACTTCGATTGGGGAGTGACCGGTCCTGATACCCCGGTTGCCCCAGTCGTCGACAACAGCGGCTACTACACCCTCTTCCCGGGCTTCTACGACTTCTCGTGCCCTCAGGCCAACGACATTGTCATGTCGGTCCTAGACAAGGCCATCGCCAATGACCCTAGAGTGGCTGCTTCCTTGCTCAGGCTCCACTTCCATGACTGCTTTGTCCAGGGATGCGATGCTTCGGTTTTGTTGGATGACAGTGCGACGATAGCCAGCGAGAAGCGTGCTTTGCCCAATGCCAACTCCTTGCGAGGGTTCGAAGTCATCGATGAGATCAAAGCCATGATAGAAGAAGTCTGCCCTGAGACGGTCTCTTGTGCCGACATCCTAGCCCTCGCTGCTCGTGGCTCCACCGTTCTGGTAATCATCGACATATCTCACATCGATTATTATATGAAAAAGTATTGTAAATCTTACTATTTTGGTCCACCGGACTGTCAATTTGACAGAGCGGAGGACCAACTTGGGAGCTCCCACTAGGAAGACGCGACTCGAGGGCCGCAAACCTCAATGCAGCAAACACCACAAGCCTTCCAGCTCCTACCTTCAACATCCAACAGCTGATCACAAGCTTCAAGCAGCAGGGCCTCGATGAATCTGATCTTGTCGCCCTCTCAGGTATCCATCGAACTCGATCCTTCATTGATTCAACATACTTGTTTCATGTTAGGTTACATTTAATTTGTTACAACTATCTTAAGTTTAATTTCATTTAATTTGTTAGAACTATCTCCACAAAGTCCTACCTGCATTCACTTTGTTCATTGTTCGGTTATTTCTAGGTCTATCGAAAACACTCTGAACCCCAGACCCCACTTAAGTTTAACCTACAATGTCATTTATTCAAAATATAATAAAGGGTCAAAATTGTGTACATTATTAAACAGGAGGACACACCATTGGGATGGCAAGATGTGTGAGCTTCAAGCAAAGGCTATACACCCAAAATGGCGACACGAACCAGCTTCAGCCCGCGGATGTGACCCTTGAGAGAGCCTACTTCAATGTGCTGAAGACGGTGTGCCCTCCAACCGGAGGTGACAATGTTGTATCCCCACTGGACTATGCAACTTCCACAGGGTTTGACAACACCTATTTCAAGCTCATCCTTGGAGGGCGAGGCCTCCTGGGCTCGGATGAGGCCCTGCTGACCGGGAACATACCCAATGTCGCGAGCCTGGTGAAGGCCTATGCCGCGGATGAGGGCCTGTTCTTTGACCACTTTGCTAGGTCCATGGTTAAGATGGGTAGCATTAGTCCTCTTTTAGGGTTTAGTGGCGAGGTTAGGAAGGATTGCCGTCGCATTAACTAGCTCTTTGAGAGAAATTAAAAGGGGAAGTTCGGGTTAAGACTTAAGAGGAAATGATTTTTTTTTTGTTTTCAAATTAAAAAAAAAAATTGGAAGGATTTATATTTTAGCATTTATCTATTACTACGTATTTTTTAACTTTGTGTGAGATTGTGTCTACTCAAATTAAGAGCTTATGTTTGGAAGGGAAACAATTAACCTCAAAGGCTAAGAGGAGTTGTTGACCAATTGATCTAGTACGTGTCTCTGCCTAGGAGTTGTTCAAAAAGTTGTTTGATCAGTGTGTATGTCATATGAATGAATGATTTGTTTCATTATTGAATAGTGGTTGACCTTCTCCATTACTCTAATCACCTGTCCTGACTTCCTAAAAACTACTCCCTCCGTCAAAAAATACATAAATATTTTTACTATTTATGTACGCTTTTTTGGGGTTAAAAACTATATAAAATAATAAAATAAGTTTGTAATTATTAAAAACAATTAATAAAAAAGTTAATATTTTATATAGTTTTTACCTTCTTAAAAAAGCGTGCGTGAATAGTAAAGGCAATATATTTTTGGACGGAGGTAGTATTAACTAATTTGTGTTTTTGTTTTTAAATTGAAGAGGGAACCCACATGATAAATCTTTAGATTTTCAACCAAAGAAAGTGGCGAAGGTATGATCGAATTTGGAATCTCCTCCTCCGGATTCTAAACCACTGGGCCACCCCGTCAAGGCCATTACTCATCGTACTTTATAATTTGCCTACGTACACAGAATAGAACAGGAACCATAAGATGGAATCCAATATTAGTAGAATTATAACGATTCCTAAAGGTAAATATTCAGGTTTATTAGTAATTATGCTATATGTAACAAATTTATACTAGCTAAGATTTTGAGGAATGCGTTGGAGTAGAATATAAAGTATTTATAAAATTGATAAGCATTTTTTAAGAATAAAATAGGAGAAGTTATTCATATATACATCATGTTTCAAAACATCTTTTTTAAATAAAATTAGTAAAATATATTTTTAAATCTATTTGAGATTCTAATTTAAATATAAAGTTTAAAATATTATAATATCATATATATTTGACAAAATTTTAACAAAAAAAAGTGGTGATTTGTTAACAAAAACCAATTTAACGAGTTTTTTAATTATTTATCTCTAATAATATGCAATTATTCATCTTCGTGGTCTAAACTAGAGCTGTCAAAACTTAACCCGATCCGAACGCCTGAAAAATCTTAGGTCAAGACCTAAAAATTTTGACCTGAGATGTTTTTGACCTGAACCCTAAAAATCGGTATTTTTCTAGGTCAACTAGGTTTCGACGTGGTGATCCAGCTTACTTGATTTGTTGAAATGAAACTTTGACTAATTAAAAGCCAAGAAAATTCCAAATTCATATATTAGAGTAAGTTTAGTCATTAATATATTATTAAAATTAATTGATTTATAATTATCAACGAAGTATTATTAAAATCATTCATGGAGATTCCAATTTATTATATTTTATAATTACATGCACTGGATCTTTCTTGTTCAAATTAACTTTTATATTTATTTGTATTGTATATTACTATCTCAAATCGGTAATATTTGATTTTTTATTTTTCAACACGGTTTTTTATAAAGCCAAAAAACTCTATAACATATTAAAATTTTTAAAATAAGTATATACTCATTACTAATTGATATGAAACAATATTAAAAAAAATTAATTAAAACTTTGATATTTTATTGAGATTTAAACAGGTTATCAACCACATCTTTAATTTAGGAAGACATTTTCTAATAAGTATAGGGTCCAAAAAAAAAAACAGTTTAGCAACCACGTTTTTAACTTAAACATTTTGAAATTATCACAAAGTCATCAAAATGCGATTTTTTGTTTTTTAAAAATATTGACAAGTCCGAAATTGATCCAATTTGACCCGAAACCGAAACTGAATTAAATTTGGGTTTAAATTAAACCATTTTACTCGAAACGTAAAATGACCTAACCTGACCTCGACCCGAATAACCCAATTTACGGATTTACGGGTATAGTCTAAAACTCTAGTGTGAAAGGGGTTAAAAAGATGGAAAAAGATTGAATCCAAATTAATAACAAACAGCCAATGGGTTCAACTTTTCAAAAGAGGCCGTTTGGCACAGAGAAAAACAAAGGGAACCACTTTCCACCTTTCACGATGAAAACACTCCCCTGTTTCCTCTTCCTCTTTGCCCACCTCACTAACACTAACGGAGCCTTGCTTTTCGGTTTCAAGTACCTCCGCGACCTCAGCCCAGGCCCGACCCGACCCGTCAACGGGCGGCCGTACCTCCTCCCAAACCACACCCAGTGTGACTTATTCACCGGAACCTGGGTCCATGACTCCTCATCCCCTGTTTACCACTCCTCGGACTGCAGCATGATCGACCCGGAATTCAACTGCCAGCTGTTCGGGCGGCCGGATTCGGAGTACCTGGAGTACAGGTGGCAGCCGGCCACATGCGACCTCCCGAGGTTTGATGGGTTGGGGTTTCTGCAGAGAATGAGGGGGAAGACTGTCATGTTTGTAGGAGACTCACTTGGGAAGAATCAATGGGAGTCTCTCATTTGCATGATATCTTCAGCATTATTGCCCAGATCTTCTTCCTCTAGGCCTACCAACACCATCATCAACAGAGGGGACCCACTTTCTTCTTTCAAGATTTTGGTATGCTCTTCTTTCTCTAATATCTGCAGATTTTTATGTATGGTCCAACTGTTATTAATTTGGAATCCTGTGTTTTCAAATCAGGGCCGTGCATCGGTCAGTGGTGGTTTTGGTCTCTTCTTTCTCTAATATCTCCCCACTTTGTAAACTTTTATCTTAAAAAAATTATGTATTAGAAAATTTTAAAAATTTTAAAAATAGGTAAAAAAAAATTAGCTAAAACTGTGTTAAATATATTTTACTCTGTAATAAACTAGCATGATATTTTTTTTTTTTGATTAGGAAAGAATTTGGGTTGGAAACTAGCATGATATTTAATAAACCTAGTTGCGGAAGTGTGGTTGAAAATGTTTAATTCCAAATAGATAATGAAACTAAAATCTTATATTTGTTGCATTTAAAACTATGATATCAAAATCAAAAGCTTGAAAAAACTAGCTGTTGGTGCCAACGGAGCCAATAGTTTATAAAATATCATTTAAAAAAAAAATTAACATAATATTTCAAAATAAAATTATATATTTTTGGTGAAGTAAATTTTATAAATATATAAAGATAGATGTTTGGAATATGAATATAATTTTTTTTTAAGGTAAAATAAAGCTAAGTGAAATAGAGGTCCAATGGTGATTACAAGTAGTCTTTTTGGGCCTAACTAGGCTCAAAACCAGATTTAGGGAGAGGTGTTTTATTCCGGTATGGGCTCCCAAGTGGACTGCATCACTAATTAAAAAGACTAGTGTGAGTCCGGCCCGTGTCTAAGGCACGGGTATTGGTTTATAATTTTGAGTTTACATTCTAATGTAATTAATTTTGAAAGTCAAGTATTAGGTACAAAATGCACAAAAGAATTAAATAATGTATAAAAATGATGGAATAATAATAATAATTAAAATAATGATTTGTTAGAAGTTTTATTTATAATTCTTTATTCTGATAGTTAATTAAGATGACAATTGATTGTTTTTATGTGTACCTATAAACATATGATTAGAAGATAAAAACTATTTTCGTATCATATACAAGCCTTTACTATGGCGAATGCTTCTTACCTATATATTTGAATAGTTTGATTAAAAAAAAGAACATAAGAACTAAGAAGGAAGGAAAATCATAGGATTATATGCATAAATATCATAGGTTAATGCATTAAAAATATTCAAAAAAAATTCTATTATTGTCATAAGATTTTGAATATTGAAAGTACCAATTTTTCCTATTTTTAAAAATATTTTTATTTATACTTTGATAAGCTAGAAATGAATTGTAGAAAAAAGATATCATAAAGTTTTATTTAATCAAGTATACCATTCGTTTTATTTTTATTAATTGAATAAATGGTATGTTAGTATGGAAGTGGTTGAATTTCATTGGTTAATTTAGGCAAACCATTTTAAAATTTTGAAATGTTTTGGTGGAGTTAGTGGAGGTGGTGGTTATTAAGACGTGGCAAGGGGTGATTAGTGGAGTTGGTGGTTACTAAGATGTGGCAAAAACTAATGATGTGGATGTATATTAGTGGTTGACATGTAAATGTAAAAGGAAGTGGAGGATGTGGATTCATTCAGATGATGACACGTGGAACAGAGTCTTCTGGTGAAGCCACGTAGACGAGAAATACTTTTGGTTTTTATAATAGTAATAGTAATAGATAGATTGGATTGTTTTGAGTTGTGTTGTGAAACTGTATTTCTATATATGCTTATTTTTAGGGTTAAGGCGTGTTGTATTGGTAGAGCGGTAGGGCTATAACTTAGGGTGTGTTTGGTAAAAGCTTTGAAGGAGATTTTGAAGGTTTGGAAAGAAAAGAAACTCACTTGTAGTGTTTGGCATACAAGGCTTTGAACAAGGTGGAGTTTTAGGAAAGCTTTGAGAGATGTTTCATTCATCAAATTTTCAGATCTATGGGAGCTTTTCATAGGAGTTTTCTTTTTCTATTCCAATTTTACCCTATCCCATTCACAGGCCCTCAATCGATTTGAGGAAGAAGAAAAATATTTTTATTTAATAAAGCTCATTATTGTCATTTTACCCTAAAATAACTATTTATAACCTCATACATACCAAACACTCAACAAGTTTTTTTTAAGGTTTAATCAAAAAACAAAATCTAACATTTAATCCCGAATTCCCGATATTATCTCCATTTCCAATTCCAGCTCCAACTCCAACTACCCTCAAACCCTCTTTTACCAAACACACCCTTACATCCCTTGCAGTTATGAATTTGGCTTCATTCGAATTTATGTCATTTGTGAAGTGGTTAGTTTTGGGTTTACAAATTTTCGAGTCCCGGGATTAATTGTACTTTGTCATCATTGGTTTGGTTGTGCAGGATTATAGTGTGACGATCTCATTTTACAAGGCTCCATACCTAGTGGACATAGATTTGATACAAGGCAAGAGAGTTCTTAGGCTTGACGAAATCTCCGGTAATGGTAACGTGTGGCGGGATGTCGATGTCCTGTTGTTTAACACAGGCCATTGGTGGACTCATAAAGGATCTCTTCAAGGGTTAGACCCATCCATGATTCCTCTCATTAATCTCTCTACCTACCTACTAAATACATTAATTCCTTTCCTTTGAATTGGGTTCCTCTTTGGTTAAGTTTGAAGAATTTGCAGATGGGATTACATGGAATTTGGAGGAAAGATGCATCAAGACATGAATGCCTTGATTGCTATGGAGAAAGCCATGAGAACATGGGCCAGATGGGTTGATACCAATGTCGATAGATCCCGCACCAATGTCTTCTTCTTGTCCATCTCTCCTAGCCACTACAAGTAACTCTCTCTTCTCTTGCTATATATATATACAGACACCGGATCATATCATGTTAACCAGTCTGGGTCATTGATTTAAGAAGATCAACAAATGAGATTACCCTTTATCCAACATAAAGAGGCCAAAAGCCACAAAATAGGCTTGTTAATTTGTTCTAAATTATGTTGGTGGGACTAATTGCAGCCCTTTGGATTGGAGCTCCAAGGCAGTTACAGCGAAGGCTAACAGCTGCTACGGGCAGACAACACCGGAGAGCGGGATGTCGTATGCGAGAGACGTGTATCCGGCTGACTGCGCCGACCAAATGCGGATGGTGGAGTCGGTGTTGGGCAGCATGGCTTCCCCTGCATACTTGCTGGACATAACAAGGCTGTCAGCCATGAGGAAGGATTGCCACCCTTCTATATACAGTGGTGTGCTGAGCCCCGGAGAGACGGCTAACCCGGGACGCTCTGTGGACTGCAGCCACTGGTGCCTCCCCGGCTTACCGGATACGTGGAACCAGCTCCTCTATGCCGCCCTTTTGGACTAGTATAAGCCTGATCAGGTTACTACTGACCAGCTAGAAGAGTGCAATTAAAAAGAGGGCATCTTTCCATTTTTACTGAGCTTAGCATTTGTTGATTTTATATGGACTAAGTGCAAAGTCGACCCATTGGTGTTGCTATTGATTCTTGTTGATCTTGATCAAATTTTGAGATGTTATATGGTAGGCTATATCAATTATACAAACAAATCAAGTTTGGTATGTTGGTACGTAGGCTAAGAGAGAACTCGTACAATTTTGATCAAAGTAAGGAATTGTGAGGCATTCGCCCTGCTGACATGCCACCCAATAACATCCCTCCTAACGAGGGAAAGGAACTCCAGATGCAACATATATATATAATTGCCTCGTTCTCCATCGTATGTCGTAGCTACGCCACCTTATCTGTCTTCTGATTGAGTTCGCAAAAGACGTGAGTGCAGAACAACCACTCAAAATGACGAAACAACTACAAAATGTTCGTGATATATGGTCATCTCTATTTCCCAGGGGCATCTCCACTTATTAGGGATGGAGTTAATAATAAGTATCATATTTTTTTAATATAATATAAATACTTATTAATACTCAATAAGTATCATATTATTAAAAATTTAATATTTTATACCCCTATAATATAAATACTTATCCATGCACGCATTTTTAGAATGATAAAAACTAAATAAAATATTAACATTTTTTCACATTTGTTTTTATAAATTCATACTTAATTGTATTAAGTATGAAATTATTAAAAAAAATTAAAATTTTATATAATTTTTAACACCTAAAGCGTGCGTAAATAATAAAACGTTAAATTTTAATTAACGGAGGTAGTACTATTTAATGGTACTAATGGACATGCCTCCCGGTGGTGTTAATTCTGTACTACTTGGCTTTTCACTCTTTTTTTGGCTTGGCTAGCAAGCAAATCTTTCTTTGTTTAACACTTTACCGAACGTCTATCGCCTTCTCTATCAGCTTCGATGTCTGTCTTTCAAATTTTTGTGATTAAAGAAAATGAAGCGTGGATGGGTGGTTAACGGCGGCAGAGGTCAAAACCTTATCCAACTACAATCCTCTAACGACCAAAAAAGCATTTGAATAAGGTGCAATTAACACCTTTTTAATCCCACTAATTTAGCCCCCCTCCACGTTTTCCCCACTCCTCACGGTATTTAACTCTCCCCTGTTTTTTCCTACCTATTCCCCAACCTGAGGATACAGTACAGTACTCTTTATGTTTTAACATCCATCCAGGGGTCCCCACCTTTACTTAACTCTCAAGAGATACATGCACATTTATTCTCTCCCGCCGTTAGATTGTAAACAAATGCACCGTGTCTATTTGAAAACATACCAAACTTGAATTGTGTATACTTTAGAGAGTTGTTTGGTAAATTACACATTGTATATCCACTTCCTTATATTATACATATGAATTAAACATGTTAGTGCACGCGTTAGTTGTTGTATACATATATGTATTCTACGTTTTCCACTTGGATTGTGATTGTGATTGTGATTGTGAATTGAACTACTTGACGGATCTTGTGGGGCAATACATTTCGCATTACGTAAATCAATGTATTATTGTTAATTTTAGGCTTCTAATTAAAGTTGAAACATATTATGCTAATGGTAATTAATAGAGACTAAGAGTTCATGTTGGGATTCCATATTATTGGGGCAATAAAAACATCATAAAATATATATTTCAGTTTTTTGTGTTAGAAAGGTTGATCTTAGCCTCAATTATAATATTTTAAAAAAAAATCGATATGAATCCCGTTTATATATGGCTCAATCAAGATGTCACAGGATTTTATTAACATAATATTAGAACCGGTTTGATATGGGTTCGATCATTTGTCTTGGCTTTGGGCGCTAGCTATATACGGAGTATATCCTAGACCCATCCAGAGCCGGCCTTGAGCATAGGCCAAATAGGCCACCGCCTCGAGCCCCTAATCCACGAAGGGCCCGGTAAAAAAATGTATAATGTATATAATTAAGGTAATATGTATATATATAAATATTTTTGTATGTATAAGTAAAAACTAAAAACCCATTAATGTTAGGATATAAACAAAACACGTACTTTATCACATAACTTGATAACTTATTTAATCTTCAATATATTTAAGTGAATAAATGACGGATATAGCCCAAGATAACCTTATCTTAATTTCGATTTTTACAAATAATACAAGGTGGTTTTTTAGTAAAAAAGATTTTATTTGTATGGCCAATTTTGATATTGTTACGTGTTAAGTTTAACTTTAATTACAATCGAAAAACGAAGACATTGTAAAAAAAAATACTTTTCGAACTTTATTTATCACTTGCAAAGTCTCTCATTCTTTTTATACCACTAATAGGTAAGTCTATTAACCTCAAGTAAATAAGTATAATGACATAAAATCGTTGCTTTGAATCGTATAATGACAATGTATAACATTAGATGTATACTGCGAATCATTAATTAATGATGAAAATATAACTTAAGTTTACTAGTATTAAATTAAGTTTAAAATTTATATTTTAAAATTATGTATTTAAAAATATAAATTGTCACTAAATTTGTAGTAAAGGGCCTTGTTTTTTTTCCCGTCTATACTCTATAGCCCTAAAAACATTAGGGTCGGCCCTGCCCTTATATAGTAACTTAAGCTAGGGATCCCACCCATCACCTGGCGGGTTGTCCGGGTCACAGGTTCAGGTTATGATCGAGGGTATAAAATTAATGTGTTAGCTAAACACTATTTGAATATCGGTTTTTCTATCATACACCCTAGGACATAGGATAATAGTCATAATTTGAAATTATATTTCAAATTTTAATTAATCTAGCATTTCTTTTAATTAGATTCATAGAGTCCACTATATTTTTAGTAGGAAATCTTTTCATAATTAGGGAATAGGATAGAAAGACTGTTCAAATATTTATATTTATAAATGCATTAGTTATACATGGAATCATAACACACCGATGTAGGAAGTATAAGGTTAAGGAACATCTTTTATTTCATTTGGTTTATCAAACACCCTAATTTATTTTTCTGGGTGCGAGTTTATGCACTCTGAAATATATACATACACACATATATCGTTGTGGAAGATCGAGGACAATCTTGCGGTGACCAATGCTTTGAAGAGATGTTGGTCATGTCGATCAAGATGCACGTTAGCGATGTTCTTCTCCTCCTCCAGCACTTCGAGTCAGTGTCCTTCTCACATGTCTTCCGTAAAGTTAACAGATGTGCGAATCATATCGATCGGCAATTCCGGACCCTTTCTCGCCAGATCTTCGGACAGACAGAGAACTTGATCGACATCCTCATATCCGTCAGAGAATATTATTGAATGGTGGACTAGTAAAGTCTAGCCCCGTCCAAATTATTGCATGTATAAAAAAAAGTATATATAGGGGTCTATCATAAATACTTTTATGACATAAATCGTAAACGTATATATTGATTATTCGTAAATAACAAAATAATTATTCATTCAACCTAATGTATTATTCATATATATGAATGATCTCTCAATGTAATTTCAACTCTCTACACCCTACTTTGAGCATAAAATAAATGGATTGATTGATTTTTTGGTGGCATGGAAGGAAATATTATGGGATTGTTGTTGTTGTAACAGAAAGAAACTGGAGCGCGGGTAACGTGAAAATGGCAATTATGGATGGAAGTGGAAAAGTTGATTGAGGACGTTCATCCCCCTCTCCTTACCCCTCACCTCAACTCAACCCCAACCCAGGCCAACCGCCGTCTTCTTCCTTCCTCAGCAACCTCTCTTTTCTCCTCTCGCCAGTCATGGCTTCAATCCAACTACTTAGGGTCAGTTTGGTAACACGGAGCTGATGGGGTAGCTGAAGCTGATAGGGTAGCTGAAGTTGATGGATTAAATGTGTTAAATATATGTTAAATTGGAGTTTTCATAAGCTAGTAAGGTGTTTGGTAACGCAGCTGATAGAGTAGCTGATAGAAACTAGCTGACCAGATAGGAGAAAATTAATAGAATTCTGAAAAGCTTGTGGTTAGTAGCTATTGAAAATTCAATTTCAAAAGCTAATTAAATTAAAATCTTATATTTAACTTATTTAAAAGTATAAATTATTAAAACCAAAAGCTCCGAAAAGCTACATGCATTGCCAAACGGACCCTAGTTTGGTAACACGGAGCTGTTGGGGTAGCTGAAGCTGATAGGGTAGCTGAAGCTGATTGATTAATTGTGTTAAATATATGTTAAATTGGACTTTTCATAAGCTAGTAAGGTGTTTGGCAACCCAGCTGATAGAGTAGCTGATACAAACTAGTTGATCAAATAGGAGAAAAATCAATAGAATTCTGAAAAGCTTGCGGTTGGTAGCTGTTGAAAATCCAATTTCAAAAGCTAATTAAATTAAAATCTTATATTTAACTTATTTAAAACTATAAATTATTAAAACCAAAAGCTTCGAAAAGCTACATGCATTGCCAAACGGAATCAGCCTTTTCAGATAACTCAATAGTTTAATTACTCCATCAGTCATGACGTTAATCCCCCACCTTATTAATTAATCGTGTCCCAATTAATTCAACTACAAGAAAACGGCTCTCCCCAACTCCTATCTATATATACTCTTTCAACTCCATCTCTTTGCTCCTCACCTTCGATCCCCATCTCCAAGCTTCCAATAGATCCAATTCCATTTCTTCAAATCCTTAATCGAACTTTAATTACATTAATTCATCAATAATTTTTGATCTAATGTCGACTGTCAGGCCAAAGATCCTCCTTCCCCTCTTCCTAATTGCTGTACTGCTTCATATGATCTGCTCTTCAGCGGCTCCCGCCAATCGGCCATGGAAGCAGGTCATCACAGTGGACCAATCGGGATCCGGGGACTACGCGACGATCCAGGATGCGATTAATTCGGTCCCAAACAATAATGCCGACGGCGTTTTTATAAGGGTGGAGGCCGGGGTTTACAAGGAGCAGGTGGTGGTTCCTGCAGATAAGCCTTTCATCTTCCTCAGCGGCCGGAAGGCCGAAACCACCGTGGTTACATGGGACGCCGCCGGCGACATCCACCACTCCCCTACTTTCACCGTCTTCGCCCCCAACTTCGTTGCTCGTTACCTCACTTTTCAGGTATATATACATATGCAAGAAAAACGTTTTAAACCCACTTTTTAACAGTATGCAACTTTCATGTGTTGGTACTTGAATTTGATCTACTTATAGATTATATGTATGTATGTTTTTGTATTGATTGGTGTGTAGAACACGCGGGGAGAAGGTGAGAAGGCGGTAGCGGTTAGGGTGATGGCTGACAAGGCGGCGTTTTACGCGTGTAGGATGGTTGGTTACCAAGATACTCTTCTAGCAGAGTTGGGGAGGCAGTTTTACAGCAACTGTTACATTGAAGGTGCTGTGGATTTCATTTGCGGTAGTTCATCAGCTGTCTTTAAGGTATATAAATTAAAGTGATCATCTGATCCGATCCATGTGATCTAATCCCTCCGATTGGAAATAGCTGATGTATGACTTCATATGATATGAATATGCAGAACTGTCACATTCATTCGACATCTGATGGGAACTACGCAATCACGGCACAGAAGAGGATGACAGAGTCGGAGGACAGTGGATTCTACTTCGTGGGAGGGAGGATCACCGGCGTCAAGAGCTGTGTGTTGGGTCGACCATGGGGGCCTTTTTCTAGGGTTGTGTTTGCCTACACTTACATGTCTGCCGCGGTTTCCTCACAAGGCTGGGACGATTGGGGCAACCCTAACCTCGAAAGGTAGTCTTGCATTGCCTGAACATGATCTAAGCTCGATCATTTGTTCGCAAGTTTTAGCCAAGTTTGTTATCCAAACAAAGCCTTCAAAGTTATGTGACTCTAAACGTTACTTGTCAAGCAATATTAACAAGTTCGTTAATTGTCAAGCAATATTCTTAGGTTTAGGGCCCAAACGTTACCTTTTTTTTTTGTGTGTATGTGGGTCCCTTTTTCTATATCCATTTTGAGAGGAACACATCAAAGTTACTTTAAAAGTTTGTTATATATCAACACATACACATGATATATTGATGGTGGATATGATTAAAATGATGGATGAAACAGAACAGCATACTACGGGGAATACAAATGCTACGGACCAGGAGCGAATCGAGCAGGGAGAGTAGCATGGTCGCGCAGCCTCGATGAGAAGGAAGCGACGCCATTTCTGAGCACCGATGTGATCAAAGGGAAGCAATGGATCAACCTTCAAGCTATTGGACGTCGATTCTAGTTTTGCAATGGGTTACTTCCTGTGCTGCGACGTATGTCAATGAAAGCTTCTATGTATATATATAGCAACTTGATATCATATATTCATACGCACATAAAGATCTGTATATATATAGCTGATAGCTGAGCAAAGCTTAATTAATTAGGCACCAAATATATATAGAACTTGCATTAATTTATTCTATAGGAAAGAGATATACTCCCTTGGTCCCTTGGATATGTTTTAGTAAATGAAATTTGATCAACAATATTTGATATTTCTTTTTACTTTTTATTTTGTACTAATATTAATATAATCTGTAATTTTTTTTAACCAATTATATTTGTGCATAATAAATGTGATCGATGAGAGAATAAAAATTATTTGAACACCCTCATTTGGGTTTGGATCATTCTAGAAGCTTCTCCTCTCGAATGGATCTTCTCCATTCTTCCATAAATAGGTTCTACAAAGATCTTCTACCTTCCAATTGGGCTTGAATGAGATCATCAACCTTTGGGTCAAGGAACACTCTAGAAGGTTTTGTTTATCTAAAACTTTTATCATCTACCTTCTCTTGATTTGTCTAGATCCTTCTTTTCACTATTAGCCTCCATAGCTTCAAGCCTATAAATAGGAAGCTCCTCCCCACATTTCTTAAATCCACAAACTACACACAAATTAATTAGTCTTTTTCCAAACATCATATTTCACTATATTTGTAAAGAGAGAGTCTTGCCTTACCCCTTGTAATCCATATAAGGTTCATTGTGCTCTTTCTTATTTGATAGTGGATTTGTCGCCTCTTGCCACCCGTGGGTTTTCTCTGTACTTAGGTGTTTCCCACGTAAAAATTTGTGTGTTATATCTTGCGCGCCTTAATTTCTCTCTATTCGTGATTCTGTTCATCCGCTGCGCACTCGTCATTCTTACCTCTAGTCTCTAACAGATTGGGTAATTAGAGGTGGAACTGTGGAAGTGAAGTTTCTTAATCCTTAAACATCAAATATTTTCGATTAGAGGGAGTATGATCTAGTGGAATGGTATTGGCCTTCCCTCTTAATTATGAACATAATAATAATTAAAACACCAGATACACCTCGGTACGTTTTTCCCCTCTCTTTATCCTTCTCAGCCAATTTCTTCGTCTACCGGTTTATTTTGAGGGAATTGAAGTAAATGACCTTTGCCCCGGTTTGGTTTGCACGCCTAACCCACTATCCGATTCAATTTGCAAGGGCTAACCCTCCCCCCTTCAAAAATTGCACCCCATCTGGTAATGTTTACCTGGAGAAACCGGTGGTGCCGCCCTTTTCTTTGCCTCTTTCTTGCCCCTAATCGATAGCGGAAAATCAGGGAGAGAGAGATTGAAAGTGGAGAGCCGAGCAAGTTAACGGCGGCATCCCTGAGAATCTGAAGCACCGATCTCTCCAGGTTCCCCTCTAGGGCTTCCCCTCTCTCTGCTTGCTACGATCTCTCCAAGTTCCCCCAATTTTTTTTAAATCAACGCATCTCTTGAAGATTTTGACAGTACGACGGTGGTTGCACGCGGTTGAAACGAAGGTGCTGGCGAGGGGGAAACGCTGGTGCCGACTGATCTCAACATAGCCATTCCAGAGGGAACTTATGCTTGTGTTGGTATGACTCTCTTTCCTTTCTCTTACAACCTTGAATTTGGGGAGTTTGCTGATTTCCGTCGGGGTGTTTGCAGCGCCGAGATATCGGGGCTGGCGTGGAAGCATTCGATCGATGTGGGAAGAAGGTGACGAGCCTGTGGGAAGAAGGTGAGCGAGGACGATAACATCGGCAACAGGTGATAGAAGAAGCCATTGTTGTTCGATTTGAATCAGACTGCGCCGCTGGAGTATTCAGGTTATATAAATCCATCCCTCGTTTATTGTTGACAATAAAATTCAATAAGTGATTTGGATTTGATTAAGTGATTTGGATATAAATTGTTTCGGTGAGGTTATTAGTATTTGATTAAGTGATTTGGATTCTTAGTTGAGCCTGATTTATTGAATATTATTGCTGATATGGCTCAATTGGAATGAATTGAAGAGCTTGAAACTGCACTTGAAGCTTTTCCCTTTACTACAGATGTTGATAGATTAGTTGTGGTCTAGAGACATCTAGTCTCTGGATTTTGCTTCTGTGATGTTTATATTTGATTGGTTGGGTGCTTGCTCTTCACTCAAACATAGGCAGTTGAGAAAAATATGCATTAGGATGAATAGAAACTAGAGGTATTTAAATATGCAATGTCATAGAGAAGATCATGCACCAGATTTATATACAAGAATTATATAGGGTATGTTCCAGATTTATTCTTGCAAAAAAAAACCCAGATGTTGTTGTTAAGTTTCTTGCAGTCACAACTTGTATTTAGTTCTTCTTTTCGTCATTTCTCTGTTTGGCCTTGTCTGCCGTAGGAGATAATGCAGAAGGTTGAAAATGTATGCCCATGTCATAGCGAATGGTGTCAAAACCCCAGCTGAATAAATGCCTTGAACAAATTGCAAAGCTTACTTGTGTTTGTGTTTGATGCCTTCATTTGGAACTCTTTTTGAGTTATGAAAAATGTTGAAGTTATTTTTGTAAGCTAAAGTGGTTGATCCATATGTGTGATGTTCTCTTGACAAACAACTGATGGATTTCTGATTTGTTTAACAGGTTGGAGAAAATGAGCCATTTGTACAAAGATGTGAAGAATGGATGCTTGGTAGTGAACTGATTTGTGCAGGGTGCAAGATCGGCTGCTGTATATGCATGTAGGCTGAATGAGCTGTCATATTATATATATAATATGCCTTAGTAGTGAACTGATTTGCCTACCTCTTGTACTGTCATAGGGAAAAAGAAAAGAAAAAGATGGAGGTATAGGCAACCATATCTACCTCTTGTTGACTTATTTATAAATGTGTGTTTAATATGTATATCAAGTTTCTTCATGAGAGTTAAACCATATACATATACACAATATATCTATTTGTTTCTTTATGGAAATTAGGCAAGAAATGTTTGACTTTTTTTTAAATAGCTTCATGACAGGAGTCAAATTGCACATGACAGTTACGTCTTCTAACATGTCACATGTACAGTACTACAAGATAGAAACCAATTTTGATCATATTGGAACAAGCTAAGATGTTCTTAAAAAGATAGGTTCAGGTGCAACTAAATAGCCACAAATATTTTTGTGAATCTCCATGCCCCTTGCCGCTGCTTGCCAGTGACACTTTCAATTGACAGAACGGTACAAAGATATCTTTTAACAAAATAAAGACCGATAATATTCTTCGTTGGGTACAAGACTTGATGAAATGGGTTTAGACGGCATGTGTTTGGTAGTTGTGTGAAAGAAGAGGTAAAGTATTAGTAAATAGCAATATATAGCATCACAATGTTAGCCTATTAGCTCAAATGGAAGAGCGATGTGCTCATGCACAAAGATGCGGGTTCAAATCCCACATAGGCTAATCTAAAATTATGTATAAAATTTTTCTTTGTAAGCTGATTTTTAGGTGTCAAGTCAAAAGGAATATAATATGTCTGAAATTCAGGTGTCAAGTAAAAACATTCATGTGTCAAGTAAAATACATTATGTGTCATGTAAATCCGGTATGGGTGACATGTAAATTCAGTATGGGTTATCGGTTAGATTTCTTAACCCATAAAAGACATCGGAAAGAGATCGTACTGTCTGAAATTTTGTTTTATGTTCTTAATATAAGATGAATGCCTAAAACAAGAACACTACCATGTCTTATAGCACTTTGTTTTCTGAAAGGAAATAAAGTTCTAAAAGAAAATAACATGACACGTAATGCTATTAACATGATAGGTTATATTCTTTAACATGACAGGTAATGCTATCGATCCTCTACTCCTTACTGAAAGAAAATAACATGATAGGTAATGATATTAACATGACAAGTTATACCCTTTAACATGACAGGTTATATTCTGTTTCCATGGCACTATCAATTGTTATCTATCTGAACATCTCAGTATTCATTCCTTGAACATGGTATAGGAGTATGCTTGGATTAGCATGTTTCTTTGTTTGATTTTTCGTAAACGGAACTCTTTGTAGTCACTAAATGAAAATCATTACGGCAACCGTGGTACGAGAATTGCTTTACATGACACGGGAATTGCTTTAACATGACGGTTATACCCTTTAACATGACATTTTATAACCTTTAACATGACATGTAATGTGAATCGATCCTCTTCTCCTTAATGAAAGAAAATAACGTGACAGGTAATGCTTTTAACATGAGACTAGTTCAAATTCACACTGATTATGTCGTTCTTGCTAAGCATATGTACGAGACGAATTCAGAATAGGCCTACAAACTAAAGCTTTTCCATGATAAAAAGTTACATCTTCTACCAACCCACCAAAGTCCGAAAGATACAACACTTCATTAGTTTGAACAGTCATGAAATCCAATATCATAAGCAATGCTACCATCAGATTTAAAGAAGTATTTACCTTCATAGATAGCCGAGATGATGATGTCGCTGATGCTGCCATCCCATGAAATCCAATATCATAAGCAATGCTACCATCAGATTTAGAGAAGTATTTACCTTCATAGATAGCCGAACTTGAACATGCCAAGCTCGGCTCATTTATCGTTTGGCATGTCACGTATAAAAATTCATGTGTCAAGTAAAATACCATACGTGTCATGTAAATCCGGTATGAGTGAATTGTTTTACATGAGATGGTTGGATTAAAAAACAGAGTTTTGAGTAGCTGCAGAGAAAGAAACCAAACCTTTTTTTTGGAATCAGAGGCAATTACTTAAATCAGGAGCATTCACGGAGTAAGTCGATCATAACAAGGAAATTACAGAAAATATTTGGAATCTGAAATTTGCTTGCTTTTCGAGCTACAATGCATCTTGCACAACATGCTTTCATTTCTTGGATAGACAAGTTTTGGTTCAGGAACACCAAGAACTTTTGGGTCAAACAACCTGTCATGTTAAAGGGCATAACATGTCTTGTTAATAGCATTACCTGTCATGTTATTTTCTTTCATTAAGGAGAGAAGAGGATCGATTCGCATCACTTGTCATGTTAAAGGTTATAACCTGTCATGTTAAAGGGTATAAACTGTCATGTTAATAGCATTACATGTCATGTTATTTTCTTTCATTAAGGAGAAGAGGATCGATTCGCATTATCTGTCATGTTAAAGGGTATAAACTGTCATGTTAATAACATTACATGTCATGTTATTTTCTTTCATTAAGGAGAAGATGATCGATTCGCATTATCTGTCATGTTATTCGCATTACCTGTCATGTTAAATAGTATAACCTGTCATGTTATTTTTATTAAGGCAAGCTTTTCACCATCAATATCTTTTTTAAATGAATATTATATATATAAGGCAAATAGATAAAGCTATAAGATAAAGAAAACAAATAGATAAATGTCAATCTTGCAGTAGCAAGAAATCGAACGTGGACATTCTCAATCTATGAAGCCAAAGAAAGTTTAGCAAGCTTGATGACTTAAGATGCCTTTGGATACAATAACACTACTAACACTGAAGTCTACCATATCAAGTACATTTATAATCTTCTTCTTCAACCTAACTAATGACGAACAAAATAAAGAAGACGACGCATACATTAAAATAAAAACAAAAAATAATGGGTTCACAGGAGAAACAACCCTTGATCCTGTGCAAATTTATTACACACTAGTACATTGATGTATAGAGTAATCAGTAATGCTAGCGTTCTTTATCATTTCATAAGCTTCCTTGAGGAAGGACGCTTGAGGTTAGGTGCATTAGACTGCAACAGGACGCTTGAGTAGGTTGATAGCGCTCTTTATCCTTTCATAAGCTTCCTGGAGGGAAGGAAGAGATGCCGCATATGAGATTCTGATGCAGTCACCGTTGCCAAATGCATCTCCAGGAACAAGTGCAACCTGACAGCAATGAATATGTACGATTATAAGTGTTTCAACAATTACATCAATGGAGCTCAGTTTATTTATTTATTCTTGGATGATACGCAACCTAACATTCACCAAAAAACATGATACATAGTATAACTCAGTGACTACATATTATTTATTTTTAAAATCTTTTTCCTGCTGGATGAGCTCACTCAACGGCAACATATTATTTCTTCGTTCTACTCAAAAAGATGCATGTAGTGTAGCTCCAATTTAAAGTTTCCATGTCATTTTTTAAAAAAGAACTAAACTTTCATGTAAACAGCTTTACAAATACTTTCCATAATAATTAAGGCATGATTTTATATACTACACACGAAAAGAATAAAGTCCTCTTAAGATAACTTGCACCCAAGGTTCTACGCAAATCAATGGGATGTTTTTTAACATCATTAAATGCAAAAATGGTGATATCAATTTTAGTTGTTTAAACCCAAACTGGATCGCAACTTTGATCATAAATTGCAGCCCAAAACTCTCACGATAAACTATTTGTATTCATTCATTAATGCAAGTATAAAAAGCTACCCCCATCATCTAAAAGGATTCAAATTTACCTCAAGTGCTTTCTGTAGCAGAACTAGAGGAATCAAATTCAACAAAGCTGAAACAGAAACCTGTCATCAAAACAACAATAACATGAGCAAACAATTAACAGAAAAAAGTAATAGCTAAACTAAGGAAGTAGTCCGTATTAGTTATAGATTACAACAAACATAGCTGGATTTAACTTGTATACCACCGTACTTGATACACCCAAATTCACAAAACTTGTGCCCAACATCGTCAATAGTTGCAGCCATTACCTGCATTCATCCAGAATGAATTACTAGGAAATCCAAAAGAATAATACTTTTGATACATCATAAGCTATGTACCATCCCCCAAACCTGAGCGAGATTACACTTGGTTGATAAGTATAAGATAGGAGAAATCAACAAGGTGCAGAGACATACCTGCAATAGTAGTTGCTCAGCAAGCATAGAGTTCCCAGATCGAGCACAGGCTTGTATAACATCATTAAAAGACCATCTTAAAATTTTCATAATGGGGACTCTTTTACTCTCTTTTAGCATACTTATCCCAACACTTTCACTTTCCATTCTTTCAGCATCATTCAGAGTACAAAGTGAAGAAACCATTGTATCATTGGTCATTTCTACATTGTTGATGGAGACTGAAGGTATAGGATAATCATTATTAGACATGCCAATGCCATTTTCTATAGGAATGGGAACGTCCTGTTGTAGACAGGAAAACTTTCCCCTAGCAGTAGTAAACAAAGAAGCTTCTCCTGTCAAAGCTAAGGCAGCCAGATGTTGCATGGTTTTGTAGGCAAATTGCAAATCATTCAACTTTGCAAAAGCCTCAATAAACTTCCTTAGAGAAATAATGTCCAATTCATAATATTTGCCATACTCCTTCCAGATTTCGTGTACAGCAGTGTGATTTTTCTTCCAAACTGCGAACTAAAGCATATAAGTCAAAGAAAAGTCTAAGCAATGCAATGGAGAAGAGAAACTTTATTGTGATGAGCAATATTCTGCATACTGAATTATTGCTCAACTGAAGAACTATAAACAATAGATTTTGATTTGAAAGCCTTATTGCTCGAAGATGTCAGATTTTAGTCAGAATAGCATACCTTCAAAAGTGCAAAGTATGTCACTTCATTTTTCCCCACCATTTGGGAATCCATTAGATCCAAACATTGATAGGCATGCTTTATAACCTGCATTCTTATACATGCTAACAATAGGCAGTTGTACAATGTAATGGAACAGCCATTACCTGCATTCATTCAATCATCAATCAATAATCGATTTCACTCAATTCATTATCAAATCAAATCTGCTATGATATGAACAATCGGAAGTGTTTATCCAATTTTGTGGGAGGAACTCAAGGTACTAGGGTACATGATTGGTTCAATCTTGAATAGCAGTGACAGAGTTTGACATAACCTCGCCACTGGATCATCTTCAACCTCGATTGGTTCAATCTTGAAGAGAATTGTTGAAGAGAACCTGAAAAAGCACAATTCCGGGATGCTAGACGAAGAAATCTCGTTGGTATCTGAACAGCTCATGGCTTCTTCAAATCGGAACCCTAGCCGCCGCCCCTGACCCCCCTCCTTCTCCCTTCTTGTCGACTAAGCTCGAGCCCTCCCACTGAGCCCGGAGCCTCCGTCTTCAGCACTTTACTTTGCCAGTTGAAATCCTCAACACTTCGGAGCGCCAATCCTCTTCTAGTCGTCTGCGCCTCGCCTCGAGGGAGATCCCTCTGCCTGCTCATCGCCTCGAGCAATCCACCATCGAGGGAGATGCCTCCGCCTGGACCGCCTCCTCCTGCGCCGCGCCTCGATCCCCTTCCTTCTCCTTCCTTCCTCGCCCGCCTCCGATCCCCCCTTCTCTCTTCCCTTTCTCTCCTTTGCAACTAGCTACCGGTTGAACCAAAAAACCGGATATCCGGAATTGTGCAATTTTTTTCCGGATGGGGTTAGGCGTGCAAGGGTTTCACCCAAAAGGGTTATTTTAGCAAAACACCCGTTTATTTTTAATATAAAGATGTCGAAAATAAAAGCACTAGTTTTGGTTAGGTGAAACTAATTAAAATAACCCAATCTTTAAGGGGGTGTTAAAAATATATATCCACCTTTCAAATGTAAGATAAATATCTCAAACTTTATAGGTGATGTTAAAATAATATCACCATAATTTTTTCTCAAAAAAAAATGATGACATAGCACATACATAACTTAAAAAAAATTAGCATCTTAATATGATTTAATTTGTTAAACTATGGGTTTCCTAGATTTAAAAAAAAAGAAGCAAAACCCGATTTTCTTAAACCACCTTAATTTATTTGGATTGCAATATTGTATTTTTCAATTAATCTCCCTCATGTCAACCTATAATATTATATTTTTTTAAAGAAAACCGGGTTTTGATTTTGAGAAAAATCCAAGAAACCCATGGTTCAACAAAAACATATTAATATGCTAATTTTTTAAAGTTATGTATGTGTCATGTCATCATTCTTATTGGAAAAAAATTGTGGTGATATTATTTTAACATCACATATAAAAGTTGAGATATTTATCTTACATTTGAAAAGTTGAGATATATTTTTAACACCCCCTTCAAAATTAAGTTATTTTAATAAGTTTCGCCTTTTGGTTATAACAAACAAAGCAATTGTTATGGTTTGCTATATATGTGTTCACAAAGAGGAACTTGTTACTGGAATTGGAGCTCTGGGGGTGTTTGTAAGGACTTAAGCTCACTTGGGAGGAAGGCCTCAACGGGTGATTCTGAAAACAAACTCACGTACGGTGGTGACCCTACTGGGTAAACAGGTCCCACGATGTCATCCGCTTGCCAGCCTTGCCAGTAAGTGTCTAGGCTTTCTGAAAAAGGACTGGGAAATCCAGGTCCGACATGTTTTTCGCAAAGCGAATTATACCGCGGACTACCTTGCTAATCTAGCTTTCATTTATGACATTGTTTTTTTTTTGTATTTGCATGTGAGTATGTGACCCTCCCGAGGGTGCTATAAATTTTCTGCAAAATGATGTTAGGGATCGATCAGCTATCCCCAGTATGCTGACTCTTGTTGGATGTAACATAGATTACATTAGAAAAGTTTGTTACAGCAAGCACTTATGTTCTTAGTGTGTATAAATACCACACTCCTGTAACTGAAACAACTGATTGAATTGAATAACAAAATATACAGAATTTCCTCTTCCTCTTCTCTCTCATTTTTTTCTCTGTTTTCCACCATGTTCGAGCTTGATTGAGCTTTGCTTCCTTCATGGTATCAGAGCAACAGAGCTCTTTTCCGTCTTTCGCTTGAATCTCTAGCTCGTTTTCATGGCGATTCCTCCTCAGAACGTTACATATCTCATAGGTGGTCAAGCACCGATAATGGATACTCAGAATCCGCTCTATATTCATCCCTCGAATAATCCAGGGATGGTCTTAGTTTCAAGAGCGTTCGATGGATCCGGTTTCAGTTCATGGAAGAGATCGGTATTGATCGCACTGTCAACAAAGAACAAGATCTGTTTCATCACAGGAGAGCTGCAGCGACCGGCAATTGGCGATCCTGAGTGTCGAATTTGGGATCGATGCAACGATCTAGCTGTTTCTTGGATCATAAATGCACTCGGCAAGGAGATTGCCGAAAGCATAATTCAAATTGCACTTGCATCTGAGATTTGGACTGATTTGTGCACAAGATTCGAACAAACGAATCTCGCACAAAAGTTTTCCGTTCAGAAGGATATGTGTAACATTTCTCAAGGAAATGATAGCTTCATTACTTTCTTCACAAAGATCAGACGTCTCTGGGAGGAAGAAAGATCATTGAAGAGTTTGACTGTTTGTTCTTGTAACGAGAATGCTGCAATTCGCAAAGAAGTTGAAGAACAGAAGTTGATCCAGCTGCTTATGGCTCTCAACGACAGCTATGCAGGTGTACGAGCCACTATCTTGATGATGAACCTGGTGCCTTCAGTTGCAGAAGCCTATGCTATGATCAATCAGGAAGAGAAGCAGCGGGAAATGAGGTCCACTCATCAGATTGCTCCAGATTCATCGGCTATGTCCTCGCAAGGACACAAGCCAAAGCAGGAAGGGACGGTTCCGACGAGGAGACCGGCTTATGTCTGCACTCATTGCAAGAAAACTGGACACAAAGTGGAATTTTGCTACAAGCTTATCGGATATTCCACCACCTCTTCCACTCCTTCTGGATCATCAAAGAAGAAGATTGCTGCAAATGTCACCACCGAGAGTGAGGCTTCAACATCATCATCATCTCCCATACCTGGATTCACTGCTGAACAATGTGCACAGCTGCGACTTTTGCTTGGTCAGACTTCTTCTCCAGATGCATCATCTCCCATGGCAGGTTGCACTATGGCAGGTATTTAATCTTTTGTCATGACTTGTTATTTGAAGTATGGTTTCAATGCTTCATGTGGTTCAAATTTCGATGATCTGACTTGGATTATAGATTCTAGCGCAACTCACCACATGTGCTCCAATAAACACCATTTTTTTCCCTTAAAACCTCTTTCAAGAACTCACAAAATTACTTTGCCAAATGCTTCTTGCATCACAGTCATGTTCTTTGGATCCGTGCAACTTTTGCCTAACCTGATCATACATAATGTCCTATTTGTCCCTGATTTCAAATTCAATCTGCTCTCTGTCAGTAAGTTAGCAGACCAATTGCAATGCCAAATTGATTTTTCCTCCAAACTTTGCACTTTGCAGGCCCCTTCTCCGAAGAGGCCTCTGGTTCTTGGTAGTAACCAGGGAGGACTGTACCTGATGCATTCTAAGCAAGCGGACAAATCCATGGACTCCAGTTCACTTTTACAGTTTCCTCTTTTGCCTACAGTTGACTGTATTTCTCCTTCTAGCAAAACTTTTGCTTGTATGTTGGATCCTTTTACATTGTGGCATGTAAGACTTGGTCACATTCCTTTCAATAAACTCAATAAACTTGTTTCTTTTATTGATCCTGGCATTGCAGCACATAAGAAAACCCATGACCCATGTGATATCTGTCACAAAGGCAGACAACATAAATTGACATTTCCTTCTAGCCAAATCTCTTCCAAATTTCCTTTTGAACTGGTGCATGTGGATCTGTGGGGACCCTATCACACAACCACCCATGATAGCTACAAGTACTTTATGACCATTGTGGATGATTTCTCTCGTTGTACATGGACACATCTGCTCAGTGTAAAGAGCAATGCTTTTCCTCTCTTGAAAGCTTTTGTCAAAATGATTCAGAACCATTTTACCTGCACCCCAAATACTATCAGATCTGACAATGCTTTTGAATTGGGATCGAGTCATGAAGCAATTGCCTTCTTTAAAGCCCATGGCATTATCCATCAAACCAGTTGTCCCTATACACCACAACAAAATGGGGTGGTTGAGAGAAAACTCAAACACCTTTTGGAAACCTCAAGAGCCTTGCTTTTTCAGTCTAACCTACCTTTAAAATATTGGGGAGAGTGTGTCCTCATGGCTACATACCTTGTTAACAGATCACCCTCAAGGGTGTTGAAGGGCTTAACCCCATTTGAAGTCCTATTTTCCAAACCTTGTTCTTATAACCACATAAAACCATTTGGATGTCTTTGTTATGCACCCACCTTACAGAGGGGCAGGGATAAGTTTTAACCAAGAGCACAAGCTTATATTTTCATTGGCTTTCCCTTTGGCAAGAAAGCTTACAAGCTTCTGAATATTGAAACCAAACAGATATCTGTGTCCAGAGATGTGGTGCTCTATGAACATGTGTTTCCTTTGCTTGAATCTCCACCAGAGGTTACCTTGCCCTTTCCAATTTCTGATCCTGAACCCCAACCTGATCCAATTTCTCAAACCACTGCTCATCATCACACTCAGGATACTTCATTTCCTGAGCCACAGTTGGTTCCCCCTCGCAGATCCACCAGGTCCCATCATGCACCTTCTTACTTACAAGACTATATTTGCACCACTACTTGTTCTTCCTCTTGCTCCCACACCATCACTTCTCTCTTGTCCTCTCCACCTTCAATCTTTGCCAGTTCTATTTCCTTGGATGATCATCAATTTTTTGCTAACCTGGTTGTTGCAAAGGAACCTACTTCTTACTCTGAGGCAGCCAAACATCCTGCTTGGCTAGAAGCAATGGATAAGGAGTTTGTTGCCCTAGATCTCAATAGAACTTGGGACTTGGTTCATTTACCTCCTGGCAAGAAGCCAATTACCTGCAAGTGGGTCTTCAAGTTGAAACTGAGGGTTGATGGAACAATTGACAGACACAAAGCAAGGTTGGTGATCAGGGGTTTCACTCAAAAGGCTGGTGTGGATTATACCGAGACCTTTTCTCCTGTGGTCAAAATGACAACTGTAAGAACTCTTGTATCTGTTGCTTTGAAAAGAAACTGGTCTATTGAGCAATTGGATGTCAATAATGCTTTCCTACACGGGGATCTCCATGAGGAGGTTTACATGGTGCCACCACAAGGCCTTGTGCTCCCTGAACCTTTCATGGTGTGCAAACTGAACAAGTCCCTGTATGGCTTAAAACAAGCCTCTCGGCAATGGTATGCCAAGTTGTCTTAGTGTTTACACTCCCAGGGGTATGTGCACTCTCAAAATGATCACTCTCTTTTCTCTAAGAAAGTTGGGGAGAAGATGGTGTTTCTGGCTGTTTATGTTGATGACATCCTTTTAACTAGGAATGATAGAGTTGAGATGGCCAGGTTGAAGCAATTTTTGGATGACCAGTTTAAGATAAAGAACTTGGGAAATCTTCATTACTTTCTTGGGATAGAATTCATCAAAATGAATGAGGGGTATGTCTTAAGCCAGAAGAAGTTTTTGCTAGAACTCCTTGATGAGTTCAATTGTGCTTCTTTGCCATCTGTCACAACACCCCTTGAGGTGGGTTTGAAGCTTCATGAGTCCACTGCTCCAACACTTCCTGATGCTACTGTCTACAGGAAGCTTGTTGGAAAATTGAATTTCCTAGTTCACAGACGTCCGGATTTGGCCTTTGCAGTTCAATTCCTAAGTCAATTCATTTAGCACCCCACTGAAGATCATCTCAAAGCTGCTTTTCACACATTGAGGTATCTCAAAGGCAAGCCTGATCTGGGCATTTTTCTCAACTCCTCAGTTGATACACAGATTCAGGGCTATTGTGATGCTGACTGGGCAGCTTGCACCCACACACGGCGTTCTATTTGTGGCTATTTCGTCTTGTTTGGAGGTTGTCCCATTGCTTGGAAATCAAAGAAACAATCAATTGTGTCCTTGTCCTCTGTCGAGGCTGAGTACCGGTCTCTCAGGCGCATCACCACTGAATTGGCTTGGCTCTGTCGCTTGGCTCATGAACCGGGTGTTGTTGATGTTATTCCTATTCCAGTCAAGTGTGACAACCAAGCAGCCATCCACATCGCCCGCAATCCAGTACGTATTTCATGAGCGTACAAAACATATCGATTTGGACTGTCATTTGGTTCGTCACAGGTTTCAGGCAGCTTGACATATGTTCCTACTACTGTCCAGCTTGCAGACATTTTCACTAAGTCTCTCTATGGCCCTCGTCACCACAAACTTTTGCCCTAACTACAGCTTGTTTCCCCCTCTCCAGGGTGAGGATGGATGTTGGCTCCAATCCATGTTTTCAATTAGTTCGTTAAAGTTCAGTCTTTGTTCAAATCTATGATCTCAATTAGGTTGTTCAAGCTTAGTTGATTTCATCACCTTTCGCTTGAGGGGGGATGTTGGATGTAACATAGATTACATTAGAAAAGTTTGTTACAGCAAGCACTTATGTTCTTAGTGTCTATAAATACCACACTCCTGTAACTGAAACAACTAATTGAATTGAATAACAAAATATACAGAATTTCCTCTTCCTCTTCTCTCTCATTTTCTTCTCTGTTTTTCGCCATGTTCGAGCTTGATTGAGCTTTGCTTCCTTCAACTCTTAGCCCCTTTTATTGTTAAATAAAGCATATTAGAATCGCGGAGAGCCCCGCCTCTCTTTTTAACCCCCCCAAAAAAAGAGGAACTTGTTAGAGGCCAGGTTTCCGACTACCTTAAATCGATAGTCATGTTTTGTGCTATATTCCGTCTAACTTAGTTGGTAGCACTAACACAACCTCCAAAGAGAGATGCTTACAATGTAATTAATTGTTCCAAGGAGATGAAAATTAAAAATAAAAAATGATAGAAAACAGGCTTTGTCTAATACACAAATAATGGTGGAAAGTTGAGACTTGTGTTGTCACACTCTAGCTGCTCCGAGTTTCCTCTCAAATAAGCGGCGTAGGAGATACACTTGTAGCGTGCTTACACCTATGAGTAAAGCAGCCTCAAATGTAGCCTTGTACATTGCCCTTTTGCCCATTCCTTCATTAACTATAACATTAATTCATTGTACATACAAAATGAATGTCATTAATCACCCTACTAAAAAAATTTGTCAATAACTTAGTAGAATTAATGTGTTTAATTACCTATTGCTTGGCGGTCTGTTTGAGCCACCAGCCAATGTTGCTCAAACTGTATCTTGTGAAGTGCCTCCTCCAATAGGTCTATTTGCTCTAGCACTGGATTAAGGTGGTCTGTGGATCAAACACAAGGATTACTTAACACTTGAATTGATTGCTTCATCTTAGGGATAGGGATTTGATGAACACAGTACAGTTGTTTATAATTTCATCGACGTACAATCTTTGGCATGTTTGTCGTGATGGGTGACATGCCCGACATGTATATCGAAATCAATGGTCTCATGATAGGGAGACTTGTTGGTAAAACAAAACTTGTGTACTCCTTTCTGGTGAGCAACAAAATTAAATTTCTCGCTTATCTTGTCCTGGAAATCTTGCAGTTGAGCTCCATCTGGTCCTTTCACCTGCAATCATATATGCATTCCATAAGTTTAGCATTGCATATTTGATATATGTGTTAGATGTAATAAACGTATAAGTCTTAAGTTAAAAAAAATTATAGATCCGTCACTGATAACAAAAGAAGATGATCGAGCTAGGCAAAATGAAATCTTGAAAGAACCAAACAATTAATGGGAAGCACATCGATCACGTTACTTACGACTAGATCAACTCCATCTTCAGTCTGCCATGATGAATCGTGGTCGTACTTGATCACCACGAAAGAAACATGAACGGTGTCCCAATCACTGTCGACCTTGTGAGAGAAGCATTCTTCCTTGTCGATAACGAATCTGATGCTGAGTGCCTGTTTTGTGGTAGCTAGCACAGCCAGCAGGAAGAGTTGTGCACCAAACACATTACAAAATGACTTCATCCCCAATCTGCACGTACTTTCAAAAAGGATCATTATATTATTAGTCAACTATATATATATATGAGGTTATTGTTCCAAGGATCATATTTCATTTTAAAGCTATATATTGAGTTAAATTACAGTAACTCAAATTTTGATGGCAATAACAAAGAAAAAAGATGAAAGCTAGTAAAAAGAAAAAGATTCAATTCTTATATATACATACCTTTTAAAGAGACTTTTAAAGCTAAATAAAAAAGATGAAGCACCGGTGGCCTTCCAATCAAGCTCTCTTAATTTGTGGCTACTTATCCTTTTCTTGGATCCACTTGACTGCAATTTGAAGTATACTATAAAGAGAGAGACTTTAATTTCGATGAGATGGGAGTCATGGAGATGGAGAGTTAAAAGAGAGGTTTCGGCTATGTAAAGTAGTGGAGGCTACATGCAAAGTAGTGACTCACACGATCGATCACATCAGATACCAAATTCTCCGGTGCAATTAAATTAAGGGTGAATTACATTTTTGGTCCCTAACCTTTACCACTTGTTTCACTTTAATCCTCAATCTTTGAAACGTTTCAAACTAGTCCTTGACCTTTCTATTCCATTTCATTTTAGTCTCTAACCTTTCAAATGTTGTAAAATAGTCTCTAACCTTACATTTTTTTATGAGAGAATTGGATGATTAAGACCCTTTTTAATAATTTTAGTAGTTCATAAACCCCACATATTAATTTTTAAGTAAATAGACCTTTTTAATGGAGCTATTACTTATTTACCCTCAATTGATTTTTTGTACAAAAAAATTAAAAGAATTAAATAATAAATTTTGAAAATGATTTTAAAAAATCTTTAAAGATAAGATTATGATAAAAGGAGTTATCTTCAATCCCTAATTATACGTTTTTAAAGAGTTTCGATATTTTGCCGTCGTCATTGGTTCTTCTCGTCATCTCCTCTTTTCTTTCATATATAGTTCCATCGAACTCTCGTTATGTTTGCTAGAATTAATGGTACGTACTTAATTAGTATGCTTTCAAGAATTTTCATGATTTGGGAAATTCTTGCTGTTTGTCATTGATGATTTCATGATGTTGCTAATGCTAAATTTCTCGTTTTCAATTTACTGCTACTAAGAACACTTCATATTTGGATGTTTTTGGCTCTAAATTTGGAATTTAACTGATCGGTTGTTGTATTATGCACATTACATGTGCTATTTCCTAGTTTTTCTAGTTTTTTTCAAGGATGAATGTGGTGTTTCCTATTTGTGGTGATGCTAAATTTTGTATTTTAGATTTACTTTTTGCACTAGTAGCTAGGGAATTTAAATCATCGTGATTTATTGTAAACTAGTTTTATTGCCCGCGATCTTCGCGGCTTTTTTATAACTTTTATTTATATAAAATAACTTTTAATTAATTTACATAATTTTAAAAATATATAATTCTCACACAAGTTTATTTGTGCATATATATAAATATCATATGTCATTTATATAATTAAGGTATTTCAATTAATTATCTTATAACAATGTGTGGGTATAGGTTATGATTATGAAAAGCTATAAAATAAGATTAGGCTAAATTTTTAATAGATAGATTATAAAGCCTCCTTATTTTAATTAAATATTTAGTTGTACACATGATCAAACACTCGTATCCAGGTGAAAGAAAAGAAAATATTCTGTTTATATTCAAACAAAACATAGTTACATAAAACTAATTATTAATATACGAAAATTGAAGCTATAATCATATTCATTGTCGAGTGTTATAAACATTGGCTTTTATATTCATGCAATTTGCAATTAAATATACTTTAATATTTGTTTAAACCTTATTTAATTTAGAATTGTTACGTAAAAATATCCTTATCTTTATTATTCTCTTTGTTTACTATTTTCACCTCTTATAGATTGTTTACTATTTTAATCATGTTAATTTATTTTTTCTACCAATTTATTAGTTAGAAATTGTATTTTCATGTAATGGCTCAATTCAATTTGAGGATATAGATCGGACCGTGAATAATCAATTTACCACCACGCAAACCCGGTCATTGGAATTTGATTTCATACATTTTTTACTCTCTTTGGGTTAGATTGATTTGTTATAGGTTTATTTTTCATCAAATAATCCCGTTAATATTTTGATAAATTGGTATTTTCAAATAATCACGCAAATCCCATTAATATTTGTTTAAACCCGGTCATTGGAACTACTCTATCTTTAATATAACATATAAACTAAATATCCTATAGCCGGCAAAGCATTCTATCTTTAATACAACCTATTATTAATTATTATTAACCGTGAACTAATCTATCTTTAATATAACCTATTTGAAATCTTTGGATTTAAATTAAATATAAAAAAATTAGAACAAAACTTTTATGACATGGATTAAATTGATTGGATCTTCGCGGTTTTTTTATATGACTTTTATTATTCTTGCACAAATTGTATAAGATCATAAAAAGTATATAAATATTATTTTGGACCCTTTAATCTCATAACCAACATATGATAAGCATATATTATCTAAATTAATTATATAATTATGTATACATGTTTGTACACGTATATCCTTTATATGAAATAAATCCTTAGTTGTTGGAGTATTATATAATAAGATATAGAGAATAATTTTTTATTATTTTATATGAAATTTATATGAAATATGATTTAGTAAAAATATATTCAAACTTCATATATAAAGATAAATATATATATTTCTTTTTTGAATCAATTTTTCAAAAACCACTCCGGCTGTTTAAAATTTGATTTAATATATTATATACCGTAATAGAAAAGATAGGATTTAATTCAATATACTCCGTATTAGATTCTGTTAAATAGTACTAATAGATTATATAAATTAATCTAATCTTTTAAGATTATGTAGATTTTTCTAGGTAAAATATTTATAAAATAACTCAAGGTAAAATGATAAGATTTGTAAGATATGAGGTTGAATATTTATAATAAAATATAATTTAATCATTAATTTAAATGGACACATAGGATGACACGTGTATAAATAGATGAGGTTATCGTTTAACGTGTCTTAGATTGATTGGATCATCATTAATTGACATGGCGAAAAACCCGGCCAGAATGCACCATAAAACGACACGTAAGCGAATCGCACCAGAGCCCGCCATATAGGATTTCCACGCCTCTGTTTTAGTATTATATATTGATATATATTGTAATGTAATCATATGGTAAACCTATTGTATTGTAATCTTGTTGATCGATTGTTTCCTATTCTAAATTTTTCACGTGTAAGCATATTGTAAAGCTATTGTACGTAATATTGTAATCTTATTCTTATTGTAACCATATTACAATATAAACCTACTAGTGTATGCCCCGTCCCCTGTACGGGAATATGTCAACACAATATTATAAAATTATATTTATTATCTATAAAAAATCCTATTATAAATATAAAAATAAATAAATAAATATGAATTATATTATGATAATTAAACTAATAAATGGAAATGTAAGATTAAAATTAATCTAGATCTAAATAACTCATTCTACTAAAAAATAATATCTACTAAAAAAAATTAACCTACACTTATATGGCAATTTGTATATCTGTATACCTATTATAAATATAAAAATAAATAAATAAATATGAATTACATTATGATAATTAAACTAATAAATGGAAATGTAAGATTAAAATTAATCTAGATCTAAATAACTCATTCTACTAAAAAATAATATCTACTAAAAAAAATTAACCTACACTTATATGGCAATTTGTATATCTGTATATGCCAAATTTATTACTATTACTGCGTTTAATTATATTGATATGGTTATTTCCTTATATAATATTTACTCTTTTATAAGATATTCCATCTATTCAATTATATGAGTTATTGGTAAAATAAAATAATTATTTTTAATTATATAGATTAGAACTATCTCATTATTTTTTATTAGATTTCCTTTTTGACGTGAGGAAGTTTTGCGAGATGCACTCACGTGCCGAGTTCGTTCGTAGATTGGATGTACTCATACTCGCCTATATGATATATATGATTAGATTTAATTTTAATATATTAAATATGTCCGTATACAGAATCGATTCCAAAGAGTTCTAAACTCACCATTTCGGTAGACTATAATCTTAATAATAATATACTATAATAATAATAAAAATAATAAAAATAATATATAATTAGTTTGATGCGTGTAATCAATAACTCAAAAAGTATATTTTAAGATAGAATTAACCAACCCGAAATCTTGCAATGACCCACTTATTATTATTATTATGTTTAATTATATTGATGATTGTGTTATATTGATATAATTTTTTTTCCTTATATAATATTTCGTCTTTTATAAGATATTTCATCTATCCAATTATATGAGTTAATGGTAAAATAAAATAATTATTTAATCATTTTAAATTATATAGATTAGAACTATCTAATTATTTTTATTAGATTTCCTTTTTGACGGGAGAAGGTTTTGCGAGACGCACTCTCGCGCCGCCACGTAGGCAGATTCACTCATGTGCCGCCACGCAGGTACCAATGCATCGGTTTTAGTATATACTAGTTTAGTACCCGCACTTTTGTGCGGGTCTTTTTTTTAAAATTAATATGTTTAATATTAGAAAATGTATAATTTTTTTTCTAAATAAACTCTAAACTCTAAGTACCACTATTCACATCTAAACATTGTTAATTATTATATAGTTAACAGTAAAAAAACTTTGAAAATTTGTAATTAAAGACAAAATTTTATCCCATTGTTGATTAATATTTGTATCCAAATGCATGTATGTAAAAATAATCTTAAATTATATATGAAATGTCTATTATTTAGAGTTGAATTTTTTTTCCTTTAATTTATTCTTCTTCTCTTCGAATGCATTTGTCATCTTTGAATGCATCTGTCATCAATTATATTGTGGAACAATGTAAATGAACATGTATTATTTATATTTGGAAATTGTTTAGTAAATTTGTTTATTGTGATTTGTTAGGTATACTTGAGATTTGTTTTTATCTCTTGGTATAAATAGTTGAGATTTGCTTTTACCGCGCGCGCACACACACACATATATTAAAAGAGATTTCATTAACAATTGCATGTATTTCAAATCAAACATAATAAAGGAAGAGATGGGAATTCACATCAACAACGGCAAACTACAAACATATAGATCTTAATTTTTAGATAAATGTGAGTGCAAGAGAATCGATAACTGGTCAAATTGGATTACCTATAACATCTTTAACTCACGTAAATATTTATTTTAATGAAAAAGAAATAAGATTTTGAAAATATAGAGAATTTTTTTTTATCCTAATAGAGAAATGAAACCCTCCACATTAAGTTAAAAGGTCATAGAAAGACATTAATAGTTGAATTTGTAAATTATAATTATAGAATAGAAATTTGTACATTACTCAACTCGAAAAATATAATGTTATTGAGTGGGGGTAGAAAAACACAAATTGAACTAAATCAAGTCGATTCTCAAAGTTTTACTTTTACACTCCAATTGCATGCACATACTAATTAAGAGTCAATTTGAATAAATTATAAATAAACAAACAAACAAAGTAGAAAGATAAAATGCTAAAAATTAGATCGATGACAAGATTGCAAGAAATTTAAAATAAATTAGAATGATCAATAAAAACTTATAGTGAGGAAGACACATTGATGGAGATATGATAGAATTTATAGAATTAAAGACACAATGATATTTTTTATAACAATCTTGTTGAAAAGATCCAATATAGATTTTGTTAGTTATTTAAGTTTATCTGAATTGTTATTCAAATTCAAAATAACAATAATATCCAATTCAAAATAATTTTAACGAAATTAATAAAAATAAATTTAAAAATAAAATCAATCGGTTAAGATTTAGGAAAATATAAATGAATTAATTAATTACGTATTTAAATAAGTAATTTGATTTATAATAAATAATAAAAATAAAACCAATTAGATTTTTTAAGTTATTTAAGTTTATCCGAATTGTTATTCAAATTCAAAATTGCAACAATATTAAATTCAAAATAATTTTAATGAAATTAATAAAAAGAAATTTAAAAAGAAAATCAATCGGTTAAGATTTAGGGAAAAATTGAATGAATTAATTAATTATGCATTTAAATAAGTAATTTTATTTATAATAAATAATAAAATGAAAACCAATTCGATTTTTTAATTTATTTCAGTTTATCCGAATTGTTATTCAAATTCAAAATTGCAATAATATCCAATTCATAATAATTTTAATGAAATTAATAAAAAGAAATTTAAAAATAAAATCAATTGGTTAAGATTTAGGAAAAATTGAATGAATGAATTAATTACATATTTAAATAAGTAATTTGATTTATAATAAATAATAAAAAGAAAATCAAAATTAGATTTTGTTAGTTAGTTAATTTATCTGAATTGTTATTCAAATTCAAAATTGCAATACTATCCGATTCAAAATAATTTTAATGAAATTAATAAAAAGAATTTTAAAAAAGAAAATCAATCGGTTAAGATTTAGAGAAAAATGAATTAATGAATTAATTACATATTTAAATAAGTAATTTGATTTATAATAAATAATAGTTTATTTAAAAATTGAAAAATACCTAATTGGTTAATATTCCTATGTTACAGGAGATCGAAGACGCCACATCAATATATAAAATCCAATCGAGACCAAAACCTAATTGACACCTTCAATTTCAAATACACGATTAGATCGGACAGTGCAAACAAACTAATAAATATTTAAACACAATTACCTTTTCATCTATTAAAATCAGGTCAATCGAATGAAGTTTTCCAGAATCATTGTAGCTTAGGGACCTAGACATTCTTAATACACGAACCATAATATTCCATCGGATTCGTGTGGTATTTAGGTGTTGTTGTAGTAACTCGTCCAGGTAATGAAATTTTCGAGTGCTACACTCAACGTTTTCATCGTCTGAAAAAAAAAGATTAATATTCAAAGTGCAAACGCATAAACTCCATAATGAATTCCATAACGATCTAAACTAATATGCACAAACAAATAAACTAAACTAATGTGCACATACGTGATTAAACAACTCCATCATCAATTGATTTAACTCAATCAAACCGAAATGAATCTCAAAAGCGCATAAACTAAAATAATATTTAACGTACTTTTTTTCGATCCTTCCTATACTACTTTTAATATTTTTCATTGTGGATAGCTCGGTTGTGGGTAGCTCGGTTGAAAATAAAATCTACGTCTACGTCAACCTTACCTTCCTTTACATCTTTCAATTAGAGAATCAATTACTACAGGCTAAATTCATTTGCAATCAATTACGTAGGCTCAGTATATATATGAAAATGAAATGAAATCGTAACAACGTGATCCAATCCTAACCGGTCGGAAAATTAATTAATTAATTAACCCCTTGACTTGATCTAAAATCATAACCACCAGAGATTCGGCAAAATCCTATTGACAAATTCTATACTTTAATTAATAAATACATTAATTACTTAAATATGCAATTATTTAATTAACGAATCCAAAAAAAAATATTAGAAACACCTACTTTAAAGGAGAAGCCGCCACATGTCGTAGGCGACTTCTCCTTTAGTATTATAACTAGTATAGTACCCGTGCCCGAGGCACGGGCTTTTTGTTTAGAAAATGTAATTACCTCAACATCATATATATAAGTTGTAGATTTTTTAGATATATTTCATGTTGACATATAATTTATAGTAAAGTGAACATTCTTAATATTCATATCATATTAAGTTTACAAATGTCTTATCACTAAATATAGATAATTATTAATGTTGTTATATCCCTTTGGTTAAACAATAAATAGATGATGACACCAATACTTTTCCGATTCCCATCTAATCACATTTTTAATCAAGTGATGACATCATTACCCTTCTACTCTAGAGATGACTTGACCTGCAATTTTAACATCCAAAGTTAGCAACCACAAAAACATAATTGAATGCATCTAGGTATGAAAACAATAGTAAAAATGAAGAGATTTATATTAGAAATTGTGTAATAAAAGGTAGAAATAGCCATTTGATTTATTCATAAGTGAAAAGAAACCTTAGAGGTAGTAACCGAGGAGGCAAAATTAAATATTTTATTTGTGTTGCATACATCGAATTGAATTATCAACGAAATAATTATAAAATTGAGATATGTAAAGGCGTAGAAGTTCAAGCTTTATTAGAAATGTACTTCCATTGAGCTATTTATCATATTTATTGGTGTTTATTTAAAACTTGAAATTTATTAAAATCTTATAAATTAATAATAAGTACTTTGATTTGTATATGTATAATGCTTTTATAAATTTTGGATTTCCGAGTTAAGAATGAATATTGTTTAGAACATATTGAGATGAGTATGCCAATTTATATAGCATTTTTAATTTAAATAGAATTTATTGGGTCGAATTTCTTTATTTGTTGTGGTAGCTAGGATTCGTACAATCTAGAAATAACGGACTGATTTTATGATTTCCTCGTAATTTAATATAACCCTAATTGAGGAGGTATAAATATACCCATCACCTTAATAGCCGTCACTATTCACAGTTCACATTTTGGATCTCCCTCACATCTCCTTCTTCTGCGCGTCTGTCTGATTATATCCCCTCAATCTCTCAAATTCGCCCTTTAATGGCTTCCTCTGTCTCGTTCTCTATCCTCTCCGTCTCGCCCCTCCTTTGTTCCTACCCAAAACATTCTCAGCCCGCACCTCCCATCTTCACTCTCCTTTGTTACTGCATCATTCGACAATGGTGTCAAGCCCGGATCGAGGGCAGCTGTCACTACGGTTGATCTTCCCTGTAAGTCCGATATGTAAATAAAAGCAATATTGGTTGACAAAGAAATTGGAGTAAATAATTAAAATTATGAATGTTAGGCAATAAATAATCATACACGTGAAGGATAATGATCTAGTAATCACATATCGTGATTCCCTGATAAGGAGGACAATCAACCGAAGTCGCTTATAAAGAGCACAATCAACAAAAGCTATGAAACGGTGAATTAAAAGGTGCAAAAGTGTAACCGAAAACACCTACAATTAAATTAAGAACAAAATCAAGTTTGTGAGAATTGAATGATAATTATATGAAGCAAAAATTTTGAAGACAAAGCTTAATCGAATTGCGGAAACAATAATAAAATCAAAATAACAAAAAGAAAAATAGAAATCTAATAGTAAAATGTCAGATAAAGTTGGGAAGAAACAATGTCATTTTATTGAGCGAAGAAATGAAACACGATGTCAGACTTTAGATTGGGTTAAATATATAATACATCAATTAGTTGCTATATCCATTAGATAAAAAAAAAATTAATAGATAAATACTTGGACTTAAAAAATATTACAGTTTGGGAAATCATATCCGAATCAAGAAAATCATATCTAGTTTCTTTTAGCAATATCCTAGTTATTGAATATTTTAAAAAAACTTTTATAGTTGAAAGAATCAAAACAAAATATTGATTTTTCCTAAAAAAAACATAATATTGATTACGTAACAACCGATAAAATCTTAATAGATAAGATCAAACACATCAAATCAAATAAAAAATAAAAAAACATTTGTTACGTAAAAAAAGGTCAATAGCTCTCGTGCCTTAAAGACATAATATATTTTTAAATTAAATTAATTGATTATGTTATTCATGATCAAAGTAGTAATAATTAAAGTAAATTTAAGGTTATTAAATATTTTATTTGTAATTCAGATCATATACGAACTTAAATTAACGATGTTTGTAAAAATTAATTACTTTTGGAATAGTTGCGTTGAGTTGTAAAAATATATCAAATGCTCAAATAATTTTAAATTATTCTTAATTTATGCAAAATAACTGGAAAAAATATAGTTAATTAATAACTTGCTGGTTTCCAAACCTATAAAATATTTTTATAGTAAAATAATCATTTCAATTACAACTGATTAAATGTGGCTCCGAAATTTAATTATTTTAAATAAATTTATTTTAAGTATATATGGCGGTTTGTTAAGCGTAAGGATGCCACGTGTCACTTTCAATTTATGGCCACCACGTGTCCTTTTTGCAACTGTTTTAGTATTATATTAGATATTAGATATTTAAGTGCGGATAAAATTAAATTAATAAAGTAAAAATTTGTTTGTTAGAAAAATATGGTAACAATATCAAAACATGGAAAAGAAAATACATTAATTGAAAAATAAATTAATTAAAATTATAAGCATTAATTAATGTTCTTCTTAATTGAAAGTGGGGTCAGGTTTAATATGAAATCGCCACATAAGCCTATAGTTAATGAGAGTTTGCCACGTGGCTTGAGAAACAGCTGCTTTAGTATTATAACAACGTTCGATCATGCATTCGATCGATGGATAAACTTGATAAACATAAACAAATTAAAGAAAAAGAAGCAAAGTTCCTACACTATAAAAAAAAATCATAAGCGTATACTTAAAAATTATAAAGAAAAGGATAATTAAAATTTTCTCTAGTCTCATTTTCAAAATTTGAAAGGTCAAATCTAAATTTAGATTAGGTTAAAATTCCGTAATTAATTGAATGACAATCTTCCCCCGCAAGTTAAAAAAAAAAAGAGGCAGGAGTCTACCATTCAATTAATGATAAGAGAGACATTTTTCAAGATAAAAAAAAACATCTAATATAATAATAATAATGACTAGAAGGAATATAGTTGAAGGATTTTAGTTCGTTTAGATTTATTATGAATCAAAATAAACGGTAATTTGGTATTTATTTATTTATTTTAAATGAAATGATCAATTAGTTGGCTATAAAGTATAATGATTAAGGATCCATTCGAAAATGGTCTGATCAAACTTCGCATCCGATTGTGTATGCTCTAGTGTTGGAGGATTCAAAGTTTTTTTCTAAAAAAAAGTATAAGGATCCATTCGGTTGAATTAATTGGATAGATAATATACTCGAGATTTGCATAATCTGTTTGGTGAGTTCAAATCCCGCTTAGCAAGAATGATTTATTTATTTTTTATAATAGAAGTAGGCTAAACAAATTAAAAACGGGTCCACTTGAAATCAAATATTTTTGGTGAATAATTAAATAAGTTAATTATTAAAAGTAAATTAAATAGGAAGGTGGGCCCATGATTGATAGAAAGCTTCCACATAAGCCTAATTTTAAGGGTTTTGTGACATGTGGCATCTTAAACAACTGCTTTAGTATTAGATATTAGATATTAGATATATAGATTATACTGATCAATTTCTTACAATAACTCTTACGATTACCATAACAAACATTACAAAAGGTTATCACACGACATCGTAATATCCTATTTATTGTACTACATTACATCCTTACAATAATACATTACAAGACTTTGTATTCCATTATTAATTATAAGTGAATATAACATTGTTTTAACACACCCATCATCACCATCAACCTTCGTGATAGTGCTCGATAACACAGCTCCACCCACTATTGTGATTCCCCTACCTCATTAATGTGTTCTAGTGTTTAACCAAAATAAATTGACCCGGTCGAAAAAAAAAGGAGAGAGGAAATCTCCCTTCAATGCCATAAATGGACACCCATCAACATGCTAACGGAGTAACGGTTAAAAAAGAAAAAGAAAAAAAATCATTTTTTACCTACAAAAGATACGGTACAATATTTTTTATTTTTTTTTAAATCCAGGGGCATTTTTGGTATTATAAATTAAAAGGGTCTAAATTACAATAAAAATACTACAAGGGTCTTTTTACCTCTACAAACATTGAATAGGGTCTATAAACCTAATTCTCTCTTTTTTTATTCGTTTTAGTCCCTAATATTAAAATATTATTTGAAATAATTATAAAAAAAACCACCCTAAAGTTATCATAATTTAAATAAAATCATTCATACAAAGAAAATTATATAAAATCATCTAACTCTATAATTTTAATTTTGAAAAATACTCGAACTATTTTACTATTTATCATAAGAGCATATTATATAACATTATCCATAAATTTTTTTTCACAAAATCTCTCATAAAATTTATAGATCTTGTGATTAACTATGAGAGATTGTGGGGTATTTTTTTTCTTATTTCCCAATACATAGATCCAATATATGTATATTAAATATTAATCCATTAAAATAATGAATTTGAATAATAAAAGAGATCTTTTTAAAAAAAAAATCATAAAGTTGGATATTTGTTTTATAATTATTCTTTATATGGGTAATTTACTCATTTGTATACATTATGATAACTTTATATGGGTAATTTACTCATTTATATACATTATCATAACTTTAGGGTGATTTTTTATAATTATTTCAAATAATATTTTAATATCAGGGACTAAAACGAATAACAAATATAAGCTTAGGGACTATTTTACAACCTTTGAAAGGTTAGGGACTAAAATGAAACGAAATAGAAAGGTTAAGGACTAATTTGAAACGTTTTAAAAGTTGGGGACTAAAGTGAAATAAGTGGTAAAGGTTAGGGACCAAAAATGTAATTCACCCTAAAATTAATTAATTAATAAAGCACGATAATTACTCGCTATATATGATTTATAATATACTTACATATCAACTTACCTTTTTTGATCTGCCATATCAACTTTAAATTTATCATACTAATTTTTTTTACTCACAAAATTTTAATTTTTGTTTTAAAAAAAAACGCGTGTTCTATATAAACTCTTAATTTAGAAGAGTTTAGGATGTGTCAAGCTTAGAGAAATTTTTGGAGTCTTAACCAATCATTGTTTTTGCCATTTTTCTTTGATTTTATTTAATTCTATTTTTTTTCTTCTTTTTCCTTTAATTCTCTCTTTGATTTAATTTTACTAACTATCTATATAAACTCTTATTTTAGAAGAGTTTAGGATGATGTGTCAAGCTTAGAGGAATTTTTGGAGTCTTAACCAATCATTGTTTTTGCCATTTTTCTTTGATTTTATTTAATTCTATTTTTTTTCTTCTTTTTCCTTTAATTCTCTCTTTGATTTAATTTTACTAACTATTGGGCTTAATTCAAAACATTGATCTTAGCCTAAATTATAATTTTAGTAGTTTTTTTTCTAAAAAACAATGGGATTAATTCAAAACATAAAATTAATAATAAGAAAACATAAAATTAATATTAGTAATATATATCTATATCTATATCTACATACACTACTTTAATCGTTTTCTCAACCCATGAGTTCAATTCAAAATATTTAATTATCTGAATTTTTACAATTATGTGATAATATTAATTTATATATTAGTAAGATTTTACTTATCAAAAATCGCGTCATGGCGCGGGGATCATACTAGTTTGTATAAAAATGAAAAACTCATAAATAGGTGAAAATTCCGGAAAAAATTGCATTAGCCACCGGAGTTATTTTGCCGTCGCAAAAATACAGTACTCCGTATAAAGTTTCCCCCAAAAATAAAAGAAAAACGTAAAAGAAAGGAAACACACCCTTCCCAACCCAAAATTCTCTGTCGTTCTTCACCTCTCAACTCCATATATGGATCATCTGGTGATGCTCGGCCGTCTGCGACCTCCGATCCGCCACTGGTAAGCTTCCTCCTCTCTTTCCTCTTCTCCGAATATCGGATCTGCTAGAGGACTAACCTTTTTGTGCTTCTTCCTGTCGATGACAAACTACCACACATATGGGTGGCGCGATTCCTCCAGATCTACCGCCATGAATCCGAAATCACAACTCTCTCTTCCTTCCCCGGTTCTGGTCAGTGTCTCTCCCTCTCTCCCCTTTCAAATCTCGACATTAGTTTAGTGTCGCACCTCCTTGTTCGTTCAAATCTCCCTCCGAATCTCGGTTCTGGTCTTCAAAGGAAGGTCAGCTTCTGCTTAGCTTAGTTTTACTCGTAGTTCTCAGCCATTTCCGTGGTAACTGGTTATGATAAGTCGTCCTTTGTTAATTGATTTTTTTAAAAAATTAACAAAGGACACGTAGCTCGTTCTTTTGAAATTTGATGCGAACACGTAGCTCTGGTAGTCCACGATCATGACAGCGAATGCAGTTGTTTAATTGACGTGTTCACGATTTCTGATCAATACATATAAAATTCCAACCTGATTGCCCTTATTTGTATCCAACGAATTCCAAAGGAGGGGAATTTAAGGGCTGGTTCTCAGTCTGTCAGAGATTCTCGGAGCCGATTGAAGTTTCAGACATAATCTTCTTTGATCAGAATTTTGTAGGTGGAGGAGAGAATAGGTTTATTTATGATTTTTCTTTGATGCTTTTTTATCTTACAAACTGCGTTTAGTTTTCCTTCTCAACTCTTATTGATTAGGATTGACTGTTTTTAACATAACTTTTGAGAGCTATTCATACGCATAATCTGTTTCCCTTTTTATTCAAATTGCTTTCAAGGATAATAAAGCAATCCATTTGAGTTTGAATGGTTAACTTGTTATGCTCATTCTTATTTACTTTTCCTCATTTTTCAATGCTAATATTTGAGTCATTTAATGATTGAAGTAAGAATTCATGCTGATGAGCTTCTATCAAGGAGATTCTGTAATGACATCTGATATCTTGCATTTCCTGTTACTTTAAATCCTTGAATGAAAAAAAAAAACATTGGATGGCAAGTTACTTTGATGAATATGGTCAAACAAGTTTGCAATTTTATCATATGCAGCCAATCACATTGTGACACATGTCTTTCCAAAATCATTGAATTCTTAGTCTCGGGCTTCTGAAGATACATTTATGGGTGGTGTTCATAGTTTGATAGGAGTTGGAACAGGGTTTTGAAGAAATCATGTTCATACTCTCACAATGGTGTCACTTTGTGAACTCACTTGGCAGTTAGTTTGTTTCACAGAATTGCAGTGATAAACCTTGTACTTTTTTATACTTGAAAAGCTAAACTCTCATGCTAGGAATTTTAAAGTCTCAACAAGCTTCAGTAGGTTCTACATTCTGTTCTGTGCATCCAAAGCAAGATAAATTCCCATTCCTTTTTCAGTAAATAGTCATGACGTCAGTTGAACTGAATTTTATTCATGCACTGGTACATCATGTTAAGTGTGCTGGTATTGCACTCAATTCCTGTGATGCTTGACTTTGATTAGGTGCAGTTCTGTCTAATTATTACGGTTTCCTGATATGCTTCCTGGATATATGTCTTGTGCTTTCAAGACATGATAATATGGATGTATGTTGTGTGCAGGACATGGACGACAAGGAATTCTTCACGGAATAGGTATTGCTCAGGTGGGAAGGCCCAGCTGTTGCTAATTGCCTATACTAGTCTACATTGTTGTTTCTGACAGACAGGTGGATCATTCTTTCTCCTTCCCTCTCTTTACCCTTTTAATCCTCTTTCTTTATTTTATTATTTTTTTCCATAAATTAATTATCTTGTCAACTGGAAAAAAGAAGAAGAAAAAGATTTTTAAAAAAAAAGTTAGCCTCAGAAATCAGAATCTATGGGGATATAAATCAAGAAAATAATAATGCATGGTTTACTGGCACCATGGCATATAATACACACAAGGTGTTTTAAATGTGCTTTACTGTGACACAGAGGTGTCCACCCACACTAGCAACTGACCTGATCAATTCATATCTTTGAATCCATTTCTTTTATTTTTTTAAAAGAAAAAGAAAAAGAGGAAACAAATTTGTTTATAGCTAGATGGGTAGGGCCCTTGATCAATTCATATATGTTGTTGAGGATGATGATAAGATATGGGAATGTGTTAAAGAATCTGGAAAGCTTTGATGACCCACCACCCATCATGCAAGGTGGTTGATAATGGTCACTTGGAACTTGGAAGTGAGATGTAAGAAACCATAGGTTAATCAGCTTTGTTTTTTCTACTCTAATAAACAGTATATTGCCTTAAAACGGCTCAGGGGAAGTGACACGTCGACTGTTGAGTCAGATTCCAAAGCTGAAGATATTTCTTCTCCAAAAGCTGCCTTGAGCTATTCACATCTTAGTTTGACAACTGTTCACGAAGAGGTAGAAATCTACTCATAAGCTAACATCATTTCTATTGTTCTTCACATTTAAGTTACGATTGATACTAAGATACTCATCAGAAACATTGAAGTAAATATGTTTATATCTGTCTTCAGAAGTTAGAGTGAATCCGAAAAGTGAAGCTTCTGCCTACTAGTTACTTTTGAATCAGAACAAAACCTGCTAGTATATATCTTTGTCTGAAGTTTTAAGGTTATCTTTCTTCCATTGATTAAATTATTCCTTCAGTCTTACTGTGCTTTAACAGTTTCTATTGCTTAGATTTGCACCGAGTTTAGCATATTTTTTAAAAAAAAAAATTTCTAGTATCTTTTGTGAAGTGCCAATTCTATGGTAGTTCCTGTGGTCTTTCACAAATGATTCCTTACATAGCTGTTGTTATTTGTTAAGCTTGTATGGTTTTATAAGCTGTTGTGAAGCTTGTATAGTTGTATAAGCCCCCTACTGAATGACCAGAATTGATTGGCAGTGCATCCTTTGATCTTAAGGTTGACAGTCTTGTAAAGGCTTAAGTGAAAAACTTGATTTCTATCCTAAAATCTTTAAAATGTTATTGTCATTGCATTCTTTGATTGTTGATTTGCCCCTTTGAATATATGAAGTTGATTTGCCCTCTAGTTGGAGGAAATTCTGAAATCGCAAAGGGATAGAAGAAAAGAGGAGAGAGAAATGCTTACTTAGGAAAGGTTGAACGGTTTTCTGTTGGTTAAAAATTTAAAATCTAAACCGAGCCTTCAATAGTTCATTTTCTCCCCACCAAAAAATAGTTCATTTTCTTAATCTTAAGATTGGAAAAATAAACTCCTGTTCCCCTACCCGATTTGGTTTATCTTAAACTTTGTAGTTTCTAGCTCACATTTTCTCTTTCAGTGTCCCAAACCCTACAGTGAGCAAGATAGACAAGGATTTCTGTAAAATTGTTGTATTTTCTCTTTCAATGTCCTTGGAGTGTTTTCTTGTAAAAATTGAGTCTTTCAGTATATTCCAAGTAGAGTAAACGAGTTGTACTTTCTCAATAATTTATGTTACAACATTTGATTTTCTAGAACCTCGACTTTGTTGTACATCAATGCATGCGCTAGAAATCAATTTGACCCATTTTTAATTACAACACTTGATTTTACTTGATAAGGTACAATCCTCAAATCAAAGTATCAAACTATATGCGATATGCTCTTTCTCTAGACTAATATTATTACTGGCTGCTTAGTGAGCATGTTTGGCATGTCATCATAACATGATAATTCTTTCATCTTCATATGTAGAAGTGTGTACTCTCTCTTCAGTAGGAGGACTTCAGAAATTATGAGCCTTAAAGTGTATATGTTTGTTTATTCTTGTGGACCTGTTATAATTAAATTGTTATGCGAATTTCTTCATCTTAATGTGTACATCATTTTACATTAATTTCTTGTCTTAGCTTCTTTTTGTTTGTTTAAAATTATTGGTTCATCAAATGTTGCTAGTAAGTGACATTAGCTTCTGGAATTCTTCTTATATGGCTTTTCTTTTGGTATTTTGAATATTCTTGTATTTCTTTGGTCAATAAGATTTGGACTACTTCACTTCTTACATGAAATTGGTGGAGACTAACAGACATTTCAATTGTGAAGGTGGACAAGGCTGGTAAAAAAAATTCAGTGTGAAGTTGTAAGTGCTGTTATGGCGTCTGAAGCAAAGGAAGATAGTTGTACAATTGAAATTGAAGTAAAGGAAGAGGATTTTGTAGAGGTATCAGTGGGTGAATGTGAAATTGGAAAGTTGGTTCATGATGAAGAAAAAGGAAAAGACTTGCATGATCACAAGGGCATAGTGAATGAGAAGAAGAATGAGGAGGAGGAGAATGTTTTGGATAGTAATGAAATGATGCATAAGGGTGTTCGTGGGATAGTTAGTGAGTCCAATCAAGGAAGTAGGCAGCAAGATGATAAAGAACATAAAAACAAAGACAAGGTGGGGAAACACGTGAAGCAACCGATGGATGATGAAAGTGATATGGAGGGAAAACATAAGAAAGAAAAGAAGAATGAGAATGCAAAAGATGGAGATAAGGAATTAGAGGAGGAAGCAGATGAGGGAAAAGATGGAATAGGAAGGAAGAAGGTAGAGAAGGCCAATATGAAGAGGGATGAAGACAAGTCTAAGAATAAAAAAGATAAGAAGAAGGATGAAGATGAGTACAAGGATGAAAAAGTTGACAAGAAGGATAAGAAGAAGAAGGTGAAGGATGAAGAGGAGTCTGAGGATGAAAAAGTCAATAAAAAGGATAAGAAAAAGAAGAAGGATGAAGATGAGTCTGAGGATAAAAAGGTCGACAAAAGGGGTAAGAAGAAGAAAGAGGATGAAGATGAGTCTATGGATGGAAACGCCGATAAAAAAGATGAGGGGAAGAAGAAGAAGAAGGATGAAGATGAGTATGGTGATAAAAAGGATAAGAAGAAGAAGGATGATGAAGATGAGCCTAAGGATGAAAAATACAAGGGGGAGAAGAAGAAGAGCGAAGATAAGTTGGAGGATAAAAAGGTCGATAAAAAAGATAAGAAGAAGAAGAAGGATGAAGAAGATGAGTCGGAGGATAAAAAGATCGATAAAAAAGATAAGAAGAAGAAGAAGGATGAAGAAGATGAGTCGGAGGATAAAAAGATCGATAAAAAAGATAAGAAGAAGAAGAAGGATGAAGAAGATGAGTCGGAGGATAAAAAGGTCGATAAAAAAGATAAGAAGAAGAAGAAGGATGAAGAAGATGAGTCGGAGGATAAAAAGGTCGATAAAAAAGATAAGAAGAAGAAGAAGGATGAAGAAGATGAGTCGGAGGATAAAAAGGTCGATAAAAAAGATAAGAAGAAGAAGGATGGAAAAGATGAGTCCAAGGGTCAAAAGGCCGATAAAAAAGACGAGGGGAAGAAGGAGAATGAAGATGAATGTGAGGATAAAAAGGATGTAGATGAGTCTGAGGATGAAAAAGTTGATAAAAAAGACAAGCACCACGACAAGGTTAAACCAAGGGACATAGAAGGGGAGGCAGAAGAAGACGAGGACGACGATTCAGAGGAGGAAAATGAGAAAGAGAAGAGCAAGGAGGGGAAAAAGAAACGCAAGAAGGAAAAGAAACAAATAGTAGAAGTGGAAGAGGAGAAGATCAAGGATCTTGCAAAGCTGAAAAAGAAGCTCGGAAAGGTGAATGGGAAGATAGAAGCACTTGTGATAAAGAAGGCAAATCTCCTGAAACAAATTAACCAGATCGAGGAACAAAGCCGTGACCTTGTTAATAATCTCAGGGAAGTTGTTGCCGATGAAAATAAAGGTGGAAGATCAGTTGAGACATGGAAACATCAAGGATTGTGATACAGCAATGAATGCCGAGGTGGTTGATGGAAGACATCTTGTTAAGACTTGCTAACCGAGTTCATTACATGAAAGGTATCTCGCTTTTGAGAATGTATAATAGCTATTTTGTATTCCCCTGCTTATGCTTTGAATGTTGTTTACATTAAGCAGGTAAGAAACCACATGGAGTTGTTTTTGTTTTTGTTCTGTTGTACATGTATTTCTGAATTCTGAATGATATGTTGTGCTTTTGGAATTGGATTGTGCATATAGGAACAGATGGAATTTTGTTGAATATTTGTTTGGAAATGATGGTAGTGTATTTGATTATGTTATTATATTTTGAACATGTTACGTAGCATAATATTAGATACGAAAGATTGAAGCCATGGCCGCCTCACGTTATACACCTCTCTCTTGTTTCCCATGGAGTTTCCATCACCTGTTGAGACAGCAACAACCAAGGTTGTCAACATTGCTATCGATCCTCCGGTGTTGAAGGACAAGCTGATGGCCGCCGCTTGCAAGCTACTAAAGGGTACCACCCGAGGAATTACTACCTCCTGCACCTCGTTCTCGTGGCCTCCGATGGTGAGGGGCTCGTTCTCGCTAGGTCTTAGAGCGTTAGCAATGCTTGGCGCTCACCTTGTTGGAGGAAAGGTTCCTCGCCAGCGAGGGCGCTGGCTCCGAGACCGATCCGGAGTCAACGGGCTTGATCGGGGAGCGGAGAGAGCGATTCTAGGTGTTGAACTGGCAGAGGATGGAGCTCGGCCATTGGTTCAGAAAAACAACTAGCTTGTTTGATTTCACTGTATTCTTCAACCTTTTTTTTTTTTTCAATTCTTAAATGGATTTCTAGAGGAATTGGTTCAACTAATTGTGTTTTCTTGATTAAAAAAAAAAACAGAAAAAACTCTCCTCTTCGGAGGGAGCCGGCACCCTCTTCAGTATCGACCACCGCTCGACCTCTTCGGAGGCCGAGAACTCCCTCTTCGGAAGCTGAGAACTCCTCTTTGGAGGTCGAAAACCCTCCTCACTTGTCCAAGACAGGCCTGTCCACCCTCGTCGTCCCATGGTTGTAAAATCGGGTTGCCTATGGTCGTATTCCAGCGTCACCCCTTGTCTTGCCCGGATTTTGGAGTGATTACCCCCGAATTGTCAAATTGGTTTGGAGCTTTTAACCCTGGTTTGTTTACACTTATGGCTTGTTCATTTCCGTTGGCCTTCTCGACGATTTGGTGGTTTCCGTTGGAGATGTGGTGGGGTTATTGAGGTGCTTCCTCTCACCCGTCTCCACCATTGCCGCCGATGGTGCTCACCTCGGGCTGGTAGCGACCGTTGGTGTTGACTCGGGCTGGTAGCGACCGTTGGTGTTGGCTCGGGCTGGGACTCTCTGTTGAGGCGGTAGTCACCGTCGGCGGCCAAGCGACCTATGCAATTCTCAATTGTGTGCTGGTGTCGGATAATCTTTGGCTTGCATTTGGTTCCGAGTTGGGTTGTAGTATCGGGCGTCCTGTATGATCGAGATGATCGTGAATCTGTTCGTGGTATTCGAAGATCCCTCATTTAGGTAGGAGCTGTTATAGCGAAAATGATAAAGCGAAAATCAACACAGAGATTTACGTGGTTCAGCAACGGTAAAGAACCAGTTTTGCATTAGAGCAGACGAAAAACAGATTAGGATTACAAGGGGTCGGCGTTTCATGAGTATATGAAGAGACTCATGAAACCCTTAAACAGACAATGGACTGAAAGTACAAAACAGACAGACAATATGTCAATTTACAATAAGCCCAAAACAGCGAGACCACCGTCGGGGGGCTCTGCCCCCCGGAACCCCCGATGCGTCGCCAGTCAACGATGATTCAAGGCATATTAACAGGGGCAACGTCGGTGATCCGTACTTCCCTAGGATTCGCCCTTTCATGGTGGTGTGTTAATGTTCTCTGCCTTCTCGGCGTCAAGACGTCGTGTGAGTCGTCGCACTCTCCCGTGTTCTCGACATTCGTGGCTCGTCATGGATCTTCATCAACTCCTCTGCTAGCTCACAGCTTTTATGGGTTACTAGGGTTTTTCTTCATCTTTAATTTGTTGATTTATGTTACTCGTGTGTTGTATGTTGACGGTTGGTATGTCTGCCGATTCATCAGTCTGTCAAGCTTCGGGCTTGTATGGTCTCGAATTCTTACTTAATAATAAAAACAAACAAAAAATTGTATGTTCTTGATTACGTTGATCCATGCTATTGATGTTTGGTTTATGTATTGATCGATCTTCGATTTTTTTTTGTGAGCGTGATATATTTGAGATATGGGGTTGATAGTTATTTAATTTTTCAAAAGAGCAAAACCCTAAATAATCTTTGATTTCTCAACGAGTATTTGGCGGGTATTTGGTCTAGTGATTTCTATATCTTCTTCAAGGTTGTCAGTTTGTGTTTTTTCCGGCTCATTCTTTGTTGTTTTATATATTTGAATCATTCTTTCATATTTCTATTATCATTATTGTCAAAAAGAGTTTTGCTTCTCATGGACCAGACTCCCCATAATAAGAATGCTAAAATCGATTTATGCTCAGTTGATAGCTTATCAAAGATTCATGTGATTATATCATTGTATGTTTTGTTTGTATTCCGCATTATTCGTTTAATCAGTTTGCCCATTCTTCCCACAATTGTCAGAGTTGTCTGACATTCAATAAAGATATAGGTCACAACTTCTTCGCCGTAGTTATAGAGTAGACAATCTAGTGGTACATGTACTCCTTTATTTCTTAATCCGATCTTCGTTGGTGTCCCATTAATAGGTTTTTCCGTAGAAAATTCTTTATTTTAGGTGGACAGTCGTTTCTACTCGCTTTCTAACACTAGTAGAAACATAGTTATCAACGACGTTTGAAAAACGCCATGAAATGGTTTTTATGGCGTTTTTAAACGCCATCCCTAAACGCCGTCTAAGGTGACGCCGTCTTTTTGGGTTCTATTTTATGGCGTTTGAAAAACGCCATAAAAATCACTTTCCATGGCGTTTATCAAACGCCATAAATAACAATCTAAATTACAAATGTAGTTTTCCATGGCATTTGAAAAACGTCATGGAAATCATCTTCTATGACGTTTTATAAACGTCATAAAATTTTATGGATTTAAAAAAAAATATATCAACATGCTACTAGGCTGCAGCATGTGGCTCCTTTCAAAATGACCAATATTGAGCAGAAACTTTATATACAATAATTGTCTGTTCAATGCACATAGGCCTAAACTTGCCTGATTTACACAATAGTAGGGTAGAGATCGATCGGTCAATTCAAAACCAATTGGAGACAACAAAAGACGCCATTAAGCCAATCGACGAAACCCATGGGATCGATTAACCAGCTCAACTTCAAGGAGAAACGAGCTCAACTTCAAGGAGAAACGATCATCTTCAATAACTTGATTACTGATTGTCTTCAAGCAATCCAAAATTATGCAAGGACTTCAAAGAACATCTAATCAAGCAGAGTAAGAGGCAACTAAGTAATCAAGGCAAAACAATGTACTCAAACTAATTGAAGGGAGAGTTACCTTATAGATCAAATGAACTTTATCTCATCTCAGCTACTATCGAGTCTTTCCTACGTCTCTTTCTTCTACTAGTGTTCTTTGCAATATGAAAATAGATATTCACAAGTAAATAAATACCCGAGTTATAAAGTAGAAAGTAATAATAATGTTATATCATCATACTTCACAAACTTGAGCTAATTGATCCATTGAAAATTATGAAATTTCCCTAAAAAGTCTTTAAGATAAACAAAATATTACAGTATCTATTAGCATTTGTAAACTCAAAATATGACACTACATTTGCACAAAGCATACAACTATATTAATCCGTCAAAATTAACATAGATATAAGGTTTACATGTATATTCTCATCTATAGTGAATTGTCCTATAATAGTTAATAGCCCAAGACGTTTATAATACAACCGAAATTCAACTTCATTTGTTGGTGACTTGGTGTAAAGATTTCAAGAATTTTCTCCACAATGTTCATATCGAGTATTTCTTGTAGTTTTCCTTTATTTCATATCTTGTTTGAGTAAGACTTTTCTCACCTAGGTTAATGTCATAGTTTAATCATTTGTCCTTCCAAAATTTTGTAGTTTTCTCATTGTCAGCTTGTCAAATCAGTCATGCTCAAAATTCTTCTTTTACCTCCATCAACTTTACCCATTGTCATGGAGGACTCTTTTTCCTATAGTCCCAAATCTCAAACTCTATTAGATATTTTCCTTTAACTATTTTCACCCACTCATTATGCGGTTTCGCTAAAAATTTTCAAAACAGTTTTATTTGCAATGCTTTGTTCATATCCTTTGTTTTATGAAGTCTTAATCCATTTTCACTCTTCAATCTGCATACTTTGTCCTAAGGCTAACTCCAATGGCATGGTGCAAATGCTCAAATATGCACATTATGATGCAAATTGTGCTCCAATGGTTACTTTTGAGTGTTTAAAATGTACACATTTGCACACAAAGTGCTCAAATATAAGCACATCATCTCCCCCATGTGCAAAAACTTTTTATCACTTTTCAATAAAGTAAAGTCATTTCTATTGGTTGTTTTTTATTGTTTTCTTTTCCTTTTTAATTTAATCATATTTATTTAGAGATAGGTGTGTATAAAATGCACATTGAATTGAACCAATGGAGTAAAACATCAAAAAGTGATGTGTATTTTTAAGCACCTTGTGCAAACATGTACATTTGCACACTTAACCATTGGAGTTAGTCTAACCAATGAGTGATTTATGTCTTGATTCCTTATTCTAAAAGAAGCATTTTAGGCTTTTAGATGATCGAGTTCTTTATGTTAATTGTTGGGATTATAAAATTCTGCATAAAGTAGGTTGGTTTTGACGTAAAATTTGTCTTAACTAATACGGAGTACTCCACAAATGCACGATTTAAGCTTACTTAGAGCATCCGCATCCCTGCAACCCAATCGGGTTTCTTATTTCCAATTTTTATCCTTCTCTCTCTTCTTTATACTCTTAACAACCCATTATACTTTTTCACTCACATCCCTACAACCCACAAGAGTTCTTTATTTTTTTTAAAAAAAATTCTTTTACCAAGATTATAAAATAATAATAATCATTATATGATATAATAAATATTATTTATTGTAACATTTTATATGAATTTAAATGATCTAATATATTTTATAGATTAAAAAATCATTTTTTAAACAAATAACAATATTTTAAAATTGGGCTAAATTATTAAAGTACCATAAAAAAATCAACAACTTCAATCCAATATTTTCCTAATAATTAAAAAACATTGAATTACTTTTACACCCTACTCTCGTGAACAATTAAAAAAAAAAAATGAAATCTCCTAGCACTTGTGTGAGAGCAGCACCTTCCATTCTTATTCATTTCTATCCCTCACTCCTTTTTTCTACTAGCATGACCCACTTTTATGGGTTGTTTAAAGTTGCTTACATAGCAACCTGTCCCATCGGTTCTTAGCCTTTTTATTTTTAGATTCAATAAATTAATATTATGTTTCTTAAATTTGTCTTTAAACAACCTGATGTGGGTGCTCTTAAGACAACCAAATCTAATAAATTTATCATCAATCAAAAGAAAAAAAGCCTAACATTAAAAAGATGCCCAAAACAAACTAGATATGGCTTCCCAACAGGGGAGAATGGGGTATTAAATAGAATTTATAATAATAAAAATGGAAATAACTTCAATTCCACCCTTTTGATGATAAAAAAAGCTCTCTTTTGAGAGAATGCAAAAACCCCTTTAGGGTTTTCTTCCGGCGGCCGTTGCACGGTTCCACCGTCTCCCTGGTGGTCGATCTTTGGTAAACAGATTGCAACCCTCGCGGGATTTGGCGTTCCAGAAGCTCTCCTTTGAGAGCCCAGTATTCCTCCTTCGGGAGCCTAAACCTCCTTCGAGATCCTAACCCTCCTTCGGGAGCCACCAGTCCGCCTCCTCGGTGCGACAAATCTTGGCTTCGGTCGCCGCTCCTCTTCCTTCGGCCATCATGTGCTCTCTCCTCTTTCTCCTTCTCGAGTTTGTTGGAGTTTGAGTACTCACCGTTGCGGAAAAAAGCCCCAAATCCCTGGTTGATTTGGGTTCGGATTGACTAATTGATTTCAAATCTTGTATACCCGTTCTTGAAACCCTTGGATCTAAGCTTAAAATTTTCTTTCTCTTTACTTGGTCTCAGTCAATCTGTTTGGGGTTTTGATTTGGTGTTTCTTCTTCTCTCCAAATCTGCTCCTAATTGAGCTTGCACTGCTGCTAGTGTAGTTGGTTTCCCCTTTCCTCTCTTTGATTGGAATTCCTGGTATATTGGTGCGTCGATTCTGGTGCGGATCGGCCTCCTCTCCCCTGCATTCCTCCTCTACCCGGCTTTCGGTTTGCCTCGCTTCGGCTTGGTTGGTCGTTTGCCCGGTGGCTCTGTCGGGGTGACCTTTGTTGCCGGCTATTGCCGGCGGCACCGTTGCTTCGTTCGGCCTTGGTCTCCTTTAACCATCCCCTTCGTCCATGGCCTACGCCTGGACTGTTGCTCGACACCCCGTACTGGGTCTTGGCTTGGTGGGTTGCGGTTCCGGCGCCACCCTCCTCCGGTGGCCTTGTCGTCGCCGCTTCTCCTGCTGTTGCGTCCAGTGCCTTGGCCGTCTCTGCGTTTCCACCGCATTTGGTCTTCCCTTGCCTGCCGGTGTTTCGCTGGTGATAGTTTGGACCGACTATAATTTTGCTTTGGGCCCAAAAGGTATTTCCTTGGGCCCAAAGCAGCCCGAAGTATTTCCTTTAAAAATAATAAAAATAAAAATAATAACAGAAACCAAAAATAATAAATTTTAAATTATATGTATATATATATATATATTTTTTATATATATGTCTACATATATAAATAATTCCCGGTGTGGATTGATTTATCTCCCGCTTGTGATTTTGGTGCGTTTTCGATTCAGGTGGTGTTGCTCTACGGTTTGGGGGATTTGACTTTTCTTCTTCGGTTGATGGGGTTCTGGCTGTTCGGAGTCGGGTCAGGCCGGGGTCGTGACGATGTGTATCGAGGCGTCTCCTTTTCCCGGAATGCTGCTTCCTTGGAGGTTCGTCTTCACTGCCCACAGGTGTTTTTTGATGTACCGCTGGCCTGCGGTGTTGCTGTTGGTAGCGCTTGGCTTCGTTCGTTCGTCTACGTCCTCATCTCGTCCGGTTTAGTGGAGCTTGTTTCTCTTTGTAGAGCTCTTTGCTTGTTTCTTGCACCCTCGTTGTATTTTGTTTTCTTTGACGGTTTTCGTCTGCCGACTAGTCGGCCTTCGAAGTCCATATTTGTTTGGCTTCAATTTTTTTCCTAATTAAAAAAAAGATATGGCTTCCCAACAAAGACAACGTGTCCAGAGCCACAGGCCCAGAGCAGGTAAAAGTAAGTGGGGGTTTAAGAGGTTAAAAAAAAAAGTAACCCATCCCCTACATGTTTGGCAAGAGTTTTAGGTGGGGGTTTTGGGGCTTAAGATGGAGTTTATTTTTGTTGAAAATGGAAGCTGCCCTCCCTAGCTTTCGGAGGTTAAGGTTGAGTTTATTTTTTTGTGGAGGTTTGAAATGTCAGTTTTGCCCTCTACTTTTTTTGGCCCTTTTGCCTCCTAGCATTTATGAAGGGCATTTTGGACTTTTTCACTATAATAACCTTTTATAAACCTTACAACCACCAAACACCTTTCATCCTTTTTACAAGGTTATTTTTTTAAAAAAAAAACTCCACCTCCCACACCTCCATAATACTCCAAATAAACTCCACCTCCTAAAAAAACCCACAACTCCTAAAAACCCCACAATTTGTCAAACACGCGCTAAAACGATACCAAAAATGAAAATCATCACACGATACGAGTCATAGTTCGCTTGGATAAAATAATCAAAATCAATCGAGGAAAAATAAATTCGTCACGCATTTCTGATAAATTGTCGGTGTGAACAAGAAGACAAGAGTGTCTTCCTCCTTCCTTCAATCGCACACTTTGAGTTTCCAGTCGCAGATTCAAATCAAGGATCTGGCCTCCCTCAAACCCTAACCCTAGAAAAGTTGTTATCCATAAATCCAGCTTGAATTGATCTTCGATTATGTCAGGGTGAACTGGTGAAGGGACATTCATCCGGAAAACAAGGGAGCGAAAATGGCGAAGCCACATCCGACCGCACACCCCTTGGTATTTCACAAGAAATGGCTTATTGTGATTCTCGCATTGTTCTCCGTTTCCACTCTGATTGTTCTCGTTATGAGAGCCGCTTCCGATTCCTGTAACAATGGCCAATACAGTGATTCCAGTAGTTACAAATATCCGTACAAGGAAACTTCCAGCGCCACCAACCAGATCCGCGCCACCTCTCAAGTTTCCAATCCTCTCAATTTCATGAAGTCCAAGCTTGTTCTCCTCGTTTCTCACGAGCTTTCCCTCTCTGGTAAATTGTCCAGCTTCTCTTCTATTGTTCTTTTGTTCCAGGTTATTCGGCGTATTTGATGCGTCCCCATCAGTGAATCCTGAGCACTAGCAGTTGAACTATTACGAATTTTAAATTTGTTGCTTAAGGATGATTTTTCGCATTTGTATCATCAATTACTGTGAAAAATCACTCCAATCTACACTTAATGCTTCTTTTTTTTTCCTAGCTAAATTATGTTGATCAATACCTATCCAGGTGGGCCTTTGTTACTTATGGAGTTGGCATTTCTTCTACGAGGTGTTGGTGCTGATGTTGTATGGATGACATATCAAAAACCAACAGATCCGGATGAAGTGATATATAGTTTGGAGAACAAGATGCTAGACCGTGGTGTTCAGGTATATTGCATTCCTTCTCTATCTTGGATTTGATTTGGTACTCAAAAGTATAGAGTCATTTGTTGTTGCAGAGAGTGGGAAAGAATCACTGAATCATGCAGTTTGAAAGTTTCTTAGGTTTCTTTAGCATTGATTTGATTTGAGTTGTTTAGTAGCAGTAGATGTTGCATCAAGCTTGTTTAGATAGATGCTTTAGTTTGTATATGGCATAATGGCCTATAGATGCCTAGTCGCCTACTAAGCTGCTTATTGATTCGGAACTTGCTTTCATACCTGCTAGATTTCAGATTTATTCAATGGTATTTTTTTTATCTTTTAGCTTGTGCTTGTGATTAGCAAATCACGTTAGGAAGTTCTAACATCTACTTGTATGTTTTCCTTCTGTTTCTATAATTTAGGTTTTGTCTGCAAAGGATCAGAAAGCTATTGATACAGCTCTTAAAGCTGATCTAGTTGTTTTAAACACTGCTGTTGCTGGCAGATGGCTTGAAACAGTATTGAAGGAAAATGCGCCTCTTGTCCTTCCAAAAGTTTTGTGGTGGATTCATGAAATGCGAGGCCATTATTTTAAGCTGGATTATGTAAAGCACCTACCAATGGTTGCAGGTGCTATGATTGACTCGTACACTACAGCTGAATACTGGAAGAACAGAACAAAAGAACGTTTGGGGTATGTCACATTACTTGCTCTTCTTCTAATACCTGATTGGCTCAATTATAAGCTGTCAGACTTACTTTCTCCATGAAGATAACCTTAGCTGAACATTACAGTGGTCATGGATGACAGTAAAAGGAAATGACATCCTCATGTTGGTAACCTTTCAAATAGAGCTTCCAAGTGCTCTGGCTGCAAAAGCTTAGCAATTTCTTAGTTATATCAGGATCTATAGTAGTCTCATCTCTTTAGACAGATGTTTTGAAGAGAATGAAATATGTGTTTAGTTTTTCGTGATGACTTAATTCTGGGACAGGCTAAAATGACTGGTTGCTTTTTGGCATTTGTGTATGTTACATTAACATTATACTTTCTTCCTGATAGTTCCCCTTTCCTTCTCTGTTTCTCTCTTGATCTGCAATTTCTAATCTAGAGTTATTCATACGTGCAGTATTAAGATGCCAGAAACGTATGTTGTTCACCTTGGGAACAGTAAGGACCTGATGGAAGTAGCTGAAAACAGTGTGGCAAAGAGAGTTTTACGTGAACATATCCGCGAATCCCTTGGAGTTCGGAGTGATGATTTGCTCTTCGCTATCATAAATAGTATGTTTCTACTCATGTTGCTTGTTCACTTTTTCATGGGCTTAGTTTGGTGTCCATGTTGGCTCATCAATTACATATTTAGGGTTGTTTTTCTTTAGATTATGGCCATTATCTGTGTTTGATTCCATATCTTTGCTACCTTCAGGTGTCTCTCGTGGAAAAGGTCAGGATCTGTTTCTTCGTGCTTTCTATGAAAGTCTGCAGATTATCAAGGAAAAGAAGCTGCAGGTTCCTCCAATGCATGCAATAGTAGTTGGAAGTGACATGAGTGCACAAACAAAGTTTGAGATGGAACTGAGAAACTTTGTAGCAGAGAAAAAATTGCAAGATCGTGTCCACTTTATCAATAAAACCCTGACTGTCGCCCCTTATCTTGCTTCAATTGATGTGCTTGTTCAAAACTCTCAGGTATTTCGTTTCACTATGAATCATATTATCATGCCATTATATAAGATACATTGCACTCATATCATATCTTTCTAGTATAAAGGACCGAGGACCATAAAAGTGGTTGAAAGCAAAAATTGTACATGCTGAAATTTAGATTTCAGTTACTACTTTAAGGGATAGATTTTGTGAATTGTAATATAGACTGGTTGGTTAAGCTTCCGACTGTTCGCTGGTTATAAGGGCTGAGTTTACCCGTGCAAGCATATAATTACCTTAGATTTAATATATGAAGAATAAAGCTGTTCCTAATTGTATAGGCACGTGGAGAGTGTTTTGGGAGGATCACAATCGAGGCAATGGCTTTTCAGCTTCCAGTTTTGGTAAGTTCAGTTTTCAGTTGCATTAAATCAAGTTCATCTTTAAATAAAGCATTAAGATACGAATTCGTCTTATTTCACAACAACGAAAGCACGTTTTTACCCTTTCGTATACTACTGGATTTCACTTAGAAAATAAAATGCTCCCTACCAATGGATCCAGGTCCATAGCCACGGATTTAAATGCACAAGATCTTGTAGAAATTACCAATGAGGCCTCCCTGTTTCCTTCCATAATCAGGGTGATTTTCCTCATGTAATTATCATTTTTGTTTTTTCATGTCTGCAACGGTTTGTACATCATCGATCATAAAATTTAAAATACTTAGTTTCCTCTGGCATTCAAGAAACTTGATGCTAATGCTGTGTGCCCTACAATAAACTTTTCTCCATAGTTGATTCAAATAAAAAGGCTTTCCATATTTCCTGCATACCTCATTCTGAAATCACAATTTTTTTCCACCAGGGAACAGCAGCCGGAGGAACTATGGAGATAGTCATAAATCAGACCACTGGCTTATTGCATCCTGCTGGAAAAGAAGGCGTCACACCTCTAGCAAACAACATTGTGAAACTAGCAACTCATGTTGAAAGGAGGTTGACGATGGGGAAGAAAGGTTACGAGAGGGTCAAAGAGAGATTCCTCGAATACCACATGGCAGAGCGGATTGCTCATGTTCTTAAAGAAGTGCTGAAGAAGGGCAAAACCCACAGTTGAGTTTGCTATGACCAGGGATTTTCCTACACAATGAATGAAGGGGCCTTCTCAAAAGAGCATTCAGGTTTGAAGCATTTCCAGCTATGGCAGTCCATATATTGTACATTATATAAACCAGGAAATTTTTCTGGATCACTGAGAGGAGAAACTAAGCAAGGTTTCACCGGGTGTACATGGAGTAAGTTAAAGCGAAATGTCATGTTGTTCCACTTTGTCATGTCCCTTGCCAATTCTTTGGTACTCTTTCCGAAACTCTAAATTTTGGTGGCATGAATCATATTTCTTTTTCTTGACAACAGGAATAAAGCACAGGTTGTTAGATTTTGTTTTATATAGTTTAACTATTTGATCCTCCATTGAGTGGGTTTGGTTGGTACATCTGTGTTCTGTATGCATATCCATATCAAGTACTAAATTGCCTTTGTAGCTGCTCTTTTTGTTGTTTCAGGTATTATCCCCAATACATAAGGGCATAGAATCCGAATGTTACAGAAGCTCTGCACTGATCCATACACATTCCAGTCAGCTTCAATGAAAATGAATCTTCTATGTTTAGGTGATCTTCTTAGCTGCAGAAGCTCTCTTGGTGAGTTTATACTGGATCATTCTTGCAATCTTGTAGAACCAGAATGTGCTTACAAGCTGCAATCCTAACGCCATTGCCTGTTCCGTTGGTGCACACAGTTGATTAGTATTGAAGGAAGACAAGTACGAAAATTATATCAAGTAGTAATAAGCCTTGTCATCTTTGGGCTCAGGGTTTACCTTTATAAGGAAGGGATTGCTTGCCGATATAGTGACGTACATGAGATACGGACCGCCCACCATCCTGGCAACGGAGAAGATGACTGCAAATGCTACCTGGGAACACAAAAAATTGCATTATTGGCCTTGGATTCTTTGCAATGTGCAATGCGAAAAATTGCTAGGGAGATCAATTTCTAAACTAGTGTGATAAATCTACCAGCTCTATGGAAATTAGTCGGGCTCACAAAGTGTACGGGACCCCACTAAAATCCAGTACAATAATGTGACAGCTTGAAACTGACTAGATCATTCTAAATCATTCAGGATTGTAGTTGGAACAGTTTCTACATTCCAACTTATCATTCACTTGAATAAAAAAGGACCCAAAAGTTGGATCTACAACAAGTAATAAAAGACCATGTTATTGCCTTATTGGCACGGTCATTTTTTGCCAAACCCACGGTTGTCTCCATCGATATTGGAAGTCGGTGATGACAAAGTACTCACCGCCACTATCCAAGTTGTTTTGCCTACTTTGCCGCCATTAAAATTCGGAGTTGGCAAGTCTTTGAGTCAGTGATCTCGCCCTTATTTTCTCGATTTGTCCCACTTAACCTCCATTGACACCGAAAGTCAGGGATGGTGTGATGCCACATTATTAAGTGTTTAGTGCAATTTTTGTAACAAAACAATTTTGAATGCAAATTAGATGAGTAAATTAGCTCTAGAATCCAATTTGTACTGAAATTTAGGGCACAATTGTTACTAGAAGCCAATTTTACATAGAAAATGTATATGGTCATCATTTTTTGTGAGCATGAGGGGACAGAGAAATGATTAGAGAATTCTAGAAAAAGTAGTTACCATCCCTCAAATTAGGAAATGAAATATGGAAAAGGTAATAAATTTTATATGAAAAATGAGAAAATAAGGGTAATAGTTAGAATAGTGAACAATGAATCTTTATTAGATAACGTGAACTAGATTCTAACATTATCTTTCTCTACCAAGAAAACAAACGGGCCAAGTAGAGTGAAAGGATGAATACTCACATCAGCAGCCAAATTGAGGGGAGTGTCTCTGTAGCCAAGCTCCTTTAGAAGCTCTCTGGTGTGTAGGAATGGGGTTGACAGCTCTGTTATCCACAGTGCAGCCACCATCTCTGACCCACACTGTTCCATTTACATTCATTTAATTACAGTCCAAATTAATAAATTGCATTAGTCTACCCACCATGATGCATCTGATTGCATCAACTAAAATCTATGAATTTCACTGGAAAAAAGCAAGCACCTTTTGATATTCAAGGCCAGCACCCAATCCAAAGATGCAGACCAAATGATGAATGGAATTGTCAAGATTGGGTCTCTTATCGAATTGGGAGCACACCATATCATAGATGAAATACCCCGTAGACACTGCAATTATCTTCATCTGCTTTAAATCAATCAATTTCTTAGCAAGCTGAAACAATCGATTTAAACAAAGATTGCGAAACATGTATCCAAGGAATCGGGCAGGCGAGGGAACTTGCCTGATGAGGCGAAGATTGAGAGGCGAGGGGGCAAACAGGGCAGGTCCAGTGTTGGACTGAGAGAGAGGCCAAGATCACGGCCGAGGCGGCATGGCATGTGGAGACAATGCGGTTGCAGAAATCCAAGGAGCGGCCCGGGAGGAGCTTCCTCGTCAGCAGGAAAAGCGTCGTCCACGAGAGTATACTCGCCGCGATTGTGTTTAGGACAAACCCTTCCATTCTCCCTCTCTGTAGATTCAAGATTCAAGATTGAAGAAGAAAGAAAATAGGAGGGATTGAAGGAAATCAGGAATTGGGGGTCGGGGGACTGTGTGGGACAGTTGACAGCTAGTCAAGTTACAAACGCCATAAACGAATTTACATGGGCATGGGCATGGACTTGAGGTTGAGCATCTACAACCAAGAGTTTTTTTGTAGGGGTGGGCACGGGACGGGACGGGACGGGAATGAGCCAGGACGGGATTCGTCCCGCGAAATTTTTACGGGACGGGATCGGGACGGGATTGACACTTTTTTTTCGGGACGGGATCGGAACGGGATGGTGTCTGGACGGGACGGGATCGGGACGGGACGGGCCTTGTCCCGCAAATAAAAATAATAAAATATTATATAAATTTGCAAAGTGAAAAATGATTTCATAATTCATTAATTTGTATAATATGTTGAATACGGTATTCTTCTCAACTATATTATTCAATAATAATATTATTATTATTAATATTATAATACTATTATTAATTCTTACAATTATTGTATAATTAATTATAATGTTAAACATATTTGGCTACATTATCTTACTAGATCGGGACATAAAGGAATAGAGACGAGATTCACCAGATACTGTTTCATTATCGATTAATAGTTGGGAAGAATACCGTATTTAACTATTTGCCTCTTGTAGCTCTAAGTGGGTATAATAATAATAATAATAATAATAATAATAATAATAATAATAATAATAATAATAATAATAATAATAATAATAATGCCACGTTATAATTTAATAATAATAATAATAATAATACTTATTTTTATTGTTATTATTATAAAATAATTATACTTTAAAAGAAAAAAATATAATATGATATAATAATAATAATAATAATAATAATAATTTTATTATAAAGTAATATTATTATTAAATTATATTATAATATTATATAATAATATTATTATTATTATAATCTGTTATTATTATAAATTGAAAATTATTATTATAATTATAAATAATACTTGCTCAAATAATAATATTATTATTATTATAAACAAATATTATTATTATTATAAATGGAAGATTATGATTATAATTATAATTATAATATTTTCTCAAAATAATAATACTAATATATTATTATTATTATTATTATTATTATTATTATTATTATTATTATTATTATTATTATTATTATTATTATTATTATTATTATATGCGGGACGGGACGGGATTTGCGGGATCCCACCGGGATCGTCCCGCGTTTCGTCCCGCATAATTTTTGCGGGACGGGATCGGGACGGGATTCACGATTTTGTCCTAAATCCCACCGGGATCGGGACGGGATCGGGACGGGACCGGGACGGGATCGGAATTTGCGGGATTTGTGCCCACCCCTAGTTTTTTGTGATTAAAGGTAAACTTTTGGTAAGAGGTTACATAAGATATCTCTTATAATTTTGTTTTTCTTTTTTATTTAATGAAAAAGTAATTCTACATTTTCATTCATATTTATTCATTTTTTTTTTTTGATAAGATAAGAATTCAATGACCAGACAAGTACTGGTATAATACAAAGTCGGCCACTTGACAAACCGTCAGATATATAACCTAAAAAAGAAGGTGCAATACAAAAAGTGGGCAAGCAAACAGATATAAGCGAACAAACGAACCTAACCATAATACGCTGGGGACAACATAGACTACGATTTGACGCCAAGCACCGGTGCGCCACCAAACAATGCTGTTTAGAATGAAACAAAAAATATATTTATATTTCATTATTTTTTAAAATAAAATATCTAATTAGTTTAATTTTATTTTTCTCTATACTTTGAGCACAATTTTACCCTATATATACCCACATCTTGACCTATTGTACTTGCACTTATTTTTTTAACTATGGATCATAATAATCCAAATACCCTACTCATTCCAGATATGTCTTTTAATCCAAATCTTCTAAAAAATCCACAATTTTAAGTGATGTTATAAATGCTTAATAATCCTTCAACACCCGAATTTATAGGTAGCTCGTGCGATTAGTATTTACGCATGGTATAATGTTTCTACCTTTGTTTTTTTTTTGATTAGGTAAAAATTCGAGGCCAGACATACCTGGACCTCGAAGGCCGACAAGTCGGCAGACGGATAACCGTCATAAACAAGTAAAAATACAAAGAAGGTGCAAATTACAAGCAAAGGCGCTCTACAAAGCGAAACAAAACACAACTAAACCGAGGGAGATGAGGACGTAGACGACGAACGAAGTCAAGCACTACCCAGAAGCAGCACCGCAGGCCAGCGATACATCAGGAGTCTCCTGTGGACAGTGAAGACGAACCTCTAAGGAAACAACCTTCCGGATAAAGGAGACGCTTCGATACACACCACCACGACCCCAGCCTGACCCGACCCCGAACAGCCAGAACCTCATCTAGCGGAGAAGAAGTCCCGTCACGTCAAAAGCAAAGTGCCACACCGCCTGAATCGAAAGCACCAAGAATCTTAGCGGAAAACAAACAATCCCAACCAAGGTTTATTCAAATACTCGTATAGACGAAGATATATGAGTAACAGATTATTATATATATAAATATATATATATATTTAATAATAAAATTATTATTATTACTGTATATTCTTTCTTTGGACTATTCCAGGCTGCTTTGGGCCCAAGGAAATTCCTTGGGCCCAAAGCACAAGCATAACGGGCTCTGGTCAAAACCCAAAGGAACACCAACATGCCAAGGTAGGCCAAAGGGGTCGGAACACAGGGGATGGCCAAGGGAAGGACGGAGATGCAGGAGAAGTGGCCACCGGCGCCGGCACGGGCAAGCCTACCGGAGAGGCACCGGAAACGCAATGCACCACGCCAAGACCCAGCAAGGGGTGTCGAGCAAACGACCAGGTGAAGCCCAAAGACAAAAAAAAAGTAGCCACGGCGCAACCGGAAAAGGCGCCGGAAACCTAGGGCGAAGGTAGAAGCTGTCGAGAGCCGGCAACGAAGGCCACCCCGTCGGAGCCACCAGACGGCCGACCGCCCAAGCCGAAGCGAGGCGAGGCTAGCCGAACGACAAATCTGAGTAGAGGAGGATGGCAAGGGAGAGGAGACCACCCCGCCTAGAACCGAAGCCCAAAACTACCAGGAGATCCGATCAATAGAGAGGAAGAGGGTCACCAATAACGCATGCAGCAGAGCTCTCAATTAGGAGCAGATTTGGGGAGAAGAAGAGCAACAGTACAATAGCCCTCAACTGATTGATTGAAAGATATTTATTTCAAGTACTTGCTATTTTTATTTATTTATAAAATTATAATTAAAAATAATTTACAATAATATAATATATGACAGTACACATATAATAAAGTAAAAGATATATAAAGGGAAAGAAAAATGAAAATAAATTTGAAAAGAGGTACTAATAAGTTGTCCATAATTGTAGAGGAAACCTCAACTCAAATTTATTTACTAACTATTGAGCCTAATTCAAAACAACAAATATAACTATTGGTTATGACGCGTCACATTTAAACAAAGTTACAATGATATTATTATTATTATTATTATTATTATTACTGAGTAATTTAAAATATCTATGTTTATATATTATACTTTAGAAGTGGTTTTAAAAAAAAGATAGAATTATAAGATACATTTATTGTAAAGATTTTTATCTTAACTTATATTAATATCTTGTAATACTTTTTATATTATTAAGATTTTATTTATAAAAAAAACTAGCGCTAAAATTGCATTAGTAGAGTATACTCCGTAAATGAAAATAAGTACAGTATATACTTATATTCGCTTCTGCTTTTTCGTGTTTTATTAAACCTTCTAGATTTTTTTTTAATTTTAAAATGAAAAAATCAACGCCACGACACCACATCCTCCAAGTCTCTTACCTCCGGTCTCCGTCTGCACTCGTCGTTTATCGTTGCCGTCGCTGTCGTTTTGATCCGCTCAGCCTTCCAGGCGTCCTCTGCCGGTCCATACATCACAAATCTACCGACGAAAAATAACAACACGGAACGGTGAAAAATAACGTCTTCTTCACCATTCCCGTTTCTCTCCCATTTCTACTCTCTCTCTCTCTCTCCCTTCGTCCTCTTGTTTCCTGTTTCTTCATATTCTTTTTCTGTTCACAGTTTGTTTTAATCACGCACGGAATCTGCTTCTGATTCCCGAAATTGAGTGTTTGTGATATGGATGTCGATCCTGTTATACTGATCGAATAATCGCCGGGTCTGAATCGCATTGTTCAGCGTCAGCGCCTTCGGTATTATGTCTGGTCCTCTCGATCGTTTGGCTAGTCCTTGTGAGTTTACCCTAGCCTTTTAACTGTTTGAATTGATTGTTCCTCTCTCTTTTGATTTCATGCTGTTGTGTGTGTAATTGATGTTTTGATCGGCTGTTAGTTGACAGGTTTTTTTTTCCCTGCCACATTTCTTCTATCGGCGTCAAAACTCGAAACTTTCACCGTTGAAGTTTAAGCTCTGTGTATTGTGATCAACCTGTTCCCACCGAAAGTTGATTGTAGTTGTTCGTTCGTTCTTCAACGTGGTTAGGTTTAGTATGAAAACTTTCTTGAATTTGTGGGGAAGCCTCTGCTTTGACCTCTTGTTCCTCTTTCAATGTGAATGTACTGTTGGGGTGTCCATTTGGTGACTTTAATTAATTTCTCCTGCATAATTTGTAACTAGTGGAGGAATTGTTGCTAGAGTATGTTATGATTTTTATTTGATGATTGCTCTGATTGAGTTGACTTTTCAAACTCAGAAAACACTATGGTCTTGCATTTTAATTCACTGGGAATTTTCTGATTGAGTGATGTTTGCTCCTCATTTTCTTTATACCATATCGAAAAGTTTTCTGGTTATTTTGTATTGTCAATGAAAAGTGTTCTTGACAGATGTGTAGATCATTTATTAGTTGCATTAAGGTTTTCTTACCGGTCATTGGGTTGAATCGAGTTCAGGCTCTTATCACCCCTAGCCACTAATGCAAACCACAACCAGTTAGCTTATACAGTTTCATCCCTTTGCAAATATATGATTTCTTGGCTGATATTTTACATTTTGCTTCTCTTTACTGGCAATATAATTTTGGTGTCAACATCATCTTTGATAGTGAAACCCTAGCCTAGTAGTGATAAGGATTACTGATGATTGATGACAACTAAAACTGATGGTGAGAATAACTTGGATGACCGATGGCTGGGATCTCCAATTTATGGTGTAAAGTCTGATACAAATAGTATGAAATGTATGCAGGTTGTGAAGGTACCCACAGCCACGATGAAAGAAGAGAAAGGAAGTCATCGCGTGAAATATCAGATGAGGAAAAGAAGACCAAGATGGGGACTCTAAAGAAGAAAGCTCTTTGTGCGTCTAATAAATTTAGACATTCGCTAAAAAGAAGGGGCAAGAAGAAAGGTCATGATCAGGCTTTGTGTGTTTCCATTAAGGATGTACGAGATGCCAAGGAGTTACAGGCTGTGGAAGCATTTAGACAGACACTGCTTTTAGAGGGGTTGTTACCTGCAAGACATGACGATTATTACACATTATTAAGGTGAACACTTCATCCTTTATCCTTATATTCGAAAGTTGTGAATATTATCAGGAAGTCACTTGGTTCTATTTTTTGTATCACATATGAAGGATATCTTTATATATGTAATGTCAATTAAAATTTAGTTAATGTTTCCACAATTTGGTTGTTGAACTGAACATTTTGTGCATAACAATGTTGCCTTATTTCTCCCAACCACTAAATTGTAGCATCAACATTTCACAAGATTTATTATGTGCTTCTAGGAAAAAGAATGCCCAAGTTACTTCATATCCTAAATATCTTCAGAAAATAGTCAGTTATGTTCTTGTTATTGCAGATTCCTAAAAGCAAGGAAGTTCAACATGGACAAAGCAAAACAAATGTGGACTGCAATGCTTCAGTGGAGAGAGGATTTTGGTGCTGATACAATTCTTGAGGTAAATCAAGATATTAGTTGCCTTCCACAAATGAAGGCGGCATTGGTAGACCATACTATTTACACTATCTGACTTTACCGTATCAAATGATTTGTACGCTCTTAGTCTGGAACTTTGTGCTTGCACCTCCTAAGATTTTATCATCTTATTGTTATTTTTCTAGGATTTTGAATATCAAGAGTTGGACGAAGTTCTGAAGTATTACCCGCACTGTTTTCATGGTGTGGACAAGGATGGAAGGCCTGTTTACATTTATTTGGTGGGGATGATTGATGCTGAAAAGCTGATGCAAGTAACAACAATGGATCGGTACCTAAAATACCATGTACAAGACTTTGAGAAATGTTTTGCATACAACTTTCCAGCTTGCTCTATTGCTGCAAAAAGGCAAATAGATTCAACTACGACAATTTTAGACGTTCAAGGCTTGGTACGCAACTCATTTATCTGCCCTGTTCTTGAACATTAATGTTATTAATTTTGTTAGATAAGACATACATATAGAGGTTACATTTACCTTTCCATGGCAATATCTACTTTCAGGGTCTCAAAAACCTATCCAAACCCGCACGCGAACTTATAATGCTACTACAGAAAATCGACAATGACAATTATCCTGAGGTATATAGTCTAATTATTCTCCAAAAAAATATAAATGCTAAAATAACGTCCTTAATGCGTATGGATGAGTGCTCGGAAGATTTTACACTTTTTCATTGCAGACTCTTTGCCGGATGTATGTTGTCAATGCTGGAAATGGGTTCAAGTTGCTGTGGAGTGCCATCAAATCTTTTCTTGATCCCCAAACAACTGAAAAGATTAATGTATGTGACTGACCTCCTGTTATTGAATATTGATCCTGGAATTGTTTAGCTTTTAGCATTACCAGCTCTGGTGTATTTAACTGGATGCTGTGGAATATTTAGGTTCTTGGAACCAAATATCAAAGCAAATTATTGGAAATAATTGATGAAAGGTGATTTTTATAGAAACAGTTGCTTTTGACATTCTTTCATTTATTTCTGCTGCTATCTAATTCATATTGCTTTATGCATTTGAATGGGGATCCAGTCAATTACCCGACTTTTTGGGTGGGAAGTGTACCTGTGCAGATCAAGGAGGTTGTTTGAGATCTGAGAAGGGCCCATGGAAGGATCAAAACATTTTAAAGGTTCGTCATTCCAATCCAGTTTTCCTGTTGTTTATTTCCTTAGGATTTAAAGCAGGGAATTCATTGGACTTCAAAATTTTCACAAAAGGTGATTCAAAGTGGTGGGGCAGAAGTTGCTACAGTATCAAAGTCCGACAGTGGGGAAGTCTTCACTCGAAGAAACATGCACTTCTCAATGGTAATTTTAAGATGGATTCTCCTGTGATATGCTTAAAATATACACAGATTTAGCCTATTGTAGGTTATGTGTTTTTCTTAAATTCACGTCCATATTTGATTTGGTCAGACTAAAGGCATTGACGTACCAGCTGTAGAATCTGGATCCGAGGCTGAAGAGTTAACTTCATCTAAAGAATCTGTCACTGTTGAACTCTCAGGTTTGACTCCTCTCCATGGGAAAGTAAGTCTTTGCTTCAGTGAATCATCGAGCACTTAGGAGTTAGGACTGATGATTTTGAATGCTTCTGCTCTGCCACTCACATCGCTTGCTCACTTTTGTGCATGAGTGTTAGGTTCTAGTAAGATATAGCATGACATGATAGGCAGTAACTTGTACAGGATAAGGTACCAGGAAAGATAAACTGCAGTCATGGGATTCCTGTGCATGATGCCTCTGTTACAGTTATTAACAGGGTTGTCGGCACCGAATGTAAAGGTGATCAGCATGAGTTCTATGCTTTTGGCACACATATGTTGCACTACTCTCCCTTAGCAACCATGTTTTTTGCTTCTTTCAGAGGTTTCCTCACAATCTGCTGTAAAAACTTTACGACGAGTACCTGCACAAGCTTGGGCTATGCTCATAGCTTTCATGTTGACTCTATTTGCTGTGTGTCGCTCTGTGGCATTCCGGACTTGTAGAAAACTTTCTGGTGTAGTTTCTAACGTTGCCAGCAGCATTTCCTGTCTGGCACTTGATCCCGAGTTCAAAGAAATGTCCCAAGCAGATGATATCCCTGCTGTCATGGGTAGAGTTAATGATCTCGAAGAGAAGATGAGCGTTCTATATTCTAAGCCAGTCCAGATGCCAGTGGACAAGGAGGAATTGTTAAATGCTGCTGTGTATCGCATAGATGCACTTGAAGCTGAATTGATCACTATGAAGAAGGTGAGTGGTGCAGTTTCCAAACCATGATACATATAGTATTCCCTTCTATTTATTATATTCATTGATACTGTTTGCCTTGTAATCAGGCTTTGCATGAATCTCTAATAAAGCAAGAAGAGCTTCTCACATACATAGATGCTCAGCAAACTGCAAAATTCAGGGTAAGCCCAATCTTCATGATGCTGTTTTCATCCATGTTCGTGTTGCCCTGCAATGTTGCTTACTATAATTGTTCAACTGTTACCCAACTCACAAGATGAGCACTTTTTATACCAAGGGCTCATTTGGTTGAACACAGGAAGTACAATTCCCAGGAAGTTACTTCCCATGAATTGACTTTGCAGGAATTGCACTTTCTGGGAATTGGAAAAAGATGTTGGATAAATTTTGGTGATTAGAAATAAAAATGGGGAAGATAATAGTGGACATAAAACCTACCTAGTACTTCTAGGCAATTGAACTTTCTGCATTTTGGAGGAATTAAAATTCACAGGAAGCTGAATTTCTTGGGTTTTTCTTGTCTCGCTTGGAACCCTAGTCAACGGAAGCTAGTAATTTCTGATGATTTATCAAAATGCTATGTTGCAGAAAAGGAAATTCTGCTGGTAGAAGTAAAATCAGTTGGTAATTTTATTGAATGTGGAGACCTCTTCAAGGAAGGCCATTCTTTTTACCAGTTGGCCAGTTCTTTGAGAGAGCAGCAGATGCATTGTGTAATGTTTGGCCTTCTTCGACACATCTTCTGTTTGAGACTTTCGTACAATACATGATTTCATTCAGAGGACCGGTTGAATATAGTTTTTTATGGGCTATTTAGTCTTCTAATGTTTGGCCTGTACACCTTCCCAAAGAAGCTGAAGTAAAAAAAAATCATGTAATTAACTGGTAGTTGTTATTGAATTCCTTGAATATAAATATGCTCCTTTGTGCAATGAACTTAAATGTATCAGCAGCTGCAGTGGTGCAATACCATTGGCAACCTCGCATTTGCACGCATATTGTCTTTCACTTCGACCTGACAAAACTTTTATTGACTTCGGCAACCTGGAGTTGTGTACATTCTAAACACTCCGATCACACTCAAACCCTGCCTCTATGATATAACATAGTCTCATGAACTCTCTAATGCTAATTGAGGAAAGGAAACATGAAATTGGGTGTAATGATGGAATGTTCATTTAGTAGACTAGATCATACCAATTAATACGGATGCGCCCTTGATCCTCTAAAGAACCGACCAAACTTGAAGCTCGTAGCAACAATGTATTTGCAGCTGAACCATTGGTTTACAGTGTAAAAAATAAAAGTAACAATGTACTTGCAGCTGTAGTGTAGATGAATGTAAATTAGGCATAGAGTATTTCTCAGCTTTTAATCTGAATGTAAATTACGCCTTCTGTTCAATTTCTTCATAAATGACAATTAACAATGACAGTATCTTCAGCGCTTACTCTATATTTAGCTTATTGTTCTGAATAACAATAAATCACAAGCAACAGGCACATTGATCATATATTTACATTGTTCTGAATACTCCAGGTGCATAGATCGCATATTTATACCGCACCTACTATGTTGGATGTACTGTTGCATATTTCGCATAAATTATCATGTGAATTTGGTTTCCCAAACGATTCCTACAGCTAAAAAATACCGCTATTTTCATGTATATACGACTCTGAATTTGCTTTGTACACTATTGTCTATGTATTACACATTCATACCGATTTGTAGCTAGACTTTGCCTACCAATCATCTGGGTTAAACTTGTTCCAAGCATCCTGCATGGTACGAATCCAGTTTATAAACCCACAAGGATGACGGGATGATAGTAAATGCAGAGGTTGTTGTTGTTGTTACCTTCAAGAGATCAAAAACCTTTTCACAAATGTATTTCTGCTGGATGGTAGCACCTCGTTGTTGCAATTTGTCAGGGTGGACGCACAGGGCAGCCTTTTTGTAAGCTTTTCGAACAGCTGTGGATGTCACAAGATCTGTCAAGGGGAGGGGCTGCCAGCCGCTATCAGGGCCGAGGATCTGTGGGTATCAAGATTTATGATCCAAATATCAACCATCTCTTAAAAAAAAAATCAAAGTTCCATAACATGAACACTAAGCATGAATAGTGATTTGCTCGAAGTTCAAAGTTCAACCACCTATTGAATCCTATGTTATACCAATGCTCATGAAAACACTCTTTCTTTGAGTGGTACAACTGCTTGACTGCTTCTGATATGTTTCCAGCCGAAGAGAAGCCATGGAAGACTTATGTTAGGAGGCCTAAAATCAGCAATTAGTTAATTTAAATTGTTATTATTTCAGTATTTAATTCTAGTGGTTATTCAGTTATTCTCTAGGCAGTTTAGCTGAGGTTGATTCAAGATGGTTTCCTATTTCCTAGTGTCAGTTAGCATACCACTAAGGCAATTAGGACACTTCTATGTAAGTGGTTTAGTGGGTAGTTTTCTGGGAGGCAGTAGCCTACTCAAGTCCTAGTTAGAGTCATTTGTAATCATGCAAGTTTTATTAATCAGTCAAGACTCAAGAGTCACAAAACGTGGGAGATTCTCCTACACAAAAGCCCTCTTGGTAGTTTGCCTAGAGTGGTCTTCCTCTTGCAAATTATTTGCTTGAGTGGTTTCCTGCATACGAGTCCTCATACTCGGTGGAATCTATCAGCTTCATTCCAAACTAAATGAATCAGATTCAATAATGGATGGTAGAGTCGATTTAGATATGAACTAGCTCAAAACATGATATCCAAAATTAACATATATAGGGTAGAGTATGGGAACATACATATTGGAGGGTTGAAAGCATTGCACGCAAGTTCCCCTCCTTCCCAGTCAACCAACTTTTAACATCGGCATCCAGAGCATCAGCAAACCTCTGCCATTAAAATAAGATCATCAGGAAAATAATTCATGATGGTTTGAGAGAATCAACTCAATTCTGAAAATCAAACATACATTCCTCTCGGCTTGCTCCTTTTGAACAAGAAAATCATGGCTGTTCTTCTCTTCAAGAGCCTTTGTCTGCATAATGTGGCATAGCGAAGAAAACTTAGTAAATGTAACAAACTTCCTTTTCAGGGATCTAATCAAGCAGGGAAAAACTTACTGATCGTTCCATGGTTCGCCTATTCCTTTCTGATACACCATTTCTCCTCTGTGATGATTCACCCATGGCTCCACTTGATTTCTCTGTAGCAGAAGGTACTTCATGACACAAAATTACATTGTTTAGGAATCATGAAACACTAACTACAACATTTTTTTTTTAATTGAGCAGAAAATGCAGTGATATGATGGTGGAAATTTGCAAAAACATGTACCAGAGGAGTCTGAGCTGCACGAGGGACCAGGAGTCTGATTTCTGGGATCCTGTAATAGTTCAAAAGGTCAATTTATGAGCTCCAAGGAGCATAAATCAATTATAATTATGTAACGAATGTGCACTTCAGAATGGTAGACTGTCCTAAACAGATCACCTTCTTACCTTTTCTTTGGACTCGTAAGCAGCCTTCTCAGACATTGCTCTCTGTAGGGCACGTTCTCGAGCCTCTGCAGTTGCTCTTTCTACTGCAGCCCGCTCCATCTTAAGTTTTGCATCCATAGAGGCTTTATCAGGCCCAAATTTAGCCTCGGAAGAATCTTTTCCTTGCTTGGCCTGAGCTGTATCTGCTTTCTGACGTGCTTCGACAGCAGCCCTCTCTCGAGCTTCGGCAAATGCTCTCTGGCGTGCTTCACGGATTGCCCTATCAACAGCTATCCTTTCCCTTTCTTTCTCCTTCTCCCTGCTATTCAATTGATTCTGGTGCTTATTTTCCATGATGCTTGAGGAGGACACTTCACTATGTTCATCATGTTTTCCATTATCTTCCCCCATTTTAGCTTCGTGTTCCTGATTAGGTTTGACCCCATCGTCTTCAAGGATGCTCGGTCTCTGAACAGGACCTACCCTCTCTCCATTTTCGAACCATCTTCTTCTTCTATGAGCTGCTTCAGCAGTAGCTCTACTTTCTTCAGCAGTACCTTCTTTTCCTTGGTTCACTGATTTGTTGACACAGTTTCGCAAGCTGTCATCAGGTTCTGATTCCTGAGCGATATGATCATCTATATGTGCGGCCAATCCAGACCCATCAGAAATACTAGGTTTATGCAATAGTTCTTCTTCTCTATCTTCAAACCATCTTCTTCTCCGGTGAGTTGCTTCAGAGCTATGGTGACCATCTTCCAGACTACTTCCAGCATCGGTCTGCCTCACCTTTGTGCTTTCTCTGGATTCATTCACCATTTCTTCAACATGAATTTCAACTCTATCATCAACTTTGGATCCCTGTGAATTCTCCTGGTCATGTACCGGGCTTATCTCACCCACTAGAAGAACACCAGACCAACATAACTCTCCTGCTTCATCTCTCCTTTGGAACCACCGTTTTCTCTTGTTTGATATTTCGGCATCATGCATCACTGAATCCAGATCACTAGCCTTATCAATCTCCCTCGTATCCATTCTAACTTCAGACTCACCACCTTGATTTTCTGAGCCAATTTCGGTAGTGAATGCTCCTTCATTAGCATGTTTCTGCTCAACGTCCACACCAGTTTCTCCTTGAATTTTTTGAATATTTGTACGAGGAAGTATTTCACAAGTGTCTTCGAATTTCTCTTCAACTACATCAATGTCTTCGCAGTCTCTACCTGAAGTTGAAGTCGCAGTCATCTCTTCCCTGATTAACTTACTAATTGATTGTACAGAACTGGGCTGCTCGGCATTCCTTTCAGGTTCAGAGGTAACGGCTGGTGACTCAGTCATACTCTCATCATCAAAAGCGAATTTGACATTTTGGGCATGTTCATTTCTATCATCATGTGGGTATCCCTCACTGTGTGAGGCTGGTTTCACAGAGCAGCGACTACCTTCACTGTTTCCATCTAAACATGATTTCCCTTCCTTCTTGCAAAGATCAGCAGAGGGTGGACACTCTTCAAGACCCAAGGTCTCATCAGCTACTTCATTAAAGCATCCAGCTTGTCCGCACATCTCTTTTCCACTCAAGTCATTGACTGTATGCACAGAGATGGGCTGTTCAAGACTTCCTTTAGTTTCAGAGGTGGTGTTAGATGAATCTGCCATCCTTTCCTTCTCAAAGGTGGTGAAGTCCACATCTTGGGGATACTGATCTGAATCATCACATACACGGACTTCTTCATTTCTCTTGAGAGACTGCTCCTGCTGCCATATATGACCAATTGCAGGAAAGTAATCATCATGCTCTAAGACATCATTAACCACTTTAAAGGAGTGCGATCGTTTTTCACACATATCCTCTCTAATCAACTGAGTACCTTTCTGTAAATAAATGGGCTGTTCAACATTCATCTTGGATTCAAAGGGACTGCTTGCCGGCTCTGACATCCTTTTTTCCCCACTAGAAGAAGATTCCAAATGTTGGTCCGATTGATTGCTTTCATCATGCAAGCAAGCTCCTTCGTCTTTGCTAAAATATAAGGACTCGTCATTCTCAGACACATCATGAGCAACAGCAACACGCTTATCATGCTCAGTGGTATCATCAACAACTCCAATGAGGCCTACAGTCAATTTGCTCTCAGCACCCTGGTGTTCAATTGTCTTTTTGTCTTCCCTTGTACACAACTTTGCTTCCTGTACTGTTTCTTGAAGTTCATCTGTGCTTGTTTCTTCAACCATTTCAACATCTTCTAGCTTCTTTCTGGAATGCTCTGGCATTTCTGTTTCCCTCCAGCTGAAAGCCTCCTCTTGCCTCCTAATCTCATCTTTCCCATCAAAAGACGTGTCCCCTCCCTTCACAATAGGTCCCTGATATTGCACATCTTTTGCAGTTTCATTAACAACTTTGCAGTAAGTATCTTCTTTTGAGTCATACCCACTTGACTGATAAGTTGCTTCTTGTGTCATGTCATGTTCCACTCGTTCATTAGTGCCCATTTGGCTCTTCTCATGTCCACATCCACCATAGTCATCTACAATCTCTTGACCCTGGTCTAGAACAGCATCCTGTATCAACTCCCCTTTAACTTGAAATGACTCATGCACTTCCATTTGGTCCATCTCTTGTTCAGGTTCAGAAGCATCACATTGTGGGCTGATGAGAATTTCAACATCTGGAGACGCTGTTATATCTTCAACTTTTCCATGTTCCAGAGTTACAGTTCTTTTCACTTCATTTTCTTCCGGCTTATGGATTTCCATGTGTGTCCTATCTGAAACCTGTGCAATATCCCCAACCCCTGAACTTGCATAGCTATTCATTTTAACTACTTTCTCAAGGTGGTCTTGATCAGATGCCCACTTTATGTGAGTTTCTACATCTTGCACTTGGCAAGCACTTCCTTTAGACTGCTCCACAGATCCGCTAGTAGTTGGGATGTCCTCTTGTATCACTATCTTCTCAGTTTCGGCTTGCTTGGAAAGGAAGTTCACAAACCTATTCTTTACTCCGCTAAAAAGCTGACTTAAATGTTTGGCTGCCTCCCATTCTCCTACACCTTCATATTTGTGACTCTCAGTTGATTTCTGCACATCATTTACATACTCTGCCTGGTCTAAAGAATCATGAGTTTCTCCAAATATCTTAGCTGGAGAAGTACTCTTAAGGCCAACACAATCTTTCGTAGCAGCAACTCCATGCAACCTTTCATTCAACACACTTGCTTCAGCTGCAACTTGGCTCTCAGTTGTAGCCCCAAAATTTAAATCATCCTTGGATTTCAATCCACCTACTGTATTGATATTACTATTCTCACTTGTCGCGTTAGTATTAAAATGACTCTTTCGTTTTATTACTTTGTCTTGATCAACAGCTTTATTCGGCCTTCTAGCTTCAGTTTCCGAAGCACATTTCTGTTTTAGCCCACATGCTTCATAGAAATGGTAAGTAGGATTGCGTGTAGTTTTGACTTTGAGACTATCTTTGAAAGTCATCTTTGTAGAACAATCACCCTCCTGCCCTTTCAAAAACTCTTTTGCCCAACGTATCTTTGCTTCAGCCTCCTCTATTGCCCTTTTCATGGCAGCCGCTGACACAGCTGCAGCTGAATTCACATCTAACTCTTCCTCGAGAAGTGGAGAGGAAGAACCAGCAGCAGAGCGACGATGCTGGTTCTCTGAAGAACTCTTTGATCTTTGGATAGATGACCTTCTGAAGTAATCATTGGTCTCAAATAATTGAGGTAAACTCGATAGAGATGACACGCTAAAAGTCTGGGATTTGAAATTGACTTTTCGTGTGCTGCGAGTTGCATCAGATGTATAGCATTCACCACCACCAAAATCTTCCTGCAATTGAGCATCACGATCATTGGTCTGCTTGTTAGTACCTAGATCTGAAACCGCCCTTGCATGCTTTCCCTTCCTTTTTCCCTTACCAACATTCATACTGAAATCAGCGTCATCCATACTCATACGTTTCGCCTTATCCAAACCAGTTTTTCTTGCAGGACCGACTTCATCAAACATAGTGTTTTTTGAATTAATCTGTGTCGTCGCAGGTGCACCATCTTCACTCAACTGACTTGTTTGCTGGTTTGAAACATCAACATGTTTAACACTATGAAATTGCTGGTCTGACACACTGCTTGATGTTTGATTTTCCCCTGAGCTACAGCAAAATTCTTGGCTTTTGGAAAGAGTCATCCTTTTTTTTGATGCGCTCTTTGATGCTGCATTAAGATGAGGAATGTGCCTCATCCCAGCTGCGTCATCGTTACTCAACTGGTTGGTTTTCTGGTGTGAAATATTGACATGTTCTGCACTATCAAATTGTTCGCGGGGTGACACACTGCTTGATGTTTTACTGTCCAGGGAGGTGTCACGAAATTCTTGGCTTTTTGAAAGCACCATCCTTGTTTTTGCTGGGCTCTTTGATTCTTGACAGTTCCCAGAATTAAGGATAAATTCTTGACTTTTTGAAGCTGGTATCTTTATCTGCGCTGAACTCCTACATTAATATGTAAAAAAAATAAAGTTAATCCCTTACCTTTGCATCAATGATGCGACATTTTGTAACATTAAAATTTGGGGGGAAAAAAAGTGGTTAAAGAGAACATAGTTGCTCTACTCTCTAAGCTAAATAGGATGATCGTTCCATAAAGAGCAGGCATTCGTCATTAAGGCTAGGTTTGGTATGGCGATCTTTTTGGGATAGTGCACTTTTGTAAGAACTAATTGTCTTCCCAGTGAAAAACCCACTCCCAATATTTACGCTAAGCTCCTAAGATTGTTGAAGGTCTCATTTCAGCTTGTTTTCCAAATGAAGCCTAAACTCCTTTGTTAGCTATACTCTAACAGCTTAAGGTCCGTTCGGCATGGCACACTGCCTTAATCACTTATCAGCAACCTTATAATATCACTGATATGGTAACAGTATGTTTGATAAGGTGACTATAAGACCTTATAATACCTTTCTTTGGCATGCCAAACAGACCCTTAAGAATGAGAGGCCATGGATGGAATTTCGGCTACTGACTAAAATGCTAAAAGAAAACTATATCTATAACAGTATGTAGAGAGATTTAATCTATGTTTGCCACAAAGGTGATAATACTGGTAGCCTAATTACTGGAAAATCTAAGAATTGAAAGCATAGAACACTAGAACAAGAAATCAGGTCACAGTATATTTTCATTTGCTCAAAATAGATTCATCTGAGGAACTAAAAACAGATAACTGGAAAGTTGGGGCTTCAGATAATCTTATGAAATTCGAAACCGGAATTGTTGAGTTCTTTTGCAGTTAAGATTCTCAAGCCCTTACATGAACAAGATAACATCCAGATTAGGCCTGCCTCGCAAAAAACACTTCCCATTTACAGCAAGAATAACAATGCAGCAAGCCAGCAACGGAATTTCCAATTTCACATGGACAGTCCAGGAAAGTGAATAAACTACCAAAGAAAGCAACAGTATATGATCACCAGTTTCATAATCTCAGGAAATAGGAGTGTCATTTGCCGGGCAATCTGTTATGATGAATCATCATAATGCGATAAGACAAATTGAAGTTCACAAGCTGCAGTAATCAAAGTAAATAGAAATCAACCCCAAGATCAGCATAAATATGTAAGCAAAACCTAATTTTTTCTCTTTTCAAACAAGATCACATTGAAGAACTGTGACAGAAAGATAAGAGGGAGTGGGAGTTTGAGGGAAGGAGTAAGAACCGTGATGGCTGAGCATCGGATTTTGCTTTCTTCTTCGATTTACGGAACAATTCTTCAGCCGGAACTCCAATTCGATCATCGTCTCCAATGTCGCCAAAGACTCCGGCGTAATCTACACCGGAGTTCCGAGTTCGGGCCACAACAATGCTCCGATCGACAGCCGGAAGGTCGAGAATCGGGATAGAGGAGCCGAGAGAGGCATCCGACGGAAAGAAGATTTCACGGTAGTCGTCGATACGGACGGACAAAGGCGACGCGTTGAACTTCGTCGCCGACGGAGCAGAGAAAACGCCGTCGTAAATGTGCTTGGAGCTGACGTCGCCGGCATTAGAGAGCTTCTTGGAGAGAGAAACGGAGCGAGAGACATCCGCCATGGATAAGACTCGGAGCACGCTCTTTATCTCTCTCGGTCGCTCGCGTTCTGTTTAACTCTGCGCGTCAGCAGGGAGATCTCGGAGACAGGAGAGACCGAGAGAAGGAAGACAGAGGAGGTAGAAGGAGAAATTTTAGCGTGTGGGTGCGAAGAAAGTTGGCACGTAAGGGAATGTGAAATCAACGGCTGATGGACGAGGGATGTCGGTGGGCAGATGATCAGACGGTGATGATGCAGTCAAAGTGTAAAACATGTTCGTGAGAGTCAGCTCAAGCCGTTGACTGGTTTTATATACATGGGTAACTTAGATCCAGACCACCACCCGGAGCATTTTTTCGGATGAGTAATTGAGTATACACAACCCATGATCATCCAAGAGGGGATTGATGAAGCAGGTTAGCCAGCGTCAAAAGAGCAATTTTTTCTGTCATTGTGTTGATCTTGCAGAAAGCATGCGAGATAAAAATCGTGTGGAACTGCTGCACTGAACTAGAATAGATCGAATATTCGAATGTCCAAAAGGATGATCTCAATCTCCCCGCATAAGTGTTTTTATCTATATACTACTCCCTCCTTTCCAAAATAAATGTCGTTTGTCCTTACATGCACGCTTTTCAAGAAGGTAAAAATACTATAAAATATTATTTTTTTAATCATTCTTTTTAAATAATTTCATATTTGTTAGTCATAAATGAACTTATAAAAACAAATTCGTTAAAAAACAATATTTTATAGAATTTTTATCTCATCAAAATGTGTACCGAAAAGTCAAGTGAATTTTATTATGGAAGAGAGAGAGTACTTCCTAGAGATGATAAGTTGATAATACAATTTAATTTGCCAAAATCACATTTGATTAGTGTGAGGTGATCGATGGAGCCAACAGCTACCTACCCATGACATACGTTGTTCTCTTTTTGTTTGAAAAGACCCTACCAATCATTTTAAAGCGTGTTTAATGTAACGTTTGAGGCAACATTTAATGCTTTTAGAGCATTTCAGTTAGGGTTTAAAATGGTGTTTCTAGGCTATCATAGAAAACGGCCTAAAATGCCACTGCATATTGCACGTCTTCCCTCTGCACTATATATGTAGAATTTATTGGTGAGAGATGACCAAAAAAAAAAGAATTTATTGGTGAGAGAAGGTAATGAGATAAAAATCCTACATTGATAATATAAACAAAGAAGTCTTAGTATATAAAATAGTGGGGGCGTGTTGCACTTGCGTGGTGTGTTGAGAGATGTGAATAAGGCCATAAAGAGTCTCACATTGAAAGTTGAAAGCAACAAGTCTTAGTATATGAGTTGGTTTGGTGGGCTAGCCCCATCGAACCCAACTGACTTTAACATGGTGCCAATTTGGGATCGTTCAACTCTTTTACAAGACAAATAGTTTAAATTTTAGTAAGCAATCAAGTTAGTAATGTGCAACTGCTAATCACATTTAGGGTTGAATCTTGGTGAACACATAGAATGGCCAATGGGAATGGTGGGAACTAAACTCCAGCAGGTAATGACTTGGAATATGCATATATAATAATTAACGAGTAATAAAATCACATGTTGGAATTGGAATCTTGATAATAAATATAACTTAATAACAATTATAATTACATTAATAACACCTCTCAATTGGTACAACAACTCCTCAACTAATTACTGATTAAAACCCCATCTCTTTTGTCTTGTGGTGTTAGAATTTGAAGCTAGCATCAACATTGATGATTGCTTAATTGGGTTTTTTTCTATCTAAGACCAAACTCCCATCTCCTCTTTCTCTTTGTTCAAAGGAATTGATTGATTAAGCCTTAATTAAGGTGCAGTATGAACAAGGGAGCCTATGTTTTGATATTCTTTTTCTGGGCTTTGCTTAGCATCATCACCCCTACCCTTGTCCAGTGGTCCGCCTCAGCTGCGCAATCCAAAGAGGAAACGATTGGTATGTATACCTAACTAACCTATGATCTTCATCTAAATATGTATATGATTTATATATATAAGTTATTCATGTGTATTTGCATGGATTTTCAGGGAAAGGGTATAGTAGTGAGGAGGGATCAAGCGCTCCAAGGAAACTGATGAAGTTAACTCAAGAAATTCAACGGATCAAAAAAGCACCACCACCAGCTCCAGCCCCAACTCCAGCTCCCCAAGAGGGCGGGGAGGAAACAATGGAAGAGGCAGAAGTACGTAGTAGCACTACTTAGAGAGGGTTCATCCCATCACAAATTAGAGGGTGAGTTTGTGTAGAGACGGAGAACATAGATTGTAAATTGTTTTTTTTTTCCTGGAGTTTTGGGTGGGTACGTGGTTAAATATAATATATAATGGATGAAGAAATTCACCCATACTCCGTATATGATAATAATTGATGTATAGAGATCGAGAAGCTGAAAATAAGAATGTTAGTTATAATTCAGTTGATCGTAAATGAATTAACTGGATTAGTCATATTCGTCTATCTGTACCCCTGTCATTTTAAGCAGATGCTGGTATGATAGAGCATGAAACTCAATTACTTTATGGATCAAGAATCCTTACTGCGAAAGATTTTATAGCAAAGAAAGCATATATTGGTTGCCATATATACGAAGCACATTCTGTACGTGGCAATTTTTATTTATACGTTTTGTATTTGTTAGATTACCCAGGAAGGATTCATGGTACTAACAAATGTGTGTGGCTATTAGCTAGTTTTAGCGTTAAGAATACTTAGTAATGCAATTGTGAATGGGCAAATAAAATTTAGGAATTTTTATTAAATTAAGTTTCTTGATCTATGTACACGTATGGGTAAAAAAAAAACATTTTTTAAAAATATTTTTTCTGGTTTCAAACCTTTGTTTCAAAGTATTGATGGAACAAAAACAAATATATTTTTCAATTCAAAGCATATTATATGCTAAATCAGATTTCTAATGATCATCTAAGATTGAATTGTGGGGTTTATATATCAAAAGTAAGACCCGTCATATACCATAAAGTCATAAACAAACTTATACCAAGATATTTGCTGACATTTGTTACCTGATCGAGGGAGCGCAACTTTTATGTATCCCACTCCTATTGCAGAGGTTGAGATCATCTAATCCACAATCACAGTCCATTATATAATCCCTATCGCGTGATTGATTGTGCCGATTTTTTTTTTTAATAAATAGGATAGTATTATAATTGCTTTCAATCAATAAAAAGAAACAGATTATAGAATGGACTATAAAAGCGGACCAGAGAATCCTCACCGCTATTGCAGTTTTAAACAAAACCTTGGAGTCTAACCTCATTTTAGGTGAGATACATGTGAATGATGTGATGCTTCTTCAAGTAGAGTATTGATATCAATTATTCATGTATTTTGACCAAAAAGGTTTGAACAAATTTGATTGAGGGTGGTGATGCATGGTTGTTGGAAAGCCATCGTCACAATTCATAACCCCTTATCATCATTTTATAAGGTGAGATGTACGTAACCTTTTTCCCACTATATATATGTCAAGAGGGTGTTTTTGAATGATGGGCGAAGGCCCAAGTTGTCCGGTCCATGACATGATTTCCACTTCAGTTTCCATCATATTCGTACAAGGAGAGCAAATAATTTTGGCAAGGAAATTCAATTCAGTTGTGTCCTTCTAACCTTTTGAAAAAAACAACAAACTTTTAAATTGTACAATTCATTATCGCTATCCAACTTGTTGGGATTATTATTTTGGATTCTCTCTTAATGGATCTTTATAATATACGTTTGATACTTAATAAGTGTCCCAAATTACTCGAATTATCATCCATTGAGAAAACTTAATTACACTGGAACCATGTCCAGATCCTTGCAGCAGACATGAACTATATATATGATTTGATTGTGATCCCGGTTCATTATATTTGGATAATTGGATTAAGAATCTTGTCTACATTGAGAGGATGGGCATCCCATGGGGGTGGTGGAGCCGAGGAGGGGCCACGTGCAAGTGGAAGAGGGCCGAGGGGGGGCTCCGAGATCTATGAATATGCGTCCATTCCAACCACTTTCGTCCGCATATCCCCGTAATCCATCACCCTTGGATTGGAGCCCCCGTTCTTTGTATCCTCCCACCCTCCATTTTCCTCCTTTCCTTTGGAAAGTAAAACTATCTTACACTACGCCAAACAGACACTCAAGAGACGGACAAAAGTCGTCGCCTGAGAGCGAAAACCGTCGCTAGAACATTGAAGTGACGGACGTCCGTCGCCTGAAGGGTTGTCGCATGGACACCGTCCCCTCAGTTAAATGGCGGCGGAATGCCTAAGTTCGTCGCTTCAGTTCATTGAAGCGACGAACTATTGGCGTCTCTTGAACATAACCGTTGACTTTTGGAAGGTTCTTTCTCATGTCCAAGCGACAACCTCCTCCGTCGCTTCAGTATATTATCAAAGCGACAAACTGTTGGTTCGTCTCTTGAATGTGATTAGTAAATTTTAGTTTGTACTGATGCCACGAATACCTTTGTTCGTCCCTTGAATGATTTTTTTTTAAAAGTCTAAAATGAAATCTGTTATTTCCACCTGTACACACCCTACTCACACAACACAACACAAGCTGTATAACCATTACATAACATAACACAACTCAAATTTGATACCATTACATACATTCACAACATACAACTTGTCGAAAGACACAAGTTGCACTTTACATTCACAACCTCCCGAGCACACAACCCACAAAATGCACAAGACTATCACATTACGAAAACCTGCACTATGCATGCTTTTTACCCAAAAGCATGCATACCTTTAAGGCTTGACAAAGGGGATGAGTTTAAGAGGTAACTACCTCATAGGTTTTTTACCCAAAAAATCTACCATGTTCAATGCAAATGTTCCCAAAAAGCTGGTAACTACCTATCATGTTTGAAAGACTTACATGCTAATGATGAGTTTAAGAGGTAACTACCTCATAGGTTGGTTGGGAAGGGATGGACTGTCGCACAAGCAGCTGCAACGCCTCCATACGCTTCATCTCATCGCAGTGTTCAATGGTGTGCTGAGCGTTCTCGTCCACCTTCTTGACACTCTCCTTAGTCTTATGGGCTCTCTCCTCAAGCTCTTGCCTTTTTGATGAACCCTCCATGCTCCAACGTTACAACCCCCTCTTTCTTGGGAGGCCTTCTCACCGCTCCTCCCATCCCTTCCCAAAATAAATAGAAACAGTCCATCAGAAATAGAAGGTAGGAAAAATATCAGTCAATCAATCACAAAGGAGAAAAAAACAAAAACTTAAACTGATTGAAACTTGAACTGATTCTAATCTAAGTTATACAATTTAAAAGTCTGAATGAAACTTAAACTGATTCTAAGTTATACAAGTTCAAAGTTTTGAGGTTTATAATACAAGTAATACTATTTACCATACAAGTTAAATTACAAGTCTAAGTTATATTCTATACAAGTTATACAATTTACAAGCCTGAATGAAACTTAAACTGATTTATAACTGTTTTCTAAACTTGTAGATATTTATAAGTGTTTTCTAAACTTGTAGAGATTTATAAGTGTTTTCTAAACTGAAACTTCAAACTGATTTTTAGTTTTATAAGTTTCTAAACTTGTAGAGATCTTTAACTTTCAATTTGTATAGACTTGTAAGTTTTATAAAACTTAGTTCTTTAAACTTATTTATACAAGTTATTTTATAAGACAAGTTTTCAGATTTTATACAAGTTAGTTCTCTAAACTTATTTATACAAGTTATTTTATAAGACAAGTTATTTTATAAGACAAGTTAGTTCCCTCTTTTTTTTGCACATGTTTTTGTCATAACAGTTAATAAGGATGTGCGGGATTTAAGGGAGTTTACCGGCCAACGATGCTAACATTGTAACGGAGGAAGGTAGAGAGGACATCAGCAAACTGAGGCCGCTTAGAGGGGCAATTGTGCCAGCACTTGATCATGAGAGATTTCAAGACTTGAGGGCAACTGCCTGAACAGGAGAATACGCAGAGTAGGCAGACTCGCTAGATACCATTCCAAAACTGTATACATTGCTCATCCATGCCTCGCTAACGCACTCAGGGTCACCTGTAATGATCTGAAGAAACACAATGAAATCAGCCAAATCAACTTTGATGTTTCTTGGATTACATTCGTGCATAACGAAGGAAGAGACAATTCTATATATTTCTATAACATTCTTTACCTAATACAAGATTTATTTTCTGATGATAACCATTTCCCTCTCCAATCAACTATAGCATTCATAGCACCTTTTAAAGTTTGGGTGTCACTATATACACCGTAAATCCGGATTAAGGATTTGCACGTCCACTATTTAAGTCTTGCACGTCCTTAACAACGTGTAAGTATTGCACGTCCTTAAGGACGTGCAAACCCTAGTTAGGGTTTTGCGTTTAGGGTTTAGGGTTTAGGGTTAGGGTTTAGGTTTTCCGACGGTTTTGTAATGTTAATTGATAAAATTGAAGTGTTTAACTAGTGGATTTGAAGGATTTAGGGTCAAATTAAACCGAACACAAGAATTGTTAAGGTTTTCATTCGGATAATATGCGAATAACGTTACAAGGAACGGAAAAAAGGTTTACATTCATAATTTTAATAAAGTTATGGAATACAATCTAGGAAAATAGTAAAGGACGGCCGGACTCGGCACGCAAGGCTCTAAATCTCTCAATCTGAGCTTGAAACGGAGCATCCCATCCTTCGACGCTCGGATGATGATGTTCGACCCATTCTAGTGGAGGCGGCGGAAGAGGAGCGTTAGGACGCAACCAGATCTATGAGAACAAAAATTTAGAGTTAGAGTATTGATATATGTATAAAAAGCATGAATAGGTAATAAAAAAGACGTTTGAAGTCGTACCGCGGCAAAATGGTCTTGGTTTCCGATGCAGGCTACACCAAGAGTTGCTGATTGGGGAGGGTTGTTAGCAGATGTCGGCGAGATCATGGGGAGACATGTGAACGGATGATGCCAAGCTAGGACGACGAGAGAAATCTGATATACCGTCGCAAATACTAAACCCATGATGGGTAGCTCTATCCACCGTCTCCTATCACCATGTGTGGCTCCGGCCCATCTCTGGTAGTCGACGAACTGCTGAAATGGGTACTCTCCCGTATAACAACCGACGTACAGATCGGCGTGATCCTCCAAGTGATTGCATAGTAACGTTTTGAGTTCCGGGAAAGCAGTCTCGCCGATCGGTGATGTCAAAGCCGCCAAAGCACGGTAGCCACAATGACCATCCCCAACAGTGTCCCTCACCGTCTCAATATGACCGAACATGAAGGGATCAACGTTGTTTCGACCCCAGTTGAACCCTCCGAACACATCACCACGTCCACGTCGAGCTGAGGTCGCTTGTGGACGAGGCCGAGCAGCATTTCGAGCAGCACGCGCTTCTTCTCTCTCAAACCTTTCCCTTACCTCCTCGTATGGCAACGGGTTGGTTCTGCAGGCATTCCTCGACCCCCGAGGCCTCCCCTTCCTTCGGACGCTTGCTGATGAGGGTGGGTGCAGCTCATCCTCGCATACATCGTTGGAAGCCGTGTATGAAGATGACAGCTCATACGGCAGTGGGGTGTCGTCGAGGTCAGTCCATGTCAAATCCATCCAGAACGGGTGGATATCCTCGACGGGTATCGGAGTGCCGGAGTTGACGTATGCCTGAATCTCATGGACACAAGGGATCCCGTAACAAACCCTCCAATGTCGGTCTGTGCATACCGGAGGAACCTTTTGGTTCACGACGTCCTGCCATATCTTGTACAGATAATCGAAGCACTTATTGGAGATTAAAGTCTTTACCTCATCGAAAAGGTTGACTTTATACGCCGCTGTTGGCCATTTGAAGCGGTCGATCTCCAAAGCAGTTTGCAGCTCATGCAGTTGACAATCGTTGACTCTATGGATTGCATCGATCACGACGCGGAAGTCACCAGTCGATGAGTGAAGTGCCTCCTTCAGAACCTTGTGTTGACCCTCAACTCTGTACACATTGAAGTGCATACCACTAAATATTCGATATTATATCATATTGTAATGGGAGATATGATGTAAGGTTGTACCTGTTTGTCGTACGGGTGCCGAGATGGAAGACATTATCTACGTAGCACCGTACTATGCTTCTGCTGTATGGAAGCCAAACCGACTCCAAATACGCCACCACACCTGGGAATGGGTGCCATGCATCTCGTAGCGCCCGACGACGTCGGTTGAATGATTCCTCCGACCTCGATTCGAACAGCCCCCAACAGTTGCCCTTAAAGATTCCAGCGTGGTATAAATTCTTCGTGATCTTCAGAGCTGCTTCCTCGCATCTTCTCGTCACGTGTAACCAACAAAGGAGATGCTGGACGTCGGGGAAGACAACATTCAGCGCCGCCAAGAGACCTAGCTCTCGATCAGTCATGATAGCTTGAGGCTGAACCGTCCCAAGCAAGATCTGAAGCTGTCGCAACACCCATGCGTATGTGTCTTCGTTCTCTTGCGACATGAAGGCATAGGCGATGCAGTAAGTATTGCCTGAGGGTGTGAGCCCGACCACCTCGCACAAAGGAATCCCATATCTGTAAGTGTAAATATGTTACATATAAAATACTTTATAATTGGCTATATGTGCAATAATGTAATCGTAATTAAGTAACTTACGCATTTGTTTTGTATGTGCTGTCCATTATGATGACGTAATGGAACCTTCGGAGAAGGCGTATCCCGTCAGGATGCGCGAGGAAGAGGTCGCTCAAGACGTTGTCGTCATCCGGATGTCGTCTGAAGTCGTAGTAGTACCTTCTTTCCCGCAGATGGTGCAAGGTATCCTGGGTCATCGTCCGACTACCTCTTTCTTCGGCGACCATCATGGCGAGCGTGTTGGTAAGGCTCTTCCTTGACGTGACGCTGGTATCATCCAACTGCCTCAATCCGTACCCAATGGATTTTGGAGGAGTGCCAACTTCCTTCATCCACCTTGCCATCTTCTTTTCCCCCTCTGTCATCTGTCCGGCGATGGCGTGACCCTTCAAGCTCGTGGAAAGCCCGTGGTTATGAACACCATGGGTTACCGTCATGCGCCACTGACCCGGCGGAGCTTCGTGTCCGTGTAGAGAGAATGGACAACCACTTATCTTCGACTGCGTGCTCCGGAGCTTCCTCCCGCATGGTCGGTACTCCCCAAACTGCTCGCAAGCAAGGAGAACCCCGCCTGGACGATTCGACGCCCCCGTCCAAGACCGCTTGATTACTAAAATCATGCAGTGTCTCCGACCCAAGTCCTTGAAATGCGTAACCATTTCGTCACGGTCATTCCAAACCCTTGGGTCCGAGAACTCAGACGTAAAGTCTCGAAACTGTATTCATATAATTGGAAATATGAACAAAACGGAAGAATATATCGAAAGAAGTCGGACTTTGTTTTGGAGTGCGGAATGAAGATGTCCTCCATCGCTTCAAATAGGCACTGTTGCGTTAATTGTAAGCAGAACCCTAGCACGTCCTTAAGGACGTGCTAGGGTTTAGGGTTTGGCTAGGGTTTTAGGGTTTGGGTAGGTTAGGGTTTTAGGGTAAGGAAACTGCACGTCCTTAAGGACGTGCTGCACGTCCTTAAGGAAACTGCACGTCTTTGTTTCTGTGCTCCTTCACAAATCCCGAGGGAAGTTCCTAACCAAAATATGCAGTAAAACATTATAAACAACATAAACAAATAGCCGTCGACCTTATCATATTAACGTTTTCGTTTTCGTTATCGGGCAACCTTATCATATTAACGTTTTCGTTTTCGTTATCCGGCAACCTTATCATATTAACGTTTTCGTTTTTGATGTTTACGTTCAATATGACATCACTGGCCAGGTGGATGGCGTACATCATGATCCAAAATCTCCGTCAGCTCGTCCACTAGCTGCTCAATGCGAGGGTCGTCCGCCAGGGCCCTCAAATAACCCTCGACCTCACGAAAGCGGGCTAACAGCGCCGGACGGATGACGGGAGGCTGAGGGAGGTCCACCCATGGGTCCATGCCGATCGGGTGGACGGGCGCCGGCGGGTCGGGATGGGGTGGCATGGTCGGCAGCACGTACGGCCAGCTCTGCGATGCGTACCAAGGCAAGTAATCTGCAGTGACACCGGTCTGGCAATCCTCGCTGGTGCGCCTGTGATCGGCCAGCCTGTAGAAGCGACCCTCGTCTTGCAGGTCCCGCCACCTGTTGTGGCCCGGGGCAAACACGGCGATGTACCGCGCATTCTTCAGGGTCGTGTCGCGGCAGACCTGATCCGGCGCGATGACGGCCTGCGGGATCCCCTGGACCCGTCCGAACTGCCGGAGGCATCTATCGGGCATATACGGCTCCTCCTCACCGCAGAAGGTGATGGTGCCCCGATAGGTGGACTGACGGTACTGGCCGTCGAAGTCCAGATCACGCCCAAAAGGCATCCACCGGACCTACAATTAAACAAATCAGATTTAATTCACAGATAAGAATTATAAGTGATATAGATAGAGTCTCGAATACATACATCATCGACGGTAAGACGGTCCACCTCGTCCCGCAGCTCCCGCATCTTCTTTAGCTTCGCGTCGTCTTTCATCCGCGTTGGCTGCTTCGGACCGATGAACTTCGCGTAGAAGCGAGGGTCATCCTTCCTAGCCGGGTCGCTGGACAAATCACCTCGGAAGCGTGGGAAGTACGCCCATATCCAAGCCTTGACACAAAAAAGTATGTTGTTAGCATATAATTTAAATATTTGTAAACTAAAACTATAATTCAACGGTCTCGTACCTGTAGGATCGGCGTGCAGCTGTCTATGCCCTTCGCGCCTGAGCGGGTAGCCTCGCCTAGGCCCCTGTAGAGACATGCGAGGGCACCTGCAGCCCATGCAAGGGTGGCCGTCCGTGGGATGTCCCAAATGAGGCCGAATATCCTCCATGGGATCCAGCTCTGCGACTTGTCCACAAACAAAGTCGCGGTGAGAGCGATGGCCATGTAGGTCCTGTGCAAAAACAGACGCTGTGCAGGGTCATCCTCAGGCTGCCCCCCTCCCACATGCGTGCGCAGCCGTATCTGCTCAGGATCAGCCGCGGCCTCTGGGTCACCGGCGGGGGCGGGGTCGACGAGCGGCCCGTGTCTCTCCTGCCACAGGGCAGTAAACCCAGTCACCGGAGGGCCGCCAGCGTGTCTGTACGACTTCAGAGTCGCAGGGGTGAGCTGGTAGTACTCCGCGATGGCGGGGACCAAAGCTGCCGCGGACAGATGTGACGTGCAGGGCTGGCCATCAATCGGAATTCCCATCAGACAGGCAACATCGTGCAGCGTGATGGTCATCTCGCCCCATGGAAAGTGGAAGGAGTTCGTCTCCGGGTGCCAATGCTCCAAAAAGCCCGTGCAGGTGAACTCGTCCACACACTGCCAGTGGAGGGACCTGAGCTGGGGGACGCCGGATGGGAGCAGATCCTGGACCCATGTCCCCGGGCCCTCAAATATGTAGGGCTCGAAAGGCAGCAAGTGAGTCGCCCGGTGGTGGAACTTCAGCAGCGACAGCTCCACCGTAGGATCTCTCCACACCTGGTACGCCCGGTAATGCCTATAAGACACAAGCAGATCTCCCGGCGGCAATGAAGGGTCGACCTGCACAGCCGGTGCGGCAGTCTGCGCAGGGATGGGCTCGGGCTGTACCTGTGGGCCCCCCTGGCCCTGAGCCTGCCCCTCCTGACCGTCGTCAGCCTCCTCAACGATGCCAGGGATCACATCATCTACAAAGGCCAAGGAGATCGTCGCTGGTGTGGCGGAGGTCGAAGGCTCGGGCTCGTGTGTGCCAGATGTAGAAGCCTCTGGCGGCACGGCTGAAGCAGAAGTCTCCGGAACGGCTGAAGACGATGCCTCCGGGATGGTGGGTGGAACACGAGTAGGACGTCTACCCATGTCGGCCCGTCGCCCAGCGACTACGTCGGTGATGCAGCTACTTAAAACCTCAGGGGGCTCTAAAGAAGGCTGCAACCCCATCATCGCATCGCCAGAAGGATCCCAACCTGGCATACCCGACCAGAAGGTGTCGTTCTCGTCGGCCGGGGGGGTCCCCATCGACTGCTGCAACCGCTCTGCAGACGCGAGCAGATCGTCGATTGTGGATGTCGAACTGTCGGGTACCGTCCTCCCTGGAATCTGGCTGACCGCTGCCCGGTCGGCGAACGTAACAGGCCGGAGGGTACCGTCCCCCCTCATGAGCCTCCCTGCCTGTTATTATGAAATGTATTTTATTATAATTTATTATATTATAATTTAATATAATTTAATATATTTTAATGATTTTATTTTCTTTCCATTTATATTTATTTCTATGTATTTTATTATATTTTAATGTTTTTATTTTCTTTAAATATAAATTTATTTTATTATATTTTATTATATTTTAATTTTTTTATTTTCTTTAAATTTAAATTTATTTATATGTATTTTATTATATTTTAATTTTTTTATTTTCTTTAAATTTAAATTTATTTCTATGTATTTTATTATATTTTTATGTATTTTGAAGTATTTGAATATTTTTTTAATGTTTTTTATTATCTTTCAATATAAATTTATTTTTATGTATTTGAATATATTTAAATATATTTTAATGTAAATGAAATAATTTTGAAGTATTTTAATATTTTTTTAATGTTTTTTATTATCTTTCAATATAAATTTATTTTTATGTATTTGAATATATTTTAATATATTCAAATATATTTTAATGTTAATTAAATACTTTTGAAGTATTATAATATATTTTAATGTTTTTTATTGTCTTTCAATTGTAATTTGTTTCTATGTATTATATTCTATCAAATTACAATTATATTCTCTTCTATCAAACTATATACTATAAAAAAACATTATAATATATAAATAAATCAAAAAATCTATTTTCAATTATATTCTATTAAACAATATATATTACCAATCATATATTCTATAAATTTCTATTATAAAACTATATTATCTATCAAATTATATTTTCAAACTCTAAAAATAAATCAAACAAAAAGTAATTCAAATAACATACCGGTGGAGTCGGGATCGGGGACACCTCAATGGACCGACGCTTCCGCGGCGGTTCCGCCTCCTCCTCGGCCACTGCTCGGCCTCCGTCGCCGGCGCCAGACGCCGCCCCACCACCACCACCCTCCTCCTCGGCCACTGTTGGGGCTCCCTCGCCGGCGCCAGCCGCCCCACCACCACCACCACCCTCCTCCGCCGCCGCAGCCGCCAGCACCTCCAGCCCCTCAGCCACCGGCTTCACCGCCACCGCCACCGCCTCCCCCGATGCTCCACCACCACCACCCTCCGCCTCCATCGCTGTCGCCTCCGCCTCCAAGGCCGCCACCGCCGCCTCGAGCTCTCTCTCTCTCTCTTTCTGTCTCCATCTCTCTCTCTCTCTCTCTAGGTCTCTCTCTCTCGGTCTCTCTCTCTCACTCCGGCACTGCTCTCTCTCGCTCTCGATTTCTCTCCGGTGACCTTCTCTTTCTCTCTCGCTCTCGATTTCTCTCTCGCTCTCGCTCTGGTTTTTGAGGAAGAAGGAAGGAAGACGAAGAGGCACGTCCTCTTTGCCTTTCTAAGGACGTGCAAGCCCGTTATTAAAAAAAAAAACGTGCAAGCACGTCCTGCTTCGGGTGGCTCTCACCCCACTTGCACGTCCTTAAGGACGTGGGGATTTGCGGTGTATATAGCCGAAACGTAAAGTTTTCCCCACCTTCACAGTAGTGAATTATTGACATAATCACAAGATAGCACTTGCACGAGACAACTTCAAAGCACAGATCATAAAAGGAGATAAAAATTTTCAAATTAATGGCAATAAAAAGATTAATATTTACAAAGATACATTTTTTTAATTATTTACAAAGATTAATTTATAATACAAAATTATTAAAGAAACTCAACTAATAAATGTAAGTTAAATGGATTTAATCTTTTATATACTTTGATACCTATTTTTGAGATTAATTAACAGATTTTGCATCGTTAAAAAAAGATTCATAATATGAATTCACAAAGCTCCTTCGGCAGGACACACAATACATGAAAACCTAATCGGAAATAAAACAGAAATAAAGTGTGTTTAGATTATTACAAAATGACATTCATAATATCAATCACGATCATCGTCATCCTCATCATCATTGTTTTCTAAAGCCCCTTCGTCTTCGTCTACATCTTCCTCCTCGACTTCACCTTCGTCCTGTTCGTCTTCGTCTTCATCGATCTTCTTCTTCTTCGTACTCCTCGTCTTCCTCGTTTTGTTGTTCTTCTTCTTCACTCTCTGATTCATTTTGGAGCCGTTCTTACAGTGTAGTAGTTTATGAGCATTGAAATTATTCGTACATATCAAGCGATTATTCATAAATAATAATGTAATTATTCATATGTATAAACAAGTATAAGGATCAATATTCATATGTATGTATATATGGATAATCACTTTGATACCTACGAGGCTACGAATAATGTCTTGTTTACAAGTCATCTTAGAGTGTTTGGATGTATAGCCTATGCTAGGCGTGGCCACGGGTCACGGGTCAACCGTGACCCGACGGGTCCGGGTAAATGGGTGGGGGCGGGTTGCGGGTTAGGGTTAGGGTAAGGGGTTTTGAACCCGCTGACCCGGCAGGTCGACCCGGCGGGTCAACCCACCATCCCAAATTTTTTTTTTCGGAATTTTTTTTTATGTTTATAATAATTATTATATATATTATTCTTAGAATAATTCATAATATATAAACATAAACAATTTTGCAATGTGCAATGTGGGTCAAAAACACTATCACCCTTCCCTTTCTATAGCTTTGGAAGGAGTAAAGATCTCCTACACCCTACAATGAGACCTTTGGTGCAACAAAAAAAATATTTGAGGTATTTTTAATTTATTAATAATTTTTTTTAAAAAAATTATATTTACATTGTACTTATCTAATAATATATATTTGTATTTTTTTTTCTTTCAACATAATATTTTAATAAGTATTATAATTAATATTGTAAAATAATGACTCTTTTAATTTTAATATTTTTTTAAATATCATTTTATATTACAAAAGTATATAAATATATGTTATTTGACTTGTATAATGTAAATATAATTTTTTTAATTTTTTTATCATTAAAAAATACTTTAAATATTTTTTTGTTACACCAAGGGTCTTATTGTAGGATGTAGGAGATCCTCACTCCTTTGGAAGACTTCCTCTATTCTCTCATTTCCAATGTGGGATAAGAGCCTTATCCCACATTGAAAGTTGAGAGTTAGAATGAAAAGGGATGGAAGTATATATATGTGTACCCCATCTTCCCTAAACTCTCACTCTTCACTTTAAGCTTTATTTCCTATATTGAAATGAAGTAAAGTTTTGAGAAGTTTTATTTCCCTACATTTATATTGTAGTGGATGAAGGAAGTTTTATAGATATATAAAATTTCTCATTTTTTTCCACGTCATATTAAAATGAAATTGATATAAAAAGTGATATGTAGAAAAAGTCTTTACATATCAATTTTTTTTAAATTTTTATTAGTAAAAAATATTATAAAAAAATAAATTATTTTTTTAAATATGGTAACCCGTCCGGTCAACGGGTTGACCCGGCGGGTCAATGGGTTGACCCGAACCTGTTAACCCGTGAATTTTCAGGTTAGAGTTTCGGTCAACCAACCCTGACCCTTGACTTGACTGGTCGAACTCGTCGACCCGGCGGGTCCGACCCGTGGCCACGCCTAGCCTATGCCATTGTTTACAAATTACTTTTAATGTCGTTGGACTAAGAGGCATATCTAATGAAGATGCATTTCTCAGCCTTATCATCTAGCTTTTGCCTCACATTCACTAAAGCATAGGCTATACATACAAACACTCTAAGATGACTAAGACATGGCTTCTTCCCTCTCCAAACTTCATGAGGAGTTCTATTCAACACAACTTTGGTTGGTGAGATGTTCAACAGATACACAACTGTTGCTACAGCTTTATACCATAACTTGTTAGGAACACTCTTTGCTTTCATCGTGATCCTAGCCATCTTCATCATTGTTCTGTTCTTCCTTTCATCCAATCCATTTTGCTCTTGAGTATAAGGTGCAGTCATCTCCCTTCTAATTCCATGCTTAACACAAAATTCATTAAACTCATTTGATAGAAACTCTCCTCCTCTATCTGTTCTGAGAGCCTTTATCTTCTTTCCCAACTGATTCTCAACAAATGCTTTGAATCTTTTGAAATTAAGGAAAGCTTCTGATTTGAACGTTAGAAAGAATACCCAACTCATTCTACTAAAGTCATCTGTAACAAGCAGGAAGTACTTGCTTCCTCCAATTGATTATGCTTGCATTGGTCCACACAAATCAGCATGTAACAACTCAAGGCACTTGCTTGCTCTCCATGCTGAACCACTGAACTGCTTCCTATACACACATCCTTCACATAACTCAAGATCATCAACCTTAGGCAATCCTTGAACCATATCCTCTTTGCTCAACAACTTCAAACTTTGCATATTCAAGTGACCATACCTCTGATAGCTTCCTCGGTACCTTTTACATATTGTCATGGCTTTGCTTACACTTGAGGCAAGATCAAGGGGAAACATACTGGTCTTGGTCTTGGTCACATTCACAATGCTTTATCCTGTTTTCTTTTCTCTAATCACACAAGCATCTTCATCAAACAGTAGAGAATATCCAGTTTGCTGCAATTGACTCACAATTAAGAAATTATGGGCTAAGCCAGGCACAAACTGAACATCACTTAGAGTCTTCTATCCACCTTGCACAGTTTTGATGCCTACTATGCCTCTCCCTTCTACTTGCAGCACTTTATCATCTCCAAGCCTGACCCTACTCTTCTTTATTTCATCTAGATCTAGACATGTAGTTTGGACATCCACTGTCTAGATATCATATGGCACTCATGGTGTTTGCAGTTGAGGTTAGTGTCATGAATAACTTGTCCTCCTTCTCTACATTCTCATAATAATTCACAGGTTTGTTCTCATTCTCTTGCTTGTCCCAGCAGTAAGCTTCTTTGTGGCTAAATCTCTTGTAGTAAGGCACTTTACATTGCTTCTGTGAGCCCTTGAATCATTGTCGTTTCCTCTATTCGAGTCTCTCCATTGCTCCCTTCCTAACTCAGTACATTGGCCTCTTCCTTAACCACCAAAGTTACCTTTTCCTTGTCCTCTTCCTCCACGACCTCTATAGCTACCTTTGTGACCACCTTTTCCCATGTGACCACCTCTATAACCTCCTCTATTTACTGAGCCATCACCCTTACTCTTAGCAGTTTCTTCCTTCACTTGAAGAAACTTTTCATCCTTTTGTTCACTGGTTCTACTAAGAGTTTCCTCATGGGCTTGCAATGAACTGGCCAACTTCTCAAACCTATAAACAGACAAATAATTGGACTCTTCTATAGCAGCCACAAGATGATCATATTTCCTAGTGAGACTCCTAAGCACTTTACTTACAATCTTCTTAGTGCTAACATCCTCACCATATGATCTCATATAATTCACAATACCTGACACACGAGACAAGTAAACCTGCACAATTTCCTTCTCTTGCATAACCAAGGTCTCAAAGTCCCTTCTGAGTGACTGAAGCTTCCCGGTTATGACCTACTTGTCTCCCATATATTCTTGCTTAAGAACTTCCCATGCTTTTTTTTGGTGAACAAGACGAGAGAACATGCTCCCGACCATAGAACTTCCCATGCTTGATGTACAGTTGTTGAAGTTGCAATCCTTGGGAAGATCTCATCATCCAAGGTCGACTCATTAATCATAAACAAGGTCTTCGAGTCCTTCTTTCTTTTCTCCCTCAGTTGCTGATCTGGCTCATCCGTTTGAGTGTCCACAAACCCTTGATCCACTAGGTTCCAATGTTCCATACCTCTTGAGATTTCAAGAGTGTAGTCATCTTCAAACTCCAAAAGTGATAGTTGATCCCTTTGAATATTGGCAGTTGGGGGATTGCCAACATTTCCATTCCAATTGTGCTGCATCTTTGAGCAAGAAACAATGAGACACTCACAGTTGTGTTTCTCTTGTGTTTATGAACTCACACCACTCAAGCCCTAGACAAAAACCCGATTGCAAGCCTTAGTTTGCTCTGATACCAACTATTGGATTAACAATGGTGGATCAACTGATCAATCAACAACACACCCACATACACATCAACACAAACAATACGAGATTTGGGAGAAAACAGAACAAGTTTTGTGTGTAGTTACTAGAACATTAAGAGGACTCAAAAGATGAACAAAAGCCACTCTCCTTGATTGATTGACAAAACCACATTACATACTCTATTACACCAAAATAAATGCATACAAAAAAATAACTCCACTTACCCACTAACATGACACCTAGGTAACGGATTACAAAAGCAAATAAATTGACTACATTGCTGAACTTTGAACTAACTTTAAACAAAAGCTAACCAACTAACTAACAATGATCTTAGCTTAGGAATTTAATTACATTTAAACAACATGATCTATGCTCATATACATATATACATATATACATAGGGACTGGATCAAATGTAATATTGTCTTAGGGTGTAAAATTCTCTTAATGAGTCTAATTATAAACAAATGGGCCTAATTTTTATGAGTAAATGGGTAAATGAGCCTAATTTATAAGTAAATTGGCCTAATTTAATTAGCAAAATATCAACCCACATGTGCCCCCTTGCCCCATGCGTTTGCCCCCCATCCCGAGTCTTTTTTTTTCCCGCGCCAGCAATTTTTTTTCACGTTGGCATTTTTTGTTGTGCAAATATAACTTGATGTTGCGCACATATAACATTATGTTGTGCAAATATAACGTTATGTTGTACAAATATAATATTTTTTATGGGTAAATAGGTAAACGGGCCTATTCGTTCAAGTCGGAGGTCAAAGCCGAGCTCAGGACGACCAACAGCTTCTGCACCGACAAGTCGGGGGTGGTGTGCAACGCCCAGGTAACGACTCTGATAACAGTAGTTGGTGCGTTCAGTTATCCGGTGTTTCTGGCCGAGTCGTGGCAAGGTAACGACGCTTGCAGTCAGTGGGCGTATATTTGTTGCGATTCATCTGGAAATGTGACTTCTGTTAATCTTGCTAAACAGCATCGGAATGGCCCCATCTCCCCTATCTTTGTTGATTTAACATTTTTGAAGACATTGAATTTGAATGTTAACAATCTGACTGGTACTATTCTTGAGAACTTGACCACATTGAGCCATCTTACAACGCTTGATGTTTCAAATAACAACATTAGTGGTCAAGTGTCGGCTTTTCAAACTGGTGTGACGATGAATTACAAGGGCAATAAGCTTATTGGTGGAAGCTCGGGGTCGAAATCCACAGGCTCGGATGGCGGATCAAGTGGATTATCCCGAAAATCATCTATATCAGCTAGTCTGGTGACTGGTTTGGTGATTGTTTTTTTTTGTTAGTGTTGTGTTGTTTGTTTTGTACAAGTGTTATGTTAGCAGAAGAAATGGAAAATTTGGGAAAGTTCAAAATCCATAAATAGGAGCAGAAATAGTTAAGACCAATGGCGCAGGTAGCGTTAACAGATATGCAGGGGTTGCTACTGATCTTTGAACTTGATCTTAGCTTAGGAATTTAATTACATTTCAACAACAGAATCTATGCTCATATAAATATATACATATATACATAGGGATTGGATCAAATGTAAAATTGTCTGAGGGTGTAAAATACTCTTAATGAGTCTAATTATAAATAAATGGGTCTAATTTTTATGAGTAAATGGGTAAATGAGCCTAATTTATAAGTAAACGGGCCTAATTTAATTAGCAAAATATCAACCCCCGTGTTGCCCCTTGCTCCATGCGTGTGCCGGCCCACTCATGTGCCCCCCTTCCCGAGTCTTTTTTTTTTCGCGCCACCAATTTTTTTTCTTTATGCCGGCACTTTTTGTTGTGCAAATATAACTTGATGTTGCGCACATATAACATTATGTTGTGCTGTTGTACAAATATAACTTTATGTTGTACAAATATAATAATTTCTTAGGGGTAAATAGGTAAATGGGCCTATTCGTTCAAGTCGGAGGTCAAGGCCGAACTCAGGACGACCAGCAACTACTGCACCGACAAGTCGGGGGTGGCGTGCGACGCCCAGGTAATGACTCTGATAACAATGGTTGGTGCGTTTGGTTATCCGGTGTTTCTGGCCGAGTCGTGGAAAGGTAACGACGCTTTCAGTCAGCGGGCGTATATTTCTTGCGATTCGTCTGGAAATGTGACTTCTGTTAATCTTGCTAAAGAGCATCTGAATGGTACCATCTCCCCTGCCTTTGTTGATTTAACATTTTTGAAGACATTGAATTTGAATGATAACAATCTGACTGGTAGTACTATTCCTGAGAATTTGACCACATTGAGCCATCTTACAACACTTGATATTTCAAATAACAACATTAATGGTCTAGTTTCGGCTTTTCGAACTGGCGTGACAATGAATTACAAGGGCAATAAGCTCATTGGGACTGATATCAGCACTGGAGGTGGTGAAAGCTCGGGGTCGAAATCCACAGGCTCGGATGGCGGATCAAGTGGATCATCCCGAAAATCATCTATATCAGCTGGTCTGGTGACTGGTTTGGTGATTGTCGTCATTGTTTTTGTTAGTGTTGTGTTGTTTGTTTTGTACAAGTGTTTTGTTAGCAGAAGAAATGGAAATTTTGGGAAAGTTCAAAATCCGAAAATAGGAGCAGAAATGGTGAAGACCAATGGCGCAGGTAGCGTTAACAGATATGCAGGGGTTGCTACTGATTTGCAGAGCTAGAGTAGTGGGGATTATAGGGAAATGCACGTGTTTGAAGGTGGTAATGTTGTCATATCTATCCAAGTTATTCGACAAATCGCGAATAACTTCACTGATGACAATATTTTGGACAGGGGAGGAATTTGAGTTGTTTATAAAGGAGAACTACATGATGGAACAAAGATTTTTGTGAAGAGAATGAAATCTTCTGCTATGGGTACTAAGGGCATGAAAAAGTTCCAAGCAAAGATTGTTGTCCTCATAAAGGTTCGACAAAACATAGGCAATTTGTATTTTTTTATAATTGAAATAAGCCTAATTTATGGGTAAATAATAAAGTGATGTGCCCGTTCGTGAATAATATGATAAAGTGCAATAATAAAGTGCAAAAATAAGATGATAAAGTGCATATATAACATTATGGTGTGCAAATATAACATTATGTTGTGCAAATATAACTTTAAGTTGTGAAAATATAATATTATATTGTCCGTTTATAAACTACGGATTTATTAAATTAAGATAACGACGTGTTTGGGAAGAAAGGAAAATTATGGGTGAACGATTGTAATATACTCTTCCCCTTCCTCGCATCGACGTACTGTATTCTGCCATCAGAAACGGTGGTTGCACTTGCGGACTTCGGCAAGCTCCCGGTGCATGTGGCAGCCTAGGGCACGGCGGCACAAGGGGGGGGGGGGGCAGATACAGGACCGTGGTGGCGTGACAAGTTCGTTGGTGGCTTCGGCTTCGGCGGCGGTCGAAGGCGACGAAGCGAAGCTCCGGTGTTGCTGGGCAAGGCAGAATTATCAGTGAATAGCAATGATCCTCGCGAAGTGAAGTTGAAAAAATCATCCATCGGCGGCATCTCTTCCTCCGGAAGCAAGTACTCCCCGAACGGATTCATTGAATCACCGCTCTCCTCCCGCAGAAATGGCGTTGTTTCCTCTCCGACCAGTTCAAAGAAAGACTCGAACTTCATCGTTCTCCCGGTTTCATCCGAGCACGACTGTGACCGGGAGTTGAGGACGGATGTTGGGTAGGCGAGCGGGTAGTTAATTACCGACGATGACTGGTTTTCCCCCCGGATTCGTATCCAGATGATGACGTCACCCCGAGGGCCTCTACGAAGAAGCGAGAGATGGGAGTGTGTATCAACAATATATGTATCTTTACAATAGATGTAGTGAATAGTTATTCGATTGTAGTGAATAGTTATTCAATTGCAATAATTATTTAGTTGTAGTGAATAGTTATTCGGTTATAGTAGTAGTTATCCAATAGAAGCAAGTGGTTAATTATTTACTTGCTAGTGAGAGTTATTCAGGACGACCAACAACTTCTGCACCGGTTCTGCACCGACAAGCCGGGGGTGGCGTGTGACGCCCAGGTAACGACTCTGATAACGGTGGTTGGTGCGTTCGGTTATCCGACGTTTCTGACCGAGTCGTGGCAAGGTAATACCGCTTGTAGTCAGTGGGCGTATATTTCTTGCGATTCATCTGGAAATGTGACTTTTGTTAATCTTGCTAAACAACATCTGAATGGCACCATCTCCCCTACCTTTGCTGATTTAACATTTTTGAAGACATTGAATTTGAATGATAACAATCTGACTAGTACTATTCCTGAGAATTTGACCACATTGAGCCATCTTACAACGCTTGATGTTTCAAATAACAGCATTAGTGGTCAAGTGCCGACTTTTCAAACTGGTGTGACAATGAATTACAAGGCAATAAGCTCATTGGGACTGATATCAGCACTGGAGGTGGTGGAAGCTCGGGTCGAAATCCATAGGCTCGGATGGTGGATCAAGTGGATCATCCCGAAAACCATATATATCAGTTGGTCTGGTGACTGGTTTGGTGATTGTTGTTATTGTTTTTGTTGGTGTTGTGTTGTTTATTTTGTACAAGTGTTATGTTAGCAGAAGAAATGGAAAATTTGTGAAAGTTCAAAATCCAGAAATAGGAGCAGAAATGGTGAAGACCAATGGCGCAGGTAGCGTCAACAGATATGCAGGGGTTGCTACTAATCTTGGCCAAACTACCAAATTGGTATTTAAAACTGGCAGTCTTAGACAGATGGGTATTTAAAATAACTCCGGCGCCAAATTGGTATTTAAAAAGTCACCGACGGACATATAGGTATTTAAAAAACCACCAGCGGACATATAGGTATACTTTTTTACCGGAAGTTCGGTTTTCGTTCTAAATTTTTAGAGAACGCAATTTAGTAAGCTTGAATTATTTTTGTTGGTAATTAAAAAAAATTAAACTAGGTTGGTTGATAATTAATTTTTAAAAACTCATGAATGTATCTTACAATATATAAAATGATAAAAATAAAGTCTTTTTTTTAAAGAACTCATTAATGTATCTAAAAATATATAAAATGATAAAAATGTAGTCTTTTTTTATCAGTTCTCATATATTGGTATCTTTATTGGTTGGAAGTTTGATTCTCATATATTATTATTTTTTAAAACATATTTTTCAAAAATAAAAATTAGTAAGTTAATTACCATAATTAATCCCATATATTTTTATTGGTTGGAATTAGGTTTTTAATATACATGGTTTAATGATGATAATTAACTTGTTGAATTTTATTTGTGAAAAACTTAGGTTTTTAAAAATACTAATATGTAAGTATCTAACTTCCAACTAATTAAAATACCAATATGTGAAAACTAATTAAAAAAAAGTATGGATTTAATTTTATCTTTTTTATATAACATTTATAGATATATTAATGAGAATTTTTTTAATGAATTTATCAACATAAAAAACTTCCGGCCAAAAAAAATACCTATATGTCCACCGGTGACTTTTTAAATACCAATTTGGTAGTTTGACCTACTAATCTTTGAAGATCTTAGCTTAGGAATTTAATTACATTTCAACAACAGGATCTATGTTCATATACATATATACATATATACATATATACATAGGGATTGGATCAAATGTAAAATTGTCTTAGGGTGTAAAATTCTCTTAATTGGTCTAATTATAAATAAATGAGCCTAATTTTTATGAGTAAATGGGAAAATGGGCCTAATTTATAAGTAAACGGGCCTAATTTAATTAGCAAAATATCAACCCCCATGTGCCCCCTTGCCCCATGCGTATGCCCCCACTCTTGTGCCCCCCTTTCCCGTGTCTTCTTTTTTTTTTCGCGCCAGCAATTTTTTTTCATGTCGGGACTTTTTGTTGTGCACATATAACTTGATGTTGCGCACATATAACATTATGTTGTGCAAATATAATCATTTCTTATGAGTAAATAGGTAAATGGGCCTATTCGTTCAAGTCAGAGGTCTAGGCCGAGCTCAGGACGACCAACAACTTCTGCACCGACAAGTCGGGGGTGGCGTGTGACGCCCAGGTAACGACTCTGATAACGGTGGTTGGTGCGTTCGGTTATCTGGTGTTTTTGGCCGAGTCGTGGCAAGGTAACGACGCTTGCAGTCAGTGGGTGTATATTTCTTACGATTCATCTGAAAATGTGACAGTGAATTATAAGGGCAATAAGCTCATTGGGACTAGTATCAACAACGCAGGTGGTGGAAGCTCGGGGTCGAAATCCACAGGCTCGGTTGGCGGATCAATTGGATCATCCCGAAAATCATCTATATCAGCTGGTCTAGTGGTTGGTTTGGTGATTGTTGTTATTAATTTTGTTGGTGTTGTGTTGTTTGTTTTGTACAAGTGTTATGTTAGCAGAAGAAATGGGAAAATTGGGAAAGTTAAAAATCCGAAAATAGGAGCAGAAATGGCGAAGACTAATGGCGCATGTAGTTTTAACGGATATGCAGGGGTTGTTACTGATCTGCAGAGCCAGAGTCGTGGGGATTATAGGGAAATGTCCGTGTTTGAAGGTGGTAATGTTGTCATATCTATCCAAGTTATTTGACAAGTCACGAATAACTTCAGTGATGACAATATTTTGTGCAGGGGAGGATATGGAGTTGTTTACAAAGGAGAACTACATGATGGAACAAAGATTGATGTGAAGAGAATGGAATCTTCTGCTATGGGTACTAAGGGCATGAAAGAGTTCCATGCAAAGATTGTTGTCCTCATAAAGGTTCGACAAAACATAGGCAATTTGTAATTTTTATAATTGAAATAGGCCTAATTTATGAGTAAATAATAAAGTGATGTGCCCATTCGTGAATAATATGATAAAGTGCAATAATAAAATAATAAAGTGCATAAATAAGATGATAAATTTCATATATAACATTATGATATGCAAATATAACATTATGTTGTGCAAATGTAACTTTAAGTTGTGAAAATATAATATTATATTTTTCGTTTATAAACTACGGATTTATTAAATTAAGATAAGGGTGTGTTTGGGAAGAAAGGAAAATTATGGGTGAAAGATTGTAATTTACTCTTCCCCTTCCTCGCATCGACGTACTGTATTCCGCCATCAGAAATGGTGGTTGCACTGGCGGACTTCGGCAAGCTCCCAGTGGCAGCCTAGGGCACGGCGACACAAGGGGGAGGCAGATGCGGGACCGTGGTGGGGTGACAAGTTCGTTGGTGGCTTCGACGGCGGTCGAATGTGGCGAAGCGAAGCTCCGGTGTTGATGGGCAAGGCAAAACCTTCGCAGATTAGCAATGATTCTGGCAAAGTGAAGTTGAAAAAATCATCCATCGGCGGCATCTCTTCCTCCGAAAGCAAGTACTCCCCGAACGGAGTCATTGAATCACCGCTCTCCTCCTGCAGAAACGGCGTAGTTTCCTCTCCGGCTAGTTCATAGAAAGACTCGAACTTCGTCGTCGGCCCGGTTTCATCCGAGCACGACTGTGACCGGGAGTTGAGGACGGATGTTGGGGAGGCGAGCGTGTAGTTAATTACCGACGATGGCTGGTTTTCCTCCCGTATTCGTACCCGGATGATGACGTCACCCCGAGGGCCTCCACGAAGAAGCGAGAGTCAACAATATATGTATCTTTACAATAGAATGAATAGATGTAGTGAATAGTTATTGATCGGTTGTAGTGAATAGTTATTCAATTGCAATAATTATTCATTTGTAGTAAATAATTATTCAATAGAAGCAAGTGGTTAAATATTTACTTGCTAGTGAGAGTTATTCAGCTGGAGTGAATAGTTATTCACTTGTAGTGTGTAGTTATTCAGGTGTAGGGAGTGTGTATCAACAATACATGTATCTTTACAATAGATGTATCTTTGTAACCATCATACCAACTTGATAAAGATAGTTGAAAAATAATACCCCAAATAGGGTTGCTATATGAACTGATCAGCTCGAGCTCGAGCTCGGCTCGGGATTGACTCGAAAAAGCTCGACTCAAGCTCGCTCACTTATTTAAACAAGCCGTGCTTGAAATTTTTGTTTAAGCTCGGTTAAAAGCTCGACTCGTTCGAATAAAGCTCGAATTCTATGAAATTTCTAAAATTTTCTTTAAATTAACATGTTATAACCAAGTAGAACTACTTAAAGCTCGAAAAAAACTCGGCTCGAGCTCGTTCATTTCCTAAACAAGTCAAGCTTGAACAAAATAAAAAGCACGTTTAAAAATAAGGCTCGACTCGATCTCGTTTAACAAACGAACCAAACTTGAACATGTCAAACTCGACTCAAATATTTTGGGGGCAGGGGAGAAATAATTTGTACTTTCTCTAAATTACTTAACGATTGTGTTTTGCGTTGGAAATGAAAAATACTTATATTGAAAATGATTATTAAAAAAAAAGTATTGAAAAATGATTAAAAAAAAAGTTCGAATAATTATTGTAATTGATAAGTTGCAATCAAATAATTATACAATTTGGAAAATTTTGCCTTATATGCAATTTGGAAAATTGGGTGTATAGTGTATAATTAATCAGTTAAACTATTTCATCTATTTGATGGTAAATGTACAAGTACTCTCTCCGATATAATTTCATCAATTACAAATTTAAGAATATTTTTTTGATATTTGATATAATTTCTAATTTTTAAAATAAAAATAAAAATACATATACTCCAAAGTAAACGACATTAGGCTTGAAAAATTATGATTAGACAAAGCCTGGCTTACAATTCAGTGCATGAATGAAACTTGAATCCACAATTTAAATGTGTTCTTTACAATTCATGGACTAATAAATTAAGAACCGTTTTGTTTGTTTGTTTGTTTTGGAGGGAAAAATATGTATATAAAAGGTTATATGATTTGAATTATGAAAACATTGGGTCTGCCTCCCGAAACGGCGTCGTCGTGAGTCGTGATCCACACGATCACAAATCTCCCAACCCAACAAACAATTCTTATTCCCAAAGAAACCCCCCATAACCAGAAATTCCACGTGTGCCCCTCTCTCCCCCTTCCTGCCATGCCTCCCGTTGAATCCAATTTCATCGATTTCTGATTATTTTTTTTCAATTCCGGGAAAGGGGTTAATTTCACTTTAAATAATTCCAATCAGGCCATGAAATTCAAACAGGTATGGCCAGTTGCCGGATCGCATCAACAAAGAAAAGAACTTCAATTCAAGGGCTTGGCGTTTCGTTTCGTGGCTCTCCGCGTCGGAGTTTTAATCCCACGGTGGTTCTGCCGGAGGCGGTGATGGCGGCGGAAGGAAACCAGATGCCGTAAAAAACGCGCCTTGAATTTCGAATTTCCGAACCACAAAAACTCCCGTTACATTAAAAATCAAATCTTTCGGTGATTTTGGGGGGGACCTGCAACTTTTCTGGGTCGGTGGGTTTGGGGTTTGGCCGTTTCCATTTACCAAGGGGTAAAAAGAAAATAAAAACTCTATTTATTTTGTTTCTCCATTGTTGTCTTTCCCGAGAGAGTTTTATTTACTCTCTCTCGCGCTCTCGTTTTCTCTCATCTTCTGGTTCTTGCAAGCTTTTGAGGTTGAGGGTGAAGCAGGTAATCAATCGTTTGTTCTTCAACTCCCCTTTCAATTTTCTTGCTTTTGTCGATAACGATTCACTGCAATCCACAATGCCTCTTGAAATGACCTCAATTTGAAGTCCAGCACAGTGAAAGAGGTCGTCAATCTGAATCTTGAGCAAAAAAAATTGATTTCCCTCCATTTTCTCCACCAGATTCTTGCACCGTACCAAAATGGCAACGGCATTCAAATCCATTGTTGAAGAGCTGATAGGGAGAAAGAACAGATCGATGAAGCATATGAGCAAATCCCACATAGCCCCCGAGGGGTGCTCATCTCCTACGTCGGTCGGCGACGAGGATCACCGGAGGCCCTGGGCCTCCCTCCCTCCCGATCTCCTCCTCGACATCGTCAGGCGCATGGAGGCCACCGACCCCTCCTGGCCCGCTCGACGCGATCTGGTGGCCTGCGCCGCCGTCTGCCGGTCCTGGAGGGGCGTTGTCGCTGAGGTCGTTCAAACCCCTGAGCAATGTGGGTTGCTCACTTTCCCCATTTCCTTGAAACAGGTAAGCAAAAGGGATTTCTGTATTCGAACTCGTTCTGTTGTCATCCCTATTAGTGATCGATTGGCGTTGTTTGGATGGTGTAGCCAGGGCCAAGGGAGCATCCAATTCAATGCTTTATACGGAGGGAGAGATCGTCTTCGACATGCTTGCTGTATCTTGGTCTTAGCCCCGGTGGGTCTTCCCTTTCGAATGCTATATGTATGTCAAAAGTTCTTGCCGAATCTCGAAAGAGACTTACATTATTGTGTATGTGATAGTGAAGTTTTTGAGGTTGAACTTGCAGCACTTTCGGGCGAAGACAGCAAGCTGTTGTTGGCCGCGAAAAAGATCAGGAGACCGACCTCCATGGATTTCGTGATCTCGCTTGTGGCAGATGACTTCTCGAGATCTAGCTCGAATTATGTCGGAAAATTGAGGTATAAGATGGCTTCAATCCTTGAATGAAGGGATCTAAGATATAGCTATTTAGCTTCAAGTTTGATTATGTGGAATGCAATGGACAGGTCTAATTTTCTCGGCACCAAGTTCACGGTCTTCGACAGCCAGCCACCAACGTCGGATCTCCCTACTCAATCAAGGAAGCGAGGTACTCGAAGGATCCACTGCAAGCAAGGTTCATCGAGCTCGTTCTCTAGGAACTATCCCTTGGCTTCAATCTCGTATGAGCTGAATGTACTTCGTACGAGAGGGCCAAGGAGAATGCACTGCACTATGGACTCCATCCCTTTAACTTCCATCCTGGAAGGGGGCAGTGCACCTACCCCTACTACATTTGCAAAACCAGCGGATGTATCGTTGTCGTGTTTAGGTGGGAAGAGCCCTGTTGTCGGATACAGCGCACAGAGCAGCCCCTTGCCATGGGAACCCATGGATGGCAGCAGAAAAGAGCCGCTGATGCTGAAGAACAAGGCACCCAGGTGGCACGAGCAGCTGCAATGCTGGTGCCTGAACTTCAAAGGGCGCGTGACAGTGGCATCGGTTAAGAACTTCCAGCTCGTGGCAGCTGTGGATCCGACCCACAATGTCTCGGTTGTAGAGCAAGAGAAGGTAATCCTGCAATTCGGGAAGATAGGGAAAGATATCTTCACCATGGATTACCGGTATCCCTTATCGGCTTTCCAAGCTTTCGCCATCTGCTTGAGCAGTTTTGACACAAAACCAGCCTGTGAATGAAAGCAACCGATTGTACATGGTAAATCTTCCCTCTGATAAAGCTCATAGGCTCATGTACTGTGTAATTCAAACCCTAATATGTTGGCAGGATAGGTAATGTAGTTTTAGTTTTGCAGAATAATGGGGCTTGTTAGCATAGGCTGGATATCTGTCATTTTTATATATGTTGCATAAAAAATGTAGAGCTAAATAAAGATAGGAGTTACCCTTTTATCTCCCTACGTTGATACATCTTATATTCTCTAATCATCAACATATATTCAACATCCTTAACTAAAATAAATCTAGAATATAGATCTATTTTGGTGGGAAAAATGAATCTAGAATATTCAAGGCAAAGCATCAGAGGCATTCTGGAATCAAGTGGGAAAGACAATAAGCAAATTAGTTCAACATACAAATCCAACTTAAAACAGTAAAATCAATCAACCACCTAAGTACTCTAAATTGCTCCAAGAGTCCAAGTGCCAAGCATTGAACAGTTTCAAAACACAGGCCCAATCAAGTGAGGTAAAGAAAGAAAATGCAGTTCAACTAGCTACCATGAAAAAACAGTAAGGAAAATAAAGAAGAAACATGCAACTTGTTCATTTATTATAATGTGCCAATTGCAATTCCAACTTGATCTCAAGTGTGCAGGCAATAACAGAAAAACCCAATATGCATCTTACAATAGCGCATATATATATATATATATATATATATATATATATATAAAGATCTAACAATGAGAACGATGAGGTACAAATCAGAACCTCAAAGTCTGGCAAATCCATAACCTAAATTGCTCAGTTCCATGTTCCATTGAACGAAATTGAAGCAAAAAATTGTATTTCAAAAACAAACAAATCGAAAACCTGTATATAACTGAACTTTAGGGATCGGGATCCGGGTCATCCGGGAAAGAAAAGCGAGGAATCAAAAAAATTCGAACCTATAAAGTTCTAATTTAAACCGGGAGCAAGGGGAAGCTGAAGGAGTTGCTCACCTGCGTTTGAATCGCAACTGGAGAGCTGCTGCTGGAAGCTTCAATTAGAAGTGGCAATTCGGTTGTTCACTTGTTCGGGTAGATTCGAGTATACCCATTCGGGTTTGGTCATATGTCGGCTATATTGTATGTTTTGGTCGGGTCAAATGGATTTCGGGTCGGAGGGTCAAGTCGGGTTACATTAAGGGCTCGTTTGGTTTAACATGGGAAGAACAATTTCCCGGGAATTGAATTCACACGAATTGCACTCATCGGGAATTGAAAAAATATGTTTGGTTGAATTTTAGATGGTAAGAATTAAAACAAGGAAAGTTGAATTTTCTAATTATAAAAGGTGGAATTGCAACTTACCTAGGGGAGTAGGTAAGTTGAATTCCTTTGAAATGGAGGGATTTAAATTCCTAGGAATTTAACTTACTGAGTTTTTTTGTGATAAAAAATCCAATCAAACACATGTATTTTATTTACTTCTTGGGTTTTTCAGGTGTCATTGTGCCAACCAAACGAGCCCTAAAATTTATTATAGAATGATGGTTATTTTTATTAACCTTAATTATGAGTATTAAACTTCATTTATTTAGTACTCCCTCTGTTAATTAAAACTTATCGTTTACTATTCATGCACGTTTTTTTAGAATGATAAAAACTATATAAAATATTAACATTTTTTACATTTGTTTTTATAAATTCATACTAATTGAAATAAGTATGAAATTATTAAAAAAAATTATTGAAAAAGTTAATATTTTATATAGTTTTTAACTCCTAAAAAAGCGTGCGTGAATAGTAAAACGTCAAGTTTTAATTAACGGATGGAGTATAGTTCAAAGTTATTTGAGTATTTAAAAATTAGAAAATTAAAATAATTATAAGGAAGAATAGGGTCTTGTTCACATCGGGTCAAGGACTGGTCGGGTATGGGTCGGGTTGGGTTTGTCTATGTTCTTGTCCATTCGGGTGTCGGGTCAATGGGTTGGGCTCAGATTCGGGTTGTGCCTACTAGATTTTTGGGTTTGGGTTCGAGTGGGTTGGGTCGGGTTAGATTTTGTCACCTCTAGGTTGAATGGTGTGAATATGGTGTGAATAGCAATTACACACTCCCACAAATCCCAAAATATATTTTAAGGGGTTTAAATAATAGGCAAATCACAACAAGTTCCAAGTAGGGTTACTTAAACGGACCGAACTGGTCTAAATTAAATCGAATTAAACTGTTTGAGTCAAAAGTGACGGCCCTATTTTTCAAAGAGGGAGGACTGTCACTCGGCCCGAAACCGTTCAATTGGTTTTCATTTTTTTGGGTCGAGACTCGAATGGACCGAAAAAAACCGACTCATGATGGGGCACCCGAGGGCAGACGTGAATGAGAGTAGGCCCTTCAGGTCCTTCTCCCAGACAAGTCTACTCCCTTCGCGGCCTCAAACTCGTCTCTCCTGAAAGTCCCGTCAATTGTTGGGTATGCACATATGAAACAAGCAATCCCACATCGAAAGTTAGGATGATTCTGAGCTAGCATACAAGTAGGTGGCTTACTCTATTCAATGCCAATTGATTTGGGGTTGGAATCCATTTGCTTGTGTGTTAGGCTTGGATACAGTATTTGAACAGCTCCAGAACATTGAGATAAAAGTGTCGGAAAATTAGTAATACCTTCAGCGGAAACAATTCCCTCTTTTAAAAAGTTTAATTTAAAAAAAAGCTAAAAATCGGTTTTTTCGGCCTAAACCAAAAAAATTGATTTGGTTCCGGTTTTTTGTCAGGATCATAGTCCGAATTGACTTGTAGTCAAGCTGAACCAAAACCGGGGTTTCCAGCCCTGTTTCAATTCGATTTTCGGACCGGTTCATATTTTGAGCAATGGTCTTACGGATTTTTTATTTTTATGACGGAACTCCCCATAATATAACACTACTTGTTGCATTTATTTATTTAGGATTTTTCATAATAAAAATAATCATATAAAATATATTTATATTGTAAATGTCTAATAATATATATTTTTACACTTTTTTTCTTATAAAATGATGTTTTTAAAATATTTAAATTAAAAAAGTTAATATTTTAGAATATTAATTATAATATTTTTTAAATATATATGTTGTTAGACATTTATTATTATTATTATTTTATATAAAAAGGGATATTATTAGACATTTGCATCTCTTTACAAAATTTAAAGCACATCACTCTCTTCGCAAGATCGACTTAATCAATCATTCTGGCCGCACAATTCTCCAGGTTTGTAACGTTATAATTTTTAATTCACGTATTATTCCTGAGGTTTAACAATTCGGGTTCTTAAACCGATCTACAAAATCACAAATATGCCCCAAAAATCTTGCAAATTTCTTTCCTAAGGGACTGAAATATTTGGTTGGTTTGAATGGTGCGAAAGGTTCTCAAGTCGTCGCATGAATACGTTGTTAGGGTTAATGGGCGGATCGACGACGATAAAATCCAACGTTTTCAGGTTAACAACAACGACATTGTCTTCTTACAATCGAAGAAGCCGGGGTTTAACAACAATGAGCGTGTCGGCCGTCGAGTATGGATGCAAAGTTTGTAAACATCCCCTAAGGAAAGGGAGTGAGAACGGTAGTCAATTTCTATCTTCGCTAAATTTATGCAAAAAGAAAACAGTTTGAACTTGTATTTAAAATTCTTGAACTATTCGTAACAATGCAGTTCAAGAGGGTGGATGAGATTGTATACGAGAAAAAGAAATGTCGACATCGCAAGAATATGCAAAAAGGAGTGTCACAGAGAGCATTGTCACCGAGGGTGCGGTTAGAGTTCCCAAATTCGGAAACATATCATGATGGAGGTTGCGGCATTTGTAGGGCTTGAATTAAAGGCAATCGGGCTAGAGTTTGAGGAGAGTTTATAGGACTATACATTCACTAATGATATCTTGAATTGCTTTCTAAGGGTTATTAGATTCGCTGCTTAGATTATTATCCATATTCTGTGAAAAATATTATCCACTAATGAATAGATTTAATTTCGAAAATTAAGGGGAAAAAAAAAAGTTAGGTCAAAATTCAACCAGGTTTCTCTCGAGCTTCATCGTCCTCCTCTGAAATGTATTATTTTGTTAAAAGATTCAAGATTACAATCATGAATTGCAACTTGCAACCATACCACCGTGGATTTCATACTTTATTTTACAAGAGGCGAGGTGGTTTTTGGCAAATAAAAGGTATATAAAGGGTGGTTTTCGACAATATTGAATTTAAGGGGTGGTTTTGAGCAATATGCTCTATTTAAGGGGTGGTTTTCTGTAGTTTACCCTAAAGATAGAGTTCCCCTTTTATCTCCGTATATTGATACATCTTATATTCTCTCATGTAGATGAGCACAAATGTGTTTTTGAATGCTTTGGCCGGTGTTTACCTACATCTACATTTGATGGGGCTCTTATGAATGATCAAATCTGGCGAAACATTTACTTTTGAATCCTTGTAAGAGGTCTTGATGCTTTTTAGACCATGATTCAAGCCATAGTTTGCAGGAATCATGTTTCAATTCTTGCAACAAGTTGTTTTCCAACTCCATATGATAACTGGTTTTGGCAAAAATTCCTTAACAAAGCTTGTGAAAATGTGATACCATGTTGAGAACAGCAACTTGTGAAATAACAGGTTCTAACTAGGGGGAAAAACACATGTAACGAGTAATGACTCTTAGATGTGGTAAGTATTAGAAACAGAAAACAATTCAAGCTAGGGTTGTTTCACAGCCAACCTTTATGGGTAGATCTGATCAAATGAAAGCCTGTTTTGAAGGTGCTATGAAAACTCACAGGGGAAGAATGAAACTAGTCTGCATTTAATTTGAAGGAGTTGCCATCATGAAAACTCGGGAAGGTACAGATTCGGTAAAACCTAAAGCTTCCATAGACTCCAGCATTCTTTGAGCGTCCTGGATAAACTTCCCCTCCTTTAGCCCCCTTATGACTCTCTCAAACTCGGCTTGCGTCAGCTGATCTTTCTTGGCTTCTAAAACCCCCAAGGCTTGCAAAGCCGCCTTCTCAACTTTAGCTCTTGAATACATATCACAGAGGATTACATGGATCTTCAAAGGAGGCGTCTCGCCCAAATGAGAAATTTTATCCAGTACTTGTTCAGCTTCATCTACTAATTGCAGTTCAGCCAGCCAATCAAGCAAAGCTGTGTAGGTAGACATCCCCGGTTCAAATCCCTGCTTTTCCAGCAGCATTAACAGATCTAGGGCCTTGTCCAGTAAGTTTCTCCTCTTGTATGTAGCCACCATGACAGCAACAGACTTGTCATCAGGCTTGATTCCTACTTTTATCATGTTGTCAAAGTTGAACTCTGTCGTGTTGATCCTCTCCATAACTTCTTCCGACTTACCACTTAGTCCACAAGCCTCAAGAAGCAAGGTGCAGGATTCCGCCGTAGGCTGGATATTAGCAAACTGCATGCCAATTGAAATCCTCTGGGCGGCGCTATAATCACCTAGTTTAGCATAAGCACGAAGCAGCGCCAAATATATCTCCTCTGAGGATTTTATGTCCCTGGCTTCCATATCCCTCTGTAACGATTCACCATACCTAGGCTCACCAGCATTTGCGCATGCCATGATCATAGCGCTGTAAACCTGCACATCCGGCCTGAATCCTTGATTCTTCAAGGTCTCAAAAGCTTGTTTAGCACGGTCAATATCACCTGCTTTGGTGTACATGTGAACAAGAATGATCAACGTCGGAATATCACGCTGTATCCCATTTTCATCCATCTTTGCCAGTATTCTCTCTGCATCCTCCATCCGCCCCTCTTTAGCATAAGCACCAATAAGCTTTGAGAAATCATGAATGTTCGTTTCAAAGCTAGGCTCATCCAAAAGATGCTCTGCAGCCTACAAATCAAAACATTCATTTCTTTAAATAACAGTACCACTACAAGAAATGGTAAGGCATAAGCAATCATTTGATGCAAACATCGCCATTTCAACACACAATCCTACATAATCAACATCCTTCATCTCCGAATCACAACACATACATACTACATTATAACACACCACAATCAAATCATAGTAAACCACATCAAATTCCAACTTAAAAGCTCAATTCATTCCAGTTTATTATACCTTGTAATATAGTCGGATGCTGCGCTCCTGCAGCCTCTTAAGTAGACTTTCCCAGTCCACCCTGCTAGGCTTAAGCAACTCCGCCCATTCAGCCAAAAGAAGGGGAAGATCATCCTCTTCCTCCATTGACAGTATCTTCTCAGTCACCAGCTTGCATTTACCAGTAATCGACTTCGCCTCCTTAGGCCACATAACCTCCCCGGCCTCGTGAATCTTATCAGCAGCTTCCTTCCACTTGGGATCAGACAAATCCAAACCATAAATCTTATACTTGATCTTCCCCTTCCTCTTCGGAAGGCCAACAAATTTCCCCTTTTCTGCAGCCTCTCCAGCTCCCGATTCCTGCTCGCCGGAAACCTCTTCCTCTTTCAGCTCCTTCAAACTCTCATAGAACTCGCTCTTCTCCATCTCCTCCCTCGCCCACTTGAACTTGAGCTCCCTGAGCATATCCCCTCGGATTCCGGCCTCGCTGGCGAACCTCGCCATCTTCTTAACCTCCTCGGACTGCAAGAACTTCTTCATCTGCTCCTTCTTCCTCTGCTTATCCATGTCTTCGCACACCGTATTACTCACCTCCCACACCGTGCTCCACAGATCGTCGCTGAAATCATTGGAAGTCCCCTCGGTCGACATCCCCTCCCCCAGCATCGACCCTAGGGTTCCTTTCTCCATCTCCGCCACGACCTTCTCCACGATCACCAGCAGCATCGCGTTCACCGTGTGCTTGTCGCTGTCTGGATAGGCGGCGGTGAGCTTGCCGCGCATTATGTAGACGAATCGGGACAGGAACTCGTTCATAGTGTCGTCGGCTTCCTCCGGGTCATCGGCAGATTCCAGATTGGCGGCAAGGGTTGTCGATTTGAGTTGTGGAGTGGAATGGAACTGCCTTGTGGAGAAGGTAGATCCGGAGGAGTCGCCGCCGCCATTGGTGGTGGGAGAGGGAGATGCTTGAGCAGAAATGGCTGAAGCGTTATACGAAGAAGAGATGAATTGATACGGGGATTTTCTACGTTTGAATCTGGAGAGATGGTTGATTGATTGCTTAGAGAGGAAATGCCTGAGATTCATGATGAGAGTCCGATCGCAGATCGGGGAGAGGAGTGAGGAGGACGAGCGATTTGCTGCTGGGCTAAAACCCTAGCCAGGACTGGGAAAAAACCCTCTTCGGTTCGGCTGTTCCTACTACGGATCGGACAAATTTTGACCCGACTCGAAATATTCTAAACTTGTACACTAATAATCCGAATTTGAACCAATCTGATTCCGAACACGAAATAACTCGATCCGAATTAGAACAAGTTAATTACGAATTTGAACCAATCCGATTTGCTGTTGTAGCAAATTTATGGGATTTCATCAAATTAATCAGTGTGTGGTTTTCTTGAACCAATCTCAACAACAAGTAATACTGTAGTAACAATGACCAAATTGTTGAGAAAATGAACTAATGTGAAGAGATAAAATGTGTTTCACATTGATTATATGTAGGGATGGCAATTTCACCCGCACCCGACTCGAATCCGAATCACCCGATTCGAAAAAGTGGGTGAAAACCCGAAAAAAAAAGCGGGTGGAAAGTGGATATGGGTGAAGTGGATATGGGTGGTGGATCGGGTGGTGGATCGGGTGGGGTGAGATTTTTTCTAGACCCGGGCAAACGCGGGCGCGGGCCGGCTTGGGACGGGCTTTATCCGATATTTTGTCCCGTTGTTGCGGGTGCGGGCCGGGCTAAGCCCGCTTAACGGGTTGAAAGTCGTATCCAATCCCGTCCGCGAATGCGGATGCGGGTAGCCCGCAGGTACCCGCAAACCTAATCAAATTTTCTTATTAAAGCTATATTAACTGTTTTTTTAATGAATAATTAATTTGATTTATAGTTACTCTTTTTTCTTATTACCATAGTTACTGTTTTGTTTATAGTCACTTTATTTATATGAATGATTAATATAACATGGAATAATTTTTCTTATTAGAAGGAGTATATAGCTACTGTTTTTCTTATTACATGGAATAATTAATTTTATTTATATGAATAATTAATATTATTTATAGTTATTGTGATCAATTTTTCTTATTACATACTACCTCCGTCCAAAAATACATAGACTTTACTATTCATGCACGCTTTTTTAAGAAGGTAAAAACTATATAAAATATTAACTTTTTTAATAACTACAAACTTATTGATAATAAGTTTGTAATTATTAAAAAAATTAACTAAAAAGATAATATTTTATATACTTTTTAGCTCCTAAAAAAGCGTGCATGAATAGTAAAAAACCATGTATTTTTGGACGGAGGGAGTATATAGTTACTATTGGCTTCCCATTGCACACTTTGTTGCAAGGTCCATTTTATTATACGGTAGGTTTGTAATTGAACATAGATATTTTATTTTATTTTTTAAAATTAATAATATATATATATTTAATAATATATATATATATATATATATTAAAAAATTAGCGGGTACCCGTTACGGGCTTAGCGGCACGCAACGGGTAGAATGGCTTACCCAATCCCGTTCCCGCTGCGGGCGCGGGCCGGGCCTAGCGGCCCGCATGAGCTTTTCCCCCTACCCAAGCCTATCCAATTTTGCGGGCGGGCGGGCCGGCTCGCGTTTGCCCAGGTCTAATTTTTTCCACCCACCCCCGATCCACCACTCGACCCATCATCCACCACCCGACCCGATCCACCATCTATCTACATTAATTATAAAAGTATTATTTATATATTTTATATAAAAAATATATAAACTTTTTAATTTCCTAAACCATAACTTCCTAATCGGCACTTCGTTCTGCAACCTCTTGCCCTCTTCGTCCTCTGCCACTTTTGTCTTGATGTTGCTGGGCGGCTTATTTTCCTTAAGACAATGCTATATCAACTCTCGTTTGTGTTTAAAACTTATGGCCGTATGTTTAAGACAATGTTATTTAAACCTATGATGACTTATTTAAGACTTAATGCGCAAGATGATGTTATTTTAGCCACTGTTTCTCTACATGTTTTATTGGAATTCAGTGATGTGTATTTAGCAAAAATCATCCATATGTCATCCATATTTCACCCATTTCACCCGCTCACCCGATGGATATGGGTGAAATTGGATATGAGTGAAGTGGATATGGGTGGTGGGTCGAGTGGGGTGATTGATCATCCATGGTGGGTCGGGTGAAATGGGGGTCCATCCACCCACCACCCGACCCATTGCCATCACTAATTATATGAACAAATAAGTCATAGTATATAAGCTATTAGGTTACTCCTCTTATTGTCAACTGGTTTTAGTAGGGGTGAAATTGGTACATTACTAATTCATGAATAATGCTTAGGTTTTCGTCCGAACCGATAATAATAGGAAGGCATTATTCCGACTAACACTATAGGTTTTCGTCGTTTACCAACTTAAACCGCAATTAAGCATGCAAATATAATACAACTTAATTAAAACGTATAAATTATTCCAATACTTAGGTTTTCGTCCGAACCGACTATATTTGAGGACAAAAGCAACATAAAACTTCAAAGTTATTACAAAGTGTTTAAACACTATAGTAAAAGCAGCATAGTAATAGGAAGGCATTATTCCGACTAACACTATAGGTTTTCGTCTTAATCGAAATCGAGTTAGTATTTCTCCATTGATTAAAAACATTTTATGAAGAAAAAAAGGTTACAAACTTACAACAAATACAAAATAAATAAATAAAATAAAAATAAAACTAGATATAATTGGTTTGGTAGGAATTAGTTGGTATTACCGTACCAACCAATTTGAAATTGGTTGATAATGATAATACCAATTTTTTCATTCTCATTACCGTTACCGCACCAAGTTTTGAAACTTGGTTCGGTATACCGAACCAATTACGTTGGTTCGGTTGGTACACGTTGATTTGGTTTTCATTGTAAATTTTATCCAGTCCTAGGTTTTAGGATGTAACCCGCTCGGCTGATGTGCTAAACTATGCACGTGTGCACGTAACCCCTAATCCTGAATCCCAACAAATTGAAATTGATGAAGTAGATTGATGATAACAAATGATTCCTCTGATCGATCACCACTACGTTACTGCTTTAATTTCCCATATCTTCTTATCCTAAAGGAACCTTTCCTCACAAAATACAATCAATTTATCATTTGGTAGATTCCGAAACAAAGCGATCCATCTTGTACAACTCTGTACTCGATTCCTTATTTCTCCCAACTACTCGCTTATGAAGCAAAAGCCGTTTTTTCTCAAATCTCTTTTTTATATCTGATAAGGATTCCAAATACCTTAAAAGGAGTGGTGTTTCGACGACTTCCCTTCTACATCGGCTATCAGCATATTAGATCGAATGGCCGGTTCGCCTCTTTCTATCTCAATCTCAGCTCCTTCACATACGTACCGTACACATTGGATCGGATTTTCCACTGTTCCATTTGGCTCAGCCTCAGCTAGATGGAATTTTTATACAACCTAACTAAAGTTTAGATTTTCTGCAGTTCTGGTATGCCAAGGCATGTCGGATTTTCAGGTATATTTGATTCAAACCGATGAGCTACAAAAATAGCACATTTGATCTCTTAATCTGTTATAGACCAACTCATGTAATGTAATCAGCTTGTTTCACACATTCTTCGTCTTTCGGTCTAAATTAAACACACAGTAAAATGATCTACATTAGAGCTAAATAGGTAGCTTCAGCATCTTGTACACATCAAACGGCCTGTTAAAAAACTCTAGTCAGTATATGACAATGGAATCAGCATCTTGATGTACACTAAGCTAGTAAGCTGCTCTATATGTCAGCCGGGCAAAAGGCTGATGTGACGGTTGCTTCTAGCTAGCAACAACACGGGTTCGATTCCACAGCAATGGCCCTTGAGTTTCTTGCAAACAACATGTCAGTGATGAGGCAAATTTAAAGACAGTACTTTGCATTCACAATATCCTCATCGATCACTTACACCTCGGATCCTCACGGATTACACGAATCACACGACTTACTAGCACCAGTTACACATGTTATATTTAGAAAAAGAAACACAAGTATGAGATTCTTTGGGCTCCACAAATATGCCCAAATTATACCACATAATCATCTCCACATTGTAAACAAATTTATTCCCAATTGACCTATTATTTTAATTAACCAGATAGAGAATGGGTAATTTGTGCACAAGGCTTAGGATGTGCATTGTGCACAAAATATTATTCGATGAAATGTGAAACATTATTCAGTGAAATTTGAAGCATTATTCGGTGAAATGTGAGTATTGTTTAGGGAAATGTGAAACATTATTTGGTGAAATTTGAGGCATTTCATATAAATTGTAACTATTGTTTAGGGAATTGAGGTTTCTTTTAATTGAAATGGATAAATAAAAAAACTAAACATTATTCGGTAGAATGTTATAAATTATTCAGTGGAATTGGGACGTTTTAATCTGAATTGAACGGAACAAAAAAACATAACAGTATTCGGTAGAATGTTTCACATTTCACCGAATAATGCTTAAAATTTTACTGAATAATGTTTCACATTTCACCGAATAATATTTGTGCACAATGCACACCCCTTAGGGTGTGCACACCCGAACCACACCCTATATATATATATATAGGGGGTGGCTCCTGTGGGTTCACCCCTTAAGATGGGAACGTAGGAACAATTTTGGGCCATCGATTAGGAAGAAATGGATGGTTAGGATTATTCGGATTTAATATATATTTTTTTAATTAAAAAGGGTAAAATTGGGTGGAACGGAATTAGTGAGCGCGTGTTTACACATTTTTGCAATTAAATCAAAACAAAAAAGGGGAGCGTACTAAACCTAATTTTACCCAGAAGCGGTTTGTACAAGCGACTGTGGACGGCGATTTGGCGAGGGGATTTCATCGATTCGACGTCAGTGTACTCGGCGAAGGAGAGGGTTTGGTTCAACCCAGTATGTGTCGGCACTGTCGGAAGAGGTTGTGGGGGTGGAGCCGAATTATAGGTCGAGGATGCAAAATCGTCCTTTGAACCCATTTAATTGGGTTGAGTTTTTCAATGGGTAAGACTTGAAATTTAAATCGTGATCTGAATTCATTTTCCCTTAAATTAGTCTAAATTGTGTGATGATATGAAGCATTTGAGGTCTTGTAAATGCCACGATATATGCCTACTTGTTGATGTGGTGGTATTGTAATTTGGCGACTAGGGCATGGGATATAGGCCTCGTTTTGTATTATTGTAAAGATTTATGCCAATACCATGATTTATATGCAAAACACATTTACTTTATGTTTCATTATTAGTAGAAAATGATTACATTATTCGAAAATAATGAGTGTTTTTGCAAATGGTTTGAAATTCGAAATATGATTCGTCCGTAGATGAAAGATTATTCGTGAGAAATGAAAACATTATTCATCCGAATAGGGTTGTTTAGTTGTATTATGTATTGAAAGAAAGTGTGAAGATTATTCGTAGAAAGTGTAAAGATTATTTCGTAGAAAATAAATATATTATTCGGAAATAATTAGTGTTTTTGCAAACGGTTTGAAATTCGAAATATCATTCATCGGCCGATGAAAGATTATTCGTAGGAAATCATACATTATACGTCCGAATAGGATGGTTTAGTTGTATTATGTATTGAGAGGAAGTGTAAGGATTATTCGTAGAAAATGATACATAATTCGGAAATAATGAGTGTTTTTGCAAATGGTCTGAAATTCGAAATGTGATTCGTCAGCCGACATTATTTGTAGGAAATCAAAATATTATTCGTATCAATAGGATGGTTTAGTTGTATATAGATTATTCGTATAAAGTGTAAAGATTATTCACATATAAATATAAACTTTGCATACGGTGTAGAAATTGAAAGTAATGTAACCATTCTTGTCAATTGGATACACCGACTCAAAACACTAACTGGGTACACCGATCGACTAATTAAGTAAATTTGATGTATTCAAAAAATCATACTCCGTAATTAACAGAAAACACAAATCGATTGTCGTCATTATCTTTAATTAACTTGAGATGTGGGAACAATTACCTAAATCCATGGATTACACTTAGAAAATCACCGATCAATACTGCTCCACTTTGAATAACACAACCGATTATTGTTTTTCATACTGATTCCTCATGAAAACCCTACATTTTGTACGACAGTTACTGATGACAAATTAAAAGAATAAAAATGAGGGAATGTAATTAAAGGGGTGAAATACACGCACCCTCTCATGAGATTGGGTGGCCTTTTGTGGCGGGCTCCATTTTTTTTTAATACTAAAATCAGAAATTGGGGTTTAATCTCAACCCTTAATTTCATCCTATCCGACGGACCAGAATTATTCCTACGTTCCCACCCTAAGGGGTGTTCTCATCCGATCCACACTCTATATATATATATATATAAGCATATCTTTACTACAGTAGGTATTACTTAATTAGTAGCTCTGTCACATGCTAATCTGGGTAGGAAATGTACATGCCACTGCCTTGAAAGCGACTGACAATTTTTCGGGCAGGTTGATGAATCTGCGACATGAACTATGAAACCCCTTAATCTGCAAGTTTCAATGTAACAACACATTATAAGAAATCTAAAGTCCACTTGTTCATGTTATGTTTGTAATACATATAGGTTAAAAAAAATAACAACAAAATATGTACATATATTTTTGTAATACGGAGTTATTTGTCAACTGATCGGATCTCGTTGCATTCTCCCTACACCATAGCTTGAACCTTGTGATGGTACAACGAGAACCGAATCCAGTTGCACCCGTTTTTTTAAAGGAAAAAGATATATGTTGTCCAAGTTGAGGGGCTACCATAGCACCCATATTCACCTGCTTATAAGGAGCAAAGCCTGGAGGCTGTTTCCCATACCACCCCATCCACTTAAAGTTTCCTCTCCTCTCTCTTAAGAACATTACTTTGTCTTGTTCTTCCTTTGATCCTTGAAAGTTGAAAGCCATTGCGCGAATAGCGTAATCACCTCATTCAATTCCATAGCAATGGCAGCATCAGGGTCAGTTAGCTCAGGTGGTTGGACCCCACAGGAGAACAAGAGATTCGAGAAGGCGCTCGCCTTGTACGACAAGGACACTCCGGATCGCTGGCAGAATGTTGCCAGGGCTGTGGGAGGGAAATCAGCTGAGGAAGTGAAGAGGCACTATGAACTCCTTGTACAAGATCTCCACAACATAGAATCTGGTCAAGTCCCAATCCCCAACTACCGAAATCCTGCAATTACCAATGGCAGATCTCTAGCTTGGTAACCATATATGAGAGGTAAGAGACAAAGTACTCATCTCTACTACTTTTTAATTTAATTAATTTGTTTCTACAATTTCAGCTTCATCTTTGAACCACAAAACTGGTTAGCTATGGTCACTCATAGGCTCATAGCAATACCATTTTCTTTTGTTATGGAGTGGAAGACAAACCATGCAATAAGTACCTTGTCAGCACACATTATACATTATAAGCTTGTTATCAGCAATCAATTCAATGCAATCAATTCATGCTAAATTACCAAAGGGTACGTGATCAACATATAGGTGTGGTGTGAGGAAGAGGTTATGATGATCTTAAGTAATTAGGGACCCACATGTGGCAAATGAAGATATTTAGGCCTTTATTAAGTATTGTAATGACGTCTACATGTTTCTAAATTGGGCTCACATGAAATCTAATCTTACCCACAATAGATTATGATAAACACATGGCCCTACTCCTTGGACTTGGAGTATGGACAAGTTGGCTAATAGAAAAGCATTAAATTAGTACTTTAATTTGAAGATGCTTCTAGTTCTAAGTATAGATACCAGCCAATAATTAAGAACACACAGATTCCCTTTATTATCAAATTAATTGCCCTTTCTCTTAGCAACAATTATTGGGTCACCACCCAAAATTAATGCCTAGATTCCACTTCCACTAACTGGCATGGATCCAACCTGCTGCCTGCACAAACACTTAAACCAGCTCTTCTTTCCACAAAAAATAAAATAAAATTATATATATCCTCTTGATTAAGGAATTTTAAACACTACTGTATATGTTTAATATATGATAAGGAGGCAAGTTAGAATGAGATAGCTATGTGTGCCAAACGAGCCCTTGATCACAGACGCAGAGTTCTTAAGGTCGTCTCTCATATGTTATGAAACTACTTTTACTGGTGTGGAGGATAATCCTCTTGTAAATCTTCTTTTATGCATGACAGGCTTATAAGGTACTTAAAGTTGAAGCTTGTATCGAGCAGAAGTTGTATCGAAATGAAGTCCAAAAGGCGATGTGACGAGTGAAAACCGATGGACTAATGCGAAGAGGAGGTGGATTTTAGGTGGCTTAATGGGTTACAAGTTATGTGTAATTTGTATCAGTCGTTTTCCATCTATCCACTGAATTTGTAATAGATAGCTAGTGAATCTTTCATAATCTGTAAGTGTGGATTGTCTGTACTAGTATAATATGGAATCAAATTTGAGGAGAAAGCCAAGTTGGATCTTCTAACACTGTTAGGGTAACGGAAAGCTTCATTACATAGATAGAAATCATAAAAAAAATAAAATAAAAATGGAGATGCGGGGTATCGATCCCCGTACCTCTCGCATGCTAAGCGAGCGCTCTACCATCTGAGCTACATCCCCATATTGTAAATTTTGGCAGATTCATTATTTCATTGGTACTCTTAGGTTGCTGGGTCAAATTAAGGAGAAATTGGACCTTGTTTGGCATGATTGCTTGAATCAAAATGAGCCATTCTCTTGAAGCATTTTGTTTCATAGGTTGGAAGAATGAACTATTTAGGGATTAATGATAATAATAAGAATTAGAGTTGATATAATAATAATGTATATATTTTTTATTATAATAATTGTAAGAGCAATATAATAATATTATGAAATAATATTGATATTATTCTTATAATAAATAATGATAGTAATAATAATAATAATGAATTAATAACTAATATTAAAAATAATATCACAATAATATAAATAATACTACTTTATATTTTTTTAATCATTTGACTTATAATAATTGTAATAGAAATATAATAATAATTTTAATTAATAGTTTTAATGATAGAATAATAAATATTGATGACAATATGAAATAGTAATATAATAATGATGATAATTAGTTATAACAATAATATATGCTTATAAATATACTGTGAAATCTTAGACCATCTTTATCCATGGTACTCCAAGTACCATAGCTAATTTTTTTAAAGAAAAATAAAAAGAAATGTCAGATTTTTTGTTAAACCAAGGAAATTATGTGAGGTGAGTATCATAGTAAGATACTCACTTTATTGGTTCTTTCACCTTTTATAATATTTTATTATAAAAAAGTGCTACGATACTCAACTCAAATACCACAAATAAAGATGCTCTTAGAATGAATGAGTGGTTCCATTCCTTTTTTCTTGGAATGAAAATGGTTGAAAACTTGGAATGAACCATTTTTTAGAATTAACTTTATTACAACTTTTGCCTCTGTCAAACACCAAAATTTAAACCGTTCAATTTTAAATATCCAAATTTCAAGAAATGGATACAAAAGTGCTTTATTAGTCCCATTAATATTGGGACAGTGAATTTCTCACCAAAGAGGCAAAGACGATAACAATCATAATTCTTGTGTCCTATCAGCCAAAATCACCTTTTAAAGTCACTGTTTCAAAAATCGTTTCTTTCCTCCTTATAAAAGTGAACGCATATGATCATAGGAGATCTTCACAGTTCCAAAAGTCGTGACCATCTAAACCTTCTACGATTTCAAAAGTCGTAGCCATCACTATGTTCTGTCCCGAAGTCAATTTGAGGTGATTCCAGGTTGATCTTGAAAAGGAAGGTGAAGGAGATGAGAAAGATAGAGCTCAGGTGTGTGTGTGTGTGTGAGAGAGAGAGAGAGAGAGAGAGAGAGAGAGAGAGAGAGAGAGAGAGAGAGAGTTAGTTTAGGAGAGGTAAAGTGTTTGGCTATTGATGATGATGGGTATTTATACCCTTTAATTCCTAATCTCCAATATCTACAACGACCAGCATTTTCAGCTTTGTCATCTCCAATTTAACATTGCTTCTGTAGAGTTGTAAAGAACATCAAATCTCAGCTGCAAAGAACCCTAGACAGAATCAATTATTCAAATTCCAAGTTAAATATCAGCGATAGATCTCGGATTCTAGCAAAAACATGTACACCGGAGAGAAGCAAGAGGTGATCGACAGATAGTCCAGGGAATTCAAGAAACTTAAAACCCAACAATTAAAAAAAAAAAAAAAAAACCTTCAAATCTCTCAGTTACATATGAGAGTGAACATCTGCTGGTTGGTTGATCAATATATGCTGAGAGTCTGAAACTCAGGTAATAAGATTTCTAGACATTACAGGAGAGCATCTATGGTTCAAGAAGATGAAAGGGAAAACATCCTGCCTGAGTTCACTGATCAGGACTCGAAAGCAAGCCAACAAAAAGGTGTTTTGCTCTCTTATGCATTGCCCTTCCTCTTTGCACCGATAAGCAGACAGTGAAGCTCCTCTTTGTACCAGGTCACTGCCCCCAAGCACACGCCCTGATGAGTGACAATAAATCACGACAGACATGGCAAATGTCATTAGGTGTGAGCATTTCATAGACAAAATGTAGTGACAGTGGACAACATGTATCAATACAGTAATACTTGGGAAGTCTCAAAGACGAAAAGATATCATTTACAGATTTACTAGATCAAGTGCAAAAAGAAAAGTTGTTCACAGTATTAGACACATAACCAGTCAATTTGGTAGTGAAATTGAAAACTGCAAGGCAAAAGCGAAAAAAGGAAAAGGAAAGTGAGAATTTAAAAGCATGCTTTGATGCTTGAATGGAAATTGACTCTAACCATAGTATGTAACTGAGCAGTAAGGAATATATTGGCCTTCATTTCTAGCAAACCCTCCCCCACTTCAATCTAAACACCCCTGGGTAAGGGGTTAGGAAGAAGAGAAATTTCCTAGAGATTTCCTTGTGCAAATCCAACCACCCTATCCAAAAAATTGAAGGAAATCGACATGCACCGCAGCAAATGCTTCACCAATCTTTTGGAACCATGCACACTGGATTTCTTTTATAGGAAATGATAAGTTCTATATAGTATATAGTTTTCAATAACTCCCTCTTATGAAAATCAAAATTTTCAGACTCCAGGCCTCCTAAGCAAGATATTACCATATATCATCATCAGATTAGCACTGGAAAGCTGAGCATTCGGTAGTGTACTTGAATAGTGCTCTGTACAAGAAAAAGTATATTTAAGACATGAATAGCACGCAAACCCAGATTAAATGCCAGAACCAAAGTGTGCAAGTCAACAATATCCATGCAACTAAGGCAGTAACAGGTCAAAACAAACCATATGAAGGCAAGCAAAGCCCACAAAGCAAAGAGCCGAAAATAGAATCTGCTTGCTTTCCACAATCAAAGCTAGTAATTACACTAAACACGTCTCATTTAATATATAAATAAACAAAAGAAAAAGGATTTCCCAGCCTAGGAGAACTAGACGTGTAATCTTACTCGAGGCGTCCAGTTTCCGCGGTGTTACTAATTGTGGAGATGAGATTCAAGTTATCCATCATACAAAAGTTAAACTTCCAGTCTACCACAAAGAGACCTTCAGCAACATAAGGGTCCTCAATCAAGGAAGACTAGACACAGGAAATATCAGTAGGTTTGATATGGTCCAAGAATCTAATTGAAAAACATCATCTCTATTAATCAACAATAATCTATTTTAGGATTTCTTCACAAAGATTAGGAGTTGTGACTCTTGAGCTTAACTAAATATGAAATCTATCAAACATTAAGTCATTACGTTTCGTTTCACAAGTTTAGCGGTCGTTTCACAAGTTTAGCGGGAAAAAGATCAGTTCAGTGCTACCTGCCATGAGATATCACTTTCCCATTGCGTAAAAGTTATAGAAAAATGTATATGCTTTGAAGAGATTGAAACCTCAGCTAATTTTCTTGTGCTGTTCTAGTAGACTCGCGGTTCATAAAACAATGAGCAAAATGGATCTTGCTAAATAGGTGCTAGATGCTATTCAGTTCCACCTTCTCTTAACTCGTAAAAAAAAAAGAAAAAAAAAACTAAATAACCATGGCACATCAGCAATCTCCACTTAATCTTGCCACTGCCAAGCGCGCTATGCCTACCACCTCCTCTCTTTCTCTCTCTAAAAGGAGAAAGCTCCGCAGAGCTCATTTTCAAACCAGAAAAACAGTTGGGTTGTTTTTAATGCAACGACCGAGTTATTTTCAACTAAAAAGAGCAGGAGAAAGTAAGCAGCAACATCAGCACTAGATGTGGCAGTCTGTCAAATCTACTATAGTAATGACAAGGTTGCAAGAGCCAGATTAGGGTTAAGGTGGCTGGTTATATAAAAACCAAGAAAGTGGGAGCCAAACAGGGCCATAAGCTCCAGTGCCTCACACATCAAAAACATTGTTACCGTTTTATTAACCTATTGGAAGTAGATAACCACTTATCAATGAGTTTCTACATAGAGAGAATTCATATCCATCTTTCCGTAAAAGAAAGTTAACGGTAAGTTGTAACAAAAGAAACACTAGCATATATAACACAGTAAAACTATCTTAATAGCTTCAACAGTTTAAGATATGAACAAGAGTTGAAACAATAAGAAACTAACTCAATCGATGCCAATAACTAGAAGGATCTCAGATGATGTTACAAAATCAAGAAGATAGATCTAGTATCTACAAGTTTCAACCCCTGATTATAAGATGCTGCAGTGTTTTCCTAGAAAACGAAGTAAAGGGGATGGGAAAGGAAATGAATCCAAGTCTAATGCTAGATTATGATTCATTTATCATAATTTTAACCAATACCCTTCTCCACTCATTCTCCATAAAAACATTCTTTATTTTCAATCCATTTCAGTCCCCATTTTGGGTACGGGCCCTATGGGATTACGAAATCCATCTTCATTCTCCTCTAAACTCACAAAATAAGAGTACTCTCTATTTCCAGATTTCCCTTCTTTATCGAGATTGTACTATCTCAATTTGTGTCCCTTTCTTTTACCTAGTCTTTTAGCAAACGGCCTGTTAATGTAGTGTGAATAAACTTTCAGGAGGAGAGGGCAGAACTGCTCAACAATGGAAAGGATTAACAGAGTTGTGCGAAAAATTGCTAAATAAATAACACGCTGCCCTTTAAAAGGATAAGAGAACAGTACCCCAGATTGATTATTCCATTTATAGGATCAATGAACTGCGTTGGTGACTGGGAATGCGGCGGCTGCTCCTGCTGCTGATGCTGCTGTGGGTGGTGACGTTGCAGCTGCTGCAATTGTTGCTGCTGCTGCTGTTGCAGCTGATGCAAATGCTGTTCCTGCTGTTGCTGCAGATGTTGATGATGCAGCTGCTGTTCTTGCTGCTGGTGTTGGTCTAAACTCATCCCACCCGCTGCCACAGCAACAGCACTTGAAGGCGTCCCCTTGGCCTCCACAAACCTCCACAGATACCATGAAGCCACTGACCTATATGGCCTCCACTTGTCACACATATGCTCCATTTGCGACGGTCTGGGAAGCTCCTCCAATCCATACAGCAACTGGACCCCTTTCCGTATCCCCAAATCATTCACCGGAAGCACATCCGGTCTGTGCAATGAGAAGATCATGAACATGTGAACAGACCATGATCCAATTCCATTCACCATGGTTAACATTGTGAAAAGGGACTTATCATCCATGTTGATTATGGACTCATCAGATAAAATTCCGTTATTGTACTTCCTAGCCAGGTCATGAAGGTAGCTAGCTTTGCGGCCAGAGACCCCAATTTGCCTAAGCTGTTGCGGGGTTAGGGCAAGCACGGTATCAGGGAGAACGCCCTCTTCCCCGCCGCAGAGGGCAACGAATCGGGCGTAGATGGAGGTGCCGGCTTTGTAGGCGAGTTGCTGGTAGAGAATACTCTTGCTTAGGGCAAGGAAAGGGGTTTGGAAGGAGTCGAAGGTAGGAGGCTGATGGAGAGTGGTTAGCTGTGCTAGATGGGGATCGACGCTTTGGAGATGTTGGAGAGCCCTCTCGATTTCGCCGGGGTAAGAGAGAGAACGAGCAAGCATCCGAGTAGGGTAAGCCGATTGCGGTCTGCTCTGGCCGGCACCAGCGACTGCCGCCTTCTTCTTAGCGGCCTTGGAGGCGGAGCTAGGTTTAGTATCGGGGACGATAGGGACGATGGCCATGGCGGTAGTGGTTAGGGTTGGGGCGGTGGCGTCTTCAGGGGCGGAATTCGAAACGCCGAGATCGACGTCGGCGGTGGAGGCATCCGATGAAAGCTTTCTGATTTTACGAGGGCGCAATGGAACGAGCTTGGTTGACGGGTAATGGTTTTGCGGTATGGCATTCGATAGCTCACTGGAGGTGACCGCGGCGGTTATGTCGGAGGAAGAGACGGTGGCGCAGGTGGCGGAAACGATGAAGTCTTCGATTTCCGGCTTCAGATGGGGAGGAGACTGAACATGCGGATCTGAATGAGATAGCAATCGGGGTTCGGGCGGGGTTGGGGTTTGGATTTGATCGCTCATATGAAATTGGGCGACCACTGGGCTAATGTCGGTGGAATTGGCGGCGGAGGTGGCTGTGTCCGCGGCGGTGGAGGTGGCGGAGGAAGAGTTCATGAGAGATTTTTAGGGTTTCTGCACGATGGTGTGAAATTGGTACCTATTGGAAAGTGATTTCTCCAGCGAAGAAGGGAAATTGAGGATGAAAAAGAGGGGATTTTCAAAGAATCGATCGATTGGTGAAGAGATTCGGAGACATGGATAGCATTTTGGGGGTAATTCTCAAACACAATCACACTCCCGAATTCCCGATGAAGAAGAAGCGGTGTGTGTTGAGTATTTATGGGTTCGAAAGACAAAGAAGGTAGTAAATCTCAAACTTTTGCAAGTAGCCCACAAATTACATAAAATTGCACAAAGCTGCACATGAATTTGGTTTTCTCTAAAATAAACTAGTACAATATCTCATGCGTTTAGGTTTATAAAATATTACAGTATATAGGTTAGTGTATATGATCTTCTAATATAGTATGTGAAAATATATTGGCTTAAACCGTTTGCTCTTTATAAAAAGGTTTTAATTTGGTTTATTTGAAAATCAAATCAATGAAGAGTGTAAATAAGCAAAATATGCCAAATCAATAAGTTCATATAATCTTATCTTAAATTATTACAGTATATTAGGATCGGGATTCTAGGATCGAATCACAACAGGGTTTGTGGATCGGATCGTAAGATCCCCGAAATATAATTAAATAATATATATATATATATATATAACAAATTTGCTTAATTTAAAGTTCTAGAATGAGGAAAAAAAATGTTAGTTACACAATATATTTTGATTTTAAGACATAAAAAGCTACATTTTCGACCTTAGACATTGTCATATTGGTTAAAACTTAAAAGACTCGAAAACAATTATCTCTAACCTATTTTTCACCTTTCTTACATGAATCTGTACATTTAAACACCCTAAAATCAATCAAGGAAACAAAACAAATGTTTAAAAAATACATATTGTTAATAAAAATATGATCTTTAGGATCGTGTGAGATCGTAAGATCCTATCGATCCATTAAGATTCTAAAGATTCCATTACAGATCCTACACAAAAAAGATTTTATACATAGATCTGGATCGCACCCCTTAGTAGGATCGTAGGATCGATCTTAAGATTCTAAAGATCCGTATCGATATTCTAATAACAATTGTATGGAGACTTATTTGACTTCTCGTGGTTAATTCTGAAATGATTTTCTCCCCAAAAAACTAATGTCTAAGAAGAAACTCCATAAATATATATTTACTAGTATATGTTACCCGTGCTCTTGCACGGCATGTTAATTTTTTTTACTATTATATTCCCGTATGTTATTTTTTTTAAATCTATTGATAAATTTGACAGTTATTTTTAAATGATATTAATATTAAATTTATATTGTTACTATAAAAGTTAACAAAAAATTGGATAAAATATTATTCAAATTTAATCTTATTGTTTTCAATGGATAATATATATTTTTATCAAAAATTAGATTGGTGATTGATCATATATGATTAATTAATTAACTAATAAGGCTTCCTTTATAATTTATAAAAATAAAATCATTCTAATATTAGTTATGAGTTCAAGTGATATTTTCTTGAAGTGAAAATTTTATAGCCTAATTTTTTAATGTGAATTTTATAGCATTTATATTGATTAAGAACTTATATGTGTTATTTCAACTGACTGACACATATTTCTTCATAATGTGAATGATCAATTTATTTTCGTTAAATAAAAAAAGTTTTAATTTTTTTTTATTTTAATGAAAGAAAACCTATCTACGGTGTCTTGATCGAATATATACTTTAATCTTGCAATTACCTAACTACGGTCTTATTTACAAATATTAATATATAGTTTAATACTATGATAAATTATGTAGTATATATGTACCCATATTAAACCCTAATAAGTTCCAAAATATGTATACATACATTACATCGGTCAAAATCAACTACTACTTCAGCCCGCTTGTAAGCTATCTAAACCGTCAAATCATATCTCAAGCTGCAAGGGCTCGCCTAACCAGATTTCAAGTTGCAAGGACTCTATATTCCGCTGCTTTAATTATAAGTTTATGTAACTGTAATAAGTCTTATTTTAAAATAAGACTCTACTTTAATATGAATATAAGGTTGTATTGGAAAGATTAATTATTTGATATAAAAAGATAAGTTTTTTTACCTAACTATATATATATATATATATATATTGACTTATTAATTGATGTGGCTAAAAAAGATAATACCATTTTAATACAGAATATGACACATATGAAAAAATAATCCCGTTTTAATCCAGAAAATTACATGGATGCGAAATCGCACCAGAGACCGTTTCAGGCCTCTGATTTAACATTTTACTAGTTTTGTTCCCCGCGATCTTCGCGGTTTTTTTTATATGACTTTTATTATATTTGTATAAATTTGGTTTATAAATTAATTTGTACGTGAGCAATATTTGCTTAAATTTGGTTTATAAATCAATCAAATAGAGACATGAATTCTTATGTGGTCGGCTCTGGTCAAATTCGCTTATGTGTTGTTCTCTGCTCCAATCCGACTCGAGTTTTTAAACACGCTAATTAATGATCATCCAATATATTGAAGTCACATCATATAACGACCTAATCTATTTATCCATGTGTCATCCCATGTGTCTAGATATATATTATTTTCAAATTTAATATATATTAATCATGAAAATATATATTCATTTTTAATCAAAATATGAACCTCATATATTAATTAGAGCAAAAAAAATTTATCATGAAGATCAAATTATGGTTTGATTTTTTATAAATAAATATATCGTGTAGCATTCATGGTTGATTATGGCTATTTGTTAGTATTTTTTTAAAAAAAAAATTGAGTCGGTTGTTGTTAAAAAAAAATTATTATGAAGATCAAATTCCGTTTTGATTTTTTTAAAAACAATATATCATGGAGTATTGTTGAGTATGGCCATTTGTTTTTTTTTTAACAAATTGAGACGGTTTTTTTAAAATTGATTCTCTAGATAATTTAACCAATTTTTATTGGTGATAAAACTATTCTGACCTTTTTTCATATAAATTAATATAATCTAGATTTTTTTTCTAAATAAAATATTTATAAAATAACTTAAGGTAAAATGATAAGATTTGTAAGATATGAGATTGAATATTTATAATAAAAATTAATTTAATCATTAATTAAAATAGACAAATGGAATGACACATATATAAATAGATGGGGTTATCGTCTAACGTGGCTTAAAATTATTGGATATTCATTAATTGACGTGTCAAAAAAATTGGTCCAGAATGCACCGGAGAACGACACGTAAGCCAATCGCACCAAAGCCCACCACATAGGATTTTCACGCCTCTGTTTTAGTATTATATATATTGATATTATATAGATAGATATAGATTATATAGATATATATACACATATACATACATTACATCGGTTAATGTAGGTATATATATTTGAATTTTATATATAAGTAATTTTTTTAAATTAATCAAACAATTACATAAACAAAGTAAAACAATCATATTACAATACAATCTATATATAATATTTAGAGTTTGTTTATATGAACGCATGTTACTTAGTTTATAATATATAATATTATATATTACAATAATCGAAACACACTAATCGGTCCTTTAAGTCGAGGAAAATATATATGGAATTGTAATTAACAACTTTCACCTTTTAAAGAAAATTATCAAGCACTCCTTCCATTATTTAAAAATACAACTAAACATCAATTAACAAATAAAAAAATTGTGTAAAATAGATCCCCAAAAATATCAAATAACAATTATTTTAAAATAAAGCCTAAAGAGCAAGACAATTATTTTGAGAATATTCTTTTATTTATTAATTATAAAACATTCACTTCATTTAAGTCGAAAATATACCAATCAATTAGAATACAATTCTCTTTTTATATATGTTTTTTTTCAAAAACATCCAAAATATATTTAAATTATATCCAACTCCAACGAAGCCAAAACAGTTTACACAATTTAAATATAGTTTTGAAGTTGGATGTTTTGAAAACACCCGACGACGAAATATCCTCAAAGCAAACAATTGCTTATATATACTTTTTTTTTTTTTGATCCAAAAGAAGGCTACAGCCTTTAGTTATTTATATAAATGGAAGAAGAGTTAAACAAATTACAAATGCAGCTAGGAATATCAGTGAATTCAGCAAAAGGAACAGATAAGAAAATTGAAGCTTTGGCCATGGCATCTGCCAATCTGTTGGCTTGTCTCTTGACATGAGAGATTGTAATCTCCCAGTCCGGTTCATCTAGCCACTTCCTGCATTGCCTAACTAGGTGTACTTCGAGGCCTGTAGCCTGCTTTTTCCTGGTGAGGAGCTCATAGGTCTCAACTGAGTCCGTTTCTAGGATAACTTTTGACAGCTTATGTGCCTTGGCCATCCTGATTCCATGATATGCTGCCCAATTCTCAGCCATACGGGGGGTGCAGAGTCCACAAACAAAGCTGAATGCTAGCCTGAAGTCCCCTGCCTCACCCGTAACCACACCACCGCCTCCGGCCCTTCCCGGATCCCCTTTCACCGTGCCGTCCACGTTGAGTTTCACCCAACCTGGTGGGGAAGGGCACCAGGAGGATCGACTCTCCGACCCTATCGGTGGGGGGATCAAACTAAGCTTAGGGGCAGTAGCTTTGTCGGTATAATCCCGAGCGTCTTGAGTTGCTTTGGCAACTATCTTTCCCACTTCATCTGTTCCTTCGAAGACGAGCTTGTTTCTACACTTCCAAATCGTCCACACCATGGAGGCGAAATGGGTTGCTTTTTTGTCTTCCTTCCTCGTGCATTCGAACACCCAGTTCTTGATGTTCGGTTCCAAGTAAAAGTCAGATTGGTCATAGATCTTCACCTTGTCCCATTGTTCACGAATCTTTGGGCAGTCACGAAGCAAGTGGAGAGTTGTTTCGCGGTCGGAGCACCTCGGGCAAGCCCCTGACAATGTCAAATGGCGCCTAGCTCGATTTGCGTTCGAGAGGATGCAATCATGAGCTGCCATATATAGGAAAGTTCTTGCTCTTTGTTGGACCGGGGTTCTCCAGATGTGATGCCAAGCCTCCACCACCTGAGGCCCGTTCTGATTGCGGCGTATCATAGTCGTTGCTGAGCTCGTCGTGAACTCCCCCGAAGCTGACAGACCCCAAACGAGCTTGTCCCTACAGTTGCTGCTCTCTCTCAAAAAGACAGACTGTAGCCTCTGCAGGGTATCCGAATCCAAATATTGTGACAGCACTGGCCAATCCCAACCTGTCGGCCCCTTCATTTCAGCTACAGTGGCGCCCAAGATCCCCTCCGGCACTGGTTGAACCGCAATGTCCATGAGCGATGAGTCAATGAGCCATGGGTGAATCCAAAACAGGGTGGATTCCCCATCACCCACCGCTACCCTCAAGTGAGGTGTTAGAGCTGCAGCCCCGTGTATTATGCCCTTCCACATGTTTGAGGAATTCGATCTCCTCTCAAACATATCAACGTCAGCTCTTCCATGGCAGTACTTCCCACGGATAACACGGCTCCAAAGCGCATCCGGTTTATTCAGTAGTCGCCAACTGAGCTTCGCTAATAGGGCTTGATTTGAGACTCTCATCGACCTCACTCCTAGCCCACCTTCCTTCTTTTCGGCTGTGACAGTTTCCCAACTTAGCAAATGGGGCTTCCTTTCTTCACTAGTTGACCCCCATATAAAGCCTCGGACAGCCTTGTCAATCGCATCACAAGTGCCCCTCGGAACCATGGTGGATTGCATAGAGTATACGGGAAGACTTGTAAGGACTGAGTTTGCGAGAGTCACCCGTCCCGCAAAGGAGAGTGTCTTCGCTTTCCACCCTTGAAGTCTATTCGTCACCTTCTCTAGCAAGAAATCATACCGCTCTCTAGTCATTCAACCTGTTGCAGTGGGCACACCGAGATAGTTGCCAAATTCATGTGAAATTGGGATTCCAAGAGCACCACTGATGGCACTTTTGGAGCTTGCTGGGACGTTACGGGAGAATAGCACAGTGCTCTTGGCATAATTGACCTTCTCCCCTGATCGAGAGCAAAAGGAATCCAAGCAAGATTTAATTAAAGATCCCTGCTCCGTCGACGCCTCCGCCATAAGCACTAGGTCATCAGCAAAAAAGAGGTGTGATAGCCTCACTCCGCCAACTTCCACCGGCTTCCAAGTTCCCCGTCGTACTGCTGTGTCAATGCTCTGTGAGAGGCGTTCCATACACATGACAAATAGATATGGTGAGAGCGGATCCCCTTGACGAATTCCCCGAGACGCCGAGAACCCTCCAGCCTTCTCTCCGTTCCAAAGAAGTTCCGTTCTCCCCGTCGTTTGGCATTTCATTATGACATTAATCATGTGGTGAGGGATCCTAGCAAGCTCCAGTGTCTCTTGCAAGAATTCCCAACTAACCCGATCATATGCCTTCTCAAGATCGATTTTAACCATCATCCATCTCCTTCGTCTCCGTTCCGCCATTGAGTGCAAAACCTCCTGCACAATGACCACGTTGTCGATGATCTGTCTGCCGGGCACGAAGCTAGCTTGTGTTGGTGCAATCAGATCTTCTAACATCGGCTTCAAACGATTCACTATGCATTTAGTGGCTATCTTGAATACTACATTCAGGAGTGCAATGGGGCGGAGCTGAGAAGGTCGAGTAGGCACTTGCACTTTCGGAATCAATACCAGAAGAGCATCCGCAATTTTGTCAGGAAAAGTGGCGTTATTCAGCATGCTCAACACCGTCTCCACTACCTGATTTCCCACTGTCTCCCAGTTCCTTTGATAGAAGATCGATGGAAAACCGTCCGGGCCTGGTGCTTTATATGGACCCATACCTTTCAGCGCCTCCCATACATCAGAAGACACAAAGGGGGTGCTCAGCCAGTTCACATGCTCAGTATCAAGCGAGGGGAAGTCAGAATGCAGAGCCTGGGACGGTTCTCCTTGCCCATGTGCATCCGCCGTATAAATTGATTTGAAGAATTCCAAAACCAGCTCCTTAACCAAGTCTTCCTCCTCTATCCAGTCTCCCATTGCATTTTGCAATTGCTTATATATACTAGTGAGCATGTCCGTGCGATGCACGGGACATGCTTTTCTCAACCGAGACTTTTTATTTATTTATGAATTCTTTGTTTAGGATAACTATGAACTTCTCTCATTCACATGTTTTTATTCCCCTTAATCAACCCATCATATTTCAAATATATAGAGTTGTTTTGCAAGAAAATAAATTAATTTATAAGATACTACGTATGACCTAAGAGCCGACTGTATATAGTTTTGAATAACATATATGATATTTATTAGATATATATTTATGAGACTGAGATTTATGAGGTAAAGATTACTACTTGGAATCCAAGGAAGTTAACATATTGAATCAGTTAGAAGATGAAAAGAGAGTCATTTATTTCTTTGAATTCAAAACATTCAATTTAATACAAAAAATAAATTAAATTAATAATATACAAATTTTGGAAGATGAACAAATATACATTATTTTTATTAAAGAAATCATAATTTTGAAATTTAAATTGATAAAATATTAGATGTAATGAGGCCAGTTATGTTCGTGTGTACGCACAGGAGATAAGTTCAATAAATTTGAATTATTATGTGCATATAAAAAAATCAATGTGACTTATCATTGTAAAAATTAATGTGACTTCTTTTCATTATCGTATTTTTGTTCCTTAATAATCAAACTATGTCAAATGTATAGGATTGCTTTGAAGGAAATAGTTATAGGATATGACATAAGGGTATGTATACTATTGAATAACATATATATGAGGTACTTATTTAATTATGAGGCAATGAGATTTATAAGGTGAAGATGAGAAGCGATTCAATTTTTTTTGAATTAAAGACATTCAATTTAATAAATAAAATAAATAAATATACATAAATTGGAAGATTGGAACATTTATTATGTTTAATTCAAGGAATTATAATTTTGCAGTTTGAATTGATATAATATTGGGAGTAATTGAGACATGAATTTATGAGACCAATAACATAGAATTTATGAGACCAATAACCTATATTTTTTTTTTTTTGAGAAACAACAAATTGCTCAATTCATATCCTTAAGAAGAGTCAAGATAACATTGTTACAGTGCTTGTAAATTAAAAAACAAAGAATGACAAATATAGGTCTAATTGCAATTCCATGTGCTACCTTGTTACCATCCTCCTGACATGATCCCTCGTGTATATTGTTTTGCAACATTGAGAATTTGTGCAAACTCACTGTGCTCTCGATCTCTCCTTTCATGGTATAAGGATCACTCTCACGTTATCTGTGCACACTCACTGTACTACACCAAATGCTTAGATGAAGTGTGGACATTCCTTTAAAGGAAAACAAATTAGATCTCTCATGAACACCATGGCTTTCCAATCATACACAACTTTAGTTGTAATTATATATATGTATATAAATTTACAAAGAAGATACATACTCGGGTAGGCCACCTCCAAATATGAACTGCGCGCCCTCTGCCAACTCTTCGATGGGATAACTGGTGCCGTATTAAGATAGCGACGATCGTATAATTTCAGGCCCTTGTCATTCTTTCCCGTACTAATCTGCAGAAGCAAATACCAAACCGAAAAAAATCACACAACCATGAATTAATGATCTAATTTCAAACTGAACCTCTCCTAAACATGTTAAATTGAAACCATGAGCTCCATTGTGTTTGTGTTGTGATTACCCCTATATATATACGAAGGAGGAAGAACCAAACGGGAGACAGCCTTACATTCAACATGACATTATGTTTGTGTTGAGGATTTGTATGAAACGGCTGTATATAATAAATTTTGAGAATTAATTTGAAGGTAACTGACTAATCCATTGCCCAAATTAAACGGCTGATCAATTTGAATGACAACAAATTAACTGGCTAATTTGTGAAGTAAGTAACGGCTGATGAATTTGGGAAGTTTAAGAATGACAGCAAATTAAACGGCTAATATGTGAATGTTAAACGGCTAATCAATTGCCCAAATGGTTGAACACAATTTTGTGAAAAAAATAAATTGGATACACATTAATGAGGCTTGCACACAACTTTTCTTATGAAAAAAATAAATTGGATAAACATTAATGAGGCTTGCACACAACTTTTCTTGTTATATGTTATATTATAGATAGATATAGATGTCCATCCAAGAATCAGTCAAGCAATAAAATATTAGTGCGAAAACAAATGTTGAATATATATATAAATCACTTTAATCCAGAATATGAAGTTGAATATTAGATAGATTGATTTAAAATGATAAGTTTTCTACCTAATTAAGATATAAGATTATTGATCTAGAAAGATAGATTGAATATTTATAGGGAAATTCCGTTTGGTACCCCGGAGTTTTTGACAATTCCGGATGGTATCCCACACTTTTTTTTTGTCCGGATGGTACCCCTGAGTTTTGTCAAAAATCCGGCCCATGCCCAAAACTCATAATTTTTTCTTTTTAATGAATAAAACCACCCATTATTTTTATTTTTTCATAAATATGCCCATTTACTTTTAACATTGAACAAAACTACATATTAATTAACAAAATTCAACACAAAAGTGACAAAACCAACTTTATTTTTTAAAATTTTACAAAATCACATATTATTTCCAAAATTTTTATTGCAATATTTGTAAATGTGATTGATCAATATTTCCAAAATTTTTATTCCAATATTTCTAAAATTTTTTATTGCAATATTTTTAACACATATTATTTTTCAAAACAATATTTAACTTATATCTCATTAACTTTAAACATTTGTAAATGTGATTGATCAATTTAACCAAATGCTTGATTATAATTTTTTTGAAAAAGAAAAGTAAATTTTATTTATTTATTTTTCTTCTTGTAAAAGAAAAATATAATAAGAGATTAATCATTCTTATTTTATTAGGTTTTATGTATTCCAAACAAAAGAAATGAATAACACCTTCTTTTATTACACAAGAAATGATTTTGTGCATTTTTTAAAGCATAAAGGGTGGTTTTACATAAAGTATGGTTTTACAAAGTATTTTTTTTTATAATGTATAGGTTAACTATTTTTGTTCACATAATAAGATAGTGGATTTGTGCAAAATTTTGTAAATAATGGGTGATTATGTACATGCAATATTTGACAAATAATGAGATTTATTTTTTATGAAATATGAAAAATATGTAACAGATCTTTTGTGTAATGTCAAAAATAATAGTTGATTTTCTTCAAAAAAAAATTTGGAAAGAATGGGTATTTTTTGCTACAACTTTGGCAATAATGTGTGATCTTATTAATTTTAAAAAATAAAGGTGATTTTGTCAATTTTGTTTTGAATTTAGTTAAATGATAAGTAGTTTTGTTTAATGTTAAAAGTAAATGGGCATATTTATGAAAAAATAAAAATAATGGGTGGTTTTATTCATTAAAAAGAAGAAACTATGAGTTTTGGGCATGAGGCGGACTTTTGACAAAACTCAGGGGTACCATCCGGACAAAAAAAAAGTGTGGGACACCATCCGGAATTGTCAAAAACTCGGGGGTACCAAACGGAATTTCCCATATTTATATTAAAAATTAAATTTAATCTTCAATTAAAATAGACACATAGGATGACACATGTATAAATAGATGATGTAATCGTCTGACGTGACTTAAATATATTGGATCATCATTAATTGACGTGTCAAAGACCCGGGTCATATTGCACCAGAATACGACACGTGAGCGAATCGCACCAGAGCCCGCCACATAGGATTTCCACGCCTCTGTTTTAGTATTATATATTGATATTGATATTGATTGATGATTGATTGATATTATATTTCATTAAATTTTATAATCTTGTTCTACATGCTAGAGCTTTCTTTTTGGTCGGCACATGCTAGAGCTTTCTTAGAGCAATACAATATATATTTAGGTTATACTTCTTGGTAGTGATTGGCATCGTTATTCAGGTATAGTTTTGCTTTGTCGCTTGTATTTTATTTTTCTATTGTATGTGTAAGCGGTTTCCGTCCAACGACTTGACTACCTATCGCGTATTAAAAAACCCTTTGGATCCTTTTATTTTAAAAAAAAAATCTCCTAAAGATAAACCAGCAAACTAACTAATATACCAGAATGAAGGAATGTACGTATATAAAAAAAAAATTCAAATAATTTAAGAAATTTTTTTTAAAAAAAAATCAAGAGATGAGGTCGACACTACAGCCGTGGGCCTCCCTGGCGGCGTCCGGAGAGGAGCTGAACTTGACCCTAACCAGCGAGCAAGCGGCCGTCAACACGGACCGCGACTTCTCCCATCCCGCAATCTTGTACTGAGTCTTCGCCGTCATCCTCACTTCCAAGTCCGCCATCGACCCCGCAGCACTCCGGGCAGCCCCCAGGCCTTCGACGGTCGCCAGATCCCCGTTCGGGGCCACGAGGTCCACCCTGAGGGTGAGACGGGCCCTTGGGGGGTGAGAGAACGGGCCGGGCAAGATGTCGTTGGCTAAAAGGCTGGTGTTATGGTAGACCGCCACCAATACGTCGTCGTAGTGGAAAAAGAACAAGGCGTTGGGGTTGTAGGCGGAGACCTGGAGGTGGAAGGTGGTGGTGAGGCTGTCGTTGGAGACGGAGGCATCGTCGATGAAGAAGTCGGGGATTGAAGGAGTGTCTGGGGCCAAGAAGGCGGCGACGAGCAAGGCGCCGATCACCAGGACGCCAAAGGTGATCCAGCAACAGCAACCATTACGACGTGCAGGACTCATGGCTGGTTGAATTGATTGATCGATCGTCTAATTAATTGAATGATTTATATGTATATATAAAATTTGAACATATAAATACATATAGATTGAAGATATATAGTTTCCTTTTTTAATAGCAATATATACCATATATACTATTACGATATTTCTATGTCATAAAAATATAAGAGAGAGCCATAATTTAGAAATACTTTCCAATTTTGAACTAGTTTACTTTTTTTATATTATAATATCTAAACTGGTTAATTAAATTGTTTATATATATATATATGTTTATATATATATATATATATATAAATTTAGCATTTCCTTCTTTTTTTCTATCTTGTGAGGCAACTAGACAAGGTGCGGTTACTTGTCATATTTAGAATGCATATGAGAACTACTTTGATCTTTCATAGTGATCAAGTTGAATTGTTGATGGATGATCGCTCTCTATTTATCAAAATCAAGAAATGATTAGCTGAAAAGCCGATGAGGGGTTCGAGTTGCCACCTCGAGTGTGTATGTTGCTATAGCTCAAAGAAGTAGTACTTAATTTCATGTAAACTAAAACTTTGATGTGATTGCTTTGACATAAATACAATATATATGTGATTTTCCACAATAAAAATGCACGATACACACTCAAAGCCTCACTTTGGGCTGGACTCAAATGGGCCATTGGCCCAACAAGTCAATATAAAAGGACACATAAAGTTTAAGCAAATAGATCATGCATAATAAGACCAATATCACACGTGTGCCAAGCCAAAAATGTATAATGCAAATTCAAGGCCCATTCCTTGCTCAATGCACTTTGAAATAACACCATTCTCTAAGCTAATTGCAAGAAAGAATCGATTTACTTTATTTTATTTTATTTTATTTTATTTTTTGATTAGGTAAGAATTCGAGTTCAGATATATCTGAAACTTGAAGATCGGACAAGCCGACAGACGGAAAACCGTCTAAAAAACATACAGCAATACATAAAGGTGCAAACTCAAGCAAACACACTCTACAATACATCGAAACCAGGCAGACCTAAACCAAACAGGAAATGGCCGAAGATGATAGACGAAGTCAAGCCCCACCATGAAGCAAAACTATCGATTTACTTTATAGATTAACGTGAATAGACAAATATGTTATAAGAAATCGAGCACTCGAGTTGTCTTTTCTTCGAGAAAATAAGAAATAAGAAAGTTCGGGTAGCCAAGCTAAGAATAGCCAAAATTTATACTTACGATGTTCTATAAGAAGAAAAAGATTAGAAAAATGTCGGATTCAAAATAACCTAAACAAAAACATAATAAATATATATGGATCGGAATAAAATTGCATAAATTTTAAAATCTAAAATCAATTATCCTCAGTATTATAACAATTCAATGGAACAATTTGTTAAGTTTGGACCGCGTTTTAGAATCAAAATTTCGGATAAATTGCGGGTTCAAACCACGTTTATTTCACTTATGTATTTTTAAATTATACAGTATAAAAAAAACTAAAATAGTAAAGTGGACTTTAAACCCGCACTTCACATTTTAAAAACATGCCCTTAAAATAGGATAGTTTTTCATAAAACAACACTTAAAAGAAAAGTTTGCAAAAAATCACCCATTAATTTATCTTTCTTTCAAAGAACCACCCATGACCCTTTTTATATGTAAAAGGTTATAAAAAATTATTAAAAAATGTCAAGTTTTCAAATTTTCTTAAATGTTTTGGTCACTTTATTATATAAAGTGATGGCGGTGTCCCGAGCATGAACGTCATCGACAACTGTCCGGAAGGAAGAATCCAACCCCTTTAGAATGGCATCAATGACATCCTCAGGTCTTGAGGTTTACCAAGGGAAGGCAGCAGATCAACAACACCCTTGATTTGTTGGAGGAAATCGGAGACAAAGAGGCTACCCTTGGTGAGAGTCTTCATCTTCTCCTCGAGGAGATTGATGTGTGCGCGGGATGGTTTAGCATATGTATTTTGCAAGGTTGTTCAGGCCTAATGGGCGGTTTCGGCTCGAGATACTAAAGTGACTACCGAAGTGGATAAAGTGCAAACAAGCACCCCATAGATTAGTTGATCCTGTCGAATCCATGTTGCGTGAGCCGGGTTAGGGACCTCTGAGTTATCACACGCAAGGGCGGAGCTGAGGAGGGGCCTAGGGGGTCACGTGCCCCTCCTCTCCGTTGACGATCTACCTAGATGTATTCTACTCGTTGATAGCTTCGTTTTGATATATATAATACGCCTTAATCCAACATTTGAGTAAAAAGTTATGAATGTTTAAAAATTAAAGGTATATTAATCACTTTAATTTTATTTCAATAGACTATAATGCTTTTATGTTTTACTTAAATTAACATTCACATACTATAATTCATCTCGAGAATTTCAAAATAAGAGGTTATACTTATCATTTCGACAATCAGATAAGAAGTTACACGCAAGTTTAAAGTTTTTATATTTTGTTAATTGTTATACATTATTATATGTTATGAGTACAACAAGTTATATATATTAACTAGGGTTGTTATTCGGGCCAAACAAGTCTTGTATTGTTTGATTATATTTAGCTCATTTAGAAACAAGTCAAGCTCGAGTTGAACCTATATTTGAATTTGAGCTCATACTCGACTTGTTTAGTAAATGAACGAGCTTCAGCTGAGTTTTTTTTCCCAAGTATCATGCAACTTTACTTGCTCTCATGACATAATAACTTCAAAGAGAAATTTGTAAATTTCACAAAATTCGTGCTATTTGAGTTTCAATCGAGCCGAACTGGGCTTTGAATCGAGTATAAAAATGTGCTCATACTCATTTTGTAAATGATGCTTGAGCCGAGCTTTTATTGAACAAAACTCGAGCCAAACTTTAGCTACTTAGCTCATATAACAAACATAATCTTAACTTAATGTTTATTATATTGCGTTTCATATAGTTATTTAGTTAAATTTTTTCCAGATATTTTATTTATATATTTATATTTCTTTTTTTAGGGGCGAAAAAAATAATAGTGTTTTTATCATAAACTGATGATATTTTATCTTAAAATAACATCATTTATTATCCTATTTTATATATAATTTTGTATGTCAATTCAATCCAAAACTATATCACACATGTATCATTGAATTGTGCCCCCCACGAAATATTTTTGGCTCCGCCACTGATCACACGTGATGGTGGAGGGAGGAGTTGGGTTAATTGGTGTCATCCAAAAAATTGAATAAGTCATATCCAATGAGGATGGACTTGATTTGGGACTGCCAGAAAATATAATTTGTGGGTCTTAGTTTCATGGCATTATGAAATTGGACAAGGATAAAAGGTTTGGGGGTTCATTCGTATTAGGAAGGGAGTGGTTTGTGGCGGAAGCCATTGATGGAGGTTACAGATAACAGAGAAAAGGAATAAGCGACTGATACCATATAAGATAATTCAGTGGTGTATTATTGAATTTCCAATTAAGGAGATATATATATAGTTGATACAAGAAACCAATCATGCTGAATAATTACAATAATACTGTACAATTTAAATAAGCACCTTAATAATAGTTCCTAGTTTATTCCTTTACAAGTATGTATAGTGTGATCCTCACTATCTTTATTCATGTCTTCCTTGTTTCTCATTTGTTTTGTTGTTTTGATTTTTCTAATTATAACATAAAAATCAGTCCATCTAATGTCTATCATATTCTCTTAATTTACTTGGAAACAATTTGTTTATCATTTGGAAATGTTACCTTTTGGAAAAAATTGCACCACCAAAATTTAACCACTTTAAACATAATTGTAAATTTGTAATGATCGAATATGGACTTGAACTACCATTATATGAAGCGAAAGATGGCACTAGCAACAGTAGCAAGTAGCAGCCCTATGAAAAGATTAATTAATAATTAATTAATATAGAAGGATTAGAAGATCTGAAGATGGTAGTTGGGATTGCTTTAATAATTTCAATGATGGTGGATCGAGTCGTTGGCCAACCCCACATGGAGACTCCCTTTGAAAATCTTTCTCCGCTTCCCTCCAATTTCATCCTAACAACCCTTTGCCTATCATGGGGTTGGTGAACTCTTGTTGTTGTTGTTGTTTTTTTGCTATTTTATCCCTTTTAGGATTGTTGTTTAAGGGAATTTTTGGGCCGAATTGAATTAATCAAATTAATCGGACCCAAACTAAATCTAGGAGTTTCAGTTCAATTTTATTTTCGATTTTGGGTTCAGTTTGATTTAATTTGGTTTATATTCAGTTAAGTTAAACCTAAATTTTAACTGCTATTTCTTTTATTTTTGTTTTTATAGTTTATGTTGAGTATTAAGTTATGGATCTTTTATTTTTAATTTCATTTTTCACATTCTACAATCTTATACATGTTAGTATATATTTTGAAACTTTTATAACATGTTATTTAAATGTTGATTTACTTTAGGGCTTGTTTGTTTATACAAGAAGGAACGGAAAGAAAATGTATTAAATTTTACATAAAATATATGTACATGATCATCATTATTTGTGAGTTTAGAGAAGATCGATGATGAGGGGAATGATTATACCATCCTAAAAGTAATAGTTACCCTTATTAAAATTAAGGAATATAATGTAGGAAAATGTAACAAAATTTGGTATGAAAATGGGAAAAAAAGGAGAATGATTAGAATAGTGATCAATGAATCTTAACTTAATTATGAATTATATTAATGAAGGTAATCATTACCTTTCTCTACACGAAAAAAAAAACGAGGGTTAATGTATTTTGCATTTCTTATAGCATGTTATACTAGTCCATTTCCCGTGCAATGCACGGGTTTAATGTAAAAATATTATGGAGGATCAAATTATAACATTTTTTCATATTTAAATGTAAAAAGTATTAACATTAAATAAATAAATAAATAAATAAACTATATTCAACTACAAACATAAATAATAATCTAAATCTTATTATAATTTTTATATAGTTTAAAAAAATACCAGAGGATTATTATTGAAATCAAATTAAAACTCCCTCGTTAGTTAAAAATAATAATTTTCTAACAAATAGATAAAGAAGAACTATAAAAATGTTTAAAAAGTAGAAACAAATCTAGTTCGAGTGTGAAAATAAGCATGCGATTGAATTGTCTGCCCTCCTAACATAAGATCAATCATGCAATCTAAAAAATCTCTAACCTCAGACACCACCTTCTTCAAAATAATACTCAACACATTCCTCAAACGGGTTTTTAATCTCCAGGTAAAGAATTCAACAATTTGACAATCAAAATCCACAAATATATGTGGCAAACCATCGTCTAAAACCAATTGAAAAAACATAAAGGATTGCTTTTGCTTGTACCACATCCAAGGTGCAATTGAATTTATTTGAATAACTCTCACAACCGTCATCACTGATCCACTCTTGACCCTGCTCATTTAGAGAATTAATTTCAATACCACACCCTTTGTATTTATTAATTGCGGCATCAAAACTGAATTTTATGAATTTTTTCATAGGTTTATGTCATTTGACAACATTTTCTCCCGACATTCAAGGATAATGTATGACACATGACTCCATTTGAGCGATTGAATATATGACTTAGCTCATAAGCATCATGCATGCATGCATGACCCATTATATCTCATGGTTTACCACATCGAAAATCATCTTGGCTAGAAAAACCTTGTAACTTATTTTTTAATTTGGCAATTTAAAGATTAAAATCTGTAAGTGGTTCTTATACAAAAAAAAAACTACCACAATATTCATTCAAAGATTAAAATTAATTATATATATCTATATATATAATGTTTTTTTTAACCTATATATAAAATATTATAAAAACTAAACTTTTAATATTGATTTCTTTTTTAAATTAAAAAAATCATGATTAGATACTTTTGCGATAATTTTAAAATTCTAAAATTAAATACGTTGTTCATAAGTTCTAGTGCTTGTAATTATATATTATATCTAACCTAAAATATTTTATTCTCTTTATTTCTGGTGTTTTTTAATAAAACGTAATGATTTATAAATATCAAATTTTAAATAATTTTTATAAATAATTTTATTAAAAATTTGATATTTTATATATTATTACATTTTATTAAAAAATATTTGATTTTGATTATTTATCGTAATTTTTAATAAAATGTAATAATATATAAAATATCAAATTTTTAAATAATTTTTTAAAAATAATTTTATGCAATTAGTAATAAGCATAGAATTTTTTTAATATTTTAATATTTTTTAGAATTTTTATCTTTTAGAAAAATGTGTTGAAAAATAAAATATCAAATACTATCGACCGGACGGAGTATTACACAATACAAATAAATATAAAAGTTGATTTGAAAATGAAAGAACAAGTGATTGTAATTATAAAATGTAATAAATGGGAATCTCCATAAAAAAAACATAATCATATATAATTATTATAAATCAACCGGGTCAATTGGATCACCGGGTCGAAACCCAAATTACCCGAAAAAATTTCGGGTTTTCAGGTTCGTGTCGGAAAAAAATTCGGATTCGGGTCGAAAAATTTCCGGGCGTTTAGATCGGGTCGACCGAGTCGGGTTGTGTTTTGACAGGTCTAGATGGGATCAATTATAACTAATTACTATAGAATGCTACAAATATATACAGTATATCATTTAACATATTTAAAAAAAAAGTAATGAGTTGCAACATATAAACATGTTAACTAACAAAAAGAGTGAATAAACATTGAAAGATGAATCTTTAGACAAACATAATCGGTGTGAATTACTTGAAAATCAACCGAAGTTGGAGATGAAATGTCTCATTGAATGATACTCCCTCCGTTAATTAAAACTTGACATTTCACTATTCATTCACGCTTTTTGAGGTGTTAAAAACTACATAAAATATTAACTTTTTTAAAATATTGTTTAAACAATTACATACTTGTTACTATTAATTGTGAATTTATAAAAACAAAATTTAAAAAATGTTAATATTTCATATAGTTTTTATCATTCTAAAAAAGCGTGCATGAATAGTAAACGACAAGTTTTAATTAACAGAGGGAGTATGATTTATATAGAGAAAAATACATACTACATTATTGAAAAAAAGAAAGAAAAGAGATTAAGGTGATAGTGTGATTTGATTTGGACACGATTTGGTAAAAATGACATCCTCAAGTACAGTGTACTACGATTTGGTAAAAATGATTAACCTTGAAACAACACTCCCTTGACGTGATTTGATTTGGTAAATTAGTATCAACTATGTAAGAAAGAATCAAAGACATAAAATAAAATAAAAACTTACTGTAAATGAAGTTTAGAAAATATATTTGTACTTTCTAACGACTATATATTGTATTCACGGATAATATAAAATATGTGCTTTAATTTGAATTGTTGGAATATAATAATAAAATTCTAAAAAAGCAAATATTAAATGAAAGTGATGATACGAAATTTTTATAAAATAGGAAAGTGTAGAAAAGACATTTTATAGCTTAAGAAATATCCGTCCAAATATTCTTTTGTCCTAAATTAACAATGAGTCGATACAATATATATAGTTTTTTTTATAATAACAATAAAAATTTAGAAAAAAGATGTGGCATGATAATTGACACATGGTAGTAGAAAATAAGTGGTTAAATTTTTGGCAGGAAAAAACTTCACCAAAATTTGACATGTGGCAGTTACTTCGCCAAAATTTGACACGTGGCAGAAACAGGTTCTACTTTAGTATTGTTTAGGATACTTTCTTTATGAACGTTGATATATTTTTATGAAGATTATGATCTTGCTCAACTTCATAATACAAGACCATAATCCAAGCATCATGTCACTGGTTTCCCTTAGCCTTTACTGCATTTCATTTAGCTTAAATTTCAGCTGCATTTCCAGTGAATGTAATAAGACAGCTAGGCTCTTTTGTCTGTTTGTGATCCACCAATCCTGTGTGAGAGATCCATGCTATTTAAGCTGGCACCTCACCTTGTTTTCTGTAGGGTTTTGGGATCATAAAAACTTTGCTCTCTTTGTGCCGTCAGGCATCTTCCTCTTCAGGTTTTATTTCAATGAAACAGTGATTTTACAGTCACTGAAGTTTAGCCTATTTTGGCCTTGATCTGTTGCTTACAACAGCAACATTGAATTGAATCTGTTCTCTTCACATGTTATCAGAGCGAAAGGTGATTTTTTCAAGCTAAAAGAAGAAGATGCCAGACGTTAACAACAACAACAATGAAGTGGAAAGCACCAATTTAGGTAATCCCAGTGACCCACTCTATTTATCAAATTCTGATCATCCTGGAGCCCAGCTAGTGGTTATTCCCTTTGATGGGTCAAACTTTGTGACTTGGAGTAGGGGAGTAACCATGGCTCTAGGTGCCAAGTGTAAACTTGGTTTTGTGAATGGAACTTGTGAGCAACCAGTAGAGACGTCTGCAGATCATCAGAAATGGGTGAGAGCAGACTTTATGGTTAGGTGTTGGATGCTAAACTCTATGAGTAAGGGAATAACAGAGGGCTTGATGTTTGTGGATTCTGCAAAAGAGCTGTGGGATGAGGTGGTTGAAAGGTACAACCAGAACAATGCACCTCAGATCTTTCAGCTTAAGAAGAAACTGAGCAATGTATCTCAAGGGAGCATGACCTTGGGAGAGGTGTACAATACCTTGAAGAGGTACTGGGATGAGCTACAAGTTCTTGAGAGGCTGCCTGAATGCACATGTGGGGTCATGAAGCAGTGTAAGTGTGATCTGGTTAAGAGCTTTAATGAGATAGACTCAAAGAACAAGCTGATGCAGTTACTGGCTAGTTTGAATGATGGGTATGAGGCTGCCAGAAATCAGATCCTTGCACAAGATCCTTTGCCTACAGTGGGAAAGGCTTATTACATACTTCAACAGGTGGAGGGAGGCACAACTGCTTCAGGATCCACTCAATCTGCTATGTCAGATGCTAATGCTTTTGCTGTGAGCAAGAACAGGTTTAGCTACCAGGGGCCTAGTGCAGGGAGCAATCCTCCACCCAAGAAGGATTGGAGAGAAATCAAGAGGCTTAAGAGTGAGATGAAATGCACTCACTGTGGTTATAAAGGGCATGGAGCAGATACTTGCTTCAAACTGCATGGGATTCCAGATTGGTACAAGGAGCTGAGAGCAGGCCAGAAAGACAGTGCACCTAGCAGGGGATCAGCCAATGCTGCAGGCTCTGTGAATGCTGGAATGATGAACACACCTCTTGATAATGAGGTAGAGAAGGCAGGGATGGAAAGCAAAGTGGATACATCCATGGTTAATGCAGTGTATCAGGAAATTATGAAGAAGATGGCACAGAAGAGTAACAATGAAAGCTCTTATGCCAACTTTGCAGGTAAAGTTTCATCTTCTCTAAATATTTCTAGTTAGCCAGTAAGCAATGGCATTGAGTGGATAATTGACACAGGGGCAACTGATCACATGATGCCCTCTGAATCTTATATTTTGAACAAAATGCAGTTGAGTAAGGAAGTTCATATTGGTTTGCCTGATGGGACAGTTAAAAGTGTTAATGAAATGGGAGAACTCCAACTTACAGGTCAAATGGCCTTGAAGGATGTCCTCTTAGTACCAGATTTTAAACACTGCCTTTTGTCAGTTGGAAAGTTGCTAGATGATAATGAGCTAATAACAGTTTTCACTCGATCATCTTGTTTTATCCAGGACCCTGGAACTAGAAAAGTGTTGCTGGCAGGAAAAAAGAAAGCATGGATTATACAAAGTGTGCACTTCTGATCAGACTGGAAGCTGGATTGAGAAGAGAAGAACTGATGAAGTTTTGAAGACATCCCCTATCTTTTGTAATAAAGCTAGTAGCAGTTTAGACTTGAGCCATGCTAGGCTTGGACATACATCTGTTTCTAAGATGAGACACATGAGTCATGTTAATCAGTTTAATTTTGATCAGTTTCATTGTGACATATGTGCTTTGTGTAAGCATCACAGGCTGCCTTTTGAAAGAAGTACTGCCAGAGCTGCTAAACCTTTTGATCTTATTCACATGGATGTTTGGGGTCCTTACAGTGTGTCTACTTACAATGGCTTTCAGTATTTTTTAACTGTGTTAGATGATTGCACCAGGATAACCTGGACTTTTTTGCTTAAGTCTAGATCACAGGTTTTTAAAACCATTTGTGATTTTGTGACCTATGTGCAAACACAATTTGATTGTATGATCAAATGCATCAGGTCAGATAATGGTGGTGAATTCACCTCCAATCAATGCAATGAGTTCCTTGCAACTCATGGGATTTTGCATCAGAAAAGTGTTCCCTACACACCCCATCAGAATGGGAGAGTAGAGAGGAAGCATAGGCATCTCATTGAGACTGCCAGATCACTGAGAATCCATGCAGGGTTACCTTTAAAATTTTGGGGAGAATGTGTGTTAGCTGCAACACACATCATCAACAAACTGCCAGTTGAAATTCTGGAGTGGAAAACTCCATTTGAAATGCTGTTTGGTAAGCCTCCTGCATATGATGAGTTGAAAATCATTGGTTGCTTGTGTTATGCTCCTGTTGCCTTTCAGAATAGGGATAAATTGCATGAAATGGGAAGAAAGTGTATACTCCTAAGCTATCCTCATGGGCAAAAGGCTTACAAACTTTGGGATTTAGATTCCAAAGTTACATTTCATTGCAGAGATGTCATTTTCCATGAGGATTTTTTTCCCTTTCAAGGAGAATTCAGATATCTTAAAACCTGGATCAGTAACACCAGCATGTGCTTTGCCTCTTGTCAATCCAGCTGTGGATGACTTCACTTCACCTACTCAGGTGTTTCTTAATTCTCCATCTGATCAGATTCCACAAGAACAGCCATCTCCTTCAGTTGATCATGAGTCTCAGGCATCAGCTGGCTCCCCTGAGATATTACCATCTGTTGTTGCTGATTCAGAAAGCTCTAATAGATCAGTTTCTTTGCCTATCATCTCACAGGAGATCTTAAATGATGAAACAGTTTTCCCTCCTTTGAGAAGATCCACCATGCAGATTGTGCAACCAAGGAAGCTCCAGGATTATATTAGCCATCCTCAAAGAAGAACTAACTCTTTTTCACAGAGTTTTCTAGCATCTTGTTTTGATAATCCAGACTTGATGGACAAACCATTTGTCACATCCTTTGTCAACATGGTGATGATCCATGAGCCATCTCATTTCAAGCAAGCTGTTAAAGACAACCACTGGATAGATGCTATGAATCATGAACTCGAGGCTCTAGATAAGAACCAGACTTGGGATCTCATAGAGCTGCCTCCTGGCAAGAGGGCAATAGGCGGTAAATGGGTTTATAAAATCAAGTATAAACCTGATGGATCAGTAGAAAGATACAAGGCAAGGTTGGTTGCCAAGGGATATAATCAGATCAAAGGGAAAGATTACAAGCACACTTTCTCTCCAGTTGCTAAATTCAGTACAGTTAGAATTCTCCTAGCAGTTGCAACAGCAAAAAGCTGGCCATTGTATCAACTGGATGTGAACAATGCCTTTTTGCATGGTTCACTAGATGAAGAAGTCTACATGAAGCCTCCTGAAGGACTTCAGTTGAGAACCCCTGATCTGGTGTGCAGGTTAAAAAAATCCTTATATGGCCTTAAGCAGGCCTCAAGACAATGGAATGTTGAGTTATGTAAATTCCTTGTAAGTCTTGGTTATACTCAAAGTCTTGATGATTATAGTTTATTTGTAAGAGTCACAGCTGCAGGGATTGCAGTGGCTCTTGTATATGTTGATGATGTCTTGCTCATTGGTGATGATGCTCCTGCTATTGCCTTAACAAAGAAAGCTTTAGATGCCAAGTTTACCATCAAGGATCTTGGCCTGGCCAAATATTTCTTAGGGCTTGAAATCTTCAGGGATGCCACAGGAACTCATCTCCACCAGAGAAAGTATGTCTTGGACATACTAGAAGACTGTAATATGATGGGATGCTCTCCTGCCTCCTTCCCTCTCCCAAGAGGACTTAAGCTCTCTACAGATACAGGAGCACTTTTAGCAGATCCTGAAGTCTATAGAAGATTGATTGGAAGGCTACTGTTCTTGAACCTCACTAGGCCAGACATCACATATGATGTACAACATTTAAGTCAGTTTATGACAGAGCTCAAACAGCCTCATCTGGATGCAGCTATGCATGTGGTGAGGTACCTGAAAGGATCAGTGGCAGTAGGATTATTCTATCCTAAACTTTGTAACTTATCCATCTCAGCCTACTCAAATGCAGATTGGGGAGCATGCTAGTTTAGTGCTAAATCTCTTACAGGTTATGCTGTGTTCATTGGAACATCTCTTATTTCATGGAAAACCAAGAAACAGACCACTGTTTCTAAATCATCTGCTGAGGCTGAATATAGAAGTATGTCATCCACTACTAGTGAGCTGATTTGGGTTGATGGCATTTTGCAAGCCTTAAGAGTCCAATCATTTTTACCCATTCCTTTGTTTTGTGATAACAAAGCTGCCATTCACATTGCTGAGAATCCAGTCTTTCATTAAAGGACTAAGCATTTGAAGATTGATTGTCACTTTATCAGGCATCATCTCATTCAAGGATTTGTATTGCCTCAACATGTGAGAACAGGGGTTCAACTTGCTGATATATTGACTAAGCCACTGGGTGCACAGCAGCACCACTTTTTATCTCTCAAGTTAGGCCTTGTTGGTTTCCAACATAGTCCAACTTGAGGGGGGGATGTGAAGATTATGATCTTGCTCAACTTCATAATACAAGACCATAATCCAAGCATCATGTCACTGGTTTCCCTTAGCCTTTACTGCATTTCATTTAGCTTAAATTTCAGCTGCATTTCCAGTGAATGTAATAAGACAGCTAGGCTCTTTTGTCTGTTTGTGATCCACCAATCCTGTGTGAGAGATCCATGCTATTTAAGCTGGCACCTCACCTTGTTTTCTGTAGGGTTTTGGGATCATAAAAACTTTGCTCTCTTTGTGCCGTCAGGCATCTTCCTCTTCAGGTTTTATTTCAATGAAACAGTGATTTTACAGTCACTGAAGTTTAGCCTATTTTGGCCTTGATCTGTTGCTTACAACAGCAACATTGAATTGAATCTGTTCTCTTCACAATTTTGAATCTAATTCCCAAGTTATAGACAAATTAAGATAGGAAAGTTTACAACCTTGGTGTATTCAAGTATTTTATGCCTTTTTTTGCACTTTTTATTATTGGAATCAAATTTAGTTCAAAATAGTTTAAAATCGAACTGAAACTAAATCGAACCTGTTCAAAATCTGACCGATCTTGTTAATTTAAGTTCGAAATATTTCGGTTTGATTATTTTTTGAAATTTTAGTTTTAGATTCAGTTCGATTTGGCCCAGTTCACCTTATTTTTTCACCGATCAACTGCCTTTAATATATAAATAAATTACTGTGTGAAATAAAATAGTGCCATGTGAATATATGATAAATCGGTTTACTGGTTTAAGCCTAAATTAATTTACCATCGACTCGCATTCACAAGTTTTATAATTTTATAGTCAAGGTTGGCTAGCTAGCTTGTGCTCAAATTAAGTCATTTTATTGATTAATTAATTATTGATGATATTTAATTATAGCTAATTGGCATTTGGCTTGCCAATTGATGATCATATACGTACGGACAACGTACCTCAAGTTAACTCCGATTTACTTCGAAATAATAATCATTTTTGTTTTTCCTAATTCATGTAATAGCAAATATTTGTGATCCTATTACTTGCATTTCTTCATAATGATAAGTGTAGAAAAAAATAAAAACAAATTGTCCTAAGATATATTGTTGCAGTCTAGTTAAGATAAGGTTATTAAAGAATTATATAGGTAGAGGTTATAAGATTTTAACCTATCATAACATATTTTTTTTACCTCTTTTTAAGGCTATTCGCTATGCCAGATTGCAACTCAGGCGATGAACATAGATAGCAGCTAGGGATGGCAACATGGCGGGTTTGGGGCGGGGAGTACCCTCCCCGTCCCTGTCCCCGTTTGCAAAATGTCTCCTCGTCCCCGTCCCCGTTCGGGGATCAAAAATACCCTCGTCCCCATCGGAGAATCCCCGTCCCCGCTTAATTTTCCCCGTTTGCGGGTTTCCCCGTCGGGTTCCCCGTTTAAAACCCATGGTTTTCCCCATTTATAAGATATTTTTAAAGTTATATAAAAAATATTACATAAATATTACATATAATTAGGGATTTCATACTCTCTATCGGGGATCCCCGTGGGGTTCCCCAACGGGGACGGGGCGGGGCGGGGATCGGGGTGGGGACTACTATCCTCGTCCTCATCCCCGGCCCCGCGCGGGGAATCACTTTGCCCCCCATCCCCGTTTAAAATCCCCATCCCCGTCCCATTGCCATCCCTAATAGCAGCGTTATTTTTTTACCTCTTTTTTAGTTTACGTTGTATGTTTGACGGTTCGTCATCTGCTGACTTTGTTGGCCTCTTAAGGAGTCAGGTTGTCTGACCCCAGTAAGGCTGCAAAATAGAATAGAAGCCTACCATACTTCAACAACCTCTCCCTATCCTTGAATTGGTAAATAAAGAACGGTCATATCCGCGATTCGAACCGGAGACCTATGGGTACTACCCACAAGTTTTTTCCGGTGAGTCATTCCGGAATGGTTTACCTCTCCCTATCCAACTACCCACTCTAACGGGGACCTATGGGTACTACCCACAAGTAATGCACTTAGTTTTAGCTCTTCCTCACCATTTAGCAAAATCCTCCAACCATAAACATGGCCAAATATCAAGAGGAAACATCACAAACAAGCTAACACACACCAACAGGGACAGCCGAAATAACTTAAACCATATTCGAGCATCTAGCTCATCTCGTTCCATCATCAATCAGAAGAGTCTCAGTACTTTTGTATCCTCTTGTTTTTCTGTTTTTTTTTTTGGTAATAAAATGGGGTTTCTAAGGGCAAGTTTAACGGGGTTTTGGGGTGGGATATCAGGAGATTTTGTGAATAAAAAATTGAATTGGGTTCAAGATCCCTCCACACGGATACTAGGGGTAGTATTTTTCCAAGTATCCCATGAGCATTAAAAAGGGTCCACGTGTCAACCCAGGAGAGGAGGGATAATGGACGGCTATGATCTTTTGGGTTGGACGGTTGAGATTTAAGTTGTTGAGTGATTTTTTACAAGTAGAAAATGCAATTTTTGACATTGAAAATGTAAAAAAAATATTTATAAAAATAACCAAAATACTAGATTCATTTTTCTCTACACATAGACATCAATTTTGAATATATTTGATTAAATATTTTTTAAAAAGTTTTTGTTCAAATCCAATTATATGTAATAATACCTTAAAATTTATTTTTACTTATATTTCATTAACTTTGACTATTATTAATAATTATCATTTGAAGAATTTATATTGTACTTGTTTAAAAAAATATATAAAATATGTGATAAATGGTAATAATTTTCATGATTTATCTACAAATATGGTTATATATGCAATCATTGAGTTAGTTTTTAAATAATACTGTATTAATTTATGAATAATAGTTTTTTACGAACATTTAAATGAAATTTTTTATGAATAATATTTTTAAATGAAATTTATGAATATTATAAATTAATCTAGATTAGAGAAAATGAGTCAAGACGGGTATAATCGTAAATTGATTTGGTAGGAAATGATGAAAATAATTATGGGAGAGGGGTATAATTGTAAATTGAATTGATAGGAAAATATGGGTATTGGGATGTTAGGGATCCTGTTGATAAAGTGGGAAAAATGAGAATGAGATGCTAGGATGATGTGGCGGAAAGAGAAGAATAAAATATTAGTATTCCTAGTATCCCTAGTATCCCTAGTATCCATTGATAAACATGACCTAAGGTTTTTAGTACTCTCTTGTACGGTGATAGAGAAATAATTAATTACTACGTAGTACGCTAAGATTTTAGAAGTTCCAACAATAACTATTAGTGCTTTTCTAGCATAATTGTTTTGTATCGTATTGAGAAAATATGATGAGTTGTAGGATAGATGTCACATTTATTAAAAAGTATATCCAAACATTGTTCATAAGTGTCCTAACACCAATAGGTTTTAGAATGGAACTCTACTCAATATGTGTGCTCGGCTTGGTTGGTACGCGTGATGCGCTTGGACGTGCGTGCCGTAATTTAACATATCGGATAATAGTTTAATTAGTATAACTTTCAACAATTCCACAATGTAAAATTATTAGTTGTGCTATATACCATTTCATAAAAGTGATTTATTTGTTTTAACTTGGAATAATCAATACATACATACAAACATACATATCACATATAGGGTATAATCTAATTTACATTTTTCGGCAGAACCTCCGAATGTGCGTGCACGACCTACTTTAATTTGCATCAGATCTCGTGGTTCTTATAATTAACTTTATGTCTTTGTTTAAGAATAGCTAGGCTAAGGCAGATCTTATTAACTCTTTACTTTTGTTCTCTAGCTTGTTGCTTGAGAATCAGTAGTCAGTACACTGTACACTATAAGGATACAGTAAAAGCTACGGAGTAGATCCTAAAAATTAGAAAAATATAATATCACAAACAATTCCTAAAAATGAAGGGGACAAAATAAAAGCAAATTATTTGATAAATGAATTCCTTTCATATATGATTAATGGACAGATCATAAAGGTAGCATAGACAATTGAAAGTTAGTGGGTGGCGCCTTTTGTGTGTACTGTAATTGAGACTTGAGAGCTACTCACTGATTTACCCTCTGATGATGATTATTCCTTAATTAATGGTCAGGTCAGGTGAGATGGCCATGGTGTGGGCCTCCTTTTTTGTTTAATTTATTTTTGTGTGTGTTCAATTCCAAATTCCCCTCTCTTTGTCCATATACTAGGTGGTGTAGTTCAACGATACACATAAACTACCCTAATTGCAGTGTGTTTGGTAAGGGGTTAGTTGATTATGTACTAGTACTGCTCTTATGATTTGGGCTAATTTTAATTATTATATTGGATGTCCCAATTTCTTTAATTTCCGCATGGTATTCCTATTATACTTTTGACTCAATTCCATTCTGTGCCCTTCATTTTTTTTATAACACCAGTCAGTTTTTGTTTATAAAAATAAAAGAAAAAGACTTTAATTAAAGAAATGAAAGAGAGAGAGAAGTGAATATGAACCCTAATTAATTTGTGTCTCTATCTACTTCTCTTTCCTCTCCTTGTAGTCTTCCGGATTCCAAATCACTTGTCTCCAATTTTGTCCATCCCTCATGTCTCTCAACTCCCTTCTCTTTACAAGGCATAACTAAAAAGAAAAAATAAAAAATAAAAGGAATTTGTGAGAGGGGATATGAGGGGGGACAAATTGAGACAAGAGATTCGATCCGTCTGACTTTCATCTTTGTTGATTTGTGTTCTTTGTGAGTTGTATGTTGACGGTTAATCCATCTGTCGCTTCGTCGACTTCTTGAGCTTCAGGTTTGTCTGAGCGCGAATTCTTACTTAATAAAAAAAAACACGAGATTCGGTCCCATTCTTCTACCATTGAAATCCATCCCTAATACTTGTTAAATATAAAACAATCTCTTTTTAAAGAACATAAAGTCTATCGGCAAGATAGGTTCTGTCTATAAGCAAGACGAAATTTCTGTAATTACACCTGAGTCCTTTTCATTTTTTGCAAAAATTACTTTTAACCTAGATTTTTACAACTGCCACCTCCTTTAACTCCACGTTCATCTTCAAACTTCAACAAAAACTTTCAACTTCATTTAAAGATCTAGCACTATAAGCTATGTTATCCCATATAATGTAAAAATTTCATTGATTTCAGTTGATTCAACATAAAAATTAAGGGTTTTGAATTTTGAGATATGAATGCCAGGAACCCTAGGTGAAGTGTTCCAAGCAGCAGGTCCGTTAATAGGATGATGATAAGGATCGTCGTCGAATCGACGAGTCGACTGGGGCGACCTATTACGACGATCATCATCGTAAACCAAGCGATCAAAAACCCTAGGTGGTGACTGGGGAAATTCCAGACGCAAATTGTGCCATTGTGGTTGTGATTTTGGTAGCGGGGTGCAAGATTGGGATCGAGAGGTTTCTCGTGGCAGCCACGATTGAGAGGGTTAGCGAACTGATGGGAGCCATGGCTGAGGTGGTATGTAATTTATGTTTTTTTTTTGTTATGAGGTCGGGATCCGTCCTTCTAGCTACAACATAAAAGCTTGAGCCATTATGTAGGACTTCTCCCTTCCTTATATTTTGTATATGTTTTTATCCCAACAGTAAAAGTGCATTCACCCACCATCTCCAACTCATTTTGCCATCTCTATATGTACCTATGTAGATTGTATCAACTCCTCTTACTCCCAAATCGTAAGAACAAAGAGAGAGGCCTTCAGTTCAAAAAGAAAGAAAATAAAACAGAGAGAATTGAGGAGCTAGAGAGCAAATCAAGAATGACTCTTCCTGAAGAAACCTGCAACTCATTCTCAAACCTCTCCGTCTCCACCCACCAAAACGGCGTCGTTAAAGCGTCCCTCCCGCAATCCAACCACCACATCGAAGACGATGACGACGAGACGATGGCGCAGGTGGCGCTGATCGTCGACTCGATCGCCTTCCCAATGACGATCCAGGCGGCAATCGAGCTCGGCCTCCTCGAAATCATCGCCGGCGCGGGGCCCGGATCCCGGCTGACGGCCGCGGAGGTGGCCGAGAAGCTTCCGTCGGAGAACCCGCAGGCGGCGGACATGGTGGACAGGATCCTCCGCCTCCTGGCCGCCTTCTCGGTGGTCAGCTGCTCTGTCATCGGGGAAGGGGGCGTGAAGCGGAGGGCGTACGGGATGACGCCGGTGGCGAGGTACTTCGTGAAGAACGAAGACGGGGTGTCGCTGGGGCCGTTGCTGAAGCTGCTTCAGGACAAAGTGTTCGTCGAAAGCTGGTAAATACTTCGCACTTAAATTTTCTTTTATGCATAAAGGAATAAACTAACTTATTCTTCATTAAAAATTATATTATAGTTCAATTTCAATCTCAAAAGGAAACTCGAAATCAAAACTAGTAAAGAAATAAGATTATAAATAATCCAAACATACTCCAATAAATAAATAATACTGTAATAATAATCTAAATAGAAATCATTTTTTTAATCAAAAAAATATAATATAGATATAAATAAGATTAGTTCAATAGATTATATATAATCTATATTTTATTTAGATTCTCTCAAAATATAAATAAAATATACATTTATAAGGTAATTTTTTTAAACTATTGTTAATTAAATCTCATATAATTTCATAGATGGCTGATTTTTTAAAATATTTTAATATTCTTTTTAATTACATATATAATATATATTTATTATTTTAGTTTACTAAAAATATTTGTGTACAAATGGATTGTAGAAGCATATTATGGCTACATATTATTTAAATAGTTTATTTTGGCCTCAAAAAATAATATAGATATAAATAAAATAACAATTATTAAATAATATAGCACCTATCAAATATTTTGGTAAGAATGACTATAAAATATTTTTTATTTATATTTTTTTCAATTAACTAAAATACATATTTTTTATTTTATTAATTTTTTTTCTAAAATCAACCACAATGCGCCACATATGACTCTATGCATCAGTTTTAGTATATGCATATAGATAACATTATATTTATATAAAAATAAATTTTTAATATTTTTAATTATAAATATTTTACTTATTTTACAATCTATTTAAGGGTTTAATATTTTTATACAAAATATTTATACTGATTGATCATCTTTATGTGGATCCATCCAGTGTAATATTTTTAGACACCTGTTAATTTTTTTTTTTTTTAAACCGGAAATAATTCGATATCCCAAACTATAAAAATCAAGGAAAACGAGAGGCCGAAAGAAATCGGTAGACGGGCTAACCGTCATGATACAACCAGAAAAGCAAAATACAAAAGAAAACCCGAATACAAAAGATCTCAACAAGAAGACCAGAAGAGAGACAGTCAAAGGACACCAAGTGGAAGCTGCGAATATCGAGAACATGGGAAAGTCGATGGACTGGCACGACGACTCGACGCCGGGGAGACAGATGCAGAAACCCATCGGAAAAGGCGTCATCTGGGGAAGTGTGGATCAACGACGTTCCCCCACCTAGATGAGAGATCTTCGAGGATCACAAACACTGTCACGGTCAACTCGAACAACAGGGCGCCCGAGACTGTCAATTTAAATAACCACCTATCTAATACTTGATGAAAATGAAAAAAATATGAACTCTGTAGAAATATTGGAAATAAATGTAAAATGTTGAGAACCACATAAGAAATTTGGCCATTTTCTTTCTATTTTTGAACCATAAGCTTAGATAGTTTGTCAAATCCATCACTTGGATGTTCATGCTCAACACTGCAAAAGTGCAAAATGTTGATTGAGAAATCTACCAAACAACCGAACAAGAGCAAGGTTCCCCTCCCGCCGTTCGTTATTACAGTACATTGGAAATTCAAATAATGATGTTTGTCTGTTTTCGGAATTTGATAAACACCATTATGAGCCGAGTAGCTCAAGCTCATCTCTAACTCAATTCGATAAAAGCTCAGCCCAAGCTCGTTCGTTTTCTTAACAAGCTGAGTATGGACATATTTTAAAACTCAATCTAATGCTCAGCTCACTTGATTTAAGCTCGAATTTTGTGAAATTTATCGAATTTCCTTTAAGTTATACTATGCTCTGAACAATTAGACCTGCCTAATGCTTGAAAAAAGTTCGACTCGAGCTCGTTCATTTCCTAAATGAGCCGAGTATGAAAACATTTTTAATTGGCGAAAATCAATAAGTAGCTTATAACTTTTGGTGTGACCTATATAGGTACAAACTCAAAGATGCAGTACTAGAAGGAGGAATTGCATTCAACAAGGCCCATGGGATGAACGCATTCGAGTACCCAGGGGTCGACCAGAGGTTCAACGAGGTGTTCAATACTGCAATGTTCAACCACACCTCCATCATGATGAAGAAGATCCTCCAATCCTACAAGGGCTTCGAGAATATCAACCAGCTCCTCGACGTCGGTGGTGGTCTTGGACACAACCTTAAGATCATCCTATCCAAGTATCCCAATATAAAGGGCATCAATTTCGACCTCCCCCATGTCACAAAGCATGGCATTCCCCATCCTGGTACGATCTCCGCCTATGATCTATCCCATTTCAATTCTTAATTCGTTGCTTGATGATTGCGAATGGAATGTACTTACAGGGATGGAGCATGTGGGTGGAGACATGTTCGAGGGCGTTCCTAGTGCAGAAGCGATTTTCATGAAGGTAAGCAGATTGACTTAAACTTTTGTGTTAGAAGATTTTTGATTTCGCCAACACATTGAAGATCATATGATGTTTCTTGCAGTGGATTCTTCATGACTGGAGCGACGAGCATTGCTTGAAGTTGCTGAAGAACTGCTACAAGGCAATCCCAGACAACGGGAAGGTTATCGTTATAGAATCAATTGTATCAGAGGAGCCAGAGACGACAGCTGAAGCGAAAGCCTGTTGCGAGATGGATCTCATTATGTTGACTCAAAACCCGGGAGGCAAGGAGAGGACGAAGCAAGAGTTTCTTGCCTTGGCGAGTGCAGCAGGCTTCGCTGGAGTAAGATTCGAGGCCTATGTTGCAAATTTATGGGTTATGGAGTTCTACAAGTAAAACCATCCGCCATTGCAGCAACTACGACTATCAGAGATAACCACCTTCATGAATAAGAAGTCAAGAGACTCCTCCCTGAAAGTGTGTAAATTATCTTGAGTGTCTATCAGAGCAGTTGAATCCCAGTTGATGGACTAGTAATATTTAAGGGCATTGATGATGTCCAGGAAATTTCATGATACCATACATGTTTATCTTGAGTGTCTATCTATTTATTAAGGAGTATTTCAATATAATGCAGAGATCTATAGCAGCTACAAACAATACGAAATCGGGTAAACTCTATGGCACTACTATACAATTCCAATCACACCAGCAATCATTCTATAATGTACAATCTGTATCATCTACAAGCAAGGAGCATCTGATTGAGACATGGATTACCCACCTCTAGAGTTTCACCAAACATGATGTGGTTTATGCAGTTGATGATGAAGTTGAAGGAACTCGGCAGGAGTTACAAGAATCGTCTCTTCAGAGTTTTACTGGTGGTTTGGTAAGTCCTAAACAACAAGCCAGCACCCAATCCAACCCCAACAAAAACGCCGAGGCCAATCCCTACACCAACCCTTACACCGGCATTGAACCATGACAGCTCCTCGTCTTCATGTTCCAAGTATTCTCTTGTCCAGTAGAAACCGAGATCTTCTTCCCCCTCCATTTTGTTGCTTCTGTACTCTACTGCCTGTAAGCCACAGACAAAATCAGTAAAAACAAAAGCATTTTTTAATTTGATTGTGTTATGACAGAAATCATCCCTGAGCAATACCTGCAAGTCCAATCCAGAAGAAGGGTAAGCATTCAATTTAAGGATATCGCCATTTTTCCGAGTTTGAGCTGTTTCGTGTTCTGGTATCATGTCTAAAGTCCCCTGCCTACCATTCCTATTCTTCTTATTCTTCTTCTTCCGTGCATTAAGCTGCAATGTTTCAGTTAAAATTATCGGGGATCCTGAAACACAGCCAGCCGCATAAACCTCAATTACCGGCATTACATATACAGGAACTGCATCATGATTCGCCTTTAAGAAACTGGTGCAACCCACCAGCTCCGATTTGCATGTCAAACTCCACTCATTGCTATCATTGCAGCTTGAAAGCTCCAAAACTCCGCTGAGCACGAGAGTGTCTCCATTGAACACCTCAAACTTGACACTTCCTGTGAACCTGACAGCATCTGTGCTCACAAATGTAACTTCTGTCGACTTCTTATCCACACGATCCCTCCTTAGAAGAGACGAAAGTCCATCAGAGCTCGTCCTGCATCTCGTTCCATTGACCTCGAGGAGAGCCTCGGGATCCATATGAATATGATTGATCTTGAGGGATTCAGGAACAGAATCATCTATCAAGTCATTGGTAACTCTCACATAGAAAACTCTCATATCAAACCAAGTCGGTGATAGACTTCCACCGAGTTGGAGAGGTGTGTGAGGCCTTATCATGTGGAAGCCGTTGTAGGCGATCATATCGCCATTCCTGGTTCCACAGGAACCCATAACTCAACTGCTTCACCAAACTACCCTATCAATCTCATGAACATAGAGTGCGGTTGAGTTTAGAGGCACTCGAGACCTGCCTGGAAAACAAAAATTGATCGGTTCATCCAACACATCAAAGCAATTAAGCATCAAAAACTTGAATTCGTCGATTAACTGTGCTAGATATAGTAAGAGCTAGGGAGTATGAAAAGAAAACCCTAGCTATAGAAGCTAAGGATAAAAAACCTTCATATACCTTCCAATTTCCTTCTCAAATTCAGCCGGAAGGAGCAAATCCGAGTAATCGGGAACTACGAAGTACGAACTCTGATAACTGTAAGATGAAGCTCGTGAACTCGAAGCACGCATCCAGCAACGGCAAAAACGACACAAAAGATATCAAATTTGTAGATCAATCGCAGCCATATAAACCAGACCTGGAGATTTTCCAACCACGGAATCCTTGTGTATCAATTACAAACATATGGTGGTTCACAAAGTCGCTTTCCCAAAAATGGACTGGCTTATCTGCATCAACTGGTGGCGCAGATGTCGAAAGAGGAACCAAACAAAAATCTGTGGAAGAAAATCTCACTGCATAGGTCATTCTCATTGAGAGAGTATACGATTTCCACCTAATCTGGGCGGTCTTTTTGGTTTGATTAGTCGCAATCTTATCCTCAAAACTCCAGATTGGAATTTATCATCTCCATTTAATTACAACGTAGGATTGATGTTAATTTGTGGACTGAAAAAGACGTTACCGGAAAATCAGAAATCGCCTGGGCTTCTGAGTGGATGGGCCTGGGCCCGTTCTTTTGTAGAGTTGGGCCGGGTCCAATGTTTGTAAATCTTCTACAACAAATACTATCCAATAGAATCCCATCCAAAATACCAAAATAAGGCTTAGGACTCGAGTTGTACGGACTCTTCACCCACACGAGTCGGAGTTTTGTTCGAGCCGAACGAGCCGAATTTGACATGTTCAAGTTTGGTTCGTTTGTTGAACGAGTTCGAATCGAGTCAAGTCCAATTTTTAAACGAGTTTTTTTTTTTTTATCAACCTTGGCTTGTTTAGGAAATAAACGAGTTTAAGCCGAGTTTTTTTTTCGAACTTTAAGCACTTCTACTAATGAAATTTTAGAAATTTCATAAAATTCAAACTTAAATCGAACAAGTCGAGCTTTCAACCGAGCTGAAAATTATGTTCAAGCTCGGCTTATTTATGTAAGTGAAAGAGCTCGAGTCGAGGTTTTTTCTAGCCGAGCTCGAGCTGTAAATGAAACCCATGTAAATGAAATACTCCATCATCAGTTTGAAAAAAATATAGTTCACTATGAATGCATGATAAAAACTATATAAAATATTCATTAATTTATAAATTTTTTAACAAGCTCGCACTTATTAATAGTAACTAAAAAATTATTTTAAAAACTTATTAAAAAAATAGATTTTATATGTTTTTATCATCCTAAAAAAACGTGAATGAATAGTAAATGACATTACCGTAACAAAAATAACCTACCATTTTTTTAAGCTTAAGTCTACTTGGAGCTCATCCCTAACATTTCTGGCGCCGTGTTCTCTAACTACACCAAAAAAATTTGTAGTGTTGTAGTCACGATAAGTGCTTTATTTCTCATAACCGGTTCCAAAGATACCGTATCATCTTCAACTTCATCATCACCACTAGTATAAGAATATTAGCCACAATTTCTTCTAAACTCTGGTCTTACCTGTATCACTCTTTAAATTAATAACTTCATAAACTAAGAAAATATCACGGTCCCAACTCTATTAATTTATAGAGGTTTTACTTTTATATACAAGCCCACACAAATCAGAGTTTGGAGGGTCACATAATCACATATGCTCATTTTGCACAACTAGATCGAGAGGTAGTTTTAGGGTCACATATGCTCCTTTTGCACGACTAGATCGAGAGGTAGTTTTCGCATGACCCGAGCACATCAGAGCATGATGCAATAAATATAAATATGTTAAAATTGGGAGTTGTAAAATTGTAATCCTAGAAATAAGTGATTTTCGAGAACCTGAAGAATTGTTTAAGATCAATCTTAAACAATTCTTTTTTTTTTATTCTGAGCAAAATCTTAAACAATTCAAAGTCATTTGAATAAGTTATCTGTTGGTTGCTAGAGAGAATCACAATTTTCACTAATTTTCACTAATTTTAATATTTAACTATCAACATGGAACCAAACAAGCTAGGGTAGATGTTTCTTTCACATTATTAAAACGTATCAGCAACCATTAATTTGATGTTTTTGCAGGTTGACTTTTGGTTCAATAAAAGGCAATTAACCCATTTGCATTAAGCATTACCTGCTTGGCAATTCAAACCATGGCCGAGGCTGTTGCTTTGACCTCCATTGCAAAATCTGCCCTCCAACTCTTCTCCTCCCTTGCTAAAGATGAGGTCCTCCTCATCTGGAACTCCGGCAACGACCTCCAAAAGCTTAAGGATACCATTGAGACCATCAGCCGATTCCTCCATGATGCCCAAGAAAGGGAATCCAAGGATCATTCCGTGCATCTCTGCCTAACAAAGCTGAGGAAAGTGATGTATGATGCCGACGACTTCTTTGATGCGTTGGCTTTTCGCCTCTTGCGCAATAAGACCAAGACCGGCAATTCTTTTGCAAAAGAGGTACGCCTTTTCTTCTCCAAATCAAACCAGCTGGGTTTCATTGTTAAGACTGCTCATAAGGTCAAGTCCCTTAGGGAGTCTGTAGATGCAATTGCCAAAAATATGCAGCAGTTCAGTTTCATGCAGCATCGATTGCTACCTGTTGTTCAATCATTTACAAGAAAGAAAACTCATTCTTTTGTGCATCAAGAGGATATAATTGGAAGAGATGAAGATAAGGATAGCATCATCAATATGTTGATCACTACAAATGAAGGAGAGACCTCTTGTCATCGAAGCGTTTCTGTTGTTGCAGTCATTGGGTTTGGAGGATTGGGGAAGACAACTTTAGCTCAATTTGTGTTTAATGATGAGAGAGTGAAACAAGGTTTTGAGATGCACCTCTGGGCTTGTATAAATTACCTGTCGAATCTAGAGCAAGTCTTGAAAGAAATCATAGCGTCTAAAGTGGAGAAAAACCAGCTTGACCTTAGTGTACAGATGTTGCAAGAGAAGCTACGAGGGATTATTGGAGGAAAGAAGTTTTTGCTTGTTTTGGATGATGTTTGGGATGAAAATTCCAAAAATTGGCTAGATTTGGAAACCATCCTTCGATGTGGCAAAAGTGGTAGTAAGGTTTTGGTAACAACACGCTCTAATAAAGTGCTAAATGTTTACATGCCTTAGAACCTTACTGTGACTTAAGGGGGCTATCAGATGAGAGTGCATGGTCTTTGTTTGTGAAGAGGGCGTTTCAAGGAGAGGATCCGAGTGAGCATCCAGAACTAGAGCCAATAGGGAAGAAGATTTTAAGCAAGTGTGGAAATGTCCCGCTTGCAATAGTTATTGTCGGAAGCCTTTTACAGCAAAAAGGAAGAGATGAAAGAACTTGGACAAAGTTTTACGACAAGGAGCTCAAAGAAGTTCTTTCAGATGGTGATGATACTGGTATCAAACAAGTCTTGATGGTTAGCTATAAAGATCTGCATCCAAATCTGAAGCTTTGCTTTGCTTATTGCTCCCTTTTTCCTAAGGACTTCAAATTTGATAAAGATTACCTAGTTCGTCTATGGCTAGCGCAAGGTATTCTCAAGCCTTCGGGTGACAATGAACGAAGCTTAGAGGAAGTTGGGGAGACATACTTTTTTAACTTAGTTGATAGATGCTTCTTACAAGAGGTAAAGTATGAGCATGCACACGAACATGAGTATGTTGGAAATAAAGAGTACAAATGGACCGTTAAAATGCATGATTTATTACATGATATGGCAATAGCTATTGCTAAAACAGAAAACTTGTTCCTCGATGAAGTTCCTAAAAATAAAGGGGAAATAGATGGTATTCGTCACATCTCTATAGCTTTTGATCTTGAAGATTCTTTTGACCATCGCAATTTTGTTTCTGATCCAAAGGCAGTGAGAACCCTTCTTCTATATAAATGCAAAGAGCAAGTTAGCAAAGGTTCCTTCACCCCGTTCTTGGAAACTTTTACAATGATACGCACCTTGGATCTAGCATATGTGGGAGTAGTTGAGGTACCAGGGTCTATATGACGATTGATTCACTTGAGATATCTTGACCTTTCAGGAAACTACGAGCTAAAACATCTCCCAGATTCAATTTACAAGCTTCACCATTTGATGTTTTTTTTACTTGAGAGATGCCAACACCTTGAGAAGTTGCCTCAACGAATGGAAAAATTGTTAAGCTTAAGACAATTGCATATAGATGGATGTGATGGCTTGGATTCTTTACCATCGGGATTGCAAGCCTTGAGGTCGCTTGTTAGTCTGGATCGACTCATTGTGCACCCCCGTGATAGGGGTTTAGGGTTCTTGAAAGGCCTTGACAACCTGGCTGGCGTTTTGCGAATTGAGCTTCCAAAAGAGGGGTGGTTAGATGCAATTGAAGATGCGAAACAAGCAAATATGGCAAGGAAGAATAAACTAAATGAGATGGTTATAGAATGGAAGCGAATTTCAGCTAGTTCAAGTGAGCAAAGAATGTCGAAAGATGAAGCAAGATCAGTGTTAGAGGCCCTTCAACCGCATGAAAAACTCGAGTATTTGAAGATTGTCAACTATGGTGGTGAGATGCTTACAAGCTGGGTTTGGACACTCAAATATATCAAGCAACTCAGCCTTCAACGTTGTGATTAGGTGGAGTATTTAGAGGATGGGATAGGAGGTAGTTTGTGCTTGCCATCATTAAAACTTCTTAGGATTTGGTCAATGAGAAATCTAAAAGGTTGGTGGAGACATGAATCATCTCATGGGACAATTCATCGTCCTCATCTTCCTGCCGTCTCATCCATTGTTATATGGGATTGTCCAAAGCTCAAGGGACAAATGCCTTTATTCAAGGGAATTGAATATTTGTCATTGTGGGGGGTTAATGCGGAGGTGGTGGCTGAGTTTTTGCTTGTGAATAGCAAGCTAATGGAATTAAAACTTCGCGGGATTGAAGGTCTGATTTCCTTGCAAGAGAGATGGATAAAGCACCTTACTGCACTCCAAAGATTAGCCATTAATGACTGCTGTGATCTAAGGTGGGTGTCTCGTCGTGGGCTGGCACATCTAACTGCCCTAAAAAATCTCTCCTTAGATTGTGGTGAAATCGGTGAAGAAGATGATGAGGATTACAAGTTGCCATGGAAGGCCTTGCAGGTACTTGAGGATATGACACTTGGATTTGGGAACAGGACGTTTCAATTGCTCAAATACGGGATTCAATACCTTCATTCCTTGCGAGATTTGACTTTATGTCACTGCTCGAAGTTATATTTGAGTTGGAATACACTTCTGGTCAATATGAAACTTGAAGAGTTGTGTTTCAGCAATGTGGAGACTGTGATCGATGTTGAAGAGGACAAGAGGATGGTGGTGGTGGATCCACAACATATCCAACTCAAAAGGCTCTATATTTGGAGTTGGTTAAGCATGCCTTTCTAATCATTTAACATTTGTTCAATTTGGGTTATAGATTTAGGAATCGTTTGTATAAGTATGCAAGTTGAACAGAATAGAAACAAGTTTTGTATAAGAAAATATATCTAAACAAGAGAAGACTTCTTGTATGACAAATAATATATGAGGGGTAATGATTAGAAAAATAAATGAGATATGATTACCATGTTAAAATGAGTGGTTGAAATAATTATAAGGTGCAAAATTAATTTTGTATGAAAAGTTGAAAAATAGGATTAAACTTTTTTTTTAACAATATCTTAAACTATAAATCGACTACCTTAATTTCCCTTCTAGTGCTAATGGTGTGTAACTAATGCCGAGTGCAGAAGGATGCAAATTGGGTCGATGATATCCCCTGGTTTTCCCTTTCTTCATCCCTTACATTCTTATCTCTTTGGAAAATGAATGAAAGGGGGCAATTACCCGACGGAATCCAACATCTCACCTCCTTGGAAACTCTGAATATTTGGAAATGTGAGAAACTGGGAGCACTCCCTGTTTGGATTCCCAAACTCACCTCCTTGCAAATCTTAAAAGTTCGGGATGCTCGGCGGAGTTGGAAAGGAGATGCGGAAGAGGAACGGGTGAGGATTGGCATCTCATCTGCAACATCCCTCACATAGAGATTACAAAAAGGTAATTTTACCATTTACTATTAATTGTGGAGCTTAATTACTTGTCCCTGCTTGTCGCCTGTAGTAATCAACTCCATGTTGCTCAGTGTGATTGAAGAGTACTTGCGTAGGCCATCTTTGGATGATTCGAAAATTGAAGAAAAACAGGAGGGAAGCAGAAAATTGGGATGGTGTTGTGGCCACACCTCTCTCTCCAAATTCAACCGCAGATTCCACCTTTGATTTGAATATGGGTTTTCAGGCACTAGAAACGATTCGATTCAACAACCTGAGAAGCAAAAGTAAGCTCGCTCATTTGAATCATCCTTGAAAAAGTTACTGAAACATTGTTGCTAAAAATCTCATCTTTTCCCAACAAAATCATTTGCCAATATTGTCCTCTTGTTTAGAGTTAATTTCAAACCTAGATGGATCATGATTTGGTATATTTTATCTTTGTAAAGTTGAGGTACTATTTATTAATTATTACTTGGTCTCAATTTCACTAAATTATTATAAAGGCACCTAATTTAGGATACATTTCTTGCCATTAAATAGCATAGATCTGATGTAATTATTTTTCACAAGAATGAAAAGTTTGCTTTGAGGATTTGGTGAAGAACTGGATGAACTTTATATTAACGATAATTAAGTTAAATTAAATTTCATGATATTTATTCATTTGTATTTTGAATTTCAGTTGTTGTATTTTAGGAGAATATCTTCTCATTCCCATGTATTTAATCTGAAGTTCTATCAATAAGAAATCATACAATTTCCTATCATTATCTTTTCCTATTATGGTATCAGTCTATTAAGATCCTGGCAATTCCTTCAACAGCACCGCCTGCTAATTTTTCATTTATCACCATGGCCGCTGAACTTGCTACCCCAATTCCGAACCCCCATGAACCAAATCATCCCTTCGTTGTTGTCATCCTCTCAAACATCATCAAACTTGACCCTACAAATTACTTAACATGGAAAGTTCAAATCCAAGCTACTCTCGAAGGATATGAATATATGATCTTTTCAAGTTCCTGGATGATTGTCTTACCACCCCTGCGGAAACCATGACAACCAATGACACTACAAATCCAAACCCAACATACCTAACCTACAAGCGCAAAGATCGCATCCTATATGGATGCAATCCTTGGCTATGACAATTGCTTTATGGTCCCTGTCAGGTTGCTTCAAGGTGCTTTGAGTTTGCACAGCTAGGAGTTCAAATTCTCAGTCTTTTATTGTCTCTCATAGTCTGATTTGCTCCTCGCAACTTTTGTTTCGAGAACAGGCAAAAGCACCAGCTTGGAAGGCTTGCTTATCTTGTTTCAAATTCTCATTCTTATATTGTCTCTCATAGTCTGATTTGCTCCTCACAACTTTTGTTTCGAGAACAGGCAAAAGCACCAACTTGGAAGGCTTGCTTATCTTGTTATTTGTAGGAAAGACAAAAAGGGAGGATTTGATGTGCTCGGGAACTCTCCGAGCCGCCAGGATCAACGACGAGGTCAAAATTCGCAGGCCTCTCACCCTTGAACCTCCCACACTTGATCTCAATCCTCTCGGAATCGCACTCTGAGGATCTCGACCCTTCGACACCTTCGCCTCTCACTAGGGTGTCTCCCTCGGCATCTCACCAAAGGGTTTTGTTTTTAGCATCTCACCAAAAACATGATCCTTAACCCGTAATCAAAGGAAGCAAATGTGCTCAACTTTTAACTCAAAATTTTAACTTGTATTAAAAATGAGAAACCTTACCCAATATATAGGAGAAACTCTAGCCTCCTACGTGTTTACAAGCGATATGGGATACTTTTTAAATAGAAAAATATAAGAAAAATCTATGAGTTTAAGGGTGTGTATGGTTACTAAAATAAACCTGTTAAAATTATTAAATTTTAACTGTTAAAAAATTAAACAGTTAAAAAGTGGGTATGGGAACCAAAATAAGCCTAAAACAGTTAAAATTATGAGTTAAAAAAAAGCTACTTAAGGGAGCTTATTTGGGGTTTATTTTGTTTATTTGGTTTGAAAGTACCACAATACCCCTAATAACAACCAAATAAACTCCACTTTTTACAAATAAACTGTTTTTCGTCTCATACGGAGTTTATATTTTTTCATAAATTTTTAACTACTTTGACCAACAGTTTATAAACTTTTACCCTGTTTATAATTTTAGTCAGTTTATTAACCCCGTCCCATACGAACCCTAAATCACATCATCCTCCCCTCCTTTGAAAAATATTCGTCCTCGAATCTTGCGTTGCCCTCCGAAAGATACGATACGCCCTTATATGTTGGATTTGCGTAAGGTATCGATGGTTGGTCTTGCAAAAGCTCTCGAATCCATAAGACTCTTCCAAATGGTACATAACGCCCCCGTACGTTGGATCTGCGTAATGCACTTCAGTGGTTGGTTTGCACAAAAACTCCAACGGATGGTTGTGGATGGTTGTGGATGCTTGTGACAACAACACAAAACGATTAAGGAACCCTAGCTGGAAGCTCTGATACCACTTGATGTGCTCGGGAACTCTCCGAGCCGCTAGGATCGACGACGAGGTTCCTCCTTTATTTGAAGAGATGAACTTTCTACTAGTAACTGGATATGTATGACAAAATTCGCAGGCCTTTCACCCTTGACCCTCCCACACTCGATCTCAATCCTCTCGGAATCGCACTTTGAGGATCTCGACTCTTCAACACCTTCGCCTCTCACTAGGGTGTCTCCCTCGGTATCTTACGAAAGGGTTTTGTTTTTAGCATCTCACCAAAAACATTAGGGTGTCTCCCTCGGTATCTCACCAAAGGGTTTTGTTTTTAACATCTCACCAAAAACATGATCCTTAACCCGGAAACCAAGGAAACAAATGTGCTCACATTTTAACTAAAAAGTTTAACTTGTATTAAAAATGAGAAACCTTACACAATATATAGGAGAAACTCTAGCCTCCTATGTGTTTACAAGCGATGTGAGATACTTTTTAAATAGAAAAATATAAGAAAAATTATGAGTCTAAATCACATCAGGATTGGAACAGTTTTCTCTCTTTGTATCAGACGAGTCGCTTATTAGAGAAAAGGTAGATAACCAACTGTTGTGTAAGGAGTTCGTGGCTTCCATGATGCGTCGTAAGAATCCAATGCCTACTTGTTTGATTTTGAAAAGCATGACCAATTTAGATCTAATTATGTATCAACTTACTATCCATATCATTTTGCAAGGTTATACATCCAAGTGGATGTATAACCTTGCAAAATGAACAGTCTAGATGATCCAACTGCATATGCAGTTGGATCTATCAGGGGAAGTGACATTGCAAGGCTAGTGTTGGTAATTAAACAAAGCATCTTTCTATCTGTGAGTACACAAAGGTCGTTATATATCAATTTTCTATCTGTGAGTACTTAATTTCATAGAAGTATATTGCAGGTTACACATGGGCCATGAGAATAGTTGTGAAGCCAGTCCTAAAGACTGGTTAATGGTAACATTAATTTTATGCACTTCAAAGTGGACTACCAATAGATTCAAAGCTATGGAGTCTTGAGGCTTTGACTATGGTTTCATGATGAAAAACCTGGTATGATAGCTCATCTTTGGCTAAATGTAGCCTTGTTGCTTGTTCGTGAATTGTGATGTTTGTGTTGTAGGTGCCATTGAGATTTGGGCTAAGAACAACAAGCATGCTCACAAATATGTTATCCTGTCACCTCTCTCACTATGATGGAAGATGAACCCAGTATGTTAGTTATTCATAGACCTGCATAAGTTGTGCATCTTGTTAATTCTAGGAAGAAGATGAACTCGATATAGAAACGTTCTAGATCTTAGTTTTAGCTAATTGTACTCGTCTTTTACCAGGTTTATACACCCAATACGAAGTACATGGTGAGAACCCCAAAAACATTGGAAGAAATTATCAAAAGAGAGATTCAGGGAATTTGTGGACTTCATTTTCTAGACAGCTTAGTACGTGTACAGATCGATCAACACCTTTGCAGAAGAAACTGAAAACCGGTGGTTACGAAGAGAATTTGCGACCTGGATTTGCTTGTAATATATTTTCATTATTTTGTTAATGTTATTCACTAGTAATGTTGTCTATTGATTTCATCCTCTCGTCCAATTGATCACAGGGTAACTTCTGCAGTTTTTATGGCTTAGTTGTTGCTGATTTAAAAATCAATAGGATCAACTCCAGTGGGGGGTTTTACAAGATGATGATGATGATCAACTACAACCTTAATTTTGTCCAAAAATGGTGAGAAATTGGCCATTCCTATTGCATTGAAACAAAGTTTCTATGTAGTAATTCAACAATTGTCTAAGGATTCATCTTTGATATGTTATACTATAGGTGTGGATTCATTGAGACAAAACTTCTCAGGATTTGGCCAATGAGAAATCTACAAGGTTGGGATGAGCAAGATTCCTTGCATTTTTCCCTCCCTGTTCTTGCAATCTTTCTCAAGCGGTTAACAAGTATGAGCAAGATCACAGGTTGATGCAATTTTTAATGGCGTTAGATGATTCATACAAGGTGGTTCGAGGGAGTATCTTGATGAATTCACCTCTTCCTTCTGTTAATCAAGAGTACTTCATGCTGGTTCAAGAGGGAACTCAAAGAACGATGAAGACATCGAACAGATCAATCATGGATTCATCCTCTGCAAATGCAGCTATGTGTTCCAACTTCCAAGCCTCCGCCATCCAATTCTCACTCTCAATCAAAGGTTCAGCCTCAGTCTTATATTAAGCCAAATCAAGTTGCAAGAACCCTAATATAGTAGAACTAAAGGTGGATACTCTTTAGGACTAGGGGTGACAGATGACTCCCCCAATCTAAAATAAATTTTAATATAGCTTTGATTTGATATATTATAAGCTCAAATCCGACATTTGAGCAACAAAAATAGTATAAATGTTTCAAGACTAAACAAGCATAAATTATTCCTAACATCATTTTTCAAATTGAGTTACTTCTCTCGTAATTATTATTCGTTAAACTTCATACTTTAATACTATAATTAAACTTGATTACTTCAGATTTGTAGGTTATATTGAAAACTGTGAAATAAAGTATGCACAATTAATATTTTTATTCTAGTTATACATTCGATCACAATATTAATCATTTTTTCAAGTAGATTTAAATTTTACAAACAATTTTTGGATGGTAATTTTTTACCTACTCAAATAAGGGCTCGTTTAGTTCAATGTGGGAATTGAAGTTCCCAGGAAGTTACTTCATGAGATTTAAATTTCCGGGAAGTCTAATTGATGGGAATTGTGAAAATGTGTTTGGTTGATTTTTTTGTTTTAGAGGAATAAAAAGGGGTATTGAAAATTTACAAATATAAAAGAGTGGAAGTTGAACTTACCTAGGGGAACTAGGTAAGTGTACCTAGGGGGACTAGGTAAGTGAACTTCCTCCAAATTGGAGGAATTCAACTTCCTGGGAAGTGGAATTCATGGATTTTCATCTTTCAAAAATGTTAACCAAACGCATGTATTTCTCCGACTTCCTGGAAATTTCCACTTCCTGGGTTTTTTAGTTATAAACCAAACACGCTCTAAAAGTTTCAAGATCAACCATTTAGTAAATAATGTGGTTAACTCATTATCATAACAGCTACGAGGTGTTACGCTCTTGTTAAAATATTGTTACCTTTATAATTTGATTTCTATACTTAAAAACTTTAAAAAGACTAATCTTGTAGCAAACCCCCGTAAGATTTGAATCATTTATAACTCATCCGTATAATTGTATACGAAAGAAGTCCAAAACAAGTCTGGAAGTTGATCCGGTCTTTGGAAGAGGAGGTTGGACTTGGTATTATTTTGCTCTTCAATCTCCCTCCAAATCCCATCTTCTTTTTAAATCAGTTTACGCGGTGAGGTGAGTAGGGCCCATCGATTTCCTCTTTCCTTCTCCTCTTTTAAATCCCCACACCCCCAAACGCTTTTCCGTAATCCATTGGCTTGCTCACATTTAGCTACAATCCAGTTTGATTTAAACTCAATTTATCGTTTTTTCTGTGAATTTAATTTTCTTTTTAATTGATATAGTCTGTAAAGTTAGTTTCGCTTGGGAATTACGATTCCAATTGATCTACCAAGGGTGGGATTTGGGGAAGACAAAAATTGAGATGGAATCTGCGGTGCGGTCACGTGCTCCACCGCCGTCACGGGCGGAGGCGGCGGCCGACGCGATTCCCTCTCGCCGTCCGATTCCACCACGGGGCCGAGTTATTCTGGAGTCGATTAAATCTATTTGGGCTTGCTTTTGTGGCGGCGGCGGCGGGATATCGTCCGCCGCCGTTGTTCCACTTTCCGACTGAAAAGGGAATTCACGATCGAAATCGCCCTCTGTACGGCTCCCCGTAGCTGCGATTGATCGTTCTCTGAGTTGGGACGGCGTCGTTTTGAAGACAAAGTCAAATGGGTTTTTTAGTGTTGATTCCCTGAGTGTTTCATTTGTGCCTCATCATTTGATCATGACTTGTTCAATGCTGTGACTTGTGTCACTGTCTGTCATTTGTGTGCTTGTAGTTTTGGTGCTTGACCCATGTCAACAGATTCATGTTCGAATTGTTTTGTTAACATGAAATTGTATGTGGATGAGAAAATCTAATCCTTTATAGTACTCGATTCGGATATAAAACAGCTGAATCCAATCAAACCTGATTAAATCCAAGACACGAGGTATGGAAGATTTCGTCAATTCTATCCATAAATAGCACTATCGTTAACCGTCCTCTAGCTCATCTCCTTCAACAGCTGGAGCTCCTATTCAAATGCATCCCCTCTCTTTCATCCTAGATAAACTCTTAAGGAGAGGAGGGGTCTATTTTGGAGCTCACCTAACCAGTCAACGTGAAAAACAAAACAGTACGTCTCACCATTTGACCATTTCAATTGCTGTCTCATCCTGTTAACATTCAAAGATAATGCTAATGCTGTGTAGCCATAAGAAGTGTTAAAATCATACCATTGCTGAATGTTGCTAGTGAATGAATGGGAGCTTCTAATCTATACCCATTAGCTATTAAACACATAACATGATCACATTCTGAAATACTGAGATCTTACCCTTCGTTTCACAATCTTGCTTAGAAGGGCGGATTTTACTGACTTGGAATGTATGGCAGTTGAGGCACCTAAGCACCCTGTTAATACAGTGTCTAGAGCTTCTTTGAGCACGCAAAAGGTTCACTGATGACAGGGCTACGATGTTTTGTAGTCACCTGTGTCTAATGTCTATCCAATCACCTCTAGAATGAATCAGTCAGGTTTACAGGGAGTAGAGGTATATTCTGGATCTCCCATTGATTCGGTGGCATTAGATTTAGATTGTGTGGATTTTACTAATTCAAACTCTCAGCAAAGCCTAGGGATATTGGATCCTAACCACAAAATCAGCAACAAACTCCTAGAGTACATGGAGATCACCTTTCAGGATCAGAAAGATGGAGCAGGGGAGAGATCCAGACTGCCCAAGATTAGGTGTACATACATTTTGGCAGGAGCAATTCATCCTTGTATCTGTTTGGTCCTCGTTTCCCAGTCGAGATCAGTAAATTTGGAATAGCTGCTAAATTCTGTTCAACATGATTGTTTACTTTTAATAAAGGGTATGCATCAGCTAAGAAGAGCTGACAACAAACACATTCAGGAATGTGATTCAGATCAGAATATATGCTTCACTATCATAGTATCACTAGCAGACCATTAATATATAATATCCTATATTAAATCTGCAAGCCCAAACAGGTGCCCACTTGGGATCTTTTGGATGGATCTATGATCTATCTATAGAAACAAAACATCAAAAATAGTTAAATTCATTGATCAATGCTTCAGATTCACATACTCATCGAACAATCTACACAAAAATTGATTCAGAACAGCTGCCTAAAGCTTAACCGTGAAAGTTACAACTATAGGATAAGATTAAAGTGGCTTCTCTTGTCTGAAAGCTCTCTTTTTTTCTTTATTTTTTGCTGTACAAACTAATGTTGAAATTAATCTGCTGTATTCATGAAGCTCACACATTGGCATTAGTGAATGAATAATCTCTGTAAACACCGGCCTACTCCACCCCCATGACCTTTTGCTTAGAGAGTTATTTTTACCTACTTTTAAGCTTCCTTGGAGAGCTTGTCTTTCCAGTTTGTCCTCCTGCACCCTGCAAGACAATGGCCAAAAAATCAGCGGATTGACAATGAATCAGAACAGCATCCACTCTATAATTATTATAATTAGGTGCTCATATCACATCCAAACAGTCTTGATTGCCCACTTTCAACGGTAGATACCCTCTGGTTGGTTCAGTGATAAAGTGAAAGTACCATTATCAAAAGTGGTTTCACAAGGAGCCTAAACTAATCTAGCCACCGGACTCATCTCAATTATCAATTCATTATTCATCCAAATTGACGAAAAAATCATATAAACATTGAAGCAGGCGATGAAAGAGACTAACAGATGATTGAGTAGGAGGGGGGAGGAGATCCATGGAGAAGAGCGACATCTTAGCAATTTCAAACACTGCACCGTCTCGGACCGCGGGAGAGTCGCTTACCAAGCTCTCATAGGCCGCTTGGAAGGCCTGTTCCCAAAACTTCGGCAGCCGAATTTTGCTTCCTACACCTCCGACGTAGTATCCATGGCGGTACACATTCCACAGCTTATTCACCACTTTCTCTCTCTCCGCCACTTCCTACACAGAAAGATTCAGCCGCATCAACAACAGTCAGAACTCAATTACACATAGCAATTGCAATTCGGAAGAATTTCAGATAGATAAAGAGACTAGAGAGTTGAGAGAGACCAGAACGTCGAGATCATCGGGGCTGGAGGATAACGCGGAGAAGATGCGAGCAGCAGGATCGGCGGAGGAGGATTTGAGAGTAAGAGATCCGGTAAGCATCGACCAGAGGGCGAGGAGGAGGAGAGCGGCTAATGCGCAGAGCTTGTAGCGATCTTTGCTGAATAGGGAGGCGTCCAAGCTCAGCCTCTTGGTCGACGGCAACAGCGGCTCATCCTTCGACAGCTTCATTCTCGACGGCGCCGGTGGCCGTTGATCAGGAGAAGTGGAGAGAGGAAGAGGGAGTATTGGGAGGCTGATTATTCCGGGATTGCTTTGTATTTATTGATGCGGGCGACTGTTACTGGTTTACTGCTAGTTGGTGCTTGCTGCCCCACCTTATCGGTAAGGGATCATGTGTTACGCGGACTATGGTATCACTCTGCACCGCCTATCAACTTACCAACCACCGACGTTTTTTTAGTTGGTTTTTTTTTACCCAAAAAAAATCAAAAACAATACAAAGTATCAACTATTATAAACCGATATTAATTCCAACTTTAAAAACTATCAAAAATAAGTTTTTAAAGTAATACGAGCTATTTCACATTGAACCACTTTGTTGGTCTTATTTGTTGGGATCACCGATCACTTGTATTTTGGTTTTTTTTTTTTGTATTTGTTTGACTTTCTAGTTGTGTCATGACGGTCAGTCCGTCAGCCGTTTTCCTTCGGTCTCTCAATCTCCCAGACAAAGGTGTTCTCTGCGATTTTGAATTATTATCTTGATTAAAAAATGACAAAATGTTAAAAAAGACTATTGACAAGATGATTTCTCATAATTTGCACAATGGTCCATCCTAGCGACCACCGTCTCAATAGCAATGTCCACATATCTCCACAATGGTCGAAAAGGAAGGAAGGTTAAAATTAAAAGAGGGACAACTTTGGTATTATGAAATTTTTCTGGACATTTAACAAAATGGGAGATTAAGGTGGACATTTAGTAAAATAGCATATCAAAATGGACATTTCACCAAATAATTTCATAAAAAAAAGTTCTTGATAAATCAGTCATGGAGATCGATTCAATGAGAGGAATTATTGTGGTAAGTTAAAAATTGTTGTTTTACTTACTTGACTTTCTGAACCCGTTTAGTTTCACAATCAATTTACTCATACATCTTATTAACTTCTAACTTATTTTCGATGTTTTTATGATTACGTTAATTGTTCTTAATTTTTATATTCTAAAAACTTTAGTAAATCCAAAAAATATGGGAAATTTGCTAGTGGTTTTCGATTGGAAAAATGAAGAAGTAAAATTTTAACCATGTGTGAAATATAGATAAGAATTTCTAAGTTGCTGAAAATATCAAAACCAGAAGTTAGTTTCATTAATAAGCATATATACCATATAGTTAAAAATATTAAATTAACCTTGTCGTCTATGACCACTATATTGTAGACGCTCCTCTTCGTCATCATCCTCTTCTTGTTCTTCTTCCCCTCCTCTTCCCCTTCTTGGTCATCTTCCTCCTCCTCTTTCCCTTTGGTCCTCCTATTCGTCCTCTTGTTGGTCGCCCTTGCCGGCCCTCTTGCTGCTCGCCCTCGCCCTGCTACTCCTCTTCTTTCTCTTGTTGACCCTCTTCATCCTCCTCTACTATAGGGTTCTCGTTATCCCCAGAATATGAGAACATGTTTTCTTCTCTAAATTCAAGCGGAACCGAGGTTAGATAGAGGTGTCGGGGTCATATGTCATAGACGGGACTAGTGGGTAGAACTGCCGAAGACTACAATGACACTATTAAGCAATGCCGTAAATGAGGATCCCACGTCAAAAGAAGGGGCAACATCTTGTGACAGATGTGGAGGAGGACACCAGAACATACTAGAAAATATATGCGACTAACATGTGGAGAATGATGGTGGAATGTATTTTGAAGATGATGGCGATGTAGACCCCAATGGCGATGCAAACCCATAAGCCTGAGCACCACCTGAAGGCTGAGCATACCTAGATAGTTGCACATGGACTGCAAAATGAGCGTACACCAACTGTTGAACATACCCCGCAACCTATAAAACTTAGCCTTAGGCCCTAAACTTCTACCATCAATGTCAAGTTTAATTTCAACGGGTTCAAGACTTTCTACCGTTTTGGCTTTAAGTCGCTTTGTTATTTGTGATTATGAATATGTCGCTTTTGTTTTGTCTTCTCACTTCTAGATCCTTACAATGTGGCTTTATCTTCACGCTTATGTTTGAAGTCTTTACACTCCATTTCAAGATGATCTCCAGCATCTAACACTCCTTTTAGGGATCACAATGATCTTCACGAGCATCTAATTTCTTCTCCCCTTTAGCAATTTGAGTGATTGTCTAATTCTCATGTCTTCTGCGAAATCAATCGAATAGCAATATGTGGCTCACCTCATAAACTTCATCACATCTATAACACTATAATAGTAACTAGGCAACGACAACACCATTTTTGTTGAGAATCTTCGACATTGCTACCTATTAGCTCCAACAAATTCGAGAGGGGGCTGCGATTGTAGTAGACCGGTGAGTTTCGGAGTGTGTGAGTTTGTGGGAATTATAAACTGTTGGGCACATTTTGTAAATAGGGCTTAAGTTAGGATTGTGTGTAAATAGTTTTGCATTATGTTACGGTAGTTATTACAACCTTGATCTAGGTAATTAGGTATAAAGGAAGGCTTTGAACAAATTTCATTACGCATAAGTATTACTTGTGATTTCTGTAACCCGAAAAACAGGATAAAAGAGTACTAAAGTTTCGAGACTGGCTTCCTACAGTCTAAAACAGAGAGGTTCCCTTGCACTTTTGTCTCCTCCTATTAGGATTGGGCCTATTTCTGTATTGGGCTTAGCAAGCTCGGTTTTATACATTAGGCCCAACTCTTCCTCTTCATTGTATAAAGTTACAGAACCGATGTTCTGGAAATCAATCAATTCATTCAACACACTCATTCTCTCTCTTTCTCTCTCATTTCTGTTTGTTCAAGAAACACAAAGTTGTTACAACTGAAAATCCTTCAAGGTATCAGAGCAAGATCTCTGATTCTTGAAGCATCCATCGGAGATTGCGGAAGAACAGATTGCTTCAATTCACTCGGATATGTTGCTTCCCAGCTGTAACAATGGCAGACAATGAAGTTCCAATTGTTCCTGCAACTGCATCGATCATCGATCACAACGATCCACTTTTTCTCCATCCAAGTGATAATCCGGGATTGATGCTTGTCACGCCGGCGTTTGATGGCCGGAACTTTGGCGAGTGGAGGCGTTCGATTTTGATTGCCTTGTCGACAAAGAACAAGCTCGGGTTCTTGAATGGAGATGCAGCATGACAAGATCCGGGGACGGCGAGATTTCAGATATGGAAGAGGTGCAATGACATGGTCATTGCCTGGATTTTGAACAGCGTAAGCGCCGAGATCATACGAAGCGTGATCTATAACGAATCTGCTCAAGCGATCTGGCGCGCTTTGGAATCAAGGTTCGGAAAGCTTGGAGGTACGCAGCTGTTCTCGATTAAGCGAGAGATTAGTCGAGCAGAGCAAGGTACCGCTCCTTTTTCCACCTATTTCACTAAAATCAAGGGGCTATGGGATGAATTAGATAGTGCTCGCAAGCTACCTGTGTGCACATGTGGTGCTGCTAGTGAAATGGTTAAGTTTGCTGAAACTGAGAGACTAATTGAGCTACTTATGGGCTTGAAGGATTCGTTTCTGAATGCTAGAGGTTCAGTTCTTATGATGGATCCCTTGCCTAGCATAGATCGTGTGTATTCCCTCATGACTGAAGAGGAGAATCAAAGGGAGACTAAGCACAATATTAGCTCTGTTGATGGATTGTCGTCTCATGTTAGTGCTCAGTCCTCTCCCAAGGCAGGATCGAATGCAGGAGATGGAGTGCCCATATATGTCAAGTCACAAGGATCTACAAAGAACAATGGTGTTCAGTCTTCTGGCAGCTCGCAGGGCAACACACAGAAAGGATCTTCTTCTTCAGAGAGGAAGCCCTTGTTCTGCACAAATTGCAGGAAAACCAATCACACAGTTGACAGATGCTTCTTCTTGATTGGTTTCCCTGCAGGCTATGGCAAAGATAAAGACAAGAAACCGGCTGGTGATGGCAAGTTTGCAGGGCAGGTCTCTCAAACCTCACCTTCAGACTTCTCTCCATCTCAGCTAGCTCAGATTATGAGTTTGCTTCAAAGCGCTGGAGTTGGTTCACAAAGCAAGCAACCATCTGCAGACGACTTTGCTGGCTTTTCAGGTAGCTCTTTGTCATCTCAAATACTCAATGGAGTCACCTGGATTGTGGATAGTGGGGCAAGTGGCCACATGTGTGGAGATGCTTCCATGTTCACATCCTTGTACTCCCTATCCCATCCTTTTGTGGTCACATTATCCACTGCTCAAACTACAACTGTTACCGAGGCTGGGACAGTTGAGGTTATGAAGGGCTTGAAACTGGACAATGTTTTGCTTATTCCCAGTTTCAAATGTAACCTGATCTCAGTGGGCAAATTGATCAAAGAGTTGCAGTGCTTTGTTTTGTTCACTCCAAAGGGGTGTTTTGTGCAGGGTCCTTTGATGAAGGGTACTTTGAAGATTGGAGAATGCATTAGAGATCTGTTTCTTTTGCAATCATCCAACAGTCAATCATCAGATTTCAGTTCTGTTAGGCATAAGTGTGCAGCTGCAGTGGATGCTGGAGTATGGCACAAAAGGTTGGGTCACTTGCCAACTTATAAACTTCAACAATTTCCTTTCATTTCCATGGATTTTAATTGTAATAAGAGCATTCAAGCATGTGATGTGTGTGCTAAGGCTCGGCAAACTAGACTCCCATTCCCAGAGAGTAGTATCTCTACTATGAATTGCTTTGATTTGGTTCATTGTGATGTATGGGGTCCATACAACACTCCAACTCGTGATGCAAACAGGTTCTTCATCACTTTGGTGGATGACTTTAGCAGATTTACATGGGTTAGCTATTGCCCAAGAAGGGATTTGCCTTCACTGTCATCCAATAGTTCATGGCTTTTGTTGAAAGACAATTTGGTAGGCATGTTAAAATTCTTAGGACTGATATTGCCTATGAGTTAGGGTGCACTCCTGAGTACTCTAAGTGGTTGCCAGACAAGGGAGTGATTCACCAAACCTCTTGTGTGGCCACACCCCAGCTGAATGGGGTTGTAGAAAGGAAGCACATGCATCTCCTAGAGGTGGCTAGGGGACTGATGTTTGAGTCTAATTTGCCTAAGAGGTACTGGGGAGATAGTGTGCTTATGGCAGCACACTTGATCAACAGATTGCCAAGTAAGGTCATTCACAACAAAACTCCTTTTGAGATTTTGTTTTCTAAGCAACCAAATTATACTGATTTGAGATGCTTTGGGAGTCTATGCTTTGTATCCACTCTAAGTCATGGAAGAGATAAGTTTGCACCCCGTGCCATTCCATGTGTGTTGTTGGGTTTTCCAGGAAAGAATCGACACCTTCTTTTTGGTGGTGAACGGCTATACTCAAAAAGAAGGTGTCGATTATACAGAAACCTTCTCTCCTGTAGTCAAAATGACCACTGTTCGTGCCTTAATCTCTGTAACTCTCAAGAAGGATTGGAAAATTCTTCAACTAGACGTAAATAACGCTTTCCTCCATGGGCGCTTGGATGAGGAGGTTTATATGAAGGTTCCTCCAGGATTGACAGTGCAAGGTTCCCATATGTTGTGTCGATTGCAAAGATCTCTCTACGGCCTTAAACAAGCTTCAAGACAATGGCATGCCAGGTTGTCGGTTGCTCTAAAGGCCAGAGGTTACACTCAATCGAAGAATGATTACTCATTGTTCTACAGACAGCAAGCATCCGGGATTGTGTTTGTTGGAGTTTATGTCGACGACTTTTTGCTCACAGGCAGTGATGAGTGATGCAGCTGAATTGTTGGCCATCAAAACCTTTCTCCACACCGAATTCAGAACAAAAGATCTGGGAGAACTACATTTCTTCCTTGGCATCGAATTTGTCCGTTCCAAAGAGGAGATTGTCCTCACGCAGCGTCGGTTCATCACTGAATTGCTTCATGATTTTCCCTGCAAAGGTCCTAAGGTGGTGAGTCCGCTTGATCTCAGCTCCGCCTTTCTCCAACAGATGGAAAGTCATTAGAGGATCCCACTTTTTATTGAAAGTTAGTTGGGAAACTGAATTTTTTGGTTCATACCCGTCCCGATCTGGCTTTTTCCATTCAATTTCAAAGGGCTTGTTGTTCACTGGTTCTCCAGACTTCAAGCTTCAAGCCTTTTGCGACACAGATTGGGCAAGTTGCCCATTTTCGAGACGATCCATTAGTGGATATTTGGTTTTTCTAGGTACCAATTAGATTTCCTGGAAATCAAAAAAGTAACTGTTTCAGCTGAATATCGATCCATCGGGAGAGTTTGTATGGAGATTGCTTGGTTGTCTCGTCTTTTCACAGAGCTTGGCGTCCCTCACATCGCTCCGATTCCGATACGATGCGACAATCAGGCCGTCATCTACATCACCAGAAATCCTGTTTTTCACAAGCGCACCAAACACATCGCCCTCGATTGTCACTTTGCCAGAGAAAAATTTCTTGAAGGGTTGATTACTCTGTCTCACATTTCAACTTAGGAACAGCTTGCTGATTTTCTAACCAAAAATGTCACCGGAATTCGCCTGCTTCCGCTCCTTCGCAAGATCGGCCTTGTTGACAAGCCGGCTAGATCTTGAGGGAGGGTATTAGGATTGGGCCTATTTCTGCATTGGGCTTAGCAAGCTCGGTTTTATACATTAGGCCCAACTCTTCCTCTTCATTGTATAAAGCTACAGAACCGATGTTCTGGAAATCAATCAATTCATTCAACACACTCATTCCCTCTCTTTCTCTCTGTTAAATATGAGCAAGTATAAGAGGAACTTGAATGTGAACCCTAACCTTGATAGAGTGTTGAGACATGTGCTTGCAGGACTAGCACTGAAGCCTCAGCACAATCTTCTTGGTGGTCTTAATCTTCTTGGTGGTCTTAGCCTGTTAGAGAGAGCAAAGCAATGCTTAAAAAGCAAACCAAAAAGAACTTGGAACATAAAATATGCCCTTGAGGTAGGTTTAGATATTGAAATTAGAACTGTTGGTGTGCCCATCGAAAATCAGAAGACATGTTAAGATTAGCAAAGTCAGAATATCACAATGCCTCGTGTAGATTCAGCTCATAAGGGAAGAAGCCCTTAGCACATCTAATTGTTTCATCATGCTTGCTAATCATAACGAGAGTTCACTCAAGAAAACAAAGAGAAATTCCGATCATAGATTGAGGTTCGATATGGACTGCACCTCATAAATCAGAAGACATGATACATTAGCAAGTCAGACAATCACAATGCCTCGTGTAGATTCAGCTCATAAGAGAAGAAACCCTTAGCACATCTAATTGTTTCATCACTCTTGCTAACCTCACAAACGTATTGATAAAGAAAACATGACAGGTTTTTCATCATAAATAAGAAGATATGTTTGTAACATTGGGTAATAGATTAGCAAAGTCAGAATATCAATAAGCGTTATGGTTTGAGCTCATTAGGGAAAAGACCCTTGCCACATTTAATTGTTTCATCATTCTTACCAACAAGATTACCCATGTTCAAACACACACACATTGCTTCAACATTCATTAGCACAACCATTTGTTAAATATGTTACTAAAGTCTTTAAACACAAAGATCTTAAATGGATGCAAACTTATAAATACAATGATAAACCACATCTACACAGAACCAAAACCGAATCAAGTTTAAATTCAGTGTCCTCCCAACTCATTCCAATCCATTCACAAAATACTCTTACAGGATTCAAAGCAAATGCGTCAAATAAAGCGAATCCAGAGACAACACAATCTGTGATGCTGCTGGGACGCCAACTAAAAGCAGAGCTGAGAAAACAAGTAATTGACGAGAAAATATGGATCGCATATCGGCTGAGTTGGGAAATGGATCCTCGCAAAAGGAAAACCCTAGAGAGAAGATTAACTTAATGTAGCGCAGCTATGACTCAAAACGCTTCCATTTTCAATTTGTGGAAGGCGATCTTAAGGGCTGCGCGACCCGAAATTCAAAATCAAGAAAACACAACGAAATTGAGTTCGCAACAAAATTAGAAAACCTCAATCAGAAACCTCAAAACGTTAATATAAAACTCGTCCACGATTAACATAATAAGAGAGTGAGAGAGATATAGAAGAAGCTCACCATGGCTGAAGATCTCTCGAGGTCATTAAAGGACAGCTTGAGTTGAAAGCTCCTCGGTGCTTCGACGCTAGGGCTATAAGAACGGCTCCTGCCTGATTTTAAAGAACTAGGGTTTCAGCTTTGGGGAGGTGTTCTCAGAGTTTTTTTTGCTTACGCATAAAAAGGGCCCAGCCCCTTAAACAATTACATAATCGGCCAATTAGGAAATACAAGCAATTCTAAAACATGGTTAAAACTAAAAACAAGCTCAAAACGATCAAAACATGGTCAAAAATATGAATAAGCGTTCAAAAGCTAAAAAAACACTAAATCAAATGAGCAAACGAGCCCAAACTCGAGCTTGGCTTGAAAACAAATGAGCTAAACGAGCTCAAGTTGTCAAGTTCAGAAAATTGCAAAGGAAAATCCTGATCAGATAGAGCATACATAATCGGTAATCACGGACACATATGGTGTTCATAAGTCCAGACATAATTTTGCCAATCATCATCACAGGATTCAAAGCTTGCAGATAACACTTTCCCCGTTGCCCACAAAGGTGACAATTGAAACAGACGATGATTTATAGCTCAGAGAAATTCCACATTCAAGTGGATAAATGACAGACATTCAACATGGCATCAATTCTGACCGCCCGTCCGCAAATTTCTCATCATCGATTCCCGATCAAACATACTAAAAAGGATGAAATTTTAGAGATATCAATAGAAATTGAGCTAAAAGAACTGGATTGGTATCAGATAATAAGCGGAGTTTGTATTCAACACTTTTGAATTCAGAGTGTAGGATAAGATTCAGTTTCTCATCATTTACCAAATCCATTTGGATCCACAAATTTAAAGCACCAGGAAAAAAGATACAATTTATAAGGCAAGATTCAATCAGAATTCAAACCCGGAGAAATTCCAAGACAGTGGCATCAGATAATAAGCGGAGTTTATGTCTACACAGTGGATTCAGTGTTAAGCATAATAAAAAGGTTTGCATCATATGCCACAGCCACGGATGAAATAGGATTAATTTAAAGAGGAATATGGAATGTGGGGAGTTGAATTTGACACCAAAGCAATTCAATTGAAGAAATCAACCGTACAATGGGCTGGTAAGCTACCAATTTCTCTTTCTGCACCCGTTATAACTCCTCATACACACACATCAAGGGATTCTATGAAAAGTGGGTAAACAGATGCAATAAAATTGAACGGATTTGCAAAATGGAATATTGCAGAAAATCGGAATCAGTAGAACGGAAAACAAACAGACAATTGAGTGAAGAAGAACAGCGAAAGATAATCGAATGAAGAAGAGCAAACCCTATGTTGAAATTGATTATCGGTATACAGCCACCAAGCGCAGATATATAGGGTTTTTTCATGAGGAGGAATTAGGGTTTTACTCTCCGCAGTGGCGCAGTCCCAATTCCTAAACAAGAAGGTGTTTTATCCGGGAAAGCCGGGTCGGGCCTATATTTTGCTTAATGGGTAGTCCGTGATTTTGACGGCCCATATAAGTACTTCATATGATTTTGACGGCCCATATGATTTTATTTTTTTCCCAGAGGGACTGACAAATCTGACACCTCAAGAGGCCAATGAAATCGACAGACAGCGAACTGTCAAAAAAACAACCTAGGTAAAAAAGGTGCAATACAGACAATAGCAAGCTCATAATACTAGTTGGAAAAGCGAACCTAATCCTATCACATTGGGGACAACATAGACTAAGAATCAAAGTCAAGCGTCGCCAAGCAGTGGCACCGCTGGCCAACGGTACATCAAGAGTCTCTGTTGGCAGTGTTGGACAAAAATGCGCAATAATCGTACAACACATTTTATTTGATTTTTAATATTTGAGTTCGACCCCTTTTGGTTATCCTCTTGATTCGAAGTCGTATCGATACCAAGATTCGTGTGGTTTTGGTGATTTGGGCTGCACTCAAATTTTAGCGGGTTGCCTACGTATCTCTTGGAAGAGAATCAAGCCTTACGTAGTTCAGAGTGTTTGAGTTTGTGAGCTTTAGCATCTTAAAGATTTTCATGCATCATTGGATCGTATTAGGACCCACCTTCTCGGAAGGGTAGCCCTAACATAAATCACACTATCATATGCATGAGATTTTCTCATGTATCACCCGAATAAATTGAGCACACCTTCTAGGAAGGGTTTCCCAACTCAACGGCTATCACTTACGCGGAAAATCATGTATATTTAATTTAAATTTGATTTTAACCTCATTTTCAATTTAAAAGTGACTTTAGAGGTTAGCGACTGTACCCGATATATTTTTGAGATTTAATATCGGGCTACCTACGTAACCGATTTTACGGTGTCAAGTCTTTACGTAGTTCTACCGAATGACAAATTTGATTTAATTTGAGCCGGGCGACTGAATCCGATATATATTAATTTTTAATATCGAATTTCCTACGTAACTCGTAAACGAGTATCAAGTCTTTACGTAGTTCTTTTTGTTTGAGATTTTGACTCCGTTTTTATTTATGAGCCGATTTGAGATTGACCCACTCGAATTGATTGACAAAGAATTTTTGACGAGTTTAATTTTATATTTTTTTTATTAAACTCGAATACTTAATTAATGCCAATTATAATTCTTATAATTTTATGGGTCAATTTTATAATTAAGAAAATTTAACAACCCAATTCGTTTCAAATGTGCATTGACATATACACTGTATGTGTTAAATGTCTTCAAAAGTGGCATGTTATATATATTATAAACTTTCCACACACATAACACACACACCACTGTTTCTTGCTTGTAGTTTTCTTTCGTTTACTGTTGTTCTCTGCACTCTTTCTTCTTGCAATTACAGGGCCTCTTTCTGAATTACCCTACTCTATTTATAGGGGCTAACAGGAGCAGCAGTTACCATCCATAAGGAACTGCCCACTAGGCGCCAGTTACAGCTACAACCCCCACGTTCAGCTTTTTGGTGTAACTTCCATTATTTATTTATTATTTTTTTTAAGCATTTTCTTTTGTGGTAACTGCTTTAAACCGACTTTGATGGAAGATTGTAACTGGGCTTGTTATTTGGGCTAAATCTTCTTTACTTTTATTGTCAAATAAAGCCCAATACAACACCAAAATGCATCAATCGTAATGCAGCTTTAATTTAATGAGAGAAAAGCATGGTAAAACAATATTTCACCAAATTTATTCCCCAAACAGTTGCCCCCCGAATTTTAGATGTGTGAAGTATTGAACACATTTTAAAATTCGGAAGAGAGTGAATCTGAATTGACTTCTTTTCTGTTTATTCAGAAAACTCTCAATTTGAATTCAAATAGTTTTGAATTGAATTTTCTTGACTATTTGGGAATTGTTATCTAGTTGGATTATCCCCTCCACAATTTGTGGGATTTTACCAACTAATAAGATTAGAAATCAACATGTTGATTCCTTATATGCTTTGCTGAACGTGTTTTGCTTTATACGTTCTTTGTTGATTTGAAAGTATTCCCTCTGCAGAAAATACCCCGCTTCTGCGTCCAGTTCTCCACCCAACTTGGATATGCAAAGCCAAAGAAAGAGCAAGGTACATCCCTTTTTGAACTTCTCTTTACATACTTCCATATTTCCAGTATCTTTGACTAACTTATCCTCTTCTTATATGGGTCAGGCGTCGACTGTAAAGGTTTATGGTGAGATTGGTTCGCAGAAAGCTCCAGGGCGCAATGGCGCAGAGGTCGCTTATGGTCCCTCCTACAATCGAACCCTCTCTATGAAAGCACTAAAGGTCAGACCTTCTACTAAAGAACTCCCTGCATTATTTAGAAAGGAGCTGGTTCAAGAGGGGGGTTTAATTTGCTCCTTGCATGAAGATGAGGGTTGTATAAGACCTCGCACTGAATTTGGGTCAACCTTTACCGCCACCCTTCTTGAAAAGGTCAAGGTTAATGATGATACCAACAAGGCTAAGAAGGAGTTCTATCCCGTTTTACATAGGCTTTTGACTGAACGCAGAAATTGGGGTAGCTCTTTTGTTTTCAATGGGTTGTCTACTTTTATGGTGTTCTTAATGGAGTGGACAAAGCACATTGTAGACACCTATAGGCATTCACTGGAAATGGCGGGAATCTACGGGCTGGCGGCGCTTTCACAATTCCCCTATCATTATCGCAAGGATGTATGGAGGGCCTTTTGTGAACATTGGAGTCCTTTGACAAATACGCTCCATCATGGCGCCGGTGAACTGGGTATTTCGCTGATGGATTTACAGCAGATCGGTGGACTACCGATTTTGGGGGAACCATACGAGGAATATTTGCCCCGCAACGATCAACTTCTGGATGATACTTTATATCCCTCCACAGTGGTAGAGCTTTTGACAATCCATGCCAAACTTTGTAGACACCACAACACTACTGAGGTAATTGAAAGTCTGATTTTCGACATCTTTTGTCCCGAAAGAAATAAGTGAAGGATTTTTTTTTTTTTTTTTTTTTAATCTTGTATCTCCCTTTTGTTGGCAGATATCCTGGCATAGATGGCTGCAGCACTTCTATAGGGGTAAACAAGAGTTTTATGCCTATGGAGAGGATCCTTCTTCGTCCCGCACCAGAAAATCGCCTTCTCCAGCCTTTAGGGACAATATCAGAGATTCGTCGCCCCGTGCAGTCTCACATGAAGGAGAACTCGCAGCTTTCGTAGCCCTTCTACTCAGTAGGTTTGCCTTACCGATGAAGTCGAAAACCATCAGACCTGAGACATTCGTCATGGCTGGCTTCATGGCTCAAGGGAGGAGAGTTTCTATTGCCCCCACCGTACTAGGACACATATATCATGAGCTGGGAACAATAGCGACCCATCCGGGCAATCCAGGTGATGCTGAACCCTCTTTTGGTTTACATTTTGTTGTCGGATGGTTAGCAGAATACTTCCCTAGCTTGTATCCGAGTCGTCCTGATGAAGAATTTGAGGAGAATTTTCCTTCTTTGGCTAAATACACTGGGATATTGGGTCATCCGTTAGATCTTTATCAAGCAAGGCTTATATTTAGGGGGACTGAGAAGGTTTCATATCGAGCTGTGAACTTTGGGTCTGGGATTGGTAGCTCTGACCGCGTGGACATAGATACCGGTGATCTTTCTGATCAGTTGTTTGAGCATTTAGTAACCATCCGCTCAGGAATCTTGCCCGTCCGTTTTGGGACTAATCTGTTGTTGCAGCCTTATTACCCTAACCGTTTTGCTCGACAATTTGGATTTGATCAAGCTGTCCCCAATAACTCACTGAGACTTTCTATTGCTCAACGCAGTAGGAGGTCGTTGGAGGATATTGCTATGGCCTATGCTCGGCTGTTCAGGAAAGACACCCAGACGTTATTTCAAATCCCACCGTCATTCCACTTAGGCACGTACACCTCCCACTATTGCAGGTGGTGGGCCAGAATCTCAGCCCCTTACCTGACTCAATCTGCTCACAATATAAGATCTATGCTGACTGGTAATTCAAAGTGTATTGAACGGGAGCCAAACTTTGTTATCTCAGATTCAAGGATCATCACTCGTGGCATAAGAGGCAAAGTGAAAGTTTCTGAATGGCATTCTCACGGCGTTGATCCTCACTATTCAGCCGAATCCTCCGCTCATGTGCGTGATGGGGTGAGTGTTGGAACTCGAAAGGTTGATGATGTTGAAGGTTCGTCGGATGAAGAATCTCTGAGTGCTGATGTTAATTTTAAAAGGATACGTTACAGCCAGCCCGCTGGATTTGATCAGTTTACTCCTATAGGAACTTTCCCTTCTATCGTTGACGAGGTTCCTATGGCCGACAACCCTTCTGTTGTTGAGGATATCCTTCCTGATGAAGCTACTTCAACAGCCCTATTTGCAGAGACAGTCACTCATACAAACCTTGAACAGCCAGTTGCACAGCAGCCTCAGGAGAAACCATTAGCTCCAGAGGCAAACAAATCTGTAGCTGCCATTCTTCCCGAGAGAGCTCCGACTGATTTGTCTACTTTGCTGCCCCTTACCATGAATAAATGGACTCGCAACAGCCTTGTCTCAGGCATTACCCATATCGTAGACGTTCTTTCAAGTTCAGAATCTGCACAAGAACTTCTAGCTAAGAAGCCCGATATCCTTCAGATTTTGGAGGGACTACAAGCTCTTGTCGGAATTGTTGATGTCAACCTCGCTTGGTTCTTCTCAAGGGTTCAGGACTTACTTGATAATGTTGGAGTTGTAACCAAAATTGCAGGTGATGTGGACACACAATGTATCGAGCACCTTTCAGGTAAGCTTGCTGAATTTTCTACCGAACTTGCATCAAGAAAAACTCAGCTTGCTCATTTAGATGCTCAGTGGTCTACTGATCTACAAAAAGAAGAGAAAGAACTCTTGGCTTTGAAAGAGCAAGTTCGTAAGAAGGAGCTCCAGCTTGAGTCAAACAAGGCTAAACAAACAGCGGACGGCTCAGCATTGCGAGATTTGATTCTCCAAGACGAGCATAAAATACAAGTGCTTGCAGGGGAGATGCACCAGTTCAATGTCTAACTTGAACATAGGTAATAAAATTCCCCAATTCCTCTAAACTTACAAAAGAAAATTGCTCTTATCTTAAATGGTTTCTTAATTATCTATCTAAACTATATATCTCAATATATTTCAGTAATCTTTTTGTTATTATACCAAACGACCTTAAATTTGATATAATTAAAGGCGAATGACTTAATATTTGCACCACTTTATTAACAGTAGCTAATCCCATTAGACCACTAACATTTCAATCTGAAATTTGTACATAGGTATGTACAAGCTCAATCATGGAGATCAAATGTTAACATACAAGTTTTGAAGGTTCCCTATTAGACTAATAAGGAAGGTAAGAAAATAAACTCAGATACGCATAATAATTTATAGATCAAACAAGTAACTAGAGAAAAATATGCTCTTAATTTATGAGTCACTAATAACTCTACAGCAACCCGCAATAGCATTCATCTGATGGCCTTCAAAGGCCATCTCCTTTGTACAAAGAGGGAAACACAGATCTATAGTCCCCAAACTCGTGTTTGGAGACTCTGTTATCGTGCACATAACCCTATAACACAGTCGTCACTCACTCCGGGCCTCCGGCATCTACATAAGTCCGGGGTTCGATTCTTGTCAATGACATGATATTGATCACCTACATACAATATGCACATAATTTACGGGAACGAATCGATGACCTCTTTGTACACCAAACCTAACTAAACCGAACCTCGGAAGGAGACAAGAAACTCTCCACAGACAAACCCCAAATGTTGAAATCCACCTCTTCAATCCTCCAAGTCTCCTCCACCCTCCCTCTATGGTTATACGGCCCTCCATACCGATAAAGTGTGGCGTTCGTTCTCCCACCGTGTGCAATCCTGATGCCGTCCACGTACCTGTAGTCCTCTATTGAGGTCTCCAGAGTGGTCTCCCAGAATATGCTCTTGTCGGAGTTGTGCTTCCCGGCTGCTGCTGCTGCCCCCTTCATCTTAATCAGCTTGTTGTCTTCAAACTGCACCAGCAACCCTGTCCTCTGGCTAAAGTATCCCCACACCGTGTGGTGCATCAGCTCCGTGTTGGGCGTGCTTTGGGACCTCAGATTCTCCGGCTTCGTCTCTCTCTTGAGGATGAAGCAGTCCTCTTCGTTTATCGTCTTGTCCCCCGTGTGTACTGCCTCCGAGAACAAGCTTGCTATGGCCCTCGGATCAAGTCCCTACAACAACCTTTTTTAGCTCAATTGGAGAAATTTCTTAGGAAACTAAATACTGAAGTCCGTTGGGACTCCTGACTAGTAGTCAAGTGGTGGCATTAGGAGGAGTAGCCCACTATCTTATATACTAAGGCTTGTTCATTCATTTAATTTGTTCTATTACCTGGAAGAATCTTCTGAGAGGTCTAGGAGGGCTTCTGGAGGTGAGGGAGAGGTTGGAGGAAGCCTGGCTCCAAGCAAGATTGCCATCACAGCCAGCACTGACCTTACAACCGGAGACGACGAGCTCTAAGTACCAGAGATCAGGGTTCTTCTGCCACAGCACAAACCCTCCAACATCACAGTTTTGCCTACCACTCGTGCTCTCCTCCCCCCCGCTCTGGTGGATGTCCGAAGAGATGATCTCAACCTGCCCCACTGCACACATGCTGCTCACTGAATTCAGCGCGAATAGCCCTCCTGTTGCCGCTATGTATTGATGTAGTATGTACTTGGCCATCGATGCTTCCTGTTAACTACATTAGCTATTATACGCTCCTATAAACATAATTGGGTATTCTCAACGGAGATTACAAACTCCTTTGGGTAATCTTACAATGAATTATGTTGCTTCTTTTTCTGGGAATTGCAATCTTACAATTAATTGATCAAATCAGCACCTCTAAGAAGAAATCCAAAGCAGGAATTTGCTTTAAAACAACATTCCTTTTGGATACAGATACAATCTGTCATTCTTTGTATTTTGCTGAATCTGAAACAATGAGATGAAAAGGATAAGGAGCTTACCATTGAAGGGCTGCCTATGAGTGGGTTGGAGGATCCATTTGCATCCAGATGAACGGGAAACGGTATTAGAGATGATCCGACAAGCTTCAGCAACAACATAAACTCGTTATATATCCCGTAATTGTTGACCGATTCGTCCCCGAACCGGCTCGATTTAAGCCAAGACCGCATGTTCTGCCAGCGCAGGGCGGCGCCTCCTCCGCCTATGCTGCCGAACATCTCGTCGGGGACCGGAACCTCCAGCACTGTATCCAGGCCGTCTTCGTTGTCGAAATTAGGGCACAATCTCCTCATTTGAATCACGGATCAGATTGAAACCTAAAGATGCAACCTTTGGTTCGTTTCAATTGGGGGCCGGGGAAAATTAATTGAAAGGAAGGGGAAGCTAGAAGAAGGCCGGAGAGAGTGAAAGCTTGGATCTTCCCCTCCTTTGTTTCGCGATCGATTTGGGGGAAGAGGAAAGAAGAAGAAGAAAATGGAGAGAAAAGAGAAGGGATGAAGAATGGGGTGTAAGTCGTGGCGGGCACGATTTTAGCGGGAAATAGACAGCTGGGGAAAGATGAACTTTAACTAACAGGTTTTTGTATTTATCATCCATCAATATAATAAGGCATTGATTTGGAAAAGGGATGTTTAACCTGTGACTTTAGGATTTAGGGGTATAAAGTCATGACGTGATTTTTTATAAATAAAATCTTACTAATATATTAAATTGATATTATAATAAAATTGTAAAAGTTCAGATAATTAAATATTTTGAATTAAACTCATTGGTTGAGAAAACGATTAAATTAGTATATATAGATATATATAGATATAGATGTAGATTATTAATATTAATTTTATATTTTCTAATTATTAATTTTATATTTTGAATTAATCCCATTGTTTTTTTAGAGAAAAAAAACTACTAAAATTATAATTTAGGCTAAGATCAATGTTTTGAATTAAGCCCAATAGTTAGTACAATTAAAGAAAAAACAGAATTAAAGGAAAAAGAAGAAAAAAATTAGAATTAAAGAAAATAAAGGAAAAATAGCAAAAATAAGGATTGGTCGAGACTCCTAAAATTCCTCTAAGTTTGACACATCATCCTAAACTCTTCTAAATTAAGAGTTTATATAGATATAGATATAGATATATAGTTAGTACAATTAAAGAAAAAAGAAGAAAAAAAATTAGAATTAAAGAAAAGAAAAGAAAAATGGCAAAAATAATGATTGGTCAAGACTCCTAAAATTCCTCTAAGATTGACACATCATCCTAAACTCTTCTAAATTAAGAGTTTATATAGATAGTTAGTACGATTAAAGAAAAAACAGAATTAAAGGAAAAAGAAGAAAAAAATTAGAATTAAAGAAAATAAAGGAAAAATGACAAAAATAATGATTGGTCGAGACTCCTAAAATTCCTCTAAGTTTGACACATCATCCTAAACTCTTCTAAATTAAGAGTTTATATAGATATAGATATAGATATATAGTTAGTACAATTAAAGAAAAAAGAGAATTAAAGAAAAAAGAAGAAAAAAAATTAGAATTAAAGAAAATAAAAGAAAAATGGCAAAAATAATGATTGGTCAAGACTCCTAAAATTCCTCTAAGATTAACACATCATCCTAAACTCTTTTAAATTAAGAGTTTATATAGATATAGATAGTTAGTACAATTAAAGAAAAAACAGAATTAAAGGAAAAAGAAGAAAAAAATTAGAATTAAAGAAAATAAAGGAAAAATGGCAAAAATTATGATTGCTCGAGACTCCTAAAATTCCTCTAAGTTTGACACATCATCCTAAAACTCTTCTAAATTAAGAGTTTATATAGAATATAGATATAGATATAGATATATAGTTAGTACAATTAAAGAAAAAAGAGAATTAAAGAAAAAAGAAGAAAAAAAAATAGAATTAAAGAAAATAAAAGAAAAATGGCAAAAATAATGATTGGTCAAGACTCCTAAAATTTCTCTAAGATTGACACGTCATCCTAAACTCTTCTAAATTAAGAGTTTATATAGATTGTTTTTTTAGAGAAAAAAAACAACTAAAATTATAATTTAGGCTAAGATCAATGCTTTGAATTAAGCCCAATAGTTAGTACAATTAAAGAAAAAAGAGAATTAACGGAAAAAGAAGAAAAAAAATTAGAATTAAAGAAAATAAAAGAAAAATGGCAAAAATAATGATTGGTCGACACTTCTAAAATTCTTATAAGCTTGACACATTATCCTAAACTCTTCTAAATTAAGAGTTTATATAGATAGTTAGTACAATTAAAGAAAAAGGAGAATTAAAGGAAAAAGAAGAAAAAAAATTAGAATTAAAGAAAATAAAAGAAAAATGGTAAAAATAATGATTGGTCGAGACTCCTAAAATTCCTATAAGCTTGACACATTATCCTAAACTCTTCTAAATTAAGAGTTTATATAGATTTTTAAACAATAAAAAAAATTTATGTGAATTTTAAAAATCTGGATGTTTTTATTCTATGTTTTTTTATACGGAAAAATTCAAACACATGTACTGAAAACTAAGGTTATTCAAACTTATCTTTATGGATAAGGCCCTGAAGACTTTGAATGTTCCAAAGATTGCGTCCATGGGTAACTCGCAAAGGTTTGTAACATTATCTCCTCCTTGATGCCCGACCTAGCCACTTAAAGTAACTAAACTTCAATGAAATTACAAAGATGAACTATATCAGTGATAATCATTTTTATTTTTATGGGCATTTTCAGATTCATTTGATACAATTTATGGTTGTAAGTGAATCATCTTCAACCTCAAGTTTCCTAATTTGTAGTGTTCTTGCCTATTGTACATAGTGTAGAAATGCAAGTGCCTAAGCTTTTAGGGGTGTTTGTAAACCAACTTTCACATAACATAAGTGCATGGGTTGAGTCATCTCTAATGATGTATCCAATGAAATTCGACTTCTATTGCTAGTTTCAACTCCCTCTTGTTACCACCGACCTCCTGCTCTTTTCTTGGATTCGTCGTCCTTTGTGGTTGTAGCGGTTCGTTCGTTTTTGTTGTGGTGATTGTCGACGACTTTCCTCTTTGGCTCCCACTGGCTCCTCTACACGTCGTTGTCTCATTTCTTCTCGAGGTCCTTCACTAGTCTATTTCATTTTGTTGTGTATGGTGGATTTCTTTGTCAAGGGGATGCTTTGCTCACCAACAACTTGGGTGCTTTGCGTTCTTATCTTAATCGCATCCGATTCCGTCTCCTCAGTTTGCCTCTATGTACAATAGTTATGTCCTTATTTGTCCTCATGGTTCTTCATGTTTCAATTCGATCCAATTGTTTTCCCACCATTGATCCATTGTTGTTGGGGTCTGCCCTCTCCTAGTATGACTCGCTTGGTCGATGCTTCGCATCTTCAAGTGTTTCCTTATTGGGTACGATACTTTCCTTATCTTGTGTGTAGAACTAAGGTCGTAGCGGTGGTAGGCTGGATTGGTTTTTGGTGATAGCTTGAGTGAGTTTGGGTTGCGATTGAGAGGGTAAGGTCTTGAGGTGGTGTTTTCTTAGGCTAGTTAAGCATGTGGTGTGTTGGCGGGTTGGTTATATACTTATATGTGATGTTTGGTTAGTGATCAATGTTCGATGGCAACCCTTTTAAGAATAGGTGTTTGCTTTTGAGTTTTGATCAAGACACATGTTTTCGATGCTTGATTCAAGCTCTTTAGTCATCAGATGTGTTGCTACATATTGTCGATGTTGCTACTACTCTACTAGTCCGTCCTCCTCGTTCAAGTTTGAGAGTTTCTGTCTCTTGTGTTGACTTTTTTAAATAGGTTTATTCTTTTGATCCCCGATTATTGTACTCCGTAGTCCACTAGTCCGTACTAGGTAAGTGATTTGAATTACAAGAAAACCCTCCCACCAAACACAACCATTTGCCATTTCCATCTCATCTGACTTCGTCATCGCCGCCTCCCCCTCCCGAGAAGACACACAAACCAAAACCCCCAAAATGAAAGCTGCTGTGAAGGGGAAGTACGACTACGATTCCTCCAAGGGCCTCACCCCCTCCGCCGCCTCCTCCTTCGCCTTCCCCGCCGGCGATATCAAGTTCCGAGCTTCCATCACCGATGCTACCGTCTCCAAGGGCCCCTCCCTCGCCGGCCTCTCCCTCGGCCTCGAGAAGCCCGGCTTTTTCATCGTCGACTACAACGTCCCCAAAAAGGCACTACTTTTCGCTGATTTTTTAAATCCCTCTTTCTTAATTGCGGAAAATTGTAAGGATTCGGATTTGAATTTGTCAATTCTTTGTTGATGGTGAAGAGCTGTTGCTTGTTTGGGGGATTTTGCAGGATTTCAGGTTCCAGTTCATGAGCTCGGTTAAGGTTTTAGAGAAAAAATTGAACATGACCTACATTCACAGCAAGAACGATAATCGGACGATGGTGGATGGAACTCTCGTGTTGGATCCGGCCAACAAGGTTTCGGTCAACCACACACTCGGATCGAAGAACGGCATGTTCAAATACACTTACGTGCACGGCGGGGGTTTATCCTTCGAGCCGCGCTACGATTTGGGGAAGAACGCTTGGGATTTCGGTGTGGCGAGGAAGTTGTTTGGGGATGATGTGGTTAGGGCTTCCTATCACACATCCAGCAACGTGTTGGGGCTTGAGTGGGCGAGGAACTCCAAGACTCATGGATGTTTCAAGGTGAGTAATATATTGGATTTTGCTTGCTTATTGGCTTAATCTCTTGTGTTCCCCATGTAGTTTAGACCTTAAATTTCAGGATACTGGATATCAAGCTTGAATCTTTACTTCAATCAGTTTCTTACTGTCTTCTAATTGTTCTTAGTAGTTTATTTGATCTCTTCCCCTCAGCACCTGAAGTTAAAGCCATAGCAATAATATTGGTTTTAGTCTGTTTATTTGAGTTCAACTTGTTTTCATTGGCTAATTTATTCATTTAAGTCTGTTGACATTGGATCAGATGCTTGTTTGTTCGATTAAATTGCGACATCTGATCTACTTTTCATGTTGCTAAAAAGGATTGTAAGTGTCGCATTTGTTGTATCCAGAAAGAGAAGTAAGTCCTAAACCTAGTGATCCTTGAGAGGCGAGACACACCCATATGGTCTTTGGGAGATTGTATAATAGAACTAGGAGCTGTGCTATTCTCACTGGTGCCTCAAAATATATCACTAAGCTGTAAATTGTTCGAAGTACAAGTAGTTTTGCGTCTGTTTATTAGTTAGCTGGGACAGATCTACACCCGCAATCGAAGCTACCATAGTTTGGAAGAAGAGTAATTGTTGTTTCAAGGATTTTTTGCTGTTGCTTTTGGGAAATGGTGTGGTATTACTATATATGTAAACTGAAGATGATGGAGAGAGTAATAACAAAATTTAGGTGTAATCTGTACTGAGGTTGACCTGTTCTTTCTATGCTACCTTGCCTTTCATATAGCAAGCTTGTGATGCTTTCAGTTGTTTTTTCAATCTGAGTTTTTCCAGAACTGATCCTATCCTTCTCTGAATTCATTGGATATTATGATCAGGTTTCTGCAAGTGTCAATCTGGCTGAGGAAGTCAAAAGGCCAAAATTGGTTGCTGAGAGTACCTGGAACATTGAAATATGATCTGTCGACTCCCAGCTGCAATCTTGATGTAGTTTAAATTCTTAACCATTGTTTGGGTATGGATCCGGTATTCAAATAGTTTTCATTAGGCGCTCAAAGCAGTGCTGTCACCCACATCCCAGAATACATATGCTACACACTACTCTCCAATTTTTACATACTGATGATTCCTGCTCATGGAACTTAACATTTATCTGAAATGGCGGGACAAATAAGACGCAAGTTTGAAACTATGCTCAAGTTCTTGTGGATGTCTGAAACTATGCTCAAGTTCTTGTGGATGTCTGAAACTATGCTCAAGTTCTTGTGGATGTCCAGTGGCTGTTTGCCTGTGCTGTACCTGTTCACATAGCATCGTTATTGATTACTGTCATCGGTATCATGATTTCTTGTGAGTGTTCTAATGCATACAAATTAAAAGCTTTAGACGTTTCTCCAAGATTTGCAGACAGCTTATGTAAATCACCCCATTAGCTGGTTAGGTGAAATATGTGAATCCATGCATTCTTTTGATCTTTACCAGTTTCTGTCTTTTGCATTCGTACGTGCACACTTGTTTGTAGCATTTGAGAAATCTGAATGCTCGTCCCGCCAAAACTGGCAAACTTTGTTGTTTCTTGCTGCCTTCTTCTATACTACCTGAAGAGAATTACACTGTTATATGGTTGCTGACAAACAATATCACAGCTAAGATCATCTCTCAGACAACAAAATAATTATCCATCTGCAGAGTTCGAATCCGTCGCTTCTAAACAGGAAGACTGATTTGTTTGTCTTTGTTCCAGTTTTGCTGATCTTCAACAAACACTACTAGCTAATTGTCTCACCTGGTTTGTGAACTAATTCAACTGGCATCTAGCAGCTCAAGAACATCATCTTCCTTAATACGAAACACAAATGTTATAATTGAATCACGATCTTATAATATCAGGTGTAACACTATTTCGGAGATAATTTTACATTGAGAAAGGTTTTAGAAAATGTATTTACTTATATTGACATGTGTATAAATTTTTATTATTAAAAATTACACTTTAAAAATTATTAGTATATGTTTATATTTTTTGAAAACGTAAATTTCTATAATAAAAGTTTATAAACACATCATTATAAAATATAAATACGTTTTTTATTTTATTGTTTTCAATGTACATTTATATTTGAAATAATTGAGTGTTATATAGAGGGTTCTTAATAGTAATACTCCGAACGGCGAAGGGTTGAGCACTTGAGCTCAGCCGCTCGAACTCAAACGGAGGGATTGGATACAAAATGGCGGGAAGTTTTGGCGCCGGAATTTTGGTGCAAAGATTGCTATTTAGACCCAACAGTTTCAACATTTCCCCCAATTTCAATCCCATTGTCTACGGCAACCCTAACCCTAACCCTATCGCTTTCCGATATTCTCGAATAACAATGGCTGAGCAAGTTAACGGCGGCATCCCTGAGAATCTGAAGCACCATCAGAGCGGTGCCGTTTCCGACGCCTCCCCTGCCCCTTTCTTCAAGGTCAAGAAGCTCTCTGAAAACGCTATTTTGCCCACTAGGGCTTCCCCTCTCTCTGCTGGCTACGATCTCTCCAGGTTTCATCTCTTTCCCCCAATTTTGTTTTAAATCACTGTTTACGCATCTCTTGAAGATTTTGAAAGTACGGCGGTGGTTGCAGTGCGGTTGAAACGAAGGTGCCGGCGAGGGGGAAGGCGCTGGTGCCGACTGATCTCAGCATAGCCATTCCAGAGGGAACTTATGCTCGCATCGGTACGACTCTCTCTCTTTCCCCTTTCTCTTACAGCCTTGAATTTTTGGAGTTCGCTGATTTCCGTCGTGGTGTTTGCAGCGCCGAGATCGGGGCTGGCATGGAAGCATTCGATCGATGTGGGCGCCGGTGTGATCGACGCGGACTACAGGGGCCCGGTTGGGGTGATTCTGTTCAACCACTCGGATGTCGATTTTGAGGTGAAGGCAGGGGACAGGATCGCCCAGCTGATCATCGAGAAGATCTTCACACCCGATGTGATCGAGGTTGAGGATCTTGACTCCACTCTCAGAGGCGCCGGCGGGTTTGGCTCTACCGGAATTTGATTTACCTGTGGGATTTGTTGAAATGTTTATATGATTTTCAGTGTGGTTGGGGAATTTTGTCGATCACTTGGTAGGCTATGTAATTGGCTGCTTGGATGAACCTTGCCTTCTTCTCTATGAATTAGCTAGGTGGAAGCTTATCCTTTTGTTTAAGGCATTTGTTTTTTCTGAAGCATATGACCTTTGGATAGTGTTTGATTTCACAAAAGTTTGACAGAAAAGGTGCTGCAAGGCAGATGGAATGACCGATTTATTTAACAAAAACCATTTGAAATAAGCTTAAAGAGCACAAAACAAAGTTGTGAACACATTGAAGGTATAGAGATTTCAACAATGATTCCATGACAGCAACTCTTAAATTGGCTGGTGATGTGATCTATCTCCTTGTTCAATTGCGTTCGATGTATCTTGAACACTAAAGTCATTAGTTTTGATGCACGGACTTGTTTCCCATTCTCAAGTATTTGCGTATTAATCTCTTCTTACAATTCAGTTGGTTGGCAAATAAAAATTCTGATCTCTCTTTGGCTAAACACGTCTGACTTATAAGTTGCTGCATTCAACTAAGGAATGTCAGCTTGGATCGAGGAGATGTTTGCAGTTTGCATCAAGTTCAAAACTGGACAATCTGAATCTACTACCCACTTCAAACAAACCAAAATCTTTTAGTTAAATTGTTGCCTTGTTGTTCTCAGAGATCAACAATTTTGGGGAGACCGGGTTTGGAAAAGATTACCCATCACGAGCTATGCGAGTATCTTAAGAACATGACAAATTGCGTAACTGAAAGTTGAACCGGAACACACTGGATGAAAATAAAAACTTAACAGACTGTTCCTAAATGAGTAAATAGCAAGATGGCTTTATGATGCAAATAACAACATTAAAAAAACAGGAAATTGTCAGGAAGATGGATCCTTCATTAGTACTTCCTCCTTCGAGAAATCCTTGTCCTCAAGGATCGAATTCGAGGAATCGAGCTGCGAAATCTGCATAGTACTCCCAGGTAGCTTGAGATGCAGGTAGAACTTTCCACTACTGAGCTAAGGGGAGCCACAAGTATGAGGTGCACCTTTAAGTAAGTTTCCAAGGTGCAGTTGTTAACTGATTTGGCCATCCATTTGCAGGTGATAGGCTGAGGAGAAACTCAAGTCCACTCCTTGTACTCGAAACAATATACTTCACTTAAGAATATTGGATCTCTATCACTATCACTTACGATAGTTTGGGGCCAACTGTGCAGATTGAAGATACGATCTAGGTACAGTTGAGCAACAATCATGGTTATATAGGGATGAGCTAGAGGCAAAAAAGAGCATATTTTCTCAATCTATTATCTTATTCAAATTATTGGGCTTTGTAAATGGGCTGCCTATCTTTGTGTCGCTTATTAGCCCAACCCAATTACCCAAAGAACACCAGGCAACTCCGCCGCCTCTCTTTCTGGGTAGATCGATCACCTCCTCCACCCTCCGTCGGCTTCTCTGTCTGCGTCTCTCTTTGATTTCGCTTCCCACCGGATCCGCCTCAAGGCATCGTCGTATTTCCTTGACTAGAGCTTGATTTCGGCGACAAACGCCACCGTTATTGAAGACCGAGTTCAGGTAGCCCTTTACTCTTTGCTTCCGTTCAATTTGGTCATCGTTCCAACTTTTACAGATGTTTATTTAGTTTTGATTTGGATGTGTTTGATAACTAAGATAGTGGATTTAAAGCTATTCAATTTCAAATAACATGCCAATTTCCCTTCCATTTGAAGAGCTGTAGCCTGTAGATATGTATTGTATGATATTCCATTTTTCTTTTGCCTTACTCTATGAAAGAGACCATCAAGTGAAACACTATTCCCTTTTGATTTGCAAATCCAATTTCATATTTCAATCTCTCTACATACAAATACAAAGTTTGTTCTTACTTCTCTTCAATCATTAATTTCATTTTTTTTTTCCATAATCTTCAATTCAGTGATTTGGCAAGAATTAGTTTTCTCTTAAAATGTCCAATTATTTTGTGGTTAGCTGATATTTCAATTTTCTCTATTTGTAAACTTGATATATGATTCATATTTTCTAGATTATATTTCAATTTGTGTTTGATTGCTAATGAAATATTATGAAGTATGTTAGCATATGATTTGGACTGTAGACTTCCCTATGTAATTTTGGGTTTTTGCTTACATAGATTCTTGCTGCAGATGAATTTTTATGTTTTTACCATGTTAGTAATTGGTCTAACTTCAATCTCTAAATATTGTTGGAAAATTGCAAAAGCTATGGTGCTGGAGAGGTCTTAAACAATGCGTTTGATATTTTTGTTCTAGCCAACAGCTGGTGGGCTCTTGATCAGCTCAGTATAACCTCTGAGCTCAGGCTCAACTCTTGTCTACTGTTGTTCATGGCTCTGTGATGCCGACTTCTTTTGTTTTCTTCCCCCAAAGTCATATGCTGATCATGTTCTTTTGTTTTCATGACAGTGCATCAGCTCATTTCCGGTTGGAAGATTACAGGATAGGTGCAGTGTTATATGGGACCAAGATGGAAAGGAAAAGCCTCAAAAGCCAAAGCCCTAGAGCAACCCATGTCACACACAATATCAGACCTCCGATCAGCATTGATCCAGTCAAACTCCAAGGGACTACTTTCAGGATGCAGTGTTCTTCTTGAATCTGATTTGCAGCAAGCCCACCTACTGAACCTCGCGTGCTTTGGAAAATCAACCCCCACTTTCCAAACCGACAGGCAATGGTTTCAGCTCGGCCTTGAAGAGGCCTTCTTCCTCTTCCATTCCCTGAAGTGCTTGGAGATTGCTACACACGATGGGTGCACCAAAACTGAACAGGAGGTCTGGGACTACATGTGCTCAAAGCTCAAAGCTTTCCCTGAGCTTTATAAAGCTTACTCTCATCTAAGGGCGAAAAACTGGGTGGTTAGACCGGGTTCTCAATATGGTGTTGACTATGTGGCCTACCGCCACCACCCTGCTCTTGTTCACTCTGAATTCGCTGTTCTTGTGTTATCAGATGGCGCAGGCGCTGATGCTGCGAATGGGAGATTAAGGGTGTGGTCGGATTTTCATTGCACGCTTCGGCTTTGTGGGAGTGTTGCTAAGACACTTTTGGTCATTAAGGTCACGAGGAATAACAGCTGTGGCAGTGATTTTCCAGCTTGTTTAGACGAGTTTAGTGTTGTAGAGAGGACTGTCACAAGATGGAATCCGGAGCGTAATCGCGAGGTAAAGAGTGATGCTAAGTGTGATGATCATACAACGAGTGAAAGTTGAAGATTTGTGTGTATTTTTAGTTCAGATTGTAATGATTAATGAATGTGTCTATCCATGTGAATCAGCTAGATGATTATATTCAAGCTAAAACCTATAAATAAAACTTAAATCCTTTTGTTTCCTGCCTTTTTCTAAGCATATGATTTCTGGATAGTGTTAATAGAATTTTGACTGAAACATCTAATGCCTGATCCATGCTTTTGGAAAACTTAAAGACAATTGGCCTTCTTCAAAGTTCCTCAAATGTGATATGTTTCTTGTTTTAGTTCACATTTTTAATGACATTTTTTTAATAATGTAATTTCGAGATCAGACAGACCTGATTATCGAAAGCGGCAGACGATCTCAAATAAAAATAATGAAAAAAACTAACAAACCGACAGTTCGTAGTAGATTAAAGCGGGAAAGAAAAGATGTCTTCAATGATTCTCGAAGACGCAAGTGAAAGACGAGTCGAGCACTACCAAAGGAGTTGTCATGAAGGCACAACAACGAACAATCAAGTAAAACGAATAGGAGGGACATTGATTTTTCAAGTTTACACCAAAGTGAATAATTTATTCCAATTGTTATCAATTCTCTGTAAATTATTTATCAAAAGTAACCCGAGATCGTTTTGCCCTGAGGAACTTGACTATGAGCCCAAAGGAACTCAGTCTTGAGCCCAAAGAAAAGAAAGGTATGAATTGACAAAGGAGTATAAGTCTTATTGACCGAACAAACCATTTGGAAACCAATAATACAATTTTAAAAAGAAAATAGGTAAAAGTTTTTGACAAGCCTCTTGGCCGGTTAGGGTACTTACTCGGTAAGGAGAAATAAATCTCACAAAAAATCGCAACCAAAATGATAACATCATATTCAAATTCCACTACTGTAAATGAAATGATAAACATGCTAAGATCAGAGTTGGGATAGCACAATTTCTCTACTCTTGCTACAATTTGATGGAGCATTTGGTTCTTTCGTAAACTTTATTCGACAACATCAACCCTGACCCGCACACTATATTATCTTACATAAGAAATAACATCTACAATTGAGAGGGGGGAGGGGGGGGGGGGGGGAGTCAACAAGGGCGTTCTAGTGCGTTGTAGATTGGGGGAGGGGGGGGGGGGACTTGACCAGAAAATTAGCTTAGAGCAACCAAAACCTACCAACAACGCTAAAGAAAACTCTAGACTAAACCGACGTCGCTGCAAGTGGACCAAGCCAAAATAGAACTGGTATAAGCTTAACTTCGATGGAGCGCTCTCTATCTCCAACAAAGGAACATGTGGCTTTATCATCCGCAACGAAAACAGTTCTGTTCTCAGGTGAATCTCCATTCGCTTCGGTTATTGGTGTTGAAGGTTTTGGCCTTTGGAAAGATGTCTTGAAGGCTTCTGAAGAAGATAATGTAAGTATCATCAATAGCCTTCGCACAGGTTCTTCATGATCTGAGGAGATCAAAATAATCCTAAAGGCAAATTAAATAAAATGTATACTTAAGTAAATAAATGTAATAAAAAGTGTTAATTGTGAAGTATTGGAAAAATGATAGGGGATAAAAATTTCAAAACCTAAAACCTAATTTGAAGCATGGAAAACTTCAAAAGGGTGATATCCCCAAATTTTAAAGCATGGAAACCGAAAAGTTTTCAATATGGGTCCAAAACATAATAGGAGTTATAGACTTGTAGAATTTATGGGGAATCGTACACCAGACCCTTGGGAGAGAGGCCCGAAAACTTACTACTTGCACTAGGAATCTTTCATGTTGTTTAGCCATACTTATTTTATATATATAGGCCCTCAGAATTTTTGGGCCCTGTTAATTCGAACCTCTTGTACCGCCCATTCACCGCCCATGATGATGGCTAATGGCTGCCAAGGAGCTTGGAATTCAACAGATTGAGGTGCCGTGAAAGGGGATAACTTGACTATCATGAATGTAAGGGATTTGAAGGTGTCCTTGAGGGTGTGTTTGGGTGTAGGGTTTATGTGGTTTGAGGGATGGGAAAAGTGCATCGGGATTCCTGCCCTCGTGTTTGGCTAGCTGTGTTTGTTGGATGTTGGAGATGGGAAACGGGAGGTTTGTGGGATGGAAGCGGATGAGTTTTCAATCCTCCTTGGATGAGGTTTGCTGGATGGGGAAGGGGAGGCCCTTTTCTACCCTTTGGGCTTCACCTTCATCCCTATCTTCCCCCAGGTCAATGGTCACACGGGATCGTTTACGATAAACGGTGTCGTTTGATACAACCACTCGTCCAAGCTCGATCAGGAGGCGGTCGCTGCCGGAGATGCAGTAGTCGAGCATCTTGATGATGTTCGGGTGCTGGAGCTTGCCTAGGGTTTCCATCTCGGCGCGGAACTCGCGGATCCTCTGGAAGGCATTGCGACTGAGCTTCTTGACAGCGACTGCCTCCACCATCAATACCGACCACCACCACCACCATCGCCGTCGGAATCGCGGTTCATGTCCCTGACTGTCATCGCGCACACCTTGAGACAAGGAAGCTACTGTGAAGGCCGATCGATAGTGTGTCGTATATATTATATGCATCTATTCAGGGCCGGCCCAAGGGGCGGTCGCCTAGGGGCCCTTACCGAGTAGGGCCCCGGGAAAAAAATACGTTATATTATATACTCCGTATATAAATAATTAGGGTATTATGTATTATTATATTTGCATGTAATAAAAGATTTACTAAAATTTATATGTCAAAAAAACTCATTTGTGATATGACTTATTAATTTATTCAATATTTCGAATCAACGACAAAGAGTGTAAAAAGCCTTCGTCTTTCAGTTTTTGTTACAAATGAAAAAACGGGTGTTTTTTAAGTAACAATACTTTAATAAATTTATTTAAGTGATTATAGGATTTTTTGGGATAAATTTACAAAATAACGACGTGTTTTAAGTGTTTAATCTATCATACTGTTTTACAAGCATGGGAAAAAATAGAATATTAAAAAAATATTTTTTTTACTTTTATTTATCACTAGAAAATTCACGTATTTTTAATCGGACTTGTAAGAAAATATAATGAAATTAAGTAAATAAGTATATTTGTAAATCTAAAAATCGCAGTCTTTTGTTGTGTTATACGTACCGAGAGATTGTCGCATTAGTCATACTCATATACTACTTTAAAGTCTATAAATTTCCCTTTTAATGATAAAAATAAAATCTGAATTTAATAATGATAAAATAAATTACAATTTTGTATTGTTTAATAAACTTTTTTTTTTTAAAATTGAATATATTTATTTATCAAAAGACTCGTATTTTACCTCGCATCGGGCCCTAAAACTCCCAGGGCCGGCCCTGCATCTATTAATTAATCAAGATTGTAACTCCTTGCAACTATATTGCATTCAAATCCACAGTCAACCGAAGACAGGGATGGTTAATTTGAGGCCAATAGAGAGGGGGTGGAGGTTATAGGGTGGGTGGAGAGAGATGAGCCGACGACGGTTTATGGGAGACGAAGGAATGAAACTCCGTCAATAATGACGTCATAGAGAGATGGTTTGGGTTGGGGAGAAGAGGGGGTTGGGGCCAATACTCAAGAAGAAGAAGGGTATGAAGATGGGGGCAATTTGGTATTTTTATGTGGATAAGTGGGATAATTCGATTTTTTTCCGTCACAAAAATTTGGGGGTTGAGTTTTCATCTTTTCCATCCCAAAAATCCATCCTCATCCCACAAATCCACTAAAATCCACCCCGTTGCCAAACACATCATGAGTGTAGTAGTGGACTCTCGTTCATAAGAGCGTTGTTGGATGGTTTAATTAAATTCTTACCATTTTATTTAAAGGGAAAAAAAATTACACTAGTGCAGTGATTCTAGAACATTTTATTTAGGGAAGACTTGGGAAGGAATGTTCCTAATTTATACGATGATTACGATTTCCGATATGGGGTTTTTACGAAATTACCCTTTAGATGGATATTTAAAGGAAAATGAAATGAAATTGGAAAAAAGTGCATAGGAGGAAGCTCTTGCAATCCCTAAACCCTAAATCAGTAGAGAGGGTCTACGATTTTCTACTTGTTGCTACTTAATCTCGCTCTCCCGTCGTGTTTTAGGGCTATCTCGGTGATCGTTCGTGCCTTTTCGGCTCCGTGTTGGTAACTTCTTTTGATCATCAAATTATTGTTACTTTTTCCATGATTGTCTTTCTTTCATCCTTTGTTATCGTCTTCAGCATTGATTGGGGGTTGAAGTTTGATTAGATCTCCTGCTTGTGAATTTATGTCGCCTGTCGTTGAATTTCGATGATAATTTGGAACCAGCATTGTTTGCCGCTTTTCGCTTCTTTAATTATTTGTTTATTATTTATTATTTATTTATTGGTTTCGCATCTTTCTGTTGTCCCTTGTGAATTTCATCATCATTTCCTTTTAAATGCTTGCTCCAAATGCTTCGTTTACTTGTTGTTTGTCTGATTAACTATTCTCCGTTTGATTGATTTTGTGTCTCTTTGGTAAGAGAGACTTGTTTTCGGGGATTGAGAAAGATGCTTACTTGATGTCTATGTTACTATCTGGTGTTATTTTTGAGAGTTAATCATCTGTTACATAAATTGTTTCAATCCTTTTGCAAGATTTTGAGGGGTAGTTAGTATTTTTTATTATTTTATTTATGGATATTTGAAAAAAAAAAATACTAGTAAATTACCAAATCACGGTTGGAGTGGAACAGAGAGATGATGTAATAGGTGATCTTCATTCGTTATTTTTGCTCCTGAATATGTTTGGAATTGGGAATCTAAATCTGTGTAAACATAGAATTGTAATTTTGGGGAATGGCATTTTGTTATATTAAAAAAAAACTTACACTATTCCCTCTAATGCCAGCACTACCCTCTCAGGCTCTCAGCACCCAAACATCATCCTGCTAATGCTTCCTTAATCACTGTCAATCACTTTCAGTGCTTACAACTATAAGCCTAAGCCTCCTCGGTCTTAGCCTTAACAGCACACCACCACCACCACAGAATCCTAACCCAGTTGCACCATCAGAAAACGAAGCTGTCAATCACTTGACGAGAAGGAGAACATTGGCTAAGGTTGCAGCTCACTAAGTGAGGCGGAGGGAGGCATTTTTGGGGAATGGTAATACCACTGGGCAGGGGTCAGCTAGGGTGGAATGAGATTTCCATACTAGATAATCATTTTGGTAACTGTTCCGAGCCCAACTGTCACAGGATTTGTTTCGGTGATAGTGATTTGAGCATACTGAACAGGCATAGGGTTGTCTGATAATCTATTTCCTTTTGAGTGGGGACTGATGAACAAAATGGGTTAGTAAGTTGGCCTTGTTTTAATATCCTGCATAATTTCTAGGAGATGAAGTATTTTGGTATGTATCAGGCATCCAGGCTTCCCAAAGATTGTATTCTTCATGACTAGCTGTTCATATCGTGTGATTATCTTTATTGTTATTTCTTTTATTCTTTCTTGTAAAGTTATTTAAGCAGTTACCCACATCATTATCAACTACATTGGAATTGTATCTTCAAGAAGGTAGGGACTGTTAAGGTAGAATTATTAATTTAGATATTATTAGGATTTTATTGCTGGGTTATTTTGATATCCTTATAGCCTTTATAAGTAGACTCTTATGTTATTGCAATGGTGATTTCCACCAATCGCCCCATCAAGGGTAAAAATATTGAGAGGGTCAAAGACAAAACAAGAGTCATGGACTTACACTCTTAATCAAGGATAATGCAACATCTTCTTTTTCAACTTTTTCCTCAAGTATTGAAGTGCTTTTAGCATTTTCTGTATAGATTTTAGATTTGATTTGTACATGCCCCTATTGTTTGGTCTTCTTGATCATGACTGAGCACATTGTTTTTCATTGGCTTTATTGAATTGTCTGGGTCATTTGGAATATGATGCATGCAAGCATATTTGAATGGCTGTTAGTTTCATTATGTTTTACCCATTAGCCCACTACTTTTCATTATGTAAAATGAGAAGAAAACTTTAAGGAGCACAAAAAACTTACTCTTTTTTTTTTTAATTCACAGTTCAACAAGGCATTTGATCTGGTCCAATGGCTGACGCTCATGAAACTGACAAGAACATTGAGATATGGAAGATCAAGAAGTTGATCAAAGGCTTGGAAGCTGCTCGGGGAAATGGAACCAGCATGATATCTCTCATCATTCCTCCACGTGATCAGATATCCCGAATAACGAAAATGCTGGGAGATGAATTCGGCACTGCGTCCAACATAAAGAGCAGGGTTAATCGCCAATCTGTGCTTGGTGCAATCACATCTGCACAGCAGAGGCTGAAGCTGTACAACAAGGTGCCTCCTAATGGACTTGTTCTGTACACTGGAACCATCGTGACTGACGATGGGAAGGAAAAGAAGGTGACTATCGACTTTGAGCCGTTCAAGCCTATCAATGCGTCTCTCTACCTCTGTGACAACAAGTTTCACACTGAAGCTCTGAATGAACTACTAGAATCTGATGATAAATTTGGCTTCGTTGTGATGGATGGTAATGGCACCCTTTTTGGAACTCTCAGTGGCAACACAAGAGAGGTACTTCATAAATTCTCTGTTGACCTTCCTAAGAAGCACGGAAGAGGAGGACAGTCAGCTCTGCGTTTTGCTCGTCTTAGAATGGAAAAGCGCCATAACTATGTCAGGAAGACGGCTGAACTTGCCACACAATTCTTCATCAATCCTGCAACCAGTCAGCCTAATGTTTCTGGACTCATACTTGCTGGTTCAGCAGACTTCAAGACTGAACTCAGTCAGTCAGACATGTTTGATCCCCGTCTTCAGGCAAAGATACTGAATGTGGTAGATGTTTCTTATGGAGGTGAAAATGGTTTCAATCAGGCAATTGAACTATCTGCCGAGATCCTTGCCAATGTGAAGTTTATTCAGGAGAAGAAGTTGATCGGAAAGTACTTTGAAGAGATAAGTCAGGATACTGGAAAGTATGTTTTTGGTGTGGAGGATACACTCAAAGCTCTGGAAATGGGCGCTGTTGAAACACTTATTGTATGGGAAAATCTTGATATTACCAGATATGAGCTGCAAAATAGTGTCACTGGTGAGATTGTGATAAAACATTTGAACAAAGAACAAGCGGCTGATCAGAACAATTTCCGGGACCCTGTCTCGAATGCTGAGCTGGAGGTTCAGGATCAGATGTCCCTGCTTGAGTGGTTTGCGAATAACTATCGGAAGTTTGGGTGTGTACTTGAATTTGTAACCAACAAATCCCAAGAGGGTTCACAGTTCTGCAGGGGATTCGGTGGAATTGGAGGCATTCTCCGCTTCCAGCTTGATATGAGGACTTTTGATGACTTTTCTGATGATGGGGAATTATATGAAGACTCTGAATGACAATTAATCAACTCTAGCCAGTTGCTGGTGCAGGAGAGGGGCAACGAAGCCAGCACTGGTACGCAGAAGGCGCGCCGCGCCAAGGATCACGTTGTAATGCCCCAAAGCGTCCACAAAGTTTGTATTGAGGTTCGAATTCTGTCCTAACCATCCTGCTGTTCATCATATTGTTTATACGTTACCTCCATTTCGCTTCGTTGCTTATTTGACGGGTTTTGCTGGATTTTTTTTGTGTGTGCGCGCTATAGATTGACCATGAAGGTGGCTACTTTGCTTGTGGGGACAAGTGTCATCAATGTTCTCTGCAGGTGGCACAAAGCATTGGATGAGGCTACTGTCAGATGCTGGATTTCAGTTTGTGAAAGGAATTTCCAGATTGATGTGGAATCTCGTATGATTATCATCTTACCTACCTCTGTCGTTGCTCGGGGAATAAGTCTGCATTTCCATGGAAGTGCTAGAAGTCAGTTGAACATTATGGTGTTACTGTGGTTATTCTGAACATGTGATAGACTTCGCAGATGGATCTTTTATATTGCTTTGCATAAACCTTTTTATGGCTTTCGACATTGGCATGAGACTGTCATGTGCTTTGTTCTATAAGTTTGCAACCTTTTAGTTTGGGTTTTTTTAGTGCATTGATATAATCGAACATGTTAACTGACATGATCTGGGTTTTATGGTTTTACATGTCCGTTCTTTGAAATTTATTGTGGGTGTTTTATGTTTTTGACATGTCTTTTAGTATATATTTACTTCATTACTTGCATGGAGTGTTGAGATCTTATGCCCTGTGGAATAATGCCATTACTAGGATTTGTTTGTCTTGCGGAATTTGCATCCACAATCATTCGATGCTTGAAACTTGGACAGTGTTGTTAAAGAGGGTATTACGGTGAAGAACATTGATTCTATCATTGCATTGTTTTCCAGAATTTGAAGTGCAAACACGAATTTGAATGTTAGCCTTCCCAGTAAATGAAGATTTGGAAGGGGTAAAACCCAACTGTACTACCTGTTGGATCGCTGAATCTCAAATCGCAAGTGGTCATTGACTATGTTAATGCCTTCATGCAAACAAGATGTGCACTGGATTCGTAGTGGATCCAAATAAAAACATAAAAGGTCATTGACTATGTTCATGGCAAATAAGATGTGCACTGGATTTGTTTTGGAGTGAAAAAAAAAACCCATAAAATATGGAGATGCGGGGTATCGATCCCCGTACCTCTCGCATGCTAAGCGAGCGCTCTACCATCTGAGCTACATCCCCATTAAGATACTATTTTCCTATATTAAATATATTTTGAGTATATTTATCGGCAGCTTTTTACTTGATTAAGAATAATTTGATTGTTTCGAATCTAAATTAAATTTCAAATACATATATACTACTATAAACTGACAAAACTTATGGATTGAAGATCTCAAAATTGAAACTTGAGAAGTACCATCAACAAGGATTGTTAAAATAATTATGTCTTATTTCAGAGTAAAAAATTTGGAATTATATAAAAAGTTAATATTTTATATAAAAAAATAGTTTCTTAAAAAATGTAATGAAAAATCAAATGCCTTTTACTAAAGGGGTAGTTGAAGTTAAAAAAAATGTGTAATAAAGGTTGAAGAGTTATGAAATAATATAAATATATATTACATCGATCCGTTGGCAATAAATGTCTCTTTATTATTTGACACATTTTTAAGAAACTAAAAATTATACAAAATATCAAATTTTAAGCCAAAATTGGCCAAATCGGGTACATACCCCTGGAAACTTTATTAATTGGGTATATACCCATCAAAACTTCAAAATTATTTATATACCCATTAAATTATTTATATTTTGTTTAATTGTCCATCATATATTTAATTTATACTATTAAATGTAAAAATTATTAAAACTTAATTATTTAAATGTCAAAATTAGTTAACTTTCAAATAATTATTAAAATGAGACATTAATTTCAATTTCTTTCAAACTAAGTAATTTTTTTTAATTTGATGTGATTTTACATTAAAATATGTATTTTATTTCTTTACTATGGTTTATGGTCATTTTTATAATCTAATTATTTTGAACTTAAACATGAAACTTGATATTCAAAATAAAATCATTGGATAAAAATATAATCATAATTACGTTGAAGTTTAACTTTTATATTAAAATTTTAATTATATTTTCTATCCAATAATTGCAAAGTGATGAATTTTCTAATTATTTAAGTTTATTATATAATCAAATTTTAATCTAATTTTCACTCAATAATATTAGATCAAATATATTATGGACAATCAAACAAAATTTAAATGATTTGATGGGTATATAAACAATTTTGAAAATTTGATGGGTATATACCCAATTAATAAAGTTTCCATGGGTATATACCCGATTTCGCCATTTAAGTATGAAATTGTGCAATAGGTGTCAAATAAAGGATACCTGTTTACAAACGGAGGGAGTATTAAACAAAAATAAAGTTTAAGGAATAATACCACATCTATTCTTGGTCTTATTTACTAGTATTATAAGTTTATAACCCATTTCCGGAGATTTTATCAAATATTTCCTCCTCCTGTTCAGATTTCAAACCATGTTGACTCATTAACAATATAGATAACCTTCTTATCATATTCTCAGTCTTGATGCCCATATGTTTGTAAATTTTCACTAGACAGCTTACAAGGTTTTGATGAAATTTTCTCCTGAACCAAACTTGACATATCTGTGTTAGAACTTGAGGTAAATCAAATAAAAATATTGGTTTCCATTTTTAAACGTGAAACGAGATCAAGATGTCCTTACATTACAACTCCATGAAATGTTAGTTTTTGCCTCTACTCTCATCTCCATCCATCCAATATCCATCCATCATATAGATAGACATCACACCCCTCTTTGGAAACCAAAACTTCCATCCTAAGTAAAAAATCATTGGTAGAAATTAGAATAGACATTTTATGGGGAGTTTCCAACTTTAATTAGTGTTAGGTGTGGCAGATTAATACTCCCCACCTCTTTCACAAACTCTCAATCAATCATCCAAATGATTATCATATATCCTTGCCAACTACCATATATCCAGAAAGGAATTGATCGAAGATGGCAAAGAAAAAAAAATCCTATGTTAAAAGATCCAGAGACGTATTTATCATTGTATACTAGTACCGAAGTCCGTTGGATATAAGCATCGTAAGATTTTATGTTAAAATCAATTGACAATAAAAAGAGTAGTAAATCGGATTAAGTAAGGCTTGTTAAGTTTATCAAAATTACATTACTGCTATTGAATATGCAATACTTTCAGTACACTAACTAATTAGAAGAGAAAATGGTAAACCAAATATGCATATGCATATCTTGTCTCATAATAGGTATCGCTTACTATAGATCATTGTTCATGTTGAATTATGGAGTACCAGTATTGTATATACAAAGATATAACCAATCTATTAGATCACATGTTTATCAAAATCCAAATGTTAAGGATACTAGGAATACTACTATTTTATTTTTCTCTTTCTGCCACATCATCCTAGCATCCCATTATTATTTTTCTCACTTTATCAGTAGCATTTCTAGCATCTCAAAACATCTTTTTTCTACCAATTCAATTTACACATATACCCTTTTTAATAATTATTTCCATTTTAATATTATATTATTTTATTCATTTTTTAATTATCAAAACATTATAATAATAATTTTATCATGTATAAAAAATGAATGACAAATATATAATCTAATAATAAATAATAATTGACTACACTATATACAACTCTATTAATTAATAAATAATATTTTTTTCAAATATATAAGATAAACTTAAATTACTACAGTATTCCACATTAACATTGATGATTATTAACTTTAATACTTTTTTGGACATTATTCTTGAAGTAGATTGTATCCAAATAAAATAATTGTTTTAAAATATGGTCAAAACACATTAAAATGAATGTTTATGGGTAGAGAAAAATGAATTTAGCATTGTGATAATTTTTTTTATTTTTAGATTTTAATGGATGAAATGGGACTTTACTAATTTAAATTGAAACGGTCAGGAAATCATATATCCTGGTCGTCCAATTGCATGGGTATCTAACGGTTGTATTTATGCTTCTTACGTACAGTATCTGATGCATGAGATAATTACATGCAATGTTAGAAATGGATACTACGTACTCATGGCATCCTAACTGATGGATGCTTTCAATATTTGAATTATTTTATTATATGTCACTAATATCGATACTAGAATTTTGTCCGATAAACCTGCCCTAAACAACTAAGTATCCAACTTGAACCCAATGTAAGCAGCTAACTAATCACATGGCAATTACCTTATAACAATGTAAGCCTCTAAGAATCCAAGTTTGAACCCATTGTAAGAAGCCAACTAATCACATGACCTAAGGAGTGCTAGTTGTTAAAATGTAATCAAATTCCAAGACTAAGGTTATGGTTAGTCAGTTATGTTAGCTTATGTCTAAGACCGTTTATGTTCGGTTATGTAAGAGTTAGTTTTCTCTCTTTGTAATCCACTACCTAAGTGTCATGTTAATGGGTAAGTGGAGGTAGTTTTACTTTGGTTGCAGTTACTAATGATGGGTGTAAGTAGTCGACAATTTAATCAAACAAGGTGTGAGGCTTTTGGTGTATCTGTGTATGTGTTGAGTCTCTCCCTGTGTGTGTGTTGCTGCTGGTGTGTATGTAGTGTAGGTGTGTGTGATCAGTTGATCTCCAATTGTCATTCCAACAATTGGTATCAGAGCAAACCAAGGTTTGCAATCGGGTTCTGTCTAGGGAAAGAGTGGTGTGAGTTCATAAACACAAAGGGAAACACAAGTGTGATCATTTCATTGTTTCTTGCTCAAAGATGCAGAACAATGGGAATGGAAACGTTGGCAATCCACAATTAATGTTCAAAGGGATCAACTATCACTTTTGGAGTTTGAAGATGACTACACTCTTCAAATCTCAAGAGGTTTGGAGTCTTGTGGATCAAGGGTTCGAGGACACAGAACCTCCAGAACCAGATCAGCAGCTTAGGGAGAAAAGAAAGAAAGATTCTAAGGCCTTGTTTATGATTCAATCGGCCTTGGATGATGAAGTCTTTCCAAGAATTGCAGCATCAACTACTTCTCACCAAGCATGGGAAGTTCTCAAGCAAGAGTATATGGGGGACAAGAAGGTGATAATTGTGAAGCTTCAGGCACTCAGAAAAGATTTTGAAACCTTGAATATGCAGGAGAAAGAAAATGTGCAAACTTTCTTGTCTCGTGTGTCAGGTTTAGTGAATCATATGAGAACCTATGGTGAGGAGGTGAGCACTGAGAAGGTTGTGAGTAAAGTGCTTAGAAGTCTCACTAAAAAATATGATCATGTTGTGGCTGCTATAGAGGAGTCCAAAGATCTGTCTACCTACAGGTTTGATGAGTTAGCCAGTTCACTACAAGCCCATGAGGAAAGGCTTAGCAGAGGTAGTGAATTGAAGGATGAGAAGTTGCTTCAAGTTAAGGAAGAAATTTCCAAGAGTAAGGGTGATAGCTCTTCGAGTAGAGGAGGCTATAAAGGTGGCTACAGGGGTAGAGGTAGAGGAAGTTGGAGAGGTCGTGGTGGTAGAGGTCAAGGAAGAGGAGGTTCAAATGGCCAAGGAAGAGGTCAAAGAAGTGAGTCTGGAAAGGATCAAGGAAGAGAGTCTGATCGAGGGCAAGGCAATGATTCAAGATCTTACAAAAGTGACATCAAATGTTACTACTGCAAAAGATATGGTCATAAGGAATGTCAGTGTTGGGACAAGCAGGAAAATGAAAGTAAGCCTACTAACTACTCAGAAAATGTGGGAAGTGAGGATAGGTTGTTCATGGCCTTAACCTCAACTGCAGACTCTATGAAAGACATGTGGTATTTAGACAGTGGGTGCTCTAATCACATGTCTAGCTCTAGAAAGTTGTTCAAAGAGCTTGATGAGTCAAAGAAGAGTAGGGTGAGACTTGGGGATGACAAAGTATTGCAAGTGGAAGGCAAAGGAAATGTTGCAATCAGAACTGTGCAAGGCAGTGAGAAAGTGTTGACTGATGTGCAATTTGTACCAGGTCTAGCTCATAATATTCTAAGTGTAGGACAGCTACAGCAGTCTGGGTATTCTCTATTATTTGAGAATGATTCTTGTGTAATCAAGGATAAAAGAAATGGTCACATCATTGTTAATGTGTCTATGACAAAGAACAGAATGTTTCCACTTGATCTTGCTTCAAATATGAGCAGAGCTATGACTGCCAAAGCAAGTGATGAAACTCGGTTGTGGCACCAAAGATATGGACACTTGAATGTTCAGAGTATGAGAATGTTGAACACCAAGAACATGGTTCAGGGTCTGCCTAAGATTGATGATCTAGATTTTTGTGAAGGATGTGTCTATGGAAAGCAGTTTAGAGGTTATTTCCCTAGTGGATCTGCTTGGAGAGCAAGTGAGTGCATTAAGCTACTCCATGCAGATCTCTGTGGTCCTATGCAAGTTGAATCAATGGGAGGAAGCATGTATTTCCTTCTCATTACAGATGACTTCAGTAGGTTGAGCTGGGTGTCCTTCTTAAGGCTTAAATCAGAGGCTTTTGTGAACTTAAAGAAGTTCAAAGTATTTGCAAAAAATCAGTTGGGGAAAAAAGTAAAGGCCATGAGAACAGACAGAGGTGGAGAGTTTCTTTCAAATGAGTTTTGTGTTTTTGTGATGAGCATGGAATCAGAAGAGAAATGACTGCACCCTACACTCCTGAGCATAATGGAGTGGCCGAGAGAAAGAACATAACAGTGGTGGAGATGGCAAGGAGCATGTTGAAAGCAAAGAATGTTCCTAATACATTATGGTGTGAAGCTGTAGCAACAGCTGTGTATTTGTTGAACATCTCACCAACTAAAGCAGTGCAGAACATGACTCCACATGAAGTGTAGAGAGGAGAGAAGCCAGAGGTGAGTCATCTAAGAGTGTTTGGATGTGTAGCATATGCTCTGGTGAATTTGAGACAAAAGCTTGATGATAAGGCTGAGAAATGTGTTTTCATAGGGTATGCTTTATAGTCCAAAGCATATAAGCTGTATAACCCTATAAGTGGCAAGATTGTCATAAGTAGGAATGTGGTATTTGATGAAGAAAGTGAGTGGAAGTGGGAAACTGATACAACTAGCTCCAGTGCAAAGAAGCCTATGTTTGTTGATGGTTCAAGCAATGAATCTGAGACTGAGAGTATGAGTGATGATGAAGATCATAGTTCAAGCTCACCAGCAACTCCTGTGCATTTGTCAAGTTCTTCAAGCATCATCACTCATCTCCATCAAGCTCATCAGATGAATCACCTCCTAGAAAGTTTAGAACCTTAGCAGATGTGTATGATAGAAGTGTGAGATGTGCATTTTCTTTGATTGCATCTGATCCAGAAGGTTATGAAGATGCTAAGACTAAACATCAATGGCAATTAGCAATGAAGGAGGAGATGAGATGTATACAGAAGAATGACAATTGGGAGCTAGTCAGTTTACCTCAAGGTAAGAATCTGATAGGCTTGAAATGGGTCTTTAGGACCAAGTATAACACGGATGGGAGTGTTCAGAAGTACAAGGCAAGACTGGTAGCAAAGGGGTATGCACAACAAGAGAGAGTTGATTTTGAAGAAACTTTCTCACCAATAGCTAGACTTGAAACAGTTCAAGTGGTGTTGGCTCTAGCAGCATAGTGGAGTCTGCCTATCTATCAGTTGGATGTAAAATCTTCTTTTCTCAATGGGAATTGCAAGAGGAGGTGTTCGTGGAGCAACCTCAAGGTTTTTTCAAATATGGTGAGGAGGGGAAAGTACGTATACAGACTGAAGAAAGCATTGTATCGTTTAAAACAAGCTCCAAGAGCTTGGTATAGTAAGATTGATGAGTTTTTCTTGAAGAGTGGCTTTGAAAGAAGTGAAAATGAGCCCACCTTGTATGTGAAAAAGAAGAACAAGAATGACTGGCTTGTGGTCTGCTTATATGTTGATGACATAATTTATTTTAGTTCCTCACCAGATATGCTAGGAGAATTCAAGCAAGCTATGATGTGCAGGTTTGAAATGACTGATTTGCACATGTTACGTTGCAGTACTTTCTTGGGCTAGAGGTGAAGCAAAGAAAGGAAGGCATATTTCTGAGTCAAGAGAAGTATGCTAGGGATATGTTGAAGAAGTTCAAAATGGAGGAATGCCATGTGGCTCAAACACCCATGAATGCAAATGAGAAGTTGCAAAGAAGTGATGGGACTGAGCCAGCAGATCAGAAGCTGTACAGGAGCCTTGTTGGAGGCTTACACTACCTTACACACTCAAGGCCTGACATAGCCTATAGTGTAAGTGTAGTATCAAGGTATATGCCCAATCCTACAAGGCAACATCTAGGTGCTGCTAAAAGGATTCTAAGGTATGTAGCAGGAACTCTCAAGTTTGGTATATGGTATGAGAGTGTCAGGGAGTTCAAGTTGAAGGGATATACCGACAGTGACTAGGCAGAATGCCTAGATGATAGAAGAAGTACCTCTGGTTCAGTGTTTGGATTTGGATCAGGGGCAATGACTTAGAGTTCAAAGAAGCAAGACACAGTGGCTTTGTCATCATTTGAGGTTGAGTATGTGGCAGCTGGAGCAGCAGTTAGATAAGCTCTATGGTTGAAGAAATTGTTGCTAGACTTGGGATGTGATCACACAGAAGCAGTGGAGGTTTGGTGTGATAACAAGTCAAAAATAGCCATGACCAAGAACCCTGCTTTTCATGCAAGGACAAAGCACATTGATGTGCATCATCATTTCATAAGAAAGCTGGTAGCAGATGACAAGGTAATACTCAAGTTTTGTGGAACAAATAAGCAGCATGCCGATTTGTTTACCAAGTCACTGAGCTGTGCCAAGCACATGTTTTTCTTAGAAAAGATTGGAGTAAGGGAATTTGAATTAAGGGGAGGTGTTAAAATGTAATCAAATTCCTAGACTAAGGTTATGGTTAGTCAGTTATGTTAGCTTATGTCTAATACTGTTTATGTTCGGTTATGTAAGAGTTAGTTTTCTCTCTTTGTAATCCACTACCTAGGTGTCATGTTAGTGGATAAGTGGATGTAGTTTTACTTTGGTTGCAGTTACTAATGATGGGTGTAAGTATTCGACAGTTTAATTAAACAAGGTGTGAGGCTTTTGGTGTATCTGTGTATGTATTGAGTCTCTCCCTGTGTGTGTGTTGCTGCTGGTGTGTATGCAGTGTAGGTGTGTGTGATCAGTTGATCTCCAATTGTCATTCCAACACTAGTAGGTGTTATGAGTGTGTAAACATCTTGATTAGCTTCTTCGTTTGGGTTTGGTCTAGCTTAAAGTAGAAGCATGAACTATTGTTGTAACACCCCGTTCCACACATCGGATATAATAAGGATGTTCGGAGTGATTTATAAGTGATTCAAACCCAATTCATGTCACAAAGTAGAAGATTAACTATGATATTGATAGTAAAAAAAATTTCATAGGAATAAAAATTAGAAGAATTTTTTAAAATATATGTTTAACATCATGAATAATCTTATAAAAATATTAACAGGAAAATATAAAATTTGTTTTAACTATGACATTTATAATAGAAAAAATTAATTTTTAAAATATTTGTGTAACACAATGAATAATCTTATAAAAATATATAAAAAATATAAATTTGATTTAAATATGGCATTTATAGTAGGGGAAATTTAGTTGGAATAAAAAATACATATCAGATATAATAAGGATGTTCGGAGTGATTTATAAGTGATTCAAACCCTACTCATATCACAAAGTAGAAGCTGAACTATGATATTGATAGTAAAAAAAATTCATAGGAATAAAAATTAGAAGAATTTTTTAAAATATATGTGTAACATAATGAATAATCTTATGAAAATATTAACAGAAAAATATAAAATTTGTTTTAAATATGACATTTATAATAGAAAAAAATATTTTTTAAAAATATTTGTGTAACACAATGAATAATCTTATGAAATATGAAAAGAAAAATATAAATTTGATTTAAATATGACATTTATAGTAGGGGAAATTTGGTTGGAATAAGGTAAAGAATGAGGTTTGAACCCATGATCTCTTGTATCATTTTTCCTTCCTTCCCTCCTTTTCACCAACTAAGCTAGGCAACTTTAGTGTACTTGCGTGTTGTACTGTATCTGTTAAGCTCGCGAGCCAAGCTTGAATAGAAGTTCAGGCTCGAATAGAAACGAGCTCCATATATGAATACGTAAAAAGTCATAACTTGAAGTCACAATACCCCATCCAATCCATGGTACGTGTGTCAAATTAAGGTTCCTAATACGCCTTGGTTCCTAATACCTTCCTAGTTCCTATGCACCTTGGTTCTGTGCGTAGTCGGTCTTTAACCGGTTTAGTTCCTCCACTAACTTTGCAATGCTCGCTTGTTGCTTTTCTGCTTTTCCTATTTCTTCCTGTACAATGTTGCTCAAAGCCACGGCTTGGTCAATCATAACTCTGCAGGCTAAGGCATTCTTCGTTTCATTGTAACGGCCCGGATATAAATGCCCGAGTTACGTTTCGAAGGTCGGATACCTTCGTTCGGATCTTGCAATTCAAGTACGGGTCGAGGTTTCAAACCTCTTTAAGCATTAGTAATTAAAGCGGGGATTTCGGACCCCAAAATCATCGAAGAGCCGTTGGGTACCCTTATCCTATCCTAAGGACTAATTCACGGAAATCCGTTTAAGAAAAGCGAAACGGAAAGCGGAATTAAAGTACAACTTGCCACGACAGAGCCGGATCAAAACCAAAACCATAAAACATAATCAAATAATACTTAGCCAAATTAGTGGGTTAGGTTGGTTCTTCGCTTCCGCCCAGGAAAGGATTCCCCGTCATAGAAGCATTGAGCAAGTACCTAACACTATCCACGAAGTTAGGCTTAGAGACGTATGCGAGCCCTAAAGATCGCGCTGATGCCATATAATATGCATATACCTAGAATAAAGGATGATCTAGTGTAGTACATAATTTAAACACATAAGGCATGTTTTTATCAGGATATAAGATAATGCGGAAATACTGTAAAGACGCCCAGAGAATGCCAAGTGGCATATTCCTCTCATTCTCCGCCCTCTTTTTCATGAGCGGACCTGGCCAGTACGGTACTCATTTCATCATATGTGTGCACATATCATCATATCATATCATCATGCTCAGGCCCGATGGTGATGGGCTATCATATCATCTCATATAACGACACAACGACTCAGGACACCCGATGGTGCTGGGCTGTCCTATGACCCTAGCAAAGACTCTATGACTCACAGATAACGACCGTTCTGTTCTCAAACACACCAAGTAACTAAATGGTCATTCACAAGTGCCATCGTAGCATGATTCTACATGGCATGCTCTTATGCATATGCAACACCTACATACTATATGACACATCAGACATATGGTCTAGGTTACTGAGTAAGCTGCCGTAGGAAACTTACCTAGATAAGTCAAACAACAAAATAGGGCAGAAGCAGAATCCAAGCAATATCAACAGTCATCTAATGAAGTAGCCTTCCAAATTGCCAGGATGTATTCTGCGATGTTCTTTCCATTAATCCTTCCTGTTTGAGGTATTTCTCTTTTATAATTTTAAACCAAATGTTATTTGCTCAGAGTAAATTTTCCAGAGTAATTTCATTTGGAGGCTGATGTTTATGTCATCCGCAAGTTTCAGTCCTAATCCTCCTTACTCTTTAGGTTTACATATTTTATCCCAACTAATTAATTGGGTGTATCTACTGACCCAAGTCAAGAATTTCATTTGAACATTTACGACTACTAACCCTCCAACAAATGTTAGGCTTGCGAACAAAGTGTACATCTTCACTTGATTGCTATTCTTGTGATCACTCTAGAGTGAAGAATATCTTCATCTCTTTGTAAACCCAATGATAAAACTCTCAAAGTTTAAAACTCAATTGACATAACAGATAATATAACAAAAAAAAATAGAAGAATTAAGAACCAAAATGGATAAAATGACATTATGTATTGAGAAGGGACGTGGTGGCCGGTGCATTTGAAATCAAGAAACAAGACTTTCTTTGATCCTATCAATGTCTTACCAACTAAAAAACAAAAAACATACTACTAAGTCCGTTAGGACTTCGTCCTAGCACATAAGCCGAGTGTGTTTCATCCTAAAACCAACTGACATGAACATTTTTTTTTTTTTGATTGGGTAAGAATTCGAGTTCAGGCAAACCTGATACTCGATGGCCAAACAAGTCGGCAGACGGAAAACCGTCAATACAAAGAGAACACAATAACACGAAACATCGAAGAGGAAAGAAAAACCCAATCAACCCATACAAGACGTCAACCATCAAAGAAGTCGGTCGAGAAACAAGACGCACCACGAGTGCCAAGATCCAGGGAGAGTGCAAAGACTCAAGACAGTACCCCAGCCGGAAAGGGCAACCCCTGAGGAGGTGTGGATCACCGACGTTGCCTCCACCTAAATGAAAGATCTTCGAAGACCACGAACACCACCACGATCCGTCGTCGATCAATTAGGGCGTCCGATACTGCAACCCAACACAAAGCAGACGCAGCCACACCAAAGCACCGACCAGATACTAGAAGACGAGGCAACTAACATGAACATTGATGGGCTTCAAGGCTCTTACCTTTGCCACATAAGATTAAAAAAATAATAATAATAATAAAAGGGCTAAGGGCCCTTTTAATTTTTATAATAATAATAATGATTTATTATAAAATAATAATAATGATGATATTATTAACAAATAATAATGATGATAATGATGATTGAGTAATTGAAAAAAGGTAAATAGTAAAAAGTAACTTAAGGACCCGGGTTCACGAATGAAGGTGCAAATAATTAAAAGCTGGAATGAGGCCGTTAAACTGATGTGACAGGGAAAAAGTAAGTTAAGGGCTCGGGTGTTAAGGGTCTCAAGGCTAACGAATGTTCATACATTAGATGCAAGATAAATGTGGATACTAGCAAAGAAAACGGAGGATGTCTTGTAACCCAAACACAATAGAACAAAAAAAGTAACCCAAAAAGAAAATACACGAAGATTTGGTCGGCAAAAATTTGAACCAAATGTCTTCAAAATTAACTTTGATCGTTCTTTTTGATAGGAAACTCTTTAACACTAGTTGGCATCAAGGACTGTCAGAGAGAGGTTCTTCGAAGGAGAAAAGAGAGGTGCAATCTCACCTATTCAAGTTTAAACCCTTGCCTTAAAGATCGCGTTCATGACCAGAGGTGCAATCTCACCTATTCAAGTCGAAACCTTTGCCTTAAAGATCACGTTCGTGACCATGATACATCTTAGTCTTGACTGAATTCATATAGAAAGTGACAACCTCGGTATCATCAAGTATTCCTTGGCATCTAGGAGTGCCCACACGAAATGAAAATAAATGTCTTTTTTTTTCCTTGTTTAGGGAATTTTATCTTCAACATGTATTTATAGAAGTCAATTAGGTTGTGAACAAGATCGGTCATCTATGCTATCGCATCATAACCTGAACTAGCCATCCTCCCAAAGCTAACAATATCCGGCTCGAACCCAAAAAAACCCAATCCTACCCACCCAAACCGATTGACCCGAATACCCAAAAAATTAGTGCAATTTATCACCTGAAAATTGTCCCGATCCGACTTATTTTAATACAACATTCGAATAATCGAATAACCGAAACTGACCCAAATCCAAATGAATCGAATCCGATTAAACCCAAAACCCTAAATAACTCGAACTTGAAATTACATGTTAAAATTGAATAATGAATATTAAAATTAAAAAGACTTGAAATAACCCAAACAACCGAAATTCGAGTTAACAAATACCTAAGACAACCGAAACCCGAAATGTACATAAAGATGATTCAACCCTACCTAAATCATCAAATTATTTAGACATTATCGAAATCTAAACAACTCACCCGATTGTCGAGGATTCTTTACTTCAGTTTTTTTTTTTAAAAAAAAACATTAAATCCTTTTTATTAAATTTTTTCAATAAAGCTTTTGTGCGAAAAAACCCGGGGGAAGGATTTGCTCCACTGAGCCTCCCCATTTTAAACGCCCGAAAAACTCTCCCTTTCTTTCGTCTTCCCCGTTTCTTCTTCCACTCACTTTCTCCAACACTGCCTTCTCAATCTCCCTTGAGCTTCCCAATACGCCGTCGTTTAAACCCGAAACTTGGGGTATTGTTCTTGAAGCTTCTTTCATCGGAGGAGGACGGTACGAACGGAAATGTCAGTGGCTTCGGAGCTCCAATCTCCCACCAAACAGGTCCACGATGCCCGGAAAATCCTTGGACCGGGCGGAAACCTGGCTAGGGTTTCGGAAACCGCCAAGCCGGCGGTTATTGCGAAGCCTAAGAAGCCGAATTCCGTCGAAAAGCCTGTGACTGTGGCGGCGAGGCCTGTTCCGAAAATGCTTGACGCCGTCGTGAGGAAGAATGGATCGATGGATAGCTCCTGTTCTACCGAATCTTCGTCTTCATGTTCGTCTTCGTCTTTGAGTGCTGCGTCTGCTAAAACTGCGAGTTCTTCAAGGAGAAAGGCGCGACCGAGTGGAGTTAGGCTGAAGGCGACGCCGGTGGCTTCCGGGCCAATCAAGCGGTGTGATTGGATTACGGCTTACTCCGGTGAGTCAATTTTCACTGCGGTTGGAGTGCATTGTTTTTGGACTGAGTTTATACGGTCTTCTTGAAAAGATTTCATTTTCTTTTGCGTTTGGAATTGACTTCAGGATAGTTTCAGCTCCATTATACATTTGAGTGCTGATTTATGTTTGAATTCGATGTGGTTGATTTGGGGGTTCAGTATTTCTGTGTGCTAATTTTGGCTTTTTTCCCCTTCCTGTTGAATCATTTCAAGTTCGGTTGTTTCGCTTGGTCTAAAATATTGTTGTTTGAAGTTAATCACCTTCAATGGGACAGTGTAAAAGGCAAGATTAGTTCTGTTTTGGCGAAATCCCTTGCTTGATTGAAAAGCAAGAGAAAAGGAAGCCGAAACTTGCAGGAAGAACAAAGGGGCTGATTGCTATTTCTCTGCAACCATTTAACATATTGATATTGTTATCTTGCTTGGACGAAAAAGATAAGAGTAGAAACAAGAGGTTCTTGTTAATATAACATTTTGGAACCTAGAGACAGATGCTGACCAGCTTCTTTTTGCTTATATATATAATTTCAGTATTACAATTGAGGTCCCATTGCTGTGTTTGCTTTTTCATTGTTTATGTTGTTTATGAACTTTAGAATTGTATTGACATTTTATCCATGACAAAGAGGAGAATACGTGTTGGCAAGAAAGAAGAATGAATTGAGATTAATTCTTTTTAAAAAGGAAAAAGCAATTTTGAAGACTACCTTGAAAAGGGTAATAATCAGTGTTTCAAGATTATGCTTAGCAGCATCAACAGGAATGTCAGGAAGTGTGATCAATTGACTAGGGGCTCTTATAACTTCTGGAATTCTCCTTATGACTGCCACTGATTTCGAACTTAAAATAGGATTTTGCTTACCAGCAGTTTTATAATTAGTCTACATTGTGTATCAAAGCTCCTGAAGTTATCATACAGTAAAAACCATAACTCTAATGGCTTTATTTTGGACCCATTTCACCAGAACCATTGTACATCTCTTTCCATGATGAAGAATGGGGAGTTCCAGTTCATGATGACAGCAAGCTATATGAGCTTCTCGTGTTATCAATTGCATTAGCAGAGCACACATGGGCATCCATTCTTAGCAAGCGACACCGATTCAGGTATAATAGTTGTCTTAGTATTCCAGGCTGCGTTTATGCACTTCTTTTAACAATGCTTTCTGATTTTCCAGGACTCTCTTTGATAATTTTGACCCAGCATCTGTTGCAAAGTTCTCTGAGGACAAAGTTTTGTTGCTTTGTACAGATCGAAGTGCATTGCTTTCTGAGGCAAAACTTCGTGCAGTTATCAATAATGCTAGGCAAATACTCAAGGTAATGCTCAAGAAAGGAATTTGTTAAATAGTTTGGTGGTTTAATTACATCCTACTTATTTCTATATAAAATAAAAGTCCTCTCTAATGGAGTGTGAGAGTTGGGTGTCTGGATAACACTAATCATAGAAAGAACACCGAAAAGAATTAATGAGACAGTACTAAATCATCAAGAAGTAGTAGATAGAAGAGAGAACAATTCCCTGATAGTCTCCTGTAGTACAAGAGGATAACCCTGGTCCCTGCCCCCGGCGGCCGAGCCTATCATATGACTTACAAAACCAATTCCTGGATGATCCCTACACAAATCTACTTCCCCAATTTCTAAGGAGTGATTTGTTCTCTCATCCCATTCAACGCCTCCTTTGCTTTAGAACTCGCTTTCCCTTACGGCTTTACATGTGTAGACAAAGCAACTCTTGAGCTGAATCTTCTTTGTTTGTTGAGTTTCTTGATGTGTAACAAACTGCACTTGCAGAGCTTTAGGTGGTAATTCCTTGTCAAATTGGTGTGATGGTGTGGGTGGTAGGTCATAGTAGCATCTCTTGTACCATACACTACATGTAGGTGTCCACCAGCATAAGTAGTTCAATGCTGACCTCTAAACACCCTCATGCCCCCAAGTGGATTTGTATCATTGTACACAGCCATGTCTGTGCATTAAGATTCTACTTGTGCTTAAGTTTATAAACTTTCACCAGAATATTGTAGTTTCTAACAACAACAACAATCACCCATTATATCCTGCCGGAGGTGGGATATGGGGAGTCAAGGTATACGCATCCATTTCCCTAACATATCGGGAGGATGTTCCGACAATAAGAAGCCTAACTGCCTCCATCTTATTTTCATGCAAGTTACCCAGCTTCATCTTGGCGCATAAAAGCAATTATGCATCTTTCACTTGCACTTTTCAGGTTCAAGAGGACTTTGGTTCCTTCAGTAACTACTGCTGGAGATTCATGAACAATCAGCCTGTGAGGAATGGGTACCGCTATGCACGTCAAGTACCTGTCAAGACCCCAAAGGCCGATCTCATTAGCAAGGACCTAATTCGTAGGGGCTTTCGCTGCGTGGGACCCACTGTCATCTATTCATTCATGCAAGTATCCGGTATGGTGAACGATCACCTCACCTCATGCTTCAGGTCCAATGACTGCAAATCAAACCCCAAGGAGGACACCAAACTCCGGGCAGTCAACAAAGCAGCGATAGTAACTGAATCAACAGAGATAACAAGCGCATCTCAAGGCTGATTGCACCTTCAGAGCACTACTCCTGACTGATGACAGATTTCAGATTTGCTTGTGCAGAAAATATCAAGTGCTAGGAATGTAGAGTAAAAATTATTTTCTGAGCTCTGCCAGATTTGGTGTGTTTGATGTATTGAGTATTTGAATATCTTGTGCGTATTTTGAAGTATCTGGCTTAAAGTTTATGTACAGGTGGTGGTGGTGGTATTGCTTGATCTAGTAACAGAGGAAGCATGTGAATCAAATCCCACTTATTGTCTTGGAAAGGGGTTGGGGTCATATTCTTTCTTGGATTTAGGTGGGTTGAGCTTAATCATGCCTGACGGCGACGTACAATTTGTTTTGCCCAGTTTGAGTGCCTTGTAGGCAAGTGCTTGATCCATGGGCCTGAACTCATGTTATTAGAATAGAAAGCATGTGAATTTCCTTTTTTTGGTTATTTATGAAGAATATTTTTTTGGTGTTCAATCATAATACTACTTGTGTTGATTTTTTTGTTGTTGTTGTTGATGATGTTGTAAATCGGTATAGTCATTGGATAGATAAGATTAGAGGGTATAATGTTTTGGTGCAGATACAACTATTCTACAATCACAGTATGCGTCAAAAGCACCCTATCATTCTACATTCTGTCTCTGAAAATACCTAGACTCCTGAAAATGGAGAGGCTCGTTCCCCCAAGATGTCCAGCCAGAGAGTAATTCGCGCGCAAACAGCTCGATGCTTCTACCAGGCATAGGTCCCGGGGCATGTTCCAGTAGAAACTCTGATCATTTATCCAATTGACATATTTAGTGATCGAAGTAACATATAGAGGACCTTGTATCCTACTCACTGTTCATTTGTAATCTCCTGAGACAACTATACAAGGGCTAGAAATTACCTCCAACTGGTGGCTTCCTTGAGTAGTCGCCAGGGATGCTGATAATCACTTGATTTTCCTTCAAAGGCTTGGGTGTTGGTACTTGTTCAGACTCAGGCATCTGACCACCAAATGGAAGCTTATATGATAGGGGTATCGGTTTCGTATGGACTATGGAGAATTGGAGATACACTTTTTTATCATATCATGCACACAATCAATTAAAGTTATCAAGAGCTTACATTGCTATTGCTGTAGCCCAAGAGGAGGCATTCATATGGTCTGTGATGAAAGAGGTCCAGGTCACAAATCAAAGATCCGTCTCCTTTAACCTGCAATGGTTTATAATGGTCAACTAAATGCTAAAAAATGGACATAAGAGGCCAAATGAAGTAGGGAAGTGGAAATTGAGGAAGGAAATATACAATACCTTCAGCCAATAGATTGTAGATGCATATTTGACTCCCCAAGCAGGAAATAGTTCTGTTTCTACAAAACTCCGAAGCTTTTCTCTATTTGTCACCCATAATGCTACTAGTGCCCCTTTTGGATGAATGAGTTGCTTTATTGGAAGTGATAGAAAGTACCGATTTGGCAGAGTTGGATACCTACAAGCATTTAGGAACAGAGAATGGTAAAATAATTCTAGCTAGAGTGCTAGGTTTGTGGGTTTTGCTTCTTGTTATCTTGGCAGAACAGCAGTACTATTAAATTACCTACACAAAACCATTGCCTATACGAGAAAGTAATGTTGCTAGTTTTCTTGGAATATTTTGTACCACGAGCACTTGTTCAATAAGATGGCAATGCAGAATAATGGTATTTCCATAAGCAAACTACTCATCTTTGAAAATTTAAGCTGAATAGATCAAGTGCATACATGGATTTCTGGGATGCACTTCTGTTTTCCCATGGTGGATCCACAACAATTAGATTGAATCCAGCACCATCCAGACCGTCTGTCAAAAACAACAGAAAAGATGCACTTAGAAGTGAAAATCTAACAGCACAAAGAAAACAAAAGAGACAGCTTGAGCTAAAAAGATCAAACTAAAGGGCTCTCATCAATACATCTTAACACTTTAACCATCTATCCCAAGTGAGATATTGATAAGCTTAGCTATAAAGACTCGAGAGGTAAGTAGAAACCAGTTGGGTACATGATTAAGTCCGAAGAGTTGGCTCAAATAAAAACACTAAGCATTATGATAAAAGATGAAGTAAGCATAAGGGTAAAATGACTATTTGAAACACTGAACTTGCAACAAGGATAAAATTACTAGAGTATTGAAGCATAGAAACTACCTAGTCCCTTGAGACCGATAAGAGTATGATGAGATGCCCAAAGAACTTCCACAGCCAAATTCTTTTTCATGTGTAATAAGAATACGTGATGCTCACAAGATAATGCTGAATACACAATAACTAAGAACACCATGACTGGCAATTACCGCGAATGAAGTTGTGTAGCTGCTGCAGGTCAGACTTTGACATGGTTAAGGCAGACGAGGAGAAAAAGATCATGTAAGTTAAGTTTCACATGGACAAGCCCTCAAACACTGAGAGCTAAACGTTAAGACTCCTCGCATAACAGCAGACTATTGATTAATCAGAAAAGAGTCAAAAGACACATAGCATACCATGTAGAATCTACTCTCCCTTGGTATGATGTATTCAGTACCCTGAAATTCAGCCTCCAAGTCAGTTTTTGTATCATTCAGGATTAAGTTGTTAAATATTGGGACAACGCTTTCAGAATCATCCTGAACATCAAGGGGTCCTGAAACAACAAATTTTCAAATTTGAAAGAGAGTATAAAATCAGCAGGTGAAATTAATCTGAAGCCATGAAGTGAATGGGGACTGTGTTTGTCACTAACTACAGGAATGATGTTAATGCGAATAGAAAGCAAAGATGTATCAGCAAAGCATCCAAACCAACCTCCATTGTTGACCGGCTTTACAATTCCATCGAATTTGAGCTTAATTTCGAACAATGGAGCCTGCCAAACCCTTCCAAACTCCACAAATGAGGGATCATGTCGACTCAATTTCAAATCTCTGCACTGACAATCATTGACATCGTCACTTCTAAGTCCATAAATCAACTTCAAAAGCTCAGTAGCCCCAAGCAAAGATCTGTGCGCCTCCAGCAACAGATGTCTCGCGTCCTACAAATCAATTTTTTTTAACAATTCAGAGAAATCAACAAACAGCAACAAAGTGACAAACTAATACGTTAAGGCACCTGATGACGTCGGTCTGCAATTTGCTCCTTCTCATTGAGAGCGCGCGCTTTAGGCTTCCTCCGCTTTCGTTTTCTAGAGTTTTCGGGAACCCTAGGGCTTTCTTCATCCCAGTCGTCGGCGATTTGGGAATCGAAAAAGCGCGAGTAGTAGGATGAAGGAGCAACCCTAAATCGAGTATAATTCCTGTTTAGGATTCGCACCGGGTCAATGAACACCGCATTTGAACAACCCAATCTGTATATCCCAGTGTCGAGGAAGCCATTAAGCTGAGTTTTTCCCGCCGAATCCAACTCCACCATCTCCGAGCTCATCTCTCTTCTTCCCCGCCGGCCGCCCCCACCTACGTGCCTCAATCTCGCTCTCGCCCGTACACATGAACACGGGAGACTGTTGAAAGCCCAAAACGACGCGTTTTACCCACATTCTGATCAGTGACTTAGGACTGGAAATCACCCGTGGGTGACCGACTCACCCGACCCACCCGACCCAATTATACGGTTGAAAACCCGAAAAAAACCGGGTGATGGATGGGTGATGGGTGGGTGAAACGGGTGATGGGTGATATGTTTTTCACCCATTACCCGACCCATTACCCAACCCGCTTAACCACCCGCTAACCCACCCGATTATTTTTAAAAAAATCCCAGTTTATAAAAAATATAGTCTAACATAACTACATATTTTTCATTTTTCTAATTCTAGCTTCTCTATTCTCTAATTGTTTTTGTGCAAAAAAATATATAAGAACATAAAGTTATTTTATTTAACCCCTCATTACATCTTTTAAAAAAAACTATTTTATTTATTTTGCATATACTACTAGAGTGTTAGCAATTTCGCTCATTTCAACGACTTATCATTTAGTGTGTTAAGACATGATTTACCAAATTGTTTTTCTTTTTTTTTTAACTACGAGTTTAGCAACGGACTAAAATTCATCTCATTTGATTTGATATTAAACTTTTAATGCCAACTTTGTAAGATGAGAATAATGATATAATGTATGAATAAATCTTTTATACAATTAATAAGATTTCCACGTTGACGTGGTTTGTGAAATTATCCAATATGATCGATTTCTAAGTATGTCTTATGACTCTTTTTCTTTTAATTTACTTCATCCGATTACCCACCTGACCCACCCGATTCACCCGACGGATCGGGTGATGGGTGAAATATTAGACGGACGGGTGATGGGTCGGGTGAAATTTTTTTGTGATGGGTCGGGTGAAAAAATGGCTCCACCCATCCATCACCCGACCCATTTCCACCCCTACAGTGACTGGTGAAGTCATGACTCGTTAGTAGAGTAGTGTCCGGTCGTCAATCAAGTTATTCGGGTCAAGTTCATATTCAGATAGATTGGTCACGGATTTTTTCGGGTTGAGTCAAACTGAGTTTATTTAGATTTTTTTTTTGAACCGAAAATAATTTGGTTGTAGGTCAGACTCTATAAGCCAAGAGCATTCATACAGATGAGATTGCGAATCACAGAATCGTCGGGTGCTAAAGAACTATGGAAGACAAAGTTCATATGCGATAAGCGGTCCGCAACTTGATTTTGTTTCCCTATAAACATGACGAATTTCAATAGAATCAAAGAAGCCCAGTGAGACTAGACTATCAGAGACAATCATTTCAAAGTCCACAGTAGGCTTCCCAAGGCCTTTCGGACTGTTTATAACGGTGAGGTTACGGTGGTGGTCGCAGGATTTGCTAGAGGGGGGGGGGGCGAAATTTTTCGTTGGGATTTTTTTTTTCTCGTTATATATAATAAAGAATTCTTTTAAAAATATATTGAAAGAAAACCATAAATTGTGGTATATAAATATGATATTTTATTATAAAAATTTCTTCAATAATTTAATAATTTATATACGTGTGTAGCATGATTAATATTTTTTTAAAATATTGAAAGAAAATTATAAATCTTTTAAAGAATTTGTCATTGGTAAATAAAAAAATTGATAGGATTGAGAAGTATGACAAAAAAACACTCATAAATTGTGGTTTAAATATTATAAATAGTAAAAAAAATCATAGGAATAAAAATTAGAAGATTTTTTTAAAATATATGTGTAACATAAGGAATTATCTTATCAAAATATTAAAAGAAAAATATAAAATTTGATTTAAAAAAGACATTTATAGCAGGGAAAATTTGGTAGGAAAAAAAAGTAGTGCAAAAAGATAATGAATGAGATTTGATCTCATGACCTCTTGCATCATTTATACTTCCTTCTCACCTTTTACCAACCGTTTCGGCTATATACACCGCAAATCCGCACGTTGGAAGTAACGTGCATGCACGTCGGAAGTAACGTGCATGCACGTCCAAAACAACGTGCAATTGGGTTTCCAGCCACTGTGCCAAGACGTGGATGCACGTTTTTATTTTTGAAAAAAAAACGCGCATGCACGTCCATTTCGACGTGCATTATTGCACGTCCATTCCGACGTGCATGCTCATCGTCTTAAATCAAAGGAGACGTGCCCCTTCGTCTCCCCCATTCTGTCCCAGATCCAAACACAGAGAGCCCGAGAGAGAGAGAGAGAGAGAGAGAGAGAGAGAGAGAGCCGGTGAGAGAGATGGAGGCGGAGGCGGAGGTGGTGGCGCAGATGGAGGCTGGTGGTGGTGGTGCGCAGGCGGAGACGGCGGAGGGTGATGGTGGTGGTGGAGCAGGGGCGGTGCCGATGGAGGTGGTGGTGGTGGTGATGGAGCCGGTGGAGGAGGCGGCGCCGATGGAGGGTGTGGCGGCGGCGGCGGTCCCGGTGGCGGAGGCAATGGCGGAGGCGGCGGTTCCGGTGGAGGAGTCCCAATTACCGCCGCGGAAGCGGCGGTCTACAGAGGTGTCTCCTGTCCCGACCCCACCGATATGTTATTGGTATTATTTATTTTATTTGAATAAGTTTTATAGTTTTATAATGTAGTTTGATAGATTATAATATAGTTTTATAATATAACGTGCATGATTATAAAAGTCGGGGCCAAATGGTCAAAAAATGAAATGTTTCGAAATCTTGATTTTTTCGGTCACATCAATCTCAAATACCATATGAAAGGTGCATGATGAATACTAGACCGTTTGGGGCCCACGAAGTCGGGTTTCAGGGGTCCGCCTCCTTATGACGTGTTGCAAATCTCACGCGGTAGGTGGAATGTATTGGCCTCAAAATTTTAGTTTTTTTGCACTTTCCCGCGTTATTTGATGTAATAAAGCCACCCACAAAATTTCAGCCCTTTTGAAGAACTAGAGACGACACTTCCTTCATTAACCCGAAATCTCCCAAAATAAACTAGGCCGGGTTGCAAATCTCACGCGGTAAGTGGATCGTATTGGCTTCCAAATTCTAGTTTTTTTGTACATTCCCACGTTATTTGATGTAACAAAGCTACCCACAAAGTTTCAGCCCTTTTGGAGAACTAGAGATGACATCGTATTGGCCTCCAAATTCTAGTTTTTTTTGCACTTTCCCGCGTTATTTGACGTAATAAAGCTACCCACTCGTTAGTCGAGTAGTGTCCGGTTGTCAATCAAGTTATTCGGGTCAAGTTCATATTCAGATGGATTGGTCACGAATTTTTTTCGGGTTGAGTCAAATTGAGTTTATTTAGATTTTTTTTTTAACCGAAAATAATTTGGTTGTAGGTCAGACTCTATAAGCCAAGAGCATTCATACAGATGAGATTGCGAATCATATAATCGTCGGGTGCTAAAGAACTGTGGAAGGCAAAGTTCATATGCGATAAGCGGTTCGTAACTTGATTTGTTTCCCTATAGACATGACGAATTTCAATAGAATCAAAGAAGCCTAGTGAGATTAGACTATCAGAGACAATCATTTCAAAGTCCACAATAGGCTTCCCAAGGCCTTTCAGATTGTTTATAACGGTGAAGTTACAGTGGTGGCCGCAGGATTTGCTAGAGGGGGGGGCAAAATTTTTCGTTGGGATTTTTTTTTCTCGTTATATAATAAAGAATTCTTTTAAAAATATATTGAAAGAAAACCATTAATTGTTGTATATAAATATGATATTTTATTATACAAATTTATTCAATAATTTAATAATTTATATATGTGTAGCATGATTAATATTTTTTTAAAATATTGAAAGAAAATTATAAATCTTTTAAAGAATTTGTCATTGGTAAATAAAAAAATTGATAGGATTGAGAAGTATGACAAAAAAAACTCATAAATTGTGGTTTAAATATGATAAATAGTAAAAAAAATCATAGGAATAAAAATTAGAAGATTTTTTAAAAATATATTTGTAACATAATGAATTATCTTATCAAAATATTAAAAGAAAAATATAAAATTTGATTTAAAAAAGACATTTATAGCAGGGAAAATTTGGTAGGAATAAAAAGTAGTACAAAAAGATAATGAATGAGATTTGATCTCATGACCTCTTGCATCATTTATACTTCCTTCCCACCTTTTACCAACCGTTTCGGCTATATACACCGCAAATCCGCACGTTGGAAGTAACGTGCATGCACGTCCAAAGCAACGTGCAATTGGGTTTCCAGCCACCGTGCCAAGAAGTGCAATAATGCATGTCCATTTCGACGTGCATTATTGCACGTCCATTCCGACGTGCATGCTCGTCGTCTTAAATCGAAGGAGACGTGCCCCTTCGTCTCCCCCATTTCGTCCCAGATCCAAACACAGAGAGCCCGAGAGATAGGGGTGGAAATGGGTCGGGTGATGGATGGGTGGACCCATTTTTTCACCCGACCCGTCACAAAAAATTTTCACCCGACCCATCACCCACCCGTTTAATGTTTCACCCATCACCCGACCCGTTGGGTGAATCGGGTGGGTCGGGTGGTTAATCGGGTGAAGGAATTAAAAAAAAAAAGACTACAAGACATACCTAAAAATCATTTATATTCAATAATTTTATAAACCATGTCAACGTATGAATCTTACTAAATTAATAAAATACTTATGCATACATTATATCCCTATCCTTAACTTACAAAATTAGTATTAGAAGTTTGATATCAAACTGAATGAGATGGATTTAACTCGGTTACTAGACTCAATATAAAAAAATTGTATAGAAAAACTATGTCTTTAGAAAATAGATTTATGCGTCATTTCTTTAATATCTTGATTTGGTCATTTCTTTAATATCTTAATTTGCATTAAAAGGATTATTGTTACGAGTCTCATGACAAATTGGGAAAATATGATTCGGTTAATCGGGTATTAATACAGTAAATGCTAACAAAGTCGTTGGAAAGAGCCAAATTGTGTACACTCTATCGGTATATGCAAAACAAATAAAAGAAATTTTATTATTTTAAAAAGACATGGAGTTAAATAATGCAAGTTTTTTTAGACCTTTTTAACGAGAACACTTGGAAAATGGAGAAAGTAGAGGTAGAAAAGGAGAAATATGTTAGTAATGTTAAATTATACGTAGTATTATTGATATAGTAGCCTCTTTATTTTTATATTAATCGGGTGGGCTAACGGGTGGTTAAGCGGGTCGGGTAATAGGTCGGGTGATGGGTCGGGTAATGGGTGGAAAATATATCACCCATCACCCGACCCATCACCCATCCGTCACCCGGATTTTTTCGGGTTTTCACCCTAATAATCGGGTCGGGTGGGTCGGGTGAGTCGGTCACCCACGGGTGATTTCCAGCCCTACCGAGAGAGAGAGAGAGAGAGAGAGAGAGAGAGAGAGAGAGAGAGAGGCGGAGGCGGTGCTAGTGGAGGCAGAGGTGGTGGCGCAGATGGAGGCTGGTGGTGGTGGTGCGCAGGCGGAGACGGCGGAGGGTGATGGTGGTGGTGGAGCAGGGGCGGTGCCGATGGAGGAGGCGGTGGTGGTGGTGGAGCCGGTGGAGGAGGCGGTGCCGATGGAGGGTGTGGCGGCGGCGACGGTCCCGGTGGCAGAGGCGGCGGTTCTAGTGGCGGAGGCGGCGGTTCCGGTGGAGGAGTCTCTATTACCGTCGCGGAAGCGGCGGACTACTGAGGTGTCTCCTGTCCCGACCCCACCGGTATGTTATTTGAATTTTTTATTTTATTTGATTAAGTTTTATAGTTTTATAATGTAGTTTGATAGATTATAATATAGTTTTATGATATAACGTGCATGATTATAATATAGTTTTATGATATAACGTCCCGACCCCGCCGCACGTTGGAGATTTTTTTTACCCGAATTCAAATAACTCGATTTTTCTCGGGTAAATTATGTTTCGGTATAGGTCGACTTTTTTTTAGACAACAATAACTGGGAAGTAGCGTTGTGCGCAATCAAGTATCTGACATGACACAATTATCCCTGTCGAATACCCGAAACTAATAAGCAACAAGACTGAATAAATAGAGGGAATAATTTTTTTTCATTTTATAATAAAATGAAATAGAAAAAACACAAATATCGATGTGTAAAGAGACGACACATGACGGTAATGAAATGGGTTTTACTATCTATATATAAATATAAATATATAGATATAGATAATAATTAGCTAAATAAATAATGAAATGTAATAAAGACACCTACATTTATTCAGTTTTGAGCCAGTTATAAATTTAATGGATCGGTTTAAACTCGGACTTGAATCAATCTATTCCAGACTCCAGTCCGGTTATTGGTATGAACTTTTCTAATATACCGGTTTAGGTTTTATCCGGTTCAAACCGGTGCTCACCTCTTCTTGGAAATGGAATGACTAATGAGGTAAAATACAGTTATTTTGTACTCCGGGAGCACATCATTTAACTTTGCTTTACAAAACTGCAAAAATCTTTTCTTTTTTTTTTGTCCTTGTAAAAACTTTCAACTTCCATCAAAACTTGCCAATCAGAAGCTTCCCAGAAGTTAGTATTCCAAAACCAGAATCACTAATGTGAATGGGTTCACTTGTGAAAAAATGAACACATCCACCAATAAAAAATAATATCAAGTGTAGTTAAGTTCCATTAAACACTCCATAAAATTAAAGGATAGTGTAGTTAAGTTTACTGTGGGCGGAGTTCACTTAACCATGGTTCAAAATTTCAAGCTTCCCTCTCCCTCTATATATACCCCTCCCCATTTGAGTAACTAAGAAGGAAACACACCCGAGTAACTCTTTTTCCAGAGAGAAGGGAGAGAGAGAGGAGCAAGAAAGAGAGCGAGGGGCAAGAAAGAGAGAGAGGGCTTTGAAGATGGCAAATGATTGAATATAGAGCGAGAAAGAAAGGATCTTTGTGCTACTTCCATCGTCTCTTCAAGGTACTTCCTCTAAATCTCCCCTTCTTTTCACTTGAATTGATCATCACTCCGATTTATTTCTCTCTAGCTTGTTTGAGTTTGTTTATTGGTTGATTTGGTTGTGATGATAGATTGCAGATAGGTGGGTGTCAATTTCTTTACAATGGATTTGACTTTTTCAACTGCTAGTATATGTTTCCTTGTGGGTTTACAATGAGCGTCAAGGGTTTTAATTCCAATCATCAAATCTCATTCTGATTACTAGAAAAGCTTTATTTTTTACTCTTTGAGCATAGACCCATCAAAAAAAGTAGATGGTTTTCATCTTGCTTTGATCTATCTCGGTGTGCTCCAAGTAATTTGGTTGCATCTATCTGAATGAGAAATCCCCAATTTTAGACTGAATCACCAAAATTGCAGCTTGATTTGTTCCTCTTCGTGGTTAATCTTCTGAAACCCTCAGTACCAGATTAAAACCCCTCTTTCACTTGCATTGCTGTTTTTTGAGGGTGTACAGGCTTAATTAGTCTGGATGAAGCCGACCCTAGTTAGTCTCCTTGGTTTATAATGACGATTGAATCCGTGTAAAGCTTGATTCTGCATCATTGAAGACGAATCGTGGGTTGAAGATACATTTACTTTGAATCAGAAGCATATTGTTTCCTTTATGTGCTTCAATTTGATTTTTTTTTGTTACTGTTGCTATGTGTAGTTCAATTCTGAATTAAAGTATTACTTTTAGGAACAATTGAAGAAGTGTCCTTAGAGAGACAGAGAGAGTATTGCTGCATCCTTTCATTGGTGTGTTGTGATAAGATTGCTTGTCATGTGTCCACCGAAAACTTGTTGTATTGACGAGATCGGTGCTTTCTGGACGGATGAAGAGCTCATCGCATATCTGGAGAGCATCCAAAACAGATCCCCTGAGGCATGTCTTCCACGCAATGTAGTTGCTGATATCAATCCTTATCTGGAGCAACCGTCTAACTTATCTGGTAAGTTCCCAAATGCTATTGATGCTGTTTGATTCATTTTCTGAAATGTTATTGTTGCTGTTAGTTGTCGAAATTAGCAAGGGGTAAACTTTATCTTATTTGGTAATACTATCAGCTTTCATTATTATCTCTCTCTTAAGATACTGAATTATACAAACTTTCCTTCAAAATGGTTCTTTCCATTTCCAACTTTAACACTTTGGTGAGAAAATGCCTCAAGTCTTCTTTGGCATCTGCAGAGAGCTTGTGGTATGTTGTCCATTTGGAGGATCCAAAACAAACAGATGTGGGATTCTGGAAGGCGAAAGGGGATCCATGTCAAATATATTCCGACTCTATAGTAGTTGGTTGGAGAACTACCCTGGAATTTTATCATGGCCACTCTCCTAATGGCAATCAGACTGATTGGGTGATGCAAGAGTATTCAGTTAGTCCTAAAAGTTCTTGTAAGGAGAAGGTATGTCACCAAAACCTCATCCTGTTGTGCCAACGTTAACTAGCTCTATCGCCAAGCCAACCCGACAGTGAACTTTGGGCTTGGTTTGCTACCGTGCAGGGTACTAGTTCACTTTGCCGAGTATTCACTTCGGAGAGAGGTGAAACCCAGATGATAGATCAGTATCAAGCAAATGATGATGTTAGAGGTGAAAGCAATCAGTTAAGTGATAAAGATAACAATCCTGGAAATTCTTTATTGGGCAAACAACAGGTAGATTTCTCCCTTTTTCTATGACTGTTAAACGATGCCTACTTTAGATGACAATCCTGTATTCATCATTAGTGAACTGCTTATGGTAAATTAGCAGTCATTGTTTCTGTTTGGATAAATCCAACTTCAGTTATTATGATCATAATCTTGTGTTCATAATGATTTTTGAGAGGCTAGAAACTTTATTGGTTTGTTTTGACAGGGAGAAATGGAGGAATACCAGGCAATGCCTTCTCATCAAGGGGATAACCTGCTTCAACCCGACTGTTTTGCAAATGATGAGTATTTGGAACTTCTAGATCTTCTTGATCCCCTGTCTTCACCTTCCAGTTCAGAAAATTCCAGCTGCCTATCTAGGTCATCAGATGTATACTTCGACTCTGTTGCATTGCTCCAAGAGCTGGAATGTGAGGATGAAATCTGTCAGACAAAGCCGCCAAATCACAAAATCAGTACCTCAAAACCAAATGAAAGGGCCATCTCTCCTGCTGAAGGTATTTTAAATACTCTTAAGCTCATTATATTCATTTCTGCAAATTCATGGCTTCATTCTCTTTTCCAGCGAACTATTTAGCCTTCTACTTAAACTTGCTGATGTGTGGAAAACTATTCTGGGCCCCTGTTTCATTGTTAAGACTCGCTAGAGCTGAATTGAACTCACTTAATGAAGCGGGAAGTATACAAATGTGGAAGTAAATGTTGGTTGCTTTAACTATAATTGCTCTTTACCACTGAGTTAGTTTACATATTGGAATTGCCGTGTTGAGAATAACATTCACTGTTTAACATTCTTTATAAGAAATGTGGGAATTTTTCATATTATGATGTGATCTTTTGCAAAATTAAGTGGCTCATTCAATAAACTCATGCAGGATCTCCTACTAGTGGTAACAACAAGCCCATAGAGCCAACCAAGGTAGAAGGCTCGGAGCCAGTTTTGACTCTCAAGAGAGCACTCCAACACAAGGATCACATTCCAGGAAATGCCAAGAAACGCCCATTACCTGCTATGGGCGATGCAGGAGCCTCATCGAGTGGCCAAAAGCCAGGGGATGACAAAGGAAAGAAAGTTGTCCGTGGCAAGATGATCAAGAAGTTCTTCTGTTTCATTGCCTTCTAAGGCAGTAAGCCCCTAATTCCCTAAACTAGGTCTTGTACATACAGCCAAGTGTGTTTAGATTTTAGACTTTGTCGGTAGTCAGTAAATGAGGGCTGGAAGATGATAGAAAAAAGAATATCAAAGGGAATACAGAACATTATGTATTAGCACGGTTAAGAGGTCAGGGAGACTTACCTGTATGTGAGTCAGGGAGAAAGAAAATATGTCGTCATGGGAAAGATAAACTAGCCAATTTTGTAAAGAAGCCTTTGCAGCTTGGCAGCCAACTGAGTCGAGCTGATGCAGGTAGGAGCTTTAAGGTGCAGGAGGTGGCTGATTTTGTTCGGAGTAGAGATTGCTGGAAAGGGAAAATTACCTTAAATTGATTGCTTATAATATATTAGCATTCATGGGGCTGTTTTAGCTCTCTTCAGCTGAACTGTAAGTTTGTTATATATTACGGAGTAGCATTTAGTAGTATCTGTCAGAAAGATCCATTGATTCAGCAATGTATGGTATAGTTGATCTTGTGTATACTATGGAATATGTTTATGATCATCAGTAGTTCAGTATTTTCTACTGGATTCCAAATCTAACGTTCTATGATTTTGTCACTTGCGAATCCTCTATCGTTGAAAGATGAGAATGGTTACATTAATGTGTGTATCAAATTAGACAAGATTGGAAATAAGGTTATCTGTAATATAAGGTAGAAGTGACCATTATCAATGACAAACCAGTTGAAGCTGTATTGCTGATGTTATTGTACTATTTTACCTTCCTTTTCTTATAATTGCATTTAGATGAATTGTTACTTGAAAAATGGAATGGAAAAACAGCAATGTCAATGTTGCAAGCTTGGATTTATCTTTTGGTTAAATCACTCAAACATCAGATATCCATATCTTAAATCACTCAAGCTTCTTTCTATCTATAATCATAACAACACAATGTCAATTTTAATAGTAACAAAATTTAAGGCAAGGTAAGAATGCATAATCTACTCTTTATTCCCCCCAGAAACAATTTTCACGGAGACAGAGAGATTTGTACTTTCGTAAGTTTATAGCTAAATATTGTAATTTACTTAGGATTATAGGGCTTTGGGTTTGAAATAAGGCAACCTTGTTGAACTGCTGGTCTATATGTATTGGGCTCAACTCTTATAGGCCCAGAATTATGGTCCAACTTCGGCCCAACCTATCATCTCACATTTGATTCATCGCCCCTTGTCTCGAAGGGGCTGCGTTTTTCTCTCCTGTTATATGCATTAGATGGAGTGAACAAGTGATACAAGTCTCATAAACTAGAATACTTTCAACCTATATTGTAGTCTTGCTAAGTCTTGCTAGTTTAACTGGTAAGGATGACATATAGTGACCAATATATCACGAGTTCGAATCCCCTCACTCCATATTGTAATGACCTAAGTGCCTACCTATGGAAAAAAAAAAACTTTCAACCTAGTCGACCACATAGCTATATGTGCTTTGACATTTTTTGTTTCCTTTATATTCGATTTCTATGTATGCCTAAGTTGGTAATTTCAGTGAATTTAAACCGTGAATTGAAACCAAGTTAAAACGAGATAAAAATATGTTCATGGCATATCATGTACGGTGATGTTTAACTATGATTGAAATTATTGAAGCCACAAAAACATAAAGCTGAGAGTAACAAGAAGCAAAGAGGAAGAAGATGGTGACTGTAACAGTGAAGTGAAGAGGAACTTTCGCCCAAATTGCTTCTCTTTAATTTTTCTTTTAATTATAAGCCGGTTTTTAAAAAATTATTATATGGTGATCACCAGGGTCTAGTGAGGAAAAAAGGGTAATTAAATTGTCTCTATGGAGCACTTTTATATACCAATATGTCGCTAAAGGCTTTAAATATATCAATCTGTGTTAAGAGGGTGTTTTAATATACTACCAATTTATCATGTAAACAATGTGAGATAGTGAGCAGTTGAAACATCTTAAACCTGCAAGGAAAGAAGGAACTGAAGCTTACATTTTTCTCACTTTCAAACGTACGGTGCTTCTAATATACTTCCCACGCAATTATGATTTATGCACAACACATAGAAGTCCGCTAGCATTAATTTTACACGGAAATTAAATATTAAAATGATACTCCCTCCGTCGTAGAATACATGGTCTTTTAGACCTTTAACTTTTGTCAAACATAATGGGTTTTTAGGTTTATAGGGTAATTATTACCCCTAAAAAAGTACAATAGTGAGTAAAATTTAAGAGTTCGCCCTCTATAATAATAATGAGATTTAAATATAAATAGGTTTCCTTAATTAACGTGCAAAGGTCTAAAAGACCCTGTATTTTTGGAGGGAGGGAGTACAATAATGGAAAAACATCAATCTTGTTAATGTTTTACATATTTAAACAAGAACAATAACTATATCGATCACCAAGTGATACATATGAAATAAGAAAAGCTATAAAATTACTTTAAATATGATATACACTTAGAAAATTGACAGGAAAACAATCCAATAGGGACAAAAGAAGAACACGTATAATCAAGTTCAAACCAAACATATATAAAAGTTAAATTTTATAATATTTTTTCCCATTTAATACCCTTAAAAATAAAATAAAATAAAATAAAAAGAAGAGCACTCATGTTGTCTAGCCTCCCTCCCTTTGAACAGAGGCTACTAGGTTCATAAATTACTTAAAATGCTTGAAATTGACGCCGATGACTACTTTGAACAGAGGTTGAAATAGCCTACAAGGCCTCAATAATGGTGGGCAACAGAGGAAGAAGAAAAGGGGGCCATAGTTGGCATAACCTTAACAAGGTTATTTATGTATTTTTTCATACATCTTGACTCCCCAGACCTCGCTTTAACACGAAATTAACTGAATTGTTGTTGTTGTTGGATGAAATATTAAAGGGGGACGAGGTATGGATCTTTTGTAAATTGAATCGCTATTTAGCGAGTGATTAAGTGAAAAGTCCTTTAATTTTAGGTAAATTTCCCTTAATTAAAAGCTTCAAGGTACATTACGCAAGCTAGTGTATTGATGTCATTCTTGGTTCGAAGTATAAGATGATAAGGTAGTGCTTATAGACGTGAGCACAGAGCACTCACCGGCACCGCTCGATCACCAGTCATCAGCCATGCATACAAACTGGGCGGGAGGACACCGACTACCGATCCATCAAGTTAATTAAGATGGGAGGGCACTTGGCAATCTCCACCACAACGTAACCACTGCAATGCGCCCAACAGAACGTTTCAGGTTGCATCTGGGTAGGGTAATGCCTTCACTTTTTTTGAAGTTTTTTTTTTTTGAGTTTTTTCATGCATGCCTAACAAGTGTTATGTATTATATATGTGTATGCATTTCCAATCATTTATCCTACATTGATGTGGCTATGGTGTGAGATATTCATCATCTATATAAAATTGCTATAATTGAAAAAGTAACTTCTATTTTTAAATTATAATTAAATATTGCTATGACTGTGTTTTCAGGAGCACAAATAATATGGGAATTAATCCTATAATTAGGTGTATAAACTTTAAGAAGTTAAAATATTACGTAGTAAGATCTATATGTAATTTTTTTTTAATGCTTTAGCCGTTTAGGATTTATATGTATATTTAAATCTAAAATGTCATATCATAAATTTAAAAGGTATATATTACACACCACTTTGGCCCCTCCTCCCTTCCACTGGCGGCCGCAGGGGGGCGGCCGCCCCACCCTCCAACGATGGAACTTCGTAGTATTGTTTAAAAACAATAAGGTAAAACAATAAAAAAATGTTAAATAGAACACAAAACTTGTCTAGCCTAGTTTGTAAAGGGAGGGAGGGAAATTTGAGTTACCTAAGAGGTAATGGATTCAAATCTCATTCCTCACCCCTTTTGCATTATTTTTTATTCATACCAAATTTTCTTATATAAATATCATATTTCAATCAATTTTTATATTTTTCTTTTAATATTATAAGATAATTCATTATGTTACACATATATTTTAAAAAAATCTTCAAATTTTTATTCATATGAATTTTTTTAACTATTAATGTCATATTTAAACCACAATTTATGAGGTTTTTTGTCATACTTTTCAAATCCTATCAATTTTTTTTTTCATTTACCAATGACAAATTCTTTAAAAAAATTATAATTTTCTTTCAATATTAAAAAAATCTTAATCAAGTATACACACATATATATATTATTAAATTATTGTAATAAAATATCATATTTTTATACCATAATTTATGGTTTTTGTCTCAATACCATATTTATGGTTTTTTTCAATATATTTTTTTAAAAAATTCTTTATTATATATACCAAGAAAAAAAAATTCTGCAACGAAAAATTCCGCCCCCCTCCGACAATTTCTACGGCCGCCACTAACCTTCATTTTTTTAAGTGAACCCTGCAAAACATTTTTTGAAAAAGTAATCAAACATAAACACATCTCTAAATATGGTTGTTTAGTCGGCCTATAGTCTTAAATTAGAAAAACCCTTAGGTTGGCCGTTTTTGAATTCAGAGCAATTGTGAGATAGTGGAGAGCAATTGCTGGAATCATAATTTCATTTGTCTCGTTCTTAACTGATTACAGAGAAGGATATTTATACACAGATGACACACTATTCAGGAAGGTTCTAAGGCAAACGTTTTGTTTGTGACATGGGCCTCTCTTCTTCATTGTCTTGGGCTTGTGTGCTGGGCTGAGCCCTATTCTGTATGTATCCTTCAGTACCCCCCGACGATCCCAACTGGCGGAGGCAAAGGTGGGAGCGGTTGCGATGAAACAGAGGTGAAGCCTGAGCCTTGGTAAGAAGGTCTGCAACTTGATCCCGGGAGGAGATAAATGCCACTTTGAGAGATTTGTTTGCCACCCTTTCACGGACGAAATGATAATCGAGAGATAGATGTTTGATGCGATGGTGAAGCACGGGGTTTACAGCAAGGTATGTGGCTCCGAGGTTATCACACCAAAGGGTGGGTGCCTGTCGAAGGCCAATGCCGATGGAACCCAGAAGATTTTGGAGCCAGATTAGCTCGCAAGTGGCCGTAGCAAGAGCCCTGTACTCCGCTTCTGTTGACGATCGGGATACTGTTGGTTGCTTCTTGGAAGACCAGGAAACAAGATTAGAACCGTGGTAGATGCAGTAAGCTCCAACAGAACGTCTATCTGACCGATCAGCCGCCCAATCAGCATCGGAAAAGGCCGAAATTTCATGACAGAAGACGGAAGAGATGTGAAAGCGCAGATCTTTGGTGTGATTAAGGTATCGCAGAAGGCGCTTGACAGCCTGCCAATTGACATCCTTGGGCTTGTGCATAAACTGGGAGACCTTGTTCAAGGCAAAGGCTATATCAGGGCGAGTAAAATTGAGGTATTGAAGACTCCCGACGATGCTGCGAAACAACTGTGGATCGTGAAACAATGGGGAATCACTGGATGTGTCGACTGTGGTGGAAATTGGAGTTGAAATTGGGCGGCAGTTGCTCATTCCAGCTTTCGACAATACCTCAGCAATATGTTTGGACTGTGACAGAGAGAAGCCTGATGCATCTCGGCTAATTTCTATGCCAAGGAAATAATTTGCCTCGCCCAAGTCTCGTACAGGAAAGTCCCTGGAGATAGCAGAAACAAAGCTTGTAGATAAAGAGGGGTTAGATGTCAAGACCAATAGATCATCTACGTAGACCAATACAAAGTCGAATTGGCAACCTTGGCGATAGGCAAAGAGAGATGCGTCCGAAGGACAGGGAGAAAAACCAATGGAAAGAAGATAGTCACTGAGACGGGAAAACCAAGCACGAGGCGCTTGTTTAAGGCCATAGAGAGATCGATTAAGCTTACAAATATGGTGAGGATGAGAAGAGATAATGAAACCTGGAGGTTGTGAAACGTAGACGTCCTCCTCAAGAGCGCCATGGAGAAAAGCGTTCTGGATGTCAAGCTGTCGAGTGCACCAACCATTCATCGCTGCAAGGGATAATAGAAGGCGGATGGTGGAGGGTTTAGCCACGGGACTGAAGGTTTCTGAGTAGTCGATTCCGGGAAGTTGATGGTAGCCCTTCGCTACTAAACGAGCTTTCCGTCGTTCAATGGATCCGTCGGATCGACGCTTTGTCTTAAACACCCATTTCACCCCCAGAACATTCAAAGCGGGATTGGGAGGAACCAATGTCCAGGTTTTGGTCTCGAGCAAAGCTTTGAATTCTTGGGCCATGGCTTGGCGCCATTCAGGGTATTTTGATGCCTCGGTAAAACACGAAGGTTCCTCCGGAATAACCATTGTGGTTGAGCATTGAGGCCATGGTATGGTGCCATCCATACGGTTGAGAGGTTTAAAAATATTCGCTCGGGCTCTTGTAATCATGGGATGTGTGGATGTGTTTTGTGGTTGAGGAGGCAAAGGGGAGGAGGACGGTGAAGTAGGAGGCGCAGGGGAGTGTGGTGGCAATGGGTCACCCGTCTGATTTTGTGGGGGTTGAGCAGGGGTATTTGGAATGGAAGATTGGGCTGGCAAGGTGGTTGGGCCAAATAATGGCAATTGGGCTAACGGTGGATCAGTAGGTAATACAGGGAAGGTGGGGGCCCGTTGAGAGAACGGAAATTCTGTTTCATGAAATAACACGTCTCTTGAGATATAAATTTTATTTGAGACCCAATCAAGACATATGTAACCCTTGTGATTTGAAGAATATCCCAAAAAGACCATAGGTTTAGACCGAAGTGAAAATTTATGTCGATTGTAGGGACGGAGATTAGGGAAGCACAAACAACCAAAAACACGAAGGAATTTATAGTCGGGACTAGAGTCAAATAAAGTGGAAAAGGGTGAATTTTTGTGGAGAACGTTGGATGGGAGCCGATTTAAGAGATAAGAGGCTGTTTGAAAAGCATAATCCCAAAAGAGAGTGGTAGAGAAGCATGGGTAAGAATAGTAAGACCGACATAACAATACGGCGATGTCGTGACTCAACGGTCCCGTTTTGTGGATGAGAGTAAGGGCATGTAAGGCGATGTTGAATTCCCAATTGGGTAAACAAGGGCTTTAATTTGAAAAATTCAGTCCCATTATCCGTTTGGATAGATTTTATGGGTCGGCCAAAGTGATTTGTAACAAGAGGAATAAAAATTCGAACAATAGAATTAACCTCATCTTTGGATTGAAACGGAAAGACCCAAATAAACTTTGAGAAATCATCGACAATCGACAAGAAGTATTTGTTTCCATTACGAGAAATAACATGAGAGGGTCCCCATACGTCCATAAACAAAAGATCCAAAACCGAAGCCGATTTGGATGAACTGTGCTTGTGAGGTAGGGCATGGGCCTTTGCCTGTGAGCAGGAAACACAAGGAAAAGAGTGGGCTGATCCAGTTGGCCCATTGAGATTAAAGGATTTGCAAACAAGGAGGGTTGTTTCTTTTGACGGGTGACCTAGTCTACTATGCCAAAGGTGGGCTGATGAGGATGAAGTAGCAGTGGTGGTATGTTGCAGCGACGGCGATGGTGGTTCACCGGTAGGCCAGACATAAAGGCCGCCATCAACGGCTCCCTTGAGAAGAAGCGCCCCCGTCACGGAATCCTTCACACAAAACGAATCAGTGTCAAAGACAAAATATACTCTGTTTTCTCTACAAAAACGATTGACAGAGATGAGATTCCGTTTTAAATCAGGAGCATGGATAATTTGCGAAAGATGAAAGGTGCGAGAGGGATTAGAAATTGTGGTGGAACCGTAGTTTTGAATTGGAAGTGAGGAGCCATCGCCTAAGGTCACCGTTTCAGTCCCTTCGTACGGAAGACGGTCGAATCTCAGATTGGTGACATCGGGGGTGTAATGGTGGGTTGCCGCCGTATCTGGAAACCAAGTGGTGGTGCTGGTGTTGTTGGCCTGAAAGGACCTTGGAGGCGGAGGAAGAAACGTGTGGTCGAAGCGGCTCCAACAGCGGGCAACCACATGTCCTTTCTTGTCGCACAACTGACATGTTGGGCGATTGTCCGGAGCCCCGGAGAAGGTTTGGTAAGAGCGACCTCCTCGTGAATAGCTCCGCCCCCCCCCCCCCCCGAGTATCCCTTCCTCCTCGGTTCCCGGAGAAGTCACCACGACCGCGCCCACGGCCGCGATTTGAAGTAAAGTTAGCCTCAGGGGAAGAATCAGTTGAAGTGTTGTTAAGGGATACCTGGGTGGTGGCGCGGAGAAGCTCTTGCTGACGTGCTATTCTCGCTTCTTGACGGAGGATATGCGTGAGGACCTCATGAGGTGGAGGAAGAACGGAGTTGGAGGTAACGGCTGTTACCATAGCATCGTACTCTGTTCCCAGGCCAGAGAGTAGATAGGCGATGAATTCGTCATCGGAAACAATCTGGCCGGCCGCCTGAATCTGATGAATGAGACCTTGTACTTTGTTGAAATATTCTGTGCCCGATTCATCACCTTTCTTGATGGTTGAGAGTTGCAGTCGTGTTTGAACGACTTGGGCACTCGTCCGAGCAGAATACAGGCGATGAAGTCTCTCCCATATGAGTCTCGCCGAGTCGCAATCGAGCACTTGAACCATCACCTGCTCAGTAAGCGAAGCCGTTAAGATGGCTACGACGAGTTGATCGCGGGCGTACCAGTCGTCAATGGCCGCTGCGTTGTCACCGTTTGGCTCTGGGCGAGGATTGGTACCGTCAACGAAGCCCATGAGGCGCTGCGATCTCAAGTAAGGTGTGATTTGTCTGATCCAGGTAGGGAAATTTGTGGGGGAGAGTTTGATTGTGTTTAGAGAATTGAAGTTGGGTAAAGGGGGATTTGGAGATTGTAGAGAAACCTGAGCCATGGAGGCTTGAATTTGTGATAGAGCATCTGCTAAGGGATTATCAGCCATGGAAAGGTGAGAGTTTTAGGGTTTTGTGACACACTATTCAGGAAGGTTCTAAGGCAAACGTTTTGTTTGTGACATGGGCCTCTCTTCTTCATTGTCTTGGGCTTGTGTGCTGGGCTGAGCCCTATTCTGTATGTATCCTTCAATATCCGTACCTCTAATATAATTAATCTAGTGTACTCCGTGTAAAATAGTACTCCGATTACTTCGTTAACTTTTATTTATAGTTTACTGTTTATATATGTGCGATTTTAAAACATGATAAATACTTTTTATACACTTATAGTTTTTATTGTTATAAAAATATACATAAATAGTAAACAATAAAATGTGCTGGGACGGCTAATAATTAATATAGATAATTGCTCGGGTAACAACTATTTCCTTCCTTAAAGAGTAATTAATGTTGTCGCAGGTATTAACTTCAGGTGATTTTGTAAAAATAAATCCTTTAGGAATAGAATAGTGTTATATGATTTCATGAAGTTCCAACTTTATAAAGTTGGTAGGATTACCACACATTTAGGTTCTACAACATAAATTTACAGGTTTTGCGCAATATTCGTCAATAAAACTTATCTTGCACTTCGCTCCCAGCGCCATGTTCACATTTCGGCTCTAATTTAAGAAATTCTTCCCGTCGAACCGCACCGCAACCAACTGTGCTCCTGGACTTTCCGAATTTGTGAGCGCGAGAGGATCACTGAATGCAATCTAAAACTGCTATTCTTGACCTCGGAGAACTGCAACGTATGTGTCTCCCATGGTGATCAACCTCCAGACAAACCACCGACGTCACGAGATCTACACAAACAGAGCCCTTTCTGATCAAGAACTCTTGAATTCGCATGAATCTTCCCGCTCTGATACCATATAAAGATGCAAAGCTTCAATTTCAACACCAGAAAATGAGGAAAACTCCCATTGATTGATAGAGATTTGTGTGTTCACTCAATAGACCAAAAACAGAGAACTCAAGGTTACAGAGGAAAGGTGAGTTCCTATTTATACCCGGTCCACACCTTGCTCTAACTACTAAATCTCCACCCTACACGTGTCACTCAGCTCACTGGGTTGTGAATGTAACAAACTCACAGCTTAGCCGCAGCTAAGCTGTGTGAATGTGTATCTTCATAAGTTGTACCTTGACTGAAACACGTGTCTTCATTAGGACGTGTACTTTTGTCGACATGATCAGTTCCTCTAATGTCTCATGCGGTAAGCTCTTTCATGCTTCTCTGACATGTTAGTCCTTCATAATCAGTTCCTTGAACTAAATTCTTCTTCACTTTATGGCACAATTCCTTCATTCGTACACTTCATTCATGTAACATCTCCCCTTGGTTTATTCATGATATCTTAGTTGTCCTTATCTGTCTTCTGATCTCGAGTTCCCTTGCTGAGTTTACTTCTTATTTTCCTGCATAATACTTAGCAAATACTCCCTCCGTATCGCAATACTTGTTGTTTTAGAGTCTTAAAGTTGTATAAAAAAACTTGTTGTTTTAGCTATAATTATTGTCTTTATAGGTAATGATTGCTCTTTTTATAGGTAATAATTAGTCTTTTTAGGTACTTTAAGCTATAAAAGTAAGTAAAGATAGGTTTTATTAATAAGTGTGCATAGAGCTAAAACAACAAGTATTGCGATACGGAGGGAGTATATAAGAATTTTTTTGTTTATTTGTTATAATCAAAACACCTTAGGTTCTATATAGACATACATAAAATCCTAATAGATATGTGGTGCTAAATTCACAGAATGTAAAATTGGTAACTACAAGTGAAGGGGTTAATATTAATAACAACAATATGCTATATATAAGTGCGTATAAACAGTGGCGGATCCTGAAACTGTTGATTGAGAGGGCGAAAAATTACCATAAAATTTCTTTTTTTTTTCATGTAAAATAAAACCCTAATTTTTCTTTTCTGAAAAATCATCAATATTATGGATATATAACTAGAATAAAAACATAAATCGTGCATGTTTTATTTCATTGTTTTCAAATATTTCAATATAACCTCCTAATTTGAAGTTTTCAGGTATAATTATATTATTAAGGCATGAAGTTTAACAAATGATAATTATGATAAAGTATACCAGTCTGGCAAATAATAGAAGAAAATAATTTACACATGCTCAGTTCTGAAAATTGAAATGCTTATAACTTTTTGCCCAGATATCGGATTTGAGTTTATTATATATCAGATCGAAGCTATTGACGAGAGGAATATGTATGTTAAATTTTATTTTTGATTGGAGGACGACCGTCACCTGTGACCCTAAAAAGGATCCACCTCTGCGTATAAATCATAACATCGATCGGCATATATGGTCAAACGACAAACAAGATTTCTCCACGTATTTATTGTTCTGCTAGTTACGTGTTTAGATGCTTGGATTTGTTACCAAACACGTAATTTTTAGTAGAGTTTCATACTAAAATCAAAACATTTTTTTACGCACCAGTGAATCTATTAATATTTTCTCTAAATGGTATGTTTAACTTATATCTTAGATTAGAAAAGCAAAAATAAATTTTAATGACAACCATTAGATTTCGTTTGATTTGAATAGTTGAGATTTTAGAAATTTCACTATTCCTTATTTTCCCATTCCCTGGCAACTCCAAAAACCATTAATTATTGGACCCTAATTTAGGGACAAGAAATATCTCTAGTGGTAAATTTTGACCATGTATTAATATTAATATTCCTATGGTTACCAGACAACCAAAATAGTATCCCCTATAATAATTAATGACCAGAAAACATTAATAGCTGAATTTGATACTACTATGATTTAAGCATGTATAGGTAGATCAGTAACATATTCTACATGCGTGTTAGCTTATGTTTAGAGTTTTATCAATTCGGATTAACCTAATTCCTAACTTAAATGCTTGCAGACTCTCAAATCTATCAACCTCGATCTGTGTGATGCGTAAAATCTGCACCATAATTTATTGAAGAAGATTTCCCTCATGTCAATTGATGTTCTCCAAACTTTCTTGTATAGAAGAGGAAAGAGGCGGGGTTGCCTCCCTCGGAAGAGCCTCCGACACTTCAGAGATTGTCAGCTGCCAGAAAAGCCCTCCCCCAAACCCTAGCTAATCCCCCCTTTATATATAATGAGATGAGATTAGGATTTAATTAAATGTTACCTGGTAAAAGACTATTGTGCCCCCAGATTCTATCCCTATATGTTATCGTCATTTCTTAATAAGGGCATGAGTGTCTTTAATTTGATATATGCATGAAATGATTAGTGAGGGAGTCTGAAGTCGCTGATCCAGGTGTGCCTCGCACAGTTATATCTAAGTGTACATCAGATGCACTCAAGCAAGTTTACTTGAATCGTCAGTTGTTTGATTTGCAAGAATGGTAATCAATTAAGCTTCAAACTCATGACAAGAGCAAGCTACGTACAACAAAACTATCGTCATTTATGGCCAAGCAACAGCTAGTTACGACAAAATATTCGCCACTTATGGCCAAGCAAATGTCAGTTAAGGTAGAAGATTTGACACTTATGGCCAAGTAAATGCCAGTTAAGGTAGAAGATTCTCATGGCCAACAAATCGCCACTTATGACCAACAAATCGCCACTTTTACGGCCAATTAATCGCCGTTACGGCCAAAGAATCGCCACTTACGAACAACGAATCGCCACTTATGGCCAATCAACCGCCACTTACGACCAACGAATCGACACTTATGGCCAATAAATCGCCACTTACTGCCAGTGAATCACCACTTACGACCAATGAAACACTATTGATAACATTTAAATTAAATTTTGACGGATCGATCCTCTCAATAACGACAACTCTATTGATTTCATTATACGTACGTGACTGGGAATTGAAGGTCGTCCACAATACTCCGTATTGATTATGAACTGATTGAGAAGCAAACACCTCTAATAGCCGAGGCACTGACTCTTAGAAAAGGCATTATAAAAAACGCTTCAACTGTGCAAATAAATAAGTTGCAAATTCAAAGAGACTCGTTAATCATAATAAACCACCTAAAGACAAACACAAAATGTCCCTGAAAAATAGAGTTAACCATGTCTGATATTAACGCACCCCTCTTGTGAAGAGATAGATTTTCTTTTCTCACATTTCCAGAGATGACAATAAAGTAGCGAATAAGATTGCACATTTTTTGCTGCTCGATCAAAGGCCTTAAAATTATCAACAATTCATATCTCTGTAACCTCATTCGTAAATATGTCATCAGAGCATAATTGTTTTACCTGAATTCTTTCCTAATTAAATAAAAATCAATTTTGATCCAATGAGTTAGGTGGGTTTGACCATCCACATTTTAAACCTATCAAGTTTGTATCGTTTTAAAGTCCCCTGTTTTAAATGATGCATATTAATTACCTCTAAATTATTTAGCACAAATCAGGCCAAATTTTCAGATAGGCAAAATTTGATATGTCTGCTAAAATTTGGTAAACAAGCTAACTGTCGTCCAGTGATGCTAAAATGTGATGGATCGTAAGCCAGATCTTCTGCACTTCTCCCTAATCCCTACCACCCTCGTTAATCCTCTAATTTTTATCTTAATATTTATTTCATTTTAAAAAGATTTAAAAATTTATATTCATATTTCTAACATCTATTTTTATATAATTATAAAATTTTATTTTAAAAAAAATCATGTTTTAAATTTTTTAATAATCGTGTTTTACAAAATATTGCCTTTTATTTTTAAAAAATTGTAATATATGATTTTTTAAAATTAAATTTTATAAATATATAAAAATAGATATTAGTAATATAAATATTTTTTTTAAAGAATAAATAAATATTAAAATACTTTTGTAATGTATGAAGCTGAGTAGGGAAGATAAATATAATTTTTATTTTAAAAAAAATATTAAAATATTAAAATATTTTTTTAATGTACGAAGATAAGTGGGGAAGATGGAGCAAGAAATTATAAAAGAAAAATTCCCACCAAATCTCGCCACTAAATCAAAATTTATCATGCAGAGCTTCAAACTCCCGTCACAAATCCACAAGGAATTGGACCAAATTAATAGATCATTTTTTTGGAATAAAGATCACACATATAACCACTTATAGGATAGGACAAAAATATGTAAACCTAAACGTTGTAGAGGAATGGAACTAAATAAATCCAAAAACATCAATAAAGCATTCGTAATGAAACTCGTCTAAAAAATGCTCATAATAATTTTCACCATTTAAAGTAAAAATATTCTTTTTCATTTTAGCTAAATTATAAATAGAACCATTGAATGTATATATCCATTTTGATCCAATGAATTAGGTCGGTTTGACCATCCACATTTTAAACCTATCAAGTTTATATGGTTTTAAAGTCCCGAGTTTTAAATGATGCGCATTATTTAGCACAAATCGGGCCAAATTTTCAGAGAGGCCATTTTTGACATGTCTGCTAAATTTTGGTAAACAAGTTAATTTTCGTCCAGTAATTGTTATTTGTTAAACTAAAATGTGATTGATCGGCAATTCGGCATAATCCATTATCTCGTTTTAAATTCTCGCGAGATTTTGAATGGATGACGTGTCTCCACCGTCTCGGGACCTTTATATACTCCGTCCCCACTAGCCCACTTTCCTCCCCCACCCATTCAAGCGTCAGAGGCCCCTCTGGGTCCGATCCGGAGTCTCCTCTCCTCTCTCTGTCTCTCTACTTACTCTCTCTCTCTCTCTCCTCCAATGGCGCTTCGACGGGACCTGGCCAAGCGCTTCTACCACCTCCGATCCGGGAAAGCCACCGCTGCGCGACCTCCGCTGCCGGATCTGAGCTCCAATGCCGCCAGATCTGGCCCCCGGCGCCACTACCTGTCGTCGCCGGACGCCGCCAGCCGCGGATTCTTCCAGCGGTTTCTCCAGCGGCGGGCGATCAACCAGGATTCCTTGAAGCTGGCGAGGCTCCCGCAGTTTCTGGCCATGCCGATGGGGGAGAGTCTCCGGGATAAGCTGAGGGAGACGAGAACCGCGCCAGGACATGGCGTAATGGAGACGGATGCGGTGTCTCCGGTGCCGATTGGAGGAGCTGGTGGACTGACGGCTGAGAATGTGAGGAGGATCGTTCGGCTGGCGCAGGTGGAGACGGTGAAGGAGAGGCTGAGATCTGCCGCCGAGAGCACGTTGGCGTACGCGGATTACGTCCGCATCTGCGTGGATGCTTGCCGGAGCGAAACTCAGGGTCTGGAGATGGCCAAGCTGTTGGATGACTCTGCAAACGTCGTCGTTTGGGGCAACGTTGTTTTTCTGCGTCCCGAACAGGTTTATTCACCTATCATTAAACTAAATTAAATATTTAACAATTTCTATTCATTTGCATGTTCAGTTGGGATTGCAGGTGATTAAAATACAAGATCTTTAGGACACAATAAAATGCTTTTAAATAAATAGTACTCCATAAAAAATACTCTCATTTATTTATTTTTAGATATCATTATAAAAATAATTTTTATAAATATATTAAATATTAATTTTTATAAATTCATAATTATTAATATTACTAATAAAAATAAGAATTAATGTATTTTTATGATTTTAAATATATATTTATATAAATAATAAACTTTCATTAAAAAAACAGAGGAGTAATAACAATCACAGGGAAGTTTATGCTATTTAAAATGTTTTTTGAAGAGGAAAATAATTTAAAAGGATAAGAAAGAATTAAAGAGAGGACGCATGCGCGCCTACTGTGGTAACTGTAACTGCCGATTGTGTGGGGAACGTGAAGGCATGCTGACGTCATAACATAACCGTTTAAATGGATAATTTCCGAAGACGTAATCTGGACCGTCGGATCTCCAGGCTTTTTGCAGTTCGTGTCACCCACTTCGACGCTCAAGGCTCCACATGTTTGGCTTGTGTCCCTTTCCACAACAGCACGTAGCCTCCAAAATCTCCCTTCCTCTGATACCAACTCCTCCACAAAACGACAAATCCACTCCCTCCCCAAACCAAACAACACAAAATTATTATTTTTTCCCTGGATAACATTTATTTTTATTTATTTATTACAGCTGGCGAAATCCATGGAGACACTGATGTTGGAAACGGTGGGGCAGCCGAACGACCCAAGAAGAAAGGAGCTGGCCCAAATGGAGGCCCAAAAGGCCGAAATTGACGAGGAGGCCCGGTCGCTTGTAAGGAGAGAGCTGTATATTGGGCTGGGCCTGATGGTGGCCCAAAACGTGGGATTCATGAGGCTGACGTTTTGGGAGCTGAGTTGGGACGTCATGGAGCCGATTTGCTTCTTTGTGACCTCCATCCACTTCGCCCTGGCCTATGTGTTCTTCCTCCGCACCTCCACCGAGCCATCTTTCGAAGGGTACTTCAAGCGCCGGTTTAGGGCCAAGCAGTCCCAGCTTATGAAGGCCTGGAACTTTGATGTTGATGAGTACGAGAGGCTATGCAAGGCGTTCTACCCGCAAAACGGGTGGTAGCTTGTGCCACGGATGATGTGGAGGAGGAAATAGGGGATGTGATTACAACGATGTATGGTAGTAAATCAGCTTGTGTAGATAACCCCACCTAAAAATGGAGAAATGTAAGGGTGATGTTATTAGTGTTTTTTTTTTTTTGCTTGTATTTCTGGCAAGAGTTAAAGTAGTGATGTTTTTCCCATCTTAAGAGTTGATATCACATCTACCTATGAATTTCGTAAGTACATTAATTTGTATATTAGACGTGAATGAAGAACCGGTTAAGTTGAAAAGATTAATACAAGATTAAAACGTAACACCTTCAGGCGAAAAAGGATTGGGGATTTGCATTAAGCCAGGATGATCGTCAAACATACTAAGAAACGTTGTGTAGCAGTAGCTTATGTGTTGAAAATCTTGAAGTGGAGAGTTCAGTCGGTCAGCACAACCGCCATTGTCGAAACGAAATGAGGGCTTGGATTGAGAGGGACCAAAACGGATGAGAGAGGAAGGAAAGTGAAAACGGAAGTTTGTATTGATCTGTGTTTGTTCAGCATATACTTGTATTGGGCCTTCGGGCCCAATACAAGTGATAAAGAAGAGTGTGTAATAAGTGAGAATAGACGGTGGAGTTCTATATAAACACTCCCCTCCTAATCGACACTCAACGGGTTCTGATTCTAGCTTCTTCTACCTCTTGTAAATTCTCTAATCTGATCAATCTATTCTTGATTTCTGGTTTTATGTAAAGCTTCACAGGGTATCAGAGCAATCGAAGCTTTGATCGATCGTTTGGGTAGCGATTGGGCCATTGGGGTTCGCTGTGTGCGAATTTCACTTGGTGCGTTTTGTGTCGTCTGGTCTTGGTGATCTCGACGATTTCTGGTTTTAATGGCGGACAAAGGAAATTCTGGAGTTCTTGGAGGTGGAGGATCTCAAGGAAACACCAATGATTCTCTTACCTTGGCTAATTCAGACAACCCTGGGGCACAACTGGTGTCATTTCAATTTTCAGGGTCGAATTTCTTAGGATGGAGTCGGGGAATTTGGCTCGCGCTGGGTGCGAAGAACAAGCTTGGGTTTATCGACGGGTCGGATGCCACCGATGGGTTCAATCGAGTTGCAAAGGTGGATCCGGGTGGATTACATGGTCCGTTGTTGGATCTTGAATTCGATGGTCAGTTCGATTTTGGAGAGCTTTATGTGCGTGGAGTCGGCGAGATATCGCTGGGCAAAGCTCTCGGAGAGGTATGGTCAGTCTAACACCCCTCTTGTAACTCTTGTTTGTATTGATCTGTGTTTGTTCAGCATATACTTGTATTGGGCCTTCGGGCCCAAACTTAGTCAAGCCCAAAGCAAACGAAACCCGGTCTACCCTACGAACATATAAACCGGCCTAAACATTACGGAGTACAAAATATAAAATTCATCCCAATATGTTTTCTTTTATTATCAAAATCATTTGATAATAAGAGAAATAGTTCATAAGGTAATCAACCTTATGTTGTTTAAGATATCTCATCAGCTTTATATGTTTTTTAAGACTAGTTAGGCATCGCGCGCGAATGCGCGCGGTCTATTCAAGTTTGTATGTCATTTGGTGATTTTTGTTGGGTACGCATTGTGAAAGAAACAAGGTTTTCATATGCCTCTTAAAAAGAATCAGTGTTAAGAATTCAATTTCACGGATCCTAGAGCTAAAGAAAAGCACATACATGCAATTAATATAAAGGATACATAAGTGGAAAGTTTATCTTTCGAGGTTGGATAGATAAAAAGACGGAAGACAAGATAATTGTTTGGTTTATACAGTAAGATTATACATAACACTCGTGACTCATCTTTAGTTGGAGACTTGGAGTTGGACTTGGCGCCTTTGGATTTGCATCCAAAGCTTGAGGATCGCCTAACACCACGATCAAGAAAGGCCTAACACCACCCAAATTCTCGCCTCTTTAAAAAAAACCGACTTTTAGGATCACCTGCTAATATCCAAAGGCATTGATATACTTACATGGTAACATGATTTGCAACATCACGTTCTTTAGTTTTTGCTGTCTGATTCTCCCTATTGGTTTCTGCATTCTCGTTTTCTTTTTGCTCCTCTATCTCCTCAGCTTCCTAGATCACCATGAGTAACTGGCATGAAAATCTTATAATGAACAAATTTGCTCACACCATAGTTTCCACCAAGACTGTAACAAGATATCCCAGTAAATTCAGAGTCACTAATGTGTGTTATCTCAACAACTTCCATGACCCATTATTCAATTTTATGAAAAGATGTTTTGAATTAGAATTTTCACTGTCAAAATATTTAGCCAGGATCTAACCTAGCAAACCCCAACTATGACCAAAGAAATCTAAGACGAGGAATAACTAAAGCACGGGAAAAAATAACCTATACATTGAAAAGATATGGATCCTAGAAAGCCAAGATAAAATACCTTCTATCCCATGTTTATCAAGCCAAAGCATATAGTATCTTTGACAAGAAGTTCTTCACTACGCCAGGCTCTCCATTTATCAAGCCAAAGCATTTGGAATGAAATATCAGACAAAACCTACAGATGACATACTTAACATGGTTTCTTAATTGAACTCCTCAATCTAGGAAAAAAATATGGATCTAAGTTAGGTTTGTAGTTTTTACCTGATCATAAAATTCAAGACTTTCACTGAAGCATGGTCATAAGCTACAACCGTGCAAAATTAGCTTGAAAGCATCAAAAGAACGACCTGGAAACATCCCCCAATTAGCAGAAGCAATTATGAAAATAGCAAGAAAAGCGCACAGCTTGTTCTCAAAAGGAATTAGCAAACTGTCTCGGTCACTATATAGCACCTAGAGAATCAGTACACAAACAGCTCCAAACCTAAGAATGGCTTCCAGTTCCTAGCTAGAGGGATGAAAGAAACTTCTAGCTAGTTAGTACTTTTTAAGTAAGAATCAATGATTTAGAATTCAAGCCAAAGCAGGCTTTGCACCTGAAATAGGACTAATGAAGATACAGAAGAAAGAATGAGTCTGGGCTTTCAAAAAGATGAAAATGCACAATAACAAAAAAAAGAACATACTTACACAAGTTCTTAGAAAAATACCAGGGATGAATGACTTCTCATGGGAGGATACAAGCAAGATTATAGGGAAATAGTGCTCGAAAAACAGCAATTTCATCACTAAGTTGGTAGAAGCATCACTGGAGGCATTTCAGCTTAACAAAAAGAGAGAGCAAAAGAATACCATAGGTTAAACACGGATGCTCGTGTACATAATTTTAAAAACAATTAATAGGAGCCAAAAACTGGCCATGTCCAAAAAAATAAATGAATATGTTTTGTAAAGACCTTGCCATTGATTATCAAATGCTACTCATGAGTTTATTGAAGTTGCTAGTTACTTTAAATGTAATATTTAATAACAGAATTTCAGCTACAAAAAAATGTGATTATTCTTATTCTAACCTCATTTATGTATGATATGAGCATGTTTTGATAAATAACATAGGATGATAATTTATCAAGCAAGATTTACCCTTTGTGGATTTTTCCAGCAGGGGCCACATAAAATCTAATTGTGTATTATACCACTGGAAAATAAATGAAAACATAGTGGGCAAGATTTACTCTTTTAGTATAAATCTTATTTCCCAATTACAATTCTAATGCCATGAATTCCAAGGTCTCCAAGACCTAATATTCTATTTGCATCAGTCATCAGCTCCTTGCAAACATACTAACTTCCAACAACAAACCCAAACAGAATGTAGAGAAGAACTACAGATGAGGCAAACTGACCCGACGATCGAAGAACCGTACGACTCGAGAATCCTAAAAAAAATGAAGGTGATTCAACAAAATCAGAAGCTTAACATTGAAACATCCAGAGTAAAAACTAAAAATGAAGACGATCGAAGGGCTTACATGAGGCAGTGTTTTGAAGAACGATAGAAAGCCTTGTGCTTGCCTCGCATCTACAACGATGAAAAGAGAAAGAGAAATCTTCAGAAATTGCATATAAATACAAATAAAGAGGATTTGGGAAAGAAAATTAGGGTTTTAGCAATCGCTTACCGAGCTTGAACTCTGGGAGCTTGCTCTGGTCGGGGAAATCGTCCTCCATTGCCAAAGGATGTGTGGAGGTGCCGGAGAGTTTGGGAGGGGTGTGGTGAGGCAATTGATTGAGTGGGGGCATCGTTTTCAAGGAAAGGGGCTACTTGGGATTTTGGCGGGAAATCGGCGGCGGGATGAAATTTTCAAGGTGTCTTTCGGCGTCGATTTGAGACCTGGGAGTGGCAAGAGGCGAACGAGAATAACAGTAGGAGAGAGTAGGCAAATCGGGATCTTGGGAAGGCAGATGTAGAGGGAAAGGAGAAATCGGTGGTGATGAAACCAGGGCAGAGAGTATGAAGAGTACGGTAGAAGACATAGGCCAATTTCCAGAATCCGTTTTAAGTTAACGGGAGTACTCACTCCGTTAATTCACTGTTCATTTAGGGGGTTCAGTCTTTTATAATAGTATAGATATCTCATCGCTCTAGCTAGTGATGAAATGATCGATCCAATTCAAGAAGACATATGGGTGTGTGCTTTTTTTGGTCGGCACATATGGGTGTGTTTGGATTTCATTGCATTTTTATTATAATGTAGTAATTATTTTACCTCGTTTTATATGTCTGTTTGGTTGTAAAAATAAAAATCTCATAAAAACCGAAGTGAAATCATAATTTAATCAAATAATCACATAAATCGAGATAAAATAATTGCATTTTAATTAATATATTGTGGAATTTAAAAATATCATAATTTAAACACCTTAAATTTTTTATTAATCAAACACCAATTTATCATTTTGCATTATAAATATTAAATATAATGCATTTGGAATCCAAACACATGAAGCGTTGGGCTATTTATGAGATTTTCACCTCTGAATAGACTAGGGATGATCTAACTCAAAAGAAGACATGTATTAGGCGCAAAGAAAAATGTTAGATCACGTTAATTTTGGGGAAAGTGAACTTATATAAATAACATATATAATGATGGGTTGTTCAATGAGATAGGTAGTTAACAATAAATTTAATTGGCAAGTTATGTCCAACAAAATAACAATATTGAACCATTAGCAAAATGACAAGTTGCAACTTGTTTTAATCTGATTTACGTTATACTCCCTCCGTCCTAAAATAGATGGGTTTTTACTGTTTAACACGATTTTTTAGAAGCTAAAAACTATACTGTACAAAATATTATTACATTCGATCCAAAATACATGTCGTTTGACTTTTTAAACCGTACTTTAAGAAAGTAAAAACTATATAAAATATCAACTTTTTTAAAATTATTTTTTTACAACTTAATATTTGTTGGTAATAAGTACGGAGTATTAAATTGTAAAAAATAAAAAATTTAATATATTATATACTACCTCCGTTGCAAAATATAAGGCCTTTTGCTTTTTGGCACGTTTTTTAATGAGTTAAAAACTCCATGAAATATTAAATTTTTATTAAATTTTTTTACATAGTATTATACATATTAAAATAACGTGCAAAAAAGGAAAAGGCCTTATATTTTGCAACGGAGATAGTAGTTTTTAGCTCCTTAAAATACGTGGTAAAAAGTCAAACGACATGTATTTTGGATCGGATGGAGTAACTTTTTTTTTAATAATTACAAACTTATTATTTTAGCTCCTAAAAAAACGTACCAAAAAGTAAAAACGCATCTATTTTATGACGGATGGAGTATCTAATGCGTAGTAAATAGTATATGCATGTTAATTAATTGTCAAATTCCGGGAAATTCCAATGAGATGGTATATGAAATAAAAATTGTGTTTGGTTTATTTTGTTCTTTTTTATTATAAGGTCGAGATATATCCTTTTATTACAAAATATTTAAATCATTTACGAAGAGACTTTATTCTCTTATATTTTGGTATTTTGGTATTTTGGAGAGTCTTTTATTCCCAACATTAATTTATTATCGACTCTATTCGACATATGAAAATTAATTGATTTATCGTTGTTCTAATCAAATGTATATGGCCTGATCGATTGGTGGGCCTTAAATCTCGATCAATTATTCCGATGATAACGAACGAAAGTTCATGAGATCAAGACTCATGAGGTACAAAGACCCCTTGCCCTAGTGGTAAGGGAGAGGTGGCCCTTGCAAGAGGTCAAGGGTTCAAATCCCACTTCTTACGCAATTTGTGTATTAGTGGGTGCTCAAGCCTTCATTGACTTGGGTGAGCCTGCCTGGTGGCTTGCCGCCTGGCTAAGCCGGTTCGCGTCCTTTGCAGGCTAGGGCCCGGACCCGTGGAGGATTAGTAGATAACCTCGTAACCCCCCACGTCCAAAAAAAAAAAGACTCATGAGCCTGCCACCAGGCAAAGTCGGTTCGCGTCCTTTGCAGGCTAGGGCCCGGATCCGTGGGGGATTAGTCGATAACCTCGTAACCCCCCACGTCCAAAAAAAAAAAAGACTCATGAGCCTTTGTGGGATTCCGGAAAGACATCCTAATTGGGTCGTATGAAAGAAGAATTGTATCATATTTATTTTTATTTTAAAGTTATAAGCTTGGAAGAGTTAGAGAGGAGGAAAAAATCATGGAGGAGGAGGAGCTATATTATGGTTTCAAAGGGCAAAAGCAAATGAGTTCAAGTGAGGTGATAGTCTGATAGAAATTCAAAATATTTTCATCAAAAAGTGAATGGAAGGGCAAAAAGAAATTCACTGACTAGGCTGGTTGATGATGAGGGAATGGAGTGGCGGAGTCGGGAGGGGATGTTGAGAGTGGCGGTAGCCTATTTTCCTATTCGAATCAAACCTGATGGCTTCACCAGACCTTGCGACCCAAGGAATATCACCACTGCTGTCGGATGAGGATAACCGTGTGCTCCTTTGGCCGTTCACCAATGCATGAGGAGATAAAAGTCGCCCTATTCTCAATGCATCCTACGAAATCCCCTGGGCCCGACGGTATGTCAGCATTGTTTTACCAACAATACTGGCATATCGTCGGGCCTGATGTCACAAATTTTGTCCTTGATATATTAGCAGGTGCTCCTTTCCCGGAGGGTCTTATGACTCTTAACCACGCATACATAACTTTGATCCTTAAGGTTTCTTCTCCTTTCAGGATGAAGGACCTTAGACTGATTAGTCTATGCAATGTGTTGTTTAAGATCATCTCCAAGATGCTAACAAATTGTTTGTGCCTTAACGAGGTGATTTCTCCAACTTAAAGTGTGTTTGTGTTTGTGCCTGGAAGACTCATTATTGACAAAGTGTTGTCAGCTTTTGAGATTTTCCACTATATGAAAAATAGGAGCACGGGAAAGAAGGGCTTCATGACGTTGAAATTGGACATGGAAAAAGCCTACGACAGGGTTGAATGGATCGGAGCTTCTTAGAGCACTGTATGAGGAAGATGGGTTTCCATAGAGACTGGACGAAGATGATTATAGGGATATCCGACTCAAACTTTTGTGCCTGGAAGGGGTACGATCTACGACAAGGTGACCTACTCTCGCCTTACATATTCTTTTTCTACGCTCAAGCCTTGTCGGGTCTTATTAGGAGAAGTGAGGAGACGAGAATATGGCAGGGGATAAAAATTGCTTCGTCAGCACCTTTGGTGTCTCACCTGTTTTTTGCGGATGACAACATTCTTTTTGCAAGGTATAACTGTCAACATGGTTAAGAAATCGTGAACATGCTCAGGACTTATGGAGAAGCATCGGGACAACAAGTTAATCTTGCGAAGTCGGAACTATCATTTAGCGGGAATGTGAGCGAAGAGGTTCGTGAGGAGATTCAGAGTATGGTGGGAGTCGCAAAAGTTGAAAAACACGAGAAATACTTGGGCCTTCCAACCATATTGATTGGACGGTCCAAGAAGGTCATCTTCAATGTAATCCGGAATGGGATCTGGAAAAAGTTGAAAGGCTAGAAGGCTAGGACATTATCATGGACAGGAAAAGAAGTGCTTCTGAAATCGGTTGTGCCGCGATATTGAGCAACTGATGTGTGATTTTTAGTGGGGCGATGGAGAGGGGAACATGAAGCTTCACTGGACATCTTGGAAAAGAATATGTGTCTCTAAGGATCGTGGTGGGATTGGATTCCGAGATATGGAGGTCTTCAACCTTGCTTTGCTTGCCAAGATGGGGTGGCGAATTATGACCGAGTCGAACTCCTTGTTGTCGAAACTCACCAAAGCTCGTTATTTTCCACATTCTACCTTCCTCGCAGCTGAGTTGGGGCACAAACCAAGCTATGTTTGGTGGATCTTTTTGAAAGCTAGAGTGGTTCTTGAAGAGGGTACTTTCTGGATAGTCGGCAATGGTTCAAATCTGTATGCTTGGGGTGACCGGTGGCTGCATAGAACTCATTCGTTCAGGCTGACTGCCAACCCAACTCGAAGGGGTGAATTTACAAGGGTCATCGATTTCATTGATTGGAGAACCGGTAAATGGGATGAGGTTGTGATCCGGGAGACTTTCTTGTCGTGTGATGTCGAAGTCATCCTCAACATTCACCTATCTGATCCTAGCACAGAGGACTCTCCCACCTGGTTCTATGCTCGAGATGGGAACTTGTCGGTGAGGTCCGCTTACCATAGATTCATTGAAGTGCACCATGAAGCCAAAGACAGGGGTGAGACGTCGAATGGAGTAAGGACGGGTGGAATATGGAAGAAACTATGGAGGAATCCGGTGTGTCCAAGGACGAGAAACTTTTTGTGGCGTGTGTGTGTCGGGAAATTTTACCATGTAATGAGCGGTTGTGTAGAAGGGGGGTGCCGATGGTGCAATGGTGTGGCTCGTGCGGCCACGTTGAAACCATAATGCATGTTCTGTATGAGTGTAAGCAAGCCTGGAATGTTTGGAAACTCCTTCCGGACACCAAATTGCTTAGGCGGGGAGTTGCTGACTTCACCGAATGGTTGGAGAAGATGTTGTCTTCATGTGATATTGAGAGACTAATCTTGTGGGCTCATGCGGTCAAAGGAGTGTGGTATGCGCACAACAAAATGTGTTTTGAAGGGGTTTTGGTTTTGCCAAAGGACATCATTGACCGCAAGCTGGGAATATACCCAATGACGCCCGAAAAAAACAACTGTTTGGGATGTCGCAGCAACCATGCCTTCAAGAGGAGCAAAGACAGTACGCTAGGTGGTTTATTCCGGAGGACGGGCTTCTCAAAATCAATTGCGATGCCTCTTCAGATGATACAAAAGGGTGCGGTGTGGGTGCAATTGCTAGAAATGCACATGGGGAGACCTATTGGGTGAGAGCTGAGTCGATTCAACAGGGGACTGGATCCCACTTGCGACCAAGATTGAGGCGGTGGTCAGGGCTTTACAAGAAGCACAACGACGAGGCAACAATGCAATTGTGATCGAGACAGATGGCGCCCAACTTACAACCTTCTTGATGGAAAATCTGAATTCGGAGGAGTGATGGGTATATATACTTGTTCATAAAGCAAAATGGAGCCCGTACCTTTCAAGTTTGTAAATGGAGCCTTGTGAGTTGTGAAGAGGGAGGGTAATCAAGTTGCGAATTACCTCGTTTTTCTGCAGTTTCAGAATTTGAATTACCGTCAAACCTTTTCAATGTAGTATTGTATTTAGAGATTTAGAAGTTAATTGAAGACGATATGTTTTTCATAAAAAAAAAGTTATAAGGTCGGAAATCACTTCTAATTCAAAAGCTTAAGCCACCTCCATTTGTTTACAGCAATATTGGCCCAAAGTTTGAGAAATGAACCCGAATTAGACAGACTCTAATATAATGTTAAATTCCGAGAATCTCGAATCGGTTGTATAAAATGAAAGTCCTGTAGATTGAGTTTATTCTTATTTTCAAATTATAAGATTTTGGTTTACCTTTTAACACAAAAGCTATATTTTATAAACTAATTAAACCCACAAGCACATGCCAATTACAAAGTTAATTTATTTGATCTTGAATAGAAATTGATAATGGGCTCTTTCACTTCATGTATTCGAATAAGAATTTGAACGAGTCCTAACTCCTAAGTTTGAAAATTTATAGGGAATACAGAAATTCTCAAACCTAGCTTGTACATATATATGCATATGTTTAAACTTAAAACCGGCCTATACTTTTTTGACGTGTGGAAAAAAGATAGCAAAAAGATTTATTGTAAATAAGTACTCCCAAATGATAGAAAATTCAAAGTCAAAAAATGAGAGGATGAATATCATCATCAACGGCTAATTTACCTACCTAACGAGTAACGACTATCACCAGCCATTTCCAACATCTTTCGTCGTAACAAAGCAAAACTCAACGGATATATTTCATTATAACGTAACTATATTCTTTTATATATATGTGTATATAACTATTACAATCCCCGTGTCATGGCGTGATTTTTTAAAAATTAAAATCTTAATAATATAAAATTTTAATATTAAATATTATTAAATGTTAAGATAAAGATTATAAAAATCTTTATCATAAATATACGTATCTTATAAATCTCTCATGAAATTATTTTTAAAAAAATCTCATGTAAAAGTATAATACATAAATATATATATTTTAAATCACTCAGTAAAACTCATAATAATATCATTGTAGCTTTGTTTAAATGTGAAGATATTGGTTATGGCACATCATCATAAAGACTTATATATTAAGTAGTATATGTATAGATTAGATATTTATAATATATAAATATTTACATGTAGATTAATAGTAAACATTAGATTATATTAAATTCAATGTTTTGAATTAAGTATGGTAGTTAGTAAATATATAAAAAAAAATGTGATTGGTTTAAAGGGAAGAAGAAGAAAAATTAAAGGAAAAAATAGATTGATTTAAAGGGCTAAAAAAGACAGGGATGTCATGTAAGCTAAAACTCTTCTACTTCAAGAATATATCTATATAATTAGTAAATGTGTTAAAAATAAAAGAAAAAAAAATGTAATTGGTTTGAAAAGACAAAGGGATGAAGATAAAAAATAATTAAAGGCAATAAATTTGAGTTAAGTTCAATAGTTATATTAGATTGAATTCAATGTTTTGCATTAAACCCAATAGTTAGTAAATATGTTGAAAATAAAAGAAAAAATGTGATTGGTTTAAAGATATAAAGGGAAGAATTAAAATAATAATTAAAGGAGATAAATAATTTTTAAAAAAGGCGAAAAAACTTGATTGGTGGAAAGAGAGGATTAAGAAGAGGCTGACATATAGGCAGAAAGTATTATGTTCGAAAAAATAATCCAAAATATGGAAATATGGAAAAAAAAGAGGAGAAAATATCTGATTGGAAGCGAATGAGAGATTAGTGGAGAAGCTAACACAAAAGTTTTAAATATTCTTAATAAAGAAGTATATATATATATATATAGGGATTGGTTCAAGAGTGCACACCTCTTATAGTGTACCTTGTGCACAAATCTTGACCTTTAATTAAGAGCAATGGATGGTTAAGATTAATTGGATTTTTTTGCTATTTTTTTAATTAAAACATATGGGACCCACCAGAAAAATTCCTTACCTGCCTTAATGCGGCGCGTGTGCAGTGAGCCATCTCCCGTTTTTTTTCTACCGAATGATTTAAATCTCTCTCTCTCTCTCTCTCTTTTTAAATTGCCATTCTTTTTTTTTTAAGTTCACACATGGGTGATCTTTTGGTGTACGGAGTAACCACCTGATTTGGTTTGTGTTTGAAATTTATCAATTTAACCGAATAATGTTTCATATCATCAAGAATAATATTATGCTATATTTTTTTCCACCCAGTTTATATAAAGATTAACCAATTCCACTGAATAATTTGTTACGTACTACCGAATAATGTTTTTTTTTTCATCAGATCAAATTCAAATGAAAGAAACCTCAACTCCCTATACAATACTTACGATTTATACGAATAATGCTTTATATTTCACCGAATAATCTCATAGTTCATATGTTTTTTATAAACGAATAATCACTACAAATTTATCGAATAATGCCGGTATCCCACCGAATAATGTTTCATGTGCAACGCATAAAATTAACCATCTAAGATTTCTTTAAAAAAAATGACAATTGTAATGAATAATATTTAAATATTCAGCGAATAATACTTATATTCAGAACTAAATAATATCGAAAACCTTAAAACACAATCACACATTGATTTCGAATTACAAAATCCTCACATTCCACGAATAATATAGATCGACAAATATAACAAAGGAATGTTAACCTGATGATCTAAAATTTTACGGATGTACCTCCTTAGCCTCCTCTTCCCATTGCAATCCAATATTACTAATTACAGATCAGAAGAACAGGGATTTTGTTTAGGGATCAAGGCAGCAGCAAGCAACCAGGCGAGGCGCCGGAGGACATCGACGGATCGGAGCAGTCAGCACCCGCCTCTTCATCATTGGTGGTTGATCCTGGAGTCGAGGAGCGCCCATTCGAGGCGGAGGCGAGGAGGACATTCAGTGGGGAGGCAAGGCGGCGGAGGCAAGGAGATGATTCAGCGTGAGGCAAGGCGAGGCGGAGACGAGCCCAGGCGAGGCGGATGTCCGATCGAAGGTGCTCAGACACCTCGAAATCTGAGGCTCAATATCAGACTTTGTCCCGATCGAAGGTCGCCGGTTGTACGATAGCAGTGCGACGATGGTGGGGACGACGATGGGATACGATGGTGGGGTCGCCGGCTGTACGAGATCTAGCCTGAATCCCTGTTTCCGAGCCGCCAGCCTCGCCTCCATCGCCACCACCGGCCATCTGGACTCGATTCCGACCACGCCTCCGCCTTCCCTCCATGCCGAATCATCTCCTCCCCGCCTCGCCTGGATCTCTTCACCTGCAGAAAACGATTTGGAATTAGGGATTTATTTTCCCCACCCAACACGCGCTACACACTCTTTTATTGAGATTTAGATTAATTGTCAACAATTTTTTTTTTAAAACTCAAGGGACACGTGGTAATATCTCATCCATCCGTTCCATTTAGATCAAAGGTTCAGATCTGTGCACAAAGTACACCCTAAGGGGTGTGCACAAATTACCTACTCTCTCTCTCTCTCTCTCTCTCTCTCTCTCTCTCTCTCTCTCTCTCTCTCTCTCTCTCTCTCTCTCTCTCTCTCTCTCTCTCTCTCTCTCTCTCTCTCTCTCTCTCTCTCTCTCTCTCTCTCTCTATATATATATATATATATATATATATATAGATAGATAGATAGATAGATAGATATATAGATAGATATATAAATATAGATTATCAGGATTAGCGCGTATCTGTTATATATGGTTGAGTTTTTCATAACCATTCCGGAATGGCTCACTGGAAAGGACTTGCGGGTAGTATACAAATGTCCTCAGTTCGAACCCTGGATATGGCCGCTCTTTATTTACAAATTCAAGGTTGAGCTTTTCGTACATATATATGCATGTTACCATGTAGTCAATTAGATAGGTTAAACTAATATCCTAATAAAAAAATCAACGAAATTTTAAAAATAAGAAATAAAATTTGAACTATCAAATATTATTTAAACAATATAAAATTTATAAAATTCACCTCTAATATTTTTTTTACAACTCTACAACTTCAATTTTGTAGTGCCAAACCAACCAAACCCAAGAATTCAAAAACCGGTGATTTTAATGAAATGAACCATCTTAAAAGCATTTTTTTTTTTGAAGCATGATAAAGATTAGGAAAGCCGCCGCCGACTCGATATCTTAAAACATTAGTTAGATTACAAGGCCCGCGTTTGGTGCACTTAAGTTTTTTTTTTTAAATATTTAATATTCTTTTAATCAATAATAGAATGATTGCTTCACATTTACTCTAATGCATTTTTCTTTTATGAAATGATAACTTCATTATCTTTAATATATGCTTTAACCTTTCAATCATTCACGTATATATGTGTGCGCGTGTTAGTGTCATATTTATATGAATATTATATTATATGAACACGAACGTACACTCGTATATATGAATATGATATTGTGTGAATATGAATATAATATAAATATGGGTTTATAAATATGATATTATTTATATTCATATAACATAAAATGAATTATATCATATTCATATTCACACAGTAATAATATTCACATATCCATATTTACATAATGTTATATTCATATTAATATAACACAATATTCATTTGTTTCACCGTTGTATCGTATTTTCCGTTTCACTAGAACTCTTATATACCAAGAAAAGATTTGGTTCATCAAACAAGTATGAAGAAACCAAGAGGTCAAACAAGTTAAAAGATAGAAAAACCATAATAAGCAAACAAGCATAAAATAAAAGCACAAAAAAAAAAGTGGGTATTACATATCAAGCCACACTCTTGTGATGCCACCTATGACGACCCTCTTCATCCCATCCCCAAGCACCCCGACTTGGATTTAAAAAAAAACATCTCACCTTGTTCACCTCCTCCCAATTTGGGCCAACACACCCTAATGTAGTTAATAATATGGTTGTTTTTTTATATATATAAAGTAAGAATTCGAGATCAGAAAAAACATAGATCTCAATAGGCTTGGTGGACGGAAGATCAACGAAACATACAACTAAAACCAGAAAATGGCGCAATAAAATAGGAAGTGCACAAACAACACTAGGACGAAGCTAAACAACCTAAAACTAACAAGATGAGGACATAGGCTAAATACGAAGCCAAGCGCGCGCCACCATGAGTAGCACCGTTGGCCAGTGGTACATTTGGAATCTCATGTGAGCAGTGAAGACGAACCTCCAAGGAATCTCATTTCCTAAACATGGAGTCACCCCAAACACAACACCATGACCCCAGCCAGTTCCGACTCCGGACGCCATAACCTCAACGCAGAAGATCCATCGTCGAGACATGCCAGAAGCAAAGCCGCACACCACCTGAGCGAAACACACCCATAATAGCCAACCAAAACGGGCACATTTTTTGATCAAGTCCTTTCGGGATTTAGTTTAGGCCCTTTCAGACGTTTAATTTTTTTTCTTTTTTTTTGGAATTTCCAAAAAATTCGTTCTGGGTTGGTTAAGCCCTTTCGGGATTTATAAACTAAATATATATGTACATAGAAATGTTTTACTTCTTTTTAATTCCACATCTTGCCAGGCTTGTCGTGTAAGGAATGGGAAATCAATCCCTTGGCGTGCAAGACAACCCCACACACACGTGCACGACAAGAAAAGAAAGGACAGGTTCGACGTTGGAAATTAATTAATGCAGGTCGACGGGATCATCAACGATGACGAACGTCGAGACCAGCTGCGCTGCACCAACAAACCAAAACACCTGAAGGAGGAGGACTATCAGGTGACACCAGGCGAAGACGAAGGCAACAGGGGAGGAGGGGTAGACGAGAGGGAGATGGCGGAGAGAGCACAACACCCAAAATGAGAGCAATACAACCAAACACCAAAAGAACGACGAGGAAGGCAATCGAACAGGAAGAAGAGAAAGAGACGTCTCCAAAACGCAAAAGCCCTAAACCGAATATACAAAAGAAGGGAGACCCAAGTACCCAACACACCCACCCTGGACCGAAGAACCCTAAATCGGACGGGGAAGGGACACCAGGAGCCCAAACAGAAACAATTATGTGACAAATCGGCACAACCTGAAAAGAAGGAGGAGTGCAAGAGAGAGGGAGACTAAAACCAATGACGAGGGTGGCTGGAGGAAAATCCCCAAATCGAAAGTCGAAACATGAGGGACGACGACAAGAAAAATTGCAGAATTCGGCCACAAGACACAAGGGGAAGGGGATTAAAAAGAGATGGATCCGAAAAATAGCGTTTGGAGGTGTTGATTTGGCTAGAGGCTGGATTGATTTGGAAGAGGAGATTCACTTGTCCCTTTCGGGACGGGATATAAACTTTCACCCGCCCCGCTCCATCACCCGCTAACCCTTCACCCGCATCCACCCCGTACGGGTGAACGGGTGAATATTATTGGATATCCAATAAGACGCATCAAACATTTTTATTTTCAAATATAAAATGAAATACTTAGGTTAATTAGAACACATACTAGCCTATCAAGTTCGAGTTCAACAATACGTAAAAAAATACACAGCTTATCAAATAAAAACATTTCGAGTACCAATTCAACAATATGTGAAAAATATATACAAAACTTATAATAAAAAACAACGGGAATACCTTCCATAAGATCACAACATTGAAGCATTTCCGAATCCACTACTGAATCTAATTTTCAAAATAACTAGACTCTACTAACAATATAAACTCAAATAGAAAACACTTTTAAAATATAAAACCAATGCGAAGAACAAAATAAAGAAATTTAAGTGCGGATTATTGATACTTATTGGGTGATTATTGGTGCGGGTTAATGATGCGAGTTATTAAAACGGGTTTTGGGTGAACAATCATTATCTATATCCGCTCCGTTACTCAGTTCATTCGTCACCCATCACCCACTTTTTACGAATTTTCACCCGAAAAAATAGTACGGATGAATACCCACGCCTCATTTCCATCCCTAATTAGAAACCACACCCGCACTCAAATCAAAATTTACCTAATATCTTTAATCAAAACCATGTAACAACACAACAAATCAACAAACCACATAGGGCGACAATCAAAATCTAAAATAATGAATCAAAGTAGCCCCTTTCAACCATTCCATTTCAGTTCACAATTTTAGTCAATTCAACGCAAAATTTCAATATATATACGTATTGAAATTTGGAGTACAACTACCGTATGTTACATATATTGAAATCCGGATTACAAAATCATGTTATGTTGTCCTTATCCGTACATACATAAATTAAGAAATTGACAAATTAAATGACTACCCAAATTTATTTGGATGAATTGGTCAATTACATATCAATTTGATTGACGTATGGTGATTAATTTTATTTATACAAGTCGCGTTACACAAATTAATACAATCCCTATTATATTAAATACAATGAATAGTCAAGAACTCGACTTTTTTGCAATAGACAATTTCATTCATTGTTAAATTAATTTTCAAAGAAACTTTACTATATATATATATATTATATAATTGTGTAGAAAAACATACCAAAACCTAATCAATGTTTTGTCGGAAATGAACGTCAGTATGTGAGAAAATTTAAAATCAGATTCACAATTCAATACAAGTTCAATTTCTTTCTCATTGTTCGGAACCAACTGAATCTACAGACCCGTTCTTCAATTGTTTCTTTTTTTCCTCCTAAAAAGTGTGATTCCCATCGAAAATGAGGAGACACCGGCGATGTTTCTGGGCTAAGAGGAGACCGATCGGGAAATGGTTGGATTGGTGATTGTCGGGAACGACGCCGTTTGGACACTCACCGGAGTACTCTCGCACCGCCACCGCTATTGGACCCAACGCTTCGATGGAGGTGGAGACTCCCCGCGCTCGATGTGTTGGGTTGTCAAAGATGAGATTTTTAGACAAGCTCCGATTCGCCATTGTTTTCTTTCAGGTTAAGCTCTAACTCGTAGTTGTTGACCTTTGCTGTAATGTCCATGCTACATTTTTAGGGTTGCCGGTTTTGTGGTGTTTTTGTGAATTTGAATTTGCACTAAACTAAATGCTAGTGTGGAGCTACGGTGGACTGAAAATTGAGCTTAAAATTGGGAGATTTATGAGGATTTGAAAGTGAGATTTCACTCATTTTTGCAAGTTTCTGTTTTGGTAATTGAAACCTGTTTGGAGTTCATTAGATCTTTGCCTTCTCAATTGTTTCCCCTTTTAGCGGTTTCTTAATTGAATTGACTGTGCCTTTAATGATATAATTTGAAGTGAATCTCCTTTGTGAGGTTCAGTTCCTGGCATTAGAAAGCCATGTGGGTCTACTTTGCTTCTAAAGTAGAACTATTTTTGTGAGTTGCAGATTTGCAGCTGTGGTTTTTATTTGCTTCTTGCAAAGCCTGCCTTATGCCTGGGCTTATTTGTTTTTTCATATTGATGTGTTATGCAGATTGTTCTTACATTGATTCCAAATGAGTTTGTGAATGCGAAATCCGCTGTTCATCAGCTAAGTTGGCAAGGGAAGGATAGGGAAGGGAGAAATATGGACTCCCATTCTTGTATACATGATGAAATTATTAAGCAACGGAGAAGACCTGGTCGCCATGTGTATTCTGTTAACCCGCAAGTTTACCAGGAGACTGATGATCACATGAAAGAACATAGCCACAGGGGAAGGGACTTGCTTGGTGTTTCAGAATATGCCGAGCATTCGAAGGATACAAAGCAGCCTATTAGAATGGATTTGAATTATGATGCTGTTGGGCACTCTTTGGATAGGGATTGTCGTAATGTTGGCGATATTGTTAAGGTAATAAATAAAGCCCTGCAAGAAATTTCGTCTGTAGTTTTTTTTGACTTGCCACTTGCAAAATGAAAAGCAGTATTGATTAGGCTTTATTTCCATTTTGGCTGATCAGCTTGGGGAGCCTCCCCTGACCGTTCTTCCTAGCAAGCCCGCTTGCAATCCTCTAAGTGACCCTCCTCTTGTTGGTGATTGCTGGTATAACTGCACACTCGATGACGTATATGATGAGGACAAGGGGCGTCGTTTACGTAAGGTAGTATTTGTTATTACAATTGTCCTTCATATTTTTGTGCTTTGTCCAATAGTGGTATTGCAATAAATTCATTCTAGCCTGACTAAAACATCGTGAATTATTTATTTTTGTTAATGCTCATGTCACTGGATGAAAAAGATGCGCATCTATTTACTTGGAACAATTGTTGATAACTGATCCATTATGATCGCCAATGCCATGACATGTAATTTCAGGCCCCGGCCAAATAGTGGAAATTGATGTCTTATTAACTATGATGAATATTTATACGGTATAGAAAAGGATGTCATACTCTCGATAAATACAGAAAAGGACACTCTAAAGCCTATATTCGATATGCATTGGTCAATCAAACCCTTTAACTCTAGAACTGAATGTTATTGCAGGCCTTAGAACAAACAACTGATTGGTTTAGGAGGGCTTTGGCTGTTGAACCTGTGAGAGGGAATTTGCGTTTGAGTGGATACTCGGCTTGTGGACAAGATGGGGGAGTACAGCTTCCACGTGAATATGTAGAAGGTCTTTTTTTTTAATGATACTCGCGCATTCCGCAGTCTTTATCTTCAACTGCATTCTGTTGGTAATTAAAATGCCTTGACACTTCAGTGCCCTTTTGTTGTTTTTCTTTTATATTCAGAGGGCATTGCCAATGCGGATTTAGTCCTTCTGGTGACAGCAAGGCCGACTACAGGAAACACTCTTGCATGGGCTGTGGCTTGTGAACGTGATCAGTGGGGCCGGGCTATTGCTGGTAAGTTACTGGTTAAAATTTTCTGTTTTCTTCTGTATTAAGATCTCTGTCCAACAGCTGATGAAACTTTTGTAATTTTAGGGCATGTAAATGTTGCTCCTCGCCATTTGACTGCAGAAGCAGAGGCTTTGCTCTCTGCTACTCTCATACATGAGGTGAGATCAAATAATGAATGAATCAATACCAGTAGCTGATGGCGGGGCTTTTATTATCCTGACGGTACTGGTGTTTTTTAGGTAATGCACGTTCTTGGATTTGATCCCCATGCTTTCACACATTTTCGGGATGAGAGGAAGAGAAGAAGAATGCAGGTAATGCTGTGACATTGCATAACTTGCCTTAGATAACCATTTTTGTTGACTGAGAACCTGTAGCTAGAATCTGTTTTTGTTATTATTTTTGTGGAATTCTCCAGTGTTTTTAAAGTTACCCTCTGTTCTGGTCAGTCATCATGTTCTAGTTCTGGAAGAGCTTATACTTAATTTCCATGTATTGTGTTTGGGATTGGTCTATATGACCTCCATCAATATGTTATCTTAAAGAACATTCCATGCTTCAGGATCACTCATTGCCTGGTTGCTTAATAAATGCATTTCTGTTTATTTCAAGATTGATAATCTCTTCTTGGACAATCTTGCAGGTTATACAACAAGCTATGGATGAAAGGCTTGGCCGCAAAGTAACACGTGTTGTTCTTCCTCGTGTTATCATGCATGCGAGAAATCATTATGGGGTACATATTAATATTACTTTTATTTTGCAGCAGTGAATCTTCACTCAATGAACTGGATAAATTTGAAGGAATTGCAACATTTTCACTCACTGAGTCACTGACACAAGAAACGTTTATTTTCTGCACAGGCTTTTTTAAATAATTTTGTGGGTTTGGAGCTCGAAGACGGTGGAGGACGGGGCACGTCAGGTTTATATCTGTTGTTTATTTAAACTTTTCAAATGGATTTCTGGGTAGTTTGAACTTATATAATTGAGTATTCCTCAGGATCTCACTGGGAAAAAAGGCTCTTGATGAATGAAATCATGACAGGCTCCGTGGACACAAGATCTGTTGTTTCAACAATGACTTTAGCTTTATTAGAAGATAGTGGATGGTATAAGGCTAATTATAGTATGGCTGAGCGTCTTGACTGGGGTCGCAATCAAGGGACCGATTTTGTTACCTCTCCTTGCAATCAGTGGAAGGGGGCTTACCACTGTAACAATACACAATTATCTGGCTGTACATATAACAGGGAGGCCGAGGGTTACTGTCCAATTGTAAGCTATAGTGGTAATCTCCCTCAATGGGCTCGTTACTTTCCACAAGCTAATAAAGGTAGGCCTTCTCACTTGCAAAACTTCTTGTTTTAGGTGTCATTGCATTCTCTAATTATCTATCTGGTTATAGCATGCTCGCATTAAGCCTTTGTTCATAGGGAAATGGGAAAGGAATCTAGCTGTATTACTCATGATTGTTTTTGTAAAACGTCTCGAGTATGAAAATGTAAGACTTCTGTTGTTTATTGTGACCTGCCAAGCACTTGGCTGAAGTTCTGGGTTTTGGATACAGGTGGGCAGTCGTCATTGGCAGATTATTGTGCTTATTTTGTAGCATACTCTGATGGGTCATGTACTGATTCTACCAGTGCAAGGGCTCCTGACAGAATGCTGGGAGAAGTGCGAGGAAGTAGCTCCAGGTAAAATAATTAGGGTCATTGAAGAGTGTTCCTATATCACAGCAAAACTCTGAAGGTTTTTACAATGGTTTATTCACTTATATCAATGCAGATGTATAGCATCTTCATTGGTTCGAACTGGGTTTGTGAGAGGATCGTTGACCCAAGGAAATGGTTGTTACCGGCACAGATGTGTAAATAACACGCTAGAGGTATACCATTTTTTACCTTAGGCTTTGATTATCTTCAATGTGCAATAGATGATTTTCTTTTTGCTTGTAGGTAGCTGTGGATGATATGTGGAAAGTATGTCCTCAAGCTGGTGGTCCTGTTCAATTTCCTGGCTTCAATGGTAAATTTGCTGAAATTTGTGTGATTATTAAGAGTAGAAATTTGTAAAGGGTTTCCAAAGATTTGCTATCGTATTTTGTAGGTGAATTGATCTGCCCAGCTTACCATGAACTGTGCAGCACACCCGTGCTTCCTGTTCCTGGACAGTGTCCCAATTCTTGCAGTTTCAATGGGGATTGTATGAAGGGCAATTGTTATTGCTTTCTGGGTTTTGAAGGTCACGACTGCAGTAAACGTAAGTTTCCCAGTTGGTTCAGTTTAAGTTACGCCGGGAAGCAGATTAGTCCCTTCCCTTCTTCTTTTTGGCTCGTAATGAAGTTGGTTTGCAGGTATATGTCCAAGTAACTGTAGCGAGCGTGGAAAATGTCTTGAAAATGGGCTTTGCGAATGTGAGGATGGATACACTGGCATTGACTGCTCAACTGGTATTTGATCAATTTGAATGACTAAAATAGTAAAATCTTTAGATGGATGATATTTTTTAGATGAATTAACACTGCAACCAGCCACAGTTCTTGGCTCTCCTTGACATGCTTATTGCGTGTTGACAATGCAGCTGTTTGCGATGAGCAATGTAGCCTTCATGGCGGCGTCTGTGATAACGGTGTTTGTGAGTTCCGTTGCTCAGATTATGCGGGCTACACGTGCCAAAACAGTTTGGTATTGCTCTCTAGTCTCTCAGTTTGCAAAGATGTACTAGTGAGTGATTCATTAGGTCAACATTGTGCCCCGAGCGAACCCAGCATTCTTCAGCAGCTTGAAGCTGCTGTCGTCATGCCTAATTATCACCGACTCTTCCCGGGTGGTGCAAGGAAGTTACTGAATATCTTCGGCAGCAGCTACTGTGACGCAGTAGCAAAGCGGTTAGCATGTTGGGTAAGTCTTCCTGCTTCAGCTTGATCAATCATATGAGTTGTTGTGACCATTGGGCATTCGGGTTTATGCAGATATCAATTCAAAAATGCGACAAAGACGGCGACAACAGATTAAGAGTTTGCAGTTCAGCTTGTGAATCTTATAATGCAGCGTGTGGAGCATCACTCAACTGTTCAGACCAGACGCTCTTCAGCAGCCAAGATGAAGGCGAAGGGAAATGTACCGGGGCTAGTGAGGTTGATTTTTCTTGGTTTAATCGGTTTCGAACTGCGCTATAGTGATCTGTGTATAAGATAGGCAGCTTCATTTTACCTCTTTCATCTCTGTAAAGTTTTCATAGCTCCTTGTTTGTGTTGTAAAAAAAAAAAAAAGAGAACAGAAAAAATGAGTGCTGTTGGGGCGTTTTGTAGATTGTAGTATATGAAGTATATGTAGGATTTAGGTATCAAGTTTTGGGTTGATGAAATTGTAAATGTAGAGAGAAACAATGCAAATATGAACACAGAGATTTGTCAATGTGTTTATTTTATAGCTAATCGGCAAAGCCAATATGGATATTTACATATATTCATATAGATTGTTCATGATGAAATGTTATTGGAATAACCCAAGATTCAATCATGTTCTAAAACAATAAATTTTTAGTTATATGTATTTTTTTCAAGTGGGATCGTTTATGATAAAAGCTTATAGATATGTATAAATAAGTGTATAGTGTATAACAAAAATTAAATTAATTTCAATGATAATTAAATGCTTAAATAATTTTTATTAGAGTATAAATATAATGTTATACTTAGGGTGTAGAAATCCGAATAGCTAAAATAGGTTTAAATCCTTAATTTCTTCACATGAAAAAAAAACATATTTTTTAAATTATTTTTTCTTTCAATTTCAACAATTTCTCATATTTGAAAAAATTTCTATAATTTAAATAATGAGATGAAAATTTTATTAAACTAAATAATCTTTTTTGGGGGGGTTTGAACTAACTAAATAATCTTTAAACTTATGTAAAAATTCCAAAATGAGGAAGTCTGATTGTGATCAATGCCTTGAACGACATTTGACCTATGACATAAAGATGCTGATTTTAGATGCGCTCTTGTTGATGCTCCTGTCTTTAGAGAAGTCAATCATGCGATTGCCAAGCTTCAGTTCTAGATTTGTCATCTTATGTTTCTGGTTCTCGTTTATAAGACCACTTTTTGAATGGCGGATCATTTTGATCCCTCTAAACCCTCTAAACTCTTGTCTTTTAAAAAAAATTTAAAAGAATTCTTACTTGATCAAAACTTATAGATAAAATATTTATTACAGGATTCATTTCACAATTTTTTTTTAAATTCATAATATTGTGGTTTCTATTTCACATTTTTTAAAAAAAATTCATAATATAATGCAAGTGTTAAATGTGTGATGGAGAACGTTTTGCATGTTGTTGGTAGCATTTTTTTGGGCATCTCACGGCTCTGTATTTTAATTGCAATTTGCGTAAAAGATGAAAATGGAATGAAGAGGACAACCAAATCAATTTTGCAACTCTCTCCAATCCCAATCGGTAAACGCTCAATTTTCCATTTCCATTGTTTCCCGAGGTTTGGCCTGCCATAGCTAGGCTCCCAATCCGGCCTACAAACTCCGTATCGATCCGCATCTTTCGAGTCTCCGTCGATCTAAGCGTTACACGATCTACGGTTAGTTCTTGCACGCGGATCTATTCTTTCGACCGATTTCAATGTGTTTCTTCGTAATTTGACCTGTGTTTACCCTCTGTGAAACAGCGATTTCTTGTTCGCGCTAAAAGGCGCAATTTATCCTTCACCCCTTTCTAGGGTTTGGTTTCTCTATGACTGGAGATTATTTCACGCGTTTGCAATTGGCTTCTGAAATTACGCTTAGGCTTGTCGACAAGGCACCGACAAATCTCAATTGAATGAATTAGGGATTATGAATACAAAATTGATGGTTATCTGTTCAAATTTTAGGCTGTTTGGGATCTTCTGAGCGCTGTAATTTTAGGGATGCTCTGGGCTGAATTCTCGTTAATTTACTATGATGGTGAATTGCCCTCTATTTTAGCTTATCTTAGGTTTAGGATTTGTTCTTGCCCCTTTTCTTTTTCGTAAATAAGAATGTTGATTCCTTTTACAGTAAGTTGAACCATTATATTTGTTACGAATTTCAGTTTTCTTTATATTTGTTACGAATTTCAGTTTTCTTAGTTTTCTCCTTGTTTAGTTTGATTGTCATTGAAGTTCCTGTTGACACAATTGGGCGAAATCTCTTCCGCCTTTGTTCAACTAACTTTGCTGATCTTGGACTATGCTCCTGGTTAGATTTGTGACCACAGTTTATCGCAATTTGAGTGGAATACACCTCCTGGGGTAATTGGCTGTTGGGAATGGCAAGCGATTATGGAGAATCAACAAGCACACCATCTCAAAACCCATCATTTTCTGGCAACAATGGAAACAGCGAGGCTGGAGACTTTGAATGCAACATATGCTTTGATTTGGCCCAGGACCCTATTGTAACCCTATGTGGACATCTCTATTGCTGGCCATGTCTCTACAAGTGGCTCCATATGCACTCTCAGTCGCATGAATGCCCAGTGTGTAAAGCCCAGGTTGAGGAGGAGAAGCTGGTGCCTCTGTATGGGCGTGGGAAAACTTCAACTGATCCGCGGTCAAGGTCTGTTCCTGGCGTCGATATACCCAATCGCCCTGCTGGACAAAGGCCAGAGACTGCCCCCCCTCCTGTAAATAATCATTTTCCTCAACATGGTTTCGGGTTCATGGGAGGGTGGGGTGGCTTTCCACCCATGACGACAACAAGGTTTGGAAATTTCACGCTTTCAGCGTCCTGGGGTGGCCTTCTTCCTCAGCTGTTCAACTTCCAGATGCATGGATTCCCCAATCCTGCCATGTACGGAGCAGGGACCGGCTATCCCTATGGGTATCCGCAGCACTATCATGGGCATGGTGCACATCCTCCTGCGCATCCTCGTCATCCAAATCAAGGACAGCAAGATAATTACTTGAAGCTATTATTTGCTGTCATTGGAGCATTAGTACTTCTTACTCTTATATCAGCATAGTTTCCTAATGCTATCCAAGTACATTCAGTACTTATTGTGGAAGTTTGTCCCTCTTTGCTCAAGAGGATTTGTTCATATGAAGCACGTGTGGGTCTTGTAATTTTCTTTACTATTTTTACGAGTACCTAGAGCGTCATAAACATGCTCTTGAGAATTGTTTACTGAAGAAAAGCTTCTTTTATAATCTGATTTGTCTGATTGCTTTGATATATGAAGTGCTTGTTTGGACTTCCTATTGATTCCAGATGCTCCTCTTCCTGGTGCTCCCTTTTCATCATTTTTAGCATGTTCTCAATCAAATTTCTCAATATGGATAGGCATTTTATGTAGTAGCTGTCTTTCTGTGTTTTTTCATTGGTATTTAATGTGGTGGTATGTTTACTTTAGGATCTTGTGCTTAATCTATAAACTCTCGATGCAATCCTTTTTTTTTTTTTTTTCATTCAAGTGCTAAATTTGTTTGGATGCGGTTACCTATTCGCTGCCCTTTTCCTTGTGTTTGCGTGATGTTGTCGATAGTGCCCCCTTGCTGATGTATAAGTTGATTCCAAATCAGCTCTATCAATTTGAGGTAAGCAATGGTCCAAGAATTTCACTCAGGGTATTAGGTGGTTGATGTTATTAACTTAATGGAAGAAAGTACAAGAACATCTGTTATTCTCTGTTGTTCTAGTTCAGTGGAAGAGGACCTTTATGTGGTTTGATGTAATTTTCTTGATCATAAATTCATCTGTTTCTGTTATGTTGCTTCTGCATAGAAACTGAGTGCTGTATTATTTGGAAATCTTATTGGTTTATTTGTCATATTGTGGTTCTGGAATGATCTTCCTGGCAGCTTGCTTATGAGTCATACCCTAAAGTCCTAAACGTGTTATGCGATGAAGAAGTGGAGCCAATATGTTCCTCTGTTTCCGCCAGCAATAATTACGATTCTGAAGATCATCCATGGATGCATCTCGAATACTACTATTATCTATAGTTGCATCAGACACTTCAGTTTCGGTCTGCCTTGAACAGATGATGTATTCGTCCATTAACAGGTTACTCTTCGACCATGTGCCTTATTACTGTTGTTTGAGCCCACCTCCCCAAACTAATTGCACATGTTGTGTTATGTGTGGGTTAGCTGCCTCATTATATCTTGTCTCTTACAGCATAAATAATTGAAACCTTGTTTATCTCATCAGAGGTGTATGATTTATCAGTGTTTATGCTTGTACTATCTGCAATGTGTGTGTGCAATGTGCATATATATTTCCTAAAATCTTGGTGCTCATTTGAACTATTTCTCATCATGCAGCTACTGAATAATGTTCTTAAACCTATAATTTGATCATTTGGTAAATCAGGGCTATTTTTTATGAGCAAATTCCTGCATTTTTCTGTCATGGGTTGCCAGATGAAGTCAAGTGTCCTAATAACAGCAGCCCCAAGTATTATCCCGGTGATGTATATGACTAATTTAAAAATTAAAACTTGATGATACAAGTAAGTATAGCAGCTCCTTCCTGTTTCTACAGTAGAAACTTGCAAACTGTGGAAATTTGTTGAACGTTGTTAATAGATGTTCTGTTTTCTTCTGTAAGCTCATTGCGAGACCCAAATGATCGCTTAATCTAGATGTGGCGGAGTATCACTTGACCTCATTTTATATGACCTGTTTTTATTTTGACTGGCTTGATCCCGTAAAAATGCAGGACAGTTTGAATGATCGATTATGGATTGGTGGCAACCCTCCGTGCTGTGAAAGCTACTCATCAATGGAAGGTAACCTGTTGATTCTAATTCCGCCCTTTCTTTGGTAGTCATCATTGATTTGCTACTTTAGTAACAAAAAGTATTTACTCAGGTGTGATTTTGCTGCTTATCGTTTTTTCCGTTCTTGCCGACATTTTCCCTAATAGAATGCTGGATAAATTGTCAAACATGGGTCACTTTCTTGTTGATAGGTATTTTTAGGATCAAGACTTTAGTGTTATTCTACTCTTAAGACGTTAGTCAGCGTGAACCAGCCTAATCTTTTACCCTGGTGAAATGACATTCTTGTCGGCATTCATTTTTATAATAACTTTACTAGAATGTATTTTAAAGTTCGGGTTATTCCGGGTTTCAATTATATTGTTCTAGTCTTATTGGGTTTTAGTTAACTTGGGTTTGGGTCAGTTTAGGCTTGGTCAAAATTGATCGGGTCGTTTCAGGTGATGTATTGTAGGAACTATGTTTTCGGGAACTCGGGTCAATCGGTTTTGGGCAAGTTGGGTTGGGTTTTCGGGTTTGGGTCGGATCTTGCTACCGACCTTTGTAGGGAGCACTGTTCTAAAAATCGCATCTAGGCGCTAGGCGGCAAGGCACCTAGGAATTTTTACGCCTAGGCGGTCTCTAGGCGGATTTCCGTCTAAGCGCCGCCTAGGTGCCGTAAATTCCCCGCCTAATCCCGCCTAGCCCCGCCTAGGTAGGTGATTATTTAGATTTAGTTTCTAGGTGAGTGATTAGTCAGCTTATATATAGTTTTTATTATCCCCCAAGTCGGGATGTATTTACTTTTGATTCAAGCCTATGGTTTCAGATTTTAGGAGGTTTAAAGTTATCAGTCAGATGAGCGCTTTGACATTTATTGACTTTAGTGTTAGTTAAGCAAACCAAATTTGGGTTTATGAGTTATATTATAGATATTACTATATTATATAAATTATTGGCATGTTATATCCATTGAAATATAGGGAAATAATCAAGTTTAGTTTAAGTCCGCCTAGGCGCTAGGCGGCCACCCACCGCCTAGCGCCTTTTAGAACACTGGTAGGGAGTGTATATTGAACTTGCAAGTGGCTATTCATGGCCTCTCAAGTGGATAAGGCTCTCACACTATTATTGAATGGAGCTACAATGACAGTAATTTTGGTAAGTACTCTAAGCAAATGTGTTTTACTTCCTGTTAGGGATAAATCAAATTTGCTGTGATTCTTTCTACTGTTTGGTGCATTATGACATTTTATATTAACCCTGCTTTTTGTCATGTTTTTTGGCTTTAGTTGAATTGAATTTAGTGTGGAAAGTGGAGTTAGGTATGTGGCGAGCCCACACGCACACACACATCAATCACTTGCTTTCAAAAACTAGTAGCAAGCTGTCATAACTCCATAAGATAGAGCCATAAGAGAGTCCCTCTTCAACTTTGTTTGCTTGCTACTTTCATCACTCTGTTAAATTATTGCCCACTTTGAGAAAAAGATTTTCAAATTAGGGAGTGCTGATTTTACCTAGTGCAAATGCAAGCAACTTGTAGTAGGGCTTTATCCATTGCTGGCCTTTTTTTTTTTTTTTTTTTTTTTTAACAATTCATGTTGTTCATAGGGCCTATATAGGTTGGTTGCAAAATCTGTCTTGTCAATTAAATGTAGTGTTATGCACTGATACTACTCTGCATAAACCGGTCATTTTAGTCAGGGAAGTGCATAAAACCACACATAAAATATGCAGGCCGAATCTCCTACACCCCTTCGGTATGTCATTCGGTGCAACACAAAATTATTCGGGTATAAATAAACATTGAAAAAAAATTAAAAAAAATATTTGTAGATTCTATACCTTTATATTGACATGTTTATAAAATTTTATTATAAAAATTCATATTTTAAAAAATAATAAAAATTATTTTCTAAAATAATCGATATTTTAATTATCTATATTTGTAAAACATTGATTTTCATAATAAAATTTTATAAATATATCAATATAAGGGTGTAGAATCTAAAAAAAAATTAAATTTTTTTTAATGTTTATTTATAAGTGAAATAATTTTGTGATGCACCGTGGGGTGCACCGAGTGTTGCGGAGTATCCGGACTGTAAAATATGACATACGGGGGGGTTCATTGCTAACGGTTGTATTGTAAAAGGTGTTTTTTTGTAATTAGTCATATAAGAGACGATTATGAATAATATGTCATATTTTAGGGGTGGTTTTATATAGTTTACCCTTTTTTCGAATTGCATTTATAAATATCACAATGAGAAACTGATGGAGTAGATAAAGATAATTAGGATTGGTTGTTTGAACTAAATTATAGGCTAAGAGAATGTTACAAACTTTTATTATTATTATTATTATTATTATTATTATTATTATTATTATTATTATTATTATTATTATTATTATTATTATTATTATTATTATTATTATTATTATTTGTAATGTGTTCTTGAACATAGAGGGCAATCGGCTGGTCATTTTTGTTTTGGGTCATTTAATTTGAACTCGAGTTGATATCATGCATGAGACAACTAATTCGAGTCCCGATTGAGTTAATTCAAGACTTGATTCAATCGGATATAATCGGGTTTTGGCCAAATCAGATTTCGGTTTGATGGAGTTTTGGTTGATTAAGATCTAGGTTAAGTTGGACCCATATGAATTAAATTGAAGTAATGGGTCTTGAAGTTGTTATTTTCACTTCTATATATATTAGAATGGTTCGGATTAGATTTTACCAGCTCTAGTTCTAGTTGCCGTTACGTCGACCATATTGAATTGGAGTGGTGTGGGTCCACGTCCATGCAATGATTCAAGGGTGATCGTAAGAGTTATATATATATTCCCATTTGCATAAAATCACCCCATTAAAAATTGCATTTAACTTTATCTATTTTAAGTTTTAACTTTAGGAAATTGTCAAGATTATGTAGAAAGGTATTTTGGAGATTTTAAACTTTATAAAAAACGATTTAAAATGTGAAATAGTGGGATTTGTACCGGAAACAAACATAAAGAGTGGATGGTTTGTGCGGAATAGCCTAAAACAAGACCCGGTTTTGCGACTATTAAAAGGAGAAGGAAATTAAATTAGGCAGACTTGTTTGGCTTATAGGGAAACTGCAACTGCAAGTGTAAGCTTGTCGACGTTTCCTTTGTTTGAATGAAGACTTTACTTTTGGCTTGTATATATTGCAACTGTAACTACTTCATACACTCGGATTTCCATATATATCCATAGATAATACTAATACATTAATGCCCTTAATTAACCCAAATTACAAAAGGCAGAAGAAGACAATTCAAAGGTAGAGAGAGGGGTCCTCGATTGGGCAATAAACGACTAGTTTTGTTTGTTTTACGTTAAATTTGAATCCAAGTTAGTACCACATTCCGTGCATTCATGAGAGAGCCAAGCTAGTTTTATTGATAGAGAAGCTTCCTAGCTAGTGGCAGATCTAATCATCTAAGGGCTTTGGGTGGCTGAAGTCCCTCCTAAACTCGAATTAGAAATATTTTAAAAAATTATTTTTTTAATTTTTATGAATTTTAGGGGGGGGGGGGGGGGGGGGAGAGTGTAAAATAAATAAAAATTCACAAAGATAACTTAGCTTAATTGGTAAAAAAGAGATATTTATTATTGAGCCATTCAAGGAAGGGTTAGCATGGTCAGTAGGGGATGGAAAAACGATTAAGTTCTAATGGGCGCTCATTAAGGATATCAATTCGGCTTGCCTTGACCTAGCAAGTATTAATAAAGATGAAACTGTGGAATAATATATCACGAATGGTGTTTGGAACAGGACAAAGCTAGAATCAATTATGGAATACGAGGTGGCACAACAAATTGCAGACATTCCTCTACCGGTAAGTCAAATTCAAGATAGAATGAATTGGTGGTCGGACAAAAAAGGGTTGTTCACAATGTCAAGTGCATATAAACTGAATACAAAATCGATAGATTTAACAAACGACATCAATGCGTGGATCTGGAAACTCAATGTCCCACCAAAGATAAAGAATTTTATGTGGAAAGTCTGCCACAATGGACTACCAACAGCTTCCCGACTATCTAGAGGAGGAATCGTCATCCCACCTTACTGTGCGGTCTGTGACCATCATGAAGAAGATACTGCTCATCTTCTGTTCGAATGAAAGTATTCGCTGTGTTGCCCAAATCTGCCCAATGCAGTAAAATCAAAAATTTGTGAGAAGATGAAAGAGTCAAGGAAAATTGAATCACTAATGGCTTTCACTGCAGGACTGCTTGACGGCCAGCAAAGAACACGGTTGGCTTTTCACTGGTGGACCACCTGGTTATGTCGGAATAAATTAATCTTCCAACAACAAAGGCTTCCGAATACGGATGGATTCCTAAAAATGGTTAATTCGTTTTTCAACGAATGGGAAAAGGCAGATAGATTTACTGAAGGCGAAAACACTGTTATCAAAAACAGCGGAAACAGGATTCCAAATAATGCAAGGACAAAGCACAAAAGCAAATGGAAAAGGCCATCGCTAGGAAAATGGAAACTAAATTTCGATGGCTCAGCGTCCGGAAACAGACAAAGTTCTGTAGGGTATATTATCAGTGATGATAAGGGTGATGTCACTGCCTTAGGGGGAAGAATAGTTGGGCAACACAAACCATTAATGTATGAGGCACTAGCATTGAGAGAGGGAATCCTCAGGGCCCGTGAAATGAGAATACCCAATCTCGTTATTGAAGGCGACTCGCTAATAATCATAGATCATCTGAGATCCAAAATGAAATGTCCCTAGCACTCTCATTTCTGGGTTCTACGAAGTGTCGTTCTCCCACGTCCTTCGTAGCGGCAACCTTGTCCCACACCTTGCTCTTGTTGCCCCCACCACCTCATTTCACAATGATCCAGGTCTCATTGACCTCATCCGCAAGGATGCTATCGGGTAGCTTTATGCTCCCGAATTCTTACCCAATAAAAAAAAAGATATTTATTACATTGAACTCAATAGTTCGAACTCCGGTCCTTTAACTTCACTTTTTATAATTTTTGTTTCTATTAGTTTTCTTATATTAAAAATGTATAATTAAATAAAAAAATTAAAATTTTCTCCAATATATTCAAACAAAAACATTCTTTTCTATAAACATATAAAAAAAATCTCATTTTGTGATAATTTTTGTTTCTTCCTAATTTGTTTTACTAAAAATAACTATTTAAATCACAATTTTAAGATTTTTTCTAATATATTTAAACAAATAATTATTTTTCATATACACATGGAAAACAATATTTTTTATATATACAGGTAAAAAAAAATTCTCAAAATATTTACACCGACAATAGATTGAATACACATTAAATGGTAATAAAAATCACCTAACATTTGGAATCTGGATCCGCTCCACATATTAGGACTCCTAATAAGCTAATCTCCACCCTTCAAATATTTTAATGGTCAAGATTAATCCTCTCTTTAAAAATAAAAAACTTATATCCACCATCTTCATCCCCCATCCGCGGATTCTCAGCAACCACCACCATTGTCGTCGTCGCCGCTCCCCGGTCCACCTCCTTGGTGCACTGCCCTCCCCGGTACTCCACCACCTGAAACCCTAGAATTTCGTGCTCCCGGCGAACCGCCTCTGGCCATGGCCGCTCACGCCGCCGAGATTCTCCTAATTGAACTGGAGAACTTCAAGTCCTACAACGACCACCAGATAATCGGACCTTTCTTCAACTTCACCGCCATCATCGGCCCCAACAGATCCGGCAAGTCCAACCTCATGGATGCCATCGCTACAGAGTTGTCGATTGAGATCGGGAGAGCGACGACATTGGCAATGGTGGTGGTTTCAGTGGTGGTGGTTGCGTGAGAATTGAATCTGTGAAGGTGGTTTCAATGATTGTGGTTGCCTGGGAATTGAATCTGTGAAGGGGGAAATGAGAGGGGCATTTCAGTTGAAAAACTTGTTACAGACGAACATGACGATGGGCTAGTTGATTTTTTTTTTAAAAGAGAGAATTAATCTTGACCATTAAAATATTTGGAGGGTGAAGATTAGCTTATTAGGTGTCCTAATATGTGGAGAGGATCCGGATTCTGGGTGATGAAAATGTCTCTTTTTTTGAACATATTTAACTAGTTATAGGGATGATTAATCGTTTTGTTCATAATCTTGACTTCAAATTGAAGTACTTTCAAAAGTTGTGAAGATCATTTTATTTTCGAATTGAGTTTATTAGGTAATAAATTTAATTTATCGAGATAATCCGATGAATTAATCGAGGAATCAAGGGGTGCAAGGACATTGAGGGTATGAACTAATAAAATCCATATACCATCCTTCATTTTTTCCCCTTTCTTTATCAATGACGAGAAAATCAATTAAAATAAAATTGATTAAACGTGTGTAAGTATATACTACAGTATATATTAAGAAATTGGCATATAATTCATACGGTGTACGTGTTAGTATATGGTATTATTGCTCGAGGTTTTGATACCACAGTGACAAGGTCTTGTTGTTCAACAGTACACATTCTCGAATATATATATATATATATATATATATATATATATATATATATGCCCTTCAATTTAGTCAAATTTGGTATGATTGCATTATATTTATTGTATGACGTATATACTATGCAATCAAAATTAGCCTTTCATCGGTATTCCTTTTCATTTATTTTGCTTCAAGTACTCTTTTGACTAGACCTGTCAAACGGGTCATTCAGGTCGGATTCGGGTCGGTCACTTCGGGTTTCGGGTAAAACAGGTTCCGGGTTTTTCGGGTTGACTCAAACTCGGGTTTGACCGGATTTCGGGTCAATTTCGGGTTTGTCAATTTTTTCTTTTTTAAATTAAAAAAAATCATAATTTAATAATTTTGTGATAAATTTTAATTATATATAAAAAAAATTTAATTATATATAATTATAAATCATCCGGGTCAATCGGGTCAAAATTACCGGGTCAATCGGGTCACCGGGTCGAAACTCAGATTACCCGGGAAATTTCGGGTTTTTCGGGTTCGGGTCGAAAAAAATTTCGGGTCAAAATTTCCGGGTTCGGGTCGGAAATTTTTCGGGTCGGGCGGGTCGGATCATCGAGTCGGGTTGTGTTTTGACAGGTCTACTTTTGACCAATTAATAATTTCATACTTAATTAATACAATTGTCTATAAAATTATGAAAAAATTAATATTTTATATAGTTTTTAACTTTTTAATAATTTCATACTTAATACAATTATCTATAAAATTAATATTTTATATAGTTTTTAACTTCAAGTAACTTCCAAGGAACGTTAACAGGTTTATTAGAGTTGTTCATATTTCTTACCACGTACTGGCTTTTTCAACCATAAAGAAAAAAAACACAACAACGTTAATTAATACTACTATATTATATATATTTATTAATTTATATATATATATATATACCATGCATACGTCCTACTTAACGTAACTGTTAAGCAACCAAAAACTCGACAAAAATATTTTTACATTATTTACAATTTATTTTATAAATGAGCATGGCCTTAAAAGTTAATGGATTTTCTAATACGTGGGTTTAGGAAACTATCTCTTTTTTTAACGTATTAATTTATAGAATCAATGACATCAATGATGAATTTACTATTTCTATTTTTTTTATAAGTTTTTTACTATATATAAACTTGTTTTCTTAGAGTAATAAAATACTATAAAATATAATTTTTTTTAAAATATTTTTTTTAGTTTCAAACTTATTAGTAGTAAGTATAAAATTATAAAAAAATACAAAAGAAAAATTACCTTCCTAGATCTACACTTAAAAATCAAACTTTTTATTTTTTTTTAATAAACATTTCACCTCTTGAGTAACACATATGTGATTTAAGGGATGTAAGGTTTATTTAAAAAAAAATCATTTTTGACAGCAGATAATAAAAATAGGGATTGTAAATAGTAACCCTTATTAAAATTCCATTTATATAGTTTTTTTTTTCAAAAACAATCTAGCGATCACTACAACTATACAAATCTGCAATAACTCTATAATTAATCAAAAGCAACACTTGTTGGCTTAATGGATATAGTGTTGTTGGCTTAACGGATATAGTGTGGCAATTTCTTGATAAAAGGTTTTTTTTTGTAGGGAGGTCGTGTGTGCGGGCGTACGTACAGGAGATACAGACATCACATAAATCCGAACAAGATTTCATCTCAAAATCAATTGGCAATGAGAAAAGTAGTCCTTCATCTTATATGTTGTTCAAGCATTCTCTATATTACTGATGTGAGACAACCACATTCCAACAGAGAAAACGAAAGGACAATTAATGTTGATGGTTAATATGAAGAACTGAGATCAGATTCAACAATGGAGGAGATGGAGAAAATACAGAAGAGTAACAGAAATGTGTTTATTGATCAACTGAAGTTCTTGTTCTACAAATGACACCTCTAACACCTATTTATACAACCATGAATGTAACAACCGAAATGATCCTCACCTTACAGGTGTCTGTGGTTTCCCGCCTAAATCACCTAGCTGTAGCCGTGCTCAGATTGAACCAAGGCACTGTGAGGATCAACTAACTAAGAGTGCTCATACCCCCCCCCCCCCCCCTCAAGTGGGACTAGGAGTAGACTCGACAAGGCCCAACTTGAAGAATAGTGCACGATGTTGAGCTTCTCCAAGAGGCTTTGTTAGGATGTCTGCAATCTGAAGCTGAGACGGGACATGAGCCGTTTTGATTAAACCATCTTCAATACGGTCACACACATAGTGACAGTCGATATTCAAGTGCTTCGTGCACTCGTGAAACACCGGATGGGCATCAATATGTTGGGTGGCCTTGTTATCGCAGTGAAGAGTGATAGGTAGCTGGACAGGAATGGATAAGTCACAAAGAACACCAGTGATCCAAAACATTTCGCTGGCGGCCGTAGACATGCAGCGTTACTCGGACTCAACTGATGATTTAGAGACGGTTTTCTGTTTCTTCGTCTTCTAGGAAATTAACGAACTCCCCATGAAAACACAATAGCCTGAGACAGAGCGAGCTGAGAATCGACAAGCACCCCAATCCGCATCACTAAAGGCGGAGACTGATAGATCATCAGTTGCAGGGAGAAATAAACCCCATTTGATGGTGGATTTGAGGTAGCGCACTACATGTATAGCTGCCTGGAAATGAGGAAGACGAGGAGAACTGATAAACTGGCTTAGGTGTTGAACGACATAAGAAATATCCGGGCGAGTTAAGTTGAGATAAGGCAAACGCCCAACTAATCGCCTGTAGTCCTCTGGATCCTGAAGCAATTCACCATCATCAATGGAAAGATGAAGCCCTCGGGGCAGCGGGAAGGATGCAGGCTTGCAATTTACCATCTCTGTGTCTAGCAGAATGTCGGATATGTGCTTCCTCTTGTTGAGGATAGTGCCTCGTTGAGACCGGGCTACTTCGATGCCCAGGAAGTAGCGAACATACCCCAGATCCTTTATTGTGAAGGCGTCATGAAGGCCTTGCTTTGTAGACTGTATAAATTGCTCATCTAAACCGGTAAGAAGCAAATCATCGACATAAACAATGTCAATAGTTTGACCACTACTAGCATCACGAATGAACAAGGAGTAGTCCAGTTTGGATTGCCTGAACCCCAATTTCACAAGAAATCGAGATAGCTCCAAATTCCACTGTCGGGAGGCCTGCTTGAGACCATATAGGCTTCGTTGTAATTTGCAGACTTGCCCAGGAGCACCCTTGAAAAACCCATCAGGTGGCTTCATGTATACCTCCTCATCAAGGAACCCATGGAGGAAAGCGTTATTAATGTCCAATTGGTGAACATGCCAGGCTTTAGATGTAGCAAGAGCCAACACTAATCGGACAGTTGTGAGCTTGGCAACAGGTGAAAAGGTAAGTTTATAATCCTTATCCTTAATCTGTGTGAAGCCCTTTGCTAGAAGCCTTGCTTTGAATCGCTCTACAGACCCATCTGGTTTGAATTTCACTTTGAATATCCACTTAGAACCAACTGCCCTTTTATCAGGAGGGAGATCAGTAATCACCCAGGTGCCATTTTTCTCCAAGGCATCGACTTCCTTTTGCATAGCCTCAATCCAACGAGGATCCTTCATTGCTTCTCTGAAGGAAGAGGGTTCTTTGATAGCCAGCACATTGTGCAAAGAAGCCACATATTCACTAGAATACTCAGTTAAATCAAGGAAATAAGTAACCATGAATGAAGCCGACCGGCTAGATGCAGGTAATGTGGGACAATGAAAATTAGAGAGACCAGAAGGAGCATTTCTCACCCTTGTAGACCTGCGAGAGGGTATAGGGATAGGCTCAGGATGGTCAACAAGAGACTCAGTGGGGGGGACTAAGTTGGGAGACACATGACCATTAGACGAGGCATCAAAAGAGTCTGCTACAACAGACTGACCATGGTCCCCAGTGCTTCCTTCTGAAGAAGCAATACCCTCTGTTAGAAACAATTGGGGCCATAGGGACCACACTAACATCACAGCTAGGACTGACAAGAGGTAATTGGTGTGAGATGGGAGGTGGAGATAAGAGTTGTTGAGACTGATAGCCATCAGAATAGGGGAACATAGTTTCCCTTAAGACCACATCCCTACTAAAAACAATTTTGCTTGTGTCTAGCACCATCAATTTGTATCCCTTCATGTGACTAGGATAACTCAGGAATATGCATTTCTTGGACTGAGCATCAAACTTTTCTCGGTGCTGCTCTCTGACTTTAGCAAAACATAGACGACCTAGAACTCTCAAGCTTGCATAATCAGCAACTTGATGAAATAACTCCTCAAAAGGAATTTTCCAATCCAACACAGAGCTAGGTAACAGATTTATAATTTTTGTAGCAGCAGCAATGCAATCTCCCCAAAATCTGATAGGGAGATTGGCATGAATCCTCATAGTATAGCACGAGCAGTCTCAACAAGGTGCCGATGTTTCCTTTCAATTCGGCCATTTTGTTGAGGAATCCCTGGGACACTTCTCTGATGGATGATTCCCTTCTCAGCAAAGAGTTTCTGGCACATTTGCTGAACAAACTCAGACCCATTGTCACTTCTGAATGCTTTCACAACTACCCCAAACTGGGTATGCACATATGCAAGGAAGTTTTTGATAATGCCAAAAACTTGAAGCTTGCTGGCAAATAGATATGTCCAAACATATCTACTGTGGTCATCCATCACAGTTAGGAAATATTTAGCACCTTCTATAGAAGGTGTTTTGTAGGGATCCCACATGTCAAGATGAACAAGTGCAAATATATCATATGCAATATATGTACTTCTTTCAAAATGGAATCTATGTTGTTTAGCCAGAATACAACTGTCACAAGTGAAATCAGAAGTACTTAAATGCTTGAAACTGTTGAGATGTCTAATTTTTGACATAGATCCATGACCAAGTCTAGCATGAACCAAGCCTAGATCATTAGAGAACTCACTACTTATTTGGGTGCCCTTAAAAGCACCGCTGGTACTGAAACTGATGCACGACTTCAACCCAACTGAATCCTTGGATGCTGCAAACCCCAATTTATATACTTATAATTAAGCCCCAAAATCTAATATAAACATCCATATATAATAATAATTAGGTAAATATGTTTGGAAAATAAGTCAACTAAAATAGAATTTATAGAAATAATCTATATATCCATATAAATATCAATCATCAGACAATCATCATCATCAGTGTATACATATACTTAAATCGATCGATTCATATCGTTTTACATAACGTGTTGTGGTTGATTTTAGGGGAAAAAATTGCTAAAAATATTATTAAAATAATATGTTGTCATCATTTATAGAAATTTATAGAAATTTATGATAAGCTACCATTAATCTCTGTGTGTGTATATATTAGTTAATTCATAAAAATATAAATCAAAACTATTTCATAGCTATCAATCCTTACCAAAAATATTACTATGTATGTTTGAAAATACATGTTTTTTTACATTTTTAGTTCTCGGATTTATTACCAACTTAGTTTAAAGATTTTAAATTATTAAAAGTAATTATCAAATATAATTAAAAAATTAAATTAATAACATTTTGAATTGTCAAATTTATCACTACGTAGCAATTTATTTAAAGATTTTAAATTTTTAAAAGCAATTATCAAATATAAGTATAATACAATATTAAATTAATAATTTTTTTGAATTGCAAATTTATTAAATTTTTTTTTAAAATATTAAATTAATTAGAACATATAATTAGAAAATAATTTTTTTTTATATTGATAAATCAATTCAATTTTTAAATATCTATATTATAATACTAAAGGAGAAGTCGCCTACGACATGTGGCGACTTCTCCTTTAATGTAGCGTTTTATTTATTTATTTAAGACTAATTGATTTCTTTTAATTGTTTGTTATTTTATTGTTAAGATCTAAACTTATCTAATCTAATTTAGAGGATATCCTAACCAAATCTTAAAAAATCAACGTGATGTAAATATATAGGATTGATTTGGATAAGGCTATCGGTAGTTTTTTTTGAAGATTAATTGATTAATTTTAATTGTTTGTTAATTTTTAATTGATTTATTTTAATTTTTTTGTTAATTTATTGTTAATTTATTGTTAAAATCTATACTTATCTAATTTAGAGGAGATCCTAACCAAATCTTCAAATATCAACGTGATATAAATATATATGATTGATTTTGATCCCATCAACCTGCTATCGGTAGATCTTTTGTATTTTGAAGATTAATTGATTTATTTTAATTGTTTGTTAATTTTTAATTAATTTATTTTAATTGTTTGTTAATCTGTAGTTAAAATCTAAACTTATCTAATCTAATTTAGAGGAGATCCTAACCGGCTAAATCTTTAAAAATCAACTTGATGTCATTCCCCTTTCTGTGCTCTCTTCATTTAAATTCTTGAACAAATTTGTTTAATTGATTTATTTGGATCCCCTGAGACAACCGGTTGAACAAGACTAAGGTGATGTCAATCTCCTTCCTGTGCTCTCTTCATTTTAATTCTTTCGGACTAGCTATTATCCCAATATGTGTTAATTCTTTAGGACTAGCTATTATCCCAATATGTGTTCATGCTGAGATTTTTAGCATTTGTAGATAATTATGCATTCTTTGTTCTAATTGTGGCTATATGCAGAGAATCACGCGATGTCAAAAAACAAAGGCAAGACCTCCATAGAGAACAACGGTAATGTGAAAAGGAGAGGTACGTTAAATATTATATCCCTATAATCTATTATCGTTAAATACTTAATTTATTAACACTGCAATCATCTTCTTCACTTCATTGATTCTTTATTATAAAACCGATTTTTTTAGGCGATGGACAATTTCATTACCTAGACGAGTTACTACCACAACAAGAAAACACCTCAAGAATTCGATGCAATATAATTGTTTGTGTTTTAAGAATGTCGAAAACCCTGGAACAGTTCATTCGATTGACATTATTTTGATCAAGGAAAAGGTATTTGTGTTTAAAGATTGATTTTTTTTGGTAGTGAGATTGATTAGTGTGTTTACTGTTTGTCTTTAGGTTTGTTATATTTCAACTTCGGTGACTACCGTTCGGAAAATCCTATACTACGAAAACAAAAATATATAAAAATCATCATCATCATATCTGTACACACTTCATCTAATAAATAGATCGCATTTTGTTAGTTTTTTTCCATCCTTTATAGCATTAATTAGTGTGTTTAAGCAAATTAGTCTTTAGGCGTACCAATTAATGATTCCTTCGTACTTTATGATGTCTATCTTTTAATTAGTTTCGATTTATTGAAATTGGGTATTGGGCGCCTTCTCCTTTAATATAGGATTTTAAATTTAAATTATTCATTAATTTAAATTTAAAATCATACATGTCATATATTTTCTTCATTTTTTGCATTTTCTTTTAATTCCTTTAAATACAAAATCGGTTGAGATATTCTCGATATATATTTTTGTTTGTTGGTTTAGATATTCTTCGGATAAGATAAAAATTAAATCATATTTATCTTAATAAATCTTTGATTTTCACACATATCTTAACAAATTTTCGATCTTCTCGGTTGATTAAAATCAAAGATTTTCCTGTCATGCATTACATTTTCCATCTAATTTTAATTTTTATAACTTTTATTGTTTGTTTATACCATCAAGATCGATATATTTATTGATCAAAAAATAAAATCCCTAGGGCCGGCCTAGGTGGAATAGATTTAATTTCTTCATGAAGAAAATGCATTATATTTTCCATCTAATTTTAATTTTTTATAACTTTTGATGTTTATGTTGCTAATTATACCATCAATATCAATATATTTATTGATCAAAAACTAAAATCCCTAGGGTCGGCCCCGATGGAATGGATTTAATTTCTTCATATAATTATTTCTATATCAGCGTGATTCATGAAGAAAATTCATTCCACCATTCTTGATTACCAAAACATCATCTACATGACAAAACATTATCACCATTATATACTTTGATCCATTTGGAAGATTCAATTTTTTTTAATTAGCTCAACTATATCTCAAACTTATTGTTTAGGTTTATTTTTTTAAATTGCATTATTTATTTAGTTTCATTATTATTCTAATATTATTAGCATTATATTGATACTAATAATATTTACAAGTTTTACCAATATTGCATAACTTTATCCTGATACTTTATTCTAATGCTTAAAGTTTCTTATTATTTAGCATATTTATTTATTTTAGTATTCAATATGTTAGAGAATGTTTATTTTTTTATTACATTGTGAATTGTGATACTTATAATATTTATGTGAAAAATAATGAACGACATTATATAAACATATATTTTAAAACAAAGATCCGTGCAATGCACGGGGTACTAAGCTAGTTTGAAATTATAGGGAAAATATAATGGGTATGAAAAAAGTGATGATGAATATAATGGATATGGAAAAAGTGTCGAGAAGGATTGAGATTCAAATTAGAGAAAAGTGAGGTGGATTGAATGAGAAAAAAAAAAGTTTTGAAGAATTCGACCATTGTAGATATATGCTCTTAGTACTCCCTCCGTTAATTAAAATTTGTCATTTTAGAAATCTACACACTTATTAAGATAGGAAACAAAAATACACTTATACTCCTAATTATAACTCTACTTTTTTGTTTTTTCAAAAATTACAACTAACAACTATCTAATCATTACACTGATAATATCGTAATGTAGATGACAAAATACCCAAAATGTCAAGTTTTTATTAATAAGATTTATTTTCTAAAATGACAAGTTTTAATTTATGGAGGGGTAATTATTAATTATTAGTATAAATCTAAATCTTTGTTGGTAAACCTCTTTATATACTTTTCCAAATCCAAACACTCAAAGACACCCCTCAGTCTTGGGTCACTCTCAATCCCATGATACTACACCATGCCCAACCCACCGCCCTCCCTCTTCCTCCTCCTCCTCTTTCTTTATCTCTCCACCGCAGCAGCCTCCGCCACCGCCACCGCTGCCACCCAGAGATTCAAAGAGGCCCCACAGTTCTACAACGGCCCAGACTGCCCCTCCATATCATCCTCCGATGAGTCCAGCTCGGCGGACAACGACACCTCCTCCTCCCTCTGCTCCGATCAGGCGGTACACGTGGCGATGACCCTCGACGAGACCTACCTCCGGGGCTCCATGGCGGCCATCCTCTCCGTCCTCCAGCACTCGTCCTGCCCCCAAAACACCTTCTTCCACTTCGTCGCCTCCTCCTCGAGCAGCGCGTCCCACCTACGCGCCACCCTCTCCCTCTCCTTCCCCTCCCTCCGCTTCAGCCTCTACCCCTTCGACACCGCCGCCGTCTCCGGCCTCATCTCCACCTCCATCCGCTCCGCCCTCGACTGCCCCCTCAACTACGCCCGCACCTACCTCCCTGGCCTCCTCCCTCCCTGCGTCCCCCGCGTCGTCTACCTCGACTCCGACGTCATCCTCGTCGACGACCTCGCCTCCCTCGCCTCCACCGACCTCGGCCCCGACGCAGTCCTCGCCGCACCGGAGTACTGCAACGCCAACTTCACCTCCTACTTCACACCGTCGTTCTGGTCCAGCCCCTCCCTCTCCGTCACCTTCGCCAACCGCCGGCCCTGCTACTTCAACACCGGCGTCATGGTCATCGACCTCGCCCGGTGGCGACGCGGAGGCTACACGCGCCGCATCGAGGAGTGGATGGAGCTTCAGAAGCGCGTCCGCATCTACGAGCTCGGATCCCTCCCACCCTTCCTGCTGGTCTTCGCCGGCGACATTGTTCCCGTCGACCACCGATGGAACCAGCACGGCCTCGGCGGCGATAACTACAGGGGGCTGTGCAGGGAGCTCCACCCAGGGCCGGTGAGCTTGCTGCATTGGAGCGGCAAGGGGAAGCCGTGGGCCAGGCTGGACGCTAACAGGGCTTGCCCTCTGGACGCGCTGTGGGCCCCATACGATCTCTTGCAAACTCCTCCATCTTCTCTTTCTCTTGTGGAGGCATAGAAATTAATTAACTTTTTTATCTCTTAATAGATTATAAAATCTGTGCCGATGCCGGAAAATCGGAGGGAGGGATCGGAGAAGGGGCAAAATGGGAAACTAAATATACTGGAAGAATAAGTTTAATTAGTGAGAGGGAGAAGTGTAAATTAAGCAAGAATACTATAATAGGCTGTCTTACCTGCGGTTAATACAGTTGGTTTTTTCTTTTGCTTTTTGGAGGGAATATATTTATATTTATATATTTTACTACAGAATTACGGATTTTTGCTTTAAGATTTATAAAATAAAGTGGATGCATTAGATAATACATACAGTATATTACTATAAATTTTGGAGATTCGATCATCGAACTGTTGTAATAAATAAATAAACATGGAAATAAGAGAATAATTAAGCTGTTTTTCTACTCTTAGTTAAGAACATCTCTGTTTGTGTTAGGGGACTATTATTCAAAATATATTCGATCATATCACAGTGCATAAATATATAGAAAATTAACTATTTAGATGAAGAAGTTTCTGTAAGTTGTTAGGTTGAAAGGGAAAACTAATAATATGTATCAATTTTTATTTTTATTTTTATTTTTATTTATAGCGAGGGGAACATACCTTTGATTTAGAAAGAGACAGAGATCAAATCCAACCCGGCCCTTCCATTGATGTACATACTAATTTTTTTCTTCGTTTTGAGATAAAATCCACCCCGGCCCATATAGGTATACATCAATTATTTTTTTCTAATTAGTTTTACCTCGTAGCTGACAATACCCTTTAATCAATGATCAACCTGATTAATTGGCATTGCTGTACGTACATAATTACTAAATCCTTTAATCTTGATAGTTGTTTAATTATTATTTATAAATAACAAAATTCATTGTATTCTAGGGGATTATCGATTACGGCGGGGGAGTAAAATTGTAAAATTACAGATTACTAAACTTTTGATTATCATGCATGAATATTATTAAATGTTGTTATATGCATCTATTGAAGGTATATAATTATATATATATAAATCACTTGCCCGAAAAAAAAATGGAAGTATATACACTAACGACAGTATTTAGTAATCATTATGAAATTTTTCAGCAATAACGTCATAGATAGAACTTAAATCTGTTTAATTTTTGCATCATACATCTATTCACATTATTTGCAACTTTGTGTTTTTTTCTTAAAAAAATGGAAATAAACTATATATAAAAATCCATTTATATAAAAACACAAATGCGCGCGTATAATAGGTATTCGATTTCATTTTGTTGAATTGATTTAGACTGAACGTACTTTATTTGACGCTACTTTGATTAAAAGGGAGTCTATGCATGTGGTAGCTAGTTTAGCTTTCGCCCTCCACATCATTATAAATTTAAAAGCTTAGCTTTTGTTGAACCAGCTTGCTTCAATTAATTGCTTTACCTTCAAAATCAATTGTGTGGAGATGGTTACTTTTTGCACGTTTGATTATCTTCATCTTCATCATATTTACAAATTACAAGAGGGATGTGATATATATATATATATATATATATATATATATATATATATATATATATATATATATATATATATATATTCATTTATATATATATTTCAAAGAGTTATTTTTTTATATAGTTTTCAACCCAAACAACGAGTTCATCATACACAATTTAAGTTTGAGTCTTTCGTGAAAATTGCCAGGATGCCTCAAGATATATAACATACTCTTGGAATTCTTTCATCATTTTTATGTGTTAGGCAGTTATCCCAGCCCGTTTTGTCTTTTGTCATCTTATGTTTACCTTTCGATTTAGGGCGTGTTTGGCAACGAGATGGGGTATGTGGATGGGGATGGATTTTTAGGGGTGGAAGGGATGAGGATGGAATTTCGGGATAGACGGGGTGGAGATTTAAAGTCAGTTTAATCCCGTTCGTGTTTGGTTGTGTGTTAAAGTATTTGGAGATGAAGGCACCCAAAAAGACACATTTGCCCCCACTATTTGTCTCCTCTTTCATTTCTCCTGCTTCCTGTTCAATTTGGGGATGAAGATTTCAAGCTGATTGCCGACCCCTTTTGCTCCCGAGCTCCCATGGCATTTGTTCTTTCTCCTTCCATGGCTCCTCATCTCTTCGCCCTCGCCCTTCCTTTGATTCGCCTTCAACCTCTCGCTCCTCCCGTTGCCCACGCCTCTCCTCGTCGCACTTTTGTCGCCACAATTGAAGAGGGCTTTGAATCGGGGCAGCTCGCCGACGAAGGTACTCGGAGCTCAGATCCCGGGAGCCACCAACGCTACCCATCTTAATTTTCCTTAATATATATACCTTTTTTTTATGAGTGTATTAGTCGTCGGCAAATTCGCTCTTGGGAAGCACGTTCAATCAGCGTCGGTGGTGGACGGCGGCGTCGGTGGTCGGCCGGCAAGGGCATCAGAGGAGGAGGACTTAGGTGAGGGTTAGTGGTGGCGGTAAGGGGAGGAGAGAGGGAGGAAGGTTGAAGATGATGAAGGCAAATTTGGGACATTTCCATCCCCTCAATCCTCCTTTATCTGAGTTCCATTCCCACCCCGTTTTTTGGTGTTTCAATCCCACCTCCATCCCCTCTTATCTACCTAGACTACCTCCATCCCGTTGCCAAACATGCGGACACGATTTCCAAAGCCCACCCCCACCTCTTCCATCCCCTCCCACCCCCCAGCCAAACACGGCCTTAATTATCGGGTTTGTTTGATATTTTGAACCATTACTTAATTAGAAAAGTTGAAAATGTGTGATGTAATGAAACTTTGAAACATGTTTTGCATGTACCTTGATCGATCTCGTTGTTGATCACGTATCTCCTTACATAATTTCAATTCAAGTTTCAATTCCCTAGTCCCTTCATTTCTTCCTCTTCTCCCCTCCTTAATGCATAAGAATTTCTTGTATATCTCTCCCTCGCCCCATAATTTGCTTCCATTGTTTATAAGGTTGATTTTTAAATACATGGGAGTCCAAACAAACCCTCAATTGAAATGCAAGGGAATCCAAAAATATCTTTAATTGCTTTCCTATAGGTTTTGTCCCTTGAATTGGTTAGTAGTCTTGAAAATTTCAGTAGTTGGAAAAAATATCAAAATTATAACAATATCAAAAGTCAAATTTGTCAACAATCGTCAAAATGTAAGTGCTCATAAAATTGTCAATAATTATTATCAATAAAATAAGAAAAGCGGAAAATAAAATGAAGGGGAAAAAGAAAATGATAAAATTAAAAGGAAGGGAAGGAAAGGATGGATATTTAATTAACTAATCGATTATACTTTATTGAGAAAGAAAATCATAGAGGAAATATGTGAACCCCATAATCTAATTTTAAAATGCCTAAATTTAGAGTATCTGGAAAAATATTTCCCAATTTGACCTCTTATTCTGTACCCTTGGACCATAGGATAGAAAATTCGTTAACTAATAATGATAATTTGATAGACATTTAATTAATTATATTTTATAACATGGATATATAACTAATTAGCCCAAATAAATATGATTTGCATTCCTTGCATTCTTTTGTTTACCTTTTTGGTTGATGGGTAAATATGTTCTCATTTTATAAAGTTGAACTATGTAAACTGTTATTTTAGCAGTAAATAAATGGTTGTTAATTTATAGAAATGCAATATTATAATTAGAAAGTCTCACGCAGTCTAGATTTTGCTGTCTGATCGGATTGACTATTGAGATATTTGAGATTTCAAGATTCTTCACATCTTTGAATTTTAGTGTTACTTGGTATTTGGTTTAGCTCCCTCAACCCCATAATCCCCATTTACGGGAGTAAATCCAGAAATTAGCGGTTTCTTACACTTTAGTCTTTTACCAACTCAATCAAAATAAATAAGTAACCCTTGCTGAGTTAAAAAATCATAAAATCAACATGCCATTTATTTTTTAATTAATTAAGAGGTTTAGCAAATATAAAATTTTCATTTATTTTACCTTCTTGAAAATTACAACCAAAAACATAATATTATAAGAGCAATTACCTTATTAAATAAAGACCGCGATATTTTCTTTTGTTTTTAAAAAAGGAAAAAGATATATCAACCATGTAAGTTGCAGCGCACATGGTTAACATATCTTCCTGAAATGACATGATATGCTAACTGTCTGTTTGGCAGGTGGGTATTTTAGGGGAGGGGAGGGATTGGAAATTTAAGAAAGAGAAGGGAAGGGAAGAGAAAGGAAAATTTTTCACTTTCCCATCAAATTCCACAAATTTACTAGGGTGTGAAATCCCATGGAATATGGTGGTTGCTAAAGTTTAAAATCCCTTCCATTCCTCCCAATTGTCCACCCAAACAATCAATTCATTTTCCCTTCTATTCCCTCCCTAAAAATCCCATCAAATCCCATCTTCCAAACGGAGTGTAAAGGCAGGTCCACTCTCGCTAGAGGGCCCAATGTTCATATGTATGTATATATATAAATATTGAATACAATAAAAGACAATATGAGTAGCTTGGCTCAGCGGATAGAGATGCGCGGCAAAGGGAGCTAATGCAGGTTCGAATCTCAATCTTCCCATTTTTTTGCCTTTTTTTTTCTGTTTTGTTTTTAATAACATATTTTGTTTTTTGTTTTTTAAAAAAAAACATCAAAGGCCTTTTTTTTGTTTTGTTTTTAAAAACATCAGTATGTTATTTTGTTTTTTGTTTTTTTTATAAACATCAAAGACTGTTTTTTTTGTTTGGTTTTTAACATCAGTTTGTTTTGTTTTTAAAAACATCAGTATGTTATTTTGTTTTTTGTTTTTTTTTTTAAAAAAAGCATCAAAGACAGTGTATGTTGCTGCTATTTGTTTTTTTAATTCTTTGATATTTGTTTTGTTATGATTGAAAATAGTAAAGGGCTCCGTTTTGAAATCTCACCTCAGGCCTTCAAAATCTCAGATCCGGCCCTTGCTAAAGGTTAGGGATTCAATCCACCTGGCAACAACCCGCCTGGTGGCCTTGATATGGACATTTTGGGAGATGGGGCTGTTCAACCCGTCTGGTGGGTCAGAGGTGGGCCTTCTGGAAGATGGGTTTATGCTGGACACAAACTTAGACTTGAGATGGGCTGAGTTGAAGTGTATAGTCTACAGACCTAATGCAGGCATGAGATGGGTCAAACTCACATCATTTACCATAATATCAAAAAAATCTATAAATTAAAACTAAAATATTTGGCGGTTTTTATAAATTTTGGGTACGAGAGATGACAGTTGAACCTTTGTGCTTTGTGTCCGGCCCTGACCTTCAACGACCTCAAAATATGTAAATGCAAGAGAAAAAAATGTTGCCCCTTGTTTTTTTAAATTACGGAGTAAAATACATAATAATATCGGGTGTGGGATGTCAATAAGGCGTCTTGAGGTGGAAGGCGACCGTCTTACAACGATAAATATCCTGAAGGGGTGTCGTACATTTCCTTGGGAGATTGAGACGGTCATTTCTGACATCTTCGCTTTCAGTCGTGCTTTCTGAAAGAGAGAATGTCACATTTGGAGAGAGGGCAACCGAGTGGTAGACCTTTTAATTTTGCCCATCTTAGTCTCGACGTAGTCGAAGCGAACTTTGTAGATTTGAGTTCTAGTATAGCGATCGACGTCGTCGTCTGAAAGGATGTTTATTGGTTGGTGAATCAACCGCGGTTCATCCATCTCCAAAAATTTGACTTGTACGTTAAAAAAAAAAAAAAAGTGTATCGGGTGTGGGAGGGGGGGAGTGGCGGACTGTCGGTGGAGAGGGGAGAGTGGTGTGAAAACGCGGGAAAGCGTTGGAAAGTAAAAGGAGAGGGAAGCAAGAAGCGCGTGTAGCCCACGTACCGACGTGGCAACCCCGAAAGTCTCTGCTGGTGGGTCCCATTCTTCTACTACTCATGTCTTTGTCAAACCTCCAGTGTGAGTGTGGGTCCCACTATTATTATACGAGTTGATACTTTTCCCCCAAATTGTCAACATTTGAATAGACAACGCTCATCCGCCAAATCTTATCGGCTTTTATTCCCTTTATTTTAAATTTGAGCTTCACTTAAATCTAAATTTAGAATTGAATGTTAAAATATTCTCATATGACTAATTAATGCTTGAATTGTTTAAGTGAACAATATCGAATACGTATTTTTTTTTTAATATATACAGAGCACAAAATAATTTTAAACAAAATCTCATTTTATATTATTAATTTTATAAAGAAAAACATGTAGCTTTAGGTATTTTAGAAATTACTTTATGAAAATGTTATTGTAATGATGAGTGAGTTTAGTTATAGTTTTCGACAAAGTAAAAACAAATAATTTAATATATGAAGGTAAAATAGTATATTTGTCAAGACCCAATTTAAATCAGATTTTAAAATATGCTTACGGTAGTAAATAAAAAAACTCTAATCGAGCATTTTTAGAGTTGACTAATATAATAGCCATAATATTAAAACTTCACAAACCGCCCCTAATTTAGGTCATTTATATTCCAAAAATTTAATCTTTTTTATTTTAAAAAAATTGTAGTGTATTTTATATAATTCACCACTTGCACATTGCACTCACTATTTAAACAGTGGATAAACTAATTTGTCTAACTTCTGTCATAAAAAAATCATAAAAAGAAAATAATGAATGCTAAAAAAACTATTTAGACGGTGGATAAACCAATTTGTCTAACTTGTCATAAAAAAAATCATAAAAAGAAAATGATGATTGCTAAAAAATAAAATAAAAATTAGACGGTGGATCAACCAGTTAGTCCAGTATAGCATTTCATAGTATTAGCTTACGCTATCCTATGTTCTCACTATTCACTTATCTTTTTTGGGCCTTTAATGTCGAGTATGATGCTATTTGTCAAAGTTTGAGAGGTTTTTTCAATATTCTCCAAAAACTCAAGATATAGAACCCGTTGGATTGCTCTGAACCCTTAAAATGAGAAAGTACTAAATCAAACTCTTTCATGGAAGGTTCTACTGTTCTAGTCATATTTTCATACACTAATAAGAAGCAGCTAGGAACATTTTACATATAAAGTAAAGCAAGCAGATGCACATGGTTGATGTACATTTCAACAACACTTAAATTTACATAATAGACAAAACAAGCACCACCCACCCAACCTTCAAACCCACCATCATAAATCCCTTTTCTTCCCCTTACACTATTTTTGCATTTTCAAATTTCAAACAGTGAACTGATTCAGTTCAAATCATATGAAAGCTACTCTTTATTCTCTCCAATTTGATTGTTTCTCCATAACCCTTAAAATTGCAATCAGCTGGTACACACAAAATTGGACTGAAACCCATCCATGTGAGACTTAACAGAAAAAATGGACCCCCAATTTGTTGGGGTGATGTTATTGTACTTTAAGGGGCATGTATCATGTGACCTGTAAAAAAAAAAGCAGAAAAATGATCAAATGAAACCATATGAATTTACCAAAAAAAAAGGCCCATTTTTAAGCACAACAAGTGCAAGGAGGGGTCAGTTTAGTTGGATGTGTTCTATACTTGAATCAGTCATGGAATGACCTTCAAGACATATAAACTGCACTGTACTTTGAAGCCTAATGCGAAAAGGTGAGATGGGGGATGAACTGGGTCCTGAATAATGAAAACTTGTACTGTAAAAATTTCAGATTTTAACCCCAAAAATTGAAGCAATGGTTGTCGGCAAAATCAGTGATGCACATTGTCATTTTCAGGTGTAAATAACACAGACCCACCATCTTGATTCTTCAAGTTAACCCAGACAATATGGAATCTGACAAATCCACAACTGCATCTGTCAGACCCTTTGGTATTTGCTTCTGAAGATCAAACTTCAAATTTTAAGTGATCAGAGAATCGCATAAACTGCACCTGACATATATTCCAAAGCACTTATATCTAGCAACATTGCCACCTGCATTCTGTGTATCATAAATTGTTTTTGATAGAAGGAAAGTGATTCGATGCTTCAGAAATAAGAGAAACATTGAGAGGCCTGGATTTGGGGTTTAGGGTTGAAGGGCTAAAATGTCTTGATTTTCATCTCCCCTAATCTCAATTCATCATCGAAACAAGAACTTGTATTCGAGAATCAGAAGCAGATCAGCAATAGAAAGAGGACAAATTTGTACAATGATTAATCAACTGATCTCACTAACATATATTTCCACTATCTATAGATACAGATCAAATTTGTACAATGATGTGGGAACTCATCCAAAGAATATAACCAAGAATTAAATCTATAGACAGGCAAAACCCTAGAAGCTTCAGCCATAGGTAATCCAAAAAACAGTCCAAGGCCGAAGCGTTCGCTCTTCCATGTAATGCTGACACAACAAAACGCTCAACAGATGATTCGAATATGCACATCAGTAAGGTAGGCTACCTGAAAGCCACAAATGATCAAGTGTTCTCTTAAGACCATACTTGAGCACAGCCTGGTTGGCAGCTCGAAACCCGTCTCCATAAACAGGTGAAACGTCGGATTCTATCTGGTTCTTGAAGAACTTCCCAAGGTTTAACTCAAATGGTGGTCTGTTTCCCCTGTATGCTTGGCTGCTGCTGGCCCCGGAGCTCAGCTGGGTCTCTAGCCACATGTGCGCCATCACCTGGCAGATACCTTCCTCAATCTGAGGATCCAGCTTCCGGTAACCTATGGAATTGAAAAGGGAACAACTTGTGATGTTAAAATGAATCCCTTGCTTTAGATATGTCGTAATTTGGTGTTGACATATTGCTTGAAGTAGCGGTTCAGTGTTGTGTAATGAAGTATACCTCTAAGTCGTAGCCAAGCGTGCATCATCTCATGCGCTAGGATTGAGCCAGTCAACAATCTGGGGAGGGAGAAATCAATGTCATACTTTACAACAACAATGTGATATTGAAATAATATGCACTGAATCGGACCATGTCTTGGTTCATTACCTTGGGAGGCCGAACAAAATAAGGATCGCAGTGACTTCACAGTGTCGTGTCAATTTGTATGGCTCTGATATCACGTTCATATTTCCCGTTTTACCCCAACGTTTAGGTCTTTTCAAAATCTAAGAAGAACCAAACAGATATGTATTAAGCTCCAATGAAATTTGAAGATAAATAATTATGAGCATCAAGATTAAGGCTACATGGACAAAGGAAGATTGAGAACAAGTTCTTACAGTAGTGATAGTTTGTTCCTCAGAAAGGCAAAGTCCTCGAGTCTCTGGCATATGGTGATGCCCCTGGTGAAGTGAGAAGATTGATTAATGTGAGAAATAATAGTGTATATTTTGTAATGAGGTGTTGTTATGGATTTTGAGATGCTTATACTTACGTGTTTTTCACCCCCCATAGCTTCATTCAAAGCTTGCCTCTCAACGAGAAGCAATGGAACTTGCTGCTCGACTTTCATGCCTAAACTTTCATAGAACTTCTGTATCTCAAGATACAGAGGTTGGCACTGGTTAGTATCCATTACTGATGAATCCAAACATTCTAAGCATAGTCTGCGTCCATCACCGAGGGAAATGTATCCAGTACCTTGTGGCTGCACATAAGGAAAAAAATTCGGTGCAATCAGAATAGCTTCAAGAAGAAAGAACAGATGGGATATTGAGGTATTGTTAGATGATATAGATCAATCAGCTGGGACTGGGAAGACAGCCTGTTTTGCATCTAGACGTACCTCCATTCGTTCGCAACTACAACACCTAGGGGTTCCATCGGTCTCGTGAACAGAGCAATACTTCTGGTCCCAGAAAGGATGTGCTCTATACTCAATTACACCGGCAAAATTCGATGATATCTGCTAGCGGGAATTTACATCCAAGGAAGCAAAGGAAAAATGGTCAGCACACCTCTTTGACTATAGAGTAGATGAGAAATCATATAAATCCCGATTCCCGATAATAATATTAAGATGGATGCTACAAAAATCCCACAGAACTCGGCTTTTGGTTACCATGAATGTATTTTCCTTCTTATTACTGGCCCCAAACATAGTTTCATATTCTAAAATGCGAAAAGCGGGGATGGAATTGGATGATACATATCCAATTTCTCATCTGCATATAGAAACATGATTTAAAAACGAAGAGAATTGCTCAATCGAGAAGTTTACTTACAAATTGGTTACATACACCACATTTTGGGTGAAACAGCTCCCTGTAACAAGCTCTGTGATAAGGATAACCATCAGACGTAGAAAACTGCACAAGGACAACAATAATGATACCTGGATGTTAATTTAAATTAAAGGATAGTTAAAACAAAAAGAGATTGAAAGGAACATTGGTGTGAGATTATAAATATTTAATCAAAGAATGTGTTTGTCAGTCATAAGATGCAAAATGATAAATGATACCTCAGAACTTGAAATGGGTAAGTTGCAAGCATGGCATCTGAAACATTCAGGATGCCATATTCCACCCATGCAGCTTAGAAAACGACCGAAATTCATCTCATTATGGCAACCGGCACAAACCCTGCTTCAGAGATGAGAGACAACGCATATAAATTGGATGTGATAGTTTGTTACAAAAAAGAAATGTGTGCAATATCTAAAGGGAATACAACTTTCAATTGATTAGAGATGCTAGAATTTGGCATCAGCAGTTGCAATGAGGAATGAAGTGTCACTTTATAGCTCATGTTACAGTGCCAATTACGTGGCCATGATTACAACAATCATCATTAACAAAGGTATTCACATTGCTGTTTATGTGACTCTAGATATACCTGGATCCAGTTGAGAAGGAAATAGGAATTGGAATCGGTAGACGGTAATTCCCACTTCCATAGACAGATTGTGGAGGAGCCTCAGTGTTCAAACTTTCTTGAAGTGCTCTAGCAAGTTGTTCATCTTCCTTAAGTTGTGACTCATAATCTATCAAAATCAAAAGACAACAATAATTACATTCCAATAATGGATCTAAGTTTTGAACAATCAAAAGGGCAAAAACCAGATGAGTAGGTAATCATACGACTATCAAGTGTTACTCACTGATAGCTCGCTTTCGCCTCTCCTCTTCTTCTGCGAGTGACAATGCAATAGCACAATCTATCTCTTCATCTTCATTAACCCTCCGTTGATCCTATAAAAAGGAAAAATAATACTAAATCATACGATATTATATACAAGCAGGATTCCCAATGGAAAGATGTTGGCTGCACTTGTAAATTCCAAGTCAAAGTTAATAAACAAACATTGTTCATTGGGAAAAGTAGCAGTTATACCTGTGATGTAGAAGGCTGATTCCAAACAGGATCCTCAACATACCCACGGTAGTGACGTCCTTCAGAAACATTATGATCAGAACCCTTGAAAATTTTACTAAGCCAACCCATGTCTGTGCCTCTAACTTACTACTTGTCCAAGAAGAGACCTCTGCTATAGACACAGTGTCAGCAAAAGAGATTTGGCTGTTCCAATCTAGAGAGAACAGGTTGTAACACACGAACAGTGAACCAAAACCGTAACATTTTAACAAGATCAAACATGGGTGGGAGGCTAGTAAAACCATAGGCAATGGCATAAAGAAATGATCCATTCTGTTTCTCAACTGTCAAGTTATGTAGTCAGAGCTAAAATGTCTATTTTTTCAGCAGTTTGCCTTCTCTGAAATGTTTTGCGCTTCTAACATAACAGCAAGCCCTTCTAGTGTTCTACAATAAATACATTCTTATGACAGAAATCCAAAACAGTAGTACCCCAAACATGATCATATACTCTAGCCACTAAATTCCAAAACTATCATCATAAATCGGGGCATTCGCTGTGAGGCTTTCAGACAAAAGGACTGCAATGCTCTTTAAACATGATATTCTTCACTCTCCATTAGTATAATAATACAAATAAATAAAAACCAGGTGAGATAGCTCCAAAGATGGAATCCCCAAACATCATACCTCGCCCTAAACCTCCATAAGACAAAAATTATAAAGACAATGAAAATCTCCACCTGTGACTCTAAAAATTAAACTATCCATATAAATACAGATCCTTCATTCATAAGGCCAAATAATATGACAAAAAGATACCTGGATAAAGAGACCATCAAATTGAAGCATAAATACAGAATCCAAGCAAAAATAAAAAAACAATCATAATATGACTACTCAAGAGCGAATGATAAAGAAGGAATCATTCCAGTAATTGAATCAAAATCAATACAATAAGAGAGGTGGATCAGAGACTTACCACAGAAATTCGAAGAAGCAATAAACGACACAGTATATAAGAGGACAACCCTGATGAAGGGCAAACTGCGCTGACAAAGATACGAAAGAGGGAAATTTTGAGGGGAGACGAAAAAGGGTTGAGCTTGATCAAAAAAACTAAATGGCGAATGAATTATATGTGTGAAGAAATTGAGGATGGGAAACGAAGACGAATTCAATGGGAACTCGAAGGGAATCTCAACCGCGTCTCTAGAGAGAAATCGAAAGTCAAAATTGAGAAATAGGGAATCGAGAAGAAGAAGCTTGTTGGAGTGGTTGACAAAATCCTCCCCGGGAGAGGATTTGATGAAGCAACCGCCCAAACTTCAAACCCGTTTTCTTCCTTTTCACACCTTTTCGCCGTCTTCCATTTTGGCCTTTTTCTTTTTAATTACTGTACGGATTATTATTTTGTGTTTATTTTGGTCCTACGGCTGCCGCGAGCCCGCGACGACCTATGTTTTTTTATTATTTTTTTAAAAAGCTAAAGTATTTTCGGGTTTGGGTCGGGTGGCGGGTCGGTTTTGTATAAAAAATCGGGTCTTTGGTTTGACTCGGCAATCGCCATCGTTCAAACCCTCGCCCTCCTGAGTAACCCTCGCCCTCCTCAGTAACCCTTGTAAGTTCTAACCCATCTTCGTTCAATCTCTCGCTGTCTCGTCTCCTCCATCCTCTATCTTGTCTCCGGTTCGATTAATCGTGCGCAGGTTCGCTCTGCTGAAGAGGGGTATTTTTCTCTTCACACTTGGAATAAAGGTATTAAAACCCTCCCTCCGCTGCCTACTAATTTTATGGTTTTGTCTTCTTGAATCTTGATTTCAGGATTTCTAAGTGTAATCTTGCTCAATTTTGCTCAGATTTTAATAACACGTAGTAATATCTATCTTTCTTTGTACAATCCCACAGTACTTTCTGCTGCCACCGTCACCTAACTTCACCAACGCCCGCTGCAGCTGTTGGTGGTACCATAGGCGGCGCCGGAGCCAGTTGGTAAGTTATTAGGACACCTGCTGGCAACTCTTTAGTCTGTCATAATAATGGAAATTGTATGTGACTAAATTGCTGTGCTGTCTAATTTGAGCAGAAAGTCAGGAATCTTCAACGTAGGCTTTTGAGATTGAAATTCAAATGATAAAGACTTCCGGAATTCATCCCTGCCAAGTATGTATAGCTTAACTAGGTTGCATTCATCATATTGTCTGCAATATCTAATTCCCCTACTTTTTTTGACATTGTTTAATAGATACTCGGATTCTTTTTCATTTTGTACTGGTTGATTAGGTTGCAGCTTTTTGAATAAGATGTTGGTTGCTTGGTTTTGTATTTATGAATAATGAATTTCTTTGCTCTGAAAGTAAGGTTCAAGAATTATATTTCATCTTTTGTGGTCTTGGTTCTATCTTTACTTACCTGCACGATCTGGACTTCCCTTGTTTCTTGAACCTTATTATTGATTTATATGTTACGCATTTAGCTTAGTTCATTAATTTAGCATGTGTACATGTGTTGGTTAGGTATACCGTATACATGTATCTTTTAGTTTGGTTTCATTTTACCCGTGTAATGCTAGTTGACTTTCATTTTTGGGTAATTAGATTCTTTAGAGAGCTAAGTAAAACTTTTTCACCCTCAACCTATCCGTTTCCTTCTTCTGAATAGATTGTTCTTCATGAAAATAAGATTACTTTCATGGTTATGCTCGATTATATGGTTGATTAGTTTGTGATACATCAGATTACCTTACTAATGTTAAATCTTGTGTGAAAATATTTGTTTTGGCGGTTTGAAGTCTTGAAACTTACATTGTAAGTTCATTGAAAATAGGAGCAGAAAGAATGTATGATTAAGCATGAGTGAGACTTAAATCATAGACTTCTACAAGTGTCAGTACGATTCATTTAGGTATAGTTAATGTGATTCATAGTTGAAAGCTTAGGAGTTCAAAGGTGTGTAGGTTGGGAGGTTTGTGCCAACTGCTGATTAATACTAGTTACTTCACCGGCTCCCTGGCAAGTTCCAATTTAAAAAAATATCTTCATTTGCTCAAGCAACCTGCTAATTTATAACCACCCCCCTTCTTCATGTTTTATTTTGGTGTATGAAGAAGCACTCAGTTGCTTGCCTGGTTTTGATTTATTGACCCTACTTGGTGTAAACTTCTTTTTATTCCCCTCTCTTGGAAAAAGTTGTTGCCTATGATTTTCAATGACAATCCTGCTACCTTCTAGTCTCATTGCTTTCTGTCAATCTGTCCTTTCTAATATGTTCTATGTTGTAGGCTTCCAGATTGCCTGTGAGAAAAATTGAAGCAGCTAACAAGGTTCAATTCAAAGGAGCAACGATGCAACTTTCTATAACAAAGCCTGATGATTGGCATCTTCATCTACGTGATGGGGACCTTCTTCAAGCAGTTGCTCCTCATAGGTATTATATTATATATTAACTAAATGAAGATCCTTGGATACTCAGGGTGCATATATCTGCTGAACTGTATATTTGTTTTTGGATTCATCTAGCTTTATTTAGGTAATTTGACTCTGTATACCTAATCTACGCTTTATGTCGCCACTCAGTGCTATGCTTTTTGGAAGAGCAATTGTGATGCCCAATCTGAGACCGCCAATCACAACCACGGCGGCAGCCCTTGTTTACAAAGATTCAATATTGAAAGCATTGCCAGAAAACTATGATTTTACTCCCCTTATGACACTTTATTTAACTGATAATACAAGTCCTGAAGAGATCAAACTCGCGAGTAAGTAAATTGCATTGGTCCTGAAGAGATCAAGCCGCCAATCACAACTATGGCAGCAACCCCTCTTCAGGCTTTCCATTTCCGTGTTCCCAGTAGCACTCATTTTTTGCTTGTTATGAGGTAGTGAAATTGTCTTTTCCTTGTTTTTGTTGCACCAAATAGAAAAAAGTGGAGCGGTGTATGCGGTTAAACTTTACCCTGCTGGTGCTACAACCAATTCTCAGGATGGTGTGACTGACCTAGGGAAGTGTTTTCCTGTTCTGCGGGAGATGGTTGAGCAAGATATGCCTCTTCTGGTAATTTTTCACTTTATTATTTCTTGTAACCCTTTGATTTATCGATAGTTTCTGATATAAATAGAAAGCTTCCAAGTTAGCTTCTTAATGGCTCTATATTTTGGAGCTTTGATGACAACAACTAAAAAAAGTCAGCTAGTCGAGTGTCCACAAGTTTTAACCAATGATGACAAAAAGAGTCTACATCATGATACAGTTAAACAATGAACAGATTTGTTAGTGAGGATGTTTAGACTTTAGATATTGCCACACTTTTTTTCTTCGTCAATAAAGCGCCAACAAAATCATTGATTTGCTTTATTTCTCTTGTAAGGTTGTAGTATCTTCTCCTCCTTGGTAATGGGTTTAGGGAAATCATTTCACTGTTTATCATTGCTAAATCCTGAAATATTGTACATGGACTTTGTTAGCATCAATTAATGTATATTCTCTCTTCTCTGTTTGGTGCCTAGAAGGCTAATATTCTTGAGGCCAAGTTTGGATTTCTTTTTGTTGTTTACAAATCCCCAGTAGGAAACATTGAGAGACCTATTAAAAAGGTGAACATAAGGGGCTTTTTTTTCTTTCTTGGCGTGCATCGGTGCATGTTGATTCAGGTTTCAGTCCAACTTCATTACAGGGAGAGTTCAATATTATCAATACTGCCAAAAAAAACTGAAATAACTTTCCTTGGCTTGCATTCAAGTCCTTCAGAACACGAAATGCACCTATCTAACAACTTAATCTTTTCTGTTTTCCTCTTGTAGAAATTGTTTTTTTTAGTAGCATTTAATATGTTATTTTTGGTCACAGGTGCATGGGGAAGTCACAGATCCTAATGTTGATGTATTTGATCGTGAAAAAGTTTTTATTGAGAAGGTCTTGAGACCGTTAGTGGAGAAGCTTCCGCAACTTAAGATTGTGATGGAGCATATTACTACTGCAGATGCTGTTAGGTTTGTTGAGTCTTGCAATTCAGGTCAGCTAACTACGATCATATCACAAGTTGTTCTATCTTTCACTCTTTTCTGTTTCTTAGCCTAGTCATTGGAATGAAGTTCACCAACATGTCTTTATCATTTTTACTTTTTAGGCACTGTTGCAGCTACTGTGACACCACAACATCTTATTCTTAATAGAAACTCCCTCTTCCAAGGAGGTTTGCAGCCGCATAATTATTGCCTCCCTGTGCTAAAAAGAGAAGTCCATAGTATGTTCCATATCTTTCTTCTTATACTTGATATTTTCATGAGCATTGTGTAACTTGTGTTTGTCTTTATCTTGATGAAAATTGTCATTCCATGACGACAAAAAATTCATAAGATGAGTAGTCTCATCTTGCTATGAATACATGATGTAACAATTGAATAATACCCGACTTCAGCTTCATTTCTGTCCTAACTTATTGATTGTGTTATGTTGGTTTTTTTTCCCCTTCCCATGTTCTTGAAGCAAGGCACTGTAAAGAGAAGGATTCAATTTAATACTGCTTGAGATAATCCTAAGATCACTTTGGTAGTGGGACATTGAGATTATATTGGGTGTCATCACATTATGCAGTAAACATATGTTTATGAACACTTTAGTACATTCAGTGTGATAAGTGTCTAGCATTTTGGTTTTGGTGGGATATTTTATGATGAGTTTACAAACATGTTATAAATGTATTTGAAGAGGTATTTGTGTTATATAGTATAATTGAGTGGTTGGAGGCTTTTTTGCTAATGGAAATGTGAAGTGGGAGATATATGTACTCTTAATTGGATATCATTGGGATGCATGACTAAAGCTGGAAAATCTGATAAAAAAAATTTAAAAAAAGTTTCTAGGGGTAATTCATATCCATTTTTCATTTAATATGAATCACGTGCTTGCTCGTATGTTTGTCATGCAGGACAGGCTATTGTGTCAGCTGTAACTAGTGGAAGTGCGAGGTATTTTCTTGGAACTGATAGCGCTCCTCATGAAAAAATGCGAAAAGAATGTTCATGCGGATGTGCTGGCATATTCAATTCCCCAGTCGCCCTGTCGCTTTATGCCAAGGTTTTTGAAGAGGTAACTTCTTGGTCAGTTAAGTTTTGCTCTTTTGTTCCAAATCTTATATTGATATTGATTGGTGCACATGTATTGCATACTAGTGTGTCCATACTATACAAATAAACAAAGACTCTTTTCAAATCTGCACTTGATAGATATTGGGTGACGTTATGCGTATTAGTTGGGTGTTACGGTTGAACTGTGAATCATCTGTATTATACAGGCTGGTGCCCTTGACAAATTAGAGGCATTCACAAGCTTCAACGGACCTGATTTTTACGGTCTGCCCAGAAACACATCAAAGATCAACCTCACGAAGAGCCCATGGAAAGTCCCGGACAGAATCTCATTTGCATCAGGTGACATTATCCCAATGTTTGCTGGTCAAACGCTTGAATGGCTGCCGACTACATGATCTCTTGAGGTCATTTCAAAGGAATGTTGTTGTTTAATCTGGTATTTACTGACCGGCAAAACAACTGTTCTGTGTGGTCCCTCGGTTGTTGACCGACCAATGTTGACAGTCGCACAAGTAGCAGCCAAGGAAAGGAAACATTTGTTTCTCTTCAATGAAAATTCAATAATCTGATTCAGGTTGTTGTATCATCTCCCTAGCAGAGAAGTTAGATGCTGAAGCTTCAACCTCTCTAGCAATAAAACATTTCCAAGTTAACGTTTTCGGTTCATCAGTCATGACTTTGATGCTCAATCTTTTATGTTATGTGCCTTGAAGGCAAAACATGCGCATTATGATTAGCTATTTGGGGTTGTTGTTACTTCTTGATTACGGCAAAGTCGTGGTGTCCATCTGCTCATTTGGTGGCATGATGGTCTCTATCAACCTATTGGAATGTCAGAAACTTCTCTTCAGAAGGGGTGTGTATGTTCTCTGCCTTCATCTGTTTTTGATCTTATTATTACCTCTTTGGAGCCATATCCATTGATCAATTTCAGCATTTGCTTTTGCTTCTTTTCTTGCAGGTCTGCTATGTTGCATTTTGGGATGAGATTAACATCAACCAACTGGTGTGGTGCGGTGCGGTTCACCTCCCGGGATCAGTTGAAGGAGATAGAGATCTTGTGAATAGCATGGGGGCATATCCAAAAGGCCAAGCCATTGGTTAATCTGACTCGTTCGGCTCTCCCCATTGGTTTTGTTAGGCTTAATGAGAAGTCAGATCCATTGGAGAGCCATAAAATGGCCAGTTTTGGGGAGTTGTTATGGGAAATATTCGATCAGTTTTTTTTTCACAAAACTAATAAAGCACATTAACAATCACCATTAAATCCCATTCAATGTTTTCATGTGAAACTCATTTAAGCAATTCGCTATATATACATATACAGAGACAAATTAAGCACAAGTTATGCTCTCCACCAAATTAAAAACCATAAAATCAAAATGAAGGCCTCAATGAATTACATGAAAGCAGTCGCCATATACATAGCGCTGTGGGTGCAGGCAAGCGCCCTAGCATGGTCGGATCCGCGGGCGGGGGCAACAGTTCACGTGATCAACGGAATGAAGGCCGGCTTGGTTGGGGAACTGAGCGTGGGGTGCATGTTGAGGAGCGGGATGCTGCGGCCACAACGCCCCGCACCAGGCCAGGAATTCAACTGGAAATACCCAGCTGGGGAGATTCCAGTGTACTACTGCGAGTTCTCGTGGGGGTCGAAGCGGGTTCTGGCTAGCTCGTATGTGGACTTGGGGTCCGATCTTGAGATCGTCGACCAGGTCTGCTACAAGGCGACCGAAGAAGGCGTCTACTTGAAGACCAATATCAAGGTGGACTGGACTCTTACTCACCCCTGGCCAAACCCCCTCATCAGCTAGACGCTCATCTTTCATACTAAATAATAATAATTAATATGCATGATCGACATATATGTATCTGATCGAATAAAGACAAGGCTCTCCCTCCATCTCTAATAGTATAATATCTGACTTGGATGACCATCCCAGGGAGGCCATCTCTCTAGCTTCGAATTATCCAACTCTCTTACCGACTGGAATCGTTCCGAATCGATGGAAGAAAAACAGTGGAAATTATAGATTTAAAGAAAGAAAGAAAGAAAGAAAGAGGCTGATCAGATTTGTGATCGAGACTTGGTTATGGTTTTGGGATTGAAACGGGGCGAGGATATTTTGTGTGTATGTTTTTTTTTTGGTAATTTTTGTTAATTTTAAAGATAAAAGAGTTTAAAAATAATTAAAAAATCACAAACATAGCTTTGCTTAGTTGGTTAAAGATGGCTATTTTTTTTATGACGAGAAAACCAACTAAAATCCAACCGATAAGAGTAACACGTACTAGGTAAATCGGCTTACGCCGACCGGTAAGGAGCAATGCAAACCTTGGATTTTCATTCAAAGAAAGAATCGAAGACAATGATATATCGAACCCGGAACCTTCTTACCACCCATTTACTCCACACCATTAGGCCCCCTAACTGGAGCAAGAGGGCTATTTATCAACTTGAGGTCACCAGGTTCAAACTTTTTTAAACCTCCCTTTTTATAATTTTCGTTTCTCGTTTCCTTCTCCTAAAAATGCTTTAATTAAATAACAAATTTAAGGTTTTGTTCAATATATTCAAACAAAAACATTCTTTTTAATATATATTTATAAAAAATCTCATTTTTGATATTTTTTTATTTTCTTAATTTTTCTCTACTAAAATGATCATTATTTAAATCACAAATTAGCGGTTTTCCAAATATATTATTTTTACAATTTTTTTTTCATATATACATTAAAAAAAAATTCTAAATAAATGAAGCCCGACTTGATTTTAGAAAGCCCAACGAGTCAAAAGACAATAAATCGTCAAACATACAACACAAAAACCCGAAAAAATGCGCAATCAACAAGCACTCTACAAAAGACGAATCTAAGAAAAACTAAAACCATCAAGTTGAGGTCCCGCGAAGAATGAAACCAACCACCAAATCAGTTTCCCGATTGAAATATATATGGTTTGTTTTTCTCAAACTTTTGCGCAAATAATGCATGCAAAAGATGTCTGATATATATAGGCCGGTTTGATGAATTGGTGGCATCGACCTAGTTTTTTTTTTATTAGGTAAAAACATACTTAAAACTCGATGGCTGAACAAGTTGATAGACGAACTACCGTCAATACAAACAAAGCATAATAACACAAATCCTCAAAGAAGAAAGAAAAACATAATCAACCCATACAAGGCGTCAGCCGGCAACAGAGAGGTCGACGGAGGACCAAGACACGTCACGAGTGCGGGAGAGTGCAAAGACTCACGACAGTATCCCAGTCGAAAAAGACGACTCCTGAGACTGTGTGGATCGCCGACGTTGCCCTCACCTAAATGGAGGATCTTAGAAAACCACAAACACAACCACGATCCTTTATCGATACGAGGCATTGACCTAGCTTAATCAATCTTTCTAAAACCGTTTCTACAATTTTTTTCTAAAATAGAGAAACAAAAAACGTACTCATTCGTTCATTAAAACATACAGTATTATTTATTCACTTTTTTTAATTAATTTTTAAAAATATATTCATATTTATTACTACACATATATATGTTTTGTGGTACAATATTTTTTAAATTATTTATGTTATAACTAAGAGTTTTCCAATATTTGGAGTAACAAATGACTCATATACTATATATACTAGATTTATATTATTCTCAGTTTCTCACTTTCAACGTAGGTGATTCTTTTATGGAAAAACTAATTAAAATACCCCCACCTTTGGTGTCATGGTAAAAATATATCCTCAACTTTCAAATGTAATAAAAATATCCCGACCTTTTAGGGTAGTGGTAATATATTACCACAAGTTTTTTCAAGAGTCAAAAATGCTGACAAGGCAGCCTACACGGATTTTTTACAAGGGTTTTCTTGAACAGTATCCTTAGGAAAAAAATAAAGAGTTGGACCGGGTTCATACCCAACGTCTTTTCCTCCCTCATATCTTCTTCTGTGGACCGTGGTCGCCTCTTGAATTGTCTTCCAGGTAGCTCATGATTCCTCTTCAATGCAAGTCTTCCTCCCTCGCGGTCGACTATCTTGAGTTGTCTCTTTCACATCTTCTTCCCGTTTCATTCATTCACGGCGGACTTGGGTGGGTAAGATCCCCCCCCCCCCCCTCTTCGTAGTTGTTGTTGTGGTTGTTGGTTTGGTGTTAGGAATAGTCGTGTTGTGTTCATTTGAGGCAATTTTGACCAGATTAGTTGCTTGGTTGAAACAATTTCATTTTTCGGGTTTAATTTGTTACCGTTTTATTTTTTTCTCTAAGGATTCCGATCAAAAAAACCCAATTTTAGTGCTAATTTGTAAAAAAAGCTTCCACATATGTTGTCTTGTCAAAACAAATCCACGTAGGTTGTCTTGTCAGTATTTTTGACTCGTTAGAAAACACATGGTAATATATTACCATCACCCTCAAAGATCGGGATATTTTTATTACATTTGAAAGTTGATGATATATTTTTATCATACCCCCAAAGGTGGGGGTATTTTAATTAGTTTTCCCTTCTTTTATACTCTTTACGTTTCCCCAAATCAACTATATAAATCACAAATGAGGCGTTCTGCTTGGGAGTCCATAAAGCCATAGACTACGGGCTTACAAATGTGATCATTGAAGGTGACAATCAGTCCATAAAGCCATAGACTACGGGCTTACAAATGTGATCATTGAAGGTGACAATCTAAAAGTAGTAGAAGCTATAAATGACTGCTCAAAGGTCGATTGGAAAACCTGCAGAACCATTGAGAAGATCAATCTACTGAAAGGAAGATTTGAACACATTGAATTCAGACATTGCTTCAGAGAGTCAAATGCAGCAGCTGATTATATTGCTAAGACTAGAGACATCTGTAATTTTTCTACTCTCCCCTTGTATGAGGATCTTATTAACATCATCCTCAAGGATAATCAATAATGAACCATGCGTGACCAGAACATTCTATTCCTTATCTGATGTTAAAAAAAAAACTATATAAATCACATTAATCAATTCTAACACCTTAGGTTAATTAATTAATCAACACAACTTCTAAATTACTCTTCATTTAACCACTAAAAATAACTCATCCAAAGTCTTAAATAACTTTTCAGTTTCTTCCCCATTTACATCCAAAGGGAAAAAGAAGAAGAGAAAAGCAATAAATATTTCCAAATTAAAAACATACCAATTACTTATAACCTCTAGATTGTTATCTTCAGATTTATGAAACTCATAAGTATTAATTAGTTCTCTCTCTTTAATTTCATACCGTTCAACAATGCAAAGTGTATATATAAAAAATAACCCAGCATACCAAAATCAACAAATAACCCAAAATCAGACAACATGAGGATCATTACCAAGCCAGGTCCTTCCTCTCTGAAAGCACTGACGATAGCATTGTGCTTGGCAAGCGCAATGGTCTCCACTGCATCGTTCACGCTGTTTCCGAAGAAAACAACAATCCACGTGATCAACGGGATGAACTACAGATCCCCTACGCTGAGCCTCCACTGCAAATCGGAAGAAGACGACTTGGGTTTCCATCAACCATCCATAGGCGAAGAGCTAAACTGGTCGTTCAAGCCGATGATAGACGGGGTGTCCACCAATTTCAGGTGCACCTTTTGGTGGAACTACAAGGAGATTGAAATATATGCGTATATAGAATTGATGGATGAAGACAAACGGAACCTGTACTACAAGGCCACTGAAGAAGGCATCTTTTCGTCTTACGACAACAGTGACTGGTCCCTCGGCCACTGGTGGTAGCTTATAGCAGTCATCGATCCATCATGTTCATACTTGATAGGAACGTACTATTACTAATACAATGTTGCACCACATTTGCATTCATGGAGACATATATTATATTTGATTAATTATATATCTAAATGCATTATATATAGTATTTTTATTATATCCTATATATAGCAAGGCGGATATTGGGTGGTTGTCCAAGTGATATAAGACTGGTGAACAGCGGGCCTCTGTTTGCCGCTGTCGTCCATCATCGTCGGGGTGGCACCGCCACTAGTTATCTTATATTCTGGGTCCTCGCCGGATGTGGTGGTGCTCCTCTCCACCTTCGGTCGGCTGGTGTGTCTCCTTTACCGTACCCTCTTGATGTCCAATCCGTCTCCTTGTTGCTTCGTCTGGGTGATCGAGGCTATTCCCCATCTCCGCCTGTGCTCTTGTGTTCTCCTCCAGCGCTGGTGGCTTCTCCTTGTCGTTGGCTGCTGCTGGCTAGCCATTCGCGGGTTCGGTGTTGTCGGTTGGTGATCGTCGGTTGATGGCTTAGGTTTGGCTTCCTTGCTAGGGCCCGATTGCCTTCCTTTGGGCTCAAGACTTTTGCCTTGAACCCAAAGTGGCCGTTCGAAGGAAAAAAAAAAAGAAGAAAAAATAATGTTTATTGGATGTCAGAAATGGAAGGGAGAATGGCCACAACACACTCCAGATCACACACACACAACAACTACAATCTGTCTTTCGACAGTTGCTCAAAGAAACCAAGAGAGGAAGCAATGAACATTCAACTGAACTGCTTACCATAGATTGAATGAAAGTGTCAAACATAATACAATTGAAAAGGAAATAACCGTTCATAACTGCACCCCACTACACCCACTACTTGAGCTAAATCAACCTTACAAATAAAAACTGAATTTCAAATTCTAACTGCTTCTTAACATTCCTCGATATCGACTACAACTGGACACCTTACTCGACATCGACAAACCAACAACAAACTGACTTGTTCCTTGCTTGAGAGGTTTGGATCACTTTGGCTGACTTCAAACATTGGATAGGTCTGCCGAGTTATTTGGTTGTGTGGTTATTTGGCTTTAAGGCTAGCAGTATTAAGCGATGTTCTTCTCCTTTGTCGACGCTTGAGAGGTCGTGGACGTGATCGAAACCTGAAGGCTCGTCGGTAGAGTCCAAATCTGAGGTTTCCACTTAGTTCCCCAAGGGTTCCTTGCGTCGCCTCTACCAACGGACAGATGAGTTGTCGCTCTTGCTTCGGTTCTTTATGGGATAGTACGTACTAGCCTGTGTCTGTAAGTGCATCATTGTAATTCGGTTTTATCCGGTTTGGTGTTGCTTTTCATTTTACTTGTATTGACGGTTTATCCGTTGCCGATTTTTTCGGCCTCTCCATCCATCGAGCCTGTCCGGTAGGTCGAATTCTTACCTAATAAAAAAAAAATATGGGTCTCCACTCAGTATGACTATTGCTACTTTCCGTCGGCAATATATAATGGAAAAAATATATAAAGGAACATTTTTTTTATTAACTTTTCAACATCAAAATTCTAGATATTTGAGTCGATATGGTAAGCTCCAATCCGCTAAATATGTACTCCAAACAACTCATTTTACTGAGACGTTGTCAGACTGTCAAATATGCATATATAAAAGATCCAAAACGTGAATCCCCTTGGAAACATGGAGTCGCTTGTGAGTGGGAGGGTCAACCCCTTAAATGGGTCATACAGTACCTGATCCAAATGTAGAGCGACTGAGTCGATCGAACTGAACTAACATCAAAAAAAGATCCAAAACGTGAGCAAGCCATCTTTGATTCTTTGATCCTTTTTGCCATGGTGGATCATTCTTAAGAGTATTTAAAAGCACATACTCCTACTCCAATAATTCTCGAGTCGATATTGATTCGTCGTCTGGGTCAATTGTTTGACTAAAAAAAGCTCATTCTTAACTGCATTAGTGATCACTAGGATGTAGGCCGGTAATAGGGACTGGTTGTGTCAATTGGCGACGCCAATCTCTCCTCTAGCTCCACCATGCTCACAGATGGACGAAACCAAGACGAAAATTGGCTTAATCTACAAAAACGAAAACGATCCTTTAGCTTCTCTATCAAGACTTTTTTTTTTTTTTTGGTAGAGATTTATAAGATCAACCATGCTTGGAAGAACAGACTGCGCTCAAATTTGGAAGAGCAGACTTGTAAATTAGCAAATCAATTTAACACAAATCAGAGGTGCATGAGAGCTATCCTCCAATGAAAACTTGTTGACAGAGTAGATACATATTTAATTATTAGATTGTTGTGTGCTTTGAAAATTTCCCAGAAATAAGCATGTACTAAGTTAAGGCCTTTACCCCCAATTTACCCATTTTAGAGCATCCAATTGAAGCCATTCATTCATCTCCAAAACAAACCAATCTCCCTCCTTCTTTGATCATCACACATCAATTATTCTTAACTCACATTTCATCTTAAAGAGGATACAAAACAAATTAAAAGGTTAATTAAAAAAAAATAACTTGCAGAGAATTAATTAAGATGTTTGATAATAACCACGGGCATGGCCACCACCACCAGCGCCACCACTCGAGATCAAGATCCAAGAACTCTAGCAGCACCGTGAGCTCCTCCTCCGACCCCAACTTCGCCTCCTTACCGGACGATGCCGAGGGCTGCTCAGATCGCCCCAGCAACTTCTCGGGCGCCGCAGGATTGGATGACCACGGCCGCCTCAGCGCCGAGGGCTCCCCAATGATGATGTCCCCCTGGAACAATGTCACCCCCTTCCAGAAATCCACCTGGATCGTCCCCGACGCCTCCCCCTCCTCCGGCGGCGGCCCCATGAACGCCCTCATTGGCAGCCTTGTCCGGGAGGAGGGCCACATCTACTCCCTCGCCACCCGCAGCGGCGACATCCTCTACACCGGCTCCGACAGCAAGAACATCCGCGTCTGGAAGAACCTCAAGGAGTTCTCCGGCTTCAAGTCCGCTTCCGGCCTCGTCAAGGCCATAGTCATCTCCGGCGAGAAGATCTACACCGGCCACCAGGACGGCAAGATTAGGGTTTGGAAGGTTTCGTCCAAGAATCCGAGCGTCCACAAGCGGTACGGATCCCTCCCGACGCTGAAGGATCTCTTCAAGAGCTCGATGAAGCCGAGCAACTACGTCGAGGTGAAGCGGAACAGGTCGGCCCTCTGGATAAAGCACTCCGACGCCATTTCCAGCCTCAATCTGGACCTCGACAAGGGGCTTCTGTACTCAGCGTCGTGGGATCGGACATTCAAGGTGTGGAAGATCGCCGACTCGAAGTGCCTGGAGTCGGTGGCTGCGCACTCGGACGCCGTGAACTCGGTGGTGACGGGGTCGGACGGGCTGGTGTTCACAGGGTCGGCGGACGGGACGGTGAAGGTGTGGAGGAGGGAGGAGAAAGGGTCAGGGAACAGCATAAAGTCGACGAAGCACGTGTTCGTGCAGACGCTGCTGACGCAGGAGACGGCGGTGACGGCGCTGGCGGTGGATCCGGGGAAGAAGATAGTGTACTGCGGGTCGAGCGACGGGCTGGTAAACTTCTGGGAGGCGGAGAACAGTCTGGGCCACGGAGGGGTGATGAAGGGGCATAAGCTGGCGGTGCTGTGTCTGGAGGCGGTGGGGAGGCTGGTGTTTAGCGGCTCGGCGGATAAGAATATATGCGTGTGGAGGAAGGAGGAGGGGGCCCACGTGCTGCTGTTGGTGCTGTCGGGACACACCGGGCCGGTCAAGTGCTTGGCGGTGGAGGAGGATACGGAGGCAGGGGAGAGGGATAAGTGGAAGGTGTACAGCGGGAGCCTTGATAAGTCCGTCAAGGTGTGGAGCGTCTCCGATCACGTCGTAGCCGGGGCGGCCGGGACCATCGACGGGATAGGGACAGATTCTTTCCACTCTCAACAAACCGGAGATTAGTTTCATATATATTGCTACGGTGATCATCATCGATCAGGATCGTAAGTTCTGATCCAGATGGTAGGGAGATCGATGAGGCCAGCCCAGGCCATTTCAATTCTAACTCTGGGCGGGAAGACCCAATTAATTCATCATTTATTTTGTGTTTTTATGTTCTTGTTTCTTAGTATTTTAATTCCAGTCCTGAATTAATGACGACGCCCAGTTAATTTATTTTGGTTTGCTCTTTTGTATATGTTACCAAGTACATTATGATATGGATATGGATCGATGTAGAATCATTTACCCGGATTCGGAAATATTTATTTTTTCTCCCACATAGGAGTTCTGAAATATCACGACAAGGGAAATATACTGACTCGAGGATAGGTGGATCCCGTGGGTTGTAGAATCATTTCCCAGGACCTCCTAGGTTCAAGGTTCCGAAATCCGAATCATTTACCTGTTTCGATCACAACAGCAAAGACGGTGCAAGGGGCCTCCGAAGCTGAGTTGGTCGAGGCAGAGGGTTGTGGAAATCATCCTGGGGTAGGAGTTAACGCATGTGATTTTTGAATCGGATGCAGGGTCGGGGGGGGGGGGGGGGGGGGGGGGGTCGGTATGATCGTCGATAGAATCATCACACTAGCCAGGGGTTTGGAGGCGGTCGGATGGAGCTGTGTAAGGCGCCAGGTAAACAAGGTGGCGCATTGGTTGGCAGGACTCAGACCACAGACGACTCTGTTTTCTTGTTTTAATTATTGTCATCTAGTTGATTTGAAAGTTTTGTTATTGAATGATTTAAGTTAATGAATGAGAGTTTTCTTTTAAAAAAAGAAGAAGGCATGTATTTGTTCCCACCTATGAGTTCTGAAATTTTTGGCACGCATATTTTCGGCCAATGTTTTGATCTTCTCTTTTTTACCTGTATTTGTTCTCTCTTTTGGTGTCGGGTTGCTGTTTTGACGTGTGTGCATTTAGTTCTGAGTTGGGTGTCCTATATGACCGAGAGGATCGTGGTGGTATTCGTGGTTTTCGAAGATCCCTCATCTAGGTGGGGGCAATATCGGTGGTCCGCACTTCCCCATGTCCCGCCCTTTTTGGTGATGGGTTACTGTTCTCCGCCATCTCGGCATCGAGACGTCGTGGGAGTCGTCGCAATCCCCCGTGATCTCGACATTCGTGGCTCGTCTTGGATCTCCCTCGACTCCTCCGCTGGTTGGCGGCTTATATGAGTTTTTAGGGTCGTTTTCTTTCATCTGTGTTAATTTGTGTGTTTGTATGTTGTATGTTGACGGTTAGTCCGTCCGCCGATTCGCTGGCCTCTCGAGTTTAAAGCTTGTCTGAGCTCGAATTTTTACCTAATAAAAAAAATCTTATTCCCCTGCTTCTGCACAAAAGAAAACACAATCGAATCGAAGGAAACAAACAAAGACTTGATCAAGAAGATGATGTTGTATAGCACATTAGCATCCCTTCCCTTGCTGTATCTTGGTCACAAGCGTCTAGCAGTTTGACTTCACCCGTATGCACTTGAAGCCTCTTTCCCTTGCCAAGCTAATTAATTGCCCATTGCACCCCCTCGACCTCAACAACTTCAACCTGTGTGCTCGATCTCTCATTGTGTGCAAAATATCAGCCCCTCCCTCCATGGTCTCTGCACACTACCCCCACTGTCGCCATGTCCAAGGGCCCTAGACTTGCATCGCTGTTCAGCTTGACTACCCCTTCTTCCGGTCTTGTCCACTCCCCACATAGCTTTGCACTCCCTCGCTCGGAAGGTGTAGTGACCTCTTTGTATATCTCGAATTCTTCCAACATGTTTCTCACGTCTTGAAGTATCTGCCCTGGGTATTTGTATTCCCCTTCAAATATTCTTTTGTTCCGAGCACGCCACACATGTCATAGGATCATTGCCCACTTCTTTTGGCCCGACTTTGTTCCAGTTGTGAACATGGTTGCGAAGGTGGCATATGTATTCGAGGATCTCATCTAAACTACCTCCAAGTTAGGCACCTTCTTCCACACCCTCCTGGCAGGCTTACATTCGAAAAGGGTGTGGAAGCTGGACTCCTCTTTTCCACACAAGTCGTAACATGCATCCTTCGTGATTCTTCGCCGAGTTAGGTTTACTTTGCAAGGAAGAATGTCTCTCGCCGCTCTCCAGACCAACAATGCTACTTTAGGGAGGGTTTGAGTTCGCCATAGTGCCTTCCAAGCACTCTCCCTTCCCCCACTAACCAAGGTTCCCGCTGCACCCTCTTCCTCAATGGTCCTTTCCATAAGTGCATGATAAGCCGAACAAACTGTAAAAATGTCATTACTTGTGTGACTCCATATGAGTTGATCCCTCACTAGAGAGTCCACTAATCGTATCTTGCATACCAACTCAATATCACACGGCAGCACGTGCTTCCTTATCTCCACCTCATCCCAACGACCCACACTCCAGCCGATTAAATCAACAACTCTCAACTCCGGGTCACCCCCTACAAAATTCCCTAGCAGCTTGAAGTTCCTCGGTCGGGGTATCCACCGTCCATTCCATTTCCCACACACCAACAAAGGCCTTGTACTAAACCGGCTCTCCCACTAATTATGCTCCGCCATGTGTAGTTTAGACCGTCTCATTCTCAATTTCTCACTTGCTCCCTACTATCCCCTTTCAAATTTTTTTTTGAACAGGAAAGAATTCGACAAACCGGATATGTCCGGAGAGTCGAGAGGCCGAAAAGATCGACAACGGACAAACCGTTATGAAAAGAACCGAAAAATACAAGAAAAGTCGACAAAGACAAAAACACCACGAACAAACTAGAGAGCGAGGCCGAAACTAGCGAAGGCGAACAAAGTTGGAACCGAGACAAAGTTAGCCATCTCTTCTGACGGTTGATAGAGACAACGCAGGGAATCCTTAAGAAAAAATCCCCTCTCACATAATCTCCCATCCTTAACTATTTTTCCTAATTTCTTTCTTTCTTCTTTTTTTTTTTCAATTCGGGGGGCGAGGAGGAACTTCAGTGGCAGGGTTTTGGGCCTTTGGCACAGGTGATTTGGAGTCAGGTGTTCCCATTCGCATTAACATTGGCGGCCCAACTTCAATCGATTTCCTCACCCCCACCGCTCCTGTAGTGTTTGATGCGTGGAACTCTAACTGGAACAGCAATGGAAGTCGCCGATCCAGAACTAGCAAACTGGAGTGAGAAGGTGGAAGATCTTGTGGAATCCGGGGCCATCGAGAGCGCTATCTCCCTCCTCGAAACCCTAATTCTGAAACTCCAGCCTCTGACCTCCACAGTCGCGGAGCTCCAGTTGACCTCGGCTCTCTTTGAATTAGCCAAGCTTTATGACTCCAGTGGCTTCTCTATCAAAGCCGACGAGGCTCGATCGCGAGCCCTCGTCATCAAGAACCGATTGCGAGCTTCCTGGTTAGTCCTCTCTCGCCCACCTCTTTCTCTTTTATATGTTTGAGATGGAGATAGTATTGCTTAACGTTTCTTCTTTTCTTTCGATTCGATAATTGAAGTAATACCGAGGTTTCAAGAGATGAATACGAACGGGTTAGGACTTCTTCTGAGGGTGATTTGGCAGTGAGGTCTTCGTCTACCGAGGACGTTCCGGTGAATGATGGTTTGTTACTTCGTTTTGCTTCCTTTGGCATCTTTCTTTGTTATTTTTATTGAATTTGGATTGGTTGCGCTTGAAGTTGTTTGCTTTTCATCTCATCTCGATAAAGATCCACCTTTGTGTTTTGCGTCTGATGCACAATTTTGCCTGTTTTATGAAGGTAATTTGGATAAAAGTACTGAATCACCACCTGATGATAGGCAGCCAGAAGGAGCTATTTCAGATGATGGTACTTCCTATCCCCGTTCTGCAAAATATTAAATTACTCACCTGATAGTCATTCACATGGATGTGTTTCTTTTTCTTTCTTTTTTGGATTTTTTTTTATCTATCAATTCGTTAATCTTTGAAGGCATGTAATTCCTAACCTACACAATTAGATGTATCTGATTTCTTTCAGCCTATCATGGCTTATATGTTGAGGCGTTGAGCATAGGGCACACATATTGGCACATGTGTCAATCTTAGGTTACATCTCTGAACCTCTGAATACTTGTTTGCAAAGTTTTATTGTAGAGTTTATGAAGTAATCATTTTGCAATGAGTTACAGAAACTAGGCATCTTTGTATGATAATTTAGTAATAGTGTGAAAGGAGAAAACCTGTCGTTTCTATCAAACTTATATCCTAGTATAATGAGTAAGTAAGAGGTTGATCCCACCTAGAATCAAATCTAGTATTCCCAAGTAACATATATTTACAAATTAGTAGAAAACAGGAGGGTTTTGGTGAATGAGAATAAGAAAGCAAAATAACTATAAACAAGTTAGTGAGAATTAACAATTAAGAATTAAAATATAACTACTTTGTATGTGCTGTTTCTTTGGATGGGCAGATTGGGAAGAAAGAGCTGACTATTCCCTGGATGAACTACTTCCTCCACAACGGCTGCCTGAAGTGTCGAAAATTTCCCTTGAGGATTCTGTGAAGGAGACTCCAAAGCGGCGTGGAAGAGGGACCTTTGCGTACAAGAAAGTAGGGTTATATGCAGATCAGCAGGGACTCCAAGGAGAAGAGTCTGTTGTTGGTAATTCGGAGAAGAAGGTTCATGACACTGCTAAAGAAGATTCACCAGTGAAGAATTGTGAGATTTTCCTTCGCTGCATGAAAGTCAATAAACAGATTATTATATATAGACAAGTAATATTTTTCCTCTCATCTTTTGCAATAAAATTTCAACCGATTGCATCTGTGCATAGCAATGATTAATCGAACTACCTGCCATCTAAGGATACTATAAGGTCAAGTAGGATATAATACAATGTTGACGATAAATGCTACTCCGTATTTTTGAAGAAACCCAGGAGACAGTAGAAAGGGGGTTACAGGAAACATCATTCCTACACAACCTAGTATTGCTCTATTAGATGAAAGCATGTATAGGCCATAAATCCATCAAATGTATCATATAATATGATTATTTTTTAATGGGAACTTTTACTAATAAAATTAGCCTGGTGCATAATTTTTTTGACCTGTCCAAGGGCTCTTGTTCCCTTTCCATAAGGGAGATTTTGTTGCACTTGAAATAGTGGATTTATTCTTAATGCAGAGTTATTTCTATAACACTAGTAGTGTGAATAGGTTGCTCATCTTTCTGATTATCCCATTCGTCAGACTTTATTATCAAGTGTTCAACACAAATGCATAGCATATTAGTTCTGTACTAATATCTATGCTATATGGCTCTTAATGTATTCACTGAAATGATGGTTTTCGTTCCAGTTTTTGTTTGCCCATTTATATATGATTGAACTTTTGATTTTGATGCCAGCTGTTTATGGTACTCGCCATGTTCTTGTCCTGGAAGGCTTCCAACCAAGTTATAATACACTGGATTTGGAGAATATTTTGAAGAATTTCGAAGGCAAATTTGTAATTCGTTGGGTTAATGATACAGTTGCACTGGCTGTTTTTATATCGCCATCAGTTGGTACGTCCATTTCTCAATCTTGACCGTACTTTCGTTGGGTATGATGAGGTTTCAAATTTGTTTCCCGCTTAAAAGGACAATGAACATAATTAAAAAATCTAAAATTATTCTTTTTTTCTCTTTTGGATTTGATGACTCCTTTTATTCTTCTTATTCTTGTTTTCCTAGTGAATAAGAGAACCCTTAAGTAAACGATGAATGGAGAAGAATGAAGCAGAATCAAGATTGTTGTGAACTCAGTTAGGCAGTAATAGTGATGTAGAAAGAGATAGAAAGAAGGGGAGAAGAACAAGGATGAATGACAGCTGGTTGGGGCATTGGGTGAGTTAAAAAATAATTAAATAGGGAAAGAGAAAAAAACATTATTTTTCCTTGTCCTTTACTCCCTTAAGTAAGAAATGGTTTGATTCCTCGTGGTACCTCACTGTGAAAATGTTCCATTAAATTTGTTTGATCACCCTCTCACTTCTGCTGAATTTCAGATTGTTCAATGTTCATTTTCTTTTTCTTTGTATGCTATCAACGGTTGTCAAAGAGAGATTTTTGCTCTGCTTTGTAGATTAAATTATTTGTACCAATTTTTTTGGTAATGATTTATGTATATGCTAGGCTTTTTTGGAATATACTTGTTTCTGAATAGTTTGGCTGTGTCGGTGATAAGTTAATGCAACAGGTATGCAATTTGCTATTTTCAGTTTGAGGGTTAGCTCTTAGGACTTCTGATATGTAGTAGTTTGTAATTCCTCTAGTGCTACTTGTTTGCAAGATCTGGTAGATTTAGTGAAAGTGCATCTTTTTTGTCACATAGGTGTTGGGTTTGGTTCTCCTTCTAGTACCCAATCTTTCGAGATACCTTTAATAGCCTCCACAGTTCTTCCTTCTCACTCATCAATTTTATAGCTCAATTTCGTCCTTCAGTTTAGAATCTGAATCTGAACTTCTTTGTGATTGTTTCTACAGCACTTGAGGCGTCTAATATTGTTAAATGCCCATTCTCTGTACGCGTGCTTGAGGAAGATGACATCTTATTGGGCTCCATTCCAAATGGAGGTACGGTTTCTTGTTTCATGACTCTATATTCTACAGTATATGTCTTGCCCCCTGCCCCCCTCCCAAACAGAAATAAAATTGAAAAAGAATAAAGAAGAAAACACACATGCTCACAGAAAAGTTGCAACGGAACTATATCCCCAAATACCTTAACCCATTGAGGGGTGAACATTAAATTTTTTTCCAAGTTAGGCGTGGAATCTCGAATCATATATTGATGATATGCTTTGATCTACAAGGCTGCAACAAAGAAAAGAAATTCAAAACAATGTCCTTGTTAAACTAAAATTGCACTGTCATTGCAGACTTGGAACCTCCAAGAAAAAGACCTCAAACTTCAGCCAGAACTGCACAAAGGCTAATCGCTCAAGGAATGGGAATCAAGCTTCCTATGAATTTCAAGTCCTCAGAATTCAGGAAGCAGGAAGAAGCTAGGGAGAACCGCATCGTTTCCAGGCAGAATCTGAAGGATGATGCATGGGGCCCCGACGACTGACGCGAGTCCATTATTCGCTCTCTCTATCAGTAGATTGGTGTATCACAAAGGCCAAATACTTCGCTGTAAATCAACTTGTCTCAGAAATTGTTTCCAGACAGAATCTGAAGCACGATGCATGTGGCCTCGGTGACTGACGCGAGTCCATTATTCGTTTTCTCTATCGGTAGATTGGTGTATCACAAAGGCCACATACTTCGCTGTAAATCAACTTGCCTCAGAAATTGTTAACAGTGATTGAAACCTAACTACAAGAAATTGTTGACGTTGCTGTTTTTCCATGCCCTTTTTCAAGTAACAATTCATCTAAATGCAATTATAAGAAAAGGAAGGCAAAATAGTACAATAATATCAGCAATACAACTTCAACAGCTAGGAAGCCAGTTGATGAATTTTGCTAGGAAATGCTACAAAAGCAGTCTTCACTACATCTGTTTATATAGATCAATAGATAGGCGTGGAGCTATGAGAACATCAAGAGGCGTTGCCCTCAAGTTGGTCAGCCCAAAGCTTTCGGTCATGTCGACAAGCGAATCATCCGGTGTGGAGAACTCGAAAGCCTGCAAAAAGGAAGCCAGGATAAACTGAGTGTTGCGAAGGCCAAAATACAGTCCCGGACACATCCTTCTCCCAGACCCGAATGGGATCAGCTCAAAGCTCCGTCCTCTTACATCCACACCCTTGTGGTTTGTCAAGAACCTCTCTGGCTGGAACTCTGCTGGGTCCTCCCACACCCGCTGATCGCTCTGGATTTTCGAGATGTTTACAACGAGCCTGGTGCCTTTCTTGATCTGATACCCCCCCACCGTGCAGTCTTCGTTGAATTCTCGTGGGGCACTCAATGGTGCCGGGGGATACCTCCTCAGCGTCTCTTTCACAATGGCTTGGAGGTAGACCAACTTGGTAATGTCAGACTCGCTAACTCGCCTATCCTTCCCAACATGGGCGTTCAGTTCATCTTGTGCCTTCTTCAACACATCGCGATTGTTTACTAGTAAAGAGATTGCCCATGTCAGAACCACAAGAGTTGTGTCACCTGCTCCTACAAGCATTGCCTGCAAACACATACACTGCTTGTTAACATCTGATACATACATTTCTACACCATACGAAAACTAGTGCATACCATACAAGTAGCCTTGTTGATCGTATCAGAATCATAGCCGTAATCTTTGATGACATGATGAGAGTCGTCAAGGATAGAAAGCATGACATCCATGAAGTCCTTATCGCCTTCGTTCCTTCCTGATAATCTCCTCTGCTTGTGCTTGCGTAGCTGACTTTCGAGGATGCCATCCATCTCTTTGGCAGTCTTCTTCATCGCCTTCTCTTGCCCACCCAAGTCCAGCCACTTCAAGAAAGGAAGTGCGTCCCCTACATGAAACGATCCCACTCGATGAAAAAAGTCCTCCAATGTCTCGCGCAGATGGAGTATCTCTTCCTCGCAGCTGAAGTACTCTATTCCGAATATGATTCTAACAATTATACTCATTGACAGTTGAGAAATCCATTGCTTCAAATCAACTAACACCGCGTCTGGACCATTTTCCTTGTTTTCGACACAGAGCTCGTACAACTTGCGTATGCAAACGTTCGCCTCTTCCTTCCAAACATAAGACAGCCTATCGAGGCTGTGGTTTGAGAGAACCTCGAGTGTGACTATCTTGCGTAGGCTACGCCAGTATGGCCCAGGCGGGCTAACCAAGAGATTGGCATCGCCATAACCCATGATGTCGACGACAGTTAGCCTTGGACGGGAAGTAAGAGCCTTGTCATTCAAAAGAAGACACTCTTTAGCCATCTCCCAAGAGCTTATCACCAAGGCCTTTCGAACTCCGATGCTGATGCGGAAGATGGGTCCGTGCTTATCAGCCCATTCGGCGAGTAGCTTGTGAAGCAAGACCGCGCCTCCAAGGTGATGAAGATGACCGATGATAGGCCAAGCACCTCCAGCTTCTGGGGGCAGTGGCTTACCCCTAGTCTCATTTTTGGTAACAGTTAATCTTACTCTTATTATGATGATGATGATCCAGATGACAAAAAGGAGGGGAAGCAGAGGAGCAAGAACACTAAAACAAGAACTCAAAGATGAAGGAAGTTGAAAGGAAGCAGCCATGTAAGTAGTTGCGAGAGTGGAGAGTCAATATCTATATCTATATAAATAATACTAAAGCATAAATCTATATCTAATATCTAATATAATACTAAAACAGATGCTAAGGATGTCACATGGCGGCACCTCCTTAAACCAGGCTTACGTGGCAAGTTATCCATTAATGTGACCCCACCTAAATAATTAATTCAATTTACTCAATTATTAATTAAAATAAATCTAATATCTTTTTTCCTGAATTAAAGTGATTTAAATTTTTTTAAATACCAATTGTTGAATTGTAAAATATTTCACTTAAATTGATAATTTAAATGAAACGCTCGAGATTTGTAATTAATTTAGATTGGCCGCATTAAAGGAGTAAAAATATATTAACAAAATCATAAGATGCCATAAAAATTTATGATTTTTACAAGTTAAGGTTTGATATATTTGAAACTGGTGTTTAATTAGCATTAAAAATCAAATCCTTAATTTATTTATGTGTTGTCTCCTCCACATTCTGAAGTCTTATTAAATTATCGGACTAACTAATCACTCATTCTACGTATACGTACATAGTTTTCATTGTTTAAAATTTGAAATTTTGATGCCTATCCATATCTTTTCTAAATCTATTAATCTATCTATTATCTGTTAATAATACTAAAGTAGTTGTTTCTGTTGCCACATGAATAATACTAAAGTAGTTGTTTCTGTTGCCACATAACGACTGTTTAAGATGCCATAAAAATATAATGGTTGTATGTATATAGCAGCTGTTTAAGGAATGAAGATCACCTACAACATTGTATTCAACCTTATGTGTGACACAAAAATATTTATGCTATAAATTTATAATAAAAATTTTTTAAAAAAATTATATTTATGTTTTAAACAATTTTTAGTATATGTTTATAGAAAAATTTGATGAAAATACTTTTTTTACATTTTTTATAAATTAAAGATTGATTATTTTAGAATATGATTTTATAAAAATTGCAAAGCATGTATTTTCATCAATTTTTTTATAAACATATATTAGCAATTGTTTAAAACATAAATATAATTTTTAAAATTTTTTTGATTATAAATTTATAGCATAAATATTTTTGTGTCACACACAAGATTGCATACAATGTTGTAGGTGATCTTCACTCCTGTTTAAGATGCCACATGGCAAATTTTCCATTAAAATAGGCTTATGTGTCAGCTTAATATCAATCATGGTCTCATTTTAATTAATTTATTTATTTTGATTGGTTAAACATAAATGGTGGCTCACTTTAAATAATTAATTATAATTAATCATTTAAAATTTTTTTATCAGATAATCATTTACAATTAGATTGAGTAGTTAATTTATTTAATTAATTTATTCAACCATATGAGATTGAGATATTTGACAGAAAGAAAAAGCCTATAACGTTATATTTTAACCGTTATTATTACTCAAACATTGTTACCCAAGTCGTTTTGGATTTAATTCGAATGTAAATGGCAAGATTAAAATTAAAAAAATAAAATTTTTAGATGAAACCTAATTAAATATTAACAAAAAAAAAGCATGAATATTTATTTGAATTTAATTTATAGTTCAAATGTTCAAGGATTTTAAGTTAATTCTTAACAAGCCTAGCAAATAAAATAGTTCTTATTTGTCTTTATCCATTTTAAACAACTTTGATGATATTTTATTAGAAAATATTTTTTATTTTAAAAAAAATATTTTCTATGTTTTTGGTGCACATATGAGTAAACGCTTCTCTAAATATATACATCTTTGACACTTTGTTACTCGTGGATGATGTACTTTGCAAGCTATAAACTCTATTTTTAGGGTTATTTTTATTTAGCTCTATTTACAACTATTGTTTAGTTTTTATACTCTTAAGTAGATAAGAAAAAATTAAAACTAAACAAGTATTTAATCAATAATTACTTATCAGTTTATATCATGAAAATTGTTGTTAATAAAAAATTCTTTTTTGTTTTGATAGAATCTTCTTATTTAACGGTTATGATTTGATACATTGTACACTTGATTTTTATTTTCAATATAAATGGTGGTTAAATATTTAATTTTTTTAAAAAAAAATGGTGGCTTTGACACGATAAGATTTACTTTCATAATCATGTCTTTAAATATGGGTAATTGTCACCTTAAAAACTGATAAACTCTATAATGTATTTTCATCTTGATAGATAACTCAATCTGATGAGCTGAGTCTCATAAAAGTATAGAGATCGAACACAAAATGATGATAATGAGAAAGAAAGAGGATGACCTAGATGATATATAACTTGAGTAATAATAATCCTATAATAAGTGATTTAAGTGTTATTTTTTGGCACCATTCCTTTAAAATTTTGAAATGCTTTGTTTCCATTAATATATTTATCTATTTTCTCTATTCTATCTTATTTATTAAGAAAAAAATTAAAATACAATATTATTTATAAATTTTGGATAATTTTTTTAAATTAAATATTTTTCTATATATATTATATTATATTTTTAAATTTAGGTTGAGATAACTTAAATTATTACCCTTTACTATATAATTCATACTTATATTTTAACTAAATAATTAATACTTCAAATTTTGTATTATATGTAGCGTGCTACATGTCTATAAAACCAATTGTTATATGAATACCCACACAAGGTGCAGATACTAAACTAAGTTCTTAAGATGCTACTCCCTCCGTTCGCGAAAACATATCATTTTAGAGATTCGATTTTGTTCATAAAAATATGTCATTGTAGGTATTTTAGCTTTTACTTTACGAAAACGACCTTGACATGATTGATGGTTTGTGGGTTGTAGTTTTCGATAAAGTAAAAAAGTAAAGTAATAAATGAAGATAAATTAGTAAAAAGGGAGTATATTATTGACTTTCTTAAAAATTGTGCAAAGATCGAGTTAAAATGACATGTTTTCGCGAACGGATGAAGTTTGATAAATGATAGCCATATATTGAAAACACCACATCGTGTCCAAAGACTTATGTCACATCCCCATAGACTTCTATAAGTTCATTGGTTTATAATTACTGGCACGTGGGTCCTTCTTTAATTTGATAAATCTGATTTCACAATCCAACTTTAGATTTTCAAATTTGTTAGTTTAATTGATTTACATGGTTTTGTTAGCCTAACATAATTGGTTCGTTCTATATATTAAACTATTTTTTTAAAAAAAATAATTATTTGGAATGTTGAAAATAAAAAAGATTATCTTTTAATAATTTTACACCGTTTATTAGGGGTAAAGCTTACACAAATCACTTTTGCCAATTTTAGATAAAAAAATTTTACCATTTTAAAAGTAATTAATCAAATATCAAATTAAGACTGATGAATAATTATGATACTCTATACCCACACCTTAAATAATACATAATTAATATATAATTAGAATATATGAATGTTTGGCTTACAAAACATCAAGGATGTTTGCATTAGAGATATTGATAAGAGTGTGATAATTCAACCGTTTTTATTTCATGTAATTTCAACGAACAAAATTACTCATTTCCAATAGCTACATGTATGCTCCATTTTCAGCTAAGCATATATAATAGCAACTATGGGTAGAGTTAAAAAAAAATTATAGCCGCTAAAAATAATTGAATGTTTTAGATTTTAATATTCCTTAATTTTATTTTAGTTTTTTCTAGGGTTGCTATTTCCTATTAGGGTAATAAATAAATTTTATCTAGATTACTTTAATAGAGTAAGATTAGCCCTGTATAACATTTTTTTTAATTGTCTTCCATATACCAATACGTTTTTTTTGTTTATGTAACAACTCGGGAGGGATTACCTACCCGATAGCATCCTTTTGGATTACGTATACCAATACATATTCATTATTGATGTGAGTACATTTTTTTTAATACCAATTGTATAATGTAAATAAATTATCACTACAAAAAAAAAACTTTTTAGCAACGGCTGTTTACCGTGGCTAAAAGCACATTTGCCGTGGCCAAAGGGTAGTAGCCACGACTATAACCACGGGAAACCAGCCGTGGGGAAACCTTGGGTGGCAAAAGAGTCTAGCCACGGCTACAGCCGTGGCTATTAGCTAGCCACGGCAAGTTGCCGTCGCTAAATTACTTTCGTGAAATAAAAAAAAACCGTAACCTTTTTAGCCCGGATTCTTCAAGCCCGGGCTAAAAAGTCCAATATTTTTATAAAAAAAAATACACCACAAATTCTTTTCTAATTACATTACTTTGGCAGATAAAAGGATACAACAACTAGAGTTTTCAATTATTATATTAAAAAGCATAACAATATAAATGTAATACAATATAATTAAGCTAATCTACTATAGAATGAGATCTCATAAGAACAAGATAATATGGCTATTTCCACATGCAAATATCCACAATTGCAAAAGCTTCCACATGGATTTAACCTGAAAAAAAAAATGGGGCTAATTAATGGAAGGTTAAATGGTAATAATAAACAGGTAGAAGGTATAATGTCCATCACGAGCCGGATGTTGCTGGGGCTGGAAAAACAGAAACCACAAATAAAAAAAGAAATCCACACAAATACAAGCCTCTTCTTCCTCTTATATTTCCCTCTTGAAGTGTGCAGTGCATTTACACAAAATGCAAATTTAACTTTATCAAGAAGTTTTAACAGGAAAGCTATTCATGATTAAAAACTAGTCTCACCCTTTTTCAGGATTCAAATCCAATCTCTGGCCAACAGTGACTTTGTCAATTTCATACCTATAAGAGATTTCGAAGAACAGTTATGATCCCGAAGATCAATTAACAAAGAAAGAAGCATAAAGCGAAAGATAACAAAGATACAACGGCAATAATGAGCAGTGCAAACTAAAAAGTAATACAAGAAATCCGCTTTTTATCAATTTTCACACATACGGATGTTGAGGATGTTATGTACATTCAACCCAACCTTTCCAAATGATTTTATTTCAATGATGAAACTTTGTGTAATCAACTAATCATCAATCATATAAATATAAAATATTAACTTTTCCAAATCTTGGAATATCAGAGGCTAATCATGCTGCATATATTAGAATTTAGGAAGCCAACTCCCCACAATCTCTCTACTCTATTATTAATAATCTCAGTGAACATCAAGAATATATTCAACTCCTCAACAATTAAAAAAAAAACAAATCAAGCCTAAGAAGAGTAATTTAGATATTATAAGTCTAGAAAAAAACAAATTGCCGGAACCAGCCAGAGACTTCAAACAACAGCTTGAGACGAGGAGTTGAAAAATTAGCTTGAGACGAGGAGTTGAAAAATTATAAGAGTGCACTAATTCTGGAAAAATTAGCTATTATAAGTCTAGAAAATTTAGATATCCAAAGCCAAACGTATACCTAAAGCAGTTGAGAGAGTTGACAGCTTGAGACGAGGAGTTGAACAGAAGCGGTCGAGGGAACGATTGAGTTGATACTGCAGAATGCGTCGAGAGGATTAAGAGGACGGTAATGCTTGTAAAAAATTAATATGAAAGAAAGGATGGATTCCATTTTAATTATTCTGTAACTCCTAATCTTAAAAGGTTTTTCTAGTCTTCTATTCCTTGTTAGTTCTCCCCACCAACCCTTGTATTCCTGGTTTGCTCTTCACCAACTTTTATGTTCCTCATTCTTTAATCTCTAGTTCCTTTACAATTAAAGGGGAAGCAAATTCACTATACAAGTCTACTGCATGTTCATATATCTTGCTCCTTCACTTTATGACAAACCAGCAACGAGTAAAACACCAAGCAATACAACCAACAACAGAAAGTAGCACAACCATATAAAATATTTTGTGGATACACAAACTACCAGTTTAATCACTATCACTGTCAAAACTCACTCTCTGTTTACAGCTTTAAAGAAAAATCCATAGCATGTATTGATTGAATTCTGAAAAGTGACAATTTGTTTTAAATAACTAGTTGTGACAACTGATTAAGATCTCATTAAGTTGTGATGTGAAGGCGATCAAGTTGCGCGACTGATTAAGAATTTGTCGGTGCATTAAAGGCCAAAAATTCACCCAAAAAATAAATAAATGATTCTGCAAAAAAATAAAAATCTAAACATGAGGCTCTCCATACACGGGCACCTGTAATAGTTTATATAAGCTATCATAATACCTTGTATGGTTAAGCAAAAGGCAGGCTCAGATCATCCAAAATTAAATGAAGAACCTCTATCAATTAATATGACACAACTTTAAAATTGCACAGGTCATTAGAGGACTATTCCTTCCATTGGAGCACCAAGTATTTAGAAACAGAAACAAAAATAATGTGAAAGCAACATGAACAGAAATAGGTAATAAAAGCTTACAGGTAATAAAGTTGCAACGTCTGGCTTTTCTTTCAAACTATCAAGGATCTCAATATGTTGTGCCCTGAAATGCAAATCACCCCATAAAAACATATAAGCCAGAATTTAACCCACAGCCATCAATGTGTCTAGGAAGTACATCCATTTGTAAGACTAGCAAAATCATAGGTGAATGCAAAGAGTTAGGACTTTTGGGATGAAGCCTGCTTACAAAGACTTTTTTATACCTACCTCTGCAGATACTAGGAAGTACATCCATTTGTAAGACTAGAAAAATCATAGGTGAATGCAAAGAGTAGGCTTCAAAGTGACTGGATAATTGGTTCATTGCTTGAAATAAGTGTAAAAACAAGATTAAGAAAATGTGCGAATAAATAAGAGACTAAGCAAGATAGTTTCTCACAAAATGCGCCATAGTAATTTCTCACACCCACAGAATAAGCAAGGAAAAGAAACAATATGAGCGAGTCACAAAAATAAGTAAAATTTCAGGCCGGAATTACTAAATAAAAGAAGGATTAAAGAACAAAAAAAGGGAAAAGATAGGCCAAAAATTCCATACCAAACCCAATCCCAACTCCTTCAAAGGACGAATCCCCTGCGGTCACTCTTGAAATCTGACCGAGTTCATAACAAAAGAAAATTAAAGAAGTACTCCATATAAGAAGCTACTCTTAGCTTACACAAAATATACTTCACATGAATGAAGTATAAAACACATCTCTAACCAAAGATATTCATGAACATTAATAAGAATAGACTGACCAATATTCCTCGGTCATTTCCGTCAACCGATGTTCAAGCTTTTAAAAGAGGGATGTCTTCTCAAAATCTTGCTTATTATGCGTAGGTTGAATAAAGTTTGCTTCCGAAATTCCTGGTCAGAATTGACTAATCAGGATATGTATACTATCTAAAAACACAACTTGTTTTAACAAACTAGAAGTGTGTTGCTTGAATCATTACCTACGACTCCTCTGTCAGTCCCAAGAAAGCAAGGTATTCATATGCATCCCCCATTTCTTTTCCTGAATCATTTAAAATTAATCCATAATTAGCTAATCAGAACACTTGGGAACATCACTATTAACTCTGAAACCTTTTATAACATTAATATCAGAATAAGGCGTACATATATTTCTCGTTTGACATGCTTGCATTTACAGGAGATACATAAAAGTATAAAACACAATTAAAGCAATCGCTTTCTGACATAAACTAAAGGATATGTTTGACTTGTCATGGATCTCTCTTTCGTAATAAACATAAATATCTGTCAAATTGACCTAACCCTTTAAAGAACCATGGAGAGATGCAACCATAGCATCATGAGTTCCTACTCAACACCATAGGCTTATAACCTATTCACTTCTTACCTTTTAGATTCATCTATCACGTCTTAGATCAAAGCAAATCAAGGGAGAAATTATCTAGAAATATTTAATTACATGTCCATATAATATCTTAAGCTTGTGCTCCTTCACAAGCTCAACTAGTGAATTCAACAGATCAACATCATTCTGAACTGAATCCTAAAAACTAGGCCCAATTCTTCCCTTTTCCAACTATCCCCAAATTAAACCCTAATCATATACAAATTCGACTAAAACCTAGAAATCCCCTTTCAATATCTTCATATCACTTGAAATTAAATGGTTTGACGAGATATTACCCGACAATGGAGATGTCAGAGAACGTATTTGGGGACGACCAACAAACATGGGCCAACACAGATGGAGAAGGAGAAACATCGCCGGTTCACCGAGGAGCCGAGAAGTGGTGGTTCGACGGATGAGTGAAATAGCGAATCGCTCTCTTCGGCCCTTCTTTTCCAAGATGTTGAAATGAAGATGAGGAGGTCAGATGCAGACACAAAAAACGAGTGAGAGATTAGAGAGAAAACAATATGAGATATGGAGATAAGTAGTTCGAGTTCTTTAGTAAGAAAGGAGGTCGAGGGGAGAGCTTCCAGTGGTCTTCAATGGAGGACGAAGATAAATAGGGATGAGGAAGGAGCGAGGGCTGAAGTGAATGGTCGGATCTGAGAGTTGAGAGGGTGATGGACGAACAGAGGAGCAGAGGAGATAGGGTTTAGCTTTCAGATCTGACTGAGCCAATGAAGTGGAAGGATGGTCATATACTAGGGTTAGGGTTAGCAACGGAAGCCCACTGCCGTGGCAAAATTGAGCAGCAACAAATGAGTCGTGGCTGCGTCGTATTAAATATCTCGACCCAATGGCCACGGTAAACCACGCCGTTGCTACCATCAGTGGCTAATTTGTTTTTGTGTTATCCAACGGCCACGGCAAATCACTGCCGTTGCTACCGGGTGTGGCAAATATGTTTTTTTTTTGTAGTGTATGATAATATCTTCTAAAAAATATAATATATTTTACAAATCCCGTGCATAACGCACGGGTACTACGCTAGTTATAATACTAAAGGAGAAGTCGCCTACGACATGTGGCGGCTTCTCCTTTAATATAGCGTTTTTATTTATTTAAGATTAATTGATTTATTTTAATGGTTTGTTAATTTTTAATTGATTTATTTTAATTGTTTGTTATTTTATTGTTAAAATCTAAACTTTTATCTAATCTAATTTAGAGGAGATCCTAACCAAATCTTAAAAAATCAAGGTGATGTAAATATATAGGATTGATTTGGATGAGGCTATCGGTAGCTTTTTTTTTTTAAGATTAATTGATTAATTTTAATTGTTTGTTAATTTTTAATTGATTTATTTTAATTGTTTGTTAATTTATTGTTAAAATCTATACTTATCTAATTTAGAGGAGATCCTAACCAAATCTTCAAATATCAACGTGATGTAAATATATATGATTGATTTTGATCCCCTCAACCTGCTATCGGTAGATTTTTTATATTTTGAAGATTAATTGATTTATTTTAATTGTTTGTTAATTTATCGTTAAAATTTAAACTTATCTAATCTAATTTAGAGGAGATCCTAACCTGCTAAATCTTTAAAAATCAACTTGATGTCAATCCCCTTTCCGTGCTCTCTTCATTTAAATTCTTGAACAAATTTGTTTAATTGATTTATTTGGATCCCCTCAGACAACCGGTTAAACGAGACTAAGGTGATGTCAATCCCCTTTCCGTGCTCTCTTCATTTAAATTCTTGAACAAATTTGTTTAATTAATTTATTTGGATCCCCTCAGAAAACCGGTTAAACAAGACTAAGGTGATGTCAATCTCTTCATTTTAATTCTTTGGGACTAGCTATTATCCCAATATGTGTTCATGCTGAGATTTTTAGCATTTGTAGATAATTATGCATTCTTTGATCTAATTGTGGCTATATGCAGAGAATCACGCGATGTCAAAAAACAAAGGCAAGACGCCCATAGAGAACAACGGTAATGTGAAAAGGAGAGGTACGTTAAATATTATATCCCTATAATCTATTATCGTTAACTACTTAATTTATTAACACTGCAATCATCTTCTTCACTTCATTGATTCTTTATTATAAAACTGATTTTTTAGGCAATGGCCAATTTCATTACCTGGACGAGTTACTACCACAACAAGAAAACACCTCAAGAATTCGATGGAATATAATTGTTCGTGTTTTAAGAATGTCGAAAACCCTAAGCTACAGTGATCCTGGAACAGTTCATTCGATTGACATTATTTTGATAGATGAAAAGGTATTTGTGTTTAAAGATTGATTATTTTATTTTATTTTGGTAGTGAGATTGATTAGTGTGTTTACTGTTTGTCTTTAGGTTTGTTATATTTCAACTTCGGTTATTACCGTTCGAAAAGTCCTAGACTGTGAAATAAAAATATATAAAAATCATCATCATCATATCTGTACACACTTCATCTAATAAATAGATCACCTTTTGTTAGTTTTTTTCCATCCTTTATAGCATTAGTGTGTTTAAGCGAATTAGTCTTTAGGCATACCAATTAATGATTCCTTCGTACTTTATGTTGTCTATCTTTTAATTAGTTTTGATTTATTGAAATTGGGTATTGGGCGCCTTCTCCTTTAATGTAAGATTTTAAATTTAAATTATTCATTAATTTAAATTTAAAATCATACATGTCATTTTCTCCATTTTTTGCATTTTCTTTTAATTCCTTTAAATACAAAATCAGTTGAGATATTCTCGATACTTTTTTTGGTTGGTTTAGATATTCTCCGGATAAGATAAAAATTAAATCATATTTATCTTAACAAATCTTTGATTTTTTTTGGTAATAACAAATCTTTGATTTTCACACATATCTTAACAAATTTTTGATCTTCTCGGTTGATTAAAATCAAAGATTTTCCTGTCATGCATTACATTTTCCATCTAATTTTAATTTTTATAACTTTTATTGTTTATGTTGCTAATTATACCATCAAGATCGATATATTTATTGATCAAAAAATAAAATCCCTAGGGCCGGCCCAGGTGGAACAGATTTAATTTCTTCATGAAGAAAATGCATTACATTTTCCATCTAATTTTAATTTTTTATAACTTTTGATGTTTATGTTGCTAATTATACCATCAATATCAATATATTTATTGATCAAAAAATAAAATCCCTAGGGTCGGACCCGGTGGAATGGATTTAATTTTTTCATATAATTATTTCTATATCAGCGTGATTCATGAAGAAAATTCATTCCACCATTCTTGATTACCAAACATCATCGACATGACAAAACATTATCATCATTATATACTTTGATCCATTTGGAAGATTCAATTTGTTTTAATTAGCTCAACTGTATCTCAAACTTATTGTTTAGGTTTATTTTTTTAAATTGCATTATTTATTTAGTTTCATTATTATTCTAATATTATTAGCATTATATTGATACTAATAATATTTACAAGTTTTACCAATATTGCATAACTTTATGTTGATACTTTATTCTAATGCTTAAAGTTTCTTATCATTTAGCATATTTATTTATTTTAGTATTCAATATGTTAGAGAATGTTTATTTTTTTTTTTATTACATTGTGATACTTATAATATTTATGTCAAAAATAATGAACGACATTATATAAACATATATTTTAAAACAAAGATTCGTTTAATACACGGGGTACTAAGCTAGTAAATAATACTAAATCAGTTGCGAAGGAAGACACATGGCGGATCCTCCTTAAACAAGGCTTATGTGGCAGCGTATCTATCATTGTAGCCTCACCTTATTTTTATAGATAAATATGAAACCACCTAAATAGTTAATTCAATTTAATTAATGATTAATTTAAAAAAAATCTATTTAGTTATTAAATCAATCTAGCAAATTTACCATAACATTGATTTACCATAGGATTAATTTACAAATATCCTACTATGCTTTGAGAATTTAATTGGTTGAAGATAAATTATGATCACACCTAAAAACATTAAGGGGTCGTTTGATACTGATATACATATATCAGTTATGGATATCGGTATCACCCATACTCATATCTAAATTTGGTAAATGAGTATATCAAAATATGGATATTAAAAGTGATATCTCCTTGTCTATGTTTGGTAAATAGGGGGGCTAGGAAGTACAGTTTTGATAAAATGAGAGAGAAGAAGGTAGGGGTCTAGGGAGTAGGGGTACGGGGTATAGACCAAAGAGGGAGGTATGTATTTATATTTTTATACAAATCAAACATCGACTCTTTCTATATTTACATTTTTTTTTCCAACTTTTTCTTTTTAATTACGAATTTTATCGATTTTTTTTTAAAAAAAAAATACAAAGTCGCTGCGACTTTGTTATTTTATTATTTTTTTTAAAACCTGGGGCAAAGTCACTGTTTAAAACAGCGACTTTACCCTATTTTAGCTAAATCGAAAAATTGTTAGGATTTTTGCCTAATTTTAAAAAAAAATATCTCTTTTTTTGGCCATATTGAAAAAAAAAATCATCACTCGACTCTTAGCATTGAACCACCCTGTTATTCACTCAGTGCTACATTAGTAGAAACCTCATATGAAAAATTGACCCCGAGATAGAAAAACGACTAGAAGAATTAGACAGAAATGAACAAGACATAAAAGGAATTATGTCAACAATATTTGAAACAATAACTCCATAACAAATGAAAAAATTGGCAACTGCTTAGTGGTGTCTTTGGATATCTAGAAATAAGAAAATCTTCGACAATGTAAACACCATCACAATCCAAAACATGGAAAATATGACAAGACAAACAATCACAAACTGGGAGAAAACGAAACACTTGGATAAACCAAACATTAATGCTTCCACCAAAAGAACAGAAACCAGAAAAAAAAAACGACATATGCGGTGGAATAAATCACCTGAAGGTACATTCAAAATAAATTTCGACGGTAGTTACAACAAATCTGGCTCTTCTTGTGCAGGTTTCATCATCCGCGACCACACAGGTTCGTTGATTGCCTGCGGTGGCAGACAACTTACTCTCAAGTCGCCGCTTATGAATGAGGCTATATGACTTCTTTTGGACATCAAGAAGGCAAAGAAGTTAGGTTTGTCCAATATTCACATTGAAAATGACAACCTAACTGTAATCAACGCAATCAAGGGGTGTTGGTCCTGCCCATGGGAAATTGAGATGCTCACGACAAATATTCTCCTGCTTCTCCGATTCTTCAACCATGTTAACCTCTCGCACTACTTCCGGGAGATTAACAGATGCGCCGACCACCTCTCTCGCCTCTTCCTATCTACTGCTTGCCCAGATGTTCGGATAGCTAAATAGACATCATTGTATATTCATCCGTAAGGATGCTCTTGTGTGGTGGTCTAGTAGGGATTAAACCCATCTAAATTCTTACTTGTATACAAAAAAATCGAGCCACCCTATTGGGTGAACTTAATTATTTCTACCTATATGCCCGTGAATGTCCTTTTTATTAAGTAAAAGTCTATATTTACACCAAGTGTAAATCTAAATTCTTTACACCACCAATTAAATTACAAGATTCCCACTTGAAAAAAAAAGTAGAAAAAAGCTAGACTTGTAGATTAATTACTTTTTACATAACTTTTTGCCACATGTCATGTTAGCACTTGTAATGTAAAATTTTAGTGTCAATGTATCATTGTCTTCTTTTTTTTTTTAGGTCGAAATCATTGTCCTTTTATTAAAGTGCCTAAAACAAACCCAATAATTGAAGTTCTATATCCTACCCTGTAAGGCTGAAAGCCTGAAACCCATGTGCCATCAAAATTCTAGAGTATGCACTTACAAGTTACAACCATGCATCTGTGAATTTTTTTTCCCAGAGATCAAACAGGTATTACGTTGGATTTATCTCGTTGGATTTATAAAAGTAAAATTGTAGGAGTATGTGGTATCCAGTCAAATAAGATCCCCTACAAGTACAACCCAATTCCTACTCCCCTCCCTACTCCACTAATTTATTTTAATATTTACTTAAGTTTAAAAAAATTTAAAAAATTATATTTATATTCCTAATATCTATATTTATATATTTATAAAAATTTATTTTGAAAAATAATGTTTTAAAATTTTTAAAAATTAAAAAGGTAATATTTTACAAAATATAATTATTAAAAATTTTAAAACATGATTTTTTAAAATAACTAGCCTAGATCCCGTGCGTGACGCACGAGATTTTTAATTTTTATTATGTAATCATATTAATCATATATATGTATGTCTTCAACACGAGTTTCTACAAACTATGGGAAGAGGAAGGAGATAAAGAGAGAAGAGTTTAGACAAAAAGAGGGTGAGAGAGATAGTGATTAGTATCATTCAACATGTCCTCTAATGATTACAAATTTACAATATAGACTATCTATATTATTAATATGTAAAGCTAATTCCTACCACATAAACCTCATACATGACAAAAGTTTTTTTTTTAAAAATCCTACTGATTAAACAACTTTGTCATAACTACCACTTTTCACTAACACCCCCACTTATATTATTTTTCATCATAATAATTATTATTCATTAATAAGTAAATCAATTTCACAAATAAAAAAAAAAGTAATAACAAAAATTAACGAACTTAGAAAAAAGCGATAAACGATATGTGTAGAAATTTTTATCATCAGTTAAAAAGGCTACGAGAAATAGATGTTCGATCAAAGAAGGGTTCTAAACCGAAACATTGAAACCCATAGAACAACAAATAAACACCTCTTACAAAAGTTACACAATGTCGTCTTTATTGTCGAAAGATACAAGACCATTTTGAAGAGATTACATCATTCTAGATTAGAAATAGTGAAACACTAGCACTAATCTAAAGGAGATTTGTACACATGACCATTTCACCACATCTAATATCTGCTCCTAATGCCTTACAACGGTGGTGCAAGGTAAAAGCTTCTGGCGAAAGTCTATGAGTTTTTTCTCTCGGACATGTAACTTTAAGCTAGCATCACTTTTTGGGAACTATGTTGTCCTCGGGTTAGCCTGTGCCTCAATTGCTAAGCATTTTTCAAAACCTTCTTTTAAAACTATAGCATCTACAACAAACATCATAACTGATTCAGACAGTATTAAGAACACAAAAATCTATTGAAAAAAAAAAGTTTGGTATGATAAACAACCATCATTTAATCCATGAGTGCAGTAGTAGTCATCATCCAAAGACTTGCCTTTCTTTGGGGTCTATTGTCATCAGTAGTAACTATGGCATCAACTAAATCCTCTTTACCCCGTTCATCACAAACACACTCGTTATCATTCAATTCAGCGTCGTCATTGGCATTCCCTCCAGAACCATTTGATACGGGATGATCTTCTAAATCTTCATCATCCTTCCGTTTGCATAAGAAACTAAACCCCAAGTTAGTAGTTCAGTATTGTTTTGCATAGTTATAATGAGAGACATACTTCCTTTGAATCCTATTTTTCAATTTCTTCTCTATCAGGCCAATGCCTTCTAGAACATTTGTAATGTCATAAATCCGTCTCTTTTGTACCTGGATCTCACAATAGCAGGCACATCAGAATGGTCAAGAGGAACAAAGGAACCCATTTATAAATAAGTAACAGCCACCTCTAAAGTATCTGCAGCATTATTTAAATCAAGAACACCATCTTCAGCATGTTTGATCAAGTTAACAAACTTCTTTGTCAAAAGACCTGACCCAGGCAAAGGAATGGAGATTCAGAGATCCATTTAAGACTACAATATCAGTCAACAAAAAAGGATACTACTCTTAGCATTTCATTTATAATCCAGTCATCTGCTCGTTCTGGTCTCTGCAAAGTGAATATGCCAGAAAAGGGTTAAAGCATTAAGCAATGGATACTAGATACAATAAAGAGCGTCGGGGAGAGGGAATGTGTGGGTTTGAGAGCGTTACTTACACTTGGGTAGCAATTTTTCACTATGCTTCTCAGGCTGAATCTCAAGTACGGTAGAAGTAGTCTTGAACCCAACCAAGCCAGCCAAGAGGTTTCTCGTTGCTGAAATGTATAAAAAGATGAGTGTTATCTTAAATGAGTGCGCATGAACTAAGCGAACTCTAATAGATCAAGTATGTCAAAAATTCAGTTACCCACTAGAAAAATAGCCAGATAGTAACAGCACCATGGACATATGTTGGATATTTGCAAAATTAAATTTGCTCCTGTAGTCTTGTACCTTTCTTTTATTCAAAATAAAAATGGAAGGTGGTTCCCCATCATCTAAAAGCAATCTCAAAATACATAGAATTCCACCTGTGCGAGGGAAAATTAGCATATTCCACCTGTGTGAGGGAAAATTAGCATAAAAAATCATCTTGGACAAGGCATTATTGATATCAGAAACTTCAAAGACAGATAAATCCTCTTTATGTGACAATGAATAAAAAAAACGACAAAGCCATTGTATATGCTCACATACTTGACTCTAGAGAATAGGAGTGAATCATTCTAAATGATATAGCCATGATCTATGGTGACATACTTTAGAGAATAGACGAGGATGAGTGACTTCGTCAAAGAAGGCCAAAGACAACCAACAATAGCAGTAAATATACGTTATTTCATTAAGCTTGCATTGACAACATAGCAACTTAGCAAATACTCTGTAAATACATAGAGAGAAAAACAAAAGGCATTAAGATTTTAAATTTAGGGTCAACTTTGTCCAAATCAATTTAAACTTTATTAAACCAAGCTTCAATAAGAGCACGACCATATGTAGGTCATTCAAATTATTATATCTAAAAATAAAGTTTACAATATGAGTAAAAAAAAAAAGAACATATGAAGGCAATTGACATAGTCAAAAGACCATTGCATAGGATCATCCACACACCGAAGGTTTCCTGAATATCAAACTTTATATAACAAAAGCATGTACTATATCTGCACATGTCAAACTCTCTTCTTGGCTGGCAGATTGAACTGTTGATCTGTATCCACTGTACACCAGATCATCTGATGCAACATAACGTACTGGATATTCTACTACTCCCGGCAAAGAAAACCTTTTCCATGGCAAAAACATAAGGCTAAAAAGCCTTTCAAATTCAGAGAATACCCAGATACTAACAAACTGAATCGGTTCTAGACACTTGGTAACCCCTTTCTGATCACAAGCTCAACGTGGATACATAAACACAAGGCCAACACTTAATTGAATGCACTCTTCTTGCAGTATTATGAAATAGTGTAACTGGAAAATACGTCTTAGTGTTTTGATATCAGGAAGAGGAAATTCAAACCAAACAATTAACTCAAGTAAATCAAACAAAACAATTAACTCAATTGAATAACAATCATGCAACTTCCTTGTGTATTTTTCAATCTCAAAACAAATATTACAAAAGCCTCTAAAAGAGAATCCATAATATCGTCTATAAAAAGCACCTATTAGAAGAGAATAAAAGTTCTTATAAGGTCCAATATAAAGCGGTTAGAATCTTATATTTTGAAATGATGTTTAAATTTTAAAAAATAAAAATCAGCAAGAGTATTTAAATTTTAGAGTAACTGATTTGGCAAAAGATCAGCAAGAGTATTTACAGGAATGAAGAATGATAAATGATAATGTTATTTGCTTTACCCTTGTTGCTGTTATGAGTTATTTGTTTATGAGCAATATTACTATTGACCGTTTTTGTGATTGAAAATATGCTTTGGGTTGCTTGCTCTTATCCAAATCAGTTTGGTAGAAGAATCTTGCTTTTATGGATCGTGGAGTGAATGAGGATTAATGGCGGGGAAATGATTTTAGCAGATTTTTTTCGAAACAATCACTTGAACATTTATGTGCTAAACTTCTTTCAGCAAAGAAAGTAATATACATATAAATTCATAGAAGAAACAACAAATCTTCTACATTCATGATTTGTAATAAAATAAATCATAAAGCATATACCGTTTTAAATTGGTCTTTCTTTTTATTTGAGACAAAAGCTAACTCAATCAAGCAACAGTAACAATTCCGCCTCACTGCTCATGAATCCAGGATTTCCAAGTGACTAAAATTCTTTCATATACTTAACTGAGCAGAATAGTAACAATTCCACCTCACTTCTCGTGAATCTAGGATGCATCAATTAGTTTAGTTTCATACTAAAAAAGATGGATTTCCAAAGGACTAAAATCTTAGCAAGGAAAAAATAATAGATACATCCTAAGAAAAAGTTTGAACTCGTTTAGATCCGATAACACCAATCACCAAAAAAAAAATCAAAACCTGATTCACATAAATGAGAGCATACCTGCATCCTTGATATTTTTGACAGTTTTGAAAGTGAATATGGATGAAGCTTGTAACCACCTTGATTCAAGCATTTACTAATTCAGCTAATGAATGATTTGAAGAAGAAAGAGGAAAAAGTAAGGGAAAGATCTCACAAACCTGAATTAAAATCAAACATCCAGATTCGAGCCGATTCTTGTGATCAAACAATCCTCCTCGGTCTTCTCCTCCTGTAGCTTGAGCCTCTCCTGATTGGCGATAAATCCTAAATCAGATTCGACGAACCCTTGACAGAGAGATTATACCCAAAACCCTAAATCAAAAGGAACCTTTGTGCCAAAGTTGGATCTAAATCCCCAAACTGAATCCCCTAAACCCTATTTTCGGAAGATAGACATCTTCAAATGACACACATACCTGTGGATGGATTTGTTGTGGCACCCTCGTGTCACCATGGTCCATGGGCAATTGGAGTCCTTGTCCATTCACACCAGGTTGTAGTGGTCTCGGTCTCTACTCTTCTCTCCTCTCGAACAGTATCCTTGCCTCGTCGTTCTGGTCATCATGAGTTCAGTGAAGAAGAAGAGAAGGAAGCGGGTAATAGCATAGTAATTCGCCGGTGAGATATCTCCCATCGTCGGATCCACGGACCGCAAAATCAATAACGTTAGTAAGTTAGTTTGTGAGTAGGGATTTTAGGGAAGGAGAGAAAGGAGAGTAGAACGTGGAGGATTCCAGAGGAAGATAACAGGAGAGGCATATGAAATCGGGAAAAGGAAGATCATGGGTGAGACTTGAGAGAGTAAACATTTTTAGGGTCGAATGTGGGAGAGAGTAGGGCTGGAAATAACCCGCGGGTACCCACTCCACTCACTTTACCCGCATTAATTTTGCGGGTGAAAATCCGCAAAAAAGTGGGTGACGGGTGGAGCGGGTGCGGGTGCAGCGGGTGATGGATGGATTATGGGTGAAGATTTTCCACCCATAACCCGCCCCATTAACCCACCTATTAACTCGCCCCGCACACCCGTACCGCAAACCCGCATAAAATCCTAAAATTTATATACATAATGTGTGTGATTTTACTATTTTACTCTTTTCAAGTTTAACTTCTACAAGCCCTAATCCTTGATTAGTGCTTTGCCCACCAAATTTCATTTAGAATGGATATGGTATCGACTTGCTTTTCCACGTTATAGCAAGGGATATACTGGATTAGTATATGATTAGTATAGGGATATATACCCTTACACTTTCAAATTTCAATTAGCTTGTAATTTCAGTGCTTTGCCGATCAAAAATAAAAATACATAACCCCACCCCTTTGTAATTTTGAGTTAGAATTAGACTACTTGTGTTGATTTGGATTTTTCTTTTGTTTCACCCATTGGGTACCCGCTCCACCCGCATCACCCGCGCGGGTCGGATGCGGGTGAAAAGGTTTGCGGGTGATGGATGGAGCGGGTGAAAGTTTTTACCCGCGGGGCGGGTGATGGAGTGACTTCATCCACCCATAACCCGCCCCATTTCCACCCCTAGGAGAGAGAGAGAGTAGAGAAGTTGAGCGAGGAAGAAAAGGGCAAAAAAGGAAAGGAAAAAAAACCCGAGGGAGCTCCACGTGGATATATAAGAATAGATGTTAAGATTATAAATATAACTAGTGTATGCCCCGTCCCCTGCACGGGAATATGTTAACACAATATTTTAAAATTATATTTATTATCTATAAAAAAAATCCTGTTATAAATATGTAAATAAATAAATAAATAAATATGAATTACATTATGATAATTAAACTAATAACTGAAAATATAAGATTAAAATTAATCTAGATCTAATTAACTCATTGTCTTAAAAAATAATATAGATATAAATAAAATAACTATGAAATAATTAATTTTGATATAAATAATTTATTCCACAAAAAAATAATCGATATATAGATAAATAACATCTATCAAATATTTGCTACTACGTATCTATTAATATTTTTGGTAATTATAATCATTGTTCTAAAAAAACCCTTCAAGGCCAGCGCCTAGAACCCCACCTAAACCCCTTACCTCACCCCTCCGCCAAGGCCTTCAGCGTCACCAAGACCCACCTAAACCCTAAAGACCCCCATAAAATTCGTCTATATGGCAATTGGGTGAACCTAATTTCTTTTTTAGGTCCCGTCCATATGGTGTAATTTATATATAAATCATTCATTGAATAGATTATTTATAATCTAGATAGAGATACACTTATATGGAAATTTGTATATCCGTATATGCCAAATTTATTACTATTATTGCGCTTAATTATATTGATATAGTTATTTCCTTATATAATATTTACTCTTTTATAAGATATTTCATATATTCAATTATATGAGTTAATGGTAAAATAAAATAATTATTTTTAATTGTATAGATTAGAACTATCTTATTATTTTTATTAGATTTCCTTTTTGACGGGAAAAAGTTTTGCGAGATGCACTCACGTACCGCCGCGTAAGGCTACACAGACAACAATGCATCGGTTTTAATATATGTATACAGATGGTAAAATAAAATAATAATAATAATAATTAATTGGAAAATCTATCTATCCAAAGTTGTTAATTAGAAAAATCTTTCTATCTATATTTGGATGGAAAGAAGCCAGAGTTCGTTCGTAGATTGGATGGTATATACTCATACTTGCCGATATGATATATGACTATATGTGATTAGATTTAATTTTAATATATTAAATATGTCTGTATTAAGATTCATATGATTCCAAAGAGTTCTGAATACACCAATTTGGTAGGTTATAATCTTAATAATAATATATACTATAATAATAAAAATAAAAAATAATATATAATTAGTTTGATGTGTGTAATCAATAATTTAAAATTATATTTTAAGATAGAAATAACCAATCTGAAATCTTGCAATATACTTGCTGACCCACTTACGATTTTTATTATTATTATTATTATTATTATTATTATTATTATTATTATTATTATTATTATTATTATTATTATTATTACTCCTACTACTACTACTATGTTTAATTATATTTTATTGATGAGTATTATATTGATATAGGTTTTTCCTTATAAAATATTCAGTCTTTTATAAGATATTCCATCTATCCAATTATATGAGTTAATGGTAAAATAAAATATTTGTATCTAGTGTAGGCCCCGTCCCGTGATCAAAGAATACATTAATACAATATTATAAGTAATTTAGATAGATTCCAATAAATTAAAAAAATCTAAATATAAATAATTTTTTCCACCAAAAAATATAGATACAAATATTTACTACTACTACTTTTAATTATATTGATATAGTTTTTTCCTTATATGATATTTACTCTTTTATAAGATATTCCATCTATCCAATTATATAGTTTAGGACTATCTAATTATACAATTATACAAATTATTTTTATTAGATTTTCTTTTTGACGGGAGAAAGTTTTGCGAGATGCACTCACGCGCCGCCACGTAGGCAGATGCACTCACACGCCGCCACGTAGGCGACAATGCATCGGTTTTAGTATATGTATATAGATATTTTAATTTTTTTTAAGATTAAATATATGTCAAAATAATTTTGTGGAGTAGGGAGGGGAGTAGGGTTGGTTGTAGAGGATTTTGACTGGTATCCAGTGCATCATCGGAAGACTGAAATCTTGTGCATACAGTGACTGTTGTGTTTGGTAAGTTTTCGTATAAGTTATGTTAGGTAAAACCGTAAAAGTTCTAGTGAAACGAAAAACACACTGTAACGGTAAAATAGAGAAATATTGTGTTATATTAGTATGAATATTATATAAGCGGGTATGAATATTAGAATATATCAATATTGTTATGTGTGAAGATAAATACGATGTTATTTATTTTATGTTGGGTAAGAATAAATAATATCATATTGATATACTTATATTTACATTATATTCATATTCAAACAAACTAATATTCATATATTCATTTGAATATAATAAAATATTCATATGAATATGCAACAATATTCATCCATTTCACCGTTGCACCGTATCTTTCGTTTAATCAGAATTACCTTACCCTGTTACGTTATATATGTATGTTTTCTAAGGCCCGATTTTTCAATAAATATATAAGAAGGGGCCTATGTTAAATACTAACATTTTCTCCTTAATTGTACTAACATTTTCGTGCACTTTAACATTCAATTAACGTAAATTTGGTGATGGGTGTGACTTTGCATAGAAAACGGTTTGAATGGTTAGTTTTATGCAATTTTCGTTTTAAGGGGTGGTTTCACGCAAAACACCATATTTAAAGGTGATTTTATGCAATTTTGCCATTGTCAAATGGCATCAAAGTAACAATTGTAGGGGTGGGCGTGGGACGGGATGAGAAGGAACGGGACCGGGACGGGCTCGTCCCGGTCCGCTTAATTTTTTCCGGGATGGGATTCACTTTTTTTTTTAATCCCACACGGGACAGGACGAAACCGGGACGGGACGAGCCTTGTCCCTCAAATAAAAATAATAAAATATTATACTAAAAACTTGAAAAATAAACAATATTATAAGAACTTGAAAAATCTTGCACTTACGGTATGTAAAATTGTACATCAATAAGTAAAGGTAACTGTTCAACTTCAAACTTTAAATGTAAATAGTAAATACAATAACTAAATACTGCGTATGTAAATATAATATAATATAATATAAAATATATAATAATATATATAATATGAGGATGGTTATGGTGTAAACCCCTCTTAGAATGTAAATTGTAAACGAATCTTGACCATTGAACCTAAAAAATTAAAGGCCTAGATTATACATCAGTTTCTTTTTTTATTTTAAAAAACGTAGGTGGACCCCACCTATTTAACCTACCCACACGCATTTGAGTTAAACAACCCAATTTCCCCATTTGGCCATTTAATCGATCAGTCACTGTACACGTAGTCGTACTTTTTAATTTTTTGTTTCGTTTCTTTTTCTTTTTGCGATGAAATTCAATTATTCGGCTATATTTGAAAGATTATTCATATATAAGGGATTGTTTACAAACTTATTTGTTTTTTTTTTTAACATTTGTTATCAAGATAATTTAGCTGAAATTAAATTATTCGGTTAGATTAGAAAGATTATTCGTATTTAAAAGATGATTATTCGGTTAAATTATAGAAATTATTCGGTTAAATTTGTGAGATTATTCGGTTAAATTTGTGAGATTATTGACTGAAATTATAGATATTATTCGTATTTAATAGCATAATTAATTATTTATAAATTTATTAGTTTTGGGGAGGTTAAAATAATAATCAACAATTAAAATGTACATTATTCGGTGAAACCACAAAAAGTATTCATATGTAAGAGGAAGTTTGAAACGATTATTATTTATATGTATATAAACGATTATTCATTTGTATAAAAGCGATTATTCGTATATATAAATGCTATTTATATGTAGTACTGAAGCGATTATTATTTATGTATATATAAGTGATTTTTCATTTGGATAAAATGATTATTCATATATATCAATGTTATTTATATGTTATTTATATAGAAGTCATCTTCCTCACACTTTCACAATTGTCACAAATTTAATCAATTATCACCTTATATTACATAATTTTTCTCAAAAAATTTATGAAAATTTACTCTAAAATATTTTTCTCATTTACAATTTTTTCCGGCGACCTACATGTTTCATACGGAATAAAATAAGGCCGGGTCTCTGAGATCTTCATGTGAGGAAAAAATAAACTCAATTGGTGGGCTCAAACAACATTTATGATTTTTTTTAAAAAAAAAACACCCACTTTCTTATTTGTCAAAGTAACTAAAAAAAAAGAAAACCTCCCTTTTTTGCAGTTGTAGTTCTCGTTCACGCGCTGGGGTGTTTCCATGAGGGTGGGTTAGTATTGGGCGTGGGTTCCACATTTTTTAATTAAAAAAAATAAAAAATGGGGATTAAATCCTCACCCTCCATTTCACACAATCCTAAGGCCTAAATTTGTTCACAAATTGTATCTTAAGGAGTGTTTACAAGGGATCCTTCCTCTATATAATATAATATATATATAATAATATAATATATAATATATATGTAATGTTGCCCTAAAAAACATATATATAATATATATAAAAAGAATTACTAATAATATTATTAAAATTAAAAGTTATTATATATATATATATATATTATATAATATATGAAGGACGGAACCAGGATTTGCGGGATCCCATAGTCTTGTCCCGCGTAATTTTTACGGGACGGGATTTACTTTTTTTTCCCTCAAATCCCACCGGGACCGGGACCAGACCGAGACAGGTCCGGGATGGGACCGAGATTTGCCGGATTTTTGCCCATCCCTAAACAATTGCAAGACAACAAGTAGGCACTAGGCAGTGGAGATCTTCTGCACCATCATCCCTACTCCCCTCCCTACCTCATAAAAATATTTTAACATCTAATTAATCTTTAAAAAAATTTAAAAATTTATATTTATACGACTAACATATATTTTTATATATTTATAAAATTTTATTAAAAAAATCATGTTTTACAATTTTTAAAATTTAAAAAGGCAATAATTATAAGGAATATTTGCATAAATATACCACTTTTCCACAACTTTGACATAAATAGCACGAGGGGGGTAAAAATTGCATGGGGATGTCATTTGCTACTTTTGCAAATTATGCTAACAAGTAACAAGTTGCACCCGGTTTCAGGTCAAAAAAAAAAAATAAAAAAAAATAACACACTGCACCCGGTTAGGCTTGTAAAGGGGATGCTGACGTGTCGATGTGGGACAGGTAGGAAGCCATGAAGAAGCCGGCTTGAGTGTTGTAAGGACGGAGGGTGATGTAATGTGCATTAAATGCACATCCCCTTTTCATATTGGCGCCAAAAAAAGGGATGGAGCAATGATTGACCTTTTAAACTCATTCTCTCTTCTGTCAAAATTAAGGGAAGTTTAGGAATCTCAAGGTAAGGGGGATATTAAGAGGGTCTACATTGAAGTTGTTCGGGAGGCAAAAGTGGGGCCAATTACCAGTTACATGTCGAACATCCAAGCAAACGGGACAACAACTGACTATTACGTGCCAAAGGAAAAGTAACACGTGCCAACACCATATAGTGGACATTAACAAAAATGGGTAAGCTATCTTGTGAGTTTCTTTTTATGGATATCACTACTTCCACTTTTCTTCATATCCCCATTGAAAGTGCTAAAACCATTTTATGCTTTTACGAGTGCAGCGGAGAAAGAGCTCGTATTTGTTACGATTTTGGCCGATGGGCAGTGGCAAAGTGGAGGAGGTGGCTGGGTGTTCGAAGGACCAATTTCGAACATAGCAATATTGATGGACCAGACCTTGCAACTTGGGGATGTGAGAAGGATGATCATCGACAAGTTTGGGGTGGATGCCTCCCGGTTCGAGTTGGAGTTGACGTACCTTCCCCACACACTAAAGGAGGGATTTAAACCTTTTCCAATGTACGACGAGTCCGACTGAAATGCATTCAAGTTTCTCAACTCGACCACGGGAGAACTAGCGTGGCCCTCTCCGTTGTGTGTGTCATTCAAAGAAATTGGCACCCAGGTAGGCCTCCGGTCTGTGGTGATAGACTTGTCTCCAAAAACCAACTCATCCAGAGGTGCAGTCCCTTCTGAGTTTCTGGGCACCAACGACCCGATGAACATGGAATGTACAGATTATGTCATACAGAAAGCCATGTCTGGCATAGAAAACAGAGAAGCTGGCACAGAGTTTCTAACCTCTGTCACGGACATTGCAGCGACTGAAACCTGGACAACCACGATAACAGATCAACCAAAGGTGACACACAAAGTGCCGGAGGATGACCATGTGTAAGTAAGCTTACGATATTCGTTTTATGACTATTACTACTCCCCATCATCTTCATATCCCCACTGAAAGTGATAAGACCATATTCTCTTCTTACATTCGAGCAAGGGAGAAAGGGCTGATCTTTTTCAATCTCGTGTTCGACGACCGGTGGGAACGTGAACGAGGTGGTTGGGTGTTCGAAGGGCGAAATTCGCACAAATCAATGTTGATAGAAGAGTATGCAGGCCAGTCATTTTGTACCTCGTTCTAACCATGGCTCACTTGTTTTTATACCTTATATACAAGTATGTACATTAAAGGTTACAAGTTGCTAAAACAAGTGCCAGTAATTACAAAACTCGTGCCGATAAAGAAAAAATATGTGTCAGCAAAGAAAAAATGCGTGACAGAAAAAATGTATGACAGTAAAAAATGGTGCTTCTTTATTCTTCTCTCTCGCCGACTTTCCTTTTCTTTATGGCGTTGTGAAACCAACTCAACATTCCAAGGGGGTTTGCTTTTTCCTTGCAGTTGATTTGATGAGTTTAATTAATAACCCTCATCATTATGATTACCTATGTGAGGTAGTCACATGAACCTGTTATTCTTGCAATTTTGGGGAGCTCACTGCTACTTTTGCAATTTTTTTAGGGGGAGTTACTTTTGCAAAACATGGATTTTTTTGGTATATAACATCCTATTCTCTCTAATTATAACATACAATTATTAAAAAATTTAAAACATGGTTTTTTAAAATAAAATTTTATAAACATGTAAAAATAGATGTTAGGGATATAAATATAAATTTTTAAAATTTTTTAAAATTAAATAAATATTAAAATAAAATAGTGGAGTAGGGAGGGGTTTAGGCGTGTAGGGAATGAATCGAATGACGTAGAAAATCCGGTTTGGTCCTCGCCTGTCCACGTACATCAAGGACTGTTGGTAGCACTCAGCCTTAAAAGCTCTCCCCCTACAAGTCCAAAATGGTCTGTTAAATAAAGGACCAACAACATCAATTGATGCAGACATGCAGTTGGCCAAGAACGAAACTATTGATTTCATGGTGTTTCAGGGATGACAGCAACACAGATGCTCAACAGTACATCGATCAATAACACAAGTAACTGAATTCAGGCTTAGGGTTTGAAAACCATGATCAAAGTACCCATTTTTACAACAGAAAACACAGAGAGACACAAATGGAGGTGAGGACGGGGGTAGTTTGTGTGACTTAGGGTGTGTTTGGGAACGGAATGGATTTTAGTGGATTTGTAGGATTTTATTGGATGTGGGGGATGGGGATGGATTTTGGGGATGAAAGAGATGAAAACTCAACACCCAATTTTTTGGGTTTTGTGTTTAGTTGTATTTTGATTTTTTGGTGGATGGAGTGACGGGAAAAGACCGAATTACCCTCACTTATCCACATGAAAATGCCAAATTGTCCCATCTTCATACCCCTCTTGTCTTGTGCTTGATCTAGGGTTGTCGACGTTATTTGTTCGAAAATCAAAACTTCGTTTCTTCATGGTAATTTCCGGTCAATTCTGACTTCCATGGTGATTTCCGGTCATCCGAGACTGATTCAGGCGGAAATTGCTCATCAATTTAACAATTTTCTTGGATAAAATAAAAACTCTTCAATTATGTATTCTGTACACATCATCAAAAGCGACATCGGAGTCTTCGTCGGAATCCGAGTCCTCGGCGCCGCCTTTGTGGGCGCTGATGCTCTCGAGGTCATCGTTGGAGGTGAGGGCGCCGACGCGGGTGTCGGCGGAGAAGGTGGCGGTGGAAAAGCGGGATCACCAACACCGACGCCGGCGGCAGGGATAAAGGGGAGCGTGTACTCGATTGAGGTGAACTGTGGATAAAGCTCGACGGGGAGACTCGTCTCTGAGATGCCGGAGTAATGGTGAGGGAACTAGTTGCGCTGGAAGCAGAAGCGGCAGATCCAGATCTTAGCGATGAAGTCGACGCGGGCGAAGGGGTTGATTACGCCGGAGCAGGTCCTGCAACGGAGCGGCGCGTAGGGGAGCGACGGGATATCGGGATGGGATCGGATCGGGGAGAAGGAGACGGCGAGTTTCAGATGAGAGAGAGACGAGGGCTCGGTCGGAACTGGGAGATTAAAAAAAAAACAAATTGCCTGGAGGAAGAAGAGGGGGAAGTGAGGGCATTTCGGGGCTTGTTGGATGCCCCATCCACCAAACCTTCTCCAAGGAGGATCCATTTCCCATCCCGCGCCATCCCTCAAACCCCCCGTTTCCCATCCCTCACACCCCTCAAATCCGGTCACCCAAACACAATGGCGGGAATCCCGATGCAGTTTTCCCATCCCTCAAACTCCATACACCCTACACCCAAACACACCCTTAGTGACTTACACAACATAAATGTTTCTTGTGCAGATATATAAATGCAGCAGCAGCATAAAATTAAGAGTTAAGAGTGACTAAAACATATAAGATGAGAACTGTCTAGAGCTACCTCATGAACATTGCTGGTCGATCTCTTGATACGACCAGAACTTGACTCTTTGATAGCCGACAACAACCAAGGTAAAAAAAAAACAGGGAGAGAGACAATGGCGGATCCAATATTTCGGGTAGGGGGTGCTAAAAAAAAATCGTGAAATATTTTTTTTGGTGTATACTTGATAAGAAGATTTTGTTAAAAAAAATTTGAAAAAACACTAAAATTGTGATTTTTAATGATTTGTTTTGTATTTAAATAGTTGTGAGTAACCAAAAAAATAAAAGAGAAACAAAAAATATAGTTAAAAATGATGAAGAATTAATTTTATGTCAATATTGAAAGAAAGGATTTAATATATAATTTAAACATAAATATGAAATTTTTTAATGAAATGGTTGATAGAAACAAAAAAATATAAAGAGAAATTAAGAAGAATTAATGATAGAGTAAAATAAATAAAAAGTTGGGTGTTTGATTCTCCATACTTTCTCCCTTCCTTCTCTTAGAGCATTCCGAACAACATCTCTATTATAGAGAAAAGTGGGAATTTAGCAAAATATTGGAGTTTTTTCCACCCAACAGCTCCTCTATTTCTTTCTCTAAAATAGAGATTAGATGAGAGAGTATGAAAAAAATTAAATGTTCCCTATCTCCCAAAACCATGAAAAAAATCTCATATTTGTAGCATTTGAGAAAACCTATAAAATTAAATGTTCCCTATCTCCCAAAACCCCATCACTCATACATCACAAAAAAGGAAAAGAAAAAGATTAAAAAGTGTTTCTCTAATTCAAATTGAACCAATGAATGATCAAAATAATAAATGTAGAATCTGTAAAATAGAGTAACTGTTGGAGTTGTAAGGTAAAACTTATAGAGATTTTGTAATTTTCTTCTCTACTTGAGCTAGATAACACTTTTGTTTTAAATATCATTTAAATGTATTATATTACCTTAAAAATACTAAATATATGCAAAAATTTATTTATTTTTTTGTTTTTTTTTTCCGAGCCAGGGAGTGCTCGAGCACCTCCTAGCACCCCCAGCTCCGCCACTGGAGAGAAGGGAGGTTTGGAGGCGAGAGCGAAGGGGGATGGTTAGGGTTTGCACTCCATCTTCTTCCGATCCCTGTCATATGTGCATCTCTGCAATTTCCATTGGTCACATAGGCGGAGCCAGGGGCATGGGGGAGCGCGTGCCCCTCCTCTCATCCGACTAATCACCTAGGTATATAACGGACAAGAAAATGGAAGCTGAAATTACACTTCCAAAAAAAAATGGAAGCTAAAATTTACTTTGTATGAAAAAAAATTCTTAGGGGATTAAAAAAATTTCACTTATAAATCATCTCTTCTATTTTTTGCCCGTCATTGTTGATTGGTGTTGTTTGGTGTAGATATTTTGACTTTTTTAATCCCCAAAATCTTTCATCTCCCCAAACTCCATCTCTCTCCTTGTGCCTCCTCGTCTCTCAAGTCCCAAACTGATCTAATTCACCATTTTCGCAGCTTTCTGCTTCAAACTTATAGAGCAACTCCCTCTCTTTTCAATTTAATTTGATCAGGGCTTCGATTTTCATCGCTTTGAGAGAGTTGTTAGGGTTTAAACGAAGCTGTAATTTGCCAGTTGCAGACCCGCCGTCTCCGGACCTATGCCCTCGCCTTCTCCGGCGTCACTGGATTCAATTCATTCTCGTCCTCAACAATTTCCAGGACCAGCTCGTCAACCTTGCTTCCTCTTTTCTTTTTTTCTACCCTTGCATATAAATTAAATCACACCTTCGATTGAACCGAAAAGGGGTTTTGATTGAAAAAAGGGGCTTTGATTAATGAAAGGAGATTGGTGAGAGTTGAAGTTGCTGAAGACCCTATCTTTCCTCTTTGCTTCTCCTACCCACAACACATCTTTCCCCCATAAGTATTGTTCGAAATTAGAGTTTTGATAAATGTTTTTGAGGATGTCGCTCTCTCCAGCCAAGTTGATGGTGGGGAAGAGTAAGTCAAGGTTCCATTACGATCGTCGTCTTTCTAATTGCAAAGGGGTGGTGGCAATAGACGTATTAGCTATCCAAACAACCCCTACCAATAGTGAAAATGAAAATGATGATTTATAAGTGATGATTTATAATTGATGATCGATTTATAAGTAAATAAGTATGCATCCTGTTGGAGGAAGAAGATGTTCCCGCGCTTCGGAACGACGTCGTCCAAGCTCAGTTTCCCCAATTCAGTCTTTAGCTCCCACATGCTCATCACGTGACATCTTCTTGTATAAATAAAGAGCAACTGCCCTGTAACAGAACTTGATTTTTTGCTCAATCAGTTGCAACGAAGAAAGAGCTGAAGCTCCAATTCACAAAATCTCTCTCTCTCTTTGTGTTCTTGTTTTCCCCAAATTCGATCTTTCAATTTCCACATGGTATGAGAGCCCAAGATCGATTTCTAGATCTTGATCTCTGTCGTCTTCCGCGTTTTCTTCATCGAGTTCATCGGATTCATGGAGAACATCGAAGAGCGTTTGGAGGTGGTGAATCGGATGGATCCGAATGATCCGTTGTACCTGCATCCGTCCGATAATCCAGGTATGGTTCTCGTTTCGAGAGTTTTTGATGGAACTGGATTTGCAACTTGGAAGAAATCCATGTTGATTGCATTGTCTGCCAAAAATAAAATCGGATTCGTGGATGGATCAATTGTGAAACCAAATGTTGCTGGTGATGATTTGAGAAATTGGCAGAGATGTAACGATATGGTAGCTTCTTGGATGGTGAACGCTGTGAACAAAGAAATTGCTGAAAGCATTATTCATAGCGATTCTGTATCTGAAATCTGGACTGATCTTGTTCAAAGGTTTGAACAATCGAATTTGATTCAGCGATTTGCAATTAGAAAGAAATTGTGTGTGATCTCGCAAGGAAGCGATGATTTTGCGACATATTACACGAAAATCAAGAAGTTATGGGACGAGCACAAAGCTTTGCAGGCAGTTCCGCGCTGTTCTTGTGGAGCTCGTCAAGAATTTTGCAAGAATGAGGAAGATCAAAAGCTCCTAGAGCTCATGATGGGACTCAATGATTGTTACAGTTCAGTTAGGGGACAAATCTTGATGATGAAGCCGAGTCCATCGATTGCAGAAGCTTATTCCTTGTTGAGCCAGGAGGAGAAGCAACGAGATTTCAAGTCAAATACTCAGTTTGCTGGGGATTCCTCTGCGATGTACTCTCAGCGACAGAAAACATCCTCTCCTGCGCAAGGTTCCACTCAATCTCAGAATCAGAAATCAAGCAAGCAGGAAGGGACTGTGCCTGTCAAACGTGCTCCTTATGTCTGCACTCATTGCAAGAAAACTGGGCACAAAGTCGAATTTTGTTACAAACTCATTGGTTATCCCTCTGATTCCAAGGCTCCTAAGGATAAGGCAGTTGTAGCTCAAGCTTCTGGAGAGTCTGATGGTGCTGCTCAGATGTCTGCAATTCCAGGTTTCACAGTCGAGCAGTGTGCACATCTTATGAGCATGTTGACTAAGGGTGGTGGCTCTCATTCACAGCAACACAATATTGATCTGGCTGGTTGCTCAATGGCAGGTACTCACCATCTCACCAACTATTTCAAATACATGGCTTTAAGTGCTCAAATTGACTCAAAGAAATGCTGTGATTCCTGGATTCTAGACACTGGTGCAACAGACCATATGTGTTTTGTTGAATCATCTTTTATCCAACTATCTCCTCTTCCTCAACCTTATAAAATAACCTTACCTGATGCCACTTTCATCATTGTCAAATATCATGGATCTGTGCATTTATTGCCTGATTTGATCATTCACCATGTTTTCTTTGTCCCTGAGTTCAAATTCAATTTGTTGTCTATAAGTAAACTTACCTCTCAAATTGATGGCAATGCATCTTTCTCACCCACTGAATGCCTATTGCAGGCCCCTTCACTGAAGAGGCCAGTGGCTCTTGGTAGACAACATGGATTTAATGCTCTTCCCATCCAAGAGTATTCCAACCCATTCCTGTTTTTTCCTTCCATAAATGATCTGTTGTTTGAGAGGGTTCTTTTTTTAATTTGTCGTAAATTCTGTTCCTTATTTTCGGTCGCATTGTGTGTTGGAGATTGGACGTGGGTGAAAAAAGTTCCTAGGATTCTATAGCTTGAGTCTTATATTAGACAACTTTAGCTCTGTATTTTCTACCTTCATAATTAAGTGCGTTGTTTATGTTCTATTTCGTAGTCCTAGTTTTAACTATTTTTAATTCAAAATCTAATTGTAGAGAAAACGGGAAGCAATGTCCAAATCTGAAGGTACAAAATTTCTTTATTATAAGGCTGTAATTTTAACTGTTTTTATTTAAAAATATGATGTAGAGAAAAAGAGAAGCCCGGTCCAAATCTGATGCACCAGAATTTCTATACTTATAAGGCTGAAGTTCCTCCACTGCGAAGAGCCCAAGGTCTAGCACTCTCATTGATCACAGGTGAATGACTTGATTCTTCTTTTGATGTAGTCCTAGTCCCTGATCCGAAACACCCATTTTCTCGTTTTGACGCTCATGCGCTGGCTTCTTCTGTATGTTATAATCAGGAATTGGTGACCTAGAGGAGGACGAGGTTACCTTTGAAATCAGAAGATCAAGATCCATTTGGTTTGGTTTGGTTTTTTTTTTTTATTACTCTTGTGTATCCGCTGATTATATGTTTTGTCCTTGAATTATGTTAACAATACTTTGTTGTATACTGTCATGTTCTTAGTTCTAAATCTCAATAATTTTAGGTCGAATTGTGAAAACTGCTCTAAAATCTGAAATGTGAATGGATTTGGAAAAATGCTATCCGGAACTGTTTGATCAGGGAAGTTCACTTTTCGGCGTATTTTAATTAATTGGTTTCTTTGTGCTAATCATGTTATGACTCCAATACTCTTCATATTTTCTTCTGTTAATATTAATAGTTGTTCTCTGCATTTGCAGGCTTTCTTTGGTGTCGGTTTTCTGCAACTATTTTTGTGGTTGAAATTGGGAGAGATGGGCCATCAAGTAGATCCTGACTCTGGTGATGACGTTTGTTGGAGGTTAATACTCTTCTGTCTCCTATTTCAATTTTCTCATTGTTAATCTTTGATGGAAGTGAAAAAAATATTATCTTGAATTGGGTAATTAGGAAAGGTCACTCTAGCTCAGATGTGTTTTACATGATCCGGTTCTTTGTTATCACTAGTATCCTTGTGTCGTACTTATTTACCATTGGTCTTTCTGACAAAAAAATATATTACAGATTCTTTTTCTGCCATACGATTGTCGAGTCTGAGAAATTGCAGTGGGACTAACAATGAGAAAACAAGCCTAACAAGCTTACGAAGGCTATTTATTTTTCCTCCCTAATCCTAATACGAGGCTATTTATAGTTTGCATTTGCAGGCTTTCTTTGGTGTCGATTTTCAGCAACTGCTTTTGTGCTCGAAGTCAGGACTTCGGAGAGATGGGCCATCACTGGTAGATGTTGAGTGTTTTCCAATGTTGTATTCAACTCTTGTAAGCTTAATTAATCTGGATTTGTCCATCGTTATCCTTTGTACACCGCAGATCTTGATCAATACCATGATGTAGGTGGTCTCAGCAGTCCTTGATGTTTATTCAGGTCCTACCAGGTGAAGGACAAGTTTGAATACATTATCACGAAGCTTTCGAATTATGCCTTGGACAAGTATTTGCTTTTTTTTTTTATGGTAGTTATAAATCGAAGTTGTTAATTTTATAGTAGTTTGAATATTCTTTTGTCTCCTATTTCAGTTTTCTAATTGTTAATTTTTGAACTTTTTATGTAGGTTTTGAAACTTTCCAAGCACTCACCCCTGTAGTCAAGATCCAACTGAGGAGCTTAGCATCTCTATGGGGATCAATAAAAATGTGGTTTTTTAAAACTGGCCATATTAAATATCATCCATCTGCCTCCCTATGTATTTAGTTTTTACTTCTTGCTTTCTCATTTTTAAATTACATGCTTACATTCTTTATCTTTCCAGGCCCATTATTAACTAACTACAAGCTGAAGCATGAAGGGCGCCCAATAACCCTGCTAGTTGCCCCTGTTGCATTACAAAGTCCTCAAGTGGTCGCATCATGACTAGTAAGGGAACTTGAGATTTATGTTGGTCCTATCAGGTGATGGACATTTTACCAAGCTGACGACGACATGGTAACATCTTTTCTGCACTTGTTTAAAATATGAGTTCTCTCTAAAATCTAAACTTTATATTACTAGAATGTATTAAGCTCTTGTCTTTCTAATTACCGATAATATTTTTTCACAGTATTCCAACCTATTCCTGTTTTTATTAAATCTGTTCATACTAAATATCATCCATCTGCCTGCCTATCTGTTTAATTTTTACCTCTTGCTTTCTCATTAATTTACTAACTATCATCCATCTGCTTGCCTATTTGTTTAGTTTTTATCTCTTGCTTTCTCATTAACTAACTACGAGCTGAAGCCTCAAGGAACCCAGTAACCCTGCTGATTACCCCTGTTGCATTACAAAGTCATCAAGTATGAAGATCATGATCAATTGCAGATGTATGCATATTTTTTTTATATTAAAATATATTGAAAAATTATACTCCCTCCGTCCAAAAATACATTGCCTTTTAGCATTTTGCACAAGTTTTAATAAAACACCTTACTTTTAAAAAAACATCATCATTGCACTCACTTTTTCATAAATTTTATTATTTTTTAACACCCACTACACATTTTAACCAATCAAATTATTTTAAAAAGTCAACAACACACAAACCAATACAAATCATTACAACTTTTTACCTAGAAAACCTAAAACTCTATCTATTGTTGGACAAAAATTTACATCTAAAAGTCCATGTATTGTTGGACGGAGGGAGTAAGAAATATGTAAATGAGAGTAGAGTTCCATATAGGTCTGCAGGGGCCAAATAATGTTCTAGACCTCTTGTATACCCATTCTCCCGTTGTGTATGACCCACAAGGCTATAATCTATTAGGGGTTAGTGGGCATACTCATCAAGCCATGGCTATTAGAAGTCGAACACACACACTAATGTAGTGATTTGAAACGTTCCCTTCGGCTATGCCATCAAGGATGTTACAAAGCAATCCATTAATATCCCCTACTGGCCTGTGCATTAAGGTCTCGATTGTGTTACATTTGTTGCTCAAGTTTACAAAAGGGGTATAACTTGAGCTATAGTCAATCAACTTACACTCTTTTCCTATAATTAAAGTTGTCTTCCAGGGGGGCTTGATGCTTCTGTTCTGTGGACAACCTTTCCTCTAATAAGGTACCATAGCTACTGCATGAGCAGCTAGGAATGAATGGCGCCTTCTGTTGGTCTGAGTAGGAATTATGGTGGCTTTTGTTTGTTATTTCCTCTGGTTGTTGAAGCCTTCCTGATTGGGTGAAGAGTAAAGGATAGGAAGATTGTAGTAACAGTACACATGTGTCTAGGTTAAATGCACCACTTCATCTGTTGTCTTCATTTTATTTTCAAAGGTCGCCTTTTTTTCTATTTGTCCAGATGAAGTAGATGGTTGCTCCAAGTGCTATTCTTTATGCTTTGCTCTTCCATCCTTTTTCTTTGGTGTCCTTCTTTATCCATTAGAGGGTCTTGTCCTGTGTTTTCATTTCTCTTTTAATGTCCATCCATGTCCTCATCTGCAGCCAAACTGTAGAGGTGTGAGTCCACGAAAAAAAAATAGGTGAGAGCTAGTTTCAGGCGCAAGGTTGCATAAAGAGCAAGTTTGGTCAATCTCCCTCTAGGCAATCTGATCCTTTGTGGCTAGCTTCCCTTTTGCTGCTAGGCAGGCTATAATGAGTGTTGCAGGGTGCTCTACTGCTCTGCTATCCTAGATGATGTTACACTAAGGTTTGGTTGTTCCTCTTGTTCTGATTGCATTGCATCACAAGTTTGAGTCATGCTGAGTTTTCCACTAGAGCTCCATTTTGCCAACAGATTTTTAGCTACTTCTTAAGATCCTGCAATTTGGAGTAATAGGTCACGAGCATCGATAGTCCTTTTTATAAGTGGTGAATCATTAGCCCTTATGTTACATCCCATTCCCACACGATTACTCTAGCTAAGTATTCATGGTGGATCCATCTAATCCAAAATAGTTTCCTTTTTCCTAAGCATGTCCCATAGTATTTTGCACATAACGACAATGTTTCATTCTTTCCAGTTTTTTAATCCTAGTCCACCCTCCCTTTTTGGAATACATAGTTTTTTCCATTTTATTTTTGGAGATTTCCATAAGAAGTTTGTACAAAATCTATTAATGCTCTTAATAACAACAATAGGGCTAGGAATTATGGCAAAACAAAAGGCTTCTATTCCTTGGAGGACTGCTATTATTAATTCAATTTTTCCAGAATAAGATAGAGTTTTAGCAATCCATACATTAATTTTAATGGAAAATTTATCAAGCAATGAAGAAAATTGAGAGAATCAACTTCCCTAATGAGATAGGTATGCCCAAGTAGGTAAATGGGAATGATGCTTTTGAGAATCCTGTCCACTGGATGCGGTTGTTTTCATCTTGCTCTGAAATTCATGCTTGTGTAATACGAGGATTTGGATGCATTGATGTCGAGTCCGGAGCATTCTTTGAAGTTCTGTAGACATTCAATCATAGAGGGAGCATCCCCTCTTGACACGATTATCAAGTCATCTGCAAAGGCAATGCAAGTAATCTGCAGCTTAGCACATTTTGGGTGAAATTTGAATAGAGGGTGTCGTGTTTTGCATTTAATAGCCTTGAGAGAGAGTCTATGCAGAGTACAAAAAGCATGGGGGATAGTGGATCCCCCCTGTCCGAGTCCTCTTTGCCCTTTAAAGTAGCCTTGGAGCTTTCCATTGAAGTTCAGAGAGTAAGTGGTTGTGCATACACATTGGATGGTCCACTCTATGAATTTTCCTGGGAATTTAAGTGATCTGAGCGTATCATGAAGAAAGCTCCATGATAGAGTGCCATATGCCTTCCTTGGATCAATCTTCATTAGACACCTCGGGCTGATTCTATTTTCTTGCATACTTTCTCAGCAACTCTTGTAGCAGCATTACATTCCCCCCCATTAATCTCCCATTTATGAATCCAGTTTGAGGAGGTGACACTAAGGTATCCAGGTGTGGGCTAAGTCTGTTAGCAAGCACTTTATAGATTATTTTGTAGAGGACATTGCAATAGGAGATCGGTCTGTACTCTTCAACCTTGTTTGCATCTGATTTTTTTAGCAATCAATCGCAATATGGTTGATCTGTTTGACAAGGTTTTCTGATCTGAAAAATTCGTGGACATCATTGCAAACAGAGGGCCCGGTTAGTTGCCAAGCAAATCCTGATTAGATTCGCTGAGTAGTGCACCTTCCCTTTCAATATTTTTATGATCAATTTTCCCTTGTTGCATAAAAAACAGAAGCTGAGAGAGTTGAAGACTACATGCCAATCTCTTGTTGCATTGTTATCTACAAAATTATTTCTATGGTCCTGGCAAACAGACTCAACCCACACCTGAATGCAGTTATAGCTCCTTCTCAAGCAGGATTCATTGGTGAAACACTTATGGGAGACAATTTCATGCTTCTACAGAATTGATAAGGAAATACAGTAGGAAGAGAATTAGCCCAAGATGCTTGATGAAAATAGATCTGAGAGAAGCTTATGACACAATTTCATGGTCCTTCTTAAAGCAAATGTTAAGAGAGCTGCAGCTTCCATCAAGGTTCATAAACTGGATTCTACAGTGTGTATGCAACACAACATTCTCACTGAATATCAATGGCAACCTGTGTGGATACTTCCCTGGGAAGAGAGGCTTGAGACAAGGAGACCCTCTCTCCCATGCTGTTTTTATATGCGCAGATTATTTGTCTCAGTTCCTCAAGTGCACCCCAAGTGTAATAAATTACATATCACACACTTGGCTTTTGCTGATGATCTAGTTCTCATGTCAAGAGGAGATGCACCTTCTATCAAAATCATCATAGATTGCTTGCAAGCCTTTAAAGAATGCTCTGGCCTTGAAATCAATGCCAACAAATCCTCATAGTACACGGCTGGAGTCACCTCACAAGGTGAAGAGCAATTAGGAGAGTGGACAACTTTTTCAAAAGGAACATTCCCATTCACCTACCCGGGGATACCCATCTCGTGAGGGAAGTTACTTACTCCCTCCGTCCCAAATTATTTGTCTTTTACTATTCATGCACTCTTTCTTAAGAAGCTAAAAACTATACTCCTATAAAATATCCATTTTTTAATTAATTTTTTAAAATAATTCTATACTTATTAGTAATATGTATGATATTATTTAAAAATATTTAATAAAATATTGATATTTTATATAAAAACTTCTTAAAAAAGCGTGCATAAATAGTAAAAGACAAGCAATTTGGGACAGAGGAAGTATATCTCAATTTTCTCCACTCCATAAATTTACTATCAAAATAAATAAATGGAATGTTAAAACACTCTTATGCTCGTAAAATTGAACTCATTAGATCAGTTTATTCAAGGAATAGAAGCCTTTTGGTTTGTTATCATACCTTCTCCTTTAGCTTTTATCAAAAGCCTGAATAGGTTATGTGCTAACTTCCTTTGAAAAAATCCTAGAGTAAAGTAGAAAGAAATCTGTCTCCCAAAAAGATGACGGGGGGTTAGGACTAAAAAATCTAAAAGAATGGAACCTAGCTTTCATGTTTAAGCTTCTTTGGGATATCATTAGGAAAAAGGAGATTCTTTTTGGATTAGATGGATCCATCATGAATATCTTGCTAGATCCTCAGTTTGGGTGTGGGAAGCTCATAAAGTAAATGATTCCCCACTCATTAAAAGAATAATTGATGCAAGAAACATTCTGATTGATCATATTACCCCTCATTTTGTACACAAGACCGAGTATGGTTTCCCCCATGAACCTTACAATTGTACATATTTCTTAAGTTTTCAATATATTTTAACCTTCAAAATACAAAAAAAAAGATCAATTTTCCTGCAGTACTTAGAGGTCCCTAGCAGTGACTTATAATAAGCTTCTAACTCAGCAGCCACTTCACTTTCAGACTTAGTCTTGGTCCCATTTTCTTTGAATGCAAAACTTATGTGGTTCCTCTTCATGTTTCTTCTCATAAGGCTATGGAACTCAGCAGCCACTTCACTTCAAACTCATCAACCACTTACTTAATTTCAGACTTCCCTGATGTACTTTGTTTTTGCCAACTGTGCATTGAACTTAATCTCTGCTTCCTTGAGCTTTTTAGCTGTTATCCTAACCCCACGTGTTTTGTTTTTTTCTTGCTGTTCATTCACCGGTTTTTTTTCATCCTAGTATTAAAGGTTCTGCACATCCTTCAACAGATACTCAACATGCAGTGCATGATTGATCCTATTGAATTTCCTGTAACATTAGGTTTCTTTGTTGGACTTGTCTTCAGCCTGCCAATACATGTCATGTTTGTTTGATAAGAAGCCCTCATGTGCATGCAAATAACCATCATGGGATTGCCAAATGTGTCCACTCATGGATGAGCAGTACACCTGAATTTGATGACTCATATTTAATCAATATGCACCTGTGGAACTAGCAACTATTTTGAGCTCAATAACAAGAGGTACACCTCAAAGCTTAAGGATTCATACTGCATATCAGTTTCAGGAGAACATTCAGCGACAGGTTCTAGACTTCCAGCATATAACGATGCATATTCTTGTTGATTTACAACTTTCGCGCATTGGTGATGAATTCTCAAGAAATTTCTAAATTAGAATTCAGTGTTTGATTTGTTGATACAAAGCCCTAATATATTCGTCCAAATTGATGATTTAAGGCTCAAGATCCACCTATGGAGTACTCGTGAATCAATTCTTCTGCTACCTGCAGGCTGCATCATTTCCATGGAATCCAATCAATCCATTAAGTTGAAGAATAAGCAGAACACGGCTTAAATTTTATGTTATCCTTCTTTATTCCCTATTCCCATTGACATTAATTGATTTTCCTAATATTCCATTTATTCATTATCCACTTGTGGTTGATTTCAGTTGTTTTGTTTTGGTTGCTGAATTACATTATTGGTTCCAAACTTCCAGTCCTTGCAGACTCTAGCCATTTTAGCAACCTCAGATGTAAAGCGCACTTGCTACTATGAGCAGCTTTACTGTAGAGTGTGAGTATGCTTTACATGATTTGATGTTGTTCATTTTAAAGTACGTGCTAAAAAATGCTACATCGAATTGGTCAAGAATGTTCATTATCAGATTTGTTTTGCTTGATTGGTTTCTATTATTCTTATGTTGTATTATTTGCCTTAACCTTGGCCTTGACAAGTTGGATTGGTGCTAACCATGAGAGAAGTCTAAAAAGCTCACAGTGGCCCTTTGTTTATCCTTTCTAATCAACATATGTATCTAATATTCTTAAAATTTGTTTTTTAATATTTATAGTTGTTCTTTGCATTTGCAAGGTTACTTTGGTGTCATCTTTCAGCAACTGTTTGCATTGTAGTCATTTCTAAAAAATGCTTTATTGTTTTCGTGTCAAGTAGATCTAGATCATACTTCAGATTTATGGTTTCCTGCAAATGCGTTAAAACCTTGATCAGATTACATGAAGGACTCGGGAGGATGTATTGCCATGTTGGAGATGATCTCCATTATAAAATTTATAATGCCTATGGTTGATCAAAGAAGGTAATACCAATGAAATTAAGACAAGTGGCTCAAATTTTTCTTTCTGCTTTTGATTTGAAAACTGAATTGGGCTCTTATTTTTGTAGGATTCGGACCCAGTTGTTGGTGGGAATATCTTTATCCATTCAACTGCATTTTGTAGCATAAAGGGGGAATTCAGTTTGGTACATTTTTTTACATTCTTCTCTGATTTTTTCTGTTACCAATGTTTGAACTTTTTTTTGTGTTTTTGTTTGACCTACTTTCAGGGATTTAACCCTGGATATTCATCCTAAGGCTTGATGGGTATGTTCTTATCCCTGCTGGCCGTCTGTTTCAAATGAGAAACCTCAAGGTAAATATCGAGGAGAAAACACAGACATCGTTTTCTGATTACTAAACGAATTTGCATCAATGTCACTCGTTTTAATCTAAGTTGGCCAATCGATTGCAAAATTTGGTTTATAAAGATTAATCGATTGCAAAATTCATTGGTCCAAATATTTGCTTAGTGGTGGTTATTTATATTTAGTGAATTGAACCTAGACAAATCTGACACTTAAAAACTTATTGTTCCTTCTCTCTTTTGATTGTGCATTCCCTTAATATTTTCTATGCTTGTGTTCCAAAATAACGACACGGTGATCCCTGCTGGTTCTTCTCATGTGGAACCTACAAACAAAGTTGAGTCCGTCCTTCATGTAAGTGTTACTTGAATTTTGACCAAAATATGAGTTCCTTCTGTATGAAACTTGTTTTTTAAATGGCTCTTCTATCTGTCGTCGTGCTAATTTATCTCCCAATTTCTTGTATTAACTTTTTTTTTGAATTAAATTAGATTTTTGCTTTTGTAGTGAAGTATTTTTGGAGGGCACAATTAAATAAAAAAGACATTAGATATGTAGATTACATATTTAAGATGTTGATTAAAAAATTCTCTGTTTTTACATACTTAAAAGTAGTAACAGGAAATGGGAGTAAAATTTTAAAGAAGTTTAAAGTTTATAAAACATCACCTGTCTTGCAAGAACCTACTCCCTAATGCTTCTATTCACTCAAACTCTATTCATTGTGATTTGTGAACTACGTTATGTCCGAAAAAAAAAAGGAAAAATCTATTTGTTTCTATTCATTGTGATTTGTGTACTACGCTATTTAGTCTACTTTGTTCGATTTTATCATCCGTTTTAATCTGTTGAGTTTAGGGCGTAAAGTTATAAATTTTTTCTCTATTTAACAAAATGCTTTATTCATTGTGAACCGCATTATGTTTGTAGCTTTCAAAGTTGAGTTTAGGGCGTGAACGCGTGATATTCAATTTTCTTTACCCATTTATCAAAATATGTCATTTTAACTTTATACATTTTTTTTTAAAAAGTAAATATTCTATGATCATGTCTTACCTATCATATTTTTTCACTTTCAAGGAAACTATATCTGCTAATCCATTACTAGTTATAAGCTTAATTTAGTGATTGTCAAAAAAAATGAACATAATTAAGAAAATGTCCACTTTTTTAATAAAAAAATGAACATAATTTTTTTTTGAAATAAAAGTGCTCATAAGTTATAACAGTTTTATAATAAAAATATATAAATAATGGATGAGTTTGCAATTTTTTTAAAAGAATGGCGTATGACTATAAATTCTATAATGCATTGGGTTCACTTTGGTAAAAGAATTGAGCAGAAATTAAATGAACATGATGAGCTAATTTAACCCAGACAAAGAAGCCTAACAAAAGCCCACACTAATTTCAATAAATAAAATATTGACATCTGGCCCAAAAATACTATTTATAAGAGAACTCATTCTTTTTAGGGTGAATTACATTTTTGGTCCCTAACCTTTACAACTTGTTTCACTTTAGTCCCTAACCTTTGAAACGTTTCAGAATAGTCCTTGACCTTTCTATTCCGTTTCATTTTAGTCCTTAACCTTTCAAAGGTTGTAAAATAGTCCCTAACCTTACATTTTTTTATTTGTTTTAGTCCCTAATATTAAAATATTATTTGAAATAATTATAAAAAACACCCTAAAGTTATCATAATTTAAAATTTTAAATAAAATCATTCATACAAAGAAAAGTATATAAAATCATCTAACTCTATAATTTTAATTTTGAAAAATACTCGAACTATTTTACTATTTATCATAAGAGCATATTATATAAAATTATCCATATTTTTTTTTTCACAAAAGCTCTCATAAAATTTATAGATCTTGTGATTAACTATGAGAGATTGTGGGAAATTTTTTTTCTTATTTACCAATACATAGATCCAATATATGTATATTAATCCATTGAAATAATGAATTTGAATAATAAAAGAGATATTTTTAAAAAAAAATCATAAAGTTGGATATTTGTTTTATAATTATTCTTTATATGGGTAATTTACTCATTTATATACATTATGATAACTTTAGGGTGATTTTTTATAAATATTTCAAATAATATTTTAATGTCATGGACTAAAACGAATAACAAATATAAGCTTAGGGACTATTTTACAACCTTTGAAAGGTTAGGGACTAAAATGAAACGAAATATAAAGGTTAAGGACTATTTTGAAACGTTTCAAAGGTTGGGGACTAAAGTGAAACAAGTGGTAAATGTTAGGGACCAAAAATGCAATTCACCCTTCTTTTTATATAGTATAGATAAATAGATGGCTTACAAATTAAGTGGCAAAATGTAACTGGACAAAACTTTGAGCGGGGTATTTTTTCACCACACTTGTGGGAGATCCAGCTACTAGTTTAGTATTGTTTAGGATTAATAAGTGTGATATATACATATAATATTATTTACTCATAAGATTCTTAAGTTAGATATGAAGTATTAAAAAATTCTGCAAAATAAAAGGTTAAAGATTCTATTAATGATAGGTTTGTAACGATTTCATACATGAGCTTAAATATTTATATTAAAAATTAATATAACATTTTTAATAAAGATAAATTAAAACAATCTATTGACAACGAAGCATAATTTAACCAACTTTGATATATTGACATTCAATTTCCTGAACGAACTTTGTATAGAAGTAGCTTCATGAAAAAATGTACATCTTGATCACACTCTCCTGAACATTTTACATGTGTGTCATTAAGTTGTTACCAGTAGCAACCTCATGTTAGGCATGGGCTTAGAAATGGGAGCCCGTAAGGCCCAGGCCCATGAAATGAATTGTATAAAGGGCTGAACTCTGTACGAGACATTCATTCACATTCATACATAAAACACAGATACTCGGATTCCTCTCTAATCTCTCGATCTCTCATCATAGCTGGATTCGGGATCTAACACCTCATTGTTCAGGTGCTCATGTACCTAATTTCCCAATTCCATATTCGTTCTCTGTATTGGTAGATTGGTGATCGCAGAAGGCCAAAAACTTCGCTGTAAACCAACTTGTCTCATAAATTGTTAACCGTGATCGAAACCTAAATACAAGAAGCTTGAGTGATTTAACCAAAAGATTATTATATATCGAAGCTTGCAACATTGACATTGCTGTTTTTCCTTTCCCTTTTTCAAGTAACAAGTCATCTAAATTCAATTATAAGAAAATGAAGGCAAAATAGTACATTAACATCAGCAATACAACATAAACTGCTAGGAAACCGGCCAGTTGACAAATTACGCTAAATGCTACAACTTATTATCAAAAGGCAATCTTCACTGCGTCTGTTTGTATACATCAATAGATTCATGGCTCGTTTGTTTAGATAACTAGGGAAAGGAAAGGTAAGGTATTAAATTTTACACATAAAGGGCTCGTTTGTTTAGATAACTAGGGAATGGAAAGGTAAGGTATTAAATTTTAGATATAAAATGTATATGATCATCATTTTTTATGAGCTTGGAGGAGAGAATTGGGGGATTATTAGCCCATTCTAGAGGTATTAGTTACCCTCCTTCAAATTAGGGAATAGAAGGGTAACACATTTGTATGAAAAATGAGAGAAGAAGGGGAATTGTTAGAATAGTGATCAATGAATCTTAACTTAAATATGGACTACATTCGTAAGGGTAATCATTACTTTCCCCTATCAAAAAACAAAAGGGGGGAAAATGTATATGATCTCCAATTTTTGTGAGCTTGGAGGAGAGGATAAGGGGGAATATTAGCCCATCTTAGAGGTATTAGTTACCCCCTCAAAATTAGGGAATATAAGGGTAACACATTTGTATGGAAAATGGGAGAATGGGGAATGATTAGAATAGTGATAAATGAATCTTAACTGAAATATGGAATATATTCATGAGGGTAATCATTACTTTTCCCTACCAAAAAACAAACGGGGGCTCAATAGATAGGCGTGGAGCTATGAGAACATCAAGAGGCGTGGATCAATAGATAGGCCAAATATATTTTAATTCATTCACATAATTTTGATGTTTTGCCTCCGCCCCTTTCTTTGGAATTTCCTGGTACGTGGCTCTTGCCGGCTAGATCACGTGCTCGGGGTTTACCGCCAAAGTTGAGTTTCTCGTCATAAAAAAAAAACATCAAAATTAAGTGATTATGTGAATGAATTATAATTTCTATTATGTTTAGCCTTTTTTTAATATTGATTAATTGGTTACTCGAAAATATAGTCTTTTTCCATAATTTTGGTGGTTATTAAAAAGGTTGTTATCCTATACAAGTTCAAGTTGTGGTTGTTATTCATCATGGAATTGGTTACTCGACAATATAGTCTTTTTCCATAATTTTGGACCACACTCACTACGCTATAAGCCTACAAGTCGACTTCCTCCATACAACATAGTTGGAGCTTCAATGGCTACTTTTTCCTTGCAATTATTTAGCACGTTTTTCACTTGTTTTAATCCTACACTCACTACGTTATAAAGCCTCCAAGTCGACGTCCTCTATACAACATTGTTGGAGCTTCAATGGCTACTTTTTCCTTGCAATTATTTAGCACATTTTTCACTTCTATTGTTAGTGTTCATCTTTTAATCGTCCTTCCTCTTTTGTTTGTCATATGTAAAGTAAAATTATTTGTTCCAAAACATGAAAGAAAGTCGAGAAAGCCATTGCCACCGGAAGCTGCAGGAGGGGCTTGGCCTATTATTGGCCATCTTCATCTCCTTGGGGGAAAGTTGCTTCCCCACAAGCTGCTGGCTCAAATGGCCGATAAGCACGGTCCCGTGTTTCGCCTCAAGATTGGGGTGCAGAAGGCCATAGTGGTGAGCTCTTCGGAGTTGGCTAAAGAGTGTTTCGTTTTGAACGACAAGGCTCTTACTTCCCGTCCAAGCCTATTGGTTGGTGATATCATGGCCTATGGCAATGCCAGTGTGTCCCTTACCCCATATGGGTCGTACTGGCGTAGCCTGCGCAAGGTGGTCTCCCTTGAGCTTCTATCAAACCATCGCCTCGATATGTTGTCTTATGTTTGGAGGGAGGAGGCCAGTGTTTCCATAAACAACTTGTATGGGTTTTGGTTCAAACACGAAAATAATAGTTTAGATGGCATGGTGTTAGTTGATGATGTGAAGCAATGGTTTTCTCGGTTGTCGATGAGGATAATTGTTAGAATTGTTTCGGGGAAAAACTATGTTGGTCGCGAGGACGAGATAGTGCCTTTGCAAGAGACAATTGAAGAGGTTTTAAATAGATTAGGATCATTTTTCATAGGGGATGCCCTTCCTTTCTTGCGGTGGCTTGACTTGGGCGGCCAAGAGAAGGCGATGAAGAAGACCGCTGAAAAGATGGATGCCATCCTTGAAACATGGCTTCAAGAGCATAAGCAGATGAGATTATCAGGAAGCGAAAAAAGTGGGAACGACTTTATGAGTGTCATGCTTTCCATTCTTGAAGGCTCAAATGACATCAAGGATTCTCGCTTTGATGACGATACAATACACAAGGCTACTTGCCTGGTAAGCTCTAGTTTTCGTCTCCATGATCCGATCCTTTTTAAAATTAGACATGAATGATTTCGATGAGATGTATATTTTGCACGTAGGCGATGATTGCAGGAGCAAGTGACACAAGCTCAGTGGTTCTAACATGGGCAATGTCTCTACTACTAAACAATCGTGGCGTGCTAAAGAAGGCGCAAGAGGAGTTGAACACTTATGTTGGAAAGGATAGGCGAGTTACTGAATTGGATATGCCTAAGCTTGTATACCTCCAAGCCATTGTGAAAGAGACTCTAAGGAAGTATCCACCTGGACCATTGAGTGGCCCGAGGGAATTCAACGAAGACTGCATCGTGGGAGGCTATCATGTCGAGAAAGGCACTAGGCTCATAGTGAACCTCTCGAAGATCCAATGTGATCCGCGGGTGTGGGAGGACCCAATGGAGTTTCGACCAGAGAGGTTCTTGACCACCCACAAGGATGTGGATGTAAAAGGCCGGAGCTTTGAGCTGATCCCGTTTGGGTCAGGGAGAAGGATGTGTCCAGGGATGTCTTTCGGCATTTGCAATGCGCAATTTCTGTTGGCTTCTTTTCTGCAAGCCTTTGAGTTCTCCACGGTAGATGATGCACTTGTTGATATGACCGAAAGCTTTGGGCTAACCAACATGAAGGCAACGCTGCTTCAAGTTCTCATTGCTCCTCGCCTCTCCATTGATCTATATGATCCAATATAGATGTTATGCTAGTATTACAATGTATTATGTTGAAATGTAATCAAATTCCTAAGCTAAGTTCAAGTTAGTTGGTTAGCTTAGTTGTAAAGCTAGTCAAAGTTCAGCAGTTTAGAAGTCAATTTATTTGCTTTGTAAGAACAACCCTAAGAAATTCTCCATCTTGATTTTTTGGAGAATATTAGGATGATTTTTGGTCCAAAAGCTTCCCCATTACATTCTTCAAAATAGAGAATAGAGAAAAAATACGGAGATCATTCCCTAAATTTGGAAAAAAAAAACTCTATGTTTTGGAGTAAACTCTATAATGGAAAAGCGGTTGGAATCAGGCTAAAAATATTCAGAATATTTGATTTATAATTCTCTATTTTGGATATTGTTTTAGGGAAGCTGTTGGGATGCTCTAAGACCACTATTTAAATGTCATGTTAGTGGGTAAGTGGTGGTGAGTTTGTCGAGTAGTTACTTGGTGTTAAAGGGCTCGGTGCAGGCAAAAAGTCGTTCTTAAGAGCGATCAGGTACATTTGTAAGAGCTGTTCGGTGGATATTTTGGCGCTTTTCGAGACTCGTATTTCCAGGGATGCGGCGGACAAAGTTTGTGCTAAACTTAATTTTGCTAAATATGTGAGGGTGGAGGCTGTTGGGTTTGCGGGAGGAGTTTGGTTACTTTGGAAGGATAACATCTGCGATCTGAAAATTGAGAAAAGAAACCCGAATTTTATTCATGCGAGTTGGCGGGAGGGTGATAGACAAAAGAATCTGATTGTCGTCTATGCTCCTCCGACGGTGTCGAGACGAGTTCCGTATTGGATGGATCTTGAACTGACTCTTGATTCTTTGGCTGGGGACGTCCTATTAGGAGGCGATTTCAACTGCATATTATCCTCGGAGGAAACCCACGGTGGTACTGGGGCTATTCACAGGGACGCTCCTAAATTCGCGAATATTATAAATCAGTTCAATCTCGTTGATCTTGGTTTCTATGGCCAAGAGTTCACTTGGAGGAAGCGGACTATCGGTGATCGATTGGTGTCTAAGAGGCTTGATCGGGTGCTCTCTAATGTTGCAGGTCGATTGGCTTGGCAAGATGCGAGAGTTCATCACCTTCCAAGGTATTCGTCTGACCACAATCCTTTGCTCTTGGAATTGAATCCGGTTGTTAAGAACAACAAAAAGCGGCGTCCCTTCCGTTTCGAAGCTGCCTGGATGACACACCCGGATTTCCTCCCCTTTGTTGGGAGAAGTTGGAATAAAAACTGCCCAGCTGATATTGCGCTGAAGGAGTTGAGTAAAGCGCTGAAGGTCTGGAATAGGGAGACCTTCGGCAATATTTTCACCAGAAAAAAGAATTTATTAGAGGCTCTCGATTCGGTTCAGAAACAACAAACGTCCGAAGGAGGTTCTGATGTAGAGGAGCAAGAAGAGAGAATAAAGGCGGAGTTGGATGATGTGTTCGAACAGGAGGAAATTCCGTGGATGCAGAAGTCGAGAGAGAGTTGGCTGGCTCTTGGAGATAGGAACTCCAAATTTTTTCATATGTCTACTATGATCAGGAGGAAAATCAACCGAATTGAAGGGTTGTTAGACGAAAATGATAACTGGGTTGAGGAGAAGGAGTGTCTGGAAGAGCTAGCGGTAAGATACTTCGAGTCTCTCTACACTGTCGAAGGGCCCAGGGGGTCTATCCAGCAGTTTGGGGCCACCTTCCCGATCTTAGAGGATAGCTGCTGGTTTGAGGTGTGCAAGCAGGTTAATGATGATGAGATTTGGAGGGCTTTCAAGAGTATGGGGGCCTTTAAAGCACCAGGGATCGATGGTTTCCAACCGGTCTTTTTTCAGAAATGTTGGAAGTTGGTTGGGCCGACTGCGGTTAAACTAGTCAAGGAGTTCTTCGTTTCGGGCAGCCTCCCTCCTGGTCTGAACGATACGCTGATCTCCTTACTTCCAAAGGTCGGTAAGCCTGAGCAGATTAGCCAATTCCGGGGGATTAGTCTTTGTAATGTGGTGTATAAAGCAATAACCAAAATCATAGCTTCGAGAGTCCAACCGATTATGGACAGGTTGGTGAGCCCGGTGCAAGGGAGTTTCATTCCGGGAAGGCTCATCACGGACAACATAGTTATTGCGCAGGAAGTTATCCATTCGATGAAGCGGAAAACAGGTGGTAAAGGATGGATGTGTTTGAAGCTTGATCTCGAGAAAGCGTATGATCACCTGAATTGGAATTTCATAGAGGAAACCCTTCAATGGGCTACTTTCCCTGACCAGTGTGTGAAATGGATAATGGAGTGCAACAGGAGTGCTAGAATGCATTTGATTTGGAATGGGGAAATCACTTGCCAGTTTGTTCCGTCTAGAGGTATAAGGCAAGGCGATCCCATTTCGCCTTATATTTTTGTCTTGTGCCTTGAGAGGCTATCTTATTTGATCAACAGTGCGGTTGAGGAGGGAGCTTGGAAACCGATCAGGATTGCCCGAAATGCTCCGGAATTATCACATGTTTTTTTCGCCGACGATATATTGCTCTTTGCGGAAGCGTCGAGTGCCCAGGTGAAAGTCATCAGAGGGTGTATTGAACGATTTTGCGGTGCTTCGGGTCAGAAAATCAGCCTCCAAAAGTCTAAGTTTTTCGTTTCTAGGAACGTGAAAGAGGACTTGAGGAGAAGGATTCAAGAGGAAAGTGGAATTGAAGCCACAAATGATCTTGGAAGGTACCTGGGAGTGCCGCTGTTGCACAAGCGCGTGAAGGAGGCTGATTTTAATTATATTCTAAATAAATTCTCGTCCAAACTAACCGGCTGGAAGACTGATCTCATGAGTTTGGCTGGGAGGATCTCGCTGACAAACTCGGTGCTAACGTCTTTACCGATTTACAGTATGGGTGTCATGAGGATCCCGATCGGGGTTTGCAAGAAGATTGAGGTGATTTGTAGAAAATTCATTTGGGGATCGACAGACAAAAGGCGGAGAGTTCACAAAGTGGCGTGGGATGAGGTGATCAAACCAAAGAACATTGGAGGTCTAGGGGTGAAATCTATGGAGGAACTAAATCTTGCTTTGGTTGCTAAAGTCAGTTGGAGATTTTTAATGGGCGAGGAGGGTATGTGGAGGGAGATCCTGCTACGCAAGTATGTGGGTACGACTCTTGGTTCATCTGCTGGGCCTCTCACATTTGGAAAGGAGTTAGGGAGGGTCTTAGAGAGGTCATTAAACCAGGGCTTCGGTGGAATCTTCGGGATGGGAGGAGCATCGATTTTTGGGAAGATAGATGGTTGATGGAGGAGCCTCTCAGTAACTTCAGATTGGGTTCCTGGGTGCTCACACCGGACATCTTGGTGGTGGATTATTGGGTTGAAGGGAGTGGCTGGAGGTGGGATGTTCTGAGTCCCGTGTTGCCTCCGAGCATTCTGCTAAAGCTGGCGGCGGTGACTGTTACTAAAGGTGATGACCTCCCGTGTTGGGCTTGGACGAGAGACGGGGAGTATTCACCCTCGTCGGGTTATTCGGCGATTCTGAAATGGGATGATTGGCGTGGGAATGATGAAATCTTCTTTAATTCTATTTGGAAACTGGAAGCCACGGAAAGAGTGCGGGTGTTCATATGGACTATGAGCAAAGGTGGTGTTCTTACCAACACGGAAAGGATGAGAAGAGGATTCGGTAACTCACCTCTATGCCCTATTTGTAAATCTGAATTTGAAACTCTCGAGCACTTGTTTAGGGATTGTGGTACTGCTAATCTTTTTTGGTTGCAGGGTCCGGGCGCGGCTCGACGAAGAGAGGCGTGGGAGCTCCCCTTTGCTGCTTGGCTAAGGGCGAATATTCTATCTCTTGAGCGGCTGGATGATGGACAAGTTTGGAGTGCTGTTTTCGCGTTCGCCGTTTGGAAGCTTTGGAAGCGCAGAAATGAGGTTATCTTCCGTGATGGGAACAACCAGCCAACTAGTTTGACCGACTGTGTGAAGATGGCTAGAGACTACAAAGAAGCTAAGAAGAAGTTGATTGTCTGCTCTAATCCCAGGGAGAAGGTTGAGAGGAAGATAAAGTGGGAGATGCCACCTGCAGGTTGGTCTAAGGTGAATACTGATGGGGCTCGTCGTGACGACTCGAGGGCGGCAGTAGGGGGAGTTGTGAGAGGAGAGAATGCGGAGTGGCTGGGAGGCTTTGTCTTCAACATGGGCTCGTGTTCGGTGCTGGTCGCTGAGGCTTGGGGAGTTCTGAAAGGTTTAGAGTTGGCGTGGAGTTTAGGACTCAAGAAAGTTTTGATCGAGACGGACTCGGAAGTGTTCGTTAATCTTCTGGAGAAAAGGGTGAAGCCTTCACATCCGTTGTTCAGCCTGGTCGACCTCTGCCGTGGCTTCCTAAGTAGAAATTGGATCGTCCAGTTTCATCATGTTTTTCGAGAGGCTAATACGGTTGCTGATGCGATCTCGTCTCTCGCTTTTTCTTTCCCGGTCGGCTATTACTTGCTTTCCTATCATTCGGTTGGTATTGACTCGCTTATGTCTGATGATGCTCGAGGTGTGACTAAGCCTAGGCTGTGCCCTGGGTAGCCTTTGAGTCATCTGTCGCCTGTTTGCTTTGTCTTCACTGTTTCTGTTATTTTCATTCTAATATATATGTTTGGGGAGCTTTGCCTCCCTGTTTCCCCACCAAAAAAAAAGGGCTATGTACGTATTTGCTTTCAATCTATTGAGGAGTGGCAGTTTTTGAGAAGTTTTTGTGATCTGTGTTTGTTTTCTGAATTGCTTCGAAAATTCCTCTTCTTTCTTTGTCGAGTGAAGGCTGATATGTGTTTTGAAGCAATTGAGAAAACACACCAGTGTCGAGCTAACATATTATGTTATGTTTTTATTTGGGAATCAATAACACTAGTTTCAATAAGATACGGAGTATAACTATATATGACAGAAATATTTGACTACTAAGAGCATCTTTAATGGTGGTATTGGAGTTGAGTATTATAATTATTATTTTTATAATAAAATGAAATCAATAAAGTGGGTATCATACTATGATACTCACCTTACATAAATTTCTGGGTTAATAAAAAAAAATCCGATATATTTTTTTTCTTTTAAAAAAATTATCTATAGTATTCGGATAAAGATGATCTAATGGAAACAAATTAAGGGTAGGTACGTGTAAGTAACTCAGTACTAACACCAACCCTTATTATTGTTGGGCTGGGTCCGGCCTAAATTGAAATCTTAAATAATTGAGTAGTAACACCTACTCTTAAATTGTTTCCATTGGTATAATAAAAGGGATTGTTTTGCCTTTAATTTGTGGGACACCAGAGATTTTGTTTTGTTTCTTAACCTGTTGATTCATTTTCCCTCTTTGAGAAGTCAACAACGAATGTTTATTTATTGATAGATATTCTCATTTCCCTGGAAATCTAAACTGATTAAAAGTATAATTTTTTTATTATTATATAGGAATCCTTTCTAGATCCGAGTTGTATTTAGAATTTTAGATTGATTTTTAAGATTTCCATTCTTGTTTGTCTCAGTGTGAGACTTGATTAGGAGTGGGCACGGGACGGGACGAGACGGGATTGGACCGGGACGGGACTCGTCCCGCGAAATTTTTTCGGGACGTGATCGGGACGGGATTGACATTTTTTTTTTCGGGACGGGATCGGGACGAGATGGTATCTGGACGGGACGGGATCGGGACGGGACGGGCCTTGTCCCGCATATAAAAATAATAAAATATTATATAAATTTGCAAAGTGAAAAATGCTTTCATAATTCATTATTTAGTATAATATGTTGAATACGGTATTATTCTCAACTATATTATTCAATAATAATAATATTATTAATATTAATATTAATATTAATATTATAATATTATTATTAATTCATACAATAATTGTATAATTAATTATAATGTTCAACATATTTGGCTACATTATCTTACTAGATCAGGACGGAAAGAAATTGAGACGAGATTTACCAATATTGTCTAATTATCGATTGATAGTTAGGAAGAATACCGTATTTAATTAGCTATTTGCCTCTTGTAACTCTAAATGGGCGGGATGTGTGTGTCAATCTGATGGGATCCTCTCCATTGACTCAGTCTGGAATTTCTGACTTTATGCCTGGTCGTGCTGTTGTTGATGATGCTCGACGTAAGTGTTTCAAGTATCGAGATTTGTGTACGGCGGCTGGTTATGGTTTCCTACCCTTCTCATTCTCTTCATTGGGGGAGTTGGATACAGATGCGGTTGCATTGCTGAAGCGGATTCAGAAATTCTCGGTATCAGGATGCTGGGGCTCGTGCTGCACGTTATATTTTTACTAGACTTGGCTTTGTTATCGCTAAAGGAGTGGGTGCCCAGATAGTATCTCGGTTGCCCACTAATTTCTTGTAATCTGTTTTTATTATAATAATAATAAAAAATAATAATAAAAGAATCCCACGTTATAATTAAAAATAAAATAAAATAATATTACTTATTTTTATTGTTATTATTATAAAATAATTATACTTTACAAGAAAAAAATATAATATGATATAATAATAATAATATAATAATAATTTTATTATAAATTAATTTTATTATTAAATTATATTATAATATTATATAATAATAATATTATTATTATTATAAATTGAAAATTATTATTATAGTTATAAATAATATTTGCTCAAAATAATAATACTAATAATATATTATTATTATTCTAAATATTATAATATTATTATTATTATAAAAATTATTATTATTATTATTATTATTATTATTATTATATGCGGGACGGGACGGGATTTGCGGGATCCCACCGGGATCGTCCCGCGTTTCGTCCCGCATAATTTTTGAGGGACGGGATCGGGATGGGATTCGCTATTTTGTCCTAAATCCCACCGGGATCGGGACGGGATCGGGACGGGACCGGGACGGGATCGGGATTTGCGGGATTTGTGCCCACCCCTAGACTTGATTGTTAAACACTTGTACTGATTTGTTGATTAGTGGATCGGTTCTCTGACGAACAAAAGGTGGTTTTTTTTATAGAGATGATTTTTCCCACGTAAATCTTGTGTTGATTATTTGTGTTTGTTTTGTTGTTTGCGTTGCTTGGATGATTTTTGGATTTGGTTCTTGATTTGTGCAGTTTTGTGTTCATGCTATTCTTTCTGGTGTAATCGGATTGCTGTGTGATTGTCATTAGATTTCGGATTACCCCGGTTCCAACGTATTTAATTATGAGTAATATTAGGCCTCTTTTGGAAAAATGTAGGAATTTCACTTCGGAAGTTACTTCCAAGGAAATAAACATCCCATGAATTTTACTTTCCGATAAGTTTGAAAATGTGTTTCTTTAAAACTAAATTCACATGAACTCCATTTCTATATTGGTTCACTTCTTCTTTGTCCACTTCTCTGCTCCAAGCCTCCAACGGCGGCGCCAGAGATCCGACGACATCGTTCGACGGCCTCTCCTACCTGGTCCATAACATCCTTGAAGATAAGGACATATCTCGCATGTGTCCGCTCCTTCGCCATGGAGAAAGGGCAACCACAATCTAACCTCACCTCCAAAGCACTGTCGTCCCCCTCCTCCGAATTCTCATGGCACCGAACCAATTGGAGCAGAGTGTGGAGACCACACCTCCATGTCCGCCGGAGAAGAAAGAGCTACCTGTCCGCCGAAGGAATTGTAGAAAGACATGCCCGTCGGTGAAGCCTACAATTGAACCTCGATCCTTCTTCTTCAGCAACTTAGGCCTTGGGTTGGTAGGCTCCCTCTATTTGTCCACTCCTTCTCTTTGTCCGCTGCACTCTGATGGTGGAGGTCGCAGATCTGGAACGAGGGCGGAGTTCGAATAAAGCGAGAGAACGAGCACCCGCTTACTTGAGATTGCCCCGTGGACATTTGCTTAATTTGGACTACTTACTGGACATTTGCTTAATTGGGTTTCAGCCCAATTTCCTCCTTCTCTATTAACTTTTGATTTATAATATACTAGTATTTGGGACCCGCGCGGTTGCGCGTTTTGTTAATAAATTATATTGTTATAATATTAATTATATTAAAATATTATATTAGATTATTAATTGATGTGACTTAAAAAATAAAATCAAATTGACGTGGCTTACAAAAATAAAACCATATATAAGCATATTATATTCAATTTGATCTAAAATATAGAATAATTGACCAAATATTCATTTTTCATTTTTTAGAATCTTGACGGTATGATACATATTTATATATATTATATCCAATTTGATCTAAAATGTATAATAATTGATAAAATATTGAATAGTTTACTTGATGTAAAAAGATAAGTTTTCTAACTAATTAAAATATAAGGTTTAATATTTATAAATTTATAAAGTACCATTAATTCAGATGACAAAATTAGGATGATAAGAATTGGGGAAAATCCTATCTCCAACGGACATGTAATTTGACCTTCAAATCGAGTATAGCAATTTAGTTTTTGAACAACCTACCTAATATAATTTTCGGAAATTTCGCGAGGTACTCTTTAGTTATTGGTTTTTTCGCGAGGTATACAAAAATTTAGTCTATTTCACCCGGTACCCTGAGTTTATAACAAATTTCGCACCGTGCCCTTGTACAGTTAATATTAACAGCAGGCGAGACTCGAGAGTCTCCGTTAGTTTTTTTTAATTAAAAAAAGAAACAAAAATCTGAAAGAAAGGGAGAAAGAAGAAATCGACCTGGAGGAGGCGAGGGGTTGGAGGAGCGACACAGCAAGGAGGCGACCACGAGAGAGGAGGAGGCTGCACCGCACCGAGCCGAATCTGCCAGAAGAGGGTGGTGCGAGATTGCCAGGTATGTCTCAGACTTTGAACCCCTTTTCCAAAATTAGGGGTTAGTGTGAAATTGGGTTGCAATTCGAATTTTGGGTTACTAAGTTTTTGAGTTTTAGTTTGGAATTTCCAGGTATGTCTGAAACTTCCTAGATTTGGGGTTTCAGATTCGAGTCCAGGGCCTGTTTCCAACTTTGGTGCATAACACACCATTGCTCCTTTAGTGTGTCGCTATGAATTAATTGAACTTTGCCTATTTCCAACTCTGAATTGATTGAAAGGGGGAGTTGTAACTCTATATATTTCAGTCCTTCACCATCTTACTTCTCTATGTCATGCGATTTAATTTGCAAAAATTCGTGTTCTCCACTTGATTTCTGTGTAGTTTGTTATGTTATCTACTCAATTGTATGCTGGTTTTATGTGGAGTTGGGGATTTTTGTTTTGTTACTGGTGAAAATTATGGAATCTGAAATTTTGTTGACATTTGAATTTGGGAGTTTCAAACTTGAGGGTTTTGAATTTGAGTTCTTTAGTTGTTATTGACTGGAAATTGAGTAGAATTTGTTTAGAAGTTTTTTTTGGCTGTTAATGGTTGAATCTGTGTAGAATCTGAGATTTTTTTTTTGGTCGTTTACTTATTATTCTAGCACTTGAGTGGCTTGTAGATTTCTTCCTTTGAAATGAAAATATGGTGTTTTGGGAATGCTTATCATTTCTAAAGTTTGATTTCCTTTCTCCTTGTACTCTATTAGAGGCAAAAATCATTTTGGTTTTGTTTGTTCATAGTTGATTTTACAAGACAGTAGAAAACACATAGAACTAGTGGTGAAAGTTCATAAGAAGTTAATTTGATGAAGTGTTTAGTGTTTACTAGCTTCTAGTCACAATGATCATTACTTTGCCCTAATGATTATCATATTTTTATGCTCTTATTCTACTTGACAAAATTAAAGCCTATTAGCTCAAATGGTAGAGCAATGTGTTTATGCACAAAGATGCGGGTTCAAATCCTGTATAGGCTAATCTCAACCTAAGTTGTAAGCCATGACATCAAGGTGCCCTGAGGTTACTGAAAATTAACTATAATCCATGAGGCCCATGACAACAAACAGCAAACGAGTTTAGCTCTAAGCCATGATAGGCATAGCTATGGGTTTTTTTACAACTTTGAAAACCAAATTGATGCATTTAACATACTAAATTCGATCTAATATAGAGCACACATAACGGTTGAGAAAATTTGAATGGGCAATGAGTCAAAGATGAGCACACATAACAAATTATCTAATTTCTATACCTCAATGAGCATAACTAAAATGTAGATTATGAATAGCTTATATGGGATTTGAACCCACATCTTTGTGTTAGGCACATTGCTCTTCCATTTGAGCTAATAGGCTATATATACACATGAATAACAACAATATACAGGCAAATTCTATAAATGAAGCAAATTCAAGAACTAAGCAACTCTAATTCGAAATCCTAATTTTCGAAAATACAAGGTAGAAGAATCCCCTTCTAAAGTTGTTTAGTTATAAAAATCAGTTTTCAAGTCTGTCAAGAGAGCAAATCTGTAAATTCAGCAAGTTCTGTAAAGTATAAAAAATCAGTCTTAACATATGTAAATCCATTCATAGTGTATTCATTTTAAAAATTAGATGGTGTAAAATATGTGCATCAATTATTTATGTGTTTAGTTATAAAAATCAGTTTTCAAATATGTCAAGACAGTAAATCTATAAATTCAGCAAGTTCTGTAAAGAGTAAAAAAAAAATCAGTTTTAACATATGTAAATTCCTTCTTAGTGTGTTCTTTTTTAAAAATTAGATGGTGTAAAATATGTACATTCATTATTTTTGCTTTCAGTTATAAAAATCAGTTTTCAAATCTGTCAAGACAACAAGTTGTGTTCAGTTTTCAAATCTGTAAATTCAGCAAGTTTTGTTAAGTATAGAAAGTCAATTTTTAACATATGTAAATTCACTCTTACTGTGTTCATTTTTAAAAATCAAATGGTGTAAAAATATGTACATTCATTATTTCCGAGTTCAATTACTATAAAAATTAGGTTTCAAATCTGTCAAGACAGCAAGCTGTGTTGTTGAGTTTTCAGATGCGTAAATTCAGCAAGCTGTAACGTGTTCCTAATAGGAAGTAGCACATCCATAACTTCATTCAACAAAACCAACATGGCAGCAAATTGTTCTCTCTCAATTAGCAAATTAACTCATGTAAAATACCAAACATGTTCAAGGCAAATCAATTTGTAAAATACCAAACATGTGATTAGGAGCATTACTGTCAACGTACTGCAACCATTCAAAGATCCATTATGCAGGCTATTTAGTTGCAATCTCACTCCCAAGATTCTAATCTCTAACCCTAAATCTGAAATTCTAATCCCAAAAATAAGAACCTAAAACCTAAATCTGAAAGTCTAATCTTTAACCCTAAATTAAAAGTTTTAATCCAATTAACCCCAAATCCAAATCCATATTTCAGAAAATTGAAACGAAAAATTGAACAAATACCTACTCTTGCGAACTAGTAGTCGTCGATGCCATCCATCGCGCGCCACCCACGGTCCCACACTCGCAGGCATAGAGTTCGTCGGTCACTCCTTCCTTAATCGACGTCGAGGATCTTCATTGGTCCGTTCTTCTCTTGTTCACTCTACTTTTTGTGATATGCTTCTAATCCCCTTCAATGGAGAATCAGGTAGGTTACGGGAGGCTGAGAGAGAGGCAAGCTTTTACATTTTTTTTTCCCTTTTACTTCCTTTTCTTTTTTGTTTTAATGGAAAAGCTAACAGTTTGGTAACGGGAGGAGCACGAGGCAAAAACATTTCAAATTACAAGGGTACCATACGAAATAGGTTAAATATTTATACACCTCGCAAAATACGTCTTACCTCGGACGCGAAATTTCCATATAATTTTATAAGTAAGATATGAATTGGGGAGTTGGATCGGTGGTATATATGTTTTATATAGATTACTTTGGTCATGTGTGTAGTTTGGTATAGTAAATGATTACGTAGCTTTTTATGCTAATTTTATACATGAAGATAAATTTTTTTTTTTATATATATTTCTCCTCGCTAATAGTGTAAAATCAGTGTAAAAATATAAATATGTCATCAGGGTTAATAATTAGACTACGTATGGTTATATTTGATAGATTATGTATCTAAAGAGATCAATTTTTTACTTAATTATATTCGTTTATAAATTGGTGTGATCCAAAAATATAATATCACTTTAATCCAGAAAATGTCACGTAAGCAAAAATAATCCGGTTTTAATCCAGAACCGTGGACGCGAGATCGCACCAGCGACTTCTGCTTTAGTATTTTACTAGTATATGGGTCGTACTGGTGTAGCCTGCGCAAGGTGGTCTCCCTTGAGCTTCTATCAAACCATCGCCTCGATATGTTGTCTTATGTTTGGAGGGAGGAGGCCAGTGTTTCCATAAACAATGTATGGGTTTTGGTTCAAACACAAAAATAATAGTTTAGACGGGGTGTTAGTTGATGATTTGAAGCAGTGGCGGCCGCAGGATCCTCCGAAAGGTGGGGCGAAATTTTCTAGTGTGTACTGAGATATTGGCCTTGAATAAACTCCTTTACCTAAGCTACGATTTTCAACTTAGCAGTGGATTATAGAAAAGTAGGCTTACATTTGCTTTGTTGCTATGATAGTTATTTCTCGTCATTCATTGGAAATTCAGGCATTTGTCATATTTAGAAGTGTAAACTTATCGAAATTCAATCATGTTAAATTCAAGGCTTTTGCATATTAGCTAGGATTGTAAACTCACCAACTTTATAATATCTTTTGGTTCCCAAAGACATGATAGAAATTGTGATTTGAATATGTAGGTTACGAAAATACAAATATTGCATAAAGCTTCACAAATTCATTTCACAAACCCCAAATTCAATTCATAAATTTCATTCTCAAAATCACATACACAATAATTAAAACACAAAATTTATTCTCAAAATCAAAACTCTAATGAAAATTTCACAAAATTTATTCTCATAATCAAATCATAATTTCACCAATTTTATGGGGTTTAATTAGTTTATAGCTAGATAATTTGTATATAGTAGGGAGCTCGAGAAGTGGGAACATAATTAAATAAGGGGGTAGAAACATAGAGAGTAGGTGCAAGTTGAATAAAGAATAAAAAAAACTTTTTTGAGGGATTTTTTTTAAAAAAAGAGGCTAATTTCACCAATTTTATGGAGTTTAATTAGTTATAGCTAGATAATTTGTATATAATAGGAAAGTCGGGAAGTGTGAATATAATTAAATAAGGGGTAGAAACAAAGAAAGTGAGGTGTAAGTTGAACAAATAATAAAAAAGCTATTTTTAGGGAAGTGAAATTTGTTTTAAAAAAATGAGGCTAGTGGGACTTGAACACCCCCAACCTTTGGTCTAAGGTTAGTTTCATTCCTTCCCACCAACCAACTAAGCAAAGTAGAATAACTAATTTTATTTTCATCCTAGTTTTACTTATTACAACACTTCTATATATATAAATTATTTTTTATTATTTTTTTCCAAACCCCGGGACACGTGGGTCGAAGGGTGGGGCGGTCGCGTACGCCCGCCCCACCCTGGGGCCGCCCCTGAAATTTGAAGCAATGGTTTTCTCGGTTGTCGATGAGGATAATTGTTAGAATTGTTTCGGGGAAAAACTATGTTGGACACGAGGAGGAGATAACGCCTTTGCAAGAGACGATTGAAGAGGCTTTAAATAGATTAGGATCATTTTTCATAGGGGAAGCCCTTCCTTTCTTGCGGTGGCTTGACTTGGGCGGCCAAGAGAAGGTTATGAAGAAGACTACTAAAAAGATGGATGCCATCCTTGAAACTTGGCTTCAAGAGCATAAGCAGATCAGATCATCAGGAAGCGAAAAAAGTGGGAACGACTTTATGAGTGTCATGCTTTCCATTAATCTTGAAGGCTCAAATGCCATCAACGATGATCGCTTTGATAACGATACAATAAACAAGGCTACTTGCCAGGTACGTAAGCTCTAGTTTTCGTCACCATGATCCGATCCTTTTTAAAATTAGACATGAACGATTTTGATGAATTGAATAAGATGTATATTTTGCACGTAGGCGATGATTGCGGGAGCAAGTGACACAAGCTCAGTGGTTCTAACATGGGCAATGTCTCTACTACTAAACAACCGTGGCGTGCTAAAGAAGGCGCAAGATGAGTTGAGCACCTATGTTGGAAACGACAGGCGAGTTACTGAATCGGATATGCCTAAGCTTGTTTACCTCCAAGCCATTGTGAAAGAGACTCTAAGGAAGTATCCACCTGGACCATTGAGTGGCCCGAGGGAATTCAACGAAGACTGCATCGTGGGAGGCTATCATGTCGAGAAAGGCACTAGGCTCATAGTGAACCTCTCGAAGATCCAATGTGATCCGCGGGTGTGGGAGGACCCAATGGAGTTTCGACCAGAGAGGTTCTTGACCACCCACAAGGATGTGGATGTAAAAGGCCGGAGCTTTGAACTGATCCCGTTTGGGTCTGGGAGAAGGATGTGTCTAGGGATGTCTTTCGGCATTCGCAATGCGCAATTTCTCGTGGCTTCTTTTCTGCAAGCCTTTGAATTCTCTACGGTAGATGATGCGCTTGTCGATATGACAGAAAGCTTTGGGCTAACCAACATGAAGGCAACGCCGCTTCAAGTTCTCATTGCTCCTCGCCTCTCCATTGATCTATATGATCCAATATAGATGTTATGCTAGTATTACAATGTATTATGTTGAAATGTAATCAAATTCCTAAGCTAAGTTCAAGTTAGTTGGTAAAGTCAGTCAAAGTTCAGCAGTTTAGGAGTCAGTTTATTTGCTTTGTAAGACCACTATTTAAGTGTCATATGGTGGTCAGTCTGTGTTGTTGTTTTGTGTTGATCCACCAGTGTCGAGCTAACATATTATGTTTTATGTTTTTTATTTGGGAATAAATGACACTAGTTTCAATAAGATACGGTTGTAAATCATTCAGTACTAACCCCTACCCTTATTATTGTTGGCCCTATGGCCTATTTGGGCCCGGCTCTAAATTGAAGCCTTAAATGGCTCCCATTGAGTACTAACACCTACCCTTATTATTCTTGATATGGTAATCCATCTTCCCTCCTTGACAAGTCAACAACGGGTGCTAACTGGTAGGTATCCTCCTCTCTCTGAAAATCTAATCTGATTAAAAGTGTAGTTTTTTAGAGGAATCTGATAAGATTCATCAATCAAGCTGAATCTTAATCTGTAATGGTGGAACACCATTGATGAACTCGGTAGAAGGAGGAAGAGAGTAGGAGAGAAACCTGAGCTTTTGTGTATGCTGTAAAGTGATTTTATTTCACCAAAATTATATGCCAATTACACCTACAGCTTGGGTATTTATAGACACGGGTACTTAGCCCTTTCTACTTTATTTTGCTCCTAACAAACACTTAACAGAACATATAACAAACTACACTACATATACTCTACACCCCCCCCCCTCAAGGTGGGCGTGTAGGATGGAAAACTAATCCCAACTTGGAAGCCAGAAACTGATGTTGTTGGGCACCAAGGGGTTTAGTCATGATGTCTGCAATCTGCAGCTGTGAAGCAACATGAACTGTGGATAGAAAACCATCAAGAACCAAATCCCGCACGTAATGACAATCAATTCGGAGGTGTTTAGTGCGTTCATGGAAGACGGGATTAGCCGCCAAATGCTCAGCGGCCTTATTGTCACAACACAGCGGTATTGGTAACGAAACATCAACATGAAGGTCATCGAGGACCCTTGCAATCCAGACCATCTCACTGCTTGTAGTAGACATGCTCCGGTATTCGCTCTCGGCCGAAGATTTACTAACTGTTTTCTATTTCTTGGTCTTCCAAGACACAAGAGAATCACCCAAAAAAACGCAGTAACCGGTTAAGGAGCGGCCAGAGAAAGGATAGGCACCCCAGTCGGCATCCGAGTAGGCTCTGACGGACAAGGAAGATGACTTTGGATAGAACAGAGAGCAATTTGCTGTTCCTTTCAAGTATCGAAGCAGATAAGAGACAACATTCATGTGAGGGACGCGAGGAGAGGCCAAAAATTGAGTCAATTGTTGGACTGTGTAAGATATGTCCGGCCGGGTCATGGTTAGAAAAAGTAATTTACCAACAATCCTTCTATATGACTCAGGATCAGAGATAACCTCACCCACATCAGTGCTTAGACGGAGATTGCGTTGCATAGGAAAAGACGTGGGTTTGCAATTGTCGAAACCAGCATCAAGCAATAGATCAACAACATACTTCCGTTGATTCAAGAGGATGCCAGATGAAGATCGACTGATTTCCATGCCTAGGAAATAGCGAGCAAGCCCCAAATCTTTGATGGTAAAGGCTCGATCAAGAGACTGTTTGACTGAAGCAATGGTGGATTCATCATTCCCGGATAGGAGCATGTCATCGACATATATGAGGGCAACAACAATCAAGTCACTAGCGGTTTTGGTGAACAAGGAATAGTCGTGGCGAGACTGAGTGAAACCGAGGGCAGTGAGATGCTTTGTTAATTCAATGTTCCATTGACGACTGGCCTATTTAAGGCCATAGAGGGAGCGACGTAATCTGCATACTTGGCCTGGTGATGCCTTCGAGTAACCCAAAGGAGGGTCCATATACACTTCTTCGTCGATGAAACCGTGAAGAAATGCATTATTAACGTCGAGCTGATGAAGGTTCCAATTACGACAGGCAGCTATAGCAATCAGTGTCCGGACAGTAGCAAATTTGGCTACCGGTGAGAAGGTGTGTTTATAATCACGATCCTTCACTTGATTGTAACCTTTCGCTACTAGCCGGGCCTTGAACCGTTCTACTTCACCATTTGCTCTGTATTTGACCTTATAAACCCACTTTGAGCCTATTGTAGAATGACCAAGAGGGAGCTTTGTCAAGTCCCATGTGTGATTCGATTCCAATGCATCTAATTCTTTGTGCATCGCCTCAACCCAGGCAGCATCAGTGCAGGCCTGAGCATAAGTGGAGGGCTCATGAACAGCCATCACATTGAGGAGAGAGTGAACGAAATCTCTGGAATGTATTTTAAAATCTTCCAAAGTGAAGATGTTAAAGGCAGTAGAGAGGGACTCTGTTGGACTCTGTAAGCGGTGGTGACGAGGATAAGGGATACCAACAAAATCCTTGAACTTTGCAGGGCGAATAATTGGACGAGAGCCAGGTTTAGGAGCACCATCAGCATGATCCACTGGAACCGGTTGGGGAATTTCAGTAGCAGACACTGATGGAAGATCAGATGGGATCAGTTGGGGAATAGCAGGAGTGGTGGAATGAGCAGATGGTGGAGACATGTGGGAAGGGCTAACCCCAACCTGGACCACCGGGGAGCCATGATCAGGAGCAGGTAGAGGGAATGACTCAGGTAGATCGTCATCAAATTGAACCAAGGGTAGCTGTTGGGGTTTAGGAACGGAAGGCTGCATAGACCCATCTTTAAAGGGAAAACTGCCTTCACGAAAAACAACATGACGACTCACAAACACTTTCTGGGTGGTTAAATCAAAGACTTTGTAAGCTTTCTGATCAAGCGGATACCCCAGAAAAATGCATCGCTTGGCAATAGAATCAAATTTAGAACGATGTATCTTAGGTATCAGGGCGAAACATAGGCAACCCATAACCCTTAATCGATCATAGTCAGGTGCTTTGTGAAACAAGAGCTCATAAGGGGTTTTCCAATGAAGAATCGGGGATGGCATAAGGTTTATGAGATGAGTAGCAACAAGAATGCACTCACCCCAAAATGTCACAGGAAGAGCTGCATTCAATCGAAGTGCCCGAGCAGTTTCGACAAGATGGCGGTGTTTCCTTTCAACACGCCCGTTTTGCTCGGGAACACCCGGAGTGGAACGCTGGTGAACCACACCCTTAGCAGCTAACAAGTCCCGGAGTCTGAACTGAATGAATTCCGATCCATTGTCAGATCTAATCCTCCTGACTTGGCTAGAAAACCGAGTCTCAACGAAAGCAAAAAAATCAGAAATCAACTTGAAGACCTGATCTTTACTTTTCAAAAGAAACGTCCAAGTACACCGTGTACAATCATCCAAGATTGTGAGGAAAAATCGACTACCACACATAGCTGGTTCCTTGTAAGGACCCCAGAGATCTAAGTGTAACAGATCAAAAGGTGTACTGGCATGAGAAGGACTGCTAGTAAACGGTAAACGATGAAGTTTAGACAGAACACAAACATCACAAAAGAAACCATCCATGTTCAACTTCTTACAAGCATCCAAATGCTTCATTTTTGAAGAAGAGGCATGCCCCAAACGTGAGTTTAGCATCTGCAGATCACTGGACTGAGTGAGAGCAACCACAGAAGGCTCCAACACCTTGAACTTATTGACCTTCAAAGACATTATTTGATGATCCGCTATGGTTGAAGGACGACAGCTAAACGCATCCGAGTGGTAGAGACCTAAGCTCCGGCGCCCCACAGCAACCAACTGACTAGTTGAAAGGTCCTGAAGTTCACAATAAAATTTGTAAAACTTGAAAACATAGTTATGCTGATCCATCAGTTTAGAAATGGAGAGCAGATGATGACGAAAACGGGGCATGTATAAAACATCAGTAAGGATGATGGAATCACATAGCCTGACAGTCCTTGCAATCTCAACTTGTTGGATCACACCATCTGGAAAGCCAATGTGAATTGGACTGTCCAGTGTATGAAATTCAAGGAACAAGGATCTATCAAATGTGATATGATCCGTGGCTCCTGAATCGACAATCCACTGATGAGTATTCAAGGCGACCCCAGCAAAGGGAATAGCAGTGACAATACCTGCAAAACTCATGCCATCAGTCGGTGGAGACTGACCCTCAACCTCCTTGCCTTTGATTTTCTTAGTGGCTGCTGCAATAAGAGCATTGATCATGTGCTCATCCGGCATAGGACGCTCATGACCACCATTGCGAGATTCTGCATCACCAGTGAGAGGGTGAGAGTATTGGCAGCCACAAAAACGCTAAGTATCCCCAATATTCCCAACAAATTTCCCATTGGGAGCCCCAGTATTAGACTTCCCATTTCCTGCCTTCAATTCCTTATACCAGTCTGGTATCCCAACCAGTTTGAAACATGTTTCTTTGAGGTGACCTTTCTCCTTGCAGTATGTGCAGGTCCTGTCCATCTTAGCCTTCTTGAAGTCCCTCTTGTATTCAGACTTTCTATCTCCCTTTCCATCAGGTTTATAGTCTGGTTTCTGATCATTACCTCTAGCAGATGATTGCCCCTTTTCAAACCTGGAATTACCAAATCGGCCTGCTGCATAGATCTCATGGTTACCAGATTGGCGAGACGTGATGTCCTTTTTTCTCTCAACCTGTGTAATAATTTGGAAGGCACGATTGACAGACGGAAGGGGATCCGAAGCTAATATGTTGCTTCTTGCCTGCTCGAACTGATCATTGAGTCCCATGAGGAAGTCCATGAGCTTGGTAGTGGATTCCCTCTCCAACATTCTCTTCAAGATCAGGCAAGTGCAAGCTTTCATAACACCACATGTACATGTCGGCGTACCTTGGAGAGTCTGTAGCTCATCCCAGGCACGTTTCCTCTTTCCAAAATACTCAACCACCGAGAGGTTCTCCTGCTTAATATCATGAATTTCTTTCTGCAGTTGATATATAAGCGGAGCATTCGATTCGGCAAACCTTTCCTTAATCTCTTCCCACAATTCCTGAGCAGATGTAACATATAGGAAATTCTCAACAAGCTCCGGCTTCATTGAGTTTAACAACCAGCAGATGACCATGTAGTCGCACCGGATCTAGCGCTCTAGATCTATGGTGCCTTCTTCTGGACGGACGCACATCCCATTAATGAAACCGAGTTTCATTTTGGCACCCAAGGCCATTCTAACAGCTCGGCTCCAGCTTTGGAAGTTGACTCCAGTGAATTGGATTGCAACAATCGACATTCCAGGGTGATCTGAGTTTGTTAGATGGAGCGGATCAGAGTGGTTTCCACCTTGACTTAGACGAACTCCGTCAGATCCGCCATCAGGATTCACATTCGATCCAAGTTGTTCAGACATCGCTACTCAACCAGATCTCAACAAGACTGCGATCAACAGATCAACAGAGCAACAGATCTTAACATCAAAACGAAATTCGCAGCAACATCAATCAACAGATCTCAACATCAAGACAGAACAAGCGAGAAATCAAAGGAACTGAAAATCAGAGATTAACGGAAAATAAAAGCAAGAAGCGAGAAATTGATCCACCGATCAGTAAAATCCAATGGATAGAAACTGCGATTGATCATTAGATCAGTATCAATCGCAGTCAGTGTGCTCACAATCAGGATTACAACCACAACAACATCACACGCATAGCAATTGATGAGGTAATCTACGAAAAACACGATCCAGAATAAAGCGCGGCAAGCGCAAAATCTAAAATGCAGAATATAGATTCAATTAGGCAAGATAAACTCAATTCCAGCTCGGTACTGGAGACTAAGCTCTGATACCATGATAAGATTCATCAATCAAGCTGAATCTTAATCTGTAATGGTGGAACACCATTGATGAACTCGGTAGAAGGAGGAAGAGAGTAGGAGAGAAACCTGAGCTTTTGTGTATGCTGTAAAGTGATTTTATTTCACCAAAATTATATGCCAATTACACCTACAGCTTGGGTATTTATAGACACGGGTACTTAGCCCTTTCTACTTTATTTTGCTCCTAACAAACACTTAACAGAACATATAACAAACTACACTACATATACTCTACAGAATCATTTCTAGAACCGGGTTGTATTTAGATTGGTTTTTGAGATCTCCATGTTTAGTTTTCTTGGTGTGAGACCGGATTGTTAAGTACCCGTACTGATTCGTTGATTAGTGGATTGGTTGCTCTTGGGGCGAAGGGTGGGTTTTTTTTTTATCCTCTAGTTAGAGAGGGTTTTCCCATGTAAATCTTGTGTTGATTATTTGTGTTTGTTTTGCCGTTTGCGTTGCTTGGATGATTTCTGGATTTGGTTATGGATTTATGCAGTTTTGTGTTCATGCTGTTTTTATTTCTATTGTCTGATTGTCATTAGTCTTCCGAATTATCCGTGAAAAATAAATTGACTCCTTTAACTAACTGAATACGAGCTAACTTCATACTAGAGCTAACCAGTAACCAACTAATTAACTACTTTGAACTCTTTAGCTATGATTGATGAATTACAGTTTGAATCACATTGCATATCTAACAGAAGTCATCAATTACAGTTTGAACTCTATAGCCATCTTCTCTCCCGCAGTGGTGTCGTCGTTGATGGTGCACGGGTTTGGAGCGAGGAGCGAGGAAGAAAGGGGAGGATGAAGACGATCGGCTGATACAAGATTTAGAAGTTTAAAGTTTTAATTTAATTTTTATTTTTCTTTCTTATTTTTTTATTAAGTTAATAGGAATGGACACCCTACCAATTTTTTTAAAAACTAGGACACTCCACAAATTAGAACGAACATTTGTGCTAAAGGCACAATTTTTTTTTTTTGGGGTAAGTCTCGGCTTTCTGTTTTTTTTTTCTTGAACAAATGCCGATCAGTACCTACTGCAAACTTGCCGAACAGATGCTAATCAACAACATGAATTGCCGCATGCAACAGTAGGACAAAACAAATGAAAATAAAATTAAGATGATCTAATTAGTAAGCTAAATTAACAAATTAGCATAAAGGCTAACAAATTGGAAAAAATCAGTGTTCTTTTGTGGTGCAAGATCAACAATCACAATCATCCAAGAACTCATTCATAGGCATGATATAGCAAAATAAAGTAATGAAACTTACAACTAAGAACTCAATCATCTTCCAAGTTATAGATCCAACAAGCGAATCACCAACTAGTGCCAATTTTAGGGTAAATAGGTGCGAAATTTATGAAAATAAGAACATATCACATTGGCAATAAGGGCTGGAAAAATAGGGCACGAAATAGATCACTCAAATAAACGAATCAAGGCTTAAGACTTGCATAACCTTATCTCTGAATACCCGTTAATGCGTTGTAATCCCCAACGACTCGATTGATCGGATATTGCGACGTCTTAAGTTGAATCTTAACCCGTTCTTGAGAGATATTGATCCGCCTAGTCACAAAGACAGGTGCCCTCACAAATCCCGATTGAATTTACGTGGAGAGGCTAGCGAGTTCCAATAATGGACTTTCCTTGATCGGCCGAATGCAACAATTCAAGTCAACTATTGCGGCTGAACTCCATTACAATTGAAATTGAATAAATTGGACTTCAATCAACGTAGAAACAATGGAACTTAGCAAATTGAGTCAACACTGGTAGCTTGACAAAACTTGCTAAACGAAACTAATATTAATTGAGGAAGAACGTGAAACGCGTGATAGTAGAGGAGAGTGGTTCCTTGCAAAGGAAATCCTAGTTCTCTCATTTATCTAATAAATTAAAATAAACATAGATAAATATTAAAAATATCTCATCTACCTAAATATCCAAAAATAGCCATAAGTAAGGAAATATCAATTTCCTTACTTTTTATTCAACAACTAATAAATGAAAGTAAAGAAAGATATAATAAAAATATATGACAAAATCCGGCAAGACAAGGTCCAGTCGATATCGAGTGACACACACTCGATATCGAGTCAGGCTAGACGATGTCAAGGTGGAATGAAGTTGCACACCAAAAGCTTGATCGAGTTCACGGTTGATCTTTGAGCAATGCGAGCTTTCACTGTGAATCGTCTTGTCGTCGGGAATCATCGGATCTTGATCGCTATCACCTTCCCGGCTCACCTTCCTCTCCCTCATCGTCATCCTCGCTTGGCCAGATCTGGTCTCTTTTTTTTTGAAAAGGAAATAATTCGAGATCCCAGACCACAACTGTAATCTGGAAAATCGAGAGGCCGAGGGGAATCGACAGACGGGCCAACCGTCATGAAACAACCTAAAAAAAGCAAATACAAGAAAAAACTCAAATACAAAGGATCTCAGCAAACAAGACCAGCAGAGACAGTCGAAGGACACCAGGTGATGACAACGAATGCCGAGAACATGGGAAAGTCGAGAGACTGACACGATGTCTCGACGCCGGGGAGACAGAGGCAGAAATCCATCAAAGGAAAAGGCATCTCCTGAGGAAGTGTGGATCAATGACGTTCCCCCCACCTGGATGAGGGATCTTCGAGAATCACGAACATTGCCACGGTCAAATCGAACAGCAGGGTGCCCGAGACTGCGCGCAACTTCATCCGGAGCTAAAAGAAGTCGAACCAAGAAACGACTGCACTCAGAATGACCAAATTAACCGAGATAATTTAAAATGGGTTAAAGGGTTAAAGTGAGTAAGTCATTTCACGTAAATAGCCTAAGGATGTCAAATCCACCGACGACGGTAGTGGCCGGCGGAGGCACTATCCGAAGGCACCACCGAAGGCACCACGAGGAACGGCGGCGGAGGCACCACTCAGAATGACCAAATTAACCGAGATAATTTAAAATGGGTTAAAGGGTTAAAGTGAGTAAGTCATTTCACGTAAATAGCCTAAGGATGTCAAATCCACCGACGGCGGTAGTGGCCGGCGGAGGCACTACCCGAAGGCACCACCGAAGGCACCACGAGGAACGACGACGGAGGCACCACCGAAGGTGACAAGCGGCAACCCGTGGAAGGAGGCGAAGATCAGGCATAGGGGATTGGAATTTGGATGTGACTGAAAAGGGATTGAGATCGAAGTCGAAGTCGCCATACAACAAGCCCGGAGGCTTCGAGGACGAAATCGTGTGCACAAGGTAGGGAGGCTTTGAAGGTGAGGGATTGAGATCTAAATCGCCAGACAACAATCCCAGAGAAGAGCGAGATAAGTCCGGGGCAAAGGATAGCGGTGATGGGACGGATCAATCGGATTCCGGAGATGGTGATGACGGTGTTAAACTCATCACTCGTCAAGTTCATATCGTTCTTCATTTGTGTGATTGCGCTTCTGTTTTGAGGCTGGCTTTGTGTTTTTTCCAGAAATCTGAAAATTTGGAGTTTATGGTGGATGGTGAGCAGATGGTGATTTAGGAGACTTGATATTGGTTGATTGTTGTTGTCATTTGTTGAAATCAACAAAAAGAGAGGTTGTCTCTTGAGATTGTTGGTTTGTAAACAAGGGGGTTGAGATTAATCTCGTTGTTCCCCAATTGTAGATATTGAGTTGTTGAAGGTATTGGGGTTGAGACTAATCTCGGTTGTTCCCCAATTTGTAGTTATAGAGTTGTTGAAGGTATTGGGGTTGAGACTAATCTTGGTTGTTCCCCAATTTGTAGTTATTGAGTTGTTGAAGGTATTGAGGTTGAGACTAATCTCGATTGTTCCCCAATTTGTTGTTATTGAGTTGTTGAAGGTATTGCACTGGTGTTCGGATGGTAGTCGGTGATTTTTGAAGTACTTGTTGTTGGGGTTGTTGTAGGTGTGGGTGAAGACTACTTCACTCTCTAGGTTTTTAGAGAGAAGTCAGAGCTTCTTGGTGAACCCACTTGGCCAGATCTGGTCTCTTGCTTCTCTCTCTCCATTTTTTTTTAAATTTAAAATTGAAAACTAACGGGGCATCCACTAGTTCCGTTAGAATTAATCGGTAAGGGTACGAGGTGAAACAATTGAAAACCATAGGGGCATCACGCGAAATATTGAAAAGAGTTGTATACCTCGCGAAAATTGCAATACCTTAGGGGTACCTCGCGAAATTTCCGTTGATTTAATTGAAACAACTAAAATTGGTATTGGGAAATTTTTTGTGATAATTAATTAGTTATTAAAGAAATTAAAATAAAGGATATTTATTTAAATTATTTTTTAAAAAATGGACATTCCACAAAATTTTATCTATCGGCAAATTAAAAGTTTCCAACAATTACAACTTTGTATATTTATGACTGCAGTGTGGATCTGTTGTGGTTGTTAGCCTACTTTCGAATCAATCAAACAAACAAAAAAGATCTCTCTTTTTTTTTTTTTGGTTACGATTATAAAGTCTTTTGCCATTCCTACCAAAAAAATAAAGTCTTTTGCCATAATTTTGGGCCACACTCACTACGCTATAAAGCCTACAAGTCGACCGGCCTCCTCCATACAAACATAGTTGGAGCTTCAATGGCTACTTTTTCCTTGCAATTATTTAGCACGTTTTTAACTTCTATTGTTAGTGTTCTTCTTTTAATCCTTCTTCCTCTTTTGATTGTCATCTGCAAAATAAAACATGAAAGAAAGTCGTCGAGCAAGCCATTGCCACCATCAGAAGCTGGAGGGGCTTGGCCTATTATTGGCCATCTCCATCTCCTTGCGGGCAAGCTGCTACCCCACAAGCTACTGGCTCAAATGGCCGATAAGCACGGTCCCGTGTTTCGCCTCAAGATTGGGGTGCAGAAGGCCATAGTGGTGAGCTCTTCGGAGTTGGCTAAAGAGTGTTTCGTTTTGAACGACAAGGCTCTTACTTCCCGTCCAAGGCTATTGGTTGTTGATATCATGGGCTATGGCAATGCCAGTATGTTCATTACCCCATATGGGCCGTACTGGCGTAGCCTGCGCAAGGTGGTCTCCCTTGAGCTTCTATCAAACCATCGCCTCGATATGTTGTCTTATGTTTGGAGGGAAGAGACCAGTGTTTGCATAAACAACTTGTATGGGTTTTGGTTCAAACACAAAAATAATAGTTTAGACGGGGTGTTAGTTGATGATTTGAAGCAATGGTTTTCTCGGTTGTCGATGAGGATAATTGTTAGAATTGTTTCGGGGAAAAACTATGTTGGTCGCGAGGAGGAGATAACGGCTTTGCAAGAGACGATTGAAGAGCTTTTCAATAAATTAGGATCATTTTTCATAGGGGATGCCCTTCCTTTCTTGCGGTGGCTTGACTTGGGCGGCCAAGAGAAGGCGATGAAGAAGACCGCTGAGAAGATGGACGCCATCCTTGAAACTTGGCTTCAAGAGCATAAGCAGATGAGATCATCAGGAAGCGAAAAAAGTGGGAACGACTTTATGAGTGTCATGCTTTCCATTCTTGAAGGCTCAGATGCGATCAACGATGCTCACTTTGATGACGATACAATAAACAAGGCTACTTGCATGGTAAGCTATAGTTTTCGTCTCCATGATCCGATCCTTTTTAAATTTAGACATGAACGATTTCGATGAATTGAATAAGATTTTTTTTTTCACGCAGGCGATGATTGGAGGAGCAAGTGACACAACCTCAGTGGTTCTAACATGGGCAATGTCTCTACTACTAAACAATCGTGGCGTGCTAAAGAAGGCGCAAGATGAGTTGAACACCTATGTTGGAAAGGATAGGCGAGTTACTGAATCGGATATGCCTAAGCTTGTTTACCTCCAAGCCATTGTGAAAGAGACTCTAAGGAAGTATCCACCGGCACCATTGAGTGCCCCGAGGGAATTCAACGAAGACTGCATCGTGGGAGGCTATCATGTCGAGAAAGGCACTAGGCTCATAGTGAACATCTCGAAGATCCAATGTGATCCGAGGGTGTGGGAGGACCCAATGGAGTTTCGACCAGAGAGGTTCTTGACCACCCACAAGGATGTGGATGTAAAAGGTCGGAGCTTTGAACTGATCCCGTTTGGGTCAGGGAGAAGGATGTGTCCAGGGATGTCTTTCGGCATTCGCAATGCGCAATTTCTGCTGGCTTCTTTTCTGCAAGCATTTGAGTTCTCTACGGTAGATGATGCGCTTGTCGATATGACAGAAAGCTTTGGGCTAACCAACATGAAGGCAACGCCGCTTCAAGTTCTCATTGCTCCTCGCCTCTATGTTGATCTATATGATCCAATATAGATGCTATGTGCTATTGTTGCATGTACCTGCTTCTGGCTCAGTGAAACGCGACATTCTCCACTTCTTCGAATCAGTACGGCGTCATTTTTTGCCGCTTTGCCGAAAATAAAAAAAAACAGTCCGACACATCATTCATTTAGTTTTCACACGGAGTATCGATACTAGTCTCGAATCGGCGTAGTATTGTATCATTTACGGTACTGTTGTAATATTTTAACATTATAACACCTAGTATCCGTGAACAGTAGGAAGCCGATAAAAGTGCTCTAGCACCTACCCTTAAATTGTTTGCATTAGTATAATAAAAGGCATTGTTTTGCCTTTAATATGTAGGACACAAGGGCTTGCATGTGTTTTGTTTCATGATCTAGTGATACGTCTTCCCTTTTTGGCCAGTCAACAACGGAGGTTTATTGATAGGTATTCTCCTCTCCCTGGAAATCTAATCTGATTAAAAGTATAATTATTTTTCCTTTCTAAATTTAGGGTCTTATAAGGGCATATGATAGAAAAATCGTTTTTTATATAGGAATCTTTTCTAGATACGGGTTGTATTTAGATTGGTTTTTAAAATCTCCATTTTTTTTGTCTCGGTGTGATACTAGATTGTTAAGCACTTATAATGATTTGTTGATTAGTGGATCAGTTGCTCTGGCGGACGAAATGTGTTTTTTTTATAGAGAGGGTTTTTCCCACGTAAATCTTGTGTTGATTGTTTGTGCTTGTTTTGCTGTTTGCGTTGCTTGGATGATTTTTGGATTTGGTTCTTGATTTATGCAGTTTTGTGTTCATGTTATTTTTCTGGTGTAATTGGATTGCTATCTGATTGTCATTACTCCCGATTACCCCGGACACGCTTCCATGCCCAACAACTATATATTTAAGTTTTATAATACGAAAAAGTCGGATGATTGATGAGTGATTTCAACTCATTATCTAATCTATCGCTCAACTCATTTGACCCTCCGATTAGTCCCATCTACCTGGTTCCTACGTATTTATGAGTAATATTAGGCCTCGTTTGGAAAATGTAGGAATTTTACTTCATGGGAAGTTACTTCCTAGGAAATAAACATCCCATGAATTTCACTTTCCGAGAAGTTTGAAAATGTGTTTGGTTAAAACTAAATTCATATGAACTCAGTCCCTATATTGGTTCATTGCTTCTTCTTTGTCCACTTCTCTGCTTCGACGGTGGTGCCAGAGACCCAACGACATCGTTCGACGACCTCTCCTACCTCTTCCAAAACTTCCTCGAAGATGAGGACATATCTCGCCTTTTTCGCTCCTTCCCCGTGGAGAGAGGGCAACCACAATATAACCTCACCTCTGAAGCACTGTCATCCCCCTCCTCTGAAGTCTCATGGCACCAAATCAATTGGAGCAGAGAGTGGAGACCATACCTCCATGTCCGCCGGAGAAGAGAGAGCTACATGTCTGCCAAGGGCATTGCTCAAATTAAGACCTGCCCGCCGTAGAAGCATGCAATCGAACCTTGGTCCTTCTTCTTCAGCAGCTTAGGCCTTGGATTGGTAGGCTCCCTATATTTGTCCACTCCCTCTCTTTGTCCGCTGCAAGCCAATGGCGGAGGTCGCAAATCTGGATCGAGGGCGGAGTTCGAATAAATTAAAGGGAGAGAACGAGCACCCGCTTACTTTGGATTGTCCAGTGGACACATTTGCTTAATTTTGACTCCTCGGTGGACATTTGCTTAATTGGATTCCGGCCCAATTTCCTTCTTCTCTTTTAACTTTTGATTTATAATATATATGGCTTAAATGAAGTAACATCGCATAATTTTCTATTAAATAGAAAAACTTGTTAGAATATTATCAGAGAAACTCTCCCAGATTTCTAACATTTTCTAAAAATAAATAATTCTCTAAATCTTTATAATGGAGAAGTTGTTGGATAATAAACAAATATAATTTGGATAATATGTATTATATTTTTACATTTTAGAGTAATTTTGGGTAGCTACTAGAGATGGTTAAATAAAAAAATATAGAGTATTTCCCAAATCTAAAATATTCATCTAATATTAAATACTTCTCCAATCTTTAAAATATGTAAGATAATGAAGTTAGAGATTTTTATTTTTTGAAGAATATATCTTTCATATGTTTCCTATTTTAAAGAAATTTTGAAAACTTTATTAAAGATGGTTTAAATTACATTCCATGTCATTTAAAATGTTTGTGTAACTTATAAATTTTTCATAGTAACATTTGCTAACATGCCTAATTATACAAATGAATATTATGTAAATAATATTAATATTATATTTTACAAAGATGCTTACCGAAACTGATCGATATAAATGTATCATAACTTAAACTAGTATAATCCTCGCGCCATGGCGTGATTTTTTAAACTAAAATCTTGATAATATAAAAAATAATATTATAAAATATTAATAAAAGTTAAGATAAAATTCATTAAAATCTTTACCATAAATGTATCTTATAAATATCTCAAAAAATTATTTTTAAAAAAAAATCTCATGTAAAAGTATAATACATAAATATGGATATTTAAATCACTTAGTAAAAATAATCATATCATTATAACTTTGTTTAAATGTGATGTGGTATAACCAATATCTAAAATGATATTGGTTATGCTATATCATCAGAAAGGCTTATATATTAAACAGTATATATAGAATATTGGATATTTATAATATATATAAATATTTACATGTAGATTAATAGTAAGCATTAGATTATATTAAATTCAATGTTTTGAATTAAGCCTAATAGTTAGTAAATATATTATAAATAAAAAAAGAAATGTGATTGGTGTAAAGGGAAGAAGAAGAAAAATTAAAGGAAAAAATAGATTGATTTAAAGAGATAAAAAAAGTAGGGGTATCATATAGGCTAAAACTCATTTATTTTAAGAATATCCTATCTTTAGGAAAAGAAAGGGTGGTCGTAGATCAGGCAAGTGCCACAGATGAATATATATATATATATATATATATATATAGGGAGTGGTTCCCTTGTGCACACTCCTTAAAATATATCTTGTGCACAATTATTGGTCGTTGATGAAGTAGAGATGAAAGGTCAGGATTAAAAGAGTTTTTTTATTTTTTTTCTTTTTGAAATGGTGGGACCCATGTGCAAAAAAAAAAACCATCTCCTCTCTAGGTGCGTGTGATCCACCCCCCACACTCCATTTTTGCCCTTTTTTTAATTTTTTTTTGGTATTTTCTTTTTTAAAATGTTTTGTGAAAAATAATAAATTATGAGTGATTTGATGATGATATGCACCAGATTTCGTTTTTTTCAATTCTTGTAATTCCACCGAATAATATTTCACATTTTACCGAATAATGTTAGGTTATGTTTTTCAAAGATGGTGTTCCTAAATATCGATTTCTACTCACAAAATTCACATATTCCAATGAATAATTATTCTAAATTCAACGAATAATATCGAAAACCTCCCAACTCAACCACACATTGATTTCGAATTATAAAATATACTCAATTTCATTGAATAAATTTCAGAATTCAACGAATAATATGGATCAACAATCTCAGCTCCCAACCACACATTTATTTCGAATAGCAAAAGATACACATTCCGATGAATAATTATTCAGAACTCAACGAATAATATCGACAATCTCAAAATCTCAATCACAAAATACACCCATTCCATTGAATAATTGTTAGAGATTGACTGAATAATGTTTGTATTGCACCGATTGATTCACCTATTGAACAATATTCAATGGAATGACGAATCCCCAACAGCCCTCGCACCACCTGCAGACAACCGCCACCTTCATCTTCACTGCCCATCTCCGGCCACCGTCACCACCTACAGACCACCTCCAACCATCGATGAGTCCAAATCCGTCTCTGAAGCAACGACGAATCCCCAACAACCCTCGCACCCTCTTCGCACGCACCTCCCTTACTTTCTTCGACCACCACACCCGCCGCCGGAAAGTGTCCTGCCCAGCCAGATCCGGCACCACCATCACCCGACAGATCCGAAAACAACCCTGCCCTGGCCCCCCACGCAACCCACTTCGCCCTCACCTCGCAACCACCACAACCGCACTTCCTCTCGGCTTTCCGACCACCAGCGCTCACCTCTGGCATACCCAACTACCCACGCCGGCCACCACTGCCCTCTTCGCCGTCGCCTCGCCTCAACGACGAACCCCCAGTGGCCACCGCTTACAAGATCCGCCGCCTCGCCTCAACGACGATCCCCCAGCGACCCTTGCATCCACCACAATCGCACATCGCAACCACCACAACCGCACTCCCTCGCCGTCGCCCTTCCACATCGCAACCACCACATCGCAAGCACCACATCCGCACACCCTAACTATCGATTTTGGATCGGAATTTTCCATCGAGATTTCAGATCTGATTTCTCCCATGGTGGTGGCGATTTCAGAACCGAATTTCCACCAAGATGAAAAAGGAGGCTAGGGTTTTAATCACTTTCCTCCACCCGACCACATCTTCACACGCGCCTCATTTGAGAGGGTAGAGCCGGATTCCACTATTAGTGCGCGGGCCCCACCTCCATTTAATTAAAAAAATATATAAAACCTCCTTTTAATCTCCTCCATCCATTCTCATAAGATCAATGGCCCAAAAACGTGCACAAAGTACACCCTAAGGGGTGTGCACAAGTTACCCAATCTCTCTCTCTCTCTCTCTCTCTCTCTCTCTCTCTCTCTCTCTCTATATATATATATATATATATATATATATATATATATATATATATATATATATATATAGAGAGAGAGAGAGAGAGAGAGAGAGAGAGGATAGATCATATGTACTTCGCCCTTAACGTGTATCATATGAACAAATTTGGGTCATTGAATTAAGAAGATGAGAGAGAGAGAGAGAGAGAGAGGATAGATCATATGTACTTCGCCCTTAACGTGTATCATATGAACAAATTTGGGTCATTGAATTAAGAAGATCAACGGATGAGATTAAAAATAACTTCTGATTATTCGATGATAATGGGAGATAGACGAATAATCATGAACAAATAGACGAATAATTTCTGAGTACATAATACACGTTAAGGGTTGAGTACACCGGAACCAACATCTATATAGATATATATAGTAAATGTGATAAAAATAAAAGAAAAAATATAATTGGTTTGAAAAGATAAAAAGAAGGAGAAAAAATTAATAAAAGGAAATAAATTTTAGTTAAGGCCAGTAGCTATATTAAATTGGATTCAATGTATTGAATTATGCCCAATATTTAACAAATATGTTGGAAATAAAAGAAATAATATGATTGATTTAAAAAGATAAAGGGAAGAATAAAAGTAATAATTAGAGGAAATAATAATTAAATGTAGGAGAGAGACAAAAATAAAATAAAAAAAGTAAAAAATAGAAGATTGGTTAAATCAACTAAAATCAAGGAGAATATGACACTTCATCGAAGCCTTCTAATACGACATTTAGAAATTTGCTACTTTATCATCTTGATTTTGAAAGGCAAATACAAACTTACCACGTCGATCTATTCATAAAGATCAACAGATAGGCGTTTGCCTTCATGTTCGCCAGCCCACAACTTTCGGTCATGTCGACAAGAGAATCGTCGAATGTGGAGAATTCGAAAGCATGTAGAAACAACGCTAGGAGAAAGTGGATGTTCCGGATAGCAAAAGACTACCTTGATATATCGTCAGGCACGGAAATAGAAATTAATGAAAATCGGGTAGGTTAAAATTATCTTATATAATTATCAAAATTTTAAGAGCTGTTAATATCACATGTATACCACATATATACACAAATAGAAAAAAAAAACTAATAAAGAAAAAAATAAAATATAAATACAATAAATAAATATATTCTCAGGCACGGAATTAGGAATGAAAATCGGAGTTGGCTAAAATTGTCTTATACAATTATCAAAATTTTAAGAGTTGTTAATATCACATGTATACCACATATATATACACCTAGAAAAAAAAACTAATAAACCAAAAAAATAAAAATATACAATAAATAAATATTTATTTAATATCAAATACTCCCTCTATTAATTAAAACATCTCGTTTACTATTCATGCATACTTTTTTAGAATGATAAAAACTATATAAAATATTAACTTTTTAAAAATTTTGTTTTTATAAATTCAAAATTAATAACAATAAGTATGAAATTGTTTAAAAATATTATTAAAAAAGTTAATATTTTATATAGTTTTTAACACCTAAAAAAGTGTGCGTAAATAGTAAAACGTCAAGTTTTAATTAACGGATGAAGTATACATCACATTACACATATATAAAATTATAAATAAATAAACCGAATGAATGGGCTGGGTATATGGGAATGACAAAAAAAACCCTAATCAATATTGCGCTGGTAGATGGGAAAATAAAAACTGGGACAGGTAGGATACAAAACCCCACACACTCATATTGAACATTAATGAGTAATGACCAACCAACTGTGCTACACTGCAATACATACTAATCCTAATTATACTCAATTCATTAAAAAAAACATTTGGTTTAAGAGTAAAATCTTGTTAAGAAAAACATGTCGTTTTAGGTATTTTAATGTTCACTTTCCAAAATTACCCTTGTCATGATTAGATATTTGTTAGTTATAATTTTCAATAAAATGAAAAAGTAAAGTAATAATTAGGGGTATAAGTGTGTTTTTATTTACTTTCTTAAAAAATGTGCAAATATCTAAAACGACATATTTTAATTAACGAAGGGAGTATAAGTTATGAAATTTTGGGTGGACTGCAACAAAGTCCAGCCCACCCCTAGATCCATCCCTACATATCCTTATGCTTGATCCAAACGGGATAAGTTCGAAACTCTGTTCTCCTACATTCACATCCTTGTGCATAGTAAGGAATCTCTCATGTCTAAACTCGATAGGGACATCCCACACTGGTCGCAATGGATTTTGGTAAGGTTCACTAGGAGTCCAGTGCCTTTATTGACGTGATAGCGCGCCACCCACGGTGCAGTCACTGCCGAATTCTCTTGGGCCACTTAGCGGTGTCGGTGGCTACATCCTCAACGTCTCCTTCACAATTGCTTGGAGGTAGGGAAGATTAGGAATATCCTGTTGGGCCAAGTGGCCCATTTGTCCAGCCCAATATGAAATATTAGCTCATTTTTTTAAAGGATTAAAAGGGCACCTTTTTGCCTTTTGGCTTGTGTGTACGAGAGAATCAAGCAGCAACCCCTAAAGCCGAGAGATCCCAAATATTGGAGCACAAAAGTGAGGAGGGAGGAAGGAAAAAAGAGGGAGAAAAGTTATGAGAAAGTGAGTGGATCTTCCCTATCTCATCCGGTTCTTTCACCTTTCGATTCCGATAAGTCAATTTGTGTTTTATCGGTGGATTCTTGTTGAAAGTGGTGTTGAACCAATTCCAGTAGGAGTGGACACAAACCCCGTTCCGATCCTGGCGGGATTTGAGATGAAGCTGCGAACACCGTCTGCTACCTGATGAACCGATCTCCATCGTCGGCTTTGGATTTTGATATCCCCGAGAGATTGTGGTCCGATAGAGACATTTGCTACTCTCACCCGAGGGTCTTTGGTTGCAAGGCATTTATACATGTGCCTAAAGGGCAGAGACATAAGCTGGATACAGAGCAATTACTTGTATTTTTTTGGGTAATAGATATGCTGATTTTAGGTACAAGTTGTGGGATTCGGAGAAGAAGAAAGTATTTAGATCCAGATATATGATCTTTCATGACGACAAGACACTGTCAGATGCTAATACACCCGCACTAGAGGAAGTTCCTAAGCTACCAGTCTACTTCTTCTCAGCCAGAAAAGGCTGGAACTACTTCATGACGACAAGACACTATCAGATGCTAATACACCCGCACTAGTACCAGTCTACTTCTTCTCAGCCAGAAAAGACTGGAACAAGTGGCAAGTCTCATTGATGTGATTTAAGACTTATAGATTTTTCTTATATTTTTTCCCACATTGCTTGTAAACACATAGGAGGCTAGAGTTTCTCCTATATATTGTGTAAGGTTTCTCATTTTTTAATACAAGTTGAATTTTTTAGTGAAAAGTTGAGCACATTTGCTTCCTTTGATTCCGGGTTAAGGATCATGTTTTTGGTGAGATGCTAAAAAGAAACTCCTTTGGTGAGATGTCGAGGGAGACACCCTAGTGAGAGGAGAAGGTATCGAAGGGTCGAGATCCACAGAGTGTGATTCCGAGAGGATTGAGATCGAGTGTGGGAGGTTCAAGGGTGAGAGGGCTGCGAATTTTTGCAATACATATCCGGTTACTAGTAGTAATTTTATCTCTTCAAATAAAGGAGGAACCTCGTCGTCGACCCTGGCGGCTCGACGTGTTCCCGAGCACATCAAGTGGTATTAGAGCTTTCGGCTAGGATTTCTCAATCTTTTTGTGTTGTTGTCACAAGCATCCACAACCATCCGTTGGAGTTTTGTGTAGGATCAACCATTGAAGTGCATTACGCAGATCCAACGTACATGGACATAGTGTACCATTTGGAAGGGCCTTATGGATTCGCGAGCTTTTGCTGGACCGACCATCGATACCTTACACAGATCCAACGTACAGGGGTGTATTGTATTTTTTGGAAGGGTAACGCAAGATTCGAGGACGAATCTTTTTCAAAGGAGGGGAGGATGATGTGATTTAAGACTTATAGATTTTTCTTATATTTTTTCCCACATCGCTTGTAAACACATAGGAGGCTAGAGTTTCTCCTATATATTGTGCAAGGTTTCTCATTTTTTAATACAAGTTGAATTTTTGAGTGAAAAGTTGAGCCCATTTGCTTCCTTTGATTCCGGGTTAAGAATCATGTTTTTGGTGAGATGCTAAAAACAAAACCCTTTGGTGAGATGTCGAGGGAGACACCCTAGTGAGAGGCGAAGGTGTCGAAGGGTCGAGATCCTCAAAGTGCGATTCCGAGAGGATTGAGATCGAGTGTGGGAGGTTCAAGGGTGAGAGGCCTGCAAATTTTTGCCGTACATATCCGGTTACTAGTAGTAAGTTTATCTCTTCAAATAAAGGAGGAACCTCGTCGTCAATCCTAACGGCTCGAAGTGTTCCCGAGCACATCACTCATGCACTCAGGAGATGATGAGGAGATTCCTACTACAAATGAAGTGTCACCAGAAGCTGAAGTTGAATTTGTTGAGGGTTCTGAGCAAGGGACCTTGTTAAAGAAATAGTAATTCTCTAATATTAGATTATTGAAAGAAAAACAATCACCTATTATAGTAAAACTAAAATGGGAGGTGAGATTGTTACAAGCCTCCAATATTAGATTGTTGCAAGCTTATATAAATGGGAAAGTTTTCATTTGTAAATTCAATCCAAAAACACAGAGTGAAAAGCTTAATTTAAAGCATTAAATAAAGAGAAGCTTTCGGGAGAATTTTTTGTGTAAAATTCCAGAGTGTAGTTTTGGGTGTTAATGTTATATAACACCCACACCCAAAACTACACTCTGGAAAGCTGAGCGTATGTAATTGACGTTGTAATCACGTTATCATTCTATCAAAGTTTTGTGACAGATTAGAAACATCTCGTGTGTGTGTTTTCTATCATTGACATTCTCATTATTCTGATTTTCAGGAAAGTTGAGCGTATTTTTCCCAACAATTGGTATCAGAGCATTGGTTATAAACAATCCACATAAAGTCAGATTTGAGTGGGAGCAATGGCCGCAAAAGATAGAAAGGTGAAACTAGACAAGTTTGATGTTGCGGATTTCGGATTTTGGAAGATGCAAATCGAAGATTATTTGTACCAGAAAAATATTTATCAACCTCTGTCAGAAAAGAAGCCAGAGGGCATGAAGGATGAAGATTGGAATCTTCTTGATAGACAAGCCCTTGGAGTTATCCGACTAACGTTATCACGCAATGCTGCCTTCAATATAGAAAAGGAAACAAGCACGACGGGTCTTATGTCAGCCCTTTGTAATATGTACGAGAAGCCATCTGCCTCTAACAAAGTTCATTTGATGAGGCGATTATTCAATTTACGAATGGCATAAGGCGCATCAATAGCTCAACATCTCAATGAACTCAACACAGTCACAACCCAGTTGAGTTCAGTAGGGATTGAATTTGATGATGAAGTACAAGCCTTGATACTTTTGTCTTCTCTTCCAGATAGCTGGAACGCTACTGTCACGATTGTGAGTAGCTCATCGGGAAGCAATAAGTTAAAGTTCGATGATGTTCGTGATTTGGTGCTCAGTGAAGAGATCCGACGACAAGGGTCGGGTGAATCATCGACATCTTCAGTTATACGTACAGAGTCAAGAAGGAGACATTCAACCAAAGGAAATGGATACGAAAGATCGAACAATCAAGCCAGACCAAAAGACAAGAGGTCGAGGTCAAGGAATCCAAATAGTTCCTCTAGCTTGAAGACCATCGAGTGTTGGTATTGTGGGAATACCGGGCACTACAAAAATCAATGCAAAAGCACTCCACAGAAACAAGAGACGAAGGTGGAGGCAAATGTTAGCTTTAATTCTAGAGGAGATGATGCATTGATATGTTCCTTGGAGAGAAAGGACGAATCTTGGGTGTTAGATTTTGGAGCATCGTTTCATGCTACTTCAAAGAAAGAGCTCTTTGAGAGCTATGTCTCGGGGAACCTTGGAAATGTATATCTTGGTGATGATCAACCTTGTTCAATTATCGGCAAAGGTGCAGTGAAAATTAAGTTGAATGGCTTTGTCTGGGAGCTAAAGGGCATTCGACACATTCCTGGTCTAAGAAAGAACTTGATATCAGTAGGGCAGTTGGCAGATGAAGGCTACAATACAATTTTCAATGGTGATAAATGGAAGACTTCAAAGGGTGCAATGACAATAGTTCATGGAAAGAAAAGCGGTACTCTTTACATGATAGCAAGGGCACGCTACTCAATTGCAGTTGCATCAGGAAATTGAGATTCCAAAATGTGGCACCAAAGACTTGGCCACATGAGTGAGAAAGGGATGAAACTCATGCATTCCAAGGGAAAGCTTCAAGGTTTACCCTCAGCTGAAATGAGTATGTGTGAAGATTGCATACTTGGAAAGCAGAAGAAGGTAAGCTTTCAAACAAATGGCAGATCTCCCAAAGAAGAATCGGCTAGAGCTTGTCCACTCCGATGTTTGGGGGCCAACCACTACAACATCTATTGGCGGAAAACTAAAGCACTATTTTGTGACTTTCATCGATGATTACTCACGGAAAGTATGGGTGCACGGTCTAAAACACAAGTCTGAAGTTCTTGAGGCCTTCAAAAGATGGAAAGCTATGGTTGAAAATGAGATGGGCGTGGAAGTTAAAAGGCTTAGAACTGACAATGGTGGCGAGTATGTAGACACCATGTTTAAAAGCTTTTGTTATGAGCATGGAATCCGAATGGAGAGAACGGTTCCAGGTACACCTCAGCAAAACAGTGTAGCTGAGCGTATGAACCGATCATTGACAGAAAGAGCCAGAAGCATTTGTATACAGTCAGGTCTACCGAAGCAGTTCTGGGCAGAAGCAGTCAATACGCCATGTTACTTGATCAATCGAAGTCCCTCGGTTCCGTTAGATTACCAAATACCAGAAGAGGTATGGAGCGGTAAAGAGATACAACTTTCACACTTGAAAGTTTTTGGTTGCGTGGCATATGTGCATATTAGTGATCATGGCAGGAATAAGCTTGATCCGAAATCTAAGAAATGCACTTTCATCGGCTATGGTGAGGATGAGTTAGGCCATCGCATTTGGGATGATGAAAAGAAGAAGGTGATTCGTAGCAGAGATGTGATTTTCAACGAGTTAGTCATGTATAAGGACTTGACAAAAAGTGACGCCATTAATTCAAAGCAGAGTGGCCTAGTATTTGCAGATGCAAATTATATTCCAGATTGTTCTTTGACATAATCGATCGCAATAAATCCTCAGCCAGAGGAGCACGTTGGAGAAAGTAGTGCACAACAGTCTGACACGACACTACCTTCAACTCCAACTTCTGTATTGAGAAGGTCTTCTCGACCTCGTGTTCCTAACAGGAGATATATGAATTATTTTTTGTTGACTGATGCAGGGAGCCTGAATGTTATGATGAAGCTTGTCAGAGCAGTGAAGCAAGCCAGTGGGAGCTTGCAATGAACGATGAGATGCAGTCTTTAATTTCTAACCAAACACGGGAACTTGCTGAGTTGCCCATAGGTAAGAAGGCACTTCACAGCAGATGGTTGTACCGGGTGAAAGATGAGCATGATGGCTCTAAGAGGTATAAAGCTCGACTAGTTGTCAAAGGATTTCAGCAAAAAGAAGGTGTTTGGGTGTAAAAATTCTATCTTTTGTTAAAAGTCACCATATACACTCGTGGGATTATTTTCATGAAAACTTTCATGTGATGGTCACATATATCAAACACGAGTACAAATTGGTTGACAATTATTACAAGCAAATAAAGAATGCGCAAAATATGTTACATATCAAATATATCATTTTAGCGTACTACAAGCTCGTAAACTAAAGTATACAAATTTAATACAATAGTCGAGCATACAGAAAAAAAAAGGTAACAGTAAAATTGTCAAAAGTGCAAATCCCTTCCCTTGGGTGTGGATTTGGAGTTTCTCCAAATCCATCTTCCATATCTTCTTAAAAAAAGAAGAAAGAAAAAGCAGATCAGTAGTGATTTTGACAACCGTATGTTCTCTGGAAAAAATAAGGGAAAGAGAATAATATTATACACAAAAAAATAGGCTTCATCTACCTCCTCGTTTTTCCCTATAAAAGCTGATGATTTTCTGGTTGCAAGGAGACTGGTCACGGTTGCAGGCTGCAAAAAAAAACAGAGGGAGAGAGAAAAAGTCACCCTCAAAAGCCATCCAAACAAACAAAGCAAAAGAAAGAGGCAGGAAAAAAAAACACAGCAAGCATACAAGCAACTAGCAGGAAGAAGACAAGAAGAAGAAGGCAAGTTAAGCAAGGTAGCCTTCTCTCCGCGTGGGGTTCCTATTGACTCCCGAGACCCCACCCTTGCAAAGCACTCTGGTTTTCGCTTGTAGCCTGGGTTTCGGAGTCGTCAAGGCCAAAAGAAATAAATTCACTGCTTCAAACAAGGCCAAAAGAAACAAAGAAATAGTAATTCTCTAATATTAGATTATTGAAAGAAAAACAATCACCTATTATAGGAAAGCTAAAATGGGAGGTGAGATTGTTACAAGCCTCCAATATTAAATTGTTGTAAGTCTATATAAATGGGAAAGTTTTCATTTGTAAATTCAATCCAAAAACACAGAGTATGTGAAAAGCTTAGTTTAAAGAATTAAACAAAGAGAAGCTTTCGGGAGAATTTTCTGTGTAAACTTTCCAAGATATTTGAAGAAAAACAGCACTTGTGAGCTAGTTAAACTTTCCAAGAGATTTGAAGAAGAACAGCACTTGTGAGCTAGTTAAACTTTCCAAGAGAAGAAAGGCCTTGAAGAACTAATGTGATTTGGGATGGGGTCCAACCCTTTGATAGTCAAGTGACCGTACCAACTCCTCTTAATCCGTCCCTAGAAGTTAACTCAAGCTGACAAGGTGAAGGAGGTAACGTGGGTGGCGGTGACAAGAGGCTCCGACAACAGTGGGTTATAGCGGCTTCGGCATGGAGGTGGTTACAATGGAGGCGGCGGTGCAGTCGGCGACAGTGGATCTGGAGATGGTGATGCCACAAGTGGCGGGTGATCAAGACGCAAAAAAGACCGGCCAAAACAAGAGATCATAAAAAAAAAAAAAAAAAAGGCATCTCCTAATTTACTCTCTGTACAAAACCGACCCTAAAATTAATAAGTTCATCGGCAAGCCTTACTGGGCTGCTCTATGTTGATTTGTCTCTTCAGTCATCCATGTTTAGTACTTTTAAGAGTCGGGCTTCAGAAATGTTACATTTGCCTTTTTTACCGAGAAAAATGCTACAATTGATCAAAGGGTAAAGATGTCGTAGAGTTAGACTCCATAGAGTGGGTAGTATTTTTAAAGATACGTCAATGAATGAGATACATTACCAATTCAAACATTTCTAAAACATACCGAACCCCGTGATCAGACCCAAAAGTTAATATTTATATATATATTTAATTATTGTTTTATTCGGCTAGTCCTAAAGATTATGCACTAGGGTATTTTATTTGATATATGCTAGCTACTGAGTAAACATGCAAATCTTACCCTAGTGGTAGTGGTTAAGTTTAAGAAATGCACTATAGGTTAAATAATTGCTTTGGAGAGAGCCCTTTTTATTAAAGTCTAGATGACTGGAGATCATGTTCACGGACGCACATGTGCTGATCAATAGTCTAGTACCTCAGTTGAGTAGGATTTTATTCTAAAATTAATTGATAATTTACTTTGTACTTTTGGTGTGAGATACTTATCCTTTCACATATTAAGATATTAGATTGAGCAAAACAAAAACAAAAAAACAGTTGGAGTGCATTAGTTTAATCATAATCAGTTAAATGGTGATTCTCTAATCCTAATTAAGTGAAAAATCAAATAAAAAAATTTAGTACCAAAATATCCTCACTTACCAAAATTTTAGGCAGGTCATGCCCGTTCTACGCACGAGACATATAAGTTTTGGTATTTTATAAGATTATTTAAGAAATTATTTTATGTCATATTGTTCCTTAATCTAAACTATATGTTCATAAAATTGTTTTCACTTCAAAACGAAAATATAAAATTGGTTGGCTTGTGTATAGATATATCATATATTTATACAGTCTTTAGGATACACGAAAACTATAAAACAATGTACAAATAGTAAATCTTGATTTTATATGTATCATACTTTGGTTTAAGTTATTTATAAAAAAATATTTATATTTTTTGTATGTCTTACATTTTAATTTTTAAGAAATATTATTATAGTTAATTGTTCATGACAAATATTATGGTATATTTAATGCCCTAGTTTGGTATCTTATACTTGCATGAAATTCAGTTCATATTTTATTTTTTCAATATTGTCTCTATTGACTATCCATATCCTCTTCAAATGGTAAAAGTTAATTATTTTATCTTGTATTAAATTGTCGACTTTTTTTTTTACTTTTAAACTAAAATATAAAATTGATTGGCTTGACTAAGAAAAGATTAGTACTTTGTATATACTATACTATTCAAGTTTTTTTTTTGATAAAATTGTACTATTTAATTTAATTACTAAGAAAATACTTATAATTTTAAAATCAAACAATAGTATATTTTTTTCAGTAGATATCATTATATATAGAATTTTGTAGATAGATTTATAGAGATTAAAATAAACGTAGTAGATAACTATAATATTATGTCTTTATTTGCATCTTTAAATCAAACATTATATTTTTTTTTGTTCATCTATATTTTAATTGTAAAATCAAAATCAAATGATTATTTTCCCAATAAAAAAACAGAAAAAAAAAATGATTATATTCAAACTATCTATGGCTTTGCTAAAGAAACAGAAAAAAGAGTATTTTTTGGTTTTGAAATTAATCAAATCCTAATATTGATATTTAGTTCAAAAAAAGAAAAAATTATATAGATATTTTAAAATTTCATATATAACTAAATGAGCAATTATCAAATTATAAAATCAAATAAAAGGAAAAAAAATAAAGCATTGAAGTGATCTTTGGTGGGAGAATTATTAAGATTGAGATTTGAGAGTTATGGGGGAGAGTCATTAAGAGGTCTTGGGACACAATTTTTAAAGGTATATATATATATATATATATATATATATATATATATATATATATATATAGATATAGCGGTAAAGTCGGATTCATAAGGGGGAGGACTGTCTTGAGCATCAGAGGGTCCTACGGGGGAGACAAGCCCTGCCATAACCTCGTTTGTTCTTGTTTTGTAGGTTGCAGTTTGAGTTGAGTCCATAGTCGAGATCGATCTCCTTCAACAATTATGATGCAGATTTTATTCATCACAAGTTGGATCAGTTTGGATGAGCAATTAAAGTACATCGGCATAGTAAAGTAGGTATCATATTGAAACTAGTGCGTGTTATTTATTCCCAAATAAAACATAACATTAGTGTATTGTAATACTAGCATAGCATCTACATTCGATCATACAGATGAACACAGAGGCGAGGTGCAATGAGAACTTGAAGAGGCGTTGCCTTCATGTTGGTTAGCCCAGAGCTTTCGGCCATATCGACAAGTGCATCATCTACCGTGGATAACTCAAAGGCTTGCAGAAAAGAAGCCAGGAGAAACTGCGCATTGCGAATACCGAAAGACATCCCTGGACACATCCTTCTCCCTGACCCAAATGGGATCAGCTCAAAGTTTCGGCCTTTTACGTCCACATCCTTGTGGGTGGTCAAGAACCTCTCTGGTCGAAACTCCATTGGGTCCTCCCACACCCGCGGATCACATTGGATTTTTGGAAGGTTAAGTATGAGCCTGGTGCCTTTCTTGACAAGATAACCACCCACAATGCAGTCGTCGCTAAATTCTCGCAGGACACCTAGGGGTCCCGGTGGATACATCCTCAGCGTCTCCTTCACAATCGCTTGGAGGTAGGCAAGCTTAGGGATATCAGATTCATTCATATGCCTATCCTTTCCAACACAGATGGTTAATTCATCTTGCACCTTTCTTAGAGCGTCACGATTGTTCAGAAGTAGAGAAATGGCCCATGTTAGGAACACTGGGGTTGTGTCACTTGCTCCCGAAAGCATAATCTATGAAGTCATATAAAACATACAAGAAGATTGAGCTAGGTTTTAAGATGTTAAAGATCTCCAACAAATTTTATAAAAAATTAATATCTAAAACATATTGACAAACAAATATTTCTTCAACATTTTTATTATCGATCTTAAGTTGTTTCTCTATTTTGCATCTCTATGAATGCCATGGGTCTTATGCCTACAATTTCTCCATTTTAGAGAAGGTTTGTCATTTATATATACAAATATAGAGAATTTGCTTCCTCTCCTCCAAATTCTCTACTTTAGAGCATATCCAACAACTCCTCTAACAATTCTTAAAAATAGAGAAACAAATTAATATCAAAATCTCTAAAAAATTTATAGCAAATTGTGAAATAATTTCATACAACTAGATTAACATGAATTTTAAGTTAAAATTTTCAAACGTAAACAAGTTTAATTGAAACACGAAGTTTAACATAACTTAAAATTAATTTAAACTAGTGTGAGTTTGACATTTATGTATAACATGAGTTTTAACATAACTTAAAACCAACGTGTTTAAATTAAACATCGAGTTAGTTATAGCAAAACATCCAATTTAATTTAATTATAACAAAAACTCCTAAATTTTTGTATAAATATAACAAACTTGTCCAATTGTTAATGAATTCCAATGAATTTGAATTGGTATTGAATAGAATTCAATTTTAGAATATTTGTCATCTTCCTCTAAATTTAGAGAATTTTTTTCTCTCTCCTATGATTTCTCTGTTATAGAAATGAGTATAGATGAGCTGCTGGACCTATATATATACTAGGGGTGGGCACGGGACGGGACGGGATTGAGCCGGGACGGGACTCGTCCCGCGAAATTTTTACGGGACGGGATCGGAACGGGATTGACACTTTTTTTTCGGGACGGGATCGGGACGGGATGGTGTCTGGACGGGACGGGATCGGGACGGGACGGGCCTTGTCCCGCATATAAAAATAATAAAATATTATATAAATTTGCAAAGTGAAAAATGCTTTCATAATTCATTATTTTGTATAATATGTTGAATACGGAATTCTTCTCAACTATATTATTCAATAATAATAATAATAATAATATTATTATTATTATTATTATTATTATTATACTATTATTAATTCATACAATGATTGTATAATTAATTATAATGTTCAACATATTTGGCTACATTATCATACTAGACAGGACGGAAAGGAATTGAGACGAGATTCACCAAATATTGTCTCATTATCGATTGATAGTTGGGAAGAACACCGTATTTAGCTATTTGCCTCTTGTAACTCTAAATTGGTATAATAATAATAATAATAATAATAATAATAATAATAATAATAATAATAATAATAATAATAATAATAATAATAATCCCACGATATAATTAAAAATACAATAAAATAATATTACTTATTTTTATTGTTATTATTATAAAATAATTATACTTTACAAGAAAAAAATATAATATGATATAATAATAATATAATAATAATATAATAATAATAATAATAATAATAATTTTATTATAAATTAATATTATTATTAAATTATATTATAATATTATATAATAATATTATTATTATTATTATAAATTGAAAATTGAAAATTATTATTGTAGTTATAAATAATATTTGCTCAAATAATAATATTATTATTATTATAAACAAATATTATGATTATTATAAATGGAAGATTATGATTATAATTATAATTATAATATTTGCTCAAAATAATAATAATAATAATAATATATTATTATTATTCTATAATATTATAATATTATTATTATTATAAAAATTATTATTATTATTATTATTATTATTATTATTATTATTATTATTATTATTATATGCGGGACGGGACGGGATTTGCGGGATCCCACCGGGATCGTCCCGCGTTTCGTCCCGCATAATTTTTGCGGGACGGGATTCGCTATTTTGTCCTAAATCCCACCGGGATCGGGACGGGATCGGGATTTGCGGGATTTGTGCCCACCCCTAATATATACACTGAAATAAATCAGATATCCAAAATTCATGGAAAATATGCCTAAGAAATTTGATAGTGCATACCAAGCAAGTAGCCTTGTTGATTGTATCACCATCAAAGCCATAATCCTTGTTGACATGAGAGTTCTCAAGAATAGAAAGCATAGTATCCATGAAGTCCTCATCACCTTCATTTTTGGATCTTGATAATCTCCTCTCCTTATGCTCCTGGAGCCATGTTTCGAGGATGGCATCCATCTCTTTGCCAGTCTTCTTCATGGCCTTCTCTTGTCCACCCAAGTCGAGCCACCTTAGAAAAGGAAGGGCGTCACCTATAGGAAACAATCCTAGTTCATGAAAGAAACCTTTAATTGTTCTCTCCAAACGCGACATCTCTTCCTCGCAACCACCATATTTTTTCCCGAAAATGATCCTAACCATTATATCCATTGACAGTTGAGAAAACCATGGCTTCAAATCAACTAATTCCTTATTCGAACCACTACTCCTTTTGCTTTTCGACCAAAACTCGTACATATTTTGTATGCACACTCTCGTCCTCTCCGTCCAAACATGAGATAGCATATCAAGGCCACGATTTGATAGAAGCTCAAGGGTGACTATCTTGCGCAAGCTACGCCAATATAGCCCATGTGGGGCGAACGATAAATTGGCATCGCCATAAGCCATGAGATCGGCCACAATTAGCCTTGGACGCGAAGCAACAACTTTGTCGTTCAAAAGCAAGCATTCTTTCGCCATCTCCCAAGAGCTTACCACTAAGGCCTTTCGCAACCCAATCCTTATCGAGAAGACCGGACCATGCTTATCAGCCATTTCACCTAACAGCTTGTGAGGCAACAGTGAACCTCCAAGAAGATGAAGATGACCAATAATAGGCCAGCCACCTCCAGCTACTGGTGGCGGTGGGTTGCTCTTCTTTTCATGCTTATGCACAAATAATTTTATCACCAACGCAGTGAAGGAAATTGGAAGAAGCAGAGAAACAACAACAGTAATAATGAAAGTTGGAGATCGGCAAAGCTGGAAGACAGTGGCCATATATGAATCTCGGTTGTGGAATTTGGAAGGAGTTTTAGCTAATTAATATGGCTCTCAGCTAATAAAAAACACTCTCACTCATATGCCTGTAGATGAGACATATGACTGAGATCCTAGGAAGGTTGTTAAATCTTAACCACTCAATTATAAATAAGTAATTTAGATTTAAATTAATTTAACTATTTTTTAATTTATATTTTAGGGTCGATAGATTTTTAAACTCCATGCAACCTTACACGCTGTGGCCACTGGCGTGTGGAGGACCCTAAAAAATATCCAGGGCTGAGGTTGTTGTTAGATTTTTTTTTAAAATATACTGTATACACACACTTTTTTCAAACGGTTTTTAGCTCGTTTGGTTGACAACCCAAAAATCCAAGAAGTAGAACTTTCTAGGAAGTAGGAGAAATTTATGTGTTTGGTTGATATTTTTGAAAATAAAAAACGCAGGAATTCAACTTCCTGGGAAGTTCACTTACCTAGTCCCCTAGGTAAGTTCAACTTCCCCATTTTTAACTTGGAAATTTTCATTTCCTTCCTTTAATCTCATAGAATAAAAAACCAACCAAATATATTTTTAGAATTCCCATCAATTTCAGTTTCCGGGAATTCAATTATCATGAAGTAACTTTCCAGAAATTTTAATTCCGACGTTGAACCAAACGAAAATACAGCCTAACAACTTTCAAATCTTGACTTTTAGGGCAGTGGTGGGCCTTCCCAAATGATAAAGGCCCATTATAGGCAGTCAAATGATAAGGTTAAAAAACAAGCGATTTGGAACCGTGTTGCTAAACATTACCATATCCCATCAGAATTTCATAGCACCATACATTTTCTTCGACCCATCGGAATTTCATAGGATCATACATTTTGTTTTTACTTGATTACAAGATTTCTTTTTCTAAAAGGTAGATTAAATTGTGGAGCAGCTCGTGGTGGCGGGTCTCACATTTCACCTCACATTTTTTTTCCTCCAAATTTGTTCTCTATGCGTCATATATGAGTTACTCACGGTACGCCACTAAATTATTTCAAATATAATTTTATTTTTAAAAAATTCAAAAAATATACTTCTTCCGATCTAAAATAAGTGTCGTTTTAGCATTTGACACAATTTTGAAGTGAAGTATTAATTATCATTGAGTTTATATATTTTTTCTAAATTTTATCATTTATTAAATGCTTATCAACTTTTCAACCAATAAGTGGGGAGTGTGAAAGAAAAAATGATCGACAAATACAATTTTCATTAATCAATCTATTAAATTGTCTAACAAATATAAAACAATACTTATTTTGGATCGAATTCAAAAGTCTAAAACGACACTTATTTTGGATCGGAGGTAGTATTTACATATTTCTAAATTTTTATTGAAAAAAATCATATTTGAAAAAATATAAAATTTATCTTCTAATATAATTAATCTTTTAATTATATAATTTTTTTAAAATAAAATCTTTAAAGATACAAGTTTATAAATATGTAATTATAAGTATATAAAATATAATATTTTTTAAAGTAAAATTATACCCAAAATAAGTTATTGGTACACCAAAGAGTGCACCTGGAATGATCTCTCGTGATATATACGGCAGAAAGTCACTAAGTTATTGTAGCCCCACTTTATTAATTTTTATAGATAAACATGAAATCACCTAAATAATTAATTTAATTTAATTAATGATTAATTTAAAAAATCTAATTAGTTATTAAATCAATCTAACAACTTTACCATAGGATTAATTTACAAATATCCTACTATATATGCTTAAGAATTTAATTGGTTGAAGATAAATTATGATCACACCTAAAAAAATATTAAGGAGTCCTCGATCGTACCCTGTAAGGCTGAAAGCCTGAAACCCATGTGCCATCAAAATTCTACAGTATGCAATACTTTACAACCATGAATCTGTGAATTTTTTTCCCCCAGAGATCAGGTATTACGTTGGATTTATAAAAGTAAAATTGTAGGAGTATGTGGTAGCCAGTGGATCATCGTAAGACTGAAATCTTGTGCATACAGTGACTTGTGTTTGGTAAGTTTTCGTATACGTTACGTTAGGTAAAACCATAAAAGTTCTAGTGAAACGAAATACATGGTGTAACGGTAAAATAGAGAAATATTGTGTTACATTAGTATGAATATTATATATGCGGGTATGAATATATCAATATATTGTTATGTGTGAAGATGAATACGATGTTATTTATTTTATGTTGGGTAAGAATAAATAATATCATATTCATATACTTATATTTACATTATATTCATATTCAAACAAACTAATATTCATATATTCATTTGAATATAATAAAATATTAATATGAATATGCAACAATATTCATCCATTTCACCGTTGCACCGTATCTTTCGTTTCATCAGAATTACCTTACTTTGTTACGTTATATATGTATGTTTTCTAGGACCCGATTTTTCAATAAATATAAGAAGGGGCCTATGTTAAATACTAACATTTTCACGCACTTTAACATTCAATTAACAAAAATTTGGTGATGGGTGTGACTTTGCATAGAAAACGGTTTTAATGGTTGGTTTTATGCAATTTTCGTTTTAAGGGGTGGTTTCACGCAAAACACCCTATTTAAAGGTGATTTTATGCAATTTTGCCATTGTCAAATGGCATCAAGTAACAATTGTAGGGGTGGGCGTGGGACGTGATGAGAAGGAACGGGACCGGGACGAGGCTCGCCCCGTTAATTTTTTCCGGGACGGGATTCACTATTTTTTTTTTAATTTCACACGGACCTTATCCTGCACGGGACGGGACGAGCCTTGTCCCTCAAATAAAAATAATAAAATATTATACTAAACACTTGAAAAATAAACAATATTATAAGAACTTGAAAAATCTTACACTTACGGTATGTAAAATTGTACATTAATAAGTAAAGGTAAGTGTTCAACTTCAAACTTTAAATGTAAATAGTAAATACAATTACTAAATACGGCGTATGTACATATAATATAATATAATATATATAATATATATTATATTATTATATATTATATATATAATAAATAATGTTATATATTATATTATTATATGAGAAAATGGTGCTCAATATACCATTTCTCTTGGCCCATTGCAAAAATAACCCTCCCTCGGCCCAATTTGCAGAAATGTCAAAAAGGCCCAATAATTTGCAAAAGTAACCGGTTGTGAGAACCTATTCCTGCGGGTGACCTTTCAATTGCAATTTAGAAAGAGAAAATGGTAGAAAGGAGACATCACATCACGGTCATCTCTCATACTCACCATTTCTGAAACCTGTAGAAATTCAAAAGACTTGGAGGAGAAAACCACCATTGCCAAAGCTTGGAGGGAGCACTTAGTGCGACGCCGGAACCGAGAGAGAGAGGCTGCTGCGACGCCGGAACCGAGAGAGAGAGATGGGGAAACCACCATTCAAGGGAGGGACGACCCGACATTGGAGAGAGACGAGAGTTGGTGCCCAATCCGCCATTGAAGAGAGGTTATCCCCCATTCTCTATCTCTAAGCTTTCTCCTTTTATGGCGGTTTGGGGGTTTGAATGCATGTAAATTCGATTTGGGGCTGGTGGGAAGAATTGGGTGAATGGGGTTGGAAATTTGTGAAGGGGAAACCCTAATTGTATGTGTGGTGGGCGGTTTGGGGACAGGGGTGGAGATTTGCCATTGATGTTAAGTTGAGGATGAAATTGAAGGTCCAAATAGAGTAGAAACGATTAGACAACCCCCATGAAAGAATGAAATTTGGAATTTGATAACTCGTCAATGGCGAGTGGAGTCGTTCTTGTGGATAGGGGAAACGATTGAATGGCTAGGTATAGGAAATTCTGAGTTGGCTTCGATTTGGGGAAGTAGGGGACAACACATATGACTTGTCTTCGATTAGTTATAATGGATAGTGTCTTTGAAAAACTCATGGTTTTAAACAAACCATCATGCTCGATGTAGTCTGGATAAATCTACTTAGGTACTCATGGTTTTAAAAAAATTTCTCGCACAAGGGATAATGAAGATGATATATACAAGATTTTAGAGGATTATGGATTAAAGGCTAGCAACCCCTTTGAGGCCCTAGTTTCAAGTCCCATGTGCTAGTTTGTTGTTAGTGTTGTGGTAAAGTGTTGTTTTTGGACCCAATCACACTCGTGATCAACCTTTTGCTGTCTAACTATATGCTCATGATTCTTATGATATGAAGTTCTTTGAGTTTCGTTACTCTTGTATATTGAATAAAAAAAAACGAAGATCCTCAAACCATCTGATGTCTTAAAGCAATCATATTTAGTTGTTGATGGTTTTTCGTGGCATTTGTGTAGAGTTGTCATTTGGATGATGTTAAATTTTCTGGCAGAAACATTATTTTGACCGGCTAGGCATTTCTATATATTGGCAAGGATTATTACTGAAATGAGTATTATCTGAATGACAGATTAAGGACAATGACAAAATCGAAAGGAAAAAAGGCCGCGATGTCGTCGAGCAAGAAGGTATCACCTGTTATCACTTATGAGACAGATTAGAGGCCTTATTCATTTGTCTTGGTGATGTCAACTGTGTGGGCTTGTGTGATATTTGTGCAGGCGACACTAGCCCTTCCTCCGACAAACTATTTTAGAGGGAGGTCGAACCAGTTCTCCAAGATGGCCATGCTGAAAGGAATGGACGATGGCCTAGCTGTGGCTGATTGACAAATGTTGAAGGACAGCAGGCTAGGGGGCATTGTAAATATCGGATCCAATGTGTCGTATTGCTCAGCCCTGATCCATTACTTCCTCGAGAGGCAACTGACTTATATTGGTTAGGAAATATTGTTGTTCGTTGTGTTTGGTTGACTTGATAAACTTGTTAGCATTTCGAAATTTTGGAACCATGTGTTTTTTACTATATATGTATGTTGTCGAGACTTGGTTATATTTATTATAGATGGTTGTGGCTAATGTTGCGTTATTATGCATTCTGTTTGGGTGTACTTGTCGTTTTTCTTATGGTTGACAGTTTCTGAGATATATAAAACATGATAAGGGATTGCCTGTTATCGTCTTAGTATTTGATGAGATTGGCTAGGGAAAATATTATAGTGGCTAGTAAGTACAAAACCTCGTACATATGTGAAACTAAACGCCCAGTTATGCACAAAATAAACGACCAAAACCCCAAAGTTTCCCTGATTGACATGCATACTACCAAAATACTACCTTCCTCAACATACCCAAAAGATGCGGCATCCCACTAGATAATCATATGATCGCCTATCCACGTCACGTTTCCTTAAGTCCTCAGTGTTAGTGTTCACTATGAATTTTTTTCACCTTGATACAAGGTTATTTCCAATAAGCTCGGACGTTGCCTGTCGATTGTGGTTGTGTCTAACATTAATGCCGCATATGTGCTTCTGCACAAACTTTCGCAATTGCCACGTGTATCCCTGTGTATGTCTAGATATATTCCGTTGATGACTAGGATTTCCCTTTGCCTGGCTAGTAACTGAATTTTTGGGTTTTATTCTTCCAACTTGACGTTAATGGCAGCCATGAAGAAGAATCAGTTGTTTTTCACTTTTTGGTCCACCTATCGAGCTCCCCCATCTCCTTTTATACTCCCTTTGAAAACCAATAAACTCCCCATGTGATTTCCCTCCATTTTGCCTTGGCGGGAACTTTTTTTGTGAAAAGTGAACCCTCTCTCCTAGCATTAAATGCTAAGCTTTCTCACCCTCTCTCCCAGTGTCACTGTCACCTCTGCATTCCTTCTTTTTTTATTTTTTTTTGCCAAAATGATTACACTCCCTCCTATTTTCGGTTGACACGTGTCCCACATTTTGTCACAACTTTTCCCGATTTGTGCAGAGGGTAACCGGCAACCGGTTGTGCCCAATTTGCAAGAATGACAAATTGTCACGCCTTTGCCAATTTTCTAGGTGGAGGTTATTTTTGCAAAGTGGAGGATGAAATGGTATATTCATACAAATCATCCTTATTATATATGTAATATATATTATATAATATATAATATATAATATGGAGAAAATTTGCGTCGCAGACCCTTTTTTTGGACCAAATTAAAAAGCTGTCCACGGATTTTTTTTTTGTTAAAAGTCCATCTAAAAAAACCATAATATCTCCCGCCCCCCCCCCTCATCCATCCTTTCCCCCGATTCCTCCAGGCCGCCGCAATGGAAGTCTCGACCGCGTCTCCTCTCACCCCTTCCTTTCCAGTGACAGATCCTTCGCCAGGTTTCCGTCATCAACCCCGAGCCCTGAGATCCGGCTCCCTCTCTCCCTCATGCCCACCCTTTCTTCCCAGGCTCCCCTCGGAGATTATCACCTCCCCGTCCTCCTCCTCCCGGAATCGATCAAACTCCAATCGATCATCATCAATCAGAGAATATTCATCTTCATCGATCATCAAAAATCGGCGTCATCTCCTAGCCTTGCCAGATCTGACTCTCAATTCGCAAACCAAACACAAGTCAGACGGCGATTTTGAGTTCGATCTCTCGAATTCGAAAGTAGAGATGGCGAGATCCGGTCTGGGTGTATATGAAGTCTGATCTGGAGGTGTCGGATCTCCAAGGTCCCCTTTGTTTGAAGTCAGATTTGTTACCACACAACTACAGATCTGATTTTCGATGCTTACCATTCATCTTCCCCTTCAAGGAACTCCACTGCCGCTTTGGATCTGAGTATGGTTCGTTTGATGCTCCTGGGCTTCGGATCTCCAAGCTTTCAGTTTCAGCAATTTGAGGCCGGTCTCTCTTTGCTCTGCGAGGGCCCCGATCAGGCCGGCGTCGACGAGTCCAGGGCGGCGGAGCGCCTCGTTGATCAGCTGCTGGGGAGAGAGGACGTCTCCTATCAAGCGGCAGAGCAATCCAGATCCGATTGCCGCCTCCATCTTCCTCCTGGTTGCCGCCTCCGAGGCGATGAAGACGACGCCGATTCGAGGCGAAGAGTATCCCGCCTCCATCTTCCTCCTGGTTGCCGCCTCTCACCTCAGGAAGATCCGCCTGGAATTGAAGAGGATGAATCGAAGGAGAGGAGGATGAATCGAAGAGGAAGCTCGCCGGTGGACTTTCTGAAATCGCCGGTGGTCTTGTGACTGAAATCTAAATCCTCCTGGTCGTCGGCGATGGACTTTCTGAAATCCTCCTGGTCGAAGAGGAATCGAAGAGGAAGCTTGAAGGATGAATCGAAGAGGAAGCTCGATGGACTTGCTGAAATCCTCCTTGCTGAAATCCACCGGTGGACTTGTGACTGAAATCTAAATCCGCCGGAGGATGAATCGAAGAGGAAGCTCGCCGGTGGACTTGCTGAAATCCTCCTGGTCGTCGGCGATGCCTTTGACAGTCGGTAATGTTGTTTTTTTTTATCATGATCCTCGAATTCGGTTCCGCTTCCAACGAGTACAATGAAGACGACCGATTAATTAAGATGATCAGTGTTATCGGCCGGTTGACTTTACATTAAAAAATAATTTAATAAATCTCCTCAAATCACTGTATGTACACGTAGTGTATTTTAATCAAACAAGGAGATATATATGCAATTAAATTTTGTAAACCAAACATTATCCAGCCATTTATTTATGCACATTTTCTTGGAAGGATAATAACCGTTTCATAGTGTCACCAATAACCGTTTCAGCAACAATAACGTTCAACAACGTTGCTGAAATCGAGGTTTCAACATCAACAACTTTGCTGAAACAGGGGTTTCAGCATCAACAACCCTTGTTTCAGGAACGCGGTAAAAAAAAAACCCATTGAAAACAGGGGTTGTTATAATGTGCTAAAACAGGGGTTTCAGCAACTCTGTCTGAAACCCCTGTTTCAGCCAGCAACGCGGTAAAAAAAACCCCATTGAAAACAGGGGTTGTTGTAATGTGCTGAAACAGGGGTTGCTGAAATCGTATGCGCTGAAACAGGGGTTTCAGCAATGCGGTAAAATAAAAAAAAATAAAAAAAACTGAAACAGGGGTTGCTGAAACCGCATGTGCTGAAACAGGAGTTTCAGCATCATCACATGCGGTTTCAGCAACGTGAAAAAAAAAATTGGAAAAAAAAACTGAAAAAGGGGTTGCTGAAACCGTATGTGCTGAAACAGAAGTTTCAGCAATTTCGTTTCAGCAACTCTGGAAACGCGAAAAAAAAAAAATGAGACGGGAGGGGGGCACAGGGGGCACGGGAGGGGGGCACAGGGGCAAAGGGGGCGGTGGACATTTAACTAATTTGGAAGAGGTGGGAGCCCTTTTCCTAATAAAGACCAAAATTTAGGACATCGAGGTAATCACCCCTATAATATGTAATGTTGCCCTAAAAAAACACACATATATAATATATCTTACACCTTATAATGGTGTGAGCTTTCAAATGAATAGTAACTTTTCATTTGTAATTTTTAATTGTTTTTTTAGGTGAAAATTACCTATTTTGCCCTCATAAATTATATCATATCTTATATTAACCATGCCCTTTTAAGTAATTTCCATCTTTTTTTATAAAATGTCTTTTTTACCCTTAAAAGTTTGAATTTAAAAATATTAATTTTTTTATTTCAAGGTCCTTTTATGTATTTTCAAAATTATAAATTGTCATATTTCATCAATTTCACCTAACTATATTTTTTTTCTTATGCCCAAATTACAACTTGAAACTTTTCTCAAATCAACTCTACTTTATATTTTTAATTAAACTATCCAAGTTACAATTACAAGATTTTCTCGAATCAACTATACTTTGTATTTTTAATTTAACTATCCAAGTTGTAACTTTAAGGTTTTCTCAAATTAAACCAACTTTATATTTTTAAGTAGATAATAATTAATAATTATAACATTTTTTTATGAACTCTATAATTTTGGATTTCTTTTTTGTTTTGATTAATAAACTTTTAAAAAGTATGTCCTTCTTTATTTTTTTTAATTGAAAGACATCATTCTACTTTGATGAAAATTTTAAAAGAATATCCTCTCAGTTTCTTATAATGATACCATTATTATTTTTATTACTATAAAATTTAATTTATATGGAAAAATAACTCAATCATACGTACATATGAAAACTTCCCATTTGTAATTTTTAATTGTTTATTGGGTAAAAAAATACCTATTTTGCCCTCATAAATTATATTATCATCTTATATTAACTATTTCCTTTTAAGTAATTTTCATCTCTTTTATAAAATGTCTTTTTTACCCTTAAAAGTTTGAATTTAAAAATATTAATTTTTTTTTATTTCAAAGTCCTTTTTATGTCTTTTCAAAATTATAAATTGTCATATTTCATCAATTTCCCCTAACTATATATATTTTTCTTATTAAAATGCCCAAATTACAACTTGAAACTTTTCTCAAATCAACTCTATTTTATATTTTTAATTAAACTATCCAAGTTACAATATCAAGATTTTCTCAAATCAACTATACTTTGTATTTTTAATTTAGGTACCCAAGTTGTAACTTTAAGGTTTTCTCAAATTAAACCGATTTTATATTTTAAATGGATAATAATTAATAATTATAATAATAATAATTATTATTATATCATTTTTTTTATGTTTAATGATCATGATTTCCGAACTCTATAGTTTTGGATTTCTTTTCTGTTTTAATTAATAAACTTTTTAAAAGACTACCCTTCTTTATTTTTTTTAAATGAAAGTCATCATTCTTACTGCTTTGATGAAATTTTTTAAAAGACTATCATTTCAGTTTCTTATAATGATATAATTATTGTTTTTATTACTATAAAATTTAATTTATATGGAAAATAACTCAATCATACTTATTTGCACATATGAATATTTACACATAAATAAAACGTAACATTTGCAATTTAAATACGAATAGACCGCGCTTATGCGCGCGGCGCCTAACCTAGTATATATATAATATATAAAGAATTACTAATAATATTATTAAAAAACTTCGCTGTAAACCAACTTGTCTCAGAAATTGTTAACAGTGATCGAAACCTAAATACAAGAAGCTTGAGTGATTTAACCAAAAGATTAAGATATATCGAAGCTTGCAACATTGACATTGATGTTTTTCCTTTCCCTTTTTCAAGTAACAAGTCATCTAAATTCAATTATAAGAAAAGGAAGGCAAAATAGTACATTAACATCAGCAATACAACTTCAACGTAACTGCTACAACTTAATATCAAAAGGAAATCTTCTCTACGTCACTATGCCAAATTACAATTCAGGCGACGGACTCTCGAATGTCCGTTGCCTGAATCCAATTCAGGCGACAGACTTAGAGAAGTCCGTCGCTTGACTACCAGGGCCTTTGAACTCACCCCAATTCATATTTAGGCAACCACAATCCATCAAAGTTCGTCGCCTGAATATAGCTTAGGCGACGAACATTTTCAGGCGACGAACAAAGAAAGGAAAATGGTCGCTTGAAAATAGGGCCCAACAACTTATGTCAGATCGAACATTCAGGCGACGAACAAATGTGAAGATCTCGTCACCTGAAAAAATGTCAATTTAAAACATTTATTCAGGCGACGGACATATAAAGAGGTCCGTTGCCTGAGTGTGGGGTAGGTCTACTACATTCAACACTATACACTCAGGAGACGAACAAAGGTGAAGATCTCGTCGCCTAAAATAATGCACATTTAATATATTTATTCAGGCGACGGACATATGAAGAAGTTCGTTGTTTGAGTGTGTGGTAGGAATAAGACATTTAATACTATACACTCAGGCGACGGAGATTAAGTGTAGTCAATGTTGGTCGCTTGAACGAGGGACAAAAGAGGGTCACTCATTCAGGTGACGATATATTTTTTAATGTTCGTCGCTTGAGTTAAATTCAGGCGACGGAGATAACATATGTAGTTAATGTTGGTCACTTGAAAGAGTGACGAAATTTGGTGACAAATAGCAATTATGTAATTTATAAATCTTATAAATTATAAAATATTTTATATTTTTAAATTTAATTATGTAATTTTAATCTTATAAGTTATATTTAAAATATTTTTAAACCATAATTTATAATGTTATAAATTTTAAATTAATCTTATAAGTTATATTAATTAATTAAGTAATTTAATTTATAATATTATTATATTTATAATGTTTTTATACAACCATATTCATTAGGTAATATTCATATTGTTTTTATAAAACAATATTGTACTAAACTACTTAACTAGAATTATATTTATAGTGTTTTTATACGAGTTCATGTATTTGTTAATATTATATTCATATATTTTATAATCATAATGTTATAAAATCATAACTTATAACATCATAAATTATAAATTAATTATGTAATATTTTTCGTTTGAGATCGATATTGAGATTGAGATTTTGGTTGTTATATAATATACGAATTTTCATTTGAAATTGTGATTTTGGTTGTTAAATATAGGTTTTATAATAGATGTTATATATGGATTTTTAATTTTCGTCTAAGATCGAGATCGAGATTGGGACTGAGATTGAGAGTTTGGTCATTAAATATACATTTTGTCAATTGCAAATTATAATCTTATTATATTTATAATGTTTTTATACACCCATATTCATTAGATAATGTTCATAATATTTTTATAAAACAATACTAAACTGCTTAACTAGAGCTATATTTAAAATTCTAATTTTCATTAGAGTTTGAGATTGAGACTAAGATTGATATTGAGAGTTTGCAAATTATAATCTTGAATTTTTGCTCTTAGCTCCTAAAATGTTATTTATTTTTAAGACGTCTAAAATAAATGTGGATTTAAAAATCCTATTTTAATATCGAGATTGAGATTGAGAACGAGATTGAGTTAAGAAGAGCTCAGTGTAAAGTCGATGATTTTTGGACAGTTTCAGCCTAGCGACATTTTAGTAAAATGAGTCGTTTGGGTAACGACATTGAGATTGAGATCAATATCGAGATGGAGATTCATATCAATATTGATGGCTCCCTTACTTTCCCTTGATGAAAAACATATGCTATAGTACTAATTTAATTTATGCAGGATTGATAAAAGACAAAAGGATAAGGTATTATGGCTTTTACATATTGGATATATATTTTATCTTGTAGGTTAATATTATTTTCGGACTAATATATGTTAGGTTAGAATTGTTTCAATCTATCCTTATATATATATTTTCGGTTATATCAATTTTAGTCTATCCATATATATTCAGATTTTATAAAGATGGTTTAGGTCTTTTCAATATATATTTTCGGACTAATGGTTTCTATTTGGTTAAATATTATCTCATATCTTTATTGGATTTTTTGGTTAAAGAATATATTGGATAGACATATGTGTTTCTAGAATGTGTGTACAGGATATTCTCAAAACAAGATCTCAATATATTTCTTCCTAGAATTTCTCTCGGCCAGCAGCTTGAATAGCACAGAAGATTTCGATTTTATCTTAAAGAGAAAGATATGGAGATGTCCAGCCACGTATCTTGTACAGCACAGCAAATCTCAGTTTTAAATTGAAGAAAAAGATGTGGAGCTGTTCTGTATTTTGTACAGCGTATCTCGGCCAGAATTTCAAGTTCAAATTCCAGGAAGTTTCGGCAACAGGATCTCCCAATTCAACGTTTCAATTTTCTGTTACAACTTCTCAGGATTTGGAGAGATAAAGAAATCAGCAATCTGTTGGAGCTCTCCATTATAAAGTCGAAGGAAAAGAACGTTCAGCAACACACCTTCTGCCAAGCCTTCATCGCGCACCAAAGAGCTCTCGAGTTTACAGACGCTACTGCTGATTTCATTCGCTTTCTTTCTCTCTACTTTGTATTCAATTTATTATCTTTTGAGAGTTAGGAAGTTGTGAGCTTTATAGTTTAATTCAATCCCTGTTATACTAAGAGTATCTCATACTCAAACGTATCACACTTCGGTGTGACGAAGGGGACTTTTATTTCTCGATATCTTGGGTTGTCTAGATAGAAGCGAGGTAGGCTTCAGGATTAGAAGAGAGGCACTTCTTCTAGGTTGTATCTAGGACTCATAAGGACAGAGGAATAAAAGTTGTTGAATCCTACGGGTTGGATAACCCTAGGCGGGGACGTAGGCTGGTTAAGAGCCGAACCTCGTAAACAACTCCTGTGTTATTTATTTCTTTATCAGTTTTTCTTACGTCTGATTAATTTGCAGAACTATCAAGGCACGAAAAATACGTTCAAGATCTTGAGACTGAGTTCAAGGCCTTGAAACCCATTATCCAGCCCTTGAAGTTGCTTGCTCTTTACAAGTTTGCGAAAAGCGTCTATACTCTATTCAACCCCCCTTCTAGAGTATTTGTTTCTTACTGTTAATTACTTTACGTACTCAATTCTTCAAATATCAAGATTGATATTGAGATTGACAATGAGATCTAGATCAAGATTGAGATTGAGATTAAGATTTTGGTTGAAAAATATAAATTTTGTGATAGATGTTATGTATGAATTTCTAATTTATGTTAGAGTTTGAGATCGAGACTAAAATTGATATTGAGAGTTTGTTAAATATAGATTTTATGATCTATGTTACATATAAATTTTCAATTTTTGTTTGAGATTGAGATTGAGATCAATATCGAGATGGAGATTCATATCAATATCGAGATTGATATTGAGATCAATATCGAGATGTAATTATTTTTATCTTGAAGAAGTCTAAAATAAATGTAAATGTAAAAAGCCTATTTTAGTAGTATTTGTTTTTTTACAAGTAATTAGATAATTTAGGCAATGTTTTTTTTATATAAAACCATACTAAATAGTACTAAATTTGTAAAAAAGCACGTAGGTTATATATGATTTTGGTTGCCTGGGTATATGGCGCTAAGTATTTCCGCCTAAATTTTGCAAAAGTTTTAAAAACATTCAAGCGAGGAACATGTTTTTTTTAGCCCGTCGCTTGAATGATGCAAGTATATAAGCAAAAATTTTAGGGTTGGCCGCCACTCACCTTATCCTCTCCAACTCCCCAGTCGCCCTGGCCTCTGTGTGCTCCTCTCTCTCTCCAAACTTACTCTAGATCTCAGATCTCCGCCTCACTCTCTTACTCCCGTCGTGGATCTCGACTTTTCATCCTTTTACTCAGCCTTTCTCTCCTAGCCACCCATGTTACCGACTGGAATTGAAGAGGAGGAAGGACTCCGTCGTCGGTGGTCACCACGTTCACTGGTCGCCGGCAACGATTGAACGAAGTCCTGGGGTGCGTGCTTGTTCCCCGCCTCACCAACACATCGTCTCTCATCTCGTCCTATCTCCTCGTCTTGATGCCAGCGAGGAAGACCCTAATTTCAACCCTAAACCACCCTCCTCCTCGGCACCAATACTCTACCCTAAACCCTTCTTGTGCGCCTCCGACGGCCTCTGCACCAGCACCTCGGCTCTCATCTTGTACTCTCTCTTCGAACCCCAAACCCTCTTCCTAGTTAGCCCCAATACTCAACCATAATCCCCCAATTCGAAATCCTAAACCCCAATTTGAAACCCTAAACCCCTTATTTCTGGCCTCTTATGGTGCTCTTCCGAGTTCCGACGGCCTCTGCACCCTTTGGCGCTTCTGTTGATGGCCTCAAGCTTCTCAACACCTACGATACAGAGGAAGACACTGAATTTCTGGAATGCAGAGACCTACGAGACAAATAAGGTGAAGCAATCAAATCCAGCTCCTCTGAGATCACAAGCAAGTTCTCCTACTAGCTCTTTACTCTTTACTTTGTTCCAAATTGATCAACTGTTGCTTTCTACTTCCGCTGATGACTGATTGCATTGAATTCCAGGCTTATTGAACAGTGCTCTTATTTGCGTGGTCTCTTAAGTGGAAATTTTAGGTAAATATGCAGTTTACGATATTTTAATTCGGAATCATTTGTTCTAGGCATAATATATCCTAGTCCGTAGGAATCGAATTTGGAACTATAGAAAGTCTTATTTGCTCTTCTGGTAGTAGTAACAACGAAATTTGACTATTCTTCATCATCTGCTACAATTTAAGATTTACTGTATTGGTTGTCATTGTTTGCCGCTATGGCTGGCTATTTACTGGTTTACTTCATTTATTTTTGTTGATGCTGCACTTTGCTATTGCCTTAGCAATTAGGATGCGCCTCCGGATGTTATTCAATCATGATACTAGTGCTTTGCTGTTCAATCATGCATGAGTGCCATGAAAACTCAATTTTAACTCAATTTATCATGGTCTTCAATATGAAAGGCTTTTATTCTCTCGTGTCGTTTCAGGCTCGCTGCTAAGGTTGAACATAGATGACAAACAGGTATGACGAACCATTTCGGGATTAAAGGGAAACTCAAAGGGATCCTTCAAGCCAACTTTGCTGGCATGGTGTGTCTAGTTGTTGCTTTCTTGTTCATGTACTTGCCTTAATTTTTTGCTTGTGTAAGTTCATATTGTGTTTTTTTTATTCTACACAGAATCATGGGTACCCCAAATGAGGATTCATGGCCTGAAGTGACTTCCCTACCTGATTTTAAAAGCTCCTTCCCACAATGGGCTGCCAACAAGGTACTAAAATTATTATTATCACCATAACGCATCTCTGTTTTTGCTCTTATTTGGGCAAATTATTTTAATGTTGACATTTTCACCCTATCTTTCTAGGACTTAACAACTGTAGTCCCAAATCTTGATCCAGTTGGCATTGATCTTCTCACTGTGAGTTCAGAATGTCCCTTTGGAGATTAATTTTAGCATCAACTTGTAAATTTATTTGGTCCTAGGAGTGAACTATAAAGATGTTTGTGTATAAGAGGGCACAATTATAACTAAAATGACAAATGGAAGCAAACATGAAGAAATAAATTATCTTTAAGTGAAGGTTACTTTCCTGTTGACCCCAAGTGACGGTTTAAAAAGGAATCATCACAAATATAAATGTATGAAGAGTTTATGAAGATTTGCCTAAGTATATGAAGAGTTTATGAATATTTTAATTATAACTTATAGCTACCTATGACATGATATGATAACTTATATATCATATTTTAGCTTAGCGCATATTTTAGAAGAATCTTATTAATTAATTTAGAGAATTGAGTGACAATATCTAAAAAGGCCATAATGCATAAAACCGCTAATTTATATAGCATGTTGTCATTAACTCAATCTATCAAACCACTTGATATGAATGTATAAATAGAAACTTAGATCATAATCTATTTTAGAGGAATCTTTTATATAGCATGTTGTAGAAAAACAGAAACCTAGATCATAATCTAACTTTGATATGAATGTATAAATAGTGGCTCATATACGACTGATTACACTTTGATATGAATGTATAAATAATGAATATAAATGCTGAATATATATGACTGATTATACTTTATTAGATGTGCATGTGTATGAATGAATAAATGACTCCTACTACTGTTTCTGAAGGTATGAGAGTTGCTGGTGAGCAGCCTGCGAAGAAAAGGAGGGATCGTGGACTGCTAGAGCTGAGCATAGGCAAAAGGTGGAGGAAGCAAAGCTTGAAGCGCAATGGGCAAAGGAAGAGGATGTGGAAGCAAGGAAGGAAGATGCTCGACATCATGAGCGCAGCGACGAGCTCCCAACCATCCTCGGCTGTGCCCCAGGCTCTTTAATCTAATACTGACGCTCCTCTCATGTCCTCTCAGCCGTCCTTGCGGCAATAGATTGGTATCGGATCCTCTCAACCCTTGCATATTATTTCTGAATTTATGTTAGACAACTTTTGGAAGCTAGATCAAGTACTTTTGTGCATATATTGTTGGGATTGGCTTATGGCAGTTTCTATACATTAATTCAATTAGAATTGAATGCTTTAATATATATGTGAGATGTGAGATTGCACATATTGGTTTTTTGCAGTTTGAGTATGTGTTTGTTTGATGTGTTGGTTGGCGCCCGAGAGTGCCCTTTGAATTGGAATTGTTGTTTGAGTGCACAGGTTTCGGGTGCAAATAATGTGTACTTTTTGGGTATAAAACAGGGGGTCATTTTATTTTTTTTAAATAAAAAATCACTCAGGCGACGAACAAAAATAAACAAACTCGTTGCTTGAATAATAATAAAAAAATGCCTAAATTGATTCAGGCGACGACGGTACTCATATATGTTCGTCGCCCGAGTCCATTAAAATATTGTTTTTAATTTCTCCGACCACAATAGAGCGAGGAACTTTTTCCGTCGCCTAAATATAATGGTCCGTCGCCTGAATGTTAATGGGCGGGGCTCTCGAGTCTGACAATGTATTCAGGCGACGAACATGTTTTTGGTCGCCTGAGGTTACTCAGGCGACGGGCAACATGACACTCGTCGCCTGAATACTCAGGGGACGGCGTCAAGGCGACCACGGGTCAGGCGACGAACATCCGTCGCCTGAGTGATCAGGCGACGAAAAACTCCTCTCAGGCGACGAACTGGGTCCGTCGCCTGAAATGTAATTTGGCATAGTGCGTGTGTTTATATAGATCAATAGATAGGCCAAATATATATATATATTTTAATTCACTCACATAATTTTGATGTTTTGCTTTGAAGTAAAACTTGATTATGTGAATGAATTATAATATATTTATTATTTTATATAATTTCTATTATGTTTAGCCTTTTTTTTAATATTGATTAATTGGTTACTCGAAAATATAGTCTTTTTCCATAATTTTGGTGGTTATTAAAAAGGTTGTTATCCTATACAAGTTCAAGTTGTGGTTGTTATTCATCATGGAATTGGTTACTCCACAATATAGTCTTTTTCCATAATTTTGGACCACACTCACTACTCTATAAGCCTACAAGTCGACTTCCTCCATACAACATAGTTGGAGCTTCAATGGCTACTTTTTCCTTGCAATTATTTAGCACGTTTTTCACTTGTTTTAATCCTACACTCACTACGCTATAAAGCCTCCAAGTCGACGTCCTCGATCTATACAACATTGTTGGAGCTTCAATGGCTACTTTTTCCTTGCAATTATTTAGCACATTTTTCACTTCTATTGTTAGTGTTCATCTTTTAATCGTCCTTCCTCTTTTGTTTGTCATATGTAAAGTAAAATTATTTGTTCCAAAACATGAAAGAAAGTCGAGAAAGCCATTGCCACCGGAAGCTGCAGGAGGGGCTTGGCCTATTATTGGCCATCTTCATCTCCTTGGGGGAAAGTTGCTTCCCCACAAGCTGCTGGCTCAAATGGCCGATAAGCACGGTCCCGTGTTTCGCCTCAAGATTGGGGTGCAGAAGGCCATAGTGGTGAGCTCTTCGGAGTTGGCTAAAGAGTGTTTCGTTTTGAACGACAAGGCTCTTACTTCCCGTCCAAGCCTATTGGTTGGTGATATCATGGCCTATGGCAATGCCAGTGTGTCCCTTACCCCATATGGGTCGTACTGGCGTAGCCTGCGCAAGGTGGTCTCCCTTGAGCTTCTATCAAACCATCGCCTCGATATGTTGTCTTATGTTTGGAGGGAGGAGGCCAGTGTTTCCATAAACAACTTGTATGGGTTTTGGTTCAAACACGAAAATAATAGTTTAGATGGCATGGTGTTAGTTGATGATGTGAAGCAATGGTTTTCTCGGTTGTCGATGAGGATAATTGTTAGAATTGTTTCGGGGAAAAACTATGTTGGTCGCGTGGAGGAGATAACGCCTTTGCAGGAGACGATTGAAGAGGTTTTCAATAGATTAGGATCATTTTTCATAGGGGATGCCCTTCCTTTCTTGCGGTGGCTTGACTTGGGCGGCCAAGAGAAGGCGATGAAGAAGACTGCTGAGAAGATGGACGCCATCCTTGAAACATGGCTTCAAGAGCATAAGCAGATGAGATCATCAGGAAGCGAAAAATGTGGGAATGACTTTATGAGTGTCATGCTTTCCATTCTTGAAGGCTCAAATGACATCAACGATGCTCGCTTTGATGATGATACAATAAACAAGGCTACTTGCCTGGTAAGCTCTAGTTTACATCTCCATGATCCGATCCTTTTTAAAATTAGACATGACCGATTTTGATGAATTGAATAAGATGTATATTTTGCACGAAGACGATGATTGCAGGAGCAAGCGACACAACCTCAGTGGTTCTAACATGGGCAATGTCTCTACTACTAAACAATCGTGGCGTGCTAAAGAAGGTGCAAGATGAGTTGAACACCTATGTTGGAAAGGATAGGCGAGTTACTGAATCGGATATGCCTAAGCTTGTTTACCTCCAAGCCATTGTGAAAGAGACTCTTAAGGAAGTATCCACCTGGACCATTGAGTGCCCCGAGGGAATTCAACGAAGACTGCATCGTGGGAGGCTATCATGTCGAGAAAGGCACTAGGCTCATAGTGAACGTCTCGAAGATCCAATGTGATCCGCGGGTGTGGGAGGACCCAATGGAGTTTCGACCAGAGAGGTTCTTGACCACCCACAAGGATGTGGATGTAAAAGGTCGGAGCTTTGAACTGATCCCATTTGGGTCAGGGAGGAGGATGTGTCCAGGGGTGTCTTTCGGCATTCGCAATGTGCAGTTTCTCCTGGCTTCTTTTCTGCAAGCCTTTGACTTCTCTACGGTAGATGATGCGCTTGTCGATATGACAGAAAGCTTTGGGCTAACCAACATGAAGGCAACGCCTCTTCAAGTTCTTATTGCTCCTCGCCTCTCTGTTGATCTGTATGATCCAATATAGATGCTATGCTATGCTAGTATTACAATGTATTCTGTTGAAATGTATTCAAATTCCTAAGCTAAGTTGAAGTTAGTTGGTTGGTTAGCTTGGTTGTAAAGTAAGTCAAAGTTCAGCAGTTTGGAAGTCTGTTTATTAATTTGCTTTGTAAGACCACTACATAAGTGTCATATATGCTAGTGGGTAATTGGTGGTCGAACACTCCGATCAGTCTGTGTTGTTATTTTGTGTTGATCCACCAGTGTCGAGCTAACACATTATGTTACTATGTTTTTATTTGGGAATAAATAACATTAGTTTCAATAAGATGCGGAGTATAACTATGACGAAAATTTGTAAATCATTCGTACTAACACCTACCCTTATTATTGTTGGGCCTATGGCCTATTTGGGTCCGGTCTATATTGAAGCCTTAAATAATTGAGTACTAACCCAAGGGCTTGTGTTTAATTTGTGGGACACAAGGGCTTGTGTTTTGTTTCCTGATCGGGTGATCCATCTTCTTCTTCCTTCTTTGGCAAGTCAACAACGGGTGTTTATTGATATGTATTCTCCTCTCCCTGAAAATCTAATCTGATTAAAAGTATAGTTTTTTTTATAGGAATATTCCTTTCTAGATCCAGGTTGTATTTAGATTGAGTTTTGAAATCTCCATGTTTGTTTGTCTTTGTGTGAGACTGGATTGTTAAACACTTGTATTGATTTGTTGATTAGTGGATCGGTTGCTCTGACGCACGAAAGATGTTTTTTTAGAGAGGGGTTTTTCCACGTAAATCTTGTGTTGATTATTTGTATTTGTTTTGCTGTTTTCGTTGCTTGGATGATTTCTGGATTTGATTATGGATTTGTAAGGTTTTGTGTTCATGCTATTTTTTCTGGTGTAGTTGTATTGTTTTCTGATTGTCATTAGACTCTCGAATTACTCCGGACACACTTCCATGCCCAACAACTATAAGTTTTATAATTAAAAAAATCGGGTGATTGATGGGTGATTTCAACTCATTATCTAATATATCGCTTGACTGATTTAACCCCCCATTAGTCCCATCTACCTGGTTCCTACGTATTTAAGAGTAATATTAGGCCTCGTTTGGTAAAACGTAGGAATTTTCCTTCCAAGGAAGTTACTTTCTAAGAAATAAACTTTACATGAATTTTACTTTCCGAGAAGTGTTTGGTTAAAACTAAATTCACATGAACTCAATTCTTATAATTTTAATAAAAAAATACCGGGTCGGCTCGTAACAGGTATATTTGTTTTCCTAATCTCATACCCGCTGCGGATACGGACTGGACTTAGCAGCCCGCATGGGCTTTGCCTCATGTCCAAGCCCGCCCAAAATAGCAGACGGGTGGGCCAACCCACGTTTGTCTAGGTCCTGCAAAAAGTTAACTCATGCTGACAAGGTGAAGGAGGCAACGGCGGTGCGTGAGGGTGGCTTCGACGAGGGTGGCAGTGACAGAGGCTCCGACAACGGTGGGTTATAATGGCTTCGGCATGGAGGCGGTGACAATGGAGGCGGCGACGGTGCGTGCAGGTGGCGACAGTGGATCTGGAGACGGTGATGCCACAGGTGGCAGGTGGCCAAGACAAAAAAAAAAAAAAAAAGATCGGCAAAAAAAGAGATCATCAAGAAAAACAAAAAGGCATCTCCTAATTTACTCTCTGTACAAAACCAGCCCTAACATTTTCTCTGCTGATTTGTCTCTTCTCCGCCTCTTAAGTTATCCATGTTTAGCACCTTTTAAGTGTTGGGCTTTCGTAATGGCGACATTTATGTATATCAGAAATGTTACACTTACCTTTTTTATCAAGAAAAATACTACACTTTATCAAGTAGACGTGATCTGAAATTGAGTTAAAGATATGTCAAAGAATGAGATCCCAAACCCTACCGATTCAAACATTTCTAAAACATACCTAACCCATGATCAGACCCAAAAGTTAATATATATTATATATATTTAATTATTATTTTATTCGGCTGGTCCTAAAGATTATGCACTAGGGTGTTTTCTAATTTGATATATGCTAGTCAGTTGGATATGCTAGCTACTGAGTTAACAGGCAAATCTTACCCAAGTGGTCAAGGACGTAGTCGGTGTGAGTCTCCCAAGCTAGGTACGCCTCAGGATCATTGGCGCTATCAAAGGTGTCAAGCTTTACCTTCACGTCACGGCGTTGGACGGCTTAATTATTGTTGTGATTCAAGTTAGGGCGACCAAAGTTGGGGCGAGGAATATCATCAAAGGCGTCATCGGCCTCCTGGAATGGATCCTCAAGGATGGGCATGCCATTGGCATCCCTATTGTTCCGCTGCTCTTCCCATTCGTCGAAGATCGGATGGTCTCGAATGGGTGGCCTAGGAGCTAGGTTGCCGTGGGGGTTGTTGCCATGGGGGAGGAATGATGGTATGACCCTCCTGGCGAGTTGTCTCGGCTGCAAAAGCTTCGTCATCGTCCTCAGTCTCGTCGGGAAAGGGATTAGATCGATGTTTAGGAATAAAAATTGAATTATCCTCTAAATGGCCTGTACCATGTCTCTTACCAGTCGAAGAAGATGGCCCTTCTACATGAAATTCAGCAAGCTTCCTTTCCATCAATCCCATCAAAATGTCGGTAAGTTGGACGTTGTTGGCGGAGAGCGTCGACTCCAACAGTTTTCTCCACCGCTCCACTAGCGAAATCGATTACCGGACGCAATTGTTCATCCGTAATAGCACCCGGTGGTGGTTGTGTGCTCGAGGTGGTAGACTTGTCGGACTTTTCACCCATGTTCCTATAAGGAAAGTAACAACACCAGTAATCCGAACAAATAGGCAAAGAAACAGGCAATGCAAGTCATTGATCCTATGAGTGATCGAAGTGTTTGAAAACAACAATGCGAGGAAAACAAGGCACTAACTTGACAATCTACCTTGGACACGGAACTTTACAATGATGAGAGTGGCAAGATATCAAAGCAAAATGCGAAAGATAGCCGCAAAAAGAGTAAACAAGGAGATGCAATCGATTATATGCGGCTAGAAAATGAAATTGCAACTAACAAGAGAATGCAATAAGTAATACAATGTGAAGCTCAAAAAATCAGCAACTAAGTAAAATAAAGCGAGCAACACAAGGGCTAAGAAGTGCACACACTCCGTCAACTATTATCCGACGGTTACAACACGGCTCGGAGAAAGATGGGTGTGACCACGGCCCCGGTGTCGGCACGACTCGAAATCACACAAATAAAGGTTATTTGTGATGTTTACAACCTAATAGATCATCAATATATAACAAAAAGAGGTAAGCTAAACAAATTAATAAAGAAAGTGAGTTACTCACATAAATGCAAAAATAGCTCTCGGCATTTTTCTGATTTTTTTTTTGGATAAGTCTCGGCTTTCTGTGTTTTTTTTTTTAACAAATGCCGATCAGTACCTGCTGCAAACTTGCCGAACAGATGCTAATCAACAACATGAATGGCCGCATGCAACAGTAGGACAAAACCAATGAAAATAAATTTAAGATGATCTAATTAGTAAGGTAAATTAACAAATTAGGATAAAGGCTAATAAATTGGAAAAAAATGAGTGTTCTTTTGTGGTGTAAGATCAACAATCACAATCATCCAAGAATTTTCATAGCCATGATATAGCAAAATAAAGTAATGAAACTTGCAACTAAGAACTCAATCATCTTCCAAGTTATAGATCCAATAAGCAAATCACCAACTAGTGCCAATTTTAGGGTAAATAGGTGCGAAATTTATGAATTCAAGAACATATCACATTGGCAATAAGGGCTGGAAAAATAGGGCACGAAATAGATCACTCAAATAAACGAATCAAGGCTTAAGACTTGTATAACCTTATTTCTGAATACCAGTTGATGCGTTGTACTCCCCAACGACTCGATTGATCGGATATTGCGACGTCTTAAGTTGAATCTTAACCCGTTCTTGAGAGATATTGATCCGCCTAGTCACAAAGACAGGTGCCCTCACAAATCCCGATTGAATTTACGTGGAGAGGCTAGCGAGTTCCGATAATTGGACTTTCCTTGATCGGCCGAATGCAACAATTCAAGTCAACTATTGCGGCTGAACTCCATTGCAATTGAAATTGAATAAATTGGACTTCAATCAACGTAGAAACAATGGAACTTAGCAAATTGAGTCAACACTGATAGCTTGACCAAACTTGCTAAACGAAACTAATATTAATTGTGGAAGAACGTGACACGCGTGATAGTAGATGAGAGTGGTTCCTTGCAAAGGAAACCTAGTTCTCTCATTTATCCAATAAATTAAAATAAACATAGATAAATATTAAAAATATCCCATCTACCTAAATATTCAAAAATAGTCATAAGTAAGGAAATATCAATTTCCCCATTTTTTATTCAACAACTAATAAATGAAAGTAAATAAAGATATAATAAAAATATATGACAAAATCCGGCAAGACAAGGCCCAGTCGATATCGAGTGACAACCACTCGATATCAAGTCAGGCTAGACGATGTCAAGGCGGAATGAAGTTGCACACCAAAAGCTTGAGTTCACGGTTGATCTTTGAACAATGCGAGCTTTCACCGTGAATCGTCTTGTCGTCGAGAATCATCGGATCTTGATCGCTATCACCTTCCCAGCTCACCTTCCTCTCCCTCATTGTCATCCTCGCTTGGCCAGATCTAGTCTCTTTTTTTTTTTGAAAATGAAATAATTCGAGATCCCAGACCACAACTGTAATCACCTTTCCAGCTCAATTTCCGCTGATTTAATTAAAACAACTAAAATTGGTATTGTGAAATTTTTTATGATAATTAATTACTTATTAAAGAAATTAAAATGAAGGATATTTATTTAAATTATTTTAAAAAAATGGACATTCCACAAAATTTTATCTATCGGCAAATTAAACGTTTTCAACAATTTCAACTTTGTATATCTATGACTCTAGTCAGGATCTGTTGTGGTTGTTAGCCAAAAAAAAAAAATCTCTTGTGTTGTTATTTTATGACCTCTTGTGGTTGTAATTTTGGAATTGGTTACCATCACTGTTCGAAAAATCGCGCCTAGGCGTTGCCTGGGCACCGCCTAGGCGCTAGGCGACAAGACACCTAGGAATTTTTACGTCTAGGTGGTCTCTAGGCCGATTTCCGCCTAAGCGCCGCCAAATCCCGCCTAGGTGCCGTATAGCCTCCGCCTAGCCCCGCCTAGGTGGGTGATTATTTAGATTTAGATTATAGGAGATTGATTAGTCAGCTTGTAGTTTTTTTTATCCTCCAAGTCGGGATGCATTTACTATTGATTCAAACATATGGTTTCAGATTTTAGGAGGCTTAAGGTTACCAGCCGGACGAGCGCTTTTACATTTATTGACTTTAGTGTTAAATAAGCACTCCAAATTTGGATTTATGAGTGATATTATAGATATTACTACATTATATAAATTATTGACATTTTCTATCTATTGAAATATATGGAAATAATAAAGTTTAGTCTATATCCGCCTAAGTACCACTTAAACACCCGTCTAACCGCCTAGGCACTAGGCGGTTACCCACCGCCTAGCGCCTTTTAGAACGATGGTTACGATTATAAAATCTTTTGCCATAATTTTGGGCCACACTCACTACGCTATAAAGCCTACAAGTCGACCGGCCTCCTCCATACAAACATAGTTAGAGCTTCAATGGCTACTTTTTCCTTGCAATTATTTAGCACGTTTTTAACTTCTATTGTTAGTGTTCTTCTTTTAATCCTTCTTCCTCTTTTAATTATCATCTGCAAAATAAAACATGAAAGAAAGTCGTCGAGCAAGCCATTGCCACCACCAGAAGCTGGAGGGGCTTGGCCTATTATTGGCCATCTCCATCTCCTTGCGGGCAAGCTGCTACCCCACAAGCTACTGGCTCAAATGGCCGATAAGCACGGTCCCGTGTTTCGCCTCAAGATTGGGGTGCAGAAGGCCATAGTGGTGAGCTCTTCGGAGTTGGCTAAAGAGTGTTTCGTTTTGAACGACAAGGCTCTTACTTCCCGTCCAAGGCTATCGGTTGTTGATATCATGGGCTATGGCAATGCCATTATGTTCATTACCCCATATGGGCCGTACTGGAGTAGCCTGCGCAAGGTGGTCTCCCTTGAGCTTCTATCAAACCATCGCCTCGATATATTGTCTTATGTTTGGAGGGAGGAGACCAGTGTTTGCATAAACAACTTGTATGGGTTTTGGTTCAAACACAAAAAGAATAGTTTAGACGGGGTGTTAGTTGATGATTTGAAGCAATGGTTTTCTCGGCTGTCGATGAGGATAATTGTTAGAATTGTTTCGGGGAAAGACTATGTTGGTCGCGAGGAGGAGATAACGCCTTTGCAAGAGACGATTGAAGAGGTTTTCAATAAATTAGGATCATTTTTCATAGGGGATGCACTTCCTTTCTTGCAGTGGCTTGACTTGGGCGGCCAAGAGAAGGAGATGAAGAAGACCGCCGAGAAGATGGACGCCATCCTTGAAACTTGGCTGCAAGAGCATAAGCAGATGAGATCATCAGGAAGCGAAAAATGTGGGAACGACTTTATGAGTGTCATGCTTTCCATTCTTGAAGGCTCAGATGCGATCAACGATGCTCGCTTTGATGACGATACAATAAACAAGGCTACTTGCATGGTAAGCTCTAGTTTTCGTCTCCATGATCCGATCCTTTTTAAATTTAGACATGAACAATTTCGATGAATTGAATAAGATTTTTTTTTTGCACGCAGGCGATGATTGGAGGAGCAAGTGACACAACCTCAGTGGTTCTAACATGGGCAATGTCTCTGCTACTAAACAATCGTGGCGTGCTAAAGAAGGCGCAAGATGAGTTGAACACCTATGTTGGAAAGGATAGGCGAGTTACTGAATCGGATATGCCTAAGCTTGTTTACCTCCAAGCCATTGTGAAAGAGACTCTAAGGAAGTATCCTCCGGCACCATTGAGTGCCCCGAGGGAATTCAACGAAGACTGCATCGTGGGAGGCTATCATGTCGAAAAAGGCACTAGGCTCATAGTGAATGTCTCGAAGATCCAATGTGATCCGAGGGTGTGGGAGGACCCAATGGAGTTTCGACCAGAGAGGTTCTTGACCACCCACAAGGATGTGGATGTAAAAGGCCGGAGCTTTGAACTGATCCCGTTTGGGTCAGGGAGAAGGATGTGTCCAGGGATGTCTTTCGGCATTCGCAATGCGCAATTTCTGCTGGCTTCTTTTCTGCAAGCCTTTGAGTTCTCCACGGTAGATGATGTGCTTGTTGATATGACCGAAAGCTCTGGGCTAACCAACATGAAGGCAACGCCGCTTCAAGTTCTCATTGCTCCTCGCCTCTATGTTGATCTGTATGATCCAATATAGATGCTATGCTATTGTTGCATGTACCTGCTGCTGGCTCAGTGAAACGCAGCATTCTCCACTTCTTTGAACCAATACGGCGTCGTTTTTTTGTCGCTTTTCCGAAAATAAAAAAAACAGACTGACACATCGTTTACTTTTCACACGGAGTATCGATACTAGTCTCGAATCGGTGTAGTATTGTATCGTTTACGGTATTGTTGTAATATTTTAACATTAGTATCCGTGAGCAGTAGGAAGCCGATAAAAGTGCTCTAGCACCTACCCTTAAATTGTTTCGATTAGTATAATAAAAGGAATTGTTTTGCCTTTAATTTGTAGAACACAAGGGCTTGTGTTGTGTTTCATGATCTAGTGATTTGTCTTCCCTCTTTGGCAAGTCAACAACGGGGGTTTATTGATAGGTGTTCTCCTCTCCCTGGAAATCTAATCTGATTAAAAGTATAATTATTTTTTTCGGTAGTTCTATCCTATGCCCCAAGGGTATAGGATAATTAGACCCTAAATTTTGAAAGATTCCCTACAAAGAAAGGCAAGCGACCCTAAGAATCTAATTAAAAAAAACTAATTAAAATTTAAAAAAAATTCTAAATTTAGGGTCTTATAAGGGCATAGGATAGAAAAATCGTTTTTCATATAGCTAGGAATCTTTTGTAGATACGGGTTGTATTTAGATTGGTTTTTAAGATCTCCATTTTTTTTTGTCTCGGTGTGATACTAGATTGTTAGGCACTTATAATGATTTGTTGATTAGTGGATCAGTTGCTCTGGCAGACGAAAGATGTTTTTTTTTTATAGAGAGGGTTTTTCCCACGTAAATCACTAAATCTTGTGTTGATTGTTTGTGCTTGTTTTGCTGTTTGCGTTGCTTGGATGATTTTTGGATTTGGTTCTTGATTTGTGCAGTTTTATGTTCATGTTATTTTTCTGGTGTAATTGGATTGCTATCTAATTGTCATTAGACCCCCGATTACCCCGGACACGCTTCCATGCCCAACAACTATATAAGTTTTATAATACGAAAAAGTCGGATGATTGATGAGTGATTTCAACTCATTATCTAATCTATCGCTTGACTCATTTAACCCTCCGATTAGTCCCATCTACCTGGTTCCTACGTCTTTATGAGTAATATTAGGCCTCGTTGTAGGAATTTTACTTCATGGGAAGTTACATCCTAGGAAATAAACCTCCCATGAATTTTACTTTCCGAGAAGTTTGAAAATGTGTTTGGTTAAAACTAAATTCATATGAACTCAATTCCTATATTGGTTCACTACTTCTTCTTTGTCCACTTCTCTGCTTCGACGGTGGTGCCAGAGACCTAACGACATCGTTTGACAACCTCTCCTACCTCGTCCAAAACTTCCTCAAAGATGAGGACATATCTCGCCTTTTTCGCTCCTTCGCCGTGGAGAGAGGGCAACCACAATATAACCTCGCCTCTGAAGCACTGTCGCCCCCCTCCTCCGAAGTCTAATGGCACCAAATCAATTGGAGCAGAGAGTGGAGACCTTACCTCCATGTCTACTGGAGAAGAGAGAGCTACATGTCTACCAAAGGAATTGCTCAAATTAAGACCTGCCCGCCGTAGAACCATGCAATCGAACCTTGGTCCTTCTTCTTCAGCAGCTTAGGCCTTGGATTGGTAGGCTCCCTATATTTGTCCACTCCCTCTCTATTTCCGCTGCACTCCAATGGCGGAGGTCGCAAATCTGGATCGAGGGCGGAGTTCAAATAAATTAAAGGGAGAGAACGAGCACCCGCTTACTTTGGATTGCCCGGTGGACACATTTGCTTAATTTTGACTCCTCGGTGGACATTTGCTTAATTGGATTCCGACCCAATTTCCTCCTTCTCTTTTAACTTTTGATTTATAATATATATGGCTTAAATGAAGTAACATCGCATAATTTTCTATTAAATAGAAAAACTTGTTAGAATATTATCAGAGAAACTCTCCCAGATTTCTAACATTTTCTAAAAATAAATAATTCTCTAAATCTTTATAATGGAGAAGTTGTTGGATAATAAACAAATATAAATTGGATAATATGTATTTTATTTTTACATTTTAGAGTAATTTTGGGTAGCTACTAGAGATGGTTAAATAAAAAAATATAGAGTATTTCCCAAATCTAAAATATTCATCTAATATTAAATACTTCTCCAATCTTTAAAATATGTAAGATATTGAAGTTAGAGATAATTTTTTTTGAAGAATATATCTTTCATATGTTTCCTATTTTAAAGAAATTTTGAAAACTTTATTAAAGACGGTTTAAATTACATTCCATGTCATTTAAAATGTTTGTGTAACTTATAAGTTTTTCATAGTAACATTTGCTAACATGCCTAATTATACAAATGAATATTATGTAAATAATATTAATATTATATTTTGCAAAGATGCTTACCGAAACTGATCGATATAAATGTATCATAACTTAAACTAGTATAATCCCCGCGCCATTGCGTGATTTTTTAAACTAAAATCTTGATAATATAAAAAATAATATTATAAAATATTAATAAAAGTTAAGATAAAATTCATTAAAATCTTTACCATAAATGTATCTTATAAATATCTCAAAAAATTATTTTAAAAAAAATCTCATGTAAAAGTATAATACATAAATATGGATATAAAAATCACTTAGTAAAAATAATAATATCATTATAACTTTGTTTAAATGTGATGTGGTATAACCAATATCTAAAATGATATTGTTTATGCCATATCATCATAAAGACTTATATATTAAGCAGTATATATAGATTGGATATTTATAATATATATAAATATATATTTACATGTAGATTAATAGTAAGCATTAGATTATATTAAATTCAATGTTTTGAATTAAGCCTCATAGTTAGTAAATATATTAAAAATAAAAAAAATAAATGTGATTAGTGTAAAGGACTAAAGGGAAGAAGAAGAAAAATTAAAGGAAAAAAATAGATTGATTTAAAGAGATAAAAAAAAAAGTAGGGATATCATATAGGCTAAAACTCATTTATTTTAAGAATATATATAGAGGATAGATCATATGTACTCAGCCCCTTAACGTGTATCATGTGAACAAATTTGGGCCATTGAATTAAAAAGATCATCGGATGAGATTAAAAGTAACTTCTGATTATTCGATGATATTGGGAGATAGACGAATAATTTCTGAGTACAACCTCTATATATATATAGGAAATTTTACAGGAAACCACCCCTTATTTATTAGGCTTTTCATTTAACCACCCCTTATACAAAACCTTTCACTAAACCACCTCTTATTGATTAGGCTTTTCATTTAACCACCCCTTATTGATTAGGTTTTTCATTTAACCACCCCTTATACAAAACCTTTCACTAAACCACCCCTTATATAATTCTGTCAACAGATAACCACCTCTACCTCTATTCCATCCAATTCGATGTTAAAAAATTATGAAAAGACCAAAATGTCCTTTTTAAAACTATCCATCTTTGACTCTCTTGCCTCTGCTCGTGCTCGATTTATCTCAGTTCTCTAGTGGTGGACTGGTGGATCACGACTGGCTTGGCGGTGACTCGGGTGGTGCTCGACCGGATTCACTGGCTTGTTAATTAATTTCGAATGAACCGTCCTAGTATAGGGGTAAATATAAGAAAATATTAAGAAAACATTTTGACCGCTAAGAATCCGCTAATAAGGCCGCCGAACCGTCTTGGCGCTTGGCGGTACCCCACCGCCGAGCATCCGCCGAACGTTTTTTAGAACATTGATTATACCTTGTGATTGGAGAACCTTCTGCATTCGTGATCAGTTTACATCATCGAATCCCTCTCCGAATCCACTGGTCGTGTAGCCTGAAGTTCGTCGATGGCTCTGAAGTCTGGACGATCGTAGGATTTCTATATATGGCAGCAGAAAGGTTGAAGATGGATAGTTAAAAAAAGGTCATTTCGGTCTTTTTAGAATTTTTTAACATCAAATTGGACGGAATAGAGGTAGGGGTGGTCATCTGTTGACGGGATTATATAAGGGGTGGTTAATTTAGTGAAAGGTTTTGTATAAGGGGTGGTTAAATGAAAAACCTAATCAATAAGGGGTGGTTAAATGAAAAGCCTAATAAATAAGGGGTGGATTAGTGAAAGGTTTTGTATAAGGGGTGGTTAAATGAAAAGCCTAATAAATAAGGGGTGATTTCCTGTAAAATTTCCATATATATATATATATATATATATATATATATATATATATATATATATATATATATATATATATATATATATATATATATATATATATATATATATATATATAGTAAATGTGATAAAAATAAAAGAAAAAAATATAATTGGTTTGAAAAGATAAAAAGAAGGAGAAAAAATTAATAAAAGGAAATAAATTTTAGTTAAGCCCAGTAGCTATATTAAATTGAACTAGTACAATTCCCGCGCCATGCCGCAGTTTTTTAAAACTAAAATATTAATAATATATATAAATATATTATAAAATACTAATAAAAGTTAAGATAAAAAAACTTTACCATAAATGTATCTTATAATTCTGAAATAATTTTTTTTATATCTCGTCTAAAGTATAATACATAAATGTAGATATTTTCAATCACCCAGTAATAATAATACCAGTATCATTGTAGCTTTTTTAGAAATTTTGAAATCTGAATCATGCATTTAAATGTGATGTGTCACAACTAATAATTATATTCAATGTTTTGAATTAAACTCAATAGTTAGTACATAAATGTGAGTTAAGCCTAATTGTTATATTAGATTGAATTCAATGTTTTGAATTAAGCCCAATTGTTAGTAAATATGTTAAGAATAAAAGAGAATGGAGGATTAAAAAAAATTAATGGAAAAAAAAGAGAAAAGGAGAAATAAAAAAATCAAGGAAAAAAACATAATCGGTCAATATTCCTAAAACTCCTCTAAGATTGACACGTAAGCAAAGTCTTCTAAATTAAGGTTATATATAGATAGTTAGTACATAAATGTGATTTAAGCCTAATGGTTATATTAGATTGAATTCAATGTTTTGAATTAAGCCCAATTGTTAATAAATATGTTAAGAATAAAAGAGAATGGAGGATTAAAAAAATTAATGGAAAAAAAAAGAGAAAAGGAGAAATAAAAAAATCAAGGAAAAAAAAATAATTGGTCAATATTCCTAAAACTCCTCTAAGATTGACACATAAGCAAAGTCTTCTAAATTAAGGTTATATATAGATTCAATTTTTTGAATTATGCCCAATAGTTAAAAATATGTTGGAAATAAAAGAAATAATATGATTTGTAATGAAACAGAAGAAAAACAGAAGAATCAATGGGAGAATGAGAGATTGTATTCAATTGCGTGTCCTGGAGATTCTACCAAATACAATATATATAGAAGGAATTTCCTTGGTCTCCAAGAATAAAATCTTATCTAAAAGGTAAACTTCTATCTAAGTAAATATACATATATCTTGTACATCCATATATAATAATATAATAACACTCCCCCTTGGATGTACAATCTTTATTCTGCTGACTGCCTCGTTAAAAACCTAGCTAGGAAAATCCAATGGGATAAAACCATAGCTTAGGGAAAAAGAGTGCAACCTTCTATGGACGCTCTTGTTGTTCTGCCTCATTAAAAACCTTGTCAGGAAAACCCAGTGGGATAAAACTTGATCGAAGGGAAAAAGAGTGCAGTGCGTGTATACTCCCCCTGAATTCAACATCCTCCTCGAAGTCTTCTCATTCTTCTTAATGTCGCCGTCTTCATGAGCTTATGGTCGAATCTCAACATTGTCTTTGATGTGTATAAGCTGGAATGTGTTCGTGATTGACTTTGACGCGCTTGACTTCCATGTATTGGTATTGAGCTACTTTGGATGCACAAGCATAAGGTACTTCAAGACCTAGTGTGCTTTTCATTGTTGACCACGGGATCTGATGTATTAAATGGTGCTTAAGTTGCCTCATTAAAAACCTTACCTTGGAAAAACCTAGTGGGATAAAAACCAAGATTAAGGAAAATAGTACAACTTTGTATGGTCCTTCGGGACCTAATTATATGTCACCACTTTCACAAATATAGGTAATTCATGTACTCTAATAAGTATCTTTAACCAACTTCATGTGACAGGACTTTGATAATAATGCTTCAGGCATTTTTAATCGATCCTTTCCATTTATATGGGTATGCACTTACAACGTTCGTCATTTACATTTGGAGCCAAAATTATATTCACTCCGGGTGAATACATTCTAATGTAACCTTTAATAGGCTTTTTTCCAATCAATTTGGCTTTATATTTTCCTTTGTACGAACACCCACTTAAAACCAATTGATACTACACTTTTCAATGTTGGAGCTACATGTCCAAAAACTTCATGCTTAAATAATCCATCATTGCATGAATTATTTCTTTCTATAATTTGGGATATACCATGTATCCTTGTGAGGGGAGTTGGCTCGTTAAAAACCTTGCTTTGGAAAAACCCAAATGGGACAAAAACCAAAGTTAAAGAAAAGAGTACAACTTTTCTCCCCCTCAATTTAGCATATAAATCACCAATTTTCTAAAGACATGGTACTTCTGGATCCTTAATATCATTTCACAATCTAATCAAAGATGAAAAGATCATTTGTCTTCATATTGTAATATATCTCTCTTTGTACTCTCGAACTACATGTCGAGATATTTTTAGAAGCTCTAATTATTCTTATCAAGCACTTCAAGTGCAAACTTAGATATGTGCTATCAACGATAATGGGATCCGGTCAATTCAAGACAACTCATAATCAATTCTAACACTGTCAACGTTCATGAAATCTCTTCAGGAGTTTTATACAGTGGACATATCACCATTGTTTGAAGTTACTACTAGAACCTCGATCTAAATCATGCTAGTGCATTATTTGTTCTAAATGTGACTTTTGTCATCATCTTTTGCATTTACTAATGCCTTTACTAGCTTGTTTGCTATATAGTTTATTGAACTTCTGGTTCCCTTCTAGTTCATGCAACATATTACTTCTTGATATCTTTTTCCTCTCCCCCTAAATACCGAGTATTTTATCATCTGTGATAAACTCTAGGTATTTGATCATTTATGAAGACCCAATCCTCCATATACATCATCTTTCTTGGTTTACAACAACTTAGTGTAATCTGGGGAGATTTCGGTACCTATACCAAATATTTAAAAACTTGTAAATATAAATCTCTTTTCTGGAGATAAATTACAAAGGATAATTTCTTCTATCGTTGATCGAAATCGAATCAATCTCTTGATATTCATGCTTGCTTGTTAGCTATTATTGACGACTCTACCGGGTCATTCCATGCGTTAGCATTATCCTAGATGATAATCTCATAAGTAATGACTTCACTTGATCGATTTAATCGTCAGCTTCTCAAAGCTCATTCATCCAACATATCAATGTCATTGATAGTATTTCTATATTACATCCATATTGTCAATATGGGTAATCTATTTATTATGTGTTGGATCTTCTTTTGACATTCACGCTTGGAAAACCACTGTTTCTGGCAATTATCGGCTTTCACGATCCCAATTTATCTATCATCACTCCTTCCCTTTAGAGTGTTTTGACACTCTTCTAGAGCCATCTGCTCATATAAATTTATTGCTTGATTATATCAACAGTCCTTCGAGGACTAATTTTAACGCTTTTCTGGAGCCATGTATAAGGTTTAATTATGTCAAGTATAGACTTTATACAAATACTGATTAGTTATTTCATCATGAAAACTTCAGGTTTTCCATATCATCAGATACCAAGCTCTAAATCATTCTAACATTTTCATGCGATGATTCATTCACAGTTTGGGAGATTACAAATCCAAATTAGGCAAACCATCAACTTTGACTTGTTCTTCCACATTCTCTTTGATGGGGGAGTCGACTCATACATGATTATCTATAATCATTTTCAAAATTATGACCAATATCCTAACAACGGTCGCGCACACCGTATCCTCTTTATGTCCTCTGCTGGAGGTAACAATATATATTGCATCTGGCAATAAAAGAGGTTGTTATGAACCAATGAACCATAGGTCATTTAGCTAGCTATTTATTTGAGTTCTACCATACCAAGTAGATTAAGAACAAGGTCCAAAAATAAAGAGTCTTCGGGCTTTCATGAACTAATTTTATCAATTTCACACAATTTAACAAAGATGTGCTTCAAGCTCTTCTCCCAAATCATCATTTGTTGAATAAAATTGGCATCATATACTCATAATAGTTTCTTCAAGAAACATTTCCAATGCATATTCATATACATAAAATGCAAATGCAAATCAAATAGATAAATAAAATAAAGATTCCATGTACCTTAAAATAGCCAAATTGAACTAATAACAAACAAAAACAGCAAAGTTGGCAAAATCAAAGGTGTTGGATCATCTAGACTCTTTCGTTGATAATCTTTCATATGTAGAGATAAGTTTATCTACTTCAAGAGATAACTTTTATTAACACAAACAATATATATAATATAAAACCACATATGTTTATGACATACAAACTCTTAACAAGTTGTTTCTTCTAGAAACAGTTTGAGTTTTAAATTACAAAAAGTAAATTGAGATATATACACCTCACAAGTGAATAACAAAAGTAATCTCAATAAAAATAAATTCATTAGAAACATAATTAAAATTTATTTGACCACTTCAGGTGGATATCGATTCAGATATTCATCATTTGTTTCAATAAACATTATCATTCACAAATACTGCAGGTTCAATAACTATCTCAAATTTCAATTTCAATAATTTCATCATTTTCTATGAGAGAAAATGTCTTTTCTTATTTGCATGCAATTACTTTGGGGGATATAATACAAATGAACTTCATGATACATAAATAATGTCAACTTCTGGTGACCAGGAAACAAATAAGTTTAACCACTTCAGGAGTTTATATTTCACCTTCTATGAAACAAATCATATATGAAATAATTTAAAAGTGCAAGATGGAATCAACACTATCATCCTAGTTCATTACTACAAAGATGAGGCTAATATTTTAATCGATGCAGGATGACGTTATTTATTTATCAACTTATCAATGTATCAATTCATTTAGATATCATTTATCATGTATCCATCAAATATATGGTCGATTTCCCCAATAACCATATCTATATGCATCATCAATCCCCAATCGTACACGATTTATCAATGCTCTAAATTCTTATATATCAAAGTATATTAGCACTATGACATGATTTATGATATAAAATCTACATTTGCAATCAATAACGTCATATTGGAATTAGCAACTAAATGATAATTCATATTTAATGTACGAGATGAACTCATAACACACATATATAATCACTCATGATCAAGAGGCACAAAAATCATAATTCAAATATATGATGTTATATATGATGTTTAGGCTTACCTGACCGCAAGCTCAATCACATATACCGGTATTGATAAATCAGTTCAACTCCATCACGTGCCTTAAAGTCGAGCCTAAAACTGATAGACTCACTACCAAGTAGAGTTCAATCTTCTAAGGTTCACCTCCTTTTACCATGATTTCCTGGTTTGGATCCGTGGACAAACCACTCGCATGACACCATCCATCACCAAATCAAAATATTAATTAAATTATAATCATGGTTTATTTAAAAACATATAATATAACATATAATTATATAAATCCTTATGTATAAGACCTTAAACCTTTTGAAATTCTAATTAATAAAGCAAGAAAAGTCAACGTACCTCTTATGTAATCAACACATACATAATCGCACTCCGAAACAGATTTACAATATTATCAGAATGCCTTATTTTGATTAACTTTCAATTGGCGATAATCTATCTTTATTCACTATCTACTTCGAGAGATAGGACTTTTCATCTACTTCAGGAGATGATGATAAAAAATATAATATACAAATAAAACAAAACAAATCAATAATCATTACTCATCGCTGCATGGATGATACTGTTTCATCACTACGGGGATGAAATTTATCAATCAGACCAAATGATTCATAATATCAATTTCTTTATTTACATCCACTTCGAGGGATTTAATATTTTTCTACTTCGGGAGACCAATTAAATTATTTATAAACAAAATAATAAATTAGAAAAATCAAATTGCACTTACCTACGTACACTTACCTCCACGACGGCGCACTTCGAGGATTGAGATAATTTATGCATACATCCTCTCCAAGAGATGTGTTTATCTACTTCACTCGCTAAATCTCATCGCTTCTGGGAAGAGATTTTCAAATTATCAGATCCTTGTAACCCTGAAAGTTTGGATCTTTTCTGTTATTTATCAGAAAAGTACATGCCAATCCGAAATTTTGATAATTTCAGGGTTAATTTTGTAATTAATACATAATAGCAACCAAATCCATCGTCTTCTTCCCAAAGCTTCTGGACGCGCTACTGTACGATCTCGAAAACGCTCGAAGATCTTCCGGCCGCCAGTCTGCTCGTTTAGGATCCACCACCGCGTCGTCAGGATGGTGACCACCGGGGCGATTGCTGGCGCGGCGGTAGAGGACGCATCAGGATTCCGTCCTCGGGCCATCGTCGCTCGATGAGGCCTCCTCCACCTTCGACGGCCGGCGTGGCAGGGAATGTCTCGGACATCGATTCAGATGTCGGTTGCTAGCCGGATTCAAGAGTTTGAGCACGGTACGAACCGGCCGAGTCAAGCGCGGGTGACGGCGAGTTCGGCTCGGAGTCAGTTTGCGAGTGAATTCAGGTTCTGCCTGAGCCCGTTGCGAGTGAATTAGGGTTTCAAATCATGCGCCGCTGCACCGCAACCTACTCATGGCGTCTACAGTTGCCCACTCCGACCTCGATTTCCCCTCCCAGCCTCCGGAAGCAATGGCGGCCTCATCAACAGAACTCCGAGTTTCGAAGATTGCGAGAGATTCTCGATGCCTATCTCCGTGATGCTATGGCGGCCTCGGAGATTTAACTGATCGCTGAAAGGGAATGGATTACGACAGACGATGATGACTGCGATTGGCCGTCGCCGTACTGTATGGATCCTGTTGGCGGAAGAAGCGCATCGCTCGACATTGGGGGCGATTGGAGTCGTAATCTGCGATGCCACTAATTTCGTGTTGCTTAAGGCGTCGAAGCCATTGGCGGCGGCAGAGGTTGAAAACGGAGGTGAATTGGTTGACCGCTTGATTCACGGCCTCAGGTTCGCTTTCTGCTTAGGTCGCCGTCGGCGGTGAAAGAGGGGAAATAGGGTTATTTCTAGAGCAAAACTCGTGCTGATAACGTGTAATGAAACAGAAGAAAAACAGAAGAATCAATGGGAGAATGAGAGATTGTATTCAATTGCGTGTCCTGGAGATTCTACCAAATACAATATATATAGAAGGAATTTCCTTGGTCTCCAAGAATAAAATCTTATCTAAAAGGTAAACTTCTATCTAAGTAAATATACATATATCTTGTACATCCATATATAATAATATCATAACATGATTGATTTAAAAAGATAAAGGGAAGAATAAAAGTAATAATTAGAGGAAATAATAATTAAATGTAGGAGAGAGAAAATAATAAAAAAGTAGAAAATAGAAGATTGGTTAAATTAACTAAAATTAAGGAGAATATGACACTTCATCAAAGCCTTTTAGTACAAGGTATTATATAGATACACATTCCTTTGAATAAGTAGACATTTAGAAATTTGCTACTTTATCATCTTGATTTTGAAAGGCAAATACAAACTTACCACGTCGATCTATTCATAAAGATCAACAGATAGGCGTTTGCCTTCATGTTCGCCAGCCCACAACTTTCGGTCATGTCGACAAGAGAATCGTCGAATGTGGAGAATTCGAAAGCATGTAGAAACAACGCTAGGAGAAAGTGGATGTTCCGGATAGCAAAAGACTACCTTGATATATCGTCAGGCACGGAAATAGAAATTAATGAAAATCGGGTAGGTTAAAATTATCTTATATAATTATCAAAATTTTAAGAGCTGTTAATATCACATGTATACCACATATATACACAAATAGAAAAAAAAAACTAATAAAGAAAAAAATAAAATATAAATACAATAAATAAATATATTCTCATGCACGGAATTAGGAATGAAAATCGGGGTTAGCTAAAATTGTCTTATACAATTATCAAAATTTTAAGAGTTGTTAATATCACATGTATACTACATATATATATATACACCTAGAAAAAAAACTAATAAACCAAAAAAATAAAAATTTAATATCACATACTCCCTCTGTTAATTAAAACATGTCGTTTACTATTCATGCACGCTTTTTTAGAATGATAAAAACTATATAAAATATTAACTTTTTTAAAATTTTGTTTTTATAAATTCAAAATTAATAACAATAAGTATGAAATTGTTTAAAAATATTATTTAAAAAGTAAATATTTTATATAGTTTTTAATACCTAAAAAAGTGTGCGTGAATAGTAAAACGTCAAGTTTTAATTAACAGAGGGAGTATACAACAGATATATAAATAAATAAACCTAATGAATGAGCTGGGTAGATGGGAATGACAAAAAAAATCCTAATCAATATTGCGCTGGTAGATGGGAAAATAAAAACTGGGACAGGTAGGATTCAAACCCCACACACTCATATTGACAGGGCCGGCCAATGGATTTTGGAGGCCCGGTGCAATACCTCTTTAGACAAATTTTTTTTAATGAAATTTACAAACTTAATTAACTCATCAATTGTTTTTTATTCCGTTTTTTACTACCAGATTCAAAATTTCTAAATCGAGAAGACATTATTAATTGAAAATTTGCCAAACTTCCAACAACTAAATGCAATACAAAAAAAATTGATGCTAAAAGGAGTGATACAACTTGGTATTAAGAAATCACACAATTGATTGGGATTGGGCAGCGAAGTGCGGGACACAAATCACACAATTGAACCTGCATAAACAATTGAACAAGTTAAGTTAGAAACAAAAATAAAATCTTAGGGCTGTTTGGAACCAAATTACAGAAACCCTAGGCTAAATATCTATCAAAGATTGGGCTGAATTGGAACCAAATTACCGAAACCAAATTACATAAAATCCCTAAAAATCCTATGAAATTTTGGAACCAAACTTGAAGAGACTTATAGACAAAATTACAGTATATAGAAATCCTAACAATCAATAATCAATCCTAAACCAAATTACCTGATGGTTGCGGCTGCCGGATGGAACACTACAGTGCAACCAGAATCGACCGGACTGGAGTGTAGGCGGTGTGGCGGTCGGAATAGGGCCTAGACCTCCGGCAACTGACTCTGCAAAACCCCAAAACCGGCCACCAATGAAGCCGCCAAGCCGGACTGTTGAGTGTTGACCATACCCGTGAACCTCCCAGGGCCGGACCACCCATATTTAGAGCCTTGATAGATTTGTTGAACCACTATTATTGGCTTAGATTTCGATAATCTTAAAGAAGGGAAGAGCATTGAAGGTCTTTGAGGGAGAATTAATAGAGTCGGAGAAGACGAAGAGGCGAGCGGGCGTGATTCTTTTTCTCTCTCTGTATCTCCGCTTTCAATTAAAGGAGCGTGTGTTCACAGATTTTTTCTTTTTTTTTTAAATACAAGTATACCCTTGGGCCGAAACACATGAGGCCCATTGGATTTTGAGGCCCTGGGCAAGTGCACACTTTGCACTTGCCAAAGGCCGGCCCTGCATATTGAACATTAATGAGTAATGACCAATCAACTGTGCTACACAAACTTTGCAATACATACTAATCATAATTATACTTCCTCTATTAAGAAAAATATGTCGTTTTAGGAGTAAAATCTTGTTAAGAAAAACATGTCGTTTTAGGTATTTTGGTGTTCACTTTCCAAAATTACCCTTGTCATGATTAGATATTTGTTAGTTGTAGTTTTCAATAAAATGAAAAAGTAAAGTAATAATTAGGGTATAAGTGTGTTTTTATTTGCTTTCTTAAAAAATGTGCAAATATCTAAAACGACATGTTTTAATTAACGAAGAGAGTATAAGTTATGAAATTTTGGGTGGGCTGCAACAAAGTCCAGTCCACCCCTAGGTCCGTCCCTACATATCCTTATGCTTGATCCAAACGGGATAAGTTCGAAACTCTGTTCTCCTACATTCACATCCTTGTGCAGTTGTGCATAGTAAGGAATCTCTCAGGTCTAAACTGAAAAGTTTAGCTGCTGTAAGCTAAAATAACACACTCTCAGGTGTGCAATCAATGACAGATGAAGAAAAGAACAAATTAGAAGAAGGAAGAATCAAAATAGAGCATGATGTGAGAAACTTCTTAGAACAAAATCCATTTTGGGATTGGAGAAAAAGGAGGCCGGCAGTAGGACCTCATTTCATTCATAAAACCCTACAGAAAATCTGAATTGATGCAACAAGCATTATATAGTCTAGGCACATGTGTTCACCACGTGATACAGCACAATGCCAGCTCTCTTATTTGCTAAAAGACAAGAAACTAAATGCAGGAATCGGTTAGAAATGAAATGTAAATGCAGCTGCTTAGATCAGCAAATGCAAATGCATATGAAATGCATATGTATATGTCTCTATATAAACTCGATAGGGGCATCCCACATTCGCTGATCGCAATGGATTTTGGTAAGGTTCACTAGGAGTCCAGTGCCTTTCTTGATGTGATAGCGCGCCACCCACGGTGCAGTCACTGCCGAATTCTCTTGGGCCACTTAGCGGTGTCGGTGGCTACATCCTCAACGTCTCCTTCACAATTGCTTGGAGGTAGGGAAGATTAGGAATATCCTGTTGGGCCAAGTGGCCCATTTGTCCAGTCCAATATGGAATATCAGCTCATTTTTTTTAAAGGATTAAAGGGGCACCTTTTTGCCTTTTGGCTTGTGTGTACGAGAGAATCAAGAAGCAACCCCTAACCCTAGGTCTTTCCTGTGTCACCTTTTCCAACCTCATAGATTGTTTTCCTCATTGCGTCCCTGCTTGTTAACTCGAATTATTTTCGGTTCAAAAAAAAAAAAGCAACAACCCCTAAAGCCGAGAGATCCCAAAAATTGGAGCACAAAAGTGAGGAGGGAGGAAGGAAAAAGAGGGAGAAAAGTTATGAGAAAGTGAGTGGATCTTCCCTATCTCATCCGGTTCTTTCACCTCTCGATTCCAGTAAGTCAATTTGTGTTTTATTGGTGGATTCTTGTTGAAAGTGGTGTTGAACCAATTCGAGTAGGGGTGGACACAAATCCCGTTCCGATCCTAGCGGGATTTGAGGTGAAGCTGTGAACACCGCCTGCTACCTGATGAACCGATCTCCATCGCCGGCTTTGGATTTTGATATCCCCGAGAGATTGTGGTCTGGTAGAGACATTTGCTACTCTCACCCGAGGGTCTTTGGTTGCAAGACATTTAAACATGTGCCTAAAGAGCAGAGACATAAGCTGGATATAGAGCAATTACTTGTATTTTTTTGGGTAATAGATATCCTGATTTTAGGTAGAAGTTTTGGGATTCGGAGAAGAAGAAAGTATTCAGATCCAAAGATATGATCTTTCATGACGACAAGACACTATCAGATGTTAATACACCCGCACCAGAGGAAGTTCCTAAGCTACCAGTCTACTTCTTCTCAGCCAGAAAAGACTGGAACAAGTGGCGAGTCTCATGCACTCAGGAGATGATGAGGAGATTCCTACTACAAATGAAGTGTCATCAAAAGCTGAAGTTTAATTTGTTGAGGGCTCTGAGTGGGGGGGGGGGCCTTGTTAAAGAAATAGTAATTCTCTAATATTAGATTATTGAAAGAAAAACAATCACCTATTATAGGAAAAGTAAAATGGGAGTTGAGATTGTTACAAGCCTCCAATATTAGATTGTTGCAAGCCTATATAAATGGAAAAGTTTTCATTTGTAAATTCAATCCAAAAACACAGAGTGAAAAGCTTAGTTTAAAGCATTAAACAAAGAGAAGCTTTTGGGAGAATTTTCTGTGTAAAATTTCCAGAGTGTAGTTTTGGGTGTGGATGTTATATAACACCCACACCCAAAACTACACTCTGGAAAGTTGAGCGTATGTAATTGACGTTGTAATCACGTTATCATTCTATCAAAGTTTTGCGACAGATTAGAAACATATCGTGTGTGTGTGTGTGTTTTCTATCATTGTCATTCTCATTATTCTGATTTTCGGGAAAGTTGAGCGTATTTTTCGCAACAATTGGTATCAGAGCGTTGGTTATAAACAATCAACATAAAGTCAGATTTGAGTGGGAACAATGACCGCAAAAGATAGAAAGGTGAAACTAGACAAGTTTGATGTTGCAGTTTTCGGATTTTGGAAGATGCAAATCAAAGATTATTTGTACCAGAAAAATATTTATCAACCTCTATCAGAAAAGAAGTCAGAGGGCATGAATGATGAAGATTGGAATCTTCTTGATAGACAAGCCCTTGGAGTTATCCGACTAACGTTATCACGCAATGTTGCCTTCAATATAGCAAAGGAAACAACCACGACAGGTCTTATGTCATCCCTTTGTAATATGTACGAGAACCCATCTGCCTCTAACAAAGTTCATTTGATGAGGCGATTATTCAATTTACGAATGGCAAAAGGCGCATCAATAGCTCAACATCTCAATGAACTCAAACCACTCACAACCCAGTTGAGTTCAATAGGGATTGAATTTAATGATGAAGTACGAGCCTTGATACTTTTTTCTTCTCTTCTAGATAGCTGGAACGCTACTGTCACGACTGTGAGTAGCTCATCGGGAAGCAATAAGTTAAAGTTCGATGATGTTCGTGATTTGGTGCTCAGTGAAGAGATCCGACGACGAGGGTCGGGTGAATTATCAACATCTTCAGTTCTACGTACAGAGTCAAGAAGGAGAAATTCAACTAGAGGAAATGGACATGGAAGATCGAACAATCAAGTCAGACCAAAAGACAAGAGGTCGAGGTCAAAGAATCCCAATAGTTCCTCTAGCTTGAAGACCATCGAGTGTTGGAATTGTGGGAATACCGGGCACTGCAAAAATCAATGCAAAAGCACTCCACAGAAACAAGAGACGAAGGTGGAGGCAAATATTAGCTTTAATTCCAGAGGAGATGATGCATTGATATGTTCCTTGGAGAGAAATTAAAGGACGAATCTTGGGTGTTAGATTCTGGAGCATCGTTTCATGCTACTTCAAAGAAAGAGCTCTTTGAGAGCTATGTCTCGGGGAACCTTGGAAATGTATATATTGGCGATGATTAACTTTGTTCAATTATCGGCAAAGGTGCAGTGAAAATTAAGTTGAATGGCTTTGTCTGGGAGCTAAAGGACATTCGACACATTTCTGATCTAAGAAAGAACTTGATATGAGTAGGGCAGTTGGCAGATGAAGGCTACGATACAATTTTCAATGGTGATAAATGGAAGATTTCAAATGGTGCAATGAAAATAGTTTATGGAAAGAAGAGCGGTACTCTTTACATGATAGCAGGGGCACGCTACTCAATTGCAGTTGCATCAGGAAATTGAGATTCCAAAATGTGGCACCAAAGACTTGGCCACATGAGTGAAAAAGGGATGAAACTCATGCATTCGAGGGGAAAGCTTCCAGGTTTACACTCAGCTGAAATGAGCATGTGTGAAGATTGCATACTTGGAAAGCATAAGAGGGTAAGCTTTCAAACAAATGGCAGATCTCCAAAGAAGAATCGGCTAGAGCTCTTCCACTCCGCTGTTTGGAGGCCAACCACTACAACATCTGTTGGCGGAAACTAAAGCACTATTTTGTGACTTTCATCGATGATTACTCACGAAAAGTATGGGTGTACTTTCTAAAACACAAGTCTGAAGTTCTTGAGGCCTTCAAAAGATGGAAAGCTATGGTTGAAAATGAGACATGCATGAAAGTTAAAAGGCTTAGAACTAACAATGGTGGGGAGTATGTAGACACCATGTTCAAAAGCTTTTGTTATGAGCATGGAATCCGAATGGAGAGAACGGTTCCAAGTACACCTCAGCAAAACGGTGTAGCTGAGCGTATGAACGGAACATTGACAGAAAGAGCCAGAAGCATTTGTATACAGTTAGGTCTACCGAAGCAGTTCTGGGCAGAAGCAGTCAATACGCCATGTTACTTGATCAATCGAAGTCCCTCGGTTCCGTTAGATTACCAAATACCAGAAGAGGTATGGAGCGGTAAAGAGATAAAACTTTCACACTTGAAAGTTTTTGGTTGCGTAGCATATGTGCATATTAGTGATCATGGCAGGAATAAGCTTGATCCGAAATCTAAGAAATGCACTTTCATCGGCTATGGTGAGGATGAGTTTGGCTATCACATTTGGGATGATGAAAAGAAGAAGGTGATTCGTAACAGAGATGTGATTTTCAACGAGTCAGTCATGTATAAGGACTTGACAAAAAGTGACGCCATTAATTCAAAATAGAGTGGCCCATTATTTGGATATGCAGATTATATTCCAGATTGTTCTATGATAGAATCGATCGCAATAAATCCTCGGCTAGAGGAGCACGTTGGAGAAAGTAGTGCACAACAGTCTGACATGACACTACCTTCTACTCCAACTTCTGTATTGAGAAGGTCTTCTCGACGTCGTGTTCCTAACAGGAGATATATGAATTATTTGTTGTTGACTGACGGAGGGGAGCCCGAATGTTATGATGAAGCTTGTCAGAGCAGTGAAGCAAGCCAGTGGGAGCTTGCAATGAACGATGAGATGCAGTCTTTAATTTCTAACCAAACATGGGAACTTGCTGAATTGCCCATAGGTAAGAAGGCTCTTCATAGCAGATGGTTGTACCGGGTGAAAGATGAGCATGATATGGCTCTAAGAGGTACAAAGCTCGACTAGTTGTCAATGGATTTCTGCAAAAAGAAGGTGTTGACTACACGAAGATTTTTGCCCCCGTTGTGAAGCACACTACTATTAGATCAGTGTTGAGTATTGTTGCCGCTGAAGATCTCCATCTTGAACAGTTAGATGTGAAGACTGCATTTCTTCACGGAGACGTAGATGAAGAGATATACATGCACCAACCAGAAGGCTTCTTAGAAAAGGGAAAAGAGAAGATGGTGCGCAGACTCAAGAAGAGCTTGTATGGCCTTAAACAAGCTCCGAGACAGTGGTACAAAAAGTTTGATGGCTTCATGGACAGGGAAGGCTACAAGAAGTGTAACGCCGACCACTGTTGTTACGTCAAAAGATATCAGTTCAGCTATATCATTTTACTCTTATATGTTGATGATATGTTGGTAGCGAGTTCTGACATGAATGATATCAGAAGATTGAAGCACCAGTTCAAAAGAGTTTGACATGAAGGACTTGGGTCCAGCAAAGAAGATTATTGGAATGCAAATTACAAGAGATAGGCAGAAAGGGACATTGTAGTTGTCTCGATCAGTCAGAGTACATCAAACGTGTCTTACAAAGGTTCAACATGGGTAATGCCAAACCAGTTGGGACACCCTTGGCTAACCATTTTTGCTTATCCAAGGATCAATCTCCTGAAACAGAAGAAGAAAGAGCTCTCATGGCTAAGATTCCTTATGCCTCGACCATCGGGAGTTTGATGTATACAATGGTCTGTACAAGACCAGATATTGGACAAGCAGTTGGAGCTGTCAGTAGGTTTATGTCAAATCCGGGGAAAGTTCAATTGGAAGCGGCGAAGTGAATTCTAAGGTATCTACAAGGAACGACGGAAAAATGTTTGTACTTTGTTAAGGGTGAATTAAAAGTATGAGGCTATGTAGATGCGGACTTTGGAGGCGAAGTCGATCACCGGAAGAGCACAACTGGTTACATATTCACTTGTGAAAATACATCCGTTAGCTGGATGTCACAATTGCTGAAGATTGTTGCTCTATCGACTACAGAGGCTGAGTATGTAGTAGTGACTGAAGCTAGCAATGAGATGATATGGCTTCAAGGTTTGTTAACTGAGCTAGGATTCGTGCAAGAGAATAATGTGTTGTACATTGATAATCAGAGTGCAATACAATTGGCAAAGAATTCAACTTTTCATTCAAGAACCAAGAACATTAGACTTCGATACCATTTCATCAGATCATTGTTGGAAGATGAAGTATTAAAACTAGAGAAGATCCAAGGCAACAAGAATCCAGCAGACATGTTAACAAAGACAGTGGCGCTTGATAAATTGAAGTTGTGTTCAAATTCAGTTGTCCTACAAGAATAACAAGGCCATGGTGATTTGTGTGAAGACAGATTGAAATCAGTCTTCAAGTGGGAGGTTATTAAAGAAATAGTAATTCTCTAATATTAGATTATTGAAAGAAAAACAATCACTTATTATAGGAAAACTAAAATGGGAGGTGAGATTGTTACACACCTCCAATATTAGATTGTTGCAAGCCTATATAAATCGGAAAGTTTTCACTTGTAAATTCAATCCAAAAACACAGAGTGAAAATCTTAGTTTAAAGCATTAAACAGAGAGAAGCTTTCGGGAGAATTTTTTGCGTAAAATTCCAGAGTGTAGTTTTGGGTGTGGGTGTTATGTAATTGCTGTTGTAATCACGTTATCATTCTATCAAAGTTTTGCGGCAGATTAGAAGCATCTCGTGTGTGTGTTTTCTAGTTTTGGATCTTATGAAGACACACAATTGCTACTGTAAATCTGTAATATTTACATTTAAGCTTTGAACAATATACCGAGCTCGAACGAGCCTGAACGAGCCCAGTTGACGAGCTTGAACGAGCTTGAGCTTGTTCGTTCGGCATGTTCGAGCCTAATAAGTCGAGCTTGAGCTTGAGTTTGAGGCTAGGCTCGCGAGCCGAGCTTGAACGCCAAAAAAAGCTCGAATAAATTTTGGGCTCGAGCTCAGCTCGACTCGTTTATCGTTCGAGCTCAGCTCGACTCGTTTATCGTTCGAGCCAAATTTGAACATGTCAAGCTCGGCTCGTTCGGCTCGAATATCACCCCTAATCCCGTAGAGTTAATTAGACTCCGTGGAGTGGGTAGGATTTTTAAAGATACGTCAATGAATGAGATACATTACCAATTCAAACATTTCTAAAACATACCTAACACCATGATCAGACCCAAAAGTTAATATTTATATATATATATATATATATATTTAATTATTGTTTTATTCGGCTGGTCCTAAAGATTATGCACTAGGTATTTTCTAATTTGAAATATGCTAGCTACTGAGTAAACATGCAAATCTTACCCAAGTGGTAGTGGTTAACTTTAAGAAATGCACTATAGGTTAAATAATTGCTTTGGAGAGAGACCCTTTATTAAAGTCCGATTGGAATCGATGACTGGAGATCGTGTTGACGGACGCACATGTGCTGACCAGTAGTCTAGTACACCAGTTGAGTAGGGTTTCATCCTAAAATCAATTGATAATTAGAGTAGTTCATCAACTTACCTATAAGACATGTTAATTTACTTCATACTTTTAATGTGAGATACTTATCCTTTCACATATTAAGATATTAGATTGGGCAAAACAAAAACAAAAAAATAGTTGGAGTGCATTAGTTTAATCATAATAAGTTAAATGGTCATTCTCTAAACCTAATTAAGTGAAAAGTCAAATAAAAAATTTTAGTACGAAAATATCCTCACTTACCAAAATTTTAGAGCATGTTTATCGCCGGTAATATCACCTGCAAGTTGTAGCGATACTTGGAATAAATAATAATATAAAATGAAGTTGGATGGTTGGAATAAATAATAATACTATCATAGATAGTATCGTTTATAATTATGGCGTGTCAGACTTATTGCAATTTTTTGGAAAGCTGAGACCAAAACGATGTCGTTTGGAGAGAGAAAGTCATTGAACGTTGCGTTGTATTGCAAACTGGTGTCGTCATTTGTTTTGCAAAAAAAAATAAAGTAGGGACATGTGTCGGATGGTGATATGGTCAGAAGTCGAGAACGAATGGATGGGATTTAATGGAAATGGACGGCTTTGATCTACTCTGCTGATTAGTTAATTACATTTCTAAATGCAAGTTTCGACAATGAAAATTGTAAAAAAAATATCACCATTAGAAATTTAATTTCATTCTCCATTCTCAATTTATTTTATTTGCAAAAATTACCCTATACTCTAATTATTTTAAAATTATAACCCTTTATAAATATTTTAGTAATTTTTTCAGACAATAATTATTAACAATTTCAGTAAAACTACTTGTTTATAATTTTACAAAAACTAAATTTTGACAATTTTAATAAAGCTAATTGTCGATGGTTTTAATAAAATTAATTATGCAAAAGAATTTTTTTGTCAACGAAAACGAAAATATATTTTTTTTTAGAAGAAAATATATTTTTATCAGTAGGAATGAAGATGGTTTTTTTTGTGTCAACTAGTTGAAATATTAAGTAAGTTTTTTTTGTTGAAAAAAATAATTATCTACAAAAATAATTCCTAACAAAATAGCTCAACTATCTGAAATTAGTCCCTATTATTGGTTGACAAAAGTAATCAATGGGTGCGGCACTTTAGTCATCAATACTTTAGTAAATACTTTTTATGCTAACAAAATTAATTACCAACAAAAATAATTGTGAACAAAAGATCTCGCCAATTTGTTTTTCCAATCGTCTTGCTGACACTTGCCTATTGACATTATTGACATTTGTTAATTTGTATTAGAATGATGGATCCCGACCTTATAACCAAAAACAAAATAAACCCGATACGACTTCCGTTTTCGTACGACCTGGCCGGTATTTCTCACAATTTCACACTTACCTCCTACCTCCCTCTTTGAACATCTTCTTCACTCTCAATCTCTCCCTTTTTGGCTTTATTTGACCTTCGGCTCATGACAATCCGTATGTAGAGTTCGATCAGTTTGGATGAGCAATTAAAGTACATCGGCATAGTAAAGTAGATATCTTATTGAAACTAGTGTTATTTATTCCCAAATAAAACATAACATTAATATATTGTAACACTAGCATAGCATCTACATTCGATCATACAGATGAACAGAGAGGCGAGGAGCAATGAGAATTTGAAGAGGCGTTGCCTTCATGTTGGTTAGCCCGGAGCTTTCGGTCATATCAACAAGAGCATCATCTACCGTGGAGAACTCAAAGGCTTGCAGAAAAGAAGCCAGAAGAAATTGCGCATTGCGAATGCCAAAAGACATCCCTGGACACATCCTTCTCCCTGACCCAAATGGGATTAGCTCAAAGCTCCGACCTTTTACATCCACATCCTTGTGGGTGGTCAAGAACCTCTCTGGTCGAAACTCCATTGGGCCCTCCCACACTCGCGGATCACATTGGATTTTTGGAAGGTTAACTATGAGCCTGGTGCCTTTTTTGACAAGATAACCACCGACAATGCAGTCGTCGCTAAATTCTCGCAGGACACCTAGGGGTCCCGGTGGATACATCCTCAGCGTCTCCTTCACAATTGCTTGGAGGTAGGCAAGCTTAGGGATATCGGATTCGTTCACATGCCTATCCTTTCCAACACAGATGGTTAATTCATCTTGAGCCTTTCTTAGCACGTCTCGATTGTTTAGAAGTAGAGAAATGGCCCATGTTAGGAACACTGGGGTTGTGTCACTTGCTCCCGTAAGCATCATCTATATGAAGTCATATCAAACATACAAGAAGATTGAGCTATGTTTTAAGATGATAAAGATCTACAACAAATTTATTTATAAAAAATATCTAAAATATATTGACTTAAACGTCAAATATTTCTCCAACATTTTTATTATCGATCTTACTTTAATTGTTTCTCTATTTTGCATCTCTATGAGAATGTCTGCATGGGTCTTATGCCTAGGGTTTCTCTATTTTAGAGAAAATAGAAGTTTTGACATTTATTTATATATACAAATATAGAGAAGTTTCTTCCTCTCCTCCACATTTTCTACTTTAGAGCATATCCAACAACTCCTCTAAAATGTTTTAAAATAGAGAAACAAATATCAAAATATCTAAAAAAAATTATACTTCAAGATTAACAACGCGTACTTCTCTATTTACAAATTTCTTCTATTTAAATTTTTTTTTATTTTAGCTATCCTTAAACTTTATGCAAATTGTGAAATAATTTCATATATACAGCTAGATGAACATGAATTTTAAGTTCAAATTTTCAAAAACGTAAACAAGTTTAATTGAAACATGAAGTTTAACATTTAAGCTTAACCTTAAAATGTAAACTAGTGTAAGTTTGACATTTATGCATAACATGAGTTTTAACATAACTTAAAACTAACGTGTTTAAATTAAACACATCGAGAGTTAATTATAGCAAAACATATAATTTAATTTAATTATAGCAAAAACTCCTAACTTAATTTTTGTATAAATATAACAAAATTGTCTAATTGTTGATGAATTCCAATGAAGAGAATTAAATTTTAGAATATTTGCCATATTCTTCTAAATTTAGAGACAATTTTCCTCTGTTATGATTTTATTTTATTTTAGAGATGAGTATAGAGGAGCCGTTGAACCTAAGAAAAAACCTATTTTATCTAAAATCTTCAACTTTCTCTATTTTACAAAAGTTATTGGGTTTGCTCTTAGCATAGAAGATACATATGCATATTCTAAGATAAATCCTTATATTCTTCAAAATATATTCTATCTTTTCGATAAAATACAAGAGATGTTGAAGATGCTCACACACACAGAAATAAATCAGATATCCAAAATTCATGGAAAATATGCCTAAGAAATTTGATAGTGCATACCAAGCAAGTAGCCTTGTTGATTGTATCACCATCAAAGCCATAATCCTTGTTGACATGAGAGTTCTCAAGAATAGAAAGCATAGTATCCATGAAGTCCTCATCACCTTCATTTTTGGATCTTGATAATCTCCTCTCCTTATGCTCCTGGAGCCATGTTTCGAGGATGGCATCCATCTCTTTGCCAGTCTTCTTCATGGCCTTCTCTTGTCCACCCAAGTCGAGCCACCTTAGAAAAGGAAGGGCGTCACCTATAGGAAACAATCCTAGTTCATGAAAGAAACCTTTAATTGTTCTCTCCAAACGCGACATCTCTTCCTCGCAACCACCATATTTTTTCCCGAAAATGATCCTAACCATTATATCCATTGACAGTTGAGAAAACCATGGCTTCAAATCAACTAATTCCTTATTCGAACCACTACTCCTTTTGCTTTTCGACCAAAACTCGTACATATTTTGTATGCACACTCTCGTCCTCTCCGTCCAAACATGAGATAGCATATCAAGGCCACGATTTGATAGAAGCTCAAGGGTGACTATCTTGCGCAAGCTACGCCAATATAGCCCATGTGGGGCGAACGATAAATTGGCATCGCCATAAGCCATGAGATCGGCCACAATTAGCCTTGGACGCGAAGCAACAACTTTGTCGTTCAAAAGCAAGCATTCTTTCGCCATCTCCCAAGAGCTTACCACTAAGGCCTTTCGCAACCCAATCCTTATCGAGAAGACCGGACCATGCTTATCAGCCATTTCACCTAACAGCTTGTGAGGCAACAGTGAACCTCCAAGAAGATGAAGATGACCAATAATAGGCCAGCCACCTCCAGCTACTGGTGGCGGTGGGTTGCTCTTCTTTTCATGCTTATGCACAAATAATTTTATCACCAACGCAGTGAAGGAAATTGGAAGAAGCAGAGAAACAACAACAGTAATAATGAAAGATGGAGATCGGCAAAGCTGGAAGACAGTGGCCATATTTGAAATTCGGTTGTGGAATTTGGAAAGAGTTTTAGCTAATTAATATGGCTCTCAGCTAATAAAGAAAACTCACTCATGCCTCTGGATGAGAAATTTAGATATATCCATGTGTGATTTATATAGTCATTTTAAAGTTATAAAGATAAGAGAAACAAAAATTCTGAGATTTAAACCCAAAAACTCGTGATTTAAATTTTCACCCCATATTTAATAAGTTAAGCATACTTTATAATTTATTACTCTTTTTAGGGTCTGTTTGGCAATGCATATAGGTTTTTGGAGTTTTTTATTTTAATATTTTATAGTTTTAAATAAGTTAAATATAAGATTTTAATTAAATTAGCTTTTAAAATTGGTTTTTCAACAGCTACTCACCCCAAACTTTTCAGAATTCTATTTATTTTTTCCTTTCTGATCAGCTGGTTTATATCAGCATGAGTTACCAAACACCTTACTAGCTTATGAAAACTCTAATTTAACATATATTTAACACACTTAATCCATCAGCTTCAGGTACCCTATCAGATTCAGCTACCCTAAGCTGACCCTTAAAACTCTTTTATATCTAAATTTAGTAATTGGAGGGGCACAATTTGGCTTGAACAACTCAATGGTGTCAGAAATTAAACGTTGTGACTCAAGATGGGTCTTCTGAAGGAATGAGACTCAGCCTTTTGCATTTATAAATTAAGGGCGACAACCTTACCATCATCAACGTTCTAAAAGATTGTTGGTCCTATCCTTGAGAGATGAAGATCCTGATTATCGATATTTTTCTCATTATTTGATAGTTTGAGGTCGAACTTTTTCAGACAACTGTTATATGTTGTTGCATCTTCAGGACAAAGAGCTCTGTATTACAGATGCCATTAGATGGGGCAAGACCTAACAACTTCCAAATCTTGACTGTTTAAGGGATTGCCGTGTTTTGCTAACCATTACCATCCTAGCTATCAGAATTTCATTGGACCATACATTTTGTTTTTACTTGATTACAAGATTCCTTTTTTAAAACAAAGATTAAATTATTGAGAGGGACTACTTAAATTAGGTAAGGAGCGAGTAAGGCTCCAAATCACATGACACATGTCCTCAAATATGTCCCCCCTCCTATCCCCCAACTCTCCCACCCTTCACAAGCCTTGGCTAAAAAGAAAATATAAATAAAAAATTAGATTAAAAAATGAAAAAATAGAGAGGTTTTGTGAGAGGGGACAGAAAAGGGGACAAGGTCGGGGACAGAAGATTCGGACCCGCTCGTGGTGACGGGTCTCATATTTTACAACCTCAAATTTTTTTCCTCCAAATTTCTTCTCTATGCGTGATAAATCATTTCGAATATAATTTTATTTAAAAAAAATTCAAAATATCATATTTACATTCTACTTGTATTTATATATTTATAAACTTTTATTGGTAAAAAATTATATTTTAAAAAAAATATCAAATTTATTATCTAATATAATTAATTAATCTTTTAATTATATAATTTTTTTAAAATACAATTTTAATTTTTTTTAATTATACAATTTTAAAATACAATTTTTATGATAAAAGTTTATAAACATATAATTATAAGTATATGAAATGTTTTTTTTTAACCAGAATTGTACCCGAAATAAGTTATTGGTGCACCAAAGAGTGCAGGGAGATCTTGACTATCGTGAGTTGTGATATATACGCCAGAAACGACAAAAAGTCACTAATCATCAAATCAGTGTGTATAGACCTGTCAAAACATAACCTGACCCGACCGTCCGAAATTTTTTGGGTCAAGAACCGAAAATTTTGACCCGGAAATTTTTTTCGACCCGAACCCGAAAAACCGGAAATTTTTCGGGTAATCTGGGTTTCGACCCAGTGACCCGATTTACCCGATTATCCCGGTGACCCGGTTGATTTATAATTAAATATAATTAACTTTTTATATATATAATTAAAATTTATCGCAAAATTATCAAATCGTGTTTTTTTTAATTTAAAAAAGAAAAAATTTGACAAACCCGAAATCGACCCGAAATGGCCCGAAAACCGGTCAAACCCGGGTTCTAGTCCACTCGGAAATACCCGAAACCCGTTTTACCCGTGACCCGTTTTACCCGAGAGCCGAAGTGACCCGACCCGAACCCGACCCGAATCACTCGTTTGACAGGTCTAAGTGTCTATATAAGAGACACTACAAAAAATAAAGAAATTTGCCACGCTACCTAGCTTCGGCAGGGGCTTGCCGTGGCCATTGGTGACAATTGATACCCTTTTGCCACTGATGGTAGCTTCGGCAAGGGTTGTCGTAGCTACACTAAAAAAAAAAACAAATTAGCCACACCAGCTTGCAACGGCTAGAGTTTACCGTGGCCATTGCAACCCTTTGCGATGGCAGGTCCCCGTAGCAAAGCCTTTTCTATTATTTTTTTTAAAAAAAATAGTATGGGAGATGGAATATAATTGTTCAAACCCTAATCTACCTTTCCCAGCCACATTACCTCTGCCCCCAAAGAACTGAAAGAACAACTCAAAATCTCTCTGCCGAGAACCCAGATTTGAGATCTCCGCCTTTGCCTACCCCTCGGATCTAATTATCTCGTCTTCCTCCTCTTATTGATCTCGAGATCTCTCTTTCCGACTCTCGTCGTTCTTCCTCAGATCTCTCTCTCTCCACTCTCGAAACACCTTCTCTCTGTGGCCATCGACCTTTGATAAGCAGATCTGATCTCGCTGTTGCAAATCCCTCACGGCGTCGGCGAACCGTTCGTCCCTAAACCGCTTGTGCGCCGCTCATCACCACACCGCATGTGCGCCGCTCGTCCCCATGTCGCCTATGTGTTGCTCGTTTGCTGCCATGAACATCCACCTCTCTCTCTTTCTCAGATCTCTAGCATCTCCATTTTTGGTAATCTCTTCAAACTCTTAATTGTTTTGGGTTTGATTTAGGAAAATAGCGAATTAAAAATAGTATCATCCAAGATTAGGGTTTGCTTTGTGTTTGCTGAATTTAGGGTTTTTGCTATTTCACCTTCTAATTTGTCATGATTTTCTTTGGATTGTTGGGATTTTGAGACATCTTTTTTGAGAAAAATTTGGCGCTCTCTTCATGCTTGGTGGTTGATAGAAACTCACTGAGAGAGTTGTTCGAGCAATTTGCGAGTTAGTGTAGATGAACTATATTAGTTATCTTGGTTTAGAACCGATAGTACTGGTTTTGGACCTCTGGTTATACCTCTATATGTACTGTTGTGCTCTTGAATTTGTAATTTCTTGCATCTCAGAAAATTTGATGAGATAGTTTTAGTTTAGTCTGCCAAACAGACCTTAATTTTCTCCAGGTTCTTTTTCTGGCTACATCTTCGTCCAATTATCCTTCTTTAGTTATGTTTAGTGTTGAAAATGAAGATGCTGATTGAACCTCAGTCACCTTTGGAATGGACTTAAACTTACTCTTAAAAGTAAGTACCGAAGATTTGCTTACAACAAATCAATTCTTTAGTTTCATGATGTTTTCTTCCGATGCATTTAAAAGTAGTTACAAATGTGATTGTTAAATATCTACTGCTTCAAATATATGCAGCAAAATAGAACTCATCTCACTTGTGCACATTCAGATATTGGTCTAAGTTGAAGCTAGCATAGCTGGAAAAAGGAGAATAACATGAAGGTAATTGATCTCCCAACAAGAAGATTTTTTACCCATTCAAAATGAGTTTTGGCTTTGAAGGTTGTCAATCGCAACAAGAAGATCTTTTTATTTACTTGAATTGGGTGCTCAAGTTTAGAAAAAAATAGAAAGGATTTTAGATATGCAATGTTTTTGTTGCTTGTCTTCTTGATAGTTTTCTTGTCTATCATGTAAATAATTTCTCTGTGTTGTACTTGTTTATATAATTTGCTTTGGGTTGAGAAGTCAAAATTTTTGTGTAGAGCTAATATGTAATTTAGGGGTTTAGGGTTTGGAAAACAGATGAAGTAAGTAAAATCTAACTTGTGTATTGATCGACTCATTGTAAGAATTTTTAGTTTGTATGTGAATAATTTAGGGGTTTAAGGAATTGACAAGAAAATGATTGATTTTAGGGGTTTAAGGTTATCTTATACAGATACTTTGTATGAGTCATGATGATAAGAAATTAAAAATATTTAAACTATGTGCGCTAGTTTCCAACTCGTAATTTGTATATTCACTAAATTTATAATGGATTCGTATGCAACGGGTGTAAAATATAGTGTATAGTCAGCTATGAATAGATCTGTGGTTGGCCAACTTAAGCCACATAATATTTAAACGATTAAAACTCATGAATGTAGCTTCAATCATGAGTTACGTTTGACATGCAGAGCTAAATGACTATTTAATTATCTTGGTCACATTTATATTTGAAGTCTAATTTAAATATTATGCTTTATTGTATTTGTGTAGGAGGAGATTATCAAATATTGTCCAACACAAGAAGAAAAAGAGAAAAGATATTGAAAATCATATCAGTAAGTTTGCTTTCTTATTATTTTGGGGCATCCTTGTTTTTATTGTTATGACTTGAAAAAATTAAGAACTATGAAAATTTGTAGCTCATGACTTAAACATGGTGAATGGCTTTTGTGGTGCATATAGTGCTAAAGACAAGACGATTGCAATCACTTGAACAAGAGAAGGATGTTGATGAAGTAATGACAAAGCTTACAGATTAGATTTCAGATTTTCACACAAGGAGATATATATACTCATGCCAGCCATGTCCTCTCTTGGAACAGATGCAAAGGTAATCAAAGTAGTATGTTTACATTGATTTATCTCGCTGCTAAGAATTATTACATTTACATGCATCCTCTCTCTCTCAAACACAAGCGCAGGCACAATGGAAAAAAAAAGATTCAAGAATCTCTACTAAGTCACCAGTCGCTTAACATATATTAGGTAGATGATCTTTTGTCTGATCGCTACATCACCTTTTAAGTTGGGTAATGAACAGTTGGTTGCATTTGTGTCATTACTGTATTAAAAGAAATCAGGTGAAGAATTTTATTCATTATCAGGTCACCTAACTTGTATAAAATTCTTATGAAATCTAGTGATGTGTGTCTCAAAGCTCTCAACATTTCATTAACACTATAGATATCTTACCCAGTTAAGAGTGTAATTGAAATATTCGATAACATAGATATTTTTGTTTGCTTATTGTTGCTGCCCTCACCCTTCTCTCTCTGCTGATTTACGCTTGATCAAAAAAAAAATTCAGCGTTTGTTGCTCAATGGGAGGGAGCTCGATAGACACTTTATTATTTAAATAGTTGCTTAAGTTTATCATATTAGCAAATGACATTCTATTAATTAACTCGGTACTCGACTTGCAGGTTAAGTTCTTTTGAAATCACTTTACCTACTAGATGGTTCTTGAAGAATCTCCAACCCTTCTCTGATGGAATGAGGATCAAGTGTTGATACACAAGCTGCAATGTGAAAAAGGTGTTAAATTCAGTTTCAAATCCTAGATCTCCTCTTCTGTTTGTCTATGTTAATGAATTTATTTTAAGTAACACTTTAAGTTCTGTCGATGAAGCTCATATGAAATACTTTTGATGGGTATGTATGAGAATTGTACATTTAATTGTAAGGTTATTTTCCTTGTGGTTTTGTTTCTTTGCATTATTTAATTTTTTTATATAAAAATATTGGACTTTTTAGCCCGGGTCTAACGAATCCGGGCTAAAAAGCAGTTTTTTTTTTAAATTTACCCCACACTTTAGCTACGGCAGCTAGCCGTCGCTTATTTTCTTGCTACGGCTATTTGCCGAAGCTACCAAATTTTGCCACCCCAGAATTCGACACCCCCCCATTTGCCGTAGCTAAGCCGAAGCTAGATGCCTTTTGCCACCCCTTAAAGGCCTTTTGCCACGGCTTTTTGCCGAAGCGAATTTCATTTTTTTTTGTAGTGAGAGAGGTTTGTGAGCAAATTTGGAGCGTCGAATTAAGAAGATCAAACGACTGAGATTAAAAGTAATTTGTGAACAATGACATTATTCGTAAGTACCATATGATTATTCATTTATTCGTATGTACATACATACGAATAGTGTTTTGGTACCTACGAATTATTACACTTATTGGTACATACGAATAATTACATTATTATGCACGAATAATTGTTTGGTACCTACGAATAATTTCACTACTTACAAATTACACCGTAAGGGTTAGGGTTGTTCATCGGCCCAAAACCGATCTGAACCTGGCCATACCGAACCGGACCGAAAACCGAAATTTCCAAAAAAAAAAATCGAAAACCGAACCTAAACTAATAGGTTTGTTTCGATTTTTTGCCGGTTTGATTTAGGTTCGGTTCGGTTATGAACCTAATCGAACCGAAATTATTTGAGCCTTTGATTTTATCCAAAGTAACACAATGAAAAAAATACACACAACCTTTTTTTTTCCCTTTCTGATCAGCTAGTTTATATCAGCTAGTTTATCAGCGGAGTTACCAAACACCTTACTAGGTTATGAAAACTCTAATTTAACATATATTTAACACACTTAATCCATCAACTTCAGCTACCCTATCAGATTCAGCTACCCTATCAGCTCTGTGTTACCAAACTGACCCTTAAAACTCTTTTATATCTAAATTTAGTAATTGGAGGGGCACAATTTGGCTTGAAGAGCGCAATGGTGTCGGAAATGAAATGTTGTGACTCAAGATGGGTCTTCTGAAGGAATGAGACTGAGCCTTTTGCATTTATAAATTAATGGTGACAACCTTACCATCATCAACGTTCTAAAAGGTTGGTGGTCCTGTCCTTGAGAGATGAAGATCCTGATTATCGATATTTTTCTCGATAGTTTGAGGTCGAACTTTTTCAGACAACTGTTCTATGTTGTTGCATATTCAGGACAGAGTTCTGTATTACAGGTGCCATTAGATGTGGCAAGACCTAACAACTTCCAAATCTTGATTGTTTAAGGGATTGCCGTGTTTTGCTAACCATTACCATCCTAGCTATCAGAATTTCATAGGACCATACATTTTGTTTTTACTTGATTACAAGATTCCTTTTTTAAAACGAAGATTAAATTATTGAGAGGGACTAGTTAAATTATGTAAGGAGCAGGTAAGGCTCCAAATCACATGACACATGTCCCCAAATATGTCCCCCCTCCTATCCCCAAATCCCACCCCCTCTCAAGCCAGCAGGTAAGGCTCCAAATCACATGACACATGTCCCCAAATATGTCCCCCCTCCTATCTCCAAATCCCACCCCCTCACAAGCCTTGGCTAAAAAGAAAATATAAATAAAAAATTAGATTAAAAAATTAAAAAATAGAGAGGTTTTGTGAGAGGGGACAGAAAAGAGGATAAGGTCGGGGACAGAAGATTCGGACCCGCTCGTGGTGATGGGTCTCATATTTTACAACCTCACATTTTTTTCCTCCAAATTTCTTCTCTATGCGTGATAAATCATTTCGAATATAATTTAAAAAAAAAATTCAAAATATCATATTTACATTCTACTTGTATTTATATATTTATAAACTTTTATTGGTAAAAAATTATATTTTAAAAAAATATCAAATTTATTTTCTAATATAATTAATTAATCTTTTAATTATATAATTTTTTTAAAATACAATTTTAAAATTTTTAATTATACAATTTTAAAATACAATTTTTATGATAAAAGTTTATAAACATATAATTATAAGTATATGAAATGTTTTTTTTTAACCAGAATTATACCCGAAATAAGTTATTGGTGCACCAAAGAGTGCAGGGAGATCTTGACTATCGTGAGTTGTGATATATACGCTAGAAACGGCAAAAAGTCACTAATCATCAAATCAGTGTGTATATAAGAGAGAGGTTTGTGAGCAAATTTGGAACATCGAATTAAGAAGATCAAACGGCTGAGATTAAAAGTAATTTGTGAACAATGGCATCATTCGTAAGTACCATATGATTATTCATTTATTCGTATGTACATACATACGAATAGTCTTTTGGTACCTACGAATTATTACACTTATTGGTACATACGAATAATTACATTATTATGCACGAATAATTGTTTGGTACCTACGAATAATTTCAATACTTACAAATTACACCGTAAGGGTTAGGGTTGTTCATCGGCCCAAAATCGATCTGAACCTGGCCATACCGAACCGGACCGAAAACCGAAATTTCCAAAAATAAAAACCGAACCTAAACTAATAGGTTTGTTTCGATTTTTTTGCCGGTTTGGTTTAGGTTTGGTTCGGTTATGAACCTAATCGAACCGAAATTATTTGAGCCTTAATTTGATTTTATCCAAAGTAACAAAATGAAAAAAATACACACAGCCTTTGAATTTCTGCAACGCAACCCAGCCTTTGAAAAAATTACACACGGCTCATTCCATTTAATCAAGGTTGATTCCAAATCATTTAATCAACCAATCCGTTTTCATATTCAATCAGAAAAAAACAAACCCTAATCACCCGGTCATAGCGATTTCATATTTGGGAATTGGGTGTTGGCCAGATTACCTGAAGCAGAAGAGAGTCAAAGATGGTTGAAGCAATTGAAAATAACAGTGAAGTCAAGCGAAAAGGAGAAGACGGTGGAGCCGCGGACGTCAACCGCTCACGAAATTGAGAGAAAGAGAAGTCGAGCAAGAGCTGGTGGGCTGGTGGCCGGCCACCTCGCCGGCGGATGGAGCTCGGATCTGGGCTGGAGTGGTTGGTGGACAGAGACGAATAGTCGAAGACGCTAGATGGTAGACGCTATCCGCTGCTACTGCTAGGCGAACTGACGAAGAAGACAGACGCGAGAGACAGAGACCTAACCTCACAAATTCCTCAATCAGCCTCTATTAACTGGAGTATTAAGGCTAAATTAACATATTAAAAAAAAATCGGTTTTCCCCTGTTTAACCGAAACTGAGTACAGACCGAACCTAAAACCTAAAATTGAAATTCCTTGAACCGAAAACCTAAACCGAAACACCTCGGTTCGGTTTGGTTTCGGTTATTTCGGTTCGGTTCGGCAAAAAAATTCAGTTCAAATCGCTTTTGAACAACCCTAGTAAGGGTTGCTTACGTGGGATCCAACCTCTATATAGGATAAATCCTATGTAAGCATCCTTTACGATACAATTTGTGAGCAAATCTGGAGCGTCGGATTAAAAAGATCAAACGGTTGAGATTAAAAGTAACTTATGAACAGTGACATTATTCGTAGGTACCATGTGATTATTCGTATGTATATATTGTATCTTTTGATACCTACGAATAATTATACCGTACTTGTTGGTACATACAAATTACATTATATGCACGAATAATAATTATTTGGTACCTACGAATAATTTCACTGCTTACAAATTACCTTATGGTACGTTGGTTACGCGAGATCCAACCTATATTTTTATTAGGTTTACAGAAAACCACCCGCTAAATATAGCCTCGTACATTTAACCACCCGTTAAACAAAAATTACAGAAAACCACCCATTAAATAGGTTTTGTTTTCAAATCACCACCCGTTGTGTATTTTTATTAGGTTTTTGTCAAATATATATGATAATACATTATTTTAAGTTTTATATTTGACTTAAAATCTCAAATACATATCAAAATATATTTGATTAAATTTTTAAAAAAATATTTTTTTAAAACTTGATGTATATATGAACAAATTTGTTATATTTTATTCCTAAAAACGGTTATAAATTTTATAGACTTCTTTTTAATCAAAATTAAAAATAAGTTTATAAGTCATTAGCATTGTTTAATTTAATAATTATTTTGATATTAATAATTAATTTCTCATTTTCTTTCATATTTGTAAACACCTATACGATATACTAAAAATGAAAAAAAAAATCTAACTATTTGTTTAAATAATATTTTCTAGGATCAAAAGTATTTTTTATTAAATGTATCTTTATTAAAATTTATTTGACTTTTTAAATAAAATTAAATAATATTTTTCACATTCAGAACCTCTGCCCTTCAAATAAATTTAAAATTTGTACACGCTTTCTCCCCTAATAGTAGTATATTAATATAAGTGTTTACCCCTACAATAAATATAATTTAAATATATTCAAGTTTAAAATTTAAATTTTAAATATAAAATATTAAACTATACTATATTTAATGGAATTATGTGGTGGGTCGTGATTTGAAAATAAAACCCATTTAATGGGTGGTTTTATGTAATTTCGTTTTTAGTGGGTGATTAAGTGTAAAAGGCTATATATAATGGATGGTTTTCTGTAAATTTCCCATATAATATTCCATATGCATGTCTCATTCACAGATGATGTTTTCAGGGTCACAAAAGTCATTCGATATATTAATGGACTTTTGATAGGTCATGTACGTAGTTTTATCGAAAGAAAAATCAAAGTTATCCATTTGGAAGATGAAATTTAATTAAAGCCAGCCGGCCGGCGAAAAATACATCCGGAATGAATGATAATGGAAAAATAAAAATTATGTGTAGAATGAATCGATAATGAAAAACAATACTTTATGATAATTTGAATTGAAAGACTACTAAATTTATGTGACCGCTTTTATAAGAGTCTCTTTTGGATGGTAGAAAATGCGTTGACTCTATAAATATTTGAACGGACATGTGAATCGTTGATAATTAGAATCTTTTCGGGAAAACCATAATAAAAAATTTCGAGTCTCAGATTTATTGAATGCGGAAAAAAAATATATTATATTACAATAAATCAATGTTCTAAAAGGTGTTAGACGGTAGGGTACCGCCTAACGCCTAGGCGGCTAGGCGGCGTCTAGACGGATTTAGAGAAAACTTGATTAATTTCTTATATTTTAATGAATAATACTTTTCAATAATTCATATAATGTAATAATAATACATAATATCACTCTTAAACCCAAATTTGCGGTGCTTAACTCACACTTAAGTAAATAAACGCAAAAGTACGCATCTGACTAACAACTCTAAACCTCCTAAAATCCAAAACTATAGGTTCAACTCAAAAGCAAATGCATTTCGACTTGGGGGATAAAAAAACCCTAAGTCAAATAATCACATACTTACAAGCTAAAATTGAATAATCGTTGGAGTAGGCGTGACTAGGCGATATGGATGTCAAGCACCGGATTCAAGTAGACTGGCATAAATGGAAGGCTGCGTCAGAAGTTTTATGTGACAGGAAGGTTCCACTTAAGCTTAAGGACAAGTTATATAGAATAGTGATAAGACCAATTTTATTGTATAGGGCAGAGTGTTGAGCGACAAAAAAGGTTCAAGAACATAAACTCATGGTGGATGAGATGAGGATGCTTAGGTGGATGTGTTGGTTTACCTTACGAGATAAAATTAGAAGTGAGATAATTCAAGAAAGGGTAGGGGTGACAAATATTCAGGCTAAGTTACGGCCGGAAATCGAGACTCCGATGGTATAAACATGTTCAGAGGAGAGACCCAAGTGCATCTTTTCGTAGATGTGACAACTTAGCTATCGGCGGTGTCTGAGGGGCAGAGGGCGTCTGAAGAATAGTTGGGATGAGGTGATTAGATAAGACCTGATCGTTTTGGAACTCACCGAGGAGATGACACATGACAGAATACAATGGAGGAGCGCTATTCAGAGATACAATTAGGAATAGTTACGCTCAGATCATTGATATTTTTCAAATATCAACATCGAAGGGCTCGGTTTTACAAATACAACTTCTGCCGTCTGTAATGGAATAAAGGTGAAGATGTCGCTCTCTTCTCTTTGTTTTCTCTCCAAATAAAATTTTCTAATTTCGCTAATCCTTATTCAGATCTTTATAGTTGATTGGTTTGATTTCATTTTTTTTTAATACAATCCACCACCCAAAGGTTTTTTTTTTTGTTTATTTCACCTAGTACTTTTTCAATATATTTATTTTTCGTTTACCCCACTCATTGAATCCACAGTGTTGATCTGTTGTGACGCCCGATGCACCACTCAATGCACACAGAATTATTTACGGTATAATTTTACTTCGAAAAAATTTTTAAAAATTATATTTGTGTTTCATACACTTATATTTATATGTCTATAAATTTGATTATGAAAAAATTTATTTTAAAAAAATAAAAAAAAATATAAGTTAATATAATCGTTCTTTTAATTATATATATTTTTAAAATATATTTTTTCATAATGAAATTTTATAAACATGTAAATATAGGTATATGAAACACAAATATAATTTTTTTTTAAAAAAATCGAAGTAAAATTATACAGTAAATAATTTTGTGGTTTACCAGGCGTTACAACAGATCCACATTGTTGAATCAATGGTTAAAAACTTACAGTAGGAACTCACTAGTAGCATTTGGGATCTGCTGCAACACTACGGTGCACCGAGTGTTGCTTTAAAAAAATATATTTGTATAAGATTGCTTTAAAAAAATATATTACAACAGATCCACAAAATTATTTGAGGTATAAGATTGCTTTAAAAAAAATTAAAAAAATATATTTGCATTTCATACACTTATATTTATATGTTTATAAATTTTTATGATGAAAAGTTTTGTTTCAAAAAAAATATAAACTAATATAATCGTTCTTTTAATTATATACATTTTTAAAACATATTTTTTTGTAATAAAATTTTATAGACGTGTAAATATAAGTATATGAAACAGAAATATAATTTTTTTTAAAAATTCCAAAGTTATACCCCAAATAATTTTGTGATGCACCGAGTTGTGCATCGGGTGTTGCAGCAGATCTCAACTGCACCATCGGTTGGGACAGTCCCTTGAATTTGGCTACCCCTCCCCTAAAATTAAAAAGAAAAAGAAAATATAATTAAAATTAAAAAAGAAAAAAAAATAGTAAATGGTGAAATTTTGTGAGAAGGGATAGTGAGACAGGGAGAGAACGAGGACAGTGGATCCTCACCGAACAGTAAAAAATATGACTACGACGCATTAGAAATTTCATCAGAAAATTTATTTTTTTTCCACCTCTGCTACTACTGTGTTGCTTAATTCAATCTCAAGATTGTATTGTACACATAAATACATAATATAATATAAAAAAAATATGAAAAGAATATACAATTATCCAAGTCTGGACCTATGTAAACACATAAAAAAAAGGTATATAGGTTCAAATAATGCCCCTTAATCCTTGCCTAGTTTCTACACCGGCTTCCAAAGTTCCAAGGACTTGTATAAATTTTGCAATTTTCAACTATCTGAAATTTACAATATATACCAACACCTTCATACATTAAGCAGAATACGAGAAACAAAAATGAAACTACTTACAAAGGTGCTTATATACGTTTTCCATGACAGCATTAAAGCGTGTTGTTTGACGAGAAATTTGACATAATCAGCAGTAGAGCACCAATCAAACCTGAATAATAAGCAGCGAAGCAAACTTGACAAAATAAGCAGCAGAGCACGAATAAAAAAAATGAAACTGCTTACAAAAAAATCATACTGACATGCTGCTATATGAGTAGTTTTATGACTCTGAGAGGAAGCTGGAAGGGAAAGAAAAAAAGGAACATATGGTTTTACCTAGGAAGAGTTGCCAAAAGCCTCTTCCCAATGGTGACGAAGCTGCTCTTCTGATAAGACATGAACCATGCTAGAAATGAGACACTTGATGATCATAGAATGAATGAATGAGGAAGAAGAGAAACAGAACACGGAGAGAGAGAGAGAGAGAGAGAGAGAGAGAGAGTGAAGAAACTGAATCTATTACATTCTCCAAGTTGATCAAAAAGACAGTACACAGGGGGTATTTATAAGCACATTACGCAGCTTACAAGCTGATTATTCACACACACACACATTATACACTAACAGTCCTAACTTGCCAAGAGCTTTGTTGCACTGGTCCTGAGCAATTACTTTCGTGAAAATGTTTGCTAGCTGCTCCTTGGTGGGTATGTAGCCTAGCTTAATCTCCTTTCTCAGAACCTTGTCCCTAATCAGATGGCAATCCCTCTCAATGTGTTTTGTGCGTTCATGGAACACAGGGTTCCTAGCAATGTGCAAAGCCGACTTGTTATCACAGTAGAGATGCACATGCTGATGATGGAGAGCTTGCAAATCAGTGAGCAATTTGAGAAGCCATGTAATTTCACAACAGACAGTAGCCATTGATCTATACTCTGACTCTGTTGATGACATGGCAACACATGTTTGTTTCTTAGTTCTCCAAGAGATGAGAGAATTGCCAAGTAAGATGCAGAAACCAGTCAAGGATCTTCTTGTCATTGGACAACTCTGCCAATCCGCATCACAGAAAGCATGTGATTGGAGATCAGATTTGCGTGACAGAAACAATCCTTGCCCTGGAGCAGCTTTGAGATATCTGAGCACATGTTTGACACTTATCCAATGCTCATCATTCGGCTTGTGCATGAATTGACTCAAAACTTGCACAACATAGCAGATGTCGGGTCGAGTGATGGTTAGATAGATTAGTTTTCCCACTAGACGACGATAAGAGACAACATCCACCTCCTTTCGATCACCTTCAAGAGAGAGCTTGATCTTTGGATCTAAAAGAGTGGCAGCTGGCTTAACATTTGACATTCCAGTTTCGGTGAGAATGTCTAAGGTGTACTTACGTTGGTTTGGCAACATCCTTTCATTTCTACGTTCTACATCTATTCCAAGGAAGAATCGTAAGTCACCAAGGTCCTTCATGAGAAAGTGCTTGTGAAGATGATCCTTCAAGGCCTTAATTTCAGTTGGACTACTGCCAGTAATAAGCATGTTGTCCACATAGATTAACAGAGTTGTATAAGAAGAGCTTGTGGTCTTGAAGAAGAGAGAGTAATCTGCCTTTGACTGAACAAACCCAGCTTCTTTAACTACTTGAGAGAATCTGAAGAACCACTGTCTCGGGGCTTGTTTCAACCCATAGAGAGACTTTGTGAGTTTGCAAACCATGTCCCCCTGAGGTTCTTTAATCTGCTTGAGCATATAGTAGGCTGGAGGAAGGTCCATGAAGACATCTTCCTCAATTTCACCATGAAGAAACACGTTTGTAACATCCATCTATGTGACAAGCCAGTTCCTAACTGTGGCAACAGCAAGCAAAGTGCAAACATAGATCATTTTTGCAACCGGGGCAAATGTCTCACTATAGTCAATTCCCTCTAACTGTGAGAACCCACGGGCTACAAGCTAGCCTGACATTGTATCTGTCTAGAGAGCCATCGGCTTTAAGTTTGATCTTAAACAACCATTTGCAACTTACAGTTGAAGAAGCACGGGCCTTAGGAACTAATTCCCACGTGTTATTCATCTATAGGGCCTGTAATTCCACCTTCATAGCAGCCACCCATTATGATTTACTGAGTGCATCCTTTAGGGAGGTGGGTTCAGACAGTAGGGCCACATTATTGATGAATGACATATAGGTAGGTGAACAAAGAGAGTATGAAAGAAAAGAATAGATGGGATATGGAGACTTATAGGGGGTGATTGCAGTCTGATTTGAACTTGAAGACAAAGTACACACATAGTCCTTTAACCAGCTTGGAGGTTGAACATTTCTAGATGAACGTCTGACCTTAGCAGAAGGTGTGGCAATGGGTGTAATTTCAGGTATGATATCAAATGAAGGAGCAACGGGAGATGGAGAATAGTCTGATAATGACATATAGTCATCAAGAGGGTTGAGATTTAAAGTGGGATAGGATATGATATCCACAGGTTAAAAGGGGGGTAAGGATGAAGCAATAGGTAAGGTAAAGTCATCAATGAGAGTATCAGATTGGGGAGTTTGTATTGAATGAGGTTGAGAGATAGGTAGATTTGTAGTAGAGGGAGGCTTGGCCTAAGCAAAGGGAAATATGTGCTCAAGGAAACGGACATCCCTGCTGATCATGCATTTACCACACTTGAGGTTGTAGACCTTATAACCTTTGAATCCAAAAGGGTAACCAAGAAAGATGCAAGGGTCAGACTTAATTAGCATCAAATTTCTTTCGAGCAACCTCAGATGTAGAGACATAGCAAGGGAACCAAACACTCTGAGATTGTCATAGGTAGGAGGTTTGTTGTAGATGACTTCAAAAGGAGATTTGTTGTGAAGTAAAGGAATAGGTAAGCGATTTATGATATATGTGGCGGTAAGAATGAACTCCCCCCAAAATTTAATTGGGAGAGAGGCATGGAATCTCAAGGCTCTTGCAGTGTCTAGAATGTATCTGTGCTTTCGTTCTACACGCCCATTCTGTTGGGGTGTAGTTGTACATGAACTCTCATGGATAATACCTTTGTTTTGTAGAAAGGAAGTAAGGGTGGAGTTGAAAAACTCAGTACCCTGATCATTGCGAAGAGTTTTTACATGAGTATGAAACTGATTTTCAATTAATCATGGTAATGAATGATATTAATTAAAGATTGTGGGACATCAGATTTGTGTTTAAGAAGGTATGCCCAGACACTCCTACTGTAATCATCCACAATGGTTAGAAAGAAGCGATGACCATTATAGGTAGGAGTCTCATATGGTCCCCAAAGGTCACAGTGCAATAAAGCAAAAACTTGATCAACATGGGATGTACTTGGGACAAAACTGTTTTTGGTATGTTTGGCAAGAGGACAAACTGAGCACAAGTAATGAGATTTGTCTTTATTCATATCCAAGGCAACAGAAGGAATATGCAACAATTTTTCATGAGGAGCATGCCCCAATCTGAGATGCCAAAGAGCAGATGTACTATTGTTTGAAGTAGGAACAAACATAGGAAGTACATGATCTGTAGCACACTTGTGCACAGTAGGCAAAGAAAATTGAGAAAAACATGAGGCAAGTTCATCTATAATGTCTTGTCCAAGCTTGATCCCCGGAACCATGTAGTACAAGCCTCCTAGCTCTTTACCAAATGCAATCAGCCTCCTCTTTGCAGGGCCCTGAATTATGCAGGTATTAGAAAAGAACAAAACAAGGCAACCCATGTCATGGATAAGCTTGCTGACAGACACAAGGTTAAACTTGAAATGAGGTACATATAGAATGTTGTTCAGAAATACAGTAGGAGTTAATTTGACATCCCCAGTAAGAGAAATACTACTTGTACTCCCATCAAGTAAATGAATTAAAGTGGTTCATTTTGTGGGGTTGGGTTTGTAAGAAATTTGGGATCACAAGTGATGTGGTCCGTGGCCCCCACTGTCAAGAATCCACAAACCTGTAAAATTGGAAGCACTACAACATAGAGTGGTGGTACCTGCAAAATTGATCTCAGCAAGTTTGTCTTTATGGCTCTCCATCATGCTAATCCAAGAATGCAACATCTTCTGTTGCTCAGTAGTAAGAGGTTGCAACACAGGGGAATCCTGAAATGAGGAAGCACTGTTAGTAGATGAAGAAGACGACTTTGACTCAAATCCAAATTTGGACATTTGAGGCTTAAACTTGCTTTTATAGTGCCAATCTGGATAGCCAAACATTTCCCAACATCTCTCAGCTTTATGATTCCCGTTGCAGTGGCTACACTTCTTATTCTTTGATTTATCTTTGGAGGAATTTGAAGAAGTAGAAGAATTACCATTTCCTTGACGAGCCATAAGAGCAGTGGCATCAACAGAGCTAGGTTTCTGTTCAGAGAGCTTAGTACTAATAGCATCTTGTAGAAGAAGAGCATGAGTAGTACTCGCAGATGGGAGGGGAGAACTGAGCAACATTTGACGACGAGCTGCAGAGTAATCTTCATTCAAGCCCATAAGAAATTGCATGAGCTTGTTTTCTCGATCTTGCGCCTCCGCCTGAGCCTGAATGTTGCACTCGCATTTCCCACAGGAGCAGTGAATGGGATACACCAGACCGGATAACTGCTGTCAGAGACCTTTGAGCCGAGTGAAGTACTATGTAATTGCAGCAGTACCTTGACTGCAATCTTGGATGTCTTTCTTGATGGAGAAGATCAGAGGTCCATTTCTTTGACCGTAACTCTCTTCAAGATCCAACCACATATCTCGCGCAGTATCAAATTCGTCAATAGTTGCATAAATCTCCTTGGATACAGTGTTGAGTATCCACGAACAGACCATATCGTTGCATCGATTCCACATCGATGCGTTTTTCGGCGTTTCTACGAGAGTCCCTTCCACAAAGCCCGATTTGTTCTTGACGGAGAGAGCTTTGGCCATGGCTTTCTACCAGCGTCTGTCGTTGTCGCCTGTGAGCTAAATCGTTGTGATGAGATCAGAGGCAGTGATGAGATCTTGACGACGCCGATCCCAATCTGCAGATCTGTCTTCGTGATTTGCCATGGAAACTTAATTTCAAGAAAACGAGCAGAAAATAACCGATGTGATCTGGAGAACGAACAGAGAGAATCAAGAGAGCAGAAACAAGAAGATTGAGAGAGATTCAATGATCACATAACATCTGATACCATGATGATCATAGAATGAATGAATGAGGAAGAAGTAAAACAGAACATGAAGAGAGAGAGAGAGAGAGAGAGAGAGAGAGAGAGAGAGAGAGAGAGAGAGAAGAAACTGAATCTGTTACATTCTCCAAGTTGATAAAAAAGACAGTACACAGGGGTATTTATAGGCACATTACACAACTTACAAGTTGATTATAATTCACACACATTATACACTAACAACACTGTACTGCGTAAATGAAAGAGTTAAAAGTGTTGTTCTCAAGTTCCCATTTTATAACATCATACTCTAAATCATGGAGAAAGGAAGGTTAGTAACATGAATTCAATTTCACAAGAGAAACTTGTTAATGATTGCATTGTCCCAAACACTACTGGTTAGTAGCAACCATTTTATTTTTTAATACAGAAATGCACTTTAATTGAAGATAAACACAATATATGGTTAAGAATTAAGAGCTTTGTATTTTTCTTATTTTTCCTCTAATATAACTTGATGTAACAAACAATAATGCCAACGAGAATACAGGATTTCAAAGTGTAGAAGAAATACAAATCAAACCTTCCAGTAAATATATGCTCCTTTAGACTAACTATGGCAAATTAATTATAATTAACCCTTTCCCCCCTACCCTTGTTGGGATGAAAAAGATTACCATCCCACGTTGATTGTGGTAGTATAACCATTCAAAATATAAGGGAAAATCCCTACACATGCAATGGCTTAAGCTTTTGTGTTAGAATGGAGGATCCTGACCTTATAACCAAAAACAAAATAAACCCGGCACGACTTCCGTTTTCGTACGACCCGACCGAGATTTCTTGGAATTTGACACATACCTCCTACCTCCCTCTTTGAACATCTTCTTCCCTCTCTCAATCTCTCCCTTTTTGGCTCAATCCTTCATGGAAGATTAGGCTCCAACCTTACCTCATGACAATCCATATGTGGCAATCGATCTGTTTGGATAGCAATTAAAGTACGTACATCGGCATAGTAAAGTATCTTATTGAAACTAGTGTTATTTATTCCCAAATAAAACATAACATTAATATATTGTAATCCTAGAATAGCATCTACATTCGATCATACAGATGAACACAGAGGCGAGGAGCAATGAGAACTTGAAGAGGCGTTGCCTTCATGTTGGTTAGCCCAGAGATTTCGGTCATATCGATAAGTGCATCATCTACCGTGGATAACTCAAAGGCTTGCAGAAAAGAAGCCAACAGAAATTGCGCATTGCGAATGCCGAAAGACATCCCTGGACACATCCTTCTCCCTGACCCAAATGGGATCAGCTCAAAGCTCCGACCTTTTACATCCACATCCTTGTGGGTGGTCAAGAACCTCTCTGGTCGAAACTCCATTGGGTCCTCCCACACCCGCGGATCACATTGGATTTTCGGAAGGTTAAGTATGAGCCTGGTGCCTTTCTTGACAAGATAACCACCCACAATGCAGTCGTCGCTAAATTCTCGTAGGACACCTAGTGGTCCCGGTGGATACATCCTCAATGTCTCCTTCACTATTGCTTGGAGGTAGGCAAGCTTAGGGATATCGGATTCATTCACATGCCTATCCTTTCCAACACAGAAGGTTAATTCATCTTGCACCTTTATTAGCGCGTCGCGATTGTTCAGAAGTAGAGAAATGGCCCATGTTAGGAACACTGGGGTTGTGTCACTTGCTCCCGAAAGCATAATCTATGAAGTCATATAAAACATACAAGAAGATTGAGCTAGGTTTTAAGATGTTAAAGATCTCCAACATACAAGAAGATGAAGATGACCAATAATAGGCCAGCCACCTCCAGCTACTGGTGGCGGTGGGTTGCTCTTCTTTTCATGCTTATGCACAAATAATTTTATCACCAACGCAGTGAAAGAAATTGGAAGAAGCAGAGAAACAACAACAGTAATGAAAGTTGGAGATCGGCAAAGCTGGAAGACAGTGGCCATATTTGAATCTCGGTTGTGGAATTTGGAAGGAGTTTTAGCTAATTAATGGCTCTCAAGTCTCAGCTAATAAAGAAAACTCTCGCTCATGTCTATGGATGAGATATATCCATGTGTGATTTATATAGTCATTTTAAAGTTATAAAGATAAGAGAAACAAAAATTCTCCAAAATAAAGCTATAGAGATTTGAACTCAAAACTTGTGATTTAAATTCACCCCATATTAAGCATACTTTATGATTTATTACTTACTCTTTTATCTCTAAATTTAGTAATTGGAAGGGCACAATTTGGCTTGAAGAGTGCAATGGTGTGGGAAATTAAACGTTGTGATTTAAGATGGGTCTTTTGAAGGAATGAGACTGAGACTTTTGCATTTATAAATCAAGGGTGACATCCTTACCATCATCCACGTTCTAAAAAGTTGTTGGTCCTGTCCTTGAGAGATGAAGATCCTGATTATCGATATTTTCCCCATTCTTTCATAGTTTGAGGTCGAATTTTTCCAGACAACTGTTATAGTTTATATGTTGTTGCATCTTCAGAACAAAGATCTCTGTATTACGGATGCCATTAGATGGGGCGAGACCTAAGTCTTACGGTGTAATTTGTAAGCAGTGAAATTATTTGTAGGTACCAAACAATTATTTGTGCATAATAATGTAATTATTCGTATGTACCAACAAGTGTAATAATTCCTAGGTACCAAATCATAAGGTACCTGCGAATAATGTAATTGTTCACAAATTACTTTTAATCTCAGCCCAAATTTGCTAAAAAATTACATCGTAAGAGTTATCCTCTCTCTCTTTTACATATATACACTGATTTGATGATTAGTGACTTTCTGGCGTATATATAACAACTCACGAGTCAAGATTGGTACACCAATAACTTATTTCGGGTATAATTCTATTTTTTAAAAAAATTACATTTTATATACTTATTGTTAACTCCACCTTGATGATAAGATCAAACCATAGGATGTAAGGCCTTGGTTGATGAAAGCCAAAACTCGGGATTCCTGAGTTTGGTAAGGTCTTACCAAAAGGCTCAAGACTTTACTATGATACTGGATTCGGAAATGGGATTGTGAGTAAATGGGCCTATTTATTAAATGGGCCTAAATTACTCTCAACCTAAACCGATACCCAGTTGTTCAAGAGCCAAGACAGTTGGGCTTATTTATTTAACACATATATTGGGGCTGATTTTATCCAAGCCCATAATTGTTGAATGTGTTTTGTTGAATTGATATCTTTTATGCATATCTCTATATTTCGGTTAAGATTTCCATGAATCTTTGTATACCGTGTTTGCCCAACTATCAACAAGATCTCCAGGACTTTAGCAAGATCTCCGCAACAAGAGAAGGTTCTGGAATAGGCCAAGGATCTCGCCCAGGAGGTACAGTGTAGACGTTGTGGGTTTAACGTTCAAGTTTCAAATCTGGGTGCTTGGCTATAAAAAAAAGAAGGAGACGACTGGTGATACACACATCTCAACAGCGCTCAATTGTTCACAGCTCTCAAGTCTTCTTCAATCGTTCGATCTCACGCTGCTCCTCTTGCAAAGTGTTTGTATTTTCTTTGAGTGTGTGTGAGGTTTCATTACGCTTTATAGTACAATTCATCTAGGTTATACTAAGGGTTTCTCTACCCAAAAGTATAGGGTACTTCTGTATCCTTAGTTGCTTTGTTTCACTAGAGAGTTTGGGTTGCTAGATAGTAAGGTAGTCTAGAAGTGTGTAAGTCTTCTAGAGGTTGTATCTAGGACTCATAAGGCAAAGTGAAATAAAGTGTGTTGAATCCTATGGGTTGGATAACCCTAGGCGGGGACGTAGGCGGTTGTGCCGAACCTCGTTAACAAGTATCGCGTGCTTTACTTTATTGCTTGTCTTTATTTCTTTCTGTCACTTTATTTTCTCTCGCTACTAATCGCTCTTCTTGTCTTAGAGAAGGTCTTACAGCTTGTGGTAAGGTCTTACCTTTCAGATTGCGAAAAGTTCCCATACTCTATCCAACCCCCCCTTATAGAGTATTTGCGTGCTCCTGCTCTGCCTATTCCGCACTTCACTTATAATTATATATTTATAATTATATGTTTGAAAAATCTGAGATCCGCCACCACGAGCTGTTCCTTACTTTAACTAGTCCCTCTCAATAATTTAATCTTCGTTTTAAAAAAGGAATCTTGTAAGTTGTAATCAAGTAAAAACAAAATGTATGGTCCTATGAAATTCTGATAGGATGGTAATGGTTAGCAAAACACGGCAATCCCTTAACAGTCAAGATTTGGAAGTTGTTAGGGGCGTAAGGGTTGCTTATGCGGGATCCAACATCTATATAGGATAGATCCTGTGTAAGCATCCTTTACTATACAATTTGCGAGCAAATTTAGAGCGTCGGATTAAGAAGATCAAACAGCTGAGATTAAAAGTAACTTATGAGCAATGACATTATTTGTAGGTACCATGTGATTATTCGTATGTATGTACATACGAATAATTTTTTGATACCTACGAATAATTACACTTGTTGGTACATACAAATTACACTACATGCACGAATAATAATTGTTTGGTATCTACGAATAATTTCACTGCTTACAAATTATCTTACGGTTGCTTACGCGAGATCCAATCTATATATATAATATTCCATAGGCATGTTGTAAAAACCAATCTTGCGGAAATTTTCCTCTACTTTGATTGAATGAAGAAGATACAATATATACTAAATTACAACCCTAATACTGAAATAGGAAAAAGGAAACTAAATAATATATTTACAAAATATAATATTCTCCAATACTCCCCCTCAAGTTGGAGCATGCAAATCACGAATGCCCAACTTGCGAAGGAGATGAGAAAACTGCTGACGACCAAGGGCTTTGGTCAAGATATCAGCTGGTTGGTCCTTTGTGCGGATATGAGAGGCAGCAATAGCACCAGAAGTGAGAAGATCTCGAATGAAGTGACAATCTACCTCAATGTGCTTTGTTCGTTCATGGAAGACTGGATTTGCAGAAATATGTAAGGCCGCTTGACTGTCACAAAAGAGTTGCATGGGAGATCGATGAAGATATCCAAGGGAGCGAAGAAACGATTTGAGCCAAAGAAGCTCACAACAAGAAGCAGCCATGGAACGATATTCTGCCTTGCAGACGAACGAGAGACAGTTGGTTGCTTCTTTGTTTTCCAAGAGATAGGTGAATCTCCAAGAAAAACATAATAACCTGTCAAAGAGCGACGAGTGATAGGACAAGAAGCCCAATCAGAATCGCAGTAGGCACGAAGTTGCAGAGAACTCCCCCTAGATAAAACAAGGCCTTGACCTGGATGACCCTTTATGTAGCGAAGAACTCATAAGGCAGACTGCCATTGATCCTCTGTAGGGGCTTGCATAAACTGAGAAAGAATGTGAACCGCATAACTGAGCTCAGGACGAGTAATAGTCAAATAGATCAGTCGGCCAACCAGCCGACGATACTGTTCTGGATCAGAGAAGGCCGGGCCTGTAGACAAGGCGAGATCATGATTTTGAGGCAGTGGAAACTCAGCAGGTTTAGCACCTAATAAACCTGCTTCAGATAATATCTCAAGAGCATACTTGCGTTTACTAAGAAAGAGACCATCAGTGCCGTGTGCAATTTCAATGCCTAAGAAGTATTTCAGAAGGCCCAAGTCTTTCATATGAAAACATGTGTGCAAATACTTCTTGAATTTTTAAATCTCCTCATAGTCGTTCCCACCAATGATCAAGTCATCAACATATACCAGGACATGAAGTACCTTGGTATTGCGATTGAAAGAAAACAAAACAAAGAGTAATCGGCATAAGAGCGTTTGAAGCCAAACCTGAGAAGAGCGGAAGCTAGTTTGGCAAACCAATTTCTGGGAGCCTGACGAAGTCCATACAGAGACTTCCGTAGGCGGCATACACGATCACCTGAGGTAGAAAAACCAGGGGGAAGGCGCATATACACCTCCTCATCTAGATCACCGTGCAGAAAGGCATTTTGAACATCCATCTGATGAAGATGCCATCCCTTGATGGCAGCAACAGAGAGAAACAAACGTACGGACGTCATCTTTGCAACTGGAGCAAAAGTTTCAGTATAATCAATGCCTTCGACTTGTTTGTTTCCAAGAGCAACGAGCCTGGCCTTGTAACGCTCTACAGTCCCATCAGATTTTAACTTGATCCGGAAAACCCATTTGCAACCAATGGGTTTCTTGTCAGGAGGGAGAGAAGTCAGCTCCCAAGTGCCATTTCGTTCTAAAGCATCAAGTTCATATTTCATAGCACTTCTCCATTTCTCATCTTTAACAGCCTCAGAGTAAGAGTTGGGTTCGACAATAGAAGTAACAGCTGCGAGGAACTGGATATGACGGGGAGAAAAATTGCCAACAACAACATAGTTAGCTATTGGATAAGGAGTACCTGAGGAGGCGCTTGGAGAATGAACTGTATTGCACACATAATCTTGAAGGCGAACATTTGGAACACGCTCTCGAGAACTACGACGAACCACTGGATCAGCTACGGGCAAATCGGCAGAAGGTAACACAACCGAGTCAGACATAGATGGTCCGCCTTCTGCAAGAGCCTCTTGAGACAACACAGGAGTAGTTTCAAGATCAGCATCAAAAATCGCAGGATGAGTCTCTTGAGACTCAATAGAGATATCAACTTTAGATGGTGGTTCAGAAAAAGGGAATTGTTCTTCAAAGAACACAACATCACGAGAAACAAAAATCCTGCCCGTTTCAACATCAAGTACACGCCATCCCTTTTTGCCATATGGATAGCCTAGAAAAATACAACGTTGTCCCTTAGCGTCAAATTTGTCCTTGCTCTTAGGGACCACAGACACAAAACAGAGGCAACCAAAAACCTTGACAGGAGAGAGTATAGGTTCCTGCTGATATAACATAAAATAGGGAGTCTTTCCTTGAAGAAGCCTAGATGGTGTACGATTGATCAAGTAAGCTTCAATTAGAACACATTCTCCCCAATAAACAATCGGAATAGATGCTTGAAACATAAGAGCACGAGCAACATTAACCAAATGACGGTGCTTACGTTCTACTCGCCCATTCTGTTGGGGAGTATCAACATAAGAAGTCTCAAATAAAACACCAGAGTTGTCAAAGAATTCCCGCAGAGGCAAAAATTCAGTGCCATTGTCAGCCCGAAAGCGTTTCACAGTCCTGTCAAACTGAGTCTTGACAAGCATAAAGAAATTCTTAACACATTTCACAACCTCAGTCTTAGAGCCAATCAAGAAGACCCAAACAGATCTAGAGAAATCATCCACCAAGGTCAAGAAAAATCGAGCACCGGTTGAAGAAGGTACTCTATATATAGGGTCCCCAAACATCAGCGTGTACTAACTCAAATAAAGCAGCAGCTTTAGTAACAGAATCAGGAAAACTGGCACGAGTTTTCTTTGCTTCAAAACAAACAGAACAAGGTTCACTCGAATGCTTTCTATCAGATTGAACGCCAGGGAATGCAGATAATACTTGATAGGACGGATGACCCATCCGCTTGTGCCAAAGTTCAGATGAGGAAACAGAGGCAACTATTCCAGTTGTCGGTGAGACGCATTCACCAATCAACCACAAGACCCCTTCTCGGCCTTCCCCGACTCCAATCACTGCCCTTGAGGTGCGGTCTTGAAGTAAACAAAGTTCATCCGTCATTGTCACTAAACAGATCTGTTCTCTGATCAGAGTCAGAAATGATATCAAATTGCAATGAAAAGTAGGAACATATAAGACATTTGGAATAACCAAATTATCTCCCAAGCGCACACTTCCACATTGAACAGCAGTAGATATAGTATGAACAGGCAATAATACGTGAGTAGGTTGAACATCACGCAAATCAGTAAGCAACTCCTTTCTACCAGTCATATGATACGATGCACCCGTATCTAAAATCCATCGATTAATTTTCTTACCCATTTGATGATCGTTTGAGTGCTTAGCATGGAATTGCTTGAGCATATCTATCATGATGATCCACTGAGAGTCAGTAATCGCTGGATTGAAGGCCTCTCGATCATAGGTTGTATATGAAGTGCCGATAGCATTGACAGCACCTTCGATTGGTTTCTTCGCAGTGGACAGCGCCACCGCCGCCACCTTCTCATGCCTGGTAGCCTCTTGGTGTTGACGAGAAAGAGCCCTCGGTTGGGAAAAATTATTGTCATTCATCATAACTTCAGATCAATCGATCAATGAAGATTACAGGTTTGATTTAGGGTTAATCGGTGCGGAGGAATACGCTGGTCAGGTAGGTAAAGTTTTAGGGTTTGGCTCTGATGCCATGTAAAAACCAATCTTGCGGAAATTTTCCTCTGCTTTGATTGAATGAAGAAGATATAATATATACTAAATTACAACCCTAATACTGAAATAGGAAAAAGGAAACTAAATAATATATTTACAAAATATAATATTCTCCGATACATGTCTCATTCACAGATGATGTTTTCAGGGTCACAAAAGTCATTCGATATATTAATCGACTTTTGATAGGTCATGTACGTAGTTTTATCGAAAGAAAAATCAAAGTTATCCATTAGGAAGATGAAATTTAATTAAAGCCAGCCGGTGAAAAATACATCCGGAATGAATGATAATGGAAAAATAAAAAAATATGTGTAGAATGAATCGATAATGAAAAACAATACTTTATGATAATTTGAATCGAAAGACTACTCAATTTATGTGACCGCTTTTATAAGAGTCTCTTTTTTTTGTTTAGACACTCACAAGCGTCTCCATATTTCCACGGGGATTTGAACTTTAAACCTCGAGGCATGGGATGTAGTCTCATAACAACTACACCAACTTGTGATTGGTTATAAGAGTTTCTTTTGAATGGTAGGAAATGTTGACTCTATAAATATTTGAACGGACATGTTAATTGTTGATAATTTATCACTGGAATCTAGATCTTTCCGGGAAAACCATAATAAAAAATTTGGAGTCTTAGACTTACTGAATGCGGAAAAAATAAAATTCTATTACAACAAATGAAGAGCGATGTACATTGTACCGAAGAAAGACAGTTTCAAGTAACTGGGGTCTATAATGCAGATCGATGAAGGTGTAAATATGGATGTCAAGCACCGAATTCAAGTAGACTGGTAGAAATGGACGGTTGCGTCAGGAGTCTTCTGTGACAGGAAGGTTCCACTTAAGTTCAAGGGCAAATTCTATAGAGTGGCGATAAGACCAACTTTATTGTATGAGGCAGATCGAGTGTGGGTGACAAAAAAGGCTGAAGAACATAAACTCATGGTGGATGAGATGGGGATGCTTAGGTGGATGTGTTGGTTTACCTTGCGAGACAAAATCAGAAGCGAGATAATTCGAGAAAGGGTACGGGTGACAAATATTCAGGCTAAGTTATGGGAATCGAGACTCCGATGCATGGTATGAACATGTTCAGATGTGAGAGACCCAAGTGCATCGGTGCGTAGATGTGACAACTTAGCTATCGGCATTGCCTGAGGGGTAGAGGGCGTCCGAAGAATAGTTGGGATGAGGTGAATAGATAAGACTGGCCGTTTTGGGATTCACTGAGCAGATGACACGTGACAGGGCACATTGAAGGAGCGCTATTCGGAGAAATAATTAAGAATAGTTACGGTCAGGTCATTGATATTTTTCAAATATCAACATCGAAGGGCTCGGTTTTACAAATAGAACTTTTGCCGTCTACAATGGAATAAAGGTGAAGATGTCCCTCTCCTCTCTTTGGTTTCTCTCCAAATAAAATTTTCTAATAAAAATATAAACTAATATAATCGCTCTTTTAAATATATACATTTTTAAAACATATTTTTTTGTAATAAAATTTTATAGACGTGTAAATATAAGCTTATGAAACACAAATATAACTTTTAAAAAAAATTCCAAAGTAAAGTTACACCCCAAATAATTTTGTGGTGCACCAAATGGTGCACTGGGTGTTGCAGCAGATCTCAACTGCACCATCACTAATGGAGTGGGATCAACTGTCCCAAAGGGAACAACACCCTGAATTTGGCTCCCCCTCCCCTAAAATTAAAAAGAAAAAGAAAATATAATTAAAATTAAAAAAGAAAAAAGAAAAATAGTAAAGAGTGAAATTTTGTGAGAAGGGATAGGGAGACAGGGAGAGAATGGGGACAGTGGATCCTCACCGATTAGTGATAAATATGACTACAACGCTTTAGAAATTTCATCAGAAAATTTATTTTTTTCCACCTATGCTACGTACTGTGTTGCATAATTCAATCTCAAGATGCACTACTAGAAAAGCGGGACTTTTGCGACGTTTTTAAAGCCATTCTCGACGTTTGAAAGCGTCGAAATTTCAGTTTTCGACGTTTTCAGAAATTGTTCGGCGTTTCAAGAAACTGTCAAAAATTTCTGTGTCACGAATGGCATATCACCATTCTTGACACTTTAAAGTGTCACAAACCAACATCGACACCATAGGGTATTGAAATTGGCATTTTCCATTTTGACACAATAAAGCGTCGAAATTGGTGTTTTATTATGACATGCTTTTGTATTCTACTTCAGTAGATGATTTATAGACAGTGACTTGCTTCTTCGTCTTCCATGAGACCAATGAACTTCCCAAGAATACACAATATCCAGTGAGAGACCTTGCACTGAATTGACAGCCCCCCCCCCCCCCCAATCAGCATCACAATAGGCAGATAATCCCATGGAAGATTCTTTTGGATAATAAAGGCTTGTGGACACTGTCCCTTTCAAGTATTTAACCACATGAAGTGCAACATCTTAATGTGGTTGTCTAGGCTCCACTATGAACTGGCTCAAGTGTTGCACTGCATATGAAATGTCTGGTCTAGAAAAATTAAGGAACAACAATATGTCTACTAATCTTCTATATTTCTCAGGATCTTGCAATATCTGTCCACTGTCAGTGGATAATCTTAAACCTCTAGGAAGAGGAAAAGATGTTGCTTTGCATTCCAACATATGACAGTCATCAAGGATGTCAAGGATATATTTCCTTTGATGTAACATGGTCCCATTTCTATTATGCATAATTTCAAGACCAAGGAAATATCTTTTAATGCCAAGATCCTTTATCGTAAAAGCTCTGTGCAAGGTTGCTTTAGTCTCATTTATCACCTTAACATCATCATCAGTAATCAACAAATCATCCACATAAACCAAGGCAACAACAATTCCATTATGGACCTGCTTAATGAACAATGAGTAATCTTCAATAGACTGCTCATATCCCAGGCTCATTAAGAACTTACATAACTCTATGTTCCACTGTCTAGCTTGCTTCAAGCCATAAATAGATTTCTTCAATCTACAAACCTGACCAGGTTTGCTAGTAACATACCCTTCTGAAGGTACCATATACACTTCTTCCTCTAGCTTTCCATGAAGAAAAGCATTATTCACATCTAGTTGATATATATTCCAATTTCTGACAGTAGTTACGTACTGCAATCAGAATTCTCACAGTTGAGAACTTTGCAACAGGAGAGAAAGTGTGTTTATAATCTTTCCCTTTGATTTGATTATATCCCTTGACAACCAGCCTTGCCTTTTATCTTTCAACTGTCCCATCAGGTCTGTACTTTGTCTTATATACCCATTTTCTCCCAATGGCTTTATAACCAGTTGGTGCATCTACTATCTCCCAAGTATCATTCCTCTCTAATGCTTGCAGTTCTAAGTTCATAGCATCTACTAGCCACTTACTGTTGTGCACAACTTGTTTGTAAGTGTAACGTTCCTGCTCAGCAACCATACAAACAAAGGAATTCCTAATCTCATGATCTTCATGAATACCATCTCCAAGACATTATGCTAAAAAAGATTGTGAGATAGAGGTCCTTTGACGACCACTTCTGCAATCACAATCTTGGAGACGTCTAGGCAATATGTACTCTCTGGTAGATCTCCTTAAAGGAGAAAATTCATTTATGTCTTGTAACATCTCAGCAGACATGTGATTATTGCTTCCAGTTGAAGCCAATTAATCAGCAACATGTAATGGAAAGAATGATTGACTAGAATCCACACCCAATTGTGCATTTGGTGGAGGAGAATAATTGTCTGAAGTAGTCATAGGATAGGTAGCTGCATAAGCATCATCAGGTGCATGATTAACTAGAGCTAATGAAGGATGAACATAATGATCGACTTCACCCTCTCTCTCTGAACTGTCTTTGAAAGGAAATGAATCTTCCTTAAACAAAACATATCTGTTAACAAATGACTTATTATTGTCTAAATCCCATAGTTTGTATCCTCTTTGCCCAAAGGGATACCTAAGCAACATACATTTTCTTGCCTTAGCATTCATTTTGTCTTTGTTGCTGTAAGACATAGGTGCATAGCACAAGCTGCTAATAACTCTCAGATCATCATAAGTAGCTGGCTTGTTAAAAAGTTTTTCATGAGGTGTTAACTAATCTAACACTTTTGTGGGCATTTTGTTGATGAGATGTGTATTGTATAGCAGCCAGAACACATTCACCCCAAAATTTTAGAGGTAAGTCAGCATACAGTCTCAAACATCTAGCTGTCTCAATAAGATGTATGTGCTTTCTCTCCACTCTGCCAAAAGGCATGTGCCTAGCAAATGATCCTAGCTAGATGAGACAAAAAGCTCTTACTACACAAAAGGACAAAATAGATAAAATAAGAACACTCAGTTAGGAAAAGAGGTCTTAAGGAAATGAAATGATAATGATCATGATCCATGATCATTGAGCACAAACAAGGATCATAATCTTCATAGAGTTCGATCAGTTTGGATGAGCAAATAAAGTACATCGGCATAGTAAAGTATCTTATTGAAACTATTGTTATTTATTCCCAAATAAAACATAACATTAATATATTGTAATACTAGCACAACATCTACATTCGATCATACAGATGAACACAGAGGCGAGGAGCAATGAGAACTTGAAGAGGCGTTGCCTTCATGTTGGTTAGCCCAGAGCTTTCGGTCATATCGACAAGTGCATCATCTACTGTGGATAACTCAAAGGCTTGCAGAAAAGAAGTCAGGAGAAATTGCGCGTTGCGAATGCTGAAAGACATCCCTGGACACATCCTTCTCCCTGACCCAAATGGGATCAGCTCAAAGCTCTGCCCTTTTACATCCACATCCTTGTGGGTGGTCAAGAACCTCTCTGGTCGAAACTCCATTGGGTCCTCCCACACCCGCGGATCACATTGGATTTTTGGAAGGTTAAGTATGAGCCTGGTGCCTTTCTTGACAAGATAACCACCCACAATGCAGTCGTCGCTAAATTCTCGTAGGGCACCTAGTGGTCCCGGTGGATACATCCTCAGTGTCTCCTTCACTATTGCTTGGAGGTAGGCAAGCTTAGGGATATCGGATTCATTCACATGCCTATCCTTTCCAACGCAGATGGTTAATTCATCTTGCACCTTTCTTAGCGCGTCGCGATTGTTCAGAAGTAGAGAAATGGCCCATGTTAGGAACACTGGGGTTGTGTCACTTGCTCCCGAAAGCATAATCTATTAAGTCATTTAAAACATACAAGAAGATTGAGCTAGGTTTTAAGATGTTAAAGATCTCCAACAAATTTTATAAAAAATATATTATGCCTAAAATATATTGATTGAAAAAAGTATTTCTCCAACATTTTTATTATCTTACTTTAGTTGTATAGAGAAATTTCTTCCTCTCGTCCAAATTCTGCACTCTCCTCTAAAAAATTTTTAAAATAGAGAAACAAATATCAAAATCTCTAAAAAAATTATACTTCAACATCAACAACTTCTCTATTTTACAGATTTCTTCTATTTAAAACAATCTAAATTTTATCTATCATTAAACTTTATGCAAATTGTGAAATAATTTCATACAGCTATATGAACAACAGTTTTAAGTTAAAATTTTCAAAAATGTATTGAAGTTTAATTGAAACATGAAGTTTAACATTTAAGCAGCTTAACATAACTTAAAATGTAAACTAGTGTAAGTTTGACATTTATGTATAACATGAGTTTTACCATAACTTAAAACTAATGTTTTTAAATTAAACATCGAGTTAATTATAGTAAAACATCCAATTTAATTTAATTATAACAAAAACTCCTAACTTAAATTTTGTATAAATATAACAAACTTGTCCAATTGTTGATGAATTCCAATGAATTTTAATTGGTATTGAAGAGAATTAAATTTTAGAATATTTGAAATATATCTCCTATGGTTTCTCTATTTTAGAGACGAGTATATAGGAGTTGTTAGACCTAAAAAAACCCTATTTTCTCTAAAATCTTCAATTAACTTTCTCTATTTTACAAAAGTTGTTGCTCTTAGCATAGAAGATACATGCATATTAATTATGAGATAAATCCTTATATTCTTCAAAATCCCATCTTTTCTATAAAATACAAGAGATATTGAAGAGGCTCTTATATATATACTGAAATAAATCAAATATCCAAAATTTAAGGAAAATATGCCCAAGAAAAGGGGGCAGAAATTTAATAGTGCATACCAAGCAAGTAGCCTTGTTGATTGTATCACCATCAAAGCCATAATCCTTGTTGACATGGGAGTCATCAAGAATAGAGAGCATAGTATCCATGAAGTCCTCATCACCTTCATTTTTGGATCTTGATAATCTCCTCTCCTTATGCTCCTGGAGCCATGTTTCGAGGATGGCATCCATCTCTTTGCCAGTCTTCTTCATGGCCTTCTCTTGCCCACCCAAGTCGAGCCACCTTAGAAAAGGAAGGGCGTCGCCTATATATAGGAAACAATCCTAGTTCATGAAAGAAATCTTCTATTTTTTTATGCAAACGCGACATCTCTTCCTCACAACCAACATATTTTCCCCGAAAATGATCCTAACCATTATATCCATTGACAATTGAGAAAACCATGGCTTCAAATCAACTAATTCCTTATTCGAACCACTCCTTTTGCTTTTCGACCAAAACTCGTACATATTATGTATGCAAACTCTCGTCCTCTCCGTCCAAACATGAGATAGCATATCAAGGCGACGATTTGATAGAAGCTGAAGGGTGACTATCTTGCGCAAGCTACGCCAATATGGCCCATATGGGGTGAACGCTAAGTTGGCATCGCCATAAGCCATGAGATCGGCCACAATTAGCCTTGGACGCGAAGCAACAACTTTGTCGTTCAAAAGCAAGCATTCTTTCGCCATCTCCCAAGAGCTTACCACTAAGGCCTTTCGCAACCCAATCCTTATCGAGAAGACCGGACCATGCTTATCGGCCATTTCACCTAACAGCTTGTGAGGCAACAGTGCACCTCCAAGAAGATGAAGATGACCAATAATAGGCCAGCCACCTCCAGCTACCGGTGGCGGTGGGTTGCTCTTCTTTTCATGCTTAATTATGCACAAATACTTTTATCACCAACGCAGTGAAGGAAATTGGAAGAAGCAGAGAAACAACAACAGTAATGAAAGTTGGAGATCGGCAAAGCTGGAAGACAGTGGCCATATTTGAATCTCGGTTGTGGAATTAGGAAGGAATTTTAGCTAATTAATGGCTCTCCAGTCTCAGCTAATAAAGAACACTCTCACTCATGCCTATGGATGAGACATATGTTGTGGGCCTATGCCCACTTGAGATCGCAGGAAGTTGTTAAAATAACTCAGACAGAGGTTGTTAAATCTTAACTACTCAATTATAAATATAAATACAGTGGTTTAGATTTAAATTAATTTAACTATTTTTTAATTTATTTTTAGGGTCGATAGATTTCTATTGGGTAATCCCATCGACTCGACGGAGTTCAACTCCACGGGATCGAATCCTAAAAATTATCCAGGGGGCTAAGATTGTTGTTAGATAGATAAATATATACACACACTTTTTTTAAATGATTTTTCTATCCTATGCCCCAATAGTATGGGATAATAACACTAATTTGGAAATGTTTTTTAAATTTTAATTAGTTTAATTTTTTTTAATTAGATTTCTAGGATCCCAGATTTTCTCAATTTAGGGTCTTCTCATATGCCCTTAGCCCTTAGGACATAGGATAGAAATGCCGTTAATAAAGAAAATATTGAAAAAAATTATTAATGTGTGATTGATTTGAGTTATATAGTCATTTTAAAGTTATTATAAAGATAATGAGAAACAAAAATTCTCCAAAATAAAGGTATAGTGATTTAAACTCAAAACCTCGTGATTTAAATTTTCACCCCATATTAATGGGTGTGTATAGTTCAAGGAGTTTTTAAACTATTAAAATCAAGGGGTTCAAATATATAAGTGGTGTATGGGGTTTAATTTAATTAGGGTTTTTGATTAAAATTGGTGTTTTAAAAGAAATGATTTGTGATAGCTTTTTTTTTTAGTGTTTTTAGTTTATTTGGTTTGAAATTACTATAATACTCGCAATAAAATAATCAAATAAGCTCCAATTTTGTTACAAACAAACTCTTTTACGCCCATAAGGGGTTTATATTATTTCATAATCTTTCAACATTTATTTCACATAATTTTTCAATTTTAATTTGTTTATAATTTTAGTCACTTTTTCTACCTCGCCCTATACATACCCAATTAACTAAGTTACACATACTTTAGGATTTATTGCTCTTTTCAAACTCTTTTATCCCTAAATTTAGTGATTGGAGGCGCACATGGTACAATTTGACTTGAAGAGCACTGGTTTTGGAAATTAAACATTGGTACTTAAGATGGGTCTTCTGAATGAATGAGACTGAGACTATTTATAAATCAAGAGTGACAACCTTACCATCATCAACGTTCTAAAAAGTTAATTGTTGATCATGTCCTTGAGAGATGAAGATACTAATTATTGATATCCTTCTCATCCTTCAACAATTCGATCGATGTGAACTTCAAACAATTGTTATGTTGTTGCTTCTCTGTATTACGGATGCCAATAGATGGTGCAAGACTTAAGGCCGCGTTTGGTATGAATACGGGAATCTGAACGGGAATGAAAATTGGAATGGGAATAAAAAATTGGAATAGGTCACCTACCCAAGGATGTTGTTTGGTATAATGTCGGAATAAGAAATTCACAAACTTCAAAACCTAAAAACACACAAATTCATCCTATCAAAATCAAAATCACACCTATTCAATCTCTCAAATTAGGAATAATCAACACACAAACCACACACATTCTGAAATTCATCTTACAAATTACCCAAAAAAAAATATTAATGAAGAGGGAGGGCACGCTGGCATTGTGTTAAACTGGAATGAGGGAGAGCTGAGCAACAGTGGTCTAGCAGAACGAGGAAGGAGGGATAGGTGGCACCGCTGGCATCTGTAGACGATGGCAAAAACGGTGACACATGAGGTCAGAGAGAGAAGCGGAAATCCCAAGTGGTTGGGGAGAGAGAGAGAGAGAGAGAGAGAGAGAGAGAGAGAGAGAGAGGAGAGAGAGAGAGAGAAAGAGAGAGAAGCGGACTACAGGCGGTGGCAGAGCGGTGACACCGACGCAAATTCCAGATCTTGGTGATGGGGTGACACCGGCGATGGGCGATGGCGGAGCAGCAACACAAATGGTCAGAGAGATATGCGAAAATGCAAGATCTGGAATTGCGGTGACATCGGCTCGAACGATGGCAATGGTTGTGGACGACTAGATGGTGGCAGCAGCGACAACAGTCGGTGGTGGTGGTGGTGGCAATGGCGGCAACCGGTGGTGGTGGTGGTGACAAGCGATTGAAGGAAGTTGGAGATGAGGGATGTTGGGTGTGAGTTGGGGAGGGTGAGAAATTGGGAATGACTCATTACTCACCTAAAGGGAATGAATGAAAAATGCTCAAAATTGGAGATAAGAGATTATCCAGTAATCGATTTCATTCCGGATTTTGTCATACCAAACACCAAAAGAGTAGTCACTCATTTCGATTACCAGATTTTGATTTCCGATAATCGAGACCAAATAGGACCTAACACTTCCAAATCTTGACTTTTATGGCAGTGGTGGGCCTTCCCAAATGATAAAGGCCCATTATAGGCAGTCAAATGATAAGGTTAAAAAACAAGCGATTTGGAACCGTGTTGCTAAACATTACCATCCCATCAGAATTTCATAGTACCATACATTTTCTTCGTCCCATCGGAATTTCATAGGACCATACATTTTGTTTTTACTTGATTACAAGATTTCTTTTTAAAGGATAGATTAAATTATGGAGCAGCTCGTGGTGGCGGGTCTCACATTTCACCTCACATTTATTTCCTCCAAAATTGTTCTCTATGCGTCATATATGAGTTACTCACGCTACACGACTAAATTATTTTAAATATAATTTTATTTTTAAAAAATTCAAAAAATATACTTCTTCCGATCTAAAAGAAGTGTCATTTTAGCTTTTGATATAAATTTTAAGTAAAGTATTAATTATCATTGAGTTTATATATTTTTTCTAAATTTTATCATTTATTAAATGCTTATCAACTTTTCAACCAATAAGTGGGGAGTGTGAAAGAAAAAATGATCGACAAATACAATTTTCATTAATCAATCTATTAAATTGTCTAACAAACATAAAACAATACTTATTTTGGATCGAATTCAAAAGTCTAAAACGACACTTATTTTGGATCGGAGGTAGTATTTACATATTTCTAAATTTTTATTGAAAAAAATCATATTTGAAAAAATATAAAATTGATCTTCTAATATAATTAATACTTTAATTATATATTTTTTAAAAATAAAATCTTTAATGATACAAATTTATAAATATGTAATTATAAGTATAAAAAATACTCCCTCCGTTCCTTTTTATTTGTCATTTTACTATTTATGCACGTTTTTTAAGGTGATAAAAAATATTTATTTTTTTAATAATTTTTTTTAATAATCTCATACTTATTAGTACTAAATGTAACATTATTAAAAAAGATTAAATATAAAGTTAATATTTTATATAATTTTTACATTCCTAAAAAATGTGCAAATTAGAAAATGTCAAATATTAAGGAACGGAGAGAGTATAATATTTTTTAAGTAAAATTATACCTCGAATAAGTTATTGGTACAGCAAAGAGTGCACCTGGAATGATCTCTCGTGATATATACGTCAGAAAGTTACTAATATCAAATCAAAGACGCAATTGCAGAATATATATATAAAAAATTCCATTTGCATGTCTCATTCACAGATGAAGATGTTTTCTAGGGTCACAAAAGTCAAGTTATACAAACATATTAATCGACTTTTGATCGGTCATTAGTTGTATTTATCGAAAGAAAAATCAAAGTTATCCATTAGGGAGATCAACTTTAATTAAAGCCAGCCGGTGAAAAATACATGCGGAATGAATTGATAATGAAAAAAAAAAAAAAAAAAAACAGTAGAATGAATCGATAATGAAAAACAATATATATGATCATTTGAAAAATTGCTAAATTTACACGGTCTCCTTTAGATTGACAACTTGTCATTAGAATCTTTCCGGAAAAACCATAATAAAAGCTTTCGAGTACTCTCAGACTCGCTGAATAAGGAAAGAAATTGGAACAACAATCTATTACAACAAATGGAGAGCGATGGGTGGGGAATTGTACCGAAGAAAGACAGTTTGAAGAAAGACAGTTTCAAGTACTCGGGATCTGTAATGCAGAACCATAGAGGTGTAGATATGGATGTTAAGCACCAGATTCAAGTAGGCTGGTAGAAATGGAGGGTTGCGTCCGGAGTCTTGTGTGACAGGAAGGTTCCAAGTGCATCGGTGCGCAGATGTGACAACTTAGCTATCGGAAGTGTCCGTAGGGGCAGCGACGTCCGAAGACAGTTGGGATATATGAGGTGATTAGAAAAGACCTGGTCGTTTTGGGACTCACTGAGGATGACACATGACACGACACAATGAAGGAGCGCTATTCGAGTCGACGAATGCTAGTTGTGTGTTGCGATTCCCTTTTCGTGTTTTTCACATTTTTTTTTATAGATCATCGAGTGTGTGAGCTTTCCTTTTAGTTTCCCTGTTTGATGCTTGTCGGTGTGGAACCTTGTTCGCCTTTGTGGATTTGTCTTGGGCCACTAGGAAACACCCTCTCGACCTAGTCGAACAAAGAGTACGTACAACTCGACCCTCCCAGATCCTGCTTTCAGCGAGATATACCGGGATTGTTTTTTTGTTGTAATCTATTACAAAAAAATTTCCCCACAAACATAATACAAAGAATTCAAACCATAAAAATTCCTAAATGGGACACCCCTGATAAACTGATTTGGAAATTAAATACAAATGAAAACTTCACGATAAAATAAACTATTTAACTAAGCCACAAACGATATAAACAACTTCAATTGGATTTGACAACTCAACATTCCTCTGAGGGTTCATAGAAAGCTGCAAATGATGGACTAGCTACGATAACACGCCTAAATAATTAAATACTACAATAGAGTACCCTCTCAATGTTGTATATGTAACCAGGAGGACGACGACTTCCAACACTTCTTATCAACTGCCCGATACCTCATTAATTATATCCAAATACGAACAAGTCCAAGGGAAACAATTCCTATTTACGGCACCAATTCCAAATCCCCTAGAAAACCTAAGGACAATGAAAGAGAAACAAATATTTCATCGATTTTTAATACAAGGCAATTGTGATTGGTCGACAACCTCGGTTGAACCAATGCCCAAGTGCGTTCTGACGGACGAGGTCTTCGATCTCAACTGGGGGCGCTCATCAAGTATAGTCGTCGTGAGTCCGAGGTGCGCCGTCCTGTCAGCCACCTGGTTCACATCCCAATATTTCATCAATTTATGTTTCCTAAGGCATGCTATTAGGGAACTGAATAACAATGTTATTTTTAATAATACAAGGAATATAAATGCGACACAAACTTCTCATTATACTAAAACAATGGTGGAAAATTGAGCTCAAGCACAACAGAAAGAAGTACCACGTACAAAAACAAAAATAGCGGAGAGTCCCCAATTAGAAACGATCGTACCTTGAGGTTTCTACAAAATAAATGTAAATAACTCTGTCAAACCCTCAGACAATTTTAATGTCGGAGGTATAATTAGGAATATTACGGTCAAGTCATTGATATTTTTCAAATACCAACATCGAAGGACTCGGTTTTACAATCAGAAGCTTCTGCCGTCTATAATGGAATAAAGGTGAAAATGTCCCTCTCTTCTCTTTGTTTTCTCTCCAAATAAAATTTTCTAATTTCACTAATCCTATTCAGATTTTTATAGTTAGTAGTTCCGATTGGTTTGATTTCTTTTTTCTTTTTGGTTTTTTTATACATGGTTAATCCACCAATTAAGGTCTTTTTTTTATTTTTTTCATCTAGTACTTTTTCAATATATTTATTTTTCTAAATTGTTTCCCTATTCATTGAATCCATGGTTACAGACTTACAGTACGTAAGAACTCACTAGTAGTAATAAATATGACTACAAACGCATTAGAAATTTCATCAGAAAATTCTCAATTTGTTTTTCACCTCTGCTACATACTACATACTGTGCTGCTGCTGAATTCAATCTCAATATGTTTTCATAAATGGTTCGTGGCAGGTTACACAGATATTTGACATTAAACTGTTTTATATTTTTGTGTCGGATACCCGGTACTAATCACGTCGTGTTCAGATCAGAGTTTAATGTTCACGATTTCGGATATCCGGCACGATTAATCGTGCCGTGTCTACCCGAATCTGCACACCATTGTCAATATATGCCTCAACAATAGGTTTCAATTGGATCGTTTTGGATTTGAGTCAATTGTGTCCATTTGGGCCAGCCCTTGGATTGGTCAATTTTTTGTTTGAGTTAGGTCAAATTTTACCAATAATGACACAAATTATATCATATCCATATGTCAAGTGGCATTGTTTCTCTTATTCTCTATTATAGAGCATTGTTAAAAAAGTTGTTGGAAATTCTCTAATCCCAATTGATCAATTAATTAAGGTCATAATATCAAACAAACCATGTATAATATACTTCATCCATCTGATCTAAAATATACTTTTTGTTCGATAAAAATATTAAAATATTGCATTTACTATTTATGCTTATTTTTTAAAAATGATAAAAAAAACTATATAAATTACCTATTTTTTTTTAAATGTTTTAACAATTTCGCACGTTTTAATAGTAACTACGAAATTGTTAAAAAAATTATAAAAAATAAAATCCTACAAAATCGTATATGAATAGTAAACGACATGTTTTATCGAATGGAGAGAGTAAGTAATTTAACTTTTCTGTATACTTTAAAAACCTATTAATTTTTATTAATGTTTTGTAATTTAATAATTCAGAAAGGTTAAATGACTTGTATTTTAAATGAGCTACTTTGCTTTCCATTCCATGTCATTTAAAATGTTTGTTTAACTTGTAAAATTTTCGATCATAGTAACATTTGTTAACATGCCTAGAATATTATGTAAATAATATTATATCTTACAAATATGTTAACCCAAACTGATCGATATAAATCTACCATAACTTTAAGTACACATTCATAAATTTGCTACTTTATCATCTTGATTTGGAAAGACAAACACAAGCTTAACTTACCATGTCTATTCATAAAGAACAGCAGATAGGCGAGGACCTGCTAGAACGTCAAGAGGCGTTGCCTTCATGTTCGTTAGCCCACAACTTTCGGTCATGTCGACAAGAGAACCATCCAATGTCGAGAATTCGAAAGCATGTAGAAACGAGGCGAGGAGAAAGTGGATGTTGCGAAGAGCAAAAGACGTCCCTGGACATATCCTTCTGCCCGATCCAAACGGGATAAGTTCGAAACTCTGCCCTCCTACATCCACATCCTTGTGCGTAGTAAGGAACCTCTCTGGTCTAAACTCGATAGGCACATCCCACACTCGTGGATCACAATGGATTTTGGTAAGGTTCACTACGAGTCTAGTGCCTTTCTTGACATGATAGCCACCCACGGTGCAGTCACTGCCGAACTCTCTTGGACCACTTAGTGGTGCCGGTGGATACATCCTCAGTGTCTCCTTCACGATTGCTTGGAGGTAGGGAAGCTTAGGAATATCTGACTCTTCAACAAGTCTATCGTTTCCGACATGGATGCTCAATTCATCTTGCGCCTTCTTCAGCACTTCGCGGTTATTGAGTAGTAACGAAATCGCCCATGTGAGGAGCACCGAACTTGTGTCGCTTGCTCCTGACAGCATCATCTGCAAAGGTTTTAGTGCAAACTTGATGAGAGATATGAAGAGACCAAAGAGTCCCACATTGAAAATATATAAAAAAAAAAAAAAAAACAAGTTTTATTGTCAATTGATTTTAAAATGGAATCTCACTGAATGAATAAATGAAGTAATAATACCAAGCAAGTAGCCTTGATGATTGTATCAGCATCAAATCCAGAATCACTCATGACATTAGAGTCGTCAAGAATCGAAAGCATGATATCCATGAAATCCTTGTTGCCCTCTTTCGTGCTTCTCGAAGATCTCTTTTGTTTGTGCTCCTGTAGCCAGGCATCAAGGATAGCACCCATCTCGTCGCCGGTGTTCTTCATGGCCTTCTCTTTGCCACCCAAGTCAAGCCACCTTAGGAAAGGCAGGGCATCCCCTACATGAAACGAGCCAATGCCCTTGAAGAAAGCTTCGATTATCTTACGCAGCTTCGACAACTCTTCTTCCCGACCAACATAGTTTTCCCCAAACACGATTCTAAGAATGATGTTAATCGCCATATGATAAAACCTTTTGCTCAAATCAACCAGTACCGAATCGGACACACTCATTTTGTTCTTCAACCAAAACTCGTACATCTTTTGGAGGCAGACGTTCCTCTCGTCTTTCCAAACATAAGATAGCGTATCGAGGCGATGGTTTGACACGAGCTCAAGCGCGACTATCTTGCGCAAGTTACGCCAATAAGGCCCATATGGGGCGAACGAGATATTGGCATCGCCATACCCCATGATGTCGATCACAGTAAGCCTTGGACGGCAAGCAACAACTCTGTCGTTGAAGACCAAACATTCCTTTGCCATCTCCAAAGAGCTTACCACTAAGGCCTTTTGGACCCCAATCCTTATGGAGAAAATGGGTCCGTACTTATCGGCCATTTCACCCAACAGCTTGTGAGGCAATACCGCGCCTCCAAGGAGATGAAGATGACCGATAATAGACCAGGCACCTCCGGCTTCAGGTGGTGGTTTGGTGGTATTTTCATTTTTCCGGACAGACAATTTTATGAACCACGCAATCAACGGAATAGTAAGAAGAGAAATAAGAATAGTGTAAATAGTAGTTAAAGATGGGCAACACTGGAAGACAGTACTGGCCATGGAATTTGGAATAGTAAGTACAGATATGTTTTAACTAAATATAGATCTCAACTCTCAAAGGAATCCAGTACTTGTAGCAAGGAAGGGATCTAGATTAATGAGCATATAGATCTTGATTGATAATTATTACGGAGTATTATGAATGGTCGATCAGTTTATTGTCCTTAATTGGCTGCTATTGACAAATGATACGTGTAGGTCTTTTCAAGTAGAAGAAATATAGCAGCACATCGATATAGCGACAAACTTATCAATACAGTAATTTAAAATATTTAATTTTTAGTGCTCTACATAATTTTTAAAAAACTAAATATTATAATGTATAAAATATCAATTTTTTATAATACCCCTCTTGTTCCATGATAAAATTATTTGACTTTTCAACACGTATTTTAAAAAGATAAAAACTCTATAAAATATTTTTTTAATGAATTTGTTTTTTATAAGTTTATACTTATGACTAACAAATATAAAATTATTAAAAAAATTGATTAAAATAAATATTTTATAATATTTTTACCTCTTTAAAAAGCGTGCACAAAAGAGAAACGACATTTGTTTTAAAACGGAGGGTGTAATTTTTTTAAAATATTCGATTTTTACTGTTTTGCATAATTTTTTTAAAAGCTACTCCCTCCGTCCAAGAATACATGGCCTTTTAGGCCTTGAAACTTTGTCAAAAATACATGGCCTTTTAGATGTATAGGTAATTATTACCTCTAAAATTACTACTTTTTTTACTTGTTAAAATTAAATAAAACTCTTGGAAAAATTAAAGAAAACCCTTGAACTTCCAATTACTATTTTAACCTTTAATAATAATGATGAGATTTAAGATGTAAAATAAGTTTCTTAATTAGCGTGCATGAGCCTAAAAGGTCATGTATTCTTGGACGGAGGGAGTATAATTTTTATAAAATATCAATTTTTATTTAATTAAAAAAAATATCATACTTATTCATAATAAGTATAAAATTAATAAAAAAAATATTTTATAGAGTTTTTATCTTATTAAAAAGTAGGTTGAAAAGTTAAACACTTTATATTGAGGTAGTATGGCTTTTAATAGTCATTCGCAAGATGATCTCAACTAATATAAGTCATTTGTACTTTTTTTGAAGCTAGAAAATATACTGTAGTAAAATATTAAGTTTTATATTATTATTTTTAATATTTCACTATATTTTTTTGGATATATGTAAAAACATGTAAATTTTTTGAATCGGGTAAGGTTTTGCCAATAAATCTTATCCCGTATAATTGTGGCAGAGATGGTGCTGCCACATATCAAGTGGCATCGCTAGTCCACGGTATTGTCTTGTGATGAAGTTTGGTTTTATTCGTAGTCTACGTCCCCACTTTGTTGGAGTTGCTGGTCGTGGATTTGTTTGGATTCGTCTAGTTTGGGAGCATCTCGCTTATTTGCTTTGCACATTTTTTTCCATAATAAGAAAAATAATGCATGGACACCATATATCAAGAGGCATGCCCACTTTCGATCGAAGAAGATGGTGATTGTGATTTGTGATATAACGTGAAAATAATGCAGATGCCAGATGGTGAATCATTGACAGTCTGACACCATATATTTTGAAAGACAAATAATACTCTATATGAAGATCTTTTATAAGTGATGTTTGGAGTTCGTAAAATCTAATCAGATTCGAGAAATTTGACAAACTCACTCGAGCTCAGATCAGACTGAAATCTAAAAATATGAAGTCATCCGTAATCCAAACTCAAGACTAAGCCAAACTCGAACCTAACCAGACTCAAAATAGACCCAAATATAGACAAACTGACCCGAGACCTAAACTCGATCCAACTCTCAACCCGACTTGACCATTATACATTAAGACATCGATACATACTGGCCGACTGAGTCATTGAGTGTATATATAATATATTTGTAGAAGTTTATTTTGACATTTTAACTATTGATTTGTTGTTAAGGTCGGGATCCACAAAATTAAAAACAAATGGGTTGAATATGATTCAAGATTTCAACTCCAAGTATTCAACTGAATCATTTATTTTACATATTCAAGTACAACAACAACTACATTCCCAATTTGTCCCACCAAAGCGGGGTCTAGAGGGCCAAATTGTACACTCTTTCCCCAACGTCGTCGAGAGAGTGTTTCCTAGTGGCCCAGACACCAACAAATATAAACTCGTAGAAAAACAAAAGGACAAATGCAACAAACGCAACTAAAAAAATGATTCGGTTATTTTGTTTTTAATTTACATATTCAAGTATTTTACCTAAATTAAAAATAAATTGACCGAATCATTTATTTTAAATAAATTACATATATTCAAATATTCAACCGAGTCAAAATAAACCAAATTATCCAAACTCAAACACACCCCTTTGATTCGAAAGTCAAATGAGACTGACCCGTATCTTGACCCAAAACCCAAACGAGTCTGACCCACTTCGACTCAAACCCGAATAGGCATGACCCGATTTAGTTGTGCGCAAGGTCTTTATGCCTTTAGACGTGAGTTTGGTCCTGAGCGTGCGAGGGAGGGATGCGGAAGCACATGATAAGTTGTTGCAGCATGACACAGAAGACGGGAACTTCACAATCTATCATCCTATCAATGGAGAAGCTCTTCACAAAGGTGGAAGCATCCTCCTCGCACACAACTAAATCCCATTTGTTGTGGAAGGTGTGGCAGGTTGAGGCTACACCAAGAGTGTAAAATCTGCTATAGAGGGCCTGCAAAGAAGTGCTTCCTTGTCTGAAAAATCTTAATAGGTGGCGGATTGTGCAGGGTTTTCGGTGTGATCATTTGTGGGCTACCAGAAGACGAGATACATGCGTTCTTCCGTTGAGGAAGATCGACAAGTTGTCAGGTGAGTTCGAAGAGTATCGTTGGAGATACATTTTGAGACACTATGTTGCACGGACACGGGAAACGGAAACGAGAAACGGGGACACGGGGAAGCGACAATTCTAAAAATCAGGAAACGGCGAGAAAACGACAATATGAAATGAAATCAAACAAATATCATTCAAATGATTGACGAAGAAGAGTAGAAGAAGACTACAAGAATCAAAAAATGAAATCAAACAAAACAATAGGGCAACTGAGGATTGAGGAGTGAGGATTGACGAAGAAGACTAGAAGAATAAAAAAATGTCATTTCTCCGCCGTTTCCGCGTTTTCGACACCTCTAGAAAATGTCAAATGACGTTTCCGTGCTTCCTAGTCGAGACAAGCTAATAGGGTTATTGATTTGTCAGCAGGTTTGAAGCCGATTAGGCCAGTTTTTATGTCTAGTTATGCTTATTTTGCTTCTGCTCTCAAGACTGTGTTGCTAGCTAATATACTTGTCGGTTTCGGGTAGAAGAAACTTATCAAATACTGTAGTTACTACCTCCCATTTAAAATATTCGATTTTTTTTTTACTGTTTTGCATAGTTTTTTTTTTAAAAGCTAAAAATTCTATAAAATTAAAATATCATTTCTTATTATTTTTTTTAAATAATACTCTATTCGTTAAGAAAAACATGTCATTTTAGGAGTAAAATCTTGTTAAGAAAAACACGTCATTTTAGGTATTTTAGTGTTCAATTTTCAAAATTACCCTTGTAATAATTAGCGATTTGTTAGTTGTAGTTTTCAATAAAGTTAAAAAGTAAAGTAATAATTAGGACTATAAGTGTATTTTTGTTTGTTTTTATTTGCTTTCTTAAAAAAATGTGCAAATGTCTAAAACGACATGTTTTAATTAACGGAGGGGGTATCTACTAATTATTAAGTATAAAATTATTTTTAAAAACATTTTATACAGTTTTTACCTTATTAATAAGAAAAGTATGTCGAAAAATTAAATATCTTTGTATTCGAGGGTGTATAGTTTTTAATAGTCATTTGTTGGGATCAACCATGTCTCATGCTCTGGCTCTTCATCGAGTTCATTCAAGGAAGAAGATGAGTGCCTCAGACGACGTCGCTTAGATGCTTGTTAGAGCAGCCCCAACAGATTTCCCATATTGAGTTTTTGGAGAATATTGAGGTTAATTTTGGTCCAACAGTTTCCCAATTTCATTCTCCAAAATAGAGAATATGGAGAAGAAATTGAGATGTTTTTCTAAATTTGGAGAAAACTCTATATATTTTGGGGTAAACCCCATAATAGGGAATCTGTTGGAATTCAGTCAAAACAAGTTCAGAATATGTGATCTATAATTCTCTATTTTGAAGAATTTTTTAGAGAAATTGTTGGACATGCTCTTAGAGCATTCCCAATAGCTTCTCCATTTTGGAGAAAATTGGACTTTTGGGAAATATTGAGCTTAAATTTAAGCCAACAATTTCCCAATCCAATCTCTAAAATGGAGATCTGCCAATCAAATATAATTGCTTGCCCTATATTTGCAGCAACGTTAAAATTGCTTGCCTTATATTTGGGGCAAAGCAAAATTGATTTGACGGCTCCTTTTTCCTGCTTTTTACAAAAATAACTGCAATTTTTCCCACTGGAAACGCCAAGCGCTTGGGCATTTCCCTGTTCTAGAGGATAGTTGGTGCCCCCTTCACCTCCGATCGGCGCAGGGATTGTTGGTATTTCCGAGCTTCCTCTTCACGCTTCTGTCGCCATCGTAAGTTCAGGTCAGTCAAACTCGAAGCTTTCCATCCTTTATTTCAACTATTAGGAGGAGCTTTGATTAGTTTTTGTCTCAATCTTGTTCGATTTGGGTACTGCATCTAGGTACTTCATCTGATTTGGGTCTCGTTGGTTTTGCATCTGATTTGGGTTACTTTTGCAAGGAAGCTATTCAACCATTTCATGATTGAAGATGTTTTTTTGTAGGATGCACTCAAAGTGTTCGATTAAATGCCTATAAACAAAATTTCTGAAAAAGACATAGCTGTCATTAGGCAAAGTGACTTAGGATGCTTCTATCATCTTGTTTAATTTTCTTGCTTTGGTGGAATGCATGAACAAGAGCATAGCTGTCGGTAGGCTAAGTTAATTTTAAGCAATTAATCAAGTCAGTAGGCTAAGTGAATTTGAGATTTTTTAACTAGTAAAGTTGAAATAGTTGGGCTAAACCTTTTTCGTATTATGCACATATTGCCAGCATGATAAATTTCTAGTTAATGGTAAAAACTATGTTCTGATGAGGTAACCATTGTGAGAACTGAGAAGCAGTGAAAAAATAGAAGGTATTCACCAAGCTTCCCAGATTCGAGCTTCTCTTTCCCATGACTCCATCCAAAATTATACTTGTGGAGCTTATCCACAAAATGTAATTACCTTTATCTAATACTCTCTCCGTTTTCTTTTAATTGACTTTTTACTATTCATTCACGTTTTTTAAGGTGTGAAAAACTATATAAAATAATAGTTTTTTAAATAATTTTTTTTAATAATCTCATACATATTAGTGATAAGTATAATACTCCCTCCGTCCTAAAATACATGGTCTTTTAGCATTTTGCACAAGTTTTAATAAAACACCTTACTTTTAAAAAAAACATTATCATTGCACTAACTTTTTCATAAATTTTATTATTTTTTAACACCCACTACACATTTTAACCAATCAAATTATTTTAAAAAATCAACAACACACAAACCAATACAAATCATTACAACTTTTTACCTAGAAAACCTAAAACTCTATCTATTGTTGGACAAAAATTTACCTCTAAAAACTCATGTATTGTTGGACGGATGGAGTATTATTTAAAAAAATTATTAAAATATTAATATTCAATATAGTTTTTACCGTTCTAAAACTACGTGCTTGACTTGAAAAAGTCACGGAAATGGAGTATCACAATTTACAATAGGATAAAGGTTAACTGAATGACATGTTTGAAAATGTAGATCCTTCAAAGAGGTAACATATGAGCTTGGGATAAGAAACTTAAAGCTAACCTACACTGCAGTAGCATAATTTCAAATATAAAACCCCCTTCCCTTCTGAAGACTCTTCTGCTAATGCTCTCACTAAATTTTAGTCCTTTAAGAGCTGTTTTCCTAGGTGAAAGGAGTAGTAGCTTTTCTTGATAATGCTGTTATGAATTTACATGAGTGACATTGCGGAGGATATCCTAGTATTTTGTATGTGTGCATCTTGCATAACCCCTGACGAAATTCATTTTTCATTTAACCTCCTTTGTAGATTTGAGCTTCTCCAATCTTTAGGTTCAACCTAACCTTTTCCCCCAACATATTGGATAAACACTTTGTTTTAGCGTTTTCGAGAAAATTAACCTCAAGGCAACGTCTTTCTTTTATGCTCGGGTTTACCTTGCGGACAGGCGTTCTGACTTCTGATTGGTGAACATCTTTCTTTTATTCTTCATTTCCAGGTTGGAGTTGTCAGGAAAGAAAATCCGGTCTTCAGAGTGCTCTCAACCGAGGAGATTGATGAACACCTGACTGCAATCGATCAGTGAGCGTGATTAACTTTTAGGAGTTTAGACTACTGTTACCCAATGATGGATCGATTGATCTAGAAGTATGAGTGAGCTCCATTTCCATGATCTTGAAACCAATTGTCAAATGATGAAGGGAACTCTAGCATTATTGTACTTTGTTTTATGCACATGTTTGTAACCAGTCTACCAATTGAGTTACTAGGTTGATTTGTTAAGATTTTAAATATTTCATATTTTCATCTATTAGTTTCACAGCTCATAAGAGCGTAAACTTATTATGTTCATAATTTTTATCATTGCCATTTTGAAAACTCTTGCAGTTGGATCGTTTCAATTACAAGAAGATCAAATTAACAAAACTGTGCTGCATATATGAATTGTTTTTCTAGCTGAAACCAATAACCATTTGCTGGATAACTTAGCTCTCCAAGGAAGAGCCCAAGGCTTTCTCAGAGACGTGCTCAAAAACATACGGAGTATTGTCCAAACTTCCAATCATGTTATTTGAATATTTTTACAAAACTGATCACGGAGTCGGCTCTTTCGAAGCTTCTGTGTACAAACTTATAACATATGTTTACATGTTGCAATCAATTTAAAATTATTTTCTGCTCCTTGCGTATTACAAAATGTGACAAATTCATAACAAGTTTTCTCAAGAATACATTTAAAGAGGACAAAGATCACCAGAAGTTTATGACGACATAAGTATTGAGTATATCATGTGTTGGATTCAAGGGGTTCACTGATCTCAAGGAGTTCATTTTCTATAGGCTTGAACTTTTAACTAGGGCAGAGGGAACTAAATCCTCATCACCAAGAGTTGATGGCTCATGTCTGCTGGTCCTACATCCCCTCCCTCCACAACTCTCCTCTCTAGCTGCATGTAATATGCCAATCGCACAGTGTCACAACCATTCTTAATTATTTTGATACCAAACATGATGATCAGCGCAGCCCGGGTCAATAAGCTTAATCTGGAGCACCAATTCAGCATCACAAGGGAGAAGAACTTGCTTCACCTTGCCAATATCCCAATGCCCACTTGCCCAATCAATCAATTCAACAATTAAAATTTAATCCATAATTAAAAAATTAAATTACAATTCTTCAAAAGGGAAAATTTGTTGGAATTGGGTTAGAATTTTTTTAGGGAAGATGGATTGTCATTCTCCATATTTCTAAAAATTTAGGGATGCTCTTAGGAAATAAAACGAGCACGTGAGTGTCATGTGACTCGGAGTTGTATAAATGTTGCATTGACCTTGTAGCCACTACGAGAAAAGTGTGACATTTTCGACAGTTTTGTCTCGACGCTTTTCATAAGCGTTGATAATTTCCGACATCATAGGCCGTCGAAATTGACACTGAGCCTTTATCGACGCTCTTTCACGTCGAGATTGGCCTTTTTAATTAAAAAATAAAAATAAAAATACTAGCCAAACTCGGTGTCCGGCTGTCCGCTACTCTGCTTTACACCTTCTCTCTCCTCAAAATCAGTTTCACAAGCCCTAGATCTGAGATTTGAGTTCTCATTCCCCTCTCTCTCTCCATGGCTCCCACATCTGTTCCTCCTCTCTCTCTCTATCTCTCCCTCTAATCTCTACTCCGGATCTCGCCCTTGCTCTCGCTCGCCCTCTCCATATACGGCTGAATCGAAGTCGCCTCAGTCACAAGTAGATGCCATGCCAAACACTTCTCGACTCCATGAACGACATTAGGCATTCTCGCCTCCTTGTCGCTAACAAGCCAAGACCGGCGCCAGCGAGACCGAGCGAAGACCCCGGAGTCAGCGCCTCCCTTTCCAGATGCGAGGAACACAAGCTGCTTGGAGCCAGCCTCGGAGACAGTAGACGCACAAGCAGCAAGCGAACGAGTGTGTGATGATTGATCAAATCTGCCGACGCCAGAGTCTTTGCCCGTCGTAACTCGTAAGTCAGGAGTTGCCTCGAAGGCTATGTGTTGAACCGATCGAGATTAGGTATATCCTTAGATCTATGGCTTGATTTTGCTTGATTTGATGCTGGCGGGGATTGTTTTTGTTGTTCTGTCTCGATGTCTTTCGTAGTGTTTCACCTATTGGAAACTTCTTTCAGTTCGTATTCCTTCTATCACGATTTGATTTGACCTGCCTTTGTCTGCAATGTAAATTAACCGAGCAGGTCTTCACTTAAGGGAGGGGAAATACACATTCAATTTTGCTGTGAATTGCTAAATTTGAGGTGTTCCGAGGAATTTGAATCAGCAAAAGAAGATTCTTTTAGTGCATAATGAGTCCGCTCTTTGGCGTGCATGTAACATTTAGGCTTTTTGGTATACTGAAGATATTACTTTATAAAATCTAGTGTGCTGTTTTATTTCTCTGTCAGGTTGGTCGCTTGCATTGTCTAATGCCTTCGTTGATTTCAATAGCTTATATAAATATGTTGTATGTGAAACAAACAAAAGAATTTTGATTAAAAATGCAGTTACAAATGAATTTATTTTAATTTGGATGAAACACGGATAGTCAGATATTAGAAGGGCATTTTTTCCCAAAGGAATGAAAACGGTTTAGAGTGTGAATGTAAGGGCATAATAAGAGGATAGAAAGGAAAATACAAATGGACATGAATCTTATTTTAGCACTTCCACTATGCTTGAGGTTCGGTAGGTTTCTAACTTAGAACTTGCATCTTTCAGGTGAAGCAAAAGTTGCTTGTCATATGGGGGGCAAGAATAATCAAATCATCATCTGTAAGGATGTTGTAATTCATGTGCCCATCCTCGTGAAATAAGAGCTAATACCTATAATGTTTTATAAACTTGGATTAAGCAATTCAACGTTCACTTTTTCTTGGTTCCTCCTTGCATCTTGCAAAAATGAGAATGTTTCTGTGTTTTATAGCCTAATGATATGATGACCTCTTTTCACTGTATCCAGCCTCTGATGAGTAAGTTGTAATGTTAAACTAAAAATGAGATCGTTTCTGTTTTTTAAGCTGGCTTCTTTTTGCTTTAAATTTTGAACACTAATTTAGTGGTCTTGAACAACTTAGTTACAATTGCCTTATCATCACTTGTTGTCTATTCTTAGGAGAATAACAGCACCTTAACTCCCTGCAAAGGCTAGCTCTATTTTTCATGGAAGGTGCTTCTTTAGTCTCATCAATTGATACCGAAGGTCTCTAATAAGCCACCAGATGAGGCAACCTCAAACCAAAGGTATATTATTAGGAGTCGTCGTCTACGCTGGAGGCAAAGATAGAGCTGGAAGAAGGACAATAATGCAGACACTTGCATTTAAGCTTTAGGTGATTACTCTTTCTACTGCAGTCTCCATTATCTTTGTTTGTTTGTTTGTTTTTTATTTTATAACTAGACGGAGCAGTTGAAATGAACTTAAGTCACGCCCCAGCAGCCCCTACTGAGGTCTGGCTTTGGTACATAGTCATGGATTGCAAACTTTTTCTTTAGGAAAAAGAGCCTGAACTGGAAGCAAAGTTGTTTTTGTTACCATACATGGACACTATAATTTAAGATTAAGGTAATTAATCTCCCCACTAAATGGTCTTGGTTTACTACCTACATAGTACATAGGTCCTCATCATATATGTTTTCATCGACTGATAAATTTCCATTGTTCTAAAGCAGGAGTCAGATTGATCATTGAATCAGATTTCTCAAGGTCGATTATTGGGAGTCATCATCTAAGCTAGAGCTGGAAGAAGGGCAATAACGTATGCATAAACATACCTGAGGGCTGAGGACCAACTGAATGCTTTTGAATGAGCATTTAAAAGCAAGAAGGTAATTATTCATATGAGAGATTCTATGTGACCAAAACTAACTTGGTTGATTAAAACTAACTTGGTTGATGAATAATGAGATCTATTTTTATGCTCTAAATTGTAGAAAAAGCCAAAAAGGTGAAACTTTCTGCATTGTTGCTTTTTGTTGTCACATTGACCTGCATTTGCTTTTCGTTGTACTCAGTTTAACGACTCTCAATTTAACTTCTATCCTTAATTGAGAACCACAATTTAGAATAAATGAAGGATATTGGTAGGATATGAGCAGCACTTGTTGTTATTAAATATTACTCAATGAACCTTCTGTTACAAGTGTTATTTAGTGGACAGTGAGATTGTAGACTTAAAAGCTGTTTTTCTAGATGTATGATTTCTTTAGCCAGAGAACCTAATGATGTCTTGAATGTTGTATGATTTCTTGAGCCAGAGAACCTAATAATGTCTAGTATCTTAAAAGTTGGTTGCATTCTACGAGGACTTACACTAGTATGACAATCTATTTCCATGATGCTAAAGTAAGTATAACAATGCCTGCTATTCTACAATATTAGTGTGTGTTTGGACTTCAGAGCATGTTTGAATCTGAAAAATCAATATCTAACTACTTCAAATTAATACAGGCAATGCATCTTCCTTTTCAGGTTGATAGGCTCATATTCATCACGATCAGATCCATTACCTGGCTATTCAATCTTCTTATCAGGTTGTCAAATACACAACACTTCAATGTGAATGCTTTTCAACTTGAATGCTTGAAGCAGGTGAACTTGCCTGCCATATAAGCAGGTTACTTTTAAAAAATTTAAGCTTCTCATTGTATATCAATATCGTGGTTGCTTAAAAATGCCTTTACCTTATGCAGCTGAATCCCCAAGAAAGAGGTCCAAATCCAATAATAAATTCTGCTGACTCCTGTGGCTTCAGTCAATCTACACCAATTTTGAAGATGGAAGTATTCAAGTATTATTTATTCCCTTCTTATCTTGAAATCCTTGTTTTCCATTTTATTTGCTTAACTAGAAAACATGGTATCAATGCTTTTCTCCTGTCACCTTACTAATTTTGAACAAAATGTTGTGAATCAGTAGTTGCTAAAGGAATTCAACACTAGTACAAATTGCTTCTCGGAACTTAAAATGTTGTGAATCTTATAGTATTTTTGATGCAACACAGTGCTAAGTGATGCATACTATCTATATAGGCGATTTTGTGAATCTTATAGTATGTATGATTGCAATAGCAAGTTTTTCCTTCCATCTGAGTGCCACACATATGGCCTTTTGCAGTAGTGTCATATTCTGATTTGGGTAGATTTTTTGCACTTATTTCAGATACCTCTTCTAGATGTTGCTGGAGCTCTTGAGTGCATATCAGTAAGTTAATGGTGTATACTTGATATATCAGCCTTAAAAATGCAGTGTGGGATTGCTAACAAAGGAGTCAATGGAACTCGTAACTTTCTTTTATCCCTGACTATCAAGCATAATAATGTTGGAACCGATGGAATGTGTGCTTACTAACTATTATGTATATTTTCTTTTATTTCAAATGTAAATTGAATAGAGATGAACATGATAACATCATAAGTCACTGCATATACATTTTCAGAGTGCAGCAAGAGTCGGCCATGGATATAAGGTAATCTTCATTATGTTTTTATCTGATTTTACTTTCACGATAGCATAGCTATTTCTTTTTGTTTTATGGTCTTTTGGTAAAAATGTTAAAGAGCTTTACAAGTCCAGTAATACTAAAAGAACCCAATCGTTTTTCCTCACTTTAGTGTACTGTTTGTGACTGAAGGATGGGAAGTAGTGAGTTTTCAGTTGTTGCTACCATACTCATGAGAGTCATGTCTGATGAACTTGCTGGTTTCAGTTGTTGCTACCATAGACATCAAAGTATGCTTACGAGATTTCTACGGTTACCACAGTAAGCAATATAATCCACTTAATTCCATTCAGTGATGCATCGCTGAAATTGATTCTGTAAGGTCAATAGCTTATGATCTATTATGTTATGTTATGTTGAGGTGTGTTAAGCAAAATGGAGTTTATGCGACTTGGATTGCAGTGTTAGCAAATGATCTATTCACACATAACCTGTTTTGTTTCTTACAGTTCTAACATGGAATTTACTCAGTTCATTGATTAGCGATCTCTTGGTTTGATACTTCTTCAAAATGAGAGCTTCCTTGGTGACAACTGAAAAGCGCAGGTACACTGAGATCTTCATTTTGCTGAATTGTATTTGCTTGTTTGGACTTGAGGTGAAAAAACTAGTTCTGTCAGTGAATGCTTCCATATTGAGTTGGACAGCACAGATTGGGAATTTGAGTAGAGCTCTTTCTAAAACACATACTCTAATATTCATTAGACTGAAAATTGTACCCTATTACAGACCATAGAGGTTCCACATGAGCTCCACAGAACATATAAATAGCATAAACTGACCCTAGTTTTCAGTTCAATTATTGAAGTAGTACAATTTGAATATGATAATTCCTTGGGAAGCCACTTGTACACTTGTGGTGTTTTTTTTTTTCATTGAATCATGGTATCTTGTACACAGATGGTGTTTTTTTGCTTCGTGGAATCAGGGTATCTTGATCTGGCTCTTTGGCTTGAGGAGCCCACATTGAAGCCACTTTGTTCTGCACTGGAGCCTCCACGCGAATGCATCTGCTGAGTCTGATTTCTTTGTGTTCTTTCTCTGATTGAACAAATTAATGTGATCCACACATGGTTGTACTGCAGTGGCTTCCACTAGCCACATGGATGTTTTCATCTGCATCAGCCGCTTCATATTCATAGGAGATCTGCCTATTGTTTTCATCGAGATGGAATTCATCTATATCTGAAGCTAGATAATCATCCTCCTGTTCTTGGCTCACAACAAACACGACGACATGCTTGTTTGTAATTAATCAGCTGCTTCAAATTTGCCTGAAGGTATTGATCTTCATTTTTTTTGGATCTGCCATCAGGAAGAACCTACTATTGTGAAGGCATACTATGACAAAAGAATGCTTTATTGGATTTGTGTTAATGTTTTTTTTTAATTAAAGAATTTTAATTAATGTGTATTGAAAGGGGATGAATGAAGAAAAATACGTTTTGTTTTTTTTTTTGAAAAATAACATGCCAATTTCGACACCCTAGGACGTCGAGATTGGTTGCGACGGAATTTTGCGTCGAAAATTGCAGTTACCATTCGTGACGCAAGAATTTTCGACGCTTTTTAAAAGCGTCGAAATTGAAATTTTCGACGCTTTAAAGCGTCGAGATTGGTCATAAAAAGTGTCGAAATTGACACTATTTTCCTGTAGTGAGCCTTAACCAATTGAAGATTCACAACAACTTTTCCCGCTCAAACTCTCTCCTATCTCTTTCGTTTCTTGCATCTGCTATGGATAAGCTTCTCCGACCTCGTCGTTGCTAATATGGTATCAGAGCAAATGATCTGATTTCGGTGGATTTGCTTCCCTCTTTCTCCGATTTCATCTTCTATTTTTTTGATTCCGCAAGATGTTATGGAGTTTAGCAATTTTTAAAAGGTATAGTAAAATAATGAATTTTACATTTTTTTAAATATTTTAAATTTATTGAAAAATTAATAAATAAAAAAGTTAATATTTTACTATATTTGTTTAGATATATTTAAAAAAAAACATGTAAATTTTCATGAATCGGGTAAGATTTTGCCAATTCATCTTATCCCGTGTAACTGTGGCAGATACTAGAATAAATATTAAAAAAACAATATAAAAGGTACTACTTTTTTAAGATATACTAGTACGATCCCCATTTTTTTATAAATAATATTTAGATATAGATAAATCATAGACATTAGATTTAATTCAATATTTTTAATTAAACCCATTGATTAGTAAATGTGTTAAAAATAATAGAAAAAAATACACTTGGGTTAAATAGATAAAGAGAAAAATAAATAATAAATAGTGAAAGATAAAAGTTTTGAATTAATCCCATTGGTTAAAAAATGTAACATCAAATAATATTGGGTAATTAATATTAGAATATTTTTAAAAAAAAAATATTAGAAAATATAGTTACCATAATAAAATGATATTATGCAAATAATATTTTCACAAATAACTTTGAACATAGAGAGCACATGTAACATAAATTAATATAGTATATAGATATAGATAGTTAGTAAATGAATTTGAGTTAAGCCCAATAGTTATATAATCTTATATTAGATTGAATTCAATGTTTTGAATTAACCCCAATAGTTACTAAGATTAAAGGAAAAAAAAAAGAATTAAAAGAAAAAGAAGAAAAAAGGAGAATTAAAAAAAGGATTAAAGAGAAAAAAAAATTATAATTGGTCAAAACCCCTCAAATCACTCTAATGTTGACACCTCAGCATAAACTCTTCTAAATTAAGAGTTTATATAGATGGTTAAAAAATGTAACATCAAATAATATTGGGTAATTAATATTAGAATATTTTTCAAAAAAAATAATATTAGAAAATATAGTTACCATAATAAAATGATATTATGCAAATAATATTTTCACAAATAACTTTGAACATAGAGAGCATATGTAACATAAATTAATATAGTATATAGAAATAGATAGTTAGTAAATGAATTTGAGTTAAACCCAATAGTTATATTAGATTGAATTCAATGTTTTGAATTAACCCTAATAGTTAGTAAGATTAAAGGAAAAAAAAAAAGAATTAAAAGAAAAAGAAGAAAAAAGGAGAATTAAAAAAAGGATTAAAGAGAAAAAAAAAATTATAATTGGTCAAAACCCCTCAAATCACTCTAATGTTGACACCTCAGCATAAACTCTTCTAAATTAAGAGTTTATATAGATATAGATATAGATAGTTAGTAAGATTAAAGAAAAAAAAATTAAAAGAAAAAGAATAAAAAAAGAGAATTAAAAAAAAAGATTAAAGAGAAAAAAAAAAGAAAATTATAATTGTTCAAAACCCCTCAAATCACTCTAATGTTGACACCTCAGCATAAACTCTTCTAAATTAAGAGTTTATATAGAATAGATGTTTTGAATTAAGCTCAATAGTTAGTAAGATTAAAGAAAAAAAAAGAATTAAAAGAAAAAGAAGAAAAAAGGAGAATTAAAAAAATGATTAAAGAGAAAAAAAGAAAATTATAATTGGTCAAAAGTCCTCAAATCACTCTAATGTTGACACCTCAGCATAAACTCTTCTAAATTAAGAGTTTATATAGATATAGATATAGATATAGATAGTTAGTAAAATTAAAGAAAAAAGAGAATTAAAAGAAAAAGGAGAATTAAAAAAAGGATTAAAGAGAAAAAAAAAATTATAATTGGTCAAAACCCCTCAAATCACTCTAATGTTGACATCTCAGCATTAATAAATAAAACAGTAATATTTTACTATATTTTTTTAGATATATTTAAAAAAACATGTAAATTTTCATGAATCGGGTAAGATTTTGCCAATTGAAGAGAAAATTTGCATTTTTGGCCCTCTAGAATGTTCTAATTAGGTTATTAGCTAATTTAAAAAATTTTTTTTAGTATTTATGACCGGCCTTGATATTTTATTCAGCTAGTTAGGCTTTTCCCTTCCCGTGGCTCATTCGAAACGTCTCGCTTCATCTCCTTCTCGCTTCCTGCCGGCGATATGTGATTTATGCTCAGCTTCTGCCGGCGATCTTCTTTCTCCTCCGTCTCGTATTCTTCGTCCTCCTTCCATTCTCTCAGTTTATCTCCTTTCCTCACCCTTCTTTCTGTTGCTTCATCCCTATCGGTTATCAAAATTCCTTCCTGTTCTTCGTGGTTTCGTAATAATCGTCTCCAATGACTGCGCCTTCAGGTAGTTATTTCGTGTTTGAAGTCTATTTTCGTTATAATCTGTGTACCTCTTTTCCTTGTGTAGCTTCCGATTGTGTTGTTGATTTTGTTGTTTTGGAATCTGTGGTTACTTTGTGATTCTGGCTACGGTTTCGAAATTAGGGGTCATATGTTGCTAAATCGATGGTTATAGGTTGGAATTTGTTTTAATTTGGTGTTGATGACATTTTCGCTTCAAGTTTTTTGTTGTGATTATGGTTAGGGTTTCGAAATTAGGGTTTTTTTTGTTGCTAAACTGATGGTTAGGGGTTGGACTCTGGGTTTACTTGTTGTTGATGCCATTTATTTTCTTATATTGCTTGGTTATCCACTTGTTTTTGATTCCATTTAGTTCCCATTTTTGTCATCACTCACTGTTCTTTTAGTTGTCTTCATTTGCTGTTGATGCAATCCACTTGCTTCCAGTCTCTTTGTTCCTATTTTATTGTTCTCATTCAGTTTCCATTGTTGTCTTTTTTTTGTTTGTGAAATGTCCTCCATTTTATTGTCCCCATTTTGTGTGCTTGTTTTAGTGATGAACTGTTTTTGTTTTTTCTTTTTATGTTGATTGTGTTGTCCTCATTTTGTATAATATATCCTGTTTACTTTGTGTGTCTGTATACAGCTTTCCTTCTTACTGATAGTGATTCCTCTCAGGACTTGTCTTATCCGGTTTGTACCCTTATTTGCCTTTGCCCTTTTGTTTTATTTTATGTTATCTATATTGTTTATCCTTTTCATTATATTTTCATATATATATATATATATATATATATATATATATATATATATATATATATATATAGGTTGGGTCAGGTGTTTACACCCCTTATTGTGTTTTGTGTTAACAAATATAGGTCATTGATTGATTAGAAATGAATGAGTGAGATTAATTGAGACTTTCCCTTTTTCTTTAAAGAAAAAAGAGTAAGTCCCACCACTTTTATAGCCAACTTGCTGAAAGTAAGCGCGTGTGTTTTTTTGGAGGTAACATTTTTTTTTCCTGGGTTGTGTGGTGCACTGTTTGAACTATTCGATAAGGTGATAGTAATTATTCGCTCACTTATAGTTATTATTCACTAGTTTGAAAGTAATTATTCGTTAGGTTGATACTAATTATTCGGTAGTTTTGCCAGTTATTGTTCGCTAGTTTGATAGTAATTATTCGTTAAGTTGATAGTAATTATTCGGTAGTTAATAGTAATTATTCGGTAGTTAATAGTAATTATTCGTTGGTCAATTACGCAACTATTCGCTAGATTAATAGTAACTATTCGTTAGATTAATAGTAACTATTCGTTAGATTGATAGTAATTGTTCGTTAGGTTGAAAGAGGATGTAAATTTAATGATTGGTTTCCACATCTAATTAACTATATATACAGATGAATAATTCCTTATTATCAACGAATATAAACTCTGACTTGCCGAATAATGGCTCTGAACGTGAAATTAATGAAAAACAAAACTAGAAAAATTCTGATCGGACCACAAATGATTGGTTTCCACATCTAATTAACTATATATACAGATGAATAATTCCTTATTATCAACGAATATAAACTCTGACTTGCCGAATAATGGCTCTGAACGTGAAATTAATGAATAACAAAACTAGAAAAATTCTGATCGGACCACAATTTGCATTTGCGCCAAAGATTTCACATTGACAAACACCAAGAACCGAATGATTATTTCATCCCGAATGTTAAATAGTAATTCAATCAAAACCAACTTAATAAACAACAATTCAAGAAATTCCCAAATTGAGTACCGGATTCAAGAAATCCCCAATTCAGGAGAGCACTGTCGACTCTTGCGGAACCGAAAGGGGAGGCTCGCGACACTTGTGGGAACGAGAAGGGAGGTGCCGAGATGCGAGAGAGAAGTCCGAGAGAGAGGCAGCCATTGGAGGCGCTCGGGCGAGCTTGATCTTGGGGCGATAGGCGCATGTGCGAAGAGGAGCGAGGAGTACGTGGCCGTCGTTGACCGGTGTCAGATTCGGTGCCACTGGAGGCGCTCCGGCGAGCTTTCTCTTGTAGGGGCTTCGCCTGGGCCATTTACAGAGGAGGAAGGGGATGGAGACGGTGATGAGCGTATGGAGGAAGGAGATGTAGATGGTGGAACCTTTGATAATTAGGGTTTTAACGTGGATGAGTTGTAGGCAGTTACACAATTTGGGTGGGATGTGATTTACACGCCCTGGATTATTGAGGGTGTGGTTTATTGTTCACATGGGGCCCACATTGTTTAAAAAGAAATTAAATTAATTCTCAATTAATCTCAGCCATTAATTTTAATTCCATCAATGGCCAATATTTGTTAACACAAAACATGTTAAGCCTTGTAAACATTTGATCCATACTCTATATATATATATTTGGTTTTGTGTAGGTGTTTGATTACATTTGTGAAGATCGGAGCAAGTACAATGGGAAGTATAATCTATACTCTCGTATTGATGTTATTCCTGTTATTGAAAAGGGATTGTCTGTTGCTGACTGGTCATCTATGTGTTCGTCTTTTCTGCGTCGTGTTTTGTGGTTTGGTGCCAAGTTAAAATTGCATCAACAAATTTACAACCATTTCTTGCTTCATGAATTGAAAACATCCAAAACTAGAGAAATGTGGTTTCAGCTAAAATCGTCTCACCCTACCAGGTTTTCAATGTCTGAATTTGCTGATGTCACTGGGCTAAAATGTGTGTCTGATCACCCGGTTGATGTCCCTGAAATTGATGTTAAATCTGTAATTGGGGTAGATAATATCATGTATGATGACTTGGTTGATCTTTTTTGTAAGACACCGAAGAATTCGCCCAAGAAACTCATTCTTGCTTATGTTTTGGTAATTGATGGGATTTTGTTACCTCATCGCTGTGGATTTGTTAGGAATGAAATTGTGTGTCTAGCTACTGACATGAGTCGTTTATCTGAATATCCATGGGGTAGATTAGTTTATGTAGAAACTATTACCTCGCTCATGAAGGTGAATCGTTGATGTCTCTAAAGTAGCCATGTCTTTATGCATATTTTAGTTCCATATTCTATACACTTTGCATATTTCGGGTTGGGAATATGTCGAATTTATGTAGTATATGCTTATTTGCCAGAAATGGAGATCTACATAAGTTTTGGTTTAACATTGCAGAATATGGAACCATTTCGGGAGAAAAACCAAGAAGTGAAGACGGAAGCTGAAAGCCAACTCGATATCGACAAATGTTACTCGATATCGACAACCATGTCTAGGCACATCACTGATCGAGGACGGCCATGTCGAGAAGCCAAGGAGCACAGCAACCCGACTCCAGGAAGTTACTCGAGATCGAGTATGTTACTCGAGATCGACTAAGCCCCGAAGACCATGCCCGGAGTCGAAGACACCCTGATCGAAGATGCCGAGGAGAATTACCCGACCTGGCCAGACAGGCCGGACACCACTACTCGATGTCGAGGAAAGTCCTCGATATCGACGAAAGCCAAGTCACATGTCCGAGCATGTTGAGAAGAGCTGCCCGACCAGCCCAAGCCAACCTAGTCGACGAAGCCTTTCTCGTCGATATCGAAGAAGCTTCTCGAGATCGACAACATCTGAAGCCAGCACCCGAGCCATGTCGAGCACCAGCTACCCGAGACGCCGAGCTGAAGCTGAAGTCGATGACCACTTTACCCGAGATCGAGTAAACCTACTCGAGATCGAGGAAAGCCACCCTGAGATGCGTTATGCGGTTTTGAGCTGTCCTACTCGGATTGGGATTCCTTGGAGCCGAAGATTGCCGAGTCTATCCGAGATCTATCAACATCTATCCACATGAAGATACTTTAGTTTTTAGATATAATTTCCTTTTTAGATTTATTATTGTTATTCCATTTATTTATCTTTAAAGCTTTTAGATATAGATTTAGATAAAGATAGAGATATTCTATCCTTGAATAGCAAGGAGTAGAAGGCTATAAATAAAGCCCATGGGGCTGATTTTAGGAATCATTCAATTCAGAAGCTAGAGAAGTGGTTCACAGAGAAGTTTAGGAGTTTCAAAGGTTTTAGGGTTTTGGCGTTCAACGAGAGTTGGATTGCCGGGATTGTAAAGGCTTTGAATTTAGTTTAATGTAATTTATTTCCTTTCAATCAATGATGTCTAAGGTTGTAATGAAGCGCGAGTAGTCCACCCACTTCTAGGGTTGGGGCGAGCCCGACGATAGCCAGGCGTGTTTGAGGTAAAGATCCGACTTTTATCATGTTTTACGCATCTACTACTTGTTATGTGTTTATTACCCATCTAATGGAGGTCCATGCTAACAACTTGGATTGTAAACATAAAATCGGTAGAGACAATTAAGGTTTCTTGAAAGAGTTGTCTAATTGTTGGAAAAGGCGAAAGCTTAGTCCTTTGATGCGAATTACATGATTATCTGTTTTATTTCTGTCTTATGCATGCTTGGTTATCGTTGTCGCAAACCCCAATCTTGGAAGTCCTTTACAGTTTATTTCGAAATCCCAAAAGCATTTGTTTTTACTTTGTTCCGTTTTAGTTTTCTGTCTTCCTCGATATCGACTTGCACTCCTCAATATCGAGTACTAATTCTCGATCTAGATCGTTGTAGCTTCTGTGTGCAGGAACTCGACCAAGCCAACTCGACGTAGACGACTTTACTCGATCTCGAGTAAGACCTAGTCGAGATCGACGAGAACCTGTGACTGTTGCTGCGCTGTGTTCGACTTGTCCGATCTTCTATCGACTAACCCTAGTCGAGATCGACAACCCGTGGTCGACTTCTGTCCGTGAGATTCAGCCGCTGCCTAGGATCCGCTGACACGCTTCCTCGTGGATCGATCCTGACTTCCCACTGCTGCATCGGGAAGAAGTCTTGTAATCATTTGCAAGGGACGGAATCTAGTTTGCCTTAGTTTATTTATATTTTATTGCAATTCTCGATTTCCTCCTACAACAATCGTGCATCTGATCGTAAATTGGCCAAGCTTGTGAATGAAAGTAAAAAAAGGAGTTCTGAGAAGTTGTCTAAGAAGTCTCTGCGGAAGGGTTTAGACGCGAAAGTCCCAAAGACGAGGAGTGGTTTTAACTTGTTAGGGTTTCCACTTGCTTTAGAGGTTATCCTTCTTTATTATACGTGTTACATGTGTGTGTGTGTGTGTTTTCTTTGTTTTTTATATTATTATATATATTTTGTCTTACATATGTGTTTTTTGTTATTTTTGTCTTGTTTGCTTCTGTTTTTTTGAGATTCCAGATATGGTTGTTGGAGGCTTTTCCCAAGATTCCACCAATTGTTTATTGCACGGCTACACCTGATGACAACGACCATTCTTTCACTAAATGGGAGAGTACATATTCTAAATGTCCTGTGACGGCTCGCCATCTTCAGACTGAATTTGCTAAGACTGTTATGGTATTTTGTATTTTCATTTTTTTGTTTCAAATTTTGTTTCTTTTTTGAAGAATAACTATATTTTTGTTTATTCTATATCTATCTCTTTGTGTTTTTAGCTATGTGGTTAGTTTCATTGCTGACTGTTTTTTTTTTTTGTTTTTTTTTAAGGACACAATGTATCCTACTTATGGGGAATATCTGGATTCCCCTTTAATGGCTTTTCAAAATGAACCGGAGGATTCCAATGTTGCCGGGTATCTTCTATGGCTGAAACAGAAAGCTCCTTCAAGGACACCCACACCAGTTGACGGACCCACGACTAATCTGTCCTCACCGATATTGCCTTCTGCTGGCCTTCTTGATCAAGTTGTGTCATCTTCAAGCACTAAATTGGTGGTTTTTTCTCCTTCATCCATAGCTGCTAGGACACGGTCTAAGGTTGCATCTCCTGACCTATCTATTGCACTGCGGGAGTCACCTTCGAAGAGGAAGCGTGGTGTGTCCCCTTCTTCTGTGTCGGATAGACATCGCAAAAAACCTGCTACCGATGCCAGAGCTTCAGCACCTGCGACTAATCCTGTGAAGCCTGCCCCACATCTGTGTCCTCCTAAGTTGTCTTGTCTTAGTGGGAAATTCAGTCTTACGCATGCAAGGGAGAAGTCTCGTACTGAATGTGGTGTTCCGCCTGAACCTGTCCCAGCGGTAGATACTCGATGTGGTGTTCCGTCTGAAGCTGTCCCATTGGTAGATACTGGATGTTCATAAAAAAAAAGCAGCCGGAGGTTTGCAAGGTGACGGGGTTGAAGTAGCGTCTGATGAGGACCCGTTTGGTGATAATGAACGGCTCAGTCCAGCTGATACAGCTTGTCTGACACGCATTAGAAAACATTTGGCCCTGATTGCTGACTCTGTTTTACGGTGCGAAGCAAGAGTTATGAAAATGACTCCAGTGCTCAGATCTTTGTCTTCTATTTCTGGGTTCATCCAATCAAATTATGAATCAGTCGCATTGAAGGTTGATTCCCTTCCTCCGAAGGTTGATTCCATCCGTTCAGACTATGAATCCATGAAAGATATTGTTACTTCCCTCCTTCTGATGCATGATGCCATGAATTCAAATTATGAATCTCTCAAATCTAGTGTTGATTCCCTCCATATGAAGGTTGATTCCCTACATCCAAAGAGTGATGCCAATCCTGCTAACTCTGTAAGTTCTTCTTTCCACGTCGTTTTTGAGTTATTCATGAAATTTTCTAATATGACCACTGATGAACTTGATTCTTCAATTCAGGATGCCATAAGAGGTACTTGTGTCCCCACTCTTGCGCCTACTCCCAAGAAGTCTCCTTGTTCATTGCCCTCTGATAATCAGTTGAGTGAGCCTACAACTAAGAATCTCCCTTCTCCCTCAGTCCAGAATTCTCCCAATGCTTTGGCTATAGTTGCTGCAACTAGGAAATCAACTCGTGTTGCTAAAGCTGCTCCTGCTTTGGAGACTCCATACACTCAAGGTTTGAAGAAGAAGCCTACACTTCCTAGGAGGCCTAAGTATTCATATTTTGAACTTGATGATCGGAAACGATTTTATGATTGGCTTCATTCTGATGAGTACGTTATGTTCTTTCCTATCTTTTTACATAGTTTTTCTCTTTTCTTTTCTTTTATATTCTATTGTTTCATTCTTTCTTTCATCATTTACTGTTTTTTTGTTATATGATTGCTTTTATTTGTGTTTTACATTACTTTATTTATGTTATGCATTTTATTTTATTTTTGTAGTGAGCATAGTTCTCAGATTGTAGGCAATGAGGGTCTGCTTGATAAGAAGTTCTTTTCTGACCTTGTTGGGAAGTGCCACTGGCTTCGTGATAAGGTGAGTCCACTATATTACGTCCTGCATCACGTGTTTATCTTCCCATCTTTGGTGTGTCCTCAATTTTAATTTCCTTTGTATATTTGTTTTAGCATATAGGAGAGGCCTTGTCCCACTTTAGGAAGTATATTGCTGACAACAGTGAGAAATTCAGTGATATTGTGATACTGGATTGGGTTTGGGCTGGGAAATTCACTGATAGTTACTTGAGGAAGTTTCAGTTGAGGAAAGTTGCGTTTGGCAAGGGATTTATGAATTATTTTGATGGTCTGGTGCCCAAGTTCTATGGGAAATCATGGGTTGCTGCAAAAAAGGTATACATGCCCTTCAACATCAGAAATATGCATTGGGTTGCACTGGAGGTTGACCTAGTTGAAAGAAAAGTGAATGTATGGGATTCCAATATCAATCTTACCACCGATGAGCAGCTGCATTATGTTACCGGTTCTATTGAAGGATTCAGGTCGCTTTTCACACTTAGGGCAACTCACTGATTCTCCTTTTACGGTGGAAAGATCTCGTGAGCTCCCACAAAATAGTGATGGGTATGTGTATTATTTAAGTACATACAATTGTTCTGTGTGTATTCATAATCTGATTGCATTCCTTCTTTCTTTTTTTTTCTTTTTTTTTTGTGTTTTTTGCTTATTTGGTTCTAGGGGTAGTTGTGGTGTCTACACCATCAAAGAAATTGAGGAGCTAGCATTTGGCGGTGATATATATGCCTTCGACGATAACCATGTACAAGCCTACCGTGAGAAGATGGCGATTGAGCTCTCCCGCAAGTGCTTATGTTGATTCCAGTATAGAGCTTGCATGCTCTCACTTTGTCACTATGGTTGTTATGTCTAGTTTGCTTGTAAGTACTACTTGTTTAACCCTTAACAATTAGGCCTTAGAGCTTGCATGTGCGCTCTCCTTTTGGTTTTTATTTTGACGCATCTATAACGTTCAGACATATATCTGCTGGGATCTTCCTATAAGTTGTGAAATGAACTTTGTGTTTTGACTTCAATGTTTATATTTCATGGAAAGAAGAGTATACTTGCGATGACCAATTCGTTTGTCAACCCAACCCTCAACAAATCAGTCGTATTAAATGAGTGGCATCACCCTAAGCACATCATCAAACTTAATGTTGTTGTCCATCTACTTATTAATGAGATTCAGCATACATTCGATGAGTCCTTCCTCTTGTAATCACACTCATATAAGCAGTACATTGTTCTATTCCATGTCATGCAAACTGACATACAGTAGATGCCACCTTCCTCTGATTTTTTATGTCTTGACATATTTTGTGCTGCTACATACTCATCCTTATGAGTCCTTCGTCTTGTAATCACACTCATATAGGGATGCAATGTATATATGGTTTCATTTATATAATAAAGTTGTTAATCCATGGAAATGCACTGTATATATGATCAAAAAAATATAGAGATTCTGTCTATTTGCTTAACTTCATTATCTTGTCCCTATATGCAAAAAATAAAAATAAAAATAAAAATAGACATAGACAGTTTCTTTATCTCTTTGCTTCATGCTTCTGATTGTGTGTGTGTACTGCTTGACGCTTTGTTTGGACATGTAAGCTTGTTGTGTCCTTTCTTCCCGCAAGTGCTACATGTGTATGTGAATGTTCTTTTCTTCGGTTGCCCTTCACCAATAGATGGAATCCTGCACTTCCTTGGTCTCCCACTCTTCTTCCGCACAACAGGAGGACGACATTTGGTTGTTCTAATATCCTCTGGTACATACCATGTATCTTCACTAGGCACCGGGTATATGGTTTCTTGGTATGCCATGTACCAAGACTGTATTTTGTAGTAGTCACTTACAAAATCAGTGATATTGAGCTTCATTCTCTGAATGGCAGCAATAGCATGGACACATGGCATATGATCCAAATCAAACACTCTACAGCTGCATGTATTTTGTGCCAAATCAACTACACCCGTAAACTTCCCACCAACTACGTGAAATTGTGTATTATTTAACACATTTACCTCATATCTTCCTGACCTATCATATCTTGTTTGCAAAATTTCTTTCACCGTAGACGGTACATCACTGATCTTTGCTGCCTTTTCTCTACGGTCAGTGAACCAATCTGCCAGTTTAGCCCTTATATGCTCAAACAGTGCAATAATTGGGTATCCTCTAGCATCTTTCAAAATTGCATTTATACACTCTGCATTATTTGTTGTCATAATGTTGTACCTGTCACCTTTGAAGTGCGCTCTTGACCATTTCTGAAAGTCTACATCCTCAAGGTATTTCCCAATATCCTTGTTGATATCACAAATGCTTTTGAAGTAGTCTTCAAATTCTCTTACAGTGTAGCATTCAGATGCTTTTTTGACAAAATGGATGACCCCTCTATTTTTGTATTTTGCCTTTATGTTTTGCTTCAGATGGCGCGTGCAGATGACGTGCTTTGCAGAACTGTACACGCCCTCAACAACCTTGTTGGTGCTCCCATGTCGATCAGATGCAAATACCAACTCACCTGAATTTGGAATCACACCAACTAATCGTTGGAAGAACCATTTCCATGCATTATCATTCTCTGAGTCCGCCACTCCGAATGCAATAGGGTATACATGTCTGTCAGCATCTTGTGCGGTTGCTGAAATCAGAATTCCTCTATATTTTCCATGTAGAAAAGCGGCGTCTACCATGATAACCTATATAATTCAATTTATAGTTGTTACACTAGTTTAATTATATGTACACTTTTTATCAATCAAAATTATAGATTTTATACCTTTCTCATCATCCGGAATCCCCTAATTGATGCTCCGAAAGAGAGGAATGCATACTTGAAACGATTATATCCATCAATCTCCATGCATGCATATGATCCTGGGTTTACTTGTTGAATCATGTGGAAGTATGCTGGCAACATTTCATAGTTTCCTTCCGGAGTGCCTCTTATCATGTCTTGTGCAACCTCTTTTGTTTTCTATGCTTTCCAGTAGCTCACTTCATGCCTAAACTCCTTTTGCATTGCATTTTTGATCTGTATAGGATTTGGGCCTTTTGTCACACCTTCATACCTTCATTCATTATATGCATCAAGTAAGCAACAAGTAAGTAATAATCCTTCTGCAGTAGCTTTTTGTTTATATATTTAGCTATATTGAAGATGTAAGCACCCACCCATTGTCATCTTTACTAGTATGGCTGAGATTGTATAAATAATGTCATTCTAATTAATCATACCTTATCTTCATCTTTTCCGCCACAGCTTGATAAGATGGTTTCTGATGTTCTTTGCACCTGACTGAAAATGAACAAGTGTGGTCTGTTTTCACCTTTCTGATCTCAAAGTAACTCGAATTCTTCACACATGTAGCTAGCACTGTCCACTTGCAGCTAGAATCAATGCAATTGACCTTGTACCTCTTTGTTGTTGATTTATTCACTCGAAATTGGAAGTTCTCTTTAACTGCCATGTTAGCCACCGCAGTCTTTAACTGTTTTTTTGAGCTGAAAATTTGTCCAACATAGATGAAATCAATATCATCTTCCTCATTCTCACTAAGGGATTCATTCGGAGCTTCATCATTGTTGTAACCCATATCTTCTGATGCAAGATCAGTAACAGCAAGTACCAATGTGTCATCTACACTTGCTTCCTGAACGTACTCATCAGACACCGTCACCACACTTGCTTGCTGCACATCTTTACTTATCTGATTGCCATTCAACTTTTTCTTTGCTAAAACATGCAACGGCAAAGACCATGCAACCTGAGACGCATCATTTATATGCATGAATGCCTTGAGATCTTCATTTTTGCTGATTGTAAACGGAGCTTTCAATTTTTGTAGAGGATGTAGGTGGGTTAACTTCAGCTCATATGTCTCTAGGCAAATGTCAAACCTATCTCTAATCATATTCTTCAGTGATTCCAACTCAATATTGCCTTGAATCACAAATGCCTTTGATTCAACTTCACCAACATACTCACAATATCCATTTGTCATCTTCAAATCTCCTCCAAAACAGATTGTCATAAGTTTGAAATCCATATATGTACAGCTATGGAATCTGTATTTTACACCCATCCACGGTTCATCATATCAGTACTGACAATTAGATTCCATTGAACAAATCACAATCGTTCAGGTAAGAAGCACTACTTAGATCTAACCCTAGATATGGAATTGGGAATTCGGAGTTTGCAATTGATATATAGAAAATGAAATTTAGATCGAAATTTTGCGTGTTACCTTGGTCAGATTCCAAATAGTGGCTCTTGTCGTTGTCTACAACTCCATATTGCATTGATTTTCCGCCATTGGTGACAGCTTTCGAGGATTCTGGAAAATAATGTTCTATTTTTTTCACCGAGTTCTCCCGTTTCGCTCTTCAGTTGGAATCACTGGATGGAATCACGATCTCGATCCTGACTATGAGATTTCGGTGTGTTACGCTTGCTTTCGGATGATCTGGATTTCGGATTCACTGACGCCGTGGATCAATCTCCATTGATGAAGCTTTGATGCAGCTTTGGTCGGCGCTGAAAGAAAGGTATGGGGCGCGTTAAATGAAGCGCGTGTGGTGTTTTAAGTGGGATGGATTACCTAATTTAATTTAAAAAGTTTGTTAGCTAATTAGCTTATTAAATGTTCTAATTAGCCTATATACCTAAATCACCCATTCATCTTATCCCGTGTAACTGTGGCAGATACTAGAATAAATATTAAAAAAACAATATAAAAGGTACTACTTTTTTAAGATATATTTTTAAAAAATATGTAAGTTTTTTTAATCGGGTAAGATTTTGCCTGTAAATCTAAGCTCTTATCTCGCGCAATTGTGGTAGATGCTAGAAGATGGTGATGCCCATATATCAAGTGGCGTGCCCACTTTCGATCGACGAAGTTGGTGATTGTGATATAACGTGAAAATAATTCAGATGGTGACAGTGTGTCACCATATATAAAAGACAAATATGTAAGGATTTTTGTATATATATATAGTTGATGTCACTAGTAAGAAAAGGGTGCAATGCAAACCATACATTCTGAGAAACACTAGTACACATATTGAGAAATTAGTCATTGTACGTAATTAACGTCTAGTTTTTCCACCTTATAAATTAGAAATTGGTTTTAATATCCGCAAGATGGTGAAACACTGACAGTCTGACACTAGGTCTGTACCGGGTCAACGGATCGGATCCGATAGGTCACGGGTAGAAAAAGGGTGGTGATTTATACATCTCATCTCACACGCATTTTGAGAAATTAGTCATTGTAATTAACGTCTAGTTTCTCCACCTTATAATTTCATAGTTGATTTTAGTAACATTATGCAGATGGTGAAACACTGACAGTCTGACACCATATATTAAAGACAAATATTTGAAGATTTTTTTATATATAGTTGATGTCACTGGTAGAAAAAGGGTGATGAGGAAGCGAATTTTGTCGCTGACTCCCTTACATCTTTTACTTTTTCTTTTCCAATTGGCTACCATGAACTTCCATGTCCAACGCCGGAGGTGGTCTCTTTATTAACGATGATATCAGGGGAAGAGCTACTCCCCGCTTAGTTCCTGTGTAGTCCAGTGGTTGTGTTGGTTGTTTAGTTTTTCACTGAGAGCTTTGCTCTTATTTTCCTACCAAAAAAAAAGGGTGATGATTTATGCACCCTCACACACATTTTGAGAAATTAGTCATTGCACGTACATTATATAAACAGTGACGAAATTAAGAGTTCTCCTTGAACCATCTCGCTAACAATATACTCCCTCCGTCCAAAAATACATGGACTTTTACTATTCATGCACGCTTTTTTAGGAGTTAAAAACTATATAAAATATTAACTTTTTTATTAATTTTTTTTAATAATTACAAACTTATTATCAATAAGTTTGTAATTATTAAAAAAAATTAATAAAAAGTTAATATTTTATATAGTTTTTACCTTCTTAAAAAAGCGTGCATGAATAGTAAAGACAATGTATTTTTGTACGGAGGTAGTATTGTTTTATCACGATAAGTGTATATGTTTTTCGGCATATATATTATGTTGACATAAAACGTCCAAATGAAGCATATATCTTATTCCATAGAAATAAAATACGATTTTTCTATCCTATGCCCCAAGGGTATAGGATAAGACACCAAATTGGGGAAAAAAATTTAACTTTTAATTAGTTTAGCATTTTTTTCAATTAGATTTTTAGAGTCGCTTGCCTTTATTGCAGAGAATATTTCCCAATTTAGTGTCTTATCCTATGCCATTGGGGCATAGGATAGAAAAACCGAATAAAATATCATCTCTTTATTTTAAAAAGGAATATATTAGCACCCAATTCAAAACAACAACAACGCATATAAGGTATATACATCACTGTGAATAATATGATAGAGTATTGAATTTATACTGCACAATGCAGTGAATAAGTAATGGCAAAGGGAATAAGAAGCTAAAATCAGTGATTAACGGTCACTTTATTCATTGAATACTATGATCTAAAGAGGAATATTCCAAAGGCGGCCAGCAGTCGTGCTGCTCTCACCATTTCCCAAAACCATACAGAAATCATAGTGTCAGGCCAGCTTATATAGAATGAAACCCTCAACCATGATAGGACGATCACAACAGGACAAAAGGGTGCAAGCTATCCTTTTTTTTAGTGCAAGCTATCTTATTACAAACAAGAGTGAAATCCAGCTGAAATGAAACAGAAATGGAAATGTAAATGAGCTATAGGGTAGCTGAGACATGGTGCATCTAGCTGAAATGCACATAGCATCTTCATATGCTCCCCCCCCCCCCCCCCTTCAAGTTGGACTTGTTAAGAATCCTACAATACCCAAATTGAGAGCAAAGAACAATGTTGTTTTTCTCATAATAGCTTAGTGAATATATCAGCAAGTTGCGCTCTTGTTCTGACATGTTTTGTATGCACAAATCCAGCTACAAGGTATTGACGTATGAAGTGGCAATCAATCTTCAGGTTCTTAGTCCTTTCATGAAAGACTGGATTTTCTGTTTTGTGGATTGCAGACTTTCTGCCACAATACAAAGGTATAGGTCTTGGCACATGTATTGTCGTATTGACAATGCTTGAAGAATGCCTTCCACCAAAATAAGCTCACTGGTGGTAGTTGACATGCTCCTATATTTAGCCTCTATAGAGGACTTTGACACAGTGTTCTGTTTCTTTGTCTTCCATGAGACTAATTATGAATTTCCCATGAACACACAATAACCATTCAAAGATTTATCACTAAACTGACATGTGTCCCAATCAACATCACAATAGGCTGCCACATTTGTTGTAGAAGTCATAGGATAGAATAATCCTACAGCAAGAGTGCCCCTCAAATACATCACAACATGTAAAATAGCTTCATAATGAGGTTGTCTAGGGTATGAAATGAATTGGCTCAAGTGTTGTACAACATAGGTAATATCAGGCCGTGTGAGGTTTAGAAATAACAACCTTCCTATCAGCCTTCTATAAACTTCAGGATATGTGTCAAGATCTCACCCACATTGATTGATAATTTCAATCCTTGAGGAAGAGAAAACATTGCAGGTTTACATTCTAACATGTTGTAGTCAAATAATAGATCAAGAACATATTTTCTTTGATGCAAATGTGTGCCCGAATCATTTCTAGAAATTTCCAATCATAGGAAATATCTTGCATATCCCAAATCTTTGATGGTAAAGGCATGATGCAATGCCATTTTAGTTTGTTGTATGCATACCTCATCATCACTAGTTAGCAAGAGATCATCAACTTATATCAATGTTGCCACAATTCTTGTCTTTACTCTCTTCACAAAGAGAGAGTAATCATCAAGACACTCCTCATAACCCAAACTGATAAGAAACATGCAAAGTTCAGTATTCCACTATCTAGATGCTTGTGTGAGGCCATAGATTGATTTTTTGAGTCTGCAAACCTGATTTGGCTTTATCAAAGCATACCCTTCAGGTGGCAACATAAAAACTTATTCTTCTAAATGCCCATGTAAGAAGGCATTATTCACATCAAGCTGATGCAATGGCCAATTCTTGATTGTTGCCAAGGCTAGCAAAATCCTCAATGTGCTAATCTTTGCAACAGGTGAAAAAGTGTGCTTGTAATCTTTTCCCTTTATCCGATTGTAACCCTTTGCTATCAATCTAGCTTTGAACCTTTCAGTAGTCCCATTTGGTTTGCATTTAATTTTGTACACCCATTTACTGCCTATGACTTTCTTTCCTGGAGGTAAATCAGTCAGGTCCCGTGTTTCTTTTTCTTCAAGAGCTTTAATCTCATTGTTCATGGCATGTACCCAGTGATCATCCCTTACAACATGTCTATAGTGCAAAGGCTCGTGAAGATTTTCCATAAGAGCAAATGAGGTAATGAAGGCAGGATCCTTGTCATGAGAATGATCAAGACATGTAGCAAGGAAACTCTAAGATTGGGTGGAGTTTCTGCCTTTAGTATGATAGACAACCCCAAAAACCCTGCAGAAATGACAGTGTGACGCCAGCTTATATAGCATGAAATCCTCAACCATGATTGGACTATCACAATAGGACAAAAGAGTGCAAGTTGTCTTATTACAAACAAGAGTGAAATGCAGCTGAAATAAAATAGAAATGGAAATGTAAATGAGCTAGGATAGTTGAGACATGTTGCATTTAGCTGAAATGCACATATCATCTTCATAATCATCAAAATGCAGATGAAGTTGAATTATTATCCCTATTTATACGTACATTTTAGTAGAGAGACGCGGTGCAATAAGCACGACAAGAGGTGTGGCCTTCATGTTCGTGAGCCCATTGCTTTCGGTCATGTCGATAGGAGCATCATCCAATGTAGAGAGTTCAAAAGTATGTAGGAATGAAGCTAGGAGAAATTGGATGTTTCTAAGGGCAAAAGATATTCCAGGACACACCCTCCTTCCGGATCCAAATGGAATCAATTCAAAACATTGTCCTCTTACCTCCATATTCTTGTGCGTGGTCATCAAAAACCTCTCTGGTCGAAACTCCATTGGGTCCTCCCAAACTTGCGGATCACTTTGGATTTTTGCAAGGTTCACTATGAGGCGTGTCCCTCTCTTGACACGATAGCCACCCACGGTGCAATCATCGTTGAATTCTCGTGGGTTACTCAATGGGCCTGGTGGATACATTCTCAATGTCTCCTTCACAATTGCTTGGAGATAGGTGAGCTTTGGAATATCTGACTCCTCAACTTGCCTATCCTTTCCAATATGGATGCTCAATTCATCTTGCGCTTTCTTCAACGCATAACGGTTGTTGAGTAGTAAAGAAACTGACCATGTTAGGAACACTGAGCTTGTATCACCAGCTCCTGCAAGCATCATCTGCAAATATAACACAAATTGAAATTATATGATACAAGTTTTTAATCAAGAACTTACATATATATAATCATATTAGAAGAAAGTATAACAAATTATCAAATAAGACATACTAAGCAAGTAGCCTTGGTAATTGTATCTGCATCAAAGCCAGAATCTTCCATCAAATGAGAGTTCTCATCAAGAATAGAAAGCATGACATCCATGAAATCTTGATCCTTTGATTCGTCGTTTGTGCTTCTAGATAATCGCCTTTGCTTGTGCTCCAAAAGCAAGGCTTCAAGCATGTTGTTTATTTCTTTCCCAGTCGTCTTCATAGACTTCTCTTTCCCACCCAAGTCAAGCCACCTGACGAAAGGAAGGGCATCGCCTATATAAAATGATCCGAGCTCATTAAGGAAATCTTCAATTTTCTTATGCCAATGCGACAACTCTTCTCCGCTACCAACATTGTTTTCCCCAAATACAATCCTAAGAATTATACTCATCCCCAATTGAGAAAAACATGGCTTCAAATCAACTAATGCCGCACATGAACCACCTCTTTTGTTTTCTAACCAAAACTCATACAACCTTTTGAAGCATAGATTCCTCGCTTCCATCCAAACATATGATAGCATATCAAGACGATGGTTTGATAGAATCTCAAGTGGGACTATCTTGCGTAGGCTACGCCAACATGGCCCATATGGGGTAAAGGCTAAACTAGCGTCGCCATATGCCATGATATCCGCTGCAATTAGCCTTGGACGGGAACTAACAACATTGTTGTTCAAAAGTAAGCACTCCTTTGCCATCTCCCAAGAGCTTACCACTACAGCCTTTCGCACCCCAAGCCTTATAGCGAAAATGGGTCCATACTTATCGGCCATTTCACCTAACAGCTTGTGAACCACGATTGGGCCTCTAAGGAGATGAAGATGACCAATAATAGGCCAACCACCTCCAGCTTCAAGTACTGATTGTGGTTTGCTCTTATCATCATTTTTCTGGACAAAGAATTTGATGATCCACACAATGAAATGAATAGAAAGAAGACAAATAGAAATGCTAAAAACATAAGATAAAGAAGGGCAAAGCTGGAAGACAGTGGCCATGGAAATATATAACTACTGGGATTTGGGAAGTAACTCATGTGTAGAGCGATGGCATATATTTATAATTGACATGCTTTTATCATAGTCTCTTAGCAATAAGCTGCTAAATATTGACAATTAATGACGAGTACAATGTGCTGGAGAAATAAAATCCACAAAAATTATTGATGTAAAAGTTAAAAAAAAAATACTCCATTTGTAATTGCTGTACACAAATATGTGGTTCAGCAATAGAGATCATCTACAACATTTACTTTTCCACTTCCACATCAAATAATTAATTAGCTTAAATATTTATAATCAATTTTTTTTTTTAAAAAAATTATATTTATATTATAAATAACAAATCATATATATTTGTATAATTTTTTCTAGAAAAAACATATTTTAAAAAATATTAAAATTACTATCATCAAATAATCATCTTTTTCAATTTTAATATTTTTTACAATGTGTATTTTCATGAAAAATTTATACACATATATATATAACTAGCTATTTATAATATAGGGTAAACGGTAGAAAACCACCCGTTAAATATGATATAATACACATAATCACCCTTTAAATACAAAATTGCGACAAATCACCCATTATATGCAATCGGTTAGCAAAACGCCACCCACCCCTATATTTTCATCTACATGCTGTTAAAATTATTCGAAGTTACCATTTTACCCATGGTTTTATTATATTTTAAATCATAAAAAACAAAACTAGAATAATTTTGTAAAAAAATCATCTTCACCGTTGGTAAGTTTTTTTTTTTGCTGGAAATTGCCTCCACTGATTTGTAATGGGAGAAAGAGGGGGATCAAAGTAGTGTATTAATATATGTTGTCGATAATCTTCTCTATCGAGTAAGTAGTTGTTCTCCACCGCCTCCACTGCTAGTATCACTTTTGTTTCTTTGCTCACCCGCCTCCTCTCTTTTCTACAATACATCAAGGCTTAAGGCCGGCTGAAAAGAGAGATCAAATTGAAGAAATTTGGATGAAATTCAAGGCATGAATTTTTACTAGTTTAGCTTCATTTCATATTGATGATGTTGTCGCATTCGAATTTGGGTTCAATGTGGGTTGTTTTTAGATTTAGGAATTAGGGTTCTTGGTGTTCATCAATCGAAACACTAAATTCAAAAATTAGGGCTCAGCTGTTTCAAATCTGCGTGGATATTGAATGGTTAATGAATTGCACCTAGAAATTTTGAAAAGGAATAGCTTAATTTCACCCGTTTGGATATTTTTGTGGACGGTTTCCATTCTCCTCGTTTTAGATGGATGGTTTGGGTTCAAATTAGATGGCATACAGTGTGGAGGAGGGCGACGACAGGGAGATCAAACAGGTGAAATTACTAAATTAGATTGCTTAATTTCACCTGTTTGGATTTTTTTTTTTTTTTTTTTTTTCCAGTCGGGGTGGCCTAGTGGTAAGGAGCAAGGGGAGGAGTAAGGAGATCCCGGGTTCGATCCCTGCTTCCGCCTCTTTCCTTGGGTGAAAACCTAAGGTTTACCTTGCTCTCTACCACTGGGTCGAGCCGGTCGGCGCAAGCCGGTTTACCTGGTACGTGGCTCTTGCCGGCTGGGTCACGTGCTCGGGGTTTGCCACCGAATGTGGGTTCCTCGTCATAAAAAAAAAACAAGCTATTTTTTTAGGGTAAACTGCAGGAAACCACCCCTTAAATACTCAGTATTGTCCAAAACCACCCCTTACATGCAAAATTACCAAAAACCACCCTTTAAAAGACTTCCGTTAGCAATCGACCACCCCTTTTAGGTTTCCGTCAAAAACTCAGTTAAATCAATGAAATTACAAAATTACCCTTACTTCTTTTAATATAAAATAAGCTAAATAAACCTTAAAACTTAAAATGAATAAAAAAGAAAAGGATGGAGATTTTTTAAAAAAAATTACTTCCTCCTTCCTTGTTCATACACATCCAAAAGAAAAGGCGGGAAATAATTTTGGGTAAATTGCAGAAAACCACCCCTTAAATATGTGATATTGCTTAAAACCACCCCTTATATTAATAATTGATGAAAACCACCCCTTAAAACTATTCCGTTAGCAATCAACCACCCTATTCCACTTTTCATCCAAAGTTCCGTTAGGTATTATGGACTTTAATTATTTTAATATAAATGAATGCATTTTTTTATAAAAAAAAATATATATTGAAAGTTGATCGAACATGTGAATTCACAAATTGAAGAAGAAGCCAAATTAACAATGGCGGTGGAAGATAAGAGAAATAAAGAAGGGCCTTGGTGGGATGACGGCGATGGCGGGCCTTGGTCCTGTGGGCGTCCTTTTATCGACGACTCTTTGCCTCACCGGAACCAAGAAGGGGCGTTTGGAGCTCCGTTCATTCGAGAAAGCGAAAGTGTGGTCGGAGCAACTTGGGAGCACATACGCCATGGTCGGAGCTCAGGGTAGAGGATGGTGAACAGTAACTTTGTGGAAACTCAAATCCGACCCGAAATTGATGTCCTACCTTCAGCCATGGGAGAGAGCCCTCTGGAGTCGATGAACAGTAGGACCTCTTCAGATCCGGTCGAAGTGGAGCCGAATCTAGTTCTGAGAGGTGCGGATCTGACCACGAAACATCAGTGACAATTGTTTTTTATTTTGTGGAATTCCAGATCTGAGAATTTCTAGTTTTCTTTCTTTTTTGGTTTTTCTGGATCTGAGAAAAAAGATGGAAGAGGGGTGGGTTTTGTCGGTGTGAGGGGAAAGAAGGTGTGGGAAGGTGCTGAACAGGGAAACAATGGAAGCGATTCACCATACCCTCGGCGGCGCTTGGCCTCGCCATGGGGGAAGAGCTGCTGGGTCCAAGAGGCGAGCCGTCGCCGCCGCCTAGGAGAAGACAAAAGGACACCCCCGCCCCCCGGACCAAACCCCGCCATCGCCGTCATCCCACCGAACTCGAGATCGTCGCCGTCGATTCCAAGTGGCGAGCCGCCGCCATTGTTCGGCTTCTTCAATTTGTGATTTCATTTTTTTTTTCTTCAGATCTACCTTCTTCAAATTCATCTTGTACATTCTATTTTGTTTTACATTTTTTTATAAAAAAATTCATTCATTTATATTAAAATAATTAAAGTACATAACACTTAACAGAACTTTGGATGAAAAGTGGAATAGGGTGGTTGATTGCTAACAGAATAGTTTTAAAGGGTGGTTTTCAACAATTATTAATATAAGGGGTGGTTTTAAGCAATATCACATATTTAAGGGGTGGTTTTCTGCAGTTTACCCTTTTTTTTATTAGGAAAGAATTCGAGGTCAGATATACCTGAACCACGGATAACTGTCTAAGCAAGCATAAATATACAAAGATGGTGCAAAATACAGGCAAGAACTCTACAAAAGCGAAACTAAATACAACTAAACCGAACAAGACGAGGACGTAGACGAAGGACGAAGGACGAAGTCAAGTACTACCCTGAAGCAGCACCTTAGGCCAGCGGCACATTAGAAGTCACCTGTGGGCAGTGAAGACGAACCTCCAAGGAAACATTCTTCCGGAGAAAGAAGACGCCTCGATACACACTGCCACGACCCCAGCCTATCCCGACTCCGACTGTCAAAACCCCCATCAAACGGAGAAGAGAATCCAGTCACGCCAACGCCTGAATCAAAAGCATCGGAAACCCAAGCGGGATTTACACAAACCCCACCGGAAAACCCAACCGGGATTTAAATATTATAGTTTTTTATTATAATTTTTTTTAAAAGAAATTTAATCCTTATTTCGTCGGACCAGCTTTGGGCCCAAGGAAAATCCTTGGGCCTAATGGCAAAACAACCAGGCCCGAAACCACACCCGAATAGGGCTGGAAATCACCCATGGGTGACCGATTCACCCGACCCACGCGACCCGATTATTAGGGTGAAAACCCGAAAAAAAAAACCGGGTGACGGATGGGTGATGGGCCGGGTGAAACGGGTGATGGGTTAGGTGATGGGTGATACATTTTTCACCCATTACCCGACCCATCACCCGACCCATTACCTGACCCGCTTAACCACCCGTTAGCCCACCCGATTATTAAAAAAAAGCTAGTATATAAATAGCACAATTTAACATAACTAACATATTTCTTCTTTTCTACATTTAGTTTCTTCATTCTCCAATTGCTCTGATTTAAGAAGATCTAAAAAAATATAAGCTTGTACTCCCTCTGTTAATTAAAACTTGTCGTTACTATTCATGCACGCTATTTTTGAAAGATAAAAACTATATAAAATATTAATATTTTTTTACATTTTTTTTATAAATTCATACTTAATTATAACAAGTATGAAATTGTTTTAAAAATTTATTTAAAAAGTTAATATTTTATATAGTTTTTAACACCTAAAAAAGCGTGCGTGAATAATAAAACGTCATGTTTTAATTAACGGAGGGAGTATTATTTAACTCCATGTCTTTTTAAAATTTCTTATATTTGTGTTGCATATATTGATAGAGTGTAAGCAATTTGACTCTTTTCAACGAGTTTATTAGCATTTTGTGTATTAATGCATGATTAACCAATTTGTATTTCCCAAATTGTTAAAAGATTAGTAACAATAATCATTTTCATGCAAAGAAATTAAAGAAATGACACTTGAGTCTGTTTTCTAAGGACATGGTTTTTCTATATATTTTTTTACTGTGAGTTTAGTAATCAATCATCTAGTATGATAGTAAACTTCTAATACTAATTTTGTAAGTCAATGATAGTGATATAATATATGAATAAGTCTTTTATTCATTTAGCAAGATTCATATGTGACATAGTTTATAAAATTATCAAATATGAATGATTTTTAAGTATATTTTATGATTCATTTTGTTTTAGTTTCTTCCACCCGATTAGCCACCCGACTCATCCATTTCAACCGATGGATCGGGTGATGGGTAAAACATTAGACGAGTCGGGTGAAATTTTTTTGTGATGGGTCGGGTGAAAAAATGGGTCCACCCATCCATCACCCGACTCATTTCCACCCCTAAACCCGAACTCAGGAGGCAGGAAGAGGGACTATGCAACCGGGGAGGGGCGATGAGCTTTGCAAGCGATTGGTCAATAAAATCTGGCCAATTTGGGCCAACTTGGGCCTAAGGGAATTCAATAGGCCCAAGAAGAAGTTGCAAGTGTAGCATCTGATTGCAGGCATTAGTAGCCCCGCTCGAGGACCACAACATCGGCACCGTCGCCTTGTTGTGAATTGAATCTGCCATGTTTTACAGTAACTTTTATATCGATTTCTGCATACATTGCATTCATTTGGGCTTAGATAGTACAGAATCTATGTAGTTTATGTTTGTTTGCCAAATTATGGAATCTACACCAGTTTCTGTTTAATTCGCAGAATTCGAGGCGTTTTACAGCAATTCTACAGAAGTTCAGAAAAGCTCGGAAAACAGCTACAGAAGTCCAAGGTCAAAGCAGCAACGGAACAAATCGAATCAGTCTGAGAGTCAAGGTTACTCGATCTCGAGTAGACCTTACTCGACCTCGACGAGCATGTCCGAGCAACCTTGGTCGAGCAAGCCTGATCAAGAGAGCTGAGTCAACCCTACTTCCGGAGCCAACTCGATCTCGACAAACCCTAGTCGAGATCGACTACGCCTCAGCGCCACACCCGAGTCGACGAGGCGAGAAGTTGCCCGAGAAGCCGAGGACGAGAAGCCGAGCACAGCCCTACTCGATCTCGACAAGCCCTAGTCGAGATCGACGAGCCGTCCAACATCAGTCCGAGTCCATGCCGAGGAGAAGATGCTCGACCTGGGGAGACCACCACTCTACTCGATCTCGATGAAACCTTGTCGAGATCGACGAGCCCCTGAGTCCAGATCCGAGCCAGTCGAGTAGAGCCACCCGAGGAGACCTAGTCGATGACCCACTCCTACTCGACATCGGCAAGAGGTACTCGAGGTCGACAAGCACCAGGAGCCAAGACCGAGCCACATCGAGCAGAGCTAGCCGGGAAGTCCAGTCGACGATCAATCCTACTCGAGGTCGACGAGCCCTTGTCGAGGTCGAGTAGCTCAAGTTCCAGAAACACGTCGAGTTGATCAGTCCTAGTCGAATTGGAGTTGCTTGGGCGTGAAGGAAGTTGATTTGGCCGAGAGATCTATCCAAAGTTAATCAATTCTATCCATGGAAGGGAATCTATCAAGACATGAAGACTTACCTTAGTTAGATTTATCTTTTCCTTAGTTGATTTATTTCCATTAAGCAATTTATTTATCTTTTAAAGCTTTAGATATAATTTTAGATAAAGATAGGAGATTCTATCCTTGACTAGCAAGGACTAGAAGGCTATAAATAAAGCCCATGGGGCTGGTTTTTCATTCATTCAAAATTTCAGAGACAATTAGTTAGTTACACATAGAGTTTAGGAGTTCTAAGGTTTTTAAGGTTTTGGCTTTCTGCGAAAGTTGATTGCCAGGATTGTAAAGGCTTTGAATTTAGTTTTAATGCAATTTAGTTCTTTTTATCAATCAATGTTTGTGATTGCGATGAGGCGTGAGTAGTCCACCCACTACTGGGGCTGGGGTGAGCCTGACGGTGGCCATGTGAGGCAATGCGATAAAGGTCAGATCTTTTTGTGCAATTCATCTTCTATCCCTATGAGCATGATTCTTTTGCGAGAGTTGAAGGTGATCCTTGTTTGTATTATTGAAGGAAAGTGATCTTAATGCAACTTGGATTAATTATGTGAAAAAGGGTTAGTAACAATTAGGGTTTATGCGAAAGCCTCTATATGCCTATTTGTTAATGACGAAAGTTATTTGATGGAAAGCATGATCTTTTATGCCTTTATGTGTTACTTTGCATGGTTATCGTTGTGGTGTTGAAACCCTGGCTTTGGAAGTCTTTTAGCATATTGATTTATTTCTGTCGAAATTCTGAGTTTTCTTCGAGATTCTGCAAATTTAAGTTTCTGTTTCCAGTCGACATAGAGTAGACCTTTGTCGAGATCGAGTACTGCCCTTGTCGATCTCGAGTAGGAGCTGGTCTAGGTCGAGTTGGTTTTCTTCTGTTTTCGTCGATTTTCACTTTCTGAGTTTCTGTTGTTCACAGCTGTGGTCGATCTCGAGTTGACTCTTGTCGAGATCGACAAGCCTCTACCTTTGCTTTTAGTTTCTGCTTTGCTTTGTCTTTTCTGTTTTGCTTTGTTCTTTGCTTTTGTTTTTCTGCTTTTATTTCTGTTTCTTTTCTGTGTTTCTGTCTTTCTGCTGCTTTGCCTGTGAGAATATACAGCTACTTGAGAACCGCTGACGTGCTTCCTCGTGGATTCGATCCTGACTTTCTCTTACTGCATTGGAGGAGTCTTGTATTTATTTGCTGGGGCCTAAGTCTGGTTTGATCTATTTTCATTATATTTCATACTCGATTCACTCCTTACAACAAATTGGCGCCGTTGCCGGGGAAGCTATCAATCGCGCCTTAGGTAGTCAGTTCTCACTGTTTCTTTGAGTTACTTTGCAGGTGTATGCGTCGTTCTGGTCAAACACCTGAGTTTGACGCCTTAGACGAACCGGAACGCCTTTTTCACATCAGAGCTAAACTACAAAGAGCCATGGCGGCCGCTGAAACACGGGAACAGCTGATCGCTAGGCTTACCAGGGAATTGGCCGCTAAAGATGCTGCTATCGCCGCTGAGAAAGCAGCAAGGGAACAAGCACAAGCTGAGCTTGCCCAATATCCAACCACGGCAGAGGACTACATGCACCCAACTCTCGTCGTGCCTGAATCGGCGATTCTTATCCCTGATAACTCTTTTGAAATTCGCACTCAATTTCTTATAGAGCTTAAAAATAATGCCTTTTATGGTAGATTTAATGAGTGTCCTCTTGAACATATAACAAACTTTGCTGACATGTGCCGTACTCTTGCTGAAGGTACAACTTTGGAATATGTCAAGATGAAATCTTTTCGCTGGTCTCTCGCTGGGCCTGCATTGAAATGGCTGGAAGGGCTGAAACCAAAATCACTCACAACCTGGGCCCAAGTAGAGCAAGAGTTCCTGAACAAATTATTCCCACCCGCCAAAACAGCACATCTCCCCTAGAAAATCACCGCCTTCAGACAGAAGCAAGGGGAACCGCTGGCAAAGGCATGGGAGCGCTACAAAGAACTTCTGCGATCTTGCCCTACTCATGGACAGCCACCCTACGTCATTCAGGAGATCTTCTTCAACTCTCTTGATCAAGGCACTAAGGACAGAATCAACCATTATACTCGCTATGAGTATCTGACAATGCCGCCAAGTGACGCGTGGGGTGTGCTAGAGAAGCTTACCACCTATGACAACAAGTATGGGTCTACTGCAACTTATGAACAGAACCCATACGCCAGGCCAGCACCATCCATGCCCCTATATGATCCACCTAAGGAGATTGATCCAGATGTTAGGGAGCAGTACTACAGAGACCAGAATAAGAAGCTCCTCAAACAAGTAAAGTATCTCTCTGTCAACCAGCCTTGTATTGAATGCGGATCACAGAGGCACACCACTCCTGAGTGCCCACACACAGAGCAAGTCAGGATGGCAGAGCATCATGAGGAGGCAACTTACGCAGGGGGTCCCAATCGCTACATGGGGGACCAAAGGTTTCAACAACCACAATGGAACCAAGGTGTCCCTAGGAACCCCCCGCCCTACAGAGCTCCAGGACATCCGGAAAGGGACCAGAAGAAGGATGATATACAGACAGTCCTGGAGGAAATACGGAGGAACCACTCAGAAACTAGGCAATCTTTCAACTCCGTCTATACTCAGATGCAAGGTGTCAACTCTAGGCTTGGGGAAATTGATATCTGGCGGAAATCAGTTGAAACACAGATTGGTCAGCTAGCAGCAGGAATCCCCAGACAGTCGGGTGCGCTCCCTAGATCTTCAGAACCAAATCCTAAGGGAAAGACTGGACACATCGCTGCTATAAAACTCAAAAGCGGCCATCAACTACAAGAGCCAGAGGTCGGAAAGCAGCAGAATAACGAAGAACAGCTAGTCGACCAAGGCCTAGTCGATCTCGACAAGGGCCTACTCGACCTCGAGGAGAACCTGCAAAAATCTTCGTCTGCACCACACAACAACTCGACTGCGCCCAACCTGGTCGATATCGACAAGACTGTAGTCGATGTCGAGGAGCCCCTGGTCGACATAGAGCAGCCTACAGCACCTCCGACGTCTGTTCTGGCTCCGACTCAGAAAAAGAAGCTGCCTTTCCCCACAAAATCTCTAAAGGACCCAGCGGAAAAGAAATTCCAGCGCTTCATCAAGATGCTTCAGAAACTCAACGTCACCATCCCCTTCACAGAAGCTCTCAATGAAATGCCATCCTATGTCAAGTTCCTGAAAGAGATTCTCAGCAAAAAGCGATCCATGGCAGAAATCACAGAGGAATGCAGCCATCTGGACATCCTGGAGAAGAGGCCAGATCCAGGTAAGTTTGCTATAACTATTGGATTTGGTCCATATAAAATTAATGCCTTATGTGATCTTGGAGCTAGTGTGAGTATAATGCCTTTAACGATTTGGTCCAAGATTAAGATAGGTGCCCTTGAGCCTGTGGATGCTAGAATTTACATGGCCAACAACACAGTGGTCATTCCAACAGGCATGGTGGACAACGTCCCAGTACAAGTAGGTAAATTCTTTGTCCCTGCTGATTTTCTAGTTGTTGATATGCAAGAAGATTCTGCTTGTCCAATTATTCGAGGAAGACCATTCTTGGCGACAGTGGATGCCAACATAAGCGTAAGGAAAGGAGTGCTCACCTTCAACATCAGCGATGAGGTAATTAAGTATTCCTTTAATAAAACTGAAAGGCATACAGGTCCAATGGAAGAGGTCAAATCTATCTCAGCTGGCTACATCACCTGCGGGGAACCCAAGGTCAGAAATATGACCCCTGAGGAGATGGAAAAGAGGGACATGGAGGCTCAGGTGGAGGAGATCATGGCAATCCTCAAGGAGAACACAGAGAATCCAATCGACACGGACCAAGGTAAGTCGTTGTGGATTAATTATTTTTCGGATGCCTTGACAGGAGCTAAGTATGGGGTCAAGATCGACCAGACCCTAGTCGATCTCGACCAGACCAAGGAGTCTCCACCCGCACCAGCATCGTCGAGCAGCAACACTGAAGAACCAGGCTCGTCGACCTCGACCACCCTTGTCGATGTCGACCACCACTCGGGGAGCCCAGCCCCTGCTTCCTCGACGCTGAGACCACCAGACGGACCAGCCTCGTCGATCTCGACCAGCCTTGTCGAGATCGACCACCACCCAGCGCCACCAGATCCACCTTCCTCGATGAGCAAGCCACCAGGAGTAGAATCCTTGTCGATGTCGAGTAGTCTACTCGAGGTCGATGAGCCATCGTCTTAATCGACTTCTGAATCTGCGAGCAGACCACCACCAGAAACTGCAGTCTTGTCGAGATCGACTAGCCCTAGTCGAGATCGACCAAACACAGTTGTCCCCGATTCCGTCTCTGCGAAGGTAAGCCCAAGGAATTCCAATGATGAGCCCAAGGAATATGAAGTTGGAGACAAGCTCTATGTCTCTAAATCAAAGGATCATTGGTTTCCCAACAAATTCAACAAGAAGCGGATGGGACCTTTCGTGGTGAACAAGATCCATTCTGGAGGATTACAGCTGAGGGACAAGAATGGAGTCTTATTTGAGGCCCAAGCTACATGGGCCCTGCAAATGCCACCTTGAGCTAAATGGAAAGTCGGCCTAGCGACTATAAAATCTAGAGCTTGTACATAGACTTTTTAGGACGTTTTGAGACTTTGTTGCTTTTTGCTTTTGTTTTGAAACACTTTTAGTTTGCTATTATGGGTATATGTCTTCTACACTTTTCAGGACCATGGATAGAACCAAGAAAGTCATACTCGGCCAGGAGGTGCTCCATTCGATATTTAGAGAAATCTGCACATCTGTCTTGTGAGTTTCTTTCTTTACCCTTACCTTGTTTTTATACAGTGAGGACACTGTAATGTTTAAGTATGGGGTGGGGGAAGGGCTTACTTTGTGCATATTTGATCATATTTGACATTATGTGTGCATGTTTAAAATTTAGTTCTTTGAATTGCTACATGGCTATTTTGGAATGCATTATTGACTTATGTGCATATATGCATGTTTTCCAAAATTTGAGAAAAATGACCCCCATTTAAAATTTTGAATAATGTCATGGAAGCTTATATTGAACTCGACGATGCAAAATTGGATTCATTAGAGATATAGCATGAAATTGCCTAGTAAAGGGAAGTCACAATGAAGTACATTATTTTATTGAAAACCATGAAAGGAGGTAAAATTTGAAATCGCTTTTGACATGTTGCATGATAAGATGATGGAAGACTTTATATTTCCATATAATGCTCATTGTTATAATCCTAGCCTTACCTATGCTTATGCATTACACAAAAGCCATATTATGCCTTATTTCAAATATTGCTCCACATGATCTAAATATTGCCATTCTTTACCTTATCCGGGGATTATGTTGAGAATGATGTTACATTATGGAGATTGTTATATGGTGTTTGTGTGATTGTTATCATTATTGGAGTTTGGTAGAATCATTTGAAATATATGGAAAATTTAATGAGTGAAAGAAAATCCGATCAAAGATCGACCCTGCTCGCTGAGATAATAGTTTGGTGAGATGGGACACCAGGTGAGGAGTCCGACGCACTAAGTATCCGGGGCCATTCATGACACCCATGTTTGCGACTCGCGAGAAGGCAGTGCTGAGGTTAGAGAGGTAAAAGCATTATTATTGAGAAAAAGCATTATGAAAGGTGATGAATCTCAAAGAGAAGGAATGTGGAAATTCAGTTTGGAAATACTCCATTTCCCCGGATCATTAGCACCACATTGCCAAAAATTGCCCACCTTTAGCCTTTTACCAATCTACTCCTTATTGAGCTTAAATTAAAGTCCTCTTGATTATTGTTGCTTTGTCACATAAAAATTATTTGTGCATAACCCTCCTTTTGTGAGTAGATGTTGCTCTTGTATATTTACACATGCATGGATCTGTGACACTAGTACCTTTTCGAGGATGGTAATTGATTGCAGGGACATATAAAGAATGAATCTAAGATGTTGAGAGTTTTGATTTCTTCCCCTGAATGACAATTAAAAGTATTGCTTGAGGACAAGCAAGCTTATGTATGGGGTGTTTGTTGTGAATTGAATCTGCCATGTTTTACAGTAACTTTTATATCGATTTCTGCATACATTGCATTCATTTGGGCTTAGATAGTACAGAATCTATGTAGTTTATGTTTATTTGCCAAATTATGGAATCTACACCAGTTTCTGTTTAATTCGCAGAATTCGAGGCGTTTTACAGCAATTCTACAGAAGTTCAGAAAAGCTCGGAAAACAGCTACAGAAGTCCAAGGTCAAAGAAGCAACGGAACAAATCGAATCAGTCTGAGAGTCAAGGTTACTCGATCTCGAGTAGACCTTACTGGACCTCGACGAGCATGTCCGAGCAACCTTGGTCGAGCAAGCCTGATCAAGAGAGCTGAGTCAACCCGACTTCCGGAGCCAACTCGATCTCGACAAACCCTAGTCGAGATCGACTACGCCTCAGCGCCACACCCAGAGTCGACGAGGCGAGAAGCTGCCCGAGAAGTCGAGGACGAGAAGCCGAGCACAGCCCTACTCGATCTCGACAAGCCCTAGTCGAGATTGACGAGCCGTCCAACATCAGTCCGAGTCCATGCCGAGGAGAAGATGCTCGACCTGGGGAGACCACCACTCTACTCGATCTTGATGAAACCTTGTCGAGATCGACGAGCCCCTGAGTCCAGATCCGAGCCAGTCGAGTAGAGCCACCCGAGGAGACCTAGTCGATGACCCACTCCTACTCGACATCGACAAGAGGTACTCGAGGTCGACAAGCACCAGGAGCCAAGACCGAGCCACATCGAGCAAAGCTAGCCGGGAAGTCCAGTCGACGATCAATCCTACTCGAGGTCGACGAGCCCTTGTCGAGGTCGAGTAGCTCAAGTTCCAGAAACACGTCGAGTTGATCAGTCCTAGTCGAATTGGAGTTGCTTGGGCGTGAAGGAAGTTGATTTGGCCGAGAGATCTATCCAAAGTTAATCAATTCTATCCATGGAAGGGAATCTATCAAGACATGAAGACTTACCTTAGTTAGATTTATCTTTTCCTTAGTTGATTTATTTCCATTAAGCAATTTATTTATCTTTTAAAGCTTTAGATATAATTTTAGATAAAGATAGGAGATTCTATCATTGACTAGCAAGGACTAGAAGGCTATAAATAAAGCCCATGGGGCTGGTTTTTCATTCATTCAAAATTTCAGAGACAATTAGTTAGTTACACATAGAGTTTAGGAGTTCTAAGGTTTTTAAGGTTTTGGCTTTCTGCGAAAGTTGATTGCCAGGATTGTAAAGGCTTTGAATTTAGTTTTAATGCAATTTAGTTCTTTTTATCAATCAATGTCTGTGATTGCGATGAGGCGTGAGTAGTCCACCCACTTCTGGGGCTGGGGTGAGCCCGACGGTGGCCATGTGAGGCGATGCGATAAAGGTCAGATCTTTTTGTGCAATTCATCTTCTATCCCTATGAGCATGATTCTTTTGCGAGAGTTGAAGGTGATCCTTGTTTGTATTATTGAAGCGAAAGTGATCTTAATGCAACTTGGATTAATTATGTGAAAAAGGGTTAGTAACAATTAGGGTTTATGCGAAAGCCTCTATATGCCTATTTGTTAATGACGAAAGTTATTTGATGGAAAGCATGATCTTTTATGCCTTTATGTGTTACTTTGCATGGTTATCGTTGTGGTGTTGAAACCCTGGCTTTGGAAGTCTTTTAGCATATTGATTTATTTCTGTCGAAATTCTGAGTTTTCTTCGAGATTCTGCAAATTTAAGTTTCTGTTTCCAGTCGACATAGAGTAGACCTTTGTCGAGATCGAGTACTGCCCTTGTCGATCTCGAGTAGGAGCTGGTCTAGGTCGAGTTGGTTTTCTTCTGTTTTCGTCGATTTTCACTTTCTGAGTTTCTGTTGTTCACAGCTGTGGTCGATCTCGAGTTGACTCTTGTCGAGATCGACAAGCCTCTGCCTTTGCTTTTAGTTTCTGCTTTGCTTTGTCTTTTCTGTTTTGCTTTGTTCTTTGCTTTTGTTTTTCTGCTTTTATTTCTGTTTCTTTTCTGTGTTTCTGTCTTTCTGCTGCTTTGCCTGTGAGAATATACAGCTACTTGAGAACTGCTGACGTGCTTCCTCGTGGATTCGATCCTGACTTTCTCTTACTGCATTGGAGGAGTCTTGTATTTATTTGCTGGGGCCTAAGTCTGGTTTAATCTATTTTCATTATATTTCATACTCGATTCACTCCTAACAACACGCCTCTGCACGAGCAGAAGACGAGAAGCAAACGGCCGACTCCGCCAAGGCCCAAACACCGACAACCACCAACCACCCCCGAGAAAGAGATGGAGGAGCGGGACACCAGAGAGCAGGGGCGGTGTTGAACCCGGTTTTCTATATTAGCTTTAAAACCCGGTTGTTTGTTTGTTCCAAAACGCGTCGTTTCATTTTAGTTGTATAAGAGCTTTGTCTCTTGCTGTTATGTGCAACAGATTTTCAGTTGAATAACAAACTCTCCTTCTTCCTCTTTCGATTCCCTTTTTTCTCTGCAATTCCAAGCTCCATCAATGGAGTTTTCTTGATTCCAACAGATAACATGGTATCAGGATAGTCAATTCGATTCTCAATTTCTCAATTTCGCCTTCAATCGCATTTCATTTTTCATTCGTCTTCAATGGAGCAACAACTGGATCTGCCATTAGAGGCCACTACAATTGATCCTAACAGCGAGCTATACCTGCAACATTCGGATCATCCGAATTACATCCTCTCTACTCGTCTTCTTAGCGAAGGAAACTACAACCACTGGAAACGATCTGTCGAAGTATCATTGCTTGCGAAGAACAAGATTGGTTTCATTACCGGCGCCTGTGCCCGTCCTGAGTCAACGCCGATGATGGTCACGCAATGGGAAAGATGCAACGGAATGGTGATCTCCTGGCTTCTACATTCAGTCGGCAAAGACATCGCCGAAAGCGTCATCTACTGCTCAACTGCAAGGGAGATCTGGCGCCTTCTCAACAAGCGCTATTCTCAATCAAATCAAGCCCGGATTTACCAGATTCAGCGAGATCTTGCTTCAAACACTCAAGGTTCTTTGTCTGTAACTGCTTTCTTTACTAAAATGAAGACATTATGGGATGAATATGTTCTTCTTCTTGAAATTCCAATCTGCAATTGCAATGCTGGATCTGGTGGTGCGTTGACCAAGATCCTTGAGAATCAACAAACAATGCAGTTCCTTATGGGCCTTAATGACTCTTATAGTTCAGTTAGAGGAAATGTGTTGATGATGAGACCATTTCCTGATATTGATGAAATTTTCAAGATCGTTACTCAAGAGGAGAAGCAGCGAGAGATTACAAGTGTTTCTGGTGCACCTTCATCCTCTGATGCAGCTGCCTTTGCCGCCTTTGGCCGAGGAAGAGGTCGTGGTCCTTCCATTCCTGGTTCTTCATCTCCTGGATCCACTGCTAATGGTAGGGGCAGAGGCCGTCCTCGGTACTTCTGTGAGCACTGCAAGATGACTGGTCATTCGATCTCTCGATGTTACAAACTGTTAGGTGAATTTTGTGATCATTGCAAGATTCCTGGTCACACCATTGCTAAGTGTTATAAGCTGCAAGCCAATCCTCCACATTTTGCTGAGAGAAGAGTTGTTGCTACCACTTCAGACTCTCCTCCAACATTGACTTCCGAGCAGTACACTCAACTAATGAGTCTTCTTACTCATAACATCAATTCATTTTGGATCCTAGACAGTGGTGCAACTGACCATATTTGTCCAAATTTGTCATTCTTTTGCAATTACACACCCTTATTATCTCCACAATTCATGACTATCCCAAATGGTTCTCAAATACCCATCAAACACAAAGGTACAGTCCAGGTTACCCCTTCCATTAAGTTGGACAATGTCCTTCACATCCCTGACTTTCACTTCAATTTGATTTCTGTACACAAACTATATTCAGACCTTTCTATGAATGTGGTTTTCACACCAACTTCATGTTTCCTTCAGGCCCCTTCAACGAGGACAACACAGGTGCTTGTTAAAATTTCAACAGGCCTTTCCATCCTGGACTGTCATTCCCAGCCAACAGCCTCCACAAATGACATTTTCTCAGCTTCATTACATTCTGTCAATTCAGTACTTTCAAATTCAGTACTATGGCATTGTAGATTGGGGCATGTCCCTTTTGATACCTTGAAACATATTCCATCTGCTGGCAATTGTGTCTTGAATAAAACTGATGGCATTTGCAGTATATGTCCTAAAGCTAGACAACAGAGGCAACCATTTCCTTTAAGTGATCACAAAAGTGCCTCTCCTTTTCACTTGATTCATATTGATACATGGGGACCTTACCATTCACCTACCTATAATGGCTACAAATATTTCTTAACCATTGTTGATGACTACTCTAGACTCACATGGACTCATTTGTTGTCATCTAAAAGTGATGCTTTCACTGTCCTAAAATCCTTTGTTATGTTTGTTGAAACACAGTTTACAACCAAAGTGCAAAATATCAGATATGATAATGCTCCTGAATTCTCAGGCTCTAATGCCACTTTGTTTTACTCCTCTAAAGGCATTACTCACCAGTCCAGTTGTGTCTATACACCCCAACAAAATGGCATTGTTGAAAGAAAACACAAGCATCTCCTTGAGACTGCCTGAGCTTTGCTTTTCCAATCCAATCTACCTATTTCATATTGGGGTGAATGCCTTCTTACATCCACATACATCATCAATCGTCTACCATTACCTTCCCTCAAATACAAATCCTCTTTTGAACTTCTGTTCTCCAAGCCACCCTCTTACAATCACCTACGCACCTTTGGTTGTTTATGCTTTGTTACCAAACCTAAACCACACCAAGACAAACTTCAGCCAAGGGCTGACCCATGCATCTTTCTTGGATATCCTCTTGGAAAAAAGGCTTACAAAGTTTTGCACATCCCCAGTCAGCAAATCATCTCTTCTAGAGATGTTGTGTTCCATGAAAATATCTTTCCTTTCAAATCCATTCCCTACAACAATGCTCCCACCCTACCTGTGGTTGCTCAAGACATTGAATCTAACACCTTTATTCAGACACACCAGCCAGCAGATGATCCTACATATCAATCAAATCATCCACTGTTTGTCCCTCATATAGTTGATCCAACTGCTCAGGATATTGATCCAGTTGTTCATCCTTTGAGAAGGAGCACTCATCCTCACATTGCTCCATCTCACCTTAAATATTTTGTTTGCAATACAGTGAATAACCTTGATGTTCTGCACAAATGTTGTGTTGCTTGTCCCTTAGCCCTCACCACTGTCTCTCCCTCTCCATCCCTCACTGAACCCAGAACCTTCAAACAAGCTTCAAAGGATCCTAAATGGGTTGATGCAATGAATAAAGAGATACAAGCTTTAACTGTCAACAATACATGGCTTTTGGTTGATTTGCCTGCAGGAAAGCATCCCATTACATGTAAATGGGTGTACAAGATTAAGCTCAAATCTGAAGGTTCAGTGGAGAGATACAAAGCTCGTCTAGTAGCTCGAGGTTATACACAAATTGAAGGAATTGATTATGCTGACACATTCTCCCCAGTTGTCAAAATGTCCACTGTAAGGTGTTTAATTTCAGTTGCTTTGTCTCAGAATTGGCCATTACACCAGTTAGACATCAACAATGCTTTTCTACATGGAGATTTGGATGAGGAAGTATATATGTAAGTGCCACAGGGTATTCCCAATCCCACTAACAAAGTTTGCAAATTGGTGAAATCCCGTTATGGATTGAAGCAAGCCTCTCGTCAATGGTTTGCCGAACTGACTGCAACACTCCTCAAGCAAGGTTTTCTTCAATCAAAAAATGACTACTCCCTATTTCTCAAGTCATCCTCCTCAGGCTCAGTAGTGGTTGCAGTTTATATGGATGATATTATCATCACTGGTTCAGATAATCAGGCCATCACTGCACTCAAAGCTCATCTTCATCAGCTATTCAGCATCAAAGACCTTGGGCATTTTAATTTCTTTCTAGGGATTGAATTCACTTACATGGAAAATGCAGTTTTGATGTCTCAACGAAAGTTTGCTAGAGAAATTGTGTCAGACAGTGGGATAGAGTTCTCTTCATATACTAAGCTTCCTCTCACACCTCTGCCTCTCAACATCAAACTGGTTCCTGATCAGGGTGTCAAGATTGCCAATCCAGAGTTCTACAGGAGCTTAATTGGGAAATTGAATTTTCTCACTAAAACCCGCCCTGATTTGTCATTCACTGTCCAATACCTCAGCCAATTTATGTCTGCGCCTTGGGAGTCGCATCTCCAGGCTCTTCTTCACACAATTCGGTATGTCAATGGATCAATTGACAAAGGGATTGTTATTCATGGCAAAACTGATCTGGTCCTCCATGCTTTTTCTGACTCGGATTGGGCGGCTTGTCCGACATCTAGACGCTCAGTTACTGGATATCTTGTCACACTTGGAGGTTCCCCAATTACATGGAAATCAAAGAAGCAATCAATTGTGTCTAGGAGCTCTGCAGAAGCGGAATACAGAGCTATGGCTCTTGCTTCCGCTGAGCTCGTTTGGTTGGTTCGTTTACTCAAGGAATTGGGTGTCTCCAACCTCACTCCAGCTACATTGTTCTGTGACAACACATCAGCTATGCATATTGCGAAAAACCCAGTTTTTCACGAGAGAACGAAACACATCGACATCGACTGTCACTTTACTCGTGAGCGCGTTCTCGATGGCATCTTACAGCTGGTCCATGTGCCCACAAAGGAACAATTAGCTGATGTATTGACGAAGATCCTTCCATCTCCTCAACATTCATACATATTGTCCAAGCTCGGAATGTGATTCCAAGCTTGAGGGGGGATGTTGAACCCGGTTTTCTATATTAGCTTTAAAACCCGGTTGTTTGTTTGTTCCAAAACGCGTTGTTTCATTTTAGCTGTATAAGAGCTTTGTCTCTTGCTGTTCTGTGCAACAGATTTTCAGTTGAATAACAAACTCTCCTTCTTCCTCTTTCGATTCCCTTTTTTCTCTGCAATTCCAAGCTCCATCAATGGAGTTTTCTTGATTCCAACTGATAGCAGGCGGCCGCAGGAGAAATATTAGGTAAAAAAATAAAAAAAAAAATGTGGAAGATAACACTAAAATTGTCTATCTTAGTTGGTAAAAATAAGAGAAGGAAGGAAATGGGATCCAAAAGGTCATGGGTTTAAACCTTATTCTTTTTCTCTTTTTCCACTATTTTTTATTCCAACTAAATTTTCCCTATTATAAATATCATATTTAAATCAAATTTTATATTTTTATTTTAATATTTTCATAAGATTATTCATTATGTTACACATATATTTTAAAAACTTCTTCTAATTTTTATTCCTATGAAATTTTTTTAGTTAAACCACAATTTATGAGGTTTTTTTGTTATAGTTTTCAAATTTATAATTTTCTTTCATTGTTTTTTTTAAAATCTTAATCATGCTACACACATATAAATTATTAAATTATTGCACGAATTTTTGTAATAAAATATCATATTTATAACACAATTTATAGTTTTCTTTCAATATATTTTAAAAAATTCTTTATTATATATACCGAGGAAATTTTTTTTCCCCCGACAAACAATTTCGCCCCCCCGGCCCCCCTCTAGCGAGTCCTGCGGCCGCCACTGCTGGAGAGGGCGGGGAATCGATTAGTAACCAGGGGACCGGGTACGAAATCGGGAATGAAACCGGCGAGCAAGGCGCTGGGAACAAAACCGGTGAGCGGCAAGCACCAGGCCCGCCGAGGAGGCTGCGGGAGCCGAACCAAATCGACAATATTGATTTTTTTTAATTAATTTTTTTTACATTATAATACTTATTATTAATAAGTATTACTCCCTCCGTTCCAAAATAGATGGGCGTTTGCTTTTTGACACGCTTTTTAAGAAGCGAAAAACCCTATAAAATATTATTTTTTTAATTAAAATTTTTATACTATTTGATACTTATTACTAATAAGTATCTAGTTATATAAAAAAATTAATTAAAAAATAATATTTTATAGAGTTTTTCGCTCCTTAAAAAACGTGTCGAAAAGTAAAAGACCATGTATTTTGGAACGGAGGGAGTATAATGTAAAAAAATTTAATTAAAAAAATCAATATTTTATATAGTTTTTAGCTCCTTAAATTACGTGCACAAAAGTCAAACGCCTTATATATACACGCATTATATTTCCAATCGGATGGAGTATTGGAAATATAATGCGTGTATATATAAAATATTGATTTTTTTAATTAAATTTTGTGAATGGCCAAATAAATGATAAAAACACATTACCTTAACTCCTTTTGAGTTTCAGCCCACTCGTTTTTTATGAGGTTCTAAATCTGTAACCGGTAAGACCGGTTCTTTTTGGTGTTGTTGATCGGGCTGTGTGTGGCTCTACTTCTTGCGTGTCTAGGCATTCTTCTTCTTTTTGGTGGGGGTTCATGGAGTCTGGATTCGGGACTGACTGAGATCGTGGTGCTGCTTTCAGAGTGACTCCGTGTCTGGGAAGCGTGTCCGGGATGGTCCTACCTTGGAGTATCGTCTGCACTACCCACATAAGATAAAGTCATGTTGTATCGCTGACCCGCGGTGCTACTTGTTGGTGGTGATTGACTTCGTTCTTCATCAGTGTCCTCAACTTGTTAGTAGGACTGCTTAGATACTTTTTTTGTAGAGTTTGTTCAGCTTGTTCATCGTGCCTTGTTCTATTTTCCTATTGTATGTTTGGCGGTTTCCGTCTGCCGATTCGTCGACCTATCGAAGATCAAGTTTTTTGATCTCTCGAATTGTTACCTTATAAAAAAAAAATCGAACTCATTACTTACCCAAGCCAAAAGTTGGATCAATATTTCCACACTAAATTTGGGCGTGATGATGGACCTACCCACCAATGAATTCTAATTTGGAGCCCAATATGGCACAGCCCACATACAGGAATTTATTAGTGCGTCCAATTTATTCTGGTAGGAACCAATAAGAGAGTAGTGCATAACTAGTCAACACAAGGCACCAAATTCATAAGCCCTCACAGTTCATCTAATGGACACCTCTTATGGTGCTACTACACTTGACAAGCTTCCGCCTAATGGAATATAAGCATCCCCATTGCAGTTTACTGATAAAGATGATGGGCGAGGCGCGGCGCAATGACCACATCAAGAGGGGTGGCCTTGAGGTTAGTGAGGCCAGAGCTCTGAGTCATGTCAACAGGAGCATCCCCGGGAGTGGAGAGGTCGAAAGCGTGAAGAAGACTAGCCAGGGTGAGCAGCACCACCTGCAAGCCAAGGGAAGCACCGGGGCACTTCCTCCTACCTGCACCGAACGGAAACAACTCGAACCCCTGGCTGCCTTTCACATCAACCTCCTTGTGAGGAGAGGTGAGGAACCGGTCAGGGCGGAACTCAGACGGGTCAGTCCAGATCTCCGGATCTCGCTGGATCTTGTAGATGTTCACAAACAGCCTTGTCCCTGCAGGGATGGTGTAGCCGCCTACGCTGCAGTCTTGGGTGGCCTGGTGAGCCGCCGCCAGAGGGGCTGCTGGGTATAGCCTCAGTGTCTCCTTCACCACTCCTTGGAGGTATACCAGCTTCGGGATGTCGGATTCACTCACTTGCCTGTCCATCCCAACATGTTGTTCGAGTTCGTCTTGTGCTTTTCTTAGCGCATCACCATTGTTTAGTAGCAACGACAGTGCCCATTTCAGTGTCACTGTGATAGTATCACTGCCTCCAAGAATATCCTGCATAAATCCACCACCGGATCACATACAACAACAACAACAATCTAACATATGCAGGGTCGGATCCTCTTTGGGGTCAGGGTGGTAGGCGCCCCCAAATCAAAAATAAACTTTAATATACATGTTCCTCTTGTCGATATCATCGATTTGATATATAATAAACTCAAATCCGACCTTCTAGTAAAAAGTTATAAACTTTTTCAAGACTGAATCTACCTAAATTATTTTCCACATCATTTATCAGCCTCGTATTCTTCTATCATATTTATCGGTTGCTAAAGTTCATAACTTAATAATATAATTAAACCCAAAAACTTCAAATCAACATGTTATATTAAAATATTTGAAAAATGTGAAATAAAGTAAGCACGATTTATGTTTTTATTCTAGTTACGGATTTATAATATTGATGATTTTTTCGATAAAAAATATGATTCAATTTTCCGCCCCCTCAACTAACAGTTTCAGGACCCTACACTAATAACATGTATCAATTCAATATACTTAACTTACCAAAACTGTAGCTTTTAGGACGGTGTCTGCATCATAACCGCTGAGGTTTCCGCCATCAAGAAGAGAGGATAACATGTCAATGAAATCCTTGTCTTCTGTATCAGCCAATTTCGGCCTCCGGCGACGCTCATCGAGCCACCCTTGGAGGATTTCATCAAGCTCTTGGTTGCATCTCTTCATGGTTCTCTCATGGCCTCCCAAATCCAACCATCGCAAGAAGGGCAAGTAGTCAGCCACCACAAAGATCCCAAACATATGGAACAGCTCCACCAACGCCTTTTGGAAGCGCCTCGCCTCCTCGTTCACCGGATCCATCGTGCAGTATCTCTTCCTCGCCACCATCCTCGCGATCACGTTGAAAGCCAAATCATAAAACCACTGGTTCATCTCCACCGCAACCTCCCCAGACCCACTCCGCGACGACTTCATCCATAGCTTGTGAAGATCGTTTACAGACTCCTGCACCTCAGCCGCCCTGAAGTGCTTGAGGAGCTCCAGCTTATGGTTAGAGAGGAGCTCGGTGACGGATATCTTGCGCAGCTCGCGCCAGAAGGGGCCATAGGGAGCGATCCCGAACATGGCGTAGTCATACCCGAGGTGTTGAGAGGCGATCATCTTGGGGCGAGAGGCGACTGCTAAGTCGGTCTTGGTGAAGCACTCCTTGGCAGTGTCGCGGCCGCTGATCACTACCGTCGGCTGTATACCGAGCCTCATCGAGAAGATGGGGCCGTATGTGTCAGCCATGTCGCCGAAGGCTAAGTGGATTGGCTTGTTGGAGCCTCTGAACAAGTGGAGATGGCCTATGATCGGCCATCTGTTCTTGACTTCAGGAACTGTCTTGTTCGTCTGCTTCCAATTTTGGAACCTCCATTTGTATATTATGCAATAGAAGATTGGCAAAGACAGCACAGCGGCCACAACTGTAACATTCAAGTGCTGGAGAAGAGAGCTCATCGCGGTTCTGACGAGATTCGATCTGTGGTTAGCGATTGATGGAAGCACCGGTGATGTTTGAGAAGAGGGGGAGATTAAGATGCGAGGAGGGAGGCCTTCAATTCAAGCTAAAAGACAAGAGCCATGAAAACGTACTTATCAGTATTCTCTAGATAGTTGAAATTGGGAAATGAGGAAATTACTGTTGGGCTGGCAAATTAATGCCACCAATAATCGGTTACTCTATTAATGGACGTTGCTTCATCAATTTTTGTTTCTTTTTTACCTTTTTTTTTTTTTTTTTGGTTACAGGCGAGAATTTGGAAGGTGTCAACCGCAATTGTACTACCATCCAATAGCGGCCCTGAGGACGAGAGTTTGGAACTAATCAGAACCCCAAGACGACAAAACGGACTCTAAGGCTAGGTGAGCTAGACGATCAACTGCTCTGTTGGCTTCCATAAAGATATGAGTAACAGAAGCCACCTCAAAACAGCGAAGCAAACGGAGAAAATCCGAGAGAAGAATCTCAATCGATCTCCCAAGGAATCGACCAGACACCGTTGATTGCGTTAATAACCGCGAGGTAGTCACCTTCCACAACAAGACTATGGATCCCAATCTGACAAGCTTCCAGCAACCCAAGTTGCAGACTAGCAGCCTCAACCTGAAGGGCAGACATCCTCTCGCACTGTTTGGCGCCACACGCAAAGATCCTTCCCTCAGCGTCCCTGATCACAAACTCTGCAGAGGCCAAGTGAGAAAGAGATTTAGCACCGTCAAAATTGAGTTTGTGAGTGTCGAGATTAGGTTTAAGTCATCGAATGATGTTCCTATTGCGAGGATCGTTTCTGGGTTCAATTCCCAATGTTTTTCCATCGGGTTCATCTTGTTTTGTTTTTTTTTTCCAATTTTTCACATGGTTCTTGATTATCGCTACGAGCTCATCTATTGTTCGTAGGTTTTGATTATCAAAAATAATTTTGTTTCTTGTAGTCCAAATGCACCACCAACGGAATGTCAGGATGGCCTTTTGTTCAGGGTTTAACTGTCGAAAGATTTTATTAGTAATGGTCTTTGTACTTTAGTTTCTTTTGTCAGCATTTCTTACTTGTCGTTCAATCGTTCTGTCTAGAGTTCCAACGGTTCTTAATGTTGGCAGGCATTCCATGAGGAAGTGAAAAACGTCTTCCTCCCTCGAATTAAAGAATATATAGTCTATGGACGTATGAATTCCTTTGTTTCGTAGCGTCACTTCAGTTGGTAAACCATCAATTTTTATTTCTGATTTTATGCAAATCCAGCGGCCAATTTAAATTGCCAAAATAGGCCTATATACCTACCGTATATAGCTTAATGACATATTTGTTATGAAATGATCGATTCAACATGTCATAGAAAAATGGATTCAATTAATGGTTTCAAAATTGGTGTAAAAATTAAAAAGTGATTTCAAGGTACGGGATTTGGTATAAAAATTTATCGATCATTAATCATGTGGTCTGGCTAAAATTAAATCAGTTTTACTTCAAAAGAAGCCGTTTAATTTAAACTAGTACAATTTCTGCGTCATGCCACGGTTTTTTAAAACTAAAATATTAATAATATATATAAATATATTATAAAATACTAATAAAAGTTAAGATTAAAAAAAACTTTACCATAAATGTATCTTATAATTCTGAAATAATTTTTTTTATATCTCGTCTAAGTATAATACATAAATGTAGATATTTTAAATCACCCAGTAATAATAATATCAATATCATTGTAAATTTTTTAGAAATTTTGAAATCTGAATCATGCATTTAAATGTGGTGTGTCACAACTAATAATTATATTCAATGTTTTGAATTAAACTCAATAGTTAGTACATAAATGTGAGTTAAGCCTAATGGTTATATTAGATTGAATTCAATGTTTTGAATTAAACCCAATTGTTAGTAAATATGTTAAGAATAAAAGAGAATGGAGGATTAAAAAAATTAATGGAAAAAAGAGAAAAGGAGAAATAAAAAAATCAAGGAAAAAAACACAATTGGTTAATATTCCTAAAACTCTTCTAAGATTGACACGTAAGCAAAGTCTTCTAAATTAAGGTTATATATAGATGTTAGTAAATATGTTAAGAATAAAAGAGAATGGAGGATTAAAAAAATTAATGGAAAAAAGAGAAAAAGAGAAAAAAAAATCAAGGAAAAAAACACAATTGGTTAATATTCCTAAAACTCCTCTAAGATTGACACGTAAGCAAAGTCTTCTAAATTAAGGTTATATATAGATATAGATGTTAGTAAATATGTTAAGAATAAAAGAGAATGGAGGATTAAAAAAATTAATGGAAAAAAGAGAAAAGGAGAAATAAAAAAATCAAGGAAAAAAACACAATTGGTTAATATTCCTAAAACTCCTCTAAGATTGACACGTAAGCAAAGTCTTCTAAATTAAGGTTATATATAGATTTTTAGTAAATATGTTAAGAATAAAAGAGAATGGAGGATTAAAAAATTAATGGAAAAAAGAGAAAAGGAGAAATAAAAAAAAATCAAGGAAAAAAACATAATTGGTTAATATTCCTAAAACTCCTCTAAGATTGACACGTAAACAAAGTATTCTAAATTAAGGTTATATATAGATTGTTAGTAAATATGTTCAGAATAAAAGAGAATGGAGGATTAAAAAAATTAATGGAAAAAAAGAGAAAATGAGAAATAAAAAAATCAAGGAAAAAAACACAATTGGTTAATATTCCTAAAACTCCTCTAAGATTGACACGTAAGCAAATTTTTCTAAATTAAGGTTATATATAGATATAGATTTAAAAGAATTTTATTTTTCTAATGTTTTTCCTATTTTATACAAACAATTTCAAAAATTGATACCCCTCCGTATGAAAGAAGGGGTGGGTCTTCTTCATATCTACTCAACTCAATATAAAGGTAGAGATTGATACCACTCCGTATGAAAGAAGGGGCAGGTTTGTCAGAAAAATGCGGTTGAGACCGCGTTTTTCTGACAAATCTGCAAAAAATGAATATTTTTGTAAATATTTTGAAAATCCGAATATTTTGTTAAATAATTATTTTTTATGAATATTTTGAAAAAAAATTCGAGAAGAAGACATTATATCATAACTACTATATGAAAATCGGTAAGAAATCATAAGACCGTATTATCATTAGCTATTTTGCTAAATTAAAGTTTATATCTTCATTATCCTCCTATATCTTAAAGCTGAGTCCTTTAGAGGATAGTTAGGCTATTCACGTGGCGGCCTAATTTGTTTTTATTTTTTTCCCAATTTTACCCCTCCCTTTCTTAATCAACTCTTATTTTGTGCCCCTCTCTTTCTCGGATGGTGATACACATAATTTTACACCACCAATTAAAATTTGACATGTGTATTTAGAGAATTTTTTTAAAAAAATTCTACAACTTTCGGTCTTTCAAAAACTGTTTTTTTATGCAAAAAAAAACTGTTTTTTTAATGAAAAAAAAAACGTTTTTTAAAACCGTTTGAAATTTTGAATTGAATGAATCAAATTTCAATTGTTATTTTTACAACCATATATTAGTGAAATAAATTTTATTGATTTTTCCTATAATATTCAACCATAATATATACGTAGTAGATACTTTTATTTAGCATATATTTCAAATTGTTTACATTTTATAAATGTAAATAAAATTGTAAATATATTATAATTAAGAATTTATATAACTTATATATATTGAAAATATAAGTTATTTGATATAAATTTTATTTATTCATAATTAATGAAATTAAATATATCAAGTATGCATTGATAAAGTTGAAAAATATTCGAAAAATAAAATACAGCTAGTGATAAATTTGAAAAATATACCTATCAAATACTATATTAACTTATTAAGGCTTTTACCGCAGTTGCACAACTAGATACAGATTACACCCACTAATGTTATCACATTCACTAGCTTTGAGATGATCAACTGGTTTTTAAATAATGAAGAAAAGTATTATTTTATTTTTTATCTAACTAATTAAACTTCGTTTATATGTATTATGATAGGGAACATTGTATAAAATAATTTATAAATCTCATTCTTTACGCACGGGTACCATACTATTCAACCCCGATGTCTGGGTATTTTAAAAAAAAAAATACAAAACTTCATCCACGTGTCTATAAGAAAAGTGCATATCTCTTCCAACCCCGAGTTCAAAAATTGGATTTACATGTAACATGCGGATTTAATCTCGTGTTTCTATCGGACCTGCAATGTTTTAACATTTTGGTAAATATTTTAAAATCATGAACATTTTGCTAATTTATTTAATTGTGAATATTTCAAAAAAAAATCCTTCTTCTATGTGTATATAATGCAAATTAATTCTTCTATGTGTATATAATGCAAATTAATTAATAATACGCCTATGTTCTTAACTTAATAAAAAAAATAGAGTAGGCAAATAATAATCATAACGTACTAGAAAATTATTAAAATTATTAGTAAATTATTAAAATAGTTAGAAATATCGTTTTGTTAGTTTAAATTATTAGAAAAATTTACATAATACGACAATAAATAATACGATAACATCCGAAAAATATGATTAGTTTACTTAGATTAATTTAAAATCCCTTGCGTGGCGCACGGGTTATAGGCTAGTTTTGGGTATAAAAATTTAAAATTTCACATGGTGTGTATTTAGGTCTGATTTTGTTTATTTTTGTAGGTTTAAAAATTGGGAAGTTAATTTTTTTTGTTTATAATACAAAAATGTAGAAAATCGAACCTTCTTTTAAATTTATAATATTGTTAAATTCAGTGGCGGAGCCAGGATTCCGGGTAGGGGGTGCTAAAAAAATTTTTTGAAATATTTTTTTTGGTGTATACTTGATAAGGAGATTTTGTAAAAAAAAAATATTGAAAAAACACTAAAATTGTTATTTTTAATGATTTTTTTTGTATTTGAATAGTTGAGAGTAAAAAAAAACAAAAGAGAAACAAAAAAATATAGATATAATTTAAACATAAATATTGAAAGAAATGGTTGAATATATAATTTAAACACAAATATGACATTTTTTTTAATGAAATGATTAATAGAAACAAAAAATCTAAAGGGAAATTAAAAAAAATTAATGATAGAGTAAAACAAATAAAAAATTAAAAGGTAGGATTTGAACCCAACACCGAGTAAAACAAATAAAAAGTTAAAAGGCAGGATTTGAACCCAACACCTCTTAATTCTCCTTACTTTCTTTCTTCCTTTCCTTACCACTTGATCTAGATAGCACTTTAGTTTCAAATACCATTTAAAGGTATTATATTACCTTAAAAATATTGTACTAAATATATGCAAAAAAAAATATTTTTTTGTATTTTTTTTCCGAGCCAGGGGGTGCTTGAGCACCCCCAGCTCCGCCACTGGTTAAATTAACGGTGGGTCATACGACGTGGGGGGCTACGCACGCCCAAGCGCAACATGCGCCAACCACCCATCCTAACACCAACATAAGTTGAGTGAGGTTACATCCTAAAACATATTGGTGTTATGAGTAGCTCACGTCGAGCACACAAGCCGAGTGAGGTTCCATCCTAAAATCAATTAGTGTTAGGAGGAGTAGCTCACTCACCTAATACAAGGCTTGGATTCACTATTTTTTCCATGTGGGATACTATCCCACTTCATATTCCCAACAAATAGATTGTTATATATATATATATATATATAACTAAGGATATATTTGGTAACCGAAGCTAAATGTGTAGCTGAAGCTGAATGGTTAATTGTGTAAAATATATGTTAAATTACACTGTTGAAAAGCCAGTAAGGTGTTTGGACCGTTTGGTAACCTTAGCTGGTTGGTAGGGTAGCTAATAAAACTAGCTAATAAAATGAATAAATTTGCCAAAACACTAATTAAAATATTAACTTAGCTTTTTCTCATTTAAAATTATAAAATATTAAAATAAAAAACTCCGAAAATCTACTTGTGTTGCCAAATACACCTTAAACCCATTTAACTTTACTAAATGTACCAATCTATAACTAAAACTGATAGATTTCATACCAATTTGTGTCTATGAAACCACTTTGTATATCAATTCGTTGCCTTGAATCCACCTTTTATACTAATCAATCCCTTGAGGATTTTTAAGCTCATCAATTTGTGTCTATGACACCACTTTGTACACATTTTTTTCTGGTTGCAGATTAAACAATTGCGACTAAACACAAGATGATTCAACCTCTTGTATGATACCCTGGCTAGGAATACAATTTGCTTCACTCCGTACTTGTTCATCCGCTCGAAAAGGGTAAAAGATCGGTCCATAAATGGTCGTGTAACCAAAAGAAAGCACATGGTGAAGCCCTTCAAAACAAAAACAAAAAACCAACCGTTTCGTTTTACTAAACACACCCAAACATGATAAGATGATCAACTCGAGAGGATAACCACCATTTGCCTTTGACGGGGATTGAAAGGAAGAAGCAAATTTGCTGCATTCCAATTCAGAGCCAGATAGATGAATGTGACCAAACCTTTGAGATTCCCCGTTGCATTGAATTTCCTTGGCCCACCCACAGAGGACCTGGGAAACAGGAACTACTCCAGCATAGTTACGTGTTGAATTGAGCTACTATTAACAGTAACACTAACAGAAATCATACATCTGTTGGTTTTCGGTGCTGGTGGGATACATCTGTTGGTTTGATTGGAGATAGACATCACTACTGAGTAGTGAGTATCCAATACGACTCTCCACTTCCTCCTCTGTATGCAATTTCCTCCATCAGCGCGCTCCCTCTGCAACACTTAGTTTGCTTCATCTGTTCGCCCGGGATTATTTTACCCCCGCATTTGATCCGAATTAGCCATGTATAGTTGAAATTTAGGATTCGCCTACATCGTTCGTTTCTCTGTTGCCCTAATTTTGGAACGCAACCGAGCAGAAATAAATAAACAAATAAATAACAGAAAAATTAGGGCAGGAAACCGTGAACCAAATGGTGGCGCCCGCCGCTTAAATAACGACATTGACATTCCAGAGGAGCGGATAGAAGCAGTGAATTGAACAATTGGGGGAAACCATAATTCAAGCCCAGAAAATAAAATTAGGGGAAATCAGTTGAAGGAGATGTGAAATTGGATGGATGAAGGACGCAGGAAGGATGATACCGGATCAATTTCCGAAGAGCTTTGATGAGGGTGGGCCAAAACCCCAAAATCGGAGGCACCGCCATTGCTAATGTGGAGTCCACCCGGCAACTGTGGAGCATTGTATTTTGTCGCGGGAAGAACCGAAGAAGGTGAAAGAATAGAAATTGAGCTTCACTTTGCCCACTTCGTCCTTCTCCGGCCCACAGTCCACCTTCATAAATATATTTATGCATTCGTGGTGGTGTGTGTGACCGTGTGGGTGGGGATAATGAACTAATTGCCATTGTTAGTTCATGGAATGGAAGTGGCTTTTTTTTTATTGATAGGGTTTTGTAGGAGATTCCCCGTCTTTCCAAGCTCATGAACTGCCTAATTCGAATTTGGTATGCAATGGAGGCTACCCTATCTATCGAGAGGTCCACGAGTCGATTTGAAGTTTCAAACATCCCAAAGGCAGCAACGAGATAAATCTATCCCTAAGGTGAAAATGTGTGAACAGATTAGGTATGCTTAAAAGATAGGTTGGTTTATGCCTAAGGACCTCAAGGTATGTTAGTTTCTTAAAGACGGTTTCATCTTGTGAGTGTAGTTTTATCTTGAGCATATATTGATTATTTCAAAATTTTCTGATTTGTTCATACGACTACGATTAAGGAGAAGTTGTCATGTGTCTTGGCGATATAATAGATGTTTATATGATTGTTTACGGTGTTTTAAGTAAGATAAATGAAAGGTTTGGCAGCCTTAGATTAGTCAAGCTACCACAAATTAACAATCTTGATCTTGTTGCGGGTAGAAGGTAAAAAGTACAAGAATTGGGCTTCACTTTGGGCCATAATGGGTCCACTTGGTCCATCGCCGGCCCACATCCCACCATCGTTTCATTCATTTCGTACCTCGTTACATATTTTTGCGTTCGCCCTGTAGCACTTGCATGTGTGACCGTGTGGGGGTAATAACGTACTAATGGTGTTAGCACTTGCCATTGTCACTGCAATGGAATATGGAAGACCTTTTTTTCCCCAACTTTTCTAGGGTTTCAAATAAGATTCCCACCTTATATTTATTGATTGTATTTGTATGTAATTCAAGCATTGAACTATGATTTCCAATGCTCCACATTATTTTATTGGTTATGATTTTGTGTGGGTTGATAATAGGGATGTTTGAGATATGAACAAATCAAAAGAGTTGTATTGAAAGTGTGAACAATACAAATTTAGAAAATAATATGTGGGTTATTTCTAATATTGCTAATTGGTTTTGAATGAACCTCACCCTGCTTATGTGTTAGGCATACTTCCAAGTTTGAACTAGACAAGATAAAAATTCCACATCGAAAGTCTGCCGGCTATTTGGTTAATATAAAATCTCACTAATCCTAAGTGGTTGTGGATACAACCTCAACGGACCAGATTTTATGGATTTTTCATCAATATTGACATATTGTATCATGTTAAGAGAGGTCTTTTCTTGTGAAAAAAGTTAGTTCTCGAATCAATGTGGATATCTTTCCTTATGAAAAGTTAGATCTCAAATCTAATTTTATTGATTCGACTTTGACATTCAATAAATTTATGTAAGATCTATCGAGGCTAAGGGATATGCCCTCCTTTTGGTATGGCTATCAAATTAAGCTAGCTAGCTGGGATGCCTGTTTTGGTCATTCGAGGAAGGCTAAATCGGCAATTACCTGTGCAAAAATGGAGATCATGTACTACTTAATTAATTGATTAATTAGATTTCTAGTAAATACTACGGAGTACTAAAAATAATATTGGCGGAGTAAAAATGGTCATAGGAAAGTTAGCTCCTGATTTGAGCGTTCTTTAGTAGGCTTGTTCCAGTTCGGCCTCCCAAGGGTGAACTCCAAGTTCACTGCAGTGTCGAACGACGTCGACAAATACCCAATTGATGATGATTGCTGGCCCTTTTCTTTCTTCTCCTTCTCCATTTCGTTCATCGGATTCTCCTGAACATCTGTTTGATGGATACCCATGGAGTGTGAAGGTGCAGCCAGTCCTTCCCGGTTGAAATGGTCTCCGTAATCCCCTTCTGTTGATGTCGACAACCATGAACATCTGCTCAATCACAGAATCCATAAATCATGCACAGATTCAGAAAATGATGCAACTAATTGGTTGACTAATTGAAAAGATATACTTAATTAATCAATGGCTATATGCCTATATGAATCAATGTGAATAGGGATGTTGAATGTGGTGCTCAAAGCAGTTGGGATGTCACAAGGTAGACTTGTAGACCAACAAAAATTGAAGTCAAAACCAGCATTTCAATACAAAAGCGAAAGTGCTTTGCAAGAAATTCAACCGGGTTTGGCGATGATTTAACCTAACAAATAACCTCTATCAAATTATATACTCTATCATAAGCTTTATAAGCAGTTAAAAACTATATAAAATATTAATTTTTCTATTAGTAATTTTTAGTGATTTCTTACTTAAAACTAATAAGTATAAAAATATAAAAATATAATTTTTAACATTCTAAAAAATGTAATTAATTAGTAAGTTTTTTTCTTTTAGATTTGAAAGTATGCAGTACCTATATTATGAATTTATGATAACGCATCTGCAACAACTTAGAAAATGAGAGGCCTATTGGAGCAGTGCATTGAGATGTGAGCTGCTTTGCTTCCTAAATTGACTTGTTGTTTTTTGGTTCTGTGGGATCTGTATGCATTGTTTACCTAATCCCCTAAAAGAAGATTATTTGTTGGGACTCTAACAAGGAAATACTACATGGAAGCACTTGTTTTTGAAGAACCCCAAAATTGAATGTTTAGACTAATTAATCACCTAAGCTATAGAGCATTAGCCTCTCCACAGCATCATGAATTAATGTGATTTTTTTTTATTTGTGCAAATGTGTTTAGTATGTTGTTACTTGTGAAATTTCATAGAGAGGAACAAAATGCAAAATACTAAAACTTACAGTTGGGTGTTGTCTAATGAAGAAGGAGATTTGTGACAGCAAGGGGCAGGTCCACCAGCAGCTTCATCCACATCATTTCCAAAGGGCTGTGTCCTTTGGTTCAAACCCATGTCAGCCTGAAATGCCTCTGCACAGTATCCACATGACAGCTCAGGCGCCTCTCTCTCTTTTTCAGTGTTTTTTTTTTTTTTTTGGTTGTTGCTGTTGTTGAAAACTCTCTCTTTTTTTTTCCATTTTCTTTTAGTGAATGATAACAAATTAATAATGTAAATGGTAGCTAGATCCCTTACCTGCAGTTGTTGATCCTTTATCGGTGCTCTTCACTGTTCTATACATCTGCGTGAAGAAATCCCACGGAAAGATTGTCAAAGTTTGGTGGGTCAATAATTACAAATTCATATTACAGCAAACCCTTTTTATATAGGGTTTCATCTTATTTTTTATGTGTTATAAAAGAACTAATTAATTAAAACCCAAACATAAATGATAAACTCACCTGCAAGTGACTCTTCACATGAGCTAGGGTTAGATCCTTGACATTCATGAGCTCCAGCACTGACTTTGGAGTTGCTCCTGTTTTTTTTTTAGAATAACATTTCACAATCAATTTCAAAAGAGAAACACTTATAACCGGAGTGATTAATTAATAACAAATGATTCATATATACTTTCATGGCCTCCGAGAAGCTGAACAGCATGAACAAAGTGGGAATGGAGGGTGGAGGTCCATCTCATCCTAGGAGCTCTATTGATGCTCCTCTTAACCCCAATCCTCTTGAAGTCTCGGCCGTAGATTTGAGGCTGTTGCTGCTGATGGTGATGGTGATGGTAATTCATCATCTGATGATGATTGACTGATGTTGTGATGGGGGTTGGCACCACAAAACCAGCACAGTAATCAAACCCTAATCTCAAATTAGGGTCAGTAGCAACATGACCCAGATCCAGATGATGATTCAACTGATTACTGTACTGGAACACCCCATTTTCATGGCTGAGATCACTACTCCCGGCTGTGCTGCTACTCCCGGAATCCGAACTGAGGTCTCTGATTGGGAAGCACCCATCCAAGAACCCTGAAATATTGGAAGGTGGGCTGATCTGCAACTGCAAGGAGAGATCAGGGATGGGGCTTGGTGTTCTCGCCATTGTATAATTAAAGAAGCAAAAATGTTTTCTTTAGAGTGATTAGATAATGAGTGGCTTATGATTTGTTCATGGAAGCCTCAGAGAAAAGCTTGCGTAGAAAGGAGAGAAAGGGGGAAATGGTGGGAGAGTGAAAGTAGCTAAGCTTAGGCTTTTTCACTAGCTAAAGAGGAAAAAAAAGAGTTGCAGAGAGAAAGATTTGGGAGGAAGAAGAAAAGGGTTATGTTGCTTTCTGCAACGCCTGAGAAATTAAGAGGTAAATTTAATGGTCTGATTTTGGTTTCGCTTAATTTATACTACATGGGGAAAGATGGAGTATGGATCGAGGAGTGATTTGAATTGCTCCGTTTGTGGGAATTAATTTGTTTAATAATTTAATTTCCGTGTCTTTTCTCAACCTTTTTTATTAGGTTTTTCTTTCTTCTGTACCCCGCTTCGAATATTCCCATCTTTTTATTTTTTTATTTTTTGGTAAGACCATCTTTTTATTTCATTAACGAGAGGCTTCAAGTTATCGTGTGATTATAATACTAACCACACCATCAATTAAAAAAAACACCATTATGTGTACGTATATCTTTCGAGTAGAATTTAGGAGTGGATATAAAATTTTCCCTCCTTTATATAATTTTAATCTATAGAAATCAAAATGCTCAAATATTTTTTCTCAATTCCAAAAAATGCAATTCCTTAAGAACTTCTAAAAATGGTACGTACTTTTTATATGATCCCACATGAAAAGTACAGTGAATCCATGTCTGGTAAATAAGTGTGTGGTCTACTCTTTCTAACACCAATTGGTTTTACGATGGATCTCACTCGGCTTGCGACGCAGTGGGAAGTCGTGGAAGGCACGCAAGCGCGAGCCATTAATTATAAAAGGCTTCACAAGCGACGTAACCCTAGGAAGCTTAAATAGAAGAAAACCAACCTTAGATAAAAGATATAACTTTCATAAATATATCCTAAGATAAAAGATAGAACTTTCTAAAATGAAAAGATAAAACCTTATTAATACCAAAATAACAATACTTAATTAAAAGATAGAATTAAGCTCTTGCATCAGCTTGTGTGTTCGGCTTGGGCGTGTGCGCGCCCCTAGTCCCTATAGAATCAAGTATTTCAAAATATTGTGTATTTGAACAATATAAAAGCAAAGACTTTTTTATGAATGAAAATATATAAAAGAAGATAACATTGACAGAAGCGAATAAATAATACTCCGTAGAAGAATTCTTCTCGTGATTGCTCTTATGCTTGAACGTAAATTGAATTCTCACGATCAAACTTAAAGAACCATATTTAAAGGCCTAAAACCTAATTAGACTGTGAAAAGACGTCTTAATTAGATAGAAATTTCCAAACACAAAAGATAGATTTTCCTTAAATAACCGTCACAGAATCCGCTACTAGCGAGTTGAAATCCGCTGCAGCGAATTAGACAGAGAGCTTCTGTGATGATTTCGCTGGTTGGGCTTGCTGGCCAAGGGAGGATCCGCAGTTGCAGATTGGGTCTCACTCCACAAATTGGTTGTGGGTGTGGCAAGGCTGGCTGTCGACATGGTCACCTTCCGGCTCGAAATATGAGTTTTGGGTCAAAATATCCTCTTTTCACCCTCGAATACATCGAATATGGTCCCGATATCTTCACAAAAAATGTAGGCATCGGAAATAGTTTCCCAACGCATATTCATACACATCAATCAAATAAACGAGGCATCCGGAAAGTGCCTTACAAGTTCCTCCTACCGGGCGGACAATTTTTGTTGACTAGTTTGTTCTTCGTTTAGGCTCTCGATATCACGCCCCCTTTCTCCTTAGATCTTCCTAGATTTTTGATTCATCTCCGCTCCTCCTTAGCTCGATCTTCGAAAGCTTGACGACCCCGTTCTACTCTTCACAACCTCGGATCTACAAATCTGCATAAAACCATCGAAATAGCGTAGATTTTGAACTTCACCACAAAAAGAGTTCTAATCTAAAAACATGAATATTTTAAAATGAAAACGAATCTAAACTAACCTATAATGTCTATTAAAATATGCATTATCAATACTGAATCATAGAAATATTATACTAGTTATTCTTTTTTATCTTTAAAAGATTATTCGATTGTTTTTAGGGATTAAGGTTTTGATGACGGTACGTTGATGTAGTTGGAACGTGCTGGTTATGACAAATTGAAAGTAAGAGCATCCCCAACAGCTCCTCTAAAAAATTTCTAAAATGGAGAACAAAATAACAAAATCTCTAAAAAATTTACACCACAACTCCAACAGATTATCAATTATAGAAATCGCTACATTTATTATACACTATAATAGATGAATAAATTCATAATTTAATAAATAAAATTACAATAACTTCATTACATCAATAGGCAACCATTAATGAACAAATAGGTAGACATTGAAATGGGTGAATGCATTAAATTTTACATTCTAACTATTCCTCTAAATTTAGATATTTTTTCCCTCTATCCATCCATTTCTCTATTTTAGAGATGAGTTTAGAGAAGCTGTTGGGGAGAAAAAATGGTTTTTTTTCTTTAAAATCTCTCATTTTCTCTATTTTAGAGAAGCTGTTGGACTTGCTCTAAGAACATAGAAATGCTAGAAATCAATATGGTTTGGTAGACATTGAAGACTCTTTAGTCAAGGATTCGTAAATATTCTCTACATAATTGAATTGATAATAGTACATAAGGTACTTATAATAACAAAACAAAACCTAGCTAGAAACCCTAATTATCTATAGGTTAAATAAATCTATTTATTTCTTTATATAATATATTATCATAAAATATAAGATAAAATTAATTAGAGACTAAATAGAAACATATAAAATATTATAATACCTGAAGATTAACCACATATGGAAACAAGGTATATATAACTAGTCCCGTCCAAAAACAGCAAGTACTGCAAAGATGACAATTTTCGAGCATGTTCGAGGCCAGTATGGAAAAACCTTCTTAATCAAATTTATAAATCTTGAAATCCTCTTTTCAATAATTAAGGTGCTCCTCAATCTAATCACCACAACCTCCAAACAACCCACACTACGCCAGATGGACTTTCGGGCGACGGACCGAAGTCGTCGCCTGAAAGGTGTTTTTCGCCCTCGGACGACTCAGGCGACGAACTTCCGTCGCTTGAGTTGTGGTCGGGTGACTTTCATCCTTCCACCATTCAGTCGACGACCATCTGTATGTTCGTCGGCGGAGTTAACTCAGGCGACGGAAAAAGTGTTCGTCGACTGATGATGTTGTCAGAGGCCAAGGGCCATCCAGGCCCGCCCATTAAGACTCAGGCGACGAGTTTAGTGTCATAAGTTCGTCTCCTGAGTCGGTCCATAGGACTATGAAAGCATTCAGGCGACGGACTTTTTTCTTTCTTTGTCGTCGCCTAGATAGTTTCAGGAGACGGAAATAGAATTATTTTGTCTCCTGAGTGGTCCATAGGGCTATGAAAGCATTCAGGCGACGGACTTTTTTCTTTTTGTGTCGTCGCCTAGATAGTTTCAGGAGACGGACATAGAATTATTTTGTCTCCTGAGCGGTCCATAGGGCTATGAAAGCATTCAGGCGACGGACTTTTTTCTTTATGTGTCGTCGCCTAGATAGTTTCAGGAGACGGAAATAGAATTATTTTGTCTCCTGAGTGTAGTCTAAGGATGCATTCTCAGTTGTATGTCCGTAGCTGGAGTGTTCAGGAGACGAAATTTTATATAATTCCGTCGCCTGAATAGGTTTAATTTTTTTATTTTTTTTAGTATAAGTTCGTCGCCTGAATTGTTTTGATTTTAAAAAAATAAAATTTAATAGGGCAGGTGCCCCCTGTTCGAATGTACCTTATAGCACATGTTGTGCTCCTGTCCTAAACTCTATAAACAACAACACACACAACACAAAAAACATACTCAACAACATACAAGCACAAGCAATTCATTCCATCACATTAAAAACATTGTAATCCACCCTAAACCTTGTCCAACATACCAAAAGTATGTGACAAATATCCATCTTGAGCAACTTCACAAAAAACTTCACAAAAAACTTCACAAAAAACTTCACAAAAAGTATACACAAATACTACAAATTCCATCCAACACAAGTTCTCTAAATGTTTCTCCAGAAAACCAAAGCCAAGTTTTAGTTAGAGGGATATGAGGAGGGCGTCCTTACCTTGCTATTTCGGCTGGGGGGAGGGCTGACTATCTGTTGGATGACCAGCTGAGTTGGTGGAGGGCTGAGGAGAAGCTGTGGCTGAAGGGACAGCCTGAGGACACACTACGGAGGTGACGGATGGTTGTGAGTTGGCCTGACCACTTAGCATGCCCATCATGAGCCTCTCGATGCTGGCCATACGCTCCTCCAGCTGCTCATTCTTGGTCTCGGTTAGGGTGGTTTTCTCACGCAGCCTTTCAATTTCAGCCTTCGCCTCCTCCAGCTCCTTGTCCCTCTCTGCAGCCCTTGCTGCCCATGGACCCCCTCTTTTCTTTGCAGGCCGCTCTCTAGCTGTACCCATTCCTTTTAAAAAAAGATTGAAAACATAATAAGTAAAATCAGTGGGATTGAACACATAATAAGAGCTGTAAGTAGAAAAAGATTGAAAACATACGTAAAATATTGTTATGAACTATAAGTAAAATCAGTAATTTCTGATTGTAAGTAAGAATGAGCAGTTGGAGAATAAGAAAGTCATAAATAAAATCTTGTTATGAAAACAAGACTGAAATCTTGATATGAATTATAACAAGATTGAAATTGTAAGTAAAATCAGTAATGGAAATTGTAAGTAAGGATTGAACACATAAATAAAATCTTGTTATGAAAACAAGATTGAAAACGTAAGTAAAATCTTGTAATGGAAATTGTAAAATCAGAAATTCAAACATAAGTAAATTCTTGATATGAATTATAACAAGTAAAATATTTTTATGAACTTCTGAAAATTGTAAAACAATAATAAAATAAGTGGGATTGAACTATACCTCGAACTTCTGTTCCTTTTCTTTCCCCAAAGCAATCCAAGATGATCTGTGTTTGTTCTTCGACAGAGAGGGGTGGTATTTGGCTTGGGTCTTCTCCTCCTTCTCCAACAGTGCAGACTTCATCAAGACGACGTTTCAATTTGGCCTACAAACACAGAAATTTTTAAGTAAAATGAATATATATATATAAGTAAAACACAGAAAGGAATGCATATATTGATTTGAAACCAGTAAAAGGAATATATAAGTAAAAGGAATATATATAAGTAAAACAAGTAAAACACAGAAAGAAATGCATTTTTGAACAGGATTTATAAGAAATGCAATAATATATAAGTAAAACCTAAGTACTTAGGAAACAGCCAAGCAAGCAAACTAAAAAAATCTAATAGTAGATAAGCAAGCAAAAATAAGCATCAGTCAAGCAAGCAAACAAATCTCATAGTAGATAAGCAAGAAAAAAAAATTCATAGCAAATAGATGAAAAGCAACAATAGATAAGTATTTTTTAAGCAACATAATAGATGTGAAGATAGGCAACAGCCAAGCAAGCAAACAAAAATGACAGAAACGGAGGAAGATGAGAGGCAACAGAAGATAGGCAACAGTCATGTGTGGTTTTAAGCAACATAAAAAGAAGATAGGCAACAGAAGATAGGCAACAGTCATGTCTCGCTCGACAGAAGATAGGCAATAGTAGATATGGATGTGTAGATGTATTTTTTAAGCAACATAAAAAGAAGATAGGCAACAGCCACACATGACAGAAGATAGGAAACAGTCAAGCAACAGTTAAAACCTAAGTAAAACCTAAGTAAAACCTAAGTAAAACCTAAGTACTAAGGAAAAATGACAGAAAAAAAAAAGGTCATACCAGTCCATCTTGCGCACCCGGACACCCCTCGTAGGCTTCTATGGTTGTCTTAAGCCATGCCGTCGGATGTTTTTCCTTAACGATGAGCTCTTCTGCTCGGAAGCTCAGGGGCTTGGACCCATTGTGATGATTAAGGGGGTTCGGGTTCTTGGTCCTGTTTTGCTTGTTTCGCTCACACAGGGCCTGTAAAAAGATAGTCAATCAGAAATCACAAGTGATAAACAATAAGATAAACGGCGAATAAAAAAACAAGTTAGGGAATTAATGAGAAATTACCATTCTTGCTTCGTCTGTAAAGTCACTCACCAAGAACCGCCACTGCTCAGGGCGAGCGACAAACTCAAGTGGTATGTCCTCGCCCCCCCACTCCAGGAAGTGTTGATGACATTCATACTTCCAGGCCCCATATGCTTTTCCGCTCTTCTTCTCCACGTATGAGTCAACTGCAGGGTCAATCTCATAGTACATCTACACATCCATATCAGAAAAAAAGACATAAGTATAGGAGATAAGCAAAAGTAGATAAGCACAACCAAGCAAGGAAACAAAAAAAAAAGCAACAGTCAAGCAACAGTTAAGCAAGAAAAAAAAATAGATGTGAAGCACAAATCAAGAAAGCATAAGTAATAAGAAACTATAAAGAAACATAAGTAATAAGCAACATAATAGATGTGAAGAAACTATAAAGAAACTATAAGTAATAAGCAACATAATAGATGTGAAGCACAAAACCAAAGAAACATAAGAAACTATAAAGAAACATAAGTAATAAATGTGAAGCATAATTATAAAGAAACATAGGTAAACACAGATCACACTATACAGAGATCACACTATACACAGATCACACTATACAGAGACTATACACAGATCACACTATAGTTGCTTTAGGATACACAGAAACTATACACAGAAACTATAAAGATGTGAAGCATAATTATAAAGCAACTATAAAAAAATTCATAGCAAATAGATGAAAAGCAACTATAAAGAAACATAAGTAATAAGAAACTATAAAGAAATACATGTGAAGCAAAAATAAGCATCAGATAAGCATTTTGTGAAGGAAAAAGCAACTATACAGAAACATAAGTAATAAGAAACTATAAAGAAATAGATGTGAAGCAAAAATAAGCATCAGATAAGCATTTTGTGAAGGAAAAAATAGATGTGAAGCACAAATCAAGAAAGCATAAGTAATAAGAAACTATAAAGAAACATAAGTAATAAGAAACTATAAAGACATAGATGTTCTTATGATTTTTAGGCAAAAATAAGCATCAGAAACTATAAAGAAACTATACACATAAACTATAAAGAAATACACAGAAAGCATGTCATAAGCATCAGAAACTATAAAGAAACTATACACAGAAACTATAAAGAAACTATAAAGAAATACATGTGAAGCAAAAATAAGCATCAGATAAGCATTTTGTGAAGGAAAAAGCAACTATAAAGAAACATAAGTAATAAGAAACTATAAAGACATAGATGTTCTTATGATTTTTAGGCAAAAATAAGCATCAGAAACTATAAAGAAACTATACACAGAAACTATTAAGAAATACATAGAAAGCATGTGATAAGCATCAGAAACTATAAAGAAACTATACATAGAAACTATTAAGAAACTATAAAGAAATACATGTGAAGCAAAAATAAGCATCAGATAAGCATTTTGTGAAGGAAAAAACAACTATAAAGAAACATAAGTAATAAGAAACTATAAAGACATAGATGTTATTATGATTTTTAGGCAAAAATAAGCATCAGAAACTATAAAGAAACTATACACAGAAACTATAAAGAAATACACAGAAAGCATGTGATAAGCATCAGAAACTATAAAGAAACTATACATAGAAACTATTAAGAAACTATAAAGAAATACATGTGAAGCAAAAATAAGCATCAGATAAGCATTTTGTGAAGGAAAAAGCAACTATAAAGAAACATAAGTAATAAGAAACTATAAAGACATAGATGTGAAGCAAAAATAAGCACACCCAATCAAGAAAGCAAACACAGATCACACTATAAAGATATAAGTAATAAGTACTTAAATAAAAGATAATAAAAAAAAATAAACTACCTCCAAGTAATCTCTTACGGGGGACCATTGCTCATCTGTTAGTTTGCTCCATGTTGATGTAAGCATCGGCACTTTGTCTCTGAGATACAAGTTGCAGTATGTTGTTGCCTCGTTTAAAACGTAACGCTCTGAAATACTTCCCTCCGGGTAACAGTAGTTCTTCACTTGAGCCTTATATTTGCCAAGTTGCCTATAAAACAAAGGAAGAAGTTTTGGAAGGGTAAGATGGACGTGAAATTGTGAGATGAATTTAATCTATAAGTAGCATACCTTTCTATTGGGTACATCCAGGTGTAATGTACTGGTCCAGTTTCTAACACTTGTTGCGGTAGGTGAACTAGAAGGTGTACCATGATTGTGAAAAAGTGTGGGGGATAAATCATCTCCAGTCTGCAAAGAATCTGAACTATCTCATCCTCCATCTGGCGAACATCCTCCTTCCTGACCTCCCTAGCACACAATTTCTGAAACCATTTCGCTAGTGCAACCAAAGTCTTGGCAACACCCAACGGCAGGTATGCACGGACGACAATGGGAAGAAGACGCTGAAACATAACATGAATGTCATGGGTCTTTAGGCCGTGGAACTTTCTCTCTGCAATTTTGACCTTGTTGTGCAAAGATCCAGCGTACCCATGGGGGTACTTCACTGCACCGAACCATTCGAATATATCTGGTATGTCCTCCCGTTTCACCAGGAATGGCGCATGAGGGAGTGTTCCATCTCTCTTCTGTGCCTGGCTTCTCCGCACCCCTCTCTGCTGCAATGCGGCTCGAGCTTTGGGACCATCCTTTGTCTTCCCTTCGATGTTAAGAGTAGTGCCGATGATGTTGTCGAAGACGTTCTTCTCGATGTGCATAACATCGAGTGCATGTCTGACTTTAATGTGACGCCAGTAAGGCAATCTCCATAACTCGGACTTGTTGGTCCAACACATTCTGTTAGTCACACTGTATGGGGCCTTGAAAGCAGGGTGCGAGCTGAGGACGGGGAAGTTGATCCTGTTGAGAAAGATGGAAACATAATGAGAAAGACATCGGACAAACGTATGAAAAGGGAAAAGAGAGTGAAAAGAGAGTGAAAAGAGAGGTAGTTCTCGTACCTATCGATCTGTGAAAGAATTTGCTCCCCGTTCCAAGCATAAGGGCGTGTTCTGTGTTCTTCGCTTCCATTGAATGCCATACCATCGGTTCGCCACGGGTGGTTTAGTGGAAGCCATCTACGGTGCCCATCGTAAACCATTCTCCCTTGTTCATGCGTTGCAGAAGTACCGTCCAAGCAAATAGGGCAGGCTTTATACCCCTTCGTCGCAGCTCCAGCCAACATCCCCAAGCCAGGAAAGTCGCTTATAGTCCACAACACTGCTGCTTTCATCGTGAAAGTGGACCTTGAGTATCGATCAACAGTATATACTCCAGTCCCCCATAAGTGGCGAAGCTCATCGATCAACGGCTGCATGAACACACTAAGACACTTTCCTGGAGACTTTGGTCCCGGAATCAACAACGCTAACATGTTGAATTCCTTCTTCATGCACAATGACGGAGGCAAGTTGTATGGCATCACTATGACAGGCCATGTGCTATGGAGGGTTGACTGATTCCCAAATGGATTGAATCCATCGGTTGCAAGTGCAAGTCTCACATTCCTCACGTCTTCAGAGAAATGCGGGTAGGTTTTGTTGAATTCTTTCCATGCCTCACCATCTGATGGGTGTTTCAACCATTCTGCATCTCTCACCCACTCACCATGCCATCGCATAGCCTTTGCAATGTTCGGCTCCATGAACAATCTCTTCAGTCTAGGGGTTAAGGGAAAGTACCGGAGAACCTTCCTGGGAACCTTGCCTCTCGTACCCTCCCTAGTACACCACCTAGGTGTGTTGCACTTGGGGCACACTTCGAGATTTGCATATTGTTTGCGAAATAGCACACAGTTATACTCACAAGTGCCGATCAGCTCGTACCCAAATGCAAGGTCCCTAATCACACTCTTCATCTTCGCTCCATCCGTAGGATGTTTATGTCCTTTCGGCAACATGCGAGCAATGTGTGCGCACATGGCGTCCATGCTCCTATCTGTCCAACCAAACTCTGACTTCATCTGCATTGCATCCAGACAGGCATCCAGAACAGTCATATCGCTGTTCTCACACAATGGCATGTTTGCTGCCTCTACAAGCCTATTATATTTCTCGTAATCATCGTCAACAACATATTGGAACGGAGGATCTTCGGGGACAGAGTGCGCCTCATATCCGGCATGAAACGGAAAAGCATCGTGCAGAATGTTCATAGCCGGACCATCAACGGAGGAAGATGCCCCTTCCTCCAGGATCTGCGTTCGTCGTTGCTCATTTGTCCTATCAACTGGGGCTTCGCCATGCTTGTCCCAAACAGTATAACTAGGCCACATTCCCATGTGGGCCAAATGACTGTGTATTTCATCTATTGGGTGCCATTCATTGTTGCGGCATCTCCGACACGAACATAGGAAATGAGTCATTCCATTCGCATTATCTCTAAGATTCTGCATAAAGAGAAATATTCCATTTTGATACTCCCCGTGAGCGTGAGGGAGTAGCATCCAACTTTTGTCGCCCATTATCGTCCTATCATTATCAATCCATTCATATGAATTCATCACATTCTAAAATGAAATTGCACATAAACAATCCATTCTCATCATCTATGTCATTCTACACCACATTCTAAAATAAAATTGAACATAAACAATCCATTCACATACACAATCCATTCATACCTCAAACTCAATTTAAAATCAATTTCCAATCATACACAATATATACATACACAATTTCAACTCAATTCCATTCTCATCATCTATGTAATTCTACACCATATATACATACACAATTTCAACTCAATTCCATTCTCATCATCAATTCATAACACAAACTCAATTTAACCTCCATTTAACCTCAATTCCATTCTCATCATCAATTCATAACACAAACTCAATTTATCCTCCATTTAACCTCAATTCCATTCTCATCATCAATTCATAACACAAACTCAATTTAACCTCCATTTAACCTCAATTTCAACTCCATATATACATACACAACTCTTTCTCCTCATAAACTCCATTGAAACAACTTTTTTACCATCCAAACTCAATTAAAAAAGACAAGCTCATCATCAAATATCCAAACAAACAATGTATATGAATATATTCAACAAAAAAAACAAAAAAATTTAAAATTTATACATACCTTCAATGGAGGTGTGAAATGGGGGAAGAATTTTCGAGCCCTCTAGGGTTATTTTGGGAGAAAGGATGAAGGTGAGAGGGTAATTATTGTACAGTACAACCGATTTATTTGGTTGTTACGGAAAACACATTCAGGCGACGGACATATATACACATCCGTCTCCTGAGTGAATAGTAATAAATATGGGGTCAACTACCCCACTTTTCAGGCGACGAATATATTTAAAAGTTCGTCTCCTGAATGAACAGTATTTAATAACCACCACCAACCGGACTTTATTACTCTACTTTTGAAAAAGTCCAACGTTCAGGCGACGGACCACTAGAACTTCCGTCGCTGCAAAGGCCCGAACAACGCTCAGGCGACGAACCACTGGAATTTCCGTCGCGACAAAGGCCCATTCTGACAGCCGTCATTCGGATACCTGTTTGGGCGACCGATCTTGAGCAACGTTCGTCGCCTGGATTTGTTCCGTCGCCTGAGTACAGTTCAGCCGACGAACATTGAGGTTTTCTGGTCGGCTGAACATGGGTTGGAGGCGGTTTGGACCTCCCAACTTTCAGGCGACGGGCCTTAGTAAGTTGGTCGCCCGAACATGATTCAGGCGACGAACCTTTTTAGGTCGCTCGAGCGAGAGTGAATCTGGCGTAGTGCCAAAATGATTCTACGTTGTGAGCTATAAAACTTAAAATGAACCTTCAAATAGGTCTTCATTCAAAGTTAATATTTTAATAATCGTAAAAAATTCTTTAAATCTGAAATGAACTATCAAGTGGTTTTTGATATTTTGAATCACTGGATTTTATTCCGGACAGCTTATATTTTACAAAAAATAATGTGGGAACTTTTATTTGTTGGGGCAAAAAGGAAGTCAAAATGTCAATAATTTCAAAGGACATTTATATCATCAAGCATTGTTGATTTTTAATCATTATTTTATTTTTGTAATAGAATGCTCCCAAAATTATTTTTCCTTTTTCCTTAAATAAATTGATATGTACGGCAATTTCCTCAAGTTTAAATACTTGAATTTTTTTTGAAAATGGTCAAAAAACAAAAAAAAAATTTGCGAAATAGCCAAAATCCGAAACTATTTCGGGATTTAGCCAAAGTAGGACTAAGTCGCTGTTTCAAACAGCGACTTTAGTCCCGGTTTAAAAAAATAATAATATAATATTAAAGTCGCTGTTTTAAACAGCGACTTAGTATTTTTTTTTTCAAATTTCAGTTTAATTGGGAAAAAGTATAAAAAACGCAAAAAAAATTATATATGTAGAGAGTCGCTGTTAGCGACTCTCTTTTTTTCTAAAAAAAAAAATTAAAAAGACGTCATCCATCTTCGGCTCTTCCATGGCAATGGTGAAATCCGGGGTAAAGAAGGAACTGGAGGCCACTCGCTTCCTTGCCGCTCCAAGTCCAAGCTGCTACTCGCCTCCTCCATCTGACTCGACCGGATGCACACCCCACTCGTCGCTCCAAGCTATCGCCGTCGCCGTGCCTCTCGATTGGGGGATGCGCCTTCTGCGAGGAGTCCAGCCGGTCGTCGAGTGATAGGTGTACCGGCTCCAATCTCCCGACATGTGCTTATGAAGAACAAATTGAACACCAATTAGGACCAAATTGATCGAACACCAATTTCCCCTAATTTTGTCATACTGTGATAGGGAATCCTCGCCTGGGTTCCACCAATTTCCCCTAATTGAACACCAATGATTAATGAAGAACAAAGTGAACACCAAATTGACCAAATTGATCGGCCAGTGGACTAGACCGCCTGGGTTCAATCGGCTTCCTCGCCTGCTCTTCCAGATCCGGCGAAGGGAATCCCTTGTTTTGCTGAATATCAACCGGTTTTGGGGGAAAGAAGGGAAACAGCGACTCTCCCATATGTTTTTTTTTTTAAAGCTTTTCTTTGTTTTTTAATTTAAAATGATTTTTTTTAAAAAAAAATACTAAGTCGCTGTTTAAAACAGCGACTTTAATATATATTATTATTTTTTTAAACTGGGACTAAAGTCGCTGTTTGAAACAGCGACTTAACCCTACTTTGGTTAAATCCCGAAATAGTTTCAGATTTTGGCTATTTCGCAAATTTTTTTTTGTTTTTTGACCATTTTCAAAAAAAAATCTAAATACTTCCAACCTTTTAACAATAGTTATATACTATACAAACTTACAAACAGATTATTCGTAGGTAATACTATAATTATTCATTTGACGTAATATATAATTATTCTTATATGTTACTACCTTCGATCCAAAATAAGTGTCGTTTTAGACTTTTGAATTTGATACAAACTAAATATCGTTTTGTGTTTTTTAGGCAATTTAATAGATTGATTAATGAAAATTATTATTGAAAATTGTAGTTGTTGACAACTTTTTCTTTCAAACTCTCCATTCATTGGTTGAAAAAATTGGTAAGCATTTAATAAATGATAATATTTAGAAAAAAAATGTATAAAATCAATGATAATTAATACTGGTACGTACTTTACTTAAAAATTGTGTCAAAAACTCAAACGACACTTATTTTGGATCGGAAGAAATAATAACTTTTTTCGTATGAAAATTATTCGTATGTTATAACATGATTATTTGTACTTATTTGTTTTAGTTATATACGAATAATCATATATTGTTATTACAGACGAATAATTATTCTCAACAAAATATATTTTCTATAAATATCAAGCATTGATCTTTTAATCCAACACTCCAAATTTATCCACATATTACTACGAATCGTAGGAGGTGTTCACAAATGATTTATTATATATATATTGGTTTTTTAAGCATTGATATATGTTTACTTCTCCATTAATTAATGAACCGGTCGGATAATTAACCGAACACGTAACCAATTAATGGCCCGCCCCAATATAATAGCTGTTGACGTGCCGACACCCACATGCACGTTTAAATAACCCGCCCCTCCTACATGCAATCTTCATTAACCATTGGATTAATTGAATTAAGGTCTTATTTGTTTGTGAAGTAATTAAAGAAGAATGGAATCAAATTTTATAGTACGTATATATAAAATGTATATAATCATCATACTCTGTAGATTAAGATGAAATCGACACCATGCCAAAGAGAAAGAGAGAGAGAAGTTCTCTGTATTGATCAAGAATGTGAGCTGCACAATGCAGTTGTGTTTGTTACAGCCAAAAAGCTGAATCTTTCCCCTTATTTATACAGTACATGCCTAACAACCTTTTGAGCGGGAAAGAACTTATTTACATACATTTGCCTAAGTTCTGTAATAGCCACAATATACCCTTCTACACTCCCCTTCAAGCTGGAGTGTGAAAAATGTCTTGAACACCCAGTTTGGACAAGAATCTATGAAGGGAATCCACCGTTGTAAGCTTGGTAAACATGTCTGCCAATTGATACTTTGTTGGCACATATGTTGTAGAGATGATACGATCCTGAATCATGTCTCGAATGAAGTGACAATCCATCTCAATATGCTTAGTCCGCTCATGAAATACTGGATTTTGAGCAATGTGTAACGCAACCTGGTTATCACAAAACAATGCAATGGAAGCTGGTGGTGCACATCTCAGATCCTTGAGCAACTGAATTAGCCATTTCATCTCTGTACAAGCAAGGGCCATGGCCCTATATTCAGCTTCAGCTGAGGATCTGGCCACCACTTGCTGCTTCTTTGCTTTCCAAGAGATAAGAGACCCACCTAGAAGCACACAAAAACCTGTGGTTGATCGTCTGGTGAAGGGACAACTAGCCCAATCAGAATATGTGAATACCCGAAGCTTCAAATCTGAGTTTGAAGATAGAAGAACACCTTGGCCTGGTGAGCTTTTGAGATATCTCAACACCCTGATTGCTGCTGTCATATGAGCATCTGTGGGTTTGGACATGAACTGGCTCAACAGTTGGACCGTGTAGCTGAGATCTGGATGTGTGATGGTCAAGTAAATCAACTTACCCACCAACCTTCGATAATCATTTGGATGCTCCATAGCTTTTCCAATATCTGTGGACATCTTTATATTTGGATCTAGAGGCAACCTTAATGGCTTGCAGTCAATCAGATTGGCCTCTTTAAGAAGATCTAGGACATATTTTCTTTGAGACAAAAATATGCCCTTTGAAGATCTCAGCACCTCAATCCCCAAAAAATACTTCAATTCACCTAGATCTTTCATGTAAAAATTACTGCTTAGCATCTCCTTAACCTTGAGTAATGTTGAACTGTCACTGCTGAACACAATCATGTCGTTCACATAGACCAGAATACCCGTTGATGGACGGTTTTTAGTCGCGTAAACCATATCAAAATAAATTCGAACCTACCTAACTAATGTTGTGTGGTAAGCACGAGTCGATCCCACAGAGAATCAAGTTATTCCTAAGTTAAGTTTATTTACCAATTAGTAGAAAGGGGGGTTTTGTTGATTGAGATTGAAAAGAAAAGAAAAGAAAATAAAAACAAATAATGCAAAACAATCTAGAGAAGATCGATCTACCTACAACTATCCACTTTATTTGGTTGAATTGATATTGTAACTTCCTCTTGTCCTTTTAGTCTTCCTATGAATGCCTTTGTCCCAACCTAATATAGTTACTAGTCCAACCAGTCCTAGAAACCCTTATCAATCAAACAGTCCCTTAAGAAGGATTTAACCCAATTGATAGCTTTAAGTTCAGAGATTAACCAAGGTATTTGCAGTCCTTAAAGAGGAATTCAACAACACATCCAACTTCCTACTCATTCAATTAGTTCAACCAGCCCTAAAGGAACAAGTTTGCTACTTAGGTTAAGGTTCGCAACCATGAATCTACAAAACCCTAGCAATTGAATTGATTCTAACTAGTTGCGTGGGCTAGATAGAATAAAACAATAGACAATCAAGCACAAAGAAGTTGAAACATTCAATATAGGAAATAAGGAACAAGATTCAGAAACTCACAATCAAACCAAACAAAGCTTCAAATTGTAGACGAAACGGGAAAGTTTAGGTCTCCATAAAACAAAAGACTAAGAGGAATGTAAACTGTAGTCGGCCGTATCACGTATCGGCCTCCTCTGCTTTGCCGTAGGAATGAATGTATATATAATATAATGAAACTATCCTAATCTATCCTAAATAATATATATATATATATATATATATATATATATATATTCAATCTAACTAAACTATCTATCTTTTTATTACGGAGTATACTAAAGCAAAGTAATACGGATCGCAGCACTAAAGGCGGTCAACCCAACACATACGTTCGAACTCCAATTGCACCGGCTTGACAGCTTGACTGCTCCATCGATCCGAATCGGTCCGTATTGTCCTCCAATTTATAAAATCCTGCCATAAATTATCATCAATCTCCGAATTCATACGATTCAGTCCTAAAATACCTGAAATATATATAAAAGCACTCGTGTAGACTCCGAAAAACAAATAATACAAATTAACTATAAAATATATAAAATGCTCTAAATTAATATGCAAACCTATACTTAAAACATGACTGAAATAGACACTATCACCCGTGATCACCCCTCTAGATTGCTTCAGAAACAGAGAATAGTCAGCCTTTGATTGTTTGAACCCATTGCCTAGCAATGTGGAAGACAACTTTGCAAACCAGTGCCTGGGCGCCTGCTTGAGTCCATACAAGCTCTTGATTAGCCTGCATACTTTTGAAGAAGCAGCTGTGTTACTGACAGGCTCCCCTTCACCATTATATCCAAGTGGTAACTTCATGTACACCTCCTCATGAAGGTCACCATGTAAAAAGGCATTGGAGACATCCATTTGTCCAATGTGCCATCCCTTGGCAGCAATCACTGCTAGCAAGGTCCTCACTATGGTCATCTTTTCAACTGGTGCAAAGGTTTCATCAAAATCCACACCCCTCTTTTGTCTGCAACCCTGAATCACCAACCGAGCCTTATACTTGTCTATAGATCCATCAGCCAGAAATTTGGTTTTATAGATCCATCTACAACCTATAGCTCTCTTCCCTTTAGGAAGCTTAGTAACCACCCAAGTCTTGTTCTTTTCCAATGCTCTAAGTTCAGCATTCATAGCCTCACACCATCTCGGATCCTCAATTGCTTGAACAAAGGTATGGGGATCAGAAACTGAACTTAAGGCTAAAATAAATTGCTGAGTTGTAGGTTTGAAATGGGCATAAGAAACAAAATTGGCAATGGGATAGGTGGTTACCTCTTGAGGACCAGTAAGAGCAGCAGCAGTCACATAATCTGTTAGCCAAGAAGGAGGTCTTGAATCCCTACTCGACCTTCTCACACTGGCATTGGGAGCATCAGTGGAGACAGACACTGTGTTTGGCAAAGTGTTTGACAATGTGTATGGAAGATCCACCAGATCATCTGTTAAACAAGATGCTTGAGATGGAAAAAATGAGGGAGAGGTTGATATATGTTGCTGAAAATCAGATCTGCAAAGGAAGATGTGTTCAAGGAATTTCATATCTCTAAACACAAACATAGTCTTAGAGTTGAGATTGTACAGCTTGTAGCCTTTCTAAGTTGAAGGGTATCCCAGAAACAGACAAGGCACTCCTCTTGGTTGGAATTTGTCACGACTCCTGGATGGATTGTAAGCAAAAGCTAAACATCCAAAAACTCTCAGGTGTTTGTAAGAAGGATAATTATCAAATAGGATATGATAAGGAGTTTTGTTGCCCAGCACAGGAGTGGGTAATCTGTTGATCAGATAAACAGCTGTAAGAACACAATCCCCCCAGAATTTTAGAGGTAAATGAGCTTGAAATCGAAGAGCTCTAGCTATCTCCAATATGTGACGATGTTTTCTTTCTACCACACCATTTTGTTGAGGTCTGTCAACACAAGATGTTTGGTGAATGATCCCATGATCATGATAAAACTGAACACACTCCTTGCTGGTAAATTCAAGAGCATTGTCAGATCTTATGACTTTGATTTTGCTCTTAAACTGGGTATGAACAAATTGGTGAAATCTTTTCATGATGGTATAGGATTGAGCTTTGGAATGTAACAAGAACACCCATGTAGCCCTACTGAAGTCATCCACAGCTGTCATAAAAAATCTACAGTTTTGATGAGTGGTAGATTTATAAGGACCCCATATGTCCAAATGGACAATATCAAACAGAGCAACAGTGCTGGAATCTTTGATAGGAAAAGGCAATTTTGTATGCTTGGCTAAAGGACACACAGGACAAACCAAGGAAGAATCATTCATTGAAGGAACACAAGGTACATGTTTGAGTTTTACACTTGGAGCATGTCCTAATCTCATATGCCAAATATGGAAATCACTAGGCAACACAAATTTACTGGAAGACAAAGAATAGGGAACACATGGTTATACACATGAAGCAACCACTTTATTCAGAATTTCAGAATTCATGTCACTCAGCTTCTTGTCCAACAGATAATAGAGGCCACCACTCTCTTTACCAATGCCCAAAAGCTTCTTGCTGGCACAATTCTGTATGAGACAAGCATTTGGATAAAAAGTTACAAAACACTTGTTTTGTTTCACAAGCTTACAAATGGACATCAGTTTAAACTGAAAAGAAGGGACAAACGGGACTTTATGCAACTTGAGGTTGTTTTGTAGATTGTGACTGCCATGATGAATAATGGAGGATGTATGACCATTGGGTAGATGAATTTTTGTTTTAGGTAAATGCAATTTAGGATCCGAGATATCCTTGTACACTGGGGTCATATGATCAGTAGCCCTAGTGTCCAAGATCCACTGATTTTTCACAGTAGTGACATTGGAACAGAAAACATTACCTGCAAAGTCTCCATCCAGATCATCATCCACACCACTTACATTCTCATCTTTTGTGATTTGAGGTAGACTTCTCAACAGCTCTGCAAACTGTTGTTGAGTGAAGTATACATTCCCAATGCTGTCTTCCTTAGTGGACACTTGAGCCACTGTCTTGGTCTTGTTTTCTGCAGGTTTAGGTTTCTTTTCATTGTTTGATTTCTTCTCAGCACTTGACTGTTTATGTGGGAACTGCTTGGACTTGGAATGCCAGCTGGGATACCCAATGATAGCCCAGCACTTCTCCTTTGGGTGCCATTTGTTCCCACACACCTTGCATTTTCCTTCAGACTTGCTATACATCACAGAAGAGTCATCTGCATTGCTATGACCAGAATCCAGCACTTCTCGCTGGCTTTCTTCCTGTTGGATCAGCGCACAAGCTTCTTCAACACTTGGCAACGGCGTCATCAGCAACACTTGACTTCTTTGTGCACTGTAGGATTCATCCAATCCATTCAAGAACTGAAACAACCTTTGTTCTTGCTTGATTTGATCGATTTTTCTGAGATATTCGACCATATCTGCCGACAGTCCAACTAGATGAGGCATGACATCCATCGAGTCTAGTTCCACCCAAATCGACTTCATTCGAGTGTAATACTCGTTGATCAAACCACCTGTTTGTTTCATCGAGTGAATTTCTCGATTCAACTTGTATTTTCGAGATCCATTACTCAATGAGAATCTTTTCTCCAATTGCCTCCAGATTTCTCTAGCAGATTCAATATACAAAACAGATTTCGCAATTGAATCGGAGACTGAGTTCATAATCCAGACAATTACCAAATTGTTGCAAGTATCCCATTGATCGGCTTTCACAACATCATCAGAAGGCCTAATCACCATTCCTTTGACAAAGCCAATCTTGCGCTTTGTGGAAAGGTTGATCTCCATGCTCCTCCTCCAAGATCTGTAGTTGGCCGCTTCTGCAAGCTTCTCCGACACCACGATCGAATTTGGACCATCCGACGGATGCAGAAACAGTGGACTCTGCATCTCCGCCATTGTCAATCTTCGATCTGCAGCCATGGCTTCGCTCGATTTCACAAGTTGAGCTCTGATACCATGTAGATTAAGATGAAATCGACACCATGCCAAAGAGAAAGAGAGAGAGAGAATTTCTCAGTATTGATCAAGAATGTGAGCTGCACAATGCAGTTGTGTTTGTTACAACCAAAGAGATGAACCTTTCCCCTTATTTATACAGTACATGCCTAACAACCTTTTGAGCGGGAAAGAACTTATTTACATACATTTGCCTAAGTTCTGTAATAGCCGCAATATACCCTTCTACATACTCTTATAAGTCTAGAAAAGGAGAGAGTGAGTTGGTTAGAGTATCACCAGAGATATGGTTATTATCTGCTAAAATTGGGTGATTAAATGATGTAAAGAAAATAAATTTTACATAAAAAATGAGAAAAGAAGGATAATGGTTGAAATATTTTTCAATGAATTTTAATTTATATCATGAGTTTAACCATTACCTTCTCCTACTTCTATATATATAAAAGGCAAGGATTGTCACAAAGTTGAGTACCCATTTTGCCCCTATATTTGCAACTGTTCTCCGAAAATTACAAAATTGACACTTTTTTCCTTCAGCGTCAAAATCGCTGCCTCTCACAAAGCTTTCCCTTTCCCCGTTCCCTCTCTCTGCTTCTCCAGATCTCTCCCCTTTCATTTGCTCCGTCTCCAAGATGATGCTTCCTTCTCTTCCTCCTTCGAATCTGGATATCAAATTATGCGTCGGAGCTGAAGGATTCAATCCCCCTTTGAGAAATCTCCTCTTGAGTTTCTTCCTCTTCGAAATCTGAGCTTTCGATCTGTGAATCTATGGCTTCTTTCACCGCCAAGGACAACCTTCCTGCGGCGGCTCCGGCGCAACAAGTTTTTGCCTTTGCATCGTCTTCTTCATCGTCCTCCGGTGTCCAACTAGCTTGTTGAGTGTTGAGTTGAGTGTTGAGAATGTGAAGAGACAAAAGAGTCCCACATTGATTATACAAACAAAGAAGTCATAGTATATATAAGCTAGTGGGTTACTCCTCCTATTGCCAATTGGTTTTAGGATGGAACCCCACTCGGCTTATGTGCTAGGCTGTTAGCGCAAGGGCGCACGTGTGCACACGACTCCCGATTCCGAGACCCAACGGACTTTAGTATGGTATTAGAGCGGAAAAGCCAAACGGCCTGACTCTCGATCCTGGGCTAGCTAAAAAGAGAATGAGATGCTAGACCCGTTGTCCAAGTGTCAACTAGAGGCGAAAGACGACCCTAGTTGCACTTGCGGGGGCGTGTTGAGTGTTGAGAATGTGAAAAGACAAAAGAGTCCCACATTGATTATACAAACAAAGAAGCCATAGTATATATAAGCTAGTGGGTTACTCCTCCTATTGCCAATTAGTTTTAGGATGGAACCCCACTCGACTTATGTGCTAGGTTGTTAGCGCAAGGGCGCACGTGTGCACACGACCCCCGATTCCGAGACCCAACGGACTTTAGTATAGCTGAAGACGAATCCCGCAAGAAGAACACAGACTGCATCTATTTCCTCGCATCCCCTTTGACCTGCAAGAAGGTTCCTTTCCTTTCCCCCCTATCTCCTTTTTTTTTTAGGGTTTCTAAAGTTTGCGATTTTAACCTCTTTTCTCTTCCTTTTTGGTTTTCACTCTCTGATTCCGTTGCTTTTGTTATTTAATTGAATTTGTTCTGAGAGAATTGATCCTGTTTACGGGGTAATCATAGCACGTCTCAAATTAGGGTTTTCGATTTGTGGAAAGGAATTGGGATGTTTAATCCGAATCAATGTGTTTTTATGGCGATCTAATGGTGTTATCAAGTAGTGCGGCTGATAGTAGATACATATTGGGTTTGCTCCGCTCCTCTCTCTCTGTGTTCACCACAATTTATTGAGATCTATGTATTGGGAACAAGGAAAGAAGTTCATGACATAGATTCATGCTGTAATAGAGATCAGAAGATGAACAACAAGAACACCGATTGGTAGATCTATTTACCTGTAGAAAGTTTGTACAAGAAAGGCTTTATTTCACTTATTGTTTCCTTGTTCTTTGCTATGTCATCTTTTTTGGTGTTTCTTTGTGTTAGTATTTGGGTTAATATGCAAGGATATATTCTCATAATTGATATGTGAAAGGATATATTCTCATAATTGACATAGATTCATGTTGTTGTGTTAATGTTTGTTGTCATAATTGGATATGAGTGTTGATTTGTAAATTATCCGCCTATTTTGTTTTCCTCCTTTTATATGCATTTCTCCCTGAATGTGATCTGATTTTAACGATTCGGTTCCGTGAAAATTCAATTAGGGCTGATTCAAATTCTTTCCTCTTCAAATTCGAATAAGTAGTTTCTCAGAGTAAAAATGATTTTAGGTTATGCATTTAGTTTCTAGATTGAGCTTGATGTCCGTGAGTACTCCTTGGAGGGATCTTTGCCTCTGGATGATGCCATGATGATATTCATCTTCCAATAAAAAATGGAAGGCTAAAAATTGAAGGGCTGATGTATGCTGATGAAGCTATATATGCCATCCATCAAGAGGTCAAAGGTCTTGTTTTTGGCCAATTCATAAATTGATGTTAGTCAAATGAATGACAGATCCTATTTACTCATCCATCTACCCTTAACCTTTGTTTTCATCTTTGGGCATCTTAACAATTTGATCAAAGCCACTATAAATTTGACGAACAAGATCAATTGTGATCGAGACACTTGCTAGAGGGTTCAAACAATGCTTATTTGTTACTCCAACGCAATGCGGTAATTGCCAATAAGTAGCTTATTTGCGCTGATAAAAATGCCGATAAGGTGATGAAGGGGTGATATGATAAATCTCTAGGTTTAATTTAGGGGTAGTTTCCATTCTGCTGCAAGCCTGTTGATATAGCTTCGATTGTAGTTGTTTCCACAAATAAAAAAGTACACTTCTAGCTGTCTTGGTGTTTTATTACATTTGCTTTAATGGTGTGTAGTGTGTATACTCTCTCTGTTAGCCCTTTATACTTTGTAATCTTGTATCACGTCCCTTGCTATTATAAAGTTGCAATATGATAGGTATCTTCCATGGTAATTGTCCTAAAAAATTAAATATCTATGGTTTAAAATTTTTAATGCAGCATGGCTTTCACTTTCTCTTGTTCTCTCTTCTCAATTGAACAGCTGTTCCATTGGTTACTCATAATCACATTTTTTGCTCAATTGTGGATGTAATAAGTACTCTCCATTCTCCAAGAAAGAACCTTGTTCACTGAATTTTAAGCATGATATTATAGATGCACTTTTTGAGTTGTATATAGGATACCTTTTTAATACTATTAATTAATTCCTGATGAGAACTTTTCGTTCACCTATGTTGAGCAAATGGCATTCTTATTTTGTAGTTATCATCACACGGCTTACCAAATCTTATATGGTGAATGTCTGAATGAAGGTACCATTTGAAGAAGTACCAGAACTTGTTGCTGGTCGCAAAGTGTACATAAGTAAAGGGCATGCTTATGTTGCCATGAATCAGGTATAGGTGGTTTCACTGCTATATGGGGATGATGCTCCAGAGATCACGCAGGTTTATTTTTAAACATTGTTTTATACAAATTTGAATTATGAATACAAAGAGCAATGTCATTTTATATGGCATTTTGAACCTCACAGCTTGGCAGTAGCCATCGCATCTGTTTCGAGTACAGAAGTGACAAGGGATGCTAACTTGGCCACCCAACCCAATGACTCAAGGGCATAATATCTTCAATCAAAGGCAAACTCATTGCCATCATAGCTTCGTTAAATCCTGTGGGACTACCTCAAAGAAAGAAGGCATTCATCCTCTTTTCTTTCTATCAGATTTTTAACTTCGATCCTGAATTGGGCTTTTGCTTGTGAGCTTGTTGTTTCACTGCTCTATATTGTATAGACACTCACTTCGCACGCGGGTGTACAACTAGTAGAAACAAACGAGGAGTAAATTCTTACCAAGGCATTAATATAATATAACTATATATAATATTAAAATAAAGATCTAAATTTCTATGTGTAGGATCTTGATTGAATTTGTTAATTTGTGTTGTTTTTTCGTGCAATTTAAATTTGTAATATACATATATTACATGCGGCTTAATAATATTCCATTATGGAATGTATCGAACTTTCTTAACCGATTTTATCACATTTTCCTGATCAATATTTGAAAGCTAGGGAAAAAAAAAAGCCGGGTCAGAGGGGAAATCATCTTATTTTAATTTTTTTTTATTGACGTAACATTATAAGAATACTTTCTCTATCCAAATATTTTTCCGTAATAAATATATTTTTGTAATCACGGATACTAAGATACTACAAGTTAATTAAGTGAAATATGAATTTGATATAAAACCATATATATGTGGTTGAATAATTAAGAATGAGAAGGAAGGGTGTAAAAAAAGAAAAAAGAAAAAAGAAGAAGAGGAAGTCAGAGAGTTCGGCGACGGCAGGGCTGCACACCACATGCCCCTCTGAAGCCGGGCTTTGGCTTTGCTTTACCTTTGGCTTTTCCCTCCATTTCTATAATTCGTAATCATCGTTCTTTTAGTATGTTTTATGCCCTCCATTTCCTACCAACAAACTATATTTAAACGCAAGAAAAATAAAACTCTTGATTCCATCCATATCGATCCATAACGTTACTATAACAACCACGTACATTATTAATTAACATGGTGTATACTCACTTCTTCCAAGTAACCGGAGAGACGACTAACAAATATGTCCCAAAAAGAATATTTCTTGGAGGTCTTTTGAGAATCGTCAAGGTAGGATCTCTATATTTTTTGGTGGTTAAAAGAATTCGATATGGTTTATTATCAATATGGGTCATCATGACCTTTGTAAGAACGTTAGCGAGGTGAATATTGTTGTGTTGAGATTGAGACAGTTAATCTGGTGATTCTATGAAATATTTAGTTGTCGTACTTGAAGAAGATCAGATTGTAAAGTGGAGATATTTAAAGATTGAATATTGTTCTCGGATGAACAGTGGATATTTGAATAGAGAAAGTCTTGATGCCAAAAAAATGATTTATTTGCTTGTATGACTGCTTTGCTGCCAAGGAAATGTACGTGTATCAAGACTTCCTTGCACTATGCCATATTGTAGCTCAGACAACGGATCTAAGCCGTCGTGTGGAAGGGATTTCGTCGCTATAGATGATTCAGGCGATGGAACTGTCGCCTAAAGTGTCGTCTCCTTGACTTCATCCCCAGAGTCTCCAAGTGACGAATGTCATTATGTTCGTTGCTGATCATATTTCGACGGCCAAAAAAAATGTTAATCGCCTGATAACATGTTAGACTTAGAAGGGCTTTCTAAGTCGAGCCGACCCGACTATACTTCAGGCGACATATTTTACTTCAGTCGATCTTTCTTTCTTTTTTTTTTTTTTTTTTTGCACCCAAAAAAAGATCGAAATGATATGATGATTGCGGACATTTTCGTCTGGATCTAGTTTGCTGATATTTCATATGCAACCATATCTTCTATGAGGTCAATGAGGTGGTGGAAAAAGTTACACATCTTCGATTTTCAGTAGAAGGTACGTACTTCACTCGTCCCTCACGCAAAGCTTTTTGCTTTTGTTCGATGACACTATTAAGTGGTAGATTAACAAGATCTAAAATCCTTTATTAAAAATAAAAATAAAAATAAAAATTGCTTATTGAGTTATTGAGTGTTTGTACTTTGTAGTAGTGACCAAAGTAGATGCGCAGATTAAGGTGAAGGTGTGGGAAGAAAAAAAAAACAAAAAAACGTAGCGTTTGGGAGCAATAAAAAAACAAAACGTAGCGTTTGTCCGGCTACGGGGCGAGGCCAAAAAATAAGGCCAACACTAAAATCCAGCAGTGCCCAATATTCCCTCTCCGTGTCCAAATATTCGTTGGGGTTCGGTTGGCGCGTGACCTTGTTCCTCGGCGTCAATGCGGCCTCCTCGTCACGTGACACCCCCCCCCCCCCGGCGAGACCCTGTCTGTCTAGGCGTTTCTTTATTCCCTTCTCTCTTGTTCTTCTTGAATGTTTGCCTACGTTCATTCATTATTTATATTATATACTAATTTCCCTATTGGGCAGAATAATTCGGTGCGCAGGTCCCCATGGGATGGGATGGGGATGAAGATGAAGATGAAGATGGTGATCTGATTTGCATTGCAAACAACGGTACGGTGTTAATAATTAATTAATTGATTGGTAAAATTTAATTAGGGATGAGGAATAGGTGTATTTGTTAATCCATTTCGAAGCTGCGGTCAGCGCCTCGTGCGCTCTAAGATTCCCTCATAGAGTGTACTTCAAATATAAATAATAAAATAGGAAATTGTAAATAAATAAATCCAAAAGTGATTAATATAATTATTAGTAATTGCAGATATATATATAGGTACGTTGATTCGGGAAGAGCATAAAATCCGGTCAACATGTGTCTCCATAACGCTGGAATTTACATGTTGGGCGTATATGCTCCATATTCCTTGCTTTTGTCCTCTCCCTCCATCCATCACGTACTATATATTTCCCCTTCTTTTTTTTTTTGCCCCCTCTGATAGATATCTCCATCTCCATCCAAATCAAAGTCTTACCCAAATTAGATCCACTAAACTTAATTAGAGCTACTGTATTTATTGTTCTACATTCGAATATTTCTAATATTACCAAATTAGATGGTCTAGGATGCTAGATCGGATCGTATATTAATAAACAACTTAAGTACTTAACCTAGTGTTAGTAACATATCATATCAAATCAATCCAATTAGGTTTCAAAAATAATACTCCATCCGTTTCCTTTTAAGTGACTTTTTCAAGTCAGCACGTAGTTTTAGAATGATAAAAAATATATTAAATATTAATATTTTAATATTTTTTTTAATAATATTATACTTATCACCAATAAGTATGAGATTATCGAAAAATATATTTTAAAAAATTATTATTTCATATAGTTTTTCACACCTTAAAAAACGTGCACAAATAATAAAAAAGTCAATTAAAAGGAAACGGAGGGAGTATATGTCTTTTTTGAGAAAAACAACGCGCTTGGGTCTTATTCCCCACGCGCCCCCAATCAAGGAGGTTCTCCTCCTCCGGCTTCAATTCCGTTGTGCACCACCACCATCTCAACTCCTTGTGCGTCTCCTCCGACCTCCTCCTGAGCCCTTCTCGGCGAGCTTGGTTTCTGAGCCATCTTCCCCGGCTTGTTGCCTCGCTTACCCCGTCTACGTGTCCTCCAAAGCGTCGCCGTCTGTCTCACTCGTCGAACCCTCCTGGTGTTCTATATTCCTACACTCCTATCTCAAATCTCCTGTGAAGATTGCACACCCCAATTCCTCCTGATTAGGTGAGTTTGCCCCTAACTCTTGTTTTGGTTTTGAGCTCTTACTCAATTCCCTAACCCCCAATTTCGGTCGTCAGGTCTTCGTTTCGATTCGATTCGATTGAGTCACCAACTCACCATGGTCTTCCCTCCCCCTGATCACCATCGGCCTTCTGATTTTCCCCTTGGCCTTGTTATTTCCTCTGGTCACCCAGTGTCACCGTCGACTTTCGTTTCTTGGTTGAGCATACAATTTATTGGTCGTCGCTCATCCCTCCAGTGTATTCCGGTCGGGGTGGTGGAGATTTGGGGGTCCCCTTTGCTCGCCCCGTCAAGGGTGGCTCCTCCTCGCCGCTTCTCTTGGCTATTGGCTCTCGGCCGGTGTGCTGAGCAGTCGGGCTTTGTCCTCTCCGACCTGTTGCAGAAGATGTTGCTTTGGGCCCAAGGCTTATCCTTGGGCCCGAAGCGGCCCAATAGCTTGTGCTTCGGGCTCAAGGCATAGCCTTGGGCCCGAGGCAGCCCAAACATTAAAAAAAATATATATAAAAAATTAAAAATTCAACTGAGATTACAATTACAAATTTTACCCTTTGGGTTTTATCAAGAACCCGATTCGGGTTCTTAATATTGTCCCGAAAGGGTTTTGAGTATAACCACCCGAAAGGGTTTGAGAAAATCCCGCAAGGGCTATACTTTGGTAGGTGAAAGCTTGATGGCGTTTTGTTCGAGCAGTTTGTGGCTCTGCTTCCGATGTTTCTAGGAGATCTTCTGCTTGGTTGAGGGGCGTGGAGTCTGTAGTCGGGTCTGGCTGGGGTCGAGGTGGTGCGCTCAAGGTGACTCCGTGTTCGGGATAGAGATTCCTTGGAGTTCGTCTGCACTACCCACAGGAGTTAGTGTCCTGCTGTACTACTGGCCCGCAGTGCTACTGTTCGGTGGTGCTTGGCTGCATACTTCCTCAGCTGTTCGGGTGTTTGGTCTTCTTGGAACGTTTGTAGTAGAGTTTATTTCTGTTAGGTTCACTACGCTTGTTATTTGTATTTCTGTTTTTAGGTTGTTCTGTTAGACGGTTCGCCGTCTGCCGACTTCGGTTGGCCTCTCGATGAGTCAGGCCCGTCTGACCTTGAATTTTTACCTAATAAAATATATATATATATATATATATATATATATATAGAGAGAGAGAGAGAGAGAGAGAGAGAGAGAGAGAGAGAGGGTACCGACAGGTACAGACCCAGGGGCGGACTGGGTCCGCTCCAACCAACTCAATTTTTATAAAAAATAAAATAATAGGAAAAAAATAAGAAAAAATAGTTATTTATTTATTTATTAAATTAAGGGTTGATTAAAAAAATTACCGTATGAGAAAATTTTATCCTATCTACTATCTAGCCCACCCGAATTTTAATTTCTGATTCCGTGGCTAGGTATAGATCGATCAAGGCCGAGGTTAATTTGGGTTTGCTTTAATTCTTTCCAATTTATTTTTGATTTTAAGGAAAAAAAAATAAATACAAAATGTGATTAATTACAAAAAATCTATTTATTTATTATATTAAGGATTCTATTATTGAAAATGATCTAGAAGAAGAAGAAGTTTTTGTTTCTAGTTGGTCGATCTTCATATATATACTTGTGTTGGCGGGCCTAAGGGTGTTTTATTGCTTCTTGAGAGTAACTCTAGAAAAAAAGATTATGTTAATATAACTTGAATTTGGACTTATTATCTATTTTGGGTTTAGACCCATAGTTTGTTTAGAGTTTATAATGAGTCACTATATATATACTCATGAAACCTAACAATTTGTAACCTAGTTTCTTATTTACCTCCATAATATAGAACCCTATTCTTCTGCCTTTGGACGTAGGTAACACATCGTTGCCGAACCTAGTAAATCTCTATGTCTTGCTTTTCTGTTATTGTTTTCATTACAACAAACTGGTATCAAAGCAAGGTTGTGATTTTCGTTGAGAATGATGTATGGATCTGTGGTGAAGATTGACAAGTTTACTAGAAGAAATTATTCCAGTCTGTGGCATATAAAGATTAGGGCTTTGCTTAAGCAACAAGGTTTATGAGCACCGTTAACCGCCGACAAGAAAGGGGTAGATACAACCACCCCTAAGTACGACCTTCTGGAGGAGAAGGCTTATTCGACGATCATGTTGTGTTTCGCAGACGATGTCATAACTAAGGTTGCCGATCAGGAAACCGCTAGCGGCTTGTGGCTAAAGCTAGAGAGTTTGTACATGATAAAGTGTCTAACGAACAAGTAGCGCGGTTGTTCGGGCTGCATATGCAAAAAGGCGAGCAACTCAAAGATCATCTCGAGTTAGGTAATATCGATGTTAAATAGAGGACGGAAATGCTGCCCTAATTCTGCTGGTATCCCTACCCCCACATACGAGAGCTTTGTTCAATCATTATTAGGAAGGATAACATTACATTGGAAGAGGTCAAGTAGAAGTAGTCGCTTCACAACAGACAGTTGCGTCTAAAGGCAAGCACATCATTTACAAATAATCAGTATGGCCAACAGAGGCAATTCTGACAGTAGAAGAGGCAAGAAGCATGATAGCAAATCAGACCCTAAACTAGATGACTATCCTAAGAAGAAGAGGCATGAGCAGAAATCTAGGTCTGCAGTATAGTAATTGATGGTGGAAATACTTCTAAGGAAGATATTGTCCTACTAGCAGATGGTCGCACACATCATGATGTGTGATTTCTTGATTCAGGTGCATCATGTCACATATGTCCTTGAAGATAGCTGTTTACAACATATAGATGTGCAAATAAGGGCATGTCTCTATGGGAAACGATATATGCCATTTGCAATGTTGTTGGGATCGACTTAGTCAGGCCTCAGACATACGATGGGAAGTGTCGCACATTGGAGGAAGTCTAACATGTGCCATCTATGACGAAGAATCCGATATCTCTAATTGTATTAAGGGACAAGGGTTTCGGATACACAGAATATGGTGGAAAGTTGTGCATGTTTGAAGGCTCGAATGTGGTTTTTCAGGGAGTCGATCAAGCAGGGAAAGAGAACTTTGTATGCCCTACAAGGTTCAACAGTCACAGGTGTTGAATATGCTGTTTGAGTTAAGGCTAAGGAGATCGACTATTGCTGAGGAGGTGGAGTTGAACTTCACTCCAACAGAGACTCACCTGAGTTGATCACTGACCAATCGTCATAGACAGGTACTACTAGCTGAGTCAGATACTTTTGAGACAACGAATATACCACCACACATGAACAGGTGGAGCTGCACATCGGAGTATGTTGCTCTAGATTGACCAAAAAGGGTTGACATCAAGGGGCTTGCGAGATCCAGGTCTGACGATCTGGTGGGATATGCTTTGCAAGTGGCCGAGGAGGGGGAGGATGATTTTCCATCCAACTACAAGGTTGCTATTTTTGAAGGTGAGTCGGCACACTGGCAAGCTAAGAAGAGAACTAGAGTGAAGAAGGTGGAAACCACTGATAATCTCGCTGATATGTTCACCAAGCTAATTCCAAAGAGCAACTTTCAATACTCTTTGGACTTGCTTAACATCACCGGTTGTTGAGTTGCCCTGTGGGATAATCTTGGTCCTCCTATGAGGACAAATCTAAGGCAGGGAATTGTCTGGCACTTGTCATGGTGCATGTGTTTTTTAGAGGATTCAAGTCAAGGTGGAGATTTTTTAATATGCCTTGAATTTGAGCTTATTATTTAATTTGGGTTTAGGGCCATATATAGTTTCATGAATCCTTATATATACTCATAAAACCTAACAATTTGTAACTCTATCTAGTTTCTTGTTTGCCTCCATAATAAATAATCCTATTCTTCTGTCCGTGAACGTAGATAACACATCGTTGCCGAACTACATAATTTTTTGTGTCTTTCTTTTCTATTATTGTTCTCGTTATAATAGACTACTCTCCGTTTGATTCTTTTATAACTCGTTTGTCTATTTTTCTTGAGTCTTTAATTTTGCCTTTTTCTTAACAAAAAAAAAAAGGTAATTAGAATGGATTAATAGCATGTTGATTATTGAACAAGAGAGGACAAACAAGTTAATATAGGAAAAGAATCGGCGAAATATACGGCGTCTGGGCTAATGTGAGCCAAATCCCAATATATCTCCGAGTTCTAACTCTTTGTTCTTTGTGTTGGATGTTTAACTCAACTCTTAATTTTATCGATCACAGCCCTAATTATATATTATTACTCCTCCAATTTCTTTTTCTTTCTAGGCTGTTTTGTTGCTTATATATATATGTACGCCAATATCTGAGCGTCATTTTTAGTTACGTTTAATCCATCAATCAGCTCTATTATTTGGGCCTAAAATTCCACCACAGTGTACAATCTATCTTTATACCTATAATAATACAATCAAAATACTCCTACGTAGCCTATATTGTAGCGGACTCGATTTAGTAAAAAAAAAATCCACCAAAAAATTATTAAATTAATACGTTTTCATAATTTGTATAAAAATTATCATAAGTCCTAATTATTAAAATAATATTTAAGTTAATTGATAAAAAAATATAAATGAAAACTATTTCATAGTCATACTTATCATAAATTTATCAACAGATTAGTACGGAGAAAGAAACTTGACTCGAGCAACTTTGGAATGATGATGTTATTCATGTAGTATGAATGAATTGAACCCACAATGGTAAAAATATGAAAAGGGTTGAAAATGGTAAAAACATCTACTCCGTAGTATTTGACAAAGTTAAAAGGTAAAGAGTATAAAAAGCTTCCAAAAGCTGCAAGGGGTAGAAGAAGCATCCACGTACTGCTACCATGCTTTTCAAGCTGTACAATAATTGAACGGCTTGACTATGTGTACCTGGGGCAGGTTCTATATGCACTACGAGGACAGATCGTGGATCCGTCTTTTGTAAATATTTAAAAAAATATACGGACGGATCCTAGATCCGTCAGTTAAAAAAAATTACATAGGACGGATCCTTGATCCGTACTATGTAAATTATTAAAAAAAAAAGAAAAAAAAGAAAAGCAAAAGCTGCTTTAAGCTGCAGAGCAGCAGCTTTTTTTGAAGGCCGGATCCAAGATCCGCCTTGTTAATCCCCCCTCTTTTTTATTTTTTTATTTTTTTACAACACACGGATCATAAATCCGTCTGTTGTAACGCATATAGCACCTGTCTCCGGTGCATATAGTAACATCCTAATTGAATGTCTTGACGTCCCCGGCCATTTGGTGATCAATTGGTTTGTCAACCTTAACTTTTCAAAGTTTTTACTTAAGTAGTAATCCTTCCAATCCAAAAAGATTGTCGTTTGACTTTTTAATACGTATTTTAATGAGCTAAAAACTATATAAAATATCAACATTTTTTTAAATTATTTTTTTACAACTTAATATTTGTTGGTAATAAGTATTAGATTATAAAAAAAAAAAGTTAATATATTATATAGTTTTTAGCTTCTTAAAATACGTGTTAAAAAGTCAAACGACATTCTTTTTGGATCGGAGGTAGTATGACTTATAATGAGATCGCCGGTGCCAAACACCGGCCTATAACAATCTCCTTTCTTAATTACCATTATTCTTTTGAAATACACCTATATCGATTCGGAGGCGATGGTGTCCATCACCTCCGAATCAAAAGTAACCACTGGAGTCGGGTTTCAGATGCAATTACTTAAAACTTTTGAGTAATAGGGTGAATGTCGGAATTTCAACTAATATAATAAGGAGGGCAAGAAGAAGAAGACAGTGAGAAAAAAGATTCCCATAATAAGGGTTTTGAGGGATACATACATACATGAAGCAATACATTTGAGGGTATATGGTAATGGTATCAATCAATGTGGTTTGTTGAAAGCTCCATATATACTTGAACTCATTATATTCCAGGTGATGGACAAGGGGAGTGCAATATGGCAGGAGAGGTTAAAACAACAAAAGTGTACGTGTTGAAGAGTATATTCCCACGCCAGACCAGCCAGCTTAATTGTCAATGTCGGTTCGATCACTCACTTGAATCCTCCATCCTCCTCGACTGCTTTCTCTGGACTCCATATATATCTTTTCAAAATTCGCCATCACTCTCGCCATGAATGTATATATATTGCTTTTAGAAGAACAAGTAGTACGTGTTGAAGACTACAAGCATGAGCTTCTTGCAGGATTTATGTTACATCAGTACTGATGGAGTGGATCAGGACCCGGATGGCTGCTCTTTATTTATCAATTCAAGGAGTGGATCAGGACTACCTATATAGCTTTATGTATACATTGCTGAATGCTGAATATATTCCTTTTTACATTACCTATCTTACCCTCTCCCGATCGATAATAATAGGGTCGGGGGTTCAATTAATGTCCCTTCTATCCTGTATCAAACCAATATCAAATAGTAGGTGGTTATGGAAGGCATATTTTATCGTTAGACAGGATTATAATTAATTTAAGTCTGTTCAACAACAACAAAAATTTAAGTCTTGTTTTTATCTTTAATAGTAGGGAACTGTGTAAAATCATCTGTTTGGATGATCAAAGATGAATTTTTAATTCGAATACATTCCTTCTCTTGTCTAGTTAAAATGGCTTCATTATTATATATTATGTGTACCAATGTGAAACCGTATATTCAAAGAAAAAGTTCATGCAACTTTCAATAAGCTAAGATAATTTTATATTAAATTTGCTTAACTTGATGCCCGTCCTACCTTGTATAATTCAACCCAAACTTGAATTCATATATTTTACTCATTCGACAAATTGAGAACAGGTTCAATTCATAAAAATTATAAAAGATATATGCTACACAGACAAATAAACTACAAGTTACATATTGTCACTAGATCCATCCTTTCGGTTGATTGCACATACACCATGTTCGAGTTCACTCTCCAGGGAAGTAAAAGGTCTCCCATCAAATGTGAAGTCAGTCATCGTTATTACATAAAAATAAAAATAAATCTGATATGACTCTCATTTTATATGGCATGATTATATATAATTTCCCAAATGTATCAAAAAATTATCCACTATTTTTATATATGTAGCATGACCAATGGTACCCTCATCGATTGTTGCTAAATGGTAATGACTAATGAGAATAGGCATTTTTATGATGAAGTCTCATCCACTTATTTCAAAGATACACACTAGATAAATTTTAGGTTGTAACAACTTAATATGATGGATCATTTTTCTTTTGGGTTATGTTGTGGTCAGTTCAAATGTAAGTGTCCGGATTCCAAAGAAGTTGGGTCCACCTCCCTTAACTAATTTGCTTGTGGGTTGTTCTGATGGGCTTCGGTTGGTTGGAATGCAAACATATTGGGCCTAATAAGTAAGATACTAATTTTCCTTTGCCCAACTCCCTTCCAAATTATTGTTGCCATTCTAACAAGGGGAAAACGCCAGTTTAGCTAAAGATATCCGGTTCGAACCCCGAATGACCGCTCTTTATTTATAAATTCAAGGAATGCCTCAGTTTATCCCTAATTAATTTGTATGTATAAAATTACTTGGTTGAGTCCTTGAGAGTTTGTTCTACCTCACTTCACCCAATCCAAAGAGGCTAACATATATAACCGAGCATATATTATAAATAATACTCCCTCCGTATCACAAAACTTGTAGTTTTAGAGTAGTAAACTTGCATAAAAAAAACTTGTTGTTTTAGCTATAGTTATTATCTTTATAGGTAATGATTGCTCTTTTTATAGGTAATAATTAGTGCTTTTGGTACTTTATCCTATAAAAGTAAAGGAAATATAGGTATTATTAATAAGTGTGCATAAAGCTAAAACTACAAGTTTTGCGATACGGAGGGAGTATATAGTTTTTCATTATTTTATAATGAAAAATAATCAAATTATAAGGTAAAGATTCAAGAGTCGGATAGATCTGACTCCTCAAGAGGTCTATAAACGACAGACGGCGAACGGTCGAAACATTAGGGACATACAAGTAATTTACCCAAAAAAGAAAAAAAGAGGAGTAACGGATAATGAATGAAATTCAAAAAAGAGTGCAGCAGGTTCCGCGCACCAGAAAAGGCCAAAGCGAGTAACCGAGTAATGGCATTGGTTCCAACTTCCAAGAGGAAGCCCACCCTTCGACGATAAAGGAAAGTAGAGAATAAACCCACTTAAATTGTACAACACCACACTGTACACAAATTGGGAATGGAGATGTATGATTCATCCTCTATCTGCAGCTACAGGATAGAGATGCATCCTCCTTTTTAATCCAAATCCAAATACATCCATCCTTGATCCCTCCCTTACAAATAATTGCAATCACTAATGCCCCATCTCCCCAGTCCAGTCCATCATCTTTATTAATCATTTCTTTCCTCCTATAAATTTCCCCTTTTCTTTACTGTTCTCTCGCTTTACAATCTTTCCGGCCATGGCCATGGATGCCTATGCCCGTTTCATCCCCGGCGTTCTTGAAACGCCGTTGGCCACTTCCGTTTTCTTCGGAGGGATCTTGCTTTTTCTGTTCGCCTTCCTCTTTAGGAGCTCCCGGATTCGTGGGAGGACTGCCCCTTCGCAGCTTAAGCCTGTACCCAGTAAGTTGATTGTTTAAATTAACTTGTTAGTGTTTTGAATCTTGAGTTTCTGATTTCATTGCAGCGAAACCCTGATCTCAACTGCACATGAATTTTGATATAGGATGTTTGTTATAAAAAAAGGAATAAATTCAAAATAGAGTTGATCGAATTGCTGATACCGGATATGAAATATGAATTTGAAACCTAGGGTTGAGTTTCTGATACTTATATCTTGATATGGATGCCAAACGACCCCTAGTATGAAATATATGATGAAATGAGTAATGTGCAAGAATTTTGATAACACAATTGGATGAACTACTTAGCATCAATTCAATTGAACAAGAGGATTTGGAATCTTGGATTGGTGTTTATGCAGAGGTGGGTGGGCGGTTGCCGTTGCTTGGGAATTTGCTGCAGCTCAAGGAGAAGAAACCCTTCAAGACATTCTGTCGTTGGGCGGAGGTTTATGGTCCTATCTACTCCATCCAACTCGGTTCTTCTAACGCCATCGTCCTCAATTCAGCTGATGTTTGCAAAGAGGTCTCTCTCCTTGTCTACTCTGTTGGTGTTCTTTTTCTATTTGTTTCACAATATATACATATTGCAGGCACTGAGACCTCCTAAAGAGAAAGGATGAATACTCATTGTCATTGCTAAATAGTTTGATTGAAACATTACTCCACTCAGTTACACTGCCAAATAGTTGATGCATTCTTTTGTTATTTCTCGCCACTTCTGTTTATCTTGTTGTATTGTGTTAGACTCGAATCAACAGAAAGGCAAATGAACATACATTGGTAGTAGGTCTTTATTGTTGTTTTATGCTGTTGGTTCAGGCAATGGTTACAAGATTCTCTTCCATATCAACAAGGAAATTGTCCAAGGCGCTGACAATTCTTACTTATGACAAGTGTATGGTTGCAACAAGTGATTACAATGACTTCCACAAGATGGCAAAGCGACACATACTCAACAACCTCTTGGGATCAAATGCTTTGGTATACATATATGCATATATACCTGCTCTTGTTTTTGTGCTAACTTCCTTGCTTTCTCTAAACACCTTCATCATCTCAATTACCTACTTGAGTGCTTCTCGAATTCGTGCAGAAGCGCAACCGATACCTTCGTGAGATCATGTTAGGTAACATCATGGATGGCCTTCATGCCCACCTAAAAACCAATGCTTCTCAGCCGGTGAACTTCAGAGACATCTTTGAGTATGAACTCTTTGCATTGGCTTTGAAAATTGTGAGAGCTCTCTTTCCCCAATTCTAGTTTGTAAAATGCACCCTTTTACAGTGAACAAAACCGGCAACTTAACTCACAGGTGTGATTGGATGTGTAGGCATTTGGGCGTAACATCGAATCCATCCATGTCCCAGAGTTTGGGCGTACAATCTCGAGGAAGGAAATATTCCGCATCCTAGTGATCGACATGATGGAGGGCGCAATTCAAGTGGATTGGAGAGATTTCTTCCCATATCTGAGATGGGTTCCGAATAATGTCGAAGCCAAGATTCGAAACCTGGCTTTCCGTAGGGAAGCAGTGATAAAGGCACTGATCAATCAGCATAAGAGACTGACTGAAGCTGGACAGGTGACCGATCATCCATCTTTCCTCGTCGTGCCTTCACATTTAAACAACTTACAGGTTACTTTAGCTTTGAAAGTAACTCCTACATGGTTTTGTAAACATCAGAAACAGGAAATTGAAAGCCATCTTGATATGCTTTTATTGGAAGAGAACACGCTGACAGAGCCACAAGTCGTTATGCTACTATGGGAGCCGATCATAGAGACGTCGGATACCACTTTAGTGACTACCGAATGGGCACTTTTTGAGCTTGCCAAGGACCCTGAGAGACAGGTTAATGTTGTTCAAGTCTTTGAGTTTGTTGTGTTAAGTAATCATCTCATGTTTCAACTAAATCTTGCCCTGCATTTTGATCCTTGTAGAGTCGACTCTATGAAGAACTTCAGACGGTCTGTGGCGGTAAGAAGGTTACCGAAGAGGACCTTCCCCAGCTTCCTTACTTGGGTGCTATTTTCCATGAAACTCTTAGGAAGAATAGCCCGGCTCCCGTTGTTCCCATTCGATATGCTCATGAAGATACCCAAATCGGAGGATATTTCGTTCCGGCTGGAAGTGAGGTGAATGTTATGATTCACTCAACCTGATAAGAGATGTGAAGAGAACAAAGAGTCTCACATTGATAATATGAAAGAACAAGCCTTAATATATAAGTCGGTGGACTACTTCTCGGTTTTAGGATGAAACCCCACTCGGCTTATGTGTTATGCTATTAACGTAGGGGCGCACGTGTGCACGCGACCCTTGGTCACGAGTCCTAACGGACTTCAGTAAACCATGTCGATTTACTTTTGGCTCTTATTGTATAGCTCACGTCTCTCATTCGGAATTTGGCCTACATTTTGCAGATAATCATCAATCTCTATGGCTGCAATATGGACAATAGCCTCTGGGAAGAACCTGAAAGGTGGATTCCAGAGCGATTCCTGAACGATAATTGTGACCCATATGACTTGTACAAGACAATGGCCTTCGGAGCTGGGAAGAGGGTCTGCGCTGGCTCGACTTTAGCAATGCTAGTTGCGTGCGTGACAGTCGGAAGATTGGTGCAGGAGTTCGAATGGAGGCTGAGGGATGGGGAGGGAGGGGAAGTCGATACTCTCGGGTTAACCACTCGTAAGCTTCACCCTCTCCATGCTCTCATAAAACCAAGGAGTTAACTAGGCCATGGCCGGGCCTGATCGACAAAGGTAACTAGCTAGACCTAGGATATCGTTTTCGGGTAGCCGGTGATCGAGTTGTGACCCTGTTTGTAGCATTTAGACAGCTATAAAAGACTCTTTTTTTATGAATGATGAATCCTCATCGAGATTGTTGGAACTCTGTGATCAGCTATAAAAGACTTTTTTTTTTTGTTTATAGCGGGTCGAGCTATAAAATAGCCCAAGTTCAATTTTACTAGAATATATTCTTAAAGTTCGGGTTATTTCTGATTTTGGTTATAGCGAGTTCGAGTCTTATTGGATTTCGGTTTAATCGGATTCGGTTCATTTAGTTTTGTAACGGTTCGGGTTATATGGTTATTCGAATGTCGAGTTAAAATGGGTTATCGGGTTAGATTTCAAGTGATGGATTGTACTATGTTTTTTAGTATTTGAGTCAATCAGTTTCAGATGAGTTGGGTCGAATTTTGAGTTCGAATCGAGTCTTAATGGCTCAATTCATTAGGTTTCTTTCTAAAAATACCTAATAGTTGTGTTGATCAACTTCAACCTATATTTGTCTTAAGTCGTTGTCACTTGTTGCGACTTATATATGAAGAATACTTTTGTCCAAAACTTTTGCATGGTGGCTACTGGCTACGAGTGTGACATGTCACACTTGGATCATTGGATGTCAACTTCCCACTACATTCATCTTGATCTTGATTCCTTTTAGATTCTGGTAGGGTTATTATTTGAGTTGAATAAGTCAAATATATTTTGCTTATATTTAACTCGTTTAAAAACGCGTTAATTTTAAGACAAAGCTAAATTTGAAGTTAATCTTAAAATTTTGCTCATATTTGTCTAGATTAGTAAATAAACGAACTTGCGATCGAGTCAAGCTTTTTATGTCAAGCTTAAGCAGAGCTCAAGTTACCTGACCTTATAAAGTGTCTCCATTTGCTCATGACATAGTAATTTAAAGGGAAATTATATAAATTTCATAAGATTCGAGCTATTCAAACCCAAGTTGAAATGAGCTTAAAATGTTTTCATACTTGACTTCTTTAATAAATAAGCGTGACTAAGTTCTCAGCTTATCTTATATGAGGCGACTAAAATAAAATGGTCTCATGATTGGTTTCCCACGCTTGAGGATGAAACTATTGGCGTACTAATGAACTTTTTGTTCCCACCAAAAATGGACAAAAAGTTGGTTGCTGAATCAAAGTATTGAAGTAAATGCAAAACCATGAGAGACATGAAGATGTGGAATGTTTTGTGGGTGCATTGACCATATAGACATCGCCCTGTTAATTTGGATCCCACCACCTCCACGCTTCCTACACGGCTACTCCCTCTACCGGTCTACCCCCATCATTCTGTCAATTCCATCATATTCTCCTTCGCCTGTACACTCTTCCGGATAAACTTGCCTGCAATTTGTATAAAACCCGAGATCTTACGAGGTGCCAGTCTATGTCAGTACGGATTGCCAAAGAGACGTAGACGGTTGATGGTGCTGGGGAGTGAAGGCACATGCGATAATGTCGGCATGGGATTCAAATCCGTTGTTTATGGGGAGGTGGTGGGCTCCCCCACCCTCCCCCGTGCATCCCGGGAGCCCCACCCCTCCCCCTTCCAACCTCCATCAAAACCCATTTCGGTCTCCCCCCAAATCCAATCGATCCATTCCCTAATTTCCCTCTTCTCTAATTCAAAATACTATCTTCCCCTGCAAGATTGGAAGAGATGTCGGCGGAATTGGGCGAACAGCGGCTGCTGAAAGGCGGTTATGTTGGCGGCGGTGGTGGTGCGGCGGGGCAGCAGGAGCCGGAGAACATCCCGTGCCCGCGGTGCGAGTCCACCAACACCAAGTTCTGCTACTACAACAACTACAACCTGTCCCAGCCGCGCTACTTCTGCAAGTCCTGCCGCCGCTACTGGACACGTGGCGGCACCCTCCGTAACATCCCCGTCGGCGGCGGCTCCCGCAAGTCCTCCAAGCGACGCTCCTCCCGCCCGTCCTCCTCCTCCTCGTCCTCCTGTGCCACCTCCCAGCCGCCTCCCCCGCTTGCTAATGGCGACGATCACTCCGACCCGATCAAGATGACGTCGTTACAGGGCCCTCCGGTTGTCGACGCGCCCGACGTTAACTTGAACGAGGGGGTCCCCGTGGCCGTGGGGAGCTTCAGCTCGTTGATGGGATCAGTACAGCCGAATAACAACCCGCTGATAGGCCTGGGCGGGTACGGGCTCGGGTTGGGCTTTGACGGGTTAGCGTTCGGGCCGACCACGGACGGGCCTGTAGGTGGCGGGTCAGCTGATCAGGAACCGCCTTCAGAGTGCAACACTTGGCAAGTCGGGGAAGCCGAGGGAGGGATGGCGGATGGCGGAGATTGCTTCGGGTGGCCCGACCTAGCGATTTCGACCCCCGGCCCAGCCCGCTTTGAATATAGCTTCTGGCCGGCTAATTAAGGGCATGTTTGGCATGTCAACCAGTTTGATCGATAAACGCTACATAGTATCTCAAATATCCATACCAAAAACACTTGTTTTGGAATTTGTGTGTTTTATATAGTTAAGCTTCGAATTCGTGCCTTTTTTTTTAATCACTTGTTTAATTCGGGGTGTGGCACTACATATTTACCAAAATTCTGTTTTGGTGTTTAATTTTATTTTTTTTATATATAAAAAAAAAGATTTGTGTAAAATTTTCAAACATACCATAGCCTTTTGTATAATTATGTATTTGTTCAGTTTAGACTCATATCATCAGCTTCTGAGTTTCTGGCCATGATAAATTTAAGTAGAGCTAAACAGTTTAATTTGAGAAAAATTGAAAACATTTAGTTGTGGACACAAATGCAATGGGATCGGCTTGAAAAATAACTCAAATGTGAAATTGAAAAAAAAGGGTGGATGGTTTGAGACAATTTACTTGTACAGATATGATTTGAAAGCTTTCCAATAAGTTCACACATGAAAGCATCAATCATGATTGATGACGATATATTCATTTTAACTGATCTTAATTAATTGGTGGCCCCTAATTTCTAATTACTCCAAAGGCGTGCGTAACACAGCTTGCCGTTAATTAGTTGACTACCGCTTCCATGGGGCCAACAAATTCGACATGTTTTCCGATGACTGCGATGTCTATAAAGTTGTTTTAATATCAAAAGACCCGCCTCAATATAATTCGGAGCAATGACTGGGACGTGTGTATAGACGCATATGCGCTAGGGGCTAATAAGCTTGTTACGCTTATATTTTGGCTTTGGGTGTAGGGTTTATGGGGTTTGAGGGATGGGAAAAGTGTATCGGGATTCCCGTCCTCATGTTTGGGTTAGTATTTTGATACCAAACGAGGGCCGGTTCGTTTTATGTTGTTTGTATCGATCAAGAACTCCGTATAGCCTTTAATAGGAGGCATACTATTCCGCCTTTTCTGCATTTTTAGACGTACCATGGCTTGTAAAGTTGTAATGGTCCACGAATGAATAAAATCTGATAATGTTAGGGTTGGGGTGTTATGTGAACACGATGAATTAGACTCGTACTCGGCTCGAAAAAACTCGGTTAGCACTTGTTCACATTAAAAACAAGTCGAATACGAGCAGGTTCCCGAGCTCGAGCTTTATTCGAGCTACTCATATAACTCGATTTTTTCCATAAATTACGATTTTGCCCTTTTGAGCTAAAAAACAATCTTATATAATAGTATAATACTCCCCCGTTAATTAAAACATGTCATTTTAGACATTTGCACATTTTTTAAGAAAGTAAATAAAAACAAACAAAAATACACTTATATCCCTAATTTTTACTTTATTTTTCTACTTTATTGAAACAAATCTCTAATCATTACAAGGGTAGTTTTGGAAAGTGAATACCAAAACACCTAAAACGGCAAGTTTTTCTTAACAAAATTTTACTCATAAAACGACATGTTTTTCTTAACGGATGGAGTACAACTATCATATAAGCTCAAAAATGGGCTGCAAATAAGTTTCTAGCAAAAACGAGCCGCCACGATAAAACGAACTTGTGACGAGCTCGAACAAAAACAATCTCGAGTTCGATCTTCCTCTGCAGCCCGCGAGCCGAGTCTAAACAGAGTTTTAGGCTCGGAAAATACAGAACTGCAGGCTCGGCTCGAATTTGTCTCGACAAAAAACGAGGTGAACATGAGCACCTAGTACTCGACTCGTTCGACTCGAATAACACCCCTAATTAATGTATCCTCATTCGCCTCAAGCTTAAGTTTAATGTTGGCATTACTCATGCTCGTACAAACAACACTATGTAGCTAAGTAGCTTGATCCAAACAACACACACCGGCATTCATATAGCACGGTAATTAAATCAACCACAAAATGCAGTTGCAGATATGCCCTTCCATTAGTGTGGAGGCTTGAAGAATTTGAGCTTAAGCCCATCGTTAACGATGCTCCAAATGCCTCCGATTGAGAACGCCAAGCTGAAGGCAACGCCAAGCCATCCCAAAGTCCAGTGGAAGTACCAGTTGAAACTGCGCCTCACCGGCTGTTTGAGCAGCACCCACATGAAGCAAGGGTACGCGAACGTCACCGGCAGGGTCAGGCCTCCCAGCAGCCCCGCGAGGCTCGACAGGAATGGGAATGCTACCCCTATGAGGAGGGAGATGAATCCGCAGACCACTCTGAATCCTGATCTCACCCAGATAGAGCAAGGCCTGTTTGTCCGGCTCGTGTAGCTTGCCTCAAAGCTGTCGAAAACCGGCATTGAGTATATCTGGAAGCTGCTCAGGCAGCTGAACACCACCAGTAGGAATGTCAGTGCCAGAACTCCCCTTGGGATGTCGCGGCTGTGGAATCCGTATAACGCATTCAGCGTCCCTCCTGATGGCATCTGTCCAAAAATAGAGGATGAATGATCCAGTTCAAGCTTTTGTGTTAGAAAGGTGGATCCCGATCTTTTGACTTACAAGATTTCCGTAGGCCCAGTAGCCTCCAATGGCGATAGGGAACAAGCACATAGCGATGAAGAAGTAAGCAATCTTGGCTCCTCTCCACATTGGCACATGGGATGGGTGCTTGAACGTCGATGGCATTGTCGACTGCAAAGGAAAATTACCAACACTTGAGCCGATTCACGAAAATAAGCCAAAAAAAAACTAAGTGTATAACCCAATTGCAAACTAACCTGGATCTCCAAGACCAAATTGTGACCCCGAAAAGCAAAGGCTATGATTCCAAGCGCGTTAAGGGCGGAAAACATGGTGGCAGTGGAAGAAGGCATGGAGATCGGATGGTAGGAGATCGTTGGCGGCCTTTGTTGGCTGACGGAGAGCACCCAAACCATGGTGGAGTATGTTATAGCAGTGACAGCACCGATCAGGGAGAGCCCTGCGATTGAATTGAGATTCGGAAGCTGAGACAGAACAATGCACAAGGAAGTGAACACCAGGTACCACTCGACAGTAGTGAGCGGGTTGGATGAGCAAGCCGGTCCACAGACTATCTGAAAGAAGAGCTTCATGGCCTCTCCGCCCATGAGGATCAGCGCAGTAGCTGTGCCTGCTGATAGGTACACCGTTGGGAAGAGAGCGAGCCAACGGCCCATTCTGTCGCCAAATGCAGCTTCCGCGAGCTCCACATATCGGTTGTAACGCTTTCCGGGGACTGCTTCATGGAGCTGAACTAGTATCCATAGTGTGTAGAGTTGCCAAATGTATGCAATGGTAAGAGACAGTATCCCCCAACTCCTACAAATTTCAGTTGGATCCCAAAGTGTACAAATCAAGTTTCTAAAATGCACCTTAATTTCTTAGCTCATAATTCAAGACATGTTCTTGAGAGTGAAATTTCAGTACAAAAAAGGAGTGTAAATTGCCAATGATTGCACATTTAATGGGAAAGAGATCCATATTTAAACAAATTAATTAGAAGAAATTAAACAAAATAAGGTTTATTTGGCTGGAGCATCCGCATTAGTGCGGGTTTCTTGGGTTTCTTAAACAAAATAAGTTGTTCATGATTTATGGTTTGATTTTTTTTAACTATAAAATTTGTGAAAACGCCATCTAGCAAGTCAGAAACATTTCTGACCAAATGGAAACAGTCAAAGTTTCTAATTTTGTTGGTCAACTAAACTGTTAAAGTTTATGACATTTTAGAAACGTTTCTGAGGTGTTTTCGCGGAGTTTCAAAATTTCTTCATATGCAGAAACGCGAAACCGCTATGAATAGAGTTTCGGGGTATCATAGCTAAAAACTATCAATATGGTGCTCTCAGGTTCGATCAAAGGGAATTAAAGTAGGGCATGAATGTGTTCCCACAGCCAACTTTAAAAAGAAGCAAATGATGATGAGGTTCCTTGAGTGTGCAGCATCAGCTTAACAAATTGTCAAAAGCAAAAACTGATATGAAAGGGACTTGACTGAGATACATGCTACTTAACTGGAGTCTTTAAATTTGTGAAATGTCAGATATATACTTTTTCTCATCATACATCAGGTATAGTGGAGTATCTAATGAAATCTGAATATTGTCAATATTATAAGGAAAAGGAAGCCCATTCAACAGTCTCCATCTCACCTAAATGCCTAAATTGACCACACGTTTGACTAATGGTCTGTTTTTTTTATAGGGTTAATTACGTAAATTCACCTTCAAATTAGTTTTTCTTGCAAACAACCCTTTGGTTGTTTGCAAGAAAAACTATTTATGTCGAAAAAAATGATCAAAATGTGTCATAATGTCATTTTATTTTAAGAGGGGGGTAAGTGATTTGGAGCCCAACTCGTAATGAAGCAATCTTTGGCAAGCAAGGGTTACATAGTTTATGATTCTTCTTATCTCATTTGCTTAATGTTGAGGGATCAAATCGTAGAAAATAAATTTTTAAAAGAAAAAACATATCAATTGTGAAGTTTGTCAAAGCCTCTTTTAAAATCTTATAAATAAATAAGTTTTTCATACCCAATTTTACACCATGTCATGACAAACATAGTAATATAACAACAACCATAGGCATAGAGGATTAACATTAGGAATTTGTTTAAAATATTAATAATGTGCTTACTGCTTAATAAAAAAAAAAAAAGAGGGAAATATATACCAGCCGAGAAAAGCGAAGGCGACGGGGAGCATGAGAGCCTGGAAGCCGACGCCGGCGTTGAGGTTGTGAAACGCAGCGTAGTGGGAGTTGCCGTTGCGGGACTCGGTGATGGGGAGCCAGGCGTCTTGAGGGTTGAGCTTGGTGAGGTGGCCCACCTCCTCCAGGTACCCTTTCATGTTCACCAGCACCCGCTTCATCGGCGTCCCGATCGGGCTCAGGAACCTCGGCGATATGAACGACGTCGGCGTCCACCCCGCCGACGACTTCCCCTCCTTCGACGCCGCCCTCCCCGTCCCCGCCGGAGACCTCTGCCCCGACGGAGTCAGTAACTCCGGCGTCGAGGCTCCCCGCAGCGGCGTCGCCGGGATCGATATCAGCTCCGTCTCCGGCCTCTCCTCCATTAATTAATGATGTACGTGTATTTCTAGAACTAACAGACAGAGGGAGCGAGCGAGGGAAGATACGATTGAAAACAATTAATGGAGGGTGTGAAGTCTATTAGGGTTGATTGAAGGATTGGAATTGGAATTAATGGGGTTTGGGATTATGTAAATAAATGGAAGGGGGAGCTGATGAAGTGATGATGAGAGGGGCCATCAGCGTGCCATTTTCTCTGCTAAAAAGCTTCAATCTTTGGGTTAACTTCAACGTCTTTCTTGCTTTTTGCCTTCTCTTTTCTTTTTTTTTTCCATATCTCTTCGCATGATTTCTAGATTAATTATAATTTTTGAGAATTTTATTTTCGGAATATTAACTGAAAAATGCTCCCTCCAATAGAAATGGAAATGCAAGATATTTCACTTTATAGCATGTATTAGTATTTGTTAGAATGTTAATCAATTTTATTTCATTACTATGTCAAAATACTTGTCGTTTTATTTTTTTTGTCACGTTTTTTAAGAAATTAAAAATTATATAAAATATTAATTTTTTTCATAATTTTATAGACAGTTGTATTAAGTATGAAATTATTTTTTTAAATTCATAAAATCATTGATATTTTATAGTATAGTTTTTACCGTTCTTAAAAAACGTGTCAAAAGTAAAATGACAAATATTTTGAGACGGATGGAGTATATCACATGAGACTATGAGAGTAAGTTTTTATTTTAATTAGGTAAAAATTCGAGTTCAAACATACCTGAAATTCAATGACCGACCAAGTCGGCAGACGGAACACCGTCAAATCAATCAAGACATTTTAACACAAATCAACAGAGAAGAAAGAAAAACTCAATCAACTCATATAAGACGTCAGCCAACAGGGAAGTTAATGGAGAACAAGGACGCGCCACGCACTATGAGAGTAAGTATTCTAATAAAATATATTTATTTTATTTATAATTTAAAAATATAAAGAGGAAATTGGGCCGGTGGGCCCAATTATTTAACCTAATTAAGCAAATTTCCACCGGTCAATTCAAATTAAACAAATGTCCATCGGGTAGTCCAAACCTAGACTTCTCCCTTCTCGTTATTCTCCCTCTTTCTATGTTCTTCTCTCCCATGTCTTCCCCTCTCTCCCTTTTCCGATCCTTTTGTTCTTATCCTCCTATCCGACAACGTTTGTAGAATTGAGAACCGCTTCCAACCTTTGTTTCCGGCCTTCGTTGACAATCGAGATTGACGGCGATGTCTGAGGGCAAGATCTGTGGGATAGGGTGAATCGAGGGTGAGAGTGATGGAGGTTGTCCGCCTCTTTGTGACTGAGAGGTCCCCCCTAGAAAATCTCAATTTAATGGGACCCAAGGAGAACCTACGGGATCCTTCGCGGTCAATACGGACTTACCTGACTCACAGAGCTCTACCATGTGGCTTGACCTGTGCCACTATGACGCGATCAAAACAAACCTCGGAAATTCCTCCTTAAGGGACTTCACTCAAAATTCATTCAGATCAGGAACCATACCTGTGTCGCGAGTGGTGAACCAGCAGTGGCTCGCGAATATAGATTACTTGCTCTAAATGAGGAACTCTCGAAATCCATAGATAATTGGCACGGAATAGATCGAACGTTATCTCGTGGAGCTGCTTAGTGGCTTCACAAAGGAAGTTGGGGCAGGTGCCGCTCAGACTTGCAGCTTTATCTCTCTCTCTCTCTCTCTCTCTCTCTCTCTCTCTCTCTCTCTCTCTCTCTCTCTCTCTCTCTCTCTCTCAACCTTGAATTCCAAAAAGCCCCTTCTAATATGTTCTCGCCGTTCTTATATAGTGGCTTAGTTGTACGAACTAAGTTATGACAAATGTCTGAAAGGTTAGAGCACGTGGCGAATCCACATGACACATGGGAGGTGGGCATGTGTGACAGCAGTGTGACACGTGATCGTCATGGTGAGCTCTTGAGTTCGTCCGCGAACAACCTAGTTGCGGATTCGTCTTGCCTACCAACCTCTCCTTTAGTGTTCTTTGGGTTCTTTTGCTCGACCCGTTAGAGGGGAGGCTTCCAAGTGACACGGCCCATTTTGCCTAATATTCCTTCTGGTTTCAACAATGACCGCCTCCGACCTCTGACTACCGCCAAGCGAAGGTACTTGATTTTTTTTTTTGGTTTCTACATTCTGATTTTGGGGGTTTTAGGGGTTTGGTGTGCTGATTTTGAGGGTATTTTTATGAGTTTGGTGTGCTGATTTTGTGGTTTTTTAGGGTCGAGTTTCTGTTTGGTTTGTTTAAACATAGGATTAGCTTTATTAGGAGTTGTCATGCCGATTTGCGAGTTTTTAAAGGGTTTGATGTGCTGATTTTGTGGTTTTTAGGGTTAAGTTTCTGTGTGGTTTGTTTAAACATAGGATTAGCTTTCTCGCATGCTTTGTCAGCTGTCTGTCATGCTAATTTTGTGGGGGTTTTTAGGGGTTTGATGTGCTAATTTTGTGATTTTTTAGGGTTGAGTTTCTATTTAGTTTGTTTAAACATAGGATTACCTTTGTCATCTGTCTAACATGCTGATTTTGCATGGTTTTTTAGGGGTTTAATTGGTGTGCTGATTTTGAGGTATTTTTAGGGTTGAGTTTCTGTTCAGTTTGTTTAAACATAGGATTAGCTTTGCCAGCTGTCTGTCATGCTGATTTTGCATGGTTTTTAGGGGTTTGGTGTGCTTATTTTGTGTTTTTTTAGGGTTGAGTTTCTATTTGGTTTGTTTAGCTTTGTCAATTGTCTGCCATATATGCTGATTTTGCGGGGTTTTTAGGGGTTTGGTGTGCTGATTTTTTGGTTTTTTTTAGGACTGAGTTTCTATTTGGTTTGTTTAAATATATGATTAGCTTTATCAGTTGTCTGTCATGCTGATTTTGCGGGGTTTTTTATGGGTTTGATGTGCTGATTTTTTAGTTTTTTTAGGGTTAAGTTGAGTTTCTGTTTGGTTTGTTTAAACATAGGATTAGTGTTGGGGGTCAATTTTCGTGAATAAATTGAATTCATGATTTGATAAAAATATCATCACATTTTTCTTATATGCTAAGAATGTGATAAAAAAAAATCTTCATTTAAGCATAAAGCTTAACATTAAGATAAATTGGACATTTCAAGTTAAAAGGAAGGTGAGGCCCAAATACAAGCCAAACAGTAGCCCAATATGCACATGAGCAGTTGCTGGAGGTTACAAAATATATAAAACGTGGAATGCAGTTAGCCAGTTACACAAAGAAAAAAAACTGTCTACCCCCACTCTACATTAACTGCTCCCAATCCCAGCTGCTATAAAAGGTCACTGTTGTGTTTATTTTGGGGCTTTTCTCTCCCGGCTGGTTTCTTCTTTCCTGGAGAGCCTGCAAACAACAAACACAAGCAAAAGAAAACTCTTTTTATTACTGCAGAAAGAAAAAAAGAGAGAAAGAGAGCACAACATCTCAGCAATCAACAAGAAAGAAGAGAAGGTAGTCCTTTGCCTGGGTCTTGTTCATATAGAGGATTCTTGAAACACCCTCTTATAGAGCATTGAGCTTTAAGAAAGGGGTTTGGGTTTCAGAATCATCAAACAGCCCTAAATCAAGGGAAAATGTTGCTGATTTTTGCTCAAAAGAAACTCAACCGCTAAGCATTGAGCTTTAAGAAAGGGTTTGGATTCTAGGATCATCAAATCTCCCTAAAAGAGGGCGAAATGCTGCCCAAATTCGTCAAACAAACAAAGGGAAACTCTAGCTTTTATTAGGTTCAACAAAAGGACCTTAAAACACTAACTAGAGATCACCAAAGAAACGAAAATCATAAATCAGCAGCAGTGCAGTTTGAAGAAGGCTAAGTCAAGTCTAAACAAATCCCCTAAATTATCCTGGTTGCTACCAAATTGCAACTTGCCTAAGCCTAAAGACTCATAGCTCCAATTTTTCATCAAACGCTACCATCTACTTCAGAATTCAGTTTCTCCTCTTTGCCGTAAACACAAATCAACAGTGGTAAAGGGAGAACTCGCATTCCCAAATCAAAGTGCAAAACCAACCAAAATTGGTGATGAAAAAAAAGAGGAAGCTGATTCAAATTGATGTTGTTTAAAATTGAGCGTTATGAAAACAAACTCAGGGATTGGAACTCAAATTTCCCATCTCAAAATTAACGTGCTCAAAGCACACAAATTGAAACTCAAATCAGACAGAGTGAGTGCCAAATTACACTCCATGAGAGTTTTACAAAGAAAAGGGAGGGGGGTGAGAGAAAGGAGAAAGCCAACGTACCTCGCTCCACACGCCAAACCGGTGGCCGCGCCCCTGCTATCTCAAGTGCTCAAAGCTAGGGCTTCTCTGGCGCCTCCTCAAGCTTCCCAAATGCTGGATTCAGTCACTTCCTCCGTCATCGCCCTAGGCCGAAAAGCCCCAAATTGCAACCCTCGAAATTGCAAACGCCAAAAATCAGTCAAGCAATTAAAAGGCTCCATTAGAAGGCGATGTAAGCGAAAATTCAGAAATTTGCCAACACAGAGGAAAAGAAAAACCTTCATGGATCTTCATCTTTCAAAAGATCTCCTGGTTCATCTCTTTTCCGGAGAGCCACGTTTTTCTTTGCCCGCTCTAGAGCTTCTCGGCTTGACGCCCATGTCACCTTCTTATGCCCTCTGTGGTGTGGCTATGGCGGTGAAGTTTCTCCAGATTGGACCATTGAGCTACGGTCTCTGTAGGCTAATTGATTAAGATTTAAGGGTTTCCACATCCCTTTAGATCTGATTCAATACAGCCTTCGTATAGGGGGAAAATAGGGCAAGAAATTGATGTTTTGGACTATATGGATTAAAGTTAGATGGGCTTATATAACCTTAATTCTAACTTGGTCCATTAGATATCAAAATAAGTAATGGGAAAGCACACAGGGAGAAGTAGTAACAAAATAAATGGAATTGTAAAATACATTCCGTTGATTAAAAGGAAAAACGTGTGTTTAATTACACAAGTGACCCCCTAAAATATAAGAATTAGAATTGGTATAAATTAAGAATTCGAGTTTAATCAAAATATAAAATTAAACTCGTCAAATATTCTTTGCCAATTAATTCTAGTGGGTCGATCTCAAATCGGCTCTAAAATAAAAACGGAGTCAAAACCTCAAATCGAGTTTTACCAAATATAAACTCGGTTGATACAGAACTACGCCTGATTTGATTCTCTTCTAAGAGATACGTAGGCCACCGGACATAAAGCTAAAGCTCGTCTGGTTCAATCGTCAAACCAAAAAAAAATCAAATTTGTTCTAAAAAAGAACTACGTAAAGACTTGATACTCTTTTATGAGTTACGTAGGAAATTCGATATTAAAATTCAATATATATATCGGATTCAGTCGACCGGCTCAAATTAAATTAAATTTGTTCTAGGAAAGAACTACGGATGATTTGATCCCGTCCTAACGGGTACGTAGGTAGCTCGACATAAAGCTTATGCTCGTCGAGTACAATCGTCAAAACAAAACAAATTAAATTGGTTCGTTTAGAACTACGTATAGACTTGATACTCTTTTACGAGTTACGTAGGAAATTCGATATTGAAATTCAATATATATTGGATTCAGTCGTCTGCCCCTAAATTCACTTCTAAATGAATATAAGGTCAAACCCAATTAAACTAAATTGGTTCTGAAAGAACTACGGATGATTTGATCCCGTCCAAACGGGTACGTAGGTAGCTCGACATAAAGCTTATGCTCGTCGAGTACAATCGTCAATCCAAAAAAAAAAATATATACTTGCTTCGTTTCCAAATGAAGTTAAGTCGGTCAAGTAAAATCGGTTCGTTTAGAACTACGTAAAGACTTGACGCCTCCTATCGGCTACGTAGGTAACCCGATATTAAATTCTAAAAATATATCGGGTACAGTCGTTAACCTCTAAATTCCCTTTAAATGAATATGAGGTCAAAATCAAACAAATTCAAATTGTTCATTCTGACTCGATATAAAGCTTCTGCTTGTCGAGGTCGATCACCACTCTCAAATGATCTCATGATCAAATCCAAATCCAAAATTTCTTTTTGTCCCGAACTACGGTGACTTGATTCCACCAAACAAGTGGATACGTAGGAAACCCGGTGTAAATCAAATTCTCACCGAGTCCAGTCACATCCAAACTTTCAAATCAAATCTTCTCAAATCCACTTCTCGACTCTAAGTCGTCCCAAATATCAAATTTCTATCAAATCCAAAGTGTCTTCTCCGACTCGATACAAAGCTTCTGCTCGTCGAGTTCGGTCACGACCAAAACTTCAAAAACTCAAATACCAAACTCAAATTCTCATGTTTAAGAACTACGCAAGATTTGATCCCGTCCAAACGGGTATGTAGGTAGCTCGACATAAAGCTACGAGCTCGTCGAGTTCAATCACGATTCTCAAACGATCAATTTTTTAAAACCAAATCAAACGGTTTCAAAAGAAAAGAACTACGTAAAGACTTGACGCCGTAAAAACGGCTACGTAGGTAACCCGATATTAAATCTCAAAATATGTCGGGTACAGTCGCTAATCCCTAAATTCACTTTTAAAATGAAAATGGGGTTAAAATCAAATCTAAATTAAATACACATGATTTTCCGTGTAAGTGATAGCCGTTGAGTTGGGAAACCCTTCCGAGAAAGTGTGCTCAATTTATTCGGGTGATACACGAGAAAATCTCATGCATATGATAGTGTGATTTATGTTAGGGCTACCCTTCCGAGAAGGTGGGTCCTAATACGATCCAATGATGCATGAAAATCTTTAAGATGTTAAACACACACAAATCCAAAACACTCTGAACTACGTGAGGCTTGATTATCTTCCAAGAGATACGTAGGCAACCCGCTAAAATTCGGGTGCAGCCCAAATTACCAAAACCATTCAAATCTTGGTATCGATACGACTTCGAATCAAGAGGATAACCAAAAGGGGTCGAACTCAAATATTAAAAATCAAATAAAATGTGTTGTACGATTATTGCGCATTTTTGTCCAACAATTAGCTTTGTCAGCTATTTGCCATGCTTTGTCAGTTGTCTGATTGGGGGGGGGGGGTGGGGGGGTTAGGGGTTTGGTGAATTTGATCGATCTCGTCAAGTACGTTATTGTTTTTCATTTTTATTGGATTAAGTTTTTGCAATTGTCTCCATATTATTTGCAATTTCTGGAGTTTAAAGTTTTGTTGTACTGATTTTGCGGTTTTTTCAGGGGCTTAGTGTGCTGATTTTGTTATTTTTTAGGGTTGAGTTTCTAGTTGGTTTGTTTAAACATATGATTAGCTTTATCAGCTTACTGTCGTAGTTCTGTTTGTCAAGCGAACAACAATTAGGGGTACCAATGGACATTTAACTAATAAATCTTGGATAGTGGACATTTAATTAATTAGGTCTTATTATATGGACATTTACTTTTCCCTCCAATATAAAAGTATATAAATCTTAATAAAATATCATATTATTTTTTGGTAGTAGTAAAATGTCATTACATAAAATTTTATCCTGTAAAAGATTAAATTGATAAAACTTATTTTTATAAATAAATAAATAAAATTAAAAAATAAGAGGATTATTATTAGAGAAAATTTGCGCCGAAGGCGTAAATTTTCTCCCTAATTTAGTTAATGTCTCCCAAGTCCGGCAAATTTGGGTTTTGTCCACCTAAAATTTGATGGACAAAATTACCTTTCGTATATAAGCATATATGCTGTACACATATCTTTAGAGATCTCAGATCTGATTAATTTCCTAAATTCCTCCTCCGATTTCGTTTCCTGTGCACTTCTATCAAGCGAAGAGATCGTCGGCGGTTAGGGAGTCGAGGACGTCGGCGTAGACGACGCTGAGGCCGGAGCAGAGCGCGTCGAGCACACGCTCGAAGACGGCGACGCGGCCGGGGATGTGGAGGACGCCTGTGCTCGACGAGGACGAGATCTGTCGCCTCCTCCCTCCGACGCTGACTCCCAGCCGCCGCACCAACTCCCAAACGCCGCAGATCACCGTCACCTTCGTCAACGACGTCGAGGAGTCTGCCGCACCAACTCTGGCCTCCGCCGCCACTCCGTCGAGAGAGCAGCAGTACACCGCCCTCTGTGTGCCAGATCTGGATCTAGATCGGTCAGTATCCGGCCTTCGCCGCCACTCCGTCGAGAGAGCAGCAGTTACACCGCCCTCTGTGTGCCAGATCTGCATCCAGATCGGTCAGTATCCGGCCTTCGCCGCCACTCCTCGACCGCCGCTTGTTATGGCCTCGTTCAGATCTGGCTGAAATTGTTATGGCCTCGTTCAGATCTGGATTCGATTGGAGCAGCAATTCGGCCTTTGTAAGATCTTCTATCAGTCAACTTCTTTCCTTGTTCCTCAAATGCTGAAATTGTTATGGCCTCGTTCAGATCTGGCTGAAATTGTTATTCCGTCGCCTCCGCTTCTCCTCTGCGAGTTTCAGCAAGTTTCCATGGAACAGATCTGATCCGATTGGAAGCGGATTCGATTAAGTCATCAGATCTCTAATCGCTACTGTCGATCTGGACCATCTGGTAAGCGGTAACTCATAATCTATTGATTCTATTCATAGTTCTTCAATTTAACTGTATAGGTAATGCTTCGATCAGATCTGTCCTCGTGCTACGGTCGTTTTCCATAATTTGATGTTTTGTCTTCGTTTAGATATGTTCCATCTCTCTGTTTTTGTTTTTGTTTCAGTAGAACTGTTGGTCTGTTGATTTTATTTTAGGTAGTGTTTTATGATCGAATATGTTCATACACTGATTTTTATATATTGACAGCCTGACAGCATGGCCTATATTATGTCTTTGCCTCTTTGGTACTTTAGAGTAACATGGTTTTGATATAAATTTTTTCCTTGGATATTTTCATGTCAATATGTGCTTTATTTGTGTTGTTGGTGTCTGATCCTTTGTGGTTCCTGAACATTTTTTTTGAATTGTTATCAAATTGCACAAAATTAATGGATTATCTTGATTTTTATATGGTTTGGGTTTGGATATTGGCAATTTCAGCAATTGTTGAAATGCGGATTGTAGTTTCAGCAATCGCTGAAATGCGGCGGACTGCAATGAATTTTGATGTTCATTGCTTTAAATCTCCATTTAAAAGTCTCCATTTAAAAGCTTCCTAGCTCAACGGTAGAGCAATGTGCTTATGCGCAAATACGTGGGTTCGAATCCTGCATAGGCTAAATTTTATATCCCGCAACAACGATGCTAAAATCAAGGTTTCAGCATCAACAACGTTGCTGAAATCGGGGTTTCAGCATCAACAACATTGCTGAAATCGGGGTTTCAACCTCAACAACGTTGCTGAAATCGGAGTTTTAGAATCAATAACGTTGCTGAAACCGTGGGCTTAGCATCAACAATGTTGTTGAAACCGGGGTTTCGGCATCAACAACAGTGCTGAAATCGGGGTTTCAGCAACTCCGGTTTCGGCAACGTGAAAAAAAAACAGTAACGCGAAAAGAAAAAAAAACTGCTGAAACAGAGGGTGGCACAGGAGTTTCAGCAACTCTGGAAATGCGATAAAAAAAAATGAAAATGCGATAAAAAAAAAACGAAAAAAAAACTGCTGAAACAGAGGGTGGCACAGGGGTTTCACCAGTTTCGCGGAAAAAAAAATAAATAAAATTAAAAAAAAACTGGGGCACAATTTCAGCAAGTTCGTTTCAGCAGTGTCAGAAAATTGGTGGACATGGGTTTCAGCAGTTTCGGCAGTTTCGCGGGGAAAAAAAAACTCAAAAAAAAAAAAAAACTGGGGCACAATTTCAGCAAATTCGTTTCAACAGTGTCAGAAAATTGGTGGACATTTTGCTAATATAGAGAGGATGGGGGACAATTTTCTAATATGGCCAAAAAATATGGCCTGTATAGAAATTGCCCCTTATTATTACCAAACATGCCCGGTCCTCATTTGGGTGAACATCAGAATTTAAATCGATTTAAAATTCTACGTTTCCGGAAGCATGAAATTGTGTTTGGTTGAAACTAATTTAATATATATGGGCCCGAACTAATTAAAAAATAAGAGGATTATCAAGTTTGAAAAAAAAAATTTTAAAAAAATTAGTCAAATATATTTTAAAATGTATTTGAGATTTTAAGTTAAATATAAAACTTAAAATATTGTTCATATATATTTGACAAAATCCTCATTGAAATAGACGACGGGTGGTGATTTGAAAACAAAACCTATTTAATGGGTGATTTTCTGTAATTTTGTGTTTAACGGATGGTTAAGTGGAAAAGACTATATTTAGCGGGTGGTTTTTTATAAATTTCTCAAAAAAAAAAAAAAAGTATCAAGAACACTCGACAAGAAAAGGAAGAACAAAATGGCAAAAGTCGGGACAGTTAAGCCGGGATAAGTTGCATATAAAACTTAATTAAAAAGGTCACTTAGTCCACGAGAAATGCAAACAACTACAAATAATATTGATTTTTATATAAATTTGTTGAAGAGTCAATAATAATAATACAAATACACCCCGATCACGAAATGATAAATGATAAATGATAAATGAAAAAACAAACAAATGAATACGACGTCGTACATATTCTCAACACGAAATTTAATTGTTTCGTCATCAACAATTGTTAATTTTTGTGGTGATACATATAGTTAACCAGTTGGATGATGGATGTTTAGTTAGTTAATTAGTTGAGGCGGCGGCAAGACTTTCTGACTTGACCCTGGCTACCGGTGATGACTCCGACCCTGCCGAGTTTAACGAGTGCCTGACCGAACTTGGTTTGGAACAAAATGTTGTTGGCTGCGTATTTGGACACGATAGCCTTGGTTGATGCATCGCTATTTAGACAGGTATGAAGCAAGCAATAAGGAAAACACGTCGAATAGTAACTATATAAAGGGACAATCTTCAGCCATCAAATCTATCACCAACAGCAACGACATTAGATGGGAAGTTTTCATCACATTGAAAAGATCAAGCGACTAGAATCTGCCTTTGAATTTGTCGAATACAGGTACTGCTATCGGGAAGCAAACCATGTAGCTGATTTTATAGCTCGGAAGGGTATCATTTGTAATAGCTCTACTATCCCTTTTAATAGGGAACTTTGTTCCATCATCTTCAAGGATGATCAAGGAACCAGATTACAGCTCGTGTAATCACTCCTAATTCTTGCCTACTGTAAAAATAAAAAGTCAAAACACTCGGCTAATTAGTTAAGGACTATTAAAATTGTGCGGTTTTCTTTTAATTTAAATAAATTTGCTATTAGTAATCATTCATTCAGATAATTAATTTCTTTTATTACTTCTTAATTGTTACAAAATTAACGTAGAATTAAATGGAATTCTTATAATATATACATATTTACTAATTCATATTTATAATTTTAAAATTAACCAAAGTATAAATCTAAATAAATCCCATAATATATCAATATATTAAACCCAAATAACTTCTTTGGAAAAAATTTATGTTATAATTTTTTTTCTTCCGAACGAGGGAAGACTCGCGTTCCTTGGTCAAAGCCTTATCAGTCTAGCCAATCTCAAGATCGTCGCTTTTCTCCCCGGTGGCCTGATGACCAACCTCACCTTACGTCCTAGCAAGGTCCGGGGGTGAATGGCGATCTCTCACCACTCGTGAAGATGAAATTGGAGGACTTCATGTCGCTAGGGCACCGTTAGGTTTCTTACCCTTCTTGTCCGCGAGCCCCGCATAAAAGTTTCGAAAGATCCAACATACCTGCCAAAAGACAAAAGTAGAGGTTACACCAGACTAAAAAAATAGTAATTCGCGTTAAGAAAAGCAGACACAGCAACGCAATACGATTGAACAAAGAAATTTAACACGCACCCGGAGAATGAGGAAACCTGAGCCTAGTCATCTCTAGTCTAGGGGGGTTATCAAGTCCTTATACTTTTGCTTACCCAGCCAACTATCACGACGAAACAAGGACTTCCAATCCTCAAGCTCTAGCGTTTTATTTTTGGAATGAGCCTGATAATTACCGGGAGTAATCCTAAAGTTCAAAAAGCGACCGGAGGAGTCGCGGACTAAAAACCACTTTCTCCTCCAACCAGCTTTACTCGACAGTCTCTCGACAATATGCCCACTCAAGGATGCGGACACGAGCCCATCGCGACCCTTCCTAAAAAAACAGAATGTGAAAGGATGACCTAAGGAGGTTTTTTGGCGAATGACAGAACATCGCATCACATAAGCAGTCAGATACATCCCGACGTTGAAAGTCAGCTCAGTAGGGCGTAAACCCTTGAACTAACTTTCCAGATGAACCACCACGTGGTTCGGATACGCGTTTAAACAATCTCCTCTCGCGGAAGCCAGCCCTAATTGTACACCAGTTGGCCAAGGAAAGGTATGGGTAATCGCCTCAAGGTGCCCCAACTCGAACACTGAAAGAGGACGTTTGATGAATCCTGCCAGAGAGTCTTTCTTAACTCTCTTAGAAACGACGGACGCCTTCTTTCCTTTTACGCGACGCACGTCTGATCTGTCGGTCAAGAAGGACGGATAGAAGATATTGTCTCCTCTGAATCGACTCTTATCGCGGACCCCTCATTCTGCAAAGAACTAGTCTCATTCTCCAGAAACACCGCGCTCCTATTTTGACTATCAAAAGCAATTTCAAATTTTACCTCATTTCATGGTTTTCAATAAAATAACGCACTTCTTTGTGACTTTCCTTTACTAAGCAATTTCATGCTATATCTGTAATGAATCCAATTTTTCATCGTCGAGTTTTATTTAAGCTTCCATGACACAAATCAAAAAATTTCAACGGGGGTAATTTTTTTTATAAACTTTGGAAAATACTCGTAAGCACTTAGATGAATAATAATTCCAAAGATAGCCATGTGTGAACAATTCGCAAAATATGCTTAAAATATGCACACATAATGTCAAATATGGTCAAATATGAATGAAGTAAGCCCTTCCCCCACCCCATACTTAAACATTACAATGTCCTCACTGTATATAACAAAAAACAAGGATAAAGAAAGAGACTCACTAGAAAAATGTGCAGAACGTCGAAATCGAGTGCTGAGGTCGCTACAAAAGTGGTAGACTTTGAGGAGTCTAGTCGACATCGACTAGGTTACTAGATCTCGAGTACAATTGAAGCCTTCTGGATGGTTTCTTGTCGACCACAGGCTCCGTTCCTCAATGTGGGTGGTTGACGTCGAGTAGACTACTCGACATCGAGTACTTCTGTAGCTTTTACGTACCTGCAAGTTTACGACATAGGCTGTATCCACAATAGCGAAACCCAAAAATAAAGTTTCAAAACCAAAAACCAAAAGTAAAGTGTCTAAAAACCCTAAAAATTCAAATTGTTTGTTACAAGCTCTAGACTTTATAGTCGCTAGGCCGATTTCTTCCGTTTGAGCTCAGGGTGGCATCTGCAGGACCCATGTAGACTGGGCCTCGAATAGAACTCCATTCCTGTCCATCAACTGCAGTCCTCCGGAATGGATCTTTTGCACCGTGAAAGGTCCCATCTTTTTCTCCTTGAACATGTTAGGGAACCAATGATTCTTGGATTAGGAGACATATACCTTGTCTCCCACTTCCTACTCCTTAGGATCGTCATTGGAAACCCTGCATAAGCGCACATACCAAGGCAAACCTCTCCCATGTATAGATAAATCTTTAATGGAAATAGGAGAAGAGACATCTTTACTTAGGCTTACCGTCACAAAATCACAATTGGGAACCTTCTTATCTACTCGACATCGAGTAAAACTGAGTGTGGATGGAATTGATCGATTGCTTGCTGTCTGAATGATTAATCCACATCTCCTCAAGAATAACCTGCATGTCATCCTTCTTACCTTCCCTGTCAGGGTGAGTCACCCGGACAGGGAGCTCCTGGTCACCCTGGTGACCAGGAGCTCTGTAGGGAGGGGGGTCTCTTTGATGCTGGGGCTGGCGATAGTGGCTCCAGTTCTGTTGTTGCTGATGCTGCCCTGAGTAGTTTCCCCCCGCATACCTCACCTCTTCGTGGGTTTCAGCTACTAGTATCCGATCGGTGTTGTGAACCTAATTCGCCATGTTTTACATTAACTTTTATGCCGCTTTCTGCATGCATTTCATACATTTGGGCTAGAATAGTACATATTTTATGTAGTTTATGCTTATTTGCCAAATTATGGAATCTACACAAGTTTCTGTTTAATTTCGCAGAAATCAAGGCATTTTACAGCAATTCGGAGAAAGGAAGGAAAACCACAAAGAGGTCGATATCGACAACATTTGGTCAATATTGAGTGAAGCTAATCAAGCCGAGATGCCAGAAAATCGACCAGAGAATTCGAGCAAAACAAGACAGGTCGATATCGACCACATCTGGTCGATATCGAGTCAAGCTGGTCGATTTGCACCCCAAAGACGATTTCGAGTCGATTCCGAGTCCAAGTGCTAAGCTGGCTTTCTTCCACATGAAGCAAGAGATATTCTATCAACCCAAGAGGAGATTTATGGCGAGAGAAGGTGAAGAGTTGAGAGACGATTTGACTTCGATTGGTTGTAAGCTTTCTTTTATTTTATTAATGCAATTTAGTTCCCTTTTATTATTGATGTCTTTCTTGATGATGAAGAGGGAGTAGTCACCCAACTTCTAGGGACGGGGTGAACCCGACGGTAGCCATGTAAGGTGATGCGGTAAAGGTACAATCTTTGGATGCGATTCGTCTTCTATCCCTATGAGCATGATTCTTTTATGAAAGTTGAAGGTGATCCTTGTTTGTGTTATTGAAGCGAAAGTGATCTTAATGCAACTTGGATTAATTATGTGAAAAAGGGTTAGTAACAATTAGGGTTTATGCGAAAGTCTCTATATTCCTATTTGTTAATAACGAAAGTTATTTGATAAAAAGCATGATCTTTTATGCATTTATGTGTTATTTTACATGGTTATCGTTGTGGTGTTGAAACCCTGACCTTGGAAGTCTTTAGTTTATTGATTTATTTCATCATATTTCGTGTTTTGTGTTGAGAAAAGCTTCAAATTTTAGTTTCTGTGTTGGTCAAAATTGAGCACTGTTGGTCGAGATTTTTTTTGGTTGATATCGAGTAGGTAGGTCGATATCAACCGGTTTTTGTTTTTTGTCTTTTTCTGCTTGTTTCTGTGTTTTACAGTTTCTGTCGACGTAGTGGTCGATATCGAGCGCTCTTCTCGTCGATTTCGTGCTGAGATCTGGAACTGAAAAGACAGGCACTGACACACTTCCTCGTGGATCGATCCTAACTACCTTCTACTACACCAGGAGGAAGTCTTGTAATTAATTTGCGGAGAATAGGGAGTCGAATTTGGAATTTATATTTCATACTTGATTTTCCTCCTAACAATCGGCGTGTGGGCACGCAGTGGTGTTGTGCCTTACAGACCCACATTCCAAACAAGGTTTATCTTTAGAAAGGAATTTAACTTGTTTGGTAAGACGACGTACCTGATCGTTATGAAACTGGTCCCTAACGTCTGGATCAATTTCCTTTGGTGACACATATAGAGGCATAGATGGGGCAGTTCTTTCATACCTTTCGTTGCCAGAGGCCGCAGAAGTCCCATAAGTATTGTCATAGTTTGCCAGTGTCTCAAATGTCTCCCAAGCACGCCGTGGGGTGTACTCGAGATACCTATAAGCGGTATAGTTGTTGATCCGATCCTTAGTAGGTGCATCTAGGTAGTTGAAGATGATCTCCTAGATGACGTAGGGTGGTTGTCCGTGCGTAAGACATGATTTCAGAAGCCTTTTGCAGCGCTCCCAAACCTGTGCAAGCGGTTCCCCTGGCTTCTGTCTGAAAGTCGTGATTTTTTGTCTGAGCGCAATTGTTTTGGCAGGAGGAAAGAACTTATTGAGAAACAAATCCCTTAGCTCATTCCATGTGCTAATTGATCGTGCTAGCAATCCTTCTAGCCACTGTGAAGCTATTCCTGCAAACGAAAAGCGTTTAACTTTAGATATTCTAGATTATCATTATCAGCAATAGCTTCACATAAATCTAGAAAAGTAGTGACATGTTCTAAAGGGCATTCATTGGGCCTTCCCCTAAATTGATTCCTCCTAATTTCAGTAATAAAAGAATGGCGAATTTCATAATTAATAGGGAGAAGAACGATCGGTGATTCTGGGACTTCCAGAGTAGGATGCAGATACTCCTTTGCGTTTGCCGGGACGTGCCCAATCTGCTCCTCAAGTTCCCTTCTGGCGTTGACCTCGCGATCTACCCTTGCTTCCCACCATTGTTGATTCTGTCGATATTCCACCTCTCTTCGGGCGTATTCTGCTTCTCTGATGGTGAATTCTTCAATTCGTAGTCGGAGTTGCTCAAGCTCCTGTGCTGGTGTGAGCTAGACCTCGTTCTCATTGTCAGATGTCGACATGAGTCTCTTCCTTAGCCTTTGTCGAAGGTGGAAAAAGCGTTCAGGCTCGAGAATTGGGTCTATGGGTGTGCGATCAATTCTTCGCATGCACCTGAAAAACAAAAAAAGAAAAGAAAAAGAGAGTAAAAATGAACTAAAAAGGGCGCGATTGATTGCTTCCCCGGCAACGGCGCCAATTTGACGAGAGGAGGAAATTCAAGTATGAAATAAATATAAAATATAAATTCCAAATCGACTCCCTGAACCACGCAAACAAATATAAGACTTCCTCCCGCTGTAGTAGAAGGCAGTCAGGATCGATCCACGAGGAAGCGTGTCAGCACTCGCCTTTCTCCTTCATAAATCACCCTCGAACTCGACCAGCAGAGTACTCGATATCGAGTAGGGTTACTCGATCTCGACTAACCTCAGTCGACAAAACCTGCAAAACAAAGAAAACATAACGAAAACGAACAAAAGATGGTCGATGTCGAGTAAGGTACTCGACGTCGACTAGGTGGCACTCGACGTCGACCAGTGCCGTCGATGTCGAGTAGAACAGAATCAAAAATCGTAACTTTGCAAATAAAACAAATGTAAACACGAAATTGGTGGGAATAAAATCAATATACTAATCGCTCCTAGAATCGGGGTATCAACATCACAACGATAACCATATAAGATTCATGCAAAAGGTATAAAGGATCATGTTTTTCATCAAATAACTATCGTTATTAACAAACGGGAAAATAGAGGCTTTCGCATAAACCCTAATTGTTACTACCCCTTTTCACATAATTAATCCAAGTTGCATTGAGATCACTTTCGCTTCAATAACACAAACAATGATCACCTTCAACTTTTGCAAGAGAATCATGCTCATAGGGATAAAAGACGAAATCGCATCAAAAGATTGTACCTTTATCGCAGTACCTAACATGGCTACCGTTGGGCTCACCCCGACCCTAGAAGTTGGGTGACTACTCGCTCTTCATCATCAAGAAACTCATCAAAAATAAAAGGGAACTAAATTGCATTAATGAAATAAAATAAAGCTTACAACCGATCGAAGCCAATTCCGCTCTCGCCAAACAAACTTTCTCTCGGCTCCAAGCTCTCATTAACTCTCTTCTACTCGCTATAAGTTGGTAAAACACAATTGTTTGTGGCTTGGATTATTCCTAAAATCAGCCCCTAAAGCCTTATTTATAGTATTCAATCCCCACTATCCAAGGAAAGAATATCCTATCTATATCTATATAGCTATCTAAAGACTTTATGATAAAACTTTGATAAAAGAAATAAATCCATAAAGGAAACTAGCTAATGTGGATAAATCCTCCTTTGTCTTGATAGATCTTCATGTGAATGGATAGAATATCACATATCTTCACTTGCAAGTAATCTCATCTACTCGGACTCCTCCTCGTACTCGACTCGGATTGCTGACTGGGGTACTCGACATCGAGTAGCTTACTCGACGTCGACTAGCTTTGTGTCCCCTGAGTTGCACTCGAGCTCGGGCACTTTGTGGACGCTTGACATGTACTCGACGTCGACTAACTTACTCGATGTCGAGGAGTTTTGTACGTCTCGAGTGAATCCTGTTCGACTCCGTGTGATTTTGACTTGGTGGCAGATATCGACCAGGTTTGGTCGATATCGACTAGTTTTTGTCGAGTACTTTTGTCTTGTTTCTTGCTTGATTCGTCCTGGTTCAGCTGTTATTTGACCTTGGACTTTCTGTAGTTGTACTCGAGCATTCCATGATTTCCTTCCCTTCTCCGAAACGGTGTAAGATGCCTCAATTTCTGCGAAATCAAACAGAAACTAGTATAGACTCCATAATTTGGCAAATAAGCATAACCGACATAGATTATGTACTATTCTAACCCAAATGCATGAAATGTATACAAAAATCGATATAAAACATGGCAAACCCCGAGTGTAAAACACACGTGTAAAACATGGCAAATTAGGCTTACAACACACGTGTCCTATGCCAAACCACGAGGTTGCCAGCCAGCTACTCGCTTAACAACACTATAAATACCCGCCTTGAGCCCACAAGGAAATATTGATCCGATTTTTGGGAAAACAAAGTGAGAGCTCTGCTATCATCCCATAGATAAAGCCCTCGGAGTTGAGTTCTCAAAACCTTCGATCGAAGAAGAATGCTTCTAAGATAAAACATCATCTCTCAATAACCTCTAAATACGACGATTGAACAATGAACATAAGACACGAACAAACTCATCATGAAGTATATATTTCCACGCGACCCGATCCATAATAAATATCATAATTATATACATTTCTCGATCGGTCCTACAGGTAATTATTGAACATTTATCGTCACCTTGAGGTAATGAATATAGGTGATATTCTAGAAACACTTCACTTACCTTATAATAAAAAAAAAGAATAGATTTATTTAAAAAGGGGAGGATAAACAATGAAATGTAGAAAATAAAATCTTCAGATTTTATTTAAATATATTTTCCATAACTAAAAAGATATGAAAAGATCTTATAGTTAAAACAAATGAAGGTTATTGATCTACATAAATCAATGAAATAAGAATTTTATCGGAAAAGAAAAGCAATAAAAGGTGTGCTATAGTGTGCCTTACGCCTATGGTGCGCCTTGAGCTAGACATGGCCACGGGTCACGGGTCGGGCGGGTCGACCCGTGACCCGACGGGTCAGGGTCCACGGGTTCGAGGGTCGGCTCGGGTTGAGGGTCAGGGTTAGGGTCGAGAGAATTATAACCCGTGACCCGACGGGTCCGAGCCGGCTCGACCCGGCGGGCCAACCCTCCATTTCCAATTTTTTTTTGAAAATTTTATTTTAAAAAAAAATAAATTTATAATTATTGCGTAAATTATATAAATTATTCTTAGAATAATTCATAATATTACATAAACTAATATGCAATGGCAATGTGAGACAAATAATATCTCATTCTTCTCCTTTTATAGACTTGGAAGTCTTCATTCCATTCCCTCATTTCCAATGTGAGACAACCACTACATCGCACATCGAAAATATGGAGTTAGAATGAGAAGCCATGAGGCTATATATATGTATCTCACTATCCTATTTCCCTCACTTCATTTGTTTCCTACATTTCCTACATTGGAAATGAAGTTTGAGAAAAAATTTGAGAAAAAATATATCCTCATATTTTTTCCTCTTACATCATCCCACATTGAAATCATTGTGGATGAAAGAATTGGTACGTAGATATAAAATCTTCCCACATTTTTAACACTTCATATCAAAGTGATAAAATGTGTTGTGAAGATTTTATCTTCATATATCATTTATTTATTTATTTTTAATAGTTAATTTTTAAATTTTTTTTAAAAAAATAATGTGATCTAGCTGGTCAACGGGTCGACCCGGACTTGATCCGGCGGGTCGGCCTATTTTCACATTTCACCGCCACGTGGCCGACCCGCCAACCCGTCGACCCAGCGTGTGACCCGAATCCGCCAACCCGTGTGAATCCCGGATCAGGGTTAGGGTCATGCCCCTCGGGTTGCCAATCAAGTGGGTCGAACCCGTGGCCATGTCTACTTTGAGCACCTCTTGAATGCCTTTCCACTCCATAGGATCCTTGGTCAAAGCAGGCGTGGGTAGGTTCAGAGGTTGCTATAGCACACAAACCACATAAGTCAGCATCATGTATTGTTTCGGTAAGAGTTTTCCCTAGACCTGTCAAAACACGATCCGATCGACCCAATTGACCCGACCTGAATGCCTTGAAAATTTTGGGTCAAGACCCGCAAATTTTTTCCGACTCGATCCCGAAAACTCAATGCATGCAATTGCAACTAAAAACATAATTAATCTTGATTTTTTCAATATAAATTTGTTGATGATTCAATAAATAATGATACAAATACACTATACGCACGAAACCAGTGAGAAGGAATTGAAATGATAAATGAAAAAACAAAAAATGAATACGATCGATGTGCATATTCTCAACACGAAATTTAATTGTTTCGTCATCAACAAACAATTGTAAAATTTTGTGGTTAGTTAAGCACTTGGACGATGGATGTTTAGTTAGTTAATTAGTTGAGGCGGCGGCAAGACTTTCTGACTTGACCCTGGCTACCGGTGAGGACTCCGACCCTGCCGAGTTTAACGAGTGCCTGACCGAACTTGGTTTGGAACAAAATGTTGTTGGCTGCGTATTTGGACACGATAGCCTTGGTTGATGCATCGCGTGCAATGTCTTGATCGATCTGGAGAATACCCTTGCCCGATTTGATTGCCTTGTAAAAGCCATTGTCGACCTTGTTAGCGCTGCTTAAGCTGCTTTGGTCAAGGTTGACAGGCCGGTTGCCACCGGATCCATTGCGAGGGCAAACTCTCTTGAGGAACGGCGCAAATGAAGGGTTCATGCTTGGGTCTGTCCTCCCGGAACCTCGGAAGTTGTAGAGACGGTCTTGGAAGAAGCTACAGTGTGTGATTCCAGTGGTGTGACCACCTAGAAGAAGAACAAAATCTTCCTTGGTGATTCCCTTCGCAGCAAAGACTTGAATAGCCGCGGAAACAGGGATTGTTGGTCCAGGGAGAGCTGCATTGGCGTTGCTAGCTAAAGAAACACGTCCATCTCTTCTTCCGGTTTCGACATTGTACCATCTCCCTCCTGCCATGACGACAGCAACACGAGTGGCTATGATAATGATATCAGCACACGAAACGACTCGAGGGCAAGCCCTTTCCAAGGCAGCCTTGACGGCATCAATAACTTCGTAACCCCTAACGCTACCGTTTGGCGGTGCAGTCTTCTCTGAGTTCGGGCCATCCAACAAAATTGAGGCATCACATCCCTATATATGATCATATATATAAACAATGTTCGATCACAATTCAAATTAATGAAAAGGACTCTTCTATATATAATATATATGGAACAAATTGATTAAAAAGAGTTCGATCGATCGGATTTTATACCTTAACAAAGCAATCATGGAACTGCATACGGAGAAGAGCAGCGACGAGGGTAGGGTCCTTGATGAACTTCGCCTTGATTACACTAAACACAATCGATTCGACATCATTCTTTCCACATTTGTTGGCGTAGAAGCCGACCTTCAAAGCGGCAAGACTCTGTCCGGCGAGGGTCATGAGAATGAGAATGGCGGCTAGTGCCGCAGGGGAAGTTGCCTTGGCCATGGCCTTGTGGGCTGATCAGCTCTTTACTCTTTACTCTTTACTCTTTTGTTAGGCAACTACACTCCGTATTAGATTAGATTGAGACTCTGCTTTGGTGTGGAAGCAACAATCCAAATTGTTGCTAATTTATAGGCAAAGATGCAAGACGTGCTTTCTTGTATATATGTTTACCATTCAACAATTTTAATAGATATTAATTGAATGAAAGAATGGTATATGGAATTACTGAGTAATGTTTTTGTTATGTCTGTACGGTCTCACAATTTTTGGGCTTTTGACTTTACATTTATTTAGTGTTAAGGTCAATTTCAATTATGTATGTATGTATGTACGGAGTCGTTGCCACAAAAATGGGAGTGGTAAACATGTATTGCCTCGTGGCTACCATGCTTCTCTTCATCATTCATATATTATCATCCATTTTAGATTTCTATTATTTTTGTTTCATATATGAGTTTCAACCTTTCATAACTTGAAGTGGCCAATTCATAAGTTGATTCCCTTATTTTATTACTTTATTAATATAAACAAGAGGAAATGGTACCAAATAGGCTAAAAAATGGGCCTATTTGCACAAATAGCCAAGAGGATAAAAAATTGGCCCAAAATAGCCTGGTCATCCCAAGCAAATATAACAACCGGTTTCCTTGCACTGTTGGTGACCGGATGTAGGAGGTGAAGTCTGAGCGAGTTTATAAAATCGCAAATCAAAAGAAAGGAAGAGAGGAGAGAGGGAAGTGCGAAGAGGCCGAACTGAGGCGGCACCGACGATTACCACCTCGACGAGTTCACCGACGGTTATGCACCTCGAAGAGCAGCGCCGACGACCAAGATGACGATGGGGAGGTGTCTCCACAGCAAATCAAAAGAAAGGAAGAGAGGGGAGGGGGAAGTGCGAAGAGGCCGCCATGGCTATAGGCAGCCACCACTTAGATCCGCCGCTGCCTCCTCTGAGCCCAATCTGGGTGAGCAGTTGAGCACCAACTCACAAGCCGGTGATGAATCAAGGTTGCAGATCTGGAAGCCTCCTTTCGACTTCAAGTATTGGGACAACAGATTTCCGGCAAAGAGATTGAAAATCAGATTTCCGGCAAAAAGAGATTGGGGATGGTGACTTTCCCTACCTTCTCTCACCCCCTCTATGTCTCTCTTTCTCTCCTTCGTGATTGCTGTCATCGCTATCCAGTCGCTTCTCTCCATTTCTCCGTATCTCCGCCTTGCGGTTTTCCTGGCCACTACTTTGTCCCTTGGCCGAGCCCTCCGTGCTAGCGAAGGTGATGAGGATCCGCTCTACAGGTGAGTTCTCTCCTTTCATTTTGCGCTTTTAATTTCATCGTGATTGGTCTCGTAGTGTTAGTTAGGGTTTGGTGATTGTGGTCCTTCCCGATTCATCATCTCTATTTTCCGTATTCGTGGAATGGATCGATAGTTCATAATCTGCGCATGTAAGAGAACAAGAAGAATTGATCTCTGGATGGCTTCTATCAATGTAAAGAAACATTCAATTTAGTAGAGAAAATTCAGACAAAACATACAGTTTAAACATGAACACTCATTCAGTAATCTCTTGAGACTTCAAGTGAAATAATGGTACATGGTGGACTGATATCAGTTTGATTTTGGGAGTTGCAATGTGAACCTTTCATAATGCTTGATATAATAAGAGAGATTTTATTTCAGACTTCTCAGTCACCATAATGTAAAGTTGTAGATGTAGACCTATCTCGTTCTTGGAATTGATTCAAGGAAGCGATGGAGTAAGATGTTTGAGATAATGTTGTCGATTGGCATAAAAGTGACAGTTTGTTAGATTCAATTATTAATCATGATAGTAATGATAGTAATGCTTTGTTTTTGGTTGATTTGGATTACAGCTCGTTGCTCCTATTCAAGACTTTTAAGACCCACGTACTCTATGCCCTGTCACCGGTTCTTCTCGTACCCATTTTATTACCCGAAAACTTTTACTTTAAATTCGTGTTTGTCTATCGATTTGATCATGATAAATAGTCTATTAGCTCAATCGGTAGAGCATTGTGTATGCACACAAAGATGTGAGTTCGACTCTCACATAGACTAATGCAGAGTATGTGTTCATATCTCTCTGGACTTATACGATTGAACATGGTAGGAAATATATACACTAGTGGCAGGACAAATTTGTGAATCTGGTAAGACAAATTTATAAATATCTCTGAACTTGTAAAATTATGAACTGGTAGGAAATAAATACACTAGTGGTAAGACAAATTTGTGAATCTGGTAGGACAAATTTATAAATATCTCTGAACTTATAAAATTATGAACTGGTAGTAAATAAATACACTAGTGGTAGGACAAATTTGTAAATATGCTAGGACGAATTCATAGGCTTATAAAATTATGATAATGGTAGGAAATATATACATTCTTTCTCCCAGGAAGCCTGCAACTCACCTTTGATTTTTTCTGATCATCAAATGAGTGTTTTTACTTCACTAGATTACCTCACTAGATTATTTCTCACATATGCTAATGCGGAGTATGTGTTCATATCTCTCTAGACTTATACGATTATGAACATATTAGGACATATTTGTGAAATTAGTAGGAAATATACGACTGAATTAGAGCCTCTACCCTTGGATATAATGTTACTTAGGTTTCCTTCATCTTCTTCTGTTGTAGACTGAAAACCCTCTACCCTTGGTTGTTTTTCTGAAAAATGTGGAACATAATTTGCTACGGTTTCTAGCTTGATTTTCCTTGAAAGCTATTTACATTGGTATGATAGATGCACAAAAATGGTAGGATAGATGAAAACTAATGGTAGGAGAAAACAACGATATCGGTAAGATCATAATGGTAGGATTGATGGAAACTAATGGTAGGAGAAATCTACGATATTGGTAGGATCATAATGAAAACCCAGTAATTCCTGTATAACTTGGCACTAATGGTAGGATACATGCACACTGATGGTACGATATATTTATACTATTGGAAAAATGTAAATGCATAATTGACTTTACGAAAAAAATTTACTTCCACATGAATCTCAGAAAAGCAAAAGGAGAAGGCAGGCTCCAAAGGTAGAGACTGAAGTTATTTCCTGTCAAGTTCATAATCGTATAAGTTCAGAGAGATTTATGAATTTGTCATAACATGTTCGTAAATTTGTCCTACCATTATTATATATATTTTCTGCCAGGTTCATAATTGTATATGTTTAGAGAGATTCATGAACACATACTCCGTATTAGCCTATGTGAGAGTCGAACTCACATTTTTGTGTGCAAACACAACGCTCTACCAATTGAGCTAATAGACTATTTTCAATGGGTCTTTATGATCGTCTAGGCATCAAGAAGTGATAATTTCGCAGGAAGCAAAAATAGTGCTTGAATTTGTAATCTTAATTTACAAGTTATGCAGTTGATCAAAAATAGAGAGTATAAATTACGAACTCTCTGCAACCGGTCTCGTGAAACCGTCACCTTGGGGTAGTTCTGTTATAAGAAAAAGGAACAACTACAAATGATAGGTACAAGATCACTTACTCATCGCTGCCACTGTCATTGGACAAACTTCTTGCACTTTTTCAGGTATGAAAGGACAGTTGGACACTATTGGTAGGACGGAAATTTTCTATTGGTAGGATGGGGACTGTATCGTTTCCTGGAATGAACGGGTAACTTTTTCCCCGTCCTTTCCACTTCTCTCCTATTCTGCCTCACTTTTTGCATAGCATGTTATGGTGTTTCAGATCCTCCTCTCAAGCTTATATATGTTCTTGGTGGATACCCATCAATGCAATCATTGCATTTTCCCCTCATAAATGCTCCCCCATTTTCTCAAAGGATGAACCCTGTTTTGGTGCCAAAACTACACTGACAGCCCGCCAAATTAGCTACAGTGAATCCCCTCCAGATTCTTTTCAAAATATCTCCAGGTATGGAAAGACAGGTTTAGCCTATTGGTAGGACCAATTAATTCTATTGGTAAGATGGGCAGTCTACAGTTTTCTGAAATGAACGGAGGATGCCTTTTGGTGCCACATGTCACTGACAGCTACTGACAGCTACAGTGTAGCTACAGTGTCCCTCACCTTCACCTGCAACTTCCTCTCCCAGTTGCTATTTTTATTTGCAAAAAATGACCACTTTCTACCCCTAGCAAATAAACAAGAGACATGGCTATCTGTGCAAAGTTTTTTTTTTTGGTCTAGTTATGAAAAATGGCCTATAAACAATTAAACTAGTTTTACGGGATATTTTTTTTATAAGAGTTTTAAGGGCTACTAAAATTGTACAAATGTGATAAAAATAAGAGAAAAATTGCCCAACAGTTCCCTTTTTGGGCTCAAATTTAACAAATGTCCACGGACCTCGGCATATTAGGTTAAAGTCCACCACTTTTTTTCGTGTCCCCCCTTCCCTCTGTTCACCGTCGTCAAACCGAACCCCGCTGTAAAGAAGAGACTGTTTGGAGAGGGCGAAGATGAACGAGAATCCCGCTGCACCAGCGTCCTTCATCGTCACCGTCGTTCTCCATCGCTCCTCCGTTCTCGCTCACTTGCTCCGCCTCCTTCTTCCCAGACCCTCCTCGGAGATCACCGCCTCCCATCGGCATCTTCGATCGCGCCTCTCTCTCGCCGTCTCCCTCAAGCCCGGATTTTGCCCTGGATCCAGACGGTCGCCGATTGAAGCTCTTGAGCCGCTGCCTCCGACCTTTCCTCCGACCTTGCTTTCTTCCTCTGTTACCTACGCCGGCGTCGTCGACGGCCATGGAAGCCCCTACCTCTGACCTTGCGATCGTTCTAGATCTGCCTGGATCTTCAACAACGCCCAATTCCAGATCCGGTGAGCATCTATCGCGCTCCTCGGCCGCCGCTCTTCAACAGCGCCTCGTTCCAGATGCTGAAACAGAGGACCTAAAGGATCCAATTTCTTCCATAATTGAACAAATATCAATTTCAGCATCAATTTCAGCCTCAATTTCTTCCGGTGGATTTCAGCCTTCCTCCACTTTTGGTAATCCGGTGGATTTCAGCCTTCGTCCACTTTTGGTAATCCGCTTGGCTGTCTGTTTTTAATTCTGATCTACCACAGAGACCTCTAATTTTGCTTTTCTCTTGGATAAACTGTGTTTAGGATTTGATTCTAAATATGTTGTAAATTGTGAGTTGTTTGAGCATAGTGCTTTTCACTAAAGTTATACCTTTGCTGTCATATAGAGACTCACATATGGTCAAAGATCAACTACCATGTTATTCTTGTATCATTGAAACTTTTTCTTATGCTGAAATTTTTCACTAAAGTTTGTTATTTGTTATTTGTGAATTTGTGGTTAGTTTGGTACTGTGATTGAGTTTGCTTTGTTGAAAGTTTAAATATTGCCAATTTCAGCAATTTTTTTCGTCTTGCTGAAACTTTTTCTTATGCTGAAAATGTTGAAATTAATTCTTATAAAATTATATGAGCTACAATATATTACACACAAACATATATTTCAACATTTTTAGCATTTTCGTGATCTGAAATGCAAAACTTCATTCACTGTTGGGGTCAAAGTCGGATATCAAATGTTGTTTATGCAATTTCAGCATATTTTTTTGCCTTGCTAAAACTTTTATAGAGCTTATTAGCTTCTTGATTTTTTGTGTGATCTGAAATGCTGAAATTAATTCTTTATTAGAAAAATTCGTATGCTGAAATCAATTCTTATAAAATTGTATGAGGTACTATTTCAACATTTCAGCACTTTAGCATTTTTGAAAAAAACAAACTCTGGTTTCAGCAATTCCGGTGTCAAAGTGGTGACGCGAAAACAAAGCAACTCCGGTTTCAACACCTTCGGTATCGAAGTGGTGATCTAGAAAAAAAAAGAAAAAAAAATTAACTCCGGTTTCAGCAACAATTTTAGCATCTAAAACCAGGGTTTCAGCATCAACAACTTTGCTGAAACCGGGTTTTCAGCATCAACAACCCTTGTTTCAGCAACGCGGTAAAAAAAAACCCATTGAAAACAGGGGTTGCTGAAACCGAATGTGCTGAAACAGGGGTTTCAGCAACTCCGTTTCAGCCAGCAACGCGGTAAAAAAAACATTGAAATAGGGGTTGCTGAAATCGTATGTGTTGAAACCCTTGTTTCAGCAATGCGGTAAAATAAAAAAAAAATAAAAAACTGAAACAGGGGTTGCTGAAACCGCATGTGCTGAAACAGGAGTTTCAGCATCAGCACATGCGGTTTCAGCAATGCGAAAAAAAAAATTGGAAAAAAAAAACTGAAAAAGGGGTTGCTGAAACATAAGTTTCAGCAATTCCGTTTCTGCAACTCTAGAAACGCGAAAAAAAAAAACTTGGAAAAAAAATACCTATGAGACGTAAGGGGGGGCACAGGGGGCACGGGAGGAGGGGCACATGGGCACAGGGGGCGGTGGACATTTAGCTAATTTGGAAGAGGTGGGAGACCTTTTCCTAATAAAGGCCAAAAATTAGGACATCGAGGTAATCACCCCTAAAAATAAAGGGTGTTTGTTAGAATGTCCATATTTTCAGTCTTTATTAGCATTTTGTCCACCGACCTATCCATATTAGCTAAATGTCCACCTGTTTTTGTTGAAAATGAAGTTGCTAAAATTGTGCCCATGTGCCCCCCCGTGTGCCCCCTCCTGTTTAAGCAGTTTTTTTTTTCGCGTTGCTAAAATTGAGGTTACTGAAACCCCGATTTTAGCACTGGTGTTGATGTTGAAACCGGGGTTTCAGCAATGTTGTTGATGCTGAAACTCCGGTTTCAGTAACATTGTTGATGCTGAAATGGTTATTGTTGACACTGCTGAAAATGTTATACATACAAGCTACTGAAATACTGAAATGTGGAAAGGCTGAAATGTTGGCATATATGCTTGTAAGATATAGTAGCTCATACAATTTTATAAAAATTAATTTCAGCAAGGAATTTTTTTTTGCTGAAATTGCCAATATCCAAACTCTCAACAAAGCAAATTCAATCACAGTAGCAAACTAACCAATTCAATGTTTGCTGAAATTGCAATTTCAGCAATTTCATTTTATTCAATCATCCCATCAAATATATGTAACGATTGCAATATGCAAGTTGCAATTTCATTTTATTCAATCGTTGTAGCAATTACAACAACTATTTTAGCAAATTAAAAAATTTCAAATTTTCAAAATGGAATTTGTGAGTGGCCAAGGAGAAAGAAACTAAATCAAAACATCATAATGTGGTGGGTATAAAAGTAAGATTTAGATATGGAATTCCAAGGATAGTCATTTCAATACCCTTGTAAATAGATCAATTAAAAGCGTTTCAGCATGTGTATCTAAAGTACAAGATTTAAGCACCTCTTAATGAAAGCGCAGCGAATTGGACAATTCACAAAGGAACCTCCGCCATTCACAAGCACATCGTTCCCCAACATAAACCCGCTCTTAGGTGATGCCAAGCTCAAATCCAGCAGAAAACACACCCCGAGCTCTAGTCCACCACTATTCAGAAGCAAATTACTCCTCTGTCGCTAAAGGAGCAGAAACGGAAAAAGATTGGATACTACAGGTGGAGGTTTCAAGGGTGTAGTATCATAAAAGTGTAGTTAAATTGGAGAAAGAGGAAGGATCGATTACCTACTAACAACGACTCGAAACAGCGTACTCGAGATCGATCAAAATCGAAGAACAAGATCTGATGGAGGAGGGGCGAAGAACAAGGAGCGAAACAAGAATCGAAAGCGAACTTACCAGATTTTGGTCGTCGGTCGCCACTTGACGTCTGAAGAAGAGCCGAGGAGGAGGCAAACACCAGAGTCGAGGACTAGGCGGCGGCGAAACAAATTGATTTGAGAGAAAGAGGATTGAGGAACCAAACTGAAGAAGCAGAATAGAGGAAGAGGATTGAGGAACGAACGCCTGAACGGGACTGATTTGAGAGAGACACTAAAATTCAAGGGAAAAAAAAGTATAAGGGCAAATTTGTCGGAGCTATACGATCGAGCTAGCTTGAACTCGGCTCAAGCTCGATTCGAGCTCAGGAACCCGCTCGAACTCGGCTCGTTTTTCAAATGTGAACGAGCTCGAGCCAAGTTTTTCGAGTCGAATCCGAGCAGTTCGTGTTCACATAACACCCCTACACATGAATAGATTTCATAATTTAGGAGATCACTTAGTAGTTCACAACCAATGCATGCAATTGCAACTAAAACATAATTAATCTTGATTTTTTTATATAGATTTGTTGATGATTCAATAATTAATGATACAAATACACTTACGCACGAAGCCAGTCACAAGGAATTGAAATGTGATAAATGGAAAAAACAAACAAATGAATACGATGTGCATATTCTCAACACGAAATTTAATTGTTTCGTCATCAACAAATAATTGTTAATTTTTGTGGTGATACGTATAGTTAACCAGTTGGATGATGGATGTTTAGTTAGTTAATTAGTTGAGGCGGCGGCAAGACTTTCTGACTTGACCCTGGCTACCGGTGAGGACTCCGACCCTGCCGAGTTTAACGAGTGCCTGACCGAACTTGGTTTGGAACAAAATGTTGTTGGCTGCGTATTTGGACACGATAGCCTTGGTTGATGCATCGCGTGCAATGTCTTGATCGATCTGGAGAATACCCTTGCCCGATTTGATTGCCTTGTAAAAGCCATTGTCGACCTTGTTAGCGCTGCTTAAGCTGCTTTGGTCAAGGTTGACAGGCCGGTTGCCACCGGATCCATTGCGAGGGCAAACTCTCTTGAGGAACGGCGCAAATGAAGGGTTCATGCTTGGGTCTGTCCTCCCGGAACCTCGGAAGTTGTAGAGACGGTCTTGGAAGAAGCTACAGTGTGTGATTCCAGTGGTGTGACCACCTAGAAGAAGAACAAAATCTTCCTTGGTGATTCCCTTCGCAGCAAAGACTTGAATAGCCGCGGAAACAGGGATTGTTGGTCCAGGGAGAGCTGCATTGGCGTTGCTAGCTAAAGAAACACGTCCATCTCTTCTTCCGGTTTCGACATTGTACCATCTCCCTCCTGCCATGACGACAGCAACACGAGTGGCTATGATAATGATATCAGCACACGAAACGACTCGAGGGCAAGCCCTTTCCAAGGCAGCCTTGACGGCATCAATAACTTCGTAACCCCTAACGCTACCGTTTGGCGGTGCAGTCTTCTCTGAGTTCGGGCCATCCAACAAAATTGAGGCATCACATCCCTATATATGATCATATATATAAACAATGTTCGATCACAATTCAAATTAATGAAAAGGACTCTTCTATATATAATATATATGGAACAAATTGATTAAAAAGAGTTCGATCGATCGGATTTTATACCTTAACAAAGCAATCATGGAACTGCATACGGAGAAGAGCAGCGACGAGGGTAGGGTCCTTGATGAACTTCGCCTTGATTACACTAAACACAATCGATTCGACATCATTCTTTCCACATTTGTTGGCGTAGAAGCCGACCTTCAAAGCGGCAAGACTCTGTCCGGCGAGGGTCATGAGAATGAGAATGGCGGCTAGTGCCGCAGGGGAAGTTGCCTTGGCCATGGCCTTGTGGGCTGATCAGCTCTTTACTCTTTACTCTTTACTCTTTTGTTAGGCAACTACACTCCGTATTAGATTAGATTGAGACTCTGCTTTGGTGTGGAAGCAACAATCCAAATTGTTGCTAATTTATAGGCAAAGATGCAAGACGTGCTTTCTTGTATATATGTTTACCATTCAACAATTTTAATAGATATTAATTGAATGAAAGAATGGTATATGGAATTACTGAGTAATGTTTTTGTTATGTCTGTACGGTCTCACAATTTTTGGGCTTTTGACTTTACATTTATTTAGTGTTAAGGTCAATTTCAATTATGTATGTATGTATGTACGGAGTCGTTGCCACAAAAATGGGAGTGGTAAACATGTATTGCCTCGTGGCTACCATGCTTCTCTTCATCATTCATATATTATCATCCATTTTAGATTTCTATTATTTTTGTTTCATATATGAGTTTCACCGTTTCATAACTTGAATTCATAAGTTGATTCCCTTATTTAATTACTTTATTAATATAAACAATTAAACTAGTTTTAAGGGCTATTTTTTTTTATAAGAGTTTTAAGGGATCCTAAAATTGTACAAATTAATATATGATAAAAATAACTCGGATAATTGTCACTTTACCTCGTAATTAACTACTCGTAGTTAACACAACTCGGCTAACTAGTTAGTAACTAGTCTCTTCCCCCTTAAATATCTACTAAAATTCTAGCTATGCAAATACCAGATTGGAACACTCCAGATAGACTTATCTGGAAGCTAGATCCAAGCAGGCTCGAGCTTCACTACGAAATCAGTAAAACGAATGACAAATAATGTAACTCAAGCTTCAAAATATCTTAATTGGGTTTGGAAACTAAAACTCTCTTTTACACTAAAAAGCCTAATTTGGATAATAATGGTTGATGGTCTTCCTACTACCAAACGGCTTAACAAATATGTGAATAGAGTTCCCAACCAATGCAGTCTCTGCAATTAAGCAGATGAGGATACGGAACACTTAATGAGAAATTGTTCCTTCACAAGGAAAATACTTGCTTAATTTGAGCTACAAACAGGAAAATACTTCCACCGTATGAATGAAAACAATTCTCAACCCCTAAATATAGTGGAAATCCGAGATGGAAACAAAAACTTTGACAAAATAGCCTTCATATAGCAAACTATTTGGGAAATCAGAAATGACCTTATTTTTAGGAATAAAAGATCGACCCCAATAGAAACAATTATCCAAAGAGTTATTGCAAACATTAATGACTGGACCCAAATTGAAAAAGATACTAAAAGGAATGGAACTATAAATAAGAGAACTAGAGCTAAATGGAGCATACCACTAGGGGCTATCTACAAAGTCAATGTGGATGGCTCTGTTAATCTCACAGGCTATTGCCATGTGGGAGAGGTTGTTTGGGACTCCTTGGATCATGTCATTGACATATTTTATAAGGAATCTCTGAAAGGTTCAGTCATTCAAACTGAAGCTATCGCTATTTAGACAGGTATGAAGCAAGCAATAAGGAAAACACGTCGAATAGTAACTATATAAAGGGACAATCTTCAGCCATCAAATCTATCACCAACAGCAACGACATTAGATGGGAAGTTTTCATCACATTGAAAAGATCAAGCGACTAGAATCTGCCTTTGAATTTGTCGAATACAGGTACTGCTATCGGGAAGCAAACCATGTAGCTGATTTTATAGCTCGGAAGGGTATCATTTGTAATAGCTCTACTATCCCTTTTAATAGGGAACTTTGTTCCATCATCTTCAAGGATGATCAAGGAACCAGATTACAGCTCGTGTAATCACTCCTAATTCTTGCCTACTGTAAAAATAAAAAGTCAAAACACTCGGCTAATTAGTTAAGGACTATTAAAATTGTGCGGTTTTCTTTTAATTTAAATAAATTTGCTATTAGTAATCATTCATTCAGATAATTAATTTCTTTTATTACTTCTTAATTGTTACAAAATTAACGTAGAATTAAATGGAATTCTTATAATATATACTAATTCATATTTATAATTTTAAAACTAACCAAAGTATAAATCTAAATAAATCCCATAATATATCAATATATTAAACTCAAATAACTTCTTTGGAAAAAATTTATGTTATAATTTTTTTCTTCCGAGCGAGGGAAGACTCGCGTTCCTTGGTCAAAGCCTTATCAGTCTAGCCAATCCCAAGATCGTCACTTTTCTCCCCGGTGGCCTGATGACCAACCTCACCTTACGTCCTAGCAAGGTCCAGGGGGTGAATGACGATCTCTCACCACTCGTGAAGATGAAATTGGAGGACTTCATGTCGCTAGGGCACCGTTAGGTTTCTTACCCTTCTTGTCCGCGAGCCCCGCATAAAAGTTTCGAAAGATCCAACATACCTGCCAAAAGACAAAAGTAGAGGTTACACCGGACTAAAAAAATAGTAATTCGCGTTAAGAAAAGCAGACACAGCATCGCAATACCATGCTTCTCTTCATTCATTCATAGCCACTCGTGTTGATTCCCTTATTTAATTACTATTATTTTTATTTTTATTATTATTATTTTTGTTTCATATATGAGTTTCAACGTTTCATAACTTGAAGTGGCCAATTTATAAGTTGATTCCCTTATTTAATTACTTTATTAATATAAGCAATTAAACTAGTTTTAAGGGCTATTTTTTCTAGAAGATTGTTAAGGGCTACTAAAATTGTACAAATATGATAAAAACAAAGGGTGTCTGTTAGAATGTCCATATTTTCAGTCTTTATTAGCATTTTGTCCGTCAACCTATTCATATAAGCTAAATGTCCACCTGTGTTGCTGAAACTGCTGAGTGCTCGTTTGGATAAACGTAGGAAGTCTACTTCCCGGGAATTTAATTCATGGGAAGTAGACTTCCCATGAATTACACTTTCTGGGATTTTATGAAACACGTTTGGTTGAAAAATGAAAAACAGGTGGATTTGATATATTGAGATAAATAAGGGATTTTTATTAGTAAGAAAAGGGTGGAAGTTGTCTTACCATGTACCCCCTTGGTAATTCCAATTCCTGTGAAACACAGGAATTTCAATTCCTGGGAATTTCAATTCCTGGGTTTTTGGAGATCAATTTTTTTAACCAAACGCAGATATCCTATCCAACTTCCTGGGATATTCCACTTCCTGGGTTTTTCAAACCAATCCAAACGAGCACTGAAACGGAAGTTGTTGAAATTGTGCCCATGTACCCCCCCCCCCCCCCGTGTGCCCCCTCCTGTTTCAGCAGTTTTTTTTTCGCGTTGCTAAAACCGAAGTTGCTGAAACCGGAGTTGCTGAAACCCCGATTTTAGCACTATTGTTGATGTTGAAACCGGGATTTCTGCAACGTTGTTGATGCTGAAACTCCGGTTTCAGTAACATTGTTGATGCTGAAATGGTTATTGCTGACATTGCTGAAAATGTTATACGGAAAAGCTATTGAAATACTGAAATGTTGAAAGACTGAAATGTTGGCATATATGCTTGTAAGATATAGTAGCTCATACAATTTTATAAAAATTAATTTCAGCAAGGCAAATTTTTTTTGCTGAAATTGCCAATATCCAAACTCTCAACAAAGCAAACTCGATCACAGTAGCAAACTAACAAATTCACCGTTTGCTGAAATTGCAATTTCAGCAATTTCATTTTATTCAATCATCCCATCAAATATATGTAACGATTGCAATATGCAAGTTGCTGAAACCGGAGTTGCTGAAGCCGGGATTTTAGTTAAGGACTATTAAAATTGTGCGGTTTTCTTTTAATTTAAATAAATTTTCTATTAGTAATCATTCATTAAGATAATTAATTTCTTTTATTACTTCTTAATTGTTACAAAATTAGCGTAGAATTATATGAAATTCTTATAATATATACATATATACTAATTCATATTTATAATTCTAAAATAAACCAAAGTTTAAATCTAAATAAATCCCATAATATATCAATATATTAAACCCAAATAACTTCTATGGAAAAAATTTATGTTATAATTTTTTTTCTTCCGAAGGAGGGAAGACTCGCGTTCCTTGGTCAAAGCCTTATCAGTCTAGGCAATCTCAAGATCGTCGATTTTCCCTCCGGTGGCCTGATGACCAGCCTCACCCTACACCCTAGCAAGGGTCAGGGGGTGAATGGCGATCTCTCACCACTAGTGAAGAAGAAATTGGAGGAATTCATGTCGCTAGGGCGCCGTTGGTTTTCTTACCCTTCTTGTCCGCGAGCCCAGCATAAAATTTTCGAAAGATCCAACATACCTGCCAAAAGACAAAAGTAGAGGTTAGACCAGACCAAAAAAACAGTAATTCACGTTAAGAAAAGCATACACAACAACACAATACGATTGAACAAAGAAATTTAACACGCACCCGGAGAATGAGGAAACCTGAGCCCAGTCATCTCTAGTCTCAGGGGGGTTATCACGTCCTTATACTTTCGCTTACCCAACTAACTATCACGACGAAACACGGACTTCCAATCATCAAGCTCCAGCGTTTTATTTTTGGAATGAGCCTGATAATTACCGGGAGTAATCCTAAAGTTCAAAAAGCGACAGGAGGAGCCGCGGACTAAGAACCACTTTTTTCTTCAACCAGCTTTACTCGACAGTCTCTCGACAATATCCCCACTCAAGGATGCGGACACGAGCCCATCGCGACCCGGCCTTCTTAAAAAACAGAATGTGAAAGGATGACCTAAGGAGGTTTTTTGGCGATTGGTAGCACATCGTATCACATACGCAGCCAGATACATCTCGACGTTGAAAGCCAGCTCAGCAGGGCATACTTGTATTTTCTTAAGAAAGTCAACGTAAAGAAGAGGGAGGGGAAGACGGAACCCTTGAACTAACTTTCCAGATGAACCACCACGTGGTTCAGATACGCGTTTAAACAACCTACTCTCGCGGAAGCCATCCCTAATTGTACACCAGTTGGCCAAGGAAATGTATAGGTAATCGCCTCAAGGTGCCCCAACTCCAACACTGAAAGAGGAGGTTTGATGAATCCTGTCAGAGAGTCTTTCTTAACTCTCTTAGAAACGACGGACGCTATCTTTCCTTTTACGCGAGGCACGTCCGATCTGCCGGTCGAGAAGGACGGATAGAAGATATTGTCTCCTCTGAATCGAGTCTTATCGCGAACCCCTTGTTCTACAAAGAACTAGTCTCATTCTCCAGAAACCCCGCGCTCCTATTTTGACTATCACTCGCCGACGACATCGCACTATCAAGGAAAGACTTCTAGAAAGATCCTGAAAATACGCGAGAAGGAAAATTAACAAAGAAAAATACAATCTCTTCAATATCGCGATTGTACAAAAAATGGCGCAAAAAAACCCTTTAGAAAAGACATGATGGCGCCTCTCGTGCCCCACAAAAGGATAACGAAAAGACGATGACCTCAGAAGGGGTAATGAAAAGTGACTTTTTGCATCCCATCGAAAGGTTTACCTTACCAAGGCAGAAGACAAATAGGTTTTCCGACGAAGTGCCACCACCTCTTCGATCTTTTAGAACAACCCTAACGGAGACAACTCCCACAAAAAAGAGAGAAAGAAAAACCTATCGTCGGAGAACCGTCACTCTTGGAGCATAATGTTGGGAGGAAAATCAAGTATGAAATATAAATCTCAAATTCGACTCCCTAATCTCCGCAAATTAATTACAAGACTTCCTCCTGCTGTAGTAGATGGTAGTCAGGATCGATCCACGAGGAAGCGTGTCAGCGCCCGCCTTTTCAGTTCCAAATCTCAACCCAAAATCGACCAGAAGAATGCTCAATATCGACCTTACTTAGTCAATATCGACCACTGTCGACAGAAAACAGAAACACAGAGAAAAGCAGAAAACGAAAACCAAAACAAAGTACTCGATCTCGACAAGGCTTCCTCGACGTCGACCAAGTTTAGTCGATTTCGAGTAAAAACAGAAACTAAAGATCGAAACTTTAAATTGCATAAAACGAAAGCAAACACGAAATTTTGTGAATAAAATTCATAAACTAAAATACTTCCAAGATCAGGGTTTCAACACCACAACGATAACCATGCAAAGTAACACATAAAGGCATAAAAGATCATGCTTTTCATCAAATAACTTTCGTTATTAACAAATAGGAAGATAGAGGCTTTCGCATAAATCCTAATATATTGTTACTAACCCTTTTTCACATAATTAATCCAAGTCGTATTAAGATCACTTTCGCTTCAATAACACAAACAAGGATCACCTTCAACTTTCTCAAAAGAATCATGCTCATAGGGATAGAAGACGAATTCGCATCAAAAGATTGTACCTTTACCGCATCACCTCACATGGCTACCGTCAGGCTCACCCCGACCCTAGAAGTTGGGTGACTACTCGCTTTTCATCATAAAGAAATACATCAATAATAAAAGGGAACTAAATTGCATTAAATAAACTCAAAGAAAGTTTACAACCAATCGAAGCCAAATCCTTCTCTCGCCACAAGCTCTCTCTCTATCTCTATGTAACTAATTGGAACTAGAATTGAATGAATAAATCCAGCCCCTAGGGCTTTATTTATAGGCTTCATTCCCTAGCTAATCTAGGAAAGAAACATCTATCTATATCTAAATTTATCTATCTAATAATTTAAAGATTAAATTTGGAAATAAAATAATTATATCTAAAAGGAAGTAGAACTATTGTGGATAGATCTTCCTTCTCTTGATAGAACTTGACTTGTCTTGATAGAATATCTTGAATCTTGGCTTGCAAGTAACTCCTCTCACTCGGATTTCTCCTCGATCTCGATTCGGACAGCTTCTGGAATCTCCTCGACGTCGACCAAGTCTCCTTGACATCGACCAAGTTTGGTCGACGTCGACTAAGCTTCGCTCCTCGAGTGGCTCTTCTCGACTCCGTGTAGCTTTCTGGGCTCTGGAGTGGTCGACGTCGACTAGATCTGGTCGACATCGAGTATAATTGGTCCGCTCTCAGCATTCTGCTCTGTTCTTGAAATGCACTTTCCCAATTCCTCGTTCGTTCAATTGACGCATATGAGCATGCGTTGGAAAGCTCTTTTCGAGGGCTACAACTTTCATGAAGACATCAAAGCTTGATTCAGAATGATGAATGGTGAAAAATGGGCTTTTCTCCCGTTGCACCATCCTTAGCTTCTTCATGACTTTCCTTTAAGCTCCAAACTACGTCCGATTTCTGCGAAATATAACAAAAACTTGTGTAGATCGACCTCCATATATTGCAAATAAACATAAACTACACAAATTCTGTATTATTTTAACCCAAATGTATGAAATGCATGCAGAAATCGATATAAAAGATAGTATAAAACATGGCGAATTGGGCTCACAACAAACACCCCATACTTAAGCTTGCTTGTCCTCAAGCAATACTTTTAATTGTCATTCAGAGGAAGAATTCAAAACTCTCAACATCATAGATTCATTGTCATATGTTCCTGCAATTAATTACCATCCTTGAAAAGGTACTAATGTCACAAATCCATACATGTGCAATTAAAAAGCAACATCTACTCACAAAAGGAGGGTTATGCAAAACATTCATTCGTGACAAAGCATTAATAATCAAGAGAACTTTAATTTAAGCTCATGAAGGAGGAGATTGGTAAAAGGCTAAAGGTGGGCAATTTTTGGCAATGTGGTGCAATGATCCGGGGAAATGGAGTATTTCCAAACTTTCATATCACATTCCTTCTTCCTTTGATTTCTCACCTTTCGCTCATTCGCTCAATGCTTTTTTTTCAATATTATGCTTTTACCTCTCTAACCTCGGCACTGCCTTCTCGCGAGTCGCAAACATGGGTGTCATGAATGGCCCCGGATACTTAGTGCTTTGGACTCCTCACTTTGGTGTCCCATCTCGCCGAACTATTATCTCAGCGAGCAGGGTCGATCTACCTTTATCTCCTGAGGTGACCGGATTTTCTTTCACTCATTAAATTTTCCATAATATTTTCAATTTTCTGCCAAACTCCAAATATGATAATAACAACAACACGAACACCATATAACAATCTCCATAATGTAGCTTTCATTCTCAACATAATCCCCTGATAGGAAATAAGGTGAAGAATGGGCAATATTTAGATCATGTGGAGCATAATATGAAATTAGGCACAATATGGCTTTTGTGATGCATAAGCATAGGTATGGCTAGGGATATAAACATATGAGCATTATATGGAAATATAAAACATGGCGAATTAGGCTCACAAGACATAACCACCTCACCCCTCGACCGGGAAAGGAGGTTCCTCTCCGGAAAAGATCCCCTAACAAAAAATCGTCACCCAGAAAACCACCGCCAGAAAATTGCCCCCGATATTCCACTTTAAACCCACGAGCCCCTCTGTTTTTTTCCGAAGTGATATGCACGAAAGATACGAAACAAAGAATGAAAAGTTAAACAACTCTAGCCCCTTACCTGAAAGATGAACAGGTTATTCACGGGAAGCAACGAAAGGCGACGATCCCTAGCAAAATCTGACAACTTCCCTCCTTTCTCCTTACAAACACCACGAAAACACTTTCTCTCTCTTTTTGCCTTCCAATATAGAAATGACCAAAGCAGGGAAGGCAATCCCTACTTATAAGTCTCTGTGGGCCCTCTTTTCAAGCCCTTCGACAGGCCTCATGGGTATTGGGCCTCCCTGCATGGCCCATTAAAAACAAATGCTTAAATGCATCGCTTTTGTCGAGATGTGATTGCGAATACTCCTTATACGCGATCTAGTCTCGAGGAGATATGATCTTGCCCCGGAAAATAGCCATCTTAATAAAAAGATCTAAGACGTCATAAATAGGTCACCCATTGCGAAGTCGTACATAAGCATGTTATCACCATCGCGATTAAAAGTCAGGAACCCAGTGACTCATCAAATCCCTATTGTCCAATACATATCATAAACCTCCAACAGAGGAACACTTAAAACACGATCAGAGTACGGTCGCTTATCTTCACATCGACGTCACCTTACCCTACACCAAAAGCAAACAACACGTTGTCCAAGCACCACCTCGCTCGCATCACCTCACGTAATGGCAAAAACTCTTTGGCGTGAGGGCATGAGATACACGTGTCCTATGCCAAACCACGAGGTTGCCAGCCAGCTACTCGCTTAGCAACACTATAAATACCCCCCTTAAGCCCATAAGGAAATGATCCGATTTTGGGGAAAACAAAGTGAGAGTTCTGCTATCCTCCTCGAGATATAGCCCTCGGAGTTGAGTTCTCAAAACCATCGATCGAAGAAGAATGCTTCTAGGATAAAACATCATATCTCAAAAACCTCTAAAGACGACGATTGAACAGTGAACATAAGACACGAACAAACTCATCGTGAAGTATATATTGCCACGCGACCCGATCCATAATAAAGATCATAATTATATAAATTTCTCGATCGATCCTACCGGTAATTATTGAACATTTATCGTCACCTTGAGGTAATAAATATAGGTGATATTCTAGAAACACTTCACTTACCTTATAAAAAAAAGAATAGATTTATTTAAAAATGGAAGGATAAAAAGTGAAATATAGAAAATAAAATCTTCACATTTTATTTAAATATATTTTCCAGAACTAAAAAGATATGAAAAGATCTTATAGTTAAAACAAATGAAGGTTATTGATCTACATAAGTCAATGAAATAAGAATTTTATCGGAAAAAAAAGGGAGCGTTTCTTGTGGTCGGGCTTGGAGGCGTCGATGAGGGTGTGGGTCGTGACGACGGCGAGGCCGCCGGTTGAAGGCTCGGTCAGGAGAGTGGGGCGGCTAGGGTTTTTTGTGGAGAGGAGAAAGGGAGCCTTTCTATCCACTTCTGTATAAGATCAAAATTAAAAAGGCAAATTAGTAAAGTCCACACTTGAAAGTTTGAAACCATACATAATTCCAACAAACTGAAATTAGATAAGAAAGTGCATAAATAACAAGTCCACACTTGAAAGTTTAAAACCATACATAACAGCAACCATACACTTGAGAATCTTTATTAACTCTCCGTCTCCAAGCAAACAACCTGAAAATAAGCAAATAGCTTAAATTACTGATTTTTATTTTACAGATTTTAGTTTACAACTCATATAGATTTCAGATTATACTATGATTTACATATTTTAGATGACAGTTTATACAATTTTAGATTTTAGTTTACAGCTTATACAGATTTTAGATTTTTAATTTACGGAATTTAGATGACAGTTTATACAATTTCAAAATGCATATTATAAAATTACAGATTTCAGATTATATAATTACACTTTATACCATTTCAAAATACAGATGAGAGTTTATACAGATTATAATTCACTTGAAATTGAAAGGGAAAGGAAGAATCCGGTTACCTTGTCAAAAATAGACAAGAACTTGCAAATGTCACAAGCTACTTCACAATCCTCTTCCAATGGCAACTGTAATCTGGAAATCTGTAATTGGACCAAATGCAATCTAAAGGGAAAAAACAATGAAACAATGGGACTTGAAACTGTAATCTGTAAACAAAACAATGAAACAATGGAACTTGAAATTATATAAAATACAATACCAATGAAATTATATAAAATACCTATACAAATTTGTAATGGGCAAATTTGCAATAAATGGAACTTGAAATTATATATACACTGTAATCTGTAAATGGAACTTGAACCAATGGAACTTGAAATTATATATAGACTATAATCTGTAAATCAAACCAATGAAATTATACTATATAAAATACATATACTTTGTAATCACTACAATACCAATCAAAACAATAAACCAATGAAATTAAACGAATCATCACTCCCTCCTCTCTGTGAAGTGTGAACTTTAAACTCATTTCCATAGACCATGGCGCCATTTTGATTTTTTACAAATCTCAGAAATCTTAATCTTAACTCAAGAAAAAGGAAAGGTGAAAAGCATCATCGATCTCAGAAATCTTAATCTTATTTGTAGCTGCTTTAGGTTTATCGCCTTTCGTGTGTTTAATGAAACGAGATCTGATGGAGGAGGGGCGAAGAACAAGGAGCGAAACAAGAATCGAAAGCGAACTTACCAGATTTTGGTCGTCGGTCGCCACTTGACGTCTGAAGAAGAGCCGAGGAGGAGGCAGACACCAGAGTCGAGGACTAGGCGGCGGCGAAACAAATTGATTTGAGAGAAAGAGGATTGAGGAACCAAACTGAAGAAGCAGAATAGAGGAAGAGGATTGAGGAACGAACGCCTGAACGGGACTGATTTGAGAGAGACACTAAAATTCAAGGGAAAAAAAAGTATAAGGGCAAATTTGTCGGAGCTATACGATCGAGCTAGCTTGAACTCGGCTCAAGCTCGATTCGAGCTCAGGAACCCGCTCGAACTCGGCTCGTTTTTCAAATGTGAACGAGCTCGAGCCAAGTTTTTCGAGTCGAATCCGAGCAGTTCGTGTTCACATAACACCCCTACACATGAATAGATTTCATAATTTAGGAGATCACTTAGTAGTTCACAACCAATGCATGCAATTGCAACTAAAACATAATTAATCTTGATTTTTTTATATAGATTTGTTGATGATTCAATAATTAATGATACAAATACACTTACGCACGAAGCCAGTCACAAGGAATTGAAATGTGATAAATGGAAAAAACAAACAAATGAATACGATGTGCATATTCTCAACACGAAATTTAATTGTTTCGTCATCAACAAATAATTGTTAATTTTTGTGGTGATACGTATAGTTAACCAGTTGGATGATGGATGTTTAGTTAGTTAATTAGTTGAGGCGGCGGCAAGACTTTCTGACTTGACCCTGGCTACCGGTGAGGACTCCGACCCTGCCGAGTTTAACGAGTGCCTGACCGAACTTGGTTTGGAACAAAATGTTGTTGGCTGCGTATTTGGACACGATAGCCTTGGTTGATGCATCGCGTGCAATGTCTTGATCGATCTGGAGAATACCCTTGCCCGATTTGATTGCCTTGTAAAAGCCATTGTCGACCTTGTTAGCGCTGCTTAAGCTGCTTTGGTCAAGGTTGACAGGCCGGTTGCCACCGGATCCATTGCGAGGGCAAACTCTCTTGAGGAACGGCGCAAATGAAGGGTTCATGCTTGGGTCTGTCCTCCCGGAACCTCGGAAGTTGTAGAGACGGTCTTGGAAGAAGCTACAGTGTGTGATTCCAGTGGTGTGACCACCTAGAAGAAGAACAAAATCTTCCTTGGTGATTCCCTTCGCAGCAAAGACTTGAATAGCCGCGGAAACAGGGATTGTTGGTCCAGGGAGAGCTGCATTGGCGTTGCTAGCTAAAGAAACACGTCCATCTCTTCTTCCGGTTTCGACATTGTACCATCTCCCTCCTGCCATGACGACAGCAACACGAGTGGCTATGATAATGATATCAGCACACGAAACGACTCGAGGGCAAGCCCTTTCCAAGGCAGCCTTGACGGCATCAATAACTTCGTAACCCCTAACGCTACCGTTTGGCGGTGCAGTCTTCTCTGAGTTCGGGCCATCCAACAAAATTGAGGCATCACATCCCTATATATGATCATATATATAAACAATGTTCGATCACAATTCAAATTAATGAAAAGGACTCTTCTATATATAATATATATGGAACAAATTGATTAAAAAGAGTTCGATCGATCGGATTTTATACCTTAACAAAGCAATCATGGAACTGCATACGGAGAAGAGCAGCGACGAGGGTAGGGTCCTTGATGAACTTCGCCTTGATTACACTAAACACAATCGATTCGACATCATTCTTTCCACATTTGTTGGCGTAGAAGCCGACCTTCAAAGCGGCAAGACTCTGTCCGGCGAGGGTCATGAGAATGAGAATGGCGGCTAGTGCCGCAGGGGAAGTTGCCTTGGCCATGGCCTTGTGGGCTGATCAGCTCTTTACTCTTTACTCTTTACTCTTTTGTTAGGCAACTACACTCCGTATTAGATTAGATTGAGACTCTGCTTTGGTGTGGAAGCAACAATCCAAATTGTTGCTAATTTATAGGCAAAGATGCAAGACGTGCTTTCTTGTATATATGTTTACCATTCAACAATTTTAATAGATATTAATTGAATGAAAGAATGGTATATGGAATTACTGAGTAATGTTTTTGTTATGTCTGTACGGTCTCACAATTTTTGGGCTTTTGACTTTACATTTATTTAGTGTTAAGGTCAATTTCAATTATGTATGTATGTATGTACGGAGTCGTTGCCACAAAAATGGGAGTGGTAAACATGTATTGCCTCGTGGCTACCATGCTTCTCTTCATCATTCATATATTATCATCCATTTTAGATTTCTATTATTTTTGTTTCATATATGAGTTTCACCGTTTCATAACTTGAATTCATAAGTTGATTCCCTTATTTAATTACTTTATTAATATAAACAATTAAACTAGTTTTAAGGGCTATTTTTTTTTATAAGAGTTTTAAGGGATCCTAAAATTGTACAAATTAATATATGATAAAAATAACTCGGATAATTGTCACTTTACCTCGTAATTAACTACTCGTAGTTAACACAACTCGGCTAACTAGTTAGTAACTAGTCTCTTCCCCCTTAAATATCTACTAAAATTCTAGCTATGCAAATACCAGATTGGAACACTCCAGATAGACTTATCTGGAAGCTAGATCCAAGCAGGCTCGAGCTTCACTACGAAATCAGTAAAACGAATGACAAATAATGTAACTCAAGCTTCAAAATATCTTAATTGGGTTTGGAAACTAAAACTCTCTTTTACACTAAAAAGCCTAATTTGGATAATAATGGTTGATGGTCTTCCTACTACCAAACGGCTTAACAAATATGTGAATAGAGTTCCCAACCAATGCAGTCTCTGCAATTAAGCAGATGAGGATACGGAACACTTAATGAGAAATTGTTCCTTCACAAGGAAAATACTTGCTTAATTTGAGCTACAAACAGGAAAATACTTCCACCGTATGAATGAAAACAATTCTCAACCCCTAAATATAGTGGAAATCCGAGATGGAAACAAAAACTTTGACAAAATAGCCTTCATATAGCAAACTATTTGGGAAATCAGAAATGACCTTATTTTTAGGAATAAAAGATCGACCCCAATAGAAACAATTATCCAAAGAGTTATTGCAAACATTAATGACTGGACCCAAATTGAAAAAGATACTAAAAGGAATGGAACTATAAATAAGAGAACTAGAGCTAAATGGAGCATACCACTAGGGGCTATCTACAAAGTCAATGTGGATGGCTCTGTTAATCTCACAGGCTATTGCCATGTGGGAGAGGTTGTTTGGGACTCCTTGGATCATGTCATTGACATATTTTATAAGGAATCTCTGAAAGGTTCAGTCATTCAAACTGAAGCTATCGCTATTTAGACAGGTATGAAGCAAGCAATAAGGAAAACACGTCGAATAGTAACTATATAAAGGGACAATCTTCAGCCATCAAATCTATCACCAACAGCAACGACATTAGATGGGAAGTTTTCATCACATTGAAAAGATCAAGCGACTAGAATCTGCCTTTGAATTTGTCGAATACAGGTACTGCTATCGGGAAGCAAACCATGTAGCTGATTTTATAGCTCGGAAGGGTATCATTTGTAATAGCTCTACTATCCCTTTTAATAGGGAACTTTGTTCCATCATCTTCAAGGATGATCAAGGAACCAGATTACAGCTCGTGTAATCACTCCTAATTCTTGCCTACTGTAAAAATAAAAAGTCAAAACACTCGGCTAATTAGTTAAGGACTATTAAAATTGTGCGGTTTTCTTTTAATTTAAATAAATTTGCTATTAGTAATCATTCATTCAGATAATTAATTTCTTTTATTACTTCTTAATTGTTACAAAATTAACGTAGAATTAAATGGAATTCTTATAATATATACTAATTCATATTTATAATTTTAAAACTAACCAAAGTATAAATCTAAATAAATCCCATAATATATCAATATATTAAACTCAAATAACTTCTTTGGAAAAAATTTATGTTATAATTTTTTTCTTCCGAGCGAGGGAAGACTCGCGTTCCTTGGTCAAAGCCTTATCAGTCTAGCCAATCCCAAGATCGTCACTTTTCTCCCCGGTGGCCTGATGACCAACCTCACCTTACGTCCTAGCAAGGTCCAGGGGGTGAATGACGATCTCTCACCACTCGTGAAGATGAAATTGGAGGACTTCATGTCGCTAGGGCACCGTTAGGTTTCTTACCCTTCTTGTCCGCGAGCCCCGCATAAAAGTTTCGAAAGATCCAACATACCTGCCAAAAGACAAAAGTAGAGGTTACACCGGACTAAAAAAATAGTAATTCGCGTTAAGAAAAGCAGACACAGCATCGCAATACCATGCTTCTCTTCATTCATTCATAGCCACTCGTGTTGATTCCCTTATTTAATTACTATTATTTTTATTTTTATTATTATTATTTTTGTTTCATATATGAGTTTCAACGTTTCATAACTTGAAGTGGCCAATTTATAAGTTGATTCCCTTATTTAATTACTTTATTAATATAAGCAATTAAACTAGTTTTAAGGGCTATTTTTTCTAGAAGATTGTTAAGGGCTACTAAAATTGTACAAATATGATAAAAACAAAGGGTGTCTGTTAGAATGTCCATATTTTCAGTCTTTATTAGCATTTTGTCCGTCAACCTATTCATATAAGCTAAATGTCCACCTGTGTTGCTGAAACTGCTGAGTGCTCGTTTGGATAAACGTAGGAAGTCTACTTCCCGGGAATTTAATTCATGGGAAGTAGACTTCCCATGAATTACACTTTCTGGGATTTTATGAAACACGTTTGGTTGAAAAATGAAAAACAGGTGGATTTGATATATTGAGATAAATAAGGGATTTTTATTAGTAAGAAAAGGGTGGAAGTTGTCTTATCATGTACCCCCTTGGTAATTCCAATTCCTGTGAAACACAGGAATTTCAATTCCTGGGAATTTCAATTCCTGGGTTTTTGGAGATCAATTTTTTTAACCAAACGCAGATATCCTATCCAACTTCCTGGGATATTCCACTTCCTGGGTTTTTCAAACCAATCCAAACGAGCACTGAAACGGAAGTTGTTGAAATTGTGCCCATGTACCCCCCCCCCCCCCCCCGTGTGCCCCCTCCTGTTTCAGCAGTTTTTTTTTCGCGTTGCTAAAACCGAAGTTGCTGAAACCGGAGTTGCTGAAACCCCGATTTTAGCACTATTGTTGATGTTGAAACCGGGATTTCTGCAACGTTGTTGATGCTGAAACTCCGGTTTCAGTAACATTGTTGATGCTGAAATGGTTATTGCTGACATTGCTGAAAATGTTATACGGAAAAGCTATTGAAATACTGAAATGTTGAAAGACTGAAATGTTGGCATATATGCTTGTAAGATATAGTAGCTCATACAATTTTATAAAAATTAATTTCAGCAAGGCAAATTTTTTTTGCTGAAATTGCCAATATCCAAACTCTCAACAAAGCAAACTCGATCACAGTAGCAAACTAACAAATTCACCGTTTGCTGAAATTGCAATTTCAGCAATTTCATTTTATTCAATCATCCCATCAAATATATGTAACGATTGCAATATGCAAGTTGCTGAAACCGGAGTTGCTGAAGCCGGGATTTTAGTTAAGGACTATTAAAATTGTGCGGTTTTCTTTTAATTTAAATAAATTTTCTATTAGTAATCATTCATTAAGATAATTAATTTCTTTTATTACTTCTTAATTGTTACAAAATTAGCGTAGAATTATATGAAATTCTTATAATATATACATATATACTAATTCATATTTATAATTCTAAAATAAACCAAAGTTTAAATCTAAATAAATCCCATAATATATCAATATATTAAACCCAAATAACTTCTATGGAAAAAATTTATGTTATAATTTTTTTTCTTCCGAAGGAGGGAAGACTCGCGTTCCTTGGTCAAAGCCTTATCAGTCTAGGCAATCTCAAGATCGTCGATTTTCCCTCCGGTGGCCTGATGACCAGCCTCACCCTACACCCTAGCAAGGGTCAGGGGGTGAATGGCGATCTCTCACCACTAGTGAAGAAGAAATTGGAGGAATTCATGTCGCTAGGGCGCCGTTGGTTTTCTTACCCTTCTTGTCCGCGAGCCCAGCATAAAATTTTCGAAAGATCCAACATACCTGCCAAAAGACAAAAGTAGAGGTTAGACCAGACCAAAAAAACAGTAATTCACGTTAAGAAAAGCATACACAACAACACAATACGATTGAACAAAGAAATTTAACACGCACCCGGAGAATGAGGAAACCTGAGCCCAGTCATCTCTAGTCTCAGGGGGGTTATCACGTCCTTATACTTTCGCTTACCCAACTAACTATCACGACGAAACACGGACTTCCAATCATCAAGCTCCAGCGTTTTATTTTTGGAATGAGCCTGATAATTACCGGGAGTAATCCTAAAGTTCAAAAAGCGACAGGAGGAGCCGCGGACTAAGAACCACTTTTTTCTTCAACCAGCTTTACTCGACAGTCTCTCGACAATATCCCCACTCAAGGATGCGGACACGAGCCCATCGCGACCCGGCCTTCTTAAAAAACAGAATGTGAAAGGATGACCTAAGGAGGTTTTTTGGCGATTGGTAGCACATCGTATCACATACGCAGCCAGATACATCTCGACGTTGAAAGCCAGCTCAGCAGGGCATACTTGTATTTTCTTAAGAAAGTCAACGTAAAGAAGAGGGAGGGGAAGACGGAACCCTTGAACTAACTTTCCAGATGAACCACCACGTGGTTCAGATACGCGTTTAAACAACCTACTCTCGCGGAAGCCATCCCTAATTGTACACCAGTTGGCCAAGGAAATGTATAGGTAATCGCCTCAAGGTGCCCCAACTCCAACACTGAAAGAGGAGGTTTGATGAATCCTGTCAGAGAGTCTTTCTTAACTCTCTTAGAAACGACGGACGCTATCTTTCCTTTTACGCGAGGCACGTCCGATCTGCCGGTCGAGAAGGACGGATAGAAGATATTGTCTCCTCTGAATCGAGTCTTATCGCGAACCCCTTGTTCTACAAAGAACTAGTCTCATTCTCCAGAAACCCCGCGCTCCTATTTTGACTATCACTCGCCGACGACATCGCACTATCAAGGAAAGACTTCTAGAAAGATCCTGAAAATACGCGAGAAGGAAAATTAACAAAGAAAAATACAATCTCTTCAATATCGCGATTGTACAAAAAATGGCGCAAAAAAACCCTTTAGAAAAGACATGATGGCGCCTCTCGTGCCCCACAAAAGGATAACGAAAAGACGATGACCTCAGAAGGGGTAATGAAAAGTGACTTTTTGCATCCCATCGAAAGGTTTACCTTACCAAGGCAGAAGACAAATAGGTTTTCCGACGAAGTGCCACCACCTCTTCGATCTTTTAGAACAACCCTAACGGAGACAACTCCCACAAAAAAGAGAGAAAGAAAAACCTATCGTCGGAGAACCGTCACTCTTGGAGCATAATGTTGGGAGGAAAATCAAGTATGAAATATAAATCTCAAATTCGACTCCCTAATCTCCGCAAATTAATTACAAGACTTCCTCCTGCTGTAGTAGATGGTAGTCAGGATCGATCCACGAGGAAGCGTGTCAGCGCCCGCCTTTTCAGTTCCAAATCTCAACCCAAAATCGACCAGAAGAATGCTCAATATCGACCTTACTTAGTCAATATCGACCACTGTCGACAGAAAACAGAAACACAGAGAAAAGCAGAAAACGAAAACCAAAACAAAGTACTCGATCTCGACAAGGCTTCCTCGACGTCGACCAAGTTTAGTCGATTTCGAGTAAAAACAGAAACTAAAGATCGAAACTTTAAATTGCATAAAACGAAAGCAAACACGAAATTTTGTGAATAAAATTCATAAACTAAAATACTTCCAAGATCAGGGTTTCAACACCACAACGATAACCATGCAAAGTAACACATAAAGGCATAAAAGATCATGCTTTTCATCAAATAACTTTCGTTATTAACAAATAGGAAGATAGAGGCTTTCGCATAAATCCTAATATATTGTTACTAACCCTTTTTCACATAATTAATCCAAGTCGTATTAAGATCACTTTCGCTTCAATAACACAAACAAGGATCACCTTCAACTTTCTCAAAAGAATCATGCTCATAGGGATAGAAGACGAATTCGCATCAAAAGATTGTACCTTTACCGCATCACCTCACATGGCTACCGTCAGGCTCACCCCGACCCTAGAAGTTGGGTGACTACTCGCTTTTCATCATAAAGAAATACATCAATAATAAAAGGGAACTAAATTGCATTAAATAAACTCAAAGAAAGTTTACAACCAATCGAAGCCAAATCCTTCTCTCGCCACAAGCTCTCTCTCTATCTCTATGTAACTAATTGGAACTAGAATTGAATGAATAAATCCAGCCCCTAGGGCTTTATTTATAGGCTTCATTCCCTAGCTAATCTAGGAAAGAAACATCTATCTATATCTAAATTTATCTATCTAATAATTTAAAGATTAAATTTGGAAATAAAATAATTATATCTAAAAGGAAGTAGAACTATTGTGGATAGATCTTCCTTCTCTTGATAGAACTTGACTTGTCTTGATAGAATATCTTGAATCTTGGCTTGCAAGTAACTCCTCTCACTCGGATTTCTCCTCGATCTCGATTCGGACAGCTTCTGGAATCTCCTCGACGTCGACCAAGTCTCCTTGACATCGACCAAGTTTGGTCGACGTCGACTAAGCTTCGCTCCTCGAGTGGCTCTTCTCGACTCCGTGTAGCTTTCTGGGCTCTGGAGTGGTCGACGTCGACTAGATCTGGTCGACATCGAGTATAATTGGTCCGCTCTCAGCATTCTGCTCTGTTCTTGAAATGCACTTTCCCAATTCCTCGTTCGTTCAATTGACGCATATGAGCATGCGTTGGAAAGCTCTTTTCGAGGGCTACAACTTTCATGAAGACATCAAAGCTTGATTCAGAATGATGAATGGTGAAAAATGGGCTTTTCTCCCGTTGCACCATCCTTAGCTTCTTCATGACTTTCCTTTAAGCTCCAAACTACGTCCGATTTCTGCGAAATATAACAAAAACTTGTGTAGATCGACCTCCATATATTGCAAATAAACATAAACTACACAAATTCTGTATTATTTTAACCCAAATGTATGAAATGCATGCAGAAATCGATATAAAAGATAGTATAAAACATGGCGAATTGGGCTCACAACAAACACCCCATACTTAAGCTTGCTTGTCCTCAAGCAATACTTTTAATTGTCATTCAGAGGAAGAATTCAAAACTCTCAACATCATAGATTCATTGTCATATGTTCCTGCAATTAATTACCATCCTTGAAAAGGTACTAATGTCACAAATCCATACATGTGCAATTAAAAAGCAACATCTACTCACAAAAGGAGGGTTATGCAAAACATTCATTCGTGACAAAGCATTAATAATCAAGAGAACTTTAATTTAAGCTCATGAAGGAGGAGATTGGTAAAAGGCTAAAGGTGGGCAATTTTTGGCAATGTGGTGCAATGATCCGGGGAAATGGAGTATTTCCAAACTTTCATATCACATTCCTTCTTCCTTTGATTTCTCACCTTTCGCTCATTCGCTCAATGCTTTTTTTTCAATATTATGCTTTTACCTCTCTAACCTCGGCACTGCCTTCTCGCGAGTCGCAAACATGGGTGTCATGAATGGCCCCGGATACTTAGTGCTTTGGACTCCTCACTTTGGTGTCCCATCTCGCCGAACTATTATCTCAGCGAGCAGGGTCGATCTACCTTTATCTCCTGAGGTGACCGGATTTTCTTTCACTCATTAAATTTTCCATAATATTTTCAATTTTCTGCCAAACTCCAAATATGATAATAACAACAACACGAACACCATATAACAATCTCCATAATGTAGCTTTCATTCTCAACATAATCCCCTGATAGGAAATAAGGTGAAGAATGGGCAATATTTAGATCATGTGGAGCATAATATGAAATTAGGCACAATATGGCTTTTGTGATGCATAAGCATAGGTATGGCTAGGGATATAAACATATGAGCATTATATGGAAATATAAAACATGGCGAATTAGGCTCACAAGACATAACCACCTCACCCCTCGACCGGGAAAGGAGGTTCCTCTCCGGAAAAGATCCCCTAACAAAAAATCGTCACCCAGAAAACCACCGCCAGAAAATTGCCCCCGATATTCCACTTTAAACCCACGAGCCCCTCTGTTTTTTTCCGAAGTGATATGCACGAAAGATACGAAACAAAGAATGAAAAGTTAAACAACTCTAGCCCCTTACCTGAAAGATGAACAGGTTATTCACGGGAAGCAACGAAAGGCGACGATCCCTAGCAAAATCTGACAACTTCCCTCCTTTCTCCTTACAAACACCACGAAAACACTTTCTCTCTCTTTTTGCCTTCCAATATAGAAATGACCAAAGCAGGGAAGGCAATCCCTACTTATAAGTCTCTGTGGGCCCTCTTTTCAAGCCCTTCGACAGGCCTCATGGGTATTGGGCCTCCCTGCATGGCCCATTAAAAACAAATGCTTAAATGCATCGCTTTTGTCGAGATGTGATTGCGAATACTCCTTATACGCGATCTAGTCTCGAGGAGATATGATCTTGCCCCGGAAAATAGCCATCTTAATAAAAAGATCTAAGACGTCATAAATAGGTCACCCATTGCGAAGTCGTACATAAGCATGTTATCACCATCGCGATTAAAAGTCAGGAACCCAGTGACTCATCAAATCCCTATTGTCCAATACATATCATAAACCTCCAACAGAGGAACACTTAAAACACGATCAGAGTACGGTCGCTTATCTTCACATCGACGTCACCTTACCCTACACCAAAAGCAAACAACACGTTGTCCAAGCACCACCTCGCTCGCATCACCTCACGTAATGGCAAAAACTCTTTGGCGTGAGGGCATGAGATACACGTGTCCTATGCCAAACCACGAGGTTGCCAGCCAGCTACTCGCTTAGCAACACTATAAATACCCCCCTTAAGCCCATAAGGAAATGATCCGATTTTGGGGAAAACAAAGTGAGAGTTCTGCTATCCTCCTCGAGATATAGCCCTCGGAGTTGAGTTCTCAAAACCATCGATCGAAGAAGAATGCTTCTAGGATAAAACATCATATCTCAAAAACCTCTAAAGACGACGATTGAACAGTGAACATAAGACACGAACAAACTCATCGTGAAGTATATATTGCCACGCGACCCGATCCATAATAAAGATCATAATTATATAAATTTCTCGATCGATCCTACCGGTAATTATTGAACATTTATCGTCACCTTGAGGTAATAAATATAGGTGATATTCTAGAAACACTTCACTTACCTTATAAAAAAAAGAATAGATTTATTTAAAAATGGAAGGATAAAAAGTGAAATATAGAAAATAAAATCTTCACATTTTATTTAAATATATTTTCCAGAACTAAAAAGATATGAAAAGATCTTATAGTTAAAACAAATGAAGGTTATTGATCTACATAAGTCAATGAAATAAGAATTTTATCGGAAAAAAAAGGGAGCGTTTCTTGTGGTCGGGCTTGGAGGCGTCGATGAGGGTGTGGGTCGTGACGACGGCGAGGCCGCCGGTTGAAGGCTCGGTCAGGAGAGTGGGGCGGCTAGGGTTTTTTGTGGAGAGGAGAAAGGGAGCCTTTCTATCCACTTCTGTATAAGATCAAAATTAAAAAGGCAAATTAGTAAAGTCCACACTTGAAAGTTTGAAACCATACATAATTCCAACAAACTGAAATTAGATAAGAAAGTGCATAAATAACAAGTCCACACTTGAAAGTTTAAAACCATACATAACAGCAACCATACACTTGAGAATCTTTATTAACTCTCCGTCTCCAAGCAAACAACCTGAAAATAAGCAAATAGCTTAAATTACTGATTTTTATTTTACAGATTTTAGTTTACAACTTATATAGATTTCAGATTATACTATGATTTACATATTTTAGATGACAGTTTATACAATTTTAGATTTTAGTTTACAGCTTATACAGATTTTAGATTTTTAATTTACGGAATTTAGATGACAGTTTATACAATTTCAAAATGCATATTATAAAATTACAGATTTCAGATTATATAATTACACTTTATACCATTTCAAAATACAGATGAGAGTTTATACAGATTATAATTCACTTGAAATTGAAAGGGAAAGGAAGAATCCGGTTACCTTGTCAAAAATAGACAAGAACTTGCAAATGTCACAAGCTACTTCACAATCCTCTTCCAATGGCAACTGTAATCTGGAAATCTGTAATTGGACCAAATGCAATCTAAAGGGAAAAAACAATGAAACAATGGGACTTGAAACTGTAATCTGTAAACAAAACAATGAAACAATGGAACTTGAAATTATATAAAATACAATACCAATGAAATTATATAAAATACCTATACAAATTTGTAATGGGCAAATTTGCAATAAATGGAACTTGAAATTATATATACACTGTAATCTGTAAATGGAACTTGAACCAATGGAACTTGAAATTATATATAGACTATAATCTGTAAATCAAACCAATGAAATTATACTATATAAAATACATATACTTTGTAATCACTACAATACCAATCAAAACAATAAACCAATGAAATTAAACGAATCATCACTCCCTCCTCTCTGTGAAGTGTGAACTTTAAACTCATTTCCATAGACCATGGCGCCATTTTGATTTTTTACAAATCTCAGAAATCTTAATCTTAACTCAAGAAAAAGGAAAGGTGAAAAGCATCATCGATCTCAGAAATCTTAATCTTATTTGTAGCTGCTTTAGGTTTATCGCCTTTCGTGTGTTTAATGAAACGAGATCTGATGGAGGAGGGGCGAAGAACAAGGAGCGAAACAAGAATCGAAAGCGAACTTACCAGATTTTGGTCGTCGGTCGCCACTTGACGTCTGAAGAAGAGCCGAGGAGGAGGCAGACACCAGAGTCGAGGACTAGGCGGCGGCGAAACAAATTGATTTGAGAGAAAGAGGATTGAGGAACCAAACTGAAGAAGCAGAATAGAGGAAGAGGATTGAGGAACGAACGCCTGAACGGGACTGATTTGAGAGAGACACTAAAATTCAAGGGAAAAAAAAGTATAAGGGCAAATTTGTCGGAGCTATACGATCGAGCTAGCTTGAACTCGGCTCAAGCTCGATTCGAGCTCAGGAACCCGCTCGAACTCGGCTCGTTTTTCAAATGTGAACGAGCTCGAGCCAAGTTTTTCGAGTCGAATCCGAGCAGTTCGTGTTCACATAACACCCCTACACATGAATAGATTTCATAATTTAGGAGATCACTTAGTAGTTCACAACCAATGCATGCAATTGCAACTAAAACATAATTAATCTTGATTTTTTTATATAGATTTGTTGATGATTCAATAATTAATGATACAAATACACTTACGCACGAAGCCAGTCACAAGGAATTGAAATGTGATAAATGGAAAAAACAAACAAATGAATACGATGTGCATATTCTCAACACGAAATTTAATTGTTTCGTCATCAACAAATAATTGTTAATTTTTGTGGTGATACGTATAGTTAACCAGTTGGATGATGGATGTTTAGTTAGTTAATTAGTTGAGGCGGCGGCAAGACTTTCTGACTTGACCCTGGCTACCGGTGAGGACTCCGACCCTGCCGAGTTTAACGAGTGCCTGACCGAACTTGGTTTGGAACAAAATGTTGTTGGCTGCGTATTTGGACACGATAGCCTTGGTTGATGCATCGCGTGCAATGTCTTGATCGATCTGGAGAATACCCTTGCCCGATTTGATTGCCTTGTAAAAGCCATTGTCGACCTTGTTAGCGCTGCTTAAGCTGCTTTGGTCAAGGTTGACAGGCCGGTTGCCACCGGATCCATTGCGAGGGCAAACTCTCTTGAGGAACGGCGCAAATGAAGGGTTCATGCTTGGGTCTGTCCTCCCGGAACCTCGGAAGTTGTAGAGACGGTCTTGGAAGAAGCTACAGTGTGTGATTCCAGTGGTGTGACCACCTAGAAGAAGAACAAAATCTTCCTTGGTGATTCCCTTCGCAGCAAAGACTTGAATAGCCGCGGAAACAGGGATTGTTGGTCCAGGGAGAGCTGCATTGGCGTTGCTAGCTAAAGAAACACGTCCATCTCTTCTTCCGGTTTCGACATTGTACCATCTCCCTCCTGCCATGACGACAGCAACACGAGTGGCTATGATAATGATATCAGCACACGAAACGACTCGAGGGCAAGCCCTTTCCAAGGCAGCCTTGACGGCATCAATAACTTCGTAACCCCTAACGCTACCGTTTGGCGGTGCAGTCTTCTCTGAGTTCGGGCCATCCAACAAAATTGAGGCATCACATCCCTATATATGATCATATATATAAACAATGTTCGATCACAATTCAAATTAATGAAAAGGACTCTTCTATATATAATATATATGGAACAAATTGATTAAAAAGAGTTCGATCGATCGGATTTTATACCTTAACAAAGCAATCATGGAACTGCATACGGAGAAGAGCAGCGACGAGGGTAGGGTCCTTGATGAACTTCGCCTTGATTACACTAAACACAATCGATTCGACATCATTCTTTCCACATTTGTTGGCGTAGAAGCCGACCTTCAAAGCGGCAAGACTCTGTCCGGCGAGGGTCATGAGAATGAGAATGGCGGCTAGTGCCGCAGGGGAAGTTGCCTTGGCCATGGCCTTGTGGGCTGATCAGCTCTTTACTCTTTACTCTTTACTCTTTTGTTAGGCAACTACACTCCGTATTAGATTAGATTGAGACTCTGCTTTGGTGTGGAAGCAACAATCCAAATTGTTGCTAATTTATAGGCAAAGATGCAAGACGTGCTTTCTTGTATATATGTTTACCATTCAACAATTTTAATAGATATTAATTGAATGAAAGAATGGTATATGGAATTACTGAGTAATGTTTTTGTTATGTCTGTACGGTCTCACAATTTTTGGGCTTTTGACTTTACATTTATTTAGTGTTAAGGTCAATTTCAATTATGTATGTATGTATGTACGGAGTCGTTGCCACAAAAATGGGAGTGGTAAACATGTATTGCCTCGTGGCTACCATGCTTCTCTTCATCATTCATATATTATCATCCATTTTAGATTTCTATTATTTTTGTTTCATATATGAGTTTCACCGTTTCATAACTTGAATTCATAAGTTGATTCCCTTATTTAATTACTTTATTAATATAAACAATTAAACTAGTTTTAAGGGCTATTTTTTTTTATAAGAGTTTTAAGGGATCCTAAAATTGTACAAATTAATATATGATAAAAATAACTCGGATAATTGTCACTTTACCTCGTAATTAACTACTCGTAGTTAACACAACTCGGCTAACTAGTTAGTAACTAGTCTCTTCCCCCTTAAATATCTACTAAAATTCTAGCTATGCAAATACCAGATTGGAACACTCCAGATAGACTTATCTGGAAGCTAGATCCAAGCAGGCTCGAGCTTCACTACGAAATCAGTAAAACGAATGACAAATAATGTAACTCAAGCTTCAAAATATCTTAATTGGGTTTGGAAACTAAAACTCTCTTTTACACTAAAAAGCCTAATTTGGATAATAATGGTTGATGGTCTTCCTACTACCAAACGGCTTAACAAATATGTGAATAGAGTTCCCAACCAATGCAGTCTCTGCAATTAAGCAGATGAGGATACGGAACACTTAATGAGAAATTGTTCCTTCACAAGGAAAATACTTGCTTAATTTGAGCTACAAACAGGAAAATACTTCCACCGTATGAATGAAAACAATTCTCAACCCCTAAATATAGTGGAAATCCGAGATGGAAACAAAAACTTTGACAAAATAGCCTTCATATAGCAAACTATTTGGGAAATCAGAAATGACCTTATTTTTAGGAATAAAAGATCGACCCCAATAGAAACAATTATCCAAAGAGTTATTGCAAACATTAATGACTGGACCCAAATTGAAAAAGATACTAAAAGGAATGGAACTATAAATAAGAGAACTAGAGCTAAATGGAGCATACCACTAGGGGCTATCTACAAAGTCAATGTGGATGGCTCTGTTAATCTCACAGGCTATTGCCATGTGGGAGAGGTTGTTTGGGACTCCTTGGATCATGTCATTGACATATTTTATAAGGAATCTCTGAAAGGTTCAGTCATTCAAACTGAAGCTATCGCTATTTAGACAGGTATGAAGCAAGCAATAAGGAAAACACGTCGAATAGTAACTATATAAAGGGACAATCTTCAGCCATCAAATCTATCACCAACAGCAACGACATTAGATGGGAAGTTTTCATCACATTGAAAAGATCAAGCGACTAGAATCTGCCTTTGAATTTGTCGAATACAGGTACTGCTATCGGGAAGCAAACCATGTAGCTGATTTTATAGCTCGGAAGGGTATCATTTGTAATAGCTCTACTATCCCTTTTAATAGGGAACTTTGTTCCATCATCTTCAAGGATGATCAAGGAACCAGATTACAGCTCGTGTAATCACTCCTAATTCTTGCCTACTGTAAAAATAAAAAGTCAAAACACTCGGCTAATTAGTTAAGGACTATTAAAATTGTGCGGTTTTCTTTTAATTTAAATAAATTTGCTATTAGTAATCATTCATTCAGATAATTAATTTCTTTTATTACTTCTTAATTGTTACAAAATTAACGTAGAATTAAATGGAATTCTTATAATATATACTAATTCATATTTATAATTTTAAAACTAACCAAAGTATAAATCTAAATAAATCCCATAATATATCAATATATTAAACTCAAATAACTTCTTTGGAAAAAATTTATGTTATAATTTTTTTCTTCCGAGCGAGGGAAGACTCGCGTTCCTTGGTCAAAGCCTTATCAGTCTAGCCAATCCCAAGATCGTCACTTTTCTCCCCGGTGGCCTGATGACCAACCTCACCTTACGTCCTAGCAAGGTCCAGGGGGTGAATGACGATCTCTCACCACTCGTGAAGATGAAATTGGAGGACTTCATGTCGCTAGGGCACCGTTAGGTTTCTTACCCTTCTTGTCCGCGAGCCCCGCATAAAAGTTTCGAAAGATCCAACATACCTGCCAAAAGACAAAAGTAGAGGTTACACCGGACTAAAAAAATAGTAATTCGCGTTAAGAAAAGCAGACACAGCATCGCAATACCATGCTTCTCTTCATTCATTCATAGCCACTCGTGTTGATTCCCTTATTTAATTACTATTATTTTTATTTTTATTATTATTATTTTTGTTTCATATATGAGTTTCAACGTTTCATAACTTGAAGTGGCCAATTTATAAGTTGATTCCCTTATTTAATTACTTTATTAATATAAGCAATTAAACTAGTTTTAAGGGCTATTTTTTCTAGAAGATTGTTAAGGGCTACTAAAATTGTACAAATATGATAAAAACAAAGGGTGTCTGTTAGAATGTCCATATTTTCAGTCTTTATTAGCATTTTGTCCGTCAACCTATTCATATAAGCTAAATGTCCACCTGTGTTGCTGAAACTGCTGAGTGCTCGTTTGGATAAACGTAGGAAGTCTACTTCCCGGGAATTTAATTCATGGGAAGTAGACTTCCCATGAATTACACTTTCTGGGATTTTATGAAACACGTTTGGTTGAAAAATGAAAAACAGGTGGATTTGATATATTGAGATAAATAAGGGATTTTTATTAGTAAGAAAAGGGTGGAAGTTGTCTTATCATGTACCCCCTTGGTAATTCCAATTCCTGTGAAACACAGGAATTTCAATTCCTGGGAATTTCAATTCCTGGGTTTTTGGAGATCAATTTTTTTAACCAAACGCAGATATCCTATCCAACTTCCTGGGATATTCCACTTCCTGGGTTTTTCAAACCAATCCAAACGAGCACTGAAACGGAAGTTGTTGAAATTGTGCCCATGTACCCCCCCCCCCCCCCCCGTGTGCCCCCTCCTGTTTCAGCAGTTTTTTTTTCGCGTTGCTAAAACCGAAGTTGCTGAAACCGGAGTTGCTGAAACCCCGATTTTAGCACTATTGTTGATGTTGAAACCGGGATTTCTGCAACGTTGTTGATGCTGAAACTCCGGTTTCAGTAACATTGTTGATGCTGAAATGGTTATTGCTGACATTGCTGAAAATGTTATACGGAAAAGCTATTGAAATACTGAAATGTTGAAAGACTGAAATGTTGGCATATATGCTTGTAAGATATAGTAGCTCATACAATTTTATAAAAATTAATTTCAGCAAGGCAAATTTTTTTTGCTGAAATTGCCAATATCCAAACTCTCAACAAAGCAAACTCGATCACAGTAGCAAACTAACAAATTCACCGTTTGCTGAAATTGCAATTTCAGCAATTTCATTTTATTCAATCATCCCATCAAATATATGTAACGATTGCAATATGCAAGTTGCTGAAACCGGAGTTGCTGAAGCCGGGATTTTAGTTAAGGACTATTAAAATTGTGCGGTTTTCTTTTAATTTAAATAAATTTTCTATTAGTAATCATTCATTAAGATAATTAATTTCTTTTATTACTTCTTAATTGTTACAAAATTAGCGTAGAATTATATGAAATTCTTATAATATATACATATATACTAATTCATATTTATAATTCTAAAATAAACCAAAGTTTAAATCTAAATAAATCCCATAATATATCAATATATTAAACCCAAATAACTTCTATGGAAAAAATTTATGTTATAATTTTTTTTCTTCCGAAGGAGGGAAGACTCGCGTTCCTTGGTCAAAGCCTTATCAGTCTAGGCAATCTCAAGATCGTCGATTTTCCCTCCGGTGGCCTGATGACCAGCCTCACCCTACACCCTAGCAAGGGTCAGGGGGTGAATGGCGATCTCTCACCACTAGTGAAGAAGAAATTGGAGGAATTCATGTCGCTAGGGCGCCGTTGGTTTTCTTACCCTTCTTGTCCGCGAGCCCAGCATAAAATTTTCGAAAGATCCAACATACCTGCCAAAAGACAAAAGTAGAGGTTAGACCAGACCAAAAAAACAGTAATTCACGTTAAGAAAAGCATACACAACAACACAATACGATTGAACAAAGAAATTTAACACGCACCCGGAGAATGAGGAAACCTGAGCCCAGTCATCTCTAGTCTCAGGGGGGTTATCACGTCCTTATACTTTCGCTTACCCAACTAACTATCACGACGAAACACGGACTTCCAATCATCAAGCTCCAGCGTTTTATTTTTGGAATGAGCCTGATAATTACCGGGAGTAATCCTAAAGTTCAAAAAGCGACAGGAGGAGCCGCGGACTAAGAACCACTTTTTTCTTCAACCAGCTTTACTCGACAGTCTCTCGACAATATCCCCACTCAAGGATGCGGACACGAGCCCATCGCGACCCGGCCTTCTTAAAAAACAGAATGTGAAAGGATGACCTAAGGAGGTTTTTTGGCGATTGGTAGCACATCGTATCACATACGCAGCCAGATACATCTCGACGTTGAAAGCCAGCTCAGCAGGGCATACTTGTATTTTCTTAAGAAAGTCAACGTAAAGAAGAGGGAGGGGAAGACGGAACCCTTGAACTAACTTTCCAGATGAACCACCACGTGGTTCAGATACGCGTTTAAACAACCTACTCTCGCGGAAGCCATCCCTAATTGTACACCAGTTGGCCAAGGAAATGTATAGGTAATCGCCTCAAGGTGCCCCAACTCCAACACTGAAAGAGGAGGTTTGATGAATCCTGTCAGAGAGTCTTTCTTAACTCTCTTAGAAACGACGGACGCTATCTTTCCTTTTACGCGAGGCACGTCCGATCTGCCGGTCGAGAAGGACGGATAGAAGATATTGTCTCCTCTGAATCGAGTCTTATCGCGAACCCCTTGTTCTACAAAGAACTAGTCTCATTCTCCAGAAACCCCGCGCTCCTATTTTGACTATCACTCGCCGACGACATCGCACTATCAAGGAAAGACTTCTAGAAAGATCCTGAAAATACGCGAGAAGGAAAATTAACAAAGAAAAATACAATCTCTTCAATATCGCGATTGTACAAAAAATGGCGCAAAAAAACCCTTTAGAAAAGACATGATGGCGCCTCTCGTGCCCCACAAAAGGATAACGAAAAGACGATGACCTCAGAAGGGGTAATGAAAAGTGACTTTTTGCATCCCATCGAAAGGTTTACCTTACCAAGGCAGAAGACAAATAGGTTTTCCGACGAAGTGCCACCACCTCTTCGATCTTTTAGAACAACCCTAACGGAGACAACTCCCACAAAAAAGAGAGAAAGAAAAACCTATCGTCGGAGAACCGTCACTCTTGGAGCATAATGTTGGGAGGAAAATCAAGTATGAAATATAAATCTCAAATTCGACTCCCTAATCTCCGCAAATTAATTACAAGACTTCCTCCTGCTGTAGTAGATGGTAGTCAGGATCGATCCACGAGGAAGCGTGTCAGCGCCCGCCTTTTCAGTTCCAAATCTCAACCCAAAATCGACCAGAAGAATGCTCAATATCGACCTTACTTAGTCAATATCGACCACTGTCGACAGAAAACAGAAACACAGAGAAAAGCAGAAAACGAAAACCAAAACAAAGTACTCGATCTCGACAAGGCTTCCTCGACGTCGACCAAGTTTAGTCGATTTCGAGTAAAAACAGAAACTAAAGATCGAAACTTTAAATTGCATAAAACGAAAGCAAACACGAAATTTTGTGAATAAAATTCATAAACTAAAATACTTCCAAGATCAGGGTTTCAACACCACAACGATAACCATGCAAAGTAACACATAAAGGCATAAAAGATCATGCTTTTCATCAAATAACTTTCGTTATTAACAAATAGGAAGATAGAGGCTTTCGCATAAATCCTAATATATTGTTACTAACCCTTTTTCACATAATTAATCCAAGTCGTATTAAGATCACTTTCGCTTCAATAACACAAACAAGGATCACCTTCAACTTTCTCAAAAGAATCATGCTCATAGGGATAGAAGACGAATTCGCATCAAAAGATTGTACCTTTACCGCATCACCTCACATGGCTACCGTCAGGCTCACCCCGACCCTAGAAGTTGGGTGACTACTCGCTTTTCATCATAAAGAAATACATCAATAATAAAAGGGAACTAAATTGCATTAAATAAACTCAAAGAAAGTTTACAACCAATCGAAGCCAAATCCTTCTCTCGCCACAAGCTCTCTCTCTATCTCTATGTAACTAATTGGAACTAGAATTGAATGAATAAATCCAGCCCCTAGGGCTTTATTTATAGGCTTCATTCCCTAGCTAATCTAGGAAAGAAACATCTATCTATATCTAAATTTATCTATCTAATAATTTAAAGATTAAATTTGGAAATAAAATAATTATATCTAAAAGGAAGTAGAACTATTGTGGATAGATCTTCCTTCTCTTGATAGAACTTGACTTGTCTTGATAGAATATCTTGAATCTTGGCTTGCAAGTAACTCCTCTCACTCGGATTTCTCCTCGATCTCGATTCGGACAGCTTCTGGAATCTCCTCGACGTCGACCAAGTCTCCTTGACATCGACCAAGTTTGGTCGACGTCGACTAAGCTTCGCTCCTCGAGTGGCTCTTCTCGACTCCGTGTAGCTTTCTGGGCTCTGGAGTGGTCGACGTCGACTAGATCTGGTCGACATCGAGTATAATTGGTCCGCTCTCAGCATTCTGCTCTGTTCTTGAAATGCACTTTCCCAATTCCTCGTTCGTTCAATTGACGCATATGAGCATGCGTTGGAAAGCTCTTTTCGAGGGCTACAACTTTCATGAAGACATCAAAGCTTGATTCAGAATGATGAATGGTGAAAAATGGGCTTTTCTCCCGTTGCACCATCCTTAGCTTCTTCATGACTTTCCTTTAAGCTCCAAACTACGTCCGATTTCTGCGAAATATAACAAAAACTTGTGTAGATCGACCTCCATATATTGCAAATAAACATAAACTACACAAATTCTGTATTATTTTAACCCAAATGTATGAAATGCATGCAGAAATCGATATAAAAGATAGTATAAAACATGGCGAATTGGGCTCACAACAAACACCCCATACTTAAGCTTGCTTGTCCTCAAGCAATACTTTTAATTGTCATTCAGAGGAAGAATTCAAAACTCTCAACATCATAGATTCATTGTCATATGTTCCTGCAATTAATTACCATCCTTGAAAAGGTACTAATGTCACAAATCCATACATGTGCAATTAAAAAGCAACATCTACTCACAAAAGGAGGGTTATGCAAAACATTCATTCGTGACAAAGCATTAATAATCAAGAGAACTTTAATTTAAGCTCATGAAGGAGGAGATTGGTAAAAGGCTAAAGGTGGGCAATTTTTGGCAATGTGGTGCAATGATCCGGGGAAATGGAGTATTTCCAAACTTTCATATCACATTCCTTCTTCCTTTGATTTCTCACCTTTCGCTCATTCGCTCAATGCTTTTTTTTCAATATTATGCTTTTACCTCTCTAACCTCGGCACTGCCTTCTCGCGAGTCGCAAACATGGGTGTCATGAATGGCCCCGGATACTTAGTGCTTTGGACTCCTCACTTTGGTGTCCCATCTCGCCGAACTATTATCTCAGCGAGCAGGGTCGATCTACCTTTATCTCCTGAGGTGACCGGATTTTCTTTCACTCATTAAATTTTCCATAATATTTTCAATTTTCTGCCAAACTCCAAATATGATAATAACAACAACACGAACACCATATAACAATCTCCATAATGTAGCTTTCATTCTCAACATAATCCCCTGATAGGAAATAAGGTGAAGAATGGGCAATATTTAGATCATGTGGAGCATAATATGAAATTAGGCACAATATGGCTTTTGTGATGCATAAGCATAGGTATGGCTAGGGATATAAACATATGAGCATTATATGGAAATATAAAACATGGCGAATTAGGCTCACAAGACATAACCACCTCACCCCTCGACCGGGAAAGGAGGTTCCTCTCCGGAAAAGATCCCCTAACAAAAAATCGTCACCCAGAAAACCACCGCCAGAAAATTGCCCCCGATATTCCACTTTAAACCCACGAGCCCCTCTGTTTTTTTCCGAAGTGATATGCACGAAAGATACGAAACAAAGAATGAAAAGTTAAACAACTCTAGCCCCTTACCTGAAAGATGAACAGGTTATTCACGGGAAGCAACGAAAGGCGACGATCCCTAGCAAAATCTGACAACTTCCCTCCTTTCTCCTTACAAACACCACGAAAACACTTTCTCTCTCTTTTTGCCTTCCAATATAGAAATGACCAAAGCAGGGAAGGCAATCCCTACTTATAAGTCTCTGTGGGCCCTCTTTTCAAGCCCTTCGACAGGCCTCATGGGTATTGGGCCTCCCTGCATGGCCCATTAAAAACAAATGCTTAAATGCATCGCTTTTGTCGAGATGTGATTGCGAATACTCCTTATACGCGATCTAGTCTCGAGGAGATATGATCTTGCCCCGGAAAATAGCCATCTTAATAAAAAGATCTAAGACGTCATAAATAGGTCACCCATTGCGAAGTCGTACATAAGCATGTTATCACCATCGCGATTAAAAGTCAGGAACCCAGTGACTCATCAAATCCCTATTGTCCAATACATATCATAAACCTCCAACAGAGGAACACTTAAAACACGATCAGAGTACGGTCGCTTATCTTCACATCGACGTCACCTTACCCTACACCAAAAGCAAACAACACGTTGTCCAAGCACCACCTCGCTCGCATCACCTCACGTAATGGCAAAAACTCTTTGGCGTGAGGGCATGAGATACACGTGTCCTATGCCAAACCACGAGGTTGCCAGCCAGCTACTCGCTTAGCAACACTATAAATACCCCCCTTAAGCCCATAAGGAAATGATCCGATTTTGGGGAAAACAAAGTGAGAGTTCTGCTATCCTCCTCGAGATATAGCCCTCGGAGTTGAGTTCTCAAAACCATCGATCGAAGAAGAATGCTTCTAGGATAAAACATCATATCTCAAAAACCTCTAAAGACGACGATTGAACAGTGAACATAAGACACGAACAAACTCATCGTGAAGTATATATTGCCACGCGACCCGATCCATAATAAAGATCATAATTATATAAATTTCTCGATCGATCCTACCGGTAATTATTGAACATTTATCGTCACCTTGAGGTAATAAATATAGGTGATATTCTAGAAACACTTCACTTACCTTATAAAAAAAAGAATAGATTTATTTAAAAATGGAAGGATAAAAAGTGAAATATAGAAAATAAAATCTTCACATTTTATTTAAATATATTTTCCAGAACTAAAAAGATATGAAAAGATCTTATAGTTAAAACAAATGAAGGTTATTGATCTACATAAGTCAATGAAATAAGAATTTTATCGGAAAAAAAAGGGAGCGTTTCTTGTGGTCGGGCTTGGAGGCGTCGATGAGGGTGTGGGTCGTGACGACGGCGAGGCCGCCGGTTGAAGGCTCGGTCAGGAGAGTGGGGCGGCTAGGGTTTTTTGTGGAGAGGAGAAAGGGAGCCTTTCTATCCACTTCTGTATAAGATCAAAATTAAAAAGGCAAATTAGTAAAGTCCACACTTGAAAGTTTGAAACCATACATAATTCCAACAAACTGAAATTAGATAAGAAAGTGCATAAATAACAAGTCCACACTTGAAAGTTTAAAACCATACATAACAGCAACCATACACTTGAGAATCTTTATTAACTCTCCGTCTCCAAGCAAACAACCTGAAAATAAGCAAATAGCTTAAATTACTGATTTTTATTTTACAGATTTTAGTTTACAACTCATATAGATTTCAGATTATACTATGATTTACATATTTTAGATGACAGTTTATACAATTTTAGATTTTAGTTTACAGCTTATACAGATTTTAGATTTTTAATTTACGGAATTTAGATGACAGTTTATACAATTTCAAAATGCATATTATAAAATTACAGATTTCAGATTATATAATTACACTTTATACCATTTCAAAATACAGATGAGAGTTTATACAGATTATAATTCACTTGAAATTGAAAGGGAAAGGAAGAATCCGGTTACCTTGTCAAAAATAGACAAGAACTTGCAAATGTCACAAGCTACTTCACAATCCTCTTCCAATGGCAACTGTAATCTGGAAATCTGTAATTGGACCAAATGCAATCTAAAGGGAAAAAACAATGAAACAATGGGACTTGAAACTGTAATCTGTAAACAAAACAATGAAACAATGGAACTTGAAATTATATAAAATACAATACCAATGAAATTATATAAAATACCTATACAAATTTGTAATGGGCAAATTTGCAATAAATGGAACTTGAAATTATATATACACTGTAATCTGTAAATGGAACTTGAACCAATGGAACTTGAAATTATATATAGACTATAATCTGTAAATCAAACCAATGAAATTATACTATATAAAATACATATACTTTGTAATCACTACAATACCAATCAAAACAATAAACCAATGAAATTAAACGAATCATCACTCCCTCCTCTCTGTGAAGTGTGAACTTTAAACTCATTTCCATAGACCATGGCGCCATTTTGATTTTTTACAAATCTCAGAAATCTTAATCTTAACTCAAGAAAAAGGAAAGGTGAAAAGCATCATCGATCTCAGAAATCTTAATCTTATTTGTAGCTGCTTTAGGTTTATCGCCTTTCGTGTGTTTAATGAAACGAGATCTGATGGAGGAGGGGCGAAGAACAAGGAGCGAAACAAGAATCGAAAGCGAACTTACCAGATTTTGGTCGTCGGTCGCCACTTGACGTCTGAAGAAGAGCCGAGGAGGAGGCAGACACCAGAGTCGAGGACTAGGCGGCGGCGAAACAAATTGATTTGAGAGAAAGAGGATTGAGGAACCAAACTGAAGAAGCAGAATAGAGGAAGAGGATTGAGGAACGAACGCCTGAACGGGACTGATTTGAGAGAGACACTAAAATTCAAGGGAAAAAAAAGTATAAGGGCAAATTTGTCGGAGCTATACGATCGAGCTAGCTTGAACTCGGCTCAAGCTCGATTCGAGCTCAGGAACCCGCTCGAACTCGGCTCGTTTTTCAAATGTGAACGAGCTCGAGCCAAGTTTTTCGAGTCGAATCCGAGCAGTTCGTGTTCACATAACACCCCTACACATGAATAGATTTCATAATTTAGGAGATCACTTAGTAGTTCACAACCAATGCATGCAATTGCAACTAAAACATAATTAATCTTGATTTTTTTATATAGATTTGTTGATGATTCAATAATTAATGATACAAATACACTTACGCACGAAGCCAGTCACAAGGAATTGAAATGTGATAAATGGAAAAAACAAACAAATGAATACGATGTGCATATTCTCAACACGAAATTTAATTGTTTCGTCATCAACAAATAATTGTTAATTTTTGTGGTGATACGTATAGTTAACCAGTTGGATGATGGATGTTTAGTTAGTTAATTAGTTGAGGCGGCGGCAAGACTTTCTGACTTGACCCTGGCTACCGGTGAGGACTCCGACCCTGCCGAGTTTAACGAGTGCCTGACCGAACTTGGTTTGGAACAAAATGTTGTTGGCTGCGTATTTGGACACGATAGCCTTGGTTGATGCATCGCGTGCAATGTCTTGATCGATCTGGAGAATACCCTTGCCCGATTTGATTGCCTTGTAAAAGCCATTGTCGACCTTGTTAGCGCTGCTTAAGCTGCTTTGGTCAAGGTTGACAGGCCGGTTGCCACCGGATCCATTGCGAGGGCAAACTCTCTTGAGGAACGGCGCAAATGAAGGGTTCATGCTTGGGTCTGTCCTCCCGGAACCTCGGAAGTTGTAGAGACGGTCTTGGAAGAAGCTACAGTGTGTGATTCCAGTGGTGTGACCACCTAGAAGAAGAACAAAATCTTCCTTGGTGATTCCCTTCGCAGCAAAGACTTGAATAGCCGCGGAAACAGGGATTGTTGGTCCAGGGAGAGCTGCATTGGCGTTGCTAGCTAAAGAAACACGTCCATCTCTTCTTCCGGTTTCGACATTGTACCATCTCCCTCCTGCCATGACGACAGCAACACGAGTGGCTATGATAATGATATCAGCACACGAAACGACTCGAGGGCAAGCCCTTTCCAAGGCAGCCTTGACGGCATCAATAACTTCGTAACCCCTAACGCTACCGTTTGGCGGTGCAGTCTTCTCTGAGTTCGGGCCATCCAACAAAATTGAGGCATCACATCCCTATATATGATCATATATATAAACAATGTTCGATCACAATTCAAATTAATGAAAAGGACTCTTCTATATATAATATATATGGAACAAATTGATTAAAAAGAGTTCGATCGATCGGATTTTATACCTTAACAAAGCAATCATGGAACTGCATACGGAGAAGAGCAGCGACGAGGGTAGGGTCCTTGATGAACTTCGCCTTGATTACACTAAACACAATCGATTCGACATCATTCTTTCCACATTTGTTGGCGTAGAAGCCGACCTTCAAAGCGGCAAGACTCTGTCCGGCGAGGGTCATGAGAATGAGAATGGCGGCTAGTGCCGCAGGGGAAGTTGCCTTGGCCATGGCCTTGTGGGCTGATCAGCTCTTTACTCTTTACTCTTTACTCTTTTGTTAGGCAACTACACTCCGTATTAGATTAGATTGAGACTCTGCTTTGGTGTGGAAGCAACAATCCAAATTGTTGCTAATTTATAGGCAAAGATGCAAGACGTGCTTTCTTGTATATATGTTTACCATTCAACAATTTTAATAGATATTAATTGAATGAAAGAATGGTATATGGAATTACTGAGTAATGTTTTTGTTATGTCTGTACGGTCTCACAATTTTTGGGCTTTTGACTTTACATTTATTTAGTGTTAAGGTCAATTTCAATTATGTATGTATGTATGTACGGAGTCGTTGCCACAAAAATGGGAGTGGTAAACATGTATTGCCTCGTGGCTACCATGCTTCTCTTCATCATTCATATATTATCATCCATTTTAGATTTCTATTATTTTTGTTTCATATATGAGTTTCACCGTTTCATAACTTGAATTCATAAGTTGATTCCCTTATTTAATTACTTTATTAATATAAACAATTAAACTAGTTTTAAGGGCTATTTTTTTTTATAAGAGTTTTAAGGGATCCTAAAATTGTACAAATTAATATATGATAAAAATAACTCGGATAATTGTCACTTTACCTCGTAATTAACTACTCGTAGTTAACACAACTCGGCTAACTAGTTAGTAACTAGTCTCTTCCCCCTTAAATATCTACTAAAATTCTAGCTATGCAAATACCAGATTGGAACACTCCAGATAGACTTATCTGGAAGCTAGATCCAAGCAGGCTCGAGCTTCACTACGAAATCAGTAAAACGAATGACAAATAATGTAACTCAAGCTTCAAAATATCTTAATTGGGTTTGGAAACTAAAACTCTCTTTTACACTAAAAAGCCTAATTTGGATAATAATGGTTGATGGTCTTCCTACTACCAAACGGCTTAACAAATATGTGAATAGAGTTCCCAACCAATGCAGTCTCTGCAATTAAGCAGATGAGGATACGGAACACTTAATGAGAAATTGTTCCTTCACAAGGAAAATACTTGCTTAATTTGAGCTACAAACAGGAAAATACTTCCACCGTATGAATGAAAACAATTCTCAACCCCTAAATATAGTGGAAATCCGAGATGGAAACAAAAACTTTGACAAAATAGCCTTCATATAGCAAACTATTTGGGAAATCAGAAATGACCTTATTTTTAGGAATAAAAGATCGACCCCAATAGAAACAATTATCCAAAGAGTTATTGCAAACATTAATGACTGGACCCAAATTGAAAAAGATACTAAAAGGAATGGAACTATAAATAAGAGAACTAGAGCTAAATGGAGCATACCACTAGGGGCTATCTACAAAGTCAATGTGGATGGCTCTGTTAATCTCACAGGCTATTGCCATGTGGGAGAGGTTGTTTGGGACTCCTTGGATCATGTCATTGACATATTTTATAAGGAATCTCTGAAAGGTTCAGTCATTCAAACTGAAGCTATCGCTATTTAGACAGGTATGAAGCAAGCAATAAGGAAAACACGTCGAATAGTAACTATATAAAGGGACAATCTTCAGCCATCAAATCTATCACCAACAGCAACGACATTAGATGGGAAGTTTTCATCACATTGAAAAGATCAAGCGACTAGAATCTGCCTTTGAATTTGTCGAATACAGGTACTGCTATCGGGAAGCAAACCATGTAGCTGATTTTATAGCTCGGAAGGGTATCATTTGTAATAGCTCTACTATCCCTTTTAATAGGGAACTTTGTTCCATCATCTTCAAGGATGATCAAGGAACCAGATTACAGCTCGTGTAATCACTCCTAATTCTTGCCTACTGTAAAAATAAAAAGTCAAAACACTCGGCTAATTAGTTAAGGACTATTAAAATTGTGCGGTTTTCTTTTAATTTAAATAAATTTGCTATTAGTAATCATTCATTCAGATAATTAATTTCTTTTATTACTTCTTAATTGTTACAAAATTAACGTAGAATTAAATGGAATTCTTATAATATATACTAATTCATATTTATAATTTTAAAACTAACCAAAGTATAAATCTAAATAAATCCCATAATATATCAATATATTAAACTCAAATAACTTCTTTGGAAAAAATTTATGTTATAATTTTTTTCTTCCGAGCGAGGGAAGACTCGCGTTCCTTGGTCAAAGCCTTATCAGTCTAGCCAATCCCAAGATCGTCACTTTTCTCCCCGGTGGCCTGATGACCAACCTCACCTTACGTCCTAGCAAGGTCCAGGGGGTGAATGACGATCTCTCACCACTCGTGAAGATGAAATTGGAGGACTTCATGTCGCTAGGGCACCGTTAGGTTTCTTACCCTTCTTGTCCGCGAGCCCCGCATAAAAGTTTCGAAAGATCCAACATACCTGCCAAAAGACAAAAGTAGAGGTTACACCGGACTAAAAAAATAGTAATTCGCGTTAAGAAAAGCAGACACAGCATCGCAATACCATGCTTCTCTTCATTCATTCATAGCCACTCGTGTTGATTCCCTTATTTAATTACTATTATTTTTATTTTTATTATTATTATTTTTGTTTCATATATGAGTTTCAACGTTTCATAACTTGAAGTGGCCAATTTATAAGTTGATTCCCTTATTTAATTACTTTATTAATATAAGCAATTAAACTAGTTTTAAGGGCTATTTTTTCTAGAAGATTGTTAAGGGCTACTAAAATTGTACAAATATGATAAAAACAAAGGGTGTCTGTTAGAATGTCCATATTTTCAGTCTTTATTAGCATTTTGTCCGTCAACCTATTCATATAAGCTAAATGTCCACCTGTGTTGCTGAAACTGCTGAGTGCTCGTTTGGATAAACGTAGGAAGTCTACTTCCCGGGAATTTAATTCATGGGAAGTAGACTTCCCATGAATTACACTTTCTGGGATTTTATGAAACACGTTTGGTTGAAAAATGAAAAACAGGTGGATTTGATATATTGAGATAAATAAGGGATTTTTATTAGTAAGAAAAGGGTGGAAGTTGTCTTATCATGTACCCCCTTGGTAATTCCAATTCCTGTGAAACACAGGAATTTCAATTCCTGGGAATTTCAATTCCTGGGTTTTTGGAGATCAATTTTTTTAACCAAACGCAGATATCCTATCCAACTTCCTGGGATATTCCACTTCCTGGGTTTTTCAAACCAATCCAAACGAGCACTGAAACGGAAGTTGTTGAAATTGTGCCCATGTACCCCCCCCCCCCCCCCCGTGTGCCCCCTCCTGTTTCAGCAGTTTTTTTTTCGCGTTGCTAAAACCGAAGTTGCTGAAACCGGAGTTGCTGAAACCCCGATTTTAGCACTATTGTTGATGTTGAAACCGGGATTTCTGCAACGTTGTTGATGCTGAAACTCCGGTTTCAGTAACATTGTTGATGCTGAAATGGTTATTGCTGACATTGCTGAAAATGTTATACGGAAAAGCTATTGAAATACTGAAATGTTGAAAGACTGAAATGTTGGCATATATGCTTGTAAGATATAGTAGCTCATACAATTTTATAAAAATTAATTTCAGCAAGGCAAATTTTTTTTGCTGAAATTGCCAATATCCAAACTCTCAACAAAGCAAACTCGATCACAGTAGCAAACTAACAAATTCACCGTTTGCTGAAATTGCAATTTCAGCAATTTCATTTTATTCAATCATCCCATCAAATATATGTAACGATTGCAATATGCAAGTTGCTGAAACCGGAGTTGCTGAAGCCGGGATTTTAGTTAAGGACTATTAAAATTGTGCGGTTTTCTTTTAATTTAAATAAATTTTCTATTAGTAATCATTCATTAAGATAATTAATTTCTTTTATTACTTCTTAATTGTTACAAAATTAGCGTAGAATTATATGAAATTCTTATAATATATACATATATACTAATTCATATTTATAATTCTAAAATAAACCAAAGTTTAAATCTAAATAAATCCCATAATATATCAATATATTAAACCCAAATAACTTCTATGGAAAAAATTTATGTTATAATTTTTTTTCTTCCGAAGGAGGGAAGACTCGCGTTCCTTGGTCAAAGCCTTATCAGTCTAGGCAATCTCAAGATCGTCGATTTTCCCTCCGGTGGCCTGATGACCAGCCTCACCCTACACCCTAGCAAGGGTCAGGGGGTGAATGGCGATCTCTCACCACTAGTGAAGAAGAAATTGGAGGAATTCATGTCGCTAGGGCGCCGTTGGTTTTCTTACCCTTCTTGTCCGCGAGCCCAGCATAAAATTTTCGAAAGATCCAACATACCTGCCAAAAGACAAAAGTAGAGGTTAGACCAGACCAAAAAAACAGTAATTCACGTTAAGAAAAGCATACACAACAACACAATACGATTGAACAAAGAAATTTAACACGCACCCGGAGAATGAGGAAACCTGAGCCCAGTCATCTCTAGTCTCAGGGGGGTTATCACGTCCTTATACTTTCGCTTACCCAACTAACTATCACGACGAAACACGGACTTCCAATCATCAAGCTCCAGCGTTTTATTTTTGGAATGAGCCTGATAATTACCGGGAGTAATCCTAAAGTTCAAAAAGCGACAGGAGGAGCCGCGGACTAAGAACCACTTTTTTCTTCAACCAGCTTTACTCGACAGTCTCTCGACAATATCCCCACTCAAGGATGCGGACACGAGCCCATCGCGACCCGGCCTTCTTAAAAAACAGAATGTGAAAGGATGACCTAAGGAGGTTTTTTGGCGATTGGTAGCACATCGTATCACATACGCAGCCAGATACATCTCGACGTTGAAAGCCAGCTCAGCAGGGCATACTTGTATTTTCTTAAGAAAGTCAACGTAAAGAAGAGGGAGGGGAAGACGGAACCCTTGAACTAACTTTCCAGATGAACCACCACGTGGTTCAGATACGCGTTTAAACAACCTACTCTCGCGGAAGCCATCCCTAATTGTACACCAGTTGGCCAAGGAAATGTATAGGTAATCGCCTCAAGGTGCCCCAACTCCAACACTGAAAGAGGAGGTTTGATGAATCCTGTCAGAGAGTCTTTCTTAACTCTCTTAGAAACGACGGACGCTATCTTTCCTTTTACGCGAGGCACGTCCGATCTGCCGGTCGAGAAGGACGGATAGAAGATATTGTCTCCTCTGAATCGAGTCTTATCGCGAACCCCTTGTTCTACAAAGAACTAGTCTCATTCTCCAGAAACCCCGCGCTCCTATTTTGACTATCACTCGCCGACGACATCGCACTATCAAGGAAAGACTTCTAGAAAGATCCTGAAAATACGCGAGAAGGAAAATTAACAAAGAAAAATACAATCTCTTCAATATCGCGATTGTACAAAAAATGGCGCAAAAAAACCCTTTAGAAAAGACATGATGGCGCCTCTCGTGCCCCACAAAAGGATAACGAAAAGACGATGACCTCAGAAGGGGTAATGAAAAGTGACTTTTTGCATCCCATCGAAAGGTTTACCTTACCAAGGCAGAAGACAAATAGGTTTTCCGACGAAGTGCCACCACCTCTTCGATCTTTTAGAACAACCCTAACGGAGACAACTCCCACAAAAAAGAGAGAAAGAAAAACCTATCGTCGGAGAACCGTCACTCTTGGAGCATAATGTTGGGAGGAAAATCAAGTATGAAATATAAATCTCAAATTCGACTCCCTAATCTCCGCAAATTAATTACAAGACTTCCTCCTGCTGTAGTAGATGGTAGTCAGGATCGATCCACGAGGAAGCGTGTCAGCGCCCGCCTTTTCAGTTCCAAATCTCAACCCAAAATCGACCAGAAGAATGCTCAATATCGACCTTACTTAGTCAATATCGACCACTGTCGACAGAAAACAGAAACACAGAGAAAAGCAGAAAACGAAAACCAAAACAAAGTACTCGATCTCGACAAGGCTTCCTCGACGTCGACCAAGTTTAGTCGATTTCGAGTAAAAACAGAAACTAAAGATCGAAACTTTAAATTGCATAAAACGAAAGCAAACACGAAATTTTGTGAATAAAATTCATAAACTAAAATACTTCCAAGATCAGGGTTTCAACACCACAACGATAACCATGCAAAGTAACACATAAAGGCATAAAAGATCATGCTTTTCATCAAATAACTTTCGTTATTAACAAATAGGAAGATAGAGGCTTTCGCATAAATCCTAATATATTGTTACTAACCCTTTTTCACATAATTAATCCAAGTCGTATTAAGATCACTTTCGCTTCAATAACACAAACAAGGATCACCTTCAACTTTCTCAAAAGAATCATGCTCATAGGGATAGAAGACGAATTCGCATCAAAAGATTGTACCTTTACCGCATCACCTCACATGGCTACCGTCAGGCTCACCCCGACCCTAGAAGTTGGGTGACTACTCGCTTTTCATCATAAAGAAATACATCAATAATAAAAGGGAACTAAATTGCATTAAATAAACTCAAAGAAAGTTTACAACCAATCGAAGCCAAATCCTTCTCTCGCCACAAGCTCTCTCTCTATCTCTATGTAACTAATTGGAACTAGAATTGAATGAATAAATCCAGCCCCTAGGGCTTTATTTATAGGCTTCATTCCCTAGCTAATCTAGGAAAGAAACATCTATCTATATCTAAATTTATCTATCTAATAATTTAAAGATTAAATTTGGAAATAAAATAATTATATCTAAAAGGAAGTAGAACTATTGTGGATAGATCTTCCTTCTCTTGATAGAACTTGACTTGTCTTGATAGAATATCTTGAATCTTGGCTTGCAAGTAACTCCTCTCACTCGGATTTCTCCTCGATCTCGATTCGGACAGCTTCTGGAATCTCCTCGACGTCGACCAAGTCTCCTTGACATCGACCAAGTTTGGTCGACGTCGACTAAGCTTCGCTCCTCGAGTGGCTCTTCTCGACTCCGTGTAGCTTTCTGGGCTCTGGAGTGGTCGACGTCGACTAGATCTGGTCGACATCGAGTATAATTGGTCCGCTCTCAGCATTCTGCTCTGTTCTTGAAATGCACTTTCCCAATTCCTCGTTCGTTCAATTGACGCATATGAGCATGCGTTGGAAAGCTCTTTTCGAGGGCTACAACTTTCATGAAGACATCAAAGCTTGATTCAGAATGATGAATGGTGAAAAATGGGCTTTTCTCCCGTTGCACCATCCTTAGCTTCTTCATGACTTTCCTTTAAGCTCCAAACTACGTCCGATTTCTGCGAAATATAACAAAAACTTGTGTAGATCGACCTCCATATATTGCAAATAAACATAAACTACACAAATTCTGTATTATTTTAACCCAAATGTATGAAATGCATGCAGAAATCGATATAAAAGATAGTATAAAACATGGCGAATTGGGCTCACAACAAACACCCCATACTTAAGCTTGCTTGTCCTCAAGCAATACTTTTAATTGTCATTCAGAGGAAGAATTCAAAACTCTCAACATCATAGATTCATTGTCATATGTTCCTGCAATTAATTACCATCCTTGAAAAGGTACTAATGTCACAAATCCATACATGTGCAATTAAAAAGCAACATCTACTCACAAAAGGAGGGTTATGCAAAACATTCATTCGTGACAAAGCATTAATAATCAAGAGAACTTTAATTTAAGCTCATGAAGGAGGAGATTGGTAAAAGGCTAAAGGTGGGCAATTTTTGGCAATGTGGTGCAATGATCCGGGGAAATGGAGTATTTCCAAACTTTCATATCACATTCCTTCTTCCTTTGATTTCTCACCTTTCGCTCATTCGCTCAATGCTTTTTTTTCAATATTATGCTTTTACCTCTCTAACCTCGGCACTGCCTTCTCGCGAGTCGCAAACATGGGTGTCATGAATGGCCCCGGATACTTAGTGCTTTGGACTCCTCACTTTGGTGTCCCATCTCGCCGAACTATTATCTCAGCGAGCAGGGTCGATCTACCTTTATCTCCTGAGGTGACCGGATTTTCTTTCACTCATTAAATTTTCCATAATATTTTCAATTTTCTGCCAAACTCCAAATATGATAATAACAACAACACGAACACCATATAACAATCTCCATAATGTAGCTTTCATTCTCAACATAATCCCCTGATAGGAAATAAGGTGAAGAATGGGCAATATTTAGATCATGTGGAGCATAATATGAAATTAGGCACAATATGGCTTTTGTGATGCATAAGCATAGGTATGGCTAGGGATATAAACATATGAGCATTATATGGAAATATAAAACATGGCGAATTAGGCTCACAAGACATAACCACCTCACCCCTCGACCGGGAAAGGAGGTTCCTCTCCGGAAAAGATCCCCTAACAAAAAATCGTCACCCAGAAAACCACCGCCAGAAAATTGCCCCCGATATTCCACTTTAAACCCACGAGCCCCTCTGTTTTTTTCCGAAGTGATATGCACGAAAGATACGAAACAAAGAATGAAAAGTTAAACAACTCTAGCCCCTTACCTGAAAGATGAACAGGTTATTCACGGGAAGCAACGAAAGGCGACGATCCCTAGCAAAATCTGACAACTTCCCTCCTTTCTCCTTACAAACACCACGAAAACACTTTCTCTCTCTTTTTGCCTTCCAATATAGAAATGACCAAAGCAGGGAAGGCAATCCCTACTTATAAGTCTCTGTGGGCCCTCTTTTCAAGCCCTTCGACAGGCCTCATGGGTATTGGGCCTCCCTGCATGGCCCATTAAAAACAAATGCTTAAATGCATCGCTTTTGTCGAGATGTGATTGCGAATACTCCTTATACGCGATCTAGTCTCGAGGAGATATGATCTTGCCCCGGAAAATAGCCATCTTAATAAAAAGATCTAAGACGTCATAAATAGGTCACCCATTGCGAAGTCGTACATAAGCATGTTATCACCATCGCGATTAAAAGTCAGGAACCCAGTGACTCATCAAATCCCTATTGTCCAATACATATCATAAACCTCCAACAGAGGAACACTTAAAACACGATCAGAGTACGGTCGCTTATCTTCACATCGACGTCACCTTACCCTACACCAAAAGCAAACAACACGTTGTCCAAGCACCACCTCGCTCGCATCACCTCACGTAATGGCAAAAACTCTTTGGCGTGAGGGCATGAGATACACGTGTCCTATGCCAAACCACGAGGTTGCCAGCCAGCTACTCGCTTAGCAACACTATAAATACCCCCCTTAAGCCCATAAGGAAATGATCCGATTTTGGGGAAAACAAAGTGAGAGTTCTGCTATCCTCCTCGAGATATAGCCCTCGGAGTTGAGTTCTCAAAACCATCGATCGAAGAAGAATGCTTCTAGGATAAAACATCATATCTCAAAAACCTCTAAAGACGACGATTGAACAGTGAACATAAGACACGAACAAACTCATCGTGAAGTATATATTGCCACGCGACCCGATCCATAATAAAGATCATAATTATATAAATTTCTCGATCGATCCTACCGGTAATTATTGAACATTTATCGTCACCTTGAGGTAATAAATATAGGTGATATTCTAGAAACACTTCACTTACCTTATAAAAAAAAGAATAGATTTATTTAAAAATGGAAGGATAAAAAGTGAAATATAGAAAATAAAATCTTCACATTTTATTTAAATATATTTTCCAGAACTAAAAAGATATGAAAAGATCTTATAGTTAAAACAAATGAAGGTTATTGATCTACATAAGTCAATGAAATAAGAATTTTATCGGAAAAAAAAGGGAGCGTTTCTTGTGGTCGGGCTTGGAGGCGTCGATGAGGGTGTGGGTCGTGACGACGGCGAGGCCGCCGGTTGAAGGCTCGGTCAGGAGAGTGGGGCGGCTAGGGTTTTTTGTGGAGAGGAGAAAGGGAGCCTTTCTATCCACTTCTGTATAAGATCAAAATTAAAAAGGCAAATTAGTAAAGTCCACACTTGAAAGTTTGAAACCATACATAATTCCAACAAACTGAAATTAGATAAGAAAGTGCATAAATAACAAGTCCACACTTGAAAGTTTAAAACCATACATAACAGCAACCATACACTTGAGAATCTTTATTAACTCTCCGTCTCCAAGCAAACAACCTGAAAATAAGCAAATAGCTTAAATTACTGATTTTTATTTTACAGATTTTAGTTTACAACTTATATAGATTTCAGATTATACTATGATTTACATATTTTAGATGACAGTTTATACAATTTTAGATTTTAGTTTACAGCTTATACAGATTTTAGATTTTTAATTTACGGAATTTAGATGACAGTTTATACAATTTCAAAATGCATATTATAAAATTACAGATTTCAGATTATATAATTACACTTTATACCATTTCAAAATACAGATGAGAGTTTATACAGATTATAATTCACTTGAAATTGAAAGGGAAAGGAAGAATCCGGTTACCTTGTCAAAAATAGACAAGAACTTGCAAATGTCACAAGCTACTTCACAATCCTCTTCCAATGGCAACTGTAATCTGGAAATCTGTAATTGGACCAAATGCAATCTAAAGGGAAAAAACAATGAAACAATGGGACTTGAAACTGTAATCTGTAAACAAAACAATGAAACAATGGAACTTGAAATTATATAAAATACAATACCAATGAAATTATATAAAATACCTATACAAATTTGTAATGGGCAAATTTGCAATAAATGGAACTTGAAATTATATATACACTGTAATCTGTAAATGGAACTTGAACCAATGGAACTTGAAATTATATATAGACTATAATCTGTAAATCAAACCAATGAAATTATACTATATAAAATACATATACTTTGTAATCACTACAATACCAATCAAAACAATAAACCAATGAAATTAAACGAATCATCACTCCCTCCTCTCTGTGAAGTGTGAACTTTAAACTCATTTCCATAGACCATGGCGCCATTTTGATTTTTTACAAATCTCAGAAATCTTAATCTTAACTCAAGAAAAAGGAAAGGTGAAAAGCATCATCGATCTCAGAAATCTTAATCTTATTTGTAGCTGCTTTAGGTTTATCGCCTTTCGTGTGTTTAATGAAACGAGATCTGATGGAGGAGGGGCGAAGAACAAGGAGCGAAACAAGAATCGAAAGCGAACTTACCAGATTTTGGTCGTCGGTCGCCACTTGACGTCTGAAGAAGAGCCGAGGAGGAGGCAGACACCAGAGTCGAGGACTAGGCGGCGGCGAAACAAATTGATTTGAGAGAAAGAGGATTGAGGAACCAAACTGAAGAAGCAGAATAGAGGAAGAGGATTGAGGAACGAACGCCTGAACGGGACTGATTTGAGAGAGACACTAAAATTCAAGGGAAAAAAAAGTATAAGGGCAAATTTGTCGGAGCTATACGATCGAGCTAGCTTGAACTCGGCTCAAGCTCGATTCGAGCTCAGGAACCCGCTCGAACTCGGCTCGTTTTTCAAATGTGAACGAGCTCGAGCCAAGTTTTTCGAGTCGAATCCGAGCAGTTCGTGTTCACATAACACCCCTACACATGAATAGATTTCATAATTTAGGAGATCACTTAGTAGTTCACAACCAATGCATGCAATTGCAACTAAAACATAATTAATCTTGATTTTTTTATATAGATTTGTTGATGATTCAATAATTAATGATACAAATACACTTACGCACGAAGCCAGTCACAAGGAATTGAAATGTGATAAATGGAAAAAACAAACAAATGAATACGATGTGCATATTCTCAACACGAAATTTAATTGTTTCGTCATCAACAAATAATTGTTAATTTTTGTGGTGATACGTATAGTTAACCAGTTGGATGATGGATGTTTAGTTAGTTAATTAGTTGAGGCGGCGGCAAGACTTTCTGACTTGACCCTGGCTACCGGTGAGGACTCCGACCCTGCCGAGTTTAACGAGTGCCTGACCGAACTTGGTTTGGAACAAAATGTTGTTGGCTGCGTATTTGGACACGATAGCCTTGGTTGATGCATCGCGTGCAATGTCTTGATCGATCTGGAGAATACCCTTGCCCGATTTGATTGCCTTGTAAAAGCCATTGTCGACCTTGTTAGCGCTGCTTAAGCTGCTTTGGTCAAGGTTGACAGGCCGGTTGCCACCGGATCCATTGCGAGGGCAAACTCTCTTGAGGAACGGCGCAAATGAAGGGTTCATGCTTGGGTCTGTCCTCCCGGAACCTCGGAAGTTGTAGAGACGGTCTTGGAAGAAGCTACAGTGTGTGATTCCAGTGGTGTGACCACCTAGAAGAAGAACAAAATCTTCCTTGGTGATTCCCTTCGCAGCAAAGACTTGAATAGCCGCGGAAACAGGGATTGTTGGTCCAGGGAGAGCTGCATTGGCGTTGCTAGCTAAAGAAACACGTCCATCTCTTCTTCCGGTTTCGACATTGTACCATCTCCCTCCTGCCATGACGACAGCAACACGAGTGGCTATGATAATGATATCAGCACACGAAACGACTCGAGGGCAAGCCCTTTCCAAGGCAGCCTTGACGGCATCAATAACTTCGTAACCCCTAACGCTACCGTTTGGCGGTGCAGTCTTCTCTGAGTTCGGGCCATCCAACAAAATTGAGGCATCACATCCCTATATATGATCATATATATAAACAATGTTCGATCACAATTCAAATTAATGAAAAGGACTCTTCTATATATAATATATATGGAACAAATTGATTAAAAAGAGTTCGATCGATCGGATTTTATACCTTAACAAAGCAATCATGGAACTGCATACGGAGAAGAGCAGCGACGAGGGTAGGGTCCTTGATGAACTTCGCCTTGATTACACTAAACACAATCGATTCGACATCATTCTTTCCACATTTGTTGGCGTAGAAGCCGACCTTCAAAGCGGCAAGACTCTGTCCGGCGAGGGTCATGAGAATGAGAATGGCGGCTAGTGCCGCAGGGGAAGTTGCCTTGGCCATGGCCTTGTGGGCTGATCAGCTCTTTACTCTTTACTCTTTACTCTTTTGTTAGGCAACTACACTCCGTATTAGATTAGATTGAGACTCTGCTTTGGTGTGGAAGCAACAATCCAAATTGTTGCTAATTTATAGGCAAAGATGCAAGACGTGCTTTCTTGTATATATGTTTACCATTCAACAATTTTAATAGATATTAATTGAATGAAAGAATGGTATATGGAATTACTGAGTAATGTTTTTGTTATGTCTGTACGGTCTCACAATTTTTGGGCTTTTGACTTTACATTTATTTAGTGTTAAGGTCAATTTCAATTATGTATGTATGTATGTACGGAGTCGTTGCCACAAAAATGGGAGTGGTAAACATGTATTGCCTCGTGGCTACCATGCTTCTCTTCATCATTCATATATTATCATCCATTTTAGATTTCTATTATTTTTGTTTCATATATGAGTTTCACCGTTTCATAACTTGAATTCATAAGTTGATTCCCTTATTTAATTACTTTATTAATATAAACAATTAAACTAGTTTTAAGGGCTATTTTTTTTTATAAGAGTTTTAAGGGATCCTAAAATTGTACAAATTAATATATGATAAAAATAACTCGGATAATTGTCACTTTACCTCGTAATTAACTACTCGTAGTTAACACAACTCGGCTAACTAGTTAGTAACTAGTCTCTTCCCCCTTAAATATCTACTAAAATTCTAGCTATGCAAATACCAGATTGGAACACTCCAGATAGACTTATCTGGAAGCTAGATCCAAGCAGGCTCGAGCTTCACTACGAAATCAGTAAAACGAATGACAAATAATGTAACTCAAGCTTCAAAATATCTTAATTGGGTTTGGAAACTAAAACTCTCTTTTACACTAAAAAGCCTAATTTGGATAATAATGGTTGATGGTCTTCCTACTACCAAACGGCTTAACAAATATGTGAATAGAGTTCCCAACCAATGCAGTCTCTGCAATTAAGCAGATGAGGATACGGAACACTTAATGAGAAATTGTTCCTTCACAAGGAAAATACTTGCTTAATTTGAGCTACAAACAGGAAAATACTTCCACCGTATGAATGAAAACAATTCTCAACCCCTAAATATAGTGGAAATCCGAGATGGAAACAAAAACTTTGACAAAATAGCCTTCATATAGCAAACTATTTGGGAAATCAGAAATGACCTTATTTTTAGGAATAAAAGATCGACCCCAATAGAAACAATTATCCAAAGAGTTATTGCAAACATTAATGACTGGACCCAAATTGAAAAAGATACTAAAAGGAATGGAACTATAAATAAGAGAACTAGAGCTAAATGGAGCATACCACTAGGGGCTATCTACAAAGTCAATGTGGATGGCTCTGTTAATCTCACAGGCTATTGCCATGTGGGAGAGGTTGTTTGGGACTCCTTGGATCATGTCATTGACATATTTTATAAGGAATCTCTGAAAGGTTCAGTCATTCAAACTGAAGCTATCGCTATTTAGACAGGTATGAAGCAAGCAATAAGGAAAACACGTCGAATAGTAACTATATAAAGGGACAATCTTCAGCCATCAAATCTATCACCAACAGCAACGACATTAGATGGGAAGTTTTCATCACATTGAAAAGATCAAGCGACTAGAATCTGCCTTTGAATTTGTCGAATACAGGTACTGCTATCGGGAAGCAAACCATGTAGCTGATTTTATAGCTCGGAAGGGTATCATTTGTAATAGCTCTACTATCCCTTTTAATAGGGAACTTTGTTCCATCATCTTCAAGGATGATCAAGGAACCAGATTACAGCTCGTGTAATCACTCCTAATTCTTGCCTACTGTAAAAATAAAAAGTCAAAACACTCGGCTAATTAGTTAAGGACTATTAAAATTGTGCGGTTTTCTTTTAATTTAAATAAATTTGCTATTAGTAATCATTCATTCAGATAATTAATTTCTTTTATTACTTCTTAATTGTTACAAAATTAACGTAGAATTAAATGGAATTCTTATAATATATACTAATTCATATTTATAATTTTAAAACTAACCAAAGTATAAATCTAAATAAATCCCATAATATATCAATATATTAAACTCAAATAACTTCTTTGGAAAAAATTTATGTTATAATTTTTTTCTTCCGAGCGAGGGAAGACTCGCGTTCCTTGGTCAAAGCCTTATCAGTCTAGCCAATCCCAAGATCGTCACTTTTCTCCCCGGTGGCCTGATGACCAACCTCACCTTACGTCCTAGCAAGGTCCAGGGGGTGAATGACGATCTCTCACCACTCGTGAAGATGAAATTGGAGGACTTCATGTCGCTAGGGCACCGTTAGGTTTCTTACCCTTCTTGTCCGCGAGCCCCGCATAAAAGTTTCGAAAGATCCAACATACCTGCCAAAAGACAAAAGTAGAGGTTACACCGGACTAAAAAAATAGTAATTCGCGTTAAGAAAAGCAGACACAGCATCGCAATACCATGCTTCTCTTCATTCATTCATAGCCACTCGTGTTGATTCCCTTATTTAATTACTATTATTTTTATTTTTATTATTATTATTTTTGTTTCATATATGAGTTTCAACGTTTCATAACTTGAAGTGGCCAATTTATAAGTTGATTCCCTTATTTAATTACTTTATTAATATAAGCAATTAAACTAGTTTTAAGGGCTATTTTTTCTAGAAGATTGTTAAGGGCTACTAAAATTGTACAAATATGATAAAAACAAAGGGTGTCTGTTAGAATGTCCATATTTTCAGTCTTTATTAGCATTTTGTCCGTCAACCTATTCATATAAGCTAAATGTCCACCTGTGTTGCTGAAACTGCTGAGTGCTCGTTTGGATAAACGTAGGAAGTCTACTTCCCGGGAATTTAATTCATGGGAAGTAGACTTCCCATGAATTACACTTTCTGGGATTTTATGAAACACGTTTGGTTGAAAAATGAAAAACAGGTGGATTTGATATATTGAGATAAATAAGGGATTTTTATTAGTAAGAAAAGGGTGGAAGTTGTCTTATCATGTACCCCCTTGGTAATTCCAATTCCTGTGAAACACAGGAATTTCAATTCCTGGGAATTTCAATTCCTGGGTTTTTGGAGATCAATTTTTTTAACCAAACGCAGATATCCTATCCAACTTCCTGGGATATTCCACTTCCTGGGTTTTTCAAACCAATCCAAACGAGCACTGAAACGGAAGTTGTTGAAATTGTGCCCATGTACCCCCCCCCCCCCCCCCGTGTGCCCCCTCCTGTTTCAGCAGTTTTTTTTTCGCGTTGCTAAAACCGAAGTTGCTGAAACCGGAGTTGCTGAAACCCCGATTTTAGCACTATTGTTGATGTTGAAACCGGGATTTCTGCAACGTTGTTGATGCTGAAACTCCGGTTTCAGTAACATTGTTGATGCTGAAATGGTTATTGCTGACATTGCTGAAAATGTTATACGGAAAAGCTATTGAAATACTGAAATGTTGAAAGACTGAAATGTTGGCATATATGCTTGTAAGATATAGTAGCTCATACAATTTTATAAAAATTAATTTCAGCAAGGCAAATTTTTTTTGCTGAAATTGCCAATATCCAAACTCTCAACAAAGCAAACTCGATCACAGTAGCAAACTAACAAATTCACCGTTTGCTGAAATTGCAATTTCAGCAATTTCATTTTATTCAATCATCCCATCAAATATATGTAACGATTGCAATATGCAAGTTGCTGAAACCGGAGTTGCTGAAGCCGGGATTTTAGTTAAGGACTATTAAAATTGTGCGGTTTTCTTTTAATTTAAATAAATTTTCTATTAGTAATCATTCATTAAGATAATTAATTTCTTTTATTACTTCTTAATTGTTACAAAATTAGCGTAGAATTATATGAAATTCTTATAATATATACATATATACTAATTCATATTTATAATTCTAAAATAAACCAAAGTTTAAATCTAAATAAATCCCATAATATATCAATATATTAAACCCAAATAACTTCTATGGAAAAAATTTATGTTATAATTTTTTTTCTTCCGAAGGAGGGAAGACTCGCGTTCCTTGGTCAAAGCCTTATCAGTCTAGGCAATCTCAAGATCGTCGATTTTCCCTCCGGTGGCCTGATGACCAGCCTCACCCTACACCCTAGCAAGGGTCAGGGGGTGAATGGCGATCTCTCACCACTAGTGAAGAAGAAATTGGAGGAATTCATGTCGCTAGGGCGCCGTTGGTTTTCTTACCCTTCTTGTCCGCGAGCCCAGCATAAAATTTTCGAAAGATCCAACATACCTGCCAAAAGACAAAAGTAGAGGTTAGACCAGACCAAAAAAACAGTAATTCACGTTAAGAAAAGCATACACAACAACACAATACGATTGAACAAAGAAATTTAACACGCACCCGGAGAATGAGGAAACCTGAGCCCAGTCATCTCTAGTCTCAGGGGGGTTATCACGTCCTTATACTTTCGCTTACCCAACTAACTATCACGACGAAACACGGACTTCCAATCATCAAGCTCCAGCGTTTTATTTTTGGAATGAGCCTGATAATTACCGGGAGTAATCCTAAAGTTCAAAAAGCGACAGGAGGAGCCGCGGACTAAGAACCACTTTTTTCTTCAACCAGCTTTACTCGACAGTCTCTCGACAATATCCCCACTCAAGGATGCGGACACGAGCCCATCGCGACCCGGCCTTCTTAAAAAACAGAATGTGAAAGGATGACCTAAGGAGGTTTTTTGGCGATTGGTAGCACATCGTATCACATACGCAGCCAGATACATCTCGACGTTGAAAGCCAGCTCAGCAGGGCATACTTGTATTTTCTTAAGAAAGTCAACGTAAAGAAGAGGGAGGGGAAGACGGAACCCTTGAACTAACTTTCCAGATGAACCACCACGTGGTTCAGATACGCGTTTAAACAACCTACTCTCGCGGAAGCCATCCCTAATTGTACACCAGTTGGCCAAGGAAATGTATAGGTAATCGCCTCAAGGTGCCCCAACTCCAACACTGAAAGAGGAGGTTTGATGAATCCTGTCAGAGAGTCTTTCTTAACTCTCTTAGAAACGACGGACGCTATCTTTCCTTTTACGCGAGGCACGTCCGATCTGCCGGTCGAGAAGGACGGATAGAAGATATTGTCTCCTCTGAATCGAGTCTTATCGCGAACCCCTTGTTCTACAAAGAACTAGTCTCATTCTCCAGAAACCCCGCGCTCCTATTTTGACTATCACTCGCCGACGACATCGCACTATCAAGGAAAGACTTCTAGAAAGATCCTGAAAATACGCGAGAAGGAAAATTAACAAAGAAAAATACAATCTCTTCAATATCGCGATTGTACAAAAAATGGCGCAAAAAAACCCTTTAGAAAAGACATGATGGCGCCTCTCGTGCCCCACAAAAGGATAACGAAAAGACGATGACCTCAGAAGGGGTAATGAAAAGTGACTTTTTGCATCCCATCGAAAGGTTTACCTTACCAAGGCAGAAGACAAATAGGTTTTCCGACGAAGTGCCACCACCTCTTCGATCTTTTAGAACAACCCTAACGGAGACAACTCCCACAAAAAAGAGAGAAAGAAAAACCTATCGTCGGAGAACCGTCACTCTTGGAGCATAATGTTGGGAGGAAAATCAAGTATGAAATATAAATCTCAAATTCGACTCCCTAATCTCCGCAAATTAATTACAAGACTTCCTCCTGCTGTAGTAGATGGTAGTCAGGATCGATCCACGAGGAAGCGTGTCAGCGCCCGCCTTTTCAGTTCCAAATCTCAACCCAAAATCGACCAGAAGAATGCTCAATATCGACCTTACTTAGTCAATATCGACCACTGTCGACAGAAAACAGAAACACAGAGAAAAGCAGAAAACGAAAACCAAAACAAAGTACTCGATCTCGACAAGGCTTCCTCGACGTCGACCAAGTTTAGTCGATTTCGAGTAAAAACAGAAACTAAAGATCGAAACTTTAAATTGCATAAAACGAAAGCAAACACGAAATTTTGTGAATAAAATTCATAAACTAAAATACTTCCAAGATCAGGGTTTCAACACCACAACGATAACCATGCAAAGTAACACATAAAGGCATAAAAGATCATGCTTTTCATCAAATAACTTTCGTTATTAACAAATAGGAAGATAGAGGCTTTCGCATAAATCCTAATATATTGTTACTAACCCTTTTTCACATAATTAATCCAAGTCGTATTAAGATCACTTTCGCTTCAATAACACAAACAAGGATCACCTTCAACTTTCTCAAAAGAATCATGCTCATAGGGATAGAAGACGAATTCGCATCAAAAGATTGTACCTTTACCGCATCACCTCACATGGCTACCGTCAGGCTCACCCCGACCCTAGAAGTTGGGTGACTACTCGCTTTTCATCATAAAGAAATACATCAATAATAAAAGGGAACTAAATTGCATTAAATAAACTCAAAGAAAGTTTACAACCAATCGAAGCCAAATCCTTCTCTCGCCACAAGCTCTCTCTCTATCTCTATGTAACTAATTGGAACTAGAATTGAATGAATAAATCCAGCCCCTAGGGCTTTATTTATAGGCTTCATTCCCTAGCTAATCTAGGAAAGAAACATCTATCTATATCTAAATTTATCTATCTAATAATTTAAAGATTAAATTTGGAAATAAAATAATTATATCTAAAAGGAAGTAGAACTATTGTGGATAGATCTTCCTTCTCTTGATAGAACTTGACTTGTCTTGATAGAATATCTTGAATCTTGGCTTGCAAGTAACTCCTCTCACTCGGATTTCTCCTCGATCTCGATTCGGACAGCTTCTGGAATCTCCTCGACGTCGACCAAGTCTCCTTGACATCGACCAAGTTTGGTCGACGTCGACTAAGCTTCGCTCCTCGAGTGGCTCTTCTCGACTCCGTGTAGCTTTCTGGGCTCTGGAGTGGTCGACGTCGACTAGATCTGGTCGACATCGAGTATAATTGGTCCGCTCTCAGCATTCTGCTCTGTTCTTGAAATGCACTTTCCCAATTCCTCGTTCGTTCAATTGACGCATATGAGCATGCGTTGGAAAGCTCTTTTCGAGGGCTACAACTTTCATGAAGACATCAAAGCTTGATTCAGAATGATGAATGGTGAAAAATGGGCTTTTCTCCCGTTGCACCATCCTTAGCTTCTTCATGACTTTCCTTTAAGCTCCAAACTACGTCCGATTTCTGCGAAATATAACAAAAACTTGTGTAGATCGACCTCCATATATTGCAAATAAACATAAACTACACAAATTCTGTATTATTTTAACCCAAATGTATGAAATGCATGCAGAAATCGATATAAAAGATAGTATAAAACATGGCGAATTGGGCTCACAACAAACACCCCATACTTAAGCTTGCTTGTCCTCAAGCAATACTTTTAATTGTCATTCAGAGGAAGAATTCAAAACTCTCAACATCATAGATTCATTGTCATATGTTCCTGCAATTAATTACCATCCTTGAAAAGGTACTAATGTCACAAATCCATACATGTGCAATTAAAAAGCAACATCTACTCACAAAAGGAGGGTTATGCAAAACATTCATTCGTGACAAAGCATTAATAATCAAGAGAACTTTAATTTAAGCTCATGAAGGAGGAGATTGGTAAAAGGCTAAAGGTGGGCAATTTTTGGCAATGTGGTGCAATGATCCGGGGAAATGGAGTATTTCCAAACTTTCATATCACATTCCTTCTTCCTTTGATTTCTCACCTTTCGCTCATTCGCTCAATGCTTTTTTTTCAATATTATGCTTTTACCTCTCTAACCTCGGCACTGCCTTCTCGCGAGTCGCAAACATGGGTGTCATGAATGGCCCCGGATACTTAGTGCTTTGGACTCCTCACTTTGGTGTCCCATCTCGCCGAACTATTATCTCAGCGAGCAGGGTCGATCTACCTTTATCTCCTGAGGTGACCGGATTTTCTTTCACTCATTAAATTTTCCATAATATTTTCAATTTTCTGCCAAACTCCAAATATGATAATAACAACAACACGAACACCATATAACAATCTCCATAATGTAGCTTTCATTCTCAACATAATCCCCTGATAGGAAATAAGGTGAAGAATGGGCAATATTTAGATCATGTGGAGCATAATATGAAATTAGGCACAATATGGCTTTTGTGATGCATAAGCATAGGTATGGCTAGGGATATAAACATATGAGCATTATATGGAAATATAAAACATGGCGAATTAGGCTCACAAGACATAACCACCTCACCCCTCGACCGGGAAAGGAGGTTCCTCTCCGGAAAAGATCCCCTAACAAAAAATCGTCACCCAGAAAACCACCGCCAGAAAATTGCCCCCGATATTCCACTTTAAACCCACGAGCCCCTCTGTTTTTTTCCGAAGTGATATGCACGAAAGATACGAAACAAAGAATGAAAAGTTAAACAACTCTAGCCCCTTACCTGAAAGATGAACAGGTTATTCACGGGAAGCAACGAAAGGCGACGATCCCTAGCAAAATCTGACAACTTCCCTCCTTTCTCCTTACAAACACCACGAAAACACTTTCTCTCTCTTTTTGCCTTCCAATATAGAAATGACCAAAGCAGGGAAGGCAATCCCTACTTATAAGTCTCTGTGGGCCCTCTTTTCAAGCCCTTCGACAGGCCTCATGGGTATTGGGCCTCCCTGCATGGCCCATTAAAAACAAATGCTTAAATGCATCGCTTTTGTCGAGATGTGATTGCGAATACTCCTTATACGCGATCTAGTCTCGAGGAGATATGATCTTGCCCCGGAAAATAGCCATCTTAATAAAAAGATCTAAGACGTCATAAATAGGTCACCCATTGCGAAGTCGTACATAAGCATGTTATCACCATCGCGATTAAAAGTCAGGAACCCAGTGACTCATCAAATCCCTATTGTCCAATACATATCATAAACCTCCAACAGAGGAACACTTAAAACACGATCAGAGTACGGTCGCTTATCTTCACATCGACGTCACCTTACCCTACACCAAAAGCAAACAACACGTTGTCCAAGCACCACCTCGCTCGCATCACCTCACGTAATGGCAAAAACTCTTTGGCGTGAGGGCATGAGATACACGTGTCCTATGCCAAACCACGAGGTTGCCAGCCAGCTACTCGCTTAGCAACACTATAAATACCCCCCTTAAGCCCATAAGGAAATGATCCGATTTTGGGGAAAACAAAGTGAGAGTTCTGCTATCCTCCTCGAGATATAGCCCTCGGAGTTGAGTTCTCAAAACCATCGATCGAAGAAGAATGCTTCTAGGATAAAACATCATATCTCAAAAACCTCTAAAGACGACGATTGAACAGTGAACATAAGACACGAACAAACTCATCGTGAAGTATATATTGCCACGCGACCCGATCCATAATAAAGATCATAATTATATAAATTTCTCGATCGATCCTACCGGTAATTATTGAACATTTATCGTCACCTTGAGGTAATAAATATAGGTGATATTCTAGAAACACTTCACTTACCTTATAAAAAAAAGAATAGATTTATTTAAAAATGGAAGGATAAAAAGTGAAATATAGAAAATAAAATCTTCACATTTTATTTAAATATATTTTCCAGAACTAAAAAGATATGAAAAGATCTTATAGTTAAAACAAATGAAGGTTATTGATCTACATAAGTCAATGAAATAAGAATTTTATCGGAAAAAAAAGGGAGCGTTTCTTGTGGTCGGGCTTGGAGGCGTCGATGAGGGTGTGGGTCGTGACGACGGCGAGGCCGCCGGTTGAAGGCTCGGTCAGGAGAGTGGGGCGGCTAGGGTTTTTTGTGGAGAGGAGAAAGGGAGCCTTTCTATCCACTTCTGTATAAGATCAAAATTAAAAAGGCAAATTAGTAAAGTCCACACTTGAAAGTTTGAAACCATACATAATTCCAACAAACTGAAATTAGATAAGAAAGTGCATAAATAACAAGTCCACACTTGAAAGTTTAAAACCATACATAACAGCAACCATACACTTGAGAATCTTTATTAACTCTCCGTCTCCAAGCAAACAACCTGAAAATAAGCAAATAGCTTAAATTACTGATTTTTATTTTACAGATTTTAGTTTACAACTTATATAGATTTCAGATTATACTATGATTTACATATTTTAGATGACAGTTTATACAATTTTAGATTTTAGTTTACAGCTTATACAGATTTTAGATTTTTAATTTACGGAATTTAGATGACAGTTTATACAATTTCAAAATGCATATTATAAAATTACAGATTTCAGATTATATAATTACACTTTATACCATTTCAAAATACAGATGAGAGTTTATACAGATTATAATTCACTTGAAATTGAAAGGGAAAGGAAGAATCCGGTTACCTTGTCAAAAATAGACAAGAACTTGCAAATGTCACAAGCTACTTCACAATCCTCTTCCAATGGCAACTGTAATCTGGAAATCTGTAATTGGACCAAATGCAATCTAAAGGGAAAAAACAATGAAACAATGGGACTTGAAACTGTAATCTGTAAACAAAACAATGAAACAATGGAACTTGAAATTATATAAAATACAATACCAATGAAATTATATAAAATACCTATACAAATTTGTAATGGGCAAATTTGCAATAAATGGAACTTGAAATTATATATACACTGTAATCTGTAAATGGAACTTGAACCAATGGAACTTGAAATTATATATAGACTATAATCTGTAAATCAAACCAATGAAATTATACTATATAAAATACATATACTTTGTAATCACTACAATACCAATCAAAACAATAAACCAATGAAATTAAACGAATCATCACTCCCTCCTCTCTGTGAAGTGTGAACTTTAAACTCATTTCCATAGACCATGGCGCCATTTTGATTTTTTACAAATCTCAGAAATCTTAATCTTAACTCAAGAAAAAGGAAAGGTGAAAAGCATCATCGATCTCAGAAATCTTAATCTTATTTGTAGCTGCTTTAGGTTTATCGCCTTTCGTGTGTTTAATGAAACGAGATCTGATGGAGGAGGGGCGAAGAACAAGGAGCGAAACAAGAATCGAAAGCGAACTTACCAGATTTTGGTCGTCGGTCGCCACTTGACGTCTGAAGAAGAGCCGAGGAGGAGGCAGACACCAGAGTCGAGGACTAGGCGGCGGCGAAACAAATTGATTTGAGAGAAAGAGGATTGAGGAACCAAACTGAAGAAGCAGAATAGAGGAAGAGGATTGAGGAACGAACGCCTGAACGGGACTGATTTGAGAGAGACACTAAAATTCAAGGGAAAAAAAAGTATAAGGGCAAATTTGTCGGAGCTATACGATCGAGCTAGCTTGAACTCGGCTCAAGCTCGATTCGAGCTCAGGAACCCGCTCGAACTCGGCTCGTTTTTCAAATGTGAACGAGCTCGAGCCAAGTTTTTCGAGTCGAATCCGAGCAGTTCGTGTTCACATAACACCCCTACACATGAATAGATTTCATAATTTAGGAGATCACTTAGTAGTTCACAACCAATGCATGCAATTGCAACTAAAACATAATTAATCTTGATTTTTTTATATAGATTTGTTGATGATTCAATAATTAATGATACAAATACACTTACGCACGAAGCCAGTCACAAGGAATTGAAATGTGATAAATGGAAAAAACAAACAAATGAATACGATGTGCATATTCTCAACACGAAATTTAATTGTTTCGTCATCAACAAATAATTGTTAATTTTTGTGGTGATACGTATAGTTAACCAGTTGGATGATGGATGTTTAGTTAGTTAATTAGTTGAGGCGGCGGCAAGACTTTCTGACTTGACCCTGGCTACCGGTGAGGACTCCGACCCTGCCGAGTTTAACGAGTGCCTGACCGAACTTGGTTTGGAACAAAATGTTGTTGGCTGCGTATTTGGACACGATAGCCTTGGTTGATGCATCGCGTGCAATGTCTTGATCGATCTGGAGAATACCCTTGCCCGATTTGATTGCCTTGTAAAAGCCATTGTCGACCTTGTTAGCGCTGCTTAAGCTGCTTTGGTCAAGGTTGACAGGCCGGTTGCCACCGGATCCATTGCGAGGGCAAACTCTCTTGAGGAACGGCGCAAATGAAGGGTTCATGCTTGGGTCTGTCCTCCCGGAACCTCGGAAGTTGTAGAGACGGTCTTGGAAGAAGCTACAGTGTGTGATTCCAGTGGTGTGACCACCTAGAAGAAGAACAAAATCTTCCTTGGTGATTCCCTTCGCAGCAAAGACTTGAATAGCCGCGGAAACAGGGATTGTTGGTCCAGGGAGAGCTGCATTGGCGTTGCTAGCTAAAGAAACACGTCCATCTCTTCTTCCGGTTTCGACATTGTACCATCTCCCTCCTGCCATGACGACAGCAACACGAGTGGCTATGATAATGATATCAGCACACGAAACGACTCGAGGGCAAGCCCTTTCCAAGGCAGCCTTGACGGCATCAATAACTTCGTAACCCCTAACGCTACCGTTTGGCGGTGCAGTCTTCTCTGAGTTCGGGCCATCCAACAAAATTGAGGCATCACATCCCTATATATGATCATATATATAAACAATGTTCGATCACAATTCAAATTAATGAAAAGGACTCTTCTATATATAATATATATGGAACAAATTGATTAAAAAGAGTTCGATCGATCGGATTTTATACCTTAACAAAGCAATCATGGAACTGCATACGGAGAAGAGCAGCGACGAGGGTAGGGTCCTTGATGAACTTCGCCTTGATTACACTAAACACAATCGATTCGACATCATTCTTTCCACATTTGTTGGCGTAGAAGCCGACCTTCAAAGCGGCAAGACTCTGTCCGGCGAGGGTCATGAGAATGAGAATGGCGGCTAGTGCCGCAGGGGAAGTTGCCTTGGCCATGGCCTTGTGGGCTGATCAGCTCTTTACTCTTTACTCTTTACTCTTTTGTTAGGCAACTACACTCCGTATTAGATTAGATTGAGACTCTGCTTTGGTGTGGAAGCAACAATCCAAATTGTTGCTAATTTATAGGCAAAGATGCAAGACGTGCTTTCTTGTATATATGTTTACCATTCAACAATTTTAATAGATATTAATTGAATGAAAGAATGGTATATGGAATTACTGAGTAATGTTTTTGTTATGTCTGTACGGTCTCACAATTTTTGGGCTTTTGACTTTACATTTATTTAGTGTTAAGGTCAATTTCAATTATGTATGTATGTATGTACGGAGTCGTTGCCACAAAAATGGGAGTGGTAAACATGTATTGCCTCGTGGCTACCATGCTTCTCTTCATCATTCATATATTATCATCCATTTTAGATTTCTATTATTTTTGTTTCATATATGAGTTTCACCGTTTCATAACTTGAATTCATAAGTTGATTCCCTTATTTAATTACTTTATTAATATAAACAATTAAACTAGTTTTAAGGGCTATTTTTTTTTATAAGAGTTTTAAGGGATCCTAAAATTGTACAAATTAATATATGATAAAAATAACTCGGATAATTGTCACTTTACCTCGTAATTAACTACTCGTAGTTAACACAACTCGGCTAACTAGTTAGTAACTAGTCTCTTCCCCCTTAAATATCTACTAAAATTCTAGCTATGCAAATACCAGATTGGAACACTCCAGATAGACTTATCTGGAAGCTAGATCCAAGCAGGCTCGAGCTTCACTACGAAATCAGTAAAACGAATGACAAATAATGTAACTCAAGCTTCAAAATATCTTAATTGGGTTTGGAAACTAAAACTCTCTTTTACACTAAAAAGCCTAATTTGGATAATAATGGTTGATGGTCTTCCTACTACCAAACGGCTTAACAAATATGTGAATAGAGTTCCCAACCAATGCAGTCTCTGCAATTAAGCAGATGAGGATACGGAACACTTAATGAGAAATTGTTCCTTCACAAGGAAAATACTTGCTTAATTTGAGCTACAAACAGGAAAATACTTCCACCGTATGAATGAAAACAATTCTCAACCCCTAAATATAGTGGAAATCCGAGATGGAAACAAAAACTTTGACAAAATAGCCTTCATATAGCAAACTATTTGGGAAATCAGAAATGACCTTATTTTTAGGAATAAAAGATCGACCCCAATAGAAACAATTATCCAAAGAGTTATTGCAAACATTAATGACTGGACCCAAATTGAAAAAGATACTAAAAGGAATGGAACTATAAATAAGAGAACTAGAGCTAAATGGAGCATACCACTAGGGGCTATCTACAAAGTCAATGTGGATGGCTCTGTTAATCTCACAGGCTATTGCCATGTGGGAGAGGTTGTTTGGGACTCCTTGGATCATGTCATTGACATATTTTATAAGGAATCTCTGAAAGGTTCAGTCATTCAAACTGAAGCTATCGCTATTTAGACAGGTATGAAGCAAGCAATAAGGAAAACACGTCGAATAGTAACTATATAAAGGGACAATCTTCAGCCATCAAATCTATCACCAACAGCAACGACATTAGATGGGAAGTTTTCATCACATTGAAAAGATCAAGCGACTAGAATCTGCCTTTGAATTTGTCGAATACAGGTACTGCTATCGGGAAGCAAACCATGTAGCTGATTTTATAGCTCGGAAGGGTATCATTTGTAATAGCTCTACTATCCCTTTTAATAGGGAACTTTGTTCCATCATCTTCAAGGATGATCAAGGAACCAGATTACAGCTCGTGTAATCACTCCTAATTCTTGCCTACTGTAAAAATAAAAAGTCAAAACACTCGGCTAATTAGTTAAGGACTATTAAAATTGTGCGGTTTTCTTTTAATTTAAATAAATTTGCTATTAGTAATCATTCATTCAGATAATTAATTTCTTTTATTACTTCTTAATTGTTACAAAATTAACGTAGAATTAAATGGAATTCTTATAATATATACTAATTCATATTTATAATTTTAAAACTAACCAAAGTATAAATCTAAATAAATCCCATAATATATCAATATATTAAACTCAAATAACTTCTTTGGAAAAAATTTATGTTATAATTTTTTTCTTCCGAGCGAGGGAAGACTCGCGTTCCTTGGTCAAAGCCTTATCAGTCTAGCCAATCCCAAGATCGTCACTTTTCTCCCCGGTGGCCTGATGACCAACCTCACCTTACGTCCTAGCAAGGTCCAGGGGGTGAATGACGATCTCTCACCACTCGTGAAGATGAAATTGGAGGACTTCATGTCGCTAGGGCACCGTTAGGTTTCTTACCCTTCTTGTCCGCGAGCCCCGCATAAAAGTTTCGAAAGATCCAACATACCTGCCAAAAGACAAAAGTAGAGGTTACACCGGACTAAAAAAATAGTAATTCGCGTTAAGAAAAGCAGACACAGCATCGCAATACCATGCTTCTCTTCATTCATTCATAGCCACTCGTGTTGATTCCCTTATTTAATTACTATTATTTTTATTTTTATTATTATTATTTTTGTTTCATATATGAGTTTCAACGTTTCATAACTTGAAGTGGCCAATTTATAAGTTGATTCCCTTATTTAATTACTTTATTAATATAAGCAATTAAACTAGTTTTAAGGGCTATTTTTTCTAGAAGATTGTTAAGGGCTACTAAAATTGTACAAATATGATAAAAACAAAGGGTGTCTGTTAGAATGTCCATATTTTCAGTCTTTATTAGCATTTTGTCCGTCAACCTATTCATATAAGCTAAATGTCCACCTGTGTTGCTGAAACTGCTGAGTGCTCGTTTGGATAAACGTAGGAAGTCTACTTCCCGGGAATTTAATTCATGGGAAGTAGACTTCCCATGAATTACACTTTCTGGGATTTTATGAAACACGTTTGGTTGAAAAATGAAAAACAGGTGGATTTGATATATTGAGATAAATAAGGGATTTTTATTAGTAAGAAAAGGGTGGAAGTTGTCTTACCATGTACCCCCTTGGTAATTCCAATTCCTGTGAAACACAGGAATTTCAATTCCTGGGAATTTCAATTCCTGGGTTTTTGGAGATCAATTTTTTTAACCAAACGCAGATATCCTATCCAACTTCCTGGGATATTCCACTTCCTGGGTTTTTCAAACCAATCCAAACGAGCACTGAAACGGAAGTTGTTGAAATTGTGCCCATGTACCCCCCCCCCCCCCCCCCCCCGTGTGCCCCCTCCTGTTTCAGCAGTTTTTTTTTCGCGTTGCTAAAACCGAAGTTGCTGAAACCGGAGTTGCTGAAACCCCGATTTTAGCACTATTGTTGATGTTGAAACCGGGATTTCTGCAACGTTGTTGATGCTGAAACTCCGGTTTCAGTAACATTGTTGATGCTGAAATGGTTATTGCTGACATTGCTGAAAATGTTATACGGAAAAGCTATTGAAATACTGAAATGTTGAAAGACTGAAATGTTGGCATATATGCTTGTAAGATATAGTAGCTCATACAATTTTATAAAAATTAATTTCAGCAAGGCAAATTTTTTTTGCTGAAATTGCCAATATCCAAACTCTCAACAAAGCAAACTCGATCACAGTAGCAAACTAACAAATTCACCGTTTGCTGAAATTGCAATTTCAGCAATTTCATTTTATTCAATCATCCCATCAAATATATGTAACGATTGCAATATGCAAGTTGCTGAAACCGGAGTTGCTGAAGCCGGGATTTTAGTTAAGGACTATTAAAATTGTGCGGTTTTCTTTTAATTTAAATAAATTTTCTATTAGTAATCATTCATTAAGATAATTAATTTCTTTTATTACTTCTTAATTGTTACAAAATTAGCGTAGAATTATATGAAATTCTTATAATATATACATATATACTAATTCATATTTATAATTCTAAAATAAACCAAAGTTTAAATCTAAATAAATCCCATAATATATCAATATATTAAACCCAAATAACTTCTATGGAAAAAATTTATGTTATAATTTTTTTTCTTCCGAAGGAGGGAAGACTCGCGTTCCTTGGTCAAAGCCTTATCAGTCTAGGCAATCTCAAGATCGTCGATTTTCCCTCCGGTGGCCTGATGACCAGCCTCACCCTACACCCTAGCAAGGGTCAGGGGGTGAATGGCGATCTCTCACCACTAGTGAAGAAGAAATTGGAGGAATTCATGTCGCTAGGGCGCCGTTGGTTTTCTTACCCTTCTTGTCCGCGAGCCCAGCATAAAATTTTCGAAAGATCCAACATACCTGCCAAAAGACAAAAGTAGAGGTTAGACCAGACCAAAAAAACAGTAATTCACGTTAAGAAAAGCATACACAACAACACAATACGATTGAACAAAGAAATTTAACACGCACCCGGAGAATGAGGAAACCTGAGCCCAGTCATCTCTAGTCTCAGGGGGGTTATCACGTCCTTATACTTTCGCTTACCCAACTAACTATCACGACGAAACACGGACTTCCAATCATCAAGCTCCAGCGTTTTATTTTTGGAATGAGCCTGATAATTACCGGGAGTAATCCTAAAGTTCAAAAAGCGACAGGAGGAGCCGCGGACTAAGAACCACTTTTTTCTTCAACCAGCTTTACTCGACAGTCTCTCGACAATATCCCCACTCAAGGATGCGGACACGAGCCCATCGCGACCCGGCCTTCTTAAAAAACAGAATGTGAAAGGATGACCTAAGGAGGTTTTTTGGCGATTGGTAGCACATCGTATCACATACGCAGCCAGATACATCTCGACGTTGAAAGCCAGCTCAGCAGGGCATACTTGTATTTTCTTAAGAAAGTCAACGTAAAGAAGAGGGAGGGGAAGACGGAACCCTTGAACTAACTTTCCAGATGAACCACCACGTGGTTCAGATACGCGTTTAAACAACCTACTCTCGCGGAAGCCATCCCTAATTGTACACCAGTTGGCCAAGGAAATGTATAGGTAATCGCCTCAAGGTGCCCCAACTCCAACACTGAAAGAGGAGGTTTGATGAATCCTGTCAGAGAGTCTTTCTTAACTTTCTTAGAAACGACGGACGCTATCTTTCCTTTTACGCGAGGCACGTCCGATCTGCCGGTCGAGAAGGACGGATAGAAGATATTGTCTCCTCTGAATCGAGTCTTATCGCGAACCCCTTGTTCTACAAAGAACTAGTCTCATTCTCCAGAAACCCCGCGCTCCTATTTTGACTATCACTCGCCGACGACATCGCACTATCAAGGAAAGACTTCTAGAAAGATCCTGAAAATACGCGAGAAGGAAAATTAACAAAGAAAAATACAATCTCTTCAATATCGCGATTGTACAAAAAATGGCGCAAAAAAACCCTTTAGAAAAGACATGATGGCGCCTCTCGTGCCCCACAAAAGGATAACGAAAAGACGATGACCTCAGAAGGGGTAATGAAAAGTGACTTTTTGCATCCCATCGAAAGGTTTACCTTACCAAGGCAGAAGACAAATAGGTTTTCCGACGAAGTGCCACCACCTCTTCGATCTTTTAGAACAACCCTAACGGAGACAACTCCCACAAAAAAGAGAGAAAGAAAAACCTATCGTCGGAGAACCGTCACTCTTGGAGCATAATGTTGGGAGGAAAATCAAGTATGAAATATAAATCTCAAATTCGACTCCCTAATCTCCGCAAATTAATTACAAGACTTCCTCCTGCTGTAGTAGATGGTAGTCAGGATCGATCCACGAGGAAGCGTGTCAGCGCCCGCCTTTTCAGTTCCAAATCTCAACCCAAAATCGACCAGAAGAATGCTCAATATCGACCTTACTTAGTCAATATCGACCACTGTCGACAGAAAACAGAAACACAGAGAAAAGCAGAAAACGAAAACCAAAACAAAGTACTCGATCTCGACAAGGCTTCCTCGACGTCGACCAAGTTTAGTCGATTTCGAGTAAAAACAGAAACTAAAGATCGAAACTTTAAATTGCATAAAACGAAAGCAAACACGAAATTTTGTGAATAAAATTCATAAACTAAAATACTTCCAAGATCAGGGTTTCAACACCACAACGATAACCATGCAAAGTAACACATAAAGGCATAAAAGATCATGCTTTTCATCAAATAACTTTCGTTATTAACAAATAGGAAGATAGAGGCTTTCGCATAAATCCTAATATATTGTTACTAACCCTTTTTCACATAATTAATCCAAGTCGTATTAAGATCACTTTCGCTTCAATAACACAAACAAGGATCACCTTCAACTTTCTCAAAAGAATCATGCTCATAGGGATAGAAGACGAATTCGCATCAAAAGATTGTACCTTTACCGCATCACCTCACATGGCTACCGTCAGGCTCACCCCGACCCTAGAAGTTGGGTGACTACTCGCTTTTCATCATAAAGAAATACATCAATAATAAAAGGGAACTAAATTGCATTAAATAAACTCAAAGAAAGTTTACAACCAATCGAAGCCAAATCCTTCTCTCGCCACAAGCTCTCTCTCTATCTCTATGTAACTAATTGGAACTAGAATTGAATGAATAAATCCAGCCCCTAGGGCTTTATTTATAGGCTTCATTCCCTAGCTAATCTAGGAAAGAAACATCTATCTATATCTAAATTTATCTATCTAATAATTTAAAGATTAAATTTGGAAATAAAATAATTATATCTAAAAGGAAGTAGAACTATTGTGGATAGATCTTCCTTCTCTTGATAGAACTTGACTTGTCTTGATAGAATATCTTGAATCTTGGCTTGCAAGTAACTCCTCTCACTCGGATTTCTCCTCGATCTCGATTCGGACAGCTTCTGGAATCTCCTCGACGTCGACCAAGTCTCCTTGACATCGACCAAGTTTGGTCGACGTCGACTAAGCTTCGCTCCTCGAGTGGCTCTTCTCGACTCCGTGTAGCTTTCTGGGCTCTGGAGTGGTCGACGTCGACTAGATCTGGTCGACATCGAGTATAATTGGTCCGCTCTCAGCATTCTGCTCTGTTCTTGAAATGCACTTTCCCAATTCCTCGTTCGTTCAATTGACGCATATGAGCATGCGTTGGAAAGCTCTTTTCGAGGGCTACAACTTTCATGAAGACATCAAAGCTTGATTCAGAATGATGAATGGTGAAAAATGGGCTTTTCTCCCGTTGCACCATCCTTAGCTTCTTCATGACTTTCCTTTAAGCTCCAAACTACGTCCGATTTCTGCGAAATATAACAAAAACTTGTGTAGATCGACCTCCATATATTGCAAATAAACATAAACTACACAAATTCTGTATTATTTTAACCCAAATGTATGAAATGCATGCAGAAATCGATATAAAAGATAGTATAAAACATGGCGAATTGGGCTCACAACAAACACCCCATACTTAAGCTTGCTTGTCCTCAAGCAATACTTTTAATTGTCATTCAGAGGAAGAATTCAAAACTCTCAACATCATAGATTCATTGTCATATGTTCCTGCAATTAATTACCATCCTTGAAAAGGTACTAATGTCACAAATCCATACATGTGCAATTAAAAAGCAACATCTACTCACAAAAGGAGGGTTATGCAAAACATTCATTCGTGACAAAGCATTAATAATCAAGAGAACTTTAATTTAAGCTCATGAAGGAGGAGATTGGTAAAAGGCTAAAGGTGGGCAATTTTTGGCAATGTGGTGCAATGATCCGGGGAAATGGAGTATTTCCAAACTTTCATATCACATTCCTTCTTCCTTTGATTTCTCACCTTTCGCTCATTCGCTCAATGCTTTTTTTTCAATATTATGCTTTTACCTCTCTAACCTCGGCACTGCCTTCTCGCGAGTCGCAAACATGGGTGTCATGAATGGCCCCGGATACTTAGTGCTTTGGACTCCTCACTTTGGTGTCCCATCTCGCCGAACTATTATCTCAGCGAGCAGGGTCGATCTACCTTTATCTCCTGAGGTGACCGGATTTTCTTTCACTCATTAAATTTTCCATAATATTTTCAATTTTCTGCCAAACTCCAAATATGATAATAACAACAACACGAACACCATATAACAATCTCCATAATGTAGCTTTCATTCTCAACATAATCCCCTGATAGGAAATAAGGTGAAGAATGGGCAATATTTAGATCATGTGGAGCATAATATGAAATTAGGCACAATATGGCTTTTGTGATGCATAAGCATAGGTATGGCTAGGGATATAAACATATGAGCATTATATGGAAATATAAAACATGGCGAATTAGGCTCACAAGACATAACCACCTCACCCCTCGACCGGGAAAGGAGGTTCCTCTCCGGAAAAGATCCCCTAACAAAAAATCGTCACCCAGAAAACCACCGCCAGAAAATTGCCCCCGATATTCCACTTTAAACCCACGAGCCCCTCTGTTTTTTTCCGAAGTGATATGCACGAAAGATACGAAACAAAGAATGAAAAGTTAAACAACTCTAGCCCCTTACCTGAAAGATGAACAGGTTATTCACGGGAAGCAACGAAAGGCGACGATCCCTAGCAAAATCTGACAACTTCCCTCCTTTCTCCTTACAAACACCACGAAAACACTTTCTCTCTCTTTTTGCCTTCCAATATAGAAATGACCAAAGCAGGGAAGGCAATCCCTACTTATAAGTCTCTGTGGGCCCTCTTTTCAAGCCCTTCGACAGGCCTCATGGGTATTGGGCCTCCCTGCATGGCCCATTAAAAACAAATGCTTAAATGCATCGCTTTTGTCGAGATGTGATTGCGAATACTCCTTATACGCGATCTAGTCTCGAGGAGATATGATCTTGCCCCGGAAAATAGCCATCTTAATAAAAAGATCTAAGACGTCATAAATAGGTCACCCATTGCGAAGTCGTACATAAGCATGTTATCACCATCGCGATTAAAAGTCAGGAACCCAGTGACTCATCAAATCCCTATTGTCCAATACATATCATAAACCTCCAACAGAGGAACACTTAAAACACGATCAGAGTACGGTCGCTTATCTTCACATCGACGTCACCTTACCCTACACCAAAAGCAAACAACACGTTGTCCAAGCACCACCTCGCTCGCATCACCTCACGTAATGGCAAAAACTCTTTGGCGTGAGGGCATGAGATACACGTGTCCTATGCCAAACCACGAGGTTGCCAGCCAGCTACTCGCTTAGCAACACTATAAATACCCCCCTTAAGCCCATAAGGAAATGATCCGATTTTGGGGAAAACAAAGTGAGAGTTCTGCTATCCTCCTCGAGATATAGCCCTCGGAGTTGAGTTCTCAAAACCATCGATCGAAGAAGAATGCTTCTAGGATAAAACATCATATCTCAAAAACCTCTAAAGACGACGATTGAACAGTGAACATAAGACACGAACAAACTCATCGTGAAGTATATATTGCCACGCGACCCGATCCATAATAAAGATCATAATTATATAAATTTCTCGATCGATCCTACCGGTAATTATTGAACATTTATCGTCACCTTGAGGTAATAAATATAGGTGATATTCTAGAAACACTTCACTTACCTTATAAAAAAAAGAATAGATTTATTTAAAAATGGAAGGATAAAAAGTGAAATATAGAAAATAAAATCTTCACATTTTATTTAAATATATTTTCCAGAACTAAAAAGATATGAAAAGATCTTATAGTTAAAACAAATGAAGGTTATTGATCTACATAAGTCAATGAAATAAGAATTTTATCGGAAAAAAAAGGGAGCGTTTCTTGTGGTCGGGCTTGGAGGCGTCGATGAGGGTGTGGGTCGTGACGACGGCGAGGCCGCCGGTTGAAGGCTCGGTCAGGAGAGTGGGGCGGCTAGGGTTTTTTGTGGAGAGGAGAAAGGGAGCCTTTCTATCCACTTCTGTATAAGATCAAAATTAAAAAGGCAAATTAGTAAAGTCCACACTTGAAAGTTTGAAACCATACATAATTCCAACAAACTGAAATTAGATAAGAAAGTGCATAAATAACAAGTCCACACTTGAAAGTTTAAAACCATACATAACAGCAACCATACACTTGAGAATCTTTATTAACTCTCCGTCTCCAAGCAAACAACCTGAAAATAAGCAAATAGCTTAAATTACTGATTTTTATTTTACAGATTTTAGTTTACAACTTATATAGATTTCAGATTATACTATGATTTACATATTTTAGATGACAGTTTATACAATTTTAGATTTTAGTTTACAGCTTATACAGATTTTAGATTTTTAATTTACGGAATTTAGATGACAGTTTATACAATTTCAAAATGCATATTATAAAATTACAGATTTCAGATTATATAATTACACTTTATACCATTTCAAAATACAGATGAGAGTTTATACAGATTATAATTCACTTGAAATTGAAAGGGAAAGGAAGAATCCGGTTACCTTGTCAAAAATAGACAAGAACTTGCAAATGTCACAAGCTACTTCACAATCCTCTTCCAATGGCAACTGTAATCTGGAAATCTGTAATTGGACCAAATGCAATCTAAAGGGAAAAAACAATGAAACAATGGGACTTGAAACTGTAATCTGTAAACAAAACAATGAAACAATGGAACTTGAAATTATATAAAATACAATACCAATGAAATTATATAAAATACCTATACAAATTTGTAATGGGCAAATTTGCAATAAATGGAACTTGAAATTATATATACACTGTAATCTGTAAATGGAACTTGAACCAATGGAACTTGAAATTATATATAGACTATAATCTGTAAATCAAACCAATGAAATTATACTATATAAAATACATATACTTTGTAATCACTACAATACCAATCAAAACAATAAACCAATGAAATTAAACGAATCATCACTCCCTCCTCTCTGTGAAGTGTGAACTTTAAACTCATTTCCATAGACCATGGCGCCATTTTGATTTTTTACAAATCTCAGAAATCTTAATCTTAACTCAAGAAAAAGGAAAGGTGAAAAGCATCATCGATCTCAGAAATCTTAATCTTATTTGTAGCTGCTTTAGGTTTATCGCCTTTCGTGTGTTTAATGAAACGAGATCTGATGGAGGAGGGGCGAAGAACAAGGAGCGAAACAAGAATCGAAAGCGAACTTACCAGATTTTGGTCGTCGGTCGCCACTTGACGTCTGAAGAAGAGCCGAGGAGGAGGCAGACACCAGAGTCGAGGACTAGGCGGCGGCGAAACAAATTGATTTGAGAGAAAGAGGATTGAGGAACCAAACTGAAGAAGCAGAATAGAGGAAGAGGATTGAGGAACGAACGCCTGAACGGGACTGATTTGAGAGAGACACTAAAATTCAAGGGAAAAAAAAGTATAAGGGCAAATTTGTCGGAGCTATACGATCGAGCTAGCTTGAACTCGGCTCAAGCTCGATTCGAGCTCAGGAACCCGCTCGAACTCGGCTCGTTTTTCAAATGTGAACGAGCTCGAGCCAAGTTTTTCGAGTCGAATCCGAGCAGTTCGTGTTCACATAACACCCCTACACATGAATAGATTTCATAATTTAGGAGATCACTTAGTAGTTCACAACCAATGCATGCAATTGCAACTAAAACATAATTAATCTTGATTTTTTTATATAGATTTGTTGATGATTCAATAATTAATGATACAAATACACTTACGCACGAAGCCAGTCACAAGGAATTGAAATGTGATAAATGGAAAAAACAAACAAATGAATACGATGTGCATATTCTCAACACGAAATTTAATTGTTTCGTCATCAACAAATAATTGTTAATTTTTGTGGTGATACGTATAGTTAACCAGTTGGATGATGGATGTTTAGTTAGTTAATTAGTTGAGGCGGCGGCAAGACTTTCTGACTTGACCCTGGCTACCGGTGAGGACTCCGACCCTGCCGAGTTTAACGAGTGCCTGACCGAACTTGGTTTGGAACAAAATGTTGTTGGCTGCGTATTTGGACACGATAGCCTTGGTTGATGCATCGCGTGCAATGTCTTGATCGATCTGGAGAATACCCTTGCCCGATTTGATTGCCTTGTAAAAGCCATTGTCGACCTTGTTAGCGCTGCTTAAGCTGCTTTGGTCAAGGTTGACAGGCCGGTTGCCACCGGATCCATTGCGAGGGCAAACTCTCTTGAGGAACGGCGCAAATGAAGGGTTCATGCTTGGGTCTGTCCTCCCGGAACCTCGGAAGTTGTAGAGACGGTCTTGGAAGAAGCTACAGTGTGTGATTCCAGTGGTGTGACCACCTAGAAGAAGAACAAAATCTTCCTTGGTGATTCCCTTCGCAGCAAAGACTTGAATAGCCGCGGAAACAGGGATTGTTGGTCCAGGGAGAGCTGCATTGGCGTTGCTAGCTAAAGAAACACGTCCATCTCTTCTTCCGGTTTCGACATTGTACCATCTCCCTCCTGCCATGACGACAGCAACACGAGTGGCTATGATAATGATATCAGCACACGAAACGACTCGAGGGCAAGCCCTTTCCAAGGCAGCCTTGACGGCATCAATAACTTCGTAACCCCTAACGCTACCGTTTGGCGGTGCAGTCTTCTCTGAGTTCGGGCCATCCAACAAAATTGAGGCATCACATCCCTATATATGATCATATATATAAACAATGTTCGATCACAATTCAAATTAATGAAAAGGACTCTTCTATATATAATATATATGGAACAAATTGATTAAAAAGAGTTCGATCGATCGGATTTTATACCTTAACAAAGCAATCATGGAACTGCATACGGAGAAGAGCAGCGACGAGGGTAGGGTCCTTGATGAACTTCGCCTTGATTACACTAAACACAATCGATTCGACATCATTCTTTCCACATTTGTTGGCGTAGAAGCCGACCTTCAAAGCGGCAAGACTCTGTCCGGCGAGGGTCATGAGAATGAGAATGGCGGCTAGTGCCGCAGGGGAAGTTGCCTTGGCCATGGCCTTGTGGGCTGATCAGCTCTTTACTCTTTACTCTTTACTCTTTTGTTAGGCAACTACACTCCGTATTAGATTAGATTGAGACTCTGCTTTGGTGTGGAAGCAACAATCCAAATTGTTGCTAATTTATAGGCAAAGATGCAAGACGTGCTTTCTTGTATATATGTTTACCATTCAACAATTTTAATAGATATTAATTGAATGAAAGAATGGTATATGGAATTACTGAGTAATGTTTTTGTTATGTCTGTACGGTCTCACAATTTTTGGGCTTTTGACTTTACATTTATTTAGTGTTAAGGTCAATTTCAATTATGTATGTATGTATGTACGGAGTCGTTGCCACAAAAATGGGAGTGGTAAACATGTATTGCCTCGTGGCTACCATGCTTCTCTTCATCATTCATATATTATCATCCATTTTAGATTTCTATTATTTTTGTTTCATATATGAGTTTCACCGTTTCATAACTTGAATTCATAAGTTGATTCCCTTATTTAATTACTTTATTAATATAAACAATTAAACTAGTTTTAAGGGCTATTTTTTTTTATAAGAGTTTTAAGGGATCCTAAAATTGTACAAATTAATATATGATAAAAATAACTCGGATAATTGTCACTTTACCTCGTAATTAACTACTCGTAGTTAACACAACTCGGCTAACTAGTTAGTAACTAGTCTCTTCCCCCTTAAATATCTACTAAAATTCTAGCTATGCAAATACCAGATTGGAACACTCCAGATAGACTTATCTGGAAGCTAGATCCAAGCAGGCTCGAGCTTCACTACGAAATCAGTAAAACGAATGACAAATAATGTAACTCAAGCTTCAAAATATCTTAATTGGGTTTGGAAACTAAAACTCTCTTTTACACTAAAAAGCCTAATTTGGATAATAATGGTTGATGGTCTTCCTACTACCAAACGGCTTAACAAATATGTGAATAGAGTTCCCAACCAATGCAGTCTCTGCAATTAAGCAGATGAGGATACGGAACACTTAATGAGAAATTGTTCCTTCACAAGGAAAATACTTGCTTAATTTGAGCTACAAACAGGAAAATACTTCCACCGTATGAATGAAAACAATTCTCAACCCCTAAATATAGTGGAAATCCGAGATGGAAACAAAAACTTTGACAAAATAGCCTTCATATAGCAAACTATTTGGGAAATCAGAAATGACCTTATTTTTAGGAATAAAAGATCGACCCCAATAGAAACAATTATCCAAAGAGTTATTGCAAACATTAATGACTGGACCCAAATTGAAAAAGATACTAAAAGGAATGGAACTATAAATAAGAGAACTAGAGCTAAATGGAGCATACCACTAGGGGCTATCTACAAAGTCAATGTGGATGGCTCTGTTAATCTCACAGGCTATTGCCATGTGGGAGAGGTTGTTTGGGACTCCTTGGATCATGTCATTGACATATTTTATAAGGAATCTCTGAAAGGTTCAGTCATTCAAACTGAAGCTATCGCTATTTAGACAGGTATGAAGCAAGCAATAAGGAAAACACGTCGAATAGTAACTATATAAAGGGACAATCTTCAGCCATCAAATCTATCACCAACAGCAACGACATTAGATGGGAAGTTTTCATCACATTGAAAAGATCAAGCGACTAGAATCTGCCTTTGAATTTGTCGAATACAGGTACTGCTATCGGGAAGCAAACCATGTAGCTGATTTTATAGCTCGGAAGGGTATCATTTGTAATAGCTCTACTATCCCTTTTAATAGGGAACTTTGTTCCATCATCTTCAAGGATGATCAAGGAACCAGATTACAGCTCGTGTAATCACTCCTAATTCTTGCCTACTGTAAAAATAAAAAGTCAAAACACTCGGCTAATTAGTTAAGGACTATTAAAATTGTGCGGTTTTCTTTTAATTTAAATAAATTTGCTATTAGTAATCATTCATTCAGATAATTAATTTCTTTTATTACTTCTTAATTGTTACAAAATTAACGTAGAATTAAATGGAATTCTTATAATATATACTAATTCATATTTATAATTTTAAAACTAACCAAAGTATAAATCTAAATAAATCCCATAATATATCAATATATTAAACTCAAATAACTTCTTTGGAAAAAATTTATGTTATAATTTTTTTCTTCCGAGCGAGGGAAGACTCGCGTTCCTTGGTCAAAGCCTTATCAGTCTAGCCAATCCCAAGATCGTCACTTTTCTCCCCGGTGGCCTGATGACCAACCTCACCTTACGTCCTAGCAAGGTCCAGGGGGTGAATGACGATCTCTCACCACTCGTGAAGATGAAATTGGAGGACTTCATGTCGCTAGGGCACCGTTAGGTTTCTTACCCTTCTTGTCCGCGAGCCCCGCATAAAAGTTTCGAAAGATCCAACATACCTGCCAAAAGACAAAAGTAGAGGTTACACCGGACTAAAAAAATAGTAATTCGCGTTAAGAAAAGCAGACACAGCATCGCAATACCATGCTTCTCTTCATTCATTCATAGCCACTCGTGTTGATTCCCTTATTTAATTACTATTATTTTTATTTTTATTATTATTATTTTTGTTTCATATATGAGTTTCAACGTTTCATAACTTGAAGTGGCCAATTTATAAGTTGATTCCCTTATTTAATTACTTTATTAATATAAGCAATTAAACTAGTTTTAAGGGCTATTTTTTCTAGAAGATTGTTAAGGGCTACTAAAATTGTACAAATATGATAAAAACAAAGGGTGTCTGTTAGAATGTCCATATTTTCAGTCTTTATTAGCATTTTGTCCGTCAACCTATTCATATAAGCTAAATGTCCACCTGTGTTGCTGAAACTGCTGAGTGCTCGTTTGGATAAACGTAGGAAGTCTACTTCCCGGGAATTTAATTCATGGGAAGTAGACTTCCCATGAATTACACTTTCTGGGATTTTATGAAACACGTTTGGTTGAAAAATGAAAAACAGGTGGATTTGATATATTGAGATAAATAAGGGATTTTTATTAGTAAGAAAAGGGTGGAAGTTGTCTTACCATGTACCCCCTTGGTAATTCCAATTCCTGTGAAACACAGGAATTTCAATTCCTGGGAATTTCAATTCCTGGGTTTTTGGAGATCAATTTTTTTAACCAAACGCAGATATCCTATCCAACTTCCTGGGATATTCCACTTCCTGGGTTTTTCAAACCAATCCAAACGAGCACTGAAACGGAAGTTGTTGAAATTGTGCCCATGTACCCCCCCCCCCCCCCCCCCCCGTGTGCCCCCTCCTGTTTCAGCAGTTTTTTTTTCGCGTTGCTAAAACCGAAGTTGCTGAAACCGGAGTTGCTGAAACCCCGATTTTAGCACTATTGTTGATGTTGAAACCGGGATTTCTGCAACGTTGTTGATGCTGAAACTCCGGTTTCAGTAACATTGTTGATGCTGAAATGGTTATTGCTGACATTGCTGAAAATGTTATACGGAAAAGCTATTGAAATACTGAAATGTTGAAAGACTGAAATGTTGGCATATATGCTTGTAAGATATAGTAGCTCATACAATTTTATAAAAATTAATTTCAGCAAGGCAAATTTTTTTTGCTGAAATTGCCAATATCCAAACTCTCAACAAAGCAAACTCGATCACAGTAGCAAACTAACAAATTCACCGTTTGCTGAAATTGCAATTTCAGCAATTTCATTTTATTCAATCATCCCATCAAATATATGTAACGATTGCAATATGCAAGTTGCTGAAACCGGAGTTGCTGAAGCCGGGATTTTAGTTAAGGACTATTAAAATTGTGCGGTTTTCTTTTAATTTAAATAAATTTTCTATTAGTAATCATTCATTAAGATAATTAATTTCTTTTATTACTTCTTAATTGTTACAAAATTAGCGTAGAATTATATGAAATTCTTATAATATATACATATATACTAATTCATATTTATAATTCTAAAATAAACCAAAGTTTAAATCTAAATAAATCCCATAATATATCAATATATTAAACCCAAATAACTTCTATGGAAAAAATTTATGTTATAATTTTTTTTCTTCCGAAGGAGGGAAGACTCGCGTTCCTTGGTCAAAGCCTTATCAGTCTAGGCAATCTCAAGATCGTCGATTTTCCCTCCGGTGGCCTGATGACCAGCCTCACCCTACACCCTAGCAAGGGTCAGGGGGTGAATGGCGATCTCTCACCACTAGTGAAGAAGAAATTGGAGGAATTCATGTCGCTAGGGCGCCGTTGGTTTTCTTACCCTTCTTGTCCGCGAGCCCAGCATAAAATTTTCGAAAGATCCAACATACCTGCCAAAAGACAAAAGTAGAGGTTAGACCAGACCAAAAAAACAGTAATTCACGTTAAGAAAAGCATACACAACAACACAATACGATTGAACAAAGAAATTTAACACGCACCCGGAGAATGAGGAAACCTGAGCCCAGTCATCTCTAGTCTCAGGGGGGTTATCACGTCCTTATACTTTCGCTTACCCAACTAACTATCACGACGAAACACGGACTTCCAATCATCAAGCTCCAGCGTTTTATTTTTGGAATGAGCCTGATAATTACCGGGAGTAATCCTAAAGTTCAAAAAGCGACAGGAGGAGCCGCGGACTAAGAACCACTTTTTTCTTCAACCAGCTTTACTCGACAGTCTCTCGACAATATCCCCACTCAAGGATGCGGACACGAGCCCATCGCGACCCGGCCTTCTTAAAAAACAGAATGTGAAAGGATGACCTAAGGAGGTTTTTTGGCGATTGGTAGCACATCGTATCACATACGCAGCCAGATACATCTCGACGTTGAAAGCCAGCTCAGCAGGGCATACTTGTATTTTCTTAAGAAAGTCAACGTAAAGAAGAGGGAGGGGAAGACGGAACCCTTGAACTAACTTTCCAGATGAACCACCACGTGGTTCAGATACGCGTTTAAACAACCTACTCTCGCGGAAGCCATCCCTAATTGTACACCAGTTGGCCAAGGAAATGTATAGGTAATCGCCTCAAGGTGCCCCAACTCCAACACTGAAAGAGGAGGTTTGATGAATCCTGTCAGAGAGTCTTTCTTAACTCTCTTAGAAACGACGGACGCTATCTTTCCTTTTACGCGAGGCACGTCCGATCTGCCGGTCGAGAAGGACGGATAGAAGATATTGTCTCCTCTGAATCGAGTCTTATCGCGAACCCCTTGTTCTACAAAGAACTAGTCTCATTCTCCAGAAACCCCGCGCTCCTATTTTGACTATCACTCGCCGACGACATCGCACTATCAAGGAAAGACTTCTAGAAAGATCCTGAAAATACGCGAGAAGGAAAATTAACAAAGAAAAATACAATCTCTTCAATATCGCGATTGTACAAAAAATGGCGCAAAAAAACCCTTTAGAAAAGACATGATGGCGCCTCTCGTGCCCCACAAAAGGATAACGAAAAGACGATGACCTCAGAAGGGGTAATGAAAAGTGACTTTTTGCATCCCATCGAAAGGTTTACCTTACCAAGGCAGAAGACAAATAGGTTTTCCGACGAAGTGCCACCACCTCTTCGATCTTTTAGAACAACCCTAACGGAGACAACTCCCACAAAAAAGAGAGAAAGAAAAACCTATCGTCGGAGAACCGTCACTCTTGGAGCATAATGTTGGGAGGAAAATCAAGTATGAAATATAAATCTCAAATTCGACTCCCTAATCTCCGCAAATTAATTACAAGACTTCCTCCTGCTGTAGTAGATGGTAGTCAGGATCGATCCACGAGGAAGCGTGTCAGCGCCCGCCTTTTCAGTTCCAAATCTCAACCCAAAATCGACCAGAAGAATGCTCAATATCGACCTTACTTAGTCAATATCGACCACTGTCGACAGAAAACAGAAACACAGAGAAAAGCAGAAAACGAAAACCAAAACAAAGTACTCGATCTCGACAAGGCTTCCTCGACGTCGACCAAGTTTAGTCGATTTCGAGTAAAAACAGAAACTAAAGATCGAAACTTTAAATTGCATAAAACGAAAGCAAACACGAAATTTTGTGAATAAAATTCATAAACTAAAATACTTCCAAGATCAGGGTTTCAACACCACAACGATAACCATGCAAAGTAACACATAAAGGCATAAAAGATCATGCTTTTCATCAAATAACTTTCGTTATTAACAAATAGGAAGATAGAGGCTTTCGCATAAATCCTAATATATTGTTACTAACCCTTTTTCACATAATTAATCCAAGTCGTATTAAGATCACTTTCGCTTCAATAACACAAACAAGGATCACCTTCAACTTTCTCAAAAGAATCATGCTCATAGGGATAGAAGACGAATTCGCATCAAAAGATTGTACCTTTACCGCATCACCTCACATGGCTACCGTCAGGCTCACCCCGACCCTAGAAGTTGGGTGACTACTCGCTTTTCATCATAAAGAAATACATCAATAATAAAAGGGAACTAAATTGCATTAAATAAACTCAAAGAAAGTTTACAACCAATCGAAGCCAAATCCTTCTCTCGCCACAAGCTCTCTCTCTATCTCTATGTAACTAATTGGAACTAGAATTGAATGAATAAATCCAGCCCCTAGGGCTTTATTTATAGGCTTCATTCCCTAGCTAATCTAGGAAAGAAACATCTATCTATATCTAAATTTATCTATCTAATAATTTAAAGATTAAATTTGGAAATAAAATAATTATATCTAAAAGGAAGTAGAACTATTGTGGATAGATCTTCCTTCTCTTGATAGAACTTGACTTGTCTTGATAGAATATCTTGAATCTTGGCTTGCAAGTAACTCCTCTCACTCGGATTTCTCCTCGATCTCGATTCGGACAGCTTCTGGAATCTCCTCGACGTCGACCAAGTCTCCTTGACATCGACCAAGTTTGGTCGACGTCGACTAAGCTTCGCTCCTCGAGTGGCTCTTCTCGACTCCGTGTAGCTTTCTGGGCTCTGGAGTGGTCGACGTCGACTAGATCTGGTCGACATCGAGTATAATTGGTCCGCTCTCAGCATTCTGCTCTGTTCTTGAAATGCACTTTCCCAATTCCTCGTTCGTTCAATTGACGCATATGAGCATGCGTTGGAAAGCTCTTTTCGAGGGCTACAACTTTCATGAAGACATCAAAGCTTGATTCAGAATGATGAATGGTGAAAAATGGGCTTTTCTCCCGTTGCACCATCCTTAGCTTCTTCATGACTTTCCTTTAAGCTCCAAACTACGTCCGATTTCTGCGAAATATAACAAAAACTTGTGTAGATCGACCTCCATATATTGCAAATAAACATAAACTACACAAATTCTGTATTATTTTAACCCAAATGTATGAAATGCATGCAGAAATCGATATAAAAGATAGTATAAAACATGGCGAATTGGGCTCACAACAAACACCCCATACTTAAGCTTGCTTGTCCTCAAGCAATACTTTTAATTGTCATTCAGAGGAAGAATTCAAAACTCTCAACATCATAGATTCATTGTCATATGTTCCTGCAATTAATTACCATCCTTGAAAAGGTACTAATGTCACAAATCCATACATGTGCAATTAAAAAGCAACATCTACTCACAAAAGGAGGGTTATGCAAAACATTCATTCGTGACAAAGCATTAATAATCAAGAGAACTTTAATTTAAGCTCATGAAGGAGGAGATTGGTAAAAGGCTAAAGGTGGGCAATTTTTGGCAATGTGGTGCAATGATCCGGGGAAATGGAGTATTTCCAAACTTTCATATCACATTCCTTCTTCCTTTGATTTCTCACCTTTCGCTCATTCGCTCAATGCTTTTTTTTCAATATTATGCTTTTACCTCTCTAACCTCGGCACTGCCTTCTCGCGAGTCGCAAACATGGGTGTCATGAATGGCCCCGGATACTTAGTGCTTTGGACTCCTCACTTTGGTGTCCCATCTCGCCGAACTATTATCTCAGCGAGCAGGGTCGATCTACCTTTATCTCCTGAGGTGACCGGATTTTCTTTCACTCATTAAATTTTCCATAATATTTTCAATTTTCTGCCAAACTCCAAATATGATAATAACAACAACACGAACACCATATAACAATCTCCATAATGTAGCTTTCATTCTCAACATAATCCCCTGATAGGAAATAAGGTGAAGAATGGGCAATATTTAGATCATGTGGAGCATAATATGAAATTAGGCACAATATGGCTTTTGTGATGCATAAGCATAGGTATGGCTAGGGATATAAACATATGAGCATTATATGGAAATATAAAACATGGCGAATTAGGCTCACAAGACATAACCACCTCACCCCTCGACCGGGAAAGGAGGTTCCTCTCCGGAAAAGATCCCCTAACAAAAAATCGTCACCCAGAAAACCACCGCCAGAAAATTGCCCCCGATATTCCACTTTAAACCCACGAGCCCCTCTGTTTTTTTCCGAAGTGATATGCACGAAAGATACGAAACAAAGAATGAAAAGTTAAACAACTCTAGCCCCTTACCTGAAAGATGAACAGGTTATTCACGGGAAGCAACGAAAGGCGACGATCCCTAGCAAAATCTGACAACTTCCCTCCTTTCTCCTTACAAACACCACGAAAACACTTTCTCTCTCTTTTTGCCTTCCAATATAGAAATGACCAAAGCAGGGAAGGCAATCCCTACTTATAAGTCTCTGTGGGCCCTCTTTTCAAGCCCTTCGACAGGCCTCATGGGTATTGGGCCTCCCTGCATGGCCCATTAAAAACAAATGCTTAAATGCATCGCTTTTGTCGAGATGTGATTGCGAATACTCCTTATACGCGATCTAGTCTCGAGGAGATATGATCTTGCCCCGGAAAATAGCCATCTTAATAAAAAGATCTAAGACGTCATAAATAGGTCACCCATTGCGAAGTCGTACATAAGCATGTTATCACCATCGCGATTAAAAGTCAGGAACCCAGTGACTCATCAAATCCCTATTGTCCAATACATATCATAAACCTCCAACAGAGGAACACTTAAAACACGATCAGAGTACGGTCGCTTATCTTCACATCGACGTCACCTTACCCTACACCAAAAGCAAACAACACGTTGTCCAAGCACCACCTCGCTCGCATCACCTCACGTAATGGCAAAAACTCTTTGGCGTGAGGGCATGAGATACACGTGTCCTATGCCAAACCACGAGGTTGCCAGCCAGCTACTCGCTTAGCAACACTATAAATACCCCCCTTAAGCCCATAAGGAAATGATCCGATTTTGGGGAAAACAAAGTGAGAGTTCTGCTATCCTCCTCGAGATATAGCCCTCGGAGTTGAGTTCTCAAAACCATCGATCGAAGAAGAATGCTTCTAGGATAAAACATCATATCTCAAAAACCTCTAAAGACGACGATTGAACAGTGAACATAAGACACGAACAAACTCATCGTGAAGTATATATTGCCACGCGACCCGATCCATAATAAAGATCATAATTATATAAATTTCTCGATCGATCCTACCGGTAATTATTGAACATTTATCGTCACCTTGAGGTAATAAATATAGGTGATATTCTAGAAACACTTCACTTACCTTATAAAAAAAAGAATAGATTTATTTAAAAATGGAAGGATAAAAAGTGAAATATAGAAAATAAAATCTTCACATTTTATTTAAATATATTTTCCAGAACTAAAAAGATATGAAAAGATCTTATAGTTAAAACAAATGAAGGTTATTGATCTACATAAGTCAATGAAATAAGAATTTTATCGGAAAAAAAAGGGAGCGTTTCTTGTGGTCGGGCTTGGAGGCGTCGATGAGGGTGTGGGTCGTGACGACGGCGAGGCCGCCGGTTGAAGGCTCGGTCAGGAGAGTGGGGCGGCTAGGGTTTTTTGTGGAGAGGAGAAAGGGAGCCTTTCTATCCACTTCTGTATAAGATCAAAATTAAAAAGGCAAATTAGTAAAGTCCACACTTGAAAGTTTGAAACCATACATAATTCCAACAAACTGAAATTAGATAAGAAAGTGCATAAATAACAAGTCCACACTTGAAAGTTTAAAACCATACATAACAGCAACCATACACTTGAGAATCTTTATTAACTCTCCGTCTCCAAGCAAACAACCTGAAAATAAGCAAATAGCTTAAATTACTGATTTTTATTTTACAGATTTTAGTTTACAACTTATATAGATTTCAGATTATACTATGATTTACATATTTTAGATGACAGTTTATACAATTTTAGATTTTAGTTTACAGCTTATACAGATTTTAGATTTTTAATTTACGGAATTTAGATGACAGTTTATACAATTTCAAAATGCATATTATAAAATTACAGATTTCAGATTATATAATTACACTTTATACCATTTCAAAATACAGATGAGAGTTTATACAGATTATAATTCACTTGAAATTGAAAGGGAAAGGAAGAATCCGGTTACCTTGTCAAAAATAGACAAGAACTTGCAAATGTCACAAGCTACTTCACAATCCTCTTCCAATGGCAACTGTAATCTGGAAATCTGTAATTGGACCAAATGCAATCTAAAGGGAAAAAACAATGAAACAATGGGACTTGAAACTGTAATCTGTAAACAAAACAATGAAACAATGGAACTTGAAATTATATAAAATACAATACCAATGAAATTATATAAAATACCTATACAAATTTGTAATGGGCAAATTTGCAATAAATGGAACTTGAAATTATATATACACTGTAATCTGTAAATGGAACTTGAACCAATGGAACTTGAAATTATATATAGACTATAATCTGTAAATCAAACCAATGAAATTATACTATATAAAATACATATACTTTGTAATCACTACAATACCAATCAAAACAATAAACCAATGAAATTAAACGAATCATCACTCCCTCCTCTCTGTGAAGTGTGAACTTTAAACTCATTTCCATAGACCATGGCGCCATTTTGATTTTTTACAAATCTCAGAAATCTTAATCTTAACTCAAGAAAAAGGAAAGGTGAAAAGCATCATCGATCTCAGAAATCTTAATCTTATTTGTAGCTGCTTTAGGTTTATCGCCTTTCGTGTGTTTAATGAAACGAGATCTGATGGAGGAGGGGCGAAGAACAAGGAGCGAAACAAGAATCGAAAGCGAACTTACCAGATTTTGGTCGTCGGTCGCCACTTGACGTCTGAAGAAGAGCCGAGGAGGAGGCAGACACCAGAGTCGAGGACTAGGCGGCGGCGAAACAAATTGATTTGAGAGAAAGAGGATTGAGGAACCAAACTGAAGAAGCAGAATAGAGGAAGAGGATTGAGGAACGAACGCCTGAACGGGACTGATTTGAGAGAGACACTAAAATTCAAGGGAAAAAAAAGTATAAGGGCAAATTTGTCGGAGCTATACGATCGAGCTAGCTTGAACTCGGCTCAAGCTCGATTCGAGCTCAGGAACCCGCTCGAACTCGGCTCGTTTTTCAAATGTGAACGAGCTCGAGCCAAGTTTTTCGAGTCGAATCCGAGCAGTTCGTGTTCACATAACACCCCTACACATGAATAGATTTCATAATTTAGGAGATCACTTAGTAGTTCACAACCAATGCATGCAATTGCAACTAAAACATAATTAATCTTGATTTTTTTATATAGATTTGTTGATGATTCAATAATTAATGATACAAATACACTTACGCACGAAGCCAGTCACAAGGAATTGAAATGTGATAAATGGAAAAAACAAACAAATGAATACGATGTGCATATTCTCAACACGAAATTTAATTGTTTCGTCATCAACAAATAATTGTTAATTTTTGTGGTGATACGTATAGTTAACCAGTTGGATGATGGATGTTTAGTTAGTTAATTAGTTGAGGCGGCGGCAAGACTTTCTGACTTGACCCTGGCTACCGGTGAGGACTCCGACCCTGCCGAGTTTAACGAGTGCCTGACCGAACTTGGTTTGGAACAAAATGTTGTTGGCTGCGTATTTGGACACGATAGCCTTGGTTGATGCATCGCGTGCAATGTCTTGATCGATCTGGAGAATACCCTTGCCCGATTTGATTGCCTTGTAAAAGCCATTGTCGACCTTGTTAGCGCTGCTTAAGCTGCTTTGGTCAAGGTTGACAGGCCGGTTGCCACCGGATCCATTGCGAGGGCAAACTCTCTTGAGGAACGGCGCAAATGAAGGGTTCATGCTTGGGTCTGTCCTCCCGGAACCTCGGAAGTTGTAGAGACGGTCTTGGAAGAAGCTACAGTGTGTGATTCCAGTGGTGTGACCACCTAGAAGAAGAACAAAATCTTCCTTGGTGATTCCCTTCGCAGCAAAGACTTGAATAGCCGCGGAAACAGGGATTGTTGGTCCAGGGAGAGCTGCATTGGCGTTGCTAGCTAAAGAAACACGTCCATCTCTTCTTCCGGTTTCGACATTGTACCATCTCCCTCCTGCCATGACGACAGCAACACGAGTGGCTATGATAATGATATCAGCACACGAAACGACTCGAGGGCAAGCCCTTTCCAAGGCAGCCTTGACGGCATCAATAACTTCGTAACCCCTAACGCTACCGTTTGGCGGTGCAGTCTTCTCTGAGTTCGGGCCATCCAACAAAATTGAGGCATCACATCCCTATATATGATCATATATATAAACAATGTTCGATCACAATTCAAATTAATGAAAAGGACTCTTCTATATATAATATATATGGAACAAATTGATTAAAAAGAGTTCGATCGATCGGATTTTATACCTTAACAAAGCAATCATGGAACTGCATACGGAGAAGAGCAGCGACGAGGGTAGGGTCCTTGATGAACTTCGCCTTGATTACACTAAACACAATCGATTCGACATCATTCTTTCCACATTTGTTGGCGTAGAAGCCGACCTTCAAAGCGGCAAGACTCTGTCCGGCGAGGGTCATGAGAATGAGAATGGCGGCTAGTGCCGCAGGGGAAGTTGCCTTGGCCATGGCCTTGTGGGCTGATCAGCTCTTTACTCTTTACTCTTTACTCTTTTGTTAGGCAACTACACTCCGTATTAGATTAGATTGAGACTCTGCTTTGGTGTGGAAGCAACAATCCAAATTGTTGCTAATTTATAGGCAAAGATGCAAGACGTGCTTTCTTGTATATATGTTTACCATTCAACAATTTTAATAGATATTAATTGAATGAAAGAATGGTATATGGAATTACTGAGTAATGTTTTTGTTATGTCTGTACGGTCTCACAATTTTTGGGCTTTTGACTTTACATTTATTTAGTGTTAAGGTCAATTTCAATTATGTATGTATGTATGTACGGAGTCGTTGCCACAAAAATGGGAGTGGTAAACATGTATTGCCTCGTGGCTACCATGCTTCTCTTCATCATTCATATATTATCATCCATTTTAGATTTCTATTATTTTTGTTTCATATATGAGTTTCAACCTTTCATAACTTGAAGTGGCCAATTCATAAGTTGATTCCCTTATTTTATTACTTTATTAATATAAACAAGAGGAAATGGTACCAAATAGGCTAAAAAATGGGCCTATTTGCACAAATAGCCAAGAGGATAAAAAATTGGCCCAAAATAGCCTGGTCATCCCAAGCAAATATAACAACCGGTTTCCTTGCACTGTTGGTGACCGGATGTAGGAGGTGAAGTCTGAGCGAGTTTATAAAATCGCAAATCAAAAGAAAGGAAGAGAGGAGAGAGGGAAGTGCGAAGAGGCCGAACTGAGGCGGCACCGACGATTACCACCTCGACGAGTTCACCGACGGTTATGCACCTCGAAGAGCAGCGCCGACGACCAAGATGACGATGGGGAGGTGTCTCCACAGCAAATCAAAAGAAAGGAAGAGAGGGGAGGGGGAAGTGCGAAGAGGCCGCCATGGCTATAGGCAGCCACCACTTAGATCCGCCGCTGCCTCCTCTGAGCCCAATCTGGGTGAGCAGTTGAGCACCAACTCACAAGCCGGTGATGAATCAAGGTTGCAGATCTGGAAGCCTCCTTTCGACTTCAAGTATTGGGACAACAGATTTCCGGCAAAGAGATTGAAAATCAGATTTCCGGCAAAAAGAGATTGGGGATGGTGACTTTCCCTACCTTCTCTCACCCCCTCTATGTCTCTCTTTCTCTCCTTCGTGATTGCTGTCATCGCTATCCAGTCGCTTCTCTCCATTTCTCCGTATCTCCGCCTTGCGGTTTTCCTGGCCACTACTTTGTCCCTTGGCCGAGCCCTCCGTGCTAGCGAAGGTGATGAGGATCCGCTCTACAGGTGAGTTCTCTCCTTTCATTTTGCGCTTTTAATTTCATCGTGATTGGTCTCGTAGTGTTAGTTAGGGTTTGGTGATTGTGGTCCTTCCCGATTCATCATCTCTATTTTCCGTATTCGTGGAATGGATCGATAGTTCATAATCTGCGCATGTAAGAGAACAAGAAGAATTGATCTCTGGATGGCTTCTATCAATGTAAAGAAACATTCAATTTAGTAGAGAAAATTCAGACAAAACATACAGTTTAAACATGAACACTCATTCAGTAATCTCTTGAGACTTCAAGTGAAATAATGGTACATGGTGGACTGATATCAGTTTGATTTTGGGAGTTGCAATGTGAACCTTTCATAATGCTTGATATAATAAGAGAGATTTTATTTCAGACTTCTCAGTCACCATAATGTAAAGTTGTAGATGTAGACCTATCTCGTTCTTGGAATTGATTCAAGGAAGCGATGGAGTAAGATGTTTGAGATAATGTTGTCGATTGGCATAAAAGTGACAGTTTGTTAGATTCAATTATTAATCATGATAGTAATGATAGTAATGCTTTGTTTTTGGTTGATTTGGATTACAGCTCGTTGCTCCTATTCAAGACTTTTAAGACCCACGTACTCTATGCCCTGTCACCGGTTCTTCTCGTACCCATTTTATTACCCGAAAACTTTTACTTTAAATTCGTGTTTGTCTATCGATTTGATCATGATAAATAGTCTATTAGCTCAATCGGTAGAGCATTGTGTATGCACACAAAGATGTGAGTTCGACTCTCACATAGACTAATGCAGAGTATGTGTTCATATCTCTCTGGACTTATACGATTGAACATGGTAGGAAATATATACACTAGTGGCAGGACAAATTTGTGAATCTGGTAAGACAAATTTATAAATATCTCTGAACTTGTAAAATTATGAACTGGTAGGAAATAAATACACTAGTGGTAAGACAAATTTGTGAATCTGGTAGGACAAATTTATAAATATCTCTGAACTTATAAAATTATGAACTGGTAGTAAATAAATACACTAGTGGTAGGACAAATTTGTAAATATGCTAGGACGAATTCATAGGCTTATAAAATTATGATAATGGTAGGAAATATATACATTCTTTCTCCCAGGAAGCCTGCAACTCACCTTTGATTTTTTCTGATCATCAAATGAGTGTTTTTACTTCACTAGATTACCTCACTAGATTATTTCTCACATATGCTAATGCGGAGTATGTGTTCATATCTCTCTAGACTTATACGATTATGAACATATTAGGACATATTTGTGAAATTAGTAGGAAATATACGACTGAATTAGAGCCTCTACCCTTGGATATAATGTTACTTAGGTTTCCTTCATCTTCTTCTGTTGTAGACTGAAAACCCTCTACCCTTGGTTGTTTTTCTGAAAAATGTGGAACATAATTTGCTACGGTTTCTAGCTTGATTTTCCTTGAAAGCTATTTACATTGGTATGATAGATGCACAAAAATGGTAGGATAGATGAAAACTAATGGTAGGAGAAAACAACGATATCGGTAAGATCATAATGGTAGGATTGATGGAAACTAATGGTAGGAGAAATCTACGATATTGGTAGGATCATAATGAAAACCCAGTAATTCCTGTATAACTTGGCACTAATGGTAGGATACATGCACACTGATGGTACGATATATTTATACTATTGGAAAAATGTAAATGCATAATTGACTTTACGAAAAAAATTTACTTCCACATGAATCTCATAAAAGCAAAAGGAGAAGGCAGGCTCCAAAGGTAGAGACTGAAGTTATTTCCTGTCAAGTTCATAATCGTATAAGTTCAGAGAGATTTATGAATTTGTCATAACATGTTCGTAAATTTGTCCTACCATTATTATATATATTTTCTGCCAGGTTCATAATTGTATATGTTTAGAGAGATTCATGAACACATACTCCGTATTAGCCTATGTGAGAGTCGAACTCACATTTTTGTGTGCAAACACAACGCTCTACCAATTGAGCTAATAGACTATTTTCAATGGGTCCTTATGATCGTCTAGGCATCAAGAAGTGATAATTTCGCAGGAAGCAAAAATAGTGCTTGAATTTGTAATCTTAATTTACAAGTTATGCAGTTGATCAAAAATAGAGAGTATAAATTACGAACTCTCTGCAACCGGTCTCGTGAAACCGTCACCTTGGGGTGGTTCTGTTATAAGAAAAAGGAACAACTACAAATGATAGGTACAAGATCACTTACTCATCGCTGCCACTGTCATTGGACAAACTTCTTGCACTTTTTCAGGTATGAAAGGACAGTTGGACACTATTGGTAGGACGGAAATTTTCTATTGGTAGGATGGGGACTGTATCGTTTCCTGGAATGAACGGGTAACTTTTTCCCCGTCCTTTCCACTTCTCTCCTATTCTGCCTCACTTTTTGCATAGCATGTTATGGTGTTTCAGATCCTCCTCTCAAGCTTATATATGTTCTTGGTGGATACCCATCAATGCAATCATTGCATTTTCCCCTCATAAATGCTCCCCCATTTTCTCAAAGGATGAACCCTGTTTTGGTGCCAAAACTACACTGACAGCCCGCCAAATTAGCTACAGTGAATCCCCTCCAGATTCTTTTCAAAATATCTCCAGGTATGGAAAGACAGGTTTAGCCTATTGGTAGGACCAATTAATTCTATTGGTAAGATGGGCAGTCTACAGTTTTCTGAAATGAACGGAGGATGCCTTTTGGTGCCACATGTCACTGACAGCTACTGACAGCTACAGTGTAGCTACAGTGTCCCTCACCTTCACCTGCAACTTCCTCTCCCAGTTGCTATTTTTATTTGCAAAAAATGACCACTTTCTACCCCTAGCAAATAAACAAGAGACATGGCTATCTGTGCAAAGTTTTTTTTTTTGGTCTAGTTATGAAAAATGGCCTATAAACAATTAAACTAGTTTTACGGGATATTTTTTTTATAAGAGTTTTAAGGGCTACTAAAATTGTACAAATGTGATAAAAATAAGAGAAAAATTGCCCAACAGTTCCCTTTTTGGGCTCAAATTTAACAAATGTCCACGGACCTCGGCATATTAGGTTAAAGTCCACCACTTTTTTTCGTGTCCCCCCTTCCCTCTGTTCACCGTCGTCAAACCGAACCCCGCTGTAAAGAAGAGACTGTTTGGAGAGGGCGAAGATGAACGAGAATCCCGCTGCACCAGCGTCCTTCATCGTCACCGTCGTTCTCCATCGCTCCTCCGTTCTCGCTCACTTGCTCCGCCTCCTTCTTCCCAGACCCTCCTCGGAGATCACCGCCTCCCATCGGCATCTTCGATCGCGCCTCTCTCTCGCCGTCTCCCTCAAGCCCGGATTTCGCCCTGGATCCAGACGGTCGCCGATTGAAGCTCTCGAGCCGCTGCCTCCGACCTTTCCTCCGACCTTGCTTTCTTCCTCTGTTACCTACGCCGGCGTCGTCGACGGCCATGGAAGCCCCTACCTCTGACCTTGCGATCGTTCTAGATCTGCCTGGATCTTCAACAACGCCCAATTCCAGATCCGGTGAGCATCTATCGCGCTCCTCGGCCACCGCTCTTCAACAGCGCCTCGTTCCAGATGCTGAAACAGAGGACCTAAAGGATCCAATTTCTTCCATAATTGAACAAATATCAATTTCAGCATCAATTTCAGCCTCAATTTCTTCCGGTGGATTTCAGCCTTCCTCCACTTTTGGTAATCCGGTGGATTTCAGCCTTCGTCCACTTTTGGTAATCCGCTTGGCTGTCTGTTTTTAATTCTGATCTACCACAGAGACCTCTAATTTTGCTTTTCTCTTGGATAAACTGTGTTTAGGATTTGATTCTAAATATGTTGTAAATTGTGAGTTGTTTGAGCATAGTGCTTTTCACTAAAGTTATACCTTTGCTGTCATATAGAGACTCACATATGGTCAAAGATCAACTACCATGTTATTCTTGTATCATTGAAACTTTTTCTTATGCTGAAATTTTTCACTAAAGTTTGTTATTTGTTATTTGTGAATTTGTGGTTAGTTTGGTACTGTGATTGAGTTTGCTTTGTTGAAAGTTTAAATATTGCCAATTTCAGCAATTTTTTTCGTCTTGCTGAAACTTTTTCTTATGCTGAAAATGTTGAAATTAATTCTTATAAAATTATATGAGCTACAATATATTACACACAAACATATATTTCAACATTTTTAGCATTTTCGTGATCTGAAATGCAAAACTTCATTCACTGTTGGGGTCAAAGTCGGATATCAAATGTTGTTTATGCAATTTCAGCATATTTTTTTGCCTTGCTAAAACTTTTATAGAGCTTATTAGCTTCTTGATTTTTTGTGTGATCTGAAATGCTGAAATTAATTCTTTATTAGAAAAATTCGTATGCTGAAATCAATTCTTATAAAATTGTATGAGGTACTATTTCAACATTTCAGCACTTTAGCATTTTTGAAAAAAACAAACTCTGGTTTCAGCAATTCCGGTGTCAAAGTGGTGACGCGAAAACAAAGCAACTCCGGTTTCAACACCTTCGGTATCGAAGTGGTGATCTAGAAAAAAAAAGAAAAAAAAATTAACTCCGGTTTCAGCAACAATTTTAGCATCTAAAACCAGGGTTTCAGCATCAACAACTTTGCTGAAACCGGGTTTTCAGCATCAACAACCCTTGTTTCAGCAACGCGGTAAAAAAAAACCCATTGAAAACAGGGGTTGCTGAAACCGAATGTGCTGAAACAGGGGTTTCAGCAACTCCGTTTCAGCCAGCAACGCGGTAAAAAAACATTGAAATAGGGGTTGCTGAAATCGTATGTGTTGAAACCCTTGTTTCAGCAATGCGGTAAAATAAAAAAAAAATAAAAAACTGAAACAGGGATTGCTGAAACCGCATGTGCTGAAACAGGAGTTTCAGCATCAGCACATGCGGTTTCAGCAATGCGAAAAAAAAAATTGGAAAAAAAAAACTGAAAAAGGGGTTGCTGAAACATAAGTTTCAGCAATTCCGTTTCTGCAACTCTAGAAACGCGAAAAAAAAAACTTGGAAAAAAAATACCTATGAGACGTAAGGGGGGGCACAGGGGGCACGGGAGGAGGGGCACATGGGCACAGGGGGCGGTGGACATTTAGCTAATTTGGAAGAGGTGGGAGACCTTTTCCTAATAAAGGCCAAAAATTAGGACATCGAGGTAATCACCCCTAAAAATAAAGGGTGTTTGTTAGAATGTCCATATTTTCAGTCTTTATTAGCATTTTGTCCACCGACCTATCCATATTAGCTAAATGTCCACCTGTTTTTGTTGAAAATGAAGTTGCTAAAATTGTGCCCATGTGCCCCCCCGTGTGCCCCCTCCTGTTTAAGCAGTTTTTTTTTTCGCGTTGCTAAAATTGAGGTTACTGAAACCCCGATTTTAGCACTGGTGTTGATGTTGAAACCGGGGTTTCAGCAATGTTGTTGATGCTGAAACTCCGGTTTCAGTAACATTGTTGATGCTGAAATGGTTATTGTTGACACTGCTGAAAATGTTATACATACAAGCTACTGAAATACTGAAATGTGGAAAGGCTGAAATGTTGGCATATATGCTTGTAAGATATAGTAGCTCATACAATTTTATAAAAATTAATTTCAGCAAGGAATTTTTTTTTGCTGAAATTGCCAATATCCAAACTCTCAACAAAGCAAATTCAATCACAGTAGCAAACTAACCAATTCAATGTTTGCTGAAATTGCAATTTCAGCAATTTCATTTTATTCAATCATCCCATCAAATATATGTAACGATTGCAATATGCAAGTTGCAATTTCATTTTATTCAATCGTTGTAGCAATTACAACAACTATTTTAGCAAATTAAAAAATTTCAAATTTTCAAAATGGAATTTGTGAGTGGCCAAGGAGAAAGAAACTAAATCAAAACATCATAATGTGGTGGGTATAAAAGTAAGATTTAGATATGGAATTCCAAGGATAGTCATTTCAATACCCTTGTAAATAGATCAATTAAAAGCGTTTCAGCATGTGTATCTAAAGTACAAGATTTAAGCACCTCTTAATGAAAGCGCAGCGAATTGGACAATTCACAAAGGAACCTCCGCCATTCACAAGCACATCGTTCCCCAACATAAACCCGCTCTTAGGTGATGCCAAGCTCAAATCCAGCAGAAAACACACCCCGAGCTCTAGTCCACCACTATTCAGAAGCAAATTACTCCTCTGTCGCTAAAGGAGCAGAAACGGAAAAAGATTGGATACTACAGGTGGAGGTTTCAAGGGTGTAGTATCATAAAAGAGTAGTTAAATTGGAGAAAGAGGAAGGATCGCTTACCTACTAACAACGACTCGAAACAGCGTACTCGAGATCGATCAAAATCGAAGAACAAGATCTGATGGAGGAGGGGCGAAGAACAAGGAGCGAAACAAGAATCGAAAGCGAACTTACCAGATTTTGGTCGTCGGTCGCCACTTGACGTCTGAAGAAGAGCCGAGGAGGAGGCAAACACCAGAGTCGAGGACTAGGCGGCGGCGAAACAAATTGATTTGAGAGAAAGAGGATTGAGGAACCAAACTGAAGAAGCAGAATAGAGGAAGAGGATTGAGGAACGAACGCCTGAACGGGACTGATTTGAGAGAGACACTAAAATTCAAGGGAAAAAAAAGTATAAGGGCAAATTTGTCGGAGCTATACGATCGAGCTAGCTTGAACTCGGCTCAAGCTCGATTCGAGCTCAGGAACCCGCTCGAACTCGGCTCGTTTTTCAAATGTGAACGAGCTCGAGCCAAGTTTTTCGAGTCGAATCCGAGCAGTTCGTGTTCACATAACACCCCTACACATGAATAGATTTCATAATTTAGGAGATCACTTAGTAGTTCACAACCAATGCATGCAATTGCAACTAAAACATAATTAATCTTGATTTTTTTATATAGATTTGTTGATGATTCAATAATTAATGATACAAATACACTTACGCACGAAGCCAGTCACAAGGAATTGAAATGTGATAAATGGAAAAAACAAACAAATGAATACGATGTGCATATTCTCAACACGAAATTTAATTGTTTCGTCATCAACAAATAATTGTTAATTTTTGTGGTGATACGTATAGTTAACCAGTTGGATGATGGATGTTTAGTTAGTTAATTAGTTGAGGCGGCGGCAAGACTTTCTGACTTGACCCTGGCTACCGGTGAGGACTCCGACCCTGCCGAGTTTAACGAGTGCCTGACCGAACTTGGTTTGGAACAAAATGTTGTTGGCTGCGTATTTGGACACGATAGCCTTGGTTGATGCATCGCGTGCAATGTCTTGATCGATCTGGAGAATACCCTTGCCCGATTTGATTGCCTTGTAAAAGCCATTGTCGACCTTGTTAGCGCTGCTTAAGCTGCTTTGGTCAAGGTTGACAGGCCGGTTGCCACCGGATCCATTGCGAGGGCAAACTCTCTTGAGGAACGGCGCAAATGAAGGGTTCATGCTTGGGTCTGTCCTCCCGGAACCTCGGAAGTTGTAGAGACGGTCTTGGAAGAAGCTACAGTGTGTGATTCCAGTGGTGTGACCACCTAGAAGAAGAACAAAATCTTCCTTGGTGATTCCCTTCGCAGCAAAGACTTGAATAGCCGCGGAAACAGGGATTGTTGGTCCAGGGAGAGCTGCATTGGCGTTGCTAGCTAAAGAAACACGTCCATCTCTTCTTCCGGTTTCGACATTGTACCATCTCCCTCCTGCCATGACGACAGCAACACGAGTGGCTATGATAATGATATCAGCACACGAAACGACTCGAGGGCAAGCCCTTTCCAAGGCAGCCTTGACGGCATCAATAACTTCGTAACCCCTAACGCTACCGTTTGGCGGTGCAGTCTTCTCTGAGTTCGGGCCATCCAACAAAATTGAGGCATCACATCCCTATATATGATCATATATATAAACAATGTTCGATCACAATTCAAATTAATGAAAAGGACTCTTCTATATATAATATATATGGAACAAATTGATTAAAAAGAGTTCGATCGATCGGATTTTATACCTTAACAAAGCAATCATGGAACTGCATACGGAGAAGAGCAGCGACGAGGGTAGGGTCCTTGATGAACTTCGCCTTGATTACACTAAACACAATCGATTCGACATCATTCTTTCCACATTTGTTGGCGTAGAAGCCGACCTTCAAAGCGGCAAGACTCTGTCCGGCGAGGGTCATGAGAATGAGAATGGCGGCTAGTGCCGCAGGGGAAGTTGCCTTGGCCATGGCCTTGTGGGCTGATCAGCTCTTTACTCTTTACTCTTTACTCTTTTGTTAGGCAACTACACTCCGTATTAGATTAGATTGAGACTCTGCTTTGGTGTGGAAGCAACAATCCAAATTGTTGCTAATTTATAGGCAAAGATGCAAGACGTGCTTTCTTGTATATATGTTTACCATTCAACAATGTCCAATCATTACATATATATATATATATATATATATATATATATACATACATACATACATACATACATACATACATACATACATACATACATACATACATACATACATACATACATACATACATACATACATACATACATACATACATACATACATACATACATACATACATACATACATACATACATACATACATACATACATACATACATACATACATACATACATACATACATACATACATACATACATACATACATACATACATACATACATACATACATACATACATACATACATACATACATACATACATACATACATACATACATACATACATACATACATACATACATACATACATACATACATACATACATACATACATACATACATACATACATACATACATACATACATACATATATATATATATATTAAGCCAGTGGACTACCCCACATAATGTCAATTGGTTTTAGGATGGAATTCCACTCGATTTGTGTGCTCGGCTTGGTGACACTTAAACGTCCACATCATATGACCCGCCGAAATTTAACATTATTAATTAATTGAATGAAAGAACGGTATATGGAATTAATGTTTTTGTTATCCATGTACGATATATGCAACTAACCACCCATACCCCTTTTCTTGTATGTTTAAATTAAGTGAGGTTTAACAAGAAAAGGGGTATGTAGGGGCGGATCCTTTAAAGGACCGGGGGTGGGAGTCGCCCCTCCAATCAAAAAATGAAATTTAATATACACATTCCTCTCGTCGGTAGCTTCGATTTAATATATTATAAACTCAAATCCGATAACTTAGTAAAAAGTTATAAACGTTTCAAGACTGAAGCGATATAAATGATTTTTCACATCATTTACCAAATTAATACACTTCTATCATACTCGCCATTTGTTAAACTTCATAACTTAATACTATAATTAAACTCGAAAACTTCAAATATTGATGATTTTTTCGGAAAAAAATTAGAGACCAATTTTTCGCCCCCTCAACTAAACGCTTCAGGATCCGCCACTGGGGATATGGGTGGTTAGTTGCAAACAACCTATATTTAATGGGGGGTTATTTGACAATTTTTTAACAAGGGGTGGTTATTTGCAAACAATAATGAATAGTGGGTGGTTATTTGACAATTTTTTAATAAAGGGTGGTTATTTACAAACGACTATTTGAAAGAAAGCCTGATCGAGCCGAAAGAAAAACAGAATATGGATTTAGGCTAGCGATTGCCGTTGCAAGCCCTTTATAGTGACTTCAGAATCGGACTCTCATCTGGTGACGCATCTTTTGTTGCAGTTCAGGCTGCTGATTTAGGTTTCTTTTACTAGTTTTGTTCCGATCAATGAAGGAGACTCTACTAGTCGGTAGCGCGCAGATGGTTTTATGCATTTTCGCCTATAACCTATGATAAAAGGAAATGGATTTACATTTAAAATAATTTGGTGGGAAAGAAAATTCTAAAAGCAAACAAGTGAATCCTATAATCTAATCTATAATTTAAAATTGGCTAAGTAGAGTATATCTGGAAAAAAAAATATTTTTCAATTTGAGTATAGGATAGAAAAATTCGATTTTAAATTAGCCATTCTTTAATTTCCGAAAAATTAATATGATGATCGATGAAATTACAAATATTTACCTTTCAATCTCATTCATAATCAAACGCGGCTGACACCAACTCATCAACCAAACCAAGTTTCTTCGAATTTGAAGGCTCATCTTTGATAGTTCCATCGCATTCGGTTAGGGCGACCGGCGGCGATTCGTAGGCGTAGAGCGTCAGCTGGAATGGATAATGAATAAAAAAGGAAGGTAGCTGTTGTTGGAAGGAAAACAACTGGCTACCGGCTACGGTTGCGGTCAAAAGTCAAACTACACCTCACTTCCTCATACACCCTTCTGATCCCACCAAATTACACTCACATGCCATCACGATTTTATGTATCCGACAGTGATATGGCAATTTCGTAATAAACGCAAACAAACAAGGCCATATCCGGCATATAGAATAAGGGCAGACATAGTAGAGAGCAAAGCCACAAACCGTCGGCCTCCACCAATTCACCAAAGCCCCATTGACCAATTCCCCTTTCTTCGCTCCTTCTCTCCCCTTTCCGATCACCGCCGTCGGCGTAATCGTCGTCGGCGTCATCCTCATCGTCTTCCGTCCGATTCTCCGATCCCCCTCAACACCAATCCACATCTACTCCGATCAATTCCACCAACCGCGTCAGTAATCCTCTCCCCGCGGTCTCTCTAGTCTTCAATTCATCCTCGTCGCCTTCGGTTCACCGATCGCGGCATTCCAAATGGCTTTCTTCGCTGCTTAGGGTTCCGAAACCCTACTTCGGACCCTTTCCTCCACTTTAACCTGTTACGTATCTTTCTCGAACTAATCGTATTCCTAAAAATGGCGATCCGCTATACCGTCTTCTATTCCGGCTACGTCGCTCAGAACCTCGCCGGCTCCCGCTTCACCACCACCCGGTGCATCCACGAGGTCGTTTTCAAGCCCCGTCCGGCCCACAACTCCAACACTGATCCATCCAAGAGCTGCAATTACAGTTACAGATCTGAATCCCGGCGCCCTAAGCCGAGTTCCTTTGCTGGTTCTGCTACCACCTCGTTTAGCACCATCGCCGGTGGTCCGATCGGGGAGAACTTCCAAAGCCCCATCGTCGCCGGCCTGGTTTCATTGATCACATCGTCTAGTTTCTCTTCCGGAGCTATGTTCCCTTTCTTGCAAGGATCGAAGTCGACGCCGTGCAACCAGCCGGTGCTTTCTCGGTTGGCGAGCGGCGTCGTCGATAAAGGAGGGACGGCGTCTGCTGGTGACTTAGCTGACAACAAGAGCTCTATGGAGACCTCCAATGGCTTTAAGGCAAAGGGGGTTGATCGGAATTGCTGGTTCCCTAAGTTTATGAAATTCTCATCGGATGATGCCAGAGCTGTGTTTACTTATGTGACAGTTAACTTGCTTTTCCGCTCGTCTCTGGCTGAGCCGAGATCGATTCCCTCCACTTCGATGTACCCCACACTTCATGTCGGTGACCGTGTTTTGTCTGAAAAGGTAGTTTTATTTGGCAAAATTTAATATATTGTGCTTGTGGAAATAATTGATGCTGTGTTTGGTTAATTCATGATTCTTATCTTTCAATCTGAGTTTGTTTGGACTTTTATTTTTTGGTGTTAAGAGTTTGTTTGGACTTTGGAGGAATACCACTGGATATGATTTCGGTTTGAGGTAAAAACTCCGATGGTTGATTGTTGAATGTTGATGTTTTGGAATCATTGCACTGGGAGTCTATATTCATGAATCATGATCATCACAAGATTTAGGATAGAGTGAGGGGAAAGAGAGAAGTCGGGGTTAGAGAGAAGGAAGAAGATAGATAAACAGAGAAAGTCAGAGAGTGACGAGATCCTGGATCATGATCATCTCAATTTTCATTGCATCAGGAGTGAATATTCAAGATGATTTTTTTTTTTTTTGCTGATAATTCTATGAACTTCATTGCCATGGTAGATTTACATTTGAGGGATTTGAATGAATTATATAAGTAGTTTACATAATTGTCTGCCTTGAGAAGGATAGGAGATTTCCGTATGCTACATGTGCTAAATGCTTAATTATGTTCTTAGAGAGAAAATCTCTACATTGAATAAGAACTTGATAAGGGATCAAATATTAAATGAGGCGGGATAATGGGAATTTTTATATCTTGAGTGAGATTGTTTATATAGACCATAAACATATGTGCTCCTCCGTCCAGTGAAAAAATAAGCCGTCTTTTGATTCTAGCTTGCAAGACGTCACAAGCTGGAACCTAAACTAACACTTCACTTTCTTAAAGCTAGTTACAACTGTATAACCTGCTTGATATCACCAGTAGGAGAAAGAGGAGATGTTTGAAAATAATAACAAGGAGCCAGGTTGGAGGACTGCTAGAGGAGCCTCAAGGTAACAAGACCGAAAAATAAAAAGAATGGGTGAAAGAAAAACGCAAATCAGAAAGAGGAAGAAGAGTGTGGAGTCTCAGATGAAACCGTTGGAAGTTGAAATGTGGTGAAGTGGAAATGAAAGGAAGAATGAAACTGGAAAATATGTCTTATGGTTAGGGTTTGCTTATAGCTAATAAAATACTACAGTGCATAGAGTATATATTTACTATAAAAGTGGCACTCTTGCGTAATTCCAAGATGAATGCGCCTTTGGCCCTAGGCACATGAGCCTCTTGGACTTAGCCCACCTCACTTGTTCTTAGGCAAAGCTGTCCAAGCCTCTCCTTGCGTAGGCACAAGATTAGCAACTTTTATGAGGCTTACTGTCTCCATATGCCACACAGCCGTTGAATAAGTAAAAAAAATTGATTATGATTGTGAATGTGTCTAAACATGGATTGTCGTGATATCAAGTCACCAACCATCATGTTGCAATGGTTGTTTAAATTGTTAATGTTTTGATGGTGTTTTTTTTAGTTGAAGACTATGTTCAATATGTTGTACTGTTTTGATTTATCAACATCTCTACACGGTTATTCAGGTTTCTTATGCATTTCGGGAGCCTGAGGTTTCAGATATTGTGGTATTCAAGGCACCGCCTATTCTTCAGGTAAATGAAGTTCTATACATGCATTCTTATTGGTATGTTTGTTTGCTTGGTTTGACATCCTTATTGACATTTGTGATACAGTCTGTTGGTTTTAGTTCCGGAGATGTGTTCATCAAAAGAGTTGTGGCAAAGGCTGGTGACTGCGTGGAGGTGAGTATTGCAGCTTCATTATGTAGGCCGGCTCTTTGTCATTGATCATTACAAACATCCGCAGCTAAAGCTCTGAGAATATGTATCATGGTTCTTTGAGTAGGTCCGTGATGGTAAATTGTGGGTAAATGATGCTGTACAAGATGAGGATTTCATTCTGGAACCATTGGCTTATGAGATGGAACCTGAGGTAAACTCAAGCTACTGAACTTAGTCTGGCTGGCTAAGTAGCCAATTGGATTTCTAAATTCTCTCCTGATGAAACTACAGATCATACCAGACGGCTATGTTTTCGTCATGGGTGATAACCGTAACAACAGCTTCGACTCTCATAACTGGTAATCACGTTAGCTTCATGTTTCTGACAATCTATATTGATTGTATCCTGTCATTTCTTCGCTTAAATATGATTGTGTGTCTTAGGGTTTACTAAAATGTTAATTTGCATTTGGCAGGGGTCCTCTCCCCATTGAAAACATAGTTGGCAGGTCAATGTTCCGATATTGGCCTCCCTCCAGACACTCCAATGCAATACATCACTCGAATCCCCGGGTGGCTGCAGTAGTAGCTCATTGATGACCTGGGCACTTCTATTTACAGAAGACCTATCTTTTTCGACTGAAACAGAAGGTCGTTGTTTTTAGTGTGCATTTTGTTCAGTTTCTTGGTTTTCTTTGTACTTAAAAAGACTCCAATTCTGCACTGAAAATTTGTGAATAGTGTTAGCACCCTTTGGTGCTCTTTGCAGCAGCACTTAATTAGTCTTTAACCAGATGGATCAACTCATCCATTTGCTGTGTGTTTTGTAAACTTGAGAGGGATGCTAGCCTTAGCTGCTGGCAATTTGTTTCTTCTTCTTGTAATGACATCCTTGAAAAGCTTTTCATATTTATCGCAATTACAATTCAATTTGTACACAGCATATTATTAGGGAACGCTCTGTCACGTAGGCAGAAAGTGTTCTATGAGATATAGAGAGAAATGTTAACACATTATTAAAAAGATTTTTAGGATAATATAGATGAATTGAAATTTTAGGAGTATATCAATCAAATCAAATCAAATAAAAAGTTATGTGCGAAACAATAAATTTGTTTTGTTTTCACGAAACCATGACATAATTGATCAAAACCCCACTCAATCAAATAATTTTTTATTCCAATAAACATTTATTGCAAGGTAGAACAACCTGATTAAACCTCATTACCAAACAAACCAACTTTACTAAAAACTACTTTAACTAACGATAACGTGGGCCAATGTAAATTGATGAGCATTTTCTTGTAGGATGTCCACCAAGACAATATTTATTTCTATATATATATATATATATATATATAGAGGATGGTTCAAGGGTAATCAAGCCTTATTGTGTAACATGAGAACACATCTGGGCCGTTGATTAGATGAAATGGATGGATGAGATTAAAAGGCAATTTTAACTTTTTTTGTAATTAAAAATCAGTGGAGCCCACGTTTTTTTTAGCCCACTTGCTGAATTGGGAGCGTGTGTGATGCACTCTCTTGAAATTATTCGATATTATATCTGGATTATTCGATCGTATCGACGGATTATGCGATCGTATCGATGGATTATTCGATGGTATCTACTTGCCACGTGATGAGGCGGTTATTTTTTTCTTCGAATTATTCGATATTATCACTGGATTATTCGATCGTATCAATGGATTATGCAATAGTATCGATGAGATTATGCAATAGTATCGATGGATTATTCTAATCGGGTAGCACTCTGAAAACGCCTATCAATGGATTATAACGTCCTATACTTTTTACCAAAAATTATTTGATGGTATCATTTGATTATTTGATGGTATCATTTGATTATTTGATGGTATCATTTGATTATTTGATGGTATCGTTTGATTATTCGATTGTATCGCTCTATTATTCATTGGTTCCATTACTTATGTCATTTTAACAAATAATTAAAAATTATTCTATAATATCACTGGATTATTTGATTATATCAAATGATTATTCGATGGTATCGATACATTCATTGCATCTCAATCAAACTCGAATGCAAAAACATGTCAACAAAATTGATACATCCCTGGTGATCGAACAATCCAATTTAATTAAACACAAAAACCCAGATCGAATTCCAAATGAGCAATACAATCTGAAGCAAAAACCTATGCAACTTTGTCCGATGCAAACAACAAACTTCGGCAAATAAAAAATCGATCAAAAACAATAACCCTGACCCAGGAATCACAACCAAATACCATAAATCCAACAAACCACATCCGAAAAATCAAGAACAATACCTAATTCGAGAGCATCCACAAACTCTAACCACCTAATACCAAATGAATCTATTCACACTAGAACACCAATAAATGTCGAAACTTACTTATGAAATTACAATCCAATCCGTCGGCCTCCGATACGTCCTTCAAATTGCCGCCGCCCAAGTCGAAGAATGGAGGAGGGAGGTCGACGACCAGGAGGCGCCGTCGAGCCGGACAGGCCGTATATCTGCACAATTGAGCGCTCCGAGCAGACGGTGTCGCCCTTGGAGGTCGGCGGTTCAACAGATCTGAAGGTCGCCGCATCAGCGTCATCGCCCGGTTCAAATCTGAAGGGACGGCCCGGAGATCTAAAGGTACAACCGCATCTCCGTTGAAGATGGAGTCCCTCGTTGGGCATGGGCTCACCGCGTAGGCGCCGGACTCCCGATCGTTGCCGGCCTCCCGCCCTGGTCGTTGCCGGCGTCCTCTTCCTCACCGATCGATGAAACTGTGTACGATGAAACCTCGATCCTCCAACACCTTCAACTCGCCGGGGAGGTTAGAATCGAGGGGTGCAGGTGCAGGTGGCTGCCGGAAAGAGGAAGGCGCCGCCATCGCCAAAGTCCCAAGCGTTCGGACGATCGGAGCCTCGCCCTTTCCCTTTCGCCTGATCGCCTCACGTTATCTTTCTCTCTCCTTAGGCCCGATTGTGGAGTAGGGTTTGGAGTGGTTTGGTACACGCGCCTATACATAGGAGTTGTGTAGGGTTTTTTCCATTTTCATTTTTAATTAATTAATATTACGGAATAATCTAAGCCATCCAATTTCTCTAAATCAATGGTCTAGATGTGTTCTCATATTACTCAATAAGGCTTGTTCTCATATGATCTATACTCTACATATATATATATATATATATATATATATATATATATATATATATATATATATATATATATATATATATATATATATATATATATAGGGATGCGCTCCGGTGAAAACCAAAATTGCGGTAGAAACCCGTGAGGACCGGCTTTTTAGCCCAGTTCACTTGCTTTATAGCCCGATTATGAATAGAATCGATCTATAAAGTCATACATTTTAGCCCGGTTTTGAATAAAACTGAGCTATAAAGTCACTATGTAATTTTAAAACATTAGCTTTTTAGCACGATTTTTCGGTTTGACCGAACTATAAAGTCATGTGTTATTTTAAAACTGGAGTTTTTAGCACGGTTTTTAGGTTGAACCGAGTTGTAAAGTCACCGTGTGATTGAGGTTTTTAGCACGGGTTTCAAAAAAACCGAGATATAAAGTAGTCCTCACGAGTTTTTACCACAATTTGAGGTTTTCACCGGAGTCAATCCCTCTATATATATATATATATATTATAAATTTTAAAGCATAATTCATATTGCAAATAGTTTCGAATGAGTTACATATAAGCATTAAAATATTTTCTACTGAAATGTTAAAACATTTCATTTGGCAAAAGTCCATACATGAATAAATAATACTTCACTTAATTGCTTGATGTTCCACAATTTCATTCAATCACATATCTAATTTCATCTAACAATTAAATAAATTTAACATCTTTTACAAATTAAAAATCTTTTTCTTTTTTGCTAGAAAATTGGAAATGGTCTCCCAATAGAATGGGTATATCTAAGTGATGATTTTAAATGGTAGAGTTTTGTTCAAGGCTAGCTTACTCGTTCTCTACTACATCTGCAACACCATCTTCTTGCTTTGGATCAATTTTCATGTAATTATCGTGGTGTCACCCCTATATTCATCCCTATTAGATGATCTGATATGCTGAAGGTTCCACGCCTTCTATGTACAATTAATTGATCATTTTCTTAAATTGGTAAATATATAGATATGTAATCACTAGATCAGTTAATTTCTCATTTTCGTGGACAATGAAAAACAACAACATTATACAATTAATTGATCATTTTCATGAATTGATAAATATATAGATATGTAATCACTAGATCAGTTAATTTTTCATTTTCGTGGACACTGAAAAACAACAACAGTAGTTTAATAGGCTTGTCGAATATAGAGTCAAATTAATTTATTTATTTTTACATGGCCTTGGGTTCATTGGATGTGATGTTGGTGACTTGGTTCACCCTCTTATTGCGCTTTTGCCTTCCTTCAGGTTGGATTTGTCTTTCTATTTTCTATTAGCACCTCAATTTATTAGATAATGATTTGTCTGGTATTTCAAAATATTTCTTTATCTAAAAATAAAAATACTCGTAAAAAATAAGATTGGCTAAAAATGAAGGATTTGCCAAATATACAAATATGAAGGCCAAATTAACCAAATATACAAGATTTTGGGAATTTTGCAAAACTATACATCCCAATTTGCCCCCCCCCTTCCCCCGTGTGCCCCCCCTCTGTGCCCCCCCCGCCAGTTGTTTTTTTTTTTTTTTTTTACGCGCGTCAGTGCTGACGTCATCATCGGAAATGCTGACGTCAGCAATGCTGACACCGTTTACAAGGATTTTTTTTTTTTCCGCGCCAATGCTGACGCCGACGTCGGGAATGTTGACGTCAGCAATGCTGACACCGTTTACAAGGAAGGTTTTTTTGTTTTTTTTTTCGCGCGTCAATGCTGACACCGTTTACAAGGAAGTTTTTTTGTTCCACGCGTCAATGCTGACGCCGACCACGGGAATGTTGACATCAGCAATGCTGACGCCGTCTACGAGAATGCTGACGCCGACGACAATGACGTCGGAAATGCTGACGTCAGCATTGCTCACACCCTCTACGAGGATGCTGACGCCGACAATGATGACATCGAAGATCAATATATTTGACATATTAAGTCATTAAAAATATAAAAGGGGGAGAACAAAGAGACAAAGGAGTGTTCTACAAAAAAAAAAGAAACGAATATTTTATTTTATTTTTGGTAGTGAGAAACAAAGAATAACGGTAAACAATTAAAACAAAGAATTTTTCGACGCCGACAATGCTGACCTCTTTCCTCATCCATCTCTTATATTGCAAAAACGATGTCAGCAAATATATACCTACACAAAAATATGCATGAAAACGATGTCAGCATTAAAAAATACGTATAAAAACGATGTCAGCACTAAGAAATAAACCAATTTTTAAGGAGTCAAGCATACATATATACTTACATATATAATATCAAATTAAAAACGATGTCAGCACTAAAAAATATGCATAAAAACGATGTCAGCACTAAGAAATAAACCAATTTTTAAGGACTCAAGCATACATATATACCTACATATATAATATACAACTAAAAACGTTGTCAGCACTAAAAAACAACCTAATTTCTAAGGACTCAAGCATTCATATATACCTACATATATAATATCTAATCAAAAACGATGTCAGCACTAAGAAATAAACCAATTTTTAAGGACTCAAGCATACATATATACTTACATATATAATATCAAATTAAAAACGATATCAACACTAAAAAATACGCATAAAAACTATGTCGGCATTAAAAAATAAACCAATTTTTAAGGACTCAAGCATACATATATACCTACATACATAATATCAAACTAAAAACGATGTCAGCACTAAAAAAATATACATAAAAATGATGTCAGCATTAAAAAATATACATAAAAACGATAGGAACAACGTCAAATTAAATACAATTACACAATAAAATCCGGCTACTGGCTAGCAAATTGCAACTGGCTCAGTTTTCATTCCCGTAATTTGCGTCCAGGCCCATTTACTTTTATACACAATAAAAGCAACCCAGCAACCATCTTGCAGTTGAATACCAAAGAGTAGCTAAAGATGAAAACATTCAAAAGGTGATATAGTGCAAGTGGATAGCATGGAATAATAGGCCAAATTTATACTCCATCAAATAGTGGGTAAAAATAATTAACTTAAAGCCTAACCCCCATTACTCATCATATATGACAGTAGCAAACGATGTCAGCATTAAACTGCTCCCCCTTATTCGATGACTATACACAAATAATTATGCCCACTACCCCCAACAACCACAAGTTCCACAACCTCAGCTAGACTTATCCACTGCATCATTGCTTACCCATTTACCTCTACCCTAATCATTTTCATTCTGCCACAGCCATTTGCAAAAAAATAAAGTCCTAGACTTCATTTACAAGAGGGCACCACTAGAGCTTGTTAAAGGCCAGTCAACTGGAGCAGTCGTGACTTGTTAGAAGAAGAAGATGCGCATAAAATGCTGCTTGTCACCATCCTCTACCAAGTAATCAAATACAAGAAGGGCTAAATGCAATCACATAGAGCAAAGAATTGCTAACAGGTTGACATTCACATTCAACAGACAGTTTCTTTTGCTTCTCCATGGAATTCTAAATCTCCAATACGTAGCAGTCATCAGAGTAGATGAATTTCAAGAACACAATTAATGAATAAATGCAGAAACCAATTACAAGAGGAGCAAGGACATTAGAACATGAAATGAGCGGAGAATTGAGAGTTGAGAGTGGCACCTCCAAATCGCACACAGAGCGGAGAATAAAGTGATAGTGATACATGTAGCAGGCTCTTCATCTCTCGCCATCTCTCGATCTCAGATCTCAGATCTGAGAATCAAAAACACAATCCAAATCGCACCTCCGTTGTCTTCAATCTCCGTTGCTGACATGAAATTGGAGCTTCGTTGTCTTCGATCAGTCCAGATCCGGCGTCTCCTCGTTGCTGCCTTTCGCTCGAAATCCATGAGTTGCGATCGAAACCGCACCGACGATCCTGAAGAAGCCGCCGCTGGTGCCGGTCAAAACCGCACCGCCGAAATCGGAGCCAGATCTGGTCCAATTTGGCGTCGGCGTTGGTGCGCTCGACAGGAGAGGAGTGGAGGTGGTCGGGAGTGACGTCGGAGGAGCGGAGGCGACAGGAAGAGGAGCGGAAGAGGGATGAGGGAACGACCTCGTTTGGAGGATACGTGACCATCTCTCGCCATCTCTCGATCTCAGATCTGAGATCTGAGATCCCCAAATCTGGCCACGAACGGCGTCGGGAGGACGAGCGGGGAGGGAGAGGATGAAATAAATTCAGAGAAAAGTGGGGGTGGGCAAGCGGGGATAAGGATTAGGGTTAATGTATACTTTTCTAATTTTTACAAAAGTGTGTATATTTTGCTAATTTGGCCGAAAATTTGCACCTTCGGCGCAAATTTTCTCTAATTTAATTGAATATAGACCTGCAAACTTGCACACCCCCTTGCCCAATTCCAACCAAACAATTGGATCAAGTTAAAGTTTTTTTTGCCTAAAGTTTCAGTTAGATTCCTTGTCTTTTTTGGTCCTCTTCGTTTCCTATTGATCTTGTTTCGTTTTGAGTTCTGACCAATTGGGGTTGTAGTCGTGTGCTCTCGACAATTTCGTTTTTATTAAAGGTGTCTCTCTTGAATATTGTCTTCATTTCCTATTAGTCTTATTATACACGTCTTCTAACAACGCTACTCCTATATTACTTGACTTATTCCGCAATTGCTGCTATGATTGGAGGGTCTTCTAATTAAATCTAGTTCTTCACTTCGCTAGATTTTTATTTTTTTTTATACAGGTGAGAATTTGGGAGTGGTTAACCACGGTTATACCACCACCCAAAGAGCGTCCCTACGGATAAGAGCTTGGAATTCTGAATCGGAATTCCAAAGTCAAGCGAATGAGCCGGTCCGCTGCTCTGTTCGCCTCCCTGAAGATGTGAGTCACAACAGCTATCTCGAACAGACGAAGCAGGCGAAGGGCATCCGACAAGAGGATTTCAATCTCCCACGTAGTCGACCAAGCACCATGGATCACTTTGATGATCACGAGGCAATCCCCCTCTACCGCAAGTCTTCGGATCCCTAGCCTCTGGACCTCCAACAACCCGAGCTGCAACCCAATAACCTCAGCCTGGAGCGCAGACACCTTCCCGCATCTTCTACCACCGCACGCAATCACCCTACCACCATCATCTTTAATAACAAATCATGCGAAGGCAAGACCAGACAAAGATTTAAAACCGTCAAAATTAAGCTTAAAGACACCCTTCTCAGGCTCACTTCGCTAGATATGTTTTTAGATCACTCATCATCTTACTGTATTTTTTGCCTTTATTTGCTTTTTTTATTTGCAGTTTGTCCCTCTACCATTTTTAACCCGAGACAATAATTTACCTGATGTTTTAAATTCTTTAAATAAAAAATCCATAACATATGTATCTCTTTTGTTTGTTGGGTTATTAAATCTTTTTCACTTTACTTTTTACCAACACAAAAAAAAAAAAATGTTACAACTATTCCACTAATTTGAGCCATTTTTTTTGGGTGGGATTTCTCATCATTAATGTTCTGACTGTCAAAGTTTACCTAACTAGACAATCTAAATATTTAATGTTTACCAAAAATAAAATTTAATGTTTATAAGCTTACTGCTTACTCCTAGACTAGATGAATCATACTAATTTCATTTTTTTCAGTCTAATTAACAACATTTATTAACAATAAACACAACCACCATAATATTAGTCCATATATGTACTAGCTAAGTCTGAGAGATTAAAATTTAGCCATTTGTTATCTGAATAATTTAAGATAATATTTTTAAAAGACCGAATTTTAATAAAAATTTATTTATACGTCCATAAGGAACGTGATGAGTTGGTTGAAGAATTTTTATCTACCAGAGGTTTGGAGTTCAAATATTAGAATTGGAGTATTTTTTTGTGAGGAAACACTTTAATCCTCTTATTGGACCTACCCGATGCGAGGTGGACTAAACCCCTGATTTCGAACAAAAAAATCTATTTATACATTAAATGTATCAATAATCAACCTTTACAACAGACCTAAAAAAATCAATCTTTACATCTAAGTAGGTGGTAATAATAATGAGACCAAACTCGGTGAGATTTCAAATTTAAATGATTTTAGTCATTTTTTAAAATCTTTAGGTTAAAACCTAGAAAATCTCTTACAATTTGACATTCGTCCATTTACAAATTTTCACTTAGACGGCCTGAGCGGATACCTAGACTGCTAGACGGAAGGGTGCCTAACTTTTAAACGGGATTTTTAGAACAGTGAATTAAACATTAAGTTTAAAAAAAATGTGAGTAATGATAACGATAGTAATCGGCTGTCTCTTTCGAGGAAATTCAATTGATTTTGTACTTTTCATCTCGAGTATTTTTAAAATATAAAATAAATGGGAAATAATTCAATTCGGAGTACAATTAGAGTTGGACAGATAGATAATCCACAGCACAAACATTCATACCTCCTCCGTTTTCTGTATCTCCTTGTCATTTCGTCAGCTTGACACCCATCTTCATTTACTCCTTTCATTGTCGGTTACTGTTCCGGGTGAAGATTTGTAGTGGGAGGGGCTCGTCTTGGAGGATCCACCATCGACGGGTCATTTGATGGGTCAGAACAACGGAGATTACCCGCCGCCGGGACACCATGCGCCACCGGGGCATCACGGGCAGCATGGAAATCACGGGCCGCCGGTACACGCGCCGCCGATGCGGCAGCAGATGCCGCTGGGCGGACCACTTGGTCCGCTTTATCCACCTCACGAGCAGCTCCTTACTCTCACTTACTGCATCCACTCCAACCCTTCCTGGCGTCTGTCTCCTCTCCCTCTCTTTTTAGTCTCCGATGTCTTCGCTGCTTGAATCTTTGTTTTAGGGATTTGAGAATTGTTGTTTTTTTTTTCTTTTAAATTGGTAGCCTGATTTTTGTTGCTGATAATTTAGGGTTTATTTTTTGGTTAAGAAATTAAAGGTGCTTCCTTTATTTTGCCCCCTTTTCATCTTCCAAAAGGTAGGTGTGTTCGAATTGGAAATGTTGAGGGAGATCTTTTAACTTCTAAATCCAAATGATTCTCCGATTCGGATTCCCCTTACTTTGCATTTGATGGGGGATTCAAAGGTGTTTCCTTTTTGGTGTGATTCTATTTCATGAGATTGAGACAACAAGCAATCTGAGACCTGGAGAGTGCTAAAGATTAATAGTATATTTTTTTTTAAAATGATTTATTTATTGATGAATATGAGGTTTGACTTTGTCATCTCTCCTGAAAAATTGATGGTTGAAATTCTATTCAAAGAAACATGAGTAATACCCTGTTTAATCCAATCAAAGTAATTTTACACACTGAATTTACTTGTCGTATGATCTTGAATTGAAATTTGTTTCAGTGAGATGCTAATATGTATTTGTGTTTATGATCTACAGCTCAATTATTTATCCTAGCTTTTCAACACTATATTGTGATGCTTGGAACATCAGTGTTGATTGCAAGCACCATTGTGCCCTCTATGGGTGGGAGTAATGTGAGTTCTTGTTCATCCTACTGCTTTTCTAGTTTATGTACAGTGTGACAGATTGTTAAAAACTTCGAGGAATCCTGATTTTGTTTTGTTTTGATCCATGAATAGGGCGACAAGGCTCGTGTGATACAGTTGCTGCTGTTTATGGCAGGAATCAATACGCTTCTTCAAACCTGGATTGGGACTAGACTCCCTACAGTGATGGGTCCTTCTTACGCCTTCATTATACCAGTTACCTCGATCATCAGTGACTACAATCAGAGGGTATTCAGTTCTGAGCATGAGGTATGAAGTGGAATGCGTGTTCATAACGTGTTGTTCTTCTCTATAATTTTCTCTCAGTAGTGAAATGCTTGACCCTGCTGTTTATTGATTCCAGTCTCTAGGTATTTAGAGGAACTCTAACTATAGCCTATGCATAGCTTATGCTTGTAGTGTTGCTTCTAGCATCTAGTTTGGTTACTAAAAGCGTAAATATATGGATGTGTATCAGTCTCTATAAATGCGGAAGCCCTCTTGTCATTCTGAAATTATTTCTTTTTCCCCTTTGGGATTTTGAGTTTAGGGTTCTAGGCTTTTTTTATGCGTAATCTTGCCTCTTTTTATGTAGGATTGTTTCTGCTATGCTGCCTTGGTTCGATTCGCTTAGGGTCTTTTGGAAACACCCTCTCCACTTGCTTGGGGTATGGGTGCATTCACCCCAACCCCTAGACCCCACTTTGAAAGGGATTTAGTGGGCTGATGTTGTTCTAATGTTCCCGTAATTCCGTTAGTCTGTTCAAATTAGCCATAAATTATTAAAATTATAATGGCCTTTTTTTTCACCTTGGAATCCCTTTCTACAAGTCTAGGTTTGAAGTTCACTTTGGCGTAATTTAGATTGTTTTGAATTTTGCTGCATTTGTTGCAACCTCAGTCTAGAGATAAGAGATTTTCTTTTGGGATATAGCTCAACACTGAACTATTCCAAATGGGTATTTACAGAGATTTACCACCACCATCAGAACGATCCAAGGAGCTCTAATAGTGTCTTCGTTTGTTGGCATCATTCTTGGATATGGAAGAGTATGGGGAAGTTTGACGAGGTAATCAAATCACATTAAAAAATTGATGCAATCCTGTCTTATCTTACCAGTGCTTATTTCTTCATCCTTCAAAACAATTGTAGGTTCATTAGTCCAGTTGTTGTCGTACCATTAGTTAGTGTGGTTGGTCTTGGTCTGTTCACAAGGGGCTTTGCACAGGTATCTCCAGTTTCATTATACTCCGTATTACACAGTGCTCTTTATGGTACTAATACGATTATTAAAAGAAGTACTTGGTCTGTTTCTACAGCTCGCAAATTGTGTTGAGATTGGTCTACCTATGCTGATTCTATTAGTTATCTGCCAACAGGTAGATTCTGATACTTCCCACCAACTTCCATGGCTATCTTTATATTCTCTCATTTCTTTCCTTTTTTTTTTATCCCCCCCTCCCCCAACAAAGCCTAAAATTGTGCATGTATCTTTCCTCGGTTGCAGCATGTTAGACAATATGTCCGTGGGTATCATTCTGCAGTAGAGAGATATGCACTGCTTTTATGTCTTGCCATTATCTGGGCATTTGCTGCCATCCTCACTGTGGCAGGAGCCTACAATCATGTCAGGGCAGTAACAAAAAGTAGTTGTCGTACTGATCATTCCTACCTCATATCATCTGCCCCATGGTATGTGAGCTCTAAGGTTTATTAGATTCTGATGAACAATTGGTTAACCGTAAGATTTGAGCTCTATGTGTTGCAAATGTAGGGTAAAAGTTCCTTATCCTTTCCAGTGGGGTGTCCCCATATTCAGAGCAAGTGATGTCTTTGGGATGATGGGTGCAGCATTTGTTACCTCTGTCGAGGTTAAAATTGCAACTTTTCTCTATCTCGGGCTAGGATTATATTTTTATCATCAATAATTCGCTTTCCAAGCGTATATTATTAGCATGGTCTCTTTTTTCATATTTTGGTAACTATATTCTGCAGTCCACGGCAACATTCTATGCAGCCTCCCGGCTTGCTGGGGCTACTCCTCCACCATCTCATGTGCTGGGCCGGAGCATTGGCTTACAGGTTCCATAAATTCTCTAATATTGTTCCTCCTATTTATTGTCCAATTCTCCATTGCTTCTATTTGGTGAGTATGTAGTACTACTTCATAAAGATCATAACTCGAAGCATTTATGGGCCGTACAGGGTGTAAGCTTGCTGCTTGATGGTGTATTCGGTGCAGCCGTTGGCACTACGGCCTCTGTGTAAGATTTTATTTTTGTTTGTGATTTTCAGAAACTCCTTCGTATACCATTGTTGTTACGTTTAGTGAACACAAGGCTGATGAGATTCATATATTCTTGCAGTGAAAATGTTGGGCTTCTTGGATTGACCCGTGTGGGTAGTCGAAGAGTAGTTCAGATATCCACAGCTTTCATGATCTTCTTCTCTATATTTGGTGACTTCCCATTGTCCTTTTTTCTTGATTCATCCTAGGATCTTTCGATCAACCAACAGTAACTAACACCACATTTACAGGGAAATTTGGAGCCTTGTTTGCTTCAATTCCTCTTCCGGTATTTGCTGCTATATACTGTGTGCTATGGGGAATAGTTGGTAAGTAAGGTTTCCCAGTTTCTTCCATGGAAGTTGTTGAATTCGCCACTCTACAAACAACTAGATCTTGCACTCTTCTAACTTTTAAAACTTGCCTATACAGCTGCCACTGGCATTTCATTCATCCAGTTCGCAAACAAAAACTCCTTGAGAAACTTGTACGTCTTGGGGCTTACTCTCTTCCTCGGGATATCAGTCCCTTACTACTTCTGGAGCTACACAACGGCAACCAACCATGGCCCCGTGCATACCGGTGGTGGATGGGTAAGCATCCGAACCTATGAATCCAAATGAAATCACACCTTTCTTTTTTTCTTACACTAAAATGCCAATTTTCTTTCAATTGTAAATGGTTTCAGTTCAACGACATATTGAATACGATATTCTCGTCACCTGCAACTGTGGCCCTAATTGTTGGGACGTTGCTTGACAACACATTGGAGGCAAGGGAAACGGAAAACGACAGAGGGATACCGTGGTGGGCACCGTTCCAGGAACGGCATGGGGAGCCGAGAAACGAGGAGTTTTATAGCTTCCCGCTCAACTTAGATGAGTACATGCCCACCAGATTTATGAAGTGAAAATGAACCTCCCAGCTTTGTTGTAAAGCTAATAAGCTATGGCCTGGGATTTCATGTTAATTTTTGTTGTGTTTGTACACTTTATTGGGTAGTGAAACAAATGGCAAAGATGCTGGAAAAATTTTTCTAGTGTACTTGTACATAACATATACTGTATATGGCTGTTGTCATGTGTACTAAAATGGAGGTTAACTTGGACTGATTTGTAAGGTTTTGTTTGACAGCATATACAATTATAACTTTTAGCTATGAGCATTGAGCAGCACAAAATAAGTTTGGCTGGTTGAGAAATGAGAACTATTTGATGCAAATTGGACGAGAAGTAGGGGTGGAAATGGGGCAGGGTATTAGTGGATAAAATCATTTCATCACCCGTCTCGTGGGCAAATAGTTTCATTTACTTCGCCCAACTCATGTGGGTGGAGCGGATGTCTAAGAGCATCTCCAACAACTCTTGTAAAATAGAGAAATGGAGAAGATTTAGAGAAAATATGAGTTTTTTTAACCCAACAGCTCTTGTATATAGTTCTGCAAAATAGAGAAATAAGTGGAAAGAGAAGAAAAATCTGCAAATTTAAAGGAAGGATTGATATCTCTAAAATTAAATGCTACACTACTCCCAATTTCAATTGATAGGAATTCTAGCCGGAAAGGTTCAAATTCTTCCTTTGGTATTCTCAGTTGCTGTATTGTTCGATTTTTTATGTGTTTGCCCTTCATTGGTTTTTGCTGTTTGACAACATAAATTGGAATTGGGATGATGGATACTAATCGGATTTGGATACAGCCATGTGGATCGACATCCAAAAATCAATCATGCGGATCCCGTCGATCAAATTCAGTGCAAAATCAAACAACTTTTAGATCAAAATAGAAATTCAATTTTCATCCAAATTCAAACAGTAGTTCACTAGTTCCCATCGATAGATAATACAACCATATGTGGATTTTTTTAATTGTTTTGCCTAGGCAGTCGATCGAGAAGTCTTTGGTTTTGGTTGCCTATTGGAAGTTTACTTCATTAATTCTTCTTGTTCTATTGCTTCTATTTGCCGTTGTTGACTTGTTGGTTGATTCTAGTGGCTGCTAGATGTACTGATGTATGTCCTTTGTTTTTAGATTGAGTTTTTAGATATATAGGGAGGTAGATGCATTTTATCTATTGCAAAAAGCCTAGAAATTGTTGGCCCCTCTGCACTAGATGAATCAATTCGTGTTAATTATTTCAATTGGTAAGGCTAGTTTCAACCATGTTAATGAGAACGTAAAATATAAAAAGAGGAAGAACACATTAGCAAACCTCCATGGTCGAGTAAGGCTAGTTTCGGTTGCTGTCATTGCTCTTAATGTATAGGTTTTTTTTCTTCAATTTCAATTTAGGGTCGATTGCTTTTATGGACTTCTTTGGAATAAAGTATAAGCATATATATAGACTGATTAGACAAAATTTGTAGCTTGTGAGAAGATAAAATAAGTAGTTTCAAGATGTAACCGAGTGCAACATTTGAATCAATCTTGGTGAAGAAATGGAATAATGGAACTACTTATCATGAAGCTCGACTGATCATGCATTTGTGTTAGAATTACTGACCATGCAACATTTGAATAATGGAACTACTGATCATGCACTTGTGTTAGAATTAAGTTTAAATGGTGTTTTTAGAATGGTAGAATTAAATATTTTTAATAAATGTATTTAGTATATTATAAATTGGTTGCCAGATTTTTGTTGCTGATAATTTTAGGGTTTATTTTTTGGGGTTAAGGAATTAAAGGTGCTTCCTTTATTTTGCCCCCTTTTCTTCTTCCAAAAGGTAGGTGTGTTGGAATTGAAAATTTTGAGGGAGATCTTTTAACTTCTAAATCCAAATGATTCTCTGATTCGGATTCCCCGTACTTTGCATTTGATAGGGGATTCAAAGGTGTTTCCTTTTTGGTGTGATTCTATTTCATGAGACTGAGACAACAAGCAATCTGAGACCTGGAGAGTGCTAAAGATTAATAGTATATTTTTTTTTTAAAAAAAAATATGATTTATTTATTGATGAATATGAGGTTTGACTTTGTCATCTCTCCTGAAAAATTGATGGTTGAAATTGTATTCAGAGAAACATGCTTAATACCCTGTTTAATCCAATCAAAGTAATTTTACACACTGAATTCACTTGTTGTATGATCTTGAATTGAAGTTTGTTTCAGTGAGATGCTAATATGTATTTGTGTTTTATGATCTACAGCTCAATTATTTATCCTAGCTTTTCAACACTATATTGTGATGCTTGGAACATCAGTGTTGATTGCAAGCACCATTGTGCCCTCTATGGGTGGGAGTAATGTGAGTTCTTGTTCATCCTACTGTTTTCTAGTTTATGTACAGTGTGACAGATTGTTAAAAACTTCGAGGAATCCTGATTTTGTTTTGCTTTGATCCATGAATAGGGCGACAAGGCTCGTGTGATACAGTTGCTGCTGTTTATGGCAGGAATCAATACTCTTCTTCAAACCTGGATTGGGACTAGACTCCCTACAGTGATGGGTCCTTCTTACGCCTTCATTATACCAGTTACCTCGATCATCAGTGACTACAATCAGAGGGTATTCAGTTCTGAGCATGAGGTATGAAGTGGAATGCGTGTTCATAACGTGTCGTTCTTCTCTATAATTTTCTATCCGTAGTGAAATGCTTGACCCTGCTGTTTATTTATTCCAGTCTCTAGGTATTTAGAGGAACTCTTAACTATAGCTTATGCTTGTAGTGCTCTCTTCTAGCATCTAATTTGGTTACTAAGAGCCTAAACATATGGATGTGTATCAGTCTCTATAAATGCGGGAGCCCTCTTTTCATTCTGAAATTATTTCTTTTTCCCCTTTGGTATTTTGAGTTTAGGGTTCTAGGTCGTAGAGAGGTTTCCATGGCTGAGCTTTTCTTCATAGTTTTGGCTTCTAGTTTTGATTGTGCTGCTTGTTGTATGCGTAATCTTGCCTCTTTGTATGTAGGATTGTTTCTGTTATGCTGCCTTGGTTCGATTCGCTTAGGGTCTTTTGGAAACACCCTCTCCACTTGCTTGGGGTATGGGTGCATTCACCCCAACCCCTAGACCCCACTTTGAAAGGGATTTAGTGGGCTGATGTTGTTCTAATGTTCCCGTAATTCTGTAGTCTATTCAAATTGGCCATAAAATATTAAAATATAATGGCCTTTTTTTTCACCTTGGAATCCCTTTCTACAAGTCTAGGTTTGAAGTTCAATTTGGCGTGATTTAGATTGTTTTGAATTTTGCTGCATTTGTTGCAACCTCAGTCTAGAGATAAGAGATTTTCTTTTGGGATTCTCCATATAGCTCAACACTGAACTATTACAAAATGGGTATTTGCAGAGATTTACCACCACCATAAGAACGATCCAAGGAGCTCTAATAGTGTCTTCGTTTGTTGGCATCATTCTTGGATATGGAAGAGTATGGGGCAGTTTGATAACCTGCCCTGCTGCAAGTGGCCCTTTTGAATAACACCAAGCCCAGCAGTTGCACTAAATTTAGCCCAATTTGTTGCCCTGCTAAGCCAATCCTGGTTAAAACTTGAGGATACTAGTTTAGAAATTGGATTTTACATTACCAAATTCTCCCTAAGGGATGTATCCACTGTAGTTCCAGCATGCATAATAGCATTTGTATGAGTTGTTGGACTGTGGCAAACACTAATTCTCATCTCAACAGATTGCTTTATTGTCTTCAGGATAAGAAGATCCGACCTAAGAGAGAATACAACATGGTTAATTGGTTATTCAACATGATTTCTTTAGATCTAAAAAATGAGGTGTGTAAGAGTATCTCCCTTGTTATGACTGTACAAAAACCTGCTCTGTTGCAAGAATCTTGGGGTTCGGAAGACGGTCCCACACATTCAAAAGAAAAGCCTGTAGTTCATTCTCCATGAGATCAAAGGCTAGTTGAAATACAAGTAAAGCATCATCCTTTTCCTCTGAACGCATCAGCTTGGCCAGTATGCTAGTGACAGCCTCAGATTCTTCCAGAAACATGAGACATTGGCAAATGCTCAGATAATCAGGAGATGGCAGCTTTTGATAGACTCTTGACAAAGGACCTGCAAAATAAATCAGTTCTTGTTAAAAACTGCAACAGCTTATATACTGAATTGTGCAACATTGAATTCCATATATAGGAAGTTTGAAAGATTAAACAGCATATATTACCATATTATCAACATGATTAGATGAATCATCACACTGACCCTGGTTTTATCATTAAATGATGCATCTGTAAGACCTATTACCTCTTGTCAATATTCCCACTGACTGACATACGAATGAGAGACATTGATGTAGTAAGACAATATTGCATGAAGATTATCACTCCTTGTTATTGCTTCCTCCAGTTTATCCAATTTTCTGCATTCTACGGCGATCCCAATTCGTTGCTGGTATCTTCCATACAATATGCACCTACATATACCAAACAATTAGTCCAACCATTTAAGGATGCATATAGAAGTTATGGAAACTTAGAATTAGTCATACTTTTCCACAATTGCTTCGAACCGGGGATCAGTTTTCTCTAGAACCTGCTACCCATTTGTATGCAATCCTTGCCCAACACCCTATATCAGTAAATACACTTAATTAGTTAATTTTATCAAAATTTCCAATTCAAGATTGACCTTGTTCATTTCAATCTGCAGTTAAGACCACCTAACTATTAAAAGAAAATAACTACCTAAGAAATACACTATACATTTTATCAAACAAGTTTCTTCCAGACAAGGATGTTATAATGGGATCTTATCTATGATATTAGATTTTGCTTAAATGAAGTAGGAAAAGGACATTGAACTAAAATTTACGATACCGAAGCATGATATAGTTCTCTTCAACATATTGTAGTCTCCACCACATTGTGAGTTGAGGATAGCAAAGAGCTGACATAACACCACACCAAAGCAAAACGAAAACTTCCATCTGAGATAGCCAAAACAGCCAACTTTTTTACTACAAAGTAGAATAGAAAACATAAGTAAATAACAAATTACCGAGGATAATGAGAAGACAAAACCAAACAGAAATACAGACAAGGAAATCAAGCTCAACCTCACATATCAAAATTAAAAAAATTATGAGGTACACGAAAACTGAAGGTACAGCTGCAAGGATCACATGTGCAATCAGCTCTTCTGACTATTGATAAAAATTTCACCTAAAGAACATAAATAACAACCACAAGAGCAGACATTTCGGGGGTAAAGATAGGTGTCTAGCCCGGAGGTTAAGGCAGGTCACGTGAAGCAGAAAATTTGGCTGTATGCCCCCAAAGCAGGTACTTCACCTTGCAGGGTAATCATATAAATTGAGAAGATGAAACATAAGTAACCGAATGTAAGCTTCAGGAAATTTCATGAACATTAAAAAAAAAAAGATGTAGAAGGAAGTGTTGAGTACATTTTTTCTCCTTCGGTTGGCTTCCTTTGTGACCTTCCCAAAAACAAGAAAACACTGCATTAAGATTACAAATTGAAGCATGATTTCATTGTCTATCCAAAAAATCAGTCGTATCCAATACATATGAGGGAAAACTTCTTATCTTGAGGTGGGAGAAAGGTCAGATCTACTTGGTGGCCCATCTCTCCTAACTTTGAGCACAAAAGTGTTTGCTGAAAACTGACACCAAAGTAAGCCTGCTCTTACTTGCTGACATGCCATTCCTAATCTGCAGCCACTGCATTATCTGCACACCCAAAGATTAGCAGAATAATCACAAGCAAAAAATACACGATCATGTACTTCAAGTTCTTGGTTGCGTAAAGAGCAAGTTTGATCAACTTCCCTATATGTGATATAGTCTTTTGGGGCCAGTCTCTCCCTTGTTGGTAGCTCTATCCCATACTACTTTACTCCATATCTTCTTGGTGGGCCTAATTCTGAAGTATTCATAAGAGATTCCAACTCTGAATTTCCCCTAATAACCCCAACTATACAGTAGCTGTTCTGCAGCTTGCTCGGAGCTTGCTTGAGTTAAAATCTGATCTCTTATAGATAGGACTCTCTTGATGTCTATCCCATACTACTTTACTCCATATCTTCTTGGTGGGCCTAATTTTGAAGTATTCATAGGAGCTTCCGACTCTGAATTTCCCCTTATAACCCAAACTATACAGTAGTTGTTCTGCAGCTTGCTCAGAGCCTGCTTGAGTTAAAATCTGATCTCTTATAGATAGGACTCTCTAGATGAGTGGAGAGTCATTGACTTTGTGTACATTCCACCTCTAGATAGGTAGTCAGACTGTCAGAGAATAGAACAAAAATTAATGGGGAGATAGGATCTCTTTGCTTTAGCCCTATTTTTCCATGAAAATAACCCAAACAATTAATATTCAAAAAGAAAAATGCCCTCTTTTTCCATGAAAATAACCCAAACAATTAATATTCAAAAAGAAAAATGATGTGCAGATGCATCGTAGAGTCCAATTGATGAAAATAGGAGGGAAGTTGAGATGGACAAGCATTTCTTCAATAAATTTCCAAAAGAGTGAATCATAAGCCTTTCTTAGATCAATTTTTAGGAGACATCTTGGGCTTATCCTTTTTCGTGAGTACCTTTTAATCAGCTCCTGTAATAGCATAATTTTCTCACCCATCAACCTTACTTCTTTGAACCCAAATTGTGCAGGAGAGACAAAGAGTCTAACAGTTCAGGTTTTAGTCTTTCAGCTATTAACTTAGAGGTGATTTTATATGTGACGTTACAGCAAGATATAGGCTTGTAGTCTCCCACGGTTATAGCATTTGTCGTTTTGGCAATAAGTGAGATGCTAGTGTGATTTATCCATTTCAACAGTTGGCCAGAATCAAAAAATTCTTAAACAGCTCTACAGATCTGATCTCCCGTGGTCTGCTATGTGGCTTTGAAGAATGTCGAGGTGTATCCATCAGGGGCCTCCCCTGGAGATTTATCATCTCCAATGGACCATAAAGCCGATGCCTTCATTGATCTCTGTGGTCCATTGGAGATGACAAGTCCCAGGTCCGGATGGTTACACTTTGAAATTTTTCAAAGACACCTAGGGTACACAACAGGGAGACAACTTTGTGATGCTGTCCTTGAATTTTTTAAAACTGGCAAGCTCCTCAAACAAATCTACAACACCAGCGTATCTCTGATTGCTAAGACACAAAATGCCAATAGAGTGGGAGATTTTAGACCAATATCATGCTACAGTGTAACCTATAAAGTCATCTCAAAGATCTTGGCTTCTAGACTCGGTCCAGAACTAAAAGATCTCATCTCCTCTGCACAAGTTGGATTTATAGAAGGAAGGCTCATGGGAGAAAATGTATTGCTACTCCATGAACTCATTAGGAAGTATGCAAAGAAAGAGGATAACTCTGAGGTGCCTTCTAAACCTTGATCTTAAAAAAGCATATGATACCCTCTCATAGAAATTCATCAAGGAAATGCTCACTCGTCTTTAACTTGCTTGCACTATTCATTAATTGGCTTATTGAATGCATTTGCACAAAATTGGCTCAAAATTTAAACATTACACCTGTTTCATAGAGTATGAAAATCTCCCTCCAAGATGTAATAGGTGTACTACATATGGTCATGAAACAAACAAATGTCCAGCTGCTAAAGGTGCAGCAATAGACAATAGATTGAAGAATCTGGCTGCACCTCAGAGAGTATACAAAGCAAAAACCAATTCTACAGCTGCAGGGCCATCTTTCTCTCAACCATCCTCCTCTTCGAGGCCAAACCTGGATCCTAACACTCCTCACAATGCTCCTCCCCCTCCCCCTCCTCCACCTCCCTCTCAACCCTCCTCTACTCCTCCTCCCTCCTCTCCTCCCCCCTTTGTTGCACTCCTGAACCCCCTCCCAACATCTGACCCCCCCGTCTCAGTTCCCCTTTCTGATCACACTGATATTCAGGATGACCAAACCTTTGCTTTAGACTCTAACCTATCCTCCTCTCACCCTCCCCTCCTTCCTACCCCAGGGCCTGAACATAGTATCCTCCACAAGCCTAAACAAGGACAAACTTCTAAACCTCACCAAAATAATACTCCTTCTAGTTTCAAATCCACTATGACAAATGTTAAAACCTCCCTGTTTTCCTCCATTGAAAGGATAAATCAAGTCTACCAAAGAAAAAAAAATCTCCCCCACCTGCTAGAGCTGTGGAATTGGAAACTGTTCAGCAGCTCTATATAGAATCTTCAAGGAGAGTAGAGCAGGAGATGAGAAGGGATGACCTTCAGAAAGAAAGAGAAAAAGGAAAGAAGAAAAAAGTGTCATTTACGGATAACAATTCTTTCCACATTCTTGAAAAGGTGAATGAGGATCTGAATACCTTGGGGCAAAGCTCAGAGGTTCTACTACTGACTGATGGAAAGATAGACAAAGAAATGGAAGGAGACCTGGACAGATCAAAAGAAAAAGCTACAGGCAGAACAAAAGGGAAAACAGATGGGATAACTGACAAAGAAATTGAAAAATCTACGGGCAGAACAAAAGGAAAAACAGGCCAAAGACACTCAGATAAGGAACCTGTGGTGAATGAGGTTAGAAGAAGTGAAAGATTGAACAAACAGTGCACTGCAACTTCATCATCTTCGGCAAATGAATTGGATACAGAGGACACTTATGAGGATGGCAATCAGGACTTGGAGGATAGAGAAAAGAAGGACATAGTGCTAGCTCCCAAATACGGGCCAATACAGAAAATAGAAAGTGGACAACACAATGAAAAAGGGCCTAGCACCCTTGAAAAGAAGAGCAAATGATCATAGCCACCTGGAATGTAAGGGGGTTTAACAGCACCCCCAAACACAAGGCTGTTATGAAGTTTTTGAGGGAAAGAAATATATGTTTTCTGGGAATCCTGGAAACAAAATTGAATGAGAATAAAGTACAGGCTATTATGAGGAAAAGTTTTAGCCAATGGAACTATATCCACAACTTTGAGCATAGCACAGCTGGAAGGATCTTAACTATCTGGGACCCCTTGAGAGTGGACTTCAGATGTAGAAGGGTCACTGATCAGCTTATTTGTGGACAAATTCAATGTAAGATTACTGGGAAATGCTTTGAGATTGCACAAGTATATGGTCTACATACTATAGTAAAGAGAAGGGGGCTATGGAGAAGCCTAACAGAAGAAGTGGGTAATATCAGCTCCCCATGGTTGATACAAGGAGACTTTAATGCTATAATGAGGTCTTGTGAAAGGAAAAATGGAGCCACGGTGACTGCTTATGAGATATCAGATCTGTGGGAGATGTGCTCAGAACTGGATCTACACGATGCTATGAGTGATGGTCTTGAACATACTTGGTTTAAAGGATCAAAATCCACCAAGATTGACAGAGTTATGGTAAATGGAATCTGGGATACTCTAAATCTCTACTGTAAAGCTTCCTTTCTGGTTCCCAAGGCTTATTGTGATCACAGTCAGGTGCTAGTGGAAGTTTTCGAGCAACAAAGAAGTAAGAAAGGACCTTTCAAATATTTCAATATGTGGGGACAGAGTGAGGATTTCCAACAATTGATTACTGATAACTGGACCTACAGTGGTGGAGGACCTGAGCAATTCCTCCTGTGTAAAAAACTGCAAAATCTGAAAAAACCTCTACAACAGCTGAACAAAGCCCAATACTCTAATATAAATGAGAGAGCTAAGGTCGCAGAGACTGACTATGAAAAGGCCTTCATGGAACTGAGAAACAACCCAAACTCTCCTGAGCTTCTACAATCACTGGAGATAGCAAAGAAAAAGGCAAACAGGATTAAGGAGGCTGAGTTTAAGTTCCTATCACAATTAGCAAAAGCCAAACACACCTTTGAAGGTGATAGGTGTAGTGCATATTTCCATGGGATTATGAAGAAAAACATGAAGAGAAATCATGTGGGCTCTCTAATTAAGGAGGATGGTAGGGAGACCCTTTCTTATAATGAGGTAGCTGATGAATTTGTCAAATTCTACACCGGGCTTCTTGGAACTGAAAAATGGACTGCAGATGTAAACACAAGTTATGTCAGAGATGGGGGAATCATTCTGAGTGAAGACAGACATGAAGAGCTTATCAAAGAAATCACCCCAGAGGAGATTAAAAAGGCATTATGGAATATTGGGGATGACAAATCTCCTGGGCCAGACGGATACACATCAAAATTCTTCAAGGATTCTTGGACCACCACTGGAGACCAACTTATCAAAGCAGTGAAGGAATTCTTTACTTCAGGCAGGCTTTTAAAACAAACAAATCACACTTCCATTGCCCTTATAGCTAAAACTACCAACGCTAAACATGTGGGTGATTTTAGGCCCATCTCCAGCTGCAACATTTCTTACAAAATCATCACCAAAATCCTAGCTGCTAGACTCTCTCCCATACTGAAATTTATCATTTCACCTTCTCAAATTGGCTTTATAGAAGACAGAAGCATGAATGAAAATATTTTTCTTCTGCAAGAGCTAATTAGAAGGTATGCCAGGAAGAGAATCAGTCCTAGATGTATTCTAAATCTGGATCTTAGAAAGGCTTATGACACTATATCTTGGAAATTCATAAAAGAAATGCTCATTCATTTGAATTTCCCTTCACAGTTCATCCATTGGATACTTGAGTGTGTTTGCTCCACTACTTTCTCTATTAGTTTAAATGGGTCTTTGCAGGGTTATTTTTACGGAAAACGAGGGTTGAGACAAGGTGATCCTATCTCCCCGCTCATCTTTGTACTCTCTATGGACTATTTGTCTAGAACTTTAAAATGCATGACACAACTCCCAGGGTTCAAATTTCACCCAAAATGTCAAAGGTTACAGATTACTCACCTTGCTTACGCTGATGATATACTTTTAATGTCTAGAGATGATAAGAGTTCTATGGCTATTCTACTAGATGCTCTAACCCATTTTTCTGAGGTGTCAGGTTTAGAAATCAGTCCACAGAAATCTTCCTACTTTCTTGCAGGGGTTAAAAATGAAGACAAAATTTTTCTAGCTACTAGAACTGGTTTCTCTCAAGGCTCTTTCCCTTTCAGATATTTGGGAATTCCTATCTCTTCAGGAAAATTGACTGTCTCTCAATTCTCTCCCTTCCTTGACAAAATTTTGACTAACATCAGTTATTGGAACTCCAAGACATTATCATATGCAGGTAAAGTGGAGCTCATCAGAACGGTAATCCAAGGAATAAGTGCTTTTTGGTTCTCCATTCTACCTTCCCCTGCTACACTGATTGATAAGGTCAATAGTCTCTGTGCAAAATTCCTATGGAAATCCCATAGAATTAGATGGCAAGATGTGTATCTACCTAAAGAGGAAGGTGGTCTAGGTCTTAAAAATCTGAAAACTTGGAATAATGCTTTCATCTCTAGACTTTTATGGGATATTGATAGGAAAAAGGACAGCCTATGGGTAAGATGGATTCATCAACAGTATCTACAGCAAGACAATATATGGAGTTGGCAAGTGCATGACAAAAATGACTCTCCTCTGCTGAAAAAATTACTATCTATTAGAGATGCCCTACTATCCTCCACAGGTAACCGCCAAGATGCTTCTGCAAAGCTTCATAGCTGGTGTTCTGATGACAAGTTCAGTATAGATGCAGCTTACAACCATTTCAGAAGAAGAGTAACAAAACCTCCCTGGACAACAGTGGTGTGGGACAAAACAATTATCCCTAGACATGCCTTCATACTATGGTTAGCTGCAAAAAGAAGACTCTCAACAAGTGATTTGATTAAGACAAGGGAAGTGAACCTTAATTGTCACTTTTGTAACCAAGCTTTAGAGTCACATGAACATATTTTCTTCGCTTGTAACTTTTCTTTGAATGTTTGGAATCAGGTGAAAGCTTGGCTTGGAATTTGGAGGGAAATGGGAACACTCAACAGTGGACTCAAATGGCTCAAGAAGGAGGCAAGAGGCAAAGGCTGGCTATCCAAGGCAAAAAGAGTAGCTCTGGCAGCTACAGTCTACCATATATGGAGGGCAAGGAATGAGAAGGTCTTCGAAGGAACAAGTAAAAGTGCTGACCAAATTTTCAACATTATCAAAGTGCACGTCTACAAGATCTTGGATCATGAGTTCTCACTCCATTTTACATCATCTCCAAACCTGCAAAGTGGACTACTACGAGAGGAGGGAGCTACTGGGTATGAATGACACTGGAAAATGAAGCCTAGAAGGACATAGCTATAACTTGTAATTTTTGATATCTTTAAAACCTTCTAATAGCTCCGACATCCAACAAGTATATCTTGGCTTGGATGGCATTTTGCTTCTTTATATTTCTAGATAAGCCTATTGGTATGCTATAGGGATTTGGTGTGCTAAGGTTGTGTTTGTGTAAATCCCTTGATGGCCGAGCCGAAGGGGGACTTATACTTACACAACCTTAGGGGGTAGGTCCGACTTCCGATAGCCGTGGCTTGAAGAGATAGGAGTTACCCCGAGCCTCAGGCTCACCATACCCATGGATAGGAACAACTTAGCGGTTCCTAGATTTTGGTAGCTTTGGACAAGTGACGAGAAATCACTTGATCCCCCTTTTGTACATTGTATATATTTCCTTTCATGCAATATATTAACCTTTAAAATCAAAATTAAACATTAATGTTTGATTCCATCGTGCAGGGACTAGTAGTAGAGAGGGGAAAGGAAGCGTTACCTGGACCTGGAGGAGAGTCTTGGGAGAAGCCCCAAGGGAGGTTGATGAAGAAAACAAGCAAATACTGTGAATATCAACATTTTTACTCAACATGCCTGCAACAAGAAATTTGATTCGCGAAAGTTAAGATAAGCAAGACCTTCAAAAAATCAGTAAGAAAGCTGGTCGAGAAAAAAAAAATGCTAATGTCACAATATGTTCTAGAAATATTGTAAGGTACCAAAGTAAAATGTTTACCTTGTCAGGGTGAAAAAGAATCTTCCAGTTTGTACCACATTGTCATCGAAAGAATCTTCCAGTAGCTCACAATCTTCCACCTCGATTAGATCATGGAATCCAGCATCGTGGCTGAGTATCTACTTATACGCCTGCAAAAGAATCCCACATTTAGATCATCACATTTATCCCAAAATTTATCACAGCCCATATTCCATAGAACTATGTGGTGATGTACAAAAATAAGGGAAAAGAATTATAGAATAATGTCAATATCTAGGGTATTATAGATACTCGGGCAATACAAAATGAAAAATGATCAGCTACACAGTACTTATCTATTTCCCACCAGCAGGCAACAGTGGAGAACTCAAGGAAAGCTACGTAGCATTAAACTAGCGAAACAATTTCTTAGATGTATTTGAACACCAAGTATGCAGATTAGTGTGGATAATATTACACATATAACTTATGGTGCAACCTTTCGGATATGGATGACAAATTTCTTCTCAAAAGAAGCATTAAGGAATGGCGCAAAGGTCATATCAGAAGTTCAGGGTTTCATGAAGCACAACATAGATGAAGGTTATATCAGAAGTCAAGGGTTTCATGGAGCACAACATAGATGAGGGATAAACTAACCTGTTTAGGCTCTGAATATAGGACAAAACCAAGCCCCAACACTGCAGTTCGCCTAACATCATCCCTGACATCAGAAACTGCAAAGTGCAGGAGCTGGCGGATGGCCTTATTGTTAGACGTCCCACTGTAGGCCAATGCTAGCGCATACATTCCACCATATCTTATAATTGGATCTTGATCATGAGTCATCTCCTCAATGAGGGTATCAGCTTCTTCTTCTCTTCTGTAAACTGTAAGTGCTATACCTAGAGCTATACCCCTGCATCAGAAGATCAACATAAGTAAAAGAATCAGAGAGAAAGGATTGTCTGAAAGAGAAGGCAAGAGGCATACCTGATGATCTTCTCGTGCTGAGTTTCGTGTGCATAAGCAAGCATCTCAGTAGCCTTATCACTAGCAGTTCCAACCATAAGTAAACCCATAGATATACCAGCAGCTTCTCCGGCAACAGCACTATCTGTATACAGCACATTTTTTATGTCTTCGAATATATCTTCATCAGCGATTCCAAGAGCAGAAAGACCAAGCCCCAAACAGGCACCGTGTTGAATAACCTGTATCAATCCGAGAGTTACCACACAATTAAAAAAACATGAGGAAAAGGAAACAAGGATGGAAAACTATTTCTCTCCTATAGCACCTCAACATTTGTATTTCAAAGGCTTTCACGAAGGAACTGCTTGATGCCTTCACCATTAATGACCTCCAGATGCACTCTGAGGCAAATAAGGTGCCATTAATGACCTGCCCTGCTGCAAGTGGCCCCTTTGAATAACACCAAGCCCAGAGTTGCACTAAATTTAGCCCAATTTGTTGCCCTGCTAAGCCAATCCTGGTTAAACATTGAGGATACTATAGTTTAGAAATTGGATTTTGCAAATAGGATGTGAAAAATATTATATGAGCGCACACACAAAAATATGAATGACAGCCTATATGATGCGTTCAAACGTATAAGGATGTTTACAATACCAAATCCTCCCTAAGGAATGTATCCACTGTAGTGCCAGCATGCATAATAGCATTTGTATGAATTGTTGGACTGTGGCAAACACTATTTCTCATCTCAACAGACTGCTTTATTGTCTTCAGGATAAGAAGATCCGACCTAAGAGAGAATACAGCATGGTGAATTGGTTATTCAATATGATTTCTTTAGAACTAAAAAATGAGGTGTGTATGAGTATCTCACTTGTTATGACTGTACAAAAACTGCAACGTTGGTTGTATAGATGTCTCTCCAGATAACATTCTTTTGATTTTAGTTAACCTCTCTGCATAAACTGCGTCACTGGGGTCTATTTCAGGAACACTTGCATCAGGCGTAGGATTGGTATCAGATGTAGGAGTGTCCTCAGTCATTTGGACATCATCATCAGAAGCATTTGCATTGACATTTTGAGTTGTATCCTGTCCCTGAGGTGCCTGCTGCACCTGCTCTGTTGCAAGAGTCTTGGGATTCGGAAGACGGTCCCATACATTCAAAAGAAAAGCATGTCGTTCATTCTCCACGAGATCAAAGGCTATTTGAGATACAAGTAAAGCATCATCCTTTTCCTCTGAACGCATAAGCTTTGGCAGTATGCGCTAGCGACAGCCTCAGATTCATCCAGAAACATGAGACATTGGCAAATGCTCAGATAATCAGGAGAAGGCAGCTTTTGATAAACTCTTAGTAGCAGACAAAGGACCTGCAAAATAAATCAGTTCTTGTTAAAAACCGCAACAGCATACATACTGAATTGTGCAACATTGAATTCCATATATAGGAAGTTTGAAAGATTAAACAGCATATATTACTCTATGTTATCAACATGATTAGATGAATCATCACACTGGCCTTGGTTTTATCATTAAATGATGCATCTGTAAGACCTATTACCTCTTGTCCATATTCCCTCTGACTAACATACGAAACAGAGATGTTGATGCAGTAAGATAATATTGCATGAAGATTATCACTCCTTGTTATTGCTTCCTCCAGTTTATCCAATCTTCTGCATTCTACGGCGATCCCAATTCGTTGCTGGTATCTTCCATCCAATATGCACCTACATATACCATACAATTAGTCCAACCATTTAAGGATGCATATAGAAGTTATGGAAACTTAGAATTAGTCATACTTTTCCACAATTGCTTCGAACCGGGGATCAGTTTTCTCTAGAACCTGCTACCCATTTGTATGCAATCCTTGCCCAACACCCTATATCAGTAAATACACTTAATTAGTTAATTTTATCAAAATTTCCAATTCAAGATTGACCTTGTTCATTTCAATCTGCAGTTAAGACCACCTAACTATTAAAAGAAAATAACTACCTAAGAAATACACTATACATTTTATCAAACAAGTTTCTTCCAGACAAGGATGTTATAATGGGATCTTATCTATGATATTAGATTTTGCTTTAATGAAGTAGGAAAAGGCCATTGAACTAAATTTTACGATACCGATTAATATAAAAAAATAAGAACAGTAAGATCAAGCCAGAAATGATAGTAGTGGGATAGAAAAAAATATTGGAGTCACCAATTAAAAAAGAAGCTCGACTTGATGCATGAAAGCTCTATAAGATGATGCTGAACAAAGTAGTGGAATAGAAAAAAATACTGGAATCGCCAATAAATAAGAGAGCTCGCCAGAAGCTGCAGGCATCACATTACTTGAAATATCCACCTTGTGCATGTGAGAACCGAAAATCTTCCCCCCTACATAGTCGAGAATAAAACATACAATGTTAATCACAAATATACACCATACTATAATTTTAACAAAAAAAAAAAAAATACAGAGAGACAACTGCAGGCGCTGCGATTGCCAGGATCACACTCTCGGAGTATTTCTTGTTGGTAGAATGTCAGATGGATCTCACAGTCGAAGTTTTTTTCAAGTCCCTAACAAACCAAAACAATTATCCTGTAAGAAATAAATCCAAGTTTAATTCAAATATAAAATAGCTACGAAAAGAAAAGAAACAAAAATATTTAATACGCAGTAAACTCATGGCATAATCACTGCTGTACGTAGCATAACACCGTCCTATACTTGCTCGTCTTCCTTTAGAAGCACCCAAAAAAAACTGAAATAAAAGAGAAATTCAAAGATTAGAACACAAGAGCAAATAAATAATGAGGAAAAATAACTTTTTCTAAACCTCTAAAGAATACAATACAGCAGCCACACCTGACACCGAAAAGAAGAGATGGATCAACAAATAACATTCATCCACGTCTCGCCTATAAAAGCAAGAGACCTAATGCATCAGAAGAAATAATAATTAGGTACATGTCAACATAAATACAAAAAAAAAAAAAAAATGACACCATAAGCAAGCACCTACAAAATAAGGATACAAAAAACGAGGGAAAACTTCGAGTCTCTTGTTTTGTAGCCAGTCGTATCCATTTCATAAGAGAGTCAGGATACAAAAAAAAATGACAGCATAAGCAAGCACCTACAAAATAAGCAGGATTTCATTGTCTATCCAAAAAATCAGTCGTATCCATTTCATAAGAGGGAAAACATCTTATCTAGGAGAAAGGTCAGATCCTACTTGGTGGCCCATCTCTCCTAACTTTGAGCACAAAAGTAGTTGCCGAAAACTGACACCAAAGTAAGCCTGCTCTTCATTGCTGACATGCCATTCCTAATCTGCAGCCACTGCTTTATCTGCACACCCAAAGAATAGCAGAATAATCACAAGCAAAAAATAGATGATCATGTTTTTCAATTTCTTGGTTGCGTAAAGAGCAACTTTGATCAACTTCCCTATATGTGATATGGTGTTTTGTTTTGTGGCCAGTCTCTCCCTTGTCGCTAGCCAGAGAACAAAGGAGTGTTTTGGTGAGAGATCTCTATCCCATACTACTTTACTCCATATCTTCTTGGTGGGCCTAATTCTGAAGTATTCATAGGAGCTTCCGACTCTGAATTTCCCCTTATAACCCCAACTATACAGTAGCTGTTCTGCAGCTTGCTCAGAGCCTGCTTGAGTTCAAATCTCATCTCTTATAGATAGGACTCTCTTGATGAGTGGAGAGCCATTGACTTTGTGTACATTCCACCTCAATATAGGTAGTCAGAGCATGGAACAAAAATTAATGGGGAGTTAGATCTCTTAACCTTAGCCCTCTTTTTCCATTAAAATAACCCAAACAATTAATATTCAAAAAAGAAAAATGATGTGCAGATGCATCGTAGAGTCCAATTGATGATATAGGAGGGAAGTTGAGATGGACAAGCATTTCTTCAATAAATTTCCAAAAGAGTGAATAATAAGCCTTTCTTAGATCAATTTTTAGGAGACATCTTGGGCTTATCCTTTTTCGTGAGTACCTTTTAATCAGCTCTTGTAATAGCATAATTTTCTCACCCATCAACCTTACTTCTTTGAACCCAAATTGTGCAGGAGAGACAAAGAGTCTAACAGTTCAGGTTTTAGTCTTTCAGCTATTAACTTAGAGGTGATTTTATATGTGACGTTACAGCAAGATATAGGCTTGTAGTCTCCCACGGTTATAGCATTTGTTGTTTTGGCAATAAGTGAGATGCTAGTGTGATTTATCCATTTCAACAGTTGGCCAGAATCAAAAAATTCTTAAACAGCTCTACAGATCTGATCTCCCATGGTCTGCTATGTGGCTTTGAAGAATGTTGAGGTGTATCCATCAGGGGCCTCCCCTGGAGATTTATCATCTCCAATGGACCATAAAGCCGATGCCTTCATTGATCTCTGTGGCCCATTGGAGATGACAAGTCCCAGGTCCGGATGGTTACACTTTGAAATTTTTCAAAGACACCTAGGGTACACAACAGGGAGACAACTTTGTGACGCTGTCCTTGAATTTTTTAAAACTGGCAAGCTCCTCAAACAAATCAACCACACCAGCGTATCTCTGATTGCTAAGACACAAAATGCCAATAGAGTGGGAGATTTTAGACCAATATCATGCGAAAGTGTAACCTATAAAGTCATCTCAAAGATCTTGGCTCCTAGACTCGGTCCAGAACTAAAAGATCTCATCTCCTCTGCACAAGTTGGATTTATAGAAGGAAGGCTCATGGGAGAAAATGTATTGCTACTCCATGAACTCATTAGGAAGTATGCAAAGAAAGAGGATAACTCTGAGGTGTCTTCTAAACCTTGATCTTAAAAAAGCATATGATACCCTCTCATAGAAATTCATCAAGGAAATGCTCACTCGTCTTTAACTTGCTTGCACTATTCATTAATTGGCTTATTGAATGCATTTGCACAAAATTGGCTCAAAATTTAAACATTAATGTTTGATTCCATCGTGCAGGGACTAGTAGTAGAGAGGGGAAAGGAGGCATTACCTGGACCTGGAGGAGAGTCTTGGGAGAAGCCCAAAGGGAGGTTGATGAAGAAAACAAGCAAATACCGTGAATATCAACATTTTTACTCAACATGCCTACAACAAGAAATTTGATTCGCGAAAGCTAAGATAAGCAAGACCTTCAAAAAATCAGTAAGAAAGCTTGTCGAGAAAAAAAAAATGCTAATGTCACAATATGTTCTAGAAATATAGTAAGGTACCAAAGTAAAATGTTTACCTTGTCAGGTTGAAAAAGAATCTTCCAGTTTGTACCACATTGTCATTGAAAGAATCTTCCAGTAGCTCACAATCTTCCACCTCGATTAGATCATGGAATCCAGCATCGTGGCTGAGTATCTACTTATACGCCTGCAAAAGAATCCCACATTTAGATCATCACATTTATCCCAAAATTTATCACAGCCCATACTCCATAGAACTATGTGGTGATGTACAAAAATAAGGGAAAAGAATTATATAATAATGTCAATATCTAGGGTATTATAGATACTCGGGCAATACAAAATGAAAAATGATCAGCTACACAGTAATTATCTATTTCCCACCAGCAGGCAACAGTGGAGAACTCAAGGAAAGCTACGTAGCATTTAACTAGCGAAACAATTTCTTAGATGTATTTGAACACCAAGTATGCTGATTAGTGTGCATAATATTACACATATAACTTATGGTGCAACCTTTCGGATATGGACGACAAATTTCTTCTCAAAAGAAGCATTAAGGAATGGCGCAAAGGTCATATCAGAAGTTCAGGGTTTCATGAAGCACAACATAGATGAAGGTTATATCAGAAGTCAAGGGTTTCATGGAGCACAACATAGATGAGGGATAAACTAACCTGTTCAGGCTCTGAATATAGGACAAAACCAAGCCCCAACACTGCATTTCGCCTAACATCATCCCTGACATCAGAAACTGCAAAGTGCAGGAGCTGGCGGATGGCCTTATTGTTAGACGTCCCACTGTAGGCCAATGCTTTACTTGTATCTCAAAGGCTATTTGAGATACAAGTAAAGCATCATCCTTTTCCTCTGAACGCATAAGCTTTGCCAGTATGCGCTAGCGACAGACTCAGAATCATCCAGAAACATAAGACATTGGCAAATTCTCAGATAATCAGGAGAAGGCAGCTTTTGATAAACTCTTACAAGCAGACGAAGGACCTACAAAATAAATCAGTTCTAGTTAAAAACTGCAACAGCATATATACTGAATTGTGCAACATTGAATTCCATATATAGGAAGTTTGAAAGATTAAACAGCACATATTACTATATATTATCAAGATGATTAGATGAATCATCACAAGATAACCTCGTACATTCAGGCATTAACACAGGTTCTAAGTGGTTTCTTAGTGTTGACAGGCAATTTAAAATTTAAAGGATTATGAGAAATAACAACCACTAAATAAGATCGTTCATCAGAAGAGAAGAGAGGCATTTTACCTCATTTACAGTCTGAAATTTCCCATTTGACAATGATCATATGCTTAAAGCTCAAGGGATCAAAATATTCAATATTCCTCAAATACACATAAGTGGTGAAGGAAACAGGGTTGGTGGGTGAATGTTTTGACATAGTATAGCACATCTTTACTTGAAGAAAGATAACTTCGTACGTCCAATTAGCAACTTCCAATATCCTCATACATAATCAGGAAATAATAAAAGTACAAATTACATACAAAATTGAAAGATTACAAGTAAGAACGACCAATAAACGAGGCAAAGGTACAGAGAGGGAAGCGTTTTACCCGGAGGTTGGAAATCCAGGCTGTGAGAGGCTGACAATGGATAAAGGATCCAGTTTACATTCCAAAAAAAGAAGTTACTCTGTTGTCGAGAGAGAAACGGCGATTTCAGAGAGAAACAATTAGGGTTTCGAGATGTGAGACAAACGTAATCGAGAGAGACAAGAGAGCGATTAACCTGGAGTCGTCTTCGCTAACCGCATCGCGAACGATCGGGTCGAGGGGTGGTTGATGGTGATCGACGGAGTCCATCTTTTCTTTTCGCTCGCGTTTTTGAGGCGATTGAGGAATCCATAACCTCGAGTCGTATAAAAAGAGGGAAGAGAAGAATTTGAGAGTGAATGAGGTGCCGTCGGAGTCTGAGATCGTATATTTACAGACTCTCGATTAAGGCGGTGGGAGGATAGTTGACCTGGTCAACAGCTAGGGTTGTATGACTTGTATCTAATTTAGGAAGCATTTTCCCGTTACCAGATCTGAGCCAAACTTGGGGGAAAAGCTAAGCCAGCTGTACCCAAAATATTTTTCCCTTTAAATGTATTTTTGGTAACATTTACCCGTTATACAGTATACACCTACACTCCATACCCGTTACCCACTTACATTTTACCCGTTACAAACCTACATGTAATGTACCCAATAACATTACTCATTTTTTGGTATAATTCTCTAATGTTTCTCAAATTAAATGCATTTCTTACCTATAAAATATTTTTGACAGAAAAAAAAAAAATTTAGGCCATTTATCCAAAATTAATTTACCATTTTGAAAGAAAAATAAAATAATTAAAAAAAAGCATAATAATTCAATTAATAAAAAGGGTATTTCTAACTTATGCCCTAAGATTAGGATAAGAAACTCAATCGGATAATATTCTCTTATCCCTAATCAAAAAAACAATTGACCCTATAAATCTAATTAAAAGAAAAGATAAAATAATTAAAATTTAAAATATAATTCTAAATTAGTACTCTTATTTAATTTTTATAAGAAATGCATTTCTCATTTAAAACCATCACTGTATTTGGTTAATACTCCATTAATATACAAAATAAAATGCAAAGACACCCTTCACATTAACCTAGTCCTCCTCTATAAACCCCCCTCAATTGCATTAATAATTATAAAATTAACAATTAAAACCACACACAACAATCTCAGTCGTCTCACCATCATCGACTCAAAGCACAACCAAACCAAACCAAACACACTTTGCAAAGAATAGATCCGCACGTGCTAGGCACGTGAGTGACCAAATGAGGGAGAAGTTTGGGAAGTTTAACTTCTAGAGGTCCTTAACTTCAAACAAGTTTCGGTTTTTGACCACGATATCGTACATATGCATGGTCCTAAACCTGTTGAAGTCCTTCGGGACAGATATTAGATTGAGGGCGAACCGTTTATGGAATTGCAGAAGCTCCGGGTTGTCGAAGTATCGCTCCCACCCTAGCGCCACCAAGATCACCTCCAGCTCAGAGTAGGATCGGATCACTTGCCTTGACGGCACGTACACTAGCACCTTCTTCCTTAGGCTCGATTGTGTCGACTGGTCTGACCCCGGGTTCTGCAGGCAGTACACGCCATTACTGAACTTCCAGACGCCCGACATCGCCTCCGAATCCAATCTAGAGGTACAGATGGTAGGGAGAGATGTTTGATATGTGAGGTTTTGAGGAGGAAGTTTGTGCATGGGTGTATATATAGGCCGAGCCACATTGGCACATTGGGCCCTTGGGGCCCACCTAATGTAATTTTGAATTTAACCGAAATTTATACATATTCAATCATTTTACTAAAAAATATATTAAAAAAAAACACAAATTATCAATTATTAATCAAAATTAATAAGAATTTTGAAATCACTAAAAAATATACAAAATATTGCACATTAAACCAATATCAATATAAGACAAATTCTGATCGATTTTATGACCAATTTTTTAACGTATAAACCAAGGCCACGTTACGTCTGATCCTAATGTAATTTTTATAAAAAAAAAAACTAATTTTGAGTATAAATTGGAAAGTAAATCCACCTTAGAATTCGATATATACTCACAATTAGTTTATTTTTTGGATGATTTGCATGAATATACCAATTCATGGCAAACTTTGCAAAAATGACCAAGGGGCTGAAAATTTGCATGGGCATGACAAAAGATTATTTTTGCAAAATTTTTGGGCACCTTCCCAACATGTTGAAACTAACCTAGGGGGAGAGAGAGGAGGAGAGAGGGAGACCCATTTTAATTGTTTTAAACTAATTTTTGGCCATTTTTATTTGTTAAAATTAAAAAATAAATTTATTTTTGAACTTAATTTAATTTTATCCATCTATAAACACTCATTTTATATATGTTTATGAAAAAAAAAAATTTGAAGTAAAGTTAGGTCTAAATCGTATCTTGATCTCAATTTGGAGTATGACATGGATAATCATTTGGATGGCAAAGACAACAATTCAGCTGGCACGGAAATTTACACAACTGGCAAGATAAACCATAAAACCTGGGCAGAACCGACAATTGTTGCTCCGGAGATGAAAGGTCAAGCTGTCGACGTGGACATGGAGGAGGGGACAATGCTCATAGAGGAGAGCATGTTGTTTGGGTCCGTTAGGAGTAAGATAATGAAGACAAGCGGGTACCCGTCTCGGTGAGAGTTCCTTCGGCAGAAAAGTCAGAGGACATAAGCAAGCGTTGCGTGACAAGGTGAAGAAGTTCTCAAAGCTTGTTACAAAGTAAGAAATACTAACTAGGTGATGAAACACAAAAAAATTCCATACAACCCTATACATGATTCACTTGGCCTAAAAAAAAGAAGAAAAAGTTACTATTTACACTTACTAGCCAGTAACTACTGTCGCCTAGCCACTGACTACGATCTCTTAGCCAATATAAGACTAACCCCTGTCGGATCTCGCCTACCTCAGGAACTTCCCACCTCAAGGCTAGCTACGATAAACGACATTCTTTGAGTTGCTGAAGGTTGGTTTTTGTTATTCTGCATATATGTACGTCAGTTACAGTATGTGGTTGTCCGTTTTGGTTGCATGAGATGCGAACCCCGAATATATGCGATTTACGCTTACTAGCCAGTAACTACTGTTGTCTAGCCAATAAAACCGATGTCTCAGCCAACGGAAGACTAAGCCCTATCAGATATTATTAATCTCAGAAACCTCCCACGACATTTACATAAACTGGAAATGAGTAAATGTTCAAACAAAGATGCAGTTAGAAAAAAGATGAAAGAGTGCACATTCACATCCTAAATACTCAAACACAGCAGCCTCGCCTTCTTTCTCCCTTCACCGAATCCTTCTTTTCTTTCTTCCTTAGCTCTGCATCTTTGTGACCTGCAGGCAAAACAACACGAAACGGATGGAGTTTTAGGGTTTCACACCGAAATCCCCATTCGAAAATCACACATTTCAGACCAATTTTTGTTGGGATTTAGTTAGGGTTTGCTTACTTGTTTCGAAATGGTAGCCGGATTCTCGTCGGATCCTTCGCCTCCGCCTCTCAATCGCCGCCTCCACTTTCTTCTCTCACCGGAAGTCGTCGTTGCCTCTTCTTAGTCACCGCCTCCGTCTACGCTTCTCAGTCGCCGCCGCCGGAAGTCACCGCCTCTCAATCGCCTCCTCCACTTCTCTCCTCCTCCTTCGCGATCTCTCTCTCTCTCTCTCTCTCTCCATATCTGCAGATTTGATTTTGTGAGAATGAACTCTCTCTCTCCTTTTCTAATCCCTTAAAACTCACCCAAAGATTTCCAAAATTTCAAAAGCCCGTCCAAATTAATTAACCCATAATACAAGGTCACCATGACCGGTTAGTTTTGCAAAAAAAAATTCACCTTTTGACATTTACTACATTTTTTTATGGGGAAGTGACATTTTTACAAAGGGTGAGAATTTTTGGTATATTGAGTATCATTTTCTCTTATTTTTTTTTCAGGGGTAGCCCATAAATCTTGAAACCAAACACTAAAGTCAAAACTAGATTCCTAAAATAAAACTTAGCAAGGAGCTATGAGAGAAAAAGATAAGGAAAAAAGTCGACGCAGAGTGAAACCCTCCGGCAGCGGCTCACTGTGCCGGGCGGGCCTGGCCATCAACAATCAACAAATGCTAATGGTGAAAGCACACACGGAATCTCTAGAATGGGGACTGAGCTCACCAAGGACCCAACATCGAACAAGCAGACGCCTGAATTTTCGACCATTCAGGAGTTGATTCAAGGGAACAACACTGGCACTATTAGCTTCAAGGACAAACTTGTGGGTTGTCCGGGAGATAGTCATGCTATCCTCCATACTACCTCACAAATCCAGGAAGAGGCAGAACCAGAACTGATGGCTACTGATGACGTACAACCGGTGGATGATGACCCCTTGTGCCCAACAATTAGCCTGACCAGAAGGGAGAAGGAGGAGCTTTGGAAGCCATGGCTAAACACTTTGATCATCAAAATGTTTGACAAAGGGCCGGGCTATATGCAGCTGCACCGAAGGCTATCCCAGAAGTGGGAGCTAAGGGCGCAATTCTCCTTGATTGATCTAGGAAACGACTACTTCATAGCCCGTTTTGCAAACCAAGCGGACTATGATCATGTTCTTATGGAAGGACCGTGGATGATCGGGGATAACTATCTCACCATCCGGAAATGGGTCCCGAAGTTCGATGCTACTGCTGAAAAGATCACCAAGCTGACTGTATGGGTGCGAATTCCCTGCCTACATAGAGAATACTTTGACCCAAGATTTCTTCGAATGGTGGGGCAGAAAATAGGGAAGGTGTTGCGCATTGATAACACAACAGCTTCGGCAGAGAGAGGTCAGTTTGCAAGATTAAGCGTGGAAATTGATCTGTCTAAGCCCCTGCTATCGAAATTCCGTCATGATGGGAGAGTTTGGTCGATACAGTATGAAGGGCTGAGAATGGTTTGCTTTAGTTGTGGAAAGGTGGGGCATAATGACGAGAACTGTGACCATGGTAGATAAACGGAGCCAAAGGTGGATTCGATTTGTAACACGGTAGAAGAGGAAAGCTATGGCGGATGGATGCAAGCTAAGAAGTCGAACAAACGGCAAGGAGCCAAGGCGGTTGACACTGATGCTTCACGGACGAAGCACCGACAAACACAAGTGTGAACACATCGGGTACCACCGTCGGAGGAGCTCCGGGAACAGGGAAAGGAAAGTCCGCAATTCAGGGGATCTCCGGAGTTGGGGGATCCTCAAGATACGCGGTTTTGGAAAATCTGGAGGAGTCAGCGGATCAGCAGGGGCAGTCAGTTAGGAAGGAAAAGATTCTACAAGAAAGGATATATATCAATCAAGTCGTTACTGATAAGGAAATAGCAAAAGATAAGGAGGTAGTTAAGGATGTGGTGGGAGGTACCGAAAAGGAAAATATCCCCGACATATCCACTAGGATCAAGTCAACCCGAAGTAACCCAACCAAGGGACCCGGTTTAACTGTTCGGAAAGCAACAGTCACAAAAAGAAAGGCGGTGAATCATAGAGGAATACTGAACAGCAAACACGTTTTGCGAGAGGTGAGTAGCATTTTTCTGAATTCCTCACAGGCAGTCAACCAAGCACAAGTAAGGAGTCCTATAAGCCAAACCACGACTACCAGCCAAGCAAAAGTAGGCCACCACCAGAAAGCCGAGGACCCCAAACGCCCACAAGCAACCCTCCGCCCCTCAAATCTCACTCCAAAAGCCAACCAACAGTGCCAATGACCCAACCCTCGCAGGTAATCAAGATCCCTGTTCGAAATCGGACAAGCTTCTTGATGTCGAGCCACCGGACGGGACCTTTTCTGGTGCACTACCCGCCCATTGCGAACCGGGCAAAGGTGAAGCTTTTGCCAATGGATATAGAGACACGACCGATATTGTGTCGGGCATCAGTGCCCCGGGATCTAATTGAATCGTCCTTAAGATTGGACGAAGCAGCTTTCGTGTTTGCAGAAGCAATGAATATGCCAGAAGATACAGTTTTCAGGGCTCTTCATAATACTATGGTTTTTATGGATAGTTTGAAAATTTTAGCATGGAATACTAGCGAGGCGGGCAACAATACCTTCCTTGCAGCTCTACACGACCTGATCAGACGCTATAACCCACAAGTGTTAATCCTAGTGGAACCTCGGATCAGTTGGGAAGCGGCAGATAGAACTTGCAGACGAATCGGCTTTGATGGCGTAGCAAGAGTGGAGGTAGAAGGATTTTCAGGAAGTATATGGGTACTCTGGCGCACAGAGTTAGTGGAAGTTCACCTTCTGTTGAAACACACCCAACATCTGACTGTGGAAGTCCGGAGTAGAGGAGAACTACCGTGGGTGCTCTCGGCTGATTATGCGGCTCCGAACCAGGCTCGTCGACTAGACTTGTGGAGGAGTCTGATTGAATTTGCTGAACACAATAACAGGTCATGGGTCTTAGCGGGTGACTTCAATGCTACGATGAATCCCGCAGAACGCTCCCCGGGGTCTTCGGTTGGGTCGAATAGAGCAGCACATGCTTTTGAGGAATGGGCGGACTCCTTGCAGCTTATTGACCTTGGTTTCTCGGGGGCCCCGTTCACTTGGTGGAGAGGCAATCAAGAGGAGACCAGGGTGATGGCTAGGCTCGATAGAGCGCTCTGCTGCTCGGACTGTAGACTAAGGTTTCCGGAAGCCACTGTTAGCCATTTGGTGGCAGCGTACTCGGACCATGCTCCAATTCTATTAGACTTAAACCCGGGTGCGGCAAATCAGCAGTCAAACAGACCGTTTCGATTCCAGTCGGCATGGCTTTTGCACGAGAAGTTTGGAGAATTCCTCACCTCTAGCTGGGAGAAATACACTGAAATCTGTGAGGCCCTAAGAGCTCTGGAGAGAGAGCTTAGATGGTGGAATAAGGAGATTTTTGGTAACATTTTCAATATAAAAAAGCGGCTTACCAGGCGAATTGAAGGGGTGATACTCAAGCTTGCGCGGGGGGAGGGGGGGGGGTAACCATTATTTAGAGCTTGAGGAGCGATTGTCGAATGAGCTGGAGGAGGTGCTGAACCAAGAGCAACAGTTGTGGTTTCAGAAGTCACGAGCCAGTTTCTTAGTGGAGGGGGATCGCAACACCCGTTTCTATCACCTTTCGACAATCATAAGACAGAGAGCGAACAAGATTAGGAGCCTGCAAAACAACAATGACGTCTGGGTGGAGGAGCTGGATGAGCTTAAACACCTCGTCGTCTCTTTCTTTGCAAAACTCTATTTGGATGACGGATCAGCTCATGACCCGAGTATCATCAACAGCCGACATACGTTCCCGCAAGTTGAGGAAGATCAATTGTCATCTGTAGCAGCCCCATTCAGAGGAGAGGAAGCATGGACAGCCCTTAAGCAGATGGGTCCTTACAAAGCGTCGGGTCCTGATGGATACCCCGCGATATTTTATCAGCGAAATTGGGACACGGTGGGGACACAAGTGAAGGAGACGGTTCTGAAACTCCTGAATGAGAATGTGTTGTCCAGGAACCTAAGTGATGCCCTCATGGTACTCATACCAAAGGTGGACAACCCTTTGAGGCCCAACCAGCTCCGACCGATATCACTCCTCAATGTTATCTTTAAGATAGCAACTAAGATGATTGTGAACCGGATTAAGCCGCTATTGCCGAGTCTCATATCTCCCACACAATCCAGCTTTGTGCCTGGTCGTCAAATCATTGATAACATTGTAGTTATGCAAGAAGTGCTCCACTCGATGGCGGATAGGAGAAGACGACAATGGATGATGATCAAGGTCGACTTAGAGAAGGCATACGATCGAGTCAATTGGGTATTCTTACGAGCGATTCTGGAAAGGGCGCAGCTGCCTCCGGGGTTGGTGAACGTGATTATGATGTGTCAATCCATGGGCAAAATGGAGGTTCTTTGGAATGGTGAAAGGGCGAGGGGTTTTAACTCAACTAGGGGGATCCGCCAGGGTGACCCGTTGTCGCCTTACCTGTTCGTACTATGCATGGAGTACCTCACTCATTTGATTCAAGATGCGGTGAGTGACGAAGCATGGAAACCGATCTCTGTTAGGGGAGTGCAGCTCTCTCATCTCTTCTTTGCAGATGACTTGGTACTTCTCGGTGAAGCCTCACTCGAGCAGGCTAGAGCGGTGAGAGGATGCCTTGAAAAATTCTGCAGCACATTGGGGGAGAGGGTGAACTTTGACAAGTCCTCTGTCTTCTTCTCAGGGAATTCACCGGCTGCGATTAAGAGAGAAGTCAGTAGCTGTTTGAGAATGCCGATTGCAACTGAGTTTGGGAGCTATTTGGGGACCCTGACGTCGGACAGAAGGATGACGAAGGAAAGGTTCAAATTCTTGCTAGATAAGGTGTCGACTAGGCTGAGGGGTTGGCAATCGCGGACACTTTCCCTTGCAGGACGGATTACCTTAGCTAAGTCGGTGTTGACGAGTCTTCCGCTCTACACAATGCAATCGACATATATCCCTAGGGGTGTATGTGATGCAATGGAAAGAGCGATTTAGGGCTTTGTTTGGGGATCGACGGCGGACAATCGTCGAATCCACCTTCTAAGGAAAGAAGTTTTGTACGCTCCTACAACGGCGGGGGGTCTCGGCATTAGGCCAATGCGGGAGGCAAATCAGGTTGTCTTGGATAAATTGGGATGGTGCATCCTGCAAGAGCCAAATTCACTCTGGAGTAGGTTGCTCAGAGGAAAGTACTGCAGCTCGCGGGCAGATATTGACATGTTCGGAAGAAGAGAGCAGGGATCGAGCTTGTGGAAGGGGATAGTCCATGGTGCGGAGCTTTTAACGCCGGGCCTAAGGACTAGCATTGGGGATGGCTCGACAACTCTCTTTTGGCAGCACCCATGGATGCAGGCTGAGACTTTAGAGGAGGTGGCAATGAGTGAGGTGTCGGAAAGCATCCTTGGAGCCACCGTAGCTGAAATGTGGGAAGAAGGAGATTAGAAGTGGGATATTATAAATCCTTTTCTAGATGAAGACCACCGTATGAATCTGAGAGCAACAAAAATAAGTGATTTGCCTGGGGCTGAGGACAAGTTTATTGGGGCTACACTGCGTCAGGTCGCTTCACAACGGCTTCGGCACTCCAACTTCTGAGACGAGAGGATGGACTGACCAAAAACGAAGGATGAAAGCATATTTGGAAGGCTTCTGCCCAACAAAGAGCGAGAACGTTCGCTTACCTAGCAGCGCATGATGCCGTCCTTACCAATACGAATCGAGAAAGACGCCATTTATCGAGTCATCCGGAGTGCCCCCGATGCGGAGTGAAAGAGACGATCCTCCACCTACTGCGTGATTGTGATTTGGTAAGGGCAGCTTGGCAGAAACTAAGGGGTAGGCAACTACCTATCAACTTCTTCACCTCTCTGAATATTCAGGAATGGATTTTCAAGAATTTAGAGGAACAAAATCGCTGGAGCGCCTTGTTTGTTGCGATGTTATGGGCCACGTGGAAGGCGAGGAATGAGCTGATCTTTCAAGGTCAGGATAGTGTTCAGGGGTTAGCTAACCGAGTCTGGAGAATGACATCGGGCTATTTCCATTGCAAGAAGAGGGCGCAGGGTTTGGTGTGTAACCGAACCGAAGCTGATACAAGTTCAAAAGGATGGACAAAGCCAAGCGAGGGATGGATTAAATTGAACACAGATGGTGCTTCAAAGGGGAACCCAGGTAGGACGGGAGGAGGAGGTGTCTTCAGGAACTCAGAGGGGGAGTTCGTTCGGGCCTTTGCGTTCAATTGCGGGAGTTGTCTCGCTCTTGAAGCAGAGCTTTGGACGGCCTACCATGCACTTAAAATGGCTCGAGACACGGGGATACCAAGACTAGTCTTGGAGATGGATTGTGAGGTTAAGCAAACTGTTAAACCATGGAAGGGATGGAGCTCCTGCGCACCTGAATTTGATTCTGCAATGCCGGCACTTCATCTATGATACAGGTTGGGAAGTGGAGGTGTACAAGATCCCTAGATTAGCAAATAAGGCTGCTGATATTCTAGCCAAAGTAGGAGTAGGATCTACTAGGTTGTTCCAAACTTTTATCTCAGCTCTGGATTGTATCCGGCCGATTTTGTATCCCTCTGAACTATCTATTTAGACTATTTTATGCTATGTGGGTTTAGCCTTTGTTTACCAAAAAAAAAACAGTAATAAATGGTTAAAACTATATAAAATATTAACTTTTTTGAAATTCTTTTAAAATATTTTTAAACTTATACTGTAACTAATAAGTATAAAATTAATTAAAATTTGATATTTTATAAGTATAGTTTTAAACTTCTATATATCTATATGACTATATCTATATATAAAAGAGAGCATCCTCTTACGAACAGTAACAATATTTGCCCTTTTTACCCCTGTATTTTTTTACAAATTATCAATATCGCCCTTAAAGTCGCAGCTTTTTTTGACAAATTGCGCTGGTTTGACCTATCCAGTTGAATTTCCTCACAACTGTTGAGCTTCTTTCTTTTTTGGGCCATTAGGAACTGGGCTAAGCCCATAGAAGCAATGATAGCAAGGCAAATTCGATGAAATGTTAAGTCTGCCTTTGTCCATGTCACATAAAATCATAATCACTATCTTTTCATTTTTTTAACTAATTTTATAATTACTACTAATAAATAATAAATAAGTACAAATTATTGAAAAGTCAGGCAACATCTATTTTTAAATAAAGATAATAATATTCTTAAAATTGTAAACGATTCAACAAGTACTGATGGTAACCATTGTAATCAAACGCAACAAATTTAGAATATCTGCATTCTACGTGAATCAAGTATAAGGCTTAAGATTAGGGTTGTTTTATGAGTCTGGCTTAACAAAAATACAATTTAGAGTTACTTTACTAGACAAGTACAAACATTAATAAATTAGTTGAATATAGACACATAGGTTAACTTCAAATATTTATGCATTTGTATTTATATTTATATGATTCAAGTCATATTCAATTAAACTTTATACTCTCTATAAATTAGCTATTTCAATAAAAGTGCAACAAACATCAATAACCTATCTCTGTATACATTCGAAATAAAACTTAATCATACTAAATTGAATATCTAATTAAAATTGAGACTCTAAGACCAAAATCAGATTACCTCCAAATAATATTTAAACCATTTTTTATATATTTCTATATTAAACAAATGCTTGACATCAAATTAGTTGTAGGTTAATTATGAGGGATAGTATACACAGTACCCCACAAATTAGAAAATAATTCTTTAATCTCATACTCCTTCCGATCCAAAAAGGATGTCGTTTGACTTTTTAACACGTATTTTAAGTAGCTAAAAACTATATAATATATTAACTTTTTTATTATTATTTTTTTTATAATCTAACACTTATTACCAACAAATATTAAGTTGTAAAAAAATAATTTAAAAAAAGTTGATATTTTATATAGTTTTTAGCTCCTTAAAATACGTGTTAAAAAGTCAAACGACATCCTTTTTGGATCGGAGGTATGAACATCAAATAAATTCGAACAAAATTTTACCCTAAAAACATCAAGTATTTTCAATCAGATGGCGTATTATTCATTGGCTTTATATGTTATTTTTGCAAAAGTTATTAAACTATTTATTTATTATAATATGTATGCATTAATAATTTACGTATATAAATTTATCATCGAACATGATACAGATCCTATATAAGTAGTCATTATATAGTAATTAGTACAAATGTACGCCGTGGTAACCAAATAATGATGAGGTAATCGAATAATAATTATACAATTAATAAAATAAAAGTTATAACCAATTAATAAACTGATTTGCTGAAAATTAGATGCCAATTACGTAATCAGTGCTAAATTTTTTTTGGATAAACTCAAAAAAAAAATATAATCTTAGTATAACAAAGTATCATTATCTTATTTAAACTCGATTAAAGTATAGATATTATTATCTTAATTTATCATCAAATATGATATAGATCCTCTAAGTTTTAAATTTTTTAATCTTAATTAAATTCAATTAAAGGTTATAACCAATTAATAAACTGTTATTATGCTATTAGTCATATCATCAACATCTTATCTTAAATGGGTCGAGTATTTGGATAAACTCAATTAAAGTTTTTTTAAATTTTAATATTATTTGTAAATATTTTTGAAGTTGAAAAGGTCATATGTGCAATTTATCCGAACTCATCTTGCCAATAAAAGTTTTGAAATATTGCTAATAGCCTCACTCAAAGTCTTTAAGCCTTATAAAATTCTCAAAAGATCTGGCATTTATGTATATTGTATAGTAACCTATTGGGTACTTTGTTTAAGGAAAATAACGAAAGTATCGTTACTTATGAAAATTGCTTTAAATTACCCTCCATATCTATCACCACTTTTAAAAATTAAAAAAATATCCCTATTTTACATAAATTATGTAAAAAACTCATTATTCCCATAAACCCTCTCTACACGCTATAGAGAATTCACAATAACCAAACAAAAACCCTTGTCATAAAAAGATAAATGAATAATCCGTATCTACGTATTTATGAGATAATATACAAAAACAACATAGAAAAATGTTAAATAACTAAATTTTAGAGTAATATTTTCCAATCAGATTTTCAACACATACGTTGACAAAATAGAAAAATACAAAAAAAAAATCAATACAATTTATGAAATATATATAAATTAAAAATATTAAAACATTTTAGAATACCTTATATTAACAATTTAAATTAGGTTTTAACTTATAGAACCAATCACAAGTTGGTGTAGTGGTTATGGAGCTACATCCCATGCCTCGAGGTTCGAAGTTCGAATCCCCGTGGAAACATGGAGACGCTTGTGAGGATCCAGATGTAGAGTGGGACGCTTGTGAGTGGGAGGGTCAACCCCTTAATGGGCCTACAGTAACCCGATCCAGATGTCAAGTGGGCTAAGCCCACTTGAACTGGAAAGGATTTAAAAAAAAAAGGTTTTAACTTATAGAAATGAATTATTGTATGTTTTCCGCTTGTCGGAATTCAACTAGTTTAAAAATAAAAACCTAGTACCCTAGTATCGGAAAAATGTTGGCGACCTGGCAAGCAACTGGCTAACCTTCTATTGCTTCATTATCTCGCTGACTTCAGATATGACTCACATCACGTTTCCGCTTCATTCCATAATACGGAGTACCATAAATGACCAGATTAGGTTACTAATATAATAATCAGATGGCATTATCGGCCATATCCACTGCCCTCCCTCGCTCCCCTTTTCGCTCTTCTTCCTCGTCTTCCATCTTCCAATTCACTTTCTCTCTCCTCAAACCCTCTCTTTCGCTCCCCATCCCCCGTCGACGCTGGAAGCTCGCTGATTGCCGCCGCAGCTTTGGGAGTTTCGTTCGAATGGCGTCTACTGGCGTTGGAGTCGCCGAGAAATTGACGGCTCCCTACGGCTCTTGGAAGTCGCCGATCACCGCCGACGCTATCGTCGGTGGAGAGAAGCGGCTCGGAGGCATCGCTGTTGATTCTCGCGGCCGCCTTATCTGGCTTGAATCTCGCCCCACCGAGTCTGGGTAGTCAACGATAACTCCTCCTCCTCCTAATTTTTAAAAAATTTATTTTGCCGTGCTAACTATTATGGATTCCGATATACTCATTGCTGGAGTCTTCTTGAATTTCTATAAGATAATTTTGATATTGAAGTTGCTGATTTCAGTGTTTATTTGTTAGAGCTATCATCAATTTAGGAAGTACCACCTGTTCGAACTCTATGCAATTCCTGCTTTTTTTTTAGCTTAAATTTGTTGATTCCTTTTTCTAATTTTTAGCTTAATCTTGTTGTGTCTGGATGAGTTTTCCGATGGCATTTTCCTTTTCACCGAAAAACAAGTACGACATTTTCCTCTAATATTCATCTACGCGCTGATATTTGTGTTAGACGCGGCGTCCTGGTTTTGGAACCAGAGAATGAATCGGAAGCACCATTGGACATCACTCCAAAGGATTATGCAGTCCGTACCTTGGCTCAAGAATATGGAGGCGGTGCATTTGGAGTATCTGGAGACACTGTGATCTTCTCAAACTACAAGGATCAGCGGCTTTATAGGCAGACAGTTACACCTGGAGGTGATTCTTCCCCTGACCACCTCTCTTGATCCCTGTTGAGGTTGTTTGCAAGCTTTTATTTAGTAAAACATAGTATGTGCTTGACGCGGACAGTTGAGATCAAGTGCTTGCCACGCGCAATTAATATAAGTCTAGGTCATAGTTCGTTGAGCTGCACTCATGAATTTGAAGTTGATTTTCTTATTATCGATGAATAAGTAGAAACTCATGTCCTTTATTCAATGCAGATTCTCCTAAACCAATCACTCCTGATTATGGTGGACCATTATTCCGTTACGCTGATGGAGTGTTTGATTTGCGGCGAAAGCGTTTCATTACCGTTATGGAAGGTAGATCACATTTCTAGTGCTGTCTTAGTATATTGAAATAAGCTATGATTCAATTGGTTTTTCTTTGATAGTTGTTTTGGCCTTTATCAGATCATCGAGAGAGCCATTTAAATCCAGCTACCACAATTGCAGCAATAAACCTCAGTGACAATAGCATAGAGGGTATGGATCTCAAATAAAAGGATGTTAATGATGATGAGAATTACTTCCTTTGCCGATGTGTTAACCATGTTATGTTCAGAACCCAAGGTGTTGATTAGTGGCAACGATTTCTATGCATTCCCACGCATAGATCCAAAAGGAGAGCGAATTGCCTGGATAGAGTGGGGGCACCCTAACATGCCTTGGGATAGATCACAGCTTTGGGTTGGATACATATCTGAGGATGGGTAAGTAGAATTGTACATGGTAACAGCATTCTTCTTGATCATAATCTTGAATATTGATCACCCCATGCCACTACTTATATTTGTCATAAGTTATTGATGAATCATATCATAGCAAACTTCCTTTAGGAGTTTAATGTGTTCTACACTTTTGTAACTTCAGCATCAATATTATGCAGCAATATAAGCAAGCGCATATGCGTTGCTGGTGGGGATGCATCTCTAGTTGAGTCTCCAACTGAACCACAATGGACATCAGAAGGTACTTCAAGTAGAAAAATCCCAGCATTCATATGTCGGTTGTGCTTTAAGATTTTCAATTTCCAAATTCTGCCTTGTATGGCATGATCAACAATGAAGCTCTATTATGATTTACCATGTAGAAAAGTCTATCCCCTTTTCTCCTGAATTATCCCTGCTGCTCCATGTTTACATTTTTAAGTATATGGGTCTCTGTCAAGCTTCTGAGGATTCTCTATAAAAGGAGATCTTAGAATTTCGTTAGGTGAAAATCTTTATTCATTCTCGGTTTCTACTATTGAGGTGCGGATTCGACAATCTCATATACTATGCATATATTTTTCTTTTCCATCTCCATATGGAGATTTGAGATGCAGTTAACACACCTAATGTTCTAGGTAGGTGATTTGTGTCTGCAAAGAGACAAAAATCCTATGCTGATGTATTTTGCTGCGCTGATGTATTTTGCTCATTTATGCAGGGGAGCTGTTTTTTATTACTGACAGGAAAAACGGGTTTTGGAACCTTTATAAATGGGTAAAGATCTTAAAAGTTCCATTTAATATCATATATTTGGAGCTGCTGGGTAAAATTTGGCAATAATTATGAGAAATAGAAAAAGGTAACCAGAGCCAAGGCTGCCTTCAGAGTGGCACTGGTCTCTGATTTATACTCCAGTTGTGATGGAAGCAGTATGATTTGTCTAGCAGTACACATCATCTTATATTTTCTAACCTAGGTTATCGATCATTTTGCTTAGATGCATTGTGATTTCCCAGTTATGGGAATCTGACAGTTCATACTTCATACCCCATGAATCCATGATCCATCATATGGTGTGGTCTTTTATGGGGTGAACAATAACTGGCTTGTTTTCTTGTAACAGATTGAATCCAAAAACGAAGTTTTAGCACTCTATCCTATGGAGGCTGAGTTTGCGAGGCCTCTTTGGGTCTTTGGGATGAACTCTTATGTATTCTTACAAAGCCAGAAGCAAAAGAACATAATTGCTTGCAGCTATAGGTCAGTTTGTGAAATTACTTTAAACTAAAATGTATTTGCAATCAGTACACAATTGCATATCCTACTAAGAGTTATAGTTCTCTAATGTTATGTACCAGTATTTCACTCGAAAGATGTTCTGTTTCAGGCAGAAGGGACGATCCTATCTTGGAATTCTTGATGATGTTGAATGCTCATTGTCACTTCTTGATATTCCTTTCACGGATATAAACAATATTGTAATATTCTCTCATTCTTCATTGATTTATCTTTAAAAATGGTCCTCAAGTTTTCTTGATGATGCTTGTTTCTCCCTATACAGGTCTTGGGAGGACCCAATTGCTTATTTGTTGAGGGAGCATCAGCAACTCTTCCTTCATCAGTGGCAAAGGTGTAGTATTTTCTCCTTGCATGCATAATGTATTTACAGTCTGAACCTTCATCCTTTTACGGCCTGATGTTCTGCGAATACATTCTATGATGTCATTACAGATTTTTGCCTTTTAATTCTGCAGGTTACTTTAGATGAAAATCTCAGCGTGTCTGATTTTAGGATAATGTGGTCTTCTTCACCTGACAGTTCAAAGTTTGAATCATATTTTAGCCTGCCAGAATTTATTGAATTTCCAACTGAAATACCGGGTCAGACTGCTTATGCATATTTCTATCCACCCTCAAACCCTATGTATCGAGCCAGTCAGGAAGAGAAGCCTCCTCTATTATTAAAAAGTCACGGTATGCCATGTAATCTGAACTCATTTTTTTAAACTTTGTACAACTTTATCCCATGAAAGGGATCCTTTAAGCTGAATATGTTTTCCAGAACTTTTGTCTTTATAATGGTGATTTTTAGTATTGAAGTAGACATGTTTCAGCTAATGTCTTACTGTGGCTTTTAACTTATTAGGTGGGCCGACGGCTGAAACGCGTGGTATTCTTAATCTTAGTATACAGTATTGGACAAGTCGTGGTTGGGGATTTGTGGATGTCAATTACGGTGGAAGCACAGGTTAGTTCTTAATGTGGCTGTAGTGGAGTTTTTATAATTGATATATGCTGTTAAGCCTTGATGATCATAAAAGTTAAGAGTGGGTTACTTTTCTCCTCTTTTAGTTTTTTACTTTTTCCTTGAAGCAATATAGCATGGTTGCTTTAGGGTTACTTTCAAAATTTCTTCTTCACTTGAAGGTTATGGACGAGAATATCGTGAACGTCTTCTTGGTACCTGGGGAGTTGTTGATGTTAATGACTGTTGCAGTTGTGCTAAATTTCTGGCAAGTTCCCCCTCCCCCCTCAAGATGCTACCTTTTCTCATGATGCCTCTGAATCTATGATGCTTAAAATGCTAATATTATACAAAAATGGCAGGTGGACAGCGGTAAGGTAGATAGCAATCGACTCTGTATAACGGGGGGATCTGCTGGAGGATATACAACACTCGCTGCTCTTGCTTTCAAAGAAACTTTCTCCGCTGGGGCTTCGTTGTATGGTGTAAGTTCCTTGAAAGATTCTCGCATGGCTAATAAAATATGGATTATGAAGCTTGTTTTGGACCCTCTTCACTGTGTGATGGTTTTTTATTGACAAGTTCACATGTTCACTCCAATCAAACAGGTTGCAGACCTGAGTTTGCTAAGAGCCGAAACTCACAAATTTGAATCACATTATCTTGATAACCTTGTTGGTAATTAGTTTTGAGATACCCCTCAACTTATTTTTGCTTCTATTGTGTTTTCTTTCTTTTATTTTTGAAAATATAAAGTTACAGACGGAGTAAACTTTATATTGATTTTGTAGGAACTGAAAAGGCTTACTTTGATAGAGCACCAATCAATCATGTTAATGGATTTTCTTGCCCAATTATCCTCTTCCAAGGTTTGGAGGACAAGGTATGAGATTTTCTAACTCATTGTCGTTTCATAGACTAAAATGCAAGTGTGGATGCAGGCCCGATTATTTTATCGACTTGAAACACGTGATGTTATTTTTGCACATAATAGCTTTGCAGTTTATATGGATTGAGCTTCAAGGCTCTCATTTACTGGTTTAGTCAAGTATTTAGCAACCAGAATCTCCTGAATTACAATATCAAATTCTTCTAATTTGAATCTTTTCCCCCCGCAAGAAACTGCAACAACTTGTTTGTATATTGCAGGTTGTACCACCTGATCAAGCTCGCAAAATCTACCATGCATTAAAAGATAAAGGGCTACCAGTTGCACTTGTGGAGTACGAAGGCGAACAACATGGTTTCCGCAAGGTACACTACACCACAATACATTGCTTGACACAGCTTTACAGTTACACTGGCATTCCATTTGACCATTTATTTTTTAACACAGGCTGAAAACATCAAGTTCACCATAGAACAACAAATGGTTTTCTTTGCACGTCTGGTGGGGCACTTCACTGTTGCAGATGATATTACACCAATCAAGATTGATAACTTTGACCACTGATCAATTGATAGTACGAACGAACTCGCTTATGAATGCCTTTACGGTTGGGTTGCTGATCAGTGTCTTATCCTCCTCCCATCTATCAGAACTTACCAAAAACAGTTGACATGCTGTTTTTCTCTTGTATTTTGTGTTTCAAGAACATGATATGCAGATGAATGTAAATTAAACACAAACAAAAAAGTGAAGAGATCATTGCTCTGTTTTGTTTCATTTATTCCCTTTTCTTACAAAAGTAGTGTTTTTCTTTCCAGCAATATCAATCAAACAAAAGAATTTATGTATTTCTTTTTGTAAGCTGATGATTACAAAAAACCCAGCAAACTATTTTTTCTCCTTACTGACATCTACATTCAGCAATTCAGGTTGTCATCTAGCCACCAAAGCCATGGAAGCTGCCTAAGATCCCCTGCTTGTAAGGCAGAAACGTCTTCTTCCTCATGTCATTGGAAACCGCCTTCTTCAGGGCGTAGTGTCTCTCATGAGCCGAAACCGGCCCTCTCCTCGACACAGAGCCGAAGCTCGAGCTCTTTATCTCCTGCTGCCTGCTGTACAACGCCGTGAGCTTCCTCAACGGGTCCTTATCTGCGGCTCTCCCTTCCGATGCACTCCTAAACAGCAAAAGATCCTTCAGCTTCCATCTCTTGCTCGACTTGGAGCTCGTCGACAGCGTCAGAGCTGTCGATGATGACGGAGCAGGCTGCGCCTTCTTCTCCTCCTCCCACGGGTACTTGGAGACCCTCATCGGAGAAAGCGATCTCGCTCTGCTTCCCTGAGCTGAACCCCTGTTTCTTCCTCTCAACTGCAACTGCTCTGTTCTCTCTACTTTATCGGAATTGCTCTGTTTCTTCCTGGACGTGAACGCGCTCCAGAAGCTCTTCTTCCCTTTGGATTTCGTTGGCGGCGGCGACTCAGGAGCTGAAAGAGCCTCACTTCTTTGTATCGTTTCGGTTTCAGCTACCCCGGTACCGGAGTGGTAATCAGCTGGGGCGATCAGGGACCGGATTCTTCCGCTATCGAAGAGTTCTTCGGCTGAGACGGAGGGCGTTTGGATCTCTTGGCTGACATGGAAGGCGAAATCATCTGTCTCGGAAGAGGCTTGATCGATCAATGAGAAATCGTCGAGCTCGGAGGCTCGATCGGGGCTGGCGGGTGCGCTGATGAAGAAGAAGCGGTTGGGGAAGGGCTTAGGAGAGGAAGGATAGGCGGAGGACGGAGATGATCGGCCTCCGCGGAAGTCGAAATCGAGAGGTGGAGAAGAAGGCATTTGCAATTGCACTTCCATGCCAGCCTGCAGGTCCACAATTCTGGAATATAACTTCAAACAAAACAATGACGACGGGGATTGTTAAATAATTTATAGGCAAGTTGCACCACGTCACTCCAATTTTGAGGGTAATTGCAAAAAAAAGAGGTTACACTTTAATGTTTGAAAGGAAATAAAATCTACTCTTTAATGAGTTTTTGTTTCTTAAAACGTATGTAGCATATATCAGTGTCTTATACATTGATTTTGTGTCTTATACATTGATTTTTGTAAATAAAGAGCGGTTTTAAACATGGTTCAGACTTTAATATCTTATACCATCTCCTTGAATAGGTAAATAAAGAGCGGTCATTGCGGAGATCGAATCGGAAACCTATGGGTACTACCCACAAGTCCTTTCCGGTGAGCCATTTCGGAATAGTTATCTTATACCATCTCTATTTCAACAGTTGCATCACAATTTTTTTTCAAAATTGAAAAATAAAATACGTATTTTTTAAAATATTTTTACTCAATTTTATCAAACCTGTTAATTTTTTGGTCGAAAGTAAGATAATATATTCTCTTACTTTCGACCAAAAAAAATAATATATTCTCTTGCTAGTTCACCTATCCTCTTAGAAAATTTGCTGCATAATTGATGCTATTTATCACAATTTTAAAAATTAAGGGACTATTATCTAGGGTTATGCAAAATTTAAGGCTAATTCTTGTAATTTGGCCTAATAAATGAAGGATAGGTGGGTGAAGCCGTGAAGGTGTGCGGTTTAAGGGCGCTAATGTTGACCTTATCGTAAGCCGCCTCGGAGTTAATCTACCTATTCAAATGTCATTTTCTTTTCTCTTATTTTTAAGTATTTTTTTTTTTCGTTGATCCGACTATTTATAAATTTTTAAACAAGCAAATGGTTGGTTTCGCCCGCAAGAAAACTTGATGTGATTGAATTGAACATATTTGCCAATTTGCAAAGAATAAACAAATAACACTAACATTGAGTTTGGTAAGCAACCACGTAAGTTTTGAAATGCAAAAAGCGACCTCTATCGTGACTCGTAACATTGCCATCGTTTGGGATTTTGTTGAGAGAATGTAAAGAGACAAAGAGTTACACGTTGATAACATAAATAAGGGGCAGTTACTATACAGGCCATATTTTTTGGCCATATTAGGAAATTGTCCCCCACCCTCTTTAAATTAGCAAAATGTCCCCCCTAAAATAAAGTTGTTGAAATTTTTGTTTTCAGCAAAAAAAAAATTCCGCGAAATTTAGTTTTTTTTTTTTTCCGAGTTTCCAGAGTTGCTGAAACGGAATTGCTGAAACCTTTGTGTCACCATCTGTTTCAGCAGTCTTTTTTTTTTCGTTTTTTTTGTTTCCAGAATTGCTGAAACCCATGTGCCACCCTCTGGTTCAACAGTTTTTTTTTTCGCGTTTCCAGAGTTGCTGAAATCGGGATTTCAGCGCTGTAGTTGATGCTGAAACCCCGATTTCAGCAACGTTGCTGATGCTGAAATTGTTGCTGAAACCGTATTACGAGATATAAAATTTAGCCTATGCGGGATTCGAACCCACGTATTTGTGCATAGCTTTTAAAAGGAGATTTAAAGCAATGAACATCAAAATTCATTGCAGTCCACATTTTCAGCGATTGCTGAAACTACAATCCGCATTTCAACAATTGCTGAAATTGCCAATATCCAAATCCAAACAATGTAAAAATCAAGATAATCCATTATTTTTGTGCAATTTGATAACACTTCAAAAATAAAATATTATAAGATGCTGAAATTATAAGATGCTGAAATAAGCATTTAGCATGGAATGAATAAACAATTATGAATCAATTTGCACAAATTTGCAATGCATTTCAGCAAAATAAAGCACGCACTCATATTTGGATCCTTGATTTCGATTTTCCACATGAATTCAACAAAATAAAGGACGCATTCATATTTCAGCAAAAATAAAGCACGCATTTAGCAAGATAACTCATACTTGGAATCTAAATGTAACGAAAGATAATTAATGAGACAAACAGATCATGTATATACCTGCTTATAGTATGATGTGAAGTGCTTTGCAAGTACGTACAATTGCAAAATCTTCAGGAGAGAGTTGCTGCTTGCATTCCTTTGCTTTCACATACACCTACAAATGTGATCAAATTAAAAAAATTGAAACATTAGACTTCAATTTTCAAAATCCTCCAACACATCCATTGTTTCAACAGAGCACTATAAATAAGATCATATCGAGCCCCACTGACTGCCAATATTAATAGCAAGTTCTATAGATTACAACTTCATCCACACTTTCTTCCCCAAATGGATATAGATTGGCAACAGGAAGTCACTTACTTGCTGAAACTTGCTAACAGGAAGTCACTTACTTGCTGTTTGAAAACTAGAAAACTTAAGCAATCAATTGCAGAATCAAGTTGAGTTTAGGTAAAATCGGAAACCTCCATTGGAGGAGCTCAATTGAGCTTGCAATCAGAGAAAGTGAGTTTGTTACAACCTCCAAACAGAATTCCCGCCTTTTGTATCAATTGGAACCTTACATGAAAAGACCTATTTGCCCTTCTGTAACCCAGCTACGTCTATGATCAATTTATGATCAAATTGTAGAGTGTCCATACACACTCATATGCTGAAACTTTGATTACTTGCATAAAACTTTGATTACTTGCTGAAACTTTGATTAGTTGCAGACGAACTGCTTCGCCTGAAGAGGAAGGAAGACGGCGGGAGAGAGGAGATTTCAGCGGAGAGAGAGTGAAGAACGCGGGCTAGATCGGCCAGTGAGAGCCTCAGCGGGAGGAAGGAAGTCGCCGCTGGCCGCAAGCGGGATCTGCCGGGATCCGACTATGGAGCGGCAATCGACGACCACGAGGCCGAGATCCGCCTCAACAACGCCCGGATTTGGGCAATCGACGGCCACGAGGCCGGGATCCGCCTCAAGAACGCCCGGATCTGGGCAATCGACGGCCACGAGACCGGGATCCGCCTCAACAACGCCCGGATCTGGGCAATCGACGGCCACGAGGCCGGGATCCGCCTCAAGAACGCCCGGATCTGGGCAATCGACGGCCACGAGGCCGAGATCCGCCTCAACGACTATGGAGCGGCAATCGATGGCTCAGAGCGCGAATCGGAGAAGGAGGCGACATGGCGAATCGGAGGAGGCGACGAATCGGAGGAGGCGACATGGCGAATCGGAGGAGGCGAATCGGAGGAGGAGGTTGAGTTCTCAGATCTCCGTCCTCGATCTGCTCGGCCATGGCAGTTGCACCCTCCGTCCTCGATCGCCGCCAGTTGCACCCTCCGCCGTCGTGGAGGCGTCTCCGGTCGGGACAGCGAGAGATCAAGGAAGAGATTGAGGGAGATCGAGAGCCGGCAGGGGGATTTTGAGAGATTAGATGGCGATAGATCGATAAAGATTGAGCACGATTGGGGTTTTTCCTTTGGGTGCTGAAACGATGATAGGGATATAAGATTAGAGGGGTAATTTTGTCCAAAAAATTAAAGGTGGACAAAATTCTAATTTGCCGGACTTGGGAGACACTCCCTCAATAAGGCCCAAAAAAAAGTCCGTTGGGCAAAATTTCTCCATAAACAAATAAGCCTTAATATATAAACTAATGGCCTACTTTTCTTATTGTCAATTGATTTTAAAATGGATTTTATTCGACTTATGTGCTAGGCTATTAGCGCAAAAAAATATAGTAAGACAATCTTATTAGGTGGATTAACGCGCTAGTTAGAACTTAGGAGCCGAAGCCAGTTTGTTAGTAAGAGGTTAGCATAAATACATAGTAGGGGTAAAACAGTCTTATTCGACATTGAACTAATTAACCCAACATTGATCGAACCTGAATAGCAGAGCCGACCAATGGATTTTGGAGGCCCTGTGCCAAAATTTAAATAAATTGGTACTATAATTAAATTTTAGGTAAAAGTATGGCAGTCTATAACAATAAAAAAATTTTAACAAAACTTTCTAATCTTAAAATGAATTCAAACAACTAATTAAATACTAAAACCGCCAACCATCTTAACAATGCTAACTTCACAATACTTAGAGCTCGTTTGGTTAGCTATTTACTTCCTGGGAAGTACAAAAACACAGGAAGTGATTGATAATACATGTGTTTGGTACAAAAAATAAAAACTAAAAAACACAGGAATTAGAATTCCTGGGAATTGAAATTCCTCCAAAATGGTGGAATTCATCTTACCATGAGGGGGTGGGTAAGAACTACTTCCCCCATTTTTTTCCAAATTACTTCCCTTTTTTCCCAAATCTCATTTTTAATTTAATTTTGATTAAGAAAATTTTCAATTTATCCTTATAATAAGAAGGGCGTGTTAATAAATAAAGGCTATAAGAGTAATTTTAAATAAATTGCTATGAGATCTTCCTGCTCAACAAATTATAGGAATTGAGTTCATGTGAATTTATTTTCAACTAAACATATTTTATACTTCCCGAAAAGTAAAATTTATGGGAAGTTTATTTCATGGGAATTAACTTCCTAGGAAGTGAAATTACCATGTTTAACCAAACGAGGCCTAAAAGCAAGATGTTCTTAACATATTACATATTGAAATAATTTTTAAAAAAATAAAATTCTTAATTAATTTTTCAAAAGACCATTACTTGAAAAGTAAATTCTTCTAACATAATTGTAATAAAAGTTCAACTTCAAAAAACCTTTTTTTTATATATAAAGATGCAACAATGTTGAGAATAGTTAATAAGATTTTATACAATAATAAGATTGTGATAACAGATCCTGTTTTAAAACAAGAAGTAATTGAGTTAAAAATGAATTTATCTAGTAAAAAAAGTTAAAAATAGATGTTTGACTATAAATTAACCTAAAAAGATTTATCAACAAACTTGTTTTGAGTAGAATAAATAAAGATTATATTTCAAGAAAATTGTGAGAAGATGTTACCAAATACAGAAATAAAGCCTCATTTAAAAGGCCTACAGTTTTTTGGAAAAAAATTCAAAAATTGGGGAGGGTTGCCTTTAATGAGTCTCGAACTTGGGTGGGCACTGGGCAGCAAAAGGGGCACACTTCTTCTCACGGACCCAATTACCAGCATGCCAAACAGAAATAAGTGAAACCTTTGCAGACATCTTTATTATATTAATAGATAAAACGTAGTAGTATTTTTTATTGAGCCCCGTAAAATCGGAGGCCCGGTGCAATCGCCCACCTTGCACATGCCCAGGGCCGACACTGCTGAATAGGTATTATCCGAATCCAACCCAACATATCCAACTGTCATCTCTAAGTATTATGTACGTAACTGCACTCGAAGACGAAAAACAATTAACAAAAGAAAAAAAAACGCAATTAAGTTGACATGTTCTAAAAAGTATAAACAATCCCTATTAAGTAATTTTGACAAGGTAAATAAATTTGCACGCAAAAAAAACAAAAAAAAAGTCTTGAGGTTCTAGATATTATATATTGGTGTGTGATTGATTGTCAACTTATAGTTGGTTAATTATTTTTTTGTCAATGTTCACCTAAGCATCGATCTGATTTACGCAACTAATTAAGTTATCAAACTAAGATTTTGTCTGGTGATCGATTTCGCCACGAGTGTCGGGATTACAAGCTTCCTGGAAAGTTGGAGGCTCTTGTTTTTATACATCTGGATTCATAAATTTGATTTGTATTATTAACTTTTGGATTATTACCTTCTCAATTAGAAAAGTTTGGGTTGATTTCGTTGAATGGTGTTGGGATAAAAACATGGTCATCCCACATTGATTGTGAGTGGTGTAACAAACCAAAATATAAGGAAGGGAGAAGTTCTACACAATGACTTAATCCCCTACACACGAAATAAAAAATCTCCTTCCCTTTCTCTCTCCTCGAATTGATAGCCCCCAAATCACAAACCCTAACCTATGACGGTTGCGGCATTGAGGCGGTTCGCGAGCCATTTCAAAACCAATCAGATGATTTGATGAGCTGGTTGGATGGTTTTCTTCATGGTGCCACCGGAGTGGAAACGTTGGCCGCAATCCTGCGTTTTAATCTGCTTCATATATTCGACACTTTCAAGGTCTGTCCGATCAAGCCGAAGGGATTGATCGTACTGTTCGGGTGGAAATCATAAGAACCTTCCTGCGTCAAACATTCCCGATCCTATGCAATAGATTACAGGCAATATGTAATCTTGTCGGGGATTAGAATCTTGCCGACGTTGGGGATGAATCTTCAGAATGAAAAGATTACAGGCAATATGTTTTCTTCATGGTGCCACCGGAGTGGAAACGTTGGCCGCAATCCTGCGTTTTAATCTGCTTCATATATTCGACACTTTCAAGGTCTGTCCGATCAAGCCGAAGGGATTGATCGTACTGTTCGGGTGGAAATCATAAGAACCTTCCTGCGTCAAACATTCCCGATCCTATGCAATAGATTACAGGCAATATGTAATCTTGTCGGGGATTAGAATCTTGCCGACGTTGGGGATGAATCTTCAGAATGAAAAGTCGTGGTTCTTTTTACCCTTTCTCGTCTTCTTGCCGCCATTGCAGAACTATGTCACGTGGCTTCAGAATCTTTTTGGCGTTTAATTGAGGAAAATCAGGAAGTGTATACCAATCTCTTGGATCACTTCCAAAGGGATGCTTTTGAAAAGTTTGAGTTGGATTGGCCGATGGAACAAAATCGCTTTGATTTTTCCTTGTACCGAAACCGTCGTGCAGCTTGGGAGAGGAGGAGGAGGAGGACCTGGATGAGAAGGGAGGATGGATGATCAGAACACATAAGTTATTGTAATTATATTGTTGATCAAAATCTTTCTACTTGATTTGAGTCACTTTATATTGTTGAAGAGGTTGGGGTGTGGGGATATTGGACGTGTCTACCTATCTGAATTGAGTGGAACAAAATGCTACTTTGCTATGAAGGTGATAGACAAAGCATCCCTTGCAAGTCGGAAGAAGTTACTTAGAGCTCAGACAGAGAGGGAGATATTGCAGTCGCTGGACCATCCATTCCTTCCTACTCTGTATACCCATTTCGAGACCGACAAGTTCTCATGCTTGGTGATGGAATTCTGCCCAAGAGGAGACTTGCACACTCTAAGACAAAGACAGCCAGAGAAGCGTCTTCGCCATTTCTAAATCTCCCTCCAATCTCTTTCGTTCTTGTTCATCTCGTTGTTCGATTGTTCAATTCAACACACGAAATCCAAAATCTCACATGGTAACCCGGCCCTGTCGTAAAAACCAAAAATCGGGCGAGCTATAAAGAGATTGAGAGTCTCGACCCAGAAGAAGAAAAAAAGAAAATTGTTCAAGTGTCAACCCGATCCAGGCGGGTTGCACTTGAGGGGAAGTGTTGAGGTTGTGGGTAGAGTCCCACATTGAAAAACAATGTGAAAACCAAACCAAAATATAAGGAAGGGGGAAGCCCATACACAATGGCTTAAGCTTTTGTGTAAAGTGGTGGATCCCGACCTTATAAACAAAAATAAAATAAATTAAACCCAACACGTCCCCCGATTTGATACGACCCGGCTCGGGATTTCTCGGATTTTCACAGGAAGGGGGAAGCCCATACACAATGGCTTAAGCTTTTGTGTAAAGTGGTGGATCCCGACCTTATAAACAAAAATAAAATAAACCCGACACGACTCCCGATTTGATACGACTCAGCTCGGGATTTCTTGGATTCTCACATGGTATCAGAGCAAGTCCGAGTCGGGTCGGTTTTCTTGGCTTCGGGGCAGGCGATTCAGATGCCGAACCCCGTCGTAAAAACCAAAAAACCGGGCGAGCTATAAATAGATTGAGAGTCTTGACACGGGAGAAGATTTAAAGGGAAAAAAAATTGTTCAAGTGTTAACCCGATCCAGGCGGGTTGCACTTGAGGGGGCGTGTAGGGATAAAAACATGGTCATCCCACATTGATTGTGGGTGGTATAACAAACCAAAATATAAGGAAGGGGAGAACCCCTACACAATGGCTTAAGCTTTTGTGTAAACTGGTGAATCCCGATCTTATAAACAAAAATAAAATAAACCCGACACGACTCCCGATTTGATACGATCCGACTCGGGATTCTCGAAATCTCACAAATGGGAAGACAAGTATATATTTCGCTGCAATATTACGGGAAATTATAATCGCAAAAACTTTTGCCTAATTAGAACTGTTACGCTTTTACAACAACAAAATGTCGCTGGAGGGTCCGACTTTGCACCGATGACTGGGGTCATGTGCACGGACACACACGCGCCAGTAGCTTAGTACACAAGTTGAATGAAGTTCAATTCTTAAACCAATTTACAATAGAAGGAGTAGACAATCGACTCATATATTAGGGACGGTTATGTTCAACTTTCGATGTTGGACTCTTTTTGTCTCATTCACACTAATCGGTGCAATATATTATAGATTTTTTTAGCCAATTGACTGAATAATAATTATGATAATTTTTACATATTTTTCAAAATAAATGGGAGGAAAAAACGTAATTTTTTTAAAAAATAAATAAATTGTTTTTGTGAACTAGTTTGGAGAAGTAGCTGGAGTTTGGAATGCAGTGAATCTGTCCTAAAAATGGAAGAGGAAAGAAAAGTTATAGCCTCTATTTTATTTGTCGGATAATGAAATTAGTTGTGCTATTTTCTGGCTGCTTGACCAATACACGACTCTAAACTTCTCTTTTATGAGCTGTTTGTTGTCGATAGCTGAATTTTTCAGTTGCATGCGCATCAATTACTCGTGTGGGTTTGATAAGTCGGTAGTTTGTTAAATCTATTATATATATATAAAAAGTTTGTAACTTTTATACCGATCGATCCGGTTTCCTTTTATCCGACTTTTCAATCGAGTCTTGTTGGAGTCGATGATTTTAGTATGCATGTGTTTAGTTTCGGAGGAGGAACGTTGTAGTCTCGTGCACCCTGTTTATTAAGATCGGAATTGTCAATGTTCTTGGTTTTTGAATATCTCTCATCTTGGTGGGAGGAAAGTCGTTGGTCCACACTTCCCCAGGAGACAGGGACGGAGCCTGAAGTTTATCGGGGGGGCGCGAAGTTTTATACAAGTTGTTGATTCACTCTTCGTTAGATTTTTTTATAGTACGTTTAGCGAATCAAAACTATGATATTTTAGATTAAACGATGATATTTTAGTTTAAACAAAAACACACTGTTTTTTTGTTCAAAACGACGGTGTTTTAATTTAAAAGTGTGTCAGTAGTTGTTATATATATTTTTCTCTTTAAACGAAAAAATGATGTCATTTTAATCAATAACAATATTTTTTTCGTCTAAAAATATATCGTTTGAAACCTACAAAGTCAATATGCCACTTGTTGTTCTATTAGCATGCAATAACGTGTAACAAGATATACAAACTTTAAACTTGCATAATTTCTTATATAATTATCGAATTTAGTAACATAACCTCTTGTTTCGAAGTTCTTCGATTAAATTATATTTTCAAAATATCAAATTAAGTAAAATATAAAAGAATCGTTGTTTATTAAAAGACATTTGAAATAATTAATCTGTGTTTAACTTTCAAACGGTCGTAACTTTTTACTCGTTTATCGGATTCAGGCTTATAATATATCAAAACGAAGCTATCGACGCGTCAAACAAATATAGGTGATTCGCCGGATGGGGGGAGGGGGGGCGTATGCTCCCGCTTGCCCCCGCCTAGATCCGTCTATGCCAGGAGACATCACTTTCTTGTCTTTATACTCCAGTCTCTCCGGTTGCGAGACATCTTGAAAGCTTATAGGTTTCCTCGTATCATTGTTATTCATAGTTTCATCCCGGAGTCTCGATCCCTCGGCTTCCTCATTTGTTTGACATTTCTTTGCTTTGTTCGATTTGAGTTAGGATATCTATGTTTTAAATTATTCGTATCATGATGGTTAGCCCGTCTACTATTTGTTTCGGTCCCTCGATTTACCCAACACTGGTGTGTCGGGTATTTCGAATCATTACCTTGATAAAAAAAAAAAAAGAAGGAAAAATCGACTATGACACATGATACTTTTTTCTTAATCGTAAGTATTAATGGTCATAATTTTTTCCAAAATAATTTTCTTTTTGATTTTTTTCCAGTTTTTTATATATTAATATTTTTTCGAGGATTTCATCTAATTTTAATTAAATATTTTTTTCTCAAAATTTTATTATATTTATGGAAGATTTTTTAGCGATATATTGAGGTCTTTACAAAGTAGGTCCTTAATCAATTGGGTTCAATTAACTCGTAGTGACAAATCCAAGGGGGCACGGGGAGGCTGAAGCTTGAAGCCCCCTAGCTCAGAAAAAAAAATAGTACAAGAAAAAAAGTTTATAGGATTTTTTTCGTAATTTTTATTAATTTTTTAGATAAAATAGTGTAAAATAATTAATGAATTACTAAGTCAACTTAGTTTAGTTTAGTTGAGAAGGAGTGCTATTTATTAACTTAAGATTATGAGTTCAAATATCATTAGTCTCTTTTTTTTATAATTTTTATTTCTCTTAATTTTCTTCTACTAAAAATGTCTAATTAAATAACAAATTTAAGGTCTTCTCTAATATATTATAACAGAAACATTCTTATTTTTAAGGTCTTCTCTAATGTATTGGTAGAATTCTTTCCCACATCGAAAAGTTGATCAAGTAATGAAGTGAAATCCCTCTACCTCTCTATTATCTCCTTTTCTAAGTGAATTAAGTTTCTCTGATAATTCACAAGACACAAGACTCATCAAGAACGTATATTTGAAGCTTAGGCAACGATAGAAGTAAGACTGAGTGAGTCCGTCATGATCTTCCCCAAAATCAAGAGGCCGGACATCAACAAACTTAACATTGTTGTCACTTGTAGTTGTAGCATATATTAGCACGATTCCATTTGGAGTGAACAAGATTGTCGCGCATAGAGGGGAGGGTAGCTTTATATATTGATAGTAGAGAGATACATTTTTCAACCATATAAATGTAAGGGTAGTATAAATAAGGGATAAAATGTGTAATAAAAGGAAATAGAGGGGAAGATGTAAAAGGGTGTAGGTCTATTAAATACTAGTTGATGTATTAGGTGGGGCATTCAGACTTTTATATTGTAAACTCTCTCCTATTCTCCCTTTGTATCCTCATCTGTAACTACCATTACCATCTGATCTCCCTCTTCTAGTCTTCTCTCTCTAATTTCTTCTTCTTTCACTTCTAATCTCCCCAGATCCATACTTGATACATGACAATAAGCTATTTTTATTGAGAACCGAAACACCTTTTATATCAATATATATCTCCTCTGTTCAAACGAATGCCTCTCATATATATTTGAGTACCAAATCCCTCTTGGCGATTCTCTCCTTCCTTGAAATTGTTTCATTCTCAAGATTGGCTTGGATGTGTTGATGAAACAATTTCAAGGAAGGAGGAGTAGGTGTTTGAGTAATAAGGTGCTAGCTTGAGTGAAAGATGGATTTTATTATTAACCTCTGATTTCAAACTTTTGTCGGTCTTTTGAAGGAGGAGCTAGTAAGTTTTCGAACTTCCCTTATTTTTTAAAAACTAAGCACAAGAAAAAAAAATGATAATTGGAGTTGGGTAATTGCAAAATCAGTGCTACATCTCGTTCCTCTCCGGGGTGAGCTAGGTGGTGACCCCCTCCCTTTCTTTATATACATTGTCGATGAACGTGCTGGTGTACGTCGTAGTCTATGATCAATATACATTGGGCAAACGTAGATATTTTCCGAATGAGGGTGGAGATAAAGGGAGCAAGGAGGGCACTTTAAGAGGATATGGAGTGATCCGGGATCATCTAGAGTAATATATAATGATGTTCAAAATATAATATTTAGGATTATCTTGAGTAATATATAGGGATATCCAAAACCTAAAACCATTTTAGGATGCAACGTATATTTTTTTTTTTAAGTTTAAAATTGTTTTCTCATTTCATACCAGCGACTCAATAGGTTGACAAGTCAACCCATGATCCGACGAGTCATATAAACTCGTCAACCCACCCTAGGTGGGTTAGGTTTTAGGTTGAGATACTCCAACCCATGACCATGCATAAACCAAATTCGTGTCTTGAAATTTCTCTTTCCATTTGAGGAAGAATCACCATCACTCCACCTCCAAACATATGTTAGCCCCTGATATTTGTTTCAAGGGTGTACACTGATAAATTAATTAACATGTCACAACTAATAAACATATGTAAGGTAAAATTGTATATTAAAATGCAATAAATTTTGAATACGAAAACGAAAGATTAAGCACTCCAACCAAGAACTACGTGGTTTCTTAATTTCAACTACTCTATTCTCTCTTTAGAATCAAAAGAGACAAGACTCATCAAAAATGTATATAACATCATGCCAACAAGACATATAAAAAAAGCTACTATCTTTGAAGCTTAGGCAACGGTAAGATTGAGTGAGTATGCGATAATCTTCCCCAAAGCCAACAGGACATCAACAAACTTAACATTGTTGTCACTTGTAGCATATATTAGCACGATTTCATTTAGTGTGAAAAAGATTGTTGCGCATAGAGGGGAGGACACCTTCATAGATAGATAGTAGAATGAGATACAGTTTTCAACCTTATAAGTTTCCTAAAATCAGTCAACCCGATTGACATCAGTTTAATCAACAACTCAACTAATCCACTCAATTCCGTGGATACAACTTCAACAACTAAATCAAGAAAACGAATTACCTTTAGAGATTCAACGTGGTTTTGAAGCTCATGCAGTACCTCATAATTTTTTGGGTTGGGTTTCTCGAGCTCTTCTTGGAATGGTCGATCATCTGAATCTTGCTTTTTACCAAGATTCCTAAAACCTTCAACGGTTTCTAGAATCGAATCAATTTCTTCACTCTTGTCTTCAATCGGGGGCCTTGATCGATTTCACTTGGTCTATCATTATTTTCTTGATTTTCCGATAACATTGTTCATTTTCTTGATTATTCGTTTGTAAGGTAGGAGGCGGCAACCTCCATTGAATTGTTTAGATTCTTGTAAAAACGTCAATTAGATTCTTACAATCGCAGCTCCTGTTGCTCACTAGTTGCCATAGTCGGTGTTCTTCCAATTTGTACGTAGTTGCCATAGTCGGTGTTCTTCCAATTTGTGATTTTTAGTCAACAAAAATCCAATAAAGCTGCTGAATTTTACTGCTCTAAGGTTTAATAAGGAACACTAAGACATGTTAAATTACAGTGGGTCATACGACGTGGGAGTCACATGCGCCCAAGCGCAATGTGCTAATCAAGTCAAGCACACAAGTCGAATGGGGTTCCATCCTAAAACCAGTTGACATCAGGAGGACCAGCTCACCCACTTATGTACAAGGTTTGGATCTACTCTATAATATAATCAACCTGGGATACTATCCCATATCACATATTCTCAACATAGTTACGTATTTGGCCCAATGGTTATTTATCCTTTTTTCCAAACTTGAAAGTGCCTCCAATCTCAAGCTTCACTCTCGTTCCATCCTCCTTTCTCATACCCGTCAGGTGGGCGAGCGGCCAATCGGGGACTATCCGACTATCGATCAATCCATCGAGCTTTCCCCAAATGTCCGCTCTGACACTTTCCCTCTCGAATGTGTTGTATATTCCCTTCTTTTCACCCCTTTATTTACTATCCACACACGTTATTTTAGAATGATGAAAATTATATAAAATATTAACATTTTTAAAAATTAATTAAATAAATTTGATATTTTATATAATTTTTTACTACTCTAAATAAACATACATAATAAATTTAAATTATACTCCATCCGTCTCAAAATTTAGGTCGTTTGACTTTTTAGCACGCTTTTTAATGTGTTAAAAATTCTATAAAATATTGATTTTTTAAAAAAATTCAAAATTTGAAACTTATTACTAATAAGTTTGAAATTGTTTTAAAAATTTTGAAAAAAAAATAATATTTCATAGAGTTTTTAACACATTAAAAAGCGTGCTAAAAATTCAAACGACCTAAATTTTGATACGGATGGAGTATATTTTTGCCACAGATGGAATACTAAAAACATAGAAAATCTATATCTATATAATACTTTAAATCAGAAGACTTTGATGACGTGTCATCTTCTCCTTGATTTTAGGTAATTTAACCAATTCCTTATTTTCTACTTTTTTATTTTTTCCTCTCTCCTATATTTAATTATTATTTCCTTTAATTATTAATTTCATTCTTCCCTTTATCTTTTTAAATCAATCATATTCTTTCTTTTAATTCCAACATATTTTTTAACAATTGGGCTTAATTCAAAACATTGAATTCAATTTAATATAGCTACTAGGATTATCGCAAATTGATTTCCTTTTAATTATTTTTTTCTCCTTCTTTTTATCTTTTCAAACCAATTACATTTTTTTAATTTTTTTTATCACATTTACTATATATATTCTTAAAATAAAAGAGTTTTAGCCTATATTTACTTTTTTTTATCTCTTTAAATCAATCTATTTTTCCCTTTAATTTTTATTCTTACTATTAATCTACATGTAAATATTTATATATTGTAAATACCTAATGTTTATATACTACTTAATATATAAGCCTTTCTGATGATATGACATAACCAATAGTATCATTTTAGATAACTGTTATACCACATAACATTTAAACAGCGTTACAATAATATTATTATTTTTACTAAGTGATTTAAATATTCATATTTATATATTATACTTTTACATGATATTTTTTAAAAAATAATTTTTTAAGATATTTATAAGATACATTTATGGTAAAGATTTTAATGAATTTTATATCAACTTTTATTAATATTTTATAATATTATTTTTTATATTATCAAGGTTTTAGATTAAAAAATCGCGTCATGGCGCGGGAATTGTACTAGTTAAAGTTGTATCGTTGTTGGGCCATCTTGTTGGATCCCTTGACCCTTCCCATCCAATTTTGCTATCTTTGACAACTATGGTGTTGGGCTTCAATTGGTTTTGTTCTCAACAACTTGGTTTCTTGCTTTGTCTATATGGCCCAGGCACCCTATGTCCTATGAGGATTGGTGGGGGGTTGACCAGGTCTACTTCATCTTTGGGATTACTCCATTGCATTGTCATAAAATCCGATAATCTCAATCTTATTAATCAACTCAGTAGCAACTCATTTTGTTTTCTTTTTTAGGTGTAATATCTGATGAAATTTGTTGCTTTCATCTTTGATCGTAGGTTTTTAAAATCACTAGTGTAAGCCCCGTGTCTAAGATACGGGTATTTAATATTTGGTTATTTTTTTTTATTTTACAATCTAATAACAATATAAGTAATTTAGAGAGGATAGTGGTAGGAATATGTTAAAAAAATACACAAAAGAATTTAATAATCTATAAAGACGATGAAATAATAAAAAATAAAATAATGGTTCGTTAGAAATTTATTTATAAATCCTTAACCGAATAATTTCTAAACAATAATATAAAGAGAAGTATTATCGCAATGTAAGATCAAAATGGCAATTGATTATACATATATAATAAACTTTATTAGATAGCTAAAGTATTTTTAAAAAGGTTAATAATAGTGATTTTATTAAAAAACTATTTATTTTATAATAAAATATATCATATAGTTTTTTCTATAATTATATCATTTTCTCTGATTTTATTAATAAACTAAATAGTTTTATATGTGAAATTAGTTTAATTTCATGAATATTTAAAAATATTTTAGTGGGGTTAGTGGGGTGGTTAGTGAACTTAGTGGGTAGTTAGTAAAGGTGTGGCGGTTACCATGAAGATGTGGCAAAAATTAACCACATGGATGAAAATTAGTGGTCCACTTGGATGTAGAAAAAGGAGTAGAAGATGTGGAATCCTTCGTATGATGACATGTGGAATGAAGCCTCCTCGTGAAGCCACGTAGGCGGGAGATGCTTCTGTTTTTAGTATTAGTATAGATGTTTGTAGGACATACATGTAATATGATTGCTATTGGTAGATCCAGGGGCTCGGGGTGACGTCAACCTCCTAGATCGGAAGGAAACCATTTTTTCCTACTAAAACCTAATTAATGGAAGGAAACCATTTTTTCCTACTAAAACCTAATTAAATAAAAAAATAAAATTTCTCTCCAATATATCAAAACAAAAACATTTTTTTCTAGATATCAACTCCTAGAAAAAATCATGTGTCCACCGCTGATTATTAGACGCTTTAGCGCATCCACATTCGTGAAACTCACTCGGGTTCCTTAACTCCACTTTTTATATTTCTCTCTCCTTAAAAAACCCAATACAATTTTTCACCCACATCCCTAAAACCCTTTAAATTTTTATTGGGACCCACCTCTTTTTTTACTCTCACTCTCTCTCCTCATGTTGGCCCACCTCCTCTCCATTTTCTATCTCTCTCTAGGTTTTTAAAGGTTTCTTATCACATCATTCCTAAACTCCCCTGCTTCTTCAATTTTTTATTAATTGATTTCTTAATTTGGGTTAAGACACCCCATTGTGGACGCTCTAAACACTAGGTGAAATATGATATTTTTGTCGATAAACTTCTGTAGGATATATTTTAGGTCACATAATTTGACTTATATAATTTGTTACCTTCTTTAAAAATAAAATAAAATATTCTACTAAATATATTTATTTTTTTGTAAAAAAAAGGATAGTGGAGAGTTTTAATTATTAAAAAAGTTAGTTTTTTTTTTTGAGCTCAATTAAAAAAGTTAGTTGATTTCACAGCATACCTCCTTAATTATTCTGAAGTTTTATTCCAACGTCCAACTAAGTATAGTAATTAATATTTACCAAACACTCATTAACGTCTAAGTGTACTTATTAAGAAAATCATATTAATTAAATTTAAATTAATTGCCAATTGGTGTAAGAGTATAATAGAAGGTGAGCATATGTTGGCGTTTGACACGGTTAATTAACTTAAAAACGGGGTCAAATTTTGACTTTCAATTATTATTGATCAGTTTGGCTAACCAAACCCCAATTTCATATAAATTAAATCATATAATAAGAAAACACTTTGTACTTGTTTTTTGTTTTTTAGGGTGCACTTGTTTACGAATCACTACGTTATTAAATTCGTAGAGAGGAGCGTTTTTTTACAAAAATATTAAAAGAAAATCATAAATTATCATTATAAAAATTAAAACTAATAAGTGTGTGTATATATATATATATAGTATGATAAATACACCCATGCCATTAAAAAAAAATACACCTATTCAAACGCCCTTGCTTGGTTAGAGCTTCTACAACAACAAAAACGACTCAATATATCCTATGATAAAGCGGGGTATGGTGGTCAGGATATATATATACGCACTCTTTTCTCGACTTAGTCGAAAGAGTGTTTCCGATAGATCCAAAAAGAACAGAACAAATGTATAGAATGAAGACATGAAAAACAATGGGTAAACTATTGAGTCTGAAAAGCAACAAAATGCAACTATAAAATAGACACTCCGCTCGGATGCTCCTCCGCCACTGGTGTCTATCTAGAGTCAAATCTTCCGAAATGTTCAAAAGGTTAAGGCACTCGCAATAAATTTTATGAATAAACGAAAAATACCCAAAATTAATGTAAACGCAGGCAGTAATGCATAGGAAGGAATCGAAATGTTTGATAAAATGGACTCTTGCTTATATATACACCCATAAGGTCAAAGGATTTGGTAGCCCTCTCGTTGACCAATCAGTTATAATGTGAAGGAATTGGCCGGTAGCGTGAAGAGATTTGGTTGCATTGTTTAGGTGATCAACAAACTAACCTTAATTGCTACTTTTTGGTTCACATTGTGAAAAAAACATATACAAATTTTTACTTAACCACACTTGTGATTAGCTAGATTTATTAATCACAATACAATACAGATAACGTTTTGTCGTAAGATTGTATCCTATCATTCGTCATCTCTTCAACGAGGCCTACTGTCTACACCTCTCCTACCAAATGAAAGGCCTAATACTTTTCTTACACTAACTCATAAAAGAAAGAAAAACAATTGACAATCTTGTGTATAATCATTAATTATCAACATCATTAGCAAAAACAGATGAAGAAAAAAAGGGCTAAACTAAACTTTGGTAGAAAAAAAAAAAAAGCATGGTCAACATGAATAGTAAAACAAGAGAAGATCAACTCAAATAATCTAAAGGACAAGTCAAACAAGTAGCTTTGAGTATAAACAAACCCCACAAGCCAAAAACACTCCCTTACAAAAATGCACATTTAATTTACTAGCTGTGTATTTTTCATCCTCACCAAAAAAATGGCAACAACTTTGAACTCCAAAGCATCAATAACTCTCTCCAATCTCCCTTTCTCCATCTTATTACTATTGAGTGTATCATCCATTGCTCAATGTGGTATAGTTTCTTGGAGCTTCGAAGACGAGTTGTCAAGGGAACCACCCTCTTGCAGTGCCGCGGTTTCTCCAGCCCCTCAAACGGGGAAGAGAGAGCATGACAAAGTCCATGGCTTGCCAGGTCAGCCTCGAGGACCCAAGTTCCACCAGTATTCTGGTTATGTTACTGTGGACCCTCACGCGGGGAGAGCCTTGTTCTATTACTTCGTCCAGTCACCCAAGAGAGCTTCCGAGAAGCCCCTTGTCCTCTGGCTTAATGGAGGTAAATCCACTTTTTACCTCGCAATTTACATTATAAGCATATCTTACCAAACACGTATATATATGCTTTTCGATTGTGAACTCTCCAGGACCTGGTTGCTCTTCGGTTGGAAGCGGAGCCTTTGAAGAGTTGGGGCCATTTAGGGTTAAAAAAGATGGTAAAACTCTCCATAGGAATCCATATGCATGGAACCGAGGTAAGCTTATTGTGATTTTTTTTAGGATACATTATTCATGTTCTCGAGAAAAATACACTCATAATAGTTTTAACTGTCGAGTCAGTTAAATATGCAATTTTTTTAATAATCAGAGGCAAATATCATCTTTCTTGAATCACCTGCTGGAGTCGGATTCTCATACTCCAACACAACCAGCAACTATGAGCAGAGTGGCGACAACACAACCGCCCTCGACACCTACAACTTTCTAGTGAACTGGCTAGAGAGGTTTCCCGAGTACAAGACCCGCGATTTCTACATAGCTGGAGAGAGCTATGCAGGCCATTATGTGCCTCAGCTCGCGCATCTTATCCTACACTTGAACGACTGCACCAACCACACAACCATCATCAACCTACGAGGAATCGCGGTATATCCTAGCTAGATAACTTCTCCTTTCTTTTTCCATAATGTAGTTAAGTTGAACTATATGTGAGTTGAGGTGATTTTGTGGAACAGATAGGGAATGCATTGATAGACGAAGAGACGAAACAAAGAGGGCAAGTGGATTTCTTGTGGAGCCACGGTCTCTTGTCGGATGAGATCCACCATGGATTGATCTCCAATTGCGAGTTCTCTTCACCAAGAAACCAGTCCAAGGCTTGCAAGAGTTACACGAAATCCGCTAATGACATCCTTAGTGACATCTATCCCTACGACATCTATGCACGCCTTTGCAACTCTTCTGGACCTTCGGTAAGATCAATCCTTATTCGCGGTCTTATGATGAAGATTGAATAAGGATCTATCTTAACCGTTGGTGTTGGTAACCACAGGACACCGCATATGATCCATGTAGCGACAATTACGTGCACTCGTATTTGAATTTACGACAAGTTCAGGACACTCTTCACGCTAATGTGACTAGACTTCCTTATCCATGGCGGACTTGCAGGTATATATATAGCTTCTTTTGCTGCCTCGACACTTGCTTTAGCCATTGATGAACGCTTTTCTTTTGAAGTCCAAACATCACGAGGCATTGGAGGGACAAGGCAGTGACGGTCTTACCGTTGATTCAAGAGTTGATGGATAAAGGGCTAAGGGTTTGGTTGTACAGGTAAGCTAATGTGTGAAGTACTAAAGACATCAATTATCAATACATATGATTTCATACTTAAATTTTACAGTGGAGATGTGGATGGTGTGATACCGGTGACATCAACTAGATACGCGATAAACAAAATGAGGGTATCGGTTAAGAAGCCATGGCGCCCTTGGTACATCAGCGGCGAGGTGATCTTAGCTTAGACTGCATTATTATATTAATTATATATTGTCAAGTTGAACAATGCTATGTAAGTATTTTCTTATGATTGGAGTTTGAAGTTAAATTTGTTGATGATTGTTGACATCAGGTTGGAGGATATGTAGTCGGGTATGAAAAGAATCTAACATTGGTGACAATACGGGGAGCAGGACATTTCGTGCCCAGCTACCAGCCTGCGCGAGCATTGATGGTCTTCTCGGGTTTTGTCACCGGAAAGCTTCCTCCTCCGAGAACCACCTAGGCAACAAAGAAGATACAACACTACAGGAGTTAGCTAGACGCCTAGACACGGAGAATAAAAATGGCCATACACAAAAATGCACCTTTGACTCATGTACATACTCTTATATATATATGCAATGCAGATTGCAGGCATCAGTGTATATTACTTCCATGAGATAGATGATACATCTGATCAAATGGGTAAATCGCTTTTATTTACATTAAGGCTTTGTTTGTCCTGAGTTAAGCTCACACCTTGTTATCTTATTGATACAAATAAGTCTTTATTTTTAAATATTGCTATTCAGAGATACACTACCAGCTTTAAGCATTAATATGAAGTTTCCATTTGTGTGTATTAGTTTACAAAAAAAAAAATAATTAAAGTGAAAGTAATGGGAAAGGTAGGAGACTAGGAAGGGTCAAGGACTCAAGGGCTAGTGAAACTACTGTATTTTTTTCTTTAGAAAGTAGCGTAAAAGCCAAATACTATAAATGTAAAAACCCCAATGTAAACGTGCCTCTGTCACCAATATACAATATTCATATATGTTACTTAGAGCAACCACATCAATGATTTTAGTGGGTTTTTAAGGGTAAAATGTCAGAAAAAGTAGGAGAGAGGTAAGGGTTGAAATTAAAAACCCATAGGAGAGTTTTGTACTTCCAAACTCCCTTAAAAACCATGAAATGGGACCCACATGGAGCAAAGGCCGGTTTTTACAATTGTTTAATATGTTTGCATGGGGCCCACTACACATTGTTGAATTTTGATGTTTGGAAGTGGGGTATTTATTGATAGTATTAGGCCATTTTTGTATTCTTTTATATTTATTTTAGCTAGTTTTTAGTCATTAAATATAAAAAATAAAAAATAATCTTTTTATTAAAATTCATAATTTATTTTAAGCTATTAATATACACCAATATTATATATGTTAAAAAAAATATAATACATACATAAATAATGTACAACATAATATTTTTATGCATATTGTATTATAAAAAAATTCAAAATTATTTTAGATATTATTAAAAAAATTATCTATTTATAGACACTAACATAAAATTAAATAAAATTGTTAAAGATGGTACAAAGATGTGAAGTATTTTTTTCCACCGAAATTGTTAATTAAAGATGAATTTATGAAAAAATAAAATTAAATAATCTATTTTCCTATAAATATGTCCATCTCCTTCTCTTCTTCCACACATCCATCCACCATCTCCTCAATTCTCAACTTCTCCTATTGAATCTCTACAATCTTGAGATGGATCCAAATGACCCACAACACCCGTACAACTTCCGAAATTTTTTTACTAGTATGGAGAATTCCTCAAGTATGAATCCTCAACATCTTTCCTACTCTCCAGATTTTTCCAACTTATATTCATCACAATCTCCCATGACCCATCACTCTAATGCTCAAAACTTCTCATCAAATCCCAACTTGTATTCATCGCAATCACCTATTACCCCTACATCTCATGGGAGCTCTTATGGGGTGAATATGTGGAGCCAAGCGGAAGGAGTGGCAAGTCTTGATGATATTCAAGATTCACCCCTAGAGGCTAACCATGCAAGAGGCACTCGTGGGGGAGCATCTCGTGGGAGGGCCACACGTGGGAGAGGGGCTCGTGGGAGATCCGCTCGAGGAAGAGCCACTGGTGAAAGGGGAGCTAGAAACTCATGGAGCAAAGGTGAAGATTTGTTACTCATTAGTGGTTGGATTAACACAAGCACTTGCATGGGATATTACTTTGGTAGGGAGGATAATGAGAGCTTGTATAATCCTTCACAATATGATAGTGGAGGACGAGCGAGAGAACTACAGTCTTTCCTTTGATTTGTCGCAGTTCGATCAAGCTGAGGATACCGACACTTCGTATTCAAATAGGCGACCCGTCCCCATGGAGAAATACATTGAAAAGCGAACGCAACTTCGGAATAAAATTACACACTATGCACTGAAGCAAGATCTGGTTGAACACATATGGCAAAAGTTTGGAAATGGCTATTAGGAAAATTAAAATTTTCTTCAAGCATTTCATGTAAGATTAAGAGTACTCTTTGTATTTTATTTTTATTACTTTTGTATTTCGATGATTTTCCATTTCATGTATGATGGAGAGTACTCTTTGTATTTTATTTTTATTGTTTTTGTATTTCGGTGGTTGTTTTGTTCCAATAAAGTTGTTTGCATTAAATTTTATTATCTAATTTTACATTTTGGATATTTTAAAAAAAAAATTATTATATACTATTATTATATTAATTAACGCAAAATATAATACATATATATAGATAATATATAACATATTATTAATATGTTTATTTAAATATATAATAAATAATAATTGGTGAAAAGTAAATTAAGAAACTCTAGAAACTTATATTGATGTGGACGAAAAAGTAAGTTGGGGTTTTTAAGGAGAGAGAAAGTGATAAAGTGATATTAAGAAACTCTAGAAACCCGCATGGATGCGGATGGTCTTATATATGTTAATCTGAATTAGTATACCACAAATGATTTTTCTAATGTGTATTTATGGAGACATTAAACAATCCCAAAAAGAAATATTTTCATTTAAAAAATATTTTCTTTTAGTTTTAAGGTGTACTCTTAAAATTAATGTATTAAAACTAAAATATCTTTCCTTTTGTAGAATGCATAAAAACTCACTTTGTTCAATTTACCATACCAAATTCAAATTTCAAACTCTTTTTTTTTTTTCCTTTTTTATAAGAAAAATATTTGGTTGGCGAGACGGAACTAAATCTGTTGTCTTCCGATAGCATCCTTTCAGATGTGGTCAACCAGATCGAGGTGTTCCAAGATAGCACTTCCCGGGGAATGGTGGCATATATATGTGCGATCTTATCTCTGCTACCAAATTTCCTTCCTAAAGATATGCTGAAAGGATGCACTCGAAGAAGACGACGTGAAGATAACAATGTCATAAATTATTATCTTAATTTCCCTTGGGCAGCACCATCTACCCGTTGTACTATTAATAATACTACCTTCGTTCAGCAATAGATGTCGTTTGACTTTTTGACACGTTTTTTAAGGAGCTAAAAATTATATAAAATATTAATTTTTAAGTAATTTTTAAATATAATATAAATACTTATTAATAATAAGTTTCATATTATTAAAAAAAAATGTTAAAAAAATTAATATTTTATATAGTTTTTAGCTCATTGAAAAACGTGTCAAAAAGTCAAACTACATCTATTTCTGAACGGAGGTAGTAGTTAATAATTCCCCTTCAACTTCAATGTGTCTAATCCCTATTTCTGTTGTCTTTTTTACTCCCTTTAGGAGTGCTAATGCTTTAATCTTTATGGGTGACTGTTTCTCACTTTTTTCATATCCGGTGTCAATTGTTCGTCTGTGTTCATCTCATTGCAGATCCATCAAAATTGAGCTTAATCTTTATGTGCAGGCCTTTTCCCATTTGGTTTTATTTCTGTTCCGCTAGTTTGTGGTTGTTCGAGGTTTATGTCGTTGTTTGAGGCTTTGTTGTTGTCGCTTTAGGAATAATTCAATTTCAGTGTTGTTTATTTTCAAAGATAATCTTGTTTCTAAAGAACTAAATACACCACCATATAATGCATGGTGACTTCATTAATTTGTGATGTTGGGTCAAATTTCAAACTCTAAACATTATTAGCAACATATATAACTTTTGTCTATTGACAAGATATATTGTAAGCATGCAATTGTATTCAAATCCTTTTCATTTTTTACAAAATAATTACGTTTTGACCCGATACCTAAAAAAACCCTAAATCAAAATATACACGCTAGTGAGAGAATGTGAGATGTGCAGCCCTAAGTCGACAACGGTGGCCATGGAATGCTTGTACTGATCAGGGGTCCCAAGAATGGCCTCCTGGTGATCCACCGAATGCTAAGAGGATGTGGAAGACGATGATAGGGGGAAGTCGAACTAAAAGTACGTGATCGACCAGATAGCACTGGCACTGAAATTGTGTAGGAAGTGCTTACTTGAGTTGGCGGGGGAGTTGACGTTCTTTAATCATCAAAGTTTTTGGAGGATTTGTGGACATCGCCGACCTCGCAACCGTCTTTTCAATAGACAAAGAATATCTTGCCAATAGACATTCTCAAATCTCAATCTATAAATGTATTTTATTTTTCATTTTTTTAAAAAAATTTTGAAAGTAAGAAGAGAATTCCCACACGTTTTATCAACAACAAAAATAATAATAAAAAAAATTAAATCTTACATTAACTATAACATTACATATTTTTATTAATTATGCTTTTTAACCTAGGCTCAAGGTCTAATGACATAATTTACAAAACTTAGTTTAAAAATGCTTTAGCTTTTGTTATTAACCTATGAATATAGATTAGAAAGACTTTATTAATGATAAAATGACTTTTTTTTTTTTGGTAGAATGAAAATGAAAATTACATATATACAGATGACTCAGATTCCATTTCCAACTAAGCAAACGGTTATCCCTAAATTGAGCATCTACCTTCCAAATTATATACTCCACAGGCACAGCACAGTGCTGTATCCTTTTTTTCTTCCCTTTTCCATGCGAAACACGAAAACCCCCACGGATTCCGAATTTCCAATGAGCACAACGCAAACAGTAATATGCCTTTTTCAGGCTCCCCAGATGCTCTTTTCGTTCTCTCATTTTCCTTGAATTTTTATTTTACCGCCTTAAATTATTAATTTCACTTCTTTTCCATGTTCATGTGATCCACATGCCGATGTGAACTTGTGATTGCTCTCTCTCTCTCCTCCTCTTCCTGTCCCAGGTAACATATCTTTGTTCTTTTCGAACTTCTCAATTTCCGATTCTAATTTGTACAATTGAGTGAAATTTTGTGGGGTTTACTTGCATTGCCGGATTTCATTTGCTGTGAATTAGTGCTAGGGAAGGTGCAAGAGGATTGATTTTTTTTGATTCGTCGGTTTTCGTTTGAAGATACAAACCCTAATCGAGCTTGAACTGGTTGAGCTCATTTATGTTTCAGGATCCAAAAAGACCGAAATTTCATCTCTGTAAATAATAAATTGGTTATAAGGCTGCTTCTCCTGTAAGTAGAGTTGAACCTTTCTTGTCGGTAGCGAGATGATCAATGTCAGGAAGTCAGGAACTGATTTAATTGCTCGGTTCAGCATGGTGCTTAATTATTGCTTATTATAGGAAAGAGGGAAAATTAGGTATAATGTACGAGAGCTTGCATTCACGTTCATGGGATCTTTTGCAAAATGGAAGTATCGAATTGTGGCTGTCTGAAAATATTTTTTTGCATAATTTGGTTGTTTGTTGGAACGGAAAATTTGACAAAGGACCCAACTTTGCCATTTTTGTTGACTTGAAAAACCCTGTTTCAGTTTATAATATACTATATAAAAAAATTCTCATCGGACTCGATAATTTGGATTTATGTCCAGGTTTTAGAAGCTTTTACTTGCGGTGGAATCTGCTCAATGGAATTTTGAAGTACTCCATTGTTTGTTTGGGCAAAAGAGCTTGTAATATGTCTAATAAGCAAGGGGTTGGTTTGCTGGATACATTCAAAATGGAGAGTGTCAGAACAATATTGACTCATCCATATCCTTATCCACATGAACATTCTCGCCATGCCATCATTGCAGTTGTAGTGGGATGCCTGTTTTTTATATCGTTTGACAATATGTACACTTTTATACAAGGGCTAGATAACAACATTAAATGGTGGTGGATGTATGTATGCTTGTTTGGATTCTTCTACTTCTTCTCATCTCCATTTATTGGCAAGACAATTAAACCAAGTTATTCGAATTTCAGTAAATGGTAAGTCATTCTTCCTCTTAACCGGTCTCCTTTTTCTGTGTTCCTTACTATCAAATAGATTTTCAACATGTGTCATTCATTGTTATTCACTTGCCACATTCTCTTTTTTTCTTTTCTTTCTTATTTTTTGTATGCAGGTATATTGCCTGGATTTTAGTGGCAGCTGTATACCATCTTCCTAGTTTTCAGTCCATGGGGGTGGATCTAAGGATGAACCTTTCAATGTTTTTGACAATATACATATCATCCATTTTGTTCCTTTTGTTCTTCCATCTTATATTTCTTGGTCTTTGGTATGTGGGTCTTGTTGCTCGTGTAGCTGGTAGTAGGCCTGCCATTTTGACCATCCTTCAAAACTGTGCTGTAAGTGCCAAAGGTTCATTGGCTTCAAGATTCATTTGATCTAGATTCAGTTCCAGCTGCACATCCTCCTTATATTATGTTTATCTTTGTGCAGGTCATTAGTGTAGCATGCTGTGTGTTCTATAGTCACTGTGGCAATCGGGCAATTATGAGAGAAAGACCCCTTGGTCGGAGAAACTCTAGCTGGTTTGCTTTCTGGAAGAAGGAAGAGAGAAACACATGGTGGGCAAAATTTTTGCGCATGAATGAGTTGAAAGACCAAGTTTGCTCTTCTTGGTTTGCTCCAGTTGGTTCCGCGAGTGACTATCCTCTCCTCTCTAAGTGGGTGATTTATGGAGAGGTAAAATTAGAAGTCTAAAGTTTTCTATACTTTTTCGTTTGGATGCATGAGTTTGTAAAATTAACAAGTTCCTTACCCTTTGGCAGCTTGCTTGTGACTCCTGTTCAGAATATACAGATGGAATCTCTCCCATATATTCTTTGTGGGCTACTTTTATAGGCCTTTACATGGCCAACTATATAGTTGAGAGATCAACAGGGTGAATCTTACTTCTCAACTCACACAGTTTATCTTAAGCTGCATGGTTTGTTATATGCTTTTAATTTGAAGTCCAATTTATACCATCAGCTTAAGTTGCATTTCCCCTTATTTATCAATCATATGAGTCTTGGAAGTAAATCTTTCTGAATGAATTTAGAATGAGAACCAGGAGCTTAAAATTTTGACTATGAAATATGAAGTTAATGGTTGAGATTAAGAAGTCCAATATCGTAGCAACCTTCTCTATCCTATCTTCTCCTGTCCTGCAAATAGACGGGTCTTTCTCTTTTCCTAATTTTTATCTCAATCATGCATTCCAAGAGTTGATTCACAATGAGCATTCTTCCTTACTTAATACGGAGTATGGTTTTTCACCAATTTCTCATTAATATAAACGCTCCTTTCTGATAAACATGTGGAGTTATTGATTTACCTGCATTGAAACGCATTGAAACCCAGGAAGATGTAAGATGCTTATGTGAAACTCACGTGTAATAATTCTGCAGATGCTTGTACTTTTTTTCTTTCTCCCTTTTATTTTTTTTATTTTTTTTTGATTTTGAAGGTAAATATATTTAAAACTGGAAATGAAATATTTACAATAACGTCAAAAGGCCATAGACTTTGCTAGGGAATCTAGCTAGCCTTCTAAGTGAGTAAGGCTCACATCCTTTGCTACCAATTGGGGCGTTTAGGACTAAGTCCTCGTGTGGTTCCTATCGCTTCAAGCCAAGGCTATCGGAAGTCGGACACACACCTCAAAGTGTAGCATAATATACCCTCCCCTTCGGCTATGCCATCAAGGAGGCTATATCATACTACACCGAGCACCCCATATCCATGAGACTACATGCCTTTGGTATCCCCCATAATCCAGAATAGGATACAAACAATGACAGAAGGCAACGGTTACAAAATGTTGCCTTAACTTAACTAATGCAAAGTCATGCAGTAGATGAATCAATGTAGGAATTCAAAAAGGTGCGCCTACATTGTCTTTTCAGCTCTGTTGTGGGATGTCAATGCTTTCTTCCCTAAGCAATCCTTCCTGGAGTGTGTTAGCTGAGTTGAAAAATAGAGAGTGGGAGTGGCTCAGCTGCTTGTAGACATGGGTCTTTATGAGATACACAATTTGATCCGGGCTCTTGGTAATATCTTCAAATATCTTCTCATTTCTTGTCTTCCATATATAGTAGACCGTTGCTCCCAGGGCTGCTCTTTTTGCTTTTGAAATCCATCCCTTCCCTCTTGCTTCCTTCTTCATCCATTTAAGTGCTCCTGGCATGGTACTCATGTCTCTCCATATGCCCAACCATGTTTTAACCTGCATCCAAATTTGGGAAGAAAAATCACAAGCAAAGAAGATATGTTCATGTGATTCTGGAGCTTGGTTACATAGTATGCAATTTAAGTCCACTTCCCTTGATTTTATTTTGTCTTTAGTCGACAGCCTCTTCTTTGCAGCTAGCCATAGTATGAATGAGTGTTTTGGCATTAGGCTGGTGTCCCATACTACTGAGGCCCAAGGGGGCTTTGGCAGTTTTCTTCTGAAGTGGTCATAAGCAGCTCCTATTCTGAATTTGCCTCCTTGGTACCATGAATTTGCCTCCTTGCCTCCCTTTTATTGCTTCTGTCTTATGCTTCATTGGTTTCTGATAATGGACAGATGGGCTCTAACGCATCCGCTGCCAGTTAAAGAATACGAGAAACTGAAGAAGAAGCAGGCAAAGCCTGATTTTTTAGATATGGTTCCGTGGTATTCAGGGTAACCGATCTTTGTCCCTTTTTTCCTTTTCAACCCTGTCATATGGGAATTTTGATTTTGAGGAGGTACTCGCAAGTTGAAGAGTTTGTTTCTCATTGGATTCACTTGCTTTTTCAGGACATCAGCTGATTTATTCAAGACCGTTTTCGATCTTCTGGTGTCTGTAACAGTTTTTGTTGGTCGGTTTGACATGCGCATGATGCAGGTATTTAGGTGTTAAAACTTCTTTATGCAGTATTATGCCACTTGAATTGTTCATCATTGAAAAAGTAAGCAAAAATGCGGTATTATGGCACTTGAATTCTTTATGCAGAGGAGTTATTTTGCATGATATCCTTGAGCTTATCTTAGATGATACAACCTTCTTTATTAAGCTAGAAGTTGACATTAGGTACCTTTTACCTTTTCCCTTGCCTGTGACCTCTTGCCATGCACTGTGCTGCAATGAAATATCATCGAAGTTCTCATTATCGCTGTTGACTTTTCTGAATCTCTTGTCACAAGGCATCCATGAATCCTGAACAAGATGGATCCCAACAAGAAGGTCCTTTTTATGATCATTTTAGTGAAAAGGAGGAATTTTGGTTTGACTTCATGGCTGATACTGGTGATGGAGGCAACTCATCTTATAGTGTTGCCCGATTGCTTGCTCATCCTCACATTCGGCAGAAGATAGGTGATTCTGAGCGCTGCCTTCCTCGCGGCAACTTGTTGATTATAGGAGGAGATCTTGCGTAAGCTCATCCTGAATGTCTTTTCATTTCTATTTTATGCTTCACTTGTTGATGTGTATTAGGTTTGGCGGTTCCAATTTGCACAATGTCAAGTTCATCCTTTGGATAGTATGATTGAATAGTTATTATATTTCTTCTCAATTTGGTACTTTAGGTATCCTAATCCATCAGCATTCACGTATGAAAAGCGTTTTTTCTGTCCTTTCGAGTATGCGCTCCAGCCTCCGCTTTGGTACAAAGATGAGCATATAGCTATGAAGAAACCGGAGCTACCTGATGGGGTGACTGAACTAAAGCATTATGAAGGACCTCAATGTTTTCTTATTCCTGGAAATCATGGTATGTTCACCTTACTGTAAAATATCATGTACAGGATGCTCGTTTTGTTACCATCGTACATCCATTATATCCGTGACAATTATGGAACCTTAATTTCCTCTCTTATGGTGAAAAGGTAAAAAGGTAACTAAATATCCTTTACTGTTTAATGTGCAGACTGGTTTGATGGACTTAACACTTTCATGCGCTACATATGCCATAAGAGTTGGTTGGGTGGCTGGCTTATGCCTCAGCAGAAGAGTTATTTTGCTATCCAACTTCCACAAAGATGGTGGATATTTGGTCTTGATCTTGCCCTTCATGGTGACATTGATGTTTACCAGTTCAAGTTTTTCTCCGAGTTGATCAGTGAGAAGGTAAAAAATTACCCTTGTTTTCACCTTGTTTTTCTGTTTTATGTTGGAGTGTTTCTTTCTTTACAGTTTGTCCCTATCATTTTTCAATCCAGGTTGAAGAGAATGATTCAGTAATCATAGTGACGCACGAACCAAACTGGCTGCTTGATTCGTACTGGAATCAGACTTCCGGAAAGAACATTGCATATTTGATACGTGACCATCTAAAAGGACGGTGCAAGCTTCGTATGGCGGGGGATCTACATCACTATATGCGCCATTCATATGTGCCTTCTGATAAACCTGTATATGTGCAGCATCTCATTGTCAATGGTTGTGGTGGGGCATTTTTGCATCCTACCCACGTTTTTAGTAATTTCAGAAAGTTTTATGGAACTTCATATGATATGAAAGCTGCTTATCCCTCTTGTGAAGATTCAGGCAGGGTAATATTCCATTTGTTAATTCTTTCTAGTTTCCTCATGCACAATTCAATCATGTGTTGACAGTCTCTCTTTTTTGCATGTTATTCAGATAGCTTTGGGCAACATACTGAAGTTTAGAAAGAAGAACTGGCAATTTGATTTTATTGGTGGCATTATATATTTTCTACTTGTTTTCTCTATGTTTCCACAGGTTTCTTTTCTACCCTTTTGTTTGTGTTCAAGTGATTTTGGATGTTATCAAGTAATTTAACTGATTACTTTTCATTCTTCTGCTAGTGTGAGCTCAAACACATCTTGCGAGAGGATACCTTTCCTGGTCATGTGAAAAGTTTCTTTGGTACAGTGTGGGGTGCCTTTACATACTTGCTGGAGCAATCTCATGTCTCTTTAGTTGCTACAATAGCATTGCTTATATCAGCTATATATCTGGTCCCATCCAAAGTATCACGTAAAGGACGAGTATTTATTGGGCTTCTTCACGTTTCTGCACACCTCGCTGCCGCGTTGATCTTGATGTTGCTCCTAGAACTCGGGGTTGAGATGTGTATTAGGCATAAACTGCTGGCAACTTCTGGTAATCACTTTCTTCTCTTTGCTTTTAGTTTTCTGAATTTAGCCTGGTTTGGGATTGTGCTTGTCTATGTATAGTTGCATGGTGTGCTTTTTATGCTACCTCCAAGAGTCCCTGCTGTCACACTTTCATATTGTTATCTGATTTTGGATTTATAGCCTTTGAGATGTTAGTGCTGCTACATGGTTTCCATTGCTACTATGAACTGTAATCGGTGGACTTTATGACCATTGTCACCTTGTGTTGATGCCATAAGTAGCATGCTCTATTGACTTATTGAGGCTTTGAGTTCTACTGAATGTTTTTGGCTTTTTGCAAGGCTTTTTGTTGCTTCATGTAAGCCTTGTCCTACCTTTATGGCTTTATGTTGCTAGAGAGAGTTTATGCTGTGAGTGGGGTATTCTTTTTATGATGTAATTGATGGAGTTTTTTTTTTATCTGGCCTTGTGTTAGCCTTTTCTAGGGTCAATTAGCCGTTTGATAGCTTTTTTGTAATCTTACACTAAATACTAATTAACCAGGGTCCAAAAAAATTGATCTCTTGTGCAGGGTATCACACACTGTATGATTGGTACAGACAGGTCGAAGGAGAGCACTTCCCTGATCCAACTGGTCTCCGTGCTCGTATAGAGTATTGGACATTTGGCTTGTATCCAGCATGCATCAAGTACTTAATGTCTGCTTTCGATGTCCCTGAGGTGGGTCATACTTCTCACCTTGTCCAAATGTACTTTTTAACAGATTTAATTCGCAAGTATCGGTTTTCACAATATGGCCATACATCATCTGATCCTTGGAAAGCTAACTTGTAACCAGGTCATGGCTGTAACGAGGAGCAATATATGCAAGTACGGGATGCAATCTCTCTCTAGAGGTGGTGCTGTCATCTATTATGCTTCCGTTTTCCTCTACTTCTGGGTCTTCTCTACCCCAGTTGTCTCCTTGGTGTTGGGAAGCTATTTGTACATTTGCATCAACTGGCTCCACATACATTTTGATGAAGCCTTTTCCTCCCTTCGCATTGCCAACTACAAGTCGTTTACCCGGTTCCACATCAAGCCTGATGGAGATCTTGAAGTGTTCACACTTGCTGTTGACAAAGTAAGGAGTATAATCAAAAGATTTAGCTGCATAATCTGAGATGTTCTTTTGCTTTTGTAACAAGTGAGATTTCGGATCCGTAGGTTCCCAAAGAGTGGAAATTGGACCCCAAATGGGATGAGGAGACGAAGCAGGCGCAGCAGCTCAGTCACCAGAGGAAGCATCCAAGCAAATGGAGTGCGGCGTTTACGCAGCAGGACCCATTAGCTACAGTTAGGATAGTGGATCATTTTGTTATCCATCAGAACCATTGACAAACCAACCCTCTCTAAAAACCGTGTTGCAAAACTAGCCGGAACATGTTCAAGAGGGCTATTGGTCATTTATTGCCATTTCTACCGAAACAGAAGTTTCAGTGAAAGGGCTATTTGAATATGTGACATCTTTGTATATAATATTTGAGCTCTTTAGAAAGCAATGCAATTTCGGACATGGTAAAAACAAATTGCAGGAAGAGTATCTCCCTGTGTGTGTTGCTGGCACATCAGGTTTCTGTAAGGCACACCCAGAAACTCCTGCACCTCTCTCAGCTTCTGTTCATCGTAACAGAGTAACAGGCATACGGCTCAGGGAGAGCCTGCTTTGAGGAAAGATGACGCGTATACAAGAAAGTGGAGGCTTACAGTGCGGTTTCTGAGAACATCCTCGTAGAAGGGACAATGTCGCGCGTGTTCCTGAAGTAATTGAGTGTGTTCTTCCCTCATCAGACTCGGACTCAATGTGATGTTTATTTTAGGCTTGTAGACGGCAAGTACTTCAGCCTGCCATACCAAAAAAAAAAAAGGAGCATTTTGATTACCGGCTACCTCCAATGGTGAATGCACACGAGACTTGCGTGTTCCATTCCGCAGTTTAGCCTGTTTGCCGTAGGCATTTGCACTCAAAGACGTCACCTTACGAAGTATGTTCCTTGAATTGGTAAATAAAGAGCGGACATCCGGGGTTCGAACCGGAAACCTATGGGTACTACCCACAAATCCTTACGAAGTATGTTCCTCCGAAACAAGAAGACAGCAGAAACACCTCTCTTGTTGAGGTACTCAATAACTTCTTCATGAAAGTGATTGACGCCCTGCAGGGATCAGAATATCATTCAAGGCTCATCACCACGAAACATCCGGCAAACAACCATGATCAATGATTTTCGGATTTCAAGTTACCTGATTACGCATCTGCTTGAAGAATACAGCACCCGAGCACTCGTTCGTGGAAGCACTACTAAACCAATTAAGGTTGTATACTCTATCCAATGTATGGTGAAGTGCTGAAACATTGCTCCTCCTATCACAAGCCCCAAATATTTCCCCATAGGAGGATAATGTAGCTGATGTTCACGTGGCTGCTCAGCAGTGTCTCAAACTGATTATGTTAAAAAGGTTCATAAATAGGTTCAAGCTTTTCTTGTGCTAAATCTACTCTTATACCCCTAGGAGGTCATTTTGACCTAACCAAGACTTCCAAACCTTTATCTTCAGATAAGGCTGCCTATATGAGTAAAGTTCCTTATGATGCTGTTGTGGGTTTTGTGATGTATGCAATGATCTGTTCTTGACCAGATCTGGCTTTTGCTATCCGTGTCTTAAGCAAGTTTATGTCTAACCCCATTATCAAACACTGCTGCAATGAAATTTTTATTGAGATATCTCTGTGGCTCTGTGAATATGGGATTAGTGTATGGAAAGCACTTCTCTATGAATTTGCAGGGTTATATGGATGTAGTTGTAATAAGGATAATCAGAAGTCTACCACTTTCTATCTATTTACATGGGCATGGAACTGCATCTCTTGGAAAGCACAACTACAATCAATTGTAGTACTATCATCAACTGAAGCAGAATACATTGCAGGTCGGCAAAGAGGCAATATGGCTGCAAGGCCTATTAAAGGAGATTCCTGAAAAACCTTGCACTTCTACCTTAAATTAAGCCTAATGGTGCTCTTCATCGTCGTCTTTGGTTTTGGAAGATCTTCTTCCCTTTCCTTTATTGTTGCTTCATTCACTTGCATATTTATGGTCTGTTTGTTTGTTCTGAGTTTGTTGAGATAATGAAAGGAATATGAAGAGACCAAAAGAGTCTCACGTTGATTATATGAACAAAGAAGCCTTATTATATAAGCTAGTGGGTTACTCCTCCTATTGCCAATTGGTTTTAGGATGGAACCCCGCTCGGCTTATGTGCTAGGCTATTAGCGCAAGGGCGCACGTGTGCACACGATCCCCGATCCCGAGTTCCAACGGACTATTGCCCAGGGACGTAGGTCGTTGACTGAACCTCACCGTATTCTCTTGCTTGTTTTCGTTGCATTTTTTTTTTTTTGCTTCCGCTTTTGCTCGTATTCAACTCTCGATATCTAGACATTTGAATATCAGATCATGTTCATTTCATTTCACTTCTTGCTGAATCATGTGTTCAAGTTTTACATGATAAAAAATATAAATGAAAGATTAAGGCCCCCAATTGCTGATTTGTTGTCTTTTGTAAACTTGAGCATTTTCTAGCAGGCAATATTTACATCACAAAATCACATTTTCTCTTCCCCTAAAGAAATGGAAATCTATCTTCTGTAGTCTTTATGGAGGAACCTCTCATAAGATGTTCCCACGAGCTCTTTCTGGACTTCGTTCCAGTTATTGACTGAACTCGACAGATGCCCGTTGTGAATCTTCACCTGTCGGCTTGTGAGGTTTCTGTAAGGCACACCCAGAAACTCCTGCACCTCTCTCAGCTTCTGTCCATCATAACAGATTAACAAGCATACATATCAGGGAGTGCCTACTTTTGAAGGAAAATGACTCATATACAAGAAAGTAAAGGCTTACAGTGCGGTTTCTGACTACATCCTCGTAGAAGAGGACAATGTGGCGCGTGTTCTTGAAGTAGTTGAGCGTGTTTGTGATCATCTGCTCTTCCCTCTTCAGACTCTTATTCAATGTGGTGATGTTTAATTTAGGCTTGTATCTGGCAAGTACTTCAGCCTGCCAAACAAAAAAGAAAAATGCATTTTGATTTATTCGGTCCCTTTTGATCAGAGAAGAAGCGGGCATTCGTCTTTACCTCCAATGGCGAATGCACATGAGACTTGTGTGTTCCATTCAGCAGTTTAGCCTGTTTGTCGTAGGCATTCGCACTCAAAGACACCATCCTACGAAGTATGTTCCTCCGAAACAAGAATACAGCAGAAACACCTCTCTTGTTGAAGTACTCAACAACTTCTTCATGAAACTGATTGACACCCTGCAGGAATCAGAATACCATTCAAGGCTCATCAACACGAACCACCCAGCAAACAACCCTGATCAACGACTTTAGGGCTTTGAGTTACCTGGTTAAGCATCCACTTGAAGCCCACAGCAGCCGAGCACTCGTTCTTGGAAGCACTACTGAACCAATCAAGGTTGTATACCCTATCCAATGTATGGTAAAGTGCTGAAACATTGTTTCTTCTAACACTAGCCCCAAATATTTCCCCATTGGAGCTGATGTTCATGTGGCTGTTCAGCAGTGTCTCAAACCACCCACTTCCCGATCTCTGCATTGATATGATCGCAAACCATCTCACCGGATTGCAAGCACATTCTTGCCTGCCAATCAATTGTGCAATGTGCATTAATGTTATTATACACTAATCTAAGTGCTTGTTTGGTTCGCTTTCGAATTCCCACAATGAATACTTCATGAGACCCTACAGATGGTATAATCAACCAAAGTGAGACCGAAATCTTCTAAATTTTTTTAACCAAACATGTTTTCCGAATTCCACGAGGTGCAATTCATGGGAAGAATATTTCCATTCCTACATTCAACCAAACGAGCTTTAAAGTCGTGATCTTTACCTGCTGTAAGTTCGGGGCACTGGGTAGTGCAAGTAAAGGGGCTTTTCTGAAGAGCCTGTGTTGTGTGGAAGGCAATGTTGTTGTTGTTGATGTTGGAGTTCATGTATAGGGAGTTCAGGGAGATCAGTGGCTTGGATGTTGAGGAGCTTAGCCATTTTGTAAGGGCCCACCTCATTGAAACAGGTGGAGAAGATGTAAACCCCACAGACCATCACCGCCACCAACACCACCATCCTCAACAACATTGGAGATCTCCTTGGTGCCTTTATCACCAATTCCTGCGATCAATTTGCACATATTAAACAAATCCAGCAATCAATTTCACAGTTTTATTGGTGATTTCAAATGGATTTATATACTCGAGCAGTTGGGGATGAAACTGTGGGTTGCATCTGAAGATCTTCTTCATCGAAGCGAAAATGAGACAGGAAAGAGGAATAAAAGGCAAAAAACAAAATCGATAAATTGAAAGAAAAAGATTAGGACAACTGGACAAGTGATAGTCGGTCGATTCCATTGTAGAAAAACACGGCTTAAGAAACGGTCAAAAAATATGTCCATTTCAAGCGCACTGAAGATAAAACGGTAACGAAAATTGACAACAAAGATTCCATTTTTATAAAAGGGAAAAGCTGAAACCCCCTCAAATTAACACCAATTTGGAGCTAGCTCGATTCTAAACCGATTTTAAAAAAAAAGGGAATTCAATCAAGTAAGGATAAATTTGCAGAGGTTTTTGAAGAAAGAAAGTACCTTGTTTAGAAAACAGATGTGCTCATCCGCCCCTTTCACCGGAGAATAAACAACAGGAAGTGCCATAAATTATTTATTTTGAGCTCTGTTTTAGTATTTGTTCCTCTATCTTTGTGAGCTCTTTCTCGCTTGCTGGCTATGGAGCCCTGGTTAGAGAGAGAGGGAGAGATGGGAAAATGAAGTGCGGGTGTGGGAGCTTTTGGTATGGTCTTTAATGGAGGGTCTTTTTAATTTTAAAATTAAATGAAGTCGGGGGATTCACTATTCAGTTATTTAATTAGTTTTTTTGATCATTCTATGAAGCTTCGTAATGGGGGAAACGACATCGTTTACACTTGACAGCCTGCACGCTCTTCGGATTTTTTTTATTTACAACATTTAATGTATTTTTTTAATTAGTGCAACATTTAGGGCGTGTTTGGCAAATGAGGTTTTTTTTAGGAGTTTGGGTTTTTTTTTTCAGGAAGTGGAGTTTATTTGGGGTATTAGTTTGGCAAATGTGAAGATTTTTTTTAAAAAATAATCTTGTAAAAAAATTAGATAAGTGTTTCATGGTTATAAGGTTTGAAAGATATATTTGTGGTCAAAATGACTCAAATACCCTCACCAATTACCCTCACCTAACCCATCCTCTTTCTTTTGTTCGAGTACGGTACAAATTGAAACTCTTCAACTTTCCTCCCATGGCTGCCAAGGCCTCCACACCAGTTGGATCATCTCCAACCCACTGTCGCACCAAGCTCGCTGCCCCTCTCTACAGCCAGCCATTGCCGGTTCAAAACCCCCAATTTCATATCGAAGAAGAAGAGATTGCAGGAATCCGGATTGGTGAGGAAGGAAGAAGACCCGACAGAGACGGAGAACCTGTTGCACAGTGGGAGGTAGAGACGAACGAAGCTCCAAGCTCGCTGCCATGGCAGTAGACGGATGACGCTGGTGGCAACTGAAGAAGAAGATGATACTTGATGCGGGTGAGAGTGAGGGTATAATAGAACAAATCCCCCTAAAAAAACCCTCCAACTCCCAAAGCTACCCACTCAAGGTTACATTTTCATGAAACTTAAGATACCAATTAACCTCCCACACCTCTTATCAAAACTTTTCCAAATAAGCATATCAAAGCTTTTGCCAAACAAGCAGCTTTCAGCTTTTTTTTTTAACCCCCCAAACCCCCAAGTGCACCTCCAATCAAACACAACCTTAATGTTATTGAATTTTCGTGCACGGATTGTATGAGGAAATTCACTAAATTTTCATAATAAATAAAATGATAAAATAAATCGTTCTGTTCCATGGTTTTTTTTTCCGGGTCCTGCTATCGGTACAGTGAGATATTGTCATATGCACGGTGAGGCTGTCGTCCTATACAACATAATTAATGTTACTCGCTCAATAAAAACTCGGCTCGAGCTCATTCATTTTCTAAACGAGTCGAGTATTAGCACATTTTTAAGCTCGGTCTAAAGTTCGGCTCGTTCGAATTAAGCTCGAATAACTCAAATTTTATGAAATTTCTAAAATTTCCATTAAGTTATTGTATAATAAGTAGAACTGTTTAAAGTTCGAAAAAAACTCGGCTCAAGCTCGTTCATTTCCTATACGAATCGAGTATGAACATATTTTTAAGCTCGGGTTAAAATTTAGGCTCGACGCGAACTCACTCATATTCTAAATGAACTGAATATGAACCAGCAATATTCGACTCATTCAATTCGAATAGGAGCCCTAAACAAAATTGGATCTAAAAATTACCAAAAGTGACTTGGTGTAGTCGTGTAGAAATAGCGACACTTAAATGGTTATTGTTCAGTCGCCTGCAAAATCAACGAGGTACAAAACACAAAAGCATAGAAGCAAGTGCAGGCTTATGTAACTGCACATTTTATAATGCAAAATTAACGACAAGAAAGGAGCGACGAAAAAAAAAACGTTGCTTAATTGACCAAACTCACAAGTCACAAGACAAGTGACTTCAATTTTGCCAACTTGACACTAGAAATATTACTGTTGTATAGATTCAATCTAGAGGAAATTTGATGAAATGAACCTTTAACCATTTTTGTTTAGGTAGTTAGCCCCCTTAATTTTTTTATTAGACACAACCAACCCATCTAATTTTTTTTTAGCTGAAGGACTTCCCATCTTCTTCCTCCCATCTTATTTCCTTCCTCCCATCTTCTTCCTCGGAGCTCACCGGATCTGGAGCCAACCAAGCCGGAGCCGCCCTCGGAGCTCACCGGATCTGGAGCCGACGAAGCTGGAGCCGCCATCGGAGCTCACCGGATCTGGATTTTTCGACCCCCTCCCATGGTGGCTGGGTTTGTAGCGAGGCTCGGTGGCGGCGGATCCGGGCTTTCGGTGGCCGGATCTGTGGTGTGGGTGGCCGGAGGAACTCGGATCTGGGGTGGCGGCGGTCGAGAGGGCTGCTGGGACTCGGAACTGCCAGACGCGTGGGTGGCCGCGCATCTCTGCAACTTTCCAACGGGGAAGAAGAAGGGTTTGTGTTGTGATTCCTAATAAATCACGAAACCGGCCCGAACTTTTTAAAAATTACAGATTGGCCCTATATTTTATATAAATACATAAAGCGGCCTAAAACTTTCAGGGATGTATATTTTGCCCCTGTGAAGTATTCACATATCCTGAAGGTAATATGTAACCCCCGAAGTGGTTGACCCTATATTTTATTGATTCCGCATTATATTACTTACATTGATGCATTTTTTTTAGTTGATGACATGTTATAATAGGTGTTTTTACGTATACAACCAATATTAATGTCGTAGTTTCAAAGACTTTGTATTTTTATATGTGCAATAAGGTGACAATATTTTGATTCCACGTTTTAAGCTCTTATGTCATCAATTATATAAAATTGTCACCATAAATAATTGTGATTAATGAAGCGTAATAACAAATGTCATCCATGAATAAAAATTTAATGAATATGTCACCACAAGTGATTGCATCAATGGAGTGTAATCACAAACGTATCATCAGTGAATGAAAGTATAATCGATGAAAATAAATCGATATACAATTGATTAAATTAAAAACATGTGGCATCAATCGATTTGATTAAAAAAAATGGCATCAAATAATTACATTATAAAAATGACATCAAAATACCATTTTGAAAAATTTGTATCACATTAAAGAAAAAAAATGTCATCAAAATACTACTTTGAAAAAATATCATCAAAAATATGGCATCACGGTAAAAAAAATATCATCAAAAAATTGACATAAAAAAAAGTGGCATCTGACGTTAACAGTAAAAAAAATGGCATCAATGATCAACGTGACATTACTGTAAACAAAAAATGTCATCAATGTTTAAAAAAAGTGACATTAAAAAAGTGTTATCTAATCATTTCATTAGAAAAATGGCATCAAAGTGAAAATAAAATATAGTAAAATTTTGGCATCAAAACGGTAAAATATGGCATCACTAAAAAAAAAAAAGTTGGCATCAAAATGGGTTGGTCAACGTTGACCGGTCAATGGTCAAACGGTTGACCATTGACCAACCCACTCTATTGGGAATGGGTCTAGGGCAAAACTAATTAAATTGATTTAGGGCCTAAGTGCCCAATTGAATATTCAAAAAAGGCCAGGTACCAAAATCACCCTTCAATCTAATCAAGTTTTTGGTTTTCCAAGCTCGATCAGCAAGAATTTTTTCCGATAAAAAAAATATAAGATGTTTGCCTTTGCAATACGTCATTTAATGAGTTTAAAACTATATAAAATATTATTTTTTATTTATTTATTTAGATTAAATACTTATTAATAATAAATATTAAATTTATTTTTTAAAATATAATTAAAAATTAATATTTTATATAATTTTTAGCTCCTTAAAATACGTGTTGAAAAGTAAAAAATCTTACGTTTTAGATAGAGGGAGTATTGTTCTAAGAAAGTTCCCTAGATCAGAAAATAAAATAGTTTGCAATTTTCAAACACATATTGCTAATATGGAGGAAAGAATCTGGAAAATAAAAATTGGATAGACTTAATTTTACATGTATAAATATTTTTCATTAACAGAACTCTTATTCTAATAAACAAATATGTAATTTTTTGTGAAAATTTAAGAGAATATACCCTTTTCACAGTTTTTTTGGTAACTATACTCTTTAGTTTTTCTTTTTAGTAATTATACCTTTTTAGGGTGGATTTTACCTAAATACCCTTAAATTATATTTTTTTTTATCATTTTAAAATTAAAAAAAATAGATATGGATACGATTGTTTATTATAGATAAGATTTGTTTACAAGTTTACCAAATTTGTTTACTGCGAGGGACCTAATTTCAATTCAAACAAATTCTCAATCCCAACTAAATCTCAATTTCAATTTCAATTGTTGTATCCAATCTCAACACATAAAAATATATAATCAATCCAAACAACTAAATTTCAATATGGAGTATGATATGTACACCGCTAATTTTTACTATTTACACCGCAAATCCACCGCATAGAGATGCGGTGGCTTAATCAAATTTTAGCCCGACATACCGCATGTACATGCGGTATGTCTGTTGACCGTATAAAAACACCGCATGTACGTGCGGTGGGTTAGGTGAAAACGGAGTCCGTAATACGATAATCCGGTTGGGTCGAAGTTATCCGAAACCCACCGCATGGGTATGCGGTGGTTTTTAAAATATTGAAAATTTGGGTACGAACATACCGCATGGGTATGCGGTATATTTTTGAAATTTGGGTAAAAAACATACCGCATCTCCATGCGGTATTTTTTTACCGTTGCCACAACGGTAACAAAATACCGCATGGAGATGCGGTATGATTTGTTACCGTTGGGGGCCCATTATAAATAGGCGTGGGGGGCCCAGTTCTCCGACACACCGAATCTTCTCCGATTCCTTTCTTTCCGAGCCCGACTCGTATCTTCTCCCATTCCTTTCTTTCCGAGCCCCACTTTTGGTTCCGTCCATTCCCCGTCCCTATATCTACCACCACTTTGTACCCGGGTTTTGAGATGGTGAAAGACAATCGTGGAAAAGCCGCGGCTGATGATGTCGGTCCTTTTCGGAGACATCCGTTACAGGTAACATTTAATGTTTATGATAATCAATTTGCTTTATTTTTTAATTTGAAGGAAATAGTGTTAACATTTCATTGTTATATATAATGTAGCCGGAACCCACTATACAGAGGCGGAGGACGACAGATGTACCGCCACCGCTGGAGACACAGCCACAGCCTACGGTATGTTAAAATTGTTACTAGGTGTAGGGAAATTGATATCGAATAAGTATATATTTCTGTTTTCTTAGGAATTGATAGTATTAGGTTGAAATCATTTATAAACCTTTGGAAAATCTTGCAACATTTAGTCAGTCATACGATATAGTATCGTATTCGAGCCATAGGATTCTGACAAATACTAGGTGTAGGGAAATTGAACTCGAATAAGTATATATTTATGTTTTCTTATGAATTGTTAGTATTAAGATGATATCATTAATAAACCTTACGAAAATCTTGCCACATTTAGACAGTCATACGATATAGTATTGTAATTGAGCGATAGGATTCTGACAAATATATTTTAATTTACACAGTCTGTGTTGTCGAGAAATTTGGGAGAGAGGGTAGTTTTACAATCTGCTAGGAGAGCTGCCATTAGGGAGAGGCAGACGTTGGAGGGTGTATCAGTTCCGATGGAGACGGATAGCGACGCGGTAGATGATGATACCGAGGCTGCCGTCAGGGAGACCCAGACGTTGGAGGATGTAGTGGATCCTCCGGAGAGGGATACTGAGACGGTAGGAGCTGATACTAGGCCATCTTCTCAGTCACGTGTTGACCAGAGTGACGGTTTGGGGCACACGTCCCAGTCGTCTATAGAGACATATCAGAGTCTGGTGCAGATTGAGCTGGCCTTGATGTCTGACCACACGGATGACCCAGTGGTGCAGTCGACCAGATGCTGGTGCCTCTCCTCCCTACCCCATTAGTCAGCGTTATTCTTTCGACGCTGGCCAGCCCGTATTCTTCTTCGAAGTTGGAAGGCAGAGGCTGCAATTTTTAAGATGTACTTAGTGAGTTCGGAACATTGTGAATTATATGTCAGACGACAGAATGGGGCTTACCAATATTTGTGTCAGCGAGACGTCTTCTACCCACCAGAAAAAATCCCTCGGTCCGCTCCCTGAGACTGAGAAGAAAGGTCTTGGTGTATTACCAGCCGCCATGTTGTAATAATCACGACATCGCACGGCGGTAATTTATAGCGGGAAATCATGTCGCGTTATATGCGAGAATTATACCGCATATCTAGGCGGTATACAAGATATGCGGTATACGTTACCGCATGTGTAAGCGGTGGGTCACCGCATATCTATACGGTATGCGTCACCGCATTGATATGCGGTGTTCAAAAAAGTGCGGAAACATACCGGCACGGGTACATCATGATCTTCTTCCGCCATCGGAGTTGGTCGTCCAAATTCCATCGGTCGAAGGAGAGCGAGCCTCTTATAAAAGTGCGAAGATGAGAGATTCCGTCGTGAGTTCCGACGAAAGTTCCCAGCTTCGTCCTCTTGTAAGAGGTTCATTCTCCCTTGACAGATGTAATTTAGACCCCCACTACGATGACGTACGAAGATGACGGTGTACCCGTACCGGTACGTTTCCGAAGCATTTACAGTTTTGTTTGGATGATCGATAGTCATCCGCATGATAACATAAAAGATGTTATGGACGTACATGTGTACTATCACAACGTCTTTCACGTTATCCTGCCGATAACTATTGCATTTTATTAGATCGAAGCTACATAACCCCATATCGAAGCGATATAACCCGAACAACATGCCAGCGGCCAGCGATTTCAATCAAAAGACACAAATCGCCGGCCGTGGCATGTTGCCTAGGCTATCATCGCTATTGAGCCATGAAAAAAACATACATACGGATTTTATTTAATTTATGAGACGAAACGATATAACCCGTGCAAACTAGTCAAGGGTCAAAATTTCGATCTAAAGACACAAATTTTTGGCCATGACTAGTTCGCACAGATTATCATCGCTTTTCCGCCACGGCAAATGTCACGAACCGGCCATGGGGGTATATATAGATACATACCGCATGGGCATGCGGTACACGGTGGTTCACCGTGTACCTATACGGTTGTTCACCGTATACCTATGCGGTGAGATACCGCAGACCTAAACGGTGTCCATTGCACCGTGCACCTATGCGGTGGGCCCGCAAATTCAAATAATTCAACACCAACGGTCATCTGGAACCACCACATAGGCATGCGGTGTTACTGTATAAGAAGTCACCCGCTCTCCGTTGGAATGCATCCAATCCCCTCACACCTCATTAACGGTCATTTTCTAATATGGTTAACGACGACACCAGTCGACGACCTTCAAGCCCAGGGGAGGAAGCACCTACCACGACGCCAATGGCCGATAACTCACCACCACCTCGTCTTCCGGTATGTGATTAATGTTTATCATTTGGAATGTCGTTGTAGGTAGAATATAGGTAGTGGAATAACCAGAATATAGGTAGTGGAATCATATGGAATGGAAACCAAGATATAGGTACCGGTTTTTAAATGTAGGGGAATAAATTAGGTTTTGAAGTAGAGCAGACGGAAACCATGAATGGGTCACGTAATATATATGCACTGTTTGCATGCTGGCAGCTACCACTGGAGGAGCAGGCTGATCCGATGCCGGAAGACGGTCAGGACGATCAGGCCCGTAACCAGGAGTACCGCGATTACACTCCCGAATTTGCTACATCCCAGACGTGGACCAATCGTGACGATCTCCTACAACACTATCGTGGCACAGCATTAAAGCTTAATATGGTTTTGACAATCAAGCGTTCTTGGGGGAGCACTCCTACAAGGCGTGGGAGTCTATTGCTCGCATGTGAGAAGTACGACCAGTACACTCCCCGTAAGAGACCGCGAGTAGCCGGAGATGATGCAAGCGGGAACACGCGCAGAGCTGTTTCGAAGATAGAGGGGTGTCCGTTTGCATTGTCTGGCGTGGAGTTCAAACGGGGCGAATGGGGCCTGGACGTTATTCATGGCAAGCACAACCATCTACTCCCCGGTGCATTGGACGGTCACCCGTACGTCGGACGGATGGATACAGATGAAAGAGACACTACGTTGGCCCTTACCGTCGCTGGTACCCTACCAAAACCGATTTTAGCTACATTGAAGATGACAGCTGACGCACGACAGAAGCTGAACTTCACATCGCGGCGCCAAGTGTACAATGCGAGAGCAAAGTTTAAAGCTGAAGCGAGAGGAGATCGAACAGTCTCCCAGGAAACACTCCGCATTTTGCGGGATAAGGGTTACTACTATTGTACGAGGAGATCCCTTGACGATCCCAACAGGCTTCAAGATCTATTCATCGCCCATACAGACGCTCGCCATCTTCTAGCCATGTTTCCATACGTCGTCCTCGTCGATAGTACATACCGGACGAATGCGTAAGTTTCTATATACACTTATTCTTTTACCCATTCCCACCAGGGCATGCGAACTCAAATATTTCATTGTGCAGGTACGGGATCCCTTTGTGTGAGTTCGTTGGATTTACTTGCACAAACAAGAACTTCGTCATCGGGTTCTGCTTCATGTCGCACGAGAACACAGATACGTACATTTGGGCGTTGGGGCAGCTCGTTTACCTCATGTGAGGTAATCTTCCTAACGTTGTTGTCACTGATCGAGAGTTGGGGTTGATTGCGGCGCTACGAGAAGTTCTTCCCAATGTCAGGCATATGTTGTGCACAGTGCACGTCCTCCAACGATGCGAAGAAGCTGCTTTCCAGAAGTCAAAGAATCTTGATGTTGCTAGGCGTTTCAAGAACGCATGTGTTGGCCTGTTCCAATCCAAATCGGTTGAAACTTTCGCCGCTAGAAGGAGGGGTATGCATGCAGAGTGGGGGCATATCGAAGGGTTTATGCCATATTTGGAGGCGACGTGGTTACGATATTATTCGGAGCAGATAGTTCGTGCATGGACAGACGCAATCCAGCATTTTGGTACAACCACGACGAACAGGTGCGCCTACGTTTTCATTATAAAATTCATTATACACGTAATTTGTTTACATATAACGATCTTCACCTGCGAGTCTCACTTATCTTTTAGGGTTGAGGCTGCTCATTCTGTGTTGAAAAAGACCTTAAACTCTGCAGTCGGTGATTTCACTCACGTGATAAACACAATCGATCTGATGATGGCGGATCAAATATGAGAGGTGAAGAATACATTGGGGAGAGCGAACAACACCTGGCCTACAGACTCCCACGACCTATGGATTTTCGATCGAATTCGGAATATTGTGTCGAAGGAATGTTTCAACCTGTTGTTCGAAATCTACACAAAGATGGAAGCCGAGCCACCTTCGCAACCATGCAAAGATGCATACTGGAGGGACGTTTACGGTCTTCCATGCACACATGACATGCAAGCTTGTCGAGACACGCAGATACCCATCAGACCATCCCAGATACACATTTTTTGGAAGCAATTGGATTTCAAGAGGCCTCACGTTGACAACGTCCAGGATAACACTCCCCTCAACAGAGCTGATGTGGACATGTCGCGCATGATCAGTTTGTTCCAGAGCGGAGCTATGGACGAGGATACTCGTTGGAGAATCGCGTCGGCATTCAACGACGGGGATCGTCCCTCCCATACACCGTTGACCACCCCTGACCCGGAGGACCGTAGACCGCCCGGGAGACCGAGGACTCGCCACCCCTGTCAGACGAACCCTCTACCTTGGGAACGTGAGCGTGCTCGGGCTCAACGTCGGGCAGATAGACAGGCGACCACTGGATCCGCACGAGGGCGAGGCCGAGGTCGGGGTCAACCGGCATCAAACGAAACAGATGACGTGGAAGGTACTGAGGAGGCCACTGGGTCCAATGACATTGCCATCGACGACCCTCCTAGGTGCCGAGGAGTAGGCAGAGGACGAGGATGGGGTCGTGGAAGGGGACGTGGACGAGGTCGATCAGTGTCGGAGCCAGCTCCGGAGATTGTAGGTGACATTCCAACACCAGCACCTACGGCGCTTCCACCACAGAATCTACCTCGAGTAGAATTCAATTGGGGCACTGGCAACATCGACGAATTCATGATTACTTTCGTATGAGCCGTCACAAATGTTGCAGGTGATGGTCACTGTGGGTATAGGTCTTTAGCTTGTCTTCTGAACTTGGGACAAGATGCATGGCTTCGAGTTCGACGAGAGCTGGCCGTTGAGTTGCAGGTGCATTCAGATCGGTACCATTACTATCCGGCCTTAGATGAGCTCATCATGAGGGTCAACTATTTCGGCACGTGTCATGATGCTACGTATTGGATGGAGATTCCGATCATGGGCGAGGTGTTTGCCTCGCTTCACCAGCGTCCTTTGGTGATTTTGTCACAGATGATGCCTATGTTGTGCCTACCTCTGTACGCCACCGGTGGCCCGTCAGTACCGGCCTATGAGGAGCTAGATGGAATAGCTTTAGTCGGCAACAACAACCATTTCGTTCCGGTACGTTTCGTATTTCATATTCATTAATTTGTTACTGTTTTGTTTCTCTTTTCTGACATCAATATTAACCTTGTATTCACAGATTTGGTTGTTGCCTGGTTCACCTCTTCCTCCAGTCTACGTCACATGGACACGGCATCACGATCGCACTGTCGACGGTTGGGACGAGTAGTTTGCAGCGAGGATTGCACGATATAGAGCTTACCGCCGTCGTGATGGTGGCCGTCCCCTACCGTATTAGCATTTCCCACTTTCTGATGTCATTTTTCGAACTTCATATGTTCAATTGGGTTGTATCTTTCTCTATTCCATTTCACAACCGAACTCCATATTTTCGTCATCGCTTATATTTATCGCACTTTCGTTTTAATCAACTTTCTTTTCAATTCAACATATGAGTTTTTTCAGATCACGGCGTTTATTACAAGTTAATTCCACTGTAGTAGGATATACCATTGCAGATGTCCATGGATTATACGATAAATTCGTAGTGTCGGCGAATACCGCATACCCAAGCGGTGTGTATAGGTTCCTATCGGTCCACTCAGCTCCTCCAAATAGTTACGCGCAAATCGGGTTATCCGATACCCACCGCATGGGTCTGCGGTGAGGTTGAAACGGAACGGCTCCAAATAGTTACGCGCAAATCGGGTTATCCGATACCCACCGCATGGATCTGCGGTGAGGTTGAAACGGAACGGGGGTGCTCACCGCATGAAGATGCGATATGTCTCTATACGGTGGGTAGTACCGCATATACATGCGGTGAACTACCGCATATACATGCGGTAGTTCGTTGACCGTCATTAACTCACCGCATATCTATGCGGTGATTAGCGGTGGAAATAGTAAAAATTAGCGGTGGAGATATCGTTTCCGTTTCAATATTCAACAAATCAAAACTCTAATTCATCAAAATCAAGCCAAATATCAAAGGTCAAAAGACTCCATTGTCCTCATATTTGATGAATAAATGTACGCTCGTGCGATTGCAGTCAGCAGTAAGCACCTACATGGATGGCTCACGACGGTTGTCGTCGAGGCTGGCTCGCATCTAGAAAGGGGGGTATGGACTCCAAGGTCTTTGCTCTTCCTCCTGTCCCTTGTATTGGTAAATAAAGAGCGGTCATTCCAGGGTTCGAACCGGGGACCTATGGGTACTACCCACTAGGCGTGGCCACGGGTCGGACCCGGCGGGTCGACAGGTTCGACCCGTCAGGTCAAGGGTCGGGGAAGGGCGACCCGAACCCTAACCCGGGAATTCCACGGGTTGGCGGGTTCGGGTCGACCCGTTGACCCGACGTATTCCCAAATTAAAAAAAAATTATTTTTTTATAATATTTTTGACTAATAAAAATTAAAAAAAAAATGATATGTAAAGACTTTTTCTACATATCACTTTTTATATCCATTTCATTTTAATATAAAGTGGAAAAAAACATGAGAAATTTTATATCTCTATAAAACTTCCTTCATCCACTACAATATAAATGTAGGGATATAAAACTTCTCAAACTTTACTTCATTTCAATATATCAATAGAAGAAATAAAGATTAAAGTGAAGAGTGAGGGTTAAGGGAGCATGGGGTACACATATATATACCTCCATCCCTTCTCATTCTAACTCTCAACTTTCAATGTGGGACAAGACTTGTCCCACATTGAAAGTTGAGAGAATAGGGGAAGTCTTCAAAACCTATAAAAAGGGAAGGGTGATAGTGCTTTTGACCCACATTGCACATTGCAAACTAGTTTATGTTTATATATTATGAATTATTCTAAGAATAATATACATAATAATTATTATAAATATAAAAAAAATATTTTTTTCAAAAAAAAAAAATTGGGATGGCGGGTTGACCCACCGGGTCATCGGGTTCAAAACCCCTGACCCGCAACCCGCGCCCACCCATTGACCCGTTGACCCGGACCCATCGGATCAATGACCCGGCGGGGCATTGACCCGTAACCCGTGGCCACCACTACTACCCACAAGTCATTTCCGGTGAGCCATTCCGGAATAGTTCTTCTCTTTGTCCCAGTGTGTGGGCGATGATGCCGACAACGTACAAGGAGGCGATGGGTGTTCGCCATGGCATTTGCCGATGGTTAAAGTGGCTTCGGTTCAACAATGAAGAGGGTGAGCGAGAGATCAAGAACGAGAACTGAACTGGAGAGCGGGGAGAGCAACTAAACGAGATGAGAAGGAGATCTGGTAGCTATGGAGGGAAATGTGGATGAGATATCAGATTTGGATAAGGGAGAGAGAAGGTTGAAACAACAGTCTTGAGAACTAATTTATCCTACAAGAAACCCTAATTATTACTGTATAACTACTAGCAGGAGTAGCAGAAGCTTCAGAATAAATTGATGGATGGGAAGAAGCTGGTGTATTGAGCGATTCACTTTAATCAATTTGGGATCGGGATTTAAGGAAGATATTTTCTTAATTTTTTTCAATAGACAAATCAGTCATTAATAAAAAAAAAAGGTACAATTAGCACAAAAAAAAAAACTCCATAAGTATAATTACTCTTAAAAAAAGCTGAAAAAGATATATTCACCTAATTATTCTATTTATCCCTATTTTTTAATTAACTTTCCATGATTATTACAGTACTATATTATTATTATTATTAAATTAAAGGTGATCTTGACCCAAGACTTGCCCTACTTAATTAATTAAGTTTTGACAAATTGTACACTCCGTAGAAATTAATGTGTACATGTTCAGTTCATCGATATTCGATATTAGTAGTCGTTATAATATCGAATCTAATAAATGTGATTGAAACCAAAATCATCGAACTTTCATGTTCCATCGTCTCATCAACGCCAAGTTGTCGGCACATCGCAGCCCAGAAGAGTAAAAATAAAGGAACAACAATGAAAAGGCCGAAGATCTTTAATTATGTCCGTTGTAAAAATTGATGGATTTTTAATTTCGATAAATAAAATCCTAACTTTGGGATAATTATAAAAATATAATTTAATTTTAACAGCTGCTAAAATGCGTATACACCATGCGATGAAGTATCGAGGTTGCTAACTTAATTAGTTAACTGTTAGGCCTAACAAATTTATTGGTATGATTTGAGGAGGAGAAAAAAAATATATCTCAATGTTATTTCTTAGGTAAAAAATAAGATGAGAGGGGTAATGATTAGTAATTGAAATAAGAAGTAATAAAATCAATTTTGTATAAAAAGTTAGGAGAAGAGAATAATGATTAAATTTTTTAACAATATATCTTAAACTATAATTGAGCTACATTCGTTTCCTTTTCCTTTACCTTTCTAAAATTTCAACCAAACGAGCTCTAAATATGAGGTAATATTTATAACTGGATGGGATAATTATTAATTACTCTTATCTGTGTGATGCGTTCACACTAAACTAATCGGCCCCTAAGAGCAAGCCCAACAACTTCTCTAAAAATTCTCTATTATGGAGAGAAAAATATCAAAATCTCTATATTTTTTATACTATAACCCCAATAGCTTCTCTATTTTACATATTTATACATTTATTATACACTATAATAAATACATAACTTCATAATTTAATAAATAAAATTTCAATAAATTAATTAAATCAATATGTAACAACCAATGAATAAATGGGTAGACATGGGAAAGAGTGAATGCATTTAATTTTACAGATTTTAAGCATTTCTCTAAATTTAGAGATTTTTTTTTCTCTTTCCTCCCATTTCTCTATTTTAGAGATGGTTTTACAAAAGCTATTGGGGTTAAAAAACCTATATTTCCTCTAAAATTGCCTATTTTCTCTATTTTACATAAGCTGTTGGGGATGCTCTAATATCGCTGATGCTTGTATTTAGGGTGTGTTTGCATGTTTAGATTCTAAAATGCATTAATTATGAAGCATTTTTTTTTACCTCGGTTTATATACATATTTGGTCACATAATTAAAAAAGTAGCAAAAATCGAGGTAAAATATATCACTATAAATTATTCAGAAAAATGTTACTATAAATTGAGCTAACAATGACTTCGTTTGCCCGTTATAAAAGTCGTTCGCTTTTATCACATCTACAACTTTTACTAGAAACTTTATAGCAAGTCTCATCGTCGGTGAAATGGGCTCAATTGATTAAGGCCCATGTTCTAATACATGGGCTTCGAGGCCCATTCCACACAGTCACCTTCTCCCGTTCATCTTCGATGCCAGATTCCAATTCCTTCCGAGGAACAGAGAGGTTAGAGAGAGAGAAAAGGGGGAACGGTGAAAATGGCACTGCTCAGATCCTTGTACAGGTCCTCGACCTTCAGGTCGCTCCGATACGCCACCGTTTCAAGCAACCAATTCCTTCATGGATCGCCTGGCCGAGGAGCTTCGCGAACCTTCTTCAGCCTCTCCCGCTCTTCTTCATCATCCATTTCCAAACGCGACTTCACAGGTACTCCTTGCTTTTAGATACTTTCGATGTAGACGGTTCGAACATGTGTGTGTTATTTCGATGGGAGGAAAGTGAATAAATTGGGGCAACGGCTTGATCGAGATTTAGGCAAAATACTTGCTTGGTTGTGGTCTTGTGGAGATTGGTTGCTGATGAATTAGATAGATACACCTGATTTTTTTTTAAAAAAAATTGTTTTTGTTTTTGACTGATTCATTTCCAAACGATTAGTATCAGACTAGTTAGTTTGCCAATTCTGATTTAATGCCGGTTGATTGCAAGTTCTGGAAATGGGAATGGGATTCATATAAATATAATTTGAACAAGGAGCTGTAAATTCTTGTGTTATGTTAAGTGTAGTATGTTTGTGGTCTGATGGAACGGATCTTCATTTTGAAACTCATTGCCAATATGAGTAATCAAATGGAGCCGATCAAACAAATTTTTCCTGGAAAATGAGAGTGCAAGACTTGATAGTTGCCGGTGGTACTAAAATCGGGTTGATGAATACAACTAAATGTTCTAAATTCGTTTCCTTTCCTTCTCTTTTCCATAATGTTATTCAAATAGACCATTAATATTTTCTTTTAGAGTTGAAGTTCATTGATTGATCAAATGGTACTTTGCTTTCCCGTATAATTGAGGTCTAGTTAATTCTGTGAATATCTCTGGTATCTTAGGTATTGCTAGTTGAGGCTGAGGGTAAGTTAAATCCCAAGTCTTTAGTAGTTTACTGATAAAATAATTTCGATGCCAGTGGGGCTCTGTAGTCTGATTAGGATCTGCAAGTAAATATTACTGTTTAGAATCTGAGTTTCTTCCTATGCAATATTTGTATTTGAATCTATGTGTACTAGCTGTATGGAATGCTGCTTATTCATGTCTCTACTATACAGCTTTAGCTTTGCTTGAAGGTTTGTACAAGGTAATTGTGAATTTTAAAGCCTGAATGGTCTAAGAAAATTCTTTCGAGTGAAATGCTCATGCTTTTTTGATTGCCTATTATGACTGAAACTTATGTTAGTAGCAATTTTGATCCTTGTTATTTTAACAAAATGGTTTTTTTCAATCTCATATGCCTTTTTGATTGTTGATTCTTTCATGCAGCTGGAAAGAAAGTGGTTATCATACATCATCTAGAAACAGCATGATCGCTATGATTTGTTCTTGATGTTTTTGATAATGCAATCCTGCAGACTGCAAATCCCCATTCTTTATGGGCATTGGAAGCACACGCTCATTTAGTGCTGATATTGCACCCTACCCTGACATCAAAGACCCCGAGATACTCAACGTCTTCAAGGATTTCATGGCTTCAAATTGGGATACACTCCCAGAAGCACTCATACATGATGCGGTTAATGTCTCGTCTAAAAGTACGGATGACAAAGCTGGCAAAGAAGTCTTGGAAAATGTCTTCCGTGCGGCTGAGGCAGTGGAGGAGTTTATAGGAACTCTTATTTCCTTGAAGATGGAACTTGATGACAGTGTTGGGCTTAGTGGAGAGGTATTTAGGAAATTCATTTCATGTTTTTTTTTCCTGATAGTCACAGCTCCTTCCCTTTCCAGCTCACAAATTTTTCCTTTTGTTTAGAATGTGAAGCCCTTGTCAGATGAGTTTGTGAATGCCCTTCGCGTAGTATATGACCGCTACAAGACATACTTGGATGCATTTGGCCCTGATGAAGCATATCTGAAGAAGAAAGTAGAGACGGAGTTGGGAACGAGGATGATTCATTTAAAATTGAGGTGCAGTGGTATTGGCTCTCAGTGGGGAAAGGTATGAAATAGCTTTGAATGGTTTCCTTCTGGCTAAGTAAATTTGCATGTTTTATTGGTCTTGTGATTAATTGCTATTTCAGGCATATTGATTTCTCAGATTCAGAATTTAGTTTTATTTGTTTTTGAAAAACAAACTTCGAATAGGTGAGGCAGGAAATGCAGAGTAATGCAAGATATAACACTGTCAAACTCTAAAATAAATCCAGTTGAAAATCACAAGAGAATAATTGTGGATTGCCAAGAGTAATAGGTAGTCTTGAGTTGAGGCTATTGAAATGCGACTGCACATCATCCTTGCAGTCTCAAAGATCGTTCATCTCTTGACGAAAAAAAGAAGTATACAAATCCAGTCAATCTTTCTCTGCAGCACAAATTGTATAGTTGAGATGTTCATGAAGACATGCATGGTGAACTTCAATTGTCATGTTCTCTAAGTTTCTGCTCTTGATTACAGGTCACCGTCTTAGGGACATCTGGACTTGCTGGTTCTTATGTTGAGCAAAGAGCATCATAATATCTCAAGCAAGTTGGTATGGACTCTTGGTCGTATCCTGATTTGTCATGCACAAAGGAAAGAGGCATGAACTATCATCTTTTCAGACCAGAGCAGGAATCAGATATATGGCGATTGAATAAAGGATAAAAGTGAATGCTTATTTGTGTTTCAACTTTGAAGTAATGTTGCTCCATTTCAGGAGTATCTCGTTTTGTTGTTAACTCAATGAAGATTTTAATGTCTTTATTTTCCCTGTCAATGAAGATTTGATGTCTTCATTTCCTTGTTCTTTCAATGAAGGCTTTGATTTTGAGACACATTATTACACTAAGAGCAACCCCAACAGCTATTGTAAAAAATCTCTAAAATAGAGATCAAAATGTCAAAATCTCTATAAAAAAATCCACCACAACTCTAACAGCTTCTCTCTATTTTACAGATTTTTTCATTTATTATACACTATAATCAATATAGAAATTTATAATATATAGATAATTGATGGTTAAAACAAGATGGAAGGGATGATTTATGTAGAATAGGGGTGCGAAAGTGAAGGGTAAGCATTAAATTTATATATAGAAAGGAGTGAAACATTAAATTATAGAGATTATTTCTCTTCCTCCAAATTTAGAGATTTTTTTCATCTCTCCTTCTATTTCTCTATTTTACAAATGGGTTTACAAAAGCTGTTGGGGTGAAAAAATGCATGTTTTCTCTAAAATTTTAACTTTTTTCTATTTTAGAGATGCTGTTGGGCTTACTCTAACTAGTAGAATGTCCGTGCCAACGACACTTTTTTAAAAAAAAATCATATATATACATAGATATCCTAATAATAGTAGATAGAATATACTTGTATTGTACATGTTATTCACAAACAAATGTTATGAACCCAAAAAAAAAACTAGTCATAGAACAGGAAGATGAACTATAGCGCTTAAAATTTTGAAAATCATAAGATATGTTATGTCTGATACTCTGATATAGAGTTAAGTTAAGCAGGGAATAAAATTGTGAAACATACCACAAAATACACATATATAACATAGTTATTAATACGTAAACAAGTTTGGTCTTCATCGCGATTCTCCAAGCTCTTTCTCTTTAAATCATTCCGTCGATTAATTGAAAGATGTAGACCTGCATAAAAAATTCGAAAACACTAACACACGGTCAAACTTATTGAAACATCGTCAACCTAACTAAAACACTTTCACATATCTATATCTATATAAACTCTTAATTTATAAGAGTTTATGATGACGTGTCAAGCTTAGAGGAGTTTTAGGAGTCTCGACCAATCATTTTTTTTTGCCATTTTTCTTTGATTTTCTTTAATTCTATTTTTTTTTCTTTTTTCTTTAATTCTCTTTTTTCTTTAATTTTACTAAATATCTATATATCTATCTATATATTAAACTCTTAATTTAGAAGAGTTTATGATGACGTGTCAAGCTTAGAGGAATTTTAGGAGTCTCGACCAATCATTTTTTTTTCCATTTTTCTTTGATTTTCTTTAATTCTATTTTTTTCTTTTTTCTTTAATTCTCTTTTTTCTTTAATTTTACTAACTATCTATATATCTATATATATATAAACTCTTAATTTAGAAGAGTTTATGATGACGTGTCAAGTTTAGAGGAATTTTAGGAGTCTCGACCAATCATTTTTTTTGCCATTTTTCTTTGATTTTCTTTAATTCTATTTTTTTTTTTTTCTTTAATTCTCTTTTTTCTTTAATTTTACTAACTATCTATATCTAATATAATACTAAAACACTTGCAATTTAGGACACGTGGCGGCCATACATTTAAAGTTGGAAATTTAGGATAAATCCCAAATTATTTCTCAAATTGTTTAAAATTCTTCTCACGTTTAAGGTTTTTTTGAAAACAAATCTAAATTAATGCAGCATCTAAACCACACAATTATCCATAGCTAATCAAAAGTTTCTCACGTTTAAGGTTTTTTTTTTTCAAAAAACTGAATGGATGCAGCATCTAAACTTTCAAAACTGAATGAATGCAGTATCTAAACCACACAATTACCCATAGTTAATCAAAACTTAGCCGATCAATTCACTCCAAGCTTCTCCTCATCCTGCGATTTCTGAAGTTCTTTCTTCATCTTTTCATCATTATCCCGCAACCCCTGAATTTGTTTCTTAATATTTCCTCCTTATCCTGAAACTTCTTAATCTCTTTCTCCATCTCCTTCTGCAAATTCAGAATTTGTTACTGCTGTAGGTGAATACTCATCTGAATGGGGAATCAAATCTTCCTCTCCTTCTGCACCCGAACATTCTGAATTCAGTCATAAGAAATTTAAACTTGAGAAGATGAATCACCAAAATAAAGCAAAACAACCAAGCAAAATCGGATCTACAAAGATAAATCTCCTATATGCAACCATAAATAATAAATAAAAATAACAGTTCAAATAATTTTGTTTAACCAAAATATTACACATTTATCCTCTAAACTTTCTCTTATTTAATATATGCCGAGATTTTGATTAACCAAAATAATACACATTTATTTAGAATCGACTTTATATATATTCAGAATCGATTATCCTCTAAAAGTTTATTTAAACCATTTCAATTATGAAACACTTATATCTTTCTTAATTAAAAGATTGTATATCTAGCTAACTAAAACCGTTTTAAATAAAATTTACAGATCTGCATATATTTTTATATCAACTACAAACTATTCGCTGTAACTTTTTTTTTTTTAATTCCATCCGTTATTGCTTCAATTACCCAATTAACTAATCTTTATCTCTTTTTTTAACCAAAAGATTACACTTTTATCCTAAATTCAGATCTGCAGAGATTTTAAAAAAAACAATTAACCGTTTTAATTAAAATTATTAAACTTTACAGATCTCCTGAGATTTTTAAACCAATTCTGTTACTTTTTTTAAAATAATTAAAATGAAGAAATCTGCAGAGATTTTAATTAAACCAAGTCGATCTTTTATTGTTTTTTTTAAGCAATTGGGGATTCGTTATTAATTCAATTACCCACTTAACCAATCTTTATCTCAATTCTGTTACTTTTTGTTAAAATAATTAAAACAATTTATTCAATCAGATCTGTTGAGATTTGTTTAAACCGTTTACCTCTCATTCACCCTAACCTAACTAGCAACACTACTCTATATAATCAGAATCAAATGTCACAGATAACTCGCTTCTCCTCCTTCCTCTTCCACCGTATCCTATCTATTTCTCCCTCTCTGTCAACCATCTATCTTTTATGTTTTATTTTTCGAATACTAATAATGTTTAAACCTTAAACATTGCAGGATTTTGATCATCTATTCTTCTTTCCTGTTTTAAATAGGCAACAATGAAGAATGTCACATACGTCGACAAGTTTAATCCAACAAACATCAAAGGCAATATCCGAGTTCGAGTTGTGTGCATGTTCGACAACATCAATTTTGACAAACAACAAGAGCTGATTTCAAAGGACCTAATATGTGTCGATGAAAAGGTGTTTGTCCTTCATAATTTCTTCATTTTATATCCTCCTAGCGTACGTATTCAATTTAATTCAATTTACTCTATTTGTTCTCAGGGTAATAAGGTTCACGCGTCCATTAAGAAATCTCTCATCAAAAAATTTGATTGCATAAAGGAGTATGGAATTTACTCAATATCAAGCTTCGGTTTAATCAAGTACCTTGACCAATATCGTCACTGCTCTCACCCTCACAAGGTGAGAGCAGTGACGATAATAGGCTTTTGCTTATTAATAGGCTTATGTGGCAACTGCTCATGAATTATGGTCTCACCTTCATAATTAATTGATTTTTACTAATTAATTAATATTTCCCTTTTATTTATTTCCCCTTAAAATTAGGACTTTTAACAAATAATTAATATTCACCTTTTATAATTTAAGCATAAGACTACTGAATATCTACTTAATATCTATTGAATATTTAATGATATAGATTAGGGAAAAAAAAAGACTTGGACTTTGCATATAACCATGCCCATTTTAACATATTAAAAAAGAAGAAGAAAATATTTAATTGGTTTTTCTAACATACACACTTTGGGGGATAAGTTAAGTTTATGAGAAACATTTTTCAAAATATTATTTAGTTTTAGATTAGATTTCTTATTCGCTCAAAAAAAAAGTTTTAGATTTCTTATGTCAATTCATTGAGATTTATAGAGTCTTTCTCGAAATGTTTTCTCAACTTAAGAGTTTAATTGGTTGGAGATAAAATGACGATATATGACACCTTATATCGATCATTAATTAAAATTAATTAATTAAAATTACTTGGTTATTTGATGTGAATTTTTTTTTTGAAAAACTACTACTTATTTAAAAATTTATAATATTGCTAAATAAAATCTCATTTCAAATTTGATTAAATAAGACGCTAAAAATGATGATTTTATCCAATCAACTAATACTTAATAGGAATCATTTACGCACTATAAGTAAACACATATTTCTAAGATTTTTTTTACTATAATGATTGATTTAACCATATAAAATGACAAATCTATTAATTAATTAATTATTAATTAATATTACTAATTCTACTAGCATTTTGCAGACGTGGCACGCCCATAATTAAAGTTGAATTTTTTTTATTCAAATGGTCTTTTCTTATTGGTCAATATTATTTTAGAATATCCACTTCCTATTATAAATTAACTATTTATCTCAATCTCTATATGGTAAGTTAATATTATATCATGTGTTCATCATGATTTCGGATATATTAATACTTTCCCTATCTATTTCCTCAATATCTTTGTACCTCTTTAATTTTTACCTCACAATCTTTTAACCTCTTTAATCTCTTTTCTTTAGCAACATCTTGCATTAATCAATAAATCATATGTTGCATTAATATCTTCAATTTTCATGTACATCTGTACGACTGTACTGCACTAATCTTTTTTTTTTCCTTTTCGGACATGGCTATCCTTACATATTGCATTTATTATATCTTTTTATAACTTTAATTTTTCATGGATCTTACCGCACTAGCTATCATTCATTTCCATGTGTTGCATTAATATCTTTTGCAATAATTAATATCATTCATATGCATATTCCATCAATACAAACCGCCTATTATATTACATTCATCACCTTTTTTTTTGTTCGGTGAATTCCAATCCACTCATATTTATTCTTTCTTATTTTAAGTGATATTGATATCATTTGTTGATTCCCCTTAATTATAAATTCAATTTCATAACATCTTTAAAGTTTCTATATGCTTTATGGCACTTAGAAGTGAATAATAAGGGTGTCTTCTTCTCCTCATGAACATTATATTTCGTTTTTTTTATTGTAGGATGGCAACTAATGCAAAGTTTATCAAGGACATTCAGTCAAGCCGGTCTTTCTACAAGCTTAAGGTTCGACTTATCCAACTTTGGATGATATTTCATAAGGAACGATGACCGAAATTTGATGGTATGAGTTGATTTTTATTGATGAATTGGTAAGCGTTCATCCACTTGAAAAACAGAATTCAGTTTATATGTTTGAAAAGTTAATAGACGGAGGGAGTAAAAGACTTTGGATGGTAAGCGTACATGACTAAAATATTGTTCTATTATATCATCGGGTTCATTCTTTTTTTTTTTTTCCGGCATTTATGGGATTCGTATGGTGCCCTTTCTTCACCCTTAGTATAAGTGACACTTATTATTATTTAAGTTTCTTTCACTGTCGTCGCTTCTTCCATTCAATCTCTCTTTTATCCATTCTTTAATATATTGATATAATGGCCAACGTAATATATTATTAGTATGGTACTTCTTCCATCCATTTTCATATGTGTATTTTCAACTAAACACTTTATAAGTCTCTCACAACTATAATGGTCTAATCATGTTTCCTTTTGTGATTTATTTTTTCGATAAATTTTGTTATAATGCTTCAATAGATGACGTGCATGGAGCCACAACCATTGTTTGGGCAAATATGCTATATAATTTTATATGTTTCATTTTTGTTGTTGAGTTATGTGGTAGATACACTTTTATTTTAAATCCAGACATATTTGTCATCATAATTAATTAGTATTAATCATTTGAGTAAACTATTGTTTGTTTATTCCTTTATATAACTTAGAATTTTTTTTATTATTGTTGTTATGTCAGTACCGACTATAATAATTGTCGTATTCATAATTTCAAAACATCTCGGGCCTTCAAGGCACGGGTATTACACTAGTAAACTCTTAATTTAGAAGAGTTTATAATGACGTGTCAAGCTTAGAGGAATTTTAGGAGTCTCGACCAATCATTTTTTTTTTGCCATTTTTCTTTGATTTTCTTTAATTCTATTTTTTTTCTTTTTTCTTTAATTCTCTTTTTTCTTTAATTTTACTAACTATTGGGCTTAATTCAAAACATAAAATTATTAATAAGAAAACATAAAATTAATATTAGTAATCTATATCTATATATACTACTTAAAATCGTTTTCTCTACCCATGAGTTTAATTCAAAATATTTAATTATATGAACTCTTACAATTATGTTATAATATTAATTTAATATATTAGTAAGATTTTTTTTATAAAAAATCGCGCCATGGCGCGGTGATCATACTAGTTTAAAACTTAATTTACAAATTGCTTAATTTAGATATTTGTCAATAAATTTCAGATTGGTGATTCCAAATAGAATTTGAGATTGCTAATATTTAAAAATGAATAGCAACTCCTAAAACTTAAGACTGAAGTTGAGATTGATAATCGGTTGAGAGTTCCATCGATGGCGGGGTCACTGATGGAGATGGAGGGTCCGAAGATGCATAGGTTAGCGGAATTCAGACTTATACAGGTAAAATAAATAGAAATGGGATTCCTCTTCCCGACTTCCCCGGGAGGATACATAGAGAATTGGAAAACCGAATATTTTTCAATTGCCTAAATAGTTTGAGTGGATGATTATTTTGTTAAATATTTTTAAAAAAATGAGAATTCACGAATATTTTCTTATAAGCTGGCCAATTTTGATGGATCAATACCTACTACGTAGTAATATCACCCCACTTTTCAGGAAACGGGCCGAAGCTCCACAATCGGCCCATTAAAAAAAGCACTCCTGTATATAATCTCACTCTCGAGTCTCGCCCGTCGATCGATTAGGGTTTTGACCGCAGTTCGCAGCTTGGGACTTCATCCACCCCCAAACCGGTGAGACAGAGAAGATGACGAAGAGAACGAAGAAGGTTGGGATCGTCGGGAAGTACGGAACCCGTTATGGTGCCAGTCTTCGTAAGATTGTGAAGAAGATGGAAGTCAGCCAACACAGCAAGTATTTCTGCGAGTTCTGTGGCAAGGTACTCTCACCGAACCCTTCGTCTCGAGTTCTAGGTCTTTTTTGGTTTCAATTCAAATGAAATGTGGATGTTTCTCTCTCGAAAGATTCCGACATTGTGAATTTCTGGTTTTGCAGTACGCCGTTAAGAGGAAATCCGTTGGGATCTGGGGTTGCAAGGACTGCGGGAAAGTTAAGGCGGGAGGTGCTTACACTTTAAAGTAAGAAGATTTTGAATCTACATCAAATTTTAGCCCGATTTTCGTATCCAATATCTAATCTCTTCTGAATTTGATGTGAACAGCACTGCCAGTGCGGTGACGGTGAGAAGCACCATCAGGAGGTTGAGGGAGCAAACTGAGAGTTAAGGAGAAGATATCAGGTTTCCTTTTGTGTTCTATTAGCATCTTTGGCTTCTTGTCATGGAGAGTATGTTTCTCTTTGTACTAGCTATGTTTCTATCGGCATTAAATGTGACAATTTTTGTTTAATGGTTTCTATTTACAATCAAATTTGTGGTGGCATAATCAAGGTCTTCTTACCACGTTCAGTTTGTATTGTTCTTATGTTATTACAATCTGTCTGCGTTGCAATACTTTGCCCTTTTGTTTCGGAAATGTAGTTTCCTATGATTAAGCAGCAAGAATCACTTTGGCCTTTGTGGCTTCATAATGTGAGTAATTGGTTGCAGAGGAGCTTCATGTTAGGATTTGAGTTTGCTGTGTGATCTGATTTGAGTTTTTGACACAAAATGTGCTGTTTTTTTGATCGCCACAGAACTCTTTGATTAGTCAATTGAGATGCCACTAAAAAAATCATATAGTTTCGGTGATTTTAGGAGGTCAGTGGTGGTAGGTTTTCTCCCTGATATTTACAAACATTATGGTAGTTAGCTGGCTTTAGGAGGTCATGGTTTACTGATCTCCCCTGTTTATGTAGAACATATTAGTTCACATAGTATCCGTTTAACATGGTTATTAAAATGAAGCCAGGATTCTTGTTTTAGTGTACAAGTTGTTTGCTGATCGAAGGTTGCATGTAAATGAACCCTTGTTTTTTTTTTGGGGGGGGGGGGGAGTTCTGTGCATGGATAATTTGAGACGTAGCAAAAACCATTCAAGTGGTCTTTGTCTGTGGAGTATGTAACAACAACAACATCCCAGTGTATTCCGCAATTAAGCAGGGTCGGGGGGTCAGGATGTACGCACTCTGCGGAGTATGCACATGGAAATTTACTACCTGTGGCCTTGTGGATGACGTTCTGATTTTAGGTTTTAGTAAAAGTTCAATGTCTAGGGCGTGTTTGGTATAAAGTTTAGATACAGGAAAGGGTAAACAAATTTTGTATTAGAACTTATATTACAGAGAAGTTTCGTTAGTCTATAGGAGAGATGAAATGTTGATTTTCATAGGGGATATGCTCAAATGTATGATTGAATTGCGGGAGATGAAATAAATTTTTTTTATGAGAATGTTTCCCATTCCCGTTCTTGTACCAAACCGAACGGGCTCTTAATGAGCTCCTTAAGTATTTGATAGGAGGTTGTTAGTATCCCTGTAGGCTGTAGCAACACAAAAGCAAGTTATGTTTTCCAGGACTTGCACATCAATGAGCTTCATAAAAACATAAAAAGTTTATAGAATCATGTATTGATTTTGGGGGCCATGCTTCCAACCCTTTACCTTTTCTTACTGTAGTAGATGCCACATTTTCAGATCACATTAATGTGATTTAAAATTGCTATGTTGAAGCAAGCAGCTCTACTTTGAAGTCATAATTCCCCAACCACCAATAAAGCAAGAACAGTTAACTATGGGATGAGGTGTTTCATCTATGCAAGACTTGCAAGTATTCCAACTTCATTCTTCTGTAGGATGGCCAAGTCTATTGCTCACCCTCAGATATTACTTGGCCTTTGTTGGGACACGAAACCCCGATATGTGTTACAAACAAATGACTATTTTTCTGTAGGCGTTTGCCGCGTTTCGTATATAGATTGTTGTTAATAAAGATTGGGCAACAATTTGTGCTGTTGCAATTGCCTGTAACAGAGAATTTGTTGGAAGGCCATTCATTTCAAACAAATTATTGACTTCAATAAATTGGGGGTTCTCACACTTTTGTGTAAGTAGCCGTCCATGCCTAAGATTTAACTAATTAGACACACAACCTCCCCTGCCCCCACCCCTAATCAAATACGCAGTATTTAATTTGTGCCAACTCTACATTTTACTGTTTAGGTTTTTAGATAACGTGATCAAGTTAATTTGAAAATTTTTAGTTTCGTAAGGTCAATAATACTTCGTCTCGTCCAATAAATAGTTAAAATACAATGCTCTATTTTTTTTATTGGGTAAGTAATTCGGATGCACTAAGTGTTATCCGATAGCATCCTTACGGATGAGGTCAATGAGATATGGGTCATTGTATAAGGAGGGATTGTCGGTAACCTGAGCAAGGTGTGCAACCTTATTTGCTACGCAGTTACCATTACGAAGAATGTGAGCAAACGAAACTTCGTTGACCCCTGCAAGAAGATAACTAATATCAGACATAATTAGTTCAATTTTCGATGGACATGGAGTTCCCTTTTTGTGGTAATCGATAATGATGAGGGAGTCACTCTCGATAATAAGCTTATCAATTTTCAATTCCAATGCTTTTAATACACCTAACCGTAGCGCCAGAGCTTCCGCCATCAGAGGCGTTTGTTTCCCAATAAGTTTACAACCAATTGCCTCTGGAAGCCCTTTATCATTTCGAATGATATATCCGATTGAGCTTTGTCTTTGGTTAGGTGTAGACCCATCAAAGTTTAATTTCCTCTTTCCTAGGGGTGGTATTTTCCATTTATCAGTCTTTCTATGCTTCACTTTCTTGGTCTTGGGCCTACTCCAGTTATTAGGTTCGTTATCGCAATTATTGTTGTATTTGACAACTTTCCTCCATGCATTGATACTTGACTCAACCTTCCTTAAAAATCCTTCATAGTTAGGCAGTTTCTGTTGTTGAAAAAATGAGCTGATTTCGGACAAACCAAATGGTCCACTAGTGAAATGCCATTTTTTATATATCTTTGGAATTTAGCTGTGTGGCCAGCATAGCACATATAGGTGCAATCTTCCTTGACTCATTAATACTATTCCTGATCATACCCTTAACACTGGTGGGGAGACCAGAATGGAACAGTGAATGCTTGCATTCTAGAAACAAGTGGATAGCGTCCTTCTCGTGGTGATTACAGATTGCACAATAGGAAGGAACCGCAATGCCCTTTCTTGCCAAGCAAGCCGCGGTTGGAAGTTCATCATGGCATACTTTCCAAAGAAAGTTCTTAATCTTTGGCGGGGATTCAATTTTCCAAATCCACGCATTCTCTTCATATGATTGTCCTATAGACTTTGTATTATAACTATATGCGCTGGATGTTGTGAACCACCCTTTTTTGTCCGGCCACCAATATAATCTATCTAGAATTTTATTTTTCGGCAAGGGAATGTCGGCAATTTGCTTAGCTGTATTGGTAGGTAGTACCGCTCTTAGTTTGTCCAATCTCCATTTACCATCGAGAATATATTGGTCCACTGTTTCTTCAAGATCGTTTCTCCCCGGGATTTACACACTGGTTTTGGATGTCAGGAATAGGTGCCCAATTATCTTTCCAGAATTTAATAGTTTTCCCGTCCCTAACTGACCAAACCAGACCGTTTTTTAATGGCTTAATTAATTTTCTCAACTGAGTCCACTGCTAGGAAGCATTACTTTTTTTTTTTTTTTTTTTTTTTTTTTTTTTTATCAACTTCCAATAGATTCGTTGATTTCAAGTACTTATGTTGATGATCTTCACCCATCTATTAGTTGGTTCGGCTCTAATTTTCCATAGAAGCTTCATTTGCAGTGTTTCATTCATCTCCTTGGTCTTCCTTAGTCCCATTCCCCCTTTATTCTTAGGTCTACACACTTTATCCCAACTGATTAAGGGTTTATATTGCAGGTCTTTGTTCCAAAAGAAACTTCTATTCATCTTGTCCAATGCCGAATGTAAAATACAATGCTCTATTGTGTTATCAACTCGACGAATATGACTTCATGGAAATTATGAAAAATCTTACATATTAGATATTCTTATAATTGTAACCAATATATGTTGGCGATCCTATGTAAACGACAATTAGTTCCGAGACATTCCCTAACCCTGTAAGTGTTATTATTCATGGATTACCCATAAAATTCAAAGGAAAACGCCAAATCTATGATCAGCATTCACTAGGCAAAATTTTTAAAAATTTATACACTAGATGAAAAAGTCACCTCTTAGTAACAATGCAAAATTTCCTGGAATTGTTAAAATTTTGATTATTGTGTAGTAATGAAAGAACACAATTCTGATTACTACAAAATACCCAATTGGTATTTAAAACTAACAACGTTGAACATTTGAGTATTTAAAAAGACTTCGGTGCCAAATTGATATTTAAAACCGCATTAATGGACAAATTGATATTTTTTCTGGTCGAAATTTCGGTTTTCATGCGCGTGACTCCTACGCGTATATTGAACCTTTCTTGTTTAGCTTGGACCGATTTCTTTCTCCTAATAAAAGATCTGAATTCCTATTGAATCGGAGATACACACATGAAAACCAAAATTCTGACACGAAAAAATATCAGTTTGTCCATCGGTACAGTTTTAAATACCAATTTGGCACCAGAGTTTTTTTAAATATCCAAATGTCCAACCTAATGTAAAATTTTGGGAATTTTGGGGTCATGTGTGCTAATTATAAAAGCATAGGGGTTGTTCTGAGAAATTCATGGATTGGAGTTCGAGTGGCTGGCTTCAAGCGACAAAGTGAAGCGAGCCAGATCTTCGCCTTTTAATCCAGTTGTGGCGACTGGCGAATAGAGAGCGAGAGCGAAAGGCCGTACCGATATCATCGTCTCTTGTAGTAGTTCTCTTCTCTGAAATTCTCATCTGCCCGTCAAATCCGATTTCCTGTTTCGGTTATCGCCTTAAGATGTGGGGATTTGGTGGGAGGTACTTTTGGGGAAGGAGAGAAAGAGGAAGACGAGGGATTGTAGTGGTGTTCGCTTGGATTTCGAGCGACGAGAAGCACCTCACCGATTGTGTCGATCTCTACGCCTCTTTAGGTTGGGATTCCCTTGTCTGCCACTCTCAGTTCCTCAATTTGTAAGTTCCCTCCTTTCTCAAAGTGATCCTGAATCAGGTGTGGATACTAACTTCTGTTGCTTCCTTTTTCCTAATTTTGTGCGATTCCGAATCAGGCGTTTGTTGGATTGTTCATGCCTGTTGTGGTTTCAATAGCAGAAGAGATTTGATTAAGCTTTAGATGAAGCTCAGCTGGTCATGAATTTAAGCCCTTGTTTTGTGCTTCGTGATCTCCGTTATTCACAATTGGTGGTTGAGTTTTTTGCATGTTCATTTAATGCAATTCGTTAACCATCATTTGATTTCACAACTGGTAGTCTGGTACTGAAACATTAATTGTGGAAAAGGAGTAGTCACGAATCTTCTGAGCCATCATTTTCCTCACAAGCACATCTCTTTCTTTCTTGTTTTTTCGGATTGAACACCTTCATGGCTTCATAGCCAGGCTTTGATAATTTGATAGATTGTAACCTCCTTATCAGCGCAAATATGATCCTCCCAAGAAATTAGCTCTAGCCTCTATGCACGTTGCGGCATAAGAGTCTGAGACATCTCTTTTTTTAGCTTACGTACAAAGAATTTGAGTACTCGGCTATTTTGATTCATGGAAATTTGATTTCTTGGATGTGCAGATTCTTCCCTGGCAAGGCCATGCTGTTATCCTGGGATGTCCTTAATGAGCTTGTGGAGGTAAGTGCTAACTGCTAAATTCAACCGTATGTTTTAAACTTCTTTGCATCTTTCATTGCCATACTTTCCATTCTTCTTGCGGCAATAGATGTACACTGCTAATTGCAATAACATCTAGCACATAGTTCATCTTCTGATAATGGTAAAACGGGCGTGCTGAATCTGCTGATTTGTCGCACTCATGTCATTGATTTTTCTACCACAGTAAAATCTGAATTCTTTCTGGCAGTTGTTAATTTTATGCAATTTAGCCTTTCCATTGTATTGCTAGTGATTTGTTCTTTTTATGTTGAGTGCACAGGAGATAAGGTTTAATCCGTGTCCTATTGTTTTTGCTGCCTTTTCTGGTGGATCAAAAGCCTGCTTGTATAAGGCTCTTCAGGTTTACTCTGCAGTCCCAAAATTTTCTATATTCCTTGGCTAGTTCTTCTTTTACATTCTCTTTGGAACGAAGGGACTGCATATTCTTGACACTAGGAGTGTTATATGTTTGACAGTTTTACTAATGAAACTCATTCCTTTGTCATGTTACAGATTATCGAGGGAAAGTGCGAGGTGTCTGATGCGGTATGCTTCTGTTACTTGATCTGGCATTCAAGTAGTTTGAAGAAGTATTTCTTCGAATATTTCATTTGCCTTATCTGGTAATGAACTTGATCTTTCCCCCCTTTTCTCTGCTGAAGGATTACTTCCGCTGCATCAAAGATTGTGTTGTCGGGCACATTTATGATTCTGGTCCTGTAGATTTTGTTACTGATATGGGTATGCGGTTCGCTCTTCACCCATCTATTCTCAGAATGTGCCACCCACCAAGATGGGCAACATGGATAGCAAATGGCATTGCTTCATGTCTAGATACCCTCTTCCTCAACAGGTTTGAGTCACAACGTGCTGAGTACTGGCGGACTCTCTGTTCTTCTGCTGTATGTACCATCAAGCTTTTTGCACACTCACTTTGTTGTTCTTTGTTTTGCTGTGTTTATCTGTTTATTTACCATTGTTTTCTTGCAGAGCATGAGGTCTCCCTATCTTCTTTTATGTTCAGAAGATGACGATCTTGCCCCCTTCCAAAAAATATGCAGTTTTGTACAACAGATGCAGGAACTTGGTGCTGATGTTACACTGGTCAAATGGGCTAGCTCACCTCATTTAGGTTTGTTCTTTGACACCCTTGAATATGTTTATTTATCCTACTCCCTGTGAACTGTGATATGGCTGTGGTGATATGATTTCAATACTGCCAGTACATAGAAATGAAAGGTGGGAGGTGAGGATATTAATCCTGGTGGGGTTTTGAATGAGCACTTGTTCGTAAGAGTTGAATTAATGACATTACCCGTGTCCTTAAAAGGCATTGTGGTGTACAGCAATCATATTAGTGGCTTCTAACATGATTCCTGAAGCAAAATCTACAGGATTAAGCCTTCCTATGTAGCTGTACATGTACAGATATTCTGATATGGCCACGTGTGATATTGTAGCTGATAAATTTGTGTATACGATTTCTGACCCCTTTTTTTGTTGGGTTTATATAGGTCACTGCCATAAACATTCTGATGAATACAAAGTTGCTGTTACCCAATTGCTTCAGAAGGCATCAGCAGTCTACTCACAGAGGGCTGTTAGTACCACTGAGGTGTTCAGGAGAGCCTCCCCTGATGAGCTAGCAGATACCATGCCTAGCTCATCCCAATTTCATGAAGGTAGACAGACGGATTCCTCTACCCAAGATGAGTCCAAGGGGAATGTAGTCCACCTACCAAACACCCCACCCACTGTAAACCTGCACGGTGTTCTTGGACAGATCCTATTTGACATGTGTGTGCCCAAGAATGTTGAGGATTGGGATATAAGATTGCCAATCTCATTTCGTGCTCGCCCACTGTTTCCTTCATCAAGGAGAAATTCACATTTTGGCCCCATCAAATACACCAGGCGATCAAAGCTATGAAAGTACCCAATGCCCAATTCGCAGATGGTTTTGCCTGTTGAGTTGCAACTAACTGGGAAGTTAAAGCTATGTTCCTTGTAACTTGAGCATACCATATATGAAGCTGCTCTCTGGGGGTACAAAATGTATAGTTGAATTCAACCCTCTTAAGAACGTACACGTAGAAGTGCAGAACTGTGTTGTTCCATATGAAGATTGTGTCCTTCACCCTACTTACATATATCTAACATAGAAACATTTAGGTTACTCTTCCATCAACGATCACCCTGCTTCCGAGTTTGGTATTTGCCATCAAGCCTCACAGACCCCCCTGGGCATCTCTTTGAGGTCTGGACCAGACCATCTATACTCCAGCACTGCCTGCTTCCACTACCGAGATCAGCTTATAAAGTACATGAGGTACAAGGTTGGCAAGGAATGCTCTTCCGCTTCATGCCCGGTGTTCAATGGCTGTGAGCCCACCCACCGCGAGTGGAGCCACCCCAAGCCCCGCGGAGCCTGTGGATCATGCCACCAGACAACCAGCATCGCGTGGGACCCTTACACTTGCAAGAGCTACGAGTGGCTGGTGTAGGGAGAAGGTCCCAAAGTTCTCAAGACTGCAATTACTCCTCGTCTGCTTTGTTGAGAAGATGGGTAAGGCTCACGTGCCATGGTGAGTCGGGTCAGGTTCAGGAGGATAAGATAGTTCGAGGGGATGAAGCTGGAGAGATAAGCGGTTCCTCTAGTCCGGGGACAAAAACACTACACCGTACTTAATAGATTGCTAAAATCAATGTGAATATCCTCAATTACCATAAACTCATCGTACACAATCCTATATAAACACTTAACACAAAGATTAGCATTGAGAGTTTTGCAAGCACATCAAAAAATGAAGTTCCTAATGACCTTTAGGATTTCCCAATATTTAGGTTTGAGGTTTATTGATAGACCTAATTTAGATAGAATTGGATTTATCTATTGTCTTATTGATAGATTTATCATAAAAAGATTATACTTAATTATGGTTAATCTCATATTGCAATCTTACCCTTATCTGATTTCGTGAACCTCCTCAATAAAATCTTTTGACGAACTACCCATGTTGATCTTGTTTGTTTGAATATTTATTTATTTGTTACATCAACAATCAATCAATCAATCAATCATCATCAATATTCAATATATAATACTAAAACAGAGGCGTAGAAATCCTATATGGCGGGCTCTGGTGCGATTCGCCTGCGTGTCTTTTTCTGGTGCAATCTGGACCGGGTTTTTGCCACGTCAATTAATGATGAACCGATAACTAAGCTACGTCAGACGATAACCCCATCTATTTATACACGTGTCATCCTATTTATCCATTTTAATGATTAAATTAATTTTTATTATAAATATTCAACCTCATATCTTACAAATCTTATCATTTTACCTTAAGTTAATTTATAAATATTTTACCTAGAAAAATCTACATAATCTTAAATGATTAGATTAATTTACATAATCTATTACTATTTAATTAACATAATCTAATACGTAAGGAGTATATTGAATTAAATCCTATCTTTTCTATTACTGTATATAATATATTAAATCAAATCTTAAACAATATATTGAATCAAATCTTAAACAGCCGGTGCATTTTGAAAAATTGATTCAAAAAAGAAATATATATATATATATATATATATATATATATATATATATATATATATATATATATATATATATATATATATAGTTTGAACTAAATCATATTTCATATAAATTTCATATAAAATAATAAAAAATTATTCTCTATATCTATAATACAATTACTCCAACAAGTAAGGATTTATTTCATATAAAGGATATACGTGTACAAATCTGTACATAATTATATAATTAATTTAGATAATTTATGCTTATCATATGTTGGTTTAGTTACATTTTAATTAACAAATAAAACAGAGACGTCGAAATCCTACGTACCGAGCCTTGGTGCAATTCTCTTGCATGTCATTCTTTTGTGCAATCCGACCTGGGTTTTTTTGACACGTCAATTAATAAGCATCCAATAAATTTAAACCACGACAATTAATGATTTTCTTTATCCACCTACCATCTTATGTGTCCACCTTAATTGATAATTACAATTAAATAATTTTAATAAAAAATAATTAAAATATAGTCATATCTTGATTAATATTTACCTAAAAGATGTATATCAAATCTTTTTGCATATAACGTTATTAATATATCAAATTGATAAATTCTCATATCTAATTTCAAACTTATTATTTTTATTTTTATTACTTTTAAATTTATTTTTTTGGTCATAATTAATTTTAAATTTATTAATATGATTAAGTTTGACTATATTTGCACAAAATCATATATCTAATAAAAATGTAAATAATGCATGAGACAAATTTGTTATCTTATTCATGTTATCACGCCTAAAATTTCAAAGTGTGTGCTTTAAAAACAATATAAACTATCAAAAAAATTACAATCTCATATTTATTAGTAATAACTATGATAAAATAAAATAAAATAATCTATAATTTATTAATTAAGAAACCGCGAAACGCGCGGGTAGTAATACTAGTTAGCTTAATAAATTGACTAAATTTATGTTTTCTTGAATTCCATATTTGAACAATTGAGAATCTAGAAAACCACAATCTGTATTGATAGAGAGAGAAGAGCTCAAGCTCTCTCCAATTCAGTTTGTTACAACTGATCAACTCACCACCAACAGATGGCGCCAACAGCTATTTGAACAAGAGAGGGAGAATCTGTTTTGACGTGAAATGACAGATCTACCCTTCTACAGAAATGTGAAATTGCATTGTATAAAATGCTATGAATGAAATGTGCACTATCTAATATATTCCCATATACCCCCCCTCAAGCTGGACTAGCTATGGGTAATACTAGGCCAAGCTTGGAAGTAAGGAACTGGTGCTGAGAGGCTCCTAAGGCTTTAGTGAGCACATCAGCAATTTGCAATGCAGAGGAAACATGTGCTGTGCGGATGAAATTTGCTTGAACCATTTCCCTGATAAAATGGCTGTCTATGCGGACATGCTTAGTCCTCTCATGAAATATGGGATTAGCAGCTAGTTCCTGGGCAGATTTATTGTCACAATTCAATGTGATGGGAAGCTGGACATGAATTTTTAAATCTGAAAGCAAACCATGAAGCCAAACCAGCTCACTAGCAGCAGCTGACATGCTCCTATACTCACTCTCAGTGGAAGACTTCGATACAACCTTTTGCTTCTTAGTTTTCCAGGATACTAAAGCTGATCCCAGAAAAACACAAAATCCAGTTAGAGATCTGCCAGTGTCACGACAATTTCCCCAATCAGCATCACTGTATGCTACTGGATTGAGGGAAGAGGAAGAGGGGTATGATAGAGCAAGATTGAAACTTCCCTTAAGATATCTCAATAGGTACAAGGCTGCATTCCAGTGAGGTTTAAGAGGGTTTTGGAGGTACTAACTTAACTGCTGGACAGAGTAAGAGATGTCTGGCCTTGTAAGGGTGAGGTAGAGGAGCCTACCAATGATCCTTCTGTAGCACTCAGGATTGTCCATAGGCTCACCATCAGAAGCAGAAAGCTTTGTACCATGCTGCATAGGAAAGGATGCAGGCTTGCATCCTTCCATGTGAGCATCCTTTAAAATGTCAAGGATGTATTTTCTTTAGTTGAGAAGTATACCAGATGATGATCTAGATATTTCCATGCCTAAGAAATACCTAGCAATGCCCAAGTCCTTGATGGTAAAAGCTGTGTGGAGAGCTTGCTTAGTAGCACTGATTTCTTGAGAAGAGTTGCCTAAAAGTAACATGTCATCTACATAAACAAGGGCAACTGTCATAGAGGTACCCTGAGATTTCACAAAGAGGGAGTAGTCATGTTTGGACTGAATAAATCCTAGACTGGTAAGGAACTTAGTGAGTTCATGGTTCCATTGTCTACTAGCTTGCTTGAGTCCATAAAGAGACCTGTTCAGCTTGCACACCAGCCCCTTCTGAACCTTATAACCCAAAGGTGGAGTCATGTACACTTCCTCTTCCAAGTAGCCATGTAAGAAAGCATTGTTGACATCAAGTTGATGGAGCACCCAACCCCTAACAGCAGCCAAAGCTAGGATGACTCTCACAGTTGATAGTTTTGCCACAGGAGAAAAGGTTTGTTTGTAGTCTTTGTCTTTGACTTGGTTAAACCCTTTTGCAACTAATCTGGCTTTATATCTCTCTATGGATCCATCAGGCCTATACTTGATTTTGTAGATCCACTTTGAACCAATGGCTTTCTTCCCATCAGGAAGAGGAAGGAGAGACCATGTGTGGTTGCTTTCTAATGCAGTGAGTTCATTTTTCATTGCCAGTTCCCAATGGGCCACCCCTTTGGCCTGAGCATAGCTGTTTGGTTCAAAAGAAGCACACATGTTCACAAATGACTCAATGTAGGCAGGGGATAGGTGAGCTAAGTTGGTGGTGGAAAAGACAGCAAAGGATTGGGACATGGATTCATCTGAGTTACAACTTCTAGATGGCAAACCTGAGCAAACATAGTCCTGAAGTCGAGGAGGAGGCCTGACAGTCCTTTTAGGAAGGATAGGAGGACAAGTAGGACTTGCCATGGGAATATCAGGAGCAACTGAATTCTGAGAGGATAGTGAATTAGCACTATCAGGAGCCACTTCAATTGAGGGATCAGAATCATGATTATCACTCACAGGTGATTGCCCTTCAGTAGGAGGGATATGATGGACAGTGATAGGATCAGCTTCAGGGAAATCATCCAGGGTAATAGAGGGGAAAGCAGGCACTATAGGAGCTTGAGACTGGGAGCAATTTCTAAAGGGAAGGACAGATTCCACAAATTTCACATGCCTACTGATGATGATGCACTGCCTGTCTAAATCAAAAAGCTTATAAGCTTTTTGTCCTGGTGGGTATCCCAGAAAGATACATCTTCTACCCACACTACCAAGTTTGTCCCTATGATCATTAGGCTGAAAAGCATAGCACAAACAGCCAACAACTCTGAGCTGATCATAAGTAGGAGCTTGATGAAAAAGAATCTCAAAGGGAGATTTCCATTTAAGGACAGCAGAGGGCATTTTGTTAATCAGGTATGTAGCACTTAACAAACAATCTCCCCAAAATTTGATGGGAAGACCAGCAAATACTCTAATAGCTCTAGCAGTTTCAACTAAGTGTCTATGTTTTCTTTCCACTCTCCCATTCTGCTCATGAACTCCAGGAGCAGATTTCTGATGTATAATTCCAAGGTTACTAAACAACTCAACACATCCTTTCTGAGTGAATTCTGTGCCATTGTCTGTCCTAATGCATTTGACGGACGACATAAACTGAGTCTCAACCAATTTCAGGAAACTGGAAACACATCTCAAGACAAGCAGCTTGTCTTGAAGAAGATAGGTCTAGGTAGTTCTTGAGCAATCATCAAGAATAGTGAGAAAGTACTTGGCACCACAAATGGAGGGAGTCTTATATGGACCCCACAAATCCATGTGTACCAACTGAAAAGGATGATCTGCCATAGATTCACTTCTATCAAACTTGAGTCAATGGATTTTAGTCATGTTGCAAGCATCACAATCAAGCTGAGATACATTCTCAGTTTTACAAAAGTCTAAGTGTCTCATTTTGGAGAGTGACATGTGTCCCAATCTGGCATGAAGAACATGAACATTGTCAACTTTATTACAACTAGAATTACCATTGAAGTGAGGCTGAACATACTGACAGGTACTCATATGCTTCTGTATCCTGTATAAGCCAGCATTCTCCCATCCTCTAGTGACAACTTCTTTAGTTATAGGGTCCTGTAACCAACAGTGCTTATCATCAAAGCTGAAAACTAATTTCTGATCACCAAGGACTTTAGATACAGATAACAAGTTGTGTTGAAACTGAGGTACATAAAGAACATTTTTCAACACAAGTCTGGACTGCAACATGACTGTCCCATGAGAGGTCACAGAAATGTGAGAACCATCAGGTAGCCCCAAAGACACAGCATTGTGTAATGGAACAATTTCAGAAAAAATAGTAGTATCAAATGCTATGTGATCTGTAGCACCAGAATCAACTATCCAAGTGCTACTGTCAGTTTTATTTGTACCAATAAGAAAGGAGGTACTCAAAGTACCTGCGAAGTGAACAAAAGCCTGGTTAACTGAGCTCTCAGAATGATCCATGTGTGATTTTCCCTTCATCATTCTTACCACCTCATTCTATATGGCATTTACCATAGCTGGATCAGGATTCATCTCTTGATGAACTTGATCAAGAGGATTGTCATGCTGAGGTGTCTCAAACTGTGCAGCCATTTTCCCAGTTTGTCTTCCCTTATCTTCCTCCTTGGGGCCTCTAAACCACTCAGGATAGCCCACTAACTTGAAACAGGAATCCTTTGTATGCCCTATTTCACCACAATAGGAGCACAACCGCTCCAACTTAGCCTTCTTGAACTCTCTTTTAGCCTGCTCATATCTACTCTGATCTGCAAATCTGTTGTCCAACTGTCTATTATCAGTTTGCCTACTGGTATCATATCGATTCACAGCATTAGCTTCCATCTCAGACTGGTGTACCTTGCCAACAGCCATGGCATTCACATCAGTAGGGAGAGCAGAAGTAACTCCCTTGGATCTTTCTAACTGTACAACCATTTGAAACACCTTAAGGAGACCAGGCATAGGATCTTTGGATAGTATGTTGCTACGCATAGGCTCGTAAACATCATTCAATCCCATCAGGAATTGCATTATTTTTGCCTTTTCCTCCCTCTCAATGATTTTTTTCAGCAAGCCACAGCTACAGCCACTAATTCCTCCACAACTGCATCCAGGAATTGCATCCAGTAATTGCAATTCGTCCCATACTTTCTTAATTTTCCCATAGTAGGCACCAACAGATAGGTTTTCTTGCCTGATGTTGCCTAAATCTCTACGCAATTGATAGATCAATGGATCATTAGACTCGTAAAAGCGCTCCCTGATTTCATCCCACAGCTCTTTTGCAGATTCAACATACATGAGCGTCTCGGACACATCATTAGTCATCGAATTGACGAGCCAACATCTAACCATATAGTCGGCCCGCTCCCACTTAACATAATCTTCGCTTTCCAGAGGAGGTTTGACACAGCTACCTGTGATAAACCCCAATTTTGCCTTGGCTCCTAATGCCATTCGTACAGCACGGCTCCAGCTTATGAAATTGGAACCATTGAACATCGTCGACACCAATTGAGCACCTGGATGGTCCGAATTTGACAGAAATAAAGGATTGTAGTGCACAGCATTCATACATTGTGCTAGATCCCCAAATTGCAGTCCTCCATAGAATCCGCCATTGACACCTCTATTCGTAGCTCCAGGCCCCGGCGGTGTGGCACTTACAAATGTTCCTCTTCCAGCTCCATTAACGACATCAGCAAAGCTTTGTCCATTAGGTGGTGTCGATCCTCTTCCAGCCATGGCAATCGCAATTAACAAATGCGATTTGACGAGATCCAAGAACACCAAATGCAATCCAGTAAAAATCACTTACAAAATCGCAGCGAGCAGTGCTGGATCTAATCACGCTCTGATACCATTTGAACAATTGAGAATCTAGAAAACCACAATCTGTATTGATAGAGAGAGAAGAGCTCAAGCTCTCTCCAATTCAGTTTGTTACAACTGATCAACTCACCACCAACAGATGGCGCCAACAGCTATTTGAACAAGAGAGGGAGAATCTGTTTTGACGTGAAATGACAGATCTACCCTTCTACAGAAATGTGAAATTGCATTGTATAAAATGCTATGAATGAAATGTGCACTATCTAATATATTCCCATACCATAAATCCAGTTCTCTAAAATTGTTATTCTCGATCATCTAATAACTTTCTGACAAATGTATATTCCATATTTAACCAAACGAACAGTAATTACTTCAGTACTTGTTATACCTATATTTGCAGCACACAACACACTCAAAAGGGGTAAAAAAAAACAGTAGTTGGAGGGTAGCTCTTGCAAGTAATTGAGCAAAAACAACACTCGCATCAAAGTCAAAAAAGTGTGGCGTTGCTGAAAATGAAATCCCAATGAGAGCGTACGAGTGGTGTGGAGGAGAACCTATCTGTTATCAGTCCATTTACACAAAACATTTTCCTGGCCCCTTCTTTGAATAGATCGGATAAAGGATCTGATCATGGATCATTTTAATGGGAATCCGAATCACCTACCGTACAAATAATATTTAATTATTTGTACGATATTTTCATTTAGGTCACCCCAAAGTCTTCCCTATTTGTTATGATTAGTTTTTTTTTTTAGTTAACTACTGTATAACTGTATTGCGTATTGATGACTATTAAGGGGTTGTTTGATATCGATTACTAGGAATCAAAAACACGAAAATGAGAATGGATGATTACTAGTTTTGTTGTTTGGTAGGATAAAAACGGGAATTAAAATGATTACTGGGAATTCTTCATTCCCAATTTAGAACCTCCATCCATTCCCATCAAAATACCCCCGGGCTCTTAAACATTCACCTAAAAATTTCAATTTAGCCCAAGTTTTTTTTAAAATAAAATTTCTTATTTTACTTATTAATTTTATAAATAACTTAGACTAATAGCGCAACAAATTCAAGGTTAGAGATTTGAATGGAATGAATGAAAGTTTAGGGACCTATAAGAAACAAGTATAAAAATTAGACTTATATAGAAGGTTAGGGACAATCAAGAAAAAAAAGTACGTAAGGTTAAGATCATCCGCAACCATAAGGTTACCTCTTCTTCATTTTTTTCCTATCTCCTTATAATATTTGACACCTCATTTATTTTTTCTTCTAAATAATTTTTCACTTTCCCAGTCTCTTTCTTTGAGGTTTTCATATTTTTACTCCACAATCATGAGCTTACATCATCATTCTTTTTTTCTCATTTATTTATACTCACCATATAATTTCCACCAATCATAATATTATTAGTGAAATAAAAAATATTAAAATAAATAAAGCATCATGTTTTCGCACATGGCCCAAGACACTCTCTACCTTGAATTGGTAAATAAAGAGCGGCCATTCCGGAGTTCGAACCGGGGACCTATGGGTACTACCCACAAGTCCTTTCCGGTAAGCCATTCCGGAATGGTTAAGACACTCTCTACCTCTCCACATCAAGGTAACCTCTTTCCTTTCCTTTACCTTAAGATTTTATCTACAACCATGAGATTATCTTATAATTACCGGTAGTAAAAACCCTTAGATGCGGATGCTTTAAGAACTAATGACGTAATTTACCCATTAAATTATAGTGTTGTGTCTATATTTTAGATGGTTCCAGAGTTCTACACTTCTACTCCATTTGTTCCATAATAAATGTCACTTTACTTTTCGGCATGAGTTTTAAGGATATAAAAATTCTATAAAATATTTTTTTAAAGAATTTTTTAAATAATTTTATACTTAATTCTAACAAATACTCCATATGAAATTATTTAAAAAAAAATTGATTTAAAAAATTATATTTATAGAACTTTTACCTCCTTAAAAAGCATGCACTAAAGTTCAAACAACACTTAATATGGAACAGATGGAGTAGTTGATTGGGGTGGCCGTGGCTATGTGGTTGCGCCCTCTCCCAATAGAAAATTAAAGTAAAATCAAATCAAATAGTTTGAGTATAAAATATTACAATAATAAAAATAAGGGGAAAACATAAGGAATGTCCAATTTAGTTTGTACAGCGACGAAGCCAAAAGAAGCCATAACTTGATGAGGGTGGCAACACACTGATGACAAATGACAATGAATAACATGAACTCATACAAAGAGTTCACTAATGCAAAGAGTTATTCATTGCCAATTAGAGTCATATATTAAAATAGTTCAACTCAATAATAAGACGATAAATCCATTTTACGGGTTTTCATACTTTGAAAAATATGAAGGATAATATCATAGCTAGCTAGCAACCCAAACTCTCAAAGAGAAAATCATCTCCTATCTTGTTGGGCAAATATGGATTGACAATATCCATATATAGCTGAGAAAGCTCTTCCCTACTATAGCACTAAATCCGACTTGGATATACCAAGTTAAATGCTTTGTGAACTCCTATATCGATCATCTTTTCAAACACATCATCAATATCTTACAAATTAGAAAATCAGACATTTCTCCTTATCTAAATTTCAATAACTTCTTATCTAATTGTCGAAATGAGTAATATAACCTCTTATTTCGAAATTCTTAAGATAAATTATAAAATGTGAATGCCAATTTAAATAAAACATAAAAGCATTGTATATTATTAAAATAAGATTAAAATGATCAAGATACCTTCAATTTTCAAACATTCATAACTTTTCACCCGGAAATCGAATTAAGGCGTATTATATATCAAAACAAAGATATTGATGAGAAATATATATATATATATATATATATATATATATATATATATATATATATATATATATATATATATATATATATATATATATATAGGGGGTTCGTCAGATGAGGATGGACCATTGAGATCCGCCACTGATTTTGTAGGCGGTGAGTAATTTTCTCTCAAGGTCCTCCAAATATCGAGATCATATTGCTAATTAAGGGATGTAAAGATTATTTTTCATGTGTAAACCGTAAACTCCGCAAAAAAACACCATGACAGAAAACCCCTTACAACATCTTTAACCATGATACTCATATTGAGTATTATAACTTGCTTTTTGTCATTTCTCTTCCATCCATCTCATTTTAATATTTGGTACTCCACATTAACTGTGGTACTTGCCACGAGTATCTTATTTCACCTTTTGAATCAAAATTGTTTTTTGCAAATTTTTTTTTTGTAAGACAAAATCAAATGGAACACACTATTAATGTTTGATTAGGTAATATTCTATAGTATTGTGTCATATTGAGTATTATATGTATGATATTTAGAGCATCTTTAGTAGTGGTACCATGAGTATCGTAACTAATTTTAAAAAAATAATAATTAAATGTTATAATTTTTTGTTAAACCAATGTAATTATGTGAGAGGAGTATCATACCTATGATACTCACTTTATTGGTTCTCCCCCATTTTTTTACTTTTTATTTTTTTAATAGGTTATGATAATCAACTAGAGTATCACTATTAAAGATGCTCTTAGAGCTTTTTTTTTTTTTGAGTTCTTTCAAAAATATAATTTTTTCTTATATTTTCTTATATTTTACTCCCTCCGTATCGCAATACTTGTTGTTTTAGCTATATGCACGCTTATTAACAAAATCTATATTTACTTTACTTTTATAGGTTAAAACACCTAAAAACAACAATTATTACCTATAAAAGAGCAATCATTACCTATAAAGATAATAATTATAGCTAAAACAACAAGTTTTTTGATACACATTACTAGTCTAAAACAACAAGTATTACGATACGGAGGGAGTAATTATTAGAGAACCACCATTAAAGATGATGTTAAAATGTAATTCAGGAATAGGGATGATTGACAAATGGACCATTGAGAATGAAAACCAAAACCCCGAAGTGTGGACTTCCATTGGACCACAAGCTGCACGTGTGCTCTTTGGCTCTGGGTGGTCTACCTTCTTCTCTTCCTTTCATCGTTTTCTCACTAACACTGTTACACAATGTAAAGGTGCATACGTGGTAATGGTAACCTCTTACCTACTCAAATACTATTCTCTTACCAAATTGATATTGACTAGTCATGCTTCCTCTAACCAATTAATCAAACCATGTTTTTATCATATACTCATTTCAAACTTTTGGGAGCCAAAAGCATCTCCAACATTTTCTCCATTTTAAAGATTTTAAATTTTTTTTTAGAATTTTAATGCGTTTTTTGTATTAACAGGTTCTCTATCTTAGTCTCTAAAATGGAGAAGTAGGAAAAATAAAGAGGTTTTTCTAAATCTACAACATTTTTCAAAAGTAAATTATTCTCCAAATCTTATAAATGGAAAAGTTGTTGGAATTGAAACAAAAATAATTTGGTAAATATGTATTTTGTTTTCCCATTTTAGATAAATTTTTTAAAAAAAATTGTTGGAAATGGTCTAACACCAATTTATCGGTCTAAATTTATATATTGTGCTACAACTTACAAGCATGAAAATTAAACTATTTTTGTAGTGTTTTGATTGGCTAGATTTATTTTCATACATTATTAATTTAGTTATGAATCAATAGATCTAATTTAGCACGGGATGGACCGAACAGATAACTACATTCGTATTTTATAGCTCGAATGCACTCACTCTTAACACACGGTTTATTAATCCTTTATTTTTTCAAGTCCTTATTTTGTAGAATCTACCTCAGTGTGAATGAAAATATCATATTTTACCTAGGTAAAAAAATAGACGGAAGGAACAAATGTGTAGGAAAAAATGGAAGAAATTAACCACCTCCTGGGACATTTGAGCTTACTTTTGATGGCTCAACGTTACTGATGGGGATAGTATTATTGGTTTTATTATCAGAGACTGGAATGGTCGACCAATCCACATAGGATACAATTCAGTGGGCAAATAGACACCCATCAAAGCCGAAGCGTTGGTAATACGACAAGGTATTCACAAAGCAATGGAACTAGGGATAACTAAACTACAACTCGAAGACGATTCGCTTATTATTATCAACCACCTTTTAAAAAAATTGGCAGATGTCCGTGAGAAATTAAACTACTTATGTCTAATACTACAACACTCATGTCAAGAGTGAGAGAAGTAACTTTCTCTCACGTGCTCCGTTCTGAAAATAGAGCAGCAGATAAGGTTGCACACCTTAGTCACTCTGTCGGGGGCCTTGAGCCCTTGACATTTACAATGATCCAAGTCTTCGTGACCTCATCCTTTCCGATGTTCTCGGATAGGTTTATCCTATCTGAAAATTTTTTTAATAAAAAAAATTATTTATCATATTTTACCAATATTATACGACCATCTTTACTCCTAAAAACTAGCTAAAATTTTATTTTATCTTTCTATTTTGGGTGTGTTGAGATTTGTGAAGAGACCAAAGATTCTCATATTAAAAATATGAACAAACAAGTCTTAGTATATGAGTTACTCTTCCTATTGTCAATTTAGTTTTATAATGAAACTTCACTCGACTTATATGCTAAACTACTAGCGCATGTGTGTCCATACACGCGACCATCAATCAAGAATTCTAATGGATTTCAGTATGGTATCAGAGCAGCATATAAATATATAATCATGTACCACCTTTTTACACCGATGTAAAACGTCTCATTTTTGTCTGCAAATATGCTATATACATGATGGCTCTACATCAGCTATCTCGAATATAAAAATATCAATAACTTAAGTGTAACAAGTTAATTTTTTAACTCTCATTACAAAACTGGATCCAATCATTTACCCCCTTTCTCTTATTCCATCTCATAAAAATCTCATTTCTTTTAACCTATATTTCTATTTCTATTTCTATTTTAGTTTTTTTTTATTGAAGATTGTGATTATCCCACCTATGGTCTATACCAAATTTTGCAAAATTAAATGGACCCATCTCTATCACCAATCAACCAATCAAATCAATTCTACATTTTTTTCTCAATTATTTGAAGGGAACCCAACACTAAAGTAATGATAACATTTTTATATTTTTGGGGGGTAAACTTATATGGTTTTTTTAATCAAATTTATAAATTTCTTTTTTTTTTAAGCAAGATAAGAATTCGGTTTTCTAGACAAGTCTAGAGAAACCGAGAGACCGGACAAGCCGGTAGATGGACTAACCATCAAATACAATAGGAAGCAAATAACTGAAGCAAATGACAGAAAGTAAAATACAGAAGCAAATGACAGAAATAAAAGCAGAAATAAAAGTACAAGTCATCCTACACCGAAACTACAAGCTAACAGAACAATCAAACCGATCTGCCAAAGGGAAGGCGCACACAGAGAACTCTGGGGAACCTAGCGGACATCTCAGATTATGGACTCCAACAGAGCCATCAGATATCGATCGCCCTTCCACGACGTCTTCGAACATAGCAAATCGACCACCATTCACATGAAGCCTGTAGACAACAAGAACAACACTGCACACCAATCCACAAGACTAAATCCAAACCAAACCATTGCTCAATCAAACCCAAAAACCCATCTTAACCTCTCAAGGACGATAACAAAGATCGTAATAGGCTGCACAAGGCAAGCCAAAATAGAGATAGGCAAGATGAGCAAAAGGCGAAAGATTAAAACAACAATCAAAAGGAAAGGACACAGACTAGAAGGATTGAAAATTGTAATTTTATTTTCATATATCCAGAGGATAATAAAGAACCGTATCACCATGGCCAAGGTGAAGGCTGGCAACCACGGGGAGTGGAGCCGTGGCGGAAGGTCGGAGAGGTTGGCTGGATGGCGGAGCCCGAGCCCGAGGCCGAGGGGACTGAAGGTTGAAGGGAAGGGCGAGGACTGCCGAGGACGTTGTTGTGCGGTGAACCGGATGATCGGCCAGCAAGGTCGAACATGTGTCGGTGGACTGCAACAATGTATGAGAGGTAGGGCTGCTCAGAAACAAATATGAGGGGGAGCCAACACACGGACCAGCGATGGATGAGCCGCTGGTGGAAGGCGATTGAGGCGGTGAAGCGCTGGACTCGCATCAGGGCGAGATTACTGAGCCAAGACGAAGCGGTGGAGATTCAGAGGCCAAGAAAATGGTGAGAGGCGGCGCCGGAACAACCGAGAGGGGCTGAGTCAAGCCGAGGCGGCGGTGAAACCGAGAAGGGCTGAGCCAAGGGAGGTGAAGCCAAGAGAAGCCGGGCCAAGCCTAGGCAACAGTGAAACCGAGAAGGGCTGAGCAAAGGTTGGTGAATCGGAGAAGGGCTGAGCGAAGCTGGATCGGCGAGGAGTCGAAGGTGCCATGGTGATGGATTGATGGTGGAGGCGGCGGTGGAAAAAAAGCGCTCCAAAAGGGAGCGTTTTTAGGGTTTAAATTTATAAATTTCACGCGCACACACATATATATTTATATCAAATTTATAAATTTTACATCAAAATATGAATTATAAAAATATATAATCAACTGATCATATAAACATTTTATACAGTAAAAATTAAGATTTTAATTATTTATATAAAAAATAAACAATGTTGGATTAAACGTACATGTCAACTAATTAAGTCAAAACGGACGTTGTACAACGCTGGATTGGAAGTTGTTGAGTGAAAAAGTTATCGACGTTGCTAGACAGTAAGCGTAAGATTGAGGCGGACTAGCAACATCGAATTGAACAGGATAAATATTTTATTAAAAAAAAACAAAAATACACGCATAAAATACACAACGTCCTTTTGGACATTGTACTCAACAACGTCTTATATAACAATTTGGAGTGTATATAGGGCATGTATGGGGGCCATTTCAATCGGGTGAAAATTTTATTTTCAACCGGTTAAAAGTTTAAATGGTGTATGGGGTAAAGGTTTTTAGGGGATTTTGGTTTAAATGGGGGGTTATTTTAAAAGCTTGTTTTGGAAGCTTTTTTGTGGTTTTAGTAGTTTATTTGGTTTGAAAGTACCACAATACCCCTAATAACAACCAAATAAACTCCACTTTTTACAAATAAACTGTTTTTCGTCCCATACGGAGTTTATATTTTTTCATAAATTTTTAACTACTTTTACCAACAGTTTATAAATTTTTACCCTGTTTATAATTTTAGTCAGTTTATTAACCCCGTCCCATACGAACCCATAGTCTCCACTTACTGGATATGGATTGAATAGTCTAAAACGAAAAATTGAGTAACATATATCGGATTAAAAGTTGGGTTTAAAACAAACTAAAATAAGTAGGGCCCATTTTGTCACAACCTTATTATAGGTACTTTAATACGGATTACTATTACAAAAAAAAAAAAAAAAAAAAAAGGATTTATTCCACCTTAAAAAGTAGTGCCCATTTTGTTAAAAAAACATACTATTTTCATTTCTTTTAAATGTCTTTTATTATTTATGTATAATAAATGTTAAAAAATTTATATAAAATATTAATTTTTTTATTAAAAAATATTAATATTTTATTTTAAAATTTTGATTAAGAAATTAATATTTTATTTTATTTTTATCCTCTTAAAAAACATATATTTCGTTTAACAATGTACATCATTTTACTTTTTGATTTTTTTAAATATTTTAAAATTATATAAAATATTAATTTTTAATTACATTTTAGTTATTAGTATAAATTGTTTAAAAAAACAAATTTAAAAACATTTTATATGGGTTTTTAGCGTATTAAAAAATTGTTCCATATCAAATCGCTTACTTTTCTTTCTTTTTTAATTGTAGAGAGTACTCAACAGAAACAGAGCTACTAGTAAATCAAAACCAAAACCAAAACCTTTTGGTTAGTTAGCAAAGAAGGAATCAGATTTAGAGGAGGGGACCCACACACCCACAGTACAGCTAATCACTTCACTTGGTATTTGCCAATTGCCACCCACACTATCTTGCTCCAAACAAAACACACAAAAATAAGTACTTACAAAAGCCAAACAAAAAAAAAAATAAAAAAAATGTGCTGAGCATCTCACATAAAGGGACATTCCCAAGCTCCATCACTTTGCAAAAAATTACAACACTTCCCTTGTGTTTGTGTTTTGTGCTTGTGTTTGTGCTTGTGCTGATCTTGTGAGTCTCCATACCTTTTCCGAGCCAATGGAGCTCCAACACGACTACAAAATCCGACACCACGAGACATCCGCGAAGCACCCATTCGCATCGTCCGCGCCTCCTTCGGCTTCTTCGTCCCCTGCCCACGAATTCTCGTTCGCGGTCTCCCTCCAGCCCTCTTCGACAGCCAATCTCGACAACCATCAGTCTCCGTCTGCCATTGACTTAACCCCTGCCGATGAAATCTTCTTCCACGGCCACTTGCTCCCTCTCCACCTCCTCCCCAACCTCGCCGTCTCGCCTCGCTCCTCCACCAATTCGCTCGACCACGGCTTCCACACCAAGATTGACGGGTGCATATGCAGCGGCTGCGACCACCACCCGAGAGGCCACAGCTTCAACAGCTACGAGTACAACGCTAGGAGGATCCGCGATCACTTGAACAACGTCGATGAGCTTCCATCCGAGGGTCGGACAAGGACCAAGGCCAAGTCCTTCTCGCTGTTCGGCCTTGCAAGAAGGCGAAAAGAAGGCGATATTCGACAAGAAGGAGATCATGACAACAAAGCGCACAAGAAGAAGGCGAGATTCGACATGAGCCATTTCCTCAAGAGGTACACAAGGATGTTCTTGTTCTCCAAGGGTAGACCAGAGGACATCCAGTTCTCAGCTCCGGCTTCGATGAGGACTTCTCCGACAAACAGCCTCGCTTCAACGGCTCCCTCTCCTCCTTCCAACGACAGCACCATGGAGGAGCTTCAGGCTGCAATTCAGGCTGCAATCACTCATTGCAAGGACTCCATTTCAGCTCCCTCTCCATGTCCTTAGATTATGTATATGACACCCGAAAATGCAAGCAACAAGAAGATAAGATAAGCATATAAGTTTGATTTTGCATTACCTAATCTCTTTGCGATTATCATATGATTCGATTATCGGTAGGTATTGGTTTGTTTATGGATTTATATGCAACTAGTGTGGTCCCTTGAGGACTCTAAGAAAGTAAGAAGAAGCAGAGAAATTGCAGAAACATCCAAGTTCATTGTACATTGTCACCAAAGCCAACTTCCAATAATAGCGAGACAAACTCCGCCTTCCTCCCTAAGGATTTCGTGTACATCGTGTCCTGTCTCATCTTATTCCTTAGGATTCCAATAGACACCAAAACTCGGTGAACGTGCGGGTGGCCAACTTATGTCCACAACCTACCAAAAATGTAAGATCTAGCCGATCTTACAGTGATAACGAAACAAGAACAATCAATCATTAAGCAGTAAACGTTTCAGTTTTTACCTGAAAAGGAGCAACATATACATTACAATCTGTTGAATTGATCATCCTGAAACTGTTACAAGAGTACATCATTAGCTCATCACCGGATAATCATTAACCGATGATACTTACAGATAGCGAACTATAGTGACTTACTACATCATTGATAACAGAAAAACGTTTATCGTCCCCACAAGCGAGTAGGTCTCAGTAGATGGTATACTATATTAGCCTAGAGCATATGGTATAATGATGATGAATTCGACGAGTTTCTCAATGATAAGTGCAGGCTGAAGCTTCTTTTAATACTCAGAAATCTTTACCAAAGTAAAGCACCCTAACCACCCATTTGAGAAGTGCTTTCTTTCTTTTGAAGCATCAACTTTAGGACCATCTGTAGTGTAGTTCTGTACAAAATGCATAAGACAGCGAAAAGGGCAAACGAGAACATAAACCGAAACTGCTTGCAGGAATGAGTTAGCAATCAGATATTACATTTACATCACATGGCCACATGGGGAGCTTCTCCTAGCCTTGTAACGAATCAAATCCCTAGCCCACTCCTACCTAACTAGATGAAAAAAGGCGGAAAATTGGATCGTAATAGGACCATTTGTATGTATCTACAAGACTACAAGCATGATCTAGGATGGATTTGCTGTGATAACAACCTATCTATTCTATCTATATCAATAATCTGATAGCTATGCAATAATGTGAGTAGGAGATGCACACGTTTGGAAGTCCTTGGATTAGTTAGAAGCCGAAAATTCTTTACATCCATATATGTCTTGCACACATCATAAGGAAAGGTATATGTAACCGAATTTGTCGCGTTTTCCTTGTTTGCTGCTTAAGGAGAAACTAAAGGCTCCAAGAGCAATTATAAATATCCAATTATAGATGGAAACAAGTCATTCACAAGAAGCTAATCATTTATCAAAAGTAGAAATCATAAATGTGATTAAATCATAGAATGCAATTACACCAGGAGGCAAAAATACAGTAATGATCTTTACCAAGGACAACTAAATTGAACCATCTTTCAGCTCAATCAGTTCAAATTTAGGTAAGATTTCGAATTGACTCGCGTAATCTCTAAAGCCTAATCTATATATCTCTTGTACTATCGTTTTGGCTGCACTCTCGATCCCTTCACTTCAATCAGTTCAAACCTAATTGATTTTTCATAGCAGTGGGAAATCCATACAGTTGAAGAACAAAAATTATAACTTGCACTAAAAAACAGAAAAATCACATACACACTGTAAATGTGGGGGAAAATAAAATAAGTGCAATGTATACTCCAAAATCACAAGGCCCCATTGGCAAAACACTGCAAAAATGGAAGATAGCCAAAACACAATAAATCAAATCAAACCCAAATCATTTGAGAATAATTAGAGTTAGACCACCTTTTTCTAACAGTAAAAAAAAGGAGTAAAATAGGGGTATTGTCAGAAAAGAAGGGGGAAAAAGCACCTCCAGAAACAAAGCGCCGGAACCATTGTGAAGCCCTTAACCGTGCTATCAGGAATCGGGATAAAAAGCAGGGATTTCCTCGAACTCACCATGAAATTTTTATTTTTATTTTTATTTTTTAATGACAAAGATGAACGCCAAAAGTTGATATTGAGAGAAACGTACTATTGGGTAGTGAAAGATCAGAGAATTGAAGCTCAAGGATGTAGTAACTGTAGTTGCATAGAAATTAAGATGAATAGTTGATGGACTTGAAAATTAAAACAATTAGGTAGTGAAAGATCAGAAAATTGAAGCATAAGGATTTGATTGCAGAGAAATTTTTAAGAGAAAAGGAAACTGAAAAACAGCAAAAATAGTTGATGGGGTTAAATAATTAAAGGTGAGGTAAAAAATCGCGCCAGATAGGGGTCGAACCTATGACTTTTTGCTTAGGAAACAAACGGTCTATCCACTGAGCTACAGGCGCATCTCAGTTTAATTTAGAATTGTTTGGATTGTATTCATCGATCATAGAGGCCTCAATGGTTCTGTTTGGAACTACATGTGGCAATCGAGTATTCGAGTGTGGTGGTTGAGGTTAATTTTGATTATCGGGTTTGAATTGCTTTGAATTTCGGTTATCTTGAACCATGTTAACAATGCAAGTTGGATTGATTACTTGATTTTGATTGCTTCGCGCTTTGGTTATTTCGTTGGGTATATATTGAGATCCAGGGTATGTTTTGAGTTGATTGTGTTTCGGGGTTTGGGTTTTCTTGGGTCAAGTTGGGTTTCAGAGTGAATTTTGACAAAATATTAGAATTTGGGTCACTTAGGTTCAGTGAAGTCGGGTCAGATCTTGCTGGCTCTGGTTGCAAGTTGTTGAGTTGTTTGTCAATTTATAGAAAAAACGTGTTGACTGTGGGTTTCACATGAAAACCTTATAGGTAGGGTTAGTTTCAGAACTTGAAGTGTTAGCTACCAATCTCCCTGGCCAAGGCAAGCATACGACCAGCTAGGGGACTTGAGGGTTAGTTTATGAGCATTTGATTGAACCCGCGCACAGTGAGCATCAACTGCTAGGTGAAAACCAACTTGACGGTTTGCAAGTGGTCAAACGAGACAAGATCTTATTCTTAGGCTCAAATGTTCAGTGTTATCCTATTGAAAAGGGGAATATAAGGTATTAAAAAAGCTGACGCTTCTAACAAGGTTTGTTGCCAAACATATTTTTTGGATATGAAGGGACAGAACTAGGTTCATGGATTATCATGAAATACAACGAGTGAGAATTTTTTCAAATCATCAAAGAAAAGACACAGGTAACTATCCAAAACAATGAAACATGACACCCGAGAGGAGGTGAAAAAGAAATAGTGGCTAAGAGACCTGCAACTCTTTATCTTCTCTGAAAGTATGACAGCAAGCAGAACAGCCAGACCCAAAGTCATGGCATCGAGACACGCTATTGATCACATGAGCTGGATCAAGACCTCGATCACAAAGAGATACCACCTTAGAATGGAGTTCCACGATAAGTCAATAACATTTTAGCAAGCAGTATCCTAGTATGTGTTTCAAGTTCAGAACTACCATGACTCCCAAGTCCAAAATATCTAAGATTATCCTATCTACATGAGCGGGGACAATGGTATACTATACATAAAAAGTATAGGCAAATTATGTTCGACAAACTCTGCAAAAGCTTGACAAACATTTTTTACGATAACTTACATGTAATACATTATCATAGTCCTGCATTTTGGCATCTAAGATGCTGCAAAACACACTCTCACTGACCGAAAAACACACAGGCTTTGAAATAAGAAACCTGTTCATTTAGTAATATATCTACCACAAGATACATATCTTTAATAAATTCCTCACAAAAAAGTTGTATTAGCTGGACGAAAATTATTAGAATGATATCCATAAGCTTATGGATGTAGTAATATTGTATCAAATGATTCCGATACAGAGACAAATTCGTTTGACAAAAAGATTGTAGTGCTTCAGTGAGGATATGGATCAATTGACTACAATTTGGGGAAGAATGGAGATATTTGTGAAAGAGAAGAATAGTCATTTGCAGATTTAAACTTACCACGAACAGCCGATGTAACTAAAATTAGGATTGTCCATGGACTATGTGAGCTTCCAATTTTCATAGTGTTGCGTGGATGAAACTCAATCAACCCAAGCTTGAATGCACCTTTCAGATTGATTCTGAACTTATGCTTTTCGTTCAAGGACACGGGCCTCTGGTCCATAAATCAAGCGACATCGATCATTAAAAGAACTAACCAGTCGAGAGACCACCTCCTTGAAGAACATGGATGCAACCTGGCCAAGAGTGAACAATCACATCGACCAGTTTAGAGTAGGTTCAAACAATCAATCTTTGGCAATGAATACATTGATATTATTCATGAGACTTTTCTCAAAAAGATGATGAATAAAAGCATCAAGTAAAAGAAAGAAAAATGTGCAGCTAAACGGGATATTTGAGTTTAAATGAAAATCACACACCATCTGTCCTCCAAAGTGTTTATAGGCAAAGTCGTTTTATTTAGGAAAATATATCACTGCCACAGTGTAAGCCACAATTCATACCCAAATAGTAAACAACTTTATTCCCAGCACATGCACAAACAAGTTAGATGCACTTATGCAGTGTATGCGGACATAAAAGGCAATGAGCAGTGAGATTTTCCCATCAAACATTAAGAAAATGAAGAGAATTACCTGCCGATAGAGTGGTGAATGAAATTTGAAGTCAACTAAGAAATAAAGGTTGCAAGTTTCTGGAGTTGGTCCAGGATTGAATTCCCATATATTTATCAAATGTTCAAAAAGCGTGCTCTCAGAGGAAGTTGTCTGCCAAGAAGGCACAAGTCAGAATATAATTTACAATTGAAGGGATAAAAACTGATCATATCTACAGTAATATCTTAATAGTCTATGCAATCTTACATTAAAAAGCATGAATCATCAATCACGTTGCTAATAAATCAAATTTGCACAAAGAACTAAACTATATGCCTCTTGTACTATGTAACATCTACATAAAGATACAAAGATCTGCTGTGATGATGCAAGGAGAATGAATTATACATTTTCCTTTTACTGCTGAGAGGGATGTGAGGGATAAGATTGGGAAGGTTTTCTGTCAGAGAAAATACATCTAGTCGAAATGAAAAGGGGATAACTAACAATTCCCTCTTGAATAGGCAAAGGCTAAGGACAAACAGGAACAAGATATTTCATGGTCTCCAGTTACTGACACAAATCCGTTTGTTGTCAAAGTAGCACAAAGTTGTCATCCATCAGCAATATATGTTCTTGTACCAGAAACATTGGCCTATACAACTCTAACAGACATGTGCAGAGTTGTCGCCAATGAAAAAAATGTGGATAGCTGTATGAACCCCTAATGACCTATAAATATAAAGATTAAAAAATGTCGCCAAGGAGTAATTTTTTTTAAAAAAAACATGGTGAGCAATCAATAAATCAATAAATAGAAGTTACAGCAGATACTAAATCTGCATCAAAAACTCCTCAGTGCTTACCTTAATGCGATGAGGTTTATCTACTACTACATGAGACATGTAACTCTCCACGAACAATTTAAAGCCTATCTCCAGTTCAGCGTCAAAGGATCCATCAGGGTTGTGTCGAATAATATTTGATCTTTGACACCAAGGAAGAAAGTCTTCGTACATATCAACAGCAGCAACTACAGCAAACAACTGCTCCGGCGAGTACCTAATTGAAGAGTCATAGAGAAATAAATAACTTGCATTTTTCTTCATCAGAATTTAATCACAAAACTCATGGAGTGCAAATATGAAAACTATAGAGACTTTAAGCAACTCTTTGCATTGGAAAATGAAATGCACTATCTCCTGAATGTCACCTCGGATGAGAAATGATGATAAAAAAGAGCTGGGACAGTAGCACCTTCAGTTGTTCAAATCTGAATTAAAACTAATTGCAACTTCTAAACTTCACACATCAACACTGAATCCAAGATTACACATCTCATATGGCTAACAACAACACCTGAAGGACTAATTTATACTTAATAGAGATGCAAAGAGTGCGTGTGGAGGAGAGGAGACTCACCCCATAACACGCCTCTCCTCGTGCACTTTCGATAGAGCACTTCCTTCTTCGCCATCCCCACAGCCAAGGAAACTCCTCCTTTGGATTTCAGTGGGATTACAACAGACATCACTTAGATAAGAACTCAAATCTCTAATAGTGACGACTGATTTACACACAGAACTCTTATCAATGCCGGCAATGCTCCTTGAACACCGATTCGGGACATACTTTCTCATATGGCCAGCCCTGTTTGCTGACCTAATTAATTGCGAAATCCCGTCTTTTCGCAATAAGCGATTCCCTATTAGCTTCGAGTTCATCAAAAAAGGCGGCATTCTTCAAAGCAGAATTGAAATTTATCGGATTAAAACCCTAATCAACTAGCAACAGACGTCACCACAACAATCTAGAGGCCTTCATACGATCAACCCCGACGGTGCAAATTAATGTGCCTGAAATCAAAACTATAGAGAAAATTGCGATCGGTAGTGAATCGCGAATACAATGAATTCGAAATGTGTAATGACTCTATGAACCCTAGGAGGAAAATGAAGCTGCGAAAAACCGATACCTCGGGGATTGTTGCAGGCTATAGGCGTAACATCACGTCTCCTGAATCAACGGCGAAGAAAGAAAGCACACAAAGATGAGAGAGTGCGCGGCGATGCGGCGGCGCCCTCGTCCTGAACCGCACCGAGCCCGATAAAATTGAAGCCGGTTCGAACTGGTGCGTTTGGGCAGAACCTGGACTGTCCCCAAACTGGTTGCAATCCAACAAGGTCCGGAAATGAAATTTCAAGCCCTCGAAACGCTAATTGCATGAAATTCCTTATATTGTGTAATATTTACGAAAATTATCCTGAATTTTGAAAGTTTGATAAATCGCCTTAACCCAAGTGGGTATTTTAGGGAAATGAAGAGATTGGAAATTGAGAAAGACAAGGGAAGGGAAGAGAAGGGAAATGATTTTACTTTTCCATTAAATTCTAGTATTTTATTAGGTTGTGAAATCCCATCAGTTAGGGTAGTTATTCAGATTTAAAATTTCTTCTATTCCTTCCTATTGTCCACTCACACTCAATTCATTTTTCCTTCTATTCTCTGCCTAAAAATCTCATCAAATCCCATCTCCGTAGGGATGAGTTGTGACTTGTGAAGGAATGGGGTGAATAGTAATATATACTCCCTCCGTTCCAAAATATAAGTCTTTTTAGGCTTAAAATTTTGTTTAGAAATATAAGTCCTTTTAGGTTTTCTAGGAATTGGGTTAAGAGAAAAATAACTTTTTGACTTGTTTTATGAAATGTTATTGGTTGTTAGTGGTTGTGGATAATTAATGAGGGGTATAAAAGTGACACTTTTGTGCTTTCCTTAATATGTGGGCAAACACCTAAAAGGAGTAAAGGACTTATAATTTTGAACGGAGGGAGTATATCCCTAAACGAAAACACACTTGCAAGTATATATACTCCTGCCATCTTGGATGATTAAAAGCATGTCCAAGAGCATCCCTAAAACAATCTTCAAAATAGAGAATTATAAGTCAAATATTCTGAATATTTTTTTGCCTCATTCCAACAACTTCCCCATTATAGAATTCACCCCAAACATATATAGAGTTTTCTCTAAATTTAGGGAATAATCTCCATATTTTCTCTCCATTCTCTATTTTGGAGAATCTCTTGGGGATTGCTCTAAGATCCAACATCCTTAACTTTGTTGAATCGTTGATGATTAGAGATCTTGTTTGAAAGTACCTGTGTGCTTTTATGTCATACACAAAGCAATCGTCATTGGTATAAAAAAAGGAGATAGCAAAAGAGAAGATATGTTGTTGAACCTCAATCAATATAAAATGTCCCCCTTGTTTGGAACAAAGTTGTCTTCTTGGTATTGATAAGAGTGTTGGAGTATGGAGTTATCCAATGTTGAAAAAGTTGAGATATCATGAATATGTTATTCGTGTCTTTCATACATGAGTCTGCACCCAACTTCCTTTTAGCTTGTCTTTTAGCCCCATCGGACCCAGCCGTGTTCAACCTGGTATCAGAGCGAGGTTCGACTAAGTTTAGTATGAACTTCGGATTAATGAAGTTGTTGGCCTTGTTGGTACATTGCAAGTGTTGCAAGAAGCGTCATTTGACCTTGACCTTGTGTGTGTGCCACTGAAGCTGGATTCGTGGTACGTGCATACGAACTCCTTACCGGGTTCGTCGAATCCAATCCGACCGGAAACTCGAACCAATTCGGTAAATGTACCGAACCCAATTAACAAGCCCTTTTGGAGAGTGGCGAGTGCCAATAGAGCATACACGGTTGGGAGGTGGGAAGAACAGAAAAGAGAGGAGGAGAAAAATGAATTAGATGTTTTGGCAACGAGGGAAGAGCATTTCAAAAACGGCTTCTAGAGAAAGAAGGAGATGAGAGAAGGCAGGATAAGAGTTTACTAACCTAGACCCATTTAGATAATACAATCCAAATAAAATCATAAAGTTGGGCCAATTAATTAAAACAACAAAAAAAAACTAAAAATAATCATTTTTCTTATAAATTCTTAAATTAATGACTTTATTCAACTTGTTTAAGAAAAATACCGAATCATAAATTTGGCCCGATTAATTAAAACAATACAAAAACCCAAAAAATAATAAATTTTCCTATAAATTCTTAAATTAATGTCTATATTCAATTTGTTAAAGAAAAATATTCTACCGTACCGAATTCGATCGAGGTAGCGAATCACATTTCCGTTCTCATACCCCGTTTCGAATCGAATTTCAACCCGTGTAACATTGTGTGAGTTGTGCAACAGAGGAGAAGAGAGCGTGGAACATCTCTGGTTCCAAAACCCCTTCACACACTGATAGGAATTATAATCTCACCGCTATTTCATTTCATAATAATGTTATTACTTATGGCTTTCTACGCGACAATAATCATAATCTTGAGACTATTTGTTTTCCGAGAAAAAGACACAACTATTTATGTTTTCCGGTGTCGGGTCTGACTGGGGTCGAGACGGTTTGTATCTAGGCGACTCCGTGATTCAGAAATTTCCTTAGAGGATCATCTTCACTGCCCACAGGCCACAAAGACTCCTAATGTACCGCTGACCAGCGATGTCATTGTTTTGTGGCGCTTGGCATCAGGTTATAGTCTATGTTGTCCCCAACATTTTAGGGTTAGGTTCGTTTGTTCGTTTATATATGCTTTCTTGCCACCTTTTTGTATTGCACCTTTGTACTTTTATTTGTATGTTTGACGGTTCGCCGCCTATCGACTTTGTCAACCTCTGGAAGTGTCAGGTCTGTCTGGCCTCGAATTCTTACCTTATCAACAAAAAAAATTATAAACTCGTTTCTTCTATTGAGTGCTATCTGTATATATTCCTATATTTATTGCTAAGGCTGTTACTTTTCCTTTCAAAGGTTATACAGTATATTGTAAACTTTCTCTTCAGTTTCAATAAGAAAAACAGTCGGCAATTTGCCTTTCCACATGATATCGGAGCATTACCTCCATTTTTTTCTTTTCCACAAAAACATGTTTTTATCAATCGATCTGATCATGTCCAAAAGCAGCAGCGATGACGAAAATCCTACGGCATTTGCGCCGAGGAAGCCATTGACGTTGGATCCAACGTCCTACTATTACCTTCATCCTTCGGATAATCCCGGGACGAACATCGCACCGGTTATCCTGAAGGGCAGCAACTTTCAAGAGTGGGAGAAAGGCGTGCGCAACTCCTTTCGGACAAAGCGAAAACTCAAATTCCTCGATGGCTCTCTCCAGAAGCCGGACGAGGGATCTGATGAGATTGAAGATTGGTGGAGTGTTAACTCCATGTTGGTTGGATGGATCTTACAGTCCATAGATCCGTCTCTACGCTCATCTATTTCATACAACGACACGTGAAAGATTTATGGGATTCTCTTCGTCAACGGTTCTCAGTTGGGAACGCTCCACGGATTCATCAGTTGCGCACAAAGATCGCACGATCTGAGTTGAATGGCCAGTCTATCTATGCTTACTTTGCTCGACTTCAACATCTATGGGATGAACTAAACACGTATGTTCCCCTGCTTTCGTGTGAGTGTGGTGGTTGCACATGTGCTTTGAAGCCCAAGTTATAGAAACGACGAGATAAGGAATTTGTTCATCAGTTTCTCATGGGTCTCGATGCCACCACCTACGGCACGATGCGATCCACGATCTTTTCCATGGAGACTCTTCCCGGCAATCGGGTGTACTCTTTGGTAGTCCAAGAAGAGCAATCCCAATCTTCTAATTTGGAGAAGCAAGCTCGGGCAGACGCAGTTGCGTTTGCGGCTGCACGTCAACCTTATAGGAGTGGTCGGACCCCTAGCAAATCCGACGCCAACCGTTCGATCGATCGATCCAAGCTTACTTGTACCCATTGTCAGAAGTAGGACAATGAGGTGAGTAGCTGCTTTAAATTAATCGGTTATCCTGACTGGTGAGCAGACCTCCGTCAAAACAACCCCACCGCCTCTCAATCTAGCTTTCGGACTCGAAGTGGTACCTCTTCGGCACCTCCATCTTGGGATGGCAATGAGGCGGGGACTCCCTAATCCCCGTGGGGAATCCCCGTTGCGGGGACGGTGATGGGGAAATTAAATGGGGACGTGGACGGGGATGGGGGCCAAAGTAATTCCCCTTGCGGAGACGGGGATGGGGACGGGGATAGTAGTCCCCACCCCGATCCCCGCCCCGCCCCGCCCCCGTTGGGGAACCCTGCGGGGATCCCCCGATTGGGAATATAAAATCTCCGTTTTTATTTAGATTTTACCTAATTTTAAATAATGTTGCTTTTATTTTAAAACTTTTAGTCTTTTACCTTATAATTTACATTTATGAAATATTATATATAATATTTATGTCATATTTTTTTACATAATTTGAATAATATCTTATAGTTTTCTATTAAATGAGGGGAACCATGAGTTTTAAATGGGGAAACCCGCGGGGAATGCAAACGGAGAAAATTAAGCGGGGACGGGGACCCGACGGGGATGGGGACGGGGGACATATTTTTTATCCCCGAATGAGGACGGGAGGACTTTTTACAAACGGGGACGGGGAGGGTACTCCCCGCCCCGTTGCCATCCCTACCTCCATTAGCCCCGACGAACAACGGAAGTCAGCCTCAGTCCCAGGCTGTCGTCAGTGATATCGGATCGAGCGCTAAGAAGCTGTTGGTAAATCAAGGCCATAAGAGGTCATTCTCCAAACGGGACAGGGCCAAGCCTTTAGGTTGTTTAAGTAGGTTGGCTTTTCAAGCTGAGTATCCATTTATTAATATAATAAAAGTTAACAGAAGGTTGGGAAATAGTGAGAAGCAAATTGTTGTGTGGAGGAATCAATATCTCGACATAAGCCAAGAGGCAGATCTTGGTCAGTTTCGGGAAGCGGTGAAGAAACCAGAGATAGAATTTAGGGATGCAGTCGACATGCTATGGTGCCCGTGGTGGGTAGGAGCGGGTCGAGTCCGTATCGCCGTGGAGCAACAGCCGCGTCCGGATCTGATCTATCTACTCGGCAAATCATCCGGCCACGGTGATAGCTTTTGCCAGGGTCTGCGGCTTTCTACGCTTAAGCTCCTGTTCGTCATGGCAATAGAACTATACGAATGAATACTATGATTCACATTTCGAACAGGCATGAATACAACATCTATAGGATAACTTCCGTCTTGAAAGTTGTTTGGCGTTTTTATACGATACCCGCGATTCCTCTCGAGTTGTAATTCAATACGCAAATCGATTAGTTCCGTCAAGGTAGCTATATGCTGTGTAGTATCAACGATTTCCACATAAGGCGGTGCGATGATATCTTGAGCCGTTACACACCCAGGTCCCCGAACAAAAATAGACGCGTCACAGGTTCCATATAAATTTGCAGCCCGCGAAAATGAAAGTGGAGATGGAAGGCTAGAGGGCGAAGATAGGAAGGCACTTCTACTCAAGCACGGGGATTCGTTTAGTGGGAAGAAGAAGGAAAGGCAATCGAGTACTACCTTCTGACGGAGCAGGAGCTTGAATGGGACTCTTTCTTAGGGCTTGAAAGCTTCAGTGTTCTAGTTACACCAGTTTACTTCACTTCGAGTTGCTCTGTCCCGTATCCCTCTGAATAGGCATTCGAGAGACCTGGAATGTCGCGCAAGGGCCTTGTTGACGCAGCGCCCGCTACCGGTGAGCCAATCCCCTTTCTCGCTTCGGGAGCGCTGCCCGTGTGCGAGTCGGTCAAATCTGGCCCTGTCTCCGCCCCTGGGACTGTACCTTCCAACTCACAGACTTACAACGCTCACGATCGAGCTGCACTCAATCCGGCATTGACTGATGCTCAGTGGGCATCCATGATGGAGATGTTCCGCAATTTTCAGGCCTCTAATCCGTCTTAGGATCATTTGATGTGTAAGGCTTTTGATCGATGGATCTTGGATACAGGGGCTTCATTACACATGACTGGTCGTCGAGATTTGCTTCATGATCTCCATCTGATTTCTCCAATTCATATTATTTTACCTGACAGATCCGTCTCATTAGCTATGCAGTCCAGCTTTGTTGCAATTGGCTCGAATTTGATTATTTCCAATGTTTTGTTGGTTCCTTCATTTCATTGCAATCTTATCTCCTTCCTCACATTGATTTCTGAGCAGCGGTTGCTTGTGACCTTAACGGATAAATTGTGTGTGATTCAGGACCGATTTACGAGGACGGTGATTGGAGCCGGTGAAGCCGGGGTGGAGTCTTCTGGATGGTCGGAACTTGTGCAGGGCCACCTACTCTTGTTAGATCCGCATCGAGCTCTTCAGCTGATTTTGTTCTCTGGCACAAGCGTATGGGTCATTCGTCATTTCAATCTATTTATTATCTGTTTGGTCTTTCCGTTGTTAAACCACCAACAACTGAACATTGCACTATTTGTTTTGAAGCCAAGCAAACTCGTGCCCCTTTTCCTATTAGTTGCAATAAAGTCGTTGCCCTATTTGAATTGATTCATGTTGATGTTTTGGGACAGTACAGGGTTCCATCTACTACTGGTGCCCATTATTTTTTTTACCGTTGCCCTATTTGAATTGATTCATGTTGATGTTTTGGGACCGTACAGGGTTCCATCTACTACTGGTGCCCATTATTTTTTTTACCATTGTTAATGATCTATCTCGTTCTGTTTGGGTTTATCTAATGATCTCTAAAACAGAAGTGATTCACCATTTGCAAAATTTTTATATTTATTGACAAGGCTGTTACTTTTCCTTTCAATATTGTAAACTTTCTCTTCAGTTTCAATAAGAAAAACAGACGGCAATTTGCCTTTCCACACCTTCCTTTTGGCCTACCCCTGTGTTGGGTCCATCTTGATGTTATATTATATATATTTGATGTGATATTATATGTATGATGGAAGACAAAGAAAGGTAGTATTTATTTTATGCAAATATCAATTAGATTATTTATTGGGTTTTATATTTAATTTGTTGGAGATTTTGTGTAGGAATTGATTTGGTTATTGAAGATTTTGTGAAGCAATCTTCAAACTCAAAAGGTTGTTGGTTTGTTGAGATCTTCAAGAGATTTGGTTAAACCAATCTTTGATTGCATTCAACGTTTTAAAACAAACTAAATCCAAAACCTTGGTTTCCAGGTTTTGGTAAGGCCTTACCGACATTGGTAAGACCTTACCGACAGTGGCTCAAAGTGTTACACAAGCAGGCTCGGATTTAGATAAGACTTATTTGGTAAATGGGCTTATTTGTTAAATGGGCCTATTTTACTTAAGCTTACTCTTCCAGCTTTAAAGGACCATTAGGTTATTGGGCCTATTTTTAATGGGCCTATTTTATCAAGTGGCCATTCTGATTTATAAGGATTAATATGCTATTGGGCCTAATTCTTAATGGGCCATTTATTTGCTCAGGTTTTGTTTTTGGTTGATTTGCTTTGAGATTTGGTTTACTAACCTACATAGCTATATATTTGGTTTAACCTTTTTTTTTAAAGTCTATTTCTTATCTAACCAAATATATATATTAGTTTGTTTGTTGAAAATCTTAAGGGGATTTGGTTGAGCATATCTCCAGCGGCTGCCAACAGTTCAAATTGATCAAATCCCAGGCTTTTCTCATACGTTGCTTCTGGAATATTTTTCAAACGCTTTTACGCTCCTCTCAAGCGGATCTTTTGCAACGCCGTTCAACAAACATTCAAACGTTTGATTTTCAAATTGGAAGAGTCGGCCTATAAAAGGAGAAGTGGAAGATTGCAGAAGAAAAAACGACACAGCGCTCAACGTCTACTGCAATCAAGTCTCCTGCAACAACATCGTCTCACATCTCTCTTTTGGTTTAATTGTTTTATTTCTTTGAGAGTTTGTGAGGTTTACATTGAGCTTTATCGTACAATTCATTTAGGGTTATACTAAGGGTACATCTATACCCAAACGTATAGATACTTCGGTATCGGTAGGACTTTGTTTCACTGGTGTGCTTGGGTTGCTAGATAGTAAGGTAGTCTATAAGTGGGTAAGTCTTCTAGAGGTTGTATCTAGGGCTCATAAGATAAAGTGAAATAAAGTTGTTGAATCCTACGGGTTGGATAACCCTAGGCGGGGACGTAGGCGGTTGTGTCGAACCTCGTTAACAAGTATCGTGTCCTTTTCTTTATGTTCTTTACCTTTCGTGCTTGTGTTTGTCTTTTCTTCTTATTCGTTATTTTGTGCTTAACTTGCTACTGTTTTACAGATAAGATCTTACCTCTGGCTGGTAAGGTCTTACCTCGGGTTGGTAAGGTCTTACAGTTTTCAGCATTTGCGAAAAATTGCCATACTCTATTCTTTCTCCTTTTAGAGTATTTCTTTGCCTTTTATCTGCCTATTCCGCACTTCACCCTGATTTTTAGTAAATAGAGAGCGATCATCCAAGAGTCGAACCGGAAACGTTCAAGTATTACTCTGAGGTCCTTTCCGGCTCGACCACCCGAGATGGTTCCTCCTGGAGTCCTGGCCTACTCACTAACACAAAATTCCCATTTTCTAGTTATAGATTGAAGACATCAATAAAAAGAAACAATAAGCAATTCGCAAACTACACCAGCTCATAAAACTACTCAAGTTATGTACATTCTCTGTCAGCTGGTACTGGTAGACAACAAGCCTACCCTTCCTACATAAACGCATCTCTTAATAGAAGTAACTCACACGAAAAAAACCCGGATAGGAGAAGGCTTTAAGTTGATTCAGAATTGGGGCTTCATCAGCTTTGTCTTCCTCCCCAATTGCTTCACGGAAGAATATTGCGTTACTGTCGCGTACGAATCTCTAAAAATGGAACACTGCAAGGACCCGTACTTCACTTTCTGCCACCCTCATATCAAAACCAGATACGACATTCAGAAAGCGCTCTCAGTTTTCGCTGCCTGCTCACTACTCTCCATCATTCTATCCTGCGAATCAGAGCAGCCTTCATCATGGTCTTGCCTTAACAACTGGGATACACCAAATGGAACCACCTGGAAAATGCATAATGCAGTCAGTGATAGAAGATATAGTAAGTTACTGCAATATTCCTCTAGGCGAGATATTTTTGCAGGCTTCTTACTTGGTCATTACTGCTTGCAGCCGAGGCATCCAGAGTCCTTACCCTTTTTGCCCTTTGCCCACTTGCAGCTCGGTTTTCATAATCCTCATTCACAAAGTTCTGATCAGAAACCTCTGCAGACAATGCCACAACAAAACTGAATTAGCACTTGGAAAGTAACGATGCTAAAGAAACTGGCCTTATCTTATTTGCATAGTCACTTACTAGTTACTACCATATGTGAAATTATGTCATCACTTTTGCATTTAATTGGGGTACCATTTATATCAGAAGGGCATCTAGGAGAGCCCTGTAACATGCTCAGTAGCACCTATTATTTAACAACCAAGAAGGTTACAGTATCTACCCAAAGGCATTCATAAACATCCTATCTCAACAGGAGGAGATATCAAGGCAGCTAGATATTTCAGTCAACATATGAACTATAGTAGTGCAGACAAATCACATGGGAAATCAAGAAACAAACTGTGATAATAGGAACCCTGTCTCGGAAAATATCTAAGAGAACCTCTTACTTTAATGTGCCACCACTATAATCATGAACTTTAGGCGTCTAATAAAATAACTTGCAATTATTAGGAATCTATCATAAGCTACCTTCATTCAAGTTCAATGAAACTTGATGATGTTCCCCATCTACCAACATCCTCGTGATATTTTCCGATCCGCGTGAAGATAACATCTGCCCTCCAAAGCCCAAAGGTTGCTGCTCAAAGGCATCATTATCCATTGCTCTAAAATGGGTGTATGGAGAAGTTCTGTAGAACGTTTTCTGCCATTTACCGTGCTGGTGAGCTTTAGGCTGATCAAATAACACACAGAATCAACATAAACGAGTATTGAGAGGATGTACAGATCCAATAAGAGATGATCGAAGTAAGAAAGGTCAATGAGCGAACAATACCTGGCCCAGTCCAGCTGGTTCACCTTGCCTGCACGAATTGTACAGTTGGTGCACAAATGAAGCTTCCATAGACTTAAGATACATGCTATGCTTCTCATCCGTCCATGCAACCGAATCCTAGGTGACAGAACAGTTATTTTAAGACCTCAAACTTGAAGTATCAAGTATGTATAGCAGATGTTAACACTGTATCAAACCAGTGCAGAATTCGGTATGAAAAACTATCTAGCTCAATTGAATACAGTCAATTATGAATCCACCTAACTAAAAATGCAGAAAGATGGGATCAAATGGAACATTACTAGCCTACATGTAAATAAGTAATTGAAAGAAGATAATCACATTTAATTTAATATTCCTTAATAGCAAAGGATCATGCATTCATGCTTAATTATCTCTCCCAGCAATTAAAACGTGCTTAAGATGCAATAAATAAGACCTAATGACATCCATGACTTTTTGGTCCTCATCCAGAAACCATTAGCAAATAAAAAACCTGAATCCAGATAAATTCAGACCCAATTTCACATATAATGATGATTTCAGGGATAGACCAAGCCCTAAAATGTAGACACGTATCAGAAATCTAGAACTAATCGCAATCCAGATTCAGAACGGAACAAAAATTCTATAAGCAACCTCGTAAAAGAGGGAAAAAAAACAAGATCAACTAACAAAGTTACAAAACCATACTTAATTCTGCAAAATAAAAATTTTAAAAAAAATAATCACATTTGATCAATGTCTTACCAGGCTAGATGTCTCTTCCTGCTCAACAAAACCAGTTGAATCATCAATAGCAGCCATAAAAAAAATAAAAATAAAACCCGGAAACCCCCTCTCTCTCCTCCGAAACTGGGATCCAAATCCGTAAAAATGAAAAACACTGTCTCTCCCACCCACCGAAAGCAATATTGAATGCTCCTCACACAAGCTCTTCCTTCTCCTCCGGCGATTACAATTTCAACCTAAAAAAATGAAATAAAATAAGCTTTTTTGTTCGGCAGCAGCTCGAGATATTTGGGATATGAGAAATGGCGAATAAAAAGGGGGGGTTTGGTTTAAACGGAGGAAGTGACGGTAGGGGCAAAAAAAGCGCTCCAGTTGTAAACGCTTTATGACACGTGTCGAGGGTTGATGAAGCCCACAATGCCGCAGCTACATCAGATAACTATCCGTCTTCAATAGTAGCGTGAAAAATCCCACGCCTTCACCCCGAGATATTTTTATGCTGACGTGTCTCACCTAAAATATCCTGGCCGGACAAGCATAAAAAAATGGAAAAATACAAAAAAAAGTGCAACTATAATTGATTTTTTTTTTTGCCCCTTTCATCACTATATTGAAATAAAATATCTTCCTCCCACCCAACATACCAAAGTCACGATTGACGTATACGATGGGTATAAATTGTATAATAAAGTTGTAAATATAGTTTTTATATTTATATTATAATTCTTTTATCCAAGACTTTTTACTTTTGAGAATTTGAAAATTGCTATACTCCGTATAAAATATTACTATTTTTTATGAATTTTAAAAAAATAAAATATCAGCAAAATTACAAGTAAACATATCAACCACCTCCAATTAATTTTGTCCACATCAAATCAAATACTATTTTGGAAAGAGTCCAAAAAAATTAGAAAGATAGATGATTCCATATCCACAACTCCACAAGACCACAACCCCACGAGATCGAAACTAGAAAGTGCATGAACGAATTTTTTTTTTGGGGTCAAGTATGGATGATATTTCTATAAGGAGTGTAAACTTAAAAAAAAAATCAAGCAAATTCATAAAATTACTTTTACTTTTTTTAATAAATTATTCTCATCATGCCTCGAAAAGACATTTCCTTTTTTTTTTATAAGGAAATAATTCGAGGCTGGACAGGCCCGGACTCTAAAAGACATTCCATTTGCAAGTAGAAATCTCCCCCTCTTCGTTAATTAAATTCTTTTATTTAAAAAATCTATACATTTATTAAAAAATACTAGCAAAAATACACTTAGAAAGTACAACTAACAGTTATCTAATCATTATAAGAACAATTTCGTAAGGTGGATGATAAAATACCTAAAATGACAAGTTTTTCTTAACACGATTTACTTACTAAAACGAAAAGTTAAGCAACACTTTAAGCTTATCTTAAAGTAGACAAACATCTTAAAATATTTTGCACTTGATTTTTTTAAGAGAAAACTAATTAAAATACCCCCACCTTTTGGGGTATGGTAAAAATATATCCTCAACTTTCAAATGTAATTAAAATATCCCGACCTTTGAGGGTAGTGGTAACATATTACCACGAGTTTTCTCATTGGTCAAAAATACTGACAAGGCAGCCTACGTTGATTTTGTTTTTGACAAGGCAACCTGCGTGGATGTCTTTTTTATAAATTAGTACTAAAATCGAGGTTTCTTAAACGGTTTCCTTAGGGAAAAAATGCACCGACAACAAAATTAAACCCGAAAAAACGAAATTGATTCAACCAAGCAACTAATCCGGTCAAAATTGCCTCAAATTAACACAACATGACTATTGCTAACACCAAACCGACAAAAAAAAAAAAACTAAACCGAAAATAACAGCAACAACAAAGAGGGAAAAAACTTATTCAGCTAAGTCTGTGAACGAATCAAAGAGGAAGAAGATGTGAGAGAGACAGCTCAAGATAGCCGACCACAAGGGAGGAAGACTGTCATTGAAGAGGAACTATGAGTTGCCTGAAAGATCGGAAGACAGCTCAAGAGGCGATCACGAAAGAAGATAGGAGGGAGGAAAAGGCGTGGTGTATGAAGCCGGTCCAACTCTTTATTTTTTTTCCTAAGGAAACCGTTAAAAAAAACCCTTGTAAAAAATCAACGTATGATGTCTTGTCAGCATTTTTGACCAATGAGAAAACTTGTGGTAATATATTACCAATACTATCAAAGGTCGGGATATTTTTATTACTTTTGAAAGTTGATGATATATTTTTACCATACCCCCAAAGGTGGGGGTATTTTAATTAGTTTTCCCTTTTTTAACCAATAAACAATATTCATGGATTTTGATAGTGCATATTTTAGATATGCATTTTAGTTAATTTTAGGTTAGATATGGTGTGCATATTGCATGTTTTATGTTCATTTTGCATATCTTATTATTTGGTGGTCAAAGTTCGGAATCTACACATTTTGTGGTAAATTGTACAGACTTGCGGAGTCGGACTCAGAGGTGGATCAAAGAGACGGTGTTGGAGCTGCTAGAGATGGTTGCATGAGGTTTAGAAGTGTCCATGAGGAAGCAAAGACGAGCTAAGACGAAGACGAGTTGAAAGCACGGAGAGGAAGACGAATGACTTCAGAGTTTTGAAGGTCTGCGCCAACCGTTAGGGATCGATGTCCGCCGATAGTGATCAGGCTGAATTTGAATTGCGATAGAATCTCCCAATATTTTATTTGTAGATTTATTCATAATCTTTAGAGATTTGTTTCTATCATTTTTAGCGGGTTTTCTAAGGTTTTAGTCTAACTCTAACCAAGGTTCTAAATATCGCGTATCGGGGTCGTATCGGTTAGGAGTAAAAATGATATATCGGATTTATCGTTTTAGCTAATTTTTAATTATAAATATTATATTTATACTTCAAAATGTAAAAATACACATGAAAAATTAATATTTAAATTATCAAATTATCAAATAAACTTAATAAAATAAAAATAACTTCATTCATAATGGCTAAAGTTACTTTATCAAAGTTGACAATTCTAAATATCCCCGATATATCACCGATATTGACCCGATATATCGGGTCACAAAGGCTAAAATTGCCTTATAAAAGTTGGCAATTCTAAATATCCCCAATATATCACCGATATTGACCCGATATATTGCCGATATTGACCCGATATATCACGTTGACCGATATATTCACCCGATAAGCCAATATCGTAGTGGATTCTAAATATCCCCGATATATCGGCCGATATATATCCGATATTTAGAACACTGACTCTAACACTACAAATACCTTAGTTTCATTTAGGTTTAATTGAGCATCATGTCAGATGGCAACACGACTACGCCGCTTTTCTATTTCATTGAGGGTTTTACGTTAAGCCATGAGTGGCTAACCTTTCTTTGATTTTACTCACGAATTCAAGAAATGATTGATGGATTGTGAGGGTTGATTTCTAGTTAATTTATATTTGGATTATTTCAATCTTCTTTGTGCCTTTTTATTGTTATATATGTTGTTGATTTTGTCTTGACTAGCCACCTTGATAGAATCGCATTACGATAGGATTTTGGCTTCATCCTTTGCAAGGTCTTAGTCCATAAATAGCCAGCACGTCTTGTAGGAACGGTTCGGGATTATTCTTGATGGTGTAAGAAGATTGAGATCTAGGTTATATCACTTTTAGTGAAATGGATGGTTGGATTGATAATCATGTTAGTGACAAAGTCGACGATACTGAGTGGTAAGGTCTAGGTGCTGAGCTTTTGGGATTTTGTGTGCAACTCACCCCCCTATGCAAGAGTGTAAAGGACATTATAGTGCGGCTCGTCTATGTGTCTGTATAAACCAAAACCAGAATAGTAAAGTAGAATTTATAAAAACAAATGTAAAAAAGGTTAATAGTTTATGTAGTTTTTATCATTCTAAAAAACGGAGATAAATAGTAAATGACACATTTGAATTAACAGAGAGTAATATATTTTGCAAAAATAATACTCCATTCAATTGGAAATATAAGGCGTTTGACTTTTGTGTACGTAGTTTAAGGAGCTAAAAACTATACTCTCTCCGATCCAAAATATATGTCGTTTGACTTTTCTCAACGTATTTTAAGAAGCTAAAAACTATATAAAATAACAACTTTTTATTAATTTTTTTTCCATAACTTAATATTTGTTAGTAATAAGTATTAAATTATAAAAAATAATAATAGAAAAGTTAATATATTATATAGTTTTTAGCTTCTTAAAATATGTGTTAAAAAGTCAAACATCATATATTTTGGATCGGATGGAGTATAAAATATTGGTTTTTTTAATTAATTTTTTTTACACTATAATACTTATTATAATGTAAAAAAAATAATCAAAAAAATTCAAACGCCTTAAACTCCGTGCACAAAAGTCAAAAACGTCTAATATTTCAATGAGAGAGAGTATATTTTACTTTTAACAATAATATATATACTGTATAAAACAAAACAAAACAAAACTGGGGGATAAATGAAACCAAAAAAAATGCAGGCGTAGGGATGAAAACAAAACCAAAACTGAACTATTGTACTAGTTCACTTCAATACTTTGTGCATAATACTACAGCAAAAAAGAAAGAAAGAAAACAAGGCAAACGCTCTCTTTCGATACAACTCCCTCCTCCTCCCATGGCGGTGCGCAGGTGAACTCCGATCAACACTTCCGACTCTATCTCTCTTCGGAGAGCCCAAATCTTTCCTCGGAGAGCCTAAATCTCTCTTCGGAGAGCCCAATCCCCTCTCTTCGGAGAGTCTCGGCCTTGGACTCGTCGGAACTTGTTCCGCGGGTTGAAATTTGTTCTCGGATTTTGCCCTCGGCGGTCAGAATTAGTCCTCGGACTCTGTCCTTCGGCTGATTTTGTCCTTGGAGGACTTTGTTCTCGGTGGCGAATTGTGCCCTCGGTAGTCGGTATCGCCGGGTGGTTCTGGCCGCCCGTGTGGCGCTTGACCACTCTCCGTCGACTGCTCAGGGTCTCTTCCCCCCACCCTCCTACTCCTCTTCTCCCTCTTCGGAGTCTTGCGATTTCCGGTCAGGGCTTGGGGGATCTGGATCCTCCGGCGTCGGCGCCTCTGATTTCCCCTTTTGGGGCTCTGTCTTCTCCCTATGGGCGAGCGCGCTATCTCGGTCTCCCATTCGGAGTTCTGCTACGCCCTCCGCCCCACCCCTTCTTCTCTTCCCCTACCTGGGTGGGTTGGTATGGGTCCGTTTCTCTTGGTCGATCGGGGCCGCCGGCCTTGTGGTCTAGCCACTAGCTCGCGCTGGTGTCTCTACCACTGTCGTCCTCTTCGGCGTCGCCCGTCCTGGTGGTGTCTGGTTCCGGGGTTTCGCCGGTGGGTTGTGGACGCCTTCTCCGGTGTTTCTCCCACTGCCGACCCCTTCAAACCCCTTCTATTTCCTCTCCGCCCGCTGCCTTTCCGCCGGCTGCCTGCCGAGTAGGTCTCTCCGTCGCCCTGCATTCTCCCTTGGTTGTGCGGCGGTACTGTGGTACCATGTGCGGGTTTGCCTTGAGCCCTACGATGGCCCGGACCTGATTTTCAACACGTTTTGGGCTTTCTTGGCCCAAAGTGTCTGGTGTTGGCCCATGGAAAATTAAAGGATTAAATTTAAATTATAATATTTTCAGCAGTTAAAATAAATAAATCCGGATTTATGGATGGTTTTATTAAATCCGGAATCCTCTTGCGCTCTTTGCTCTCTCGCGGCCGTGCTTCATTTTCTCGAGTTTGGTTGGTGTTCTGTTAATTTGTTGGTTCGTGGTTAGTTTCGGTTGAGGAGTAGTTCTGCGGCCTTGGTTGATCGAAGTGATCGTGTTGGTGGTGTTCGTGGTCTCCGAAGATCCTTCATCTAGGTGGAGGGAACGTCGTGTGATCCACACTTCCTCAGGAGTCGTCTTCGCCCTATGTGGATTTCTGCTTTCCGTCTTTCCGGCGGCGAGACATCGTGTCAGCTGTGTTGTCCCATGCGCTCGCTATCCACTTCACCACGTCGGGTCTCTATCTTCTCGTTGCTGTGTCCGCTTGTTTGCTTAGGGTTTGGGGTTTTCCGGGTTTGTTTAGTGTAGTTTCTTTTGCTGTATTAGGTAATTGTTTTCTGTTGTATTTCTTTTGCTATATTGTATGTTTAGACGGCTTACCATCTGTCGACTTTGTCGGCCTCTCGAGGTCCGGGCCTGTCCGGTCTCGAATTATTTCCTTATCAAAATAAAAAATAAAAAATGCAGGCGTAGGGATGAGCTGATGGGCATTACCGTAGTTACCTCATAAAACCAACAGATTGATGAAGACAAGGTGTTTGTGAAAATGATCAAGATAGTGACTGCGGCGTTGGTTACTTGGCTGCATGGCTAACTGTTTGGCGTTTTTCAAAGAAGAGATAAGGATCACTAATGTGTCTCTTGTTTGGGACCCGATCCTGTTGTTATTTTAATTTGCGGATGTCTCAACTTAATTAGCCATTAAATATTCAAGCTATTGCATATTCGATCATCCTCTTTTGGTTGAAGATTAAAGCATCGATCATACTCCTTGCAGATTGCAATCCAATAAATGATATATATACAAATATCGATCTGTTGTGACTTGTGAATCATTTATATTTCAATTTTTGCAAGATGAACTTGAAGAAGTAGAACTCTCCTGAATGTGGAAAGAAGATTTCATCGATTCAATGAATTTTTGAGATTATTCATTTAACATGATATTCCTTCGGTGAGGGTAACCAGACAGCGGAAAAGCTAGCGTATTTTGGGCTGAGTTCGACCTTTGTCCGGGTGCTAACCTATTGAGATTGATGACATTGTCCAAAAGGACGTTCTTGGGCAGTTGGGTAACCGCGATTTTTTGAGCAAAGTTGGGTAACCGCGATTGATCACTCATTCACTCCTCAATTATTGCCTTGTATCGGATACATAAAATTGGCGATATTAAGGGTCTGTTTGACAATACAAGTAGCTTTTCGGAGCTTTTGGTTTTAATATTTTATAGTTTTAAATAAGTTAAATATAAGATTTTAATTTAATTAGCTTTTGAAATTAGATTTTCAACGGTTACTCACCTCAAACTTTTCAGAATTCTATTCATTTTCTTTTATCTAATCAGGCAATCAGCTATTGTATCAGCTGGATTACCAAACACCTTACTAGCTTCTGAAAACTATAATTTAACATATATTTAACACACTTAATCTATCAGCTTCAGCTACCTTATCAGTTTCAGCTACCTCATCATCTCTGTTTTACCAAACCGAACCTAAGTTGTTCACTACAATTTTCTCAATAAAATCTCCATTATTGATCGAAGCTTGTACCAAAGTCAGGCCCATCTATGTCAAACTCGGTCCATTTTATAGGTCCAATAGTTGTTTTTAGCCTGGGCCCAACAGTTCTTGTGGCACCAATTGAAAGTTGAAACACACGAATTGAAACTGATTACTCTATCTTTTACGGATTCCTTCCCATCAGCTGAAATTTGGCTGCACTCTGACCGTTAAACTCTTTCCCCCCTCCGATCTCTCTCAGCCATGGCCACTGGCCAGCTCTGCTGAAGACGAAGAGCAACCTAAAGCAACTAAAGAAGACGACATGGAATCAGTAGCCTCCACTACGCCGGCGAATTTTCAATTTCGACATTCCGCGATCTACGCGTTCCTGCCGCCGTCGACTCTCTCTCTACCTACTCGCCGCCGGCGGGCGCTATTCAACCCTGGCGCTTGCTTCGCTCTCAAAACCGGATCAGACGGCGGCAAGGTAGGAGGACAAAGTTCTTTCGACTTCGACTTGCTGCAGAAGCCGGTTGTCTCCGCTTCGCCCGCCGGAGCGGATGGGGAATCCGGGAAGGAGTACGGCGTCGTTTCTGAGGGGGAGGATGGAGAGGAAGTAGGAGGCGAGGGGAGAAAGAGTGGAGGTGAGAGGGAGTGGGTTGATTGGGAGGACCAGATTTTGGAGGATACTGTGCCCCTTGTTGGCTTTGCTAGAATGGTTCTTCATTCGGGAAGGTAAGGTTGAATTCGTAATCAGTAATCGCTCTAATTTTCGAATGCTTTGAGATTGTGAGTCGGAAATTGTGATTGAATCTGTGATGTTAGTGAATTGAATCGGGAGTGTGGAATTTATGAACAGATATCAGAGTGGGGAAAAGTTGAGGCCTGAGCACCAGAAAGCGGTCCTTGAGAGATTGCTACCTTATCATCCAGAGTGTGAGAAGAAGATTGGTTGCGGAGTCGATTATATTACAGTATTTATCTCTTCTTATCTTATACCCTAACATCTGTATCCATATTTATCTGTAGAGTTGTAGTGAGTAAATGCTGCATACTGTTTGGGGTATGAAATTTAGCTTGTGGTCGATGTTATCTTCCTGTGCTATTAGCTGTTTGATGCCATTGGAACCATAGAATAGAAACCATGCAATGGATGAGTTTAGTAGCAATTGAGCAGTGGTTAGTCATAATGGATTATTGGTAGTGGTTTTCCCTTATGTAGGTTGATAATTGTGATTTTCAGCTGATTTTCAACTAGTAGTTGTTTGACACCATTGGAGCCATAGAAACCATGCAATGGATGAGTTTAGTAGCAATTGAGCAATGGTTAGTCATAATGGATAATTGGTATTCGGTAGTGGTTTTCCCATACGTAGGTTGATAATTGTGATTTTCAGCTGATTTTCAACTAGTATCTGTTTGATGCCATTGGAGCCATAGGTAATGGATGAGTTTAGTGGCAATTGAGTAATGGTTAGTCATAATGGACAATTGGTAGTGGTTTTCCCTTATGTAGGATGATAATTGTGATTTTCAGCTGTCCAATTTACTTCTTCGTTGCATTGGTAGCAAGATTAGCTCATTTGGCTCATATCTTGACACTCGTTTACTTCTTCCTTTGCTTCTTGTCCATGGCAAAGGAATGCCTCTTCTGTGGCATATCTTTGCATATTGTAATACTACTGAAGTTTATAACATAGAGGTTGAGCTCAGTAATAAAGCATGCTTTCTTACCCATATAATTAGAACTCTTTTTTTTTTTTTTAATCCAACATATAATTAGAACTCCAGTAACTTATTTTGGTACATTTATTTAGCATTATACCATTGGAGTACTTGCTGTAGTTCTTGACTTCTTGTTAGCATTGAACATGCATGACACTTGACTTGAGTATCCAGAATCTGATGGTTGGAGTATGGTATGCTAATTCAAGTAGGACATTCCGAACTTGCTAGGGACTCCCGACTCCTGAGGTGCTTATTTCTTGAGAATCGGGTCTCAGTCTCGTGCGTCTGTCTCAGATAATAATCTAGAGTAGCTAGATAATTATCTTTGGAACTATGTTTGTGTTTTGCACAACCTTCCAGGTTTCTTTTCATGGATGCATGCATCCACAAGGGAGAAGGAAATAGGGTGACAGTACATATGAGTTACCTTATAAGGCGTTATAAGTTAATGTATCAGGACTGTTTACGTGATAAATATGTTTACCTGAAATGTTGCGGGTTAAATCTCGGTGTCTAAATCTTTATTTTTTCAGGAAAAGATTGTTTGTATTCTCATAGAAACAGGATAATAAATCTACTGAATTCATTTCTGGACAAGTTTTTTAAAGAGAGAGTGATATAGTTAAAAACATGTCAATGACTCAAATGGTTATGAATTTAGGTTTCCTGTGCATTAGAGTTTGCAATCATGCTGCAGAAGCCCATCTACCTTCTGGTTTTTCTTCAGAGTATATTTTGTGCTGTTCGTTGATGAAGAGGATAAAAAAATTTGCATAAAACATTTTCTATAATAAAACAGTGATGGGATTTGTGGAGTTTTATCAGAAACACGCTTTTTTCCACTTTCCATTCAATTACTCAGTTTCAATGATGCAGCGATGGATTCTTAGCCTTGTTTCTGTATTCCCAGATTGGATATCATCCCAAGTTTGAAGACTCACGTTGTTTGTTCATAGTTCGGACGGATGGGGAGAAGGTCGATTTTTCATATTGGAAGTGCATAAAGGGATTGATCAGGAAGAACTATCCGCTTTACGCAGACACCTTCATCCAGAGGCATTTTCAACGGCGGACTCGTAGCGACTGAAACTGGGGGATCCACTCTACTTGGCCCCCATTCCTTTGTATGCCTTGTAACATTCTATAGTTCTTTCAGATGTGTAGAAGTCCTACAAGGCTGTATGGATTTGTATAAGATTGCAATGATTTTGAACTGTCTAGGAATTTGTTTGATTGTTTCTGCCACTCCCAAATATATATTTGTTCTGTTAGTAAGAACAGTGAAAACAACGCACTTTTTTGTCAGAATGGGCCGGGTAATTGGACCTAACGATAGTGATCAAAAGAGCCCAGTGTGATGGGTGATCCATTAATTATGGTATTGGTATTGCCTTTATTTTCGACCTCATGAAGCAATCAAAACAAGACGATTTCATTGCAATCAAAGCAATTAAACCAGAAATTGGAGTGCAAAATCAGACCAGATGATCCTTGCCCAGAAGTTTTGATGACAGTGATTTATACTAGTTTGTTGGAAAAAAAAATCACTGACACTTCCACTATCGACAATAATATACTGTTACTTCCAATTTTTTTCTCCAACAAAAATTTATTATTCATTATTTTTTTCCAAACACTAATTCACCTTGACTGCTGAAACTTGAACATTTGTTATTACGATTTTTCCATCCTATGGCCTTGGGTATAGAATAATAACACTAATTTGGAAGTATTTTTTAAATTTTATTTATTTTAGCATTTTTTTTAGTTAGATTTTTATGGTCGCTTATTTTTTTTATAGAAAATCTTTCTTGACTTATGCTCTTTATCTTATGCCTTTAGGGTATAGGATAGAAAGACTGTCGTTATTATAGTATTGATACTTTGAATGTACACACATTAACTACATTTGATTGCTGACACTTGAAATCCACCCGATAAGTGTGTAACTAAATCCCGAAAGGGTCCTCGGTGCTTCTTACATGAGTGATTCTCGGTTGTGAGTATGGTTGTTTTTAGCGTTCCTCTTCTGAGCTCAGGCTTTGGTGTCCGGTATCGAGTCTGACTAGAATCGGGGCGGTGTGTATTGAGGCGATTCCGTGATACGGATATTTCCTTGGAGGATTATCCTCACTGCCCACATGGACTCCCGATGTTCCGTTGGCCAGCAGTGTCACACTACCACTGCTTGGTGGTGCTTGTCATCGGCTCATAGTCTATATTGTCCCCAACTTCGCTTGTTCGATTGTATTTGTGTGTTTTCCACTTTTGTAATGCTTTCAATTTTACCGAAACCGACTTCCCATATCGACAAAGTGGAGGTGAAAGTATGAAATCCTAGTTTGGGAAAGTGGGGGCGAAAGTATGAAATCCACCGCCCGTATTGTCAGACTTTAATGTAACGTTTTCCCCCTTCATACTTTCTCTGTGAGGATTTATGATTGACGATTTAGTTGCCCCACCACGGCACCACCACCCTCTACCCTCTCTCAATAACTTAGAAAAGATATTCAGATGCATTTATTTAGGGGGATTTTTCTTTGTAAAAATGTAGAATGTTTTTTTTTTTTTGGAAATTGACCCTAAACTAAATTATCTCATTAAAATGAGATTTTTTCTAACATATATGTTTTTACTACCCTTATTGGAATGATTCCATTTGATTTTATTATGTTTTGATTTAGATTTATAGATTTTAGTTTATGATTTTCTTTTTCGATCAATGGGTAGAAAACCCACTGAAAAATTGGGTTGAAGTTTTTCAGGATCCGAAGTTTTAAAAAATTTTGAATAAAAGGTTTTTAATGCAGAATATTTTATTTATAATAACTATATATGTTTTTTTTTTATGTTTTTTTTTATGACGAGGAACCCACCTTCGGTGGCAAACTCCGAGCACGTGATCCAACCGACAAGAGCCACGTACTAAGTAAACCGGCTTGCGTCGACCGGCTCGACCCACTGGTAAGGAGCAAGGTAAACCGACAGAGGCAGGGATTTAACCCGGGATCTCCTTACCCCTCCCCTTTCTCTTTACCACTAGACCATCCCGACTGGGATCTAAATTTTTTTTAAAAAAATTGTTGTTTGTGAGGGGAGGAGAAGGGGAAGGGTGATTGAAGTAGTATAGAATACTTTTGGGGATATATAAGTTAGTTATTTTCCCACCAATAATTGCCATTTCTATAATGTGCATTTACTCTACACACACCGACATCACATATCAATGTAGGGAGTTATGTGAGCCGAGCTCGAAACATATCAATGTAGGGAGTTATCTGATAGCTCAACTCGGAGTCGACTCGTATAAAACTCAGCTCGAGCTCGTTTAAATTTGAAAATAAACAAGTATGAGCAAAACTTTGAGCTCGCCAACCATGAGCTCGAGCCAAGTTTGAGCTTTATACGAGCTTCCTCATATGACTCGTTTTACATATGTATTATTAGTGGGTTTTTTTTTAAAATTTTTTAGAACAATTTTATAGTGTTTTTATAAAAGGTTACCCAAAAAGACTTAAAAATGAAATATATATATATATATATAGGTTAGGTCTAGTGTTAACAACCCTTAATGTGTTTTGTGTTAATAAATATAGGCCATTGATTTAGTGCAAATGAATGGATGAGATTATTTGGCTATTTTGGCTTTTTTCTTTAATTAAAAATCAATGGGACCCACTTCTTTCCTTGCCACTTGCTAAATAACGTGCGTGTGTTGTACGTTTTTTTTGGCGTTACATTTTTTAACGTTGTTTTTTGTGTGGTGCACTATTCGAACTATTCGATAAGGTGATACAAACATTCGTTAACTTATACTTATTATTCGTTAGATAATAGAAAAAGAGTTAGTCAATTTTGCAACTATTCGCTAGGTTAATAGTAATTATTCGCTAAATTAATCGTTATTATTCATCCGTAAAGAGGAGTTATCATTTAGATAATAGCAAAAGGGTTGGTCAATTTTGCAACTATTCGCTAGATTGATAGTAATTGTTTGCTAAGTTGATAGTAATTATTCGCTGGTTTGAAAGAGTATGTAAATGTAATTCTTGATTTCCCACATCAAATTAACCAAATACATATGAATAATTATGAATTATCAACGAATAGAAACTATGAACTTACCGAATAGAAACTATGAACTTACCGGATTTCTCCCACTTGAGGAGTCCAATTCCAGTTCCATTTCGATGGAAGATTCGAATCTTCGATCTAGCAACTTACCAGAACCTTCCATAGGAGGTAGAGATGGACGAAAAGGGTTAGGGTAGATGAACAGTGCTCCGTTAATTCAGATCTGGCCGGTGGAGTGATGGGTCTATCTTCAAACCTCTTGGTTCTGAGAGAGCCGGTAGCGGGGAAGCCAATAGCTATGGTGGTTTGGCCGGATCTGAGCCCGGAGACTCAAGATCAAGCCTTGTGGTGGCCAAATCGACGATGCAGGCGGCGGCGCTTGGCGGCACGTTTTGGCGGAGGGGGAGAGATGTGGTGGACGCCTTAGCCGACCGTCGTGGTGTTGCCTTCGTTGCCGGTTACTCAACCATCTCCTCCACCTTTGCCTTCGTCGGTCACGGGAGCCACATCTCAATCGATCTTTCGTTAGAGAGGATTGTGGATTAAATATCTTTAGGTTTGTGAGGTTGTAGTACACGCGCATCTTTAGCCGTCTTCTATATTTTTGGAATTTTTCTTTTATTTAATTATAATTAAACACAATTAATCTCAGCCCTTCATTTCACATGATTGAATGGCCCAGATTTGTTAACACAAAACATGTTAGGACTTGTAAACATTTGATCCGTTCTCTCTATATATATATATATATATATATAATTACCAAGAAAGAAGAGTGAAGAAAAAATTAGATCCCCATTTAGGAAATAATTTAACAATTGTTTTTATAGAAGTTATACAAATAAAACTTAAAAAACTAAATTATAAATGATTACAATTTATAAAGAAAAAAATGAGTACAAGAAAGTAGAATAAATTAGGGGTCCTCATTTAAAAAAAAAATGAAATCGAACCCAATAGGGTAAGGCCAAAACATACACCATATCATTCCTTTTTCAAATCCAACATATTAAAGTGGAGTGTAATAGATTTGATTAGAGGTTAAGGCCACCCCACAAATTTTTAAGAACATATACATATATCACTAATCAACCAATTAATTAATTAATTAAACATTTGATGGGTAAAATGTTGTTCAAACCCATCATGCATCACAGGGTAGCTTCTAATCACCGGGAAACCACTTTCCGAACCCAAATCCGCCGCCCCCGGAAACCCCACGCCACCAGGAGGAGGAGGAGGCGGCAGCGGGCGGTTGACGGCGGCCTTCTCGAGGGACTGCACCTGGGTCTTCAAGAACCTGACATAGTGGATGGCCTCGTCCAACATGGAGGCAGTGTCCATCTTGGTCCCGCCGGGAACCAGCCTCTGAAGGATCCTGATCCTCTCGCTTATCCTCTCCCGGCGGTGGCGGGCGGCCACGCTCTGTGGGTCCTTTGATATCTTCACGTTCCTCCTCCTGGCCGGCCTCACCGATTCCGGCTCAATTTGGATGGGCTGCATTGCCGCCATCCGGAATATCATCTCCCTCATGGCCTCCATCGACCTCTCCTTGTTGCCCCTTGTGCAGTTCGAGATCGAGTTCTTGTTTCTGTTTCTGTTTCCGTGTCTGCTGTTATCCTCGCCCCTCCAGTTTCCAGGTGGAAAGGGAGGGGTGGGTGGAGTAGTGGCGATTCCTTGAGAGGTGCCTGAGGAGTCCACCGTTGAGAGGTCGGAGGAGAAGAAGTAAGGGTCGTCGGAGATGTACTCAGGCGGGAGCTTGTTCATCTGCGAGAGAAGCGTCATTTCGGACATTTTTGGTGTTCAATTCTTGTTGAGCAAAGGGAATGGAATTGAAGTTGCAGAAGAAAAAAAGGGAATGGAAGGTGAAGATTAAGATAGAATTGGTGGAAGAAATTAAATGGGGCAAATGAAGGGGGTGAAAATAAAAGCAGCAGTGATGGAGAAAGATATGCAAATAGAAGATTGGGGTGTGGAAGTATATATATATAACCGTTGTTTGTTGTAAATATAAAATATGTGTTGGGACACTTACTGAATTCCATATTGGAAATAGAAGTTTGAGTATTCTGAACCTAATATATAAGTTGATAGGCTACTTTACCTAATGCTAATTGATTTTGAACTAGTGATCTAGTCTGGCAATTATATACAAATTGATATCATAGTCAGGTTATATCGGCGACTCAATTTAACTATTTTCTTGATAGTGATTTTAACTTTCAATTCTATGTTTAACACAAATGAAATCTCTCATTTATTTTCATTTTTAACTTTTTATTAATCTATCTTGTAGTGTCGTATATAGTGTTAGTGCAAATGTAGGGTCGTCGATGGAAAACCCGAGTTGGAAAACCGTCGGAAAACAGTGTTTAGAAAACCAGAAAGGTTGTGGCATGTTATATGCAGAGCCCACCGCCTTAGAAGCAAATTTGCCCCGACTGTAGGTGCAAATCGGCAACTGGCTTCACCCCCCAAGGTTACACGGGACACCCTCGTGATCGTGCACTCGAAAACAAAGGTTTGGAATCACGAAAGACTTTGCTCAGAACTAAGGTGAAAGAGAGAGATGGTTTTCTGTGTGTGGAAAAATGAAGAGGGGACGTCTGGTTTTAAGGAGAAAGAAGACGCTCCTCAATCAGTAGTGCAGGCGAGAATCTCGAAACGGTTACAAAGACGCTCCACATTCAAAACGTGACGGAAATCTCGGAGCAGTTATAACAGAGGGATAAAGACGAGAAATAAATCGGAAAAAGAAAATGATAAGTCAAATAAATCTCAGCAGTTATTTCGTGACTCATCTGACCCAATTAATAAAACGTCACCCAAAAACCCACCACGTCACGAACATGGACCGGCGGGGATGAGACTCCTATTCCATTACTCAAACCATGATTGGGTGAGAGACTCTTTTAAAGTAACCCCTCGTATCCCTAAAAATTAATGTATGACAAAACATTTCACCTTCCCTCAAAATTCAAGCATTTACTCCAACCTAGCAGTTCTGTTATGCTTCGATGATGTAGGCTATATGAGACTTAATTTTGAAAAAAAAAATCAAAATTTTAATTATTTTATCTTTAAAAAAATTAATTTCATAAGTTCACTATTGTAATTAATTACTAGGGTGGCAGACCCGTACTACGCACGGGTCATTATTTGTATCAAATTTGTAAATTCAGATTAGATGAGTCCATATATAAGTGAATAAATAATATGTGCATTAAAGTAAATATGAAGAAACGGAATATCTTATACTCCGTATTAGATTAGATGTTATTGTCATCGTTAAGTGAGTTAATCTCTTGAGTATCCTTGTAGTAACCTATTTAGTTTGGAGTTCAACCAATTCTATGTTGATTTTTCTCGATAATATGTGTGCCACTGTTTAATAAAACAGAAGAAGGTACTCTATTATAGGCACACACCCAAAAAAAGTTACTAAAAAGGTAATTTAACCAATAATCAGATTAATTTATCAATTTTCTTATAAATTAGTATATTATGATGTCGTTTATGTTACAAATCTTGTCGATGGCTCTCGGTCGTCTTGCTGGCGGCATCTCCTTCCCGGCCTGGTGGCTCCCCTATTGTCACCGGCTCGTGGGTCGGTGCCGGGTGGTGCTCCCTGTCGCTTCTGTAAATCGCGCACACTTCTCTTTCCTCCCTTCCGGCCATCGCTTCTCCTTGGGCTCGACTTGGTGTGGTGAGGCGGGTTCCCGGGTACCCCTTTCCTTGAGCTCAAGGCTTGTTCTTGGCCCGAAAAGGCCCGATATCTCGTGCTTGGGGCCCAAGGTTAATCCTTGGGCCCAAAGCGAGCCCGAACATCTAAATCTAATAAATAACATATAAATAAATCATCATAACTCCATCTTTTTTTTATTTATATATAAATGATAAAAATTACGGGTTTTTATTTATATATAAATAAAATAATAAAAAACGCCCGAAAGGGCTTATTTAAAATCTCGCAAGGGCTCGTTTCAACGCTCGAAAGAGCCTGGATTAAATCTCGTTTGGGTTTGACCGGTCCGTGGTGATCGGTCCTTCGCGGCTTGCTTTGCTCGGGTGGCGTGCGTCTCTGCTTTGGTGTGGCTTGGGGTTCTTCTTCTATGATGGGGTTCTGGCAGTCGGAGTCAGGTCTGGCTGAGATCGAGGTAGTGTGTACGGGGCGACTCCGTGTTCGGGAAGGAGCTTCCTGGAGGTTCGTCTTCACTACCCACAAAGATTCCTGATGTATCGCCGGCCATCGGTGCTGTTTTAGGACAGTGCTTGGCTTTCGTTCACAGTCTACGCCCCCTTCGTGTTAGATTTAGTTTTCCTTGGCTCGTTTTCTTGTAGGGTGCGTTCCCACTTGTTGTATTGCACCGCTTTTTATTTTCGTTTTCGTTTGTATGTTTTGACGGGTTTTGTATGCCGACTTGTCGGCCATCTAAATTCAAGTATATCTGATCTCGAATTATTTCCTAATAAAAAAAATCGAAGAAGGAGTTACTTTTAATTGACTTTATAATTTAATAGCCATCATATGATAGACTACCAATCTTCTTTTAAAAATAATAGAATATGATATACTACCAATCTACTTTTAAAAATAATAGAATCAATTAGCTCATTTATATACCTGAAACACAGAGAATATTGAATATTTAAAAAAATTTCGACTCGTAAATGAGCCAATATTGGATATGTTTGATTGAAAAAAATAGCAATATCAGCAATATTTTTTTTTTAAAAAAAATGATTATCATCCAAATTACCATTGTGATAGAAAAAAATAAAATAAAATAATTAAATAAGACTTGGCCAAAAAAAAGAAGATGAAACTTATGTATATATATTGAATTAAAATTATTGAAAAAGAAATCGTCATTCTTCTTAATTTTGTTGCGTATAGATGGCATGTATTCCTTATTGGTCATCAATGTACTTCTCAGTTATAATTATAGATGATACGAAATATTTCCTCATTATATATAAATATGGTAGCATAATGTATCAATGCAAGGATTCATTCATCTTTGTCGATGTAACAAAGAGAAGATCTCATTGGAGCCATATTGAGACAATTAACAGGGTCGTATAATTTCAACGTACCAGCCTTTATCAACCTTTATTGCACTAATCTACAATGCAAAAGCAAATATGAGTTGCAATGTCAAAGTTTAAAGAAATGATCGAACAATATATTGAACCATCATCAATAATTCCACAATCCTTTTTTTTAGCAAAAAATCTTAAATTATTTAAGTTACATTCCTATAATACATGCATAAATCTAAAGAGCAAGTGAATCATACATATAAAAGAAGATTAGGATGATAGAACAACCAAGTATCGGTTTAACCCACCATAGCCGATTTAGCCATATTGTTGATTTTTCTTTTTGCAAAAAAGACGGAAGAAAAGAGATTAATGGTACAAATAAGACTTTACCGGATCGAGAGATATGGAGTGTACGTCTTCCTAATTTTGATAGCAAATACCGAGTATTTATATCAAACGGTGTAAGGTGAAGAATTAAAATCCATATGTAACGGAGTATTTGATATATTCATCTTAATTAATTGTAGAATATGAAAAGTTAGGAGACAAAAGGTTAATGCTAATATATATGCATTTGATATAGCATTAAATACGGAAACATCTAAAGCCTCTTTTACATTGAACGTTATGAAAGATTTGATCGAATGATATTTCATCTATTTAATCTTTATTCTCTATTATATTGTTATATAAATAGATTTTCAAAAATTTGAAAAAAAATTCTTTTTTTTATTGGTAGCAATTAATTAATTAATTAATAAATTTTATTTCAATGGAATGTGCACTAAATAAATAAATAAAAAGACCAACTTTTTATTTCACTCAAAAAACTAAAATACGTTTGATGTCTTGTTATGTAATGTAGATAGATTATAGATGAATGAATGCTTTTAAATATTAGATGTATGATTTTAACCACACAATTTAATTTAAATATATGGTTTATTTATATGAACATAAATAAAAAGACCAACTTTTTATTATTTTATCACTATTATTATAGCTTTAGATTAATGGATTATTCTTAACTATATATTTAACCATAAATATAAGTGTTATGAAATTATTATTATTAACTATATATATATATATATATATATATATATATATATATATATATATATTTAACTATAAATATAAGCATTATTATTATTTTATTATTATAGTTTTGGTTTAAAAAAGGAGTTGTTTTTTATATTTAAAAAACTTAGAGGCTAGTTTTGCTTGTAAATTTAGTATTTAATGAGGGAAAAAATAAAGATGAAGTTATCTTGAACCATTAGATTAGATTGCCAATAAGTAGGAAAATAAAATAAAAGATGTAGTTGTTAAGGCTTGAACCTTGGATGATGGGATTCTTATCAACATCTAATACCATTGGGCTAAAGAAGTTATTTTGATGCAAATTGAGAATATAAGAAAAAAAAACAAAATTTTTGTGGAGTTAATAATGGCAATAAATTTCCCATGTACACAACTTTTAAGGTTTATATAGATATAGATACTCCGGGGTAGTAGGTCTATTTCACTTGTATGTATAACAGATTCATTATAGTTAAATATACTCCGTATTCAATTGTAATTTGTAAAGTTATAATTAAGTTTGTCTGGATGCACATCGACTTACATATAAATGTCGCAAGCAATTACGAGTATATGTGAAAAGGGGGGAAATTATTAGCTGAGGAGTCAGCACGTACAGTACAGTGCAGTAGTGCAGCACACCGGCCAATTATTGAATAATTAATTTTGCCTCTAAATTAATCATATTCATTCATAGGCGGACCCGATTTACAGTAATTGGATTGATCGATCTACACTGTATATTCGTACAAACTTTTCAATCACAAAAATAAACAAAAAAACGTGCCTCCAACAAAAGAAAATTTGTGTACCTAAAAGTTTGCAAATAATGATGTTCTCTTTCTCTATTTGTCCACTTACATGCTCCCTTCCAGTATGCCTAAAAATGGCATCATATTCATTTATATGTTTTTTTTTTGGGGGGGTTATATTGGCTTTGAGTCTTTCAATTTAGTTAGTGTTTAACGATGATAAATAAGTCTTATATATTTGTTGAGTGTATCAAAATAACACAGACCCAAGAGAAAATCAGTGGAGGTGATTTGAGCGATTAAATATGAGTCATGAGTGTAACCGAACAAAGATAACCGATCATTAGTATTTGTGTATAATGACGGATCCTAAATCCATTAATATATTATTTTACAACTTACAATAATTATTGAACATATATCGTACTGAAAAAATAAAGTAGTTGCAATTCCATTTTCTCCTTTGGAGTGATTGCGTTATGACAAAAGCAAGCAAACAGGAGCCATCCGCTTCATAAACGTTCTAGTTACTATAAATCTAAACACCAAAAAAAGACAGGTGATATGGGCTAAACCACCACTTAATTACGTAAAACTAATTTTTGATGGTTCTAGGTTGCAGTGTGGAAAGGCATCCTTTGGTTTTGTGATCTGTCGCCCAGATGCTTCTGTCATCTCCCTTAGTGGGAGTTTATGTGGTGGTATGCCTCCTATCTATGCGGAAGCTCTTGACCTACGTAATGGTTTGCTAAGAGCTGATTCTCTGCGTTTGGTTAATGTCCTTATAGAAGGGGATAATCTTACTATTGTCAAAGTTCTTTTGGCCGAGTGGAGTTGCCCTTGGATTATCGAGATCCTGGTAACGGAGATTAGGACACTTTTGTGTAAATTTAATTTTGTTTTAATTCGTTGTATTTTCAGGGAAGCAAATACGATTCCAGATTGGATTGCGCATCTGACTTACTGTATCCCTGCCGACGAAGTTCTGGAGGCCAATGAAGAACTGCATGTTCTCGTCTGTAAGAACGCTCTAGGATTGGGTTAGACTGCCCGTGATCTCCTATCTTAACTCTTTCCTTATATTCCAAAAAAAAAAACAAGCAATAATATGTCATGTCATGATTTGAATAATGCAATCAATTTTTTTTTAAAAAAATTATCTTGGATGGGATTCACATTCGATACGACCCCGCATCACATGAATTTAGTCTGAGAAACCCTCCGAGAAAAATATTTTTTTAAAATAAATGGTTCCAAGTTACTTTCCTCCGTTGATATTGGTTCTGACCCTTAGTCTTAAAGTTTTTAGTGGGAGTGGGGAAGGCAGAAAAAAAATCAAAGAGGAATTGAACATGGTTATTGGAAAAATATTTTTGTACATATGTATGAATTTTTTTTTGGATAAATATATTTTTTCAAAGGAAATATAGTGAAAAATATTAGAGCTCGTTTGGTTACCATTTAAAAAAAAACTCAGGAAGTTCAAAAACCTAGGAAGTAGAATAAATACTTGTGTTTGGTTCCTTTTTTGAACACGAAAAAAATTCCAGGAATTCCATAGGAATTTCACTTTTCCAACCATCAATTCCTACAACATGGATACAACGTGGGGGTCATGCACGCCAAGCGCACACGCGCCAACCAAGTCGAGCACACAAGCCGAGTGGGGTTCCATCCTAAAATCAATTAGTGTTAGGTGGGGTAGCCCACCGGCTTATATGCAAGGTTTGGATTCATTTTTCTAACCAATGTGGGACAATCCCAACTCATATTCTCCACAGTTTTGTTCAATTTTACTATTTTTACATAATGATTTAACTATCTATAGCTTACCCAACGTCTCCATTTTTACTCCAAATCTCTACTCTAAACTTGTCAAACCATCTCTAAAATTCATCTAAAATAGGGAAATAAAATACATATTTTTTAAATTATTTTTGCTTGAACTCCAATAACTTCCCCATTTCTATGTTTTTTAAAATGATTATTTTTTAAAAATGTTGCAGATTTAGAAAAACTTTTCTATTTTTTTTACTGCTTCGTCCGATCGGTGGTGGACGGAATCAGATGCTTGCTCAACCATTGCAGATTCACACGTGGCATTGATATGCCAACTGAGTACCCCTATATGGCTATATATTGTTCATCAAGAATTCAAGATTAGGGCTCCACTTATCCTGCAATCTCTTGTGCAGGTGATTCAGTGAATACATATACCAGACCACCCCTTTTCTAATCTATTTAATTATTACTACTCTGATTAGGTATCTTCTTTCCCTTTTCTAATCTATTTATTATTGTTCAATGTTCCTAAACGTCTTCTAAAACATGTCACGTCAATCACTTACTTTTTCATCATTATATGAATCAATAAAAAAATATTATTATAACATCTCAAGTTCTCAACCATTTCATTTATTCACACACCTCATTATCTTACTAACCACCCCATGGTTATAACCGTCACTTTATTGTTGCAACTGTCCGTCACACTTCGATTAACCACCTCACTACTCAAATATAAAACCATATATAAATGTTTTTTTTTTAAATTAATTTGTCGATTTAAATTGATAAATTTTAACCCACCCAAATTTAAGGCGTGGATCTCATACCAGTAACAATAAAAATAGAACTCGATCTTGATATAAAATAATATGATTATATTTATTTATTTTTGTCACAACAAAATGATATCAATGCCAATTTTAGTTTGGATTTATATGAGCATGTTGCGGATGTGGACGATGAGTATGCTGGATTGGACTTTAACGGTCATAAAAGACATTAATCAACTGGGTTTTAAACTTTAAGACATACAGTATATGGTAACAAGTGGAGCTAGGTGAGATCTAGCTAGACACCAATGACCACTACTAGTGTTTGGAGTTATGAGAGTTAATCGACAAACTTCGAAAACCCCATATTATTGAAAGTTGCACTTGAGCTAGGAAGTTCTGTAAATATATAAAACACAATGAAACCTTTATTTAACAACTTAATAAAAGATGTAACACAAAAATTAATACAATTTCGATAAAAGACTTCATCAGAAGGATCATAAGACTCATAAAAAGGGATTGGACTGTCAAGTCTTAACTGGAAAAGATGACATGTAATGATCAATAGGTCATGAGCTGGTTCAATTCCTCACTCTCCCTATTAAAATAGGTTTAAGTGCTAATCAAGCAATTGATAGACTTGCAACCTTAGTTGTGCCTATGAACAAATGAAGTCAAATAGTGTAAACTAGAACTAGGGTATAGGCAAGTAAAACACAAACTAAAAGAGTACAAGAGAATTTGAATGAGCGAAAAGGACCACAAAGGAAGTGTTTCTTTCTTGCTCTCAAATTTCTCCACCCTAATGGTAAAAAACAGTAGATCGATTAGGTGTTAGGATGGACCAATAGATTGGACCACGCGCAGTGACATTACGTATGAATATGATCGATACTTATTGCTCCCACCGCGATAAGGGACAATTTCGGTGTTGTAACCTAGCTAGTGAATGTCTCTATGAAGATATATAGGAGTTAAAAAACGAAGAATATACTATATTGTTGAAAAAATATATATCTATCAAACAAATTGATAACTAAGATAAACTAATAACAGAAAACTGAAGGCATATGTATATAAACGTAATCCGATACATGATAACGAAAGCAAGTACAATTTACATACCAAACCCTTTCCCTGTAGCAAAAAGCAATCATCATCGATCTCATCCAAGTTTAGGCAAACATACAAATGTGAATGATGTTCCATATATATGGTATACCGACTTGTGGCGCTAATGAGTGAAATTCTACTAAGCTGCAAACTTGAACAATGGGACTGCAATTTTATCACAACTAAGGTTCTTAGTTTATCCAGATTGACATTGGAGGTCACGCACGCCCAAGTGCAACACGCGCCAAGCTATCAAAGCAAACAAGTTGAGTAAGGTTTCATCCTAAAACCAATTGCTGTTAGAAGGACAGTAGCCCACTCACTTTAGATTCACTATATTTTTCATATCCCACTTCATATTTCATATTCTCAACAATCTCTTTACTTAATTTTTTTTTCATCAAATTCCCCCAAGTGACTAATTAAGTATATATCATGTGAATAATTGTACTGCAGTAGGATTGCAGACAGAATGAAAGGAAATTATAAAGAAACCAAGCAAGGGAGTGATAATGGTGTTGAGAAGAATACAAATTTCCATAGGGTTATCCAGGAGGCAGGAATCATCAAAAAGGTCACTTTATTTGCAGAGGGTGGGGAAACAGAAATGATGTTAACAAATAGTAGAAGGTATGGAGACATTTTTGTAAGGCCAAAATGTAATAAATGACCCCAACTTCGGGGGAAGTTTAGGTATAAACTGTCCAGAATGTTAAAGTTACGAAAAATAGCATCAACTTGGGGTGCATTGTATTTGTGAGTCTTCTGACTGATGAACATAGCCCAATAGTCCAACAAGCATCACCCACACCGAGCACAACTGCTATATGCACTCAAACGTGCGGATCTTTAATCCGCTTCACCCTTTGAATGACACTTGTCATGTAATCATTACATTCATAAAAAAAGCTAACTAACGGATCTTGAATTCATTTAATTTAATACTCCCTCCGTTTCCTTTTAATTGACTTTTTACTATTCATACACGTTTTTTAAGGTGTGAAAAACTATATAAAATAATAATTTTTAAAAATATTTTTCTCAATAATCTCATACTTATTGGTAATAAGTATAATATTGTTAAAAAAAATTATTAAAATATTAATATTTAATATAGTTTATAACGTTCTAAAACTACGTGCATGACTTGAAAAAGTCACTTAAAAGGAAACGGAGGGAGTATGTACTATAACGGATCTATGATTCGTTCACATGATTTTTTTTTAAATTATTTTGGAAAAATATATATATTTTTTTACACGAGATCCGTCTGTTGTCCCCCCCCCCTTTTTAAGTTTCAACTTTAATTCCTATCTCCTTCATTCACAAACAGATCCATGATTCATTTGTATTATTTTTCAAAATTGAACGAATTTATCATCCGTTTGTGTTATTTCTAAAAAAAATCATAATGATTGTTAGACAGTACATGTCAATCTCTGGATCAAACGGATCCTAGATCCTAGATCCGCATCCATAAATGCTAAGCACTCGGTATTTATGCGAGTTTTACTTGTTGAAAAACTCCCCACAAGGGATGTTTGGGCTATTATATGCAACTTAGCAAAAGTACTTGTTATTTAATACAGCCTCAAAATTTGAGGCCATTTCCCACAACTAACCCTTATAGTTGGGGCTATTTATATTGCAACTCTAAGGGTTAGTTATGGGAAATGGCCTCAAATTATAAACACAAGAGTTCTCTCCCAATCTTTCTTTCTCTCTGATAAAAAGCCAATTATAAACACAAGAGTGTATAAAATAATGGGGAAATGCCATCTACACAATGACTAAAGAGACACGATCGATCTCTGCAAGAAGAGGTTCGTTTGGATAAAAAAGAGTACACAGGAGAAATGATATCTTATTGTTGGATGGGCATTTTTTTAACTTTCACACCAGCTACCTTATCTTCACATCCCCACCAACACATCTATAATTCCATTCTATAATTTATGCATTACTAATGAATATTTTTCATATAAATTATATCGTATAATCAGTGACAGACTCTAAAAAAATTTCTCAGAGGAGCTAACCAAAAAAAAAATTCATCAAAATTTTTTCAACTAAAGTCAATTTTTTTTAAATCAAAGAAAAAATAACAAAAACATAAAATAAAAAAAAAACTCTCATAAATTATAAATGTATAACTATAATATAAACAAAAATCATTTTATTAGATGATTGTCAAAACTCTCAAGTTCAGTTTAATAATTTGCTTATGTTCATAACTAAACCTCTTAAATGTAGGGTGTTATTTGTGTCTAACAAGTCGAGTTTGAGATGTTCAGGACTTCAAGCTTGATTAATTTATTAAACGAGCTCAAGTCGACTCGAGCCGAACCCAATTTTTTAAAAAGAGTGTTTTTTTTTATAAAGTTTGGCTTGTTTAGAAAATGAACGAACTCAAAGCGAGCTTTTTTCGAGCTTTGAGGAGTTTTACTGGGTTATAACATATTAACTTACAGAAATTTTAGAAATTCCATAAAATTTGAGCTATTCAAGTTTAAATCGAACGAGATGAGCTTTCAACCAAACTTAAAATTATGTACAAACTTGAACAAGCTCAAGTCGAGTTTTTTCCGAGCCAATCCCGAATCGAAATGCCTACTTAAAAGATCCGCCCCTGAGCACAAAACTGGAACCAAATTGATCCACATAAACGCAATTTTATAAAATTCCAGTCCATTCACAAATCCAGTACTGCAGTGGGCAGAAATAGTCAAGTCAGTCAATAAAAAAAAGTGGTCCTAAATACAGTAATTATATCCTCTCACATGAATGCATGTTTTTCATCACATCAAATGGGTCGTTTTCTAGTTACCCAATTGCTTAAATCAACGGTCAACGAATCCCACAGTGAAAAACAGTTGCTTGTCTACCCCACGTAATAACTCCTCTACTGTTTGTTTACCTTACCAGTTACCCCTATCTTCAGTAACATACTGTATTTTTTTTTACTTACTAGTTGAATTCCACTTGCGAACAAATAACAAATGCAAATTTGTTCTTAAGTTTGATGTTAAAATTAGTTTTCATTAAATGTGTTAATATATATTGACTATGATTCTTATTATGTAATAATAAGGTTGATCTATATAAACTTAGTTATTAAAATTTAATATAAAAAATATTAAATAATTAAGTTATGCCATTAGAAATAAGGGAATTTAGAGAAATGCCTTTTTAGTAAGTATTAAAACGATCTTTTTTCTTTGCAAATTTCACAGATTTAAGGCTTTTTTATAATTTAATTTGAATACAAGGTGAGATATTGTATTCATATGTTATAACAAAAGTTGATCAGCACCATATAATTCAAGCCATTTGAAGGTAATCTCCATGTAACAACACTGCACTCAGCATACTCTTTCCACCAACAGGATATTAACTCTTCCTTTTTCTGCCAGAAGAAATAGAAAAGTGACTTCTCATAATTTATCATTTTTAAAACTCTATAGATAGCATTTAAAAAACTTTCCTATCCAAATCTGAGGTTTCCATGGAGAGTGGGTGAGAACACTCACAATTTCTAGTACAAGTAAAAACATTATATAAAATCTATCCTTCTGTTCATACCTCATTTGTTTTACAAATAGAGTGATTGAGCTTTATAGTTTATACATATGAAAAGATATCAAAGCAGTGTGAGACTAAGAGATACAGCTAGACTGAAATAAAATTACTGAGACTTCATAATCCTATTCACATACTATAAAGTAGACCAATAAAATTCCTGATTTAACCATATAAAAGAAGCAATAAACAATGTCCAGTTCAAGAGAAGTAATAAACAATGTTACGATTAGAAATTTTTGAAGATGAAAACAATCAGAATTATGACAGGAACAAAAATCTTGGCACTGTTCAACTTAAGAAGGTAAAAATCAATGCATAATTTTTTACTTTAAATTGTGGTCATACCCACTGTAAATGCTATTAACAATTTGTAGGTGCAGTTCCACACTTTCATAGCTAGTCCTAAGGTTTTTCCCTATGTCCCTAAATATGATATTTTTCTTAAAAGCACTTCATAGTTAAACTGAAATCCCTAAATGCATCAAATGCAAAATAACAGCTAGAAATAGGGTAAGTAAATCTTACCCGTATGCCTATCATCACGCTCTTTGTCCCTCTTCAGCAAATTTATCTTTTTTGTATATAATATAGCGAGGACTTTTTTATCTCTCCCATTATCTTCACATTTAGAATCAGGGAGTGACATTCTGTCAACTAAATATGACATTGAAGGAGACCAATACTACATGTTCAAAATAAGTTAGCTATTGTTCTGCTCAACTGGGAAAAAAAAACTATAGATGACTTCTCTGAGAACCAACCTAAGTTTTAGGTTTCTAATTAACAAATAGTTTTAGTTTCCGATCTTCAACTAAAAAGCTTGTTCCTCCAATCTTTTCAATCTATCTTCATTAGTCTTATTATGGCACCTATTCACAAACTTCAATTTACGCTTAGGTAAACCAATATATAGTGGCTTTTGCGTATGCTTGAAGCTAAAGCAACTCCAAAATATAGAAGCAATTCAATCCAAGCATATGAGTTGAGATTTTTGTTCTCCGCAAGATGTTTTTTCTTTATCACCGAGCTTTTATCATCATCCCATAGATGAACTAAATGGTGAGGTGTTTGTTCTAGGCATTTCATCAAACACATTGAGTGCATCTTTAAATCATAAATGTAACCCTTTATCAATGAATTCTTTGTAAGACATTTCATCGAGCACATCTAAATCAAGAGTCTTGAATCTAAAAATTTCCAGGCATTTTCCAACCAAGCAATTCAAAACACAATGGACAAAATCTTTAAACTGTGGTTTGTTTTTTTTAGATCTCAGGAAAGGAAATGCATAAAAGATCTTGCAATTAGCAATGACAGCTTAATAAACTACCCATTGCATATAGAAGATGCTAAGACAACGCCATGTCAATTATGGCAAGAGGAAATCAGTAAGTTAACAACAAATCACATACAAACTCCTCTCTACATTAATAGATAGAACATATAAAAGGTGCAAAACAAGCAAGAACTCAAGAAATCAAGAAAGAAGTTTCGTTCCCCACTCTCAATTTCGGGCTTACAATTTCGGCCAAAATCAACTCTAAATGAAATAGGTAAAGAAATCAAATTGACCTGGTGTTACAATATCCTTCTACACTAACTGATTCCCCCTTGAGAGTTGAAGGGCATCGGCCAAAACTTTCTTGACGCCTTGGGACGATTGAAGAGAGAAGCCCTAAGAATGGGGTCGGATAATAGTGGTGGGGTGGAAGAGAGAGGGAGAACCACACTCCCAGAGAGAGAGGGGGGGGGGGTAAGAACGGGAATCAGATTGTGGCGAGGCGAGAGTTACAGCAAAATGGAAAGAGGCGGTGGTGAAGATAAGCCGCTTAATATAATGGCAATGTTGTAATTTTTTAGCAAGGCTGAATGAAAGTAAGGGTAAAATCGGCAAATAATTTTGACTATTCATTTTACAACTCTCGCTTTTATATATAGAAAGATTTAGAGGTTTGTGTCCATCAATATGAACCAAGCAACCCCCATACCTCTGATTCTTGGCTCCATTAATATGAACTCAAGCTTTCTAGAACTTAACTGTCGGTTTGAGATTGAGATTACAAAACAAACTCAAACGGTCATCTGGGTTTCAGAAATGTTGTTGATGCAGGAGACCTATCAATTTATCATGATAGTCCTCATCTGTTTTTTTTTTAAATCGATAAATTATATTGAAACAATATAAGGTGATTACAAAAAGCGCTCTCAAAATGGATGTAGAATCCCCAAACAAAGCCCCAAAACACCACCAACATCATCAAGCCCAAACCAACACTAAAGCCTAAAGGGGCACAACTAGGAAATTAAACCCCTAGGCAAAAGCCATCTACTAACCTTAAGCCGAATGTAGTAGACAACCGCGCAATGTCATGAGGTTGCATTCAAACACCACAGTTATCAGCCTTGGGTCTCTAGCAAATCAATATATCCAATCACTCGTGCAGGGATCCCGCCGTATGTCCAATCCTTGCCCACCCAAAATCATCCTCTGCCACCCTTTCAACATAAGGACACCCAAACCCAATGTGTCCTTCCGTCTCAGGACTACTATTACATAAAGCACACAAGGGACAGATATTAAGTCCTCTTGACAGTCCTATCTATCTCTTAGGAAGGAATGCATTAATACAAAGGTAAACATTGAGAGATAAGCAAACAATTGGTCTCAAGCTTTCAGCTCAGAAAAATTCAAAGAAATAACACTTTAGGATCCCAGTGGCAAACACCATCTATAGCATATTCCAACACTAATTCCATCTCCCGGATAACCAAAATGAGTAGACAAGTGAAATTCTGTCCAAAAATACCAAACCCAAAAATACACCATCCTTGAACCCTGATGAAGTGATGAGGCACCTCACTACTGTTTTTACTCAATGTAAAATCTTATCTTGCTTAATATGTTTAAGAGCATGTTTGGCACAAGCTTACTGAAGTTTTTGAAAGCGGTATGGCAAAGCATTTTATGATTACCAAAAAAAAAGGGCTTTACAAAATACCGTGGGATTTGTCATAACAAACAAGAATTTACTCTTTTCATCTATCCACAAAGATTAAATTTTTTATATATCTCTAGAATTTCATCAAAAATTTCATCTAGATTTTAGTCTTACACTAGATTAGTCTCCGGCATTCCAAATAAGGCCTAAATGGCTGATGCCTACAACAGCGTTAGTCAAGCTGAAGCTACAGTTCAAGAATGAGGAATGGAATATAGAAAGTAGAAAGCCAACCTGCTAATTCCACTAGTTCTTTCCTAATAATGAGAGGTTGACTTAATTTGTTTTCCAATATAATCTACTCCTACGAAAAAACAAATACAGGAAGTCATTTGATGCAACAAAAGGAGAGATGACATGTAGTTAAACAAACAGCAAGTCATAAACAAGTTTCCTATGGTTGGATTATCAAAACAATTCTTACAACTAAATAATAATAAAATAAAAATAAATAAACATTAAGCTGGGTTGAGCTCAGCCATATATCAGATATTGCTGTCATGATCTGCTACAGTTCTCTCAATCCTGAAAATCCCTATGTCCAAACTCCCAAGGAGAATTACTACAGAACATTAGATTCTATGAAATTACTTCAAATACAGTTATGGACATTTCGAACAAGATAAACAACGTGTAATCTAGCGACTCAAACTTATCACAGCCAATTTTAACTTAATACAGTAGCAAAATGTAACGGATAAGTGAAATATAAAAAAAATTCAAAGCATAACCAAAGTAACAAAAACAAAAAGAAACATATTGCATTGATAAATACAAAACAAGAAACATAACATATTTCATAAATAAAATGTGATTCAAAATTGATCCAAAGTTACAGCACTATGTCAAACTGATGATTTGACATACCTACCAAAATCTCGGAGTTGATGCATCAACTCAATAACTCAAGTGGAACCCTTACTGGGCTTACCCAATTTATCCCCATCCAGAATCTCTTCAATACAGAACTGATGCAAGTTCTCGTAAGCTTTCTTCCATGTTTGTACCATCTGCAGTGCTCTCTTACAATCGTCATTTAGTTGTTCAATCTCCATTTTAGCAGCCGCATAAGATCCTTGTTGCTGTAATTTGAAACCCCAATATTTTAAGTCATTTTAGGATTAAAAAAAAACTATGTTCTTAAGAATATCAGCACGAAATTATGCACAAATGAAAAATAGGTTCGAATAAATATCTAAACAGAAAGAGGAAAAAAGTAAAGAAAGGCAGAACACCAATTTCCAGTGATACATGACTGAAAAAACTTACCTGCATTTCACTGATTTGCTCATTCATCACATCCTCTGACACATAAGAGGCACTAATAGGAAGAGCATAACTGGCCTGGCCACCAAGAAAAACCTTTGTTTCAACAATCTCATGAAGTTTATAACTTAATTTTTCAAGAGGTTTTGGCAGTGACAAGGAATGCTTTTTCCCTGCAGAAACCTGAGGCTTCAAAAGGGCCTCTGGAAGTGTGACAGCAAGAATGTTGTTCACAGGACCTGTGGAAGAGGAATATCTGCCATGAAAGAACTACATACTGGAAAAGAAGCATCTATACTTTTAGAGCCAACCTCTATGTACTACTGCACAAATATTTATGATGGTTCAGGACTCGATTAAAGAATCTGTTTCGTTTCAACCTGGTACTACTGACAGATATAAACTTCCGTGATCCATTGACTTTCACACAATAGAAATTGACGGTGTGCAACTTAGCAACCAACTTGTCACGGAGAGATCAAAAAGCATTACAGCAAACTGTAGTATCACAAACACCTATGTAAATTTAAAGCTTTACACAATTTCTCCCACAATAACAATGCACTAATATGGAAACATAATTCAGCTAGAGAGTTCCACTCTAAAGCAAAACTCAATTATCAAGTTTCAACAACAACGTCAAAGAAAAAAAATAGCTGAGATGATACCCAAAAAAAATGGGTCAAACTACCAAATTGGTTTTTAAAATGGGAAGCCTTGAACATATGGGTATTTAAAAAAACTCCGGTGCCATATTGGTATTTAAAAAACCATCGGTGGACATATAGCTATTTATTTTGGCCGGAAGTTCAGTTCTCATCCTAATCTTGTATTGAACCCGATTTAGTAAGCTTGAATCGGTTTTGTTGATAACTCCATAAAAATATTCATTAACATATCTAAAAAATATATTAAAAAAAAAAAGAGAGATCAAAGTTTAGTGAGTTTGAATAGGTTTTGTTCATAATTTATTAAAAAAAATACTCATTAATATATCTAAATATATATACATAATGATATAATGATAAAAGTAAAGCCATACTTGTTTTAATCGGTTCTCACATATTGGTATTTTTATTGGTTGGAACTTGGAAGTTAGATTCTTACATATTAGAAAACCTAATTTTTTTCACAAATAAAATTGAACAAAGTAATTAACTCATTAAACCATGTATATTTTATTGGTTGGAATTAGGTTTTTTAAATATATATGGTTTAATGATGGTAATTACCCTGTGAAGTTTTATTTGTGAAAAAATTTGGTTTTTTTTTTAAATATTAATATGTGAGAATCTAACTTCCAACTAATAAAAATACCAATATGTGAGAATCAATTAAAAAAAGGGTGACTATACTTTATCTTTTTTATATATTATTAAGATATATTAATGAGTATTTTTTTAATGAATTATCAACCTAACATAACTTTCGGCAGGAAAAAAAAACTATATGTCCACCGGTGATTTTTTAAATACCAATATAACACCGAAGTTTTTTTAAATACTAAGTCCAAGGCTACCAATTTCAAATACCAATTTGGTAGTTTGGCCAAAAAATGGATTTGATATACTGAGCTATGAATACCAATGATTCATACCAGCTGAGTAGTGTAACATTGGAATACAAGAATTAAAGTGATAGAAAGTAGAAGCGCTACCCACTACAAATATTCGGAATATTTGATGGAATTAAAAACAAGTAATAGACTTCTTGCTAGCTAAATGTAACTTCAAGTCACTTGATGGAAAGAAATGATGAAGAAGCCTTAGAATTTAGGTGATTGGGCCTTGTTGGCTATCTTGATTCTTGAGACTAGGATGAGCTCCTCTATTAACTATTTTTTATGCCTTGATGATTTTTTGTTCTTAAGCTTAGGTCTTTTGTAACTATTTCAATTTTCACATGGTTCTGTCAATATATTTAGTATTTACCAATTCCAAGAACAAATTTTTTTTTCATTAAAAAAAAAGACAGAAAAGACTAATGGCCTAATGAGTACTATCAGAATGCAAACTGTCCAGCAGACAAGGTCCCATGTCAAGGATAACAGGGAAGTGACAAAAGAAAAGAATGTGATAAAATACACATTACAATAGCTCATGCATTTGAGAATGGATACCTTTGGCATGTCCAAACATTCGAACAATGTTACGACTTCTTGTATCCCAAATACGAATTAAGCCATCCGCAGATCCAGACACCAGTGAAACTCCATCAGCACAGAATGCTAGGCAAGTAACTGCCTGACTGCTCCAAAACAGTCAGATGTTTACATGGAAACCCGTAAAATCAAATTAGATAACAACTAAATAGCGAAGTCAAGGCATATGACATAAAGTATGATACCTCTGTTCTGATAATGCACCAAGAATATGCATCCCAAAAGTGCTATTAGAGGGACTTTCAGCACCAACAGCTACAATATATATTTTTCCATCTCTTCCACCTGCATAACAAAATAATTCTCCAGGATCCAGGGCAATGGCATCAATCACTGAAGGGAATATAATGCTCCTCAACAATTTCCCAGAAGACAAGCGCCACACCTGACTAAATCAAGCAAGAATTAATAATCTGAAAAGTTGACATCAATTGACATTTGTATAATCATATTGATTGATGTACATAAAATCAGAGCAGGAACCACAAACAGATGGAGATAAAATACTGAAGGATGGGGAAAGAAGTGTACTAAACCTTACAAGTTCTGTCCTCAGAAGCAGAAACTATTATTGCATTTGCTCTACCAAACCCTACTACAAGATCAGTCACGGGTAGGGTGTGCTCCAAGAAGCTATGCACATAAAGATTATCACCTTTCTTGCTTGCTTGCTCATCAAATACCCTATTCAAAGACACAAAACAAGGAAGAAATTAACCATAGAAAAAGGGAGTATAACCGAATTCTATCAACTTGTGTAAGGATTTTATAAAAAGGTACAGAATTTTGAAAATTATTACGTGACAAGTGAAAAAACCCTAACAGTTCCATCCTCCGATCCTGACACCAACAATGATTGATCGTCACACAACACCAAGCAGGAAACACCTCTATAGTGTGCATGCCATGTCGTAAGTAATTTCCCAGTTGAAACCTAATTAGCATGACTAAAAGCATCAATTGATCATTCAAACGCAAAATATCATAGGGAAATAAACAAAATCTCAAAATTACAAAATCCAATTTTTCAGAGAAACTAACTGCACCTCCCAACAATAAATATCGCCAGAGACAGAGCCACCAAACAGATAAGTACCCCTGCTGTCAGAAACAAGCGGCTTAATCTGCTTCGTAGGGGAACTCCTCAGCTCCACCTGAGGCTGCACGAATAAGAACATAACAAGTTACCAAGAGCTGTCGAAGAGGCAATTCATCGAACAGGTTGTGTGCGACCGCAACGGAGAGAAAATAGAGACAGCAAACCTTGTAATAGGACCAATAGTGGACGGAACCGAATGAGGAGGAGGAGGAGGATTCACGGAGTTGAGAGGAGGCGAGGAAGCGGCGGCCGACGGAGACAAGGCCGTGGGGAGGGGAGGAGCAGTTCTTGTAGCGGAGGATCGGGTTACCGGTTTGTAGATCCCAGCAGACAATGCCACCATCGATTGAAGAAGAAGCGAAAATCACCTCCTCCATTGCTCTTCAAGTTACGGCGACGGCGACGATAGGGAGGAGGGGGAAATCGGGTGCGGCGGTGGAAGCTTGAATTGGGGGTTTTAGGATGGCGCCAAGGTTACAGCTTGCCTATACAGTATGACTAATTGACTATATAGGCTATGAATTAGGGTAAACGTCGTCGTATTGGCGCTTACTTTATATATAAGGGCTCAAAGGCTTATCCGTCGTATAAAAAGCTCACAGAAGTTGCAAAATTAGTTGGGCCAGTGTTGAGCAATTTTACATAGAACTTTGATTCGGGTTGTTTTTTCACAAATTTGAGATCTTGCCAAATTCGAATGATCAAACATGTATAGATCGATTCGAGTGATCCATCCTAGAATTGTCCTTGGCACTCCTGCGTTTGACGAAACAGGTTTTGGTGAATGGCAAGAACAATGTCAACTTCAAGAGCAAAGGCCGGTTGCAAATGATCCTAAGCGTCGGAGATGGGAGAATTGTAATCACATGGTAATTTCATGACTTATCAATAGCTTGAGTAATGAAATTCACCGCAGTGTTTATATTCAACGACACAGCTCAAGGAATATGGAGAGAGCTTGAATCAAGCTTTTGCAAACTCGGAGGAATACAACCAAGCAAGGTACGAGCTTATTTTTCTTCCTATTTTACTCAGATAAACTCCTTGTAGGATGAGCTTGATAGTTTGAGGATTTTTCCTTGGTGCAATTTTGGTTTCGTTTCAGAATTTCTGAAATATAAAGAGCATCAAAGAACTGTTCTGTTGCTAATAGGACTCAATGAGTCATATACATCAGTTAGGGGCACAGTTCTGAGGATGGATCCATCGCCGGATATAGGTCGAGTTTATTACTTGTTGCCACAAGAGGAAAAACAGAGACAAGAAGGAAAGGAAGTTTGCTGGATTTGTGTCCCAAACTCAGAAATCAGACTTCTCTAGTGAACAGATTACACAGTTAATGTCTCTGTTGCAGGCTACTGGTTCTTCTTCACATGGAAAGGAACCTGTGGCCGATGATTTCGCAGGATCCTCAGGTATTACTTTGTCCAAGCAAGTTCTAGATGGGAGATTGTGGATTGTAGATAGTGGAGCAAGTGATCACATGTGCATTGATCTAAGCTTGTTCAAAGACTCTTATGAAATAGCAAGACCATTCATGGCGACAATGCCAATAAGAGAAACAACTTTGATCACCTTAGTGCTTGTCCAAATTTTCAATTTCACACTTGCAAATTTATTCATCTATGGAATTAGGCTGTAATTGAGATTCATTGCGTGACTAATATTGAGGCCTTTTATTTTATTTGATGGTGATTGGTGGGGGCAATATTGTGAGTAGATGGTGATCAAGGGAAATGAAGTCATTTGCCATTGGGTGAATTGGAACTTGACTGTTAGTTTATTGTGATACATACATCTTGCAATCTAATAACACGAGGCCTGTCATATGGACACAAAAAAGTTATTACTGAAGTCCAAACTGATGCAGATGTCAATATATTTAACATAAAACTACTTTCCAGTGGCTAGAAGCAGGAAATAGAGACATAAAACTACAATTTTTTTTCCACATCAAACATCAAAATGTGGATGCCTAACTCCATAGTCCATGCTAAAATAAGGCTAAAGGGATAAGGTCATTGTACACAACAAATGTCATTACATACCATTTTACATGTGAACCTCAAGGGCAAGAATCTTCGAACAATGACACAATGGACAAACTGAAACCCGACTTTCACAGTCTTTACACAAACATAGGTGCTTACAAGGAAACAAGAGCACGCTCACTTCTTTTGATCTGCAGGCTTTACAAGTCATCAACCCCTTTGCATCACTGCTATCCTTGCTAAGCAGATGGAAATCAATGGCCCTGCCATTGTAGCAAGATGCAGTATCGTCTACTTCACTGTCACCACATCCTTCCTTGCTGTCTCGGCTTTGGGCATGTACTTGCTGAAGATTGAACTTGAGGAAGGAGATCATGTTTTCAGTGTCTTTGGTTCGGTCTTGCCAGGCACCCACCTCCATAGCCAATTGTTCCATCCTCTCTTCGAGTTCTATGTTCTTTCTGTTTATGTTCTCCACTTGTGCTTCTTTCTCGCGAAGTTTCTGCAGGACTTCTTCTTCGACGTATGAGATGGTCTGAAGCTGGTCAGCCTGAAGCTTGTCTAGGATCACTCTCCTCAATCTTTCACCCTACACTCAGAATGCGGAATTCGTTCTTAGCAGCTCTTGCAAGTTAAACCCCAATCAATTCATTCACAGCAATGACCAAACATGGAAAACTATGTATCATAAAACGACAATTGCGAACAGGTTATGTCTAAGCTAAATGATGAATCAACCAGAGCGAAAATGTCAACCTGAACTTTGAGGTATCTGTCGATTTCGGCATCCTGAGTCTGCAACACTTGATCAATCTCATCACCAAGCATTGACAGGAAATACGAGTCCGCAGATGAGCCAGCGCGACTATTACTGTCGAGGGAGAGCCCCAAACCCGTCGAAACAGAATGAGCTTGCAGAAAATCATCAGAAGACATCTGAGAATTGTTTTCGAAGAAATTCTGCTCCTTCAACCTCGTCGTCCTCTGGTGCAGGTCGCAATTCCACTGGAAATCAGAGACGGGATGACCTCCATCACCGTGCGGCATTTCCACTGGATAGGGCGCCAACCCTGCCACATGAACTGCAATGACATCGCAACTTAGATCGGAAACAAGCGCAAACAGTAAAATTGAACAGCAGGAAAGAGCGATTACAAGGAGGGATATAGGGAGGATGAGCCTGGTCGGGAGGGAGACAGGAGGCACCGCCAGCGCCGAAAAAGGGGGCGGGGGGTGGGAGCTCGCCATCCAACGCGTATAGGTTCCTGTAATGGGGGAAAACAACGAAATTGAATATGAGATCATGCAATTAGAGTTCTCTAAGCTTCCATTTCGTTCATCGGTGGCTTTGAATGGTCGATTTTAAGGTGGATAAATTGAAAATCGAAATTCGAAAAGTTAGGGTTTTGAGGAGAGATTTTTTCTCTCTCATTCATTTTACCTGAAAGCTCCGGAACTGGAATGTCCTTGCTCTTGGACTTGAGGCTGTGAGAACTGAAAGGGAGGGAGAGCCATGGGAGAAGCAGTGGAGAGAGAGAGAGAGAGAGAGAGAGAGAGAGAGAGAGAGAGAGAGAAGGAGAGGCGGAAGGTGGTGGGTGGGCTCTGCGGGGAGGGAGGAAAGCGCGTTTAGCGGCGTGACAGCTGCGAAGATTAGCCTTTGGGGTGTTTTTGCAATTGAGTCCCCGCAGCCAAGGGAAATTAGGCTCAGTGTCCTGCTTCTTCTTCCTTATTATTACCCTATCTTTAGTGAAAATAGTGAAATACCTTCTTCTTCTTTTAACGCGATTTCTCACTAATTTCCGTCGGAAACACAGTTAAACTCTGCAATTTGTTGCGGATCTAATTCCGCAATAAGGGTTTGTTTGCTATTGAGGTACTTTTGAGGAGATGAATATTATTTTTATAGTAGATTAGATGGAGATTATTTTAAGGGTGAACAGAATGAAGATTGTTTTAAAAAATAATCTCATGGTGTTTGGTTAGATGTAGATTAATTTTAGGATGAAATAAAGTGAAAAGACATAAATACCCTTATTTTTACCTCGTCCTAACAATCTCTGACATTTCCGTTTTCCCCAAATTTCAATCTCTATCTTCAATCTCCATTTCTTCGTTGTTGAAGTCAGAGACGCGGTGGGTCGCCAAATGAAGGTCAAAGGACCCCCGTCGAGCAGCCTGTACTGAGCCAAATAATCTCGGCAGTGGGCTACTGGCAACGGCCCGTACGAAACCATAAAACCTCGGCAGGGGATGGCATACCGGTGGAGCTGGTGGTGGTCCCATCGGTGTGCCCAGTGGTGAGCGAGGAGCATGGAGAGTTACAATTTGACGTTGCGAGACAATTTTGGATCCTCTGCCATCTCATCCCCCTAATCCCCGACTCCTCAAGTGGGAGAAATCCGGGATTCGCACCCCCTTCATCCCCATCATGTGCAACTCTTCCACCCTCCTCCCAAACACCCACATGCGACTCCCGAAAAATAACATTTTACCAAATGGAAAGTATAGTTATTAATGGGTCATTTGGTATTGATATACGTATATCAGGTATAAGGATCGGTATCACCCATACTCATTTCTATGCTTGGTAAATGAGTATATCAAAATATGGGTATCAAAAGTGATATCTCTGTATACCCATTCCTTGTATTTTGCCCCTTTTTTTATATCTCCCAATTTTGGGGGATATCAGATCTGTTTTTTTTAATGCTTCATCTCCTTCCCCTTCCCCTCCATGTGTTACCCTTTTCTTCCATCCACGCCACCATCTGGCGAGCATGGCTGCAAATGGAGACGACGCCAATGGAGGGTGGCTAGGGTTTAGGATCCAGAAGACGATGCCAATGGGCTACTGAACTAACTGAAGGGTGGCTAGGGCTTCAGATCCAGATGACGAAGGAAATAGGTCAATAGGTCCAGTGCCCGTAGCCGAAGATGACGGCGGTGGGTGGTGCAGCTGCATCGACGATAGTGTAGAAGGAGAGAAATCTTGGTTGTTCAGGCAACAGAGGAGAAAATTGAGCGTGAGTTTTTCGGTTTCTTCCTGGGCGGCCTTTTGGGAGACAGGTGGGATTGGACTTGTGGATGTAAAATTTGATATCCATATGTGATATCCTAACCTATCAAACGGGATATTATATATCAAATTTGTTGGAATGTGGTTGTCCCACATCGGTAATATAGAGAATTCTTGAACAACACATAAGGTTAAAGGGCTACTCCTCTCATTGTCAATTGGTTTTGAGATGGAACCCCGTTCGAGTTTATGTGATATATGTTCGAGTCTCCCGTATGTGGGCCCGCACACACGATCTCCCTCCAACTTGTCTTATCCCCACCGGGTCCAACCGACTTTAACATGGTATCATAGCCGGGTTCGATAGTTTGAGGTCTGGTTGGCTAAAAATGTCGTTGCACTTGAGGGGGCGTGTTGGAATGTGATTGTCCCACATCGGTAATATAGAGAATTTTTGAACAAGATATAAGGTTGAAGGGCTACTCCCCTCATTGCCAATTGGTTTTGAGATGAAACCCCGTTCGGGTTTACGTGTTGTTCGAGTCTCCCGTATATGGGTCCGCACACACGACTTCCTTGTCTAAGCCCCACCGGGCCCAACCGACTTTAACAAAATTTGATACACATATCCTTGATATTGATATCTATATGACGTATATAAAAATCAAACGATCCCTAATAATAAATATAGCAATACTTTTAAAATTTTACTCCGTAATATTTTATAAACTATTTAACTCCTTGTTAAGCAGTTTAGATCCCCTGTAACAATTTATGTGTTACATTCGGTGTTACACTTAATTATTTCGAGTATAAATTCACACTAAAAAATTTAAAAAATTATATTTATACCCTATATACTTATATTAACATGTATATAAACTTTTATTTTGAAAATATATGTTTTAGAAAAATATAAAATATTTTCTAAAATAATCAATCTTTTAATTATTCATAATTTTTAATAATAATTTTTCATAATAAAAATTTATAAACATGTTAATATAAGTGTATAGAATTTAAATATAATTTTTGTGATGTTTTTTTAATATAAATTTATATATAAAATAATTAAGTGTAATACCGAGTGTAGCACCCAGTGTTACAGGGCATCCCACTGCTTGTTAAGAAGCTACTCCAAAACTCAACCAATGCGGCCGCTCATCAGGGATAACAACCGACAAATCAAGATCACAAATGTCAATCTTCGAACAACCAACTCTATCGTTGAGACGTTAACAAGCTTGCCAACTTGTGTTTCAGTTTTGACTCCCTTAAACTGCATTTTGCCTTGCTTTTATTCAATGGGATGTACTATCCTTCGCATTAGAAAAAGAAGGCCACAAGTAAAACATCGAGGGGTCGTTTAGTATCGATATCTAGATATCAAGGTATCGATATCGGGTGATATCTTTCCTATCTTGATATCGGTATCGGTATCAAGATATCGATATCAAGGAATACCTCCCAAAAAATCAGTATATCAAAATAGGTAAAATTTGATATCTAGATATCAACTGATATCGATATCTGGGTATTACCGAACAAAGATATTAGATATCAAGTGATATACTAGGGATACCAAACACTAGATATCGATATCAGTTTAAGTGATATCGATATCTAGCCATACCGAACACTAGATATCAGATATCGGGGGCTCTGATATCTAGATATCAATACCAAACGACCCTTGATTTCATCCAAATAAAGAGCCGAGAATTCAAACCCCAGATGCATCTCACCTCACCCCCCCAATCTTCATATATAGATCAGATCTACAACAGACAAGAACACCTAATCTTCATAGGTCCAAACAACCAACTATTTGTATAATTTTATTACCGAAAAGAACATCACATAAAATATTGTTTTTTGGGGAATATATTTAACTTGTTGGTTTGTATCTATCTAATATTTTTTACACTAAGATAAAAAAAAAATTCATGTAATTATATAGTACACATGACAATCAATGAAAGAATGACATTTTACCCTTTTATATTTCTTCATGGTATCAAAATACATAAATTTTTATACTACACATGGAACATGATTTTTTTTAATAAAAAAACTTACACCATAAAAATACATAAAATTTTTTAATAAAAAAAATTAGTATTGGGTTACATATAGTTAGCCTTATTTTTTTTTGTTTTCGTGTTTTTTCAGTTTATCAATTCAATAAAATATTTCTAAATTTAATTATGTGCATTTTTTTTATTTTAATGACACGTATTAATATTAATAATATCATTAACAAAACATTTTAAGTAAAATAAATCAACATTTAGCTTAATAAATATAAAAAAGTGTAAAGTGAGTTTTGATCCGCGTGACTCTCTGTTGTGGATGAAAAATGTAAAAAACTTAGTGGAAAGCTGACGTGACAGGAATAGTTGCCGATGTGGTTGAAATGAGTTTTGATTCGTATGACTCTTTGTTGCAGATGGTCTAACCCCTACCTCGTTAATTTTTTTTTTTGGCAGTGATCATTAATTTGTTTTTGGTTTTTTTTTTTCAAGAACGATCATTAATTTGTTTTTAGGTAGGAGAATATAAGGTTAATCTCACAAATCTAATTCATATTTAAGTTAAAATTCACTTGTCAATATTCCAACTATTACCCATCTTTCCTCGTTTTCCTCCAAAATTTATTTTATTTTCTTTTATTTTGAAGACTCCACCTAGATTGTAAGATCTTGAGACCTAACGTGCAGGTGATCTAAAGGATGATGAAAGAAAAAAGGCTGGTTTCAAGGTCTTGAAACCCAGTCTAAAATGTTTTGATCACTTATACATTTATCTAGTTCAACTTATTCTTTTACAGGAAAGAATTCGAGGCCAATCTTTTTGGGCCTAAATTATAATGGGCTCTATATTAGGCTATGAGATGAGACTTGGGCTTTATCGATTTATATATGAGTTTCTCATCTAACCCATTTTATGTACTAGATACATTATGCATATTCTTTCACGATTTCACTTTTCATACAAGGAAAGAATCTATTCAGAGTTGATCATGCTTGATCATGAAGTAAGTCGAAGGAACATCTTGGAAGGCACACAAAGGATTTGTTTTGGAAGGAATTCAAATGTCTTGGAAAGAATTTAAAATTCAAACGGTTCTCCCTCCAAGAAGCTCTACAAGTGTTCCAACTATAAAAGGACGAAGGCTAAGAAGGATGAAAAATCTAAGCAACTAAGCAAGCACTCAAGCATTCATAGCATTCGAAAGCATTCGTCAAGTTTCTCTTACATTCTCCTAAATCCTAGTTGGTGATCATTGCTTAAGAGTTGAGAGAAACACTAGCACTTATTGTACAAGTCATTCAAATTACACTTAGAGTTTTCATACTCGATCAAAGCACACTTAGTGTGTGGTGTGAGCTTTTATTTCACTTGTAAGGTTGAGAGCTAGAATAGAAGCAGTGAGGCTTTGTATAGAGAAAGGGAAGTTTCTCTAGGAAGTTCTAGGCTCAAAGGAAGTGAAATAAGAAGTGTTTGAATCCTACGGATTGGATAATCCTAGGCGGGGACGTAGGCAAGTTGGTGCCGAACCTCGTTAACAATTCGTGTGTTCATCTTTTATATTCCGCATTTACATTGTCATATTCGATTTTGCTTTGTCAAGTTCTGATAGCCTATATCAAGGTCTTGACAAGTTGCAGTAAATTTCTATTGTTGCGAAAATCGTCCATACTCTATTCATCCCCCCCCCTTCTAGAGTATTATTCATTGTCTTATAGACTCTTCAATTGGTATCAGAGCTTGGCTCACTGTTTTTTATTTAACAATCTTGTGAGTTTTCAGCATGTCTACCATAGGTGATGGAGGTTTTGCTCAAGGAAGGTCAACCAATAGACCTCCACTTTTCTGTGGCAATAACTTTGTCCACTGGAGATCACTGATGCAAATGTTCATCATTGATCAAGACCTTGAGTTATGGGGCCTGGTCAAGAATGGACCACACGTTCCAAAAAAGACTGTCGATGGAAAGCAAGTTGATAAAACTGAGTCTGATTACGATCAGACTGATCTTGAGAACATTGCTAAGAACTACAAAGCTATGAATCTACTATATTGCACTCTCGATGCTAATGAGTTTAATCGTGTCTCGGCTTGCAAAAGTGCCAAGGAAATTTGGGACAAACTTATAGTTACTTATGAGGGCACAAGTCAAGTCAAAGAGAGTAAGATTAATATCTTTCTCAGGCAATACGAACTTTTCAAGATGAATCCTGATGAGACAGTAAAGGAGATGTTCACGAGATTCACTCAAATTGTTAACAACCTCGACTCACTTGGGAAAACCTTCTCCAACCCATAAAAGGTTCGAAAGGTTCTAAGGAGCCTTCCAAAAACCAAGTGGGGTCCCAAGGTTACTGCAATTGAGGAAGCTCAAGATCTCTCTACACTACCATTAGATGATCTTCTCGGAAAACTTATCACTCATGAGATGATATTAAACGAGGAAGATGGAGAAGTACCCTCAACAACAAAGAACCTTGCTCTCAAAGCAAAGAAAGATCACTCACAATCTGAGAGTGATGAATCAGACGACGAAGACGATCCCTTTGCTCTCATCACACGGGGATTAGCTCGAATTCTAAAGATGAAAAAACAATTTTCCAACCGTGAAAATACAGACTCATCTAGATTCAAAAGCAAGTCTCCCAACATGTCAAAGAAGACAAAAGTGCTAACATGTTTTGAGTGTGGCGAGACAGACCATCTCGTGAAAGAGTGTCCTGTAAAGAAGAGAAATAAGTTCAAGAAATATGAACAAAAGAAAAAGGCTATGCTTGCAACCTGGAGTGACTCAGATTCTTCATGTGACTCAGACACCGAAAAAGAACAAGCTAATCTCTGTCTTATGGCTGACCACGAAGGATCACAGACTCAAGACCTTGAAAAAGTGGTAAGAAATCTAATGTCTAGTCCTCCCGATGTTCTTTCTGAAGTCCTAAGAAATATGATTTCTAATGAAGATGCTTACAACAGTGAAATCAACACCTTGAAGGAAAAGCTGATAGATCAACAGAAATGTATCAGTGATATGTCGCTGGAAATGAAAAATCTTGAAACATCTCGGTCGGCCCTTGACATTAAAGTCAAAACCTTGAGCTCAGAAAATTCTGATCTCAGGCTAAGCCTCTCCTCTCTAAAGAATCGTAATGAGGATTTAGAGAAAGAGAAGGCAAAGCTAACCGATAAGTGTCAAGACCAGCAGACTTCACTCATTCAATTCACCAGATCTAAAGCTAATCTTGATAAGATGTTGGGTGAGCAACAACTCTCTTTTAATAGAAGTGGTATTGGATACAACAAGAATTTTCCAAAGAAACTTAGTACCACTTTTGTCAAAGCTAAAGGCTATTGGCGTTCACCTACTTGCTTCCATTGTTGTAAGAAAGGGCATGTTAGAGAAACTTGTCCATATAGGAGAAAAGATCCCTACATCATTAGAAATACATTTCCAGTTCGACTTAATGAACAGATAAAACAAGTTTGGGTTCCTAAAGGGACAAGACTACCCAACATAGTCTATCCTCATTATGAATCTAAAACTATGTATTAGTCTAGCTGGAAAGGTTGATGTTGGTATTGCAGGATATCATCAAGAGCAAAGAGCCAAAATGGATAATGGACAGTGGATGCTCACGACACATGAGTGGAAAGAAATCTCTATTTCAAGATCTTAAGGAACAAACCACTGGAACAATTACTCTTGGTGATAAAGGGAAGTGCAACATCATTGGTATTGGTAATATTGGTAATTCAGAAAGTTGCATTAAGGATGTTCATCTTGTTGATGGATTAAAGTATAACCTCTTAAGTGTCTCTCAGTTGTGTGACAAAGGAAACAAAGTTGGCTTTGACAGACACAAATGTGAAGTCAGGAATGAAGAGACTGATGATCTAATCCTCACTGCTCATAGGCACAACAACACTTATGCTGTAAATGCTAATCATATTACAGGTACAAAACTCAAGTGTCTCAAGGTCTTGACGGAAGACCCCAGCCTATGGCATAGAAGACTAGGTCATGTAAGTATGCACACCCTCAATAAGCTCAAATCAAGAGATCTTGTGAGAGGATTGCCTGATCTAAACTTCATGAAAGAAGATCTATGCAATGCATGCACAAGAGGCAAACAGACACGCAGTTCCTTTAAACCTAAAAAGGTTGTAAGTTCTTCTCGCCCTCTTGAGTTATTACACATGGACTTGTGTGGACCTATGCGTGTCAAATCTCCAAAGGGTAAACAATACATCCTGGTTATTATTGATGATTTCTCTCGTTTTACATGGATCTCCTTTTTAAGAGATAAATCAGAGGCTTTGCTCGAGTTTTCTAAACTTTGCAAAGAGTTGCAGACCTTGAAAAACATACCTATTGTCTCCATTAGGAGTGATCATGGTAGAGAATTTGATCAACTTAAATTTGATCTATTCTGTGCTAAATATGGGATTTCACACAACTTTTCAGCACCTAGAACTCCTCAACAAAACGGAGTTGTGGAACGAAAGAACCGCACTTTGGAGGACATGTCTAGGACAATGCTTTTGGAAAATGGTTTGCCAAAAATCTACTGGGATGAGGCTGTTAATACAGCCAACTACATTTTGAATCGATGCTTAATTCGTCCCATTTTGAAAAAGACTCCTTATGAACTTTTCAACGGAAGAAAGCCTAGCATTTCCTACTTCAAACCTTTTGGATGCACTTGCTTTGTTCATAACAATGGCAAAGATAATCTTGGAAAATTTGATGCACGTAGTGATGAAGGTATCTTCCTTGGTTATTCTACTAATAGCAAAGCTTATAGAGTTTATAACAAGCGCACCAAAATTGTTGAGGAGAGTATCCATGTGGTATTCGACGAAAGCAACAATGGTGTGTTGAGTGAAGGTTTTGCAGATCTCAATCTAAATCATCATGATTCGGATGGAGAAGAAGAGGACAAGGCTGAAAATAAGCAGGACCAAGAAAGAAACATGCAAGAACAAATCCAAGATACCAACGAGCTATCTCAAGACCTTGAGAAGGGACTACAGAATCAGGATTCAGTCATTGAAGAATCCAACACTCAAATTGTTTCTCAAGACCTTGAAGAGAGACCTGCTACTATCTCAAACAATCAGGGTCCAAAGCTACGAAAATTCAAACATGCCTCGTCACACTCAGCTCAAGATATCATATCAGATCCATCATCCGGGGTACAAACTCGATCTAGATTAAAGAATCTTTGTGCCTTCTATGCTTTTGTTTCTCTTGTAGAACCAAAAACCCCAGCTGAAGCACTCAAGGACTCGGATTGGATCACTGCCATGCAAAATGAGCTAAATGAGTTTGAAAGGAACAAGGTATGGACTCTTCAGCCCAGGCCACAACACCAATCAGTCATAGGCACTAGATGGGTGTTTCGAAATAAACTGGATGAAGCAGGCAAGATCATTCGAAACAAAGCAAGACTTGTTGCTCAAGGATACAATCAAGAAGAAGGTATAGACTACGAGGAGACATTTGCTCCCGTAGCAAGGTTAGAGGCTATACGAATATTACTTGCTTTTGCATCTTTCATGGGTATCAAGCTATTTCAAATGGACGTCAAATCTGCATTCCTAAATGGGTTATTAGAAGAAGAGGTTTATGTTGCACAACCACCTGGTTTTGAAAGTGAAGAATTTCCTAATCATGTGTATAAATTGGACAAAGCTCTCTATGGTCTCAAACAAGCCCCAAGAGCTTGGTATGAAAGATTGTCCAAATACCTTCTTGAAAATGGTTTTCAAAGAGGATTGATTGACAAAACTCTCTTCATCAAAACTCGTGGAAATGATCTTTTGATTGTTCAAATATATGTAGACGATATATTATTTGGTGCTACTAACAATTCCCTTTGCAAGGAGTTTTCTGAAATTATGTGCAGGGAATTCGAAATGAGTCTCATGGGAGAATTAAACTTCTTCCTTGGTTTACAAGTTCATCAAACAAGTAAGGGTATCTTTCTGAATCAAGGGAAATATACCAGGGATCTACTAAAGAAATACAAAATGGAACAATCAAAGGTAGCAAAGACCCCTATGAGCTCCACTCTCTCACTTGATCAAGATAAAAATGGTAAGAATGTGAACCAAAAAGAGTACAGAGGTATGATTGGTTCACTCCTATACCTTACTGCTAGTAGACCTGACATAATGTTCAGTGTCTGTATGTGTGCTCGATTCCAAAGTGACCCCAAAGAGTCTCACCTTATTGCTGTAAAAAGAATCTTTAGATACCTAAATGGATCTCAAGACCTTGGGCTATGGTATCCCAAACAGAGTAACTTTCATTTAAAAGGCTACTCAGATGCAGATTTTGCAGGATACAAAGTTGATAGAAAAAGCACTTCTGGCTGTTGCCAACTCCTAGGATCCTCCTTGATAAGTTGGCACTCTAAGAAACAAAATTCAGTAGCCTTATCAACTGCAGAAGCCGAGTACATTGCTGCTGGTGCATGTTGCTCTCAGATTCTCTGGATAGCACAACAACTCAGAGACCTTGGAATTGATCTTAAAGGTATTCCTATTTTGTGTGATAATACTAGTGCTATTTCAATCACTAAAAATCCAGTGCAACATTCGAGAACCAAGCACATTGATGTGAGACACCATTTTATAAGAGATCATGTGGAAAAAGGTGATGTTTCAATATCCTTTATATCCACTGATTTTCAGTTAGCTGATATCTTTACTAAACCACTCCCTGAAGATCGTTTCAATTTTATTAGATTGGAGTTGGGTATGCTTAATAGGGAAGCACTTTCTTAGGGGGAGCAATTGCTTCCTATATGAAAGTCATGAATTCAAATGACATCTCAAGACCTTGACTTCATAAGGTTTCTAGATGTTCATCCGAATAAAATTATATTGGATCAAACTCTGGTTAATATCTTATGGATATTCAACAAGAGTATCTTTTAATGTTACTGAGTTTATCTTGATATCATTTACCCCTTTCAAAAATTGGTACTCACATATCTTGGTTTCCGTTTTTATTTTTTCAAATCTCTCTATTTTGTGCAAGTGGATGTGACACTTTGGGTTTGGAATTTTCAGAACATCATTACTTACTATTCACATGAGTTAATGAATTTGTACTTACCTTTTGAACAAAGAGAGAAACGATTCAGTTTCCAGTTTTTTAGCTTTTTAATCCCTTCTCCCCCTCTGTCTAATCCACTCCATTTCTCTGAAGTTCTCTCTCTCTCTCGCATCCATTTTCAAAACCCTCTCTATTTTTGTAACCAAATGGCGGGATCAAAGCGCTCCTCAGCATCTCCGTCTCCAGCACCTTCTGCTAAGAGATACAAGATGCCAGCCAACAAGGGGAAGCAAGTCATGGAGGAATCAGAAGAACACTCCGAGGATTCCAGCGAGAGATCACCATCGCCACCACCTCTGATCAGGAAATCAAAGGGCAAAGCTCCAGCCACCTCTGCTCCTGCTCGACCTCCTCAGGTACCTTCTGGCATTTCCCCCAATTGGTTTTGCAATAAAGAGGTTGAGGAGTCCTAGAAACAGGACTTTTGCAACCGTCACTTATGCTTCTGTGATGCTGTCGATTTCAACCTCCTTCAATCCATACCCTTGCCATGCATCTCCCTGCTCAAGTCCACCTGTTTCTGAACCTTGCTCAACCCTGGCAATTTTGCCTATCCCCAACTTACCCGACTCTTTTATGCCAATCTTACTGTTCATCGGGTAAATGGAACCCTAACCCTAGTTTCTAAGGTCAAGAACACCCGAATCCATCTCTCTCCTGAAAGCCTTGCACTCATCTTTGATCTTCCAACTGAGATCCCCACAAAAGAATTCCCAAGCCGATTTGAGTGTCTCTCACGAGCACGAGATGAATTCTTCCTAAAATCTCAAAGCCCTGGATCTTCATCCACCCTCAAACCCACTCACACTGCCCTAAACCTTCAAGCCAAGCTCATCTTCACCATTTTGGCTCGCTGTATCTTCCCACGCATCCATTCCAGGGAATTGGTGACCGAGAATCTTCTCGAGATCCTTTTTCTAATCATGAACGGATACGAGCCTGATTTACCCAAACTCATCCTCGACTACATGACCCATGTCTCCACCTCCTCTCGGCCTATGCCTTTACCTTATGCAAACCTCCTGCCGAAAATCTTTGAAGCTTTTGACATCGACACATCAGGAGAAGAAAAACAAACCTATAGTGGGATTGTTGATGAAGGTTGTCTAGAAAGATTGGGTATTGTCAAGAACCTGAGGGGGCAATGGTTTCTGAGGAAAGACTCGAAGGGAAAACAGATTGCTGAACCTAATATGAGTGAGGATAGATTGGCTGCTGTGGAGACTGAGATTCAAGACCTTAGGTTTGATCTGAGTAGGATGTGGTCGGATGTGGTGATTCGCCAGGATCAAACTCATGAGCTCCTCTCAATGGTGAACTGCAAGCTTGATCAGATGATGCTTCTCAATGCTCTCACCTACACTGCTACAGGCTCTATCATGCCAATGGAGCAAGAAACCTATGATCATGTGCGTGAGAAGACTGGGAATGTCATCCTCAACTGTGAAAATCAAGTGAAGAAACGTCCTATCCTGCGCCCCACACATCATGAACCCACCATCCTCACAGTCGAGCAATATGGTGTGGTTAAGAAATACAGGGACGTGGAGCGTCAGAGACAGCTTGCCGAGATGGAACGAGACAAGGTCACCAGAGATGCCCTTGCAAGGTGGAGGAAGAGGTGCAGAGATGAGGTCAGAAGGAAGTACCTTCCACCCAACAAGCAGTACCCCACCTTTGGCGAATGGGTTGAGGAAGGAGCTGGCATTGCCCCTCCTGAAGATCCTAATGCTCCTGGCGCCCCTGGCACATCCTCTGCTGCTGAGCCATCCTCTGCTAAGAAAGGCAAGAAGGCTCTAAGAAGCAAGAAGAAGAAGGCTGCAGATGGGGATTCTGACTCAAGGCCTTGATCTCCTACTCTCTTTTCTCTACTTTCTGAAAACTCGTCTTTTGCTGCTCGTCTTTTAAAAACTCCTGGTCCTTTGGTTGTTTTTTGGTTGGTGTTTCAGACATTTTCACCTCTCTGCCCTTTTGTTGGAAGACAAAAAGGGGGAGAATGTTTTGGTTGCCCTGCGTTTTGGCACTAGTTGGTTAAGTGCTTATCGTTTTTAAACTTAGATGATCCAAACATTTTCTGCTCATATTATATATTATGCGTATTTCCTTATAATGATTGCTGGAAATATGTTATGAATATTGAAACAGGTTTTGTCTTCCATCAAGGGGGAGATTGAAGACTCCACCTTGATTGTAAGATCTTGAGACCTAACGTGCAGGTGATCTAAAGGATGATGAAAGACAAAAGGCTGGTTTCAAGGTCTTGAAACCCAGTCTAAAATATTTTGATCACTTATACATTTATCTAGTTCAACTTATTCTTTTACAGGAAAGAATTCGAGGCCAATCTTTTTGGGCCTAAATTATAATGGGCTCTATATTAGGCTATGAGATGAGACTTGGGCTTTATCGATTTATATATGAGTTTCTCATCTAACCCATTTTATGTACTAGATACATTATGCATATTCTTTCATGATTTCACTTTTCATACAAGGAAAGAATCTATTCAGAGTTGATCATGCTTGATCATGAAGTAAGTCGAAGGAACATCTTGGAAGGCACACAAAGGATTTGTTTTGGAAGGAATTCAAATGTCTTGGAAAGAATTTAAAATTCAAACGGTTCTCCCTCCAAGAAGCTCTACAAGTGTTCCAACTATAAAAGGACGAAGGCTAAGAAGGATGAAAAATCTAAGCAACTAAGCAAGCACTCAAGCATTCATAGCATTCGAAAGCATTCGTCAAGTTTCTCTTACATTCTCCTAAATCCTAGTTGGTGATCATTGCTTAAGAGTTGAGAGAAACACTAGCACTTATTGTACAAGTCATTCAAATTACACTTGGAGTTTTCATACTCGATCAAAGCACACTTAGTGTGTGGTGTGAGCTTTTATTTCACTTGTAAGGTTGAGAGCTAGAATAGAAGCGGTGAGGCTTTGTATAGAGAAAGGGAAGTTTCTCTAGGAAGTTCTAGGCTCAAAGGAAGTGAAATAAGAAGTGTTTGAATCCTACGGATTGGATAATCCTAGGCGGGGACGTAGGCAAGTTGGTGCCGAACCTCGTTAACAATTCGTGTGTTCATCTTTTATATTCCGCATTTACATTGTCATATTCGATTTTGCTTTGTCAAGTTCTGATAGCCTATATCAAGGTCTTGACAAGTTGCAGTAAATTTCTATTGTTGCGAAAATCGTTCATACTCTATTCATCCCCCCCCTTCTAGAGTGTTATTCATCGCCTTATAGACTCTTCATATTTGATTACTAATTTTATTATAGAGTGAACATATCCATTAGGATATTTTAATAATTTCCATTTTTCCTTATCTATACTTATAAACAAAAGTGATAATAATAAACATTAATTTATTTTTCTTCTATTTTTTACTTCTCAAACAAACAAGACTTAAATACACATGAAATAACTTACAATTAAACAAAAAAAAAATAAAAAATCTTCTCCCCACTCTATATATATTTATTTAAATATTACAAATCTACCTCTCATTACTCATGATTCATAAATTTAAAATCAAAAGAATAAGGTAAAATAAATGATTCTTTTCTTCTTCTTTTTTTGTTAAAAAAAAGGTCATTCCAGCTGGTTACCAGTCACCCCCACCGACTACTCTCACATGCCAGAATGCCACTTTCCAGTGTTTCCCGGGCAGCCAATAGGTCAGCCGGGCAGCGTATCTCCTCACGCTTTCGCCCTCTCGAACAATTCACTGATAGGTGCACGCATTCTTGAGAGAGATCGGCGAACTGAGCTTCTTCGGGTCCAATGTCACCGCGCAGTCGATCCTCCGAAGGAATTTCGGCTTCACCAGTTTCCCAAGCACGTACGCCCTCGATCGCACCACGAAACCGAGATTCATCGCCACCGGCGCCGTCGGCACCCCCGTCGACGTCCCCGCCAGCGTCGAGCTGCTTCCGTACAGCGGGATCTTGTCTCCGATCACCGACACCGTCACTAGCTTCTGACTCTTCCTTGATTGGTAGAATTTATTCAGCTGCGTTTCGATTCGATCGATCCAATAATTTCATACCGTAAGTCACAGATCCAGTTTTGAGGATGAGATTGAGCAATTTAATTAAATGGACTGCTTACATTGCCGGTTGCCAGTGTGATCTCTGAGTATGACAGATCGATCGGAGATGAGGTGACGTGGACGCCGAAGAAGGTGGCGGTGTTGCGGTAGAGGAATTTCAAGGTGCAGTTGACGGAGGCCATCTCGGTGGCGACGCCGCTGGCATCGGAGCCGGAGGAGAACGAGAATCTCTCAAACTTGACACTCTGAAATAATGAACACAGATCGAAATCAACAATCAACTAATCGAAAAAGAATCGACACAGACGGAATGAATTTGTAGGTCCGATCCGGAAGGGAAATCGGAGTCACTTAGGCGAACCTTCATGGAGATCTTGGGCTTCTGAGGGCGAGCAGCGCCCCAGAGAACGAGGGAGAAGAAGGAGAACAAGACGAAGAACCCTAACAGGAAGGCGAGGTAGTAGAAGCGGCGGGAGAGGGGCTTCCGGTAGTCTTCATCGTCTAGAAGGCCCTCCTCCTCGATGACGTCGCACTCCTTCCAGGACTGGTGGGGCTTGGGGGGCTGGGGGCGGCGGTTGGAGGCTTCGTTAGCGGAGATCTTGCGGGATCCGGGCTTGAGGGAGCCGGAGAAGCGGGTGGAGGAGGACTCGCGGGAGTGGTGGCCGACGGAGGAGTGGGAGTGGGGAGGGGAGCCCGTGGGGCTGATGACAGGGGTGGAGTGAAAGGACGTGGCGGTCTTCTCGCCATCGTGGGAGTCGCGGGAGGGGCTCTGCACGTAGTAGACCGGGCGGCGCGGCGGTGAGCGGGTGGGGGACGATGCCGCCAAGCTGGTCACCTCCGAATCCGTCTTGGCGTGCATTTTGTCAGTGTTTTACTTTGGTTTCACGCTGTTTGTCGAGCGGAGATGGCGGAGAGGGACTTTTTAATGGAGGTGGTGTTTGGTTGCTTGTGATAATAAAATAAAAATATTAATAATAAATAAAAATAATTAAAAAAATACTCTATCCGATCGGAAATATTTGATATTTTAGGAGGTGAAATTTGATCAACAATATTTGAGATTTTAAAAGTAATAATTACGCTCTTTTTTTACTTTTCCACTAATAATAATATAATTTGTATTTTTTTAATCAATCACATTTGTGTATAATAAATGTGATGGGGGAGTAAAATTTATTTGATGAGATATTTAAAGGTGAGACCGTGAGAGTGACATTTCTTAATCTTTGTGCATATCTCTAAAACATCGTTTATTTCTGATCGGATAGAGTATAACATCTATATATACTCTACTTTCCCGACTCCTCTCTATACATCAAAAAAATATTTCAATATTTTTTTAATATCAAAATTTTTAAAAAATTATAATTATATTACTAATATATATTTTTAAAATTTAATTTAAAAAAATATTTTACAATTTTTTAAAATTAAAAAGGTAATATTTTACAAAATACAATTATTAAAAAAAATTTAAACATGATTTTTCAAAATACAATTTTATAAATATATAAAAATAGATGTTAGGAATATAAATATATATATTTGATTTTTTTAAATTAAATAAATGTCAAAAACAAATTAGTGGAGTAGGGAGGGCCGGAGGGATGTATAGCCATGTAAAAGATCTGGGTTGGAGTAATGGGGTTAGAAGAGTACTTAGTTGGATTATGGCATTTACAATAATAAAGTGGCAGTTGCAACAACTGAGTGATTAGTGAGATAGTAGGGATTGTGAAGAAAGGGTCGAGTGAGTTATGTGATGACTTGACAAGTTCTACGTACATTTCACAAAGAGTAATAATATAAGGGGACAATCTACCGCTCATCAAATCCATCACCAATAGCAATAACGTCAGATGAGAGATTATACATCACATTGAAAAGATCAAACAAATGGAATCTGCATTTGACCTCGTTGAATACAGACACAGCTACCGAGAAACGAATCAAATAGCTGACTTTATAGCTCGGAAGGGAATCTATCATTTGTAATAGTTCTACTATCTCTCTTAATAGGGAACTTTGTTCCATCATCCTTAAGGATGATCAAGGAGCTAACTAGCCATATTATAGCCTGTATAATCGCTCCTAATTCTTGTCCATTGTAAAAAAAAAAAAAAATCCACACTTCGCAATATAGAATGAAGGCATTTAGTGATGCCACATAATGAACGCTCTCTCCTCTCTCTAGTTTTCTAGAGAGAGAGGGAGTCCCGAACCCGGCTTCGGCCGCCTCAAACCGGTTCCGGCCGCCACAATCCGGCTTCGGCAATCTTAACCCGGCCTCGGCCGCCCCGATACTGGCGTGACGCCACCACAACCCTATTCCGACGAAATCGGTGAGATGAGAAACCCTAAATTCGGATACTCTTTCTCGAATCTAAATCGAAAATCAAAATTGTGTTAGGGCTTTTGTTGATTCTGGGTTGTTCTCCCCGAATCTACATCAGCAATGGCAGATTGTGACCGACATCTTCCCAGATCTCATTCCGGGGTTCGCTTGCCCCTCCTCCTCGGTCCTCACCGGCCTTTTAGCGTTTGGTGGTGGTTCGCGCACCCCGCTGCCCCGGACGTGGGCTTTTCACCTCTCTGTCTGGGCTGTGCGTAGTCGACGGCGGCGCCGCTGCCTTCGTCTCCGGCAGTCCCTGGCGGAGTCCCTTCTATCCGGTCGAATCTCTGGTCTCGGTGTTCTTGTTTCTTCCGGCGGCCGTGGAGCTTCTTCTCCGGTTGGCTGTTTGGTTGCCAGTGCGTTGAGGGTGTCGGTTCTTGGCCAGTCCCATTGTTTGTGGGCCGATAAATGGTGCTTCGGGCCCAAGGCTTAGCCTTGGGCCCTAATAAGCCCGAGGTTACAAAATACCATTAATAACAATTGAATAAATATATATGGGATTTTGTATAATCTCTATATTTTGTCGGTTCTAACTCCCTTGATCGAGTCCTGCGGTGCTTCCTTTTGGGCTTGAAGACTAGCGGCTTTTGTGCGGTGTTTCTCTCCGTTGCCGTCTGCGAGAGGTCGTGGACGTGATCGAAACCTGAAGGCTCGTCGTCGTCCGGGTCCAAATCTGAGGTTTCCACAAGTTCCCCAGATGCCCTTGAGTTGCCTCTACTTTTGGCGTGGAGTGGTTTCGTTGCATGCTCGTTCATCGTTCGATAGTGCTAGGTTTGCCCTTTGTTGCATCTTTGTTTCTCGATTTTGCGGGGTTGCTTTTCTTTGTTTGTTTCTGTTTGTATGACGGATTTTCCGTTGCCGTTGCTACGGCCTCTCGACACACCGGGCCTGTCCGGTGCGTCGAATTTTTACTTAATCAAAAAAAAAAAACATAGGATGGAGATGTTTCGATTCTCCCGGTGTAAGCACTTGTGTAGATTATGAATCCACATATACAATGGAAATGCATGCAATATATATATTCTACACTAAGAGCAAGCCCAACAGCATCTCTAAAATAGAAAAAAGTAGAAGTTTTAGAGAAAAAAGACATTTTTTGACCCCAACAGCTTTTGTAAACTCATTTGTAAAATAGAGAAATGAAAGGAGAGATGAAAAAAATCTCTAAATTTGGAGGAAGATATAATCTCTATAATTTAATGTTTCACTTCTTTTTATATATAAATTTAATGCTTATTATAAATTTTTGTATTGATTATAGTGTGTAATAAATGCAAAAATCTGTAAAATAGAAAAGCTGTTGGAGTTGGGGTGATTTTTTTTTAGAGATTTTGACATTTTGATCTCTATTTTAGAGATTTTTTACAATAGCTGTTGGGGTTGCTCTAAGACATGCGATCTTTATACCTAAACTACACTAACTATATGCTAATATGCCTACTTAAATGCACCCTATTAAGAAGTGCCCCTCCACCCCCCTTGTGGCTACCTGTGACTTTAGCAAGTTAATTAGTGTGAATTTATTAAAAATTTGTGGTGAATATAGTTGTTGGGACATAAAAATTAAAATCTCTCTCATATTGAAAAACGGTCGACTGGAGAAAAACCAAAGCAAAATGAGAAATTGGTAGTCTATATACCGAAATATTGACATGTTGGCAAAACTAACCCCCCCTTGCCCAAAATTGCAAAAATGTCAAAATGACTCAAAAAATTGCAAAAACAACCAGTAACCAAAACCTGTGGTAGCCGGTTAGAGAGGAGGGAGCCATCAAATCAAGGGTAAAAAACACTCCTTTTATTTCAATTGGAAGTTCAAGAGAGGAGAGAGAGAACACCATTGAAGGACCTTCAAGAGAGGAGAGAGAGAACACCATTGAAGAAGCAATCGAGGGTTAGAGAGGAGGGAATCGACCACCATTGAAGGACCTTCAAGAGAGGAGAGAGAAAACACCATTGAAGAAGCAATCGAGGGCGACACTGGAACCGCAAGAGAGAGAGAGAGAGAGAGAGAGAGAGAGAGAGAGAGAGAGAGAGAGAGAGAGAGAGAGAGAGAGAGAGAGAGAGAGAGAGAGAGAGAGGAGCGAGGGACTAGGCAAGTCGAAAAGGGAGGACGACGAGTGCGAAGGGATCCTCTGGGTCGATAACAGTCGAAGAAGAAGACCCCCCTGCGAAAAGTAAGTTCTCATCCTCTCTCTCTTCTCTTGAAAAAAGTTATTTCGAGGGTTGAATGTCTTGAATATGGAATTGGGGACCTTGGGGAGAATGGAGTGAAATGATATACAAACCTTAACCTTATTGGTGTTGGGCAGTTTTGAGATATAGTTGAGAAATCACCATTGATGGAAAGTTGATGATGAAATTGAAGGTCCAAATAGGGTAGAAAAGAATTGAAAACCTCCATTATTGTTTCGAATCTGGATTCGGAAAACTTGAAAACCTCCATTACTGTTTCGAATCTGGCCGGATTCGAGAAACTTGAGAAGGGCAGGCAGATTTGGTCGTCTGGCTTAGTGAAACGGTTGGGTGGCTAGATTTAGTAATCTGTGTTTTGCTTTTCGAATTACGAAAGTTGGGAAGAGTTTGGTGTCAAATGATATTGGATATGGTAAAGGGGAATTTGGGGAGAATGTGGAATTTGTGCTTATGAGTTTGAAAATTGATAACTTTAGGAGAATTTGGAGATTGGGGTTGATTTGTAAATAGTGACAAATATAATGTTCACATTTGGTGAAGTATGTTGTGATTGAAACCATTAATGTTACACTGGACGATGTCATTTAAGAGTAATGTAGGTTTGTTTTTAGGGTTGTCATATGTGTATTACATAAGTTTTTGATGGTTAACACTATTGAGTAGTTGTGTACGTGTGGTGTTTGTTTCATTCTTTACTTGTGTCAGTTACCATTTTGAGATTATTTGAACATGTGTATTTATGGGACATATGAATATGTGAACATTTGTATTCGTGACATTTGTGTAGTTGTGTCATTTGTATAATGTTATATGTTTTGGCAGAAAATTTATTTGGACTGGCTAGATATATGTATATATTGGCAAGGATTATTGCTAACATGTGTATGATTTGAACACATGTATGACAGATTAAGGAGACAATGAGAAAAATGAAAGGAAAAAAAGTCGCGATTCAGTCGAACAACAAGGTATTAACTGTAATCACTTCTCAGACATATTAAGGGCCTTCTTTTTGTCTTGGTGATGTTAACCATGTCGTGTCGTGTGATATTTGTGCAGTCGACACTTGCCCTTCCTTCGGAAAAGTATTTCAGAGGGAGGTCGAGCCACTTCTCAAAGAGGGGCTTGCTGAAAGGAATGGACGACGTCTTATCTGCGGATTGCGGCTGATTTGAAAATATTGAAGGATAACAACCTAGGGGGCATTGTAATGATCGGATCCAATGTGTCGTATTGCTGCGCCCTTATCCATTACTTCCTAGAGAGGCAACTGAAGACATTGAAGAAGTGAGAGACATGGTATGAGATTCAGGGGTGACTCCTCCGGTTCTCCATCAATGAATTTTGCCTCGTCACCGGCCTGAAATGTGCCGAAAGGAATCGGGACTTTGAGAACGTTATTAGTTGATGTTGTTTTGAACTGAACGTTTTGTGGACTTATGTTGGTTAGGAAATGTAGTTATTCGTAGTGTCTGGTTCACCTGCTAAACGTGTAATCATTTCCACCTTTTAGATCCTTGTGTTTGATGACTGAATAGGTATGTTGTGGACACTTGGTTCTATTTATTATGGATGGTTGTTGCGAATGTTGCGTTATGACGCATTTCGTTTGGGTTTAATAGTCGTTGTTCTTATGTTGGAAAGTTTCTGAGATATATAAAATATGGTAGGGGATTGCCTTTTATCGGCTTAGTTTTTTATGTTATTGGCTAGGGAAAATCATGTATTGGCTAGTAAGCAAAAAACCCTTTACATATGTCTTTTGTATCGTCAGTAAACTAGACGGCCAGTTATGTGCAAAATAAACGACCAAAACTTCAAAGTTTCCCCGATCGACATCCCCTCCTTTCGGAAAAGCTTTGTCCAACATCTTCTCAACATCCTCGGTCGACATCCCCGGGGATTTCCTCCTCGAAACCCACCGTTCGGCCTCGTACATCTCTTCATCGGATGATATACAACCCACTGATGAAGTTTCCTCTATCGACTCCAATTTTAGTACTCCAATGTTTCCATACTCCTCCTCCGGCGAGCTCGTTAAGTTGACGGAAACAACACTCCCTTTATGCCCTCCCACATTTATATTATCCTCCTCATCACTACTCAGACATACGATTTATTTCCCCCGGTCTACGTCCAGCAGTTTACCTCTCGTCTCCTCCGTGGCGGTTGTTGGTTCTGCCCTAGCTGTCTGGATGACCTTGCCAGCAGTGTGGTTTTCCTTGCCAGATGAAGTATTTTCCTTGCCATCAATAGTGCTATCCGAGCCGTTATCCGAATTCAGAAGAAGATGCGAGTTGGATCCATCGACTGTCATATCAACCAAACCACCCTCTTCCACCACGAGTGTTCTGTTGTCTCCGCCTGGTGATTTGCTGCGTTGTTCCATGTTCCCACACATGGAGAGACTTCCATGTTGGCTTTGACCTTCGTTCACCGATGCGTACAAAGGAAGGGGCCATGTGCCATCGCCACCCCTTGAGTTGCAGTACTTGAAAGCATCCCAATTACTTTCATCATCCACTTGAATCGGATAACATCCCTCCGTCTTCGTATCGAGTAGATATTTCAACTCCAACTCAGAGCACCTTAGGTCAACCGCGAGCTTCTTCATTATCTTACTCTTGACGGACCCAAACGACATGGTCTCCTCTATGAGCATTATTTTGTGGGCGTTTTGACCTTGATACACCCATCCTCCTTCGAGATGCTCCCATCGACCATTGCAAACGAGTGTAAGTAATACCACCCCCCCCCCCCCCCCCCCGCGAAATTATGAGGTTAAGATGGTCCTCTCAGTATCTGTTAGAGGTAAGGGAAGGATGGGGAAAATTTACTACATGTGAATACAAAACATAAACCGTACTTACCCATATTCGTTGAGGTCTGGATTTTGCAGATGTCACGTGTATCCCTGTCTATGGCTACATATATTCTGTTGATGACTAGGATTTCCTTTTGCCTGGCTAGTAACAGAATTTCTGGGTTTTATCCTTCCAACTAGACGTTAATGACAGCCATAGAGAAGAAGCAGATGTTTTGCACTTTTTGTGTCCACCTGGCGAGCTCCCCCATCTCCTTTTATACTCCCTCTGAAATTCCCCCTGTGTTTTCCCTCCATGTGGTTTTGGCGGGAATTGTTTTTGTGAAAAGGTGACACCCTCTCTCCTAGCATTTAATGTTTGTCATTCCATGCTTCCACACCCTCTCTCCTCCCTCTCTCTGTCTCTCACATACATCACTGTAACTCTGCAGCCATTCCTTTTTTTAATTTTTTGTTTGGCCAAAATGATTACCTCCCTCCCTCTATACATTCGACACCTGTCCAATTTTTTCCTTCCTTTTCCAATGTGTAACCGGCAACCCATTCTAACCTTTGCTCAATAATTTGCAAGAATGACATAATGTCATTCATTTGCAAAATTTTTAGGCCGGGGTCATTTTTACAAAGTTGGCAAAGTTTTGGTATATCCATGCAAAAGATCCAAGCAAAATATAAAGGGAATTGACTCCCCTACACAATGACGGTCGTTTGACTCGTTTCTGCACAATCCGACCATTGTATTTTTATATAGTTAATTAATAATTACCAAGGCAAATACTAATTTAAGTTTTAACCATTCATTTTTTTTTTCCTGCCGCATATTTCATACTCCCTTCGTTCACAAATTAAAGTCGTTTGTCTTTCTGATACGTATTTTAAGGAGGTAAAAACTATATAAAATATGAATTTTTTTATTATTTTTTTAAAAATAATATTATACTTATTAATATTAAGTATAATATTATTTTAAAATTTTAATAAAAAATTAATATTTTTATATAGTTTTTAACTCCTTAAAAAATGTGCCAGAAAGTAAAACGACTTATATTTGTGAATGGAGGGAGTAGGTTTCAACACAGGTGTGTACTTGTCGTGAATAGTGGCGGAGCCAAGGAGGACTAAAGGGTCACGCACCCCCTTCTCATTTGAAGAACTAGCTAGATGTGTTATCCTCATCGATGACTTCATTTTGATATATAATACGCCCTGATCCAACATCTGAGTAAAAATTTATGAATGTTTAAAAACTAAAGGTATATTAATCACTTTAATTTTATTTCAATAGACTATAATGCTTTTATATTTTTATTGAAATTAACATTCACATACTATAATTCATCTCGGGAGCTTCGAAATGAAAGGTTATATTAATCATTTTGACAATTAGATAATAAGTTATTCAAGTTAAAATGTTTTATAGTTGGTTATACATTATTATATGTTAAGAGTGCAACAAGTTACATATATATTGAATAGGGTTGTTATTAGATTTAAACAAGTCTAGTATTGCCTGATTATATATATATATATATATATATATATATATATATATATATATATATATATATATATATATATATATATAAAAGCTAGTTTGGAAACGATATATTCGAGCTCAAGTCGAGCCTAAATTTAGAATAAAGCTCATATTGGGCTTGTTTAGTAAATGAACGAGCTCGAGTTGAGTTTTTTTTCCTAGTATTATGCAACCTTACTTGCTTATGAGATAGTAAATAAAATAAAATTTTATAAATTTCAAAAAAATCAAGCTTAACTCGATCTGAGTCGATCCTTGAATGAACCTTGAAAATGTGCTCATGCTTAACTCATATAGTAAATGAAGCTCAAGCTAAGCTTTTTTTCGTTGTTAGGAGAACCCGGGTCAAACTCGAGTTTCTCGACTCATATAACAACCCTAATAATGACTTAATGTTTATTATATTACGTTTTCCATTCTTATTTAGTGGAATATTTTTTTTTCCAAATATTTCATTTGTTTATATTTTTAAAACGGAAAAAAATGATCATAAGCTGATGAAATTTTATATTAAAATAACATCATTTATTTTCATATTATATAAAATTCCTTATACCGACTTAATCTAAACCGATCACTGCTAGAAACACGCGTGATTGCCACGAATTTAGTTACGGAAGTGACCTCGAAAATACCTTCGAAAAAGCTTGCCCCCGAAAACAACCTCGGATTTAACCTCGAATTTAAATCCGACCCAATAAACGCGAGGCTAAATTTGGTTACGAAAAATTAGCCTCAAAATTATTAATTGAGGGGAAATAGCATCGAATTTTTCTTTGAGGGCAATTTCCCGTAGCCTTGAGCTCCAAGCCTATAACTTCAAATTAGGAACAAATAAATTTCGAGCCACTATTCGAGGTATAAGAATTCGAGGCTAAACAATATCGAATTTTGACCACGAATTTGTTCGTTGGTAAATTTCGAGGTTAAACGGCCCTTAAATTTAACCTCGAAATTTTAGTTAACAGGCTCGAAAATTTGATTAAAAATACATCAATATTTTTGAAATTTCATGGTTACATTCAAGGCTAATTACGAGGTTGTTTTAGCCACAAATCTAGCGATATATTTGATCTCACTTTTCTTTATATTTATATTCATCATATAAAAGAAATTATAACCTTCAAAACTTTTGATCATACAAAGCACAACCAATTCAATCATAAAATATAGCTAATTCTGTTAATAAAATATACATTCAAGCTCCTTAATAAACCATGTTAGGGCTTTTATAATACACTAGGCAATAACCGGGCGCATACGCACGCGGTTTTATCGGTTTTTCTTTCTATATATATATATGTATCATTGTGAAAAGATTAAAAATAAGGAGACCTTCCTAGCTGGAAAGGTAAGGCATCAAAGATTTGAAAATTGAAAAGTATGATGGTGAGATACTTTCAAGTTGGGTCGACATCCTTAGGTGTGTCACTGAGCTCCATCTTTCTGGTTGTCGTCAGATGGAGTACTTGCTGGATGATGTAAAAAGAAGTTACATGAAGGTGGACAGTGAGCTGCTGTTAAAATGCAGAACAGAAACACAAAAAAAGAAGTTACAATTGCAGAAATGTAATGGCACACCGAAACACCCAAAGAAAAAAAGAGCCAAGAAAAATATTCACTTACAAAAATTCACAGGCATGTCATCCAAGCTGACAGAGTCAAGATATCCACTGCCATTGGTAATGCCAGAAGAAACATCATTGCTTTAGCAGCAGCCTGATTAACCTCTGGAATAATCGACACAGGAGGAGAAAATGGAGTATTTATAATATCATTGTTAAAGAATAATAATAATAATATAACATTTTGAATATAATTTAAATAATATGACACGAAATAACTTCATAATATAAGAAAACTGTGGAAAAATAAACCAACCTTCCATTTTCTGTAGGAATTCCCTCAGCAATCTTGCAAGATTTTTCTTCTACATAAGCCTAAACATTTTAGTTAGTAGGCACACAAAGGTTAGACAGCGTGGACAGGTGAATGATTTCCTAGCAAGTATATGACAACTTAACAAGATCTCTGTACCTCAGATGCCAAATTGATATGCTCAGTTGATTTGTTTTCTCCATTGATCTTAGTGGAGGGTGAGTCCCTGCAATTCCAGAGATTGTTCATACGTATTCACATAATAAAACTTGAAAGATGACTGGACAACAAATCATGATGTGGGTTCTTTTACCTTGTCGAGCTGTGCGATCTAACTTCAATTTCAGCTCCTCCGTGACATTAGAGGCAGTGTTTGCTGATTCCGAAGGTTCTACTTCCTGATAACAGTGTAAGAAGATGATAAGGGTCTGAGCCTAAGTTTCCTATCAGGTCCATCGAATTTCTAAAGCTAATGCAATAAACTGATCAGCAGCTTTAAGAGTTGTACCTTTGCCATCTGATCAGTAGCTTTAAGAGTTGTACCTTTGCCATCTGATCTGCATCATTGAATTCTAACATCTGCACAACCAGAAATGTGTGAAGCTAAACTATATACATAAAACATCACACAACAAAGTCAACCTTTCCAAATGTGTGAAGCTGCGTATGATTTATCATGCCAATAAAATTCAGTTCTGAGTTGCTTTTTTTTTTAATCAATTTAAATAAGATTACCAAGGTATCAAAACCAAAGAATGAATGAAGCTGATCGACATGAAACACTACAACTATATAAAGTATAAACTCATCAAAAACATGAAAGCCCCTAGTTGAAGTTGACTTTTAAGCTTGTCTCCTCTTATCAAATATCAAACTAATCCCAAACGACATTCTCCTCTGTGAATTATCCATATGGCCTCCTTACTTATCACTATATTAGTTAGTTGGTTAGTTTGAGTTATTATTTCTTTGGCGAGGTGAAACCTAACGACATTCTCCTCTGTGAATTATCCATATGGCCTCCAAGAAAGAAAATACATATTTTATAAATTATATCAATGAAAATGATTTAAGAGATTTGAAATAGATAGAATAAAACAATCCTCCCGAAATTCTAGGTGGATTCCATGCCCACCTACCACGTGTCAATCGATATTTGCCACATGACCATCACCGAAGTACATTTGTCCGACGAATTATAATGACATGTATAGCACTGGGATAAAATGGCATATAAAACCGGATCTAGAAACGGATGAAAGGGGCTTTTTGGGAAGGAGAGAGATTAAAGGCTTATACAAACGATTACCCATCCGCGTTGAGAAATTAAATCAAAACAAACCCTGTCGACTTCTTGGAGGAAGACCGTTTGCCCATCAGATTAAAGGAACAATTGTAAGAGACAGGTAAAAAAAGAGTATAATTTCCATGACGTAATACCGTAAGCCTAGTTACTTCTTTTCAATTAGCCTTGATGAACCCAAAATCGGAAGAAGAACAGATTGTTTAGTGAAATATTAGTGGTTCGACGACCCAGGTTATGATAATAGGGTTAAAATGAACCCATTATCTTAGGTAAGCCCGTTGATCTCGACCAAAACAATATTGACTGATCTGGTCCGTCTCACTATAAGGTCAGGCTATAACAAATTTGGGTCTCGTCAAGACCCGTATCCTAACAAATTGTCCCTAAATTTTGACATCAATTTAGCTCTAAAATTCTTGAATAGCCTCGAAACAAAGAACTCGAGGCTATATTCGATGCCAATAGCTTCAAATATACCATCGAGTTCGTACTTTCGAGGTTATTAATCAATTTTTTTCTCACACATTTATTTATATATATAATTTTAATTCAAGTTATTTTGCATTTTGAAAATCATATCACAAATACTAAACACGTCATTATTAGATGGAACTAAATTTACAAAAATTATTTAATTACTTGACATGATAAATAAATTACATATAAATATGATTTAATATTGTTGACCAATTTTCACCAAACTTGAACAAGTAGAAAATTTAAATCTCTCCTTAACCGTGAGAATGCAAAAGAATGAAGTATCACATTTGATAAGTTCAACAAGTTGAGTACACATTAGCCTCGAAAACGGCCTAGAAGACAGCCTCGACCACGCTCGGAACAAATATACTGCATGTCTGTCTCGAAAATGACATCGACTTTACCCTCAGATTCCTGGTCAACTATTAACTTCGAATTTAACCTCGAAAATCAATTTGGTGGTCACGCTACACACGAATGTAGTATCGAAAATAGCCTCCATCTTAGTATGAGGCTAATTGGCCTCGAATAAGGCCTCAAGTTTGGCCGTGAATATTTTTCATTGCTATATGGCTACGAAATGGGTATCGAAATTTATTTCGTTGGCAATTAGCCTCAAATTGTAGCTTCAATAATATTTCGATTCTATTTAGCATCGAAATAAATCTTCGAGAGTAAAATCGAGGGTACTAACATCGAAATTAACCTCGAATTATTCCGAGACCAGTGTTTTGTGGCAATCATGCGTGTTTCTAGCAGTGGATATCGTATAAGTATAATTGTACTCCTTCCCAAAATTTTCTGACTCTGCCACTAATCATAAACATAACCTCCAAATGCCAACAATGTAAACCGGGAACAACATGATTAAGACATGCATCTTGTGAACAACTATATGCGGCTTTTTTTTAGTGATTAATTAGTTAAGGATTACCTAACACATACATAATAATACATGAATCATGATTATATGAAAAAACAACTAGATATTGTTATTATATATAATATGCTGCTAGCATGTGGAATTTGGTAATTATGTGCAACATGGCCGTTGTGGGCGTCGGGGTATCACTATCATCACCCTATATTCCTACTACTCATTCATCTATTTCTTCATGTCAGTTAGTGAGTCGTTTTTTTTAATGACAGTAGACTTCCTTTCAAGTCAACTATCGCTAATTGGTACACCTTCATGAGGGGATGAAAAAGATGAAGAAGAACAGAAGAAGGGAAAAACAAGGAGATGATGAAAAGAAAAAACAAACTAAAAAAAAAATTAAAGGATTTGATTTTTGACAACTCATAATATCTGAAACTAGCCCTTCTCAACTCGAATGATGCTCCTCCGGTCCTCCCCCCTTATTTAATCGGGAGCTATGTCTTTTGTGAGATTCACACAAATAAGATCTAATGATCTATCTAATTACTTCGATTCTAACCCTTCTTTAGTTGCCCCTAAAACGGTTAACATTATTTATAGAATTATCGATAGGTTGTTACACCTACTGACCCACGGACCAACGTAGTTGAGTCACTCCTCTGTATATATCCAAATCATCGAAGTCTCAAGTGACTGAGCATATCCTCAACAATAGACACTCGTATATTATCATAGATAACTTCATGTGTGCCAACACATCTATCTGATAACAACCATCTTTGCTACCAATCCTATGTTCTTGTGTTTTTGTGGTCGGCCAACGCCCTACCCGATGGCCCATACAACAAGACATGCCTCACCAGTGTCTTATATATAGAATTTCTCTTTGCCTTTTATGAACACTTTTCTATTGCACAAAACTCTCGATGTTGCTCTCTATTACCATCGCACCTCTATTCAATGTTTAATATTGTCTTCATCAACTTTTTTGGTTCTCTGCACTACCAACCCTAAATACTTTAAACAAAATAATATATATCTAGTATCTAGTAAAAGTTGTGTTCAGCCCCCACCATAAATGCTATAATTGTGTTCTCGGTTATCCGTTTAACCGGTTATTCGTTTAATAGAGTCGTGTGATTAGACGTTTAGTGGGATAGAGATTAGGAGTTTCATCTTTATGAAATAACATTTACTACAAAACTTAATTGCCTTCTTTTTTATCATAGCCGTTACTTATACTCCGAGTCCTAGCCGGTTGCTAACCTTCAATTAATTCATAAAATTAATTAATTAGAGCCGTTACGTTTCAACCTCAATTAATTATAAGCTTTTAACATCATTCATTTAGTTGGCTCCTTGATATATATATAGTGAAAACTGATGCGATCTCTACCCCAACCCAATACCCGTCATTTGCAAATTTTTCCTCTGTCTATTATTTTTCTTGCACATATATATGTATATGCTTATGTATAAATCTGATCATCATCCATTATTTCTTGCAGGTTTGATTACGTGTTTAATTAGTACGTGTGTCAAGGATTTTTGAATTCAAATATACACGTTTCTTGCATTATGTCCATGGTCTTTGAAGTAAGATGTGGCGAATTTTGAGCTTCTATTATACTTGGTGGTCCTGGACAACTATGATTTTTATGGTAAGATTCATCTCTTTCAACACTTGCTATTTTTTTTAATCTCTTTACCCATGCAGTTTATTAGATTAGTTTTCATATTGTTGAGAAAGTAAAACTTCTAGGTATATGATAATGTAAAGTTAATATTGGTCGCTCGATCGTTATCCAAAACATATAGGCTTGATTGTTATCCAAAATATCAATACTCAATTGTTGTTTAACTTGATATATGTATATATATTTATATTTAATATTACTTGTGACTTTAAGATGTTATATAGAAGGGCCACTGGATGACATCCATGAGGAGGAAGAGCAAAAAGAGGGGGAAGGAGGAAGATATGGATATTGGTGAGGAAGATGAAGTGGTCGATTTCATTGTAGATGAAGATGATCTTAATGAACGTGGAATTCCCAGGTACTTCCCGCCTCATGGTTCTTATTATTGGTTAAAGTTATTTTGATTTCTGTTTCACATTTCATTGATTGGTATTTTAGGACCGGTCGGCTCCTGGAGTTACACCAATGGCACTCCAAGAAGCCCAATAAATCGTTGGTGATGTTGAGGAACTTCTGAAACTTCGGCAAACAAACTTGGAAAGCGGACATGAGGAGTCTGGTGAATGGAGAGAAAGTTATAACTGAGAAGGACAATGTAAAGTTATAAGTATATTCTAAATACTTAAGGATTTAAATTTAATTATTCAATTAGTTGTGATACTTGATATTTATTTTTTAAATTTTAATTGAAATATTTATAACTCTTCGTTGAAGCTGAATAATTTTTTTTCTATTATTTTAAATTATAAATTAAATTTCTACTTCTCAAAATATGATCAATACTCAAAAGTTTATACATACCAACAAACAACTGCAAGAAAAATCATTATCAAATACATATATAGTTAACATATTTAAAAGAATGATCTAAAATAATGATATTCAATTTTAAAAATAATCAACCAAATAATGCAGATTGCAGAGTATGACATTTAGGTTAAAACCTTCTAAAATTTTCAATAATTAGATTTTAATTACCACTGTTTATCTTAACAAGAAAAGTTGTAATGTATATCCATAAATGTGTGACATAAAACCTAAAATTGATATATTTTGATAATTATATCTTTTTTCCATTTTGCCTATTCAATGCTAATTGAAAGTTAATTCAAACCCAATTGCCACCGATTGATCTTTAGAAGAATCGAAGCATCCACTCCTTTTATTTCCTCCTATTAATTAGCATTAGCAAAAAGTTACATGGAAAATAAGATCAAAATAAATATTAAAAATTAGTAATCGATAATCTAAAATATTATATAAATTTGATTTTTGAAAGAAAAAAAAGGAATATTTAAATGGAGAATAAGATGAAAATAAATAGTCCATTATTTTATGAAAGAAAAACAAAGTCTTTTGTCTTCAATTTCATTCAACAAGGGGAGAAAGTGAACGGGCAAAATATTACTCTCATATTGTCATTGATAATAGAATATGAATGGTTTGCATTCTAATTACCTTCTACTCTATTATTATAGAATTAAATGTCTTTTAGTTTTGGTTGGTGTTTTGTATTCTCAATAGGCGTTGATTATTGATGAACTTTTCTGTTTAAGAATGGAACAATTCTCACTATATATAAACTTAGAGATCATAGGATTGAATTGACTGGTCGACTACCCTCAATTCTCTTAGATAATCGTTTTTATTAAGGTTATATATATATATATATATATATATATATATATATATATATATATATATATATATATATATATATATATATATATATATATATTATTTAAGGGCTCAAACTAATTCCCTAAAACTTTGTTCTACGCGGGCTTTGAAGAAAGATGCTATGGATGCATGGAAGAGTCAAAGTTCACATTCTCAATTAGACTACTCGATCTCTTCCTCCCCACGTAACTTCAATTAATTGTTGTAACTTTTCATGGTATTTTGTATATTATTTTGCAACTTATCATATACTACGTATAGTATTCACTGTTTTAAAAAACCCTTCAATCAAGACCCGCCTAGACTCCCGCCTAAACTCTTCAACTCGCCCCGTCGCCAAGACTGTCAAGGTCGTCAAAACCCGCCTAGACTGCATGCAAAGACCCGCCATGAAATCCGCCTAGACCCTTAACCCTACCTTACCGTCAAGCACCCGCCAAGCGTTTTTTAGAACATTGATAGTATTAGTTTCTATTATTACAATAGTGGCCAAGTTTGTTGTTGTGTATGTAGAAAACAATGGATTCAAGGAAGTCGATCGAGAAACCATATTTTAGATCTCCAATGAAAACAAAGATGATCCAAATAGAATTGGACATGAAGAGTTTTTTTTTGGGTGGCACCTACACTTGCTCGATCTTACACTCGAATCAATTAGACTCGATGGTCCATATATGGTACTTTGAAATCAATATATGTAGATCGAGTACGATATATATACTATATTACTTCTAGGTATATATGTTATTGTAACCTCATAATTTTTGTAATGTTTTTACATGATTAATTATATAATTATTTTGTAATGATTTTACCACGAAAAAAATATGATTATTTTATATGATAAATTTTATGAACACAAGGGGGAATGTAACTAATTAAGAGTTATGTGCCATCCTCACAGTTTTAATGAAATTTTGTTGAAATGAAAAAAAAAAACATACCAAATATATATTATAACGTTGAAATAAAAAAAACATACCAAATAACCAACTTTTCTTTTAATTTGTGATCCCTTATTCTTACAATTTCAACTACCCAAATTTATAACGTTGTTAATTGCAATTTTAAAACAATTCAAAGTACGTAAGCTTTCATTTGGATAAATGATTTTAAAATGCTTCTATAATTTGTTTTTGTATTTACGATTATTTTAAAGGCAACTGACATTATTTTATTAGGGATATAATATATATAAGGTTAAGTTATAATGAATGCATTATTATCTGACACAAGTTTATTTGATACGTATTTATTTCACATTTTATTGATTACTATTATTATATAGTTCTATTATTTTTATAATCAAATTTTCGGCATAGTTCGGATTATCGTCAAAAGAACCATCGATATGATTTTGTATAGGATAAATATCTATTTCATAAATATCATAGTCTTAAATCTATTAATTTTTTTTAAGATTTTTTCCCCACAAACATAATAAAGAGAAGTTTAATGGTTTTCTCATCATTAAAAAAAAAGCTATAATTAAGCAATAAAGAAGAGAGCAGTATGAACATAAATAAAAAATAATGTGAAAGTGCATAGGAGTGTTAAAATGTTGATTATCTTTAATATTAATTAAAAAAATAAGTAACATGTAGTTTTACTTTCAAGACAACCATATATATTTGACATAAGTTGATAAGGATGGACAAAAATGTGAGAATGATGAAAAATTGATAGATAATTGCAAGACAAAAATTTTGAGGAAAAATAATTATTTACATGATATTTACTTCTTAAATCAAATATATATAATTATATTATTTATCAATACACAATAATTTCAATATCATACAATTAATTAAAAAATAAACTTGGTAGCCATATATGAAGTTCATGTACAATAAAATTGAAAATAAACTTCGCCATATTTGACTTAGTGAACTACCATGATAAGTTACATAAATTTGTTAAAAGTTTTTTTCTTCATTAAAACTTTAAAAATAATAATTATAATTACAATAAAAAATACACCTATTTATTTATGTTAATAAAAACCAAGGTTATAGGAGTTTAAAAATTATATTTGAATGAACTATGTCCCGTGCGTATGCACGGGCATGCCACCTAGTACTTTAAACAATTTTTCTTTAGTACCATATTATCATAATATCACCTAATTAATATCAACTCATCCTCCTCATCTCTTATCTAACCCAAGCCAAATCCATGCTCTCTTTATCATGGTCAATCTAAAACATTTGACTTCAATCGGAAGTCGCACATAGCAGGTTTTCTAAACTGAAAACTGGTATTCTAAACCGAGCCCAAAAAAAAAGAAAAAAGAAATGGGCTTTTGATAACATTTAGGCTAAAACTTTATAGACCCAAAATAATTAACGAATGGGCTTTTGGAGGGTCTACCTTGGAAGTAGGGGTGTTATGTGAACACGAGCTGCTCGGATTCGACTCGAAAAACTCGGCTCAAGCTCGTTCACATTTGAAAAACGAGCCGAGTTCGAGCGGGTTCCCGAGCTTGAATCGAGCTCGAGCTCGAGTAGCTCGTATTGCTCGGACAAATTTACCCTTGTGCTTTTTTCCCTTTAGTTTTATGGTTTCTCTTAAATCAGTCTCGTTCACTTCAGGCATTCGAACAAGCTCACGAGCTCGAGCTCAGAAACGAGCTAAAAACGAGTTCAGAAACGAATTTCCAGCAAAAACAAGCTACAATAATAACACGAGCTCGAGCTCGGCTCGACAAAAAACGAGCAAAACGAGCTCGAGCTCGAGTTTTTTCAAATACTCGCGAGCCGAGTTCGAGCTCACTTCTAAGCTCGACAAAAATTTGAGCCGAGCTCGAACAAAAACGAGCCGAATATGAGCATGCCCCTACTCGGCTCGTTCGACTCGAATAACACTCCTACTTGGAAGGTTTTTTCGTCTTTTGTCCTTTTAACCATTTCATGGACAAAAATCACAGAGCAAGTTATTTTGTCATGTTTTCTGTAAATCTTGTTCATCATATAACTCCCAAGTCGCATTTTTTTTAAAATCCCGATTCGATCCTAAGATTCCAACGACGTTACGATCCAAAAATGAAAAAACAATCCCAATCTCTTTTTATGATTCTAACGATCCCATAAAATATTTAGTATAAGAAATTTCTTATATTTACACGTTAAATCTAAGAAAATTTTAATATATTTAGTTAGTCTATATTATATTTAGTTAATTTTCAAAATTTTATAATCTTATGGGAATTTTTTTTATGATATAACATAATATTTATCTAATATGAAACATATTATCTTCATTTTTATAAAATCATGAGATTTTATGATCTTACGATTTGATTATGCGCTCAGAAAAAAAATCTACAGTATTTGAAATACAATAGTATAGCAGCCTGCATAATTGCGTAAAGCAATAAAACGCACATTTGATCAAAAAAAAAACGCACAAAGCATGTGTTTACGCTATTCTAACACCCTGTTTAATTGGGGGATTTCAAGAGATTTTTTGGAAGGAAAAAAGGGAAAAATGGTTTTTTATTTTTTTACCGTGGGCAAGAAGTGGATCGACAAGCGATCTTGAAGCCATCCGAAGATGACTTGTTAGACCCTACGCATAGGGTCGGCGAACAAACTAAAAAAAAAAAAAAAAACTAAAACAAGTAGAAAATTACAGCCTTGATGTCTTGTCTTGATTCTTGATATCTGGACTGCTGTTGAGATCGCTTTAGATGGTAATGGTGTCGGATCAAGATCCAAGACCGTAGATCAAAGCGCCTGGCTAATTTTGGTTAATTGGATTTGTGGGTTTTCCAATTTTTTGTGGGTTTATCGATTTGGGTAAAACCAGATTTGGGTTATCAAATCTGCAAAGATTTGAAGAGGACAATTGGGTGTGCATGTTAACAACGCTGATTGAAACAGGGAACCGGGAAAGGATGGAGACACGGAGAGGTTACCAGAGAGGCGGGAGACGGAGAGGAAGGATAGGCGGAGGTTGACACAGTAGATTTGGTTTTCAAATTGGGGGGTTTTTTGTGCTGTAGTGATTACTTGCAATTTTGGGTTACAAATTTGAGATTGGGGGTTTGGTTTTCAAGAACAAAAGATCTGAAGTTAGACATAAACAGAGGGCGAAGAAGTAGACCCGTAAGAGGCGCCGGAGGATGGGGAGAAGAGGGGCGGTCAGGAAGGCGGTGGTTGACATGCCGGTGGTGGAAGGTCGAGGGCTGGGAGCCACTACTCAGGGCCGGCGAACACCGGGGACAACGGGAACGGTGTGAGCTAGGCGGGTTCCGGTTGGAGATGGAGGTCAAGGGCGGAGCCGCTCAGGCCGACAGAGACTTCACGGATGGTTTTGGAGGGATTTTATAAACCACTAAAAATGATAGAAATTGAGAAAAATGTGCAATCATTCTCCTTTCCTTAATTCTCCAACTAGCCTAGACTCCGTGGCGCACGCACGAAATTTTTAAAATTTATTATGTAATCATATCAATATCAATCATCAATTCATCAATATATAATACGAAAACAGAGACGTGGAAATCATATGTGGCGGGTTCTGGTGTAATTCGCTTACGTGTCATTTTCTGGTGCATTTTGGCCAAGTTTTTTGACACGTCAATTAATGAATGTCCAATAAATTTAAGACATGTCATACAACCGTTTAATCTATTTATCTATGTGTAATTTCAATCAATTTTATATATTTTTTTGTTAAAAAAGATCTCCAATTTAAGTGATTGAGATATACTTCCATTTTTTCATATTCATTAAATAAAAGTTCGGTTCTACTTTTTTATATTAAAATCCAAAGATTTCAAATAGTTTATATTAAAATTAGTTTAAAGATAGATTTTGTAGTAATTGAGATATGCTTCCACGTATACTAAAATCCATAACTTACGTAAATTAAAATCCTATGTGTTTGATTATTTTTTTTTAAAGTTGTGTTTGATTTTTTTTTAGGTAAATTTAATATACATCGATACGTAATCTATCTTGGATAAATTTTAAATTTTAAATAAAATTGTTATCATTAATCTATCTCGGATCAATTTTAACGTTATCATTAATAGTGGATACATATAACAAATTTACCCAATATTTTAAATACAAAAATCGTGGGAATACATATAACAAGTTTACCCAATGCAATCAATTAATCAGAAAAAAATATATATAAACCATTCGAGGTTGATATAATTTGTTAAATTGTTACTATGTTAAGGAAAAAAAAGAATGGAGAATTACATAATATATAATATGTATTTTTTTTGGTTGGCAGTAATCTAAATTATTAGGGTGATCTAACTAAGATACGATAATATTTTATTATTTAAATTAATTTTTATTGTAAATGAAGATGGATCATGTTAAATGATGTGGCTAAAAGATATGATTTTATTAATTGACGTGGCTAAAATAAGTAGGACTAGATTGAGCCAAAATATGACACATAAGCAAATTCGATCAGAGCCTTACACATAGGATTCCACGTCTCAATCCTATGTGGCGGGCTTTGGTGTGATTCATTTACGTGTAGTTCTCTTGCAATCGGACCCGAGTTTTTTGACACGTCAATTAATGTGTATCCAATAAATTTAAGCCACGTAATTTATTAAGAAGCCGCGAACGTCGCGGGTAATAAAACTAGTTAATCATATATTTCGGATGATATCCGTATTAATCTATGATTTTATATGGTGTATCATTCCTAGCGTGGTACCCGTTTGACACATACAAGATTTATTCACGTATCATCTGATATTCTTGAAATACCCCAAATTATTTTTGGGCTATTTCTTATTTTTATTTAATTAAATAAGTCTATATTATATCAAACTATAGTATATATCTTGTGAATTTGGTCATTTAATAAATTCACATAAGATATATGGTATGAATTAGAATAATTAAATTATTCTAAAGAGAAATAATATATGATGGATTTAATTACAGAAATCCTCTAAATACCCTTATTATTTAATTTATGAAATTATATTAAATAATATCCCTCCTGCTAAAGTGGAGAAATCTGTCATCTATTTTCGTCTTTATCTACTTCTTTTATTTATTTTCCTTAAAATCTATCTTTTATCTAGACTAATTCAACCGTATACGTCCAAGGTTAGGTTTACCCATAAAATCAAACCCGCCTCCACCGTCATCCTCTTCCTCTCCCAAGTCTGTCGTGAGCCGTGACCAGCCTCCGCCGCGGCCACCACCGTCACTGCACCTTGTCATCTCTCCATCCGTCGTCTCCGACCGTTGCTTGCCCTCACCGTCGAGCCACCGAGCCGCAGCCCTTGCCCGGAGAACGCCCAGGCCAAGCCGCCTCCGATCGCCGCTGCCCTGCGTCTCGAATTGCCGCCACCGAGGACCCTTACCGCCGCAGTTGCAATCTCTCCGCAGTCCACCACCACCGAGGCCCCTTGCCTTGCCGCTTCCCATCGCCTCCGATTGCCGCCGTGTTCGATCGTAGCCCATTGACGTCGGAGGAGAGCCGCATCGAGCCTCGTCCCAAATCGGCCGTCTCCTTCTTCCTCTGTACGTGATTCAAAGAGATTTTTAATCTCTTTTGGTCAAATTACAGAAAGTCCCCATTGCTTTAATTCTACTCTCGTTTATGGCCCTAAGATAATTATTTATTAATTTAGGTGGCCATACTTTTAATCTAATTCGGTTCTTGCCCATTTCAGCGACACCAAGCAATCTCGAAGCACCCACCCCGGATCTTGCTCCCCGAGGAATTTATATTGGTATAGATTCTTAACTTTATAGAATTAATTCAATTTCTAATTGAGTTAAGTAAAGTTAATTATATAAAATACCAATATTAAATACTTTCTTTTTCGTTGGATTCAATAGGTGCCAGAATTTCGTCTTGTTGTCGTCAACCGATCGTCGAAGGTTAAGGCAAGTGATTTCGTTCAATGCATTTTGCATGTTTCGTGATTTTCTTTGACGTGCCTTTTAAATTCTTCCGTGTCGAATACGGCCCTGTGGTCAATTTCCTTGCCAATTTCGATAAATTGCATATTCGTTTGCTTGATGTAATTTATCTCCTTATTCATAAATTGGCATGAGTATAAATTAATGGGCAATTATTAAATTAATTATAGTGAGATGTGTATTAAATATGTTATTTGTTTATAACTCGAGATAAGTGAAAGTTGCCCATTTTCTTCTTCCTAAAGTGCATGATATTCTGCTTGTTCTTTCATGCAAAGTAGTGGCATGTGATAGTAAGACCATTTGAATTATCCATGCTTGTCCCTGTTTGATTTAATGTCGTTGTTATGATAACCTGGTATAAACTGTTTATGTATGATAAGATAGGCACCATGTGATGCTTAATTATGATATGTTAAAATGCGCACCACGTGATGCGAGTGGCTTTATGCCTTTGACAAGTTATGCATTAGACTGACTTGCAGGTTGTGGTTCGTTAAGCCACCACCTTACAAGGTTTCATGAAACACCATCCCGGAATGCATTCTCTGCGGGGTGGTAAAACAACGATCTGATGTAGGTCGTGGTCCTTGTTAAAGGCCCGATCGGTACCACGTATATTATTATTATTATCATTGTGATTATCATTGTGATTATGGTTAGTATCAACTTTTAAATAGGTGATCATTTCAGTTATTATACTTGTCTGCCTCGAGTATAATTCCTTTTCTTATCTTATAATCGATCGTTATAATCATCCGAGTCATGTGTGAATTTTTATCCTTTTTATTCAATTTCTACTATAAATATTCGTGTCATTCCCTTAACCTGAGACATACCGTTTTATGGTCACTGTAGGGTTAAAGTCTCAACATTTTCCCTATCATTTGCTAGTCTTAATTGTACTAACCATCCTATTTATTGGATGGCTGGTGTCCTTCGTTCTCACGAAACACCACACCATATTCCACAGGTCTAGTGCAAGCAGCGGAGCAGGAGAGAGTTGAAGAGCGGACTATCATTTATTGAATCTTTTACCACAAGTTTTGAACCTCTAAAGTTTCCGCATCGCTATTTTAATTTCAGCTATTTTGAAAGTTATTCATACTTTATGGTTTTGGTATTTTTATGTTATTGTGATCGGATATTTTAAACTAGGATATTTAATTGACTTCCGCCTATTTTATTTTATTTAAGTTATCATCTTGTTTATGGGAGCATGGTTGCATGTCCCTATAAGCCTCAGGTGAATTCAAAGACATTAAAGTCTGCGGATTCACTGGCGCTGCAACACTCCTTTGGGATCAAAAAGGGGTGTTACAATTCTATGTGTCCATCTCATATCTTAAATGGTTACAAAATCTATTATTTTATCATGAATTATTTTATAAATGTTACCTTTTATTAATTATTTTATCTTTAGTCATTAAGATTGATTATTTTAGTTTATTATAAATATTTTACCTACAAAAATCATATCTTAAGTAACCTAATCTAATTCACATTTTTATATGTTTATAAACAATTTTAATTTTCATAAAATTTAATAAAAAAAACACTGAAACAAAAATAAAAAACTGAAAGAAAAACAAAAAACCCTCCAAATTAAATTATGTTGGCATTACCGTGGGTGAATCCTTTACAAAGAGATGGCTTTTTTCTATCAGTTTTTCTATCCTATATCCTAAGATCCTAAATTGGGAAAGATTTCCTATAAAAAAGGCAAGCGACCCTAATAATCTAATTAAAAAAAGGCTAAACTAATTAAAATTTATTTATTTTTTCCAAATTTAGGGTCTTATCCTATGCCCTTGGGCATAGGATAAGACATAATGCACTTATGTAGCATGCACGGGACTTATAAGATCTTATATAATCTTATTATTACATAATCAATTTATTTTAGTCAGCTAATTAATTTATCCTTTAATATATCCATGTAACATCTTATTATTATTATTATTATTATTATTATTATTATTATTATTATTATTATTATTATTATTATTATTATTATTATTATTATTATTATTATTAATTTTATTATTATTATTATTATAAACTTGCTTCTATTAACCAATTACTATTTACAAGAAATTAGTGGGTAGCCGAGATACTATCTGGGCACCCACTCCCTTAGCGATAATAAAACAGAGTCTAGTGAAAATAAAAGCGGCAGCACGAGCACCGGCATCCTGAGATACGGAGAATTTATGAATCTGCTTCAGCAAAGCAACCGCATCCGTATCTAACTCCCCCAACGAAGAGAAGGAGAAGGGTATGAAACCATAACCAGCCGCCGTGCACAAATCTCGATACTTAGCACACTTATGCCGAGCAGCATCAACAACAACACGACCAGGCACAAAGTCAGACATCCCAGACTGAGTAAAAGGGCAGGACCCCGTCAGATCGACACAAACATCCCGCCCATTATTATTATTATTATTATTATTATTATTATTATTATTATTATTATTATTATTATTATTATTATTATTATTATTATACTTTATATAATAATATTGACCTCTTATATAATTTTATTGTAATTTATCTATATATCTATGTAATATATTAAACTACTTCTTATGTTTTAAGCAATGAGATTAATTTAAAACTATTTTTCAATAAAGTTACATCATATATTAACGAATAACTATTTATGAGAATCATTTTATTTATTTATTTCTCTAATTAACATATTCTATATTTTTTAATCAGTAGATTTAATTCAAAATATTAAATTAATATATACATTAACACATACTACGTTTTCTAATCAATAGGTTTAATTCAACACATTTGAACCAATAAATTTTTAATCAATCAAATTATAATAGAGTTATATTATTTTTTTTTCAATCTTGTGAAATCTTTACAATTTCGAAAAGTTTCCCCGGGAAGGATATGACATTTTTTTTTTGTTAATAAGTAGATATTTAGGCCCATTATAATAAGAGGAGGGGAATTCAATTTGTGTTTCTCATTCACAAGGAAAAGTCTACATTCGGAATGACCGCTCTTTATTTACCAATTCAAGGAAAAGTCTACATTTACACCTAGTGTAAAAGTAAATATTTTACACTACCAATCAAATTGCATGATTCCCACTCACATGTTTTAAAAGAAGATAATGATTCAAAAAGTAAAAAGTAATTCACAATTATAATTAATTTTACCATCATTACTTAATTATACATCTCTTACATTAAATAAATATTTGATTTTTAGGAAATTATTAAAAAAAGTAAATTGAAAAATATATAATAATTTTTCATCAGAAAAATATAGGGGTGGACACAAATCCCGCAAATCTCATCCCTTCCCGCATCCCGTCCCGATCCTGGTGGGATTTTGAAAAAAAAAAATCCAATTCCGTCCCGTAAAAAATACGAGGGACGAGACGCGTGACGAAAAGTTCTCGTTCCGTAAATCCCGTTCCGCATATATATAAAACTATATATATTTTATATAAAAAAAATGCACATAATGTCGGTTTTAATAAGTTCTATATATGTTATATATGTGTGTCATGCTCAGTAGCATTCCCACCAAAAAAAACATAGTAGTATGTATACTCAGTACTCAGTAGCATAGCATATATACATACGTACAATGGGTATATCTCAATTAGTAGTAGTAGTAGTGGTGTATATATACCCTCAGTAGCATAATTACATATTTAATAAATTTGATTTCTATCTAAAGAGATCGATAAAAGCCCTTTTTGTTGAATTATTTTAGATTTTTTTTCCACGAGGGACAAGTCCTGTCCCGTTCCGATCCCACCCCGCGAGGGATATATAAGATCCGATGGGATTCAAAAAACATAATTCAATTCCGTCCCGTAAAAAATACACAGGACGGAACGTGGAATTACCCTAATCCAGTCTCGTCCTGTCTCATGCCCACCCCTAGAAAAATATAAAAAAAATAAATATTTAACCAATCAACATACTCCTATTATCTTTAAGAGTTTATCTAAATAAAATTATGTTAGTTTTTTTTATAAAAAAAATCAAGATAAAATGAGTTGTTTGTACAAGTGTGGGTGGTGTCACAATTATTATTATTAGGAAGTGTTTGAAGGCAATTCAATTGTGTTTCAATTGATTGTATTGATTCTCATTAAGCATCAGTTTGATATTTAAATTACAAAAGATGAGATAATGGAGAGAGTGGGTAGAGAGATAATCTCAACTACTCTGACTAATTCAAAACTAACCTAATTAATAGAAAATATAAAATAATAGGAATTTATTGATTATTCCTTAACATGCCTCCGCAGTCGAAGCGAGAGGTAAATAAAAGTGACGAACACTGAAGACTGGCCTAATGTTGTAACACATGAAGCCGATGTTGGTTTCATTAAGACGGAGCCGAAGAAAGGTTTCTAAAGTTGTATCTCTTCAACAATGTTGATGGCAACAATAGATACGTAGTTGTAGGGTATTCGGAGCCCTTGACAGCAGAAGATGGATGATGGGCAATGGTGTGGCTCGGTTGAGTTTCGGACATACGTATCGAAGAGTTGGTTGTTGTCCCAAAAGGGTTCAGAACCGAAGGCCGACATGTTTGGGATTGCCAAAGCCATGGTTGGAGAGTCGGACGGAGCCGGTGTTGGGTTCGGGCTAGGCCGATGGTTAGTGCAAGCAAGGCCCTACTTGTTGGGTTAGTTGAAAGCGGGCAAAGTCGATGTTTGGGTTAGTTTTTGTGGACCATGTTATGACACGGCGCTTCAAGTAGATTTTGTGTGGCCGATGTAGGTTTTGGCCAAAGAAATTTTGGTTGGACAAAGCCAAAGTTTTGATTCGGACAAGGCCGAAGAAGGTTTTGTTTGGCCGGCTAGTGGCGGTGCTAGTGTTCGTGGGTCGGCCGGAAAACAGCCTGGCATGGTGACTTGAGAAGTTGAGGATGATAAGACAATGGTAGATGGCGCAGCAATCTTGGTTGGTCCTTGAAGCGCTGACCGATACGGTGGTGATGCGATGAAGGCTTCAACGGCATATGGTAGGTTAGTGATTTTGGATCAGCAACAAGATCGTAGCTTCAATGGAGAAGGGAATCAATGATTTATTTTTATTTTTTTTTTTTTTTTTTTTTTGGGCTAAGGGAATAAGGAAGGGAAAAAAAAAGAAGATAGGAAGGCCTACATGGTTTTGGCCATAAAAGTGTTTTTGGTTAGGCCGGCGGAAGCCATTAGTTTTGAGGATCGGAGCCGTTAGGCTAAGAACGCTCGGATACCATGAAGGCAATTCAATTGTGTTTCAACTGATTGTATTGATTCTCATTAAGCATCAGTTTGATATTTAAATTACAAAAGATGAGATAATGGAGAGAGTGGGTAGAGAGATAATCTCAACTACTCTGACTAATTCAAAACTAACCTAATTAATAGAAAATATAAAATAATAGGAATTTATTGATTATTCCTTAACAGTGTTATCATAATTGAAAATATCAATTTAATCATATTATAATAAAAAAACTTATATTGGATGAGACCCGCATGAGTTGGTGATGAGAGGAATATTGATTATCATGATCAAGAAAAGAGGAAAAGCTAGACTTGTAGTTACTTTAATTAGAGCATCCGCATCCATGGAACCCAATTCGGTTCCTTAACTCTCCTTTTTATCTTTCTCTCTCCTTAAGAAACCCAACCTAATTTTTTACCCACATCCCTACAACCCATTTTATTATAAACTAAATAATATAAAATTAAAAATATCCCCACCACTTATCCAAAACCCCTCACTTTCTCTTTCCTACCCTCTCACATATGCCTCTCATCTTCTTTCTTTCTTTGGGTTTTAAGGGTTCCTTAGTAGCAAATCCATCACATCATTCCTTAATAAAACATCTCCCTCCCTTATTATTCTATTCTTAAGTTTCTTATTTTTCTTCCTTAAACACCCCAATGTGGGTGCTCTTACTTTTTACATAACTTTTTAACACATATCATGTTATTATTTGTAGTGTAAAATTTTTATTTTACATGTATCATAGCCCCATTCGCAATTAGATCAACCATCTTGTTACAAGTTCAAAATGCACACATGTGCACATCTTTCTATTTGAGCATGGGAAATGATGAATTCTTTTATTTTTTTTCTAGTTTGGCATAAACTTGCCTCTTTTTAACGTGTAAGATAGATTATATACATGTACACATCTTTTTAATAAAAAAATATACAATACTTTCCCTTTTAGATATATACAAATCAAACCATTAAAAAATAGATCTGAACCTATATTCTAAAACTGTCAATTTGAACCAAAAATGGGTCCAGATTTAAGAAACCCACCTACATAAACATGAAATGGGTAATGGTAACCACTACCCATGCCAGTAAGTCAGTAACCATCATATCTCATAGTTCATAACACTAGTACAAAAAGCCGGTTTTACCTCGGTTCCGTATGCAAGCTTTTTTTACGGTTCTGAACCGAGGTAAAAGTGGCTATGGTAAATTTGTTTACCACGTGAACAAAACCGTGGTAAAACCGTCCACCCGTGGTAAATCTGTTTGCAGTTGTAGGTCTTGTGAACCGTGGTAAATAGGTCGTGTGGTAATTGTGTTTTGAACCATGGTAAATTGTCAAACCGAAGTAAATAGCTCTACGGAGTATTGTGGTAAATTGTCAAACCGGAGTATTGTGGTAATTGTTGCCTAATTATTATAGTAGTCTGTGCGGGATTTGAACACGCATCTTGTGTATAAACACATCGCTCTACCATTTGAGCTAATAGGCTTAAATAAAAATAATAGTATAATTTCCTTCTACCTTGCAAACGAAACTAACACATAAATTTAATTGATGGGTGCTAAGTTTACAACAGATTGCGGGAAGAAACTATAGTAAAAAAAAAACTTAAGATAAAGAACAATAAGTAAACTATTAAGTACCTCCATGTGAAAGAAGTAACTCACACTACTAGATATCTATCCATTAACATCCGATGATGTCTTTCAAAAGCACAGGAAGTACACAAACTCTCTCTCTCTCTCTCTCTCTCTCTCTCTCACACACACACACACAAAGAGTGCCTTCAAAAATCACAAATGGCTAATTTGGAACCATCTACTAATTACTTATTAGTTAAACAGGGCTTATGAGCTAATAAGGCCTTGTTGCAAGGAATCGTTGATAATGTAGAATGATGGTGCACCAAACGAACCCAACCTCATAGCATTGCAAAAAAAAAAAAAGAATAGGCAGAAACTTACCTCACAATCTCTGCATATAGGCAGCTTGCGCTCCAAGTTGCTACACTGAACTGAATATATGGCTGTCTCATATTTGCCGACCTCCAGGTCTGCAATTTTGTTTTAACATATTGGAAAAGAGAGGTATGGGGGAGTAGCCATCTTAGTTTAGCCGCAAAATCTACATTGCACATAGGAGTATTGGACCAGGACATAACTAACAAAGCCCAATCATAAACCAATCCCATCTCACAAATCACAAGAGCCTTCTGTTTCATCAAGGACAATCAGTTGAAAGTACGTACATACTTTTATTTATCTTCTTACTTGTTCTCTTTTCTATGCTCAATTGAATAATTTTTATCTTCTGAAATGTTCACAAAAAACCAGCCTAACTTAAACTCTGGGAACAAAAAAGAAAGCTAAAGAAGGAACATAAAACCTCAAGCTTTACAGAAGGATGAGTAGGTCAGCCGGCATAAATCCAATCTGCCAGCTCTGTGACCGGGGCTTCTTGTCCAGAAAGCCAAATATATTTGTCCTGAAATAACACACTTAATCAACACTTAAACAAGCACAAAATTATAGCAACCTTTAGCCTAGCTTATTCTAAAAATATAGCGGTTTGACACTAGTAACCTACACAAACACAATAAGACCAAAATAATAGTGAATGAACACTGAATCTCATGATCGAAAACGTTTAAAAACTTTTCAAGGGGATATTGAAGCAGCTGCTCAAAGATGTGAAAACAATAGTAGCAACAAATGTTCAAAAAGTCACAAAAAAAGAGGGAAACCAGAAGGCAATAAAAAGAATGATGGAATCATAAATGCTCGGGTTTCAAAAGACAGTAAATTCAAATAGATTAGGCACAATGCAGTAGGAAAATCCAAATACCTGAATTTGTGGTAGAGGACAAATATTGAAGTGGCTGGTTAGATAATTCTTCCTTCAGCATGCTTGATGATCTGTGAAAAGAAAAAAAAGCATCATTGTAAGAATCAGATTAATCCTATAATATAGAAAAAAATGAAGTTGATTTCAAGGCAGATGATAGGCTTGGAAGTTGTGTACAGTAATGGGAAATTTTATCACACTAACTGGCAGAAAGGTGAGTCCACATGGCACAGTAAAACTGGCCGAAAGGTGAATCACGTACCTTATAGAACTCTTGGTCAGAGTTGCTACTGGAGAGTCATTAGAAGCCTCAGCAGAATCAAGATCTGGTTTCATAACCTTGTGTTTCTTATAGTTAGCTGCTCAATCAGGAACATTGATAAAGATTATACCAAATACTTTGAGATTTCTCTAAACTAAAAAAAGGAGCAGAAATCAAATAGGTACAATAATGAAATTTACAAATGGCGAAAACAAATTTGACAATGGAAATATCTTGCTCGTCTAAGCTGGAGTTGCAACAATACATTATATTGTTGTGAAAAAACTAAAGCAACAATGCAATGCACAAAAAGGGACATTCTTCAAAGAATTTGTTCATTAGTTTAAAAAACAAATGAAGAGATGTCATATAATGTGATGGAAAATTTTCAGTAACACTTTGTGGATGAATTTTTTAGGCCGTGACCTTGGAGTTGAGAAAAACATAGTAGCTCATGCTCATCCATATTTTACAAAGTACAATCATGAAAATGCGATGGGCACATGTAGCATGAGAGCAATAAAACCAGAACAAGCATGGGCTCAATCACATCTCATTACCAACCAAGCCAAGCAAAAATCCTCAATCAAGAAAAAGTAGCCATACTTACAATGAATGATCAGTGTAATCAAATGTTAGCACCTAAATTTATCAAATTCAGTAGCAAAAGAGTCAAATTAATCCCACCTCATAATTAATAAAAAAATAAAGGCTAACTATCTAACAGAAAATTACCATAACTAGCTTAGTGGTAAGAAGTAAGAACCCTCTCACAGTGAATAACTTGAAAATTACCAAACTTCAATGTGTTTTTTTAGGTTTTGGTAAAGAGCACAAGTGGAAATGTGATTTATTAATTAAGGATTGTCTTTGGGTAATGGTTTGTTTGAAATCCCTTTGTAAGACAATTGTTATGTGTACACTACCCCCTTTATCTAGGTTTCAACTAGGTTCGTGCACACTACCCCTTTATCTAGGTTTCAACTAGGGAGAATCCTTTGTGCTATGAATAATATCACTATGTATGGTGGTTTGTCTCCCGTGCATAAACTAGAATATAAATCCCAGATGTTGATTAGGATGGGCTCATACCTAGTCCTGAACTTACTTAATTGTAATATAAACTATCTTTGGTTTCAACCCTTGTGTATGGAGTCTTCTATATGTCAAATCATACTATATATCAAGTTTACAGAGCCGCCCCAACCACCTCTAAATTAAAAAAATGTAGCTACACAACAAACGATCAAACACCCATGGTCTACACCTTATCTAGCTATCAACTTGGTCTATACAATATTTCAAAGGAAACGCAATTTCAGGAAGGAAAAAAAACAGTCCCTATAGCATTGGTTTAAGTGTTCGTATCAGCTATCACCTTTACGGGTATAGTATGGGACAATTAGCTAGCCAAGTTTCTTTCAACATACAGGCCTATCCTAATGTTCAAACAGAGGCAAAGATTGGTTCTACCTCTTACAGAACATTTCGCTATGTCAAGGTCTTAACTAACTTGTCATTATAATCCAGTAATCCCTACCTTTTGGGCAAATGATGATCTAGTTATTGTTATTACTGTAATAATAAACTATTTTCAATTATTTATTGACATGAGGCGTTCATTGTGCACCAATTTTGCAGCATAACCCTGGAGTAAGTCATGTTGCTTTAAATTCTCTTTTTTTTCGCAGCTGATTGATTCTTGTGACTACCAGTCAGAACATTGAATTGAGAAAAGGATTAGCAGATTTTATATATGATTCCTTCCTACAAAACTTTTTATGCCCATAAATAGTTGTGTATCTGTCAAGTGGCGCCTATGATTACTTATCACACACATGCTTGATATGCTTTAGAGAAAAGGAATTCCTTAGTTTTCTAAATAAATTAGAAAGAATTTGGCTGCCTTTCTTGGGCAGCTTAAAGATGGAGCAGTCAAGTAAGTTTTGCAAAAAGGAGTTGAGATCTTTGTTTGGACAAGAATCAAGTTTTCGGGTCTGTTTCTCCATGCACAAGAGAGTAAGATCTCAGTTTATTCCCTTCCATAGGTGAGTATTGTGGGCTTGGGTAGTGGGTACTTGTAACTTCTTGATATAATACTAAGGGTAATCGGTAATTAGCAAAGTGAAAGTATTAATCCAAGACAACAAACCTGTCTACGTGAAGTTTCCTTCCATTATAGCAGGCCTAGTAAGCCAAGAAGAGATATTCTTTAGATAGATTAGAGATGCATTATTGTAGACTGAATCCAGGACAACAAACCTGTCTAGGTGAAAGAACAACTTAAGCTATCTTCTTATAAGGGACTACCAAAGCAATATTGGTTAGGTATACAATATCTTCCTCTTCCCTACCCTAATCTCCTTCTCATTCCCTAATTCTTCCCCATCCTCTATCAATTTCAATCAAGGACACTTGCTTGCCCAATTTAGAGCGAAATTGAACTGATTTCCTTAAATTTAGACAAATTGGGGGCGGAATAAGAAGACAGCAGAGGATTTAGAGATTGGAAGCTTTGTGAACCATAAAGAACTAAAATTTAGCATCATACCGGGATAACTAGTTGAAAGCCTTGTGAACACTGACCGCGCTAACCGAATCGAACGCTCTGTGAGCACCAGCACCGACAACGATTGCCCATGTTCTAGATTTCCCTGAATTTACACAAATTGGGGGCGGATTAAGTAGACAACATACGATTTGTAGTATAAACTAGGTCCGGATTCAGAGATTGAAAGCTTTGTAAAGATCCCAAGGATCCAACGACAATGGTGATGTGAAGAGCAAGAAGAAGAGAAAATGGTTTCTTGATTTCGTTATGAATTGTAAATGATATAAAAACGGAATGAAATTGTCTTACAAGAAACAAAACTGACATCTCCTAATATAGTATGAAACATGGGCCTAAAATGACTAACCAACATATAAGGCTTAAGCCCAGTAATCAACCCAATAAACTCGGACCAAAACTAATACAAAACCTTAGACAAATACTACACATGACTCTATAGCCTCCCCTCAAGTTGGAATGTCTGTGAGACCCAACTTGGCACTCAGATTGCCATGTTGTGCACTGTGTAACGCTTTGGTCATGATATCAGCAAGCTGTAGCTTTGTATTTATGTATGCAGTTTGTAAGAACCCACACTGCACCTTTTCCCTTGCAAAATGACAATCAATGTCAAGATGCTTAGTCCTCTCATGAAAACATGGGTTAGCTGCAATCCGTTGTGCAGCTTTGTTATCACAGAACAAAGTGATAGGGGTCTGCACAGGTATCTCCAAATCCTTGCATAGGTAGCTTAACCACATTAACTCAGCCGTGGTGTATGTCATACTCCTATATTCTGCTTCAGTTGAAGACCTGGATACCGTGGCTTGCTTCTTTGTCTTCCAAGACACAAGAGCATGTCCTAAGAACACACAATACCCGGATAATGATCTTCTGGTGCTAATACACGAGCCCCAATCTGCATCTGAGAATCCAGTGATCTTCAAATCTGACTGCACAGGGAAGAAAATCCCCTTTGACATGGTGCCCTTCAAATATCTCAACACATGAGTCACAACTTGCTGGTGAGGTAACCTTGGACAGGAAACAAATTGAGATAAGTGCTGAACTGCATAACAAAGGTCAGGCCTAGTGAGTGCTAAGTACAACAGCTTTCCCACCTCACACCTGTATTTCTCTGCATCTCCTAAAACTTCACCACTGTCATTACTCAACTTCAACCCTGTAGAAAGAGGTGCCTCGGCCACTTTACACTCAGTCATTTCTGTGCTCTTCAAGAGATCAGACATATACTTCTTTTGACTCAAATAAGTCCCATTTTCAGATCTTTGAATTTCATTACCAAGGAAATATTTGGTTAATCCAAGATCCTTAATAGTGAATTGCTTATGCAAAGCTTGCTTTACTTTGTCCAATTCACTGACATTGTTCCCTGTAAGCAACATGTCTTCGACATAAACAAGGATGGCAGTAAATGAATCACTCACTGATCTCACAAACAGTGAATAATCATTTGTGGACCGATTGTATCCCAAGCTCACCAAGAAACCAGTCAATTCATGATTCCATTGCCGAGATGCTTGCTTTAAACCATACAATGAACGCTTTAGACAACATACTTGATCTCTTGCAGCTAGTTCATAACCTTCCAGAGGCTTCATGTATATTTCTTCTTTTAGAAAACCATGCAAAAATGCATTATTTACATCCAATTGGAACAGAGGCCACTGTTTTGCAGTAGCTAAGGCAATGACCACTCTCACTGTGGGCAACTTTGCAATAGGACTGAAAGTATGCTTGTAATCCTTCCCAAGCTTTTGATTGAATCCCTTGACCACCAATCTGGCCTTATATATGTCTATGAATCCATCAGACTTATATTTCACCTTAAACACCCACTTGGAGCCTATAGCTTTATGCCCTCTTGGCAACTCAGTTAACTCCCAAGTGCCATTGTCCTCTAAAGCCTTGAGCTCCTTGCTCATAGCTTCTTCCCAATAAGGATTTCCCTTAGCCTCGGAATAATACATTGGCTCATGAATCTTCATGACTTGTGACATGAAAGCTGTGTAGCTCATAGATTCACCAACAGAAGTTGTATTCATAGCAAAGTCTGCTGTCCAGGATGGCACAGTTCTAACTCTTGTAGACCTTCTCAACTCAGTATTCTTTGGACCATTACCCAAATCAACATCTGAAGCTGCATCCATTGGATCTGATTTGCTGTGATCGTCAGTGTTTTCTGCAAACTCAATTTATGTATCCTCATCTATTCTCTGAGGAATCTCAAGCCGTGCCTCAGATCCTTTGAAGGGAAATATACTTTCATAAAACTTTACATCTCTGCTAAAAAAGATTTCTTGTCTGCCAATCCACCAACTTATATCCTTTTTGACCTGAAGGATATCCAATGAGTACACACTTTCTACCTCGAGCATCAAATTTGTCTAGAGCTCTCTGATTGACATATGCATAACCCAAGCAACCAATCACCCTCAGATTATCATAGCTAGGTGTCTTGCCAAATAGTTTCTCAAAGGGTGTCTTCCAGTCTATGCTAGAGAGAGGCATTTTATTAATCAAATAGGTTGCTTGAAAGAAAATTATAAATTTTTTAAAGAAATTGTCATTGGTAAATGAAAAAAAAATTGATAAGATTGAAAACTATGACAAAAAAAAAAACTCATAAATTATGTTTAATTAGACATTGTTAGTAAAAAAAATTCATAGGAATAAAAATTAGAAGAATTTTTCAAAATATATGTGTAGCATAATGAATAATCTTATGAAAATATTAAAAGAAAAATATAAAATTTGTTTTAAATATGACATTTATAATAAGAAAATTTTGGTTGGAATAAAAAACACGATTTCTGTTTAGAGCAGGGTTAATTTTCCGTTTAGCGCATAGTCGCGTGGTCGCAACGACCATTCCCTATAGTGGTCGCAATGACCATTAACCATGTTGGTCGCTGCGACCTTTTTTTTTTAAAAAAATGGCTTTTAGCCCGGTTCTAATAATAATCGGGATAAAAAGTACTCCCTCCGTTTCCTTTTAAGTGACTTTTTCAAGTTATGCACGTAGTTTTAGAACGATAAAAACTATATTAAATATTAATATTTTAATAATATTTTTTTAATAATATTATACTTATCACCAATAAGTATGAGATTATTGAAAAAAATATTTTAAAATATTATTATTTCATATAGTTTTTTACACCTTAAAAACGTACATAAATAGTAAAAAGTCAATTAAAAGGAAACGGAGGGAGTAATGTTTTTAACTCGGTTCTCCATGAAACCGGGCTAAAAGGCTGTCTTTGATAGCTTTCGCTGCGCATCCTCTCTTCCCCTTTTCAATTGCAGTAGTGGCTTCCCCTTTTCAATTGCAGTAGTGCATTGCTTAATTAAGCTAGATTCATTTTCCAATTTCTATCTTAAAACCGATCCACGCATGACACATCAGAGAGACATCACATTTCCCCTCTTTTCAATTGCAGTAGTGCATTGCCTAATGAAATTACTATTTCGGTTTGCTTCAAAAGAGGCCCCTGCAACAAATTCCGACCGGATGCAGATATTAATCGGCGCTTAATCCTCTCGAGCCTGCTCTCCGTGGGATTTAGGGGCTGCTTCGGCGGTTCAAGGAGGGCTCTAGGATGGGGTGAGATTGAGTAGGGTAGATGTGTAATTTAATTAATGTTTAGGGGTATTTTTGTCATGCTCTAAAAAAAGTTCACCATGTTCTAAAAAGTAGACCCCATAAAAAATAGTGGAAAAAGGTAAAGAATGAGATTTGAACCATGACCTCTTACATCCCTTTCCCTTATTTCCCTTATTATCACCAACTAAGCTAGACAATTTTAGTATCCTCTTTCACTTTTTTTTATTTTTTTACCTTACTTTTTTTTAAAAAAAAATATATACCTACGAAATTTCGTCGCCGGAGGGTGGGGCGGCCGCCCCCCCCCCCCCCCCGGCGCCCGCCCCTGCGCAGGAGTGAACCCATCGTCCTCATCAGAACAGCATATATGATGTGACCATACCACTCCAAAATGCGGTTATCTGATCCCGTCTCCTCATGGAAGCCGACGTAGATGTGGTGTTCGTCGATCGAGACAGGCTGGCCGGAATTAGGTTTTCGATCCATACCTTCCCGCTTAGAATACTTGATTAGCATAACCTCTAAACCTCCTAGTATCTGAACTTTCGACACCAGCAGATGTGGTGTTTGCCGTTGCCGCCGCGCCATCGCCTCCTCTCCGCCCACCGCCACCACTCACAACAGATTTCGTTCGTGAAGCCGCCGACAAGGTCGCTCCTCCCTTGCGTCTTCTGATCGGTCAGACTTCAAACTCGGCATCCGCCTTCCTTCTTTCTAATGGGAGTTTGGGACCAATTTTTCCCTTTAGATTACTCTTTTTCCTGCTGCTTCCGTTATCAATGGCGTCAAACACAATCTCCAGCAACTTCTTCCATTTTCGGATATGCTCAATCCCGTCCCTGATTGCGTTGCAAAGGGAAAGAGAGAGATCGTGGGAGATAGAGACAGCCAAAGGGAAAGAGAAGGGGCAAAAATAAAAATAAAATAGAGCTCCACGTGATAGCCTATCTATACTCTAAAGGGCTCAACTTTAACATATAGGAGGATTTTTGATTGATTAACTACTTTTTTTTTAACGTTTCGGCTATATACACCGCAAATCTACACGTCCTTAAAGACGTGCAATCACGTCCTTAAGGACGTGCAAGTTGGTTTAGGGCCACCCGTGGCCGGACGTGCAAGCACGTTTTTATTTTTATAAAAAACGTGCTTGCACGTCCTCAGGGATGTGCTGCACGTACTTAAGGACGTGCAAAAGTGCACGTGATTAAGCATGTGCTGCACGTCCTTAAGGACGTGCAAGCCCGTCTACTAAATCCGAAGCGGACGTGCCTCTTCATCGTCATTCCTCTTCGTCTTCGTCTTCGCCAGAGCTAGAGAGAGAAATCGAGAGAGAGATCGTCGGAGAGAGAGAGAGAGAGAGACTGCCGGAGAGAGAGACCAAGAGAGAGAGAGAGAGAGAAACGCAGTGAGAGAGATGGAGACGGAAAGATAGAGAGAGAGATCGAGGCGGCGGTGGCGTCGATGGAGGCGGAGCTGCTGGCGGCCGATGGTGGTGCGACGCCGATGGAGGCGGAGGGTGGTGGTGGTGGGGGTGCAGCATCGGGGGAGGCGGTGGCGGTGGAGGCTGTGGCTGAGGAGGGAGGTGGTGCGGCGGTGCCGGTAGAGGCGGTGGTCGAGGAGGGTGGTGGTGGTGGTGGTGGTGGAGCAGTGGCGGAGGTGGAGGACCCCATATTACCGCCGCGGAAGCGGCGGACGATTGAGGTGTCTCCGGTCTCGACCCCACCGATATGTTATTTGAATTACTTATTTTGTTTGATTTATTTTTATAGTTTTAAAATATAATTTGATAGATAATAATATAAGTTGATAGAATATAATTGATAGTATATAGTATTTATGATTTGTTATGTTTATAGTATATAGTTTGATAGAAAAGAATATAGTTTTAATTTGATAGAATATAATAGATAAAAATAAATAGTATATATTAAAATACATAGAAAAAAATTACAATTGCAAGACAATAAAAAACATTAAAATATATTACAATACATCAAAAGACATTACAATAAAAGAGGGTAAGAGGGTAAGGAAGACCCTTACCAACACACTCAACATGATGATCACCGAAGAAAGAGGCAGTCGGACGATGACCCAAGATACCTTGCACCATCTGCGGGAAAGAGGGTACTACTACGACTTCAGACGACATCCGGATAACGACAACGCCTTGAGCGACCTCTTCCTGGCGCATCCTGATGGGATACGGCTTCTCCGAAGGTTCCATTACATCATCGTATGGGACAGCACGTACAAAACAAATGCGTAAGTTACTTAATTACGATTACATTATTACCCAGGCGTAAGTTACTTAATTACGCATATAGTCAATTATAAAGTATTTTACATGTAACACATTTACACTTGCAGATATGGGATTCCATTGTGCGAAGTGGTCGGGTTCACACCCTCAGGCAATACTTACTGCATCGCCTATGCCTTCATGTCGAAAGAGAACGAAGACACATACACCTGGGTGTTGCGTCAGGTTCAGATCTTGCTTGGGACGGTTCAGCCTCAAGCTATAATGACTGATCGGGAGCTAGGTCTCTTGGCAGCGCTGAATGTTGTCTTCCCCGACGTCCAGCATCTCCTTTGCTGGTTACACGTGACGAGAAGATGCAAGGAAGCTGCTCTGAAGACCACAAAGAATTTAAACCACGCTGGCATCGTTAAGGGCAACTGTTGGGGGTTGTTCGAATCGAGGTCGGAGGAATCATTCAACCGATGTCGTCGGACGCTACACGCTGCATGACACCCATTCCCAGGTGTGGTGGCGTATTTAGAGGCGGTGTGGCTTCCATACAGCAGGAGCATCGTACGATGCTACGTAGATAATGTCTTCCATCCCGGCACCCGTACGACAAACAGGTACAACCTTACTTCATATCTCTCATTCCAATATGATATAACATCGAATATTTAGTGGTATGCACTTCAATGTGTACAGAGTTGAGAGTGAACACAAGGTTCTAAAGGAGGCACTGCACTCATCGACTGGTGACTTTCACATCGTGATCGATGCAATCCATAGAGTCAACGATTGTCAACTGCATGAGCTGCAAACTGCTTTGGAGATCGACCGCTTCAAATGGCCAACAACGGCGTATAAAGTCAACCTTTTCGATGAGGTAAAGACTTTAATCTCCAAAAAGTGCTTCGATTATCTGTACAAGATGTGGCAGGATGTCGTGAACCAAAAGGTTCCTCCGGTATGCACGGACCGACATTGGAGGGTTTGTTACGGGATCCCTTGTGTCCATGAGATTCAGGCATACGTCAACTCCGGTACTCTGATACGCGTAGAGGACATCCACCCGTTCTGGATGGATTTGTCATGGACTGACATCGACGACACCCCACTGTCGTATGAGCTGCATCTTCACACACGGCTTCCAACGATGTATGCGACGATGAGCTGCACCCACCCTCATCAGCAAGCGTCCGAAGGAAGGGGAGGCCTCGGGGGTCGAGGAATGCCTGCAGAACCAACCCGTTGCCATACGAGGAGGTAAGGGAAAGATTTGAGAGAGAAAAAGCATGTGCTGCTCGAAATGCTGCTCGACATCGTCCACAAGCGACCTCAGCTCGACGTGGACGTGATGATGTGTTCGGAGGGTTCAACTGGGGTCGAAACAACGTTGATCCCTTCATGCTCGGTCATATTGAGGGTGTGAGGGACATTGTTGGAGATGGTCATTGTGGCTACCGTGCTTTGGCGTCATTGACATCTCCGATCGGCGAGTCTGCTTTCCCGGAACTCAAAACGTTATTATGCAATCACTTGGAGGATCACACCGATCTCTACGTCGATTGTTATACGGGAGAGTACCCATTCCAGGAGTTCGTCGACTACCAAAGATGGGCGGGAGTTGTGCATGGTGATAGGAGACGGTGGATAGAGCTACCCATTATGGGTTTAGTATTTGCAACGGTATATCAGATTCCTCTCGTCGTCCTAGCTTGGCATCATCCGTTCACATGTCTCCCCATGACCTCGCCGACACCTGCTAACAACCCTCAATCAGCAACCCTTGGTGTAGCCTGCATCGGAAACCAAGACCATTTTGCCGCGGTACGACTTCAAACGTCTTTTTTATTACCTATTCTTGCTTTTCATATAGATGTCAATACTCTAACTCTAATTTTCCGTTCTCATAGATCTGGTTGCGTCCTAACGCTCCTCTTCCGCCGCCTCTGCCGGAATGGGTCGCACATCATCAACCGAGCGTCGAAGGATGGGATGCTCCGTTTCAAGCTCAGTTTCAGAGATTTCGAGGCTTACGTGTCGAGTCCGGTCGCCCTTTACTATTTTCCTAGATTTTATTCCACCAGTTTATTAAAATTATGGATGTAACCTTTTTTTCCGTTCCTTGTAACATTATAAGCATTTTATCCGAATGAAAATCTTAACAATTATTGCTTTCCATTTAATTAGACCCTAAATACTTCAACTCCACTAGCTAAACACTTCAATTTTTTCAATTAACAATACAAACCCTCGGAAACCCTAAACCCTAAACGCGAAACCCTAACTAGGGTTTGCACGTCCTTAACAAAGTGCAAATATTGCACGTTGTTAATGACGTGCAAAGTGTCTGCTAGTGGATGTGCACAGTTCCACACTTGCACGTCCTTAAGGACGTGGAAATCCTTAATCCGGATTTGCGGTGTATATATCAACACCCTTTTTTTAAAAAGTTTTTTTTTTTTTTTGTAAGTAAACCCTTTTAATTGGTCTACTTTATCCCAAGTTTAAAGACCGTATGGTCCGTATATTTACATTGAGACTGCGAATTTTCATTTTTAATTCAATTATTATTACTTTTGTTCTATACCCCACAATATACATGGGTATATCCGTATATAGACCATTTTCGCTGCTGGGCCATTTGTTAAATGATTTTTTCTGACTTATAGCTTTAAGAATTCTAATTTAAAAATAATTTTTTGAGATTCAATTTATTATTTTCTAAAATATTCCTCCATTTCATTAAGGAAAACCATATTTATTTAATCTATAGCCTCAATGAATGATGTCATATCTACGGCAATCCAACTCCAAATGATTTTGTAATAGGAGTTGAAACACAGTATACAAACATAACAATTGACTTACAATCTTGCAAATTTTGTAAAAATATATCAGTTCATTTGCACTCTTGCTAAAAGTTTGTAAAAATATAACAATTGACTTGCACTGTAGCCATAAATTTTTCTAGGGAGGGCTGAAAGGGTTTGAACTCATAGCTTCAAAATGATAAATAACTCTTTTTTATCTTCGTGACTTTTACCATTTTTGTTATATTTTTTTATCTCTAAAATAAAAAAAATTAAAAAAAAATCTATATTTTTCATTCGGAGTAGAGGGGTTCCGACACCCCAACACCTACCAGGCTACCACGGCCACTTGTTGTTGCAAAGTTTGTAAAAATAAACCCAATCCATCGCAAATCGCAACCATACCGATAGAGATGGAAAGGTACATGGATAGGATCCCTAATATAGATGTTGAGAAGATTGGCCGCAGTGGGGACCGGAGGGAGGGAGTGGACACAATTTATAAGGTCTAGAATTGAGATGCTTCTATTCCACACATGGGTGATGACATGACTTTTGAGAGAAATGGGTGGGATGGGATGGGTGGAATTTAGGGGTGGAAATGGTATGGTCGGTCCCGTCGAATTTTCACGGGACGGAATTCATAATTTTTGTTTAAAATCCCACAAGAGTCGGGATGGGATTGGAATGGGCTCGAGATTCGTACCCACCCCTAGGATGAATAATTCTCATTTACTCCCTCCGTTCTTTTTTATTTGACATTTTACTATTTCGACACGTTTTTTAAGGTACTAAAAACTATACAAAATATTTATTTTTTTAATAATTTTTTAAAATAATTTCACACTTATTAGTAGTAAGTATAATATGATTAAAAAAGATTGAATAAAATATTAATATTTTATATAATTTTTACCTTTCTAAAAAAACGTGCAGATTTGAAAAAGACAAATATTAAGGAACGGAGGGAGTATATTTTAAGTGTCATTGTTATTGTTTTAATATTTTAATTTTAAGGTTTGAGGTGTACATAACTTTCTGTCCAAAGGATTAAAAAGTTTTGTTTTGTTATGTTTGATTTATTAGACAATAATTTGTCTGGCATTTTAAATATTTGCTTGATTAAAAAAAATAAAGCCTCCATAGCTTTGACTTGAAATATGTGAAATTTAAACAAGAAAACCCACTAAAGATGCAATTTTGGGAAAAAGTATCAAGAATCCATAAAAGCTACTCCGTGGTCTTTTTTACAACTTGTAAGAATGTGTGTGCTCAGTCTATCTATTGGCTTGCCGTTTAATTTTTTCGGTTCAAATGCTTTATAGACCAACGTTAAAATTTATATAGAATTTTTGTCAATAACCTTGAAACCTCCTGTCATTAAAAAAAAATAAAAAATAAAAAGGGCAGTGTTTCATCAAACAAGCTCCATTGTCATTTGGATGACACCAATACATCTTTTAGACAGAAGACACACTGCCGCACACAGGTACTCCAGGCTGCTATGACTTGCCTTCCATAGTTCCACTGTATCGACACTCTTTGTGTCTTTGCGGGACTATCCTCCTTTTTTGTCTTCCAAGTACACATCCAGTATCACTGCACACCCAGGGCCGGCCGCTTCCCTCTGTCCGAAGGAGTGTATATAGCACCTGTTGCGGGTGTATATAGCATGATCCTTTATATTTTTAAGATTATGCACACCCCTGACAATCATAAAGTTAGTAAAGTTACATTATCTAAGAAAAAAACATTAAAAAAAAAATACTTAACTACATGATCTTCATAACAATACTTGTTTCTTATCATCCAAATGTTGAACATCCATTAGCACTAGGCTTCCTACAAACCCATCGGCAAAACATCCATCGCCCTTGCATCGAAATCCAACCGATTTCGCAAATTGATTCCATGGATCATAAGTAAACACCTCTTCGCTCTCTGTCGAAACAATCAGCTCCCCGAAATCCTCCCTCACCCACATAACATCCCTTAGGCCTCCCCCTTCCCAGCCCAAGCTGACCATCTTACACCAGGAGCTCGCCTCGCCGTACTCGTGCATCGCCCACACATCACAGGCGTCGGTGCGCTTGTAGTCCAGCGCACACAGCAGACTCCCGGCCTTGGTGACCCTCACATGAGCCCTCTGGAGCTCTTGGGGTAGCTCAATGGTGTTGAACTCCTCGGTGGCGAAGTCGAAGGAGAGGAGAACAACACGAGATGATCTCAAGTAGGCGACCCAGTGGGCGGCAGATCCGTTGTTCAGCAAGCACTGCGACCATCGATTGGGGAACGTGTACAGCCCCCGGAGGTTGGAGGAGTCGATCGGCCTCCATTTCCAATCGCGAAAGGAGAACACCTCGGCGGTTAGGGGGAACTGGCTCCGCCGCGCGAACAGGCCGCCGTTACAGCGGGCGATCCTCACGATCTTCAAATCGTTGGTGGAAGGATTGAGGCCGAATCCGAGGGTGGAAGTGTATCCGAGGCCGGAGGAGGAGTGGATGGGGGCTGGGAGGTAAGCGCAGCGGCGGATGAGAGGGTTCCAGAGGGCGATTGCGGCGGTGGTCCCACCAAGGGACTCTTCGGCGAGGCAGAGGAGGCCGTTGACGGTGCCGATGATGCGGAGGTTGGGGTGGGGATCTGAGCGGATGCGGAAATCGAGAGAGGGGAGGGATCGGGGGCGGAAGAGGAGGTAGTCTTGGGAGGAATTAGGTTGGAGAGAGGGGGATTCGCAGGCGAGGAGGAGAGGTTGCTGGGAGGAGAGGTGGGAGGAGATGAAGGAAGGGGAGGAGATGAGAGACCTCCATGATTTGCAGACGCAGCGGCATCGGATTAGGGTTTCGGGGGGCGAATTGAGGAGGATTTGGGGCCAGAGATCGTCTGGGATTGAGATGTAGTCGGACATATTATTGTTGGAGAGGAATGGAAGACGATCAAGATGAAGATCAAGAAGAGAGAGAGGAGTGAAAGCAATTGTGGTTGAAGCGAGATGATAATTGATAACGGGGTCGATCTAACTTTAAATAACAACCATTTAAATGTATGTACGTTGAGTATGATGTATGCCCGATTTTATTTACATTTTCAACTTTCCATTTTTGTAGGATTCTACTGTATTAATTCAAGTAGACTTTTGAAGAGAGATCATTATGGGGAGGCAATTGACAAGATTAATCAATCATCAATTCAATAATGCATCTTTCTAATCTATCCTCGATACATTAAAAACCCAATACAGTACCAAATTTTTTTTTCTAAAAATATCAATGCATAAATCATAGATTTTTTTAAATGGTCTAAAAAAAATGTGCGAAATAGGCAAGAAGGGTTGGGATTTAGCTAAATCGAGGGTTAAGTCGTTTTTTAAACATAGCTAGAACAAAGTTAATAAAAGTCGCTGTTTGAAACAATGATTTGTATTATTTTTAAAAAAAAATTCAAAGCGAAGGGACTTTGTCGACTTTTTTTCTTTCTTTTTGAAACAAAAAAAATAATGTTTGGCAGCAGTAATTTGCCCAAAGCAAGTGTCTTGGGAGTCTATTCGACAAAATATATGTCATTTAGTATTCACGCACACTCTTTTAGGATGATAACAACTATTTAAAATATCCATCTATTTTATATTTTTTTTAACAAGTTCATACTTATTAATAGTAACTACAAAACTGCTTAAAATTATATAAAAAAAGAAATATTTTATATAGTTTTTTATTCTCTAAAAAAACATGCGTGAATAGTAAAATGACATATTTTGCTGAACAGGGTGAGTATACTTCAGTTTCTCCTTTTAAATACGAGTTTTGCTAGAAAATTAAAAAAACACAAAGTCGTTCCAAACAACTGCTTTATTATTTTATTACTTTTTATCATAGTTAGACTAGAGTGTTATTTGAAATAGCAACTTAACTCTCGCTTTGGAAAAATCCCAAAGAAGTTTAGGTTCTTGGCTATTTTACTTCTTTTTTTTGTGACCATTTTGAAGAAAAAAATTCTAAATCATACAAAATTTAATGAAAAAAAAACTAAAGTAATTAACATTTGGAGAGTTTCACCGGATCGATCATGCACATGGCACATGGCACATGGAATAGATAACGAAACATCGATCAAATACTACATGTGGCACATCAAATTTATATTAACAAATAGGATCATACTTTTTTTTTTCCCCAATCCTAGCTAGTTTGATGGTAGAGTTTCACCGGATCAACCGGATCAATAGCTAGCTAGTTTGATGGTAGAGTTTCACCGGATCAATAGGATTCGTTGGGTATTGATTCAACAACTCGAGGCTTCCTACAAACCCATCAGCAAAACACCCATCTCCCTTGCATCGAAACCCAATCGATTTCGCATCTTGATTCCATGGATCATAAGTAAACACCTCTTCGCTCTCCGTCGAAACAATCACCTCCCCGAAATCCTCCCTCACCCACATCACATCCCTGAGGCCTCCCCCTTCCCAGCTCAAACTCACCATCTTACACCACGAGCTCACCTCGCCGTACACGTGCATCACCCACACATCGCACGTGTGCGCCCCCACAGTGCACGCGCTAAGCGCGTGCGTGTACCTCAACACCGACAGCAGGCTTCCGACCTTGGAGACGCTCACCTGAGCCCTCCGGAGCTCCTCCGGCAGCTCAATCATCTTGAACTCTTCGGTATCAAACCGGAACGAGAGTAAAACATGCCTCGTCGATCTCAAGTTTCCGGCCCAGTGGGCGGCTCCGTTCAACAGGCATTGCGCCCATCGATTCTCGAACGGGGTGCATTGCTGGTCGATGTAGTCGATTGCCCTCCATTTCCCCTCTCGAACGGAGAACACCTCGGCGTACGGAGGGGACCGGGCCCTCCGTCCGAACGCACCGCCCCTTTCGGCGCGGGCAACTCTCACGATCTTCAGATCGTTGTTGGAAGGATCGAACCCGAACCCTAAAGTTGAAGTGTATCGGGCGGCGGGGGAGGAGTAGATTGGGGTCGGGGGGTGAACGAACCTGCGAATGAGAGGGTTCCAGAGGACGATGGTGTCGGTCCAACCCAAGAACTCGTCGGCGAGGCAGATGACGCCGTTGGCGGTGCCGACGATGCGGAGGTTGGGGTGGGGATCTGAGCGGAAGCGGAAATCGAAGGACGGGAGGGATTGGGGACGGAAGAGGATGTAGCTTTCGTGCGGATTAGGTTGGAGAGAGGGGGATTCGCGGGCGAGGAGGAGGGGTTGCTGGGAGGAGAGGTGGGAGGAGATGAAGGAAGGGGAGGAGATGAGAGACCGCCATGATTTGCAGACGCAGCGGCATCGGAGTAAGGTCTCGGGGGTTGATTTCTTGAGGATTTCGGGCCATATCTCTTCCGGGAAGTAATTAGACATGTTTTGGTAATCTGTGAGGGAGACGTTCCGATTCAAGGTGGAGATGATCGATCAATTTGGGGCGAAAGTAAATAGCGATTGAGTGAAGGAAGACTTACTTTAAGCTATTTAAATAAGGTCTTTACATTCTATAAGATATGACTCTAAATTAAAAAAATTCTTTATAAAAAAAATAACGGAAATTTCGTCAGGTACTCTGGGGTATTGTAATTTTCGGGAGGTATACAACTCTTTTGTATATTTCGCGTGGTGCCTTTGAATTTTTAAAACATTTCGCCTCGTGCCCTTTCCGGTTAAGTTTAACAGTTTTGGTTTTCTTCCCTTAGTTTGCAAATTAAAAAAGAAAGAAAGAAAGGCCGGACAGGAGGCGAAGACGCGATACACAGAGAGCGAAGGAGACGCCATACCCTGCTGCTCGAAGGCCTGCTCGGAACTGCTGCTCGAAGGCCGGCTCGCTGCTGCTGCAACCGAATATCGAAGGACCCTGCTGCGAGTGCTGCGACCGACTCTCGATTATAGCCTGGTGAGTATATGAACCTATAACCTAGGGTTTGGGGGTTAGGGGTGAGGCAGATGAGGATTCGGGTGCCAATTGGAATCTGTGTGCAATTGGAATTAGATGTGTTTGAATCTTTGATTTGAATCAGTTGCAATTGGAATTAGTTTTGGGAATCAGTATTGTTTGTTTTCGATTTGAATCTTTGATTTTCGATTTGAATCTTTGCTTTTTGTTTCCGTTTGTTTTATGAATCAGTTGCAATTGGAATTGGTTAGGTGAAATCATCTCTAATGCATCATGTTTCCCCTTTGGCAAGTAGAATTTGCCTATAGTTTTGGCACTTTACTACTTGACCTGCTCAGTGGCAAGAATATACCACCAAGTCATGAAAACAGCTTATTCATCTTTGTTTAACCTTTAATCTGCCAAAATATTGCGAATCCGATTGAACTTGGTTCTTTCTTGTTGACAATAATTACTTGTATTGATCCACTTATTGACCAGTGACTGCCAAATTGACTTGTCCGATCCGCCTAATGAAAAACCTGCAATTTCTGTATCCATTTCACCACTCTCTTGAAATTGCAGTTGTTGTCTTGATATTTAGTCACAATCTCACTAGCTTCATCTTCATCTTTTATTTTGGCTGACAAAGGCGGGTGCACCGGAGCATTAGACTTATTCCTTTTAATGGCTTAGGGCAGACATTTTGAGGGGTTTTGTCACCTCTTGGTTATGCTTGCTCAAGATTAGATCTCACTGCCATACATGAAATCTTGGATGATGTTGGTTAGGGGATGTTCAAACTCAGTCAGCTTTAGTGGATGCTAAAACTCAAATCAGCTATTGATTCTGAAATGGTTCAATGTTTGTCGTGTGATTGGTCCATTCATGACAGTCAGTTTAAGAAAGAGAAAATGACTGATATGTTTATGTCTCATTGAAGATAAAACATGTTAGCTTCTTGGTTTGAAAATTTTGGCTTATTAGCTCAATCGGTAGAGCATTGTGCTTAGCACAAGACGTGAGTTCGAATCCCACATAAGCCATACATGCATTGTATTAGCCTCTTGATTTGAATTTTTTGGCAAAGCTTTTGTAGCGTAGATCTTTAACAAGTATAAATCATTGTATTAGCCTATGTAGGAGTCAAACCCACATCTTGTGCATAAGCACATGCTCTACCGGTTGAGCTAATAGACTTTTTAACAAGCTTCAGTCCATAATAGAATGGACAATATGAACTATATGAATATTATGTTCAATCTTACATTTAAGTTTTCTTATATATTTGACTTAAATGCTTCTGTTGGGGATAAGAGCAGGTTTCAAGTATTTTTTTATGCTTTCTTTCTACTTCAATTAGACATAGAGTTGTCAGCTTGGTTTCCGATAAACTTATATAACACTATTTTGTATAGAAAGAGCAATATAGTAGTTGACAGTTAAATTAGAAAATGTAATTTCAAAACCCTTTTTCAAATTAAAACTGGTACAGTATGGCTTCAATGACTTCAGTTTAAAACCTTCTATTAAATGGTATCCACATCACATTGACAATGCCAGATTTTTTTTATAGCAAAAAAATACTCATAGGTTGCAAGTTTCTGCAATAGTAAGGCAAATCCCCAAATACAATCCCTAATTCAAATGAGAGCAACAGTAACCTAACGTTTATTTGATCAATCCCTAAGTCATGAAGGGTCTATTTGTGTGTAAACAAGATCGAGTGATAGAGGGTGCTCATCATTAACAACAATGGATGACTTAAGATCAGTTGCAAGTTCAGTAGGAAAAATGAAAGGTAGTGTGCAGGAAGACATCATTGTTGCTGCACAAAGAGAGGATCGCAAGCAACATTTATACTAACTCTACTTTCATTTAATTTACCTAGGGGTGGGCATGGGACGGGACGGGACGGGATTGGGGTAATTCCGCGTCCCGTCCCGCGTATTTTTTGCGGGATGGGATCGGGACGGGATTGATTTGTTTTTTTTTTTCAAATCCCGCATGGTCTTATCCCTCACGGGACGGGACGGGATCGGGACGGGACGAGATTTGTCTCTCGTAAAAAAATAATTAAAAAACAATCCAACTCCCTTGAAGAAAAGTTAAAAAACAGTAAGTGTTTATCAAAACACCAAAATACATAATTATACATTATATTAAGTGCTAGTAGTAAAATACAGTAAGTAAAAATACAAGAAGTAAAATTGAAACAAAATACAGTAAGAAAAATAGCAAGTAAGAAAAACAAAATACAGTAAGTACTACATATATAATTAATCCCATTATAAAATACAAAAGTCTTATTTTAGTTATTTCAATATTTCTTGGATGTTTTAATGTTTTATTATTATTTTAATTTTTAAATATTGGGTTTAAATAAATGTTAAGGTGTAATATAAATATATTATTATATGTTTGTATTAATTTTAATTATATATATAATTTTTTTATATATATGCGGGACGGGATTTGCGGGATTCGAACTCGTCGTCCCGCGTCTCGTCCCGCATGCTTTTTGCGGGACGGGGTTGATTTTTTTTTCTTCAAATCCCACTGGGATCGGGACGGGATGCGGGACGGGACGGGATTTGCGGGATTTGTGCCCACCCCTAAATTTACCAATGCCACTTATAAATCAGAAAGCCTATCATAAATCATTTGAAATTAGATTAAACTAACTCTTAATGATAATTAACTCCACTTGCTAAGGATTACCAATTCAGATTGCAAATCCATTTCATTAGAAAAAAATAACAGCTTATACCTCATCTTACTGAGCTCTAAAGTCATTCATATTGCAGTATCAACTCTATTGCTATACAAAGTGGAAAGACGTGTAGCCTATGTGGGATTCGAACCCACATCAATGTGAGCTAATAGGCTAGTAAAACAATATCTAAGCTATACACTTGAGCATATATAATATATTCATACATATGAGTAGAGAACATAACAACAAAACAGAGGCTAAAGTGAGAGGCGAGCTGACTATTCTAACAATATGACAGCAAAAATTGGCCGGATTGAGTGGATTCCCTTAATGAAATTGATTATGTAAAGACAAACGCCTTGATGTAGTTAGCACCCAAGGAACCAATGTGAATCAACAACTCACAATTTTTATACTAGTTCTCCCACAAGCTAAATCAATGTGTTAGGCTCTGATATCAGCTCTAATATATATAGATTTTGCTCTGGCCTTATTTAGATCTGCAAAGAAATGCACTTTTTTAGAAGGCTTTTGAAACTTTCCCCTTCTCATAACAATCATTCTGAAAGTATGACAGTAACACTTCAAAAATGTGAAAAGATTATCACTGATCATTAATATGAGCAAAGAGTCTTAAAGTTCCAATTGCATACATTTCAACTCATATGCAAGTTGAAAGAACAAGGACGACAGATGTATCATAAATACATTAGATGAGATCAGGAGTAAAGAGAGAAAGCTAATCATACAGAGAAGGGAACAAAGAAAGGGTTCTTATAGTAACAAAAGAAATGGCAGTGTACACTATTTCACTATCAATAACAGAGAATGCCCTTATTTAGTTCTTCCAATACACATATATATAGTTCTTCCAAACAACATCTATCTAAATTCCGAACTCAAACTCAAAATCCCCAATTCAAAACCCTAATTTTCAAAAATCGACTTACCTTCTATTCCTTACTCCGATTCCAATGTCGCTCTACCGAAAAAGACCAGTCCATACCGCTGGGTGTCGCCTCTCCTTCCTTGGGTCACTGATCTCCCAATCGAGCTTTCTCTTTCCCCCCTTCTCAATGTCGCCAGCAGCATCGCCTCTCCTAGCCGGGGACGATGTTCTCTCTTCGCTCTCTCCTCGCTCAGGTCCTCGCCCGAGCGCAGGTCCGAGCAGCGGTCCGAGCCGAGCAGGGTATGGCGCCTTCTCCCTCGCTCGAGCGTTCTCTCTTCGCTCTCTCCTCGCTCTGTATCGCTCTCTCTTCGCTCTCTCCGAGCCGAGCAGGGTATGGCGCCTTCTCCTAAACAGTTAAAGTTAACCGAGAAGGGCACGAGGCGAAATGGGTTAAAACCTCAGGGGCACCACGCGAAATATGTAAAAAAGTTGTATACCCCGCGAAAATTGCAATACCCCAAAGGTACCTGGCGAAATTTTCGAAAAAATAAACATAAGGGCTAGAGACAAGATGTGAAAATGACTATTGACAAGATTATTTTCACAAATTTGCACACAAGTACTTTATCTATTCGGAAGCAAAAACCAAAAACCCTAAATTCATACCATCTATCGGAAGATTTGAAAGATATTTCAACAAATTAATCAAATTATAACAATAATTTTTCAATTGTATTTAATAAGGTGAGAGAAAAATGAATTTTAATTTATCAATCAATCGAAGACGGTGGTTGAATGGTAGAGGAGTAGAGGCACCGCACCGCCGCAACTAACCCTTGCAAGGCTTTGGAGCGCCGAAGACTAGTACAATGCTCTCGTCTCCAAGCGCAACGGTGATTCATCGTTGATGCTGAATTAAGACGGCGTCGAAAGCACTTACCGCGATGTCGGCGAGGAGGAGAACGATTAGTCTGATGAATCCAACGGTAGTGGATCGGAGGGACCGAAAGCGGTTGCGGTGAGGTCGGCGAGGAGGAGAACTAGATGAAGAGCGTCCTTCCCTATTGGTCTGATGAATCCGACAGTGGCGGGTCGGAGGGGCTGAAAGGGGCTACCGCGCACGATATCGGCGAGGAGGAAGACTAGACGAAAGCTCTTCGCACGTCCTCCATAATTGATCCCGATGAAAGGACTTATCCAGCAATTTTGGGTGAACTGTCTTGTCAATAGCCATTTTGTAGTTTTGTCTATAGCCTCACTCAAAAATAAATAAATGTACCTAAAAATTTAATTAAAAAAAACTAAATTAGTTAAATTTTAAAAAATATTTTTAAATTACTGTTATTATATTTTCTTGAGGATAGGATATATTTAATAACTTATTAAATTTGTGTGTGTCCAAAAGAGGGCACACGGACAACTTTTGAGCCATAAAAATAATAATATAAATCTAGTTTAGAAGTCTTCTAAAAGTCTTTTTTAAGCATAAAGGGTTAGGTTATCACGATCTCCCCCGACTAATGACAAGTGAAACCAGAAACCCATCCCTAACTAATCATATTATTTATTTCCGAGCATATGCCATCCATGGTACTCCAATAAAATCGAACCTTATCACGCTCTCTAATGAAGTCGAATCTTTTAGATGTGTTAGTTAAATTAAGATAATTAAAGTTCACTAAAGCGGAAAAATACACAACTTATTTATCCTACAAATTTACTTATTTTATTGATTGCATTTGATTGATGTTACAAAATTGTCCTAAGGTGTAAGGGCGAAGTCTAAACCATGGGCTACTATTTATCCATATACCTTTAAAAGTTGTGTTCCAATACCTCTTAATGACTCTCATTAAAGACATTTTCTTTTTTTAATCCTTTTCTTTTCTTTTAATTTTATTAATGTATTCATAAATAGTTTATTATACACTCTTACTAACTTTTGAAAATTAATTATATTTTCCTAGATTTCTATGCTCAATAATAATGATCCATTCACATCATTTTAAACCCCAATATATTTATGAAATTCATATCATCCGAATAACATATATTCATATAAAAATTAATTAATCCCTAATCGTTTATATCTATACCTATCAACGCATCTTTACAATCCCAATTTATGGATTTTTTTTCGTTGAGACTAAATATGAAAAGTATATTTTATCGATATATATATTTTGTTAGTTTTAGAATCCTTAATGGATTATAACATAATTAATAAATAAATTTTAATTTTCGCCTAACAATTTATAAAATGTAATTATATAAGTAATAAAACATATAAGTTAATCCAAATTTAGCATGGATAATAATTTATTACTATTTTATGCCACTTTTTTATACTCTGTATTTCTAATCTCCTAATTAAAACATGGTGAAAGTTAATTAAAAAAAATTACTTTTGATAGCAATATATATCATGATTATCACCATATATCATTTATCGTATATTATTATGGAGGACTATTATACGTGGATGAATTAGGGTTAATTACTTGCAAACATTATATAAATTATTATCCATGCTAAATTCAAGACTCCAATGGCCACTAATTTGGACACTTTGAAGGGATATGAAACAATGGAAGAAAAAACAAATGGATAATTAACTTCGAGTCTTCTGTAAATTTCTTAAAAGTTAAAAGCCAACAAAAATATAGAAGAATAAGAGCTCATAAAAAAACCAGGGAAGCTAGGAAATGAAAAATTCAAAGCTCTTTTTTGCTTTTTGGAGTAAGTCAATACTCGGTACGTATATACTCTCTTTTTTTATTAATTTATTTTATATACCAACAAAATGGTTTGAAATTCATATTTTTATTGATATAATTAAGGTAAATTCCTTTAGTCTTTAATTTATAAAAACAATACCAACAATGAAAAAATCAAAGGAGAGTTGAACAAGAAATTAAAATTAAGAATTTGGAATGGGGATCATTGATTTTTTAAAAAGGCTATCAACACAATTACTTCAAATGTATAAGAAATGTGATTTTAGCATTACTAGCTACTTTGACAAGTCTTCAAATTTTCAAGCACCAATAGCTAGAAAAAGAGGTGAAAAAATTGCCCACTAACACTAAACCGATGGTGAGCCCGAAAAACTTAAATAAATAATTTATTCAATTGAAGCACCAACCTCTATTTTTCAATTAAATATTTCAATTTTTAAAGATATTTTATGTCATAAGACTATAACCAAAATGTTTTTATTTAACCAATTTTTTAAAAAAAAAAACACCATATATAATAACTTTATTAAACAAAATAATTTCAAATTGATTATTTAATTAATAAAAATATTTTATATAATATAATCCAACTCCTTTAAAAAAAACCTACAAAGACAAGGTGTTAAGAAAAAAATTACTATATACAATTCCTTTTTTTTTTAAATGTCAGTTAAATAAGGGAAATTCGATTATAGATTAAAAATTATCACTGAAAACATGAAAATTAAGTTTTAAAATAAAAGTTGGTGCTTCAATTGATCGAATACCTTATACTATATAAGGTGTTTTTTGTTTTTAAAATTTTGAAAGGTGTTTTTTTATTAAAAAAAAATATTTTACAATGTGTCTTCTTGAAGAAAAAAACCCATAAAAATATAAATAAATAACTTAAACCAAATTATCAAGTATATAAAACCAAGATTTACGTCCCGTGCGTAGCAAAACTTATATTTATGTCCCGTGCGTAGCACGTGTATGCCTTTGCAAGTAGTCTAAATAGTTGGGATCTTAACCAAAATCTATTGGGCCAGTAGCTCGCTTGGAGTTTTAGCCGGTCCAAATGCATTAGGCCCAAACAATCGCCTCTCCTTCTGGCTTGCTCTAGCAACCTCCTACATGTGTCCCTTTCTGTTTTTGTGTTCTTCACTTGTTTGGAATCTCAAACTTCTGCAATAGCTTGATTTCAAATTGGTGTCAGAGCTAAATCTAGGGTTTTCCATCTGACCTTTTCAACTACCATGTGATCGAAGAAAGGATAAAACACTAAGAACTTAGATCTAATGTTCTATGGTGTCAAAACTTATTTGGGACCGTGTTATTTATGTTTTTTGGGACACCTAATCCTATATTTGCTTGAGATCTAGTAGTTTTCTCAGCAATTAAATCATGTTTGAGTCTTTATAATTAGTTTGCTATATGCCTTTTAAAGATAAAAGAAGTGCTAATCAAAGGGAAAATGTCGGTATGCAGTACTCGGAGAATATATATACCTCGAGAAACTTACAGAGGACGAGAATACTGAGATGGATCAAGTTGCTCATAGTGAGATCCTTACCAAGCTCACATATGAAGTGGCAAGGCATGTAATGATTGAAAAAACTACTAAGAACCTATGGAAGACTCTTGATAAGCTCTACTTGGTAAGGTCTCTCCCTAGTAAGATAAACTTGCTTTGTAGGGTGTTTTAACTACAAAATGGATGTCTCCATGTCTTAACCTTGATTGTCGGGAGCTTGGATCTAGCTATCAACATTGATTTTGAAGGTCTAATCAGATCGAGGTTTCTACATGATATATGATATTTCTTCTTCTTTTAGGGTTTTATGGTTTTTTAGGTTGTTTTTATCTCGATTGATCTCTTCACAGTATACAGATTTAGAATCTTCTTAATTTCATAATTAATTGTTGCCTTAGATACTCCTCTCTTCTTCATTCATTTATTGGGATGTGAATTTGTTTCTTCTTGTTCAAATGTCATGCCAGATCGTAGCCGATTTGTTCTTTTGCTTGCTGCATATATGTTTAGATTTGTGGAAATCTCCATTGTTATCTCATCTGTTTCATGTTCTTCTTTATTGATTTTGTCCCTTGTATATATTTTACAATGTGTACTTGTACCGTTGTACGTATGTGAGGTAATGCCATACCATTTTGTGTAAGCCGCGTTTTTGTTAGGAGTCTATACATAGCTAATTTTCACATAAAATTTATCACGTTCCAAAAGATTTGTGTTGGAATATGTGGTTGTCCCACATTCGGTGATATATAAGGTTAAAGAACTACTCCTCTCATTTTCAATTAATTTTGAGATGGAACGTGTTATTCGAGTCTCCCGTATGTGGGCTCGCATACACGACTTCTCTCCAACTTGTCTTAGTCCCACCGAGCCCAGTTGAGTTAACAATTTGGATTGAATATAACCTGCACAAAGACTTTCCAGAGCTATATCAAAATCATGTCTCATACTTGATATCCAACTGTCTCACAAGATATGGTTGTGCTACACGATCATAGAGACCACAAAATCATATACGACCCCAAACCAAGTTGGTAGGAAAGCTAATAACCATTGGATATCATATCCCAAAAGAAGACCCCCACAAACCACAATTTCTTCTATCTACTCTAAAATGGTTAACATATATTCATTTTAAATATTTGTTTATCTTTTACCTAATAAAATAATTCTCATTATATTAAACAATAAATTTATATATAATGACATATATTTTGTATAAAATATTTTCAATCTCGTACACCAATACCTACCCTTCAAAAATAAACAAATATCAACTACCACCTATTTTATGGCACATAAAATTTAAATTCGTTGCTTAATTTTGAATTTGTAAATAAAGAACGGTCATATTCGAAAATCAATCTTTTTAATGCCTAATCCAATAAACCGAGGCTTCCTACAAACCCATCAGCAAAACACCCATCACCTTTGCATCGAAACCCAATCGATTTAGCATCACGATTCAACGGATCATAACTCCACACCTCGTCGTCGCCGGCCATCGAAACAATCACCTCCCCGAAATCCTCCCTCACCCACATAACATCCCTGAGGCCTCCTCCATCCCAGCTCAGGCTCACCATCTTACACCACGAGCTCGCCTCGCCGTACTCGTGCATCGCCCACACATCGCACGCGTGCGCCCCTTCGCCTCCAAGCGCGTGTTTGTAGTCCAACACCGTCAACAGGCTACCGGCCTTGGCGACGCTCACCTGCCGCCTCTGGAGCTCCGACGGCAGCTCAATGACCTTGAACTCCTCCGTCTCGAATCGGAAGGCGAGGAGGACATCCCTCGTTGACCTCAAGTAACCGGCCCAGTGGGCGGCTCCGTTGAGCGAGCACTGCGACCACCGGTTCGGGAATGTGTACACGTCGCGGATGTTGGAGTAATCGATTGGCCGCCATTTCCAGTCTTGTAAGGAGAAGACGTCGGCGGAAGGAGGGGAGCGGCCCCTCCTTCCGAACAAGCCGCCCCTTATGGCGGGGGAGATTCTGACGATCTTGATATCGTTGGTGGAAGGATCAGAGCCGACTCCGAGAGTGGAAGTGTATCCGGTTGGGGTTGGTGGGTAGACGCAGCGGCGGATGAGAGGGTTCCAGAGGGCGATGGTGTTGGTCATCCCCAAGAACTCGTCGGCGAGGCAGACGAGGCCGTTGACCGTGCCGATGATGCAGAGGTTGGGGTGGGGATCGGTGCGGAAGCGGAAATCGAAGGAGGGGAGGGATTGGGGGTGGAAGAGGAGGTAGTCTTCGTGTGAGGGGGGTTGTTGGAGGGAGGGGGATTCGCGGGCGAGGAGGCGGGGCTGCTGGGAGGAGAGGTGGGAGGCGATGAAGGGAGGGGAGGAGATGAGAGAGCGCCATGATTTGCTGACGCAGCGGCATCGGAGTAAGGTCTCGGCAGTTGATCTCTTGAGGATTTCAGGCCATATCTCTTCGGGGATGTAATCGGACATGTTTGGGGTATATTATATTATTGGTGAGGAAGACGTACAACAAATCGAGAGAGAGAGAGTGAGAGTGAAAGCAATGGAGTGAATGATATATGAAGCCTATTGGGCAGATTTGTATGGGCATGGTCAAATGGTGAGTTTAATTTAAGAGAGAAAGGAACCCCAACCATTCCACCTCCAAATAAACAAAAAGGAGATGCCACAAATGTGTGAGATGCTTCAAGAAAAAAAAAAGTTCGTAGTTTCGAGGTTATTGACTTAACTCCGAATCAAAAAGAATGTCGTTTGACTTTTTAACACGTATTTTAAAGAGCTAAAAACTATATAATATATTAACTTTTTTTATTATTATTTTTTTATAATCTAATACTTATTACCAACAAATATTAAATTGTAAAAAAATAATTTAAAAAAAGTTGATATTTTATATAGTTTTTAACTCCTTAAAATACGTGTTAAAAAGTCAAACGACATTCTTTTTGGATCGGAGGGAGTAGTTATCTACGTGTCCAAACACTAGTTTGTAAAACAAGAAAATTGGAAAAGTTAAGCGGCAAACCGTAAGACTAGTTTAATCTATCTAAGAGTCTGAGCACTAGTCTGTAATTAAAACACTCGAATTGAAAAAGTCAAGTGACACGTAATAAGATAAGTTCAACCCATGTCAGGTCAAGGCAAGAAAAGACATTTTCATATCGAACGGAGTGACAAACTTTGTGCTCATGTATTATCGACCGGAGGTAGTATAAGATATATCAAATTTTTTTAACCTATACTCTAAATAAAGACGTAGATTAAAAACCTATTAATAGTAATAAAAGATTGATATTCTCATATCTCATCCTAAGACGACTATTGGCCGGTATATTTTACTTAAGCAAATGAAAATAGATCATATATAAAGATATATCTATAAATCTTTACAAATTTATCCTCTATCCAAAAGCACGTATTTTCCATTGTTTGTTAACATTACAATTTTGGTGTTAAAATAATAATAAAAAACGGTTTGTCTATTGTGTGCCATAAGAGCTTAAGATCGATAATAGTACTTAATTGGAAAAGAAAAACTCTAAAAGAAAATGAGTGATCCACATAATCAAATTTAAAAATGGCTAAATCGGTGTATCTAATAGAAATATTTCTCAATTTGGTCTCTTATCCTATACCCTTGGGATATAGGATAGAAAATCCGAAAAAAAAATTTGCAATGAACAATTATATATCCCAACATTGTGAATCCTTTTGGATAAGGATTTTCAAACTTTCAGCTTCAAAATTCCTGAAGATGGTAATTAAGTGGTCCTATTCACAAGACGTAATTAGGGGCGGGCTGACGTCTGCTCTAGCCCGTCCTATTTTAAAAAAAAATTAAAAATATATATAAAAAAAAAGAAAAATTAATTAAAATTATATATGTGTTATTAGAATAAAAAATTTGTTAGTAAAAATTATGAATATAAGAAAATTTTAGTCTATTCCGCCAATCCAAATTTTATTTTCTGATTCGGTGTCTGCCTATTCAACTATTTTATGTCACTTTGTACCCTCTCTGAAACAATGTAACATATCTATGCGAACTACTCCGTATTTTCAATAACACAAGGGGTTTCTCAAATATTTGTAAAGGATCGCGAATTGGTCACACTTTGCATATATCATCCATTTCGATCACTGCCTAACTTATATGAATCCCTTGTTATCTAATTTGAATTCTTGATGCCTTTTTATAGAAATGCTAAATTAATTTAAAATTTAACTATTTAGTTAATTACGATCCCATAAAGTTTGACACTCCTCTAGCTAGTTCCTTTTTATTCTCCCGGAGTTCCACTATGTTTCACGTTCATATTACTGTAGTATTTATTACTCCATCCGATCCAAAATAAGTGTCGTTTTACCTCTTGACACAATTTTTAAATAAAATATAATTATTATTAGTTTTATACATTTTTTTCTAAATCTTACTAATATCATTTATTAAATGCTTACCAACTTTTTCAACAAATAAATAGAAAGTTTAAAGTCAATAAATACAATTTTTATTAATCAATCTACGGAATATTAAATTACCTAAAAACTATAAAACGACACTTATTTTAAATTAAATTTAAAAGTTTAAATGGACACTTATTTTAGATCGAATGTAGTAATATTTAAAGTACCAGAGTAGACAATAATTGTTACACACCGGGAAAAAAGAGAGACAAATAATTGTTACATGCTAGTGAGTTGTTATTTTGTTAACATTACGAGAAAACAAGTGAGTACGTGGAAGCTAATGGACCATATTATATAAACATAAAAAAAATGTGAATATATCCTCAACTTAGCTAATGTGTGCGTGGTCCATAGTAGAGAAAAGCAAGTTCTCAATTTGGATTCAACTTCTAATTTTTTTTTTTCCTAAAAAAAGAAAAGATTCTAATTAAGTTTCTAAACCCAATTTTATATTTGAGGTAATCCATTGTCTAATTAAATCTCACTTCTATACCTGTTGTAAAGAAAGCAGTGGATATTCTGAAACTTGTGAGGACTAATCAATCACCTAGAAGTAGAAACCCATGCGTTATTATGTATTTGGAATAGGGAGATTTGGAAATTCGTTGGGTTAATTATATATACAATTTTTTTAAATGATTGATTTGTTGATGACTTGATTGTAATAATGATTTGATTGTAACAATAAATTGACAAATTAATAATTAATTCTCATTGCATTGACGATTTGTTTTTCAAAATATTTAAAAAATAATAATTATTTAACAAGATATTCAGGCTTTTAAAATATTCATTGTTTACGGGTCTGGCAATACCGTGTTTTATTCACAAGGTAAAAAATTTAAAACCGAAAGAAAAAGTGACAAAAAAAATTAACAAAAAAAACGCGGTTTGAAACCGCGTTTCTTTTGTTAAATTTTATTTCGGGATAAATAAGTTAATTGTTATTTTTTTACCCTAGACACGCGGTCTCATATCGCGTCTATCTCTCTCTCTCTCTTTAATTTAATGGGGAACAGAGGGCCACTGGAGGTGAGGAAGCAAGAGGGCCCCCGGAGGAAGGAGGAGGCCACTTGTGAGGTCGGAGAGGAGGCCATCGGAGGAGGAAGGAGGAGATCGAGAGAAGGAGGCCACCGAAGCCCGCAGGAAGGAGGAGAAAGGAGGTCGAAGGAACAACTGCGGGGTATGCGGGACTTAGACCAGAAATCGAGACCGAGAGAGAGAGGGGTTAGGTACGGTCATGTGTAACCATCCCTTAATGTGTTTTGTGTTAACAAATATAGATCGTTGATTGATTGCAAGTGGAAGGACGAGATTAATTCCCGAAATTAATTAATTTTAATATGAAAAGATAAAACTACCCTTTTCTCCCAACACACGCGCGTGATATCCCAACCCCTAGGATGAACACTATTCGCGAGAATCGCCGGCGATTCTCGCGAATAGTGTTCATCCGAGAGGCGGCTTGAAAGGACACCACGGTGACGCAACTATAGTGCACCATCGAATTCGCCCGGGTTAGGGATGAACGCGAATTTTCATTAGAGGGGAGTTGGAAGGGGATTTTGGTGAATATTTGTTGTCTTGATATGAATATTGTAGAAATTTGAGTCACTGGTACGAAATAGGTCTTGTTTCATACTCGGGGGGCGTACGTGATATGAATATTGGTGAAAGGATTCTTGATTTTGATGAATAATTGTGTTACTGTGATGAATATTTCTTAAATGTTGCCAAATATTGATTAATATTTTGGAAATTGTGAATAATTGACTGACTGTGATGAATATTTAATAAATTTTAACAAAAACTATATGATGAATAATTGAGTGACTGTGATGAATATTTGATCAGTTTTGCCAAATATTGATGACTACTTGGAAAATTATGAAGTTTTCTCATATTCATCCGGGGAATAGAGCATCGTCAGATGAATAATTGAGTGATTGTGATGAATATTTGAGTGATTGTGATGAATAATTGAGTGACTATGATGAATTTTGGTAAATTTTAACAAAAACTTTGATTAATAATTGAGTGATTGTGATGAATATTTGATAAAATTTTCCGAATATTGATGACTACTTGGAAAATTATGAAGTTAAAAAACTTTGATGAATCTTAATTCCTCTTCTTCACCGTCCGCTTGGATGAAACTGTCACTAATGAATATTTGATAAATTTTAACAAAAACTTTGATGAATAATTGAGTTACTGTGATGGATATTTGATAAAATTTGCCGAATATTGATGACTACTTGAAAAATTATGAAATTTAAAAACTTTGATGAAACTTTTCACCGCTGCCCTCCCCTTGTGAGAGTGGAGTAGTTTGCCTCGTGGGTCCCACTTTTTTTTTAAAAATAAATTATTAAAATCATTGATTAATCCCGACCTTTCATTTTTATTCAATCAATGACTATTATTTGTTAACACAAAACATGTTAAGAGTTGTTAACATTTGATTTGTTGCCTATATATATATATATATATTACAAGCACTATAGGAAAAATGTGTTATTGCACCGCCCAGGCACTACACGACATGCTTAGACGGACGCCTAAGCATGTCTAGGCGGTCCCTTGCCGCCTAACATCCGCTTAACGCTTTTTAAAACACCGGTGATAATGATACAAGAATTGTTATCATAAAGAAAATTTCGCATAAAATAATGACTTAAGATTGTTACATTAATTCGCTTAGAGGAAAATGGTTATGATAAATAGTCAACTTATAATAATAACTTTTTTCCTACAATCGATTACAATCATCAATACGGAGTATTTACTATTATTACTACTAATAATATAACCAATATTTCGAGTAATTATGATAAATAGTCAATATGTAATCGGCACATAAATCAGTCTTTTGATCGAATTGACACACATATACCGATATACGCGGCACATAAAGCAATTATGATGGTCATAAATGGTTGAAATTTAGCAATTACGTAAGACTATCTACAATGATTTTGTCTATAATATATACATTTGCACAAGGTGTGTAAAAATATATCTTACTTTTTGGTATTTTACTCCAATGGTCAAATGTGCATTTTTTACACACCATTCAATTACAATTAATGTAAAACAAAAAAGAAAACAAAAATTATAAAAAACACACCAATAAAGTTGTCTTGCTTTTTGAAAAAGTTTTTGCAAATGGGGGAGGTGATGTGCTCAAATTTGCACATTACATGCTCAAATGTGCACATTTACACACCCCAAAAGCAACCAATGAAGCTAAAAAATGTCAAAAAATGCACATTTAGACATTTGCACACAACCATTGGAGTTAGTCTAAGGGTTGATTTTGAATATGATTAATTAGCAAACAACACCTTTGGTGAGCTTGCACATGAGTACGTAGCAAACAAAAATACGGTTGAATGTGCACATGAAATCATCAACATTGTACCGTTCTCTACCAAATAAAATAGGATTAGGATTGGACCCGAGAAAGAAAAAAAGGATTTTTACATGATTAGGGTTACTATTAGGGGAAATTACTTTAATCGTCCCTAATCTTTAAGGGTTAGCCACTATCAATCCCTAATTTTTTTAAGTGTTAATTTTAGTCCCTAACCTTTTACTGTTTTACATATTGCTACTATTTGGTCATCCCATCCAATTAAATGCGCGCCAATCTTTTATTAAATGTACATTTTCTAATTGCCTTTTCTAAATGAAAAACTATTTTAGTTATTGGACCTCCTTATTAACTATTTTTATTTGTTATTTTAATACAAACCCTTGTATTAGAGTATGATTTATGATATTTTAAGATTTTTCACATATATATTCAAAATTTTATTTGTAAATTATAACTTCACACGATAAATGAGTTTTTAATGTGAAAATACTATAACACACATCTATATTTTTATTTTATTTTTTTTGTGGCATGGGGGTTCCGAGGTTATCGACTAGTCCCCCACAGGTCCGAGCCCTAGCCTGCAAAGGACGCGAACCGGTTAAGTCAGGCGGCAAGCCAATGAAGGCTTGTGCACCCACTAATTACACAAATTGTGTAAGGAGTGGGATTCGAACCCTTAACCTCTTGCAAGGGACATCTCTCCCTTACCATTAGGGCAAGGGGTCATTGGTTATAACACACATCTATATGTATTGATACACATTTAAAGAGTTGAAATATATGACTAAAATCTAATAGGAAGAAGTCCTATATTAAATTTATTTGGGCATTTTTTTATTATCTTATTTAAAGGAATATATTTATTTTACATATTTTACGTGCTACATGTTTTTGAAAGATTGGTAAATGTAATAAGTACTCTATATATTCGGTAATTCGTATCAAAATAGTGGATGCTTAACTTGTTGACACATTTTTTAATAAGTTAAAAACCACACATAAAATATTTTTTTAATAATTAGCAAGTCGGAAAAATTCTAATATTTTAATATTGAACGAGCCCCCTAAAATCCATTGGACGTCCCTGCTTGTAACCCTAACCCTTCTCTAATCTCTCTCGGATTTATTTAGAAAATTAAATAATTTTATCGTTTAGTTTAACAAGAAAATAGACGGGAGGACCAAATAGCAGCAATATGTAAAAGGTTAGAGACTAAAATTAACACTTAAAAAGGTTAGGGACTGATAGTGGCTAACCCTTAAAAGTTAGGGACCACCAAAGGAATTTACCCACTAAACGTTCTACAATAATATACTCGTATTTGTTTACTTTTAAAAAGGATAAAATTTGATTTTAAGAGTATATGGGTAATATCCACCTAAAAAAGCTACAATTACCTAAAAGAAAACTAAAACAATACAATTATAAAACAAAAAAAAAAACTTGAAAATGATATACTTCACACAATTTTCTCAAATTAAAATTAAATATATAAAGAAAAATAAATTAATATAAAATTGAGACATAAAATTGGTAAATGAATAAAGCACGACGTAAGATAAAAAAAATACGTAGTATAAAAGGGGTCCAAATCTTCTGCCCCAGTTACGTCCCCTTCCCCTGATCCCCTTACAAAAACTCTTTTTCTATTTTCTTTTTAATCTATTTTTGTTTTTTCATTTTATTATAGGTTTTTTTTTTAATTAGAACTTGTGAGGGGAGGGGTTGCCTGGAAGGATAATTTTGAGGACAGATGATTTTATTCCAGTAGAAAAGATGACACATGCCTCACCAAACTATTTTTTTTTCAAAGTATTATTAATAGAGAGATTTGCATCCTGATTTTACCCATCAACCCCAATGTTTTTTTTTTTAAAAAAAAAAATACTTGGCGGGTGCTTTGACAATAGGGTATGGTAAGGGTTTAGTTGAGGTCGAACGAAGTGGATTTATTGGCGAGTTGTTTGGCGGATGTTGGTGGTCTAATGATGTAAAGTTAAGGGTTTATTTGGGGTCTAAGAGCATGAGCAACCATGGGTTTTGCTCACCTTAAGGTTGGTAAAAGGTAACCCCATGACTGTAGACAAAACCTTAAGGTAAAGAGAGGAAAGGGGTTACCTTGGTGTGGAGAGGTAGGAAGTGCCTTAAACCATGTGCAAAAGTATGATGCTTTATTTATTTTTATGTTTTTTATTTAACTAATAGTATTATGATTGTGGGAAATCATATAGTGGGTATAAATAAATAGGAAAAAGAGAAGAATGAGGTAAACTCATGGTTGTGGAGTAAAAATATGAAAACCTTAAAGAAAGAGGTTGATAGAGTAAAAAATTATTTAAAAGGAAAAATAAATGAGGTGTTAAAATATTATGGGGAGATAGGAAAAAAATTAGATAAGAGGTAACCTTATGGTTGCGGATGGTCTAAGCATGCTGGAGGAGAAAAGGCCTTGCTCCTCCGATTTTGCTATCCTCGGTGGTTGGGCTTATTTTGAGTGGTCTTATTAAGGCCCAAAATTAGTAAGCAAATGGGCCGCTTAGTCAGTAGCCCAATGTGATAAATAGGCTCACCAAATCGGTTTTCTTAACTCCTTTCCAAATTTCACAAAATTGTTAGAAAACCCGCAACAAGAGAAAGAGAAGTATGGAGACCGAAGTACATAGACTCCCTCCAAATATCCAAAAATAAATCTTTTATACTTTTAGGCATATTTTTTTAGAATTAAAAATTATATAAATATCAATTCTTTTATTACTCCCTCCGATCGGAAATACTTGATATTTTAGAGATATATAAAAAGATTAATAAATACTATTCTACCTCTGTATCAAAATAATTGGTCTTTTGGTCAATTTCACACTTTTTAAGAAAGTTAAAATTGGAAAGAAGAATAGATAAAATATTAGCAAATAAATAATGTGAAAAAAATAAATCAGTGAAAAAATATGGGAAGTTGGAGTATTAATAGAGTATCTTGGAAATTAATTAGATAAATTGACAAAATTAGAAAATTTTGTCATTAATGATGTTCAAATGTACAAATATTTTGTTACATTAAAAATCGTCCAAAAGGCCCATTATATTGATATAAAGGGAATATCACTTTCACCTTTAAATACCCCATAAAATAATTTTTACTCCCTCATTATTATGCACAAATGTAATTGGTTAAAAAAAGTACAAATTATATTGATATTAGCACCTTTATCGTTGTCACCACCCTTATCGGTGATAACTTCTTTTGGTGAAAACTTTGTTTTTAGAGTTTTTTTTACGGGGTTGTTGTCACCACCTTTATCGTTGTCACCACCCTTATCAGTGGTGACAAACTTTTTTTTGTGACAACTTTATTTTTAGAGTTATTTTTTCGGGGTCACTGTCACCACCCTTATCGTTGTCACCATCCTTATCAGTGGCGAGTGGCGACACATGTGGTGACAATTTTTTTTTGTGACAACTTTGTTTTTAGAGTTTTTTTATGAGGTTAATGCCAACACCCTTATCGTTGTCACCGTCCTTATCAGTGGGCATTGTCACCACCCTTATCGCTGTCACCGCCCTTATCACTGTCACCACCCTTATCAGTGGGCACTGACACCACCCTGCTCTTGGCAGTACCGACTGAGGAGGGAAGTAACCAGCAGGTAAAATCAGTGTAATCATATACAAAACAAATTATATAGTGTCATCATACTATTATTACCACAAATAACCATCAAGAAGGCCTTATACACGTTACAAACCACAAAAGTCCAAATGCATCTAAAAAGCGTAATCAACACAGATGACTAGAAAAGAAATCAAAAGTACAAATGCATATGAATTCAGAAGCTAATGAACCTGCTCTTGGCGGTACCGACTGAGGAGGGAAGTAACCAGCAGCAACTTGAGGAAGAGAGAATTTAGGCACCGACTGCAGCTTGTGACCCGCCTTCTTCAACCATTGAATATAGATGATATTGCTCGCACCATATCCTACGCATCTCGTCCACTCAATCAATCTCCATCTCAATTTCATCTCTCTACTAGGGTTCAGTTTCAGTTTGCCTCACAATCACATCCTCAATTCAATCCAATTTCAACTTCATCTCAACATATTTCCGAGTGAATCATGGGTGGTGGAGGAGCTATATGAGGGAGGCAGCTAAGGCAGCAGGACTTGGACTTCCCAACACCAGCCTCCGCGGTGGACTGCCGAAGAACTTCGTTGTCGCTCGCAATTCAAGCTGATCTGCCATTCGACATCGACCCTATCTTCGACAGCGTCTGTTGACGATACTAGCAGGCTCGAGGTCACGACTGCATTTCAAACGGCTCTGGCGCTCGCTTGGGAGCTCGACGACTGGGAATTTGATGGCCATGTCTTGGAGGAGCAACCGAGGTTTGTCTTGGGTCCTGCTCCTTCTCTGCCAAATCCCATGGTTGTTCGCAGTGGCTAGGAGAGAGAGTAGCGATTGGTGAACCCTAATTCCCCCTTTTTGTAGTCATGTGTTTTCGATCGAAATTTGCCCGCTAGGGACGAGGATTTTCTCTTCCCCTGTGCATTGATGGATGATGATGAATTTGAAAGGCTAGTTACTCAAGAAACTTTTGCAGTTGCCACCTACGAGCTCCCGCATTTGCCGAGGCTTGAGAGCTTCCGCACGTAATCGAACGGGATTTATGGAGATCTGGTAGCATTGTGGAGCAGCGAGAGGGATAACTAGAGGGCGAGGAGTGCGAGAGGGCAAAATCTCCAAGAGGTTGAAGTAAGGTGGAGAGAGCCATGGAGAAGCAAAAGAGGCCGAGAGGCGGAGAAGATGAAGCCACGGAAAAGGGTTTGGCCGGGAAAAATTAAAACGATGGTAGTTTAGGTATTATGAAATATTTCTGGATAATTGCTAAAAAAAATTATTTATGGGGGACATTTACCTGATGAATTTATAGAAATGGTGTAGTAACAATGCTCAAATTTATCTCATATAACATTAAGTATTTTCCTGAAAAGGTAAATATAGAGATGTGGTGACAAACACCAGATTACAAAAGTATGAGACCATACTACAAGTCTCATGTAAAACCAAAAGGGAAATCTGTCTACCCTGAAAGCCCCTCTATGCCCTCCAAAAGACAAAAAACAGCATCTCCAACTTCTACTCTAAGTAACTCATGTCCCTATTATCTACCCAACTCGGCCTCAAGCGTCTATACTCCTACCTAATATCCACTTCTTCCAATTAGCATCTGTGAGTAACTTGCACTTGCACTTCCACTTCACAGAGATCCTAACTTTACAACTTTATATTACAAGAGTAGCATAAATTCTAGGATTGAAACTTTCATTGCTAAATACTACCTTGTTCCTTGCCATCCACGTGTAGTAGACCAAGGCTTGCAGAGCCATAAGCTTAACCTGGAATTGGAGAGAGTTTTGTCTGTAATCTGGTTCCCTAGCAAACCAGTGCAACTATTCTTCAAGTGTCTGAAATCGGCAACCAATCCCAGCCCACCGCAAAACAAGTGATTGCACTTCAATGACAGCTGGACAGGCAAACCAAAGGTGAAATTCACTCTCCTCCTCTTGTTTACAAAGAGCACACAAGCCAGTTTCAGCACCTTTCTAGTGCTTAACACGTCTGCCCGTTTGGAGGCGATTTCTGACGGCCAACCAAACAATGAAGGACCATATATTTTATGCATTGCAGTTTTCTCCATATCATTCCACCTCAATCTATATCAGGTCCTTTGATTATGAGCAGCTCATAGATCTTTGCACAAGAGATGTTTCCTCCATGGTTCCTCACACGATCTAGTTGGTATGGTGTATAGCTCCCTCGAAACAAGGTCCTGACTAGTTCGTCCCTCGTTTCCAGGATGCTCTTCCATATCCAACAATCATCCACCTTAGGCTCGACATCCCAGATTTCTCTCCCCCTTAAATGATTTTGAACGCACCAACGCTGCCAGATACTGGGAGTCTGCAAGGCAAGGTCGCCTATGAGTTTGGCCTGTACACTTCTGTTCCATGTTAGTGTTTCCTTGATATCAAGTCCACCTTCTGCGAACGGTTTGGTAACATTTTCCCAAGCAACAAGGAACTTGTGACCATCATTACTACCATTCCAGAGGAATCGTTTGCACATGCCTTCAATCTTGTGCACAACCCCTTTAGGCAAGATAAGAACTTGGCACCAGAATGTGTTGATTCCATTGCAAATAGCTTTTAGGAGTTGCAATCTCCCAACGTAAGACAGTTTCCTCGTCTCCCATGAGCAGATCAGTTTCTGAAATTTCCCATATAAGTCCCCATATTCATGGATGGCCACTGTCTTGGAATGCAACGGAATCCCAAGATATTTGATAGGGAGTCTGCCATGAACAAAGCCTGTCTGCTGCACTAAGGCTTCAGCCATGGTTTCTGACACTCCAAAGATAAAAAAAACCGTGCTTTTTTCACTGTTAGCCCTTAGCCCATACACCGCAAAGAAATTATCAAGGCAAGATTTCAGGATCTGAACCGAAGCCGGATTAGCATGACAGAACAGAAGCAAGTCATCCACAAATGCAAGGTGAGTGAGCTTCAAGCCCTTGCATCTCAGATGGTACTTGAATCCGTGTACAACAATAGTCTCCTAGATCATTTTGCTTAGGACCTCCATACACAGTGCAAATAAATAAGAAGACAGAGGGTCCCTTTGTCTGAGCCCACGCCTACCTGTAAAGAACCCTTCTGGTGCCCCATTGATGAGAACGGAGAAGGCTATCGTGCTTACACATTCCATAATGAGCTCAATCAACTTTCTGGGGAAGTTCAAGTACTCAAGCGTAGCCTTTATGAAATCCCAACTCAAATAATCATAGGCTTTCTGCCGATCAACCTTGATGGTGCATCTAGGAGAGACTCGCTTTGTTCCATAACCATTCACCACTTCAAGTGCCACAGCACTATTGTGAGCAATCGAACGTCCAGGGATGAAGGCACCATGACTGTTAGAAATCAAATCAGTTAGCTTGCTCTTTAATCGGGCAACAATGATTTTTGTAACCGCTTTCAACACAATATTACAACAAGAGATAGGACGGAGGTCTCTGACAGTGGTCGGATTCTGCACTTTCGGAATGAGGGAGATAAAGGTGACATTGAGCTGTTTGAGAATCTTTCCATTTCGAAAGATTTCCCGGACAGCTTCACAAGTATCCTTTCCCACAATGGCCCACGCATCCTTGAAGAATTGGCTACCAAAGTCATCAGGCCCCAGGGATTTATTCCCGCCAATGCTCCAAATGCTTTTTCCAATTTCATCAAAACTCGGGATGCTAGCAAGTAATCCCAGCCGACCAGAATCCAACTGTTGTCCAGAAGGAAGGCGAGGAAAGGGTTCAGTAGCCATCGAGGACGATAGTAGCTGTTTGAAAAAACGCACAATATGAGCTCGAATTTCATTATCATCCTCTATAGCCTTTCCACGATCATCATTCATAACAACGATGGCATTAACCGAACGCCTTTCTTTAACGCTTCTATAGAATAACGAAGACATCTCTTCTCCCATGGTGAGTCAGTGAAGTTTGGCCTTTTGAGCAGTGAGGCTGATTAATCTTGCAACATTTTTTCTCAACAAATCATCAACCTCTTTCACACGTTGAAGTAGCCGCTCATTGCCCATGTCTACTTGTAACTATTTTCCATCTACTAAAAACACGTGCCAAAAAAAAATACTCCGGTACATCTATTTTTGAATGGAGTAGTAACAGTGTGTATACGCATTACTACTCTCTCCGTTCAAAAATAAATGTCACTTTCTTTTTCGATACATTTTTTAAGGTGTTAAAAATTCTATAAAATATTTTTTTAATCAAAATAATAATATTTTTTAATTTTTTAACTCATTGAAAAATGTGTACTAAGAAGACAAATGACACTTATTTTAAAACATACTGAGTATTTGTTTTGTAGTACGTAGTACTGTACTACTATATAGCGCACTCGAGTCTCAATATGATGTCACCGTCGGGAAGCCGCCACTGGGTAGCCGGTCGGTCAGTCCCATGGCGGTGGCCGCCACTAGTCGATCCATATTTTCACAAATGTTTTTAATTTACTTTTTTTTAACAAAACATCTTTTAAAAGTATTTTAAAATAAAAATACCTTATACAATACCTCTAATTAATCGACCTATATTTTCTACAGTAATTCAAATGTTTCAATTTTATGGCAACATTTTATTTTAGTGATCGATGCACTTATTTAGGGAATTTTTTCAATATCTTACACCATAAAAAAGTTTTTAACAAAATAATTTTTTTACTAAAAATAATTTATATAATATATTAATCCATTCAATTAAACCATCATTTTCGACAAAGGCTTTAATATTCTATTTTAATGTCAGAATTGCGTATTTTAATTTTTTTAAATAAATATGGTTTTGAATAAAAATGATAATCTCAATTATAATATTTTTTCTATAATAATTTTATTTTTAAACAAATTAATTGATTAATTAAGGATATTAATCTTGGTAACTAAAATAGAGATTGATTCTTCAATTTAATTTATTATATTATACAAGGTATTTTTATTAAAAATTAAATTTAAAATGTATTTTATTAAATAGATTCAGTTATATAAAGTGTCCTTTTTTTTATATAAAATAAATCCACTTAGTTACATAAGGGCATCTTGATCACTAAAATAAAAATGATATACTGCATATATATCAGATTTTCTAAGTTTTTTTTTTTTGAAAATAAAGATTTTCTAAGTTAACTACTCCGTATATGTTAAACATAGTGATTTATTTTTTATTTTTTTTAATTATGAATTTTTTTAAAATTCCCTCATTTCTTTACGGCTTTCATTCCTAAATCAAGAAAAATCTTCATCGCTAATTTTTCTACCTTGTGAAATTGAAGCTTATACAAATACATACATTGAACAGCCTATAAACTCATTGCTTCTGTTTAATTTCCTCCCTAAAAGGGGGAAAAAAGGTTTAATCTTTAGGAGAAAATGAGGAAAAACAAAGTTTGATCGATGAAGAACTGAAACACCAGATAAACCCTGTCCGTCATCGATCTTCCATAATTATATATTATTATATATTCTTCCTGATAACACTTGCAGATGTAATTCTCGCTCCTCGGATCCTTGATGGCTAGATCAAGATCGAGCGCCCATATATATATATATATATATATAAAATTAAAGCTGATCAAAAACTGATTGGGAAACTATCCATTAACCTTACTTGAGCTAGCTAGCTTGTGCAAATTTCACACATCGAAAGGGGAAGAAAAAAAAAAAGAAAGCTTTTTTAATCTTGGCCAGATGGACTCGTCGATCATCTGAATCTCAATCTCAACGTGTCTGGAAGGATCAATCGCCATAGGAATCCTCGGGATCGGGGTATTCGTTGAGATCGGGCTTGCTCCTGACCTTGCGGGTGGCGGTATGAAGGGCGGCCTCGACGGCGTCGACCCTGGCGCCGACCTCGGTGGCGGCCTTACGGACGGAGGCGGCGTTGACGTCCTCGACGACGGCGTGGTCGAGGTGGAGGAAGTGCTCGGGGAAGTTGAGGCGGGCGGAGGGGCCGCGGAGGTAGAAGACGGCGGTGTCGTAGGCGCGGGCGGCGGCCACCGGGGAGGAGTAGGAGCCCAGCCAGATCCTAGAGCGCTTGTTGGGCTCCCTGATCTCCGCCACCCACTTCCCCCACTTCCTCTTCCTTATCCCTCTGTACGGCTTATCCTTCCTGCCGCCGGCGACTGTGGCGGCGGCGGTGGCGGTGGTTTTGGCGGTTATTTGACGACACTCCCCTCGGCCTCCCATGTTTGCAAACTTCATTGATTGATTTTGGGAATCAATTGAAGAGGCGTTCGATTCATGTAAAGGAGCGAGATTTAAATCAGTGGAAAGTAGGGGGGAAATTTAAATTAATGAATTAGAAGAAAAAAAAGGAATGAGCTTGGAAAGGAAGCAAGGAGGTGGGTGTCCTACTTGGCTGCGGTTGGAGGGATAATGTGGCGGGGGGAGGCGGCCGCCACGTTGATTTCATCCCTTTTTAGATAACTCCAAAGTTTGCCGACACTCTCTCTCCCTAATTCTTCATCCCAATCTTTTCTTTTTCTTTTTCTTTTTTAGGGTTATGCGGAGAATTTATTTAATTTTATCTAGTTTTTCTGTTGATGAATTTGTCTCTTCCTGCTAATGGAAGGGCATCTGCCATCTGGGTTAGGTTTTAGTGCCACGTGGGCTGTGGATGTGGGGCCCATGCACCTTCTCACCACGCCTCCTCGATCCCCTGTGCGAGCCATCGTGCGTTCGATCAACAGCATTATATGTACAGTCCCAATGACTGTACTCTTTTTAAAATAATAAAGAAGTTAGATCTCTTTCTAAAGAAAGGTGAAAACTGGGTTATACTATGTACATTACCATGGTCTCAAAATGTAAAAACGTGGTACAGATCTTCTAGTCCAGAGTAGTGGTTCATGTATTTTATTTAGGTAAAGTGATTTTTTTTAAAATTCATTTTATCAATCAAGCTATATTTAAATAAATTTATACCAATCAAAATAAAAGGACCATAGAATGGTCTACTATTGTAGACCGAAGGGTCCGTTACCGGTACAAATATGACAACTACAAATCACTTAAAGTCAATGTGACTACCAAATAATTTATGACATAATGAAACTCATTCTACTTAAAGAAAATCATCCACCGTCTATAAGGGGGTTTCGTATCTGAAAAGACTATCTAAGTTAATGTTTTGATATTCAATTAAAAATTTCACTCTTTTGAGAGTAGGAAATGAAAAGAATGATGAATAGTTGTCAAAATAGATATGGAAAAAAGCCTATGATTAGGTTAAATGAGAATTCCTATTCAAATCCATGGAAATTTCAAATTCTGCTAGAAATTCCGAAACTAGATTGAGCAGTGTGTCATGATTGTCTCATTCTCAATCCTGGTAAATAATGAACCCATCGATCTCTTCTCGGCTAGTAGAGGCATCAAACAAGGGGATCCACTCTCACCCTGTCTTTTAAAACAAAAAAAAATGGAGTATAAATTTTAGCAAGAAAACTTCACGACACTTGTAACCATTTGGAAAACTATCGGATTCAGCATTTCTAGATCAGGAATCAGAATCCATTTACTCTCATTTGTAGATGATATGATTATATTTGCAAAAATAAACTAGGAATCCCATCGAACAATTAAGAAAAAAAATTGATGACTATTGCACCGTCTCAGGTCAAAAGGCCAACTTTCATAAATCGACCTTTCAAACAAATCCAAAAGTCTCGAGCGCTCAAAAACAACTTAGACAAATTACAATCTATATTACTAACCAGATCGCGTTAGATAAATATCTCGGATGCCTAATTATTAACGAACGAGTGAACAGACATACATTTGAAGAAACAGTCTGCAAAACTAGATAACAACTCACAAAATGGAAAGTCAACTCCTTATCAAACGAAGGGAGAGCAACACTTATAAGATCAAACTTGGCATCAAAACCGAACTACATCATGCAAATTTTTATACTCCTTACCGGAATCCATAAAGAACTTGACCAAATAAATAAAATTTTCTTCTGGAATAAAGACCGGTCTCACAAACCTTTGATTGGATGGGATAAAATATGTAAACAAAAACGATTGGGGCTCCGCAAGATTACATATACTCCGTATAAAACATAAGATATGAATCAAACACTACAAATGAAACTTCTATGGAAGATTCTGACAGAGCCTCTAGGGTTCAACTTTAAAAGATGAGTTTTGCAGAGGGATAATATGACATGTAGAAAATATAAAAAACTACCAGGTTTTGGATATATATATATATATATATATATATATATATATAGGGAGTGGTTCCAGAGTGCACACCCCTTAGGGTGTGCATTATGCACAAATATTATTCGGTGAAATGTGAAACATTATTCGGTGAAATTTTAAGCATTATTTGGTGAAATGTGAAACATTCTACCGAACACTGTTATGTTTTTTTTCCGTTCAGTTCAGATGAAAACGTCCCAATTCCACTGAATAATTTATAACATTCTACCGAATAATGTTTAGTTTTTTTATTTATCCATTTCAAATAAAAGAAACCTCAATTCCCTAAACAATAGTTATAATTTATATGGAATGCCTCAAATTTCACCAAATAATGTTTCACATTCCCCTAAACAATACTCACATTTCACCGAATAATGCTTCAAATTTCACTGAATAATGTTTCACATTTCACCGAATAATATTTTGTGCACAATGCACATCCTAAGCCTTGTGCACAAGTTACCCTCTCTCTCTCTCTCTCTCTCTCTCTCTCTCTCTCTCTCTCTCTCTCTCTCTCTCTCTCTCTATATATATATATATATATATATATATATATATATATATATATATATATATATATATATTGATGGATGAGAAACAACTACTGGGAAGACAACATATATGCCAACTTCGCCTTCAATGAAGACGACGAGGTAGAAAAATTTATCAACAACAACAAGAAAATCGAATGTAGATGAACTATCTAACATCTTTTCAACAGACGCGGTGAACAAGATTGCAAACACTTACATGTCAGAAAATCGAATGTAGATGAACTATCTAACATCTTCTCAACAGACGCGGTGAACAAGATCGCAAACACTTACATGTCAGAAAATTATATATAAGAGATAAATTTTATTGGAAATCATGCAAAGATGGTTGGTTCACTGTATCGAGTGCACTATCACACACTGTATTATAACAAAACAGCACACAAAAGAAAATAGTTGCATGCATGCATTGCTTAGATATGGTATATTATTGACACATCAATTCCCAGAAATTAAGAACTTTCATAGGAGCTTGCACTTGATGAAAACCCAACAAAAAAGACAATATATATTGGTTAACAAAAGATTTGATATATACTCGTATTATTTATTCAATATTGGTTGACAAAGACAATATTAATTAATGTGAGTTTTGATTTGATGATGGGTATATAAAAGATTTGATATTATTAATTAACATGACTAAAAGAGGTGAGATTATATATTGTATTAAAAGATAATACATAAACGAAGTCCACTAGAAACCGATATATGAATTCCAATAAACATATCCATAAGCACATACTCACATAGATATAGATTTATAACATATCCATAAAAATTCCAACATATAAAAGTTATTACATCTCCACACAAGTTTCAACAAAATTTCATTTCAATTTAAACACATGATCTTACAAACTTTTGAATCTTTTGAATTTTGATGTTCTCCAAAATAATGGCAAAATGACAAAATGTCAATTGAGAGAGAGAGAGAGAGAGAGAGAGAGAGAGAGAGAGAGAGAGAGAGGCAATAATATTTCAGAGTTGATGAGAGAAGAGACCAAACAAAATTTGATAGCTATCTATCTACTATATAAATTAATGAATTTGTAGAGGTCGGTGTAGGATGATCGAGATGGAAGATAGACTATCACTCTTCCTTACGCCGACTTTACTACTACTACTATTATTAATTTATTATTATTATTATTATTATTATTATTATTATTATTATTATCTATATAATACCTTGATTTAGAATTCTTTTAATGTTTGTCAACACCTCCTTAATTTAAGATTTTTCAACTAATCACAATTTTTTCTTATAATTTTTTTTTTTATCTCTTTCATACATTTACATTTTTTTCCTTTTATTTTTTACACATTTACTAACTATCTATATCAATATCTATATATCTATATAATACTTTAATTTAGAAGACTTTGCTTAGGTGTCGGATTCTCTTTAATCCTCTCATTTCCACATTTTTTTTTTCATTTTTAATGATTTATTTCCTTTAATTTTTTTTATTCTTCCCTTTATCTCTTTAAACTAAATCACATTTTTTTCTTTTATTTTTAACACATTTACTAACTATCTATATAATACTTTAATTTAGAAGACTTTGCTTAGGTGCCGGATTCTCTTTAATCATCTCATTTCTACAAATTAATTTATTTTTTTCATTTTTTAATGATTTATTTCTTTTAATTTTTTTATTCTTTCCTTTATCTCTTTAAACTAATCACATTTTTTTCTTTTATTCTTAACACATTTACTAACTATCTATATCTATATATCTATATAATATTTTAAATCAGAATACTTTGCCGAGGTGTCAATCTCAGAGGAGTTTTAAGAACCTCAGCCAATCACGTTATTTCCGTCATTTTTTTAATTCATTTTTTTCTTTAATTCTCCTTTTCTCCTTTTTTCTTTTAACCAATCCCGTTTTATCTAATCTTTCAACCCCCCCCCCCCCCCCCCCGGCCTCCCCCTCTGTTGCGTTCCCTGAATCTAACTCGGCCTAGGGTTCTTACCTCCCACCGCCTTTGAGCTCCGACGTTTTTGAATCCACCTCAAGAGTTTCCACCTCCCACCGCCTTCGACCTTTTACTGTCTCTCCTCTAAATATACCTCCCAGCGCCTCCGACCTTTCCTGATATTACAGAGTTTGTGTTCCAGATTTCGATTCACATTGCTTGAAATTTGTGTATGGATTCTGCGGGCTATCTTCAGGTAGTTTTACAGATCGACATTGAGGTTTAATTTGATTGATTTCCCCCTAATTTACCCATATTTGAGTTTTTAGGGTTTCAAACTTTTGTCGTCGGTTGCACCAGGTTGCTTCTCTGCCTTCTCTCTTCTTTGTAATCTGATTTTTAATTTCCCTTCACATTCTGCCAAAATTGTCGTCAACTGCACCACACGAGCTTATTTTGGCGATTCAAAATACGTCTTCTTCTTGCGCATCCGACTGTGGTCGTGTCCAAATTTGTCGTCGACTGCACCAAGTTGCTTCTCTGCCTTCTCTCTCTTTGTAATCTGATTTTGAATTTCCCTTCACATTTTGCCTTATTTCAAGTTGCTTCTTTGTTTTGCTATTGCATAGCACACATGCATGAGCTTCATTTGTTTGAACAAAATTACATTTTTTTGAAGTTCAGATTTTGTTGTATATGATACAAAGTACCTTACATCTATCTCATAAATGCCTTGTGACAAACGTAGGAGCAAATTTAGTCTACATGTGGTAGTTTGAGCTAATCTAATGGGCTTTGGCCTTTGGGTCATTTTTTTTATGAAATATTTCAAGGGATCAATTTAGAAGATACAGCAATGCCATGGTTTATTATTAAAGTTTAACAATATTCCTTTTTATTACTTTAATTTCATAAAGGTACTAAAGAAGGGTTATCCTCTTTTATAAGATAGCTTGGGGACAAGAATATGATATTTTTCCACTACTAACATAATATGATATTTCATTTTTTTAATCTTTCATGTATCCTATCATATATCATCTCACTTGGTATTTTTCCTCTTACCCCATTTAGATTTCCCAATTATCTCAATTACCTAAAATCTCATATTTTTCAAAATCTTTTTTGTTTATTCGTTCAAGTTATCTGATATTTCAGGTTTATCCTAATCCTATACATATCTTTATTTCTGATTTCCTCTTATCCCAATTACCTAAAATCTCAGATTTTAGATAATCCTTTTTTTTTCCCGTTCAGATTATCTGATATTGCAGGTTATCCTCTTGCCCTTATGCTATTATATATATTCTTACCACTTCCCGGCCTCCATCTCCTCGCACATCAACGACAAATAACAACTCAATTCGTTTATCTTTTATGCAATGACGGAGTACATTCATTTAGAGTTTGAATAACTTGGTATCACACACCCATAATCCTTTTTTCCTCATTATGTAAGATTAGCCTTACATTATTTCTTTTATATACATTTTCATCGCTTCATATAACCAAACTATTTTTTCCCTAGGAATCCTATGGACGGAAGTCTAGCGCAGCGACCTAATCCATTCATATATTTATTTATGTATTTGTTAACGTAATTCACCATTTGTAATTTTTTTATTATTGTTTTTGTTCATCCTTATAGATATTTTACATTTTTTTTCCTCGCGCACGTGTCATGACGCGGGAATTGTACTAGTAATACCTTAATTTAGAAGACTTTTGATGACGTGTCAACACCTCCTTAATTTAAGGTTTTTCAACTAATCACAATTTTCTCTTATAATTTTGTTCTTTTCATCTCTTTCATACATTTACATGTTTTTCCCTTTTATTTTTTACTCATTTACTAACCATCTATATCTATATCTATATAATACCTTAATTTAGAAGACGTTTGATGATGTGTCAACACTTTCTTAATTTAAGGGTTTTCAACTACTCACAATTTTCTCTTATAATTTTTTTCTTTTCATTTCTTTCATACATTTACAATTTTTTCCCTTTTATTTTTTACCCATTTACTAAACATCTATATTCTATATTCTATATAATACCTTAATTTAGAAGACTTTTGATGATGTGTCAACACCTCCTTAATTTAAGGTTTTTCAACTAATCACAATTTTCTCTTATAATTTTTTTCTTTTCATCTCTTTCATACATTTACATTTTTTTCCTTTTATTTTTTACCCATTTACTAACCATCTAGATCTATATATCTATATATCTATATATCTATATATATATATATATATATATATATATATATATATATATTATTTATATAATCTTAATTTAGAAGACTTTAAGGTTATGTGTCAACCCCTCCTTAATCCTCTCCTTCCTACCTAAATTATAATTTTAGTATTTTTTTAAAAAAAAACAATGGGATTAATTCAAATCATAAAATTAATAATAAGGAAATATAAATTTAATATCAGTAATCTATATCTATATATATACTAATTTAATTTCTTTTTCAACCAATGGGTTTAATTCAAAACATTTAATTATATGAACTTTTACTATTATTTTATAATATTAAGTTAACATATATTATTAAGATTTCAAAACAGCGACTCTCCCGATTATATTTTTTTCCCTTTTTAGTTTTTTTATTTAAATTGAGTTTTTTTTTTAAAAAAATATACTAAGTCGCTGTTTCAAACAGCGAATTTAGTATTATATTAATTTTTTTTGAAGTGGGGGTAAAGTCGCTGTCTCATACAGCGACTTACTCCCATGCATTTTGGCTAAATCTCTAAATAGTTTGAAAACTTGGCTATTTCCCAATTTATTTATTTTTTTTTGGTTTTTGGCTAATCCGGAAAAAAAAATCGCAAAATGACTCTTCCTTTATTGTCCGTCAAAACATTTCCTAAAAAAATGGTTGAAAAAGCAACTTTAAATATTGTTTTGAAAATTTAGAAAGTCGTCAGAAACTTCCTTTTAGCGTGTTGAAATTAACATTGGGGGAGGAGAAACTAGGAAGGGACAAATTCTAAATACGCAAACTTAACATGTATTCTTTGAAGACCCACGTACTTTAGCTTTCATTTTTCAGTTACGGGAAGTATTTAAATTTTGATGGATCTTAAATTCTTAATTGATGTTAGTCCAAGTACACTCTTAAAGAATATATGTCTGTTTAATTAACGCGTTCGGTTGTGACCATTAAATATTACGGAGTAATAGACCTAGAAACTTATAAAAGAGAATTTGTTTTCTTTTATTAAATTTCAAAACCTCCGGTCGAGTCAGGTAAAACAGGAGTTGTATCGTATTTATTTTGTTTTTTATCGTCTTTTATATTTTGATATTTAATTTGCCCTCCAAACTAGGTGAAACGAGTTTTTATTGTCTGGTTGGTAGACACTTGAAACTAGCTAACCTAATCAATCTCTTTATGGTTCGCTCAAAGACGGGTCAAACATCTTATTTAAGAGAATCGAGAGTAAATTCCGAGAACCCTGGTTGGACTGGGTGAAATGGGACCAAAAAAAACTTAGCAACACTAGAGTCCCTAAACAAGTGTTGGCGAGAGTTTCTTCCGCATTAAGACAAACAGAACAAGGGGGATTAATTATTACCTATTTTCGCCATTGCTAATCTACCAGATGAAACATCCTAATTAATTCTCTCCGGCCTTTAATCCTTTCAATTTATTCATCAATAATTTTCTTACTTTCCTTGATTTAAAAAAAATCCATAATTTTCTTAGCCTACTTATAGGATTAATGGGACGCTTTTTGCATGCAAAAATCTATACTGGTATTGAAATTCTAAACAATACTAAAGCAGAAACTGTTTCTGTCACATGTCAATCTCTGGTTAAAAGTTTTCCCTCCAAAACTTTTAACCAATAGTATCATGCCATATTTAATCTTTTGGATATTTTTTAAGAAAGATGTTTATATAGTTATTTTTGGCAATAACTAAATGCTTATTTTTGGTAATATTTTAATCTTGGCATTACTAATATAAACTTTTGGATTATATTGCCGCAATATTTATTTAATAATATTGAACAATTCCAATATTCTAATTACAACAATATAAATGTTACAAAAATAAATAATATATTCGGAAACTATATCAATTTAAATTTATATTAATTACATTTTAAAGATATTAAAAGATTATTACAAAATATATAAATTTGGCAAGTATACATCCTATACAATACTAAAGTAGTAGTTCTGCCACTCGCACTTTGGTTAAAAAATTTCCCGCCTTTTTTTTAACAACTAATATTGTGCCACCTGTTCATTTTTTCCAACTATTTTTAATTTATTTATTTTAATAATTATTCTATTATCTATGGTAATAATGATATTATTTATGAACTTCTTACCTTGCAAAATTGCCTACCAAATCAAATTACATCCGTTTTTTTGTGTCATTTTAATTTGTCTACCAAATCATATACTTCTATTATCCTATTATTTGTGATTTCTTTCCTTACAAATTTGGCTTTCTTTTTCCAAATCAAATCACATCCCTCATATTCCGCACTAAATCGATTGGCTTTTTTTTAGACAAGTTAGTAATTATTTTAATTTATAATTATAATATTATTTATTCTATACTAAGCTAGCTAAAATGTTTGATTAATTAGATTTCTATTTGTTCAAGTTTTATAACCTAACTATATATTATCCAAAAAAATAACTACACCGTATTAAGTATACGGAACTTTTTTTTTAATTAGTTGTGTATCATAGGTCTTTTAATCAATTAATGTATCATGTTATTGGTTTTGGAATATTTTTAATTCAATAGTATTTGGACACACATGAAAACTTCATCGATTGATCCATTACACATTTACACTGATAAATAACTCTATATTGGAGTTCAACATGATTCTTTTTTTTTTTCTAAATTCATTAGGGTAAACTATGTATGATCAATAATTTAATTGTATATTTTTAAAAGAGTGATTTTACTAAATTTAAAAACTATAAACAATAAATTGTTCGAAATTATTTTGTAATTTTCTTAAGCTTTGAATATAAGTATGTCGTATTTTAATCTATACATTTGTTCTCAGCTTAAAATTATCAACTTTTTTTTACATGTGTTCAGTGTTCTAATGGTATAGGTTAAGAAACCAAATTGAAAAAAAAATATCCTTAAATCTAATGCATTGACACTGTTAAAACTGATTAAAAATGGTTTAAAATATTTAATATTTAAAAAATGTTTCTCAATATGGATGTTCAATCTATGCCTTAAAGGTCTAGGTTAGAAAAGCTGTAAAAATTCGAATCAAAAAAAAGAAAAGTTGTAAAAATAGAATTATGATTGATATTTATGTGTTTTATTCCTATATTTGTATCAAAATACTTATTATTCTAGATATACTTAATGTCCAACAATTATAATTTTATTCTCTATCCTATTTATTAGCTTTGATTTCCATTATTTTTACATCAATTCTCCAATTTCTCATATTCTTCTTATTTTTTCTTTAGCCAATTTTGTTGTGTTGAAAATAAAATTGCTAAATAGAGAATTAATATTCTTTTTATTTTAAACTCTTCAAATTTGTGAATTTTTTTTAGAAGAACAAGTATTCTTATACGAACAAAGTATCATTTTTTTTCTTTTGTAGTTTTACCTTAAACATGATTAAAACTAAAACATGATTAACAACTATGACTAAGGCAATGATATTAATTTTCAAAGATGATTGAAGTCGTAGAGTTCCAATAGTAAGATAAAGTACCTCTTTATAAAATTTTATAGGTGGCTTAAATGTTTCATTATCAAACTATCAAAGTACTAATATTTTTCATAAAGGGGAAATGAACTCTTCATTCAATTTTTCTTTGGTTTTGCATATTTTGGAATAAATATTACACTAAATGAAGTTCTACTTATTAGAGTTTTTTTTTTACCAAAATGTGATTTATTAATTAAAGGCAAATATCTTTAAATTATAAGTTAAACAAGTTAAGTTATCTTATAGGAATTTAAAAATAAAGTTATAAAGAATAATATGTGTTATTTTTAAATTAATTTTACTGATTTTTATAAACGAAAAATATTTATTTTTAATGACATCATATCTTTTAGGAAAACATATTAGTTCACTAATAAAATTAAAATATATAAAATTTATTTGAATGGTTAGTAAAGAGATTTTGTTTTAACAAGTATATTTTCAAACCTGATCAGTTTGATTTTGTCCGAAAAAAAAGTTTTTTAAAGAAGATAATCTTTTTGCAAATTAGGATACGATTTTATGGATAACTTTTTTTAAAAAATATTTTATATTCTAATAGTGTTAGCTATTTTATACAATGAAAATAAATTAAATATATTAAATAAGTATCATTGTTGAACCCGTGCATAGCACGGGTATAGGACTAGTTCAAGTCTAACTGTATGATGATAAAATTCCACCAAATTATAAATATTCCTTGAAAATTACTCAATGAATGGCGCAATGTGTCCTGAATAGTGAAACCATTAATGTTAATAATGTACCAAAACAGTACTCCGTATCTATTGATAAAATATCATTTTCTCATCATCACGTCATATGAAATGACTTTTTTTTGTTCCTTACTTTCTACGGATTCCAATTATGTATTGTGATCGAAAGTAGGTAAACCACAAAAGTCAAGACTGTTGTTCTCAAAATAAAAAGTCAATATATAGTACATAGAGACAAACTGACATGTTTCTTCCAAATAAAATGTCACCAGGCCTTTAGTTTAATACAGCATGTGAAGTTCATATTCTTCCCAAGACTTACACTTTATGAGATTTGAAAAAAGTTGCTTGATTAAAAAAAATGTTTTTATCATAATTTTAACGGTTTACCTAATAGAATAAGAAGTCAAATTGGGAACTGTTTTAGTAGCTGAATTCTATTATACTATACTACTTGTAAGCAAAAAAAATGGTTAATTGATATATTTAGAGGGGGGGGGGACTTTTCAAATAGGGCTTTGATAAAGTGAACTTACTAGTAAGCGGAAAAAGATTTGGGAAAGAAATAAAATGTGACCAAAGTAGACGAGGATTCTGTGTTGCGATGGATGAAGTTTGTGTCGTGATATATTCACTAGCTTAAGAAAAAATTACGCTTAACTAGACCCCGACGCAGTGGATGAAGTTTATGTATTTTGATATAATCACCGGCTTAATATATTTTTTTTAAAGCAAGATAAGAATTCGGTTCCCTAAACAAGCCTAGAGGAATCGAGAGACCGGACAAGCCGGTGGATGGACTAACCATCATGTACAACCGAAAGTAAACAACAGAAGCAAATGACATAAAAGAAATTACAAAAGCAAATGACATAAAAAAAAAATGTTTTCCTGGACAGAATTTATTTGTAGGATTACCCGACCCGGCCCATTCGATATTTGGATACTTTTAGGTTCAATTGTTAACTTTTAGGACTACTAGAAAGCCCAATGGCAGCATTTGTCCCGCCATAGAATTTGGGTCCATATGAAAGTAGGCAAATAATTCCAAGTTTATGCACCCGATTACACCGGTGTAAAATCCGACTCAGGCGGGGATCTGGGTCGGGTTCAGCATCCATTTTTGTGGCTCTTCCGGTTCGATTGGCCAAACTGAGGGTTTGGTGGCTCCGTTTTGAGGGAGTTCCACATAATCCGAACTTAGACCTGTCATTCGGGTCGGGTTTGAGTTTGAGTTATTTGGGTCTCAGGTAAATCGGATTTCGGATCAATCGGTTTAGCGGTCATTCCGAGTCGAGCCAAACTAGGCTTGTCCTGGGTTCGGGTCGACACACCGGGTCAAAAAACTTGAAATTTTTGAATATTTTTTTAAAATATTAAAATTAAATCAAAATTAAATTGTAAGATAAATATGTCAAAATTAAACTAAATAATATTATAATTAAATTTATAAATATCATTATAATAATATTATTATATTAATATTTTAAGCATAAAAAATCATATTTATACAAATAAGTGTTCTAAACATACTATAATTATAAAATATATAAGTTATTTAAATTATGAGTGACCTTAACGAATACAATTGCATGACGAATTTGTGTGGGGTCAATCTGTGGTACCTTTGTGGCGTCTCCATAGTGCTGACTCACCGGGTCGATTTTGACCCAATGGGTTACCAGGTCTTGACCCTAAAAATCCCTAGTAATTCGGGTTCGGGTCGATTTCGGATCCCGGGTCAAAAACACCGGGTTCAAACCCGTAAAATTATCGGGCGTGCGGGTCAGGTCATGTTTTGACAGGTCTATCCGAACTTGATTTGGATCACATGAGTCTATCTCATTCTTTAGACTCACCAAAAGTCATATTATCATATGCCACCTTATTTCTGCTTTGCCGAACTTTAAGCAGCCAGCAGGGTAATTAAAAATAGAAACAACATTGTCAATTTGAATATATAATTTCTATAAAACTTTTTTCTCAGCTTAGAACGAACATGAGATGGAAAGTAATGAACAGAAAAATTAGCGATTTCTTGCCTCAAGTAAGCACATAAATTTGATTCCCGTTTCTTCTATTCCCGACTCTTCAAACAAACAAGTAGACCTGGGCAAACGCGGGCCGGCCCACCCGCCCGCTTTATTGGACAAGCTTGGGTAGAGGGAAAAGCCCAAGCGGGCCGCTAAGCCCGGCCTGCGCCCGCAGCGGGCACGAGATTGAGTATGCCAATCTACCCGTTACGGGCGGCCCGTAACGGGTACCCGCCTTTTTTATTAAAATTAATACATATATATATATAGAGGGTGGGTCATGTGTTAACAACCCTTATTGTGTTTTGTGTTAGCAAATACAAGCCATTGATTGATTAGAAATTGATGGATGAGATTATTCCCCAAAATTAATTAATTCTAATATTAAAAGAGAAAAAACTCTCTTTTCCCTCAATACGTGCGCGTGGGATCACAACCCAAATCCCTTTTTCCTCATCTTCATTCGCCTCCCAGAAACCCTTTTTGTCGTTTGAAGAAGACGATCCGGCGGCCACCACTGCAACTTCCAGCGACGCACCCAGACGTACGCTTGAAGGGAGGCACGTCGGCGAAGAAGCAATCGACGACGACGAGTGGAGGATTGGGTGAAGCTGCGTCGAGTTGAATAGCAGAGGCAGTCAACGGTTGCGTTGTGTCTAAATAGCATTCCTCCATCGTCCCACAAATTAAATTGTATTACTGTGATGAATATTTCTTTAATTTTACCGAATATTGATGAATAACTAGGAAAATTGTGATGAATATTGCCAAGGCTGATGATAATGAATCATAAACTTTGATGAAACTTTGCAAAATATATACTCTTTGCAACTTTGGTGAATAATTGATTGAAAGTGATGGATATATGATAAATTTTGTCGAATATTGATGACAACTTGGAAAATGGTGAAGATCAAAAACTTTGATGGATCTTTGATGAATAATTGTGAGATTGTGATGAATATTCCTTGAATTTTGTCGAATACTGATGAATACTTTGAATTCTGCAATTACTCTGTGATGAATATTGCTAAGGTTGATGAATAATTATTCATGGTTTTGATGAATAATTGAGTGACTATGGTGCATATTTCATAAATTTTGCCGATGATGAATAATTGTTGATGCCAATTAATCCAAAATTTCACAATTAATTGAGTGATTGTGGTGCATATTTTACAATTATTGATGAATAATTGAGTGACTGTGATGCATATTTCACAATTATTGTTGATGTCAATTAATCCAAAAAATAGTTACGTCCATGTTTTTTTGCACCTCAGTAGCCAAAATTTCATAGTTACAACGAATACTTGCTTCCCAACATCGAATAGTTCAATTTCTAATTACGTTTTCTAACCCATTACCGGCATCCATCAATGAGTTTCCATCCGATTTTCTTCTTCCTCTTCTTCACTGTCCTCTGATGAAACGTCGATATGATTTTCAAATATTTCAAATAGCAGATTAATTGATAATGATCTTGATTTGTACGACCAAAAATATTTTAAAAAAGAAAATTGGTGAAAATTGGAAAAAAAAATCAACGCTCTCCTTAATTTTCTCACACCCGGTTTTAAGTAGATAACTGTCTGCTTGCATCACACGCTCTACAATTGTGAGAGTGGAGCAGTTATATGGCTGGGTCCCACTTTTTAATAAAAAGAAAATATTAAAATCATTGATTAATCACAGCCTTTCATCTTCATTCAATCAACGGTCATTATTTGTTAACACAAAACACATTAAGAGTTGTAACCATTTGATCCATCCTCTCTCTCTCTCTCTCTCTCTCTCTCTCTCTCTCTCTATATATATATATATATATATATATATATATATATATATATATATATATATATAGACCTGTCAAATGGGTCATTCGGGTCGGGTCACTTTGGGTATCGGGTAAAACGGGTTTCGGGTTTTTCGGGTTGACCCGAACTCGGGTTTGACCGGGTTTCGGGTCGATTTCGGGTTTGTCAATTTTTTCTTTTTTAAATTAAAAAAATCATGATTTGATAATTTTGTGATAAATTTTAATTATATATATAAAAAAAATTATATATAATAATAAATCAACCGGGTCAATCGGGTCACCGGGTAAATCGGGTCAAAATTACCGGGTCAATCGGGTCACCGGGTCGAAACCCAGATTACCCGAAAAATTTCGGGTTTTTCGGGTTCGGGTCGAAAAAAAAATCGGGTCAAAATTTCCGGGCTTGGGTTGGAAATTTTTCGGGTCGGGTCATCGGGTCGGGTTGTGTTTTGACTTTTGACAGGTCTATATATATATGTAATAAATAATATTAATTATTTATTTTTAAAATAAAATAAAAATAGTAACTATATATGCAATAACTATGTATAATTAAATAAACAGTAAGTATATACAGCTAATTATTAAAACAGTAACTAATAGCTAATTACATTTATAAAAACAGTAACTATATAGCTAATTACAAATATGATTGTGTGATTAAATATATAAAAACAACTAATTTCCTATATATTATATATATATATGTAATAAAAACCTAATTAGGGTAACTTTGATAAGAAAAAATGAATAGGTTTGCGTGTACCCGCGGGCTACCCGCACCCGCATTCGCGGACGGGCTTAGACACGACTTCCAACTCATTAAGCGGGCTTAGTCCGGCCCGCGTCCGCAACAACGGGACAAAACCTCGGGCAAAGCCCGTCCCAAGCCCGACCCGTGCCCGCGTTTACCCGGGTCTACAAACAAGGCCTCAGTCACTAACAAGGTGAATTTTTTATAATTTTTACATAAGAGTTGAGAATATAGCCCACCAAAATGTTTAAAAAAAAAAAAAGCATGAAAAAGTCTAAAATAACACAAATCATACACATTCGAATCAACTAAACTGCAAATCTACCATCATCACTAAAATTCGTCCAATTAACTTCAAATCACCAAAATCCAAAACCTTATAAATAAATTTTTTTTGTCTTAATCTAATTCAATCGGGTCAAACAATTCTACCTCTGGATCATATACTATACATAACCTATTTATGGACTTGACTCACTCACTTACAAGCAACTCTATGTTTTCAAAGTGCGGAAGGTTAGAGTTGAAGGGATCGATGGGAAGGATTACATAGCCTATGAAGCATCGAAGATCTAGACATTATGGGGCTCCCTAAAATGTGGGAGTTCCCTAGTTTTCCCAGCTCTTCTGTTGGTTGTCTACAACCTTTCAGAATTTCAAAGTGCGAAGGCTTGAGGGCAATGCTGCAAGGAATGCAATATTGCACTTCACTTTTGAGGCTAACCTTGTGCGAGTGTCCTAATTTGGATGCACTACCGAGGGTCATGCTTGCTCTCAAGTGTCTGCAAGAATTGAACATTGACGGTTGTCCTCAGATAACACGAAGATGTAAGAAAAATGTAGGAAGCAATTGAGATCTTATCTCATATACCGAGAATCTGCATCGATCATCCAGTCATCCTAAAGCAACCTCCTCTGGCCTAGCAAATATAAATTGATAAATTACTTTTTCCCAAAGCCCCTTTTTTGCATTTTTCTCATTGGAAATTGATAAATTATTTCTTTGTAATCATACTTTTCTATCTTTTCATAGCTTAATATTTTACATATACATATGCATTGTACATTTGTACTTATTTCTTCACACACAGTAAAATCACAAGCAGCAAGTGTACACTACAAGCTCATACATAGATAGCGATTAATTCGCAGATGATTGTTCAATCGGCTGGTGCTAAGCTAATGGCTTTCCTTGCAGAAAAGTGTTGAACAACGCGAGTGTCCTCTCAGGTTGCGACAACACAGAGTCGTGTCCTCCTCCTCTTACCGTTGCAAAAGATAATATGTCGCCGTAAGCTTGTGTCCACCCACCCACCTGTTTAAAACGCACAAGTCGAAAGCATTAACAATCACACGTATTCAGATCGATCAATTCGATTGTTTTCTGAGGCAGCTGAATTCCAACCTGTTGATTGTGCAACCAAGACTTGTATGGCACAGTCATGTTGAGTCCCAATCGCTCCGCTAGCCCTTTCGTCAGGATTCGTGTGGCCATAAGTGGTACGGTCATATCTTGATCTCCACTAGACAAGTAGTTATTCAATATTCATAGTCATTATATGCCAAACTTGAAACAAAATGACACTTCCAAATCTTACTTGAAAACCATGACTCGAACACCGCCCTCTACTAATCTGCCTAGATGAGGGATCGTCGACACAAAAAAGTCCTTCGGGTCATATCCAATATCGCTGCAAAGAAAATGAACACAAACCGCTGAAATAGCTTAGAAAAGAACTCTGGGGTCAGAATGTATACACTCTTTTCCCTAACAAGTCCAGAGAGTGTTACCCAGAACAATAGGACACATGAACCATGTGGTAACAGGCCACACAGAAGGAAAAAGAGTTAGTAAATAAGCAGATAAGAAATCAGAAAAGAAGCATCGGCTGAATTACAGATTCTAACAAGACTGAATTACAAGACACAAGACCAAATACCGATTCTAACAAGACTGAATTACAGACCTATAGTCAGTGCAATAACTCCATTGATCGACTCCGACAATCTTGGCATGGAGGGCTTGTTGGACATCCTTTCTGTTGAAATATTTGGTTATTTCAGAGTACACACATACATCTGGTTGATACCCCTGCCACCGTTACAAGATAAAAATGGAGTTGCGAGGTTGCGGAAAAGGCATGATCATAGTAAGGATAGGAGTAATCTTTGCCTGGGGAGAGGACTTGGATAAGCAAACGTCGTTGAGAACATCTGATACACCCACAAAGTTGCCGATTTCTTCGATGACTTGATTGAACACCTGGTCGAGCCCCATTACTCAAGTTAGTGAATAAGGCTATATATGGTACTTTGAGGAGTAATTAAACCGCTTTCGAGTAAGTACCTGCAAGCAAGTAGACGTGTTGCCTTGGAAAAATTGTCTAAAGATGTTTGAACCATTGCAGAGTGTATTCATCATAGAGTAGGTAGAGTCCGATATCAATCCATGCGACCATAAGTAGTCTCCTACCATGTTAAAATCAGTGTCGAAATCTAGGAGCGGGTTTCCTATCTGTTACAAAGACCCACAAATTCAATTCCTATAGATCCAGAAATGAATTTAAATTCACTTAGATTACTTCTCTTTACTTACTGCTATTCCCTTGAGCTTCGACTTAAGCGTGGTTTCCATCACGAGATTAGCCAGTTGTGGTACATAATGCCCTGCGTAGCTCACTCCGCTTATGAAGAAATCGCTATTCTTGTATTCAGGGTATCGCTCGAGCCATCCGAGTAGGAAATTGAGGCTGTCTCGCGCTGCATTTCATTCATTCAATCTTTGTAAATCCATGATTTAGCTATGAGGAAATTAAAGCCAATGTTAGGATATGATGTGAACCTGTGATTTCATCATTGGTGAAGTTGTTGAATGACTTGTTTAGCGAATATGAAAACCCAGCTCCCACCGGGGAATCCAAGAATAACATGTTAGCTTCTGTAAGATTGAAAAAATGCTACACATGTTAGCCTAGACCAGTATCACCCACTTATGTACAAGGCTTGGATTCACTTTATAATCGAGTTCGAAATTAGTACCTTGATTCCAACTAAAATGATTTCTCAACAGAACTTCTCCCTTTGGTTTGAAAGGTCCGCGCCCATAGAAGGCACCTGAAACAGAAGAGCAACCCGGCCCTACAACAACAACAACAATATAAACAGAAACAATATCCAAAAGCCGGAGGAGTTACCAAAGACGCGAACCTCCATGGAGCCAAAGAACGAGGGGCTTGGTTTGAGGGTCGGTCTCAGCTTCAACAAAGTAGTAAAACAAAGATCTTTGTTGATGGGCATCCACTGCAATATACCCCGAGTATTGGCTGAACTTTACGGGAGGTTGCCCTGGTAAGGCGGCGATCTTATCGCCCTTGGACGAAGCTAAGCCTTTCGGAAGGAAGCATGTTTGAACTACAATTGAAAGACTTATAGCCGTGAAGACGAACGCAAGAGATGACATGATTATATATAGACTGAATCCTTAAGAGGCACACTGAGATAAGCGAATGACGATCGACTTATGTATATATTGTGATTAAGATCGAAGTGGGAAGATCACTAGATCATTATAGCGTATGCTGCAACTATGATTGTTTAAAGTTTAAACTACAATCGGATGCCATTTTGGCATTTTCTAAAGTATTGTTCAAAGGCTTATCTTCAAATCCTTATCTATTCAAGTGCTTGTCAATTTGAACGAGGAAAGTGATGCGGGGCTTTGACTCAAAATTACGACGTTGAGTGTGTGCAGGTCCGATCTTGCATAGTTCTCTTATATTCAGTCTCTTAGCGTATTTAATTAATCTGTTAAATCACGGTGGGTCATACGACTATACGCACGCTCAAGCGCATACACGCTAACCAAGTCGAGTAAAACCAATCTACCTCCGCAATCGCGATCGAATCTTCTTTCAAATCTACTAGTGACCGGCGTGGAAATTGTATAGGTTGACTGAATAATTAACAACTTGTTGATTAACTTGTACGTAAGATTCAACAATGGCGGCCGTACGTGAATTTGCCGATTGAACTCCTTCGAAAGCACTCACTGAATTCTCTTACATAAACAAATTGCAAAGTAAGTGATTTTTGAAACCGACTAGTCGAAAGTATATTAACCGGAATATGGGTTGGATTGAAATCGAAGCTTTTGCCAATTTTATTCAATCTAATTTTATTGAATGCATAAAATATTTAAATACACATGAAATCCTAAATTAGGATTGGTCGGCCCATCCTTCACGAAAAAAATAGACTTGTCTGACTTAATCCTAATATAATAAAGTAAATAAAATTCTATCTGGAAAAGAGGATAGAAATAAATCTACTTGGTGGACAAGGAAACATAAAAGATAGAATTTTCTTAATCACCTTATTTATCATAACATATAAAGATAAAAACTAATTAGATATAATATCAATTAGTTGGAAAGCCAACATTATTCCTAAATCAATATAATGCTTAGATGATAAACTAATTATAGAAAGATGGGTAATCTCGTCCAAACAGTGAACAATTGCAAATATGACGATTTTCGGCCATGTTTGAGGTTGATTCTGAAAAAACCTTCAACATCAAAGTTGTAGATATTTTCATCCTCGTTCCAACAAGGTATGGTACGATCTAGTCCGATCAATATGGACTCCGAACGGCCCATTTTACTGAGTTGTTACAAAGTTGTCAAATCTGTTATGATCCAAAACTTGTGCATAAGCCCCATTTGCATCCTTTGACTTTCTTTCCATGATGGAGCCTTTGTTAGGAGTCTTTAGAAGCACATACTCTTCCTCCAATAGTTCTCGAGCCGATCTTGACTCTTCGTCTGGGTCAAGGTCATTGTTTGACCCACAAAAGCTCATCCTTGACTACATCAAAAAGAATACTTTATATTGTATATCTATAGTTACCAAAGATGAATTGCAGACTGGCCATGTACTCGCGCAGGGGATGGATGTACAAGTGTACAACAACTCCTAAATGGGAGAGGATGTCTTGACAGCCACAAGATTTATGATGCTATCAGAATGAGGAGTCCATTAGTTGACTGGGTGAGATGCTTTGGACTGGTGCACACTCATGTAAATGGTCATTCGTGGTTTGGGTTGCTGTTCGAAAACGACTTCAAACTAGGCGTATCATAAAACATCGGATGGGTGTAGATGATGCTTTGTAACTCCTATGCAAGTTAGAGGAAGAGTCTGAAGGCCATTTGTGGTTTGAATGCCCAAAAATTCTGGAAGCACGGGATCATGTATGGGCATGGATCGGTTTGCCAAATAGAGATGGAGGGATTGAAGAGTGGCTCCTTTGATTTGCACGGGAGAACAAAGCAATGCAACAGACACCTATCTTCTGAGCATGGTTGTTGGTTTTCTGTGCGTTTATATATTTCACTTAGATAGGAAAGGAACGAAGTTGTGTTTAGAGGTGAAACGTGTATACCCAAGTCTTGGGCTCAACATGTAATTGAAAATTGTAAATCACGTATAGCCTTAAGGTGCAAGTCACCCAAGGACCTTAGGAGGGTGAATAGAGTAACTAGATAGTCGAGCTACGTACGCAAAGGCGTTAGGAGAAGTTAGGGGGTTAGTGAGTTTGTTGGAGGAAGAGCGAGTTGTTTTTTGGGAACTCTTCACATCGGGTAAATAGGTATGGTTTTGGGGCCATTTGCAAAACTAACCCAAAAACCCGGTTGGGTTGCACCCCCTATCCCCTATCCATATTAATTGCAAAAAGTTAGTCCAAATCCTTTAAAAATTGCAGCCCAGCCGGTTACGATAAAGGGAGAGACCGGTTGCATTTATGGATGATAGAGAATGAGACAAGTGGATGGAAGGGAAATTGACAGTTTTTTTAAAAAAACCTGTCATCTCAAGGGGAAGGGGAAGGCCAAAGGGTTGCTATTTCCCTCTCCCTCTCTCTTAAATTTGAAAACGGAAGGAAGAAGAGGAAGGAGTTCGAAGAAGAACAAGAGCAAGTCTGCAGATTTGAAAACGGAAGGAAGAAGAAGCGGACATTAAACAAGCAACAGACACCGCATACAATTGGGGAAGGCTTGCTCTTGTTTTGACGAGGGAGGGGGATAGAAGGGAAATTAGGGGAAAATAACAGTTGGTCTTAAACATTGGGTAAAATTGGGGAAGGCTAATGGAGGAAAATGCATATATTGGTTGTAGTTAGATGGGGAAATTGGGGGAATTGAAGACATTGGAGGAATTGAGGGTTTGGGGGGAATAGGGGAAATTGGAGGAATTGAGGATTTTGGAGGAATTGGGGAAATTGGGGAGCTGTTGGGTGGATTACAACATACTAGGAGTAGGGCGAGTTGGAAATGTTTAATGTTGAGATACCTTCGAACCTTTAACGAATTTGCCGACACTTTGATTTCTGTCATGTTTGTAGTAGTCAAATGTCATGTTTATAACTCTAACTGTCATGTGTGTCATGTTTGATGCCTTCGTCCTTCCCCTTCGTTCTGATGGCTTTTCCAGGTCAATTTGAGGCGAGTGGAGGCTGGATTTGGATTAGAGAAGGTGGAATCGAAGTGGAGGAGCCCTCGCAGAGGCTTGGTGAACCACTTTGTTTTTTTTGTTGATGAATAAACAATATAACAACTTTACACTCAATGTTTCCCTGGTTCTAGTGTCGCCCTCCACCCTAAGCCCATACGGTAAAAAGAGAGAGGACAAAGGGGATAAGACAGAGACAAAGACAGAGGGGGGAAGAGTGACGGTAATGGGGCATTAATATAATTTGAATTAAATCTTAAGTTTCAGAGAAAAACCATTGAAGAAGAAGCAAATGGACTGGGGTTTATTTGCAGTTTGACGTGTAAGCAGTTAGTTTTAACTGGACACCAAAAGTAAAACGACATGCCACCTATTGGAACCGACTAGACAAGAGTTATTGGAGAAACAGATTCACCATCGACTTCGGATAGAAAATGGGTAAGTTTGCTTTCGATAAAAAAAAATGAGAGAGAGAGAGAGAGAGAGAGAGAGAGAGAGAGAGTATGCAGAGGAGAGAGAGGACATGAGAGAGAGAGGAGTGAAAAAGAAAAGTAAAGTTGCAGATGAGAGAGAGAGATTAGTGAGTATAAGACAGAGAGAGAAAAGTAAAAGAAAGTCTGCAGTGGATAGAGAAAGCCTGTAGAGGAGAGGAGTGTGTGTGTGTGTGTATGTGAAAAGAGAAAAGTAAAGTTGCAGAGGAGAGAGAGATCATTGGGGATAGGACAGAGAGAGAGATGGAAGGGTCCTCTCTCCTCTGCAACTTTACTGTTGCTGTTTCACTTCGAAGAAGAAGCAATTGAGTAGGGGTTTATTTGCAGGTTGACATGTAAGCAGTTAGTTTTAATTGGACACACAAAGCAAAACGACATGACACATATTGGAATCGACTGGACATCAGTTATTTGAGAACAAATTCACCATCGACTTCAGATAGAAAATGGGTAAATTTGCTTGAGATTTGAGGGAGACACCTCTCACATAACCTTTATCGAAAGCAAACTTACACAGTTTCTATCCGAAGTCGATGGAGAATCTGTTTCTACGATAAATCTTGTCCGGTCGATTCCAATATGTGTCATGTGATTTTGCTTTGGGTGTCCAGTTCAAACTAACTGATGACACGTCAATCTGCAAATAAACTCCCGCCCAATTGCTTCTTCGAAGTGAAAGAGTAACAATATCTTTTTATGCCCCCTCACTGACACTCTACTGATCTCTCTCTCCTCTCATACTTCACTTTTCTTTTTCACCTCTCTCTCTCTCTCTCCCTCCTGCCCTTTCTCAATTGCTTTTTCTCTCTCTCTCTCCTCTGCAGATGGGACTTGTTTTCCCCTCTCTCTCTCTCTCTCTCTCTCTCTCTCTCTCTCTCTCTCTCTCTCTCTCTCTCAGGCCAGGTGTCACACATTGGAAGGTTGCACCCCCCCCCTCCCTTACCTGCTACCGGCTCCAAGGGTTTCCCAATTATCCGGTTTCACCCAATTATAAACCGGGTTTGGTTAACCTTGCAATACTTCCCTTTTTTGGGTTACTTTGTGCATTTTCCTCTATGGTTTTGCGCGTCATTGACGCGGGTATATGACTAGTATATTAATTTAAACCAAAGCATCTACATCACGTGTTGTCTCCTCGTGCAAAGTTATTTTTAGCAACATTTATATTGATTATATTTAGAAATAGCTTTTTTGCAAATATATATTTGATATATTTTATTTATATTTTCATTTATATAATATATTTATAGATATATTTATATATTCATATATCCTATTTTTATCTAATATTAATTACACAATATCATTTCATGAGCTTCATCGGAAATTTAGCTTAACTAGCCACATATATGTCGGGTAGATAGATAACCCATAAAAAAATCTACGAAGTACTGGATAAAAAATAAAGATAAAAATAAAGTGTTTTTAGAGACCTTATACTCTTGACATCTATGGAATTTACAAGTGTTTTTTTTAATTAAGTTTATTTATATGGGTGATTCTATGTTAATGTCATACATCATTGTGAATTTAAACAACGAGTTGAATATATTTTAAAAATAAAATTATATAGTCTGTTTATTTTATATGAAGTATTATTTTTCGTTGTAAGTGATCTTATTTACACTAAAGTAAACTTTGGGTTTTAAAATTATTTATAAACTTGGTTTACTAAAAAGGATTAAAATGTATATAAACTTGGTTTAAATTATTTTTAAATAATTTAGAGAGTAAAATAAATGAAAAATTTGGGAAGTGTCCATAATATAGGTAAAATTAGCACCTAGGACATTTTTTATGTGAAATTAGAAAAGTGTCAAAAATGACAATTTTGCCCCTACCTTATCTCCTACCTATTTCATTTCACGCACCCTCACTCTCCAAACTCTCCTCTCCCATGACTGACTTATGGAGGCCTAGCTCACCTTCAATGACTTCTCCATCTTCCTCCGCCCTAGCTCTCCAATCTCTCCTCTCGCCCTCGCCTCCCGCCAGTCACTCCCCTGTCGAAACTCCGAAACCGAGCACCTGAACACCGAGATTTCAACCAGAAGTGTTCGACCCATCCGCGATTCAATTCAGATCTCAGATTTGGTGGCTTTTCTCTTTTCTCTTTTACCCTGCTTGTTGCACGTACAGGCTTACACAATTGAGTTGGAAGTGGAACTCAACCAGTTAAGGGACGAGAATGTACAACTTAAACAAGCTCTGGTAAGCGCAATAGATCTCTATAAAAACAGGGACATAGACATTGTAATCACTATAAAAACAGGGACATAGACACTGTCACCACTATAAAAATAGGGTCATAGACATTGTAACCAAAAGAAAACTCAATGACAAAGGAAACGCAAAACCTATAGGGGCTAATGAGAAGCCAAAATACATACGGTGATAGTTCTCCTCTATATGAATGGATAAGAGGGTCTTAAAAGCTGTAAGCAAAATAAAAACAGGGTTATAAACACTGGCACCACTGTAAAAACAAGTTCATAGACACTGTAATCAAAGGAAAACCCTAAGACAAGGGAAGCACGAACCCTATAAGGGCTAATAAGAATCTAAAATCCTTGTGGTGACAATTCTCCTTTAATATATGAACTAGTACAATTCCCGCGCCATGTCGCGGTTTTTTAAACTAAAATCTTGATAATATAAAAAATAATATTATAAAATATTAATAAAAGTTAAGATAAAAATCATTAAAATATTTGCCATAAATGTATCTTATAAATATCTCAAAAAATTATTTTTAAGAAAACATCATGTAAAAGTATAATACATAAATATAGATATTTAAATCACTTAGTAAAAATAATAATGTCATTGTAACGTTTTAAAAATGTGATGTGGTATAACAGTTATTTAAAGTGATACTATATTGGTTATGGCATACCATCAGAAAAGCGATTTTTTTCTCGAAATATTCACGATTTAAAAAATAATTACAAAAATGGGCATCGATTGAAACAATTTGTCAAAATATTCACGAATATATATAGTAAATGTCATAAAAATTAAAAAGTATATAATTGGTTTGAAACGATAAAAAGAAGGAGAAAATAATAATTAAAGGAAATAAATTTGAGTTAAGCCCAGTAGCTATATTAAATTAAATTCAATGTTTTGAATTAAGCCCAATTGTTAATGGAAAAAGAGAAAAAGGAGAAATAAAAAAAATGAAGGAAAAAAAATAATTGGTCAACATTCCTAAAACTACTCTAAGGTTGACACGTAAGCAAAGTCTTCTGAATTAAAGTTATATATAGATATAGATGTTTTGAATTAAGCCCAATTGTTAATGGAAAAAAGAGAAAAAGGAGAAATAAAAAAAATGAAGGAAAAAAAATAATTGGTCAATATTCCTAAAACTACTCTAATGTTGACACGTAAGCAAAGTCTTCTTAATTAAAATTATATATAGATATATAGATATATATATTGTTAATGAAAAAAAGAGAAAAGAGAGAAATTAAAAAAAATGAAGGAAAAATAATAATTGGTCAATATTCCTAAAACTACTCTAAGGTTGACACCTAAGCAAAGTCTTCTAAATTAAAGTTATATATATATATATATAGATATAGATTGTTAATGGAAAAAAGAGAAAAATGAGAAATAAAAAAATGAAGGAAAAAAAAATTGGTCAATATTCCTAAAACTACTATAAGGTTGACACGTAAGCAAAGTCTTCTGAATTAAAGTTATATATAGATATATAGATATATAGATTGTTAATGGAAAAAAGAGAAAAAGGAGAAATAAAAAAAATGAAGGAAAGAAAATAATTGGTCAATATTCCTAAAACTACTCTAAGGTTGACACGTAAGCAAAGTCTTCTGAATTAAAGTTATATATATAGATGGGTTAGAGAGTCATAGATGTTGTAACCAAAATAAAAACAGGATAATAGACGTTGTCACCACTATAAAAACAGGGTAATAAACACTATCACAACTATAAAAATAGGGTCATAAACAATATCAACACTATAAAAATAGAGTCATAGACATTGTAACCAGATGAAAATCCTAAGACAAGAGAAGCACAAACCCTAAAGGGGCTAATGAGAAGCCAAAATACATGTGGTGACAGATCTCCTCTAATATATGAATGGGTAAGAGTCATAGACGTTGTAATCAAAATAAAAACGGAGTCATAGACATCGTCACCACTATAAAAACAGGGTCATAGACTCATAGACATTGTCACCACTATTAAACAGGGTCATAGACAGTCACCACTATTAAACAAGGTCATAGACACTGTCACCACCACAAAAACAGGATCATAGACACTGTAACCAAAGAAAAACCTTATAAACGTTGTCACCACTATTAAAACAGGGTTATAGACACTGTAACTAAAGAAAACCATACGACAAGGAAAACACAAACCATATAGGGACTAATGAGAAGCCAAAATATATGTGGTGACGGTTCTCCTATAATATATGAATGGGTAAGAGAGTCATAGGTGCTGTAACCAAAATAAAAACAGAGTCATAGACACTGTCACCACTATAAGAACAAGGTCATAGACACTGTCATCACTATAAAAACAAGGTCAAAGACAATGTAACCAAAATTACAACTTCAAGTGTTAATAGTGTTTTTACCAACATAAAAACAGTGTCACCACAAGTGTATCAAGTGTTGTCACCATAAGTTTATCAAGTGAAAGAATAACCAAGTGTTATTAGTTATGTCACCAAGGTAAAAATAGTATAATCACCACTGTCATCAAGGAAAACCCCTAAGACAAGTGTTAGTAGTGGTGTGACTAATAGCAAGACTACAAAACTCAATGATCCTCGCCAAAAAAAAAATTGTCAACCGAAGGAAATGATTAAATGGGCAACAGAAGCAAAATGGAATTGAACTTAGCCTTGAATAGAACTTTTTGTTTCAATATATAATCACTTTCCAGGGGCACTTTCATAGCTTTAGTCCAAACTAGTGTAATACTCATGCCTTAAAGGCACGAGATTTTGATTCGTTTCAAATTGAACATCATTCTATATATCTATATAATACTAGATCAATATATACTTATTTACAAGAAAAATAATATGTATAAAGTATTTTTTTTAATTTATAAATTAGTTGGAAAGAGATATAGTTTTTTTTTAAATGATTTAATAAGGTAAAGTAGTAATAAAATTCAAAAAAACCACCTATTATAATTTGAAATACATTTTTTTTTTTGATAAGGTAATAATTCGAGGGCCAGACAAGCCTGACTCCTCGAGAGGCCGACAAAGTCGGCAGACGGCGAACCGTCAAACATACAACCTACAATAGAATGGTGCAATACAAGAGAAGGCAAGCAAACATATCTAAGTGACCAAACGAACCTAACCCTAAAACGTTGGGGACAACATAGACTACAATCCGACACCAAGCGCCATAAAACAATGACACAGCTGGCCAGCAGTACATCAGGAGTCCCTGTGGACGGTGAAGACGAACCTCCAAGGAAATTTCCGGATCACGGAGTCGCCTCGATACACACCGCCTCGACCCCAGTCAGACCCGATACCGGACGCCAGAGCCCCAACTAAGAAAAGGAACGCCACGAACACCCAGAGAGCCTTGCGGGATTTTATAAGGCCCTCGCAGGATTTTTATCAAGCCCTTTCGGGAGTTAATTTAACCCTTTCGGGTGGGTTTGAAAATGTATATATATTTAGTCATATAAAAGAAAATAACTAAATATATATAAAAATAAAACAGCTTGAATTTTTTTTTTGAATCCCAATTTGAAAAAGGATTTTTGTGTGCAGATCAGATAAAATTGATGCAAAGCTGTGGAAATTTGTTTCTCAAAATTGGGCAAGGAGAATGATGGAAAGGGGAATATGAACCCACAACATCAAAAACCCCAACCACAAAAGAGTTTTGAACGAAACTCAGAGAGCGATTTTCAGATTAGGGTTGTCTCGATCTGTTTTTTCGTCAGGAGCGACGTCGAAATACGGCGACGCTACTGTGGTGCAGAGGTGACCGGAGTCGGATAGAGCGGTCGAAGCCGAGGTAATGGCAGCCGAAGCTGAGGTTAGGGCTCCCTCTCTCTAGAATTCTATAATTTGAAATACATATATATAATTATTATCATTAGGATAAAATTAAAAAGGAAAATATAAGCTATCATATAATGATAAAAAAAATCATAAGCACATGATTGTGCGAATACTTTTGAAGTTATGTAGATATACATAACTTATTCATTATTTTCATGAGAAAGATGGCTAGAAAGAAGGAGAAATAAATAGGGAAAATAAAGGTAAAATGGTAAAAAAAAAAGTGATATAAGGCGCCTCATCTAAGATATAAAATAAGTAATGCTTGTAAGTCTTAATTAACTTTTACAATAAGTAAATTGTAAAAAAAAATGGCTCTAATTGATTTTTATAATTAACTTTTGAAATCTAATATTCACAAATTAATTATTTTTACTAACTTTATAAAAAAAATTGTAGTTCTTAAAATATTGAAATTATAATAAGGGACATCTAGGGTGTATAAAATAAATATAGATGTAAAATATTCATTTTGGGGATAAATATTTTTTTGTTCGATATTGGAAGCCAAACACCCAAAATTAATCATAAAAGAGTGTTTATTTATTTATTTTTAAATGATAATATATGCAAATTTCACATTTTCTTTTCTCATAATTCTTCAATTATTGTTTGTAGATCTTAAAATGTTATTTTTTGTATTCCAATAGTCATTTAAGATGTTTGAAAAAATGTAATTTATCTCTAAAAAATCTTTAATCGTAAAAATTAATCATAAAAGAGTGTTTATTTATTGTAAAATATTCATATATAAAAGAGTGTTTATTTATTGCAAAATAACGGGAAATCACGAGTTGATTGAGGCGTGGCGATGCCGTTTGAATCTGAATCACAACTCGGATCCGGCTCCAATTTTGCCCGATCTGCGCTGTTTCTTCCTCGGCGGCTTCCACTCGTGAAGGACGGATGAAGGGCGAAGGAGGCGGCGTAGAGGAGATGGGGATGGAGGCGCGAGGAGGCCTCGTAGACAGATCGGCGGGAAGGGACGACGGAAGAAGATGACTGGAAGGAGGAATTGAGATCGATGTCGGACTGGGATTGAATTGGAGTAGCGCAGGAATGTTGAACGAGGACGAAGAAGGGGATTTGGTTTGGGGAAGAAGAAACGGAGGGTTACAAATAAAGAAAGAGGTAAAAGGGGATTGTGAAAATATTTCGGACAATTGCTAGCAAAGCCAAAATCCTAGGACAATTTCTAAATGAGCTGTTCTAAAAGACCTTTGGGCTAAATTTCAACTAAAATAAAATCCAGAAAAATTAGAGACTATTTTACAATATTTTAAATGTTACAAATTAAATCGAAACAAAGAGAAAATGTTAGTGATTTTGTAAAATAAAATTGCTTTTGAAAAAGACTTCAAACTATGCAGTCACATTAGGTATATAAAAAAACAATCGTATTATAATTTAGGGCAAAGAGGGGAGAATATGAGATTGTATTCAATTGCATTCTCTTGGTGTCACCACCGGTACAATATATAGCGATAAACTCCTTAGGCTCCAAGTAATAGTAAATCTATCTATAGACAAAGTTCTATCTAAGTAAAGTGTATATTTTGTACATCCACATAATAATAATAATAATATTATAACACTCCCCCCTGGATGTACATTCTTTGTTCCTCCAGCTGCCTCGTTAAAAACCTAGCCAGGAAAACCCAATGGGACAAAACCATAGCTTAGGGAAAAAGAGTGCAGCCTTCCACGTACGCTCTTGTTGTACTGCCTCGTTAAAAACCTTGTCAGGAAACCCAGTGGGACAAAACCTGATCGAAGGAAAAAAGAGTGCAGTGCGTGTATGCTCCCCCTGAATTCAACATCCTTCTCGAAGTCTTCTCATTCTCCTTAATGTCGCCGTCTTCATGAGATTATGGTCGAATCTCAACATTGTCTTTGATGTGTATAAGCTGGAATGCCTTCGTGATTGACTTTGACGCGCCTGACTTCCATGGATTGGTGTTGAGCTGCTTTGGATGCACAAGCAGAAGGTACTTCAGGACCTAGTGTGCTTTTCATTGTTGACCTGGGAGATCTGATGCATTAAATGGTGCTTAAGCTGCCTCGTTAAAAACCTTACCTTGGAAAAACCCAGTGGGATAAAAACCAAGATTAAGGAAAAGAGTACAACTTTGTATGGTACTTCGGGACCTAATAAAATGTCACCACTTTCACAATTATAGGTAATTAAGGTACTCTAATAAGACTCTTTAATCAACTGTACATGACAGGACTTTGATAATAATGCTTCAGGCATTTTCAATCGATCCTTTCCATTTATATGGGTATGCACTTACAACGTTCGTCATTTACATTTGGAGCCAAAATTATATTCACTTCTGGTGAATACATTCTAATGTAACCTTTAATAGGCCTTTGTCCAATCAATTTGGCTTTATATTTTCCTTTGTACAAACACCCACTTAAAACCAATTGATACTACACTTTTCAATGTTGGAGCTACAGGTCCAAAAACTTCATGCTTACATAATCCATCTTTGCATGAATTATTTCTTTCTAGAATTTGGGATATACCATGTATCCTTGTGAGGGGAGTTGCCTTGTTAAAAACATATCTTTGGAAAAACCCAAATGGGACAAAAAACAAAGTTAAGGAAAAGAGTACAACTTTTCTCCTCCTCAATTTAACATATAAATCATCAGTTTTATAAAGATATGGTACTCCTGGACCTAATATCCTTTCACAATCTAATGAATTGTTCAATAAACCAATCGCATTACGCTCTTAGCGTTTTGTAAGCTCTAATTATTCTTATCAAGCACTTCAAGTGCAAACTTAGATATGTTTTATCAACGATAATCAATGATCTGGTCATTTCAAGACAACTCATAATCAATTCTAACACTGTCAACATTCATAAAATCTCTCCAGGAGTTTTATACTAGTGGACATATCACCATTGTTTGAAGTTACTACTAGAACTTCGATTTGAATCATGCTATCTTTTGCATTTACTAATGCCTTTACTAGCCTGTTTGCTATATAGTTCATTGAACTTTCGGTTCACTTTTCTTCCATGCAACATATTACTTCTTGATCTCCTTTTCCTCTCCCCCTAAATACCGAGTATTTTATCATCTGTGATAAACTCTAGGTATTTGATCATCTATGGAAACCCAATCCTCCATATACATCATCTTTCTTGCTTTACAACAACTTAGTGTAATCTGGGGAGATTTTGGTGTATATACTGAACATGTAAATATCAAATTCTCTACTGGAGATAAATTACAAGAAGGAGAATTTCTTCTATTGTTGACCAAAATCGAATCAAGCTCTTGATATTCATGTCTGCTTATTAACTATTATTGATGACTCTACTGGGTCATTCCATGCGTTAGTAATATCCTAAATGATAATCTCATAAGTAACGACTTCACTTGGTCGATTTAATCGCCAGCTTCTCAATGCTCAACATATCAATTTCATTGATAACATTTCCATATCACATCCATATTGCCAACATGGGTAATCTATTTATTATGTTGGATCCCTCTTTCGACATCCTCAGCTAGGGGAAAATCACTGCTTCTGGCAATTATTAGTCCTCCATTGACTTTTATGATCCCAATTTATCTATCATCACTCCTTCACTTAGAGTGTTTTGACGCTCTTCTAGAGCATTTTTCTCATATGAGTTTATTGCTTGATTATATCAATAGGCCTTCGAGGACTAATTTTGATGCTCTTCTGGAGCTATGTATAAGGTTTAATTATGTCAAGTATAGACTTTATACATATACTCATTAGTCATTTTATCCCGAAAACTTCAGGTTTGTCATATCATCAGATACCAAGCTCTAATCCATTCCAACATTTTCATACGATGATCCATTCATATTTTGGGAGATTACAAATCCAAATTAGGCAAACCATCAACTTTGACTTGTTCTTCCACATTCTCCTTGATGTGGGAGTCGACTCATACATGATTATCTATAATCATTTTCAAAATTATGACGAGTATCCTAACAACGGTCGCGCGCACCGTATCCTCTTTATGTCCTCTGCTAGAGGTAACAATATATATTGCATCTGGCAATGAAAGAGGTTGTTATGAACCATAGGTCATTTAGCTAGCTATTTATTTGAGTTCTACCATACCCAAGTAGATTAAGAACAAAATTCCAAAATAAAGAGTCTTCGGGCTCTCAAGAATAAATTTATTGATTTCACACAATTTAACAAGGATTTGCTTCAAACTCTTCTCCCAAATCATCATTTGTTGAATAAAATTGGCATTATCAACCCATAATTGTTTCTTCAAGAAACATTTCCAATGCATATTCATATACATAAAATGCAAATGCAAATCAAATAGATAAATAAAATAAAGATTCCATGTACCTTAAAATAGCCAAATTGAACTAATAACAAACAAAAACGACAAAGTTGGCAAAATCAAAGGTGTTGGATCATCTAGACACCATAAGACACTCCTTTAATTTATCCATTTCATGAGTGTCTTCTTTTTTATAAGTTTATCTACTTCAAGAGATAACTTTTATTTACACGAACAATATATATAATTCTTCTCATATAAAACCGCATATGTTTATGACATACAAACTCTTAACAAAGTTGTTTCTTCTGGAAACAGTTTGAGTTTCGAATTATAAAAAGTAAATTGAGACATATACACCTCACAAGTGAATAACAAAACTAATCTCAATAAAAATAAATATACCAAACATAATTAAAATTTATTTGGTCACTTCTAGTGGATATCAATTCAGATATTTATCACTTGTTTCAAAAACAATATCATTCACAAATAGTATAGGTTCAATAACTATCTCAAATTTCAATTTCAATAATTTCATCGATCATCATCTATGAGAGAAAAAGTCTTTTCTTATTTTTCATGCAATTACTATCGGGATATAATACAAATCAACTTCAAGATACATAAATAATGTCAACTTCTGGTGACCAGGAAACAAACAAGTTTAACCACTTCAGGAGTTTATATTTCACCTTCTATGAAATAAATCATATATGAAATAATTTGCAAGTACAAGATGGAATCAACAATATCATCTTAGCTCGTTACTACAAAGATGAGGCTAATGTTTAATCGATGCATGATGACGTTATTTATTCATCAACTTAGATATCATTTATCATGTATCCGTTCAATATATGGTCAATTTAACCAATAGTCATATCTATATGCATCGTCAACCCCATTCGTACATGATTTTACCAATGCTCTAAATTCTCATATATCAAAGTATATTAGCACTGTTGCATGATTTATGATATAAAATCTACATATGCAATTAATAACGTCATATTGCAATTAGCAGCTAAATGATAATCCATATTTAATGTATGAGATGAACTCATAACACACATATATAATCATTCATGATCAAGAGGCACAAAAATCATAATTCAAATATATGATGTTTAGGCTTATTCAAATATATGATGTTTAGGCTTACCTGACCGCAAGCTCGATTGCATATACCAATATTGAAAAATCAGTCCAGCTCCATCACGAGCCTTAAAGTCGAGCCTAACCCATATAGACTCACTACCAAGTAGAGTTCAATCTTCTAGGATTCGCCTCCTTTTACCATGATATCCTAGTGTGGATCCGTGCATAAATCACTCACATGACACCATCCATCACCAAATCAAAATATTAATAAATTATAATCATGGTTTATTTAAAACATATATCATATAACATAATTCTATCCATCCTTATGTATAAGGCCTTAAACCTTTTGAAATTCTAATTAATCAAGCAAGGAAAGTCAGCGTACCTCTTGTGTGAGCAACACGTAGATAATCATACTCCGAAACAGATTTACAATTTCATCAAAATGTCTTATTTTGATTAACTTTCCAATTGGCGATAATCTATTTTATTCACTATCTACTTCGAGAGATGTGACTTTTCATCTACTTCAGGAGATGATGATAAAAATATAATATACAAACAAACAAACAAAATAATAATCATTGATCATCGCTACATTGATGATATTTTTTGTCTCATCACTACGGGGATGAATTTTATCGATCACATTTAGTGATTTGTAATATCAATTTCTTTACTTTCATCCACTTCGAGGGATGAAATATTTTCTACTTCAAGATACCAATTAAATTATTTATAAATAAAATAATAAATTAGAAAAATCAAATTGCACTCACCTCTACTTACCTCCACGACAGCGCATTCCGGGGATTGATATAATTTATGTATACATCCTCTTCGGGAGATGTGTTTATCTACTTCACTCGCTAAATCTCATCGCTTCACTCGCTAAATCTCATCGCTTCTGGGAAGAGATTTTCCACTCATCGGAACCTTTACTCAGGGACAAAACTTGTAACCCTGGAAGTTTGGGCCTTTTCTGTTATTTATCAGAAAAGTACATGCCAATTCGAAAATTTGATAATTTCAGGGTGGAATTTGTAATTAATCCAAAGTTTGCCCAAATTGGATCGTCTCCTTCGTATGATTTGCAAGAACGAACGGCGACGCGGGACTCGGGTGCTCCTTCGGTCACTTCGGGCTACCGGCACAGGGGGACGGCTTCAGGCCGGGGACGGCTTCAGGCCGGCAACCAGCAATCGACCGGCCGGCAACCTCGACTCCGCATCCAACCATGGATACAGTCTCGTTGCCCTTGAATCTTGCCGCCGGAATCGAAGTATGAACCGCCGATGACTTTCTTTCAGACTCCGCAATCGTCCACCGCCGGAATCGAAGTCATGAACCGCCGCTGCGTCGTCCGACGGTGGAATTGAGATCCAATTACTGCTCTCCGCCGCCGATGCTATCGCACGGTGACGCTGCCTTTAATCGCCGCCTCAATTTGCCCCCCTTTTGTTACATCGAGGGTTGGCACACAACTAGGGTCACACCGAGCGTCGTCGTCTTTGTTCATCGGCACCCCGTGAAACACACGCGCGCCGGGGCTCAGCGACTTCGCCTCCTTCACCGCCGTTCTAATCGGTTACAACGCCTCTTTTTTTAGATCTGAGGGCGGTTTGGAAAGATGTTGTTTGCGAAATTATCCCACCGGGCTGTTGCGAAATTCAGTCTCCATGGATGCTTGATGAATACGATGGTAGAGGACGTGGCTTTCATGGTTTTGGAGTTGAAAAATTAGGGTTTTGCCTTTAGAGGCTATCGTGCTGATAACGTATTATAATTTAGGGCAAAGAGGGGAGAATATGAGATTGTATTCAATTGCATTCTCTTGGTGTCACCACCGGTACAATATATAGCGATAAACTCCTTAGGCTCCAAGTAATAATAAATCTATCTATAGACAAAGTTCTATCTAAGTAAAGTGTATATTTTGTACATCCACATAATAATAATAATAATAATATTATAACAAATCGATCATTTTCATGTTTTTTATTTATTTAAAAACAATAATTTTCATGTTATAAATGTTCTTATCGAATTAAATTCGATAAATGTTTAATTGAGTTTTATTAATTTTGTATCAACTTCATAAAAATAGATCTTTTAACCAGTTTTATAAAAAATAAACATAAATATGTTTTGGAGTAATATTTTGCATTCTTGTAGATTTAAATCAATGAAATGAGCAATATTTTGCATCACATAAATCTCATGTTGACCCCTTTATATTTCCAAATGAATTCATCTTAAAAAATCTCAAGTGAACTTTGACTCCGTGTAATTTCTTAGTGTATCAATATTTCCTATTTAACCCAAGTCTTATTATGGAAAGAGAGATCATTCTCAAAGGAAAAAAAGTGACGTTGCAAAGTTGCAACCCAAAAGGCAAAAAATACAGCTGTTCCCTGCCCAATCTCTGGTGATACTTTTACGATTTTGCCCCTCTCTAAAGTCGGTTTACCGTAACGGTGCTTTTGTAAGTCGGTGAAATACTGAAATATGCATCAGGTAATTAACGCCTTGATTTTGCCCCTCTCTAAAAGTCGGCTTACCAGAACCCTAGCTTCATCCAGATCGATCGCTCGCGCCAGTCCATTCTTCTTCTCTCGAGCCTCTCTCTTCCACTTCCCCTCCCCTCTTTCATCGCCGTGATTTCGTCGTCTCCCGTGCGCGGGAGTTCCTCCGCTGGCTGGTTTGTCTCTCACCGACTCGGCTTACCGGAACCCTAGCTTCATCCAGATCGATCGATCGCGCAAGTCCATTCTTCTTCTCTCGAGTGTCTCTCTTCCACTTCCCCTCCCCTCTTTCATCGCCGTGATTTCGTCGTCTCCCGTGCGCGAGATTTCTTCCGCTGGCTGGTTTGTCTCTCACCGACTCGGCTTACCGGAACCCTAGCTTCATCCAGATCGATTGATCGCGCGAGTCCATCGCTCTCCAGTGTACGAGAGGTGCCCTAGGTAAGTTTTACGCGAGCGATCTAATTTGTCTTCCCTCTTCTTAATTCTTCGCCAATTGGACTTGGTTAGGGCGCTTTGCCGCTAATATTTCAAGTTGCTGTTGTAATGCAGGCGTTATTCGTCTCCATGCTGTGACGAAGCCTTCGCTTCAAGATTCGCCTAATACGCGAGTTTTCCGGCGCCGACATCGTTCGGATTCAGGTTATACTAATTTCTCTTGCACAATTCCGTTGAAATTCCCCGAAATTGGAGTTTTAGGTTTTGCGATTTCAGGATGCTTGAGATTTGGATGTGGTGCTGGATGGATATACGACGGTTCAGTGATCCGAGCATACGCGATCACCACGGAATGACGACGCGTGGGTGCTGCTCTGCATTTGCGAGTAGTGCAATTCCTAAGTTCTACCCCGAAGGTTAAGCCGCTTAATTCCCGTATTCATCTCTCTAGATTTCTCTTATTTTATAGAATCTATGTATTCGATCCCATCGCCTCACTTTCGATGTCGCAACCAACTGCTGCATCCGCACCTGTAAGTGTTCTCCGCTCCCATCCCCTATCTAGAGATATGCGATTTTTTTTCCTACTGATTTTGACGCATTAGACATGAATCTGAATAAACTTGCTTCCTTGTGCAAACAAAATTTTCGTTGTACACTGCTGTTTTTTCATTCTAATTCCTAACTTCCAACTAGTCCTATAGAGTTGCTCTTGTTTTAAGATACATTATTTGATATTTGATATTTGATTGTTTGATTTATTTTTCTTTCTTCATAGTTAAGTGTTGATTAATTTTGCTCCAATATCATCAGCTGCTTACATCCACTTTACTCTTCTGAGCCCTTAATCTGCCTGAACATCATTGATCCGGTCAACTTTACAAGTTTCTCCCATGTTTCTATGCATGTGTAATGACTGTACTAAGACTACTAACTGCAGTTATATGTATGGCTATCTAGATAAGTTAGATGGCACAATTTCTAAAAGTATCAATAAGGGGAACTCTTGTAGGAAGGTCAACATGGCAAACTTTAAAATTCTGTGTTGCTGCTTAATAAATTGTACGTTGTTTGTAAGATCAATATAATAGAATAATAGTCTTGGAGATTCTGCAAGTTGATTGCTCCCAAAATTTGATCTATCAAATTGTCTAAGATGAAAAGAAAAGGTACGTAGAGCAAGGAAGATTTTCCTCTGCCAGATGTTGAGCTTGGCGTGATTTTGGTCTTGACTATTCTATAATGGCTTATCTCTATTACTCAGCTCTGTCTGGTATTCTGCATTGCTTTGGTCACAGAGCGTCGAGCCCATGGAGTGACCATGCTATGTGTGCAACACTAGAAAGTAGAAACATGAATCATTGGTTTCAAGATATATAGTTTTAAGGAAGTTCAATTCTACCTAGCATTATTGTTTTTACTTAATTTTCTGGAGCGTTTGAGATGACTGACTTCAATGTAACTCTTTGATCATCATATCATCATCATCATATCATCATTATCATCATCATCAATCATCATCATCATCATAATATTATCATCACATCATCATCATCATTATCATCATCATCATATCATCATCATATCATCATCATCATATCATCATCATCATCATCATATCATCATCATCATCATATCATCATTATCATCATCAATCATCATCATCATATCATCATCATCATATCATCATCATATCATCATCATCATCATCATCATAATATTATCATCACATCATCATCATCATCATATCATCATTATCATCATCATCATCTCATCATCATTATCATCATCATCATCTCATCATCATCATCATCATCATTATCATCATCAATCATCATCATCATCGTCATCATCATCATCATCATAATATTATCATCACATCATCATATCATCATCATCATCATCATCATATCATCATTATCATCATCATCATATCATCATCGTTATCATCATCATCATATCATCATCATCATCATATCATCATATCATCATATCATCATATCATCATCATATCATCATCATCATCATCATATCATCATCATTATCATCATCATCATCATCATAATCATCATCATCATCATCATCATCATCATCATTATCATTATTCCATCTTATAATTATTATTATGATTGTATAAATCGTGCCACTTTGAATATTATAATTATTATTAATGTTAAGGTTGATAATATTATTTATTTATTTATTATTATTATTATAAAAATTATTTATTCCATCTTATAATAATTATTAATTATAATTGTTAAAATTATTTATTCCATCTTAAAATTATTATTATTATTATTATTTATTATTATTATTATTATTATTATTATTATTATTATTATCATGATTGTAAAAAATAGTTTCATTTTGTGACTTATTTTCCATCTTGTGATTTTACGAGGTTATCCTTCAAGTTCCTGCCCAAGTGAAGTCCTTGTAAGTTGTAACCTAAAGAAAACTAGGCGGGGTGGTCCTTGTCTCCTTCCAAGTTGTGCTCAATTTGACAATACAAATGAGGAACATTTTGTTTTCTTACCCTAATTTTGTTGTAAACTATTTTTTAATTATTTAATCTGACTACAGTTTCTGTTTTGTTCCAGGCAAAGGATCCACACCTTCAATACAGCAGAGCTCTTTGCGAAATTTGCCCTCAGGTTATCAAATTTTCTAGGTAAGAACAATTCCCAATCCAAGTTGTATATTTGAACTAAAGTTACTCCGTATTGTTTATGCAAGATCAGAAGTGAAGCATGATGACTAGGAAAAATGGACCTTGTGGCTTACATCTTTATCAAGCTGAAGCTAGTGAGGTAACTTCTACTGCTCTGTACTTTGAACTTTACATGTCTGTAGAATGTTAACACTTGTTACATCCCTATTATTTCTTCCAATTTACAGCATTCCAACGTTTTGACATAATTTTATTTTGCAAGGAGAATTCTGTTTTTTCTCGAAATTTTCATTTTATTTATTCATTTATTTATGTAATTATGTTCCATCTCGTTAATTTATCAGATATCCAGCAAATCCCTGTCTCAAGTGATGACCATGGCATCTAAACAAAACTAGGCTAGGTGATCTTTCTCTCCTTCACGTATTTGCTGGATTGCAAAGATAAATTTCGAACATTTTGGCTTATTTCCCTGATTTCGTTTTGAAATAATGTTGATCTTTGTTATTATTTATCTCATTATGACAGCGGCTTTTATTTTGGGTAGATGGATGGAACCACCAACACCTTCAATACAGGATTAGGTCATATTTGCTCTCATTGAGTCGTTGTAGTATATACTTCAATATAATATTGATTTTTTGCTTCTAATAGTTAATAGTTCTTTATTTAATTTTGAAGGTAGCAGATTTTGTGTGCTTAGGAGAGGTGTAGAGATTGAGACAATGTCTTGCATTCTTCTCTTTCAGTGAGCTAAAAATCTTCTGAAATTTCAATCCATGGGGTCTTATTTGGATTTAGGCCTTCACAAGACAAATGGATCAAAAGTAAACACCTCCACATCCAAAATCTCTACATATTTTTCTTTGTTTCTTTTAATTTGTTGATTTTTTTTCAGTTTCATTTTGTGACTTATTTTCCATCTTGTGATTTTACGAGGTTATCCTTCAAGTTCCTGCCCAAGTGAAGTCCTTGTAACCTAACGAAAACCAGGCGAGGTGGTCCTTGCCTCATTCCAAGTTGTGCTGAATTTGACAATACAAATCAGTAACATTATTTTTTCTTACCCTAATTTTGTTGTAAACTATTTTTTAATTATTTAATCTGACTACAGTTTCTATTTTGTTCCAAGCAAAGGACCCACACCTTGTATAGGTAAATAATAACAATATGTTTTATGGAAGAGAGTTTATAGAGGCAGTGGCGGATTCAAGGGGCTCAAGGTGGCTTTGATAACCCCTTAACCCGAAGGAAAGATGTGTGAATTTTTTTTTACGGGACTCCCGAGCGAGCATCTTCGCCTTGTGCATGAGTCTCCCAACCACCCCTCGGTATCCATCAGGCTTAATTCTGAACTTTCTGTATGGCATACAGACCATTAGAGTCAACCACCACATCTTGCAGTTCCCTTTCCTTGGCTAGCTGCAAACCCTACAACATCGCTTCCACTCTACTGTGGGGGCCTTGGAACCACTTGAATCTTCCTAGCTAGCTACTGGCCTCCTCATTGGATCCCCTCACAATAGTCTCAATCCCACACCCGTTGTCCAACGACATAGCCGCACAGTAGTTGATTTTTATTAATCCCTCCTTCGACATGTACCACCTAATGTAGTCCGTTTCGACTCCTTGAGTAACTCCCTCGTCCCTCTCCCCTTCTGTGTCTCCCTCATGCCTCCGAGCACTCTCCCAGGAACTTTGTATAATAGCTCCTGGCTCCATTACCTCGCCCTCGAACACCCACCTAACACACCTCATACCTTGTTACACACATCGCAGGTAAGTGTGTACGATTTGGTAGATCGCGCACTGCTTGATTCCAGAATCCACTATGATAGATTATATATTGTATAGTGCGCGGGCCTATTGACTCAGGCCCAGTCTTACTCACTTGTAACATATATATATAAACATAATGAGGTATGAAAACCCAAGGAGGATTTTATATCGATCAATACAATTCTACATGGTATCAGACTTTTTCTTCCTCGCAGAACTCTAATTCGATCCACCGCCTCTACCGTCCCTCCCTCCGTCCCACCCCCTTCCGCCACCCCTCTTCCTCTCGACACTCGTCCTAACCGCCACCCTCTTCCCCTTCCGCCGCCCCTCTCCCTCTCGGAACTAGCTCCTACACCACTTGGTCTCACCTTTCCAAAACCCATTTGAAAGCTCATAAGATCCTCCATCATATCGATTCTACAGTCAACCGCCCCACCACCGAAGACGATGATCGATCTCTTCGCTCAACTCGACACCATTGTTCTTCAATCAATCTACAAACATCATCTCCAAAGATCTTTTGACCACCATCCTCGACACCGGCGACAATGCCATGGGTGCCTGGAACAAGCTTCAGAACCTCTTTCAGGACAACAAGTCAACCCGTGTCGTCTACCTAGATCACGAGTTCTCAAGTTGCAAGCTTGCATCTTTCCCGTCAATTTTCGCCTATTGTCAGCAACTCAAAACCTTGTATGATCAATTGGCCATCGTCGACTCCAAACCTAGTGCTACTCGACTCGTCCTCCAGGTACTTTCGGGTCTTCCTTCTGAATACAATGATGCTGCCACCCATAATCAGCAGACCGAACCACTGCCCTCTTTCGAGAAAACCCGCTCTCAGTTGATCTTGGAGGAGACTCGTCTCCACCGTCAGACCACCGACACTGCCAAGGAGAAAACCGCCCTGGTCTCCTCGAGCGATCTGGATAGCTCCCCCTACTCGCCTCCTGCCTTCGGTCGCGGTTAGGAACCCTCCCCGCAGCGAGGCCACGGGCGCGGCCGCATCAAGGATGGTCCCCGGTGCCTGGCTTCAACCCGCAGTGGATGCCCTACGGCTATCCGCCCCCGACATACCACCCCCCTCCATGCCCGCACCCCAACAGCCAGCAGGGAGCGGGCTTGCTGGGTCCGACTCCTCAACATGCCGGTCATCAAGCCTATCCATCATCGTCTGATCAGGGCTATGTTCCGACTGATGTGCGTCACGCCTTCTCCTCTATGTAGTTGACACCTCCCGACTCTTCTTGGTACATGGACACTGGTACCACCTCCCATATGACGAACTCATCAGGTACTCTCTCTTCTATTTTCTTTAAGGGTCCTACACACTCTATTATCGTCGGCAATGGTGGTCGTCTTGTTACTTCGGGGATTGGCCACACCAAATTAAAAACCCCAACCCACCCTCTACACCTTAATAATGTCCTCATTGCCCCAAAGCTTGTCAAAAACTTTATCTCTGTCCATCGGTTCACTACTGACAATAATCTTTCTCTTGTGTTTGATCCATTTGGTTTCACTGTGAATGATCTTATTACGGGGGTTACTTGCCTGAGATGTAACAGCACCGGAGAGCTCTATCCTGTCTCGTCACCATCACCATCCCGTCAGTCGTGTCCGGTCGCCCTCTCGGCATCTTCGTCCAGTCTCTGGCATGCACACCTTAGTCATCCCAGTGTTGCCACTTTAGATTTCCTTCGTTCTCAGAGTCTTGTCAAATGTAATAAAGAGCTTTGCTCTAGTTTATATTCTTATTGTCCGTTAGGCAAACATGCAAGACTGCTGTTTCAACGGTCTTTGAACTCAACTTTTGCACCTTTTGATATCATTCATAGTGACATTTGGACCTCTCCTGTGTCTAGCAAGGATGGTCACAAGTACTACCTTTTATTTCTTGATGATTACACTCATTTTTTTTTATGGGTTTTTCCATTGCAATTCAAGTCCCAAGTGTTTCCTACTTTTGTCAAGTTTCATGCTTACATTAAAACACAATTTCATAAATCCATCAAATGCTTCCAATGTGAAAATGATGGTGAATTTGATAACAAGGACTTTCACTCCTTCTTCACCACAAATGGCATCTTATATATATCGGTTGTCCTGCCCCTATACATCTCAGCAAAATGGCAAGGCCGAACGAATCATTCGAACCATAACCAACATGATGCGTTCTCTCCTTTTTCATGCATCTATTCCCCTTGCCTATTAGCCTCACGCCTCATCAACGATATGTTACCTACTCAACATCCTCCCTTCCACTACCCTCCAGCATCGCTCACCAACTCAGGCTTTATATTGCACCATGCCTAGATATGATAACCTTCGTACCTTCAGGTGATTGTGCTTCCCAAACTAGTCTTCCACCTCCCCACACAAACTTCACCCGCGCTCCACCCCATGCGTGTTCATCGGTTATCCGTCTGATCATCGCGGTTACCTTTGTCTTGATCTTCAAAGCCATAGGCTTATACTGTCGCGTCATGTTACCTTTGATGAGTCTCACTTTCCCTTCTCTTCACCTCATCTCTCCTCTCCCACACCTACTGTCTCCCCGTGTAAGTCAGAGTCCCCCTTCCCGCACTTCCTCATTGACCAGCGCTCTCCCGGTGCTACTGCTTCCCTTCTCTTCCGGTATGTTTAGGCCGAGATAGAATGTCTCAATGCAAGCCTCCCATCGCCCTGCCCTCACCCCGCCTCTGCCTCGCCATGCCGCCCCACACCTCCCCCCTTGCCGCGACCGCCGCTCTTAGCTGCGCCCGCAACATCCCCCGCCCCACCCTTGCGGCGCCCGCCGCCTCAGGCCGCACCCACTGCTCTTACCGCCTATTCTCGTGTAGATTGGGCAAGATGCCCTGACACTCGGTACTAGACTTCAGGCTACTGCGTATATTTGGGGGACAACCTCACCTCTTGGTTGTCAAAACGACAAGTTACTCTCTCCAGATTGAGCACTAAACCAGAGTATATGGAGGTTGCTAAGTAGAGACATGTTGGCTTCGATACCTGTTGCCTGAACTTTTGGTACCTTTACAGAAAGCCACACTTGTCTACAGTGACAACATATTCAACTGTCTATATCTAATCCTGTCTATATCTAATCCTGTACAACAACACCAACGCAGATTGTTGCTTTGGGACATGTCCGGATCCACCATGTTTCGTCTGCTCTCACTAGTCTCTGCATCCTCTTTCCTCCCGCTTCGACTGAGGGGGTCCGGTGTTTGAGATATATTATATTCATTCAATATTTGCGATTATATTGTAATTCTGTTCAAACTGCTATTATACAAAGATAGACAGAGATCCCTTTGAGATCTCTTTTCCAAATTATACACGATTAATTACAACAATCACTGTTGTTGCAAGTGTTCATAATATTTTTCCGAACCATCAAATTCCCATCATCTAGGATTAAAAAACACAAACAAATCGATAAACAACCAGACTCGGTTCAATCCGTTTTTGGGTTCGAACCTTGGATTGATTGGTGCCTGAGATCGATTAATCATGCGCAAATAACGCTTTTGAAACTATTCAAGTAACACACAAATATCGCGTGAAAGAACACAGTACCTTTATATATTCATAAATTAACTTCAAACATACAATATGAATGATTTAATATTTTAATTATCCAATTTTATATGCACGACTTCGATCCATTAAGTTACGCATGCTAACTGTGTGACAGGATTAGACTTGTCAAAACATAACTCGATCCGAAAACCCGATCTGACCGCTCGAAATTTTTTGGGTCAAGACCCGAAAATTTTGATCTGGAATTTTTTTTCGACCCGAACCCGAAAACCCGAAAATTTTCCGGGTATTCTGGGTTTCGATCCGGTGACCCGGTAATTTTGACCCGATTTACCCGATTGACCCGGTTGATTTATAATTAAATATAATAAAAATTTTAATATTTAAATAAAATTTATCGCAAAATTATCAAATTATGATTTTTTTAATTTAAAAAAAGAAAAATTGACAAACCCGAAATCGACTCGAAACCCGGTCAAACCCGGATTCTAGTCAACCCGAAAAACCCGAGACCCGTTTTACCCGAAACCCGAAGTGACCCGACCTAAATGACCCGTTTGATAGGTCTAGAGAGGATAGATGTATCAAGTATGTTTATGCAAGTTTAATTAGACACGCAACTCAACATATATACATTTGTTCAAAATAATTAAGTTGTAGTCCAATTATAGTTTAACTTAATCATTATCCTCTCCTCTCAACTTTTTATACAAAATTGATTTTGTTACTACTTATTTCAATCACTCATTTGAGTGAGAGGTAATCATATCCCTGTACTCCTCTAATCATTACTTCTTTTATCTTATTTTTCACATAAAAAAAATACGGAATAGCATTCTTCTCTTATTTAGATATATTTTTTTATACACAATTTGTTTCCATTCGTTTACTTTCTTATACCAAGCGAGCCAAATTTGAGGGGAATCATTTGCCCTGCTATTTTGTCCTTCATTGTTTTAATTTATTCCATTTAAACAAATTTTAGTTACACTAACACAACTGATTGTCTACCTAGCTATTATAAATATCCCTCACCCTTATTCCACATAAAACGGAGTGATATGGCTGCCATTTTCTTCTCAAAGACTTTTCTGGTTTCTCTCTTCATCCTCAATCTGTTCATTGCTCATCTTAAGGTAACAAAAACAAAATATTTTTATTCCTAATTAAATTATTAATAAGCACCCTATATTAACATTATTAATTAATTAATATTAATAACAACCTGAACGTACATAACAAGTAAGTTCCCTGGCTACACATTCACATACACATCTACCGTGCGCAGGTGAATGGCGATGGCTCTGTCGGAAACATAGGTACGTCACTCCATTCAAATTCAATCATTCATTGTATGAATATTAATTATTTGAATTGATTGTACTAATTAATGGTAGTACTTCACTACTTGAACGGCGTCGTTTCGGAATGGGCAATTTCTATGTATGTAGACTGTGGAGGAGCGTGTAAGGAGAGGTGCAGATTGGCATCAAGGCAGAAGATGTGCCTGAGGGCTTGCGGGACCTGCTGCCAGCGGTGCCACTGCGTGCCCCCTGGCCACTATGGCAATGAGGACGTCTGCCCCTGCTACGCCAACATGACCACCCACCACGGCAGACACAAGTGCCCTTAAGATCTTCCTTGCCGCCGCTGCCGCCCATCGCTGAGTTAACCACCGATCGACTTACATATTCCTGTCATTTATATATATCATATATATGTGCAGTGCTGAAATAATTGATACGGAGTGGAGTAAATAAATTGCCTTTTTATCCCCTTTCAATTCAAGTGTATTACTCGAAATTTTACTAGCATTGAGCGTCGGACGGAATCGAGCCTCACCTCTTACCAATCTGTTTGTAGGAATCGGCATCGGAGAAGGAGATGGAGCATCAGGTGTCTATGTTCCCTCATCTTCGTCATTCATATACACATGTAGTATGAGATGGAAAAATACCCTGACATTTAGAGAATTAGTTTTAAATTTACACATCATTAAAGATTATCGAGGATTAATTAGAAGATCTGACATGTATCAGGAGCCGAGCCAGAGGCATGAGCGCATGTGCTCGATCTAAAACAATCTCCAAAATAGAGAATTAGAAGTATTGTCTATGATCTGCATTAGTTTTAACTACCGGAAAACAACAAATAGCTTAGTTTCAAGCAATAAATTGTGGTACAAGCCGAACCTTTTTGCATTAGTTTTGGTCTTTTACACTTAAAAATTTAAAATTAAAAATACTAAATTATATATGTAATAATAATATAAATATAAATATATATTTAGGGCTCGTTTGTTTAGATAACTAGGGAATGGAAAGGTAAGGTATTAAATTTTAGACATAAAATGTATATAATCATCATTTTTTGTGAGCTTGGAGGAGAGGATGAGGGGGATTATTAGCTTATCCTAGAGGTATTAGTTACCCTCTTTCAAATTAGGGAATAGAAAGGGAATGATTAGAATAGTGATAAATGTATCTTAACTTAAATATAAACTACATTCATAAGGTAATCATTACTTTTCCCTACCAAAAACAAACGGGGTATGAATTAGTTGGTATTATCATTACCAACCAATTTTAAATCGGATGGTAATGGTAAATTGGTAACAGCAATATTACCTTCCTAATTATCATTTTCGAGCCCATTTTTGTAGGGTGATTTGGTATACTGAACTGATTAAATCGGTAACTAATTAAGTAATTAAATTGGTTACGCTTCGGTTGATAAGTGTTGGATCGGTAGTATGTCATAATAGGATTTTGCCACCGTACGTGGAAAACAGTCCCTAGACCGACGATGAAGTATCCATCAGATAAACGTAGTCCCAATATAGGCCCATTTTAGTTTTGGGCTTTTAGCCTCTTAATTTTTTTTGGTCGGCGCTTTTAGCCTCTTAACTAGTTTTATTTTACCCGCACGCTTGTGCGGTTGATTAATTTATTTTATTATATTAAAAATATTTATTATTTTTTAGTAAATTATGATGGTTTAAACCGTTTATTTGAAATCCTTTTAATTATAAAGGTTTTAAATGCTCTTAAATCAATATACAAACTAAGATGTAAATAATTATTGTTGATTATAATAAGATTTATAACGAACTAATATATGGATAATTAGAGTTAAGAGATACATTATCTATTTTTAGTAAGGAAAGAGATATACTATCTAAAGGTTAGGCATAATTTTCTTATGATTTAAATTGTAATCCGATTAAATGATTTAGTATAGTATGTTGGAGATTAATCTTTTCATGACATACATACATACATAAGATTTATTTATTCATTAAAAAAACTTCTTGCTTATAAGATATACTGAATAGGTCAAATTTCAATAATCAATAGTAAGAAAGATAGAACTTTTGCTTGGATAAGATCGGTCAGGTATACATAAATTTCTTTAATTTGTAGATAAAAATATATATATAAAAAAGATACGTAATAAATCCAAAACAATTCAAACATGTGAGATAAATTTGAAAATTAATCTTAATATTTATATTAAAAATGATAGGTTTTGTAACCACTTAAGATATGACGTTGAATATTTGTATTAAAAATTAAATTTAATCTTCAATTAAAATAAACACATATGATGACACGTGTATAAATAGATGATGTAATCGTCTGACGTGTCTTAAATATATTGGATCGTCATTAATTGACATGTCAGTAAAACCCGGGCCAGATTGCACCAGAGAACGACACGTAAGCGAATCGCACCAGAGCCCGCCACATAGGATTTCAACGCCTCTGTTTTAGTATTATATATTGATGATGATTGTCATACGGGAAAACCCCTCAAATCAAATTTTAGGCAAAAATGCATAAAACCACCCACTATTCATTATTGTTTTCAAATAACCACCCCTTATTCAAAAATTGTCAAATAACCACCCATTAAAAATAGGTTGTTTGCAACTAACCACCCATACCCCTTTTCTTGTTAAATCTCACTTAATTTAATATGAAAAGACAATTATGTGAAATAATTCTATGCTTATTACTAATTACATGAAATTATTTTTAAAAAAAAAATTTAAAATTTAAAATTTTATATATTATTATATTTTATTAAAAATTACGTGAAATAATAAAAATAAAATGTTTTTAATAAGCTGTAATAATATACCCAATATAAAATATCAAACATTTTTAAAATTTATTTAAAATTTTGATATTTATATATTATTACATTTTATTAAAAATTACGAGAAATAATAAAAATAAAATATTTTAGATCAGATATAGTATATAATTACAAGCATTAGAATTTATGAACAACGTCTTTAATTGTAGAATTTTAAAATTATCCAAAATCATCAAATTATTTCTTTTTTAAATTTAAAAAAAAATTAACAAACCCAAAATCGACCCAAATGGACCCGAAACTCGGTCAAATCCGGGTTCGAGACAACCTGGATGTACCCGGAACCCGTTTTACTCGGGACTCGAAGTGACCCGACCCGAATGACCCATTTGACAAGTCTATTTGTAATACCTGAAAAATCAAGCAACAAAGAGAAGTATAATTGTCTTTTTACTAAAAATGAAACATTAAAGAATAGGGGTATAATTTTCTTTTCATATTAAATTAAGTGAGGTTTAACAAAAAAAAAGGATATTGGTGGTTAGTTGCAAACAACTTATATTTAATTGGGGGTTATTTGACAATTTTTTAATAAGGGGTGGTTATTTGCAAACAACAATGAATAGTGGGTGGTTATTTGACAATTTTTGAATAAGGGGTGGTTATTTACAAACAAAAATGAATTGTGGGTGATTTTATGTATTTTTGCCCAATTTTTATCATGCAATTACTATTGCTTATCCCACTTTCCCTACTAACTAAAGTAATGAATTTATTATTGTACTACCATTTTCATTTAACATATGTTTTACATACTATAACATATTGATTCAAATTTCAAGGGTATATTACCCTAACCAATTCATATTGTTGATAAAAAAAAAAACCTAAAAAAAGTGAAATTATATTTGGCTCGATGACCATTTTTGCGTTCAAGCATCGACTCATGTGATTGACCTCATCTATTTAGATGCTTTCGACTAGATTATTGAATCAGCTGAATTCTTTCCTTCTCAACAAAAAAAAAAAATCAAATCATGTGATTTTTTTTATATTGCTACTATGGTCTACTACTTCTTTGCCACACTCGAGCAAGATTTAGGCTCCATTTTTCTTATGAGAAGCACCTATCTTCATCGATTTTTTCAATATATTAATATCAACAAAATAATGTATCAATGTGAAAGTGCTACGACTAGAGCAAGAGCAACAGTTAATAACTTTGAATCATTAGGTTATATTGGTTATTGTTGGTTTATTACTTAGTGTCAAACAGCTAGTCCAAATTATATAGATTGTGTGCTGCGTCACACTTGATTCTTCCTTGTGTAACCGACCTCAACCGTCTATATAAAGTTGGCACGCATTGTAACAAACTCAAGATGATCAATATACAGAAATACATGTTCTTCCAATTTTTCGTTCTCTGATTTCTGTTCTGATTCATTCAGTGTTGAATTGATCACTTCTGGTGATCGATCGATTCTGAATTTACATCAAAGTTCTCATGGTATCAGAGCCTCCGGAATTTAGATATGCTCAACAAAATGGAAGATTAGTGGAACATTGTGTTGATTTGAATTGCCGTGTTTTAGATTCACACCTTAACTTTACAAGTGCCAGAAGATTACAATATATAGCTAGAGTAGCTATGTTATAGTAGAGTAATTGTGGGCTGATTACACATTGTTCTAATGGGCCAAACATGCCATAGCCCATGGGCTACTATCCCCCCTCGATCCGAACGGGTTGCAAACAAAGTTTGGATCGTATAGCTAGAAATCTGGCAGTGGGAAGAGCCTTCGTTAAAGCATCAGCAGTTTGATCCTTTGATGAAATAAAAGCTACTTGCAGTGACTTGTTCCGAACACGCTCCCGAACGAAATGGAAGTCAAGGTTGAGGTGCTTGATCTTGTGATGGAGAACCGGGTTGACCGCAAGGTATGTAGCGCCGAGATTGTCGCACCACAATAGAGGGGCCTTCGGAAGAGTGATGCGCAGCTCTGCAAGGAGGGATTGTATCCATAAAAGTTCACAAGTGGCAAGTGCCATGGCCCGATACTCGGCTTCGGTTGATGATCGAGCGACCGTATCTTGCTTCTTTGAGGTCCAGGAGATCAGATTCGGGCCAAGGAAGACACAATATGCGCTTGTGGATCGACGATCAATAGGGTCCCCACCCCAGTCTGAATCGGAGAAAGCCGAGAGAGTGACATCAGGAGCTGCTGAGATCCGAAATTCAAGGGTGGCAGTAGAGTTGAGATAACGGAGAACATGCTTTACACCTTGCCAATGGAGCTCAGTAGGGGTGTGCATAAATTGACAAAGTTTGTTGACCGCAAACGAGATGTCGGGTCTAGTGAAGGAGAGGTATTGGAGCCCTCCTACAATGCTCCGATAGGTGAACTGGTCATGGAAAGGTGGGGAGGCTTCTGTGGAGGATTGAAAGCCGGTGGTCATGGGGGTACTAACAGCTTTTGAATCCGACATTTTAGCCCTGGAGATGAGGTCTTTAATATACTTGGTTTGTGATAAATAAATTCCAGTAGAGTCCCTACGAGCCTCTATGCCTAAAAAGAAGTTAAGGGGACCAAGATCCTTAACCGGAAATTGGGCAGCTAGAGCAGTAACAAAGGCATCACAGAGAGTGTTACACGTCGAAATAACAAGCAAATCATCGACGTATACGAGTACGAACACAGCCCGGTTCCCTTGGCGATGGACAAAAAGTGAGGTATCAGCTTGGGAGGGTGTGAAACCCATGGTGATGAGAGCATCACTGAGCCGGGTGAACCATGCCCGAGGGGCTTGTTTAAGTCCATAGAGTGATTTTTGAAGCTTACAAATAAAATGAGGAAAGGTAGGATGAATAAAACCTGGAGGTTGGGTGATGAAGACATCCTCCTGCAAGGCCCCGTGGAGGAAGGCGTTTTGTATGTCGAGTTGTCGAACTGGCCAATGTTGCACCGCTGCCAGGGAAAGGAGGAGACGGATGGTTGAGGGCTTGGCAACGGGGCTAAAGGTCTCATCAAAATCAAGACCATGAATTTGGTGGAAACCTTTGGCGACTAAGCGGGCCTTACGTCGCTCAATTGTGCCATTGGCATGCCTTTTCATCTTGTAAACCCACTTAACACCTAACACATTGGATGAGGTGGACGGGGGAACCAATTTCCATGTATTAGTAGAGAGCAAAGCCTGAAATTCAACCTCCATTGCACGACGCCACTCCGGATGCTTAGATGCCTCGGTGAAGGAATGAGGTTCATCGGGGATGTTGGGTGCGACAACAAGATTAGCCGTAGGTGGCCAAGGAATGGTCCCGTCGGAGCGGATTAAGGGTTTGGAGATGTGGAGGCGGGATCGGGTGACCATAGGATGGGTCGATGTGTGTGGAGTTGGCGAAGATGGGGCACTACTGGCGCGGGAGGATTGTGAATCGGAGGAGGTTGTTGGGTTGCTGGATGAGGTGGGTGAAGATGGTTCCGAGTGGCTTGGGCTCCTGGATGAAGGGAGGGAGTCCGGGTTTGGGGTAGAGGGTGAAGAGTTGGGTGACGGTGGGCCTGTGGGTGGAAATGTGGAATCCAAGGTAGTGAAGAAGGGTAGTGGCACAACAGGGGTGGGCTCTGGGTTAGGAGGAATTGACTTGGCGTCCGAAAAGGGAAATTGAGTTTCATGGAATCGGACATCCCGAGAAATATAAACCTTGTCATGCTCCCAATCAAAACAAATATAGCCCTTATGATTCCCACTATAGCCAAGAAAGATCATAGGATGAGACCGAAAGGATAATTTGTGTTTGAGATAAGGCCGAAGGTTTGGAAAGCAAAGACAACCAAAAACCTTAAGGATGGAGTAATCCGGGGCCTCATGAAAGAGGATTTCGTAAGGGCTTTTGTTGTGAAGGATGGGAGTAGGGAGACGATTTTGAAGATATGTGGAAGCTTCAAAGGCATAATCCCAAAATTTAATGGGAAGAGAGGCATTTTTTAGAAGGGTAAGACCGGTGTCGACAATTCGACGATGGCGAGTTTCAACGGTCCCATTTTGTTGGTGAGAGTAGGGACATGTGATTCGATGAGCGATGCCCAATTGTTGGAGAATCGGTTTAAGGGGAAGAAATTCTGTGCCCCCATCAGTTTGAATGAAGAAAATTTTGGTGGAGAAGAATTTTGTTACAAAGTTAATAAAAGTGGAAACAAGAGTTGAAACCAGATTTTTTGTGGCAAAAGGAAATATCCAAATAAACTTAGAGTGATCATCTACTATAGATAAATAGTAAGTGTTCCCTTTTACAGACACTTGGTGAGCTGGGCCCCAGACATCTAGAAACAAAAGGTGAAAGGGCCTTGGAGAGCTACTCGGGCTGGGAGGATGAGGCAAAGCATGGGCTTTGGCCCACGAACAAGCAGAGCAGTCTAACTGAATTACTGGGCCGAATTTAAAAGTGGGTTGTAGAGCCTGATTTGTAACCCTAGAGGATGGATGGCCCAATCGTTGATGCCAAAGACTCCTAGTGACAGCGGCTGTAAAGTTTGCAAAAGGGGAGGAAGATGATGGCGGCGGTGCAGTAGTGGTGGTCGGAAGGACATACAAGCCGTCTCTAACGGGTCCTTGAAGAAGTATTGCCCTGTTCACCGAATCCTTCACAAAGAAACCATGTTTGTGGAATTCAAAAAACACATTATTGTCAGAACAAAACTGTCTTACGGAGAGCAAATTTTTTGTAATGGAAGGGGTATGAAGAAGATTGGTGAGTTTAAAAATACGATTAGAAGAGAAGAAGGAGGAAGAACCGTGGTTGAGGATAGGGATTTGGGAGCCATCGCCTAGGGACACCTGATCAGTGCCACGATACTGGTAGCTGTCGAGTCTGAGATTTGTAAGGTCCGGTGTGTAATGGTGTGTGGCCGCCGTATCCGGGAACCAGGAGGTGTGAGTGGTGCTGTTGGCCTGGAATCTCTGCGGAGGGGGCGCCTGATATGCTTGGTCGAAACGGTGCCAGCAAGAGAGTGCGGTGTGACCCGGTTTTGAACAAACTTGGCAGAGAGGGCGGGTGTCGGGTGCGCCAGTGAAGGTGGTTGGGCCTCGGCCCTGTCCTTGACCTCGGCCATAACCGCGGCCTCGGGAGGATCCTTGTCCACGACCGCGGGAGTAAGGGCCCCGACCCCTGGAGCTTTGAGTGGTGGAGTGGGCCTCGGGGGTGGTCTCGGTGTTGTTCACCGATATGTTGGTGGACAAAGTCTGCGTCTGTCGAGTCAGGCGATCCTCAAAACGAAGAAGATAAGACAGTACATTGTTGGAGGTGGGGAAGACCGGCTGAGTAGAGAGGGAGGTCACAATAGGGTCATATTCTGTGCCAAGGCCGGCTAGCAGATAGGTGGAGAACTCTTCATCAGAAATGCTTTGGCCGGCAGCAGCAATGAGAGACACCAGCCCTTTGGCTTTGTTGAAGAAATCGGTAATCGATTCCGATCCCTTCTTTAGTGATGCAAGCTGAAGACGAGCATGGACAATTTGGGCACTTGAGCATGCAGAGAAGAGGTCATGAAGAGTGGTCCATATTTGTGAGGATGAGGTGCAGTCGATGATTTAGGCGAGGACGGTTTCCGTCAATGAAGAGGTGAGGATGGCCATTGCCATTTGATTCTTTGTGTGCCACTTTTTGTGGTCTGGGTTTTCAGCTCCGTTTAGGAGAGGTGGAGGGCAGATTTCTGTTCCATCCACAATAGAAAAGAGATTATTGGCTTGGAGGTAAGGTTGCACTTGAGCTTTCCAGAGAGGAAAGTTTGTATTGGTTAGTTTGAGGGTGAGAAAGTGAGGTGAAAGGGAGGGAAGGTTGAGCTCTGATACCATACTGAAGTCCGTTGGGACTCGGGATTGGGGGTCGTGTGCACACGTGCGCCTATGCGCTAATAGCCTAGCATATAAGCCGAGCGGGGTTCCATCCTAAAACCAATTGGCGATAGGATGAGTAACCCACTAGTTTATATACTAAGGTTTCTTTGTTTATATAATCATGTGGGACTCTTTGGTCTCTCCACATTCTCAACACGCCCCCGCAAGTGCAACTAGGGTCGTCTTTCGCCTCTAGTTGACACTTGGACATCGGGTCTAACATCTCATTCTCTTTTTAGCTAGCCCAGGATCGAGAGTCGGGCCGTTTGGCTTTTCCGCTCTGATACCATAGTGGAACATTGTGTTGATTTGAATTGCCGTGTTTTAGATTCACACCTTAACTTTACAAGTGCCAGAAGATTACAATATATAGCTAGAGTAGCTATGTTACAGTAGAGTAATTGTGGGCTGATTACACATTGTTCTAATGGGCCAAACATGCCATAGCCCATGGGCTACTAAAGATCAACGTCAAGAGGTTGTTACGGTCGATCCGATGGATCAGCTCTATCTCCATCACTCAGATCATCCCACCTATGTACTGTCTACACGATTGCTTGATGGAAGGAACTTTAGCCATTGGAAAAGGTCAGTCGAGGTGGCGTTAATGGCAAAAAATAAGCTCAGTTTCATCGTAGGGTCTTGTCAACGACCACCTGCTTCTTCTCCGCTTCGGCACCTGTGGGATCGGTGCAATAGTACGGTATTCTCTTGGCTTTTACACTATGTTAACAAAGATATTTCAGATACTCTGATGAGATGTAGAACTGCAAAGCAGGTGTGGATTGAATTAGAAAATCGATTTGGATCTTCAAATCGAACTCAACTTTACCAGGTTCAAAAGGATATTAATTCGATTGAACAAGGTAATCTAGGGATTTCTGATTACTTTACGAAATTCAAACGTCTGTGGGATGAGTATGCTATTCTAGTTGAGTATCAGATCTTTGATTGTGGATCGAATCGAGCTGTGTTGAATCTGATTCAAGATCAACAGGTTATTCAGTTTCTTATGGGACTGAATGAGGTTTACAATGTTATCCGTGGTAACATACTGATGATGACACCTGCACCAAATATAGATGAGGCTTATAAATTTTTGATTCAAGATGAGCAGCAACGTAATTCTAACAAAGGATCTAGCTCTGACAGCACTGCTCTTGCTTCTCAATAATCACACAGTACCACTGGTTTTCCTAAGAAGCCATTGTATTGCGAACATTGCAAGGTTTCAGGTCATGTCATGGAGAAGTGTTGGAAGATAAATGGTTATCCTACTTCGTCTAGTGCTGGTGCTTACTGTGAAATATTTAACAATCATATATGAAATTATTCACGATTTATGTAATTTTTTTTTCTAGTTACACAATTATAATTTTAAGTGTTTCTTCGATTTTTCATAAATGTTTATATTCTCATTTTGATTTTTTCAAAAAAAAAAATGGCTTTATTGAAAAAATTTCAATAATAACTTTCGTGTAGGATAAATTTTAGGATATACCACTGCTAGTAGTTTACCAACACCAATCTAAAAACAATTTTCGACGACCATTATGATAGCAACATCCAAACCCAAAAGCAACAATTGTGTCTCATGTAGGATTCGAAAATCGCTAGACATATTTTCATCACATTAACTAAGAAAGAGTGTAATTCCCTCAAGACCAATTTTTTCCAATATTAGACGTATCTAATGTTTTACTGTTTAAAATGTTTTAAGTTGAGAATTAAACGGATCTAGAATTCATTTGTGTTCCTGGATATAACAATTGTGCTCCGTGTATATAAGACTAACTCCAATGGTTAAGTGTGCAAATGTACATATTTGCACAAGGTGTTTAAAAATGCACATCACTTTTTGATGTTTTACTCTATTGGTTAAATGTGCATTTTGTACACACCTATCTCTAAGTAAATATGATTAAATTAAAAAGGAAAAGAAAAAACTTAAAAACAACCAATAGAAATGACTTTACTTTATTGAAAAGTGATAAAAAGTTTTTGCACATGAGGGAGGTGAAGTGCTTATATTTGAGCACTTTGTGTGCAAATGTACACATTTTAAGCACTCAAAAGTAACCATTGGAGCACAATTTGAATCAAAATGTGCATATTTAAGCATTTGCACCATACCATTGGAGTTAGTCTAACAATATCCATTACCCACATGAAATCGATCGATCGATCAAACTTTGTTGTTGCTACTATGAGCTACACGCGCTGTATCGGCGCGTGGTTATTCTTTGCACCAAAACGAAAACAAACTCGATTTGCCACCTGGCATCGAAATGATGGCAGTAGATAGGGGGACGACGAGGTTTCAGTTGGGAGAATAAAAAAGAAAGAATCCCCTAACTCGCCCCCAAACCACGCTCTGACCCCACTCGAACAATCCAACGGCCCATGTGCAATCACCTCACATCACCCGCCAGATCTCAGCCGTTGGTTGATTGAACCTTCAACGTGGATTCGGGTTCTCCTTTTTTCCCGATCCGAAGTGGCTGACACCTGGGAAAGGGTGGGGGCGACGCCTCTGATTCAAAACAAACCTCCCCCGTGGGGCCCACCCCACCATCACCGCCTCTGAAAATCCATGGAGATTTATGAAATTAACGCGGAGGAGAGAGATGAATTGTTGAGCATTTATGATTTAACAGCGGAAAAGGAGAGACAAAGGCTTTGGCTTTTCAGTCTCTCTCTCGCACTACGTTGAGCATGAATCCCTGAAAGAGCGAGGTGAATTTGTTTCCCTTTTCTTGTTGGAGATCTGACTCCGATCGTCGTCGAGGAAGGAGAAGGCGACGAGAAGCAAGCCCGAGCTTTAGCGGATTCGGTAAGTTTCGAGTACAAACTTGTCTGATTTCTGAATATTCTGTGTTCCTCTCTAGTTCGTACGTATTTGTTTCCGCTAGGTGATTTGATTGATCGAAACGTGGCCTTCTTCTTCCTTCTGGCGTGAGTTCTCCGCTCTCCATCACGAGATTTCCGTGCTTTTCTAGCTTCTGTGTCTGCTCTCTATCTTTCTCTCTTTGCTTTATTCCCGTGAAGAACCTGATTCGCTTTTGCACGAGAGATGAATTCACTTTTTCTTTCGCTTTCCCGATCCTGTTTGTTCATTTTTTGTCTCTCTCTCCCTCTCCAACCTCAAATCGATTCTGGTTGAGATCGATCGGGAGGAGGAACTATCTCGTTTAACTGTGAGCTGAGTTCAAATCTATCGATTGATCGATCAATCCATTCGTTTTGGTTGCTTTTCATTCTTCCGGTTTTGGACAGATACATTATCCGTAGCAGTATTAATTGTTGTTGATTATAAGCCGTATCAGAGTTTCTTGGTAGATCTTTTCATTGAATTTCATTGACAGAGAAGATAATTAATCCTGTTTTAAATAAATATAAATAAAAATAAAAACCTCCCATCTTTATCGGTTCTGTCTTTACGGCATCTTTTTCTGCAATTAACCAATCTATAAATCCTCTCTGTACATATCTCTCTCGTCCGTTTCACCTCTTTCGACACTCACGCACTTCTCTCTCTTTCTCTCTCTCTATCTCTCCTTCTAATCGTTCATTTCGCCTCTTTACTCGCTTTCAGTTCTTTCAACTCATTTATTATCATCATTACTCACCGTACTCCCTTCTTTTCTCCTTTATTTCGTGGATTCGTCTCCAATTTATTCTCTGATTTGATTCAATTTGCTCTGGTTATTTGAAGATCTGGAGAGAAAGAGCGTGAGAGAACTAGTGTTTAATTTGGTTGCAAATGTTGTCTGGGAAATGGACAAGTCTCGCGATGTCAGGCGTTTGTTGAGCCGGTGTTCTGGACACAACCGCATCAACACCGAAAAGAAGCTTGTTATTTCTGGTAATCAAATAGCCCCAGAAATAATCGTTATCAACGATACAGACAAAAACCCCTCAGTTTAATTTTCTGTGGTCTTATCAATTGTCTGAATTTGTATCCTGAAAATTTTCAATTATCTGGATTTTGTGGATACAGTTTCTGCACATCTCTCTATGTTTCTGGGCTGTTGCTTCCTGGTTGTGCATTTTTTCATAATCTGATATCGTTTTATGTTTTTTCCCCTTTTTTCCTTCGGGCTTCCATGGTGACTGTATTGAAGAATTGAGTGGAAGTGGAGGAGTTTTCACGGCAAAATATAGGGGAGAGAAACTGAGGCTGCTGAACTTGGTTGGAAGAAGTGGATGTGAAGACGACGAAGGTACTGAAATGGGGTCCGATGGTCAATATGAATCTCCTTCTGTAGTCTCTGCAAAGAAACTGAAGCCTTACAAGAAGGTAAAGTTATATTATTTCCTTTTCTATTCAAATTTTTAAACAGTTTTTTATATTCTAAAAAAACTTGTTTGATACGTCAGATTTTTGAAGATTCTTCTACAGTTCATCGTTCTTCAATTCCCCGCAAGCTACGATCAGGTTTGTCTCCACTGGTTTAGAAATAGAGAATTATGTAAAGTTCGTGTTGAATTCACACTTTTTATTATGTTAATTGTGAACTTGTGATAAATGGATGATGAAATCTGCATAAGCCATAAGTTGAGTCCACTTCCTTTGTAGATTCATTTAAGACAAATTGCTTGTTTGGGAAGCTTTATTTTTATTCCTTCCGAATTGTTTATTCTCTGTCTGTGGTAGAGATATCGTTTTCTTATTTCTCAATCTCACAGACTCGCACTGGTCCTGCATTTTTGTCGTACAAGATGCCTTACTGAATTCATTCTGAACCTGAGTACTATAAAGTGTAAAGTGAATGTTAGGTTCTTTTCTTTCGCCTTTTAGGATTTATTTACTTGGTGGTGTGAAAAACTTGTAGAGCTTTTAGTTCAAGGTAAAAATTGATACTGAATCAATGGCTAATTCCTCAAGTTTCCTCTTTTACTATGCAGTAATTAAAAAACGGACATGTCCCATTGTATCACAACCTCTGCTTAATCCAAAAAACCATGTAGATGGGTTACAAACAAGTGAAACAACCAGAGGGGACTGTGTAAAGAAGCCCAAATATGGAGCGGTTAGTTCGATTTTGTCCATTTTCCATAGGCTTTTGTTTTGATTGCTTTGTGATTAACTTAAGATTTTGCCTTTATGGAAACAGTTCCATCCTGAGCAAATGTCGAAGGATGAGGAAGAAGTTGCCGAAACACTTTATGCCTTAGCTTGGACAGCCGCTCGCAAGGGGACATCCTTGGGAAACAAGTCAGATGGTGAATCTCCATCTGAGAGACAGATGCACTCCAAGAAGCTGGACGATTCTCTGCCCTTTTCTCTAGGTTTGCTTATTATAGACTTCAAACAGCGTTTTTGTATATTATGCGACATGTTTTGGAATTTGATATAATATTGCTGTTTTGCTAGGTCCTCAATCCCCAGAAGAGACTAGTAATCAAACATCTGAAGAGTTGTCAAAGCAAAAAATGGATGTGCGTGATATGGGAAATTCTACTCCTTTTACCGAATCTAAGTTATCTCAAACTATAATGCAACAGAATCTGTATGAGAGCGTGGCCAAAATGAGTTCTGAGGCCAAGTATGCACACTCAAATCTCTCGTTTCTCCCTTCACATTTCTCGTTTGTATTTTACTTGGATTTCATCCATGATTTGTTTTCTGATAATACGTAGGAAGAACAACTTTGAGCAAAGAGAAGCTCTGCTATCTAAGGGAATTCCTGGAAATGTAAAGTCTTAGAACTAGATGTTTGATTTAGTACTTTTCCTGTCGACACTTGACAGTAACGATCTGTATATTGATTGCAGAACTATGTTATACCCCAGACTAGAGATCCTGCAAATCAAGATAAGCACTTGAAGGCTTCAACAGAAAGCAAGAAGAACGGTACAAGAATACTTTTTGCGGCTTTCTTCCTTTTGTATTGATGTATTCTACAGAGTTGGCTTCAATTTGGTCTGCAGTCCTCTATGAGGGTCCAATTATCTGACAATCTTGCAACCCTTTCCTACTCGAAGGTTCAATGTTGTTGCCAAGCCTTTATTCCCAAGTTTTCAACGGTTCTGGGGGTGCTGATGGATTTCCTTCACAGTAATATCCTTTCTTATTTTTTATTCTCTGCATTCTTGTTACATTTTTAAACAGTCAGCAGGTAAACTAAAGTCTCCATCTTTGATTGCTGCTGGATCATTTAGGTATTCTGCTGCTAAGTTACCCTATTGGTTGAAGACCGTTGCAGTTTCATCTGAACCAGATTTTCACGAGCCTCGAGTCCCACAGAAAAAGGTGGGAATCCATAATCTCATTAAAGGAATTTGCCAAGTTTCTGTTGTTCTCTTCTTGCTTAAATTAGTTATTAATACTACTCCATCATACAGGAGTCTCAAGTTGAAAACTGCAACAGAAGGATCAAGAACAGCTGCGTCACACATGTTTATATTTGCCATTTTATTCAGTTATCACAGAAAGCAGAGGGAAAGGATATCTCACTTCTTGAGACACGTCAACTTAAACCATCAGAAGGCGTAATGTTAGGATTTCTGAAGGCATCTAACCATCTGAATCCTGCGAGTAATGGATCAACTCCGATGGTTCCTGATAGTCTTATATCTAGTTCCTTTTCCGAGAAGAATATTCTGGGTGCTTCAAATGATATAATCATGATGCCTGGAAAGTCGGTCCATGGCCAAGAGCAGGCATCTTTGATGGCACCTGGAAACTCAACCTTGAGGAAGCAGGTAACTATTCGTAGCTATTGCCTCTTGTGCATGCTCTCATTTTTTTGTCTAAATATTCCTTTTATGTGCTGATCATTTGACCATTTATGTTTCATTACAGTGTTTTGATTTCCTCTCCTTGTCAACTGGAGGCGGTGGGACAGAACCTAAGGTTGAAGCTAGTAGAAATGGAACCCAGTTAAATCCTTTGGCTGGATTGCCGATACCTCAGTTGCATCCAATGACCCGATATGATTCAGTTGCCTCTCTCCCTTTGCCCCCAAATCTCATTCCTTTCAATGCATATCAGAATCATCTTTCAACATCAGCACAACCACTACCACCAATGCCCCAGGTATCACTTTCAAATTTAACATCATCACCATTACCCTTACACATACATGTAGCCATTATATTTTATACACTCCCTTTAGTTTCAATACCAATGCTTAATAATGATCTAGTTCCCATTTTCGCTAGGTCCATTTGCAGCTGCCTTCTTATTTTAGCAGGTCAAATCAGCTGGATGGTAGTGTAAAACAACCACAACTACAGCTGCAACAACCCCAGCAACATCCGATTTGGATGACTCAGCCAGCAGCAACACAATATAGGGCTGGGGCAATGGCTCCATCCCAAATTGCACATTGGCAGAGCTCAAGGCAGGAACCGTATATAGTACAGTATAAACAACCTCAAACCGCGCCTTCCCTACCTTCTCTTGCACCGGGAGCCTCTCATTTCCCAAAGTATCTTCAAATGCCACAACAGCCCCATCAGAATCAAATGATACGCATTTCAGCTCCATTTCCCCCCATTCAAGCAAGCATTCAGCACAGCCCAGTTCCCATATACTGCGACAAAACTGAAACTTGAGGTGACCTGATGGTGCTTTACAGGCTCCAATTGCTCTGCAATGAGCACCTCTGATTGCGGCTTTTGGTTTACAAATTGCTTGTCTGACTCGGGAAATATCCAGGGAAAATAGGAAAGAGTGACAGTGTATAGCTGTTTCAAGTTTAGTAGCTTGCAAAATATCAAAGATGATGTTAGATAGGGTTGAGTAGTTGATGATGTAAAAGCCAGCCAGCCAAATGGAGAAACCGAGAAAACTAGTAAGTTTATGAGGAGAGCAGTTCTTATTATGACACTAGTTTCTATAAAACCATACTGTGGAAATGTATAAACCCTATTCATGTGAAATTAGTGAACCAGCCAGATGGATTTTATACTCAAAGATTCCCTGGTGCAGGAATAGGCATATTTTGATCTCAAAATCACTTGTTTATTTGCCAAAATCTGAAAAGAGGTCGCATAGATTAGAAAAATTGCTTTTATATAATATAAATCTTTCTAATTAAATTGGAGAAATCTTTCTAAATTAATAATTTTAAATTATGTCTTGGAGCATAGGTTAAAAAAATTGTGTATATTTAGTTATACAGCAATTCACTTGCAGGTGGAAATTTCATATTCAGATTTTCACTCACAGGCATGACCATTTTTTTGTACATCCAGATTCTCTTCCTATTATCTGACTAAAAAAATACTCTCCCACTAAAATGAAAACTTGGTGAAACTAAAATCCATTCATATCTTACTCCACATTATGATCCAAAGCACACATTTTATTATTAGTTAAAGTTCTCCATGATCCTACCTAATGTTTTACCAAACCTTATATTAAAAATCATAGGCCAACCAATGAACAAACCAAATTGAATTGAAAAGCAGAGCACAAAAATATACAATCACTTCTTATAGATATCCCTCACAACTAAAAGAAAAAACCCATTTGCCTATGGTTCCAACTTTCAACTAATGCTGTCTTCCATCTTATCATATATTTTCATCTTTCCCTTTTTGAACCTGCCATTTGCAATCTAGCTAGTGATGGAATACTCACATTTTGAAATAGGAAAAGTGCATGCCAGTTTCCTTATTTTGCCGTGGATGTGGACCGGGTCTTCCTCAACCTGCCACGGGTGACGCGAATGGCCTCTTCAATTGCTGTCTCCTCCTCAGGTGTGGGTGGTGGAGGGTTTGCTTTATCCTCCTTGGAAGGAACAGTGTCAATCTGCATTGAGTCTGCCTCATTTGCGGCTGATTGGTTGGAGCTCTCAGGTGCAGGTTGTGATGCTGTCTTTTTTAGCGCTGACTGGTTGGAGCTTTCAGGATTAGAATTCTGTGCTGTTTTGTTCAGCTTCGAAGTGGAGGTTGCAGGGGCGGACACCAATCTTCTTGGTGGAATTCGAGCAGGCGGAGGAGCATGAGCAGCTGCCGGTGGAGCTGGTGAAGAGCTCACCTCCTGTTCTACCTCCCTTTGGTGCTGACTTGAGGATGTGCTGGAAGTAGGAGACGGAGGCTCTTCATCCTGCGGTTGCACCCTGGTAGGTGGTTGTCGATTTGATACTCCAGCAGTTTGGCGACCAGCTCTTGGGCCTTGTTGTGGCTATGATGTCAAAGCAAAAAATGTTGAGCAATAGCTTTAAGATGCAATATGACAGAACTCTAAATATTCCAGCCAACTGACTCCAGTATTATCTGAAATCAGCTAGAAGTTTGAACAGATGTATCCTTTCCTTCTACATTAGTATTTACTCCCCAAAAAAGGAAAAAAGAAACATGCAAACATCTACACAAAAAATGAATGGTTTTTATCTGCTGCTTTATTCCAGCCTCAAGTAATAGCATTGCTTACTTATCCCAACTTGGACTGGCAAATAATCCTGGCAAGTGGCAACCGTGTCAATGACTTCGAGAGTATATGATGTGCAAGTGTGTAAGCATGTAAGCACTAATCTAGTATCTCAATCACGTATAAGTAATCTGATATGAGAAATCAAGTATGATGTGCTGCCTAAGTGAATATCATTGACTAGTCACTAGTCATCACCTAATTCAATTTCCCTTATAGTAGTTCAAAAAATTTAGTAGTTCATTTGCCAACAGGTCAAAATAAAAATACAGAATTTGAAAGATAATTACCGTGTAAAAACAACCAAAGAAAATCAAAATATATATAGATGAATATCATCACGAGTTCCAACTGATATTCAAAACTATTGCAGATAAATGCCCGGGTAAATAAGTGAGACACCCAGATGGCTTTAGTATTGATCTATCCCAGCTTGAACTACCGGTAATGTTTAGAGTAATTATAAGAAATAAAGGATAATATAACTAAATAAATTGGATAAACTCTTGTCCAATCAAGAGATACCTGGTTCTGTTGAGGCCTTGGAGCTGGAGTTGACTGTGAAGCAACATACTGCAAAATCTCAAAAACTCTTGTCTGCCCATAGCTTGCAGCCTTCTGAAAATATAAGACAGCCATATCTCCCGCCCTAATCCTCAGCTCCATTAAGTTGCGATCAATTTCTGTCTCATGCTTTTCAACATATGGTTTGAAGAAAGAATCATAGACATATGTTGTTCCCTGAAGCAGAATAGGTCAAGGCACTTTAAGGAATCATGGAATCATTAATTGAAAACTGTGCATCTCAATTTCAAATGAAGAACATTCCATATACCTTTGTTTTCGGGTACCAGAGATATATGAAGAAGGCCAATTTAGCTTCACTATACATGGGAATCCTTCAAAGAAGACAGGTATAAGCATATCAGCAGTCAAACCCATCCACATTCAGAAACCAAGAATTCAACTGCAATAACATACCATGACACAAACGTATCACCTATCCTCTCACAAACCGTCAGCACAGCCACTAAAATCCTGAAAAGTTGAGTCAACAAGTTCAATTTTCAATCAAAAAGTTACTATAACTTATGTTCAGTTCCTCATAATGTCAAATGCATTTGCAAATTGCAGCATACCAATACTGACACCAAAATCGCAGTTGCTCAATCTCTGGCTTATTTCTCTCCACAGTTTTAAAGCACTCATAGGCTGGATATGCATAGCCAAAGATCATCCTGCAAATAAGTTAACGAACATAAAACCATTAAACCAAAAAATATGAATCCACAATATAAAATAACATCAAAAGCTTTACTGTTTAGCCTGTAACTTACACAAGTCCTCTGGTAAGGAAGGATCCAATCATTTTGGTATTTCTGAAATATACAATGCAAGAATTGAAGAAGTTAGACCGCTTAATACTTTCTTCAAAGGTAACAGGAAAGATTCTAAAATACTGAACATATCAGAAGTTTCTAAATACTGTATAAAACATCAAAGAATCCCTAGCACTCATCCAGAATTTCACGCCAAAAAAAAAAGCAGCATTGGTCACGTTTTTGCACAGGAACATACAGAATCAACCGATTGAGCCTGAGAATCGAGAAGACATGGTGGATTTCTAGATTATAGATTCCTGTGATACTTTTACCCAGCAAACAAGCCATTTAGATGCTCACGCAAAGCAGGAAGACATTGAAACTCATGAAAAGCGCAGAAACGCATCTCGTCAACAGATCGGAAGCTAACCGGTTGCTCAATTCGTCGCTAGAAATCGAAAAAATAGCAGAGGCATTTCGTCGAACAGATAGCAAGCAAAACAAGACCGATAGTCCATACCTTCCAAATCTCAACAGATTTCCAGGTCCGACCGATCCTAAAACTCGATCGAAGTAGTCGGCGGTGGAACTTGAGAGCGGGGGACGGAGAGAGAGAGCTCAGCTGAAACTGTGAGAGAACAGAGAGAGAAAATGGCGCCGTGGAAAAAGCGACGGCGAGCCGTTGCGGTTTCGGCGGAGAAGGTAAGAGAGAGGGGGAGAGATAGGAGAGGCTTCGGGTCCAAGATGGGGACGTAGTGCGAGAGACGAGTGTTTTTGAAATCCTTTTTCTCCTTCGGTTTTTGGGCCCTGTTTTTATTTTTATTCATAAAATACATAAGTTAAAAAAGACATTAATTTAAAAAAAAATGTGTATTGTTAGATACACCACAAATTACCATCAAAAGTGCACGTCGAATTAATATGCAGGTCTTTCTAATTAATTAGCACGCTAAAAATTTTAAATAACTCACCTCTTTCTGCACGTCTTGACGTGCAGTATTTGGGGTGTATTTAGTTTCTCCGAAAAAAAATTAGACTGACTTGACTTGACAAAAAAATAAATTACCTGACTTAATTACCCCTCAACCAAACCTGGTCTAGAGTCCACAAGCGTTGCTCGATAAGAGTACAAAATAGGTAACATAATAACAGAACGACAAGAAAATAGAAAAAACCACCAGTAGGCACCTTCAAACTAAACTTCGATGGGTCCACAATCTCTAATCAAGAGTCAAGACAGTTCATGTGGCTACATCATCAGAGATTGAGATGTGCATCCAATAGCTATGGGGTGCCAGAATGTGGGAAAACAAAATCCTATCAAGGTTGAAACTCTTGCGTTATTACTTGGGGTACAGAAGATCAATGAGCTTCATATTTCAAATCTCCAAATTGAAGGGGACTCTTTAATAATAATCAAACACCTACGGGATAACTCACGTTGCCCGTGGGAGATCGAACTTCTTATGTCAGATATTAAAATGCTCCTTCAAGGAATTGGAAAATTTTCTTTCTCCCATGTGCCTCGCGATGGCAATAAAGTGGTTGATAAGGTTGCACACCTTAGCCGCTTTGCCAAGGGACGAGAGATTTTCAATGATTCGGATATTCAGGATCTCATCCGAAAGGATGCTATCGGGTAGGCTTAGTCTACTCAAAATCTTACCTAATAAAAAAAAAATCGACCACCTGGTCTAAAATCTAGTGTTTTCTAAATATCCCTTTCCATCATCGAATTTAAAAAAAAATAATTAGAATTTGAAAAAATTAAGAAAAATGTAGTAATTTTTTTTGGCTAGAAAATGTAGTAAATTAATCAAATGTTAATAAAACTAATATAAATTTTCTAACGAGATATGATTAAATTATAAAATTTAGGATTATTTCTTTAAAATCCCTTTTAGATTTAACCAACCATCTCTTATAAAACCATCTTAAATAATATTTTGAAATAAATTGAACCACCTAGATTAATATTGTATTTCATAAATATGAAAAAACTTTATGCAATTTTTATCAAAGCACCCTTCAGTTCTTCACCCATATATTTAATTTCATAATAATTATTCAAAATTGCGTCTAATTTATATTTTTCAAAACTAAAACTCATTTTTAAAAAAAAGAAGATAAAAATAATTTATCCAAAATAAGTATCCACAACTAGTTGAAACAAATTTGCTAATAACTTAAAGTTTACTTCAAATACAAAAAATATAATACAAATAATTTAGTGCATATGATATACTACGATAAAAAAAAACGTTAATGTTAATTTTATTGAAAAATATCAGTAGCAAACTTATGACCCGGGCCTTCAAAATTCATTGGACGGGCCTGTATAAGGTATAGAACTATAGACGTATAGTCACACAATCACTACACCAACTTGTTATTGAATAAATTATATTTTTAGCTATAGAAAATGCATTGAACTGGTATCACAGTTCGTCTTTCTAGCTATACGGAGTACTAGTTTAGCCTTTAAACTTTACAGGGATATGATAAATAGTTCTTTGCTAATTATTGAAACATATGTTTATAAAAATAAAATAAAATACTGAAGTACAGATCGGAGTATCTTACTTGTTTGCTTCATGATAGTAAATCCGTTTGTCAATTCCTTTTAACCTCTCCATTTACCTGATGTTGGTGCTGCCTGCTAATATTTCGAATCCTTATATTTTAAAATCAATAAAAATAAAAATCTAATGGGTAGTACTTCCTCTGTTTTAAAATAAAAATCGTTTGATTTTTTACACGTATTTTTATGAGATAAAAATTATATAAAATATTATTTTTTAATGATTTTTTTCGACAAGTTGATACTTATGACTACTCAGTATGAAATTATTTAAAAAAATTGATCAAAAAATATATTTTATATTATTTTTATCTTCTCAAAAAGCGTGCAAAAAAAGATAAACGACTTTTATTTTGTAACGGAGGGAGTAATAATCTTCGAAACCCCAAAGTACTAATCAACTTTATCTCAAATTATATATATTCACGTCCTTATCCATAAACTTTCCCCCACATTATATACTTTGATACTCCGTAATTTGGTAGTTAACCAGTCATTAGCCATTAATAAGCTCCAAGAATATGTACGTATAACATAATTGAGCAACTGCTAATACTATATTCCACATGTGTTGGTATTTGGGAAGATTCCATTTTCATGTCTCTACTTTTACAAACTCAAATACTACAATAATCCCTAAAATATAAGCAAATTGAATTATTCAAGTGATGAGAAATTAGATACCCAAATGAAAGTGATTCCCCTAATCATGTCCACATTTTTATTTTTATATGTAAATGCAAAACAGAGCATCTCATATATTTATGATACTGTAGAAAATTTTGTATGCCTACTTAGTACTTATGTCTTTTGAGTTTGAATCTTGTCCATTTCTATAAAATTTATGAATTCATCCTTGGATAAGATGCACTTTCTCTATGTAAATTAACGTTCAATTAGACGTTGTAACAACGTCGGATTAGACATTAAATAACGTCGAATCCAACGTTGTCTATGCATTAGTAATTTGCCTTGGAAAAAAAATTCAAATGTTATAACAACATTGGGTTCAAATATTCAACGTTGTTACAACGTCGGATTGAATGTCGCATTTTGACAGCCCACTTTACAATATCGGATTGGATTTTGCATTTTGAAAGTCCACTTTACAACGTCCAATAGGACGTTGCAATCTACCCAACCCGCCCCGTCATGACCTTAGATTCACAACGTTCCATACCACATATTACAACGTTGGATCCGATGTTGTACTATAATTAACGCTACAACGTTGAATCCGGCGTTGATTAACAACTCTAATCCGCGGATTTACGGCGTATATAGGGACACCCATAAGATGTGGGGTAATTTTGTGTAAAGTGATGTAAATATCAGTGGCGGACCCAGAATTCGAAGAGGGTGGGGGCACACCAGTGACAAACGACAATGAATAGCACGAACTGGTACAACACATAACGTCTTCAACACTACAAAATAGCGATAAAAATTAAAAGAGTTATCTAGTACAAAAAATTATTCATTGCTAATTAGAGTTTTATAATGAAATAGTTCAACTCGACAGGGATTTACTAACTCGATGAGACGATATACCAAATCAAAAGCTCTATGAATTCCTACATTGAACATATTTTTAGAAACATCATTAATATCTTGCAGAGTAGAAAATCTGATATTTTCCTTCATTTAAACTTTTGTAATTTCTTACATAATTGTCGAAAAGAGTACTATAACCTCTAATTTCAAAGATCTCAAGACAAATTATAGTATAAGAATGTCAATCTAAATAAAATATAAAAGTATTGTGGGTTATTTAAATAAGATTTAAAGTGATTAATATACCTTCAATTTTCAAAAATTCATAACTTTTTACTCAGATATCGGATTAATGCGTAATATATATCAAAACGAAGTTATCGACGAGGAGAATACATATATGGGGTTTGTCGGGTGGGGGTGGGGGCACGTGCCCCCACATGCCCCTTTTGGATCCGCCCCTGGATGTAATAAGGAGTGGTTTTACCAAAAGAAGAGGCACCAGCCGCACCATTGCTTCAACTGAACTCTTTCTATCTTTCACCCTATCCGGCCTATCGGTTACTTAGCCCATGTGAAAAAAGAGAAAAAAAATCCACAGCTTTTGTTTTCAACATATTCAATATTCGAACTTTTTAATTTTTTTTTTTGGTGGAAAAACCTGGGGAGAAACCCCAGTACAAAAACGGAATGAAATAGCAGTAAAATAAAAGAAGAAACAGGCGAGCTAATCCGGGCACATGCGATCCCTCGCCATTCCTTGGACGTCCTCCAACAGCCTATGTAAGCAGCAATCCGACGGCTCCGGAAGGATGTGTGCGCCGACAGGTAACGAGAATGCAAAGGCGGCCATGGCATCCACGACCATATTCGCCTCTCTGTAGATATGTCGAAATTCGATCTTTTTAATTATTTTTCACTTTTGTTCCTTTTTATATTAATGAGACTTATCTCCAATGATGTAAAGTATAAATATTTAAATATGTATATTTTGATACAAATTATATTTTAATTATTGTTTTTTAGTGTTCAAAAGGTGTACATTTGCACATAAGATGTTCAAATATAAATACAATATCTCTCATGCGTCTATTTTATTTTAACCAATTTTTAATATAATAAAGGTCGTCTCCATTGTTTTTTTTTTCTCTTTTTAATTTAATTCTATACATTTTGAGATAAGAGAATGCAAAATGCACATTTAACCAACGAAACAAAATAATGTGCATTTTGCACACATTATAATTGCACACTCAATTGACCATTGGAGATTGTCTTATGCCGGGTTGTAAAATAAGTTTACTTACTCCCTCCGATCTAAATTATATGGGGATAAGCTTTTCGACACATTTTTTAAAAGTTAAAAGTCTATAATTTTTTTTCATTTATTTTATCTTTATGAATAATAAATATAAAATTAATTTTAAAAAGTGATATTTTGTAGACCTTTTAACTCAAATAGAGTGTCACTTACATAGTATATATTGTAATGTGTTAAATGACTCAATGGGTGGAGGAAAATTAGGGGTGGGTGCGGGACGGAACGGGATGGGGTCGCCCCGCGTAATTTTTATATTAATGTTTACTAGTAGTTTATAGTTTATAAAGTATTGAGATTTTTAACACAAAACTTGTTGGAATCTCATACACAATGGCTTAAAACCTGACACGGTGATCGTTTTCAATATATTAGTGTTTGATTCCATGTCCCCTTCACCGGTGATCTCGCCCTGCATTTAGCAGTCGAGATGCAACTGTTCCAATAGCCAGAGGCGGAGCTACTTGGGGCCAGGGATGGCCCTAGCCCCCACAAGGTTTTTTTTTTTTTTTTTTGTAATATATGGGTAATTATTTAGTACTAAATAAATAGGTAATTATATATGATATTAATAATGAAGAGTAAAATAATAAATGATTTAGTTGTTAAAGGGTAACCACTTTAATTTAGAGATAAGATTCAAGTCTTCATACGTCTAGTTTGGACAAATTTTTGTATCGATGATTTTTTTTAAATTAAACATTTAAACTAATATTTTATAGTTTTTTCAATACTTTTTTATGATAAAAAAATGCCTTCAATTTTTTTTACCATTTTTTGAAAGAAATTAAACATTTAAACTATAATTTTATAGTTTTTTTTTAAAAAAATTTGAAACACTTTTATTTATGATAAAAAAATTTATTGCATTTTTAATTTTTTTTTAAAATTTTGTGCTTGATAAACAAAAATAATATAATGTGAAATTTCGGCCCCCTCATCACCGACTCACCGTGAGTCTAGTTCCGCCACTGCCAATAGTAGGGGTGGGCGTGGGACGGGACGGGATGGGGGTCGTCCCGCGTCCCGTCCCGCGTAATTTTTGCGGGACGGGATTCTCTATTTTTTTTTCAATCCCGCGCGGGCCCTATCCCTCACGGGACGGGACGAGCTTTGTCCCTCACATAAAAAAATATTTTAAATTCTCTAATATCTAAAAGACACATTTATAAATTTATAATATTTTTATATTTTATAGCTTCTCATATATATTGTATACCCAAAGTATTTTATAAACACTACATAGATATACATTTCTATACTTATGTATACACTGTATTGAGAGTCTGAGTCACTGCATGATATATAGTGCATAGATATATACATATATACACGGTATATATACATTGACACAATGACACACACTGCATGGAGAGTTTTTGAGTCACTGTATGATATATAGTGCATAGATATATACTTATATACACGGTATATATACATTCACACGCTGCATATATATACAGTGCATATATGATATATACTTATGTTTATGTATACTGTATTTATGTATATAATATATTAATATAAAAAAATATATAATATATGCGGGACGGGACGGGATTTGCGGGATTAAGAATCTCCGTCCCGCGTACCGTCCCGCGTAAATTTTGCGGGACGGAACCGGGACGGGATTTACTATTTTTTTTCCAAATCCCACCGGGATCGAGACGGACCCGGAATTTGCGGGATCTGTGCCCACCCCTAGCCAATAGCAAGCCGGTTTACAATTGAGCTAACACATCGGCGAATCAATGGAAATTAACACACTCAATAATATGCATATACATAATGTGTGACTGTATTTTTAAATTATTGTATTAACCTTGGGGAAAATTTATTTACCCAATGGTAGAATGAAAACTTTATAGGTCAGAAAGGTATTACATCTTTCTAGGATGTTAAATGGATGATTTGTTTGGTGCCAACAGACAAACAACAAAGTTCTTGTAAAATCAAACGTCACTTGAAGGAAGACCAACAACTTACCCTTCGATCCAACGTTTTAAAGCACTTAACAATTCCGTATTTTAGCGTGTTATATCAACACAATCAATTGAAGAAACGCACAAACAATTTTGGAGAAGCTCTATTCTAACACATCCGTCGTTTTATAGACTTATTTAAAAGAAAACAGAGTTACCACAACCAAACATTGGTAAATTTTCCTTTAAAAAGCGCGGAGAATTCACTATTTCACCCGTACAAACCAAAATCGTTTCACTTTTTCATGTCAAACATATCGCGACAGATGTGTGTAGGGGATGGACAATGGCTATTATGTATGGGACAACTCCCACCTCCATGTGCACTCTTTCTCTTGCCGTTGGCTTGTCATTTTCACACTTTCCCTTTACATCACCAACACTGCCTCCACTTAACCCCGGCCCACTCGATTCAACGTCTCGCCCTTCCTTCATTTGCTTCTCCAAACCAACTAAAAAAGGTTGCACATCGCTGTCTTACACCCCACGCTCAACCACAACCGATTCCTAATTCTCTGCGTGCTCGATTTCTGTCGGTAGCAAATATGCAACTATGTAGTCGTACCCGGTTAGTACTACAAATGGAAAGTGATGCACTTATACTCCCTTCGTCTCATAATTCATGTTATTAGGGCTGTGATTTTAGGTCACTTGTGAATTTGTGATGAAAATGTGTGTTGTGTGATAACCCGGGTTTAATTACCCTAGCCTCAAACTGTGCATAGGTCAATAAACCACCATCATTCATAATGAACCAACTCATGACAGCGAGGAGATTGTAATTATTATGCTAGCAAGCAATGCCGTAATGAGTCACCTATAAATGCTACAGTGCCCTAAGAGACTTCATTAATGCTTTGGGTCAACTCTCCACAAGCCAACGGTAACAAAATTGGCCCCACTCCAGCCCAATGATAGTTTACCATACAAACAAAATATGGGCTCTTCAGTGCCCTCATAGTCCTAAAAATGGGCTTTAGTCTTTCAGTCTTAGCAATATTTTTACTTGCAAGGAAAGAGGCACATAGAAGAGGAGGGGAAGATGCACAACTGCACAAGGCAGGCATAACTCAAACTAGACTAACATTATCACTGCACAGTGCACTTGTGCTGCAGCCACAACAATCGTTTCTCGTTGCTGTCGAGAGAAAGGAAGACTTCTCTGAAGTTGTAGTGCTCGAAAAGATCCAGAGCGGTAAAGTATTGGGTCTGGTTGATGCCTAGTACATCATCCAACGCTGTAATACAGTTAGTGATAGTGAAGTTACTCTCATCTCTAGTGGTGGCCGTGGCAGCCTTCAGTTGCGAAGCTTCTATCATATCAGACAAGGCTTCTGCCATGGCATCTTGCAGCTCGTTCTCGTTTCCATTGAATCCACTAGGATGGGTTTCTGGTGGGCGTTTCCTCTTTAGATTCTTCATGTTCATAGCCACATTGTCTTCAAGAGATTTTGATGATGACGGGGCTTCAGAACGCGGTGTTTCACTGTCATTGCAAGATGCTAATCCAGTCGTGTTTGCTACATTGGACCTGTTTTCTAAATCTTCGTAATGGCTTGATTGGGCGTATTTTCCATCAGCAACATTGTCTGTGAAGATTATGCATAGTTGCTCAAAGATGGGGCACTCCTTGATTTTGATTGATTCAGGCCTAGTTTGCACCTGAAAATCAAGAAGAAACATAAATTAACTGCTAACATAAGCGATGAACATTAAAAGACAAATGCAAAGTCCAAGCAAGAGAGTAGCACACCAAGCTTTCCCATGAATCAAATCCGATTGTGCTAGTATCTTCCATGGCAATGTTATTTTGGTTAGTAGCAGACTTCAAGCTGTTGTACCGTATCCTCAAAACATCGAAGTGCTTCCTCAACTGATTGTTGTTGAAGTTAAGTCCTGTTTGCCTGTTGAATTCATCACGAATATGACCCCATGTTTTCTTGTCAAACACATTGTTAGGCCTATTACCTAGCTGAATCTGTTCCACTACCAAGTCCACAAATATCTTGTCAAGGGAAGCTGTCCACCTTGTTCTGGAGCGTTCATGCTTTGGTTCATTATCCATCTGCAATTTCCCACAGCAACCTTGTTATAAAAGATGCTGTTATCTGCAGCTACTACAAATGCAACTTCCGGTGATCCCCGAATGGTCATCAACACAAAACCAAAGTGTTGCATTGTTGTCTAGTTAAGGTAATAGAAGCAACTCATCCACATCATGATCTTATATAGCCAATCCGATATAGAAGACATTGATATGAACTACTCAAGTCAAAATCTCCACACAAGTATTAGACTGGAGGTGAGACATGGTTTACCAGTTGAATATGTTTTTTATATAACAATCGAAAGCGTGTATGAACAACTTGACAATTAGATGCATGATACACTCAATTTAAAGGTTCTGAATGCATAAATTTCAATCCAAAAATAGAAATGAGCGTTCAAGATCAAAAAAGCTGGGCAGAGTTTTTTGGATGAAAAAAAATCCAATCTCTCCACATAGTTATTACTTATTTGGATAAAACCCTAATTTGAGCACATAAATCAACAATTAAACATCCACATTCCAGATTTCTCTACATGCGATTAACATTTTTTTTTTAAAAAAAATATATTTGAACACACCAAAATGCAGCGATCAAGGCAGTGACGCAATATAAACCCTAAAATTGAGACATTCAAATAAAAAGCAATGTTTCACCTATATAAAGGAGATTGATTATTGAAAGATTGTGATTCAGATTATCAACTAGCAGCATTTGTATTGTAGGGCAGTGGAAAACGATCACACAAATCAATTCCTCACAACGTGAAATAATCGATATAGCAAGTGAACAAATCTAAGGAAAAAACAGATAAATAGTAACAGGCGAGGAAGAGGGGAAAATAATAACTTCCGATGCTTCACCTCCGTTCCGATGTGTTGTCGTCGGCAAAATCGGCGGTGGAGCTCTAGCGTCTGAGCCTGAGAGAGAGGGGGTCAGAACAGAGCCCGACTATCCTTTTTATTTTTCGGTTTTTTATTTCTAATTTAGAGGGAATGGGCTTCACTGGATCATTATATGGGCCTTCCTCCGGTCTACATATGGGCCGGCCCATCTAAGGAAGATCAATTTAGATCAACGGTCAGTATCACTAATGATAATGTCGGTGGTTAATTTAGACCGTCAGATCAATAATCCCAGTTTAGAAGCCAGAAGGGCATTTTCGTAATCTCACATGCAACCCCATCGCCCACCCCACGGGCAACTACCCCAGCGTTAGCGACATGGACCCGCCACCAGCAGATCCTACCCTTTAACCCTTCACCTAAATCTCCGAGAGAGAAGCCCAAAACCAAAAAAAGCGGCAAAGAAGTATCAGAGAGATCCTCCCTCCAACCGACATTAGCGTGTTCTTTCAGTCCTCAATCCTCATCAGATCTTTCCGATCCACATTGCCGTTGCTAACACTCTGAGCCTCGGATCTGAAATCTCCGGCTCTTTGTGTGCGCGGAAATGGGAGCTGATGAGAAGAAGTCCGGCGGAGGCTGTTGGGGTTGGCTACTGGTGTTGGTGGTGGCCGCCGCCGTTGCCGGCGGGGTGGTTCTCCTAATCCGGACGAAGACGCACCACGACAGAGCCCCTGCCGTTCCCGGCCCGCCCGGTGCCATCGACTCCAAGTACGGCGATGCCTTGAAGATCGCCTTGCAATTCTTTGATGTTCAAAAATGTAAGTTCGCTTCCTTGTTCAATTTAGGTGTTTACTTTCGTTTTCGCTCAACTGATGTGTTTAAAATGTGTGTTCCGCACTTCCACTGGAATTGCCGCTCGTTATGCTCATGATTCTATAAATAAATGCAATTTGGAGTCGTATTTAGGTCAAATCTGATCTTAAAATAAATAAACAAATTACTGCACTACCTAAGGGATTTGTTTCGATTGAGCTAGTAAGTGAGTTGTGGAATTCTACATGAGTCTAAGATCTGAGTTTTGGTGGTAGAAAATTCCAAGTTTAGTGGAAGATTTGAGCACCGACAACTGAAGGAGTGTACTTTGGTGGAATTTTTGCAGCTGGTAGTTTGGTGGACAATAAGATCTCATGGAGGGGTAACTCCGCTCTTAAAGATGGGAGCGAAGCGAAATTGGATCTCTCGAAGGGAATGTATGATGCTGGGGATCATATGAAGTTTGGCTTCCCTCTCGCATTCACTGGCACTGTGCTGTCATGGGCCATTCTCGAGTATGGAGATCAAATGGCTGCTGCGAAACAGCTTCAATCGGCTCAAGATTCGCTCAAGTGGATCACTGACTATCTAATCAATGCGCACCCTGAAGCCAATGTCCTTTACATTCAGGTCTGAATATACTCCATGTCTTGATTGCATGAGAATCAAAGTAATCAGTTTTACATATCAGTAAGGGTTGATCTATGCTTTGTAGGTTGGTGATCCTGATTTGGACCATGGTTGTTGGGAAAGACCCGAGACTATGAGTGAAAAAAGGCCTCTGACCCTGATCAATGCTTCCACTCCTGGGACAGAAGTTGCAGCTGAGACGGCTGCAGCTATGGCGGCAGCATCTTTAGTATTTAAGGCGTCCGATTCCTCCTATTCTAGCACCCTTTTGAAGCATGCCAAGCAGCTGTTCGACTTTGCTGATAACCATAAAGGATCTTACAGTGTCAACATCCCTGATGTTGCAACATATTATAACTCAACGGGTTATGACGATGAACTCCTGTGGGCAGCCAGTTGGCTCTACCATGCCACTGGAGACAATACTTATCTCAACTATGCCACTTCGCAGAATGGAAAAGACTACGGTAACTGGGGAAATCCAACCTGGTTTAGCTGGGATAACAAGCATGCTGGTACTCAGGTAAAGTTCCTTCTGTATCTTCAATGCTTTGGGCAGCCAGTTGCTTTTTTGTTTTGAGACGGTATCCTGTTCTGCGCTTTGAACTAAAATTTTATCAAATTGAGGATGCAGGTTTTACTATCGAGGGTCAGCTTCTTTGGTGCGAAGGGTGTTTCTAGCTCTGCAAATTCTGGCCTTCAGCAGTATAAAGAAACAGCTGAAGCTGTAATGTGTGGCCTCTTGCCAAAGTCTCCCACTGCGACATCCAGCAGAACAGACAGTAATCCCTCCTCCTTAAAGCAGTTGGATTTGACTTTGTATTGTTTAGTAGAATACGCACTTGACTTCCTACAAGTCTCTTGATTAGACTGATTAAAGCACTCAATAGGAAAGTACCAAGTATTCCAGGGCTAACAATATTGTACTTGTATAGCCGTTAGGTCTTTGTTAAGTTTCCCTTGCATAACTTGAGTGATTTTCATCAGTTGAAAAAAAAATCATTGAAACCTTTCTTTCTATGTTTAAACTGCGATCAAATGGATCACCACATTTTTTTATCATTGATGCAGGTGGTTTGATATGGTTGAGTGAGTGGAATTCTTTGCAACACCCAGTAGCATCCGCATTTCTGGCTACTGTTTACAGTGATTATATGCTTACCTCTCAAACAGCCAGCATATCTTGCAGCGGAAGCTCCTATAAACCAAAAGATCTTCGCAAGTTTGCGATTTCACAGGTTCGATATGGATCCAAGTCCAACCATCCAAAACTATACTACAACTTAATGGCATTTATAGTTTGTTGCTGTCTGTCTGTCATCCTTATTTTTTCAATTTCCTAATCATTCAATTTGGCAGGCTGATTATGTACTGGGTGACAACCCCCTGAAGCTGAGCTTTCTAGTGGGCCATGGGGACAAATATCCACAATTTGTACACCATAGAGGAGCCTCTATACCGGTTGATGCGACTACCAAATGTAAGGATGGGTTCAAGTGGCTTTCATCAGAAGATCCGAACCCAAATGTAGCCATTGGAGGACTTGTAGGAGGGCCGTTCCTCAATGAGACATACATTGACTCCAGAAACAACTCAATGCAAGCAGAACCAACCACATATAATAGTGCTCTCCTTGTTGGCCTGCTTTCTGGTTTGGTCACCACCTCTTCAGTTGTTCAGTCGTTTAGTAGCTAAGCTTCGATCTCTACCACATGCCCACCCTTAAGGTTCTTTCAAATGGTAGGGCTTACGAGTTGCTTGAGCCACTGTTGTAGATGTACGACAAGTTTGTGTAATATGGAATACCAAACCTTGTAGTAGTAGAGTGAGGCCTAGATTTATTCATTATTATTGTTACTCGTATGGTTTGATGATGCTTTGAAGGAGTGCCTAAGTTCAGTGCCAGTGGAGTTTCTTGAAGAAATCTTTACAGGCTATAATGATCTTAATCCATGTGACACTTGCCAGTGTGCGGTCTTGTGTAAATTTTGTCGAAATCCGTTTAGTAAACATTCATTATGTGCATTTTATGGTCCTAGTAGTTATCTTATTAGGTCTTATTTCAAGTATGAATAACAAACAGAACAGGCATAGAATTGTTTTTTTTACTAAAGAATTTTGGAGGGGTTATACATTTATACCCTTCCAACCAAGTGTATCATTGCGGATGATAAGGAGTTATGAATCGTATCCCTGTGGATGATGAGTTCTGAATGATGTGTGCTGAGATGTGAAAAGGACGCATACATCCTACATCGGAAACAAGATGTTCAGTAAGGACTAAGGGGACGTTGGGAGGTCCTAATTCAATCCCTACCTTCGCCTATACTGGTTCATGGGTCTTGCTGACTATGTCATGTGCCCGGAATTTACTCATTAGTTTTAAGATAAAATCTCGTTGGATTTACGTTATTTTGAGTTTGGCCCGACGGCTAAATCTCATACAAACACAACAAACTTTTTTAAAAAAAAAATGGATGTTTGGGAAAAGAAAAGCATCTACTATATATATATTTTTAGGGAGAACAATTACATTAGCTACCCAGCTGATGCACTAATTAAAATAAATGCAAGGAAAAAATTACATCTAGATGGAATGCATTCATGTATAATTGGTGATAGCTAGCTAGTTAAATCTAACTTAGAAAAGATTACAATTGCTTTTTGTTTGTTTTGTATCATCATATATCCTATATATATAAATATACGCAAGCAATATCATCCTGATCGAATTCGTCGACCCAGATCGATATATGCGGAGGTGTCAACGTGCAATATCCGCCTTAGCCGACGAGAACCCTAGCTGCTGCTCCGCCTCCCACCTCAGCTTCGACACCGCATCACGGTGCTTTGGCGTGTAATCCTGCATTCACTCCCGTAGTTAACACAATGTGACATGAACTGGGTCACCAATAGATAAGATTCTGATTGGAAAATATGACTATTAAAAATAAGCGACTATAGGAATCTAATTTAAAATTTGGCTAATACATTTTAATTAATGATATGATTTTACTAAAATGGTAATCTTATCCTATGCCCCAAGAACATAGAATAGAAAAATTGTATATATATACCTCGAGCTTGCACATGAGGTCGTAGGCGGTGGTGGCGGAGACGATGATGCTGCGGGCGGCAGGGGTGATGAACCCTTCGTCCACCGCCTTGTCTATGAAGCTCAATAGGGAGTTGTAGTACCCATCCACGTTCAACAATCCCACCTGTTCCATTTAGTAACGTCTTGCTTTATTTTTATATTTTTATATTTATATATATAATCTTCGGATCTTAGAGAATCTTATTATGATTGTAGACTCTTTACCGGTTTGTCATGGATCCCCAATTGAGCCCATGTAATTACTTCTAATAGCTCTTCTAAGGTACCGTAACCCCCTGCAAAACAAATTAGTAATTTTATAAGTTAAATTGATTTCATTTCCCCTAAACAAGTTAAAGATAAACTAATTTTTATTCTCAATTCAAATTGGGGTAAGATTTAATAACACCGTTTCAAATAGCTCGAATTTTATAAAATTTACGAAATTTCGCCTCCATTAAACCGATTCTAAAATATAAAAAAATCTCGATTCGAACTTACTCGTTCGTCTCAAATATCAGCCAAATCGGAAGGTACAAAAGTTTGTGAAAATGAAGTGGAGAGTCCAAGCAAGCCGGAATTATTGAGGGCCGTGTCATTTTGTATTTTATCGTTAATTGTAAAATGGGATCACATGGAAGAAGGCCGGCAAGTTGGGGGGGTCAAGTCCTTGTTTCTAAAACTATTCATTTCATAGTTGAATTAATATATGAAGAATATCAACTTAAAACCACTAATTAATAATGAATTATTAATGATGCAATAATTAGTTTCATAATAATTGTGGTTAGTTTATACTTTATACGGACTTTATATGGACTAATTAAGTAATTAAATTAAATTAATCAAGAGGGAGGAGAAGAAGCAAAACCTGGTAAGGCAATGAAGGCGTCAGCTTGACTCGCCATTTCTGCCTTCCTTTGATGCATCCCCGACACTGCTCTTACTTCGCCTACTTTCTCTCCGGTTATCTGTTTTTTTTTTTGATTAAAAATAAATAAATTCTTATTAATATCATATAATTATTCATTAATGATGAAATTAGAGGCTAGGTTAATTGGATTATAATTTCTCACCTCTTTTGGCATTAGGGTCTTTGGAATCACCCTGCAATTTCAACCACAAAAACAAAAATAGAGAGATGAAATTAGCTAATTAATCATATAAAGCAATCAACACATCACGTCAGACGAATCTGTAATCTTTTTGAGAGTTTATCGAGGAGGAAATTAAATTACCCCAAGACATGGCGGCCACCATTATAGACGGCCCTAGAGACGAGGCCCATTAGACCAATGCTTCCTCCTCCATACACCAAGTCTATGTTTCTTTCAACCTGCTCCAACAAATTCACAACCACTTAATTATATCGACCAATGAGAAAAAATGGTTATGGTTTCTTTCATTCTTGGTTAAAAACGAGAGAGAGAGAGAGAGACGTACTAGTTGGTTAGCGAGCTGAAGAGCCGCTAACTGGTAGCTAGGGTTCTTGCCAGGACTGCTACCGCAGAATACACACACTCGTTTAAACCTCGACTGAATCGACAACTTCGTGCCTTCCATTCTTTGATCTTTTACCTTATAGGATCGAATACGTTGAGGAGGAGGAAGAAGAAGAAGAGAGAATGGAGGAGGTGGGTTTGAAAAAGGAATGAAGGGAAACAAGTCAGCTCACACCCAAGAAAAGCTTATGAATGGGATTGGGAGAGACTTTGGAGAAGTGGTTGTCAATTATTCTCCCCTCCCCTCACCTCATCCTCCCTTTTATATTATCTCTCACCTCTCACTTTTGTTCCAAAACTTCAACTTGCACTTCAAAGCTTAAATTGACCATTTTGCATTTTCACTTTGTACCTCCACTTACTACATCTTTTTTTTTTTTTTTCATAACACAAGGTGCTATTTATTAATGGTTAATGGCTGGATTAGGACTTAAGTTATAGGAGGTAGCCCTACTAATGATGAAAGTTTTATTTTATTTTCCCTTTTACAAGAATTTCAACTGAAAAAAATTGTGATAAAAAAGGGAATTTAGAATTGGATGAGTAATCAATTTTTTTTAATTTCTGCACGCGTCGATATTTTGAGATAAAAAGCTATAATATATATATTTTTCCCTTAATCTAATTCGATCGGTTTAGTCATTCTTATCTTTTAAAAATAGGTAAAAAAAAAAAAGAGTAGTTATTGAAAAGTGTCCATTTGTCTAAGAGTTTCATTAAAAAAATTATTCATATAAGAGAATTTTAGTCTATTTAACATATTCAAATTTTAATTTTTTATTCGATATTTGACCACTCTACATGTACCCATGTGTTCAAGAGAATTTGAATGTTAAATATCGTGGTATAGAAATATAAAATGATTTATATCTATATTATATTATTAAGTATTACTACGTATTTTATTTATATCTATATTATTTGTTGGTGAAAAATAATTTATATTTATATTATTTATTTATTATAATATATCTAAATTATTTATAATATTCTATCCGTATATGGAATGGGACCTGTATAGAATATAGCAATAAACCCATTAAATCTTGTAACTGATTTTTTTTTTTCAAGTATAGACAACGTCCTTTACCGGTACATAACATTTGTTCAAGTTTTGGGTTTTAATTTGTGGCAGTTAGGGTAATTTCGTCAACCTCTTGCAATTCAATACTCCGTCTAAAGCAGTCAAAATAAATAAATAAATAAAGTGTATAGTAATAAAAATATTTGTACTTGTCAAAATATCAGGAAAACAAAGGCAAGTTCATTTCTTGGTAGTCACATCTTTGCTGGGTCAAACAGGAGCATAAATAACCATAATCCTCGTTACTTTAAGCACCCTGCAATTTTATTATTTACTGTTATTTTCATTTTTTGACCTCTTAATTTACCATATTTTTATTTTAAGCACCCTGCAGTTTTCTTACTCAAGATATATTTGTCTTCTCGTATCTCTTATTTTCATTTTTTCGACCCCTTAATTTATCATATTTTTACCATATGTAGAGTATATTTGATTGATATATCGAATTGCTTTTCAAAAATAATAAAAATAAAATATTTTTACTCTCCATGAAATTATAATTAATAATATATGTACTTGGTGTAACCTTAAAGGATGAAATTTGGCCACATCACCCATCCAGCTAATGCACTTCATCTTTATTTTATTCTTATCAGATGCTTAATTTTAATTCCTCCCTAATTGCTGGCCATACTGACAAAATTGACCTTTTTGGGTACCTGCCTGGAAGATTCATAGCATAAATACGAGTATGATTTTTCATATTTTTTTCAATTGCATCCATACATATTTTTTTTAATAGTGGCTAATTAATTTTATATTCTGAATTTTAATTAAGAAAATTATAAGAAGAAAAACAGCGTTTTGGTGCTGCACCAGGAAAAAATGTCAAAATGTACAAGGGAAGGGAATGAAGATAAGGTGGGCCTATATTGGGCCGAAAATTTAATGGGCTCAGCTTCAGTGGGCCCACAAGGTGGTATACGCGACTTTCCACGTAATGATTTAATTATAGATGGAAGCACTCAGGTATTGTGGGATTTTAGTGTGTCCATGTTTATCAATAACCATCCCCTCACCAAATCCTTTCCTCCTCCCTCTTACACAACCTCTAATTTCAACATGTGCAAACTTTTTTTATTTTTCTATTCCGATGTGAAGAGTTTGAAGAGTTTTATGTGAAAAGTTTGAAGAATACCCATTTGGGCTCGTTTGGTATCGATATAACGATATTGGGCGATATATTTTATATCTTGTTCGGCTCATTTGGTATCGATATAATGATATCGGGCGATATCTTTGATATATTGATATCAAGATATCGGTATCGATATCAAGTGATACCTCTCTAACAATATATCAAAATAGGTCAAATTTGATATCGAAATAGATATCGGACTATTACCAAACACAGATATCAGATATCAGTTGATATCAAGTGATATACTATTGATACCAAACACTAGATATCGATATCAGTTTAAGTGATATCGATATCTAGCCATACTAAACACTAGATATCAGATATCTGGGGCTGATATCTAGATATCCATACCAAACGACCCCAGTATATAAAGTTGATAATTAAACTACTTTTCTCATTAACAAATGATTTTATAATAAAACTTTTATGTGATGGATTTATAACGCATGTGCATCCGATCACACAACCCCCAATCATATTAGTCTAATCAGACTTTCATATTCACATTTCAACATAGACTAGACAATCAAATATGTGTGCTTTCAATTCAAAAAAGAGGAAAGGTGTTTATCCTTTACAAAAAGATGTTAACTTTTATGTTCAAATCACATTTTATTTTATATGGGTAAGCTTCTAGTTTATATATGCATTTCGCCCCTTTTTTTCGACACTAAAAATTGAAACCAAAACATTTTATGTTGATGACCTAATACAATTGATCGAGTATCTTAACTATGATTGATACATGACCATATCGACATTAATTTGTGTAAGGATTTCATCACCTTTTAGGTATAGTACTATGCTATTTGATTTTTCTGCTCGATCGATGTTAAAATATTTTAATATTTTATACAAGATTATCCGTCTAACCTAAATGCGATTGACAAACTTAAATTGGTGTAAAAGTTAATTAGAAATGGCTCTCAATTATCCCACTTAGGTAGGGTTTGAGAGTCAAGTTATAGGCACTCTTTCCTCGACTACGTCGAGAGAGTATTTCTAAGTACGTAGCCCAATCACAAACATGAACACATAATAAACCAAAAGGACAAGTATAACAAATGAATACACATATTATAAATTATATTCACAAAAAATAAAAAATAAAATATTATTGAATTTGATCATCTTTTAAATATTGGAACTATTTACCATTTATAATAGATGCAAGATTTTCCTTATCTCACATGGCAATGGGAAGCCGACAATAGTAAATCTAGTGTCAATCTTGAACTTGTAAGTCTCTATCAAGCTAGGGAGGACAATTAAACCACCGGCCGCTCTAACTCTCTCTAATGGGATGCTCTAACTTGACACGACTCCTAAATTGTGGAGGCCTAATCATTTAATTCAGAACACAAGGCATACATGTTTTGAAGGTCGCCATCCGATATGTGTCTCCACATGTACGTGGATGGGATATAAGTCATATAACTATATAATCAGCAACCTACTTAGGTGGCAACTTCTCTTATTTGATCAATTTCACACTCCAAATTAATGGTTGCTTTGTTTTCTTTTAATTACTTTCATTTTGCGTCATTTATATATCTTCCCTTTGACCGCTTACACACCTTTAATCGCACGCAATTAAAGCTCTTTTACTAGTATCAAAGGCGGCAATACGTACACCCTTCGATAGAATAAAATCGATCTTCACATTTTCTTTTTATTATTTATTTATAATTTCTATCAAATTTCGGTCCAATCATGTAAATTAGAATTCATATCAAATTTATTTTATTTTTATATTATAAGGTTGGATCTACCTTTTAATACAAAAGTAAACTATAACACATCGAGCATGATGTTGTTTGTCCAAGTTTGCGGGTTTTTTTTTCTCCTTTTGTTTCCTTTGACCTTTTGTTGTACCATGACGGTCAACCAGTCTATCGATCACTCACCCTCTCAATTTAGGGGTGATTACCTCGATGTCCAATATTTTGGGCTTTATTAGGAAAATGTCCACCACCCTCTCCATATTAGCAAAATGTCCACCAGACGCAAGATCGCGAGTTGGATCTGGTGGATGGACAACGACGCCGGATTTGGTGGATGGACAGCGACGCCGGCTCCCGGAGATCGAGCGGATGTGGTGGATGGATAGCGACGCCGGAGAGACGACAGGATGCGAATACGAGTGGATCTGCTCTAGTGCTGGACAGCAACGTCGGGGATCGAGTGGATCTGCTCTAGTGCTGGTTCGAAAGGCAACCGGCCATTAGCATCTGCCGTCGCCCTAACTGCCAGATCTGGAGTCTTCGGATGCCGGATGAAGATGAAGAAGCGGAGATCACCGTGAGGGGCGGAAGAGCATCACCGACAGGCTCAAAAAGAGCGGAGAAGGAGGAGGTTCCACCATTGATGGTGCAGCAGGCCGAAAGAGAGGAAGAACGAGGCCAAGGAATGAAGGGCGAGGAAGAGAGCGAGAGAAGGAGGAGCCTTCAAGGTCTTGCTGAAATGCGAGAAATCTCTGAGATTATGTTTAGATCTCAGGGGCAATTTTGTCCAGAAAAAATAGAGGTGGACAAAAACCTAATTTGTCGGGCTTTGAGGACACTCCCTCGATAAAGGCAAAAAAAAAAGGCCCGTTGGGCAAATTTTCTCCTCAATTTATCAGGCAATGGTTTATCTGGTATTTCGAATTCTTGTCTTTATCAACAAAAAAAAACCTATAACAACCCTTCCTTTTTAGTATAATATTAAGCTATGATAAATAAAAATAAACTAGGCCAGTACTCTCTGGACCTTTGTTTTAAAATATATGTATATAATATATATTATGCACTTCTCTAACATAAAATATATTAATATTAGTTATTAAATAAAAATCAAGCATTCTCTGAGATGTTCAATAATAATAAAAAAAATAAAAATACTTAGTAGTATGGAACTTAAAGTATTGTACTTAAATATAAACTAGTATGATCCCCGCGCCATGGCGCGATTTTTTATAAATAAAATCTTCTTAATATATTAAATTAATATTATAACATAATTGTAAAAGTTCAGATAATTAAATATTTTGAATTAAACTCATAGGTAGAGAAAACGATCTAAAGTAGTATATATAGATATATATAGATATATAGATATATAGATTACTAATATTAATTTTATGTTTTCTTATTATTAATTTTATGTTTTGAATTAATCTCATTGTTTTTTTAGAGAAAAAAAACTAGTAAAATTATAATTTAGGCTAAGATCAATGTTTTGAATTAAGCCCAATAGTTAGAAAAATTAAAGAAAAAAGAGAATTAAAGGAAAAAGAAGAAAAAAAAAATAGAATTAAAGAATATCAAAGAAAAATGGCAAAAAAAAGATTGGTCGAGACTCCTAAAATTCCTCTAAGCTTAACACATCATCCTAAACTCTTCTAAATTAAGATTTTATATAGATATAATGTTATTCAAATATTAGTAATACTTATAAATGTTGTGAAAACTAGTGTGAATCACACACACAAGCCTCCATGGGAGGAGAACAGAAGCAATCGAAAGATAGAGGAGGAAGAGAGAGTTTGTTGAGTTCTTGATTTCTGTTATGATCAGTTGCTGTACAGTACATGGGAAGCTGCTATTTATACCACTTGGTATTTGTACCCATCTTACCCCTTTGTACATTACATGTATATCAAACATGTAAATTGTATATAGTTCTATATCCCCCTCTCAAGTTAGACTAGGTGAAGACACTAAGCCTAACTTGGACACAAAAAAACGATGTTGAACCTCCCCTAGTGGTTTGGTAAAAACATCAGCGAGCTGTAAGTGAGTCCTTACATGAATTGGTGTAAGAAACCCATCCTGAATCTGCTCCCGAACATAATGACAGTCCAGCTTCAAGTGCTTAGTGCGTTCGTGGAACACGGGGTTTTCAGCAATGTGAATAGCTGACTTGCTGTCACAATGAAGAGGAATTGGCTTAGGAATGTTGCATCTCAAATCTGTAGCTAGTGAATCAAGCCAGACCAGCTCCCCTGCAGTCTTAGACATGCTCCTATATTCGGCCTCCGCTGAAGACTTTGAGACAGTTGGTTGCTTCTTTGTTTTCCATGAAACAAGAGCATTTCCCAAAAATACACAAAACCCAGTGACAGATCTCCCACTGAATACATAGTTACCCCAATCTGCATCGCAAAAGGCTGTGAAGGATGGATTGTTGTTGATGGGATACATGAGACCAAGGTTCATGGTGCCATGAAGATACCTTACAACATGGAGAGCAGCCTGCCAATGGGGAACCCGTGGAGTAGCCATGAATTGGCTCAAGTGTTGAACAGCAAAGGAGATATCAGGTCTGGTCATATTCAGAAACAAAAGGCGACCAACCAATCTTCTGTACTTCTCAGCATCTTCAAGTATCTCACCATCCTCAACTGATAGCTTCAAACCCCTTTGTAGTGGAAAAGGTGCAGACTTACAGTTAGTCATTTGAGTGTCTTCAAGGATGTCTTTGACATACTTCCTTTGGTTTAGAAGAGTACCATGAGGAGATCTTGATATCTCTAATCCCAGAAAATATCTAGCTTCACCTAGATCCTTGATAGTGTAAGCCTTGTGCAGTGCCTGTTTTAATGCCACAATCTCATCAAGAGAGTCACCTGACACCAGCAAGTCATCAACATACACTAAAACCACAATCATGCCTGAAGGAAGATCTTTGGTGAAGAGACTATAGTCATAAGTGGATTGAGTAAAACCCTGAGCTAACAAAAATCTGCAAAGCTCAATATTCCATTGTCTGGAGGCCTGTTTTAACCCATACAAAGACCTTTTGAGGCGGCAAACTTTGGGACTAGCAGCCATGGTATATCCTTCTGGTATCCTCATGTATACTTCCTCATTCAAAAAACCATGCAAAAATGCATTATTTACATCAAGTTGGTGCACAGGCCACTGCTTTAGAGTAGCCATGGCTAGCAAGAGTCTCACAGTTGTGAATTTTGCTACTGGTGAAAAGGTGTGATGGTAATCCTTACCCTTCACCTGGTTATATCCTTTTGCCACCAGTCGAGCCTTTAATCTTTCGACTGGCCCATCTGATCTAAACTTGACTTTGTACACCCATCTACATCCAATAGCTACATGACCTGTTGGCAGATCAGTTATTTCCCAAGTATCATTGCTCTCTAAGGCAATGAGCTCCTTCTGCATTGCCTCCACCCATTGAGGATCTGCTGCAGCTTGTCTGTAAGTTTGAGGTTCAGGAGTGGCTAACACATGAGCTAATGATGCAACATAAGCTGAGGAATAAAGGGTTGTGTTTGATATCTCAGTGGCAAGGAAGGACTGAGATTGGGAGGATGGTAGGTTGGGCAAAATGAAGTCATGGAGATGGCTGGGCAGATGAGAGTGTCTTGAGGACCTTCTCAAGCCAGGTTGGGGGGGAACAATGTTTTCTTCTGTCATAGAGTGGGCAGGACTTAATGAGGTGGGTGAGTCACTAAGGGAATTGTCAATGGTCATGTTTTGAAGGGGCTCTTGGGAAGATGTAGGGCTGGGTTGATTGAAAAGAGGTGCATCAGGCTGGGAATTAGAGTTGCTGTGTGATGAAGGTGGATGATAGTTGCAGTCATGCAAATCCAGAGCAGGATTTACCAATGGCAACTGAGATTGCACACTGATCTCAGCAGCAGATTCATGAAAGGGAAAGATATGCTCCTTAAAAATGACATCCCTGCTTACTATGACCTTTTTATTCACCAAATCATAAAGCCTGTAAGCCTTTTGCCCAGCTGGATAGCTCAAGAAAACACACTTTAAGGCCTTGGCAGCAAACTTGTCTTTAGGTTGTCCTCTTGCTAAAGCAAAAGCTAAGCAACCAACCACCCTCAAATGATCATAAGAAGGCTGTTTACCATATAACCTTTCAAAAGGAGTACTCCACTTTAAAATTGCAGTAGGTAACAAATTTATCACATGAGTAGCAGACAACACACAATCACCCCAAAATTTCAAAGGCAATTTAGCATGAAGTCTGATTGATCTAGCAGTCTCAATGAGATGCCTATGCTTCCTTTCCACACGTCCATTTTGTTGTGGAACATAAGGAGCAGACATTTGATGTAGGATCCCTTTATTTTCAAAAAACTGCTTGCACTTAAGGAATTCAGTGCCATTGTCACTTCTAATTACCTTGACCCTTTTATCAAACTGATTTTCAACCATTTGAATAAAGGAACATATCATCTGACTAACCCGTCCCTTATTCTGTACTAGCTGTGTCCATACAGCTCTGCTGTGATCATCAAGGAATGTAATGAAGTATCTAGCTCCATTCCAGGTTGGAACTCTATAAGGGCCCCATAAGTCAATATGTAAAAGCTCAAAGCATTCATTTGCAATAGAGGAACTAGTGTTAAAAGGCAAGGCATGAAGTTTAGCCAGTACACAGGAATCACAATCAAGACTATCCAAGTTACTGTCTTTACAACCAGGTATGTGAGTCATTTTAGACACAGATGCATGCCCCAATCTGGCATGAAGCAAAGAACTGCTAAGACTAGAGGAAGAATTGCTGGAGGCTGACTGAATATCCCTTGTGTGAATAACAGTCTTGCCATTATTGCCTTGAACCAATCCTTGTGAAATGTCTGAAAGATCTGCTACAAGCTCGAGAATTGCTTTGAATAGCCTGCTATGGACTCTTTGACCAGTAAGTACAGTGTGACCACTCCTAGGGTCCTGTAAAATACATGTATTCTTATGAAAGTTAACATCCACCTCTGAGTCATCAATAACCTTCCCAACTGACAGAAGATTAATCTTAAACTCAGGAATAGAGAACACATCATATAGGATCAGTCCTGAAGCAGTGTGAACATCTCCAACTTCTGACACAAACTTAACTGATCCATCTGGCAAAGAGACTCTAATAGGGACCTTTAACTGTCTTTTAAATCTCAACATGCTATCATCAAAAACCATATGATCTGTAGCTCCACTATCTATTACCCAGACATTATCATTTTCACATTGCTTTCTAGCAATACTCAAGGCAAAAGCATCATTCAGAGATGTAAAGGAGAGAGGGTTACCAGCAAAATTGGCATCACATCTTGCCACTCCTTTCCCTTTGATTGCCTTTAACACTTCTTGAACAACTGAGCTCAGGACATCAGCATTTATGTCTTCAGTTCCACAGCTTCCTGCTACTGTCAGTGGAGTGTCATCCAATTCTCCATCGACAGCATTAGCTCTGGCTCCAGGTTTCCCTTTAGGATTTTTGAACCACTCCGGATATCCTATGATCTTGAAGCACTCACTCTTGAGATGTCCTGTCATCCCACAATGAGAACACTTCTTGTTGGCCTTTTCTGCAGCTCTATCTGCTTTCTCCTTCTTGTAGTCCCTTTTCCCTTCAGTTGGTTTATTAGCAAAGAACGCATTTGAATCACTGCTACTGTCACCAGTTGATTTCTTATCAACTTGTTGAACAAGGTAAAAGGCTTTGTTCAGGGAAGGTAGAGGTTCTGTAGCAAGAATCTGATTTCTTACACTCTCATAACCTCCATTCAACCCCATCAAGAAATGAATCATCTTATCCCTATCATCTTTCTCATTAACTTTCGTCTCCAGATTACATGTACACTTAGCCATAGCTCCACAATCACATCTCAATTTCCCATCTAAACTGAGAATTTCATCCCACAATTTCTTCAATTGATTGAAGTAATCAACCACAACCATGTTCCCTTGTTCAATATTGCTCAAATTTCTCTTCAATTGATAGATCAAAGGTCCATTTGAGGGTGCGTACCTTTTAAGAACCTCATTCCATAGCTGTTTTGCAGTTTCGGCGTAGCTGAAACCTTCAGAGAGATTTGGCGCCATTGAATTCAGTATCCAGCATCGAATCATGAAGTCACATCTATTCCATTTCTGCAGATCTGTTGGATTCAAACCTGCCTGCTTCACGCTTCCATCTATGAAGCCAATTTTCTGTTTGGCGCCAAGCGCCATTTTTATTCCCCGACTCCAGCTGAGGAAGTTTGCTCCGTTGAAGACGTTCGTCACCAGCTGTGCTCCGGGATGGTCTGAGTTCGATAAACTCAGGGGATCGTTCATGCTGTTGCTGATTCCCCCAATTTCCCGACGAATTATCGCTCCGAGTTCCTCCATCTTCTGCGAATTGCCAGATCTCCTTTCCACTGCGCTTGATTATGCCGATCGAACACCTACGAGCTCTGATACCATGAAAACTAGTGTGAATCACACACACAAGCCTCCATAGGAGGAGAACAGAAGCAATCGAAAGATAGAGGAGGAAGAGAGAGTTTGTTGAGTTCTTGATTTCTGTTATGATCAGTTGCTGTACAGTACATGGGAAGCTGCTATTTATACCACTTGGTATTTGTACCCATCTTACCCCTTTGTACATTACATGTATATCAAACATGTAAATTGTATATAGTTCTATATGTTGTCATACAAAGTTTTGGTTATTATTATTATTTGATATTAAGGATAACTTACCTCTGGTGGTAAATCTCAAACACGTGATTCAACCGGCAAGGGTCACGTACTAAGAAAATCGATATATACAGATCAACTTGACCCAATGATAAGAAGGTAAAGCTTTGTTTTTTCATCGAAGAAAAAGGGTGGAGGTCGGCGTGGAGCCAAAGATGGAACCCAAATTTAAACTATAACACAAATATATTTAAACTACAACAATCACCCATTTTTAGTCAATGTAAAGAGTATTAAGTTATTATAAATAAAAATAAATTGGGGATGTAGTTAGCTCACAAACTCAAAGGAAGTCAAATACAAGTATATAAGTGGTAAGAGAAAAAGTGGTGGTGTAGGTTTGTATTTGGATGTTAATTGGAACAAAGAAAGCAAAAAGAGAGGGCGTGGTGTGTATAGGCAGGCCGTGGCAAGGTGTTTAGGTACGTCAAACTTAGGGGATGGAAATTTTGTCAAAGTAGCTTATAGCTTTAATTGCATTTTAATCAGATTTAATTTGCCTGATTTTGGTTATGGAGGTAGGTCGATCCACAGTCAAATATCTTTCCAAATCCAATTCATCCATTTTTCATTAATTTAATTACAAGTTAATTAATTATATATTATGATATCGGCCACTCCCACCTTCCCATTAACATCACCGGCTTTTTCGACCATATGTTTGCACCGGTTAAAAGTTCATTACCCCTAACATTAATATCTGATTAAGATGATGTAATATTCATTTTCCCTTTATAAATTTTAATTTATTTATCTACTTTGTTAATTTTAATTAACCACTCCACAATCCACATCCAATGTGAAACTAAAATATAGATTAACTAACTTGTAAGAAAAGTGGGGTGTTGTACATAGTAATATACAAGAGAGAATTAGATGTTATTCGATCAGTTTCTTTATAAATGAAATAATGAACATGCATATCTCTATTACATGTATTCTCTACAAGTGGTCAGATAAATGTGAATGGTTCGCAACGATAAGTGCTATGGAGTTACTTACAAGCTCCACCCACCAACAATAATATGAATTAAAATGGATCCAAAAGATCAACACGTAGATTACCTAAAATCAATAATAATATGAATTGTTTTCTTCAAGAAAATTGTTAATGCAAATCAATAATATATTTATCACCCTTTTGCCAAAATGTGACAATTCAAATACAACATGTCCATACAGCTCAATTTAGCTTATGCTCAACAATATATAAAATTATCTAAAAAATGATTATTGAACATCTAAAAAAAGGTAACTGGGAAACTCATGCATCCTTTGCAAAGAGCGTTCGCATCAGACCACACGATTCATTATAATGTTCTCATTGCTCACGAGATTTTCTACTCGTTTAGAGTACGCTGTGGTAAAGAAGGATGGATGACTCTAAAACTCGACATGGAAAAGACATGATAGATCGAGTAGAATGGACATCATCGAAGCCGTCTCCTTTTCAACACTTAGTCAACAACGAGCCAACTGATATGTTCTTCCCACAGAGAGGCCTATGTGCGTCAAGGGGAACCACTATCACCATTTGTTGGGAAAAAAACGGGTAGCTAACACTCGATCACGTGTGACTCGGATGTACAAACTCTCCTTACAAACGAGAACTTGTATTAATGTACGAACCTATTTTGTACACCTCGCTCGATACAAGACTCTCACTTACACTCACCACTCTTGACCAACTCACTCACTCACACTACACTTGTGAGGATTCACTCGACTCACAACTCACACACAATAACTTTAGGAGACTCACACTTCACTCACGTTATTCTGAAGACTCAACTTCACTCACAACTCACTCCATATGCTTCTAGAATATTTCACCATGTTCCGAGGACTTCCGATGCATTCTACATTCTTCCGGAACGTTCCACTATTTAGCCCAAAACACATTTTCATATATTTGAAATATGAATTATTTTCCAACACCATTTATATTCATTCTTGGCGCGGAAGTGGTTATAGCTCAAAGCCTCAAGACAAATGAGCCTTGTTAGATTCCAATGCTCACAACAATCACTGAGAATCCCATTAGCTTTCATTAACGACGCCATGATATTCATTAAGGGAAGTTTTGAAGAATGTCGATCATAAGATCAGGACAATCATTGATGAATACTGCCAACTATCAGGACAAAAAGTTAATTACCACAATTCAACTTTGCAAGTCACATCAAAAGTTACCAACGAATTCTCGTGATCCAAAGGATCCTACAAATCACAAGAGCGATAACCCTAGAAAATATTTGGGATGTCTTGTGATTAATGGGAGGATCAATATATAGATCAACTTTTAAGGAAACGGTTTCAGAACAAGACAACAACTTAACAAATGGCCAACTTGAGCTGTATTGATAAAAACCAAATCTCCTAGGCAAACCCAATTACATTATACAGGGGTTGATGTTATATGCAAAGAATCACCATGAATTGAACCTAATCAATGGAACATTTTTCTAGAACAATATCTAAATCACAACCTATTAATCAACTAGGATAAAATATGTTGACCCAAAAACAGAGGGGGTAAGAGACAAAGAATGTCAATATAGCACTTCAGATGAAACTGTCGGGAAAAATTATGGTTGAACCAGACAACATTTGGCATGGGTTTTGATTTGTTTCCAACCTTCTTCGATTTTTTTTTTCTTCCAAAAAACAGTTAACATTTTTTTTTGCTAAAAGATAACGGAAGGGCACGAGCCGAAAATTGTACAAACCTTAGGGGTATATGGCGAAATATACTAAACTTTTGTACACCTCGTGAAATACACCTTACCTCAAGGGCACTATGCGAAATTTGAATTAAAAAATTGAGTTAAAATTAATTTGTATTACTAATAGGAATTTTAAAATAACATTATAATTTTGGGTAATAAGACAAAAAATATACAGGTATTATAAAAAGGACTTTGATACATTTACACTAGGTGTAAAAGATTAGTTTTACACCACCAGTAAATTTATGACAAGTGTCATCATTTATATGCTACTCCCTCCGTCCTAAAATACATGGTCTTTTAGACCTTTGCACGTTAATTAAGGAAATCTATTTATATTTAAATCTCATTATTATTATAGAGGGGGGAACTCTTAAATTGTACTTACTATTGTACTTTTTTAGGGGTAATAATTACCCTATAAACCTAAAAGCCCATGTATTTTTGACAAAAGTTCATGGCCTAAAAGACCATGTATTTTAGGACGGAGGGAGTAATAATTAATAAAGTAAAAAGGGGAACAAAAACACAATTTTTCATCTTCTCTCTGCACTCTGGCCTTCTGGCTGCTAATCTATGGCGTTCTACTGTTCTCAAGTCTCAACCTAGCAAGTAGTCTTCCATAGCAAGGGAAAGAAGAGCAAACAAGAAGGCAGTGAAAATTTCCTTATTTTAATTTTTCCCAAACTCAAAATCCCAATTAATACAAAAACCTTAATCAATTCCAAATCTTCCTCTAATTGTTGGAGATCTATCAGGTCCCAAATCAAACCCTAGAATGTAATCACCATCATCGACCCCAATCAAACCCTTTGTGATCCCCAAAACTCCATCCTCCCCTCTTGCATCCCCTCTCACGTTGTTTCGTTCTTCCTCAATGGACGAATTCTCGATCCTGCTATCAGAATCCTCTCCGCCTCCGATGCAATCGCCTTTCTTCACATTCAATCTCTGCTTCAAGCTCCTTGGCGATGGCAGCGATGACAACGCTAACGAGTCTCATGACTACTACTATCACGTAGGGCTATGATTCTTCAGAGGGGTACCTTTTTATTCTCTTCACTGATTAGATTTTTTATTAAAAAAAATGTGTTGGGTTGATATTAGAGGAAAATGAAATATAGGAAAGTTATTTTAAAATAAAAATGGTGAAAAGTTGATTAGATTGGGAGGGGTAATGAGAACAGAATCAATGAAGGAAGGGAGACGAACAGATTTAATGGAGGAAGAAAGACGAACAGTCTTGCTATTACTGCCTTTGATTTCTTTTGATTTTTTTTTACAAATTTACTTGCCACATGTCAACTTATTACTGGAAGTGTAAAACAAATTTGTTTACACTCGGTGTAAACATAGATTTCTCCTTATAAAAAAGTGGATGAAGGACTTAAAAGTAAAGTGAAGTGTAAAAAAAATATTGTTATGATGTGGTCAAACTACACATAGCTTACTGCAGAATGTTGAACAACACAAGGTATGGAAATGCGTAATGATTTTCAACCAAAAATAAAATTATGCGTAATGATTTCCCCAATTTGATCATAAGGTATGGAAATGCCCAATATGGTCATTACACGTGCCGACTACTTTAGATTAAGTTAATTGTGGAGGATTATAAAATGCATTATATATAATACAGTAGTTCCCTTGCTTTTGGATTTAGTTAATGACCGATGGATTAGTTTAATCATGTACGGCATCATCCATGACATCATCGATCTTCTCGTTTATTTTCCCCCTCTTTCAGCAGTCAGCACACATGACTTGATCGAGAGTTTGCCTTTGATAGTTGCTCATTCTTGCATTTCCATCTACTTTGTTTAATTTATCGATCAACTATCATCTCCCCGGAATTGTGCCTAAGAAATCTCACACACAGAAAGCGATTAATTAATATAATAAGTATATTAGTTTATCAAATTCTGGTTAATTGCCAAAACTTAAGTGTGTGTTTATGTAAGATTCCATTACCCGTCTAGCTAGGTACAGATTGTACAGTACAGTCTTCAAGTGTAATCATGCATATAATAAAGCGTTGTTTGGTTAGTCAATTAAACCACAGGAAGTTTTATTGGGATAGCTTAGGATCTAAGTACATATCTTAGGGTCCAAGTACATTAACACTTCTCAGCAACCGGCCGATCTTTTCACCAAACCATTGGGCAAGCAACAGTTTCAGTTTCTCCTTTGCAAGTTGGGCATCGTCGACCTTCATGATCCAACTTGAGGGGAGTATCAGGATAACTTTGAGTATCTTTGCATATCCTTATTTTTTCTCTAAGATAGAGTTGTATATACTTGCATATCTTTATCCTTTCCTATATCATAGATTCTGTAAACCCTATATATTGTACTCGTTAATTCAATGAAAGGGATGAAAGTTTTCTCCAAATTTATTCCTCTGCCAAATTTTACAAGTTTAAAAACCCATGAATTAGGATATATTCTTGTGTTTGATTGACAGAAAGACACACAAATTCAACTTTTCAGGAATTTCAATTCCTCCATATTGTTAGAAGTACAATCTGGGGGACTAGGTAAGTTCAACTTCCACCCCTTTTTAATGCAATTGTCTTTATTTTCATATTTATATTTCTTAAAACTAAAATTCAACCAAACAACTTTTTTTCAATTCATGGGAAGTACGCCGCATTCAACCAAGAGCTCTAAGAGATTTCACCCCATCTATATAATTAAAAGTAAAATAATCATCAATCAATAGTCAATAATATATACTATATCCATTGATTAATTAAACATATTCCATATCATTTTAAAAATTTACACATTTTTAACCAAATAAATAAAAATATACTTATATTCCTAATTATAATTACTCTATTTTTTTCACTTGAAATTTATAATTAATATCTCCCTAATCATTAATTGAGCGATTTCGAAAAGTAGATACAAAAACACCTAAAATAATATCTTTTTCTTAATAAAATGTTCTCTCTAAAATGACATGTTTTCTTAACAGAGAGAGTATGTATTAAATTAAAAGTCTCTAATTTTACGTTTCGCGCTCACAGTTATTCCTTAAATTTTTTATTATAATTATTTTATCATTATTCAAAAAAATAAATAATCTATGATAAATAACTATCCTAAAATAGTATGCCCTAAAATAATCTATCTTACTTCATATAAATATCTAAAAATATCATGTCATGTGTGTATCATGCATTAAAATAATCTAATTTTTAATGTAATCCGTATTACTAGGAAGATAAAATATAATGATGGAAGAAAATAGAGAGACATATCATAATAGTAGAAGAAGATAAGATATAATATAATCTATATTACTAAAGAAGATAAGATTATATGAAATTATATTAAAAAAATTAATATTTTATATAAAAAAATTATCATTCTTAAAAATTGTACCTGAATAGTAATAATTAACAAATACTACCAGTGCCTTAAGATCGATAAATCCAATTAGCTCTCAATCCAAGATTTCTGTCGTACAATTAAAAAAAAAAAAAATTCCTTGTTAATCTATATACATATACTAAAACCGATGCATTGGTACTTGCGTGGCGGCACGTGAGTGAATCTGCCTACGTGGCGGCGCGAGAGTGCGTCTCGCAAAACCTTCTCCCGTCAAAAAGGAAATCTAATAAAAATAATTAGATAGTTCTAATCTATATAATTTAAAATGATTAAATAATTATTTTATTTTACCATTAACTCATATAATTGGATAGATGAAATATCTTATAAAAGACGAAATATTATATAAGGAAAAAAATTATATCAATATAACACAATCATCAATATAATTAAACATAATAATAATAATAAGTGGGTCATTGCAAGATTTCGGGTTGGTTAATTCTATCTTAAAATATACTTTTTGAGTTATTGATTACACGCATCAAACTAATTATATATTATTTTTATTATTTTTATTATTATTATAGTATATTATTATTAAGATTATAGTCTACCGAAATGGTGAGTTCAGAACTCTTTGGAATCGATTCTATATACGGACATATTTAATATATTAAAATTAAATCTAATCATATATATCATATAGGCGAGTATGAGTACATCCAATCTACGAACGAACTCGGCACGTGAGTGCATCTCGCAAAACTTCCTCACGTCAAAAAGGAAATCTAATAAAAAATAATGAGATAGTTCTAATCTATATAATTAAAAATAATTATTTTATTTTACCATTAAATCATATAATTGAATAGATGGAATATCTTATAAAAGAGTAAATATTATATAAGGAAATAACTATATCAATATAATTAAACGCAGTAATAGTAATAAATTTGGCATATACAGATATACAAATTGCCATATAAGTGTAGGTTAATTTTTTTTAGTAGATATTATTTTTTAGTAGAATGAGTTATTTAGATCTAGATTAATTTTAATCTTACATTTCCATTTATTAGTTTAATTATCATAATGTAATTCATATTTATTTATTTATTTTTATATTTATAATAGGTATACAGACATACAAATTGCCATATAAGTGTAGGTTAATTTTTTTTAGTAGATATTATTTTTTAGTAGAATGAGTTATTTAGATCTAGATTAATTTTAATCTTACATTTCCATTTATTAGTTTAATTATCATAATATAATTCATATTTATTTATTTATTTTTATATTTATAATAGGATTTTTTATAGATAATAAATATAATTTTATAATATTGTGTTGACATATTCCCGTACAGGGGACGGGGCATACACTAGTTTATTTGATATTTTCCATTGTATCTACAATTATATGTGTATTGTTAGTTCATTACGATCATTCTACATCCTACATTATACCGTCATAATTCCCATCTTATTCTATCATATATCAAATTATGGCCGGTACGGTGTTTGATAAACATATATATTCGATCAAAAGATTGTATCAGAAGATGGTTCCCTGATTAGAGAACTTGACAAATTTTTTAACACATTTTGTGTGTTTTTATTTATTTAGAAATTTGGTATGAGAGCGTCCCTTCCACGTCAACTATAAAAATTAAAAAATTATGAGTTATAAAAAAGATAGCTTCATTTTTTGTGTTAAGTTGGTGACTTTCAAATTTCAACCTTATCAATGTCAAAATAACAATAATATATCACATAACCCGATATGTATTTACTCCATTAATTAACCGACAATCATATCGGATATTTCATAGTATACGACTAATTTAGATACAGTGAGTCAGTGACACATACCGATCATTATTCTAAAAAAAACACCATTAAAGACCATATCTAAACTCTTAATCTCACCCCACCGTCAAGTTTGACAAGACTCACCAACATCCACCAAACAACCCTCGTAAATCCACCTTACCCTATTGTCACTCACCAAACATTTAAAAAAAAAAACATTGCACGTACTGTATAGTCTGTGTTAAACTTGATAGTATAGTATAATGAATCCAACCCAGCCAGCTAGCACACCTCCCTTTGAATATGTACAACACACACCCCTTGTAGTAGGCCCCAATCAAGTACCGAAACCCTATTCATTTTGGTACTTGATCCATCTGAAAGTACTACTCGTAGCTGTTTGCAACCATCATTTAAATGATCGAAGCGATCAACGTACGTACTCTCTTATGAAACGACAAGTGAATCAACACGGTTTGCATTAGGCAAAGAAGCTTCGATCTCCATACTTAGTCAATCATGCCAAGGGGGAATGTACTTGATCCTAAATTAGCTAGTCATAACTCAAATTATTCATTTTTTTTCTTAATCAAGATGATTAATTAATTAATACTCCGAGTCTCAGAAACAGGGAATGAGGAAATTAAAGTGATGCAAGGGGCCAAGTCACCTAAACACAGTATTAGATAAACCTAATCTAGTTAGGTAGTTATATGATTCTATCTTATTTTTATCTTCTATATTATAAACATATCAATGAATGAAAGTACGCAAGTCTTTCACAATTCTACATGGTATCAGAGTCTAGGGTTTCCTTCCTTCAAAAAAATTTCCGCCTTCCCTAGCTAATCTCTCAGCCGCTTGTTTTACACATCCTTTTCCAGATTTATATCCTCCCCTCCTACAAAAATATTATATCCTAAAATTAATATTGAATATATATATATATATATATATATATATATATATATATATATATATATTCAACTTATACTCTCCGTTCGGCGCAAAACATATCATCCTTTTAAAGTGTTAATTTTATTTAAAAAAAATGTCATAATAGATATTTTGGTTTCTAATCTACGAAAAATGCCTTTATAATGATTAATAAATTGTTAGTTGTAGTTTTTGATAAAGTAAAAAATTAGTGTAATAGATTATGGTATAATAGTATATTTGTTGATTTTCTTAAAATTTGTGAAAGAAGCTAAAATGACATGTTTTGACGAACGGATGGAGTACATAGCTATTACTCCGTATAACATATTTAAAATTCATAAAAAATTATCTTATAAAAATTATACTCCACTAAGTAATAACTAGTACAATTCCCACGTCATGACACGATTCCTAAAAAATAAAATTTTAATAATAAAATAAATTAATATTATACAATTAAATAAAATATTAGTTAAATATTTTGAATTAAACTTATAATAGTAAACTCATAAGAGAAAAGTATAATAGACTCATTCAAGATGGACTCCATTGTGATATTATATACAAATTTACAAATAGATATTATATACTGTATGAAATTAATATTTTAAATTAAACCCATTAGTTATGAGGTTGATGTAACACATAGGCGAAATTTTTTCTGTTTTAAGAGTTTGTATAGATATATATAAATATATAGATTAAAAAGATGTAGAACGATATAAGAAGATTGCAAAAATATGTTATTTTATAAAATAATTTATGAAATTTTTTATGAGGTAATTTTTTAATATTTTTCCAAATATTTTAAAATAATTATGTATAAGTCAAATATATATTTTTAAATTTTTTTAGTATTAATTTAAAGATAGAGTAAATTATTTTTTTGATTAGAAAGATAGAGTAAATTATAAAAAACCTCAGTTTTCACTTAACTAAGGTATTTTTTTAAGATTTGTGTAATTTTAACTTTAATGGGTGGTTAAGTGAAAATTGAGGTATTTTAATTTTATTTGTTCATATAAATACCGTCAATGTAACATCAATAGGTATTTATCGTTTTGTAACAATGTTTTTGAGCTAACTAGATAACCGCGACTTAGTAGAACGAGGTTATTGCATGGCCTCAACATATGTTGTCGAGATTAATGCATACGATCGGCTCCATTTATTGAGGTTTGGTCATTTGCTCGAAAAATTTAATCGACCTTCGTTTCAACCGCTAAGCTAATCGAAAACCATCCCGAAGTCGTTAAAAATCATTAAAACGAATTCACTAATCAGATCGAGTCCTTAATTTCTTCGTACAATTCAATGACTTTATCTTGTATTTGAGATTAAGGTTCAACAAATTCAATAGGTATATGAATCGAATATCATAGGGTTTCTCGTTTCATCTCAGGCAAATCCGTAAATACTTTCGAAAGTAGACAAGGACTTGTCGTACAATTTGGTGGTATCGATCTTATTAATAGCCATTTCGACATCTTGTCTCTAGCCTCACTCTAAATACATACTTGTGAAATAGGAATTTGAGATTTAAAAACAATAAAATTGGGGTAAGGGATTTGAAGGGGCTAACCACCATCCACTGTGATATATAGTAACCTTTGTTTATTAATTCCATTTTCGGAATTTTCGCCAAATGCCCCTGAGGTTAGGGCTAATTCGCGTGGTGTACAAAAGTTTAACATATTTCGCCAAGTGCCCCTGAGGTTTTTATTTTTTTCGCCGAATACCCCTGAGGTTTTCATTTTTTTCGCCAAATGCCCTTTTGTCGAATTTGTTAACATTTTGGATGAAAATAAAAAGAAAAGAAAATATTATTTCATTATTATTTTTGTAAGGTATTATTTGCACAATATCATTTAATTATATTAACTAAATTATCTAATTTTATTCACACAATATCATTTTATACTACATTTTTTAACCAATGGGATTAATTCAAAACTTGTATGTAATAAAGTTAATATTAACTATACAATATTATTTCATTATGCATTATTACATGATATCATTTCATGCTATTTTTTTAAAACCATGAGATTAATTCAATTTTTTTTAAAAAAAAACATAGTTCCAAATATACGAATTCTTTTTTTTTTCCAAGGCAACCAATCTCTCTCTCTCTCTAGCTATGTGTGTATAATGAAAACTATTTTTTTTATATATAATAATCTTCATTTTTGGATTTTCACCCAATTAACCTAATCTACATAAAATTTCAAATAATAAAATTTTTAAATATTTTTTTAACCAATGAGATTTACCTATTGTAACTATTAAATGAGAAATATTTTTGCTTAGATGACATAATCATTTTAATTTTACAATTTCCTCTCAATCAACTAAATATAGAAAAAAATAGCAAACTGATGAAATTTGTACATGTTTTTTAATCAATCTAGCTATATCAAACTATTACATCATAAGCATATATGTTTATTAGGCGTTATAACCACATTTATTTTAGAATTTTAACTCAATCAACATATTCTACTTAAATCTTAAACTAATGTAATTTTTACACATTTTTCATAAATGTTTTAATTATTATTTACTTAATTATTAAATCTATTTTCTTCTATTTTATGTTAACATTTGATAATATTTCATTTAAATTTATCATAGTAATTTTTTATACTTATAAAATTTTATTTTTATTGTCTAAAAAGAAAAGTACTCACTATGGCAAGAGAATTGTACTAGTTTTCCACCAAAATGTTAACACATTCGACAAAAGGGCATTTGGCGAAAAAAATGAAAACCTCAGGGGTATTTGGCGAAAAAAATAAAAACCTCAGGGGCACCTGGCGAAATATGTCAAACTTTTGTATACCACGCGAATTAGCCCTAACCTCAGGGGCATTTGACGAAAATTCCGTTCCATTTTCCAGTTAATTTGCATCGGGTGGGTGAGGGTGGTGGCCCTCCCTTTCTACTTTCTACCTCCATTGTTTCAATTTCAACCATCTTTTCACATTCAACTTTCCATAAATTATACTCCATAAATGGAGTACTTCATTTCAATAGACTATTTTCAGAGATTTTGTTTTTTTCAAACCACACAAATTAAATTTCACCAAAAGGATCGGACCAAAAAGCCAAAATTGAATGGGAAGTGACTAATGAGGTTTAAGCAAATATTTATGCTGACTAAATGTCATTTTCGTTATCATATTGTGCTTTTATCAAACTTAATTCACTATAGGGTTATTTGCAAAACTAACCTAAATATCCGGTTGGATTGCGGGGTTAACCCCAAAAAAAAAAAAATTGCAAAGTAACCGGTTTCTCACAGCCTGCAACCGGTGGGAGAGAGAAAAGCGCGCAACAGTGAAAGAGGAAGGGAAGGATGAGGGAAGACGCCGTCGTTGGAGGCGGGGTTCGCGACTCTAGGCGATAGGCCTCCGGGCTCGACGGGAGGGCTTGAGCACAGTCATCTTGGTCCTTCTTCCTCCCATATCGTCTCCCATGGCGGCCCCAAACCCGGATGCCATTGTTGCGGTCGATCCTGTCGCTAGGAAATTTCTCCAGATCTGGCAGATTTTGAGGCTAGTGGTGCACAACTCCTACGAAATTGAAGACAATTGCTAAGGTCGATAGAGGCAGCTATGAGTCGAAGACAGTTGTTGATCGATTGTAAGTGAAAATTCTAGGGTTAAGGTTTTGGAATCTCCCTGATTTCCCATCTATTAAACCTAATTTAGGGATACATAGATAGAAATTGTTGATTTGGGGTTTTGATTTCTATAGTGTAAATTAGGGTTTTGATTCCTGCTTCTTGATGGTCCTGGATTTCAATTTTTAGTCACAATTTTGATTTCTTGCTTTGGGATGACAGGATAAGAGCTTTAGTGCTTTACTTTCATACTCAAAACTCCCCCAGCATCAGTTCTCCTTCTTAAAGCTACAGGTACTACTTAATCGCTCATCAGATTTGTCCAATTTCGTTTCAATTGCTACCAAAGCTATGTTAATATAAGTTCATGTCATGTATCCAGGATTTGAATGACATGTTAATATAAGTTCATGTCATGTATGCAGGATTTCCTTTGATCGATCTGGTGTACCAAAGCTATGTTTTGATGTGTACAAACTATGTTGCGTTTTATTGTAATGGCTGTCAATTAGTGCCCTTGAACCTTGATATAGATAACATCTTTTATTCATAAATATTTATAGCAAGAGTGAAACTTCTGTACAAGTTCCATATTGAAGATAACTGTGCAACTATCACCACACATTTTCTTTTAATGGGTGTTTTCGGCACCTGAACTGGCATGGTAATTTCTTTTGGTGGATCAATCAGTGTATTCTTGAGCATTGTAACATTGCTAGTTTGTTGATGTTGTCAATGTTGTGCACGATTGATGTTGTCAATGTTGTTGCTGTTACATTGGACAAGGGGTGGGGATGAAGCTGCTGTTTATGCTAGCGCTGCAATGATTGATCAGTGCTTTATCTATTTGCCTTATATATATAATCTTCATTTAAAAAAAATATTGATTGTGAAAAAGCTTGCCTTAATGAAAGAAAATAACATGACAGGTGATGCTATTAACATGACATGTTATACTATTTAACATGACAGGTAATGCGAATAACATGACAGGTAATGTGAATCGAGCCTCTTCTCCTTAATGAATGAAAATAACATGACATGTAATGGTATTAACATGACAGTTTATATCCTTTAACATAAAGAAAAAGGCTTTTGTTGGGCAACAACAATCTTCCTCTTCCTACATTTCAAGTGTGGGATAAGCCGAACGACTGGTGGAACTCACTCTACTGGAATGACTGTGAAACTAAAGTGGCCTTCCAACAACTTTATTAATTTCAACAATAAGAAGACATGCTAATCCAAGCAAAGAAACATGCTAATCCAAGCAAAGAAACTAAAGTGGCCTTCGTTTGATGTTTTATTAATAATGAACTCACTTCTGCGTTGCGAGTCCCTCAAGCAAAGAAACATGCTAATCCAAGCACTTATGCTACTAAATTATGTGATAGCAACACCAAAAATAACCCATAACCCATACTAAATTTACATGTCACTCATACCGGATTTACATGACATATAATGTGTTTTACTTGACATATGAATTGTTTTTACTTGACACATGAATTTGGTGATGTAGCAAGCTTGACTTGTTCGAAACATAATAAGCCTACGTGGGAATTGAACCCACATCTTTGTGTATGACCACAATGTTCTCCCATTGAGCTAATAGGCTACATGGGAAGAATATTTATGTCAAAGAAACTTGATATGTGAGGGTCTATCCATTTACCTTGGCCATTATCATTTGCTCTGCACACAAAACACACTAGTGCATAATACACAACCCTAAAATGAATCAAGTCAGCACCATACCTATATTAAAGGTTTCTTCATTCATTTAGATCTCCCACTTCTCATGAGAGAACAAATAGCACACAGGAAAGCCAAATTTACAACGGTGTGAGATCGATAGCCTTGCTGATATATTCAGCAACAGGCCCTCCTTCTAGAACAACCAAGCGCTCAACTCATGGAGGGAGTATTTTCTGGGGACATGGAAGAAGACGATGATACACAATTCCACAAGTAACAAATCCTAATTCATGTGAACGCTGCATTCATGGAGTACTCCATATGAGGTATTGTTTCAGAATCTCCTACTCCTGACATTGACCTTTCTCCAACCAATCCCGACTCTTCATCATCATCTTCCTCTTTACTGACTCCTACCCTTGACATTACCCCCTGCCCCTCTAGAAAATCCCACGGACAAACTCAACCCTCTATTTGGCAACATCACTTACTACATGACACCTACACCAATCAACATGTCACCTGTTTATTCAGACATGACAGACAGCAAACCCCATTCGTCTCCTTCAAACCAAACCATTTCAATTCCGAAATTCAAAATTTCAGTCTCTAGCCCTAAACTAAAAATTCCAATTCAAAGGCTTGAAAGATAGAGCATAGAAGAAGAAGGGTGAAGGATTGTACCTGGAATCGCAGAATGGAAGCCAATTGTGGAGATTATCCTCGACGAGGCTCGAAATCGCCTGAAGAAAGAGAGAGTGGAAGTACTCGCCGCTTGCGCCTCCAAGCCACGGATCTCCGACGATAATAGCCAACAACAGAAGGAACTAACCCCGTTGCCTTCAACTACAGAGATCGAAGGAGATGCCTCCGCCTCCGCCTCGCCTCGAGCAATCCACCGTCGAGGGAGATGCTTCCGCCTGCGCCTTCCCTCGATCCCCCTCCTTCTCCCTCCTTTCTCGCCCGCCTCCGATCCCCTTCTGGTCGTCTGAGCCTCGCCTCGAGGGAGATGCCTCCGCCTGTCCCCGTCTCCGATCCCCTTCCTTCTCTCTTCCCTTCTCTCCTTTGCAACGGGCTACCGGGTACACAGGTTACCAAATATCCGGTTTGACCTAATTTAAAACCGGGTTGGGTTAACCTTGCAACACTTTTCGTTTTTTGGGTTAGTATGTGCAATTCCCTCATTCACTATATTATAAATAAAATCCTACAAAGAAGAAGGCCATGTATAAACATTGAGTCTGAAAAGATGGACAAATTTTAAAAAAATAAAGAAGAAAAATTTTAGGTGGAAAAATATAAATTTAAAAATCTTTAGTTACGACGGACGAAAATCTCGCCTTTCGTGTCTTTTTCAAAATATCTGACGACAGAGATATTATAGATAAAATCAACGGTAATTTTGTGAAGTAACCCTGTGGCTAAGCGTAATTCGCATAAGTAAGAATTTATGATATTTTCTCTGGAAACTCCAGGGTTTCGAAATTTTTTATCTTACACCCAGAAGTTCTGTTTTGGTAAAAAAATCTTGATGTTAAAGTTATAAACGGACAAATAATATAATAATAATCAAAGTCGTGGAGGGTTTTCACCAATACTAACCTAAGAAAAAATGTAGGTACATAGCTAATGTGACATACATAAATTGAGAGAATGTAAAAACATATAGATGGGAATAAAGAGATAGGATAAGGGTCCCTTCCATTTCCCTAACCACCGACCGTGATAGCTTGTCAAACTTTGTTTTACACAACCACGGAGTTCCCAATTTTTGTTCCCATCATTCCTTCGTTTTTTTGGGCTTCTAATTATATTTTTCACTTTACATTTAATCAAATTATCAATGATTCACATACGCATATATAGTACGGAGTAAATTTTTTCACTGAAAATGTTATATTATATTGGAAATCGACAAATAAAAATGATGTATCTCACCTTTGCAAATAGACCTGTCAAACGGGTCATTCGGGTCGGGTTTGGATCGGATTATTTCGAGTTTTTGAGTAAAACGGGTTCCGGGTTTTTCAGGTTGACTCAAACTCAGATTTGACCGGGTTTCGGGTCGATTTTGGGTTTGTCACTTTTTTATTTTTTAAATTTAAAAAATCATGATTTGATAATTTTGTGATAAATTTTAATTATATATAATTATAAATCAATCGGGTCAATCGGATCACCGGGTCAATCGGGTAAATCGGGTCAAAATTACCAGGTCAATCGGGTCACCGGGTCGAAACCCAGATTACTCGGAAAATTTCGGGTTTTTCGGGTTTGGGTCGGAAAAAAATTTCGGGTCAAAATTTTCGGGTTCGGGTCGGAAATTTTTCGGGTCGTTCGAATCGGGTCACCGGGTCGGGTTGTATTTTGACAGGTCTATTAGCAAATATGCATTTCAATTTGTTTGATGAGTTGATATATATTTATAGATGAAAATAGACGCCATAGTCATAGATGCGTATTTTCAATTTTTAACCTAATATTTATGGTTTTTCAATGGAATATTATTTTATTAAGAGACAAAAAAAAAAAAAATCACACATGAGTTTGAACCCCACGTGCACATGCACATGAATCACTCACTTATGAGACTTATCAGTGAGATGCAACAAGTGCCAACAACATAAGGGACAAATTCCACATAACCAAACCCCAAATTTATAATTTTATATCACCGATAGCCATTTTTTCTTTTAAGAAAATTTCGAATTTGGGGCTTGAAGATGTAATTGTGTAGGTGCAATGGTCGATCCATTTTATTAAGCTTTAGCTAAGTAATGTACTAAGTACGCACAGAACCAGCCCACTGGTAACGACGTTCCATCGAAAAGGTTGTCAAGATTAATTTTTGATGGTTTTAACCTTCTCTCGGGAGAGAGTATAGTCTGATTCATCATCAGAAATAAACGTGAAGAAATATAGGACTGTTGGAATGTGGTTGTCTCACGTCGTTAATATAGAGAATGTTTGAAAAACATATAAGGTTGAAGGACTACTCCTCATTGTCAATTGGTTTTGAGATGAAACTCCATTTGGGTTTATGTGTTGTTCGAGTCTTCCGTATATGAGCCCGCACACACGAACTCCCTCCATCTCGTCTTAACCCCACCGGGCCCAGCCGTTGGGCCCAACCGACTTTAACCACGAAAAAATAGGTAAACCAACAATATTCGTCTGTTATCAACTTTTTAAAGTGAATATGGACTTGTTTATTAGAGATCTAGATAATCATCTCGGATACACTCGTTCATCTTTCAGTCTTTCAGAATATCTCGTTTGCATACGTGTCCTGTATGGTAGTATAGTGATAGATAAGGTTGTACATTTTAGTCATCATGTCGATGATACTCTTAATCATGATCATACAGGTCTCCTAAACCGGTGTACTCGGTAGGGCAAAAGAAAACATTCGGGAATGGTTCAACTGAAAAAGATTTGAGGGTGGTATCCAAAGATCCCGTTCGAACGACCACTCTATATTTACCAAATTCAAAGGTGGGGCAAAAGATTATCTCATAATTCATAAACTAGTTATGTTTTTTTTTTTTTTGATGAGCTAGTTATGTTTATCCAAATCTGTTCGTTGTATTTTTTTTTTAAAAAAAATAACTAAGTAAAGCTGTATTAGCCCAGCCCATTTATACGGCCCAATTAAGATCCAAGCCCTATCTTGCAATCGAGCCCAATAAAGATCATGGCCAGTGAAGGTTCAGCTGATTAGTTCAGAAGTTAAATCCTCAATTTGGCATAAACCGTTTGAGCGCAATCCCTAATCAGCGAAGAACTGCTCCTACAATTATATGCAGTCACAAAATTCGGCATCTCCAAATTCCAAGCGAGAACGGACATCACTCGATTGCTTGAAATCACTTTCCCCAAACACGTCGGAATCAACGAACCCGGAATAGGGGAGCAGTGGCGGCCAATCACGTCATTACCGCAGCAAAAGATGGGGGCAACTCAAATTGAAATTCAAGGCAAGTAGCTAGTGTAACCTTTGGTATATGCGACTTCAGGTGTTTTGTGATTTGACGCTCTGACTTGTGGAATTGGTTAATTTGGTAATCTGGAAAACCCTAACCCTATCGGTACATAAAATTCATTACTTGTAATAATTGGTTAATCAATCGTCTGCAGCGTAGACGAGATAATCTTTTTTGGTCTTGTGGCGTTTGCTATTCAAACAATCACTGTCAGCAAACGCATCTGTCATTCAGTAGTTAGATTGTGATTTGTAGGGAATTGTTTCTGCGTGAAACCAGGATTATTAGGAGAAAGACATGGACTGCATTGATTACGGTGTCTAACTGTGTTTTATATATGCTGCAATGTCGACTTCTCACCTTCTCAAGATTGAGACTTTGTATTGAATTCTTGGCTTATCACATATCTTTCAAAGCTCCAAGGCCTCAAGGGTGGTTACTTACTGCCAATTTTGTCACGTCAACAAAGTTTACAGCCTGGATTGGGCCCTACTCTGAATGTTTTTGGTTCCCCTACATGGGCTGCACTGCAACTTCTTCTCGTGTCTAATTGTCCTTTTGATGTGTATTATGCAGCGAAGCTAGCTCTCTCCTCAATATCGTATCGGCTACGGCGGAAGTGCATTGATCAGTGTCTTTTGGCTTTCTGGGTACTAGTAAATCTGGAAATGAGACTAACTAGTTATTTCCTGCTTTTGTTTTGACTTATGTGTTTCTCTCTTGTGAGCTTCTTTGATTCCTATATATTTATGCATTATTCAGTTTAATATATAGTAGTAGCTTACGAAAACATCATTCTCTTAGGAGGGTGTGGATTATTATGCCGTGTTTCATCAAAGACAAGCTCAAATAAACAAAAACTCTTTGTTTTTCGGGGAGTTATCTCACGTCAAATAAATGTAACAATGTAGGATAGACCCTTTGCTCTGGCGGAATATACTAGGTTGATGTTGTCAAGGCTCGGGTTAAGCAGGTACACATAGGCCTAAACTTTTGTCTTATGTAGTGGATTTCAAACTTATAATATGAAGGCAATAGCTCAACATCACTCTCGAGTTTTGCTATTTGTCTAGTAACTGTTGTTATTATTGTCCATATTAGTTTACCCGAGTAACATTTGGTTTTTGCTGGGCCTTATATCTCTAGGAAGCTGCGTTTGGTTTTACCATTCTTTTATATGTTCCTACTAAACACATGAAGTGTAATCACCTAGAGAGGTCTAAGTAAGATTCTCTTCATTGCTGTTTAGTATTGAATTTTCTATTCACCCCTTACTATTAAATCTCTTATTTTTCTACATTTTTCAACCATCACTTCACAGTTCACACATTCAACCAAATGAGACCTTGACTTTCCCGCTCATACTACATTCAGCAATATTATTTCATACCTGGCTTTCCTGCTCATACTACATTCAACAGTATTCATACCAAAAACATTGAATGCTTTTCTACATTGAGGGTGACAAAGTTCAAATTTAAGGAGAGATTAGATGGGAACTTGTCAAATATAGCAGTAGACAGCGATCACTCACCTGCTATCATAGCTTTAATATTTTGCATGCCTTTACTGCTGAGAGGTACTATTTTCCCCTTATTTCTTGACTCTTGTACTGATATAAACATTTTCTTTTCTTTTTTCGCTTATTTTTCTTCAATCAGCCAATCTTATTCATAGAACATGGGCTTGCTTCTTTTCTACCACTGATGTGTGGCCCATCAACATTCCAGGCTCTAATTGCACCATCATCAAGTCTCTGTAGGAATCCTTTGACGTTTAACTTTGAAACTGTCACATGTAAAGGGTTTTCACTTTATCCCATTTATATAAAAAAAAGTTCAAGCATTTTGGAATTGCTAGAAGATGGGCTTGCTTCTTTTCTAACACTGATCTTTATGTAATGTTTATTTAAAAGAATCATTTTCCTAACCCTGTAATCAGATTGATCCAAATACAAATGGGGCCACACCAGGTAAGGTGCTTAATATCTAGGGTGGTAGAATTAAATGTATGCTGGCATTTCTAGAATACCAACAGGCTCCATCTTAAATATAACAAAGAACTTATTCATTTTGTCATGAGTGCCATTTGGATACTAGTTCTATGGTGATGGTTTCGAGTTATTAACACTTCGATATTGTATTTGGACAGATCTAGGTAGATATAAATATTGTACTGGTAAATGTACCAATTGATATGGAGGAAAATCGGAAGGAGTGAGTAGGACAGCAAGGCTGGACGGATCCGTATCATTCATTTATGTTGAAGTTTCTGGGCCATAGAACATGTGGATTTTAGACCGAGTGCCAGCCTTGTTGATGAACTGAGGTAGACATTCGATCCTTTGATTGATTTCTGATTAAGACTTGTCTATTCATCTGTGGTCATTTTTTCTTTGGATGGATATTGGGACCATTTACCTAGCAGCTGCATTATTGAGCTGCAGATGGTTACTTGAAAGTGGGTTTTCTTGTTCTATTTTGCCCTAGACATGATCCTGCTGCATCGCGAAGCCATAATTCATCACTTGTTTGCAGTAATAAACTCATTTGGTAAAGAGAATTCATGCTGCAAAAACTTGTGTTAGTTGTACTTTCCTTTCTATGGGGGTTGGGAGTTAATGGTGATCTATGATGATATAAGTGAAGGCCAAAAAAGAAATGGAAATAGTGGAAGTTTCCTATTCCATTCTCAAAGATAACTGATTTTTTTGGGCTCTGTTTTTGGACCACCTTGGGTTTTGATGGGAATGACTAGTCCCTAATAAAATATTATCTTGAATTTTTTTGGGAATGGATGACTGCTGATTTTTTTATATTAAAAAATAGTGAAAAATATGACATCAAAGATGAGGATATTATCTGTCAAATAGTGTGGCTGTGGCTGGTAACCCTTTTAACTAAACAACTTATGAATCTCCTTTGGATAGAGCTAGTTTAGGCTTCATGGGTGGAAAAAAAAAAAGAAACCAATACCTTGGGTGTGAAAATGGGGAGACTGGGAGTGAGTTTGAAACTTGAAAATGATTTGCAGTTAGATTCAGAGCAAGCACTGAGAAATTGTGGATCAAGCAAGATGAAACGTAATCTGATCCAACAAGAGATCATTACAAAAAAAAAAAATTGAGAGTAAAAACTGAAAGTTGCTGAACATATAAGAATATTGTGTGCATCTGGTTTTTTATCCCTAACAAAATAGCTGCAGAGAATCAATGGGCTATGTAGGTATGTGACTGTGATTGAACTAGTACTAAAGCCAACCTTGACAACTAGAGAAGAGGACCCCATGGTGTCTTTTGGAACCTCAAGTTCTCAACAGACTCATTTAAACCCAAATGGGGTTGGTTTTCTAGGGTCATGTCCCTACATGTGCCTTTGTTTCCCTTTGATTGTCACCTCTTATAAACCTCCCCTCCTACTAACTAAGGCCACCACATTCCTCCTCTCTTCTTAGGTGATCTTCTTCTTCTCCCAAAGCTTCACCCCCAACAAACAAAGCAATTAACATGGCAGTCAAGAGATCAAGCAAGCTACACCAGACAGCGGTGATAAGGCAGATTGTGAGGAGGTGTTCAAGCTTCGGAAAGAAGAACGTTTGCGACGAACATGGCCGATTCCTGGACGTGCCAAAGGGCCATTTCGCCGTGTACGTTGGAGAGAACAGGACCAGGTACATAGTGCCCATCGCCTTCCTTGATCGGCCTGAGTTTCAGGGCTTACTGCAGCAGGCGGAGGAGGAGTTTGGGTTCAGCCATGATAATGGGATCACCATTCCTTGTGAGGAAGATGTTTTTGAAGCTCTTACTTCCATGCTCAGATGAGAAACTCGATCGGATCTTGTTCTCGGAAAGGAATTTGTTTTAATGATCTATGCATAGATGGTTAATCGGGTCGTCAATTTGTTTTAATGATCCCAATTAGGTTAGGTTGATGATGACCTTTTTTCAATGGTTCAGATGAGCTTCTTTAGCCATCAAACACCATTGACATTATTATTATTTTTTTACCTGGGTTTCGGAAGTGAAGATTTGTGATGTAAATGGTGTAGACTCGATGTTTTTGCTCCACAGTGGTGTGTGATTGGTGTACCCTGTGTGAGTATTTGGTCATTTGGTCTGGTCTACTGTAATTATGAGAAGTGGAAATTATCAATTGTCATTAATGATATTTATCTTGCTAAAAAAATGGTGTGAATTTCTCTTTCCAGCCTAACATGGTGGAGGAATAAAAGAATTTTTATATGATACTGTACAAGGAGTTAGAGCTATAGGAATATTCAAAAACTAAAAAGGCTGTATAAGACTTAAGACAGTTATATGAAGAACCGGGATGCATAAAAAAGTTACATATCTAGATTAGGGTTGGTATATGGCTGAACAGTTCGAGCTCAGATCGAGATCGGCTCGAAAAAAGCTCGACTCGAGCTCGTTCACTTGCCTAAACAAGTCGAGCTTGCTGCCGACTTTATATTTTCCTCCAATAAAGTCTCTCTAAGAGCATGTCTAAGAGCTTCTCTAAAAAATTCTCCAAAATGGAGAATTATAAACCACTTATTCTGGATTTTCTTGGGTTGAATTCCAACAGATTCTTTATTATGGAGTTTACCCCAAAATATATAGAGTTTCCTCCAAATTTAGGGAATAATCTCCATTTTTTCTCCTCATTCTCTATTTTGGAGAATGTAATGGGAAATCTGTTGGACCAAAATCCATCTTAATCTTCTCTAAAAATTCAATATGGAGAAGTTGTTGGGGTTGCTCTAACGGTTTTGGAAGCCATGGCCAGTAAGAAGTGCTTATGAAATAAATATTTTCCGGCTTACTAAGAGCATGCCCAACAACTTCTCTAAACAATTCTCCAAAATGGAGAGTTACAATTATAAATCACATTCTGGATTTTTTTGGACTGAATTTCAACAAATTCTCCATTATGGAGTTTACCCCAAAATATATAGAGTTTTCTCCAAATTTAGGGAAAGATCTCTATTTTTTCTCATCATTCTCTATTTTGGAGAATGTAATGGGGAAGCTGTTAGACCAAAATCAACCTTGATCGATATTCCCCAAAAATCCATTATGGAGAACCTGTTGGGGTTGCTCTAAGCCGTAATCATGAAAGAAATATTTCATTTGGAATCAAGTTCAATTTCACGGCTTTAGATTTGTAGATATGCTCGTGTAGATAATGAGATATTGATCGTGTGTATAGGAACCCTCTATATTATTATATGATAATAAAGCAACTATAAAGACATGTCACAATTCACAGTTTCACACATTGCAGAGAGAAAAAAAAAATGTGGAAAAACCCTCTTGAAGGATCTTGTAAACTAAATTTTGACGAATCTAAACTTCTTTCTAGTGAATTATTGATAGGTTTTGTAATTTGGAATGCATGTTGAGGCGGTTTTTCGAATGCAATGCGTTGCTATATGGTTCTGTTTCGGCCTTGACGGCGGAGGCTATTGGACTCAGGATGAATTGCTACGAGCCAACAATGGAAGCAACCAGAATTAGGGAAGAAGATTGAGGTGGAAGGGGACATCTTTGCCATAATCAATTCAATTAAAGATTTTTTTTTCGACGACCCTCTGCGTAAGGTCATTCAAGCCATCCATTGATGGCTTCAAGATCGTTTAGTCGATCTACTTCTTACCCACTGTAAAAAAAAAATCAATTAAAGATTTTTGAAAATGTTTTTGGGAAATTGAGACAACAGTCATCTCCGAGGTACTTCTTCTCTTCCGGTCTTTCGACTTTGTTATTTACTCTCTTGTGTCTAATTAGAGAAATTAAC